>OZ018381.1:55254827-60254827 GCA_963969555.1 Polydrusus pterygomalis | reverse complement strand
GTATAAGAAAAATAATAGGTGCAAGCAGTCCAAATGGAGCTATCAAACGATGGAAAGGTAGTAGTTACGTAACTGGAGAAACATCAAACAAAAGAATGATTTTGTGCGGGGTCACGTATTAATGAAATAACATCGTAATTGTGAGAAGAAAAAACTATCTATAGAATTTGAAAATTGTAGAAGTTTGTATGACTTTTGTCATATGACAAGTCGGCCATCTTGCAGGTTTACTGAGTGAATCGACTTTATCTACCTTTCCATCGTCTGGTAGCTCCGTTTGGACTGCTTGCACCTATTATTTTTTTATACTCTTTATTTTATTCTCCTGATGATGAGTGTGTATAGGTTCGAAACATGTAGAGATTTTACCCATTATTAAACTTTATTTTAATATACCAATGGAGGAAGACTTAAAGTGTCTTATTTCTTTCCTTTCAAATATATACTCCACTTAAAGTATGGACTATTTCTTCAAATTTTTTCTAATGTATCTAGAATAGTGAAGTTGTGACATGTTACCTGAAGTGAGTAGTAATAAATCAGTATTATATACTATTACTTTGTTGTATCGAATCCAGTTACAAAAAACGACAACAATAGGGAGAGTTATTGCTTTTCTTACTTTTATTGCGCTACTATTTTGACCCAGTGCTTCTGAGACACAAGCGTTGGGGTCATAATATTCTTTCGCACCAAGCGGGATAACCATTTCTGTTATTGCCAATGATAATGATACCCTCATTGTGTAAGCATTGACTATGGCAAAGAACCCCATTATGCCCAGGACATATCTTTGTGGAATTAAGAAACCTGAAAAAATTAATATTATTACCGCGTCCATGTACCTTCTGTAAATTTTTTGTTGTGGTGATGCTTTGTCATTGTAAAATAATTTGGTTGACTTAAAGATATTATTTGGGCAGTTTTAACATACACTCCCGTGCAAATAAAACGGGCATCATAAAATTTGGATTAAGTTTAGGAGAAATTGGTTTTTTGACATATTATACAAGGATAACCAAAAAGTTTTTTTTTTGCCTAGTGTCAAAACACCCTGTGGAATAAATAGGAAGCAAAATTACTTCAAAATATCAGTTTTCATTGGGCCGCAAATATTCTTTGCATTTTGGTTTTTGGTTCATGTCGATACGTGCATTTGTTCTCACCCAAATGCAAAATGATCTTGATGATGTCAATAATTTAGGAAACGCAAAACTAAAACTATTGATGACTGATTTATTGTACTTAAAACTCTTCGGAATCATCGTTTGACGTCAGTACGGGCGAAAAACCAACTTCGAGAGGTTCGAATTAAAAATGTCAGTTCTTGGACGATCACACGGTAATGTAAACTCGCGCAGACCAGCAACTGGACCTAACTTACTACCGCGTCATAAGAGTCAAGAATGGAGGAATATTATGAATGATAAAAGGATTTTGGACTTCCATTGTCTCTATTTGTGTTAAATCACAACGTTTCAACTGGTAAGTATCTCCAGTCGTCTTCAGGTGAATACTAAATAAGTAACGTAACTACAAGACTATTTATACTAGCTAGGTGCACCGAAGCACAACTGAGGTGGGTGCAGTCATGCATTCAGTTGGCACGCGATCTTAACCTAAGATTACATCTATCTAACAAAGGTTTCCAGATATTTCTTATGTCTAATGATGGTTTACTAAAACAGTCTGGATTCTGGTGAATAGCGGCAGCTTCCTGTCTGTTTCCAGGCATGGTCAGCTGCACCTGACTTTTCGGTCTCTCCTTTTAACGTCTTGTTTTTGTGTTCTTTAATCCTTGTCTCGAGTGGTCTTAATGTCTCACCTATATAAGATTGGCCGCACTCGCAGGGGATCTGGTAGACGCAGTTTTTCCTATCTTTTTGACTTATAGACTTTGTCTTCGTCAGGTGACTTCTTAGGGTGTCCCTCGAGTTGAATACGGTGTTGATGTTATACCGTTGTCCTAGTCTTCTTATTTTCTCAGATACTCCCTTGACATACGGAATATTGAGTGTTGGTTGTGCCTCTCTGTCTGCTTCTTGCGCGTTGGGTTGATTCTTACGATTTTCCAATATTGTGTCAACTAATCTTGTGGGGTAGCCATTTTTGTTGAGGTCGGTCTTGATGTGGTGAGCTTCCTTTTTAAGTGCTTCTTCCGATTATAGATTGTAATTGCTCTATCCACGATGGTTATAACTATGCCATGTTTCGTGTTGTTTGAGTGATTTGATGTAAAATTGAGATACTGACCTGTATGCGTAGGTTTTCTGTTCTGAGGAATATTATATTACCCAGGATGATATTCGCGGGCTAATTGATGGCATGAATTGACGTGTACAGTAGTAAGGGCTAGAGGACGCAATAGAAATAATAGTATGTGTTAAGTTTGTTTTGCGAAAATGTTATTTTTTAAATCTTAGGTATACGCACCCTTTTCTCTTAAAATTTGTATAGGGATATTAAAACTAATAAATGTATCTATAGCTCTCTAAAAAATCAATTAAATCGGAGTAAAAATAAAAAAGTTAAAAAACTCTCAACTTAATCCTAATTTTATGATGCCCGTTTTTTTTGCACAGGAGTGTATAATAATAGTCATTTGGGTAAAGGACCGCTATTAGATATTTATTGAATCTTTCTTTGAACGAGTCGAACAAACCTAAACGACGTTTCGAAGCACAAACATAGATAATCTGATTCAGGAACTATTAGAAAAAGACAGAAGTCTAAATCAAAAAGAGGTTCCCTGAAACTTACTATGAAGTGCAAAAAGTTCGTATTTTGTAATTAATATTAAAATTTGTATTTCTTCAAGTTACATCAACTGTTTTCGATTCTTCCCGTTAATGGAAAACACGTTTTTGAGAACAATTATTTTTCAATCAATATTTATTACTAAAAGTGCGAATCCACTATTTATACAGGGTGTTTCATTAAGGTCGAAGAGCGGCCATATCTCGGAAACTACTGGGCATAGAAACTCAGGAAAAGAAAAATGATAATAAAAGTGGCCATGAGAAAATTCTGGAAATAATTTTCAAGTTCCGCATTTTGCCGCAAGAGGGCGTAATTGAAAAGTAATTTTTTAAATTTTACATAACTCCGAAAATTCCACATTAAAGTATATGTTTGATAACACCATTTTAAAGCTTGGACAATTATGCATCATTTTGGTCTTATGCTCATTGGCGTACCGACTTTAATAAGAGTGGGGGAAGCTGTTGAAAGTGTAATCATTTAAATCGCTGTAACTTATAAACGACTTATCCGATTTTAGCACACTAAAGACTGTTTGGAAGAGAAATGTATGCACTTTGACCAGTCGTATTTAGTTGTCCATAATAGTTCTCAAAAAAAAAATGCTAGAGGGCGCAATTTGCAATAACAATACATTATTTGATTTTCCTCCGAAAAAATAAATCATACGGTATAATTATAATACCATAATCGAAAAGTAGATGAAATTTGCTAGAAAAAATATTAGAACCGCAGCTCGATATCTCCGTTCGTTTCTGAGTTATTGCCAAAACAATAATTTTTAAGACAAATTGTTTAGCAATTTTATTAGAAACTATCTTGTACATTGGATACGACAATTAAAGGTGCTTACCTTTCTCTTCCAAATAAGCTTAAATTTAGTAAAATTGGTTAAGTCGTTTAGAAGTTACAGCGTTTTTAATGTTTAAACTTTCAATACCTTCTCCCACTCTTATCAATTGAAACTGTAAACATTAAAATCGCTGTAACTTCTAAACGACTTAACCAATTTTACTAAATTTAAGCTTGTTTGGAAGAGAAAGGTAAGTACCTTTAATTGTCGTATCCAATGTACAAGATAGTTTCTAATAAAATTGCTAGAGGGCGCAATTTGTTTTAAAAATTATTGTTTTGGCAATAACTCAGAAACGAACAGAGATATCCGAACTGCGGTCTTCATATCTTTTCTTGCAAATTTCATCTACTTTTCGATTATGGTATCATAATTATACCGTATGATTTATTTTTTCGAACGAAAATCAAAAAATGTATTGTTATTGCAAATTGCGCCCTCTAGCATTTTTTTTTGAGAACTATTATGGACAACTAAATACGATTGGTCAAAGTGCATACATTTCTCTTCCAAACAGTCTTTAGTTTGCTAAAATCGGATAAGTCGTTTATAAGTTACAGCGATTTAAATGATTACACTTTCAACAGCTTCCCCCACTCTTATTAAAGTCGGTACGCCAATGAGCATAAGACCAAAATGATGCATAATTGTCCAAGCTTTAAAATGGTGTTATCAAACATATACCTTAATGTGGAATTTTCGGAGTTATGTAAAATTTAAAAATTTACTTTTCAATTACGCCCTCTTGCGGCAAAATGCGGAACTTGAAAATTATTTCCAGAATTTTCTCATGACCACTTTTATTATCATTTTTCTTTTCCTGAGTTTCTATGCCCAGTAGTTTCCGAGATATGGCCGCTCTTCGACCTTAATGAAACACCCTGTATTGAAAAAAAAAATTTTTATTAATGTTTATTTTATTGAAGACATGTCATCACCATGATGTTCTATTTGTAGATTATTTGCTACTTATTTTTTATATTAAATTTAATCCTTGTCAATAATGAATTGTAATTAAAATATTTATATGATTCCATTGCAATTTTCAGAGATACCTTTCAATTATTATACAAAACCTTTTATGTCTATGCTTTAATTTTTATTATTTTATTAGTTATCCTTGTGTTTTTAAATCTGATTTATCATAGAAATAATAGAATATATTTGTTCATAGACTAAGATAGTGTAATTTAATACATTTTATTGGCACATTGTTATAGCAGCATGCAAATACACAGTGGCGGATTAAGGATAGTGTCAAGGTGGGGGTGGAGGAGCAAGAAATTTCGAGGGGTTCAGATTGCGTTTGTTTTTGCCATTCTGTCAACGCAGTAGGCCAATAGGCAACGCTACGTCTAAGGATTGCTAAGAATTTAAATTCAAAAGGGATAATTACAGCAAGAATAGTAGTAGTAGTAGTAGTAACATGTTTTATTTAGCAAAAAGCTACAATTAAATATTTTTTAATACATTTTTTAACACATTTTTATAGATTTATTTTTAAATTTTAAAACGCAACCTTCTTTTAACAAAAACAGACAGAAAAGTTAAACGTTTTGCAAATTGTATCAAATATTACGTATCATTTTGTTTTTTAATTAAATGTAATTTTAAAGTTTTTTTAAACAGTTTTAATGATTTTTGAGATTTAATAGAATTTTCCAAATTATTATATTCTATCAAACCTTTATAAAAAATAGATTTATAAGCTAATGTTTTGGTCACTCTATCCACATAAAAATTTTGATTAGTTCTTGTTTTATAATTATGATGGTCATAATTAAAAGAACAAATTTTTTTTAAACAATCAGGCAATAAATTATTTTTAATTTTATGTATAACTAGCGTGAACCTGGCCTGCGTTGCAATGCCAGGCATTATACGCCTCTGAGATAATAATAAGGCGACTTCACCATCACGTCAAGATTTATAAATACAAACCCGAACAAACCTCTAAATTTATCAGTGTTTCCCTACAATATTATGCATGTATTATACATAAAAACCTTCCTCTTGAATCACTCTATCTATTAAAAAAAACCGCTTCAAAATCCGTTGCCTAGTTTTAAAGATTTAAGCACATATAGCTGGGGACAGACGCGACAGCGACTTTGTTTTATACTATGTTAAGAAGATACATAGGTACTAAATAAAAAATTTAATTTCTAACATTCAACCAATCTAAATTTATCAACATAAAATTAATTTTTGTATATTTGTCACAATTTAAAATATTGCCTTATTTTGTAAAATTTGTAATTTATCAAATATTTCCTCACTAGCAGCACAATATAAAATGGAAGAACAATAAAGAAAATGTGGTAATATAATAGTATTAAATACAGCTTTTTTTAGAAAACAAACTTAAATTAGAACTGATTCTTTTAAAATAACCCACTTTTTCGGCAATCTTCGATATAATATACTTTCAAAATAATAATTTTTTTTAAAATTTTTAATCAATGATTATCCCTAAATATTTGCAAAGCCCTTGTAGTAGCCGTCCCATAGATCCGCCACTACAAATACATGTATCATTAGATCGTTCTGTACAGGTTAATTTTTTCATAAACGTGATTTTTATTAATCAGAGTTGGAAATATCTTGTGGATTTAGTAATGGCAATAAAATCATTTAAAAGCATTATATTTTATTAGATGTAATAATTACTAATTACGTAATAAGCACTCGTACAAAGTTTAAAGAGCATAATGCCAGCTATATTATATCAACCGTATACAGGATAAAAAATGCACAATAGTAATTTACGTTACAAGACCATAAAGTAGTGTTTTTCAGGTCGAGACAAGCCTCGCCTGCGCCTCGCCCTGGAAGCTTGGAGAGACCTGCAAAACACTAATTTTCGGTTGCGTGACGTACAATATTTTTTTTAAGACCGACGCTTCGATATACATTTAATTCTTTATTTTATTTTATTTTATTTTATATTATTTTTAACTGCGTCGTATGACTTCTCGTAACGGGCTTTTGATTTTACTGGCAATATATCGTAGTCGCTTTCCTTGCTGCTTCCAAAATTTTTTCTGGAATCACATTTTTCGTGTCGGATAATTCAAAATCTGAATTCATATTTTAAAATTTGCGCACTCGCGAAACAAGTTTGACATAAACAACAAATTAAAAATCGACGAACTGTCACTCGACAATACATCGAAATGTTGTTATCATAGAAACGAAATCAAGCTAGATTGTATTATCAAAGGGCGATTGGAAAAATGATTTTCCGGTCTCGATCGACAAAACGTTATTTTCTGGACGAAAAATTGTCCAGAAAGTGTATATTTTCTGGTCGGTCTTAAAAAAATATACCTTTTTTTTAAAACCGGCCGGAAAATTGGTACTTTCCAGCCGATTTATAAGACAGAATATGATTTTGTATCGGCCTAGGCCTAGGCCGGAAAATGACAAGCGAGTTTGATAATAGTAATTTACGTTACAAGTCCGGAAAAAACTGTTTTCGGACGTGTTGCGTACACTATTTTTTCGGCAACCGTGTAGAATAACAAATCAATGAGACACATTTCTTTATTATATTTCTTTGAAGAACAAAATTTCGAACATTTTAATTCTTATTTGTATTAAATATTGAAATTCGAACAGAAGATAGGTACTAACAGAAACATTCTAATTCTTATTTATATTAAAATTCGAGCATTTGCTAATATTGATGTGATTCTTCCCGGCCTAGTCCGGGAAGTACGTACTTCTCGGACTAGGCCGGAGAAATGCTACTTTCTCAAAGGAAAAGCATCCGGGAAGTAGGTACTTCCCGGACGGTTGCCGAAAAAAGCTAGGATAATTTTTTCTAACTCGAATATAAAGAGAAATGGAAAATATTAAAATGAACCCGAACTAAAAAAAATATACTGTGGGTACGGTATATATACATCCGGAAACTATGGTCCCAGATACAGAACTAGCATGACCACTAGCAGGGACGGTTCTACGGGGGGGCCTGGGGGGCCCAGGACCCCCCAACATTTCTGAAAAAAACTTTAAAATATCTCGAGAGAAATACAATCAAGCGAAGGCTACCAAAAATTGTGGCTGCGCCAATGTGGTGCCCCCCCAATATTTTGGGTCTAGAACCGCCCCTGATCACTCGGCCTAGAAACTCCCTCTTGCGTTCTTTAAAATATTATTTTCCGACTTTATAACGTAATAAAAAAAAGTTAAAAAATACCCAAAAGGTGCCAGTGCAGTGGTTAAAAAGTTTTTGATTGGGGTTTTTCATCACTATTAATTTTTCAAAATATGGCCCTAAATTAAAAAAAAAACTTACATTTTGACAATATCAACTTCCATCCCGTCAACATGTCTAATACGTTGAACACAGGTTCCTAATATATAATTTTCAAGTCACTATTTGGGGTTCAAATTAGAATACATTAATTGGAACACCCGCTTTTTAAAAAAAAAATTCTTCGACTTCTATCACTTATGTTATCCGCAAAATACACCGGAATCGTACAAAAGAGTTAAACGCGTTTAAAAGGTAAAGTTGTGGTTTAACTGTTTTCAATAACACAATAAGGTTTATTTCCACCAACGGTTGTGTCATTCTGTATAAGAAATTACATAGACTCACAAACTTAAGACATTTACAACCGACAACGACGATAAAGTAAAGATAGAGAGAAGAAAGCTATTGGACCAAAATGAGCGCCCCTTCGCCCCCCTAAACCTGCCACAGTTGTACAATATACTATATTTAAAATGGCAAATACTTTAAAATGGTATAAATTATAAAAGTAACCTTTATTCGTCACTCAAGTTCATTTACAATATAAATAAATTAGACTTGTCAATATGTATATCAGTATATCTTAAAAATAAAACAATGCACATCTTAAATTTGATAAAAGTAAAGACAGTAAAAGTAAAGACAATAAAAGTAAAGATAATCACACTTAAAGATTATGAAAAAGCACAGAAATCGCCTTTTAACGAAATATAAAAAAACACGGACGAACCAAGACTGTGAAGAGTATAAAAGGGTAAGAAATATGTTCACTCAAGCTGTTCGTAATGAAAAGAGAGCCTATCTCGAGTTTGTAAATAGAAACCAAAACAAGAGGGTCATATGGCAAACACTTAATGATATGAATGTTTACAATAGAAAAGAGAATTTAGAAATTCCGAGAAAACTGCAGAATCCGGATAAAATAAATGAGTTCTTTATCGAGTCTGTCCGTAAAATGTGTCCAGTCGTAAACCCCAACACTATTAAATTTTATTTAGATAACAGAGTAACACCGAGCGCGTTCCATCTATCTGCGGTAAATGACAATGATATTATATGGGCGCTTTCCCAGGTAAAGTCTAATGCAGCAGGATGTGATCAGCTTACTTTGCAAATGATTAAACTTTGTTGTCCTATAGTTATTCCATTTCTAACTCACATATTTAATAAGATTATAGAGAATAGTAAATTTCCCGTCGCCTGGAAAACGGCCATTGTGTTGCCTTTGCCCAAAGTGTGCAGTCCTAAAGATTACTCCGAAATGCGACCAATCAGTCTTTTAAGCGTGGTTTCGAAACTATTTGAAAAAATTGGTTATAAACAAGTTGTTAATTATTTAAATGAGGCCAACCTTTTCTTTGAAGGTCAATCGGGGTTCCGTAAGGGATTTAGCACTGCGACTGCTTTGCTGAATACTTTGGATGATATTTTGGGGGCTGCAGATAGAGGGGAAACCTCAGCCTTGGTTCTTCTTGATTATAGTAAGGCTTTTGACACTTTGGATCATCTTTTGTTGTGTGCCAAACTTCATTATTATGGGTTTTCGGAAGGTATAATTAAACTATTAAAGGATTATCTTGTAGGTCACAATATGTCGTCGTTAATCGCAAACAGTCACAACGTCTTGCTCTGGACAGGGGAGTACCGCAGGGGTCCATTTTGGGGCCGTTGCTGTTTGTTATTTTTACCATGGACATGCACACTCACATAGCTGGCGGCAGACTAAAGCAGTATGCCGATGACAGTACCTTTCTTACACATTTTGATCAGCTAAATGCTTTACAGATAGAACAAAATATAAACAATTGTTTAAATTCTATTTACACTTATTCTACTAACAACGGACTTAAAATCAATCCTAAAAAATCAGCTGTATGTTTTTTGGAAAGAATAAGGATTGGGCTGGGAGTAATATTACTTTAGAGATGGCACAAGAAAAAATTCCAGCTGTCAATGAGTACAAAAACTTGGGTATCATATTCGATAGCAAATTAAGATTTAGAAGTCAAGTCTCAAGCGTGACTCAGAGGGCGTACTGTTCGCTGCGTAATCTATATAAAAATCGACATATACTTAATGTAGATCTAAAAAAACAGCTATGTGAGTCTTTAGTACTTTCTCACTGCAACTACTGCAATTTTGTTTATGGCCCATGTCTGGATAATTGTACAAAATATAAATTGCAAAAAATACAAAATGCTTGTGTTAGATTCATTTTTGGTTTAAGAGTCAGGGATCATGTCAGTCCAAAAATAAAAGAACTACGGTGGTTAAGAATTAAAGACCGTGAAAAACTGCATTTAGGGTGCTTTCTGCATAGGCTGCTAAAAAGTGGATCTCCTAGATATTTGCGCGAAAGGCTGGTCCTTCGAAGTTCTTTGCATCAACGCGATACCAGGTTTAAGGGCCGTTTTCAAATACCCAAGCATCGTACAAGTTTGTTTAAACAATCGTTTAGCTATACATCTGCCAAACTCCTTAATGAAATTATTGATTCTGACCTCTTAAATAAGTCTAAGTTTTCCTTTAGAACTACCTATAAAAATATTTTGCTTCAAAAATGCTGATTATTTATCCCGGCTTTTTTTTTTTTGTTTTTTTCTGTTCCTCTGCTCTGTGGTATTAAATAACCCAGGTTTTGGCTACTTTTGAGATAGATCACTATGGATGCTTGATGGTTTTTGTTATTTAACATTTCATTTTAGTATGAATAACATTGAATGTATTATAAATATTATATCCAACATGAATTGTAACTTATTTTGTTATATTTGTAAAATTTTGTATGCTCGGTTAAAAGCAGCTCTGCTGAAATTCGCCGAGTTAAAAATAAAGACCTTTTATTATTATTATTATTATTATTATTATAATTTACAATACTAAATACTCTTCCACATCATAAATAGCTTGACCCACCAAGAAATCAAGCAAAGTACTTCGAAAACCGACACTTTGATTACCAAAAAGTTGCAGAAACTTATTATATAAAACAACTCCCTGAAAGGAAGGAGAATTTTGACCTACACTCAAGCAAGAGTATGTATGAAAAATTTAAATGACTCTTGAGTTATTGTATTATAACTATGTATATCCAAATTTTTTTGTTAATTCATTCATTCCTTTTGACATATAGAATCATTGAGTATAATATGTAAAGTGATGGAAGAGTCAAGAGACCCAGATCAACAAATGCCCTTCGACAATGAGCACCCGGCATACAGGCCTAACATACATCTTATGATTTTCTTTGGCCAGTGGCGGATTCCGAAAAAATCGACAGAGGGGGCACCAGTGGCGGCTTATGATTGGTTAACTTGGGGGCGCACTAAAAGCCCGCTGCAGGCGTAATGGGCCGCAGGCAAAGATTTTTTAAGACCACGCCCAAGTTTGGTCAATAATTTTTAGTAAATATTTTAAAAATTTATGATTACCTACTTATTTTATTAAAAATAAAATAAGATAAAAAAAAATAAAAAAGGTCAATTTATTTTTCATTAGTGGGTACATTGTTTAAAAAAAAAAGTTCATTCTTCTGTTTTTATTTGCAGCAAACTTATCAATAACAATAAAGTCCCTAGATTTACATTTTGTGATCTGTGTCAAGTTAATTTCGAGTTTAGGTCTTCCATCAATTTTAGTTTCAATTTTTTGCTCAATACTTAATGAGCTAAAATTCTTTCTCAAATATTCCACATTCATAGTCGTTTTGGCATTAAAACTATTTATTTTTATTAAAATAAGTCTTTACTACCTCAAAATAATAAAAAAAAATATTTTTAAAGGGTTTATTTATTAAATTATTATAAACCTAGAATAAACAATTTAAATAAACTCAAATTGTAGTCTTCGAGGATGCTTCTTTATAAATATATTTAAAACCTCTTCAGGATCTACTACAATGCCTCTGTTAATATTCAGCATACCCAGGCCATTTAACCTCTCCTGACCCATAGTGGACCTCAAAAATGTCTTTATTCTTTTTAAGAGGAAGTAACCCCTTTTCCACAATGAAAATTGCCGAACGTTTTGCTGGTCAAACGAAAAGAAAAAATAAAAATTGGTATTTAGAAAATAAATTCTACTTTAAATACCCCATCCAGAAAAGTAAATGACGATCGAAAATATTCCCAAATTTTTTTTTATTTTTAGTAATTTTGTAATATCTTTAACAATTCTTTATTGATCAAAACCAAAATTACTTTCCCGGGTCTAGAATATTGTACCAAACAATTTTTCTTAAAGCCATTTTTCAATATCGGCCTTACTTTTTTCTCAAAATCGTTGGGCGCGTAAATCCACTTTACACGCTTAAATTCACTTTACGCGCCCAACGTTTTTGAGAAAAAAGTAAGGCCGATATTGAAAAATGGCTTTAAGAAAAATTGTTTGGTACAACATTCTACACCCGGGAAAGTCATTTTGGTTTTGATCAATAAAGAATTGTTAAAGATATTACAAAATTACTAAAAATAAAAAAAAAATTCTAAAAAAAATTTTGGGAATATTTTCGATCGTCATTTACTTTTTCCTACAGACGTGTGGAAAAATCAATTTTCCGCACTGATATCCGTGCGGAAAATTGGGTTTTCCACACTAGTGCGGAAAAATTGTTCGGCACGATTATGTCAAAATCAATAATATATCAATTATAACTTGTAGTTATTACTTTTTTTCTCAGAATTAGTTACTGTTACATATTTACATATGTATGTGATTGTTATAGTTAATTAAAAATTATTAAATTTTTTTGAAATATGTGTTACTTATTTCCACACGTCTGTAGAAAAACTATTGTACCTAACACGTGCGAAAAATGTTTTCCCTGCACTCGGCTGCTTCACCGAACTCCGCTACGCGTCGTTCGGTGAACGGCAGACTCGTGCGGAAAAATTCATTTTCCGCACTTGTTAGGTAAATAGCTATTCTGGATGGGGTATTTAAAGTAGAATTTATTTTCTAAATACTAATTTTTATTTTTTCTTTTCGTTTGACCAGTAAAACGTTCGGCAACTTTCATTGTGGAAAAGGGGTTACTTCCTCTTAAAGCGCTAAAAGACCTTTCAGCATTTGCGGTTGTGATTGGTAAAACACGTTACCGTACAATTTTTTGTGTTTGGAATTTTGGGTGTTGCGCTTAGGTTGGTTCGTGCCAAATTATTATGACAGGGGGGGCACGTGCCCCCCTCTAAATCCGCCACTGTCTTTGGCATAACAAATGATTTGCCGAGATAAGCCGAGCCTCCCCCAAAATATTGTCCCAGATGATAGGTGTGATTGAACAAGACCGTAGTAAGTTAATTAAAGAACATTTAATGAAACCGAAGCTCCCAAGTACCTAATTAAAAAACAAAATTAGTTAATTTTGAAATCAAACTGTTAATATGATATTCCCATGGCATCTTTTGATTTATATTAATACCCAAGAACTTCGTGTTCGCAGCTTGAGGAATAGACTCACTATTTAGATCACATTGATCATATAATAATCGTGTATGTGTCGTAGGCTGATAGTGAAATCCGTCATTTCATGAAAAGCCTAGTCACTTCATGAAGCGTCGGCAGATTGTGTAAAAACATGAAATTACACGATCTGCCGCGTCACTTCATGAAGAGACCTTGACGTTTCGGCGTATTATGTATAACACAAGCTGCCTAATTTTAAATATCGTCACTTCATGTAGTACCTAACGATGTCATGTTAGTCGGCAGATTGTGTAATTCCGTCTAAAAGGTATATTGGCAACTGGTTTGTTCGTTGTTCCCCAGATCATTTTTTTTAATTAAATTTTTTCAACTAATATTATTTTATAAAAATAAAAAAAATGCTGACAAACCCGAACAAACCAGTTGCCAATATACCTTTTAGACGGAATTACACAATATGCCTTGTTTTTGTGGCATTTCATGAAGTGACGATATTTAAAATTAGGCAGATTGTGTTATACATAATACGCCGAAACGTCAAGGTCTCTTCATGAAGTGACGCGGCAGATCGTGTAATTTCATGTTTTTACACAATCTGCCGACGCTTCATGAAGTGACTAGGCTTTTCATGAAATGACGGATTTCACTATCAGCCTACGACATATGCAAACATCTCGTGGGGGGGATTAAGGAGCGCTCTCCGCGTCCCCCTAAATTTACCATTGTAATAAAGTAATAATATATGACTTAAAATCACCTAAAATAATATCTGATTAATTACCTACCGTTTTAAATAAATTAACAGTGCTTGTCTTTACTTATTGTTATTTATTTATGTTAGAAGATAAGAGTTTTAAGAACACAAAAAAAAAGTGTGTGTTTATTTTAACATTAAATACCTATATACACGGATTTAAGCGTGTCCGACGTCAAAAATTTGGAAATTAATTAAATCATTATTGATTAATTCAATTTGAATAATTAAGCTGAGGAATGTTTTGTATTTTATTTGATTTTCGACGAATTTCACAAATGTTTGCCCAAGTTTTACAAGGTGAACCTTTGGTACACAACCGTGGAAAAGATTTAAGCGTAACAGCCAGTGGCGTAATAGAAATTGAGTGGGCCTCCCCGCAAACGTTTTCAGGGGCCCCCTATCTATAACGAATGGAAAATGATAATTCTTATTTTCATTACCATTAGGTTCAGGTTTATAAATTTTTGAATTCGTCAATTGTGTAATAATTTAATTAGGCTTAAACCCACATTATGTGTTAAGTACCTACTATTAAAACAGCAAACAAATCGATTTTTTTTTTATAATTTTAGGTAGACTAGTAGACATAACATAGGTAGTTATTAAGGCATTATACGTAATATTCCAGAAAACATGATGCAAAATCAAAATTTTAAAACACCACTGTTGCTTACCATGAATGGTAGTAACGGGGGTAGCAGTGATCGAGCCTCATAGAATCCAAAAGACAGAAAACAGTAAAACACATGAACACTCAACAAGTCTTTATTAAGAGTGGGGGAAGCTGTTGAAAGTGTAATCATTTAAATCGCTGTAACTTATAAACGACTTATCCGATTTTAGCAAACTAAAGACTGTTTGGAAGAGAAATGTATGCACTTTCGCCAATCGTACTTAGTTGTCCATAATAGTTCTAAAAAAAAATGCTAGAGGGCGCAATTTGCAATAACAATACATTTTTTGATTTTACTCCGAAAAAATAAATCATACGGTATAATTATGATACCATAATCGAAAAGTAGATGAAATTTGCTAGAAAAAATATTAAAACCGCAGCTTGATATCTCCGTTCGTTTCAGAGTTATTGCCAAAACAACAATTTTTAATACAAATTGCGCCCTGTAGCAATTTTATTAGAAACTATATTGTACCAATGGATACGACAATTGAAGGTTCTTCCAAACAAGCTTAAATTTAGTAAAATCGGATAAGTCGTTTAGAAGTTACAGCGATTTTAATGTTTACACTTTCAATACATTCTCCCACTCTTATCAAGTGAAAGTGTAAACATTAAAATACCTATAACTTCTAAACGACTTAACCGATTTTACTAAATTTAAGCTTGTTTGGAAGAGAAAGGTAAGTACCTTCAGTTGTCGTATCCAATGGTACAAGATAGTTTCTAATAAAATTGCTAGAGGGCGCAATTTGTATTAAAAATTATTGTTTTGGCAATAACTCTGAAACGAACGGAGATATCGAGCTGCGGTTTCAATATTTTTTCTAGCAAATTTCATCTACTTTTCGATTATGGTATCATAATTATACCGTATGATTTATTTTTTCGGAGTAAAATCAAAAAATGTATTGTTATTGCAAATTGCGCCCTCTAGCATTTTTTTTGAGAACTATTATGGACAACTAAGTACGATTGGTGAAAGTGCATACATTTCTCTTCCAAACAGTCTTTAGTTTGCTAAAATCGGACAAGTCGTTTATAAGTTACAGCGATTTAAATGATTACACTTTCAACAGCTTCCCCCACTCTTATTAAAGTCGGTACGCCAATAAGCATAAGACCAAAATGATGCATAATTATCCAAGCTTTAAAATGGTGTTATCAAACATATACCTTAATATGGAATTTTCGGAGTTATGTAAAATTTTAAAATTTACTTTTCAATTACGCCCTCTTGCGGCAAAATGCGGAACTCAAAATTTATTTCCAGAATTTTCTCATGGCCACTTTAATTACCATTTTTCTTTTCCTGAGTTTCTATGCCCAGTAGTTTCCGAGATATGGCCGCTCGTCGACCTTAAAAAAACACCTTGTACAAGGTATTATGCAAAACGACCAGATCGTCGAGAGTTTTTTTTTGCAAAATCGTTTATAATTTCGTCGATATTTAATGTTTTAACAAACTCGTGTTCAATACTAATTAAGGATAAATCCGAAAGGCGTTGTTGTCCCATGGTGTTACAAATAGGTTTTTACTATTTTAAGTTTGGAAATAGATCGTTCCGCTGATGCCACACTAACTGGTAAAGTTAGAAATAACATCACTGCACTAGATACATCTGGAAAATTTGAAGAAACACACTGATTTTTTATTAATAAATGATCCGCAAGTTCATACACTGTTTTTAATTTTGAAATATTATCTCCAAGTCCCTTTCTGAGGCTTAAAATTTGACTAGGAAAGTCGATGGTATATCGTTTAATCGTTTGTAAATTCCGCGCTTTCACGTATAATTCTTCGAAGTTAAATTTTCAGGATATAAAAAAATAAAATTAATTATGAAATGAAATACCTACCTATAATAAACTTGTGCGAATAAAAGTATACTTTCATTATGAATATAATCAAGACATTCAAAAATTAACTATATAGGACCTGGAAATCTTTCTCGTTGCATTATCAAATTATTGGATACAATTTTCTATTTTTAAGCAGTAGGTACAGGGTCTTCCAACGAGGACTGAACAGGGGCTCATTTTTGAGCTTCCTTGTATTTAAAGAAAAATCCAAAATAGCCAATCGATGTACTTTTTCCTGCAGAATTCAAAAATGAAACCAAAAATTTATTTGAACCAGAAACAAAAGAGTTACGCTATGGATAAGGTGTTTTTTTAAATGGAACATAGCTTTTTTATACGATTTTTGGAACGAGTGATTTTTTTTTTGTCCGTTCTGATTAAAATATTTAATATTGTGACAGCTATTTTTATTAAATTTTAATGTTTTATCCAGTATATTTTAACTTTAACCTGTTTGAAACATACACTAGGTAATAAAGGTATAATCACTTTTGAATCCTTCAAAGTCAAAAAGTTTGACAAATTTACTATAATATTGCCGAAATTACTTTGAAGGATTCAAAGGTGATTATACCTTTATTACCTAGTGGATGTTTCAAACAGGTTAAAGTTAAATTATACTGGATGAAACATTAAAATTTAATAAAAATAGCTGTCACAATATTAAATATTTTAATCAGAACGGACAAAAAAAAATCACTTGTTCCAAAAATCGTATAAAAAAAGCTATGTTCCATTTAAAAAACACTTTATCCATAGCGTAACTCTTTTGTTTCTGATTCAAATAAATTTTTGGTTTTATTTTTGAATTCTGCAGGAAAAAGTACATCGATTGGCTATTTTGGATTTTTCTTTAAATACAAGGAAGCTCAAAAATGAGCCCCTGTTCAGTCCTCGTTGGAAGACCCTGTACCTACACCTACAGTAATAAGGTGCCTTTAAAACGCTGTGTCTGGGGCTATGTTAGCTTCTGGTCAAATTTACTATACAGGATGTATCTAAAAGGTCTGTACAAAATGCTAGCACAAATTCCTGAGGCTTGCCCAATTTATTAATATATAGTTTTTCCAATGTCAAATCTAAATTTGCATCACTCTGTATTAAATAGCAACATGAAGGTATTAGTTTGTACTAACTAACTGTATGATATCTACGTCGGAAAATAACGTATTTAATATGTTACATGTTTTAATTAATTATTTGCTTTAGTGTAGATGATTATACTTTTGTCTCAAACAATACAACGTTTTTTATCCAACGAGGAAGAAAATGTTTGCAAAAGGGGCCCACTCACACTCCGGAGGAAAAACTGCACAGGCCTGGCCTTAAGGATTACCCAGGGCCGGATCTACAGCGGGGCAAGCGGGGCGGCGCCCCGGGGCCCCCGACCCAAAGGGACCTCCGGCAGGGGTTGGGAAGAGGGAAATATTTAGCTTTATTCGAATACATTGCAAACAATTTTTTTGTCAATACTCCAACAAACTTAAAAAAAAAGTTAAAAAACATGCTCAGGTAATAGAAAAAAGAAAATCTCAAATGATCCTCAACAACGCCTCCGAGTGAACATTTTCTACCCGATTATAGATACAATATCATCCTAACTCGAATTCTAGGTTTGTTGGTATGAAAAATGTTCTGAATACTTATAAACTCCTGCAACCTCAATATCTCACAAACTCATCGAAAAGCGATTTGGAGCAAGAAGCTGATCTGTTTTCCAAAACTTTCTCAGTCGATGTGTCACCTGCTTTTTCCTCTCAGTTGTTTACTGTATGGTCGACATTTTCGGAAGAGATAAGTTCAATGAAAGATTTTAAAGCGTTAGCCCGTTTCTTGATCATTCAGAATGCGTCGTTGTCATCCAGTTATCCAGACGTGTGCACAGCACTTCTGATGTTCCTTACTGTCCCTGTTACTACTACGAAAGCTGAACGGTTGTAAGTTCTTGCGTTTGTTACAAAATATCATGAAAGCGCGGTGTTTACGTAGATTTTATGTGTAGAAAATTGCCAGATTATAGTAATAGCTGTTCCAACAAGTTGGTATATGATACAATAAATATCTACATTAACAAAATACTGTTATTCTTACCCGACAATAATTCTGTGGTGTTATCAAAAGTAATTTCAATAAGGGGCCCCAAAATTTGTTTTGCCCCAGGGCCTATTCAGCTCTAGCTCCGGCCCTGGGATTACCCGGAGCGTGTGTGGGGCCGAGTGTATTCAGGCCAATATCGGTAAAATCCTCAAGGAAAAACTGTGAAGTTTTTCCTCTGAGGATTTCCGGAGTGTGAGTGGGCACCTTAAGACAGGTAGGTACTATAATAGACAATTATTACATATACAACCCACATTATTTTAGATGTTTAGAATTCTTTAAAACGTTTTTTTCTAGTGGTTAAGTTATATAATCTAAAATTAAATTGATTTGTTTGTGTTCCGTGAATACAGGTTGGCCAAATAGTTGAGGTAATTCCCGATTTTTTTTTATAGAGGTCAGGTATTTACAGACAATCCGCAAAAGCGATTAAAATAGTTTTGTTAATTTGATTTCCTAATAAAATATTTAAAAAAATATAGGTACCGTTGTTAATTGCTAAATCAGAAGAGTTAATTGTCAATGGTTGATGGTATTCCCGTATTCGCCCGAAAAAGAAGCGGAAATACCTTGTTTCATAATGATTTATTTAAAGAAAAAAAAGCTTTTGATAAAGTTAGATACTGTGTGTAAATAAAAGATCTAGACGTTATATATATATATATATATATTTATGCTGATACGATCTTATTTTTTGTCGTGACGAGAGCAGAATCTAGAACTGAAAGGTTCTAAATCGGCTAAGTATAAAAGCACCTTTGGAGTGATACAAGGCTCTAATTTGGGTCCTTTACTGTTTTTGATAGCCGTACATGGCATGGTTGGTGTGGTAAGGTACTCTGAGGGTTTGTTCATATACTATGTTTTACTGTATACAAGTAGTATAGAAGTAGAAAATTATGCTAGATCAAGTCAATTACCTAATAATTGTATGGTATAGCTATTTGTTAAAAACCATTTACTGTATGTTTTTTTTTTAAATAGCTCTCGCAAATATTAAAACAAATAATACAAATACAAAATTTACAACTTCTAGTGATTATTATAATAGAATTTCGTATCGTCAATGGCATTGACGTAACATGGTTATCAAAATGGGAAGGGGAATTTTAAACCTAGATCATAGATGTTTACCTTTAGATAAGCAAACAATAATCACGAAAGTGCCAAATTTATGGCCTAGCGCATGTAAACAAAGCTATACACGATTAGACATGCGCACTGCAACATTATCGTTTGACGAATGGGGAAATAGACGGGTCCGGGCTTTAAAATTTAAATTCTTGCCAAAAAATTGGAATTTCTTCTAAATTTTTTTGATCAGGTTGGGAATTAAATTAGTGATTTCTGGCATTTTTAGTAGTTTGCAAATCTATCAGATTTTGAGGATAGAAAATGGTTTTGTAAGCTTCCCTTTCTAAAAATTGTTTAAAAATGATTCGTCATCGTGTTTTTAGTTCGAAAGGGAAGAGAATAAACCAATAAAACTATAAAACTTATAAAATCGATTATAAAAAATAACCAAAACCAACAAAATAACCAATCTTCGATGTTATTGCGTACCTATCCTCATATCAAATGTTAGTTGGTATATAACTTGTATTTTGTGCAGATTGTAGGGCTGCAAATAAAATATAGCAAAACATGCATCGGAATAATCTGTCTTGGTGTGGATTTCTCTTTATTTTCATACCTTGTTTGTATAGCCTAGGCCTAGTTTGATGTGTTTAAATTGATCATAATAAAATAAAATGATATATTAAGATACATCACTACTCCATAGGTACTGAAAATACGAAATACCAGGTATTTTACCCCTATTTGGGCATAATAAAATCATAGAACGGCTGCTACTAGTTATTGTTTATATTCCAATCCGAGTCACTAAAAGCACAAACACAATTCACTAAACTAAACAAAAACTAGAAATCCGTAAATATTAAACACCCACAATCCACAATAGTAAATAAAACTACAAGGAATCCACAGAGAAACCATAAAACACAACAAAAATGACGGCCAAGCCGGTTCTGGAGTATATTTTGAGCATGTCGCTAGAGGACAGGCCGATAACACGAGGTTTGTGCGCATGCCCGATGCTGCTCAGAGGGAAGGCAGCTGACCGGCGAGTCATGCGCTCGGACGTATTTTTTCACCCATAGAACGTAACTTTTGTTTGCGCAGGAGATAAGCTGTACGTATATAAAGGTAAATGTCTATGATCTAGATACAATATTAAATAAAAAATAACTTATCAATGCCCGTCAATAATCGTTAAAGATTTTTTTGCTAACGTAGTAAGTAATAAAAATACGAGGCCTGACCTGCACTTATTTAATTTATCGTTGTCTTTTTAAATTGCCTTGTTAACTGTGAGATATTGTAATATCTAAAACTACTTCAATTATTATAATTTGTTATGCATTTTTTTTATCCAACTGATAAATGTTGCAATTTTTTTAAATGTAAGATAACGGTGGTAGTTTGATACTGTTAACATTGTTAATAGGAAGTCACTTCTGGATTTTTTAAACCAAATAATTAAAATCGAATCCTTTCATTGTTAAAAGTAATATATTTCAAGGTAGTTATCTAAAACCAATTAATAGTATGCGCATAATACTAGTAATAGTAAGAGGTGTGCATGCATAACACAAGCAATTCCATTACAATTTTTCATAAAACCTATAGGACTATTATGAATTCGTAATAATCCGAGAGCCACTACACCATTCTTCATTATAACATAATCTCATTATACCTAAAAATAAGCTACGCCGAAATATCTGACCAAAATCATTCGTATACTCCCGGACTATCTAATGTCATTCACGTCGCGCCGCATTGCCGTTACTTTGGAAACGAGAAATGTCAATATACCTAGGTATCTTGATTTAAATGTTAAAGTTAAAGTACAGTTAATGCTGGCATTATTGTCTTTTTTATATAGAAAATCAAGCAAAAATTGATGACTCTTTCACTAGAGTGTATTACACCGGCGATAAAATCGATATTTACCTGACAATGCAAGTACCTTTCTGGTGGTCGACAAAATCGACCAACTTAGTATTTTAGCGACAATTTTTTGATATTTAAAAAAAAAGTCACCTTAATAATAAAATCATTTATTCTCTCTCATAAAATGTCGTGTCCGAAATAAGTTTTTGTCTGCAACAGTGTTCTTGTGGTTTATTCAAGTTTGTTTTTTACAAAGTTTAGTCAAAAATTTAATACGCGAAACTGCCAAGCAACAAGCAACAAACTTTCATACCAATCAAGAATTTTGACGACAATTTTTTTATCTTATGGTTTCATATATGACAAGTTGACGGCAGCAAATCAAAACTTATCTGCAACTAGATATAATAATATGTTACCTAAGTATATTAGGTAACATATTATTTGCCCAGTATTTTTTGACCAAGGTATGTAGTTTTAAGGAGAAAAAAAGGTTGTTTCATAGAATAAAAATGTAAACAAAAGTAAAATGGAAATAAAACAAACATATTTCTTTATATTAGTCTATATTATATATTAACTTTTATTTGGTTCTGAACACTTTTGTCAGTTAAAAATAAATCAGTATAAAAAATAACAAAATGATCGTATATTTCTTTGGGTTTGGAGGTTCGATGACTCTTGGATATTAATTCGAATTTAACTAACAAATTTAATATAAAACCATTACATTACCATACATATTTGTAACTTACATCCATACAACAAAATTTTTGTTCCCCCCCCCTCCTTTATTACGTCACTGGCTGTCAGTCCAAAGTACAAAATATTTTCTAATGTCAAATTAAGTTGATATAAAAATTAAAATATTTTATCTTAACATAATATGAAGGTACATAGCTTAAAAAAATAATACTGATTACTGGTATTTAAGTTATTCTTTTCATTGGCCCTCCGACTTTTACATTGCTTGGCTCAAGGATAAAAAAAATTCTTCCATAATATAGTAAAATTTTTTTTTTCAGCATTTTGTTTTGATCACAACGTTTTCTGGACTTCTTACATAAGCAGATTCCAATGGCTTTTCTTTTTCTCCATTCGAATTCCATCTTTGTACTTCCCCAGTGCCGAACATAACAAAAACCAAATTGGTCACGACAAAAACTCCAAAGGCTATCCAGAATACAGTGCGCCATTCTTCCAATGTATGCTGAAAACGAAAATATTAAAATAACATTATCCGAAAAACCGGTTTGTTCAAAACAGAACACAAGATCGTATCTTACATTTTCTGTTAGAGCACCGACCAGATATGGCACTATGATTCCTGTCAATCCACCTATACCATTAACGATAGCCATGATGGTACCAGCATAATTAGGACTTAGATCCAAAGCGTTGACTTTCATTCCACAATAAAAGGTACCCATAAATCCCATGGCGATGGTGAACATTCCCACTGCCAACAATCTATCGCATCCGACATAGGATGCTACCAGTATAAAAATGGCTGGACCCAGAGAAGCTAGAAAAAATGTATTCAATTAATATTTGATACAAATCAATTTAATTATGTTGCGAATTGAGTAAGGAATAGAGCAGGGGTATAGAGAATAGGTAACTAACTAACTGGAGACTTTTTTTTACTATAGTTACCTAAAGTTGTAAAAAACTTTCGTGCAAAAGAAATCCTCATATGCCCTTTGTGGATCAACCAATCGCAAAACCATCCCGAACTCATAGACACAATCCACATCAAAATATAGGGAACCGACGACCATAAGCCGTTTTCTTTAACGTTAAAGTGAAGAACGTCCTTCATGTATTTTGGGAGATCCGTGACCATGGTAAAGAAGCCCCAGTCATGGCCGATTTGGGCTACAACCAGCGCCCAAATGGGTGGTGATGTCAGGATGGATTTCCATGGTATGACTTTTTCTTTGCTTGATATATTAGCTGAAAATAAGCATATAGGTAGCATCCTTAGTTATGTAGAATTAGGTAATTAATTTCAGTTAAGGTTAAAACTGTCGACATTATTAGTACCTACATCTGTAATACTAATACTAACTATACTAATTACCATTAGATATAGAAGTGGCAATGACTGAAAATAACAGTGTTAACAGTTTGCATTCCTATTTATTAAAAGTAATTAAAATATTTTTATTAAACTTATAATTAGGTTTAAATATTGATTATTAATGACGTATAAAAAGTAATTAAATTAAAAAAAAAATACAATTATAAAGATGTTTTGCTGGTATGGAAAATGTCCCTCATGGTATTTGTTTAACTTACATATATGTTCACCCAAGTATATTTTTTCCTTGTCACTGATAAACGGATGAGAGGCTGGATCAGGATAGCAAAGCATCGTCCATATTATGAACCATACTATTCCTATTGCTCCAAAGAAATAAAAGGCTATAGCCCAATCGTTTGTAGCTGATATCAGGGCTCCACTTACGGAGTTACCAATGACGGTTCCTGTAAAAATAAATAACCAAGGTAAACCGTTTTATTTGGTTCTCATAAGAACAAAAACAAGAAAGAATTCACAGTTATTGATATATGAATATATGAATTCCAAAAATTCACAAACCTAAACCTAATAGTAATGAAAATAAGAATTATCATTTTCCATTCGTTGTAGAGAGGGGGCCCCTGAAAACGCTTGCAGGGGGGGGCAATCATTTTTTGGTACGCCACTGGTTATACAAACACCTATTACCTACCTATTTGACTTCCAGCATATACCAAAGTTCCTATTTTTGACCTTTCCTTCAATGGTACCCAGTTTGCAAGCAAAGTGGTTAATGCAGGAAATGTAGTACCCTAAAATGAATTTAATTATTGTAAAAGGTGTCATTTTACTTGGTGTAAATAACAGGAAGCTAAGTATATGGACTGCTAAAGTGAATATTAAAAATATTTTTGAATGTACAGGGTGTTCGTCATTGGGAATGTACAGGGTGTTCGTCATTGGGATCTCGTTACCTTGTGGAATTTAATCCCCAGTTGTCGTGAAAAATAATCGGTTCATCGATTTTAAGTTCATATATCTTAGTCGTATAATATCATTTACTTTAGCTTAAGTTTATGTATATTCGTTTGTTTAGGGATGTAGACAATTTTTATGCCGATATTATTGTTCAGTATTGCTCAGCTTGGCAAACAAACGTTCCTTGTACAAATAGACTAAGTATACAGGGTGTCCCGAAATTAGCGTGCAATATTTCTAGGGCGTAAACTATATCCAAAAATATGATAAAAAGTCCTATAAACATACCCCGAGAAATGCTTTTTTAGGGGGCTAGAGCCCCTCAAAGAGGGTCGGGAAGGAAGTATTTTTTTATAATAGTATGGAAACCCTTACAGATAATGACATGAAAATTGGTAAGTGCCTTTCAACCGATAAACTGTACATAACAGTTAGTTTAGAGTGAAAATATTTCTTCCAGTGGCGTCGAACGGAGTGGGGCTGAGGGTAAATATTATCCTATATTTTTTATTTCTAGGATTTTTTTAAATTTTAAGTACAATATTTTAAGAACCTCGAGTTTTTTCTTTAAAAAAGTACCCCTTGTTTTATTTCGATAGGAGGCACCGTTTTCAAGTAAAATTATTTTAAAATAAAACGTATTTTTCAAAAGAAAGGTTAGTCCATATGAGTTGAGGTAAATCCGAAAGTTAGCGTGCAATATTCCTAGGGCGTAAAGTACATCCAAAAATATTACAAAAATGTTCTTTAAACATACCCTCAGAAATGCTCCTTTAGGGGACTAGAGCCTCTCAAAGGGGGGCAAATTTTTTTTTCGTAATAGCATGAAGTCTTTGAAATGATCCATTTTCTATTAAATTTCGATGGACCGTAGCAAATCTTCTACAGCTAGGTATTCTTCTATGCGGAAATCGCCTCCTGTACTCTATTACAGCGGCAGTAGAACTACCATTACAAAATCCATACACAAAATGAATATCTGTGAGTTCTCTGTTGTCCCCTTTTCAGAGGCTCTAGTCCCCTAAAGAAGCATTTCTGAAGGTATGTTTATAGAACATTTTTGTAACATTTTTGGATGTACTTTACGCCCTAGGAATATTGCACGCTAACTTTCGGATTTACCTGAACTCATATGGACTAACTTTTCTTTTGAAAAATACGTTTTATTTTAAAATTAATTTTACTTGAAAACGGTGCCTCCTATCGAAATAAAACAAGGGGTACTTTTTTAAAGAAAAAACTCGAGGTTCTTAAAATATTGTACTTAACATTAAAAAATCCTAGAAATAAAAAATATAGGATAATATTTACCCTCAGCCCCACTCCGTGCACCGCCACTGGAAGATATATTTTCACTCTAAACTAACTGTTATGTACAACTTATCGGTTGTAAGGCACGTACCAATTTTCATGTCATTATCTTTAAGGGTTTCCATACTAGTATAAAAAAATACTTCCTTCCCGACCCTCTTTGAGGGGCTCTAGCCCCCTAAAGGAGCATTTCTCGGGGTATGTTTATGGGACATTTTTGTCATATTTTTGGACATAGTTTACGCCCTAGAAATATTGCACGCTAATTTCGGGACACCCTGTATATAGAAGAAGCAAGTAAAATAGATTATACCTGTAGAAATTTTCAAATTACTTTATTACAACTCTTTTAATGTCAATTGCATTTTACTTTTTATACTTACTTCTCCAAGCCCTTCCAATACTCTGACTACCACTACCCAGACCCAATTTCCACCAGAAATATATATGACGAAAGGAGTAATAAACGTAAATATAGCTGTACAAAGCATCCCCAAACCTAAAGAGTATTTGCCGCCAAATCTTTCAGCTATCATCCCTCCAGGTATATGGGTTATTACATAACCCCAGTAGAAGGAACTCAGGATCAAGCCTTGTTGCCGACTGGTCCATGGGTAAAGATTCGCCGATCTCTGAAAAACCAACCGCAAAATCTTTGTTAGAAAATAAAAATGGATCTGTTGTTAGTTTTTAAAGAACAGATACTAATTGTGGAGCACTGACTTTATAAGCAGATGTAGTACTTACCGCGGAGTGAATACTGGTACTATTAATTTGCCAATCCTCGAAACAAGAATGGGAGTCCAGCGTCTCGTTGTGGAACATGGGCACGACCATTTCTGTTATTGCTACAGATAACACTACTCTCATGGTGTAAGCGTTAACTACAGCCAGGAACCCCATGATTCCGAGTATGTACCTTTGAGGTATAAGAAAGACTGCAATGAAAAAAGGTAATTTACTAAAAACGTGTTGAAAATTTTACATTTTCTTGGGCTTTAACAGCCTTAAATGATGAGTTAGAATTATTAATATTAATTAAAAAAAAATTAGCTGTTTAAAATGCTTTTTTGTTAATTATTCTTCAGATATTCTGATATAAACGGTGTGTTCTATTTAAATACATGTATACTTTCTGTGGATTTAAGTAACTATTTTATAATTGGACCATGCTAATCAGAATGGGACCAAGCGACATTTATATACAAATAAAGATAATGGTACCAAGTGACGTAGAAGTTCGATAGAATATTATTCAGAAAAGATCCAAACGGCGCTTTTTTATTTGCGGTAAATATATGCGTATGAACCAACAACCATATCGGCAATACAGCGTTTGCTATTAATCTGAACGGAACCAAGCGGCTAGTTCCTTTCAGATAAACTCATCTCGTTTAAACTGTGTCGCTTGGTTCCATATATTACATATATATATAAACGCCAACTATGGCTGTATAATGAGGGTATACATTGTGGAAATAAAGGATATTGTTATATTTGGAAGGAAGGAGATGCCGGAAGAGGGGCACAAGAGGTGGGGTCATGCTTAAAAAGATTTATAGAAGTTTCCTTGGAAAATAATATCGAAACTCTCATAATGTGGTCGGATAGCTGTGGCGGGCAGAATAGAAACATAAAAATAGTTCCAATGCTAAAGAACATACTAAGTTCCCATCCCTCTTTAAAAACAATTTATTTTAAGTTTTTAATATCTGGTCACATCTATCTGCCAAACGATTCTGATTTTTCGAACATAGAAAAGGCAATTCGATTGAACCAACGAATTTATACGATGCAAGATTATGCTAATATAATGAAAAATTGCAGGCAAAAGAACCCACTCCACTGATTGTAACAGAAATGAGCACAGAACATTTTTATTCCATCGCTAACTTAGAAAAAGAAATCACCAACAGAAAAACAGACACCCTTAAGCATAAGATTAGTTGGTTAAAAACAAGAGTAATAAAGATCGAGGATAAACCATTTTCCATTTTTTTTTAATATTCTCATAATGAAAATGACGAGTTCCATGAAATTTTGCTTCAGAAAATTCTGAAACGGCAAGCACCCTCTGCTTTTAAGAATGATATAGATATTTTTTGGCAATGTTTTAACTTTAAAGCCTTTTTTCTGTCATTTTCATATTTGGTACTTAGTCCCATTCTGATTAGCATGGTCCAATTGTAGATAAGTCTAGCCCCCATAAGCCTATTTTATAAACAGCTATTGAGGCAACGCAATCCTAAAATGGGCTACCTTATAATATGGTATGCAAATTATTTTATTTAAATTAAACAAGGTTTTTCTAGTGAATATTTGCATAGTTGGATTATTTCAATTCTTTTTATAAAACAAATTGTCTGAAGTGCAAGTGAAAGTTGATCTATAAAAATCAATAAAGCATACACCGTATACAGTGATTATATCTATAGTTTAAGTATTTTCAGGCGTACATATGTAAATAATACTCATTTAATAATAATACGTGTATTAAAGCTTTAATTTTTAATTATGGAAAACGAAGTTCTCGGTGTCTATACTGTCTATCTATTGATGTTAGCGTCATACACTGCCTTGTTAAGAAAAAGAGTCGTATCTGCATTTTTTAAAAGACAAAATATAAATATGCTGTTAAGCATATTATAATATCTGCCTAAGTCGTATCTGAATGGTAGATAAGACCTACACGCTTAACATGATGTATTATTACTAACGTAAGGGTACATTTTGCAGTTACGACTTTATGTAATCCTGGCTTTTTATTTAAAATATGCTAGTTTTAATAGCTGAATGTGCAGATACGATTTTTTTCTTTAACATGACAGTAAAATCTGGGACGATTTTCTTAAATTTTTGAGTCTATTGTGTGTGTGCACATGTTTTGACGTTTCTGTCATTGTCGGTTATATAGCGAGTTAAGGCCTGAAATTTTAACAGGAAGTTATTTTTTTAAGAAGAAAGGTAAAATTTTAAATATGAAGGTGCATTCAAGCTGGTTTCCTCTATGAAACACCTTATAGGTACTGTTGCTCCCCATGGCTATAATAATTTTTATGGCTTATTCAATCACACCAACCAATCAACATTTATATATGTTGCATCATCAACCACCTACTTGTCAATAATATTATTATAAAGTAATAATATTATATGTATTCTCATTTAAAACTACTAATCATTTTTTTAAAAGTTTTAAACAACGATAACTACCCGGAAGTTACAATGTTTTGACTTCCGGTTGAATTGTAAGTTGACATTCAAATGCATATAGGTCCCAAAATAATCTTAAAAGTATAGATGGTATGTAGTTGCTTGAATTTTGAATAAACGCCGGGTTTGTCCCGAAACTTTTTCGCCTGTGGCTCATGCCCTGCGATGCTTTGCCACCTTCCCGCCTTCTATTTAATGGCTGACCCCCCCCCCTCTCCCCTCCCATAAAAATGGGCGACTATTAATTTTTATCCGCAGATTTTAAAATTTAACAATCATAAATTAAAAAAATAAATTAAAGGCTTTATTTTTGCTTACGTATACATACATATCGTAAAACCTGCAGCCCTATCAGTCCTTAGGCTTCTTAAAATTTTCCCTCACAAAAAGACACACTTTTTAAAGTAATTATTATGTTTTGTTCACTACTTCAATTGTATTATTTTTTTTAAAATGCTTACCCTTGGACACGGCAAGCCGCCATCCCTCCAACATAATGATTTCACAGGAACTAACGAACTTATCACAAAATTTTAAAATTATATTACTAAACTTCCTTCTTGTCGCAACTCATCTTTACTAAAAATCGTTGGGCATTTTCTTTTCTGTGCTCGCAAATTGCCAAAAATCTAATTATCATAAAATTTCTGCATCAAGTATTTCTTTCACTTTAATAAGTATATTTTTTTAAATTGGTTGCCGAAAATTATTGCTAATTATTAATGAATTACTTCTTTTAATTGGTAGTTACTTTGCGTACACTTGATGGTATATGAAATCGTACCAGACAATGGGTACCTACAATCAGTACGCGCGATCATAGAGGAATGAGGTTGGTACTGTCGTTTTGATTCACTTATATCACTTAGTAAGGTCAATGCTTTGATTTTCTTTGGTACTAATTTAATAAATTTGATAATAATTATGTTTTATAATTTTTAATTTAATTATATTGGAGCTGGATTAGATTTTTACGGAAAAATCGATTCCAAATTAAATGTTGAGCCATAATTGGAATTTTCTACTTTCAGTTTCAGTATATACGCATGCAATGCTTGACGACGTATTTTTTTTCTGGGATAATACTTTAAAGAAAGTGTTACTTAAATATTCGAAAAAATCCCACCAAAGCAAAGTCTCTAATAAAAACACTTTGGAACAAACAGATATCTTTATTAAAAATATGTACATAAAACACACTATGAAGGCATGCTTGTATTTGCCAACATAGTTAAAAAAACTTACCATAGAATTTGTTTGTTTAAACATTTAATCAATTATGTCAATTTGTTTGCCTTTTTTAAAAATGTGTTAATTCATATTCAACTTTTTAAACCCGCATACCAGAAATAATTTTTAAATAAATAAAAACTCAATTGAAGAATCAAATTAGGATTGTTAGGTCAGGAATTTACTTTAATGTAGGCGAAACAAATTTAAAAAAAAATTCCGGTGTTACCTGGTATACAGTGTGACCAGTAAAGTCCGCATCGTATTATGTGATTTTTTTATTAATAGCTTTACTCGAAATTTGACTTTGGCATCAAGTTCTGCTTCGATCGAGATGAAAATTAAGCAAAAAAATAGTAGGTCACGTGATTTTTTCCAAAAATTAATTCAGAAGTGGGGATATTATATTATTATATAAGTATCGAAAAAAATTATTAAAAAAAGTTTTTTTAAATGCAGTCCCACATCCAAAATTTCAGCTGCATAAGATAATTTTGATTTTTTACCCATATTTTGTAAATTGCACCACTTTTGCAAAATAAGACTCAACGCAATCTACATAAAACTTCTTAGTTTTGACAATGCTTTATTTCAGATACATTTTCTTTAAAATAGCGCCATATTAAATGTGTGTTTTTTTACAAAATCAAAACTTCATTTCAAGTTCATAATGAACTTATTATGAACGTCAAATAGAAAAAATAATTTAAGAATTTTCTTACTGTGTATATCGACTATATTTAAATTTTTACACCTACTAAACATACCTTACATCTAAGAAAAACACAAACATTACAAATATTAACTAAACACACTAGTTAAATTTTATTTTTTCCTTTTATGAGGGGTCATATCTTCTCTTTTCAAAAACCAACAGTAATCACCCATCATGGCTGGATCCCATCGTCCTTGATAGCGAATTTCCATTGTCCTGATATCCTGATGAAACCTTTCACCCTGCTCGTCACTGACAGCTCCCAAATTTTCAGGAAAAAATGACAGATGGGAATGGAGGAAGTGAATTTTTAATGACATTCGGGCACCAAGCGATTTATGGGAATCTAAAAGTTCATCAACTAACTGTTGATAGTTTGTATCCATATTGTTGCCCAAAAATGCCCTTACTATACTAACAACAAATGAGTTCCATGCTCTGAGTTCCTGCCTGGTAAGCTTCTCTGTAAAGTTGACATCGTCCAGCAATTTTCTGATTTGTGGCCCAATAAAAATGCCTTCCTTTAATTTGGCATCACTTAACTGGGGAAAGACTTGTCTTAGGTATTTGAATCCATCACCGTCTTTATTCATAGCTTTCACAAAGTTTTTCATGAGCCCACGTTTAATGTGAAGAGGAGGCAGAAGGACTTTTTTGGGGTCTACAAGAGGTGCAAACTTAACATTTTGAGGTCCCGGCTGAAATTCACTTCTTTGTGGCCAATCTTTTATTACATAATGCTGATCTACTGCACGACTGTCCCACAAACAAAGAAAACAGCAATATTTTGTAAATCCTCCCTGAAGTGCTACTAAAATTCTTACAGTTCAGCTTGGCCAAGCAAGGCTAAGCTAGATTGGATTCTAAATAAAAGACGATGTGTCCTAAATCCCCTGATTGGGATACTGACAGGACACTGCAAGCTGAAGAAGCACCTAGCACTGATTGGTGTCGAAGACGACCCAATCTGTGCCGGATGCCTGGAGGAGGAAGAGACTCCGCTGCATTTTCTGGGTACCTGCGAGGCCTTGGGAAGACTCAGGCACCAGGTCCTGGGATCGGCGGCTCTCCAGAAGGAAGAAATCACAGCCCTGGCCTGGAGCGACATACTCGACTTCATAAAGAGGTCGGGACGCTTTGGCGGGGGCCAAGGTGGTTAGTGTGATTGGGGGAAGACTCTGGGGTAGGCAAAAAGGATCGTGGTTGGTCTACTTGCCAGGTTTTCGGAACCTCCCCTCAATTACTACTACTACTACTACTACAGTTCAGGTAATTTTTCTGTTATAAAATGCATCCATTTTAACCGTCCCCTAATTAAATTGACTACCTGCTAATGTAAAATGGTCTTATTAAGCTATTGAAAAATGGTATGTATTGGGGCTTTCCGAATATTTTTTCTATTATTAGAAGGGTATTTCCATTTTAAAAATAAAGAGCTGACCTGTGTTAGAAAAATCTTGTCGGCCAGTGAATAGTCGAATTGACAATTTTTTAAATATATCAATATAAACTAATTTAAATTGGGAGTTATATAACCTTTTATTTGTATTTAAATTGACCATTACTGGTCAATATCCGACATCGCCTAAAAAATTGAAATTTCACACTTTTCCGCAATAGAATTAAATTTGTAGTATTTTAAATACTGTACTTCCCATAAAATAAAAACTCAATTACTAGGTAGGTAGGGGAGAGTTGGACAAAACCGGGTAGGTTGATAAAACCGGGTACCGCCTAGTTCTGCCAAATGTCTGTTGCCATCTATCAGACAATGTTAAAATTAGTGTTCCTAAATCGCCAACAGTCGCGGGTATTCATTTCTACATCATTTGAGTAATATGAGCCGGAGCAATAAGATCTTAAGTGTTTTTCGGGCACCAAATTCGATTTTTAGGGTAAGTTTATACTTTTTTTTCCTCTACTAAATAACTAATGACCATTTAAAAATGTATTACGTCTAACCAAGTATATTACCTCTAATTTGGTCAAAAATTTTGAATATTATATCATAACCAAAAAATTTTACATAATATTTAATGTCTTGTTGGCGAGTTCTACAAAACCGGGTAGTCCGGGTTGTTACAAAACCGGGTACCCGATTTTATCAGACCTGTTGTTTTTTCCAGTTATTGCAGCGTTTTTTTTGCTTTAAGCTAACTACAGCTAAAGCATCCAAAATGCAATAATTGAATTATTAGAACATAGGATGAGATATAAAAAAGCCTCTTAAAGTTTTACTGTTCTTTAATAAACTTTGGAAGATCGTGTGAAAAAAGCAAGAAATATTGAAGAATTACCGATTGCAGATTCTGATATTTCAGAGGAAGAAGGTTATAATGTCGATTCGTTTCTGTATTGCCACGAACAATCTTCAAACTCTAAGTCGAACAAAGGCTGGATAAAATGTGGATGTTGCAACAAATGGCCTCATGAATCCTGTAGTGCCTATGATGTTGTAGATGAAGTTTTTTGCCGCTGCTGTTCATAGATGTTTGATTTTTTTTTCACATATTTTAAGTAAATATTTTATTTTCTCCCTATTCGCCTTTATATATGGTACCTATTTAAGTTAAGTTACTACCCAGTTTTATCATACCGGTTGGACAAAATCGGATATTTTGCAATATTTTCACAAAAGATAAAAAAAAAAAATTAGGAATATTTATAAAAATTGCCATTGGTACTATATCAAACTTAAGTCTTTGGGGAATATTTCAATCTACAACAAACGTTTGCTACCCTAAAATCGCACAAGTAATAGTCAGTTTTTGGACTGATACCCGATTTTATCCAACTCTCCCCTACTCTACTCGTGCTTTTGCTTGATTTGTTCATGATTGTTCTTTTTAAATTTGTTTGAAATATTTTTAGTTAATTCAATCATATACAGGGTTGCCCAAAAGTCCGGAATAAAATTATTATAGCCTTAAACTGTAACTTTTGGGGAAAGCGCTCGGACACGTCAATTTAGTTTTATGTATGCTCGCATTTTGACGTTATTCGCTTGTTTCTTTATAGACATTTATCAAATATATGACGACATCGATCTTTTTTTTAAATGGAAACATACAGCTTGTGATACGTCATTTGAAAGCTAATATCTTGTACAGTATGCTCGTAAATTTTGGCGCGATTCTGTCAAGCTATTTCAAAATGGCGACTGTTAAAAGTTTTAAAAAAATCTCATAAGCGGAAATGATAAGTCATTGATGTTTTTTTTTTACCTTTCAAGCTAAGAAATCTTCATTGTTTCACGTTCTGTCATTTTGTGACTTAACAATAGTTATGGTTTATTTCAAAAAAATTACCTTGTCGGACTTCCATTGTCTTTATTTTGTTACTTAACACAACGTTTCGGTTAGTTAGTATCTCTAACCGTTTTCAAGTGTAAACTAAATTATAATTCTAAGGCTACTGTCTTAAATACTATCCATGTGCAATGAAGCTTGATGACTCCGCCTACGTGCTTATGTGATGACCTGGGCTAAGTAAATCTTTTGTTTTTACAATCATGTTTTTTAAACCGAAAACAAAATTAAAGAGGGAAAGTTTTTTTATTGAGAAAAATTAATTGCAAAAATAAATTTTATATTTTGGAAAATAAATAAAACTTTTGGCTTCTAAATAAAAATTAAGAAACAGCTTGGTAAAAATACCTTATAGAATTAATTCTTGTAGTGAGCACTACACTACACTAGCGTTCACTTCGGGCTACAACTTACTATTGAAAATTAAAAATCTTCAAGTCCGCTCTCCCTCCCAGAAATTTAAAAGCAGAAAAACAAATTGCGAAACATTTCGGGTGTACGTGACATTCCAGAAAAATTCCTTCTTGTTTACCAGAAAGCAGGTACCTAACCTTCTAAGAAGAATTTTTTTCTTTCTGTTTTTGAATAACATGACCTTCGGAGATTCTAAGAAAAATTATTTTAAATAACAAAATGTTGCGACATAACAACCAAGAACCGCGTGACTTTCCACGAAGAGGTCAGATATTTGGCCATGACTTGTCGGTTTTTCGCAGAAATCAAAATTCCAATCTGTTTACGTAATAACAAAATTCTTAAAAATCACAATTTGACCATGAGTTTGTTTTGAAGCCGCATTCCATTAACTTGGGTGGGGAATAGAAAAATTCTCGAAAATACGGTCCCCCACGTAACAAAGACCCTCTATAAATACCAGCGCTAGTCTTGTTTTAGGCAGTCACCCAGTCAACCAGTCACTTATTAAGTTCAGTGTTCAGTCATTTATTAAGTCTTATGAAGCCAAAGTTTGCGTAAAAAAGTCATAAAGTCAAAGAAGCCAGTTTCTAATTAGTGAGGCGGCGGGCTCGGACCGCCTCCCATCAGTCATGGAAATAGCAAGTTATAATTCGTTGCATAAAAATCCCAAGTGAGTGTTTTATCTTCAGGTATTGTACTACTGTAGTATTGTAGACCTTAGTGGGTGGCTCACAAATAAATATTGCATTTAATTTTTATGAGAGAAAATCAGTGAAAGTGAAGTGCGCGAAACACGAACAAAAACTGAAAAATTGTCAAAGTTTTTATTCTTTTGTTCCTTTTCAATCAGCTAAACTTGTTTTAGACAAATTGTATAAATTGTCTAACTATACATTTATTTTATCAATATATATTTTATTCAGCAAATCCTTTGTGTTTTACTGATAGAAAGTACTCTAGGGTCGACCCACTTCCCCCAAATTCGTCTGCAGTGCTTCTGCCTTATCAGTAAATAGAATACACTTTTTAAATAAAACATAGAAAAAGGGCAGAGCGCTACATTGGTGTCAGGTGTGGGGTTGAAAAGGGTTTGAAAGGGTTAAACAAAATTTAAGAAAAGAAAACCAAAAGATCCTAGAACTGTAGAGCAAATTTTACCCCCTACGACAGTACTTCTATCAGATAAACAGTATGGAACAAAAATCAGTCCCTGAATCATCTGCCATCTTAAATACTACTTCTACAGTAAATAATGTACTTATCGGAATTGAATCAATACCTATTTACGAAGGGCAGACAAGTATTGAAGAATTCTTGTCCATTATTGATGAAACAGCAAATTTAGCAAACTGGACCGAGACTCAAAATATATCTGTTGCAAGACTCAAACTTAGAGGACAAGTCAAACAAATTTTAGAAGCAGAGCCAAGCCTTAAAAATTTAAACACATGGCAGGATTTAAAGGATGCATTACACAATCAATTTACAAGACAACATGTAACTGGTTCAGCCCTTAGGCAGTTTATTGAATGTAAACAACGACAGGGTGAATCTTGCAAACAATTTTTAACCCGCCTAAAAGTTCTGGGAAACAAAACCGTCAAACTTACAGGAGTTAAGACAACTGATCTGGTTATAACTACCAAATTGGAACAGGATCTTACCAGTCAGTTTATGCTAGGCCTTTGCATGCCTATAAAACAACGTGTCCTTTCAGGAAATCCGACTACATTGAAAACCGCACTAGACATAGCGGAACGAGAAGAAGCAATCGAAAATCTATTGCATCCAAGGGACCATCGAGACTGCCGTGCAGTAAGCAGAACTCATCAAAGTAACAACCCAAAAACATGTGTTATTTGCAAGAAATCGGGACATTTCTCGTCCTCGTGTCCTGACAAACCCCCTGAAAGAAAAAATAATAACTGTTTTCAATGCAACAAACCGGGTCACTGGAAGAGAGACTGCCCGGAAAGAAAAAATTTTCAGCCAGGACCTCAAAAATGTTATCAGTGTCAACAAATTGGTCATTTTGCTAGAAGCTGTCCAAACCAAGGAAGGAATCAACGAGGACAAGCTTTAAACGCCAAGGCAGCCCCTCTGCAACCCCGGAGTTCGGCTGTAGCCAGGGCAAGCTGGTATTAGAAAGAAAGCCACCGGTTGGGATATATACGTGTTCTCAGAATGGAACCCCGAGACCTCGGAATATAGTCAGGGTAAGTGTTAACCATAGTGACTATAAAGCCCTGATAGATTCGGGAGCAGTTATATCCCTAGTGAAACCGGAAATTGCCAAGGGGTTCACGATAGAAAAAGAATTAAGTAATTTAGTAGATATACAAGGAAATGGAATTCCTACGTATGGAAAGGTTACCCTCCCAATAAATTTTGGAAAAGATAATACAGTCTGGCACGAGTTTATGATAGTAAACGCAATAAGTTTCCAAGCTGATTTCTTATTGGGTATTGATTTTCTGCATTCACATAATATAAAAATTGACTGGGGAAATGGATGTATGTATGCATGGGAAACAAAGTTTACCTTAGAAGAAGAAGAAGAAGAAGACTCAAAGGCACTAGATGTATACGGTGTAAAAAGAGAAATATGCGAGTTAAAGGAAGAAATAGGGGAATTAAGAACATTGATCCTACAAATAGAGGAGGGATTACAAAGTGACTCTACCAGTGATTCTTTTTTACGGCCAATAACAAAAGAATGGGATGATCAAGTGCTTGGCCGGCGCTTGAATAATCCACAGGTAGAAGCTAGTGGAGAAAGTTTGGAGAAACAAAGAGAAATTAAGAATTAAGGTACCTAGCTACTAAGAAAAAGACTAGAGTTCATGAGTCTAGAGTTCATGAGTCTAGTGGAGAAAGAAAAAGTAGAAAAGAAGGAAACATGTATGGGCGTCCAAAGGTATTAGAGAAAGAAGTTTATGTCCACTTAGTAGAAGACATGGTTATTCCCCCCCAGATGTGAAACCGTATGTGAGGCTATTCTTGAAGGTGTATCTAGGGTTAAGGCCAAACACATAGTTTTAGAGCCATGTGTAGATATTCCCCAAGGATTGTTGGTTGCCGGAGTTTTGTGCCAAAAAGCAGATAAGGTCCCAGTCAGACCATCGTTATAGCTTGTGAAATTGAGATTGAGTTAAAATTGTAGAAAAAACTTCAGTCATACCTACTCCGAAACAAACACAGTCAAGTGAAAATAGGCAAGATCTTCAAAGATGGTTCTATATGGCGGGCTGAGACAGGCATTGCAGAGTGAAGTACCCGGTCAAATATTGATTCAAATGCCGCCACAAGGTTCAAGCACGTTGACGATCTACGAGAAGCAAGCCGCTACAGTTAATAAAAAAAAAAATAGTCATTGATAGGATCAGCAGAGCCATCTATAATATTTTTAAGATACATCAGCGTAATCACAAATAGAAATTCCATAAATTGACCTTAGTACTACCTAGCGGAAATAAAACGCATCAATACTAAAATAAAACTCAAAAATTCTGAAGTCTACCTTGCTGGAGTTATTAGATAAAAAGACGAATCACAGGTGGCGCTAGTAAAAACTGTTCAAGAAAAATAATTCTTTTATCAGCAGTGGATCACCGACAAAGCGGCTAAAAAACGGAAATTATAAGATAAACAAGAGACAAATTCTAAAATGCGTTGGTTTTGGAATACAAGGTTGCTATACACAACTTTTGAAATGTCAGGGTCTTGCTGAATCGGCTGTTTTACTTTTCTCATCCATTCAACCACTCAAACACCGACCCTGGACAGAATAAGAAGTGTGCCCGGATACCAGACAGAAAGGCCTCTTCCTCGATTACAATTCCTACCACCAATAGTGATCAGACCAGATAGCCGACCCCAAGCAGCAGCTCACCATTTCCACCCCATGGTGAGGATCCAACCCACCCCAGAAACCCTCAGAGCACGAGTAGCAGTACCGCAAGAGGCTCCAGCATCTCCTATGGCAGGCGCCCAGCCCGGTGCGCCGCCCTACCTACAACCTAGAGGTGCCCGATATCGGGTAAGACCTGTTTTCAGACCTGGAGGATGCATGTGCCTTCTATTCAACCCTGTTCGGCCCGAAACCGAACAAAACGACAGCGGTAATGAAAGTTAAATATTTTATTTTTGAGTTTGTTTTAAAGAAATAATAACGGGTAAATGACGAAAACATTTTCATTAGTTTTATCATTTAAAAAGAATTTCATTTCATATCAGAAAGAAAAAGAAAAATTTTTCGTACTTTTATGACTTGTTAATGTTTTGTTAAGGGATTATTTTCGTAGAAATTTATTTTAGCTATGATTGGTCAGAAAGGAAACGTCAAATTTCAGTATTATTTCAGTACTATCATATTTCCATTACATTGATTTATTGAGTCACCTTATTTTATGACAAATTAAAAAGAGAAAAACGCTGTTGGGGTTAAATCACTTCTAAATTTTTCAATATTCTGTTATAATATGTTACGTAAATACATTATTATTTAATAAGTGATTATTTTACAAAATTAATTTTTTGATTGATGGACCTAAGACGGGTTCCTCTTTTTGACAAGAGTTTTAAGGATTCTATGTGAGAACAATGACAGTATAATTTTATTAAAAAAAAAAAAAGGAATTATGGGAAAACTTTTCTGAATCTTTTTGAAACAATTTTTATTAGTAAGAAAATCAAGACAGAAAATTTTTTTTTGCCTTTTAAATCAAATTTTAAATATTTTATTTGTGTTGAAAGAAATAACTTTTCAGTGATTTAAAAATTTTATACTTGACAAAGTATACGTATACAAAGTACGTAGGTACATGTTAAGGTATAACAATTAAGGAAATTTAAACAACTAAAATGTAAAAGGTATAACACTCCTTGGAAATAACTTTGAGTTTTGAGAATTGCTTTAGTTAGGTAATAAAATTTTTTTTTACCTATAACAACAATGTAAACGCAGTCATTTACCAAAACCACGAGTCTGCTAGACATACTGGCGCCACGCTGGTATGTATGTAGAGGAACTAGACTAGACGGGACGCGATGCGGGAATTCAGTAACATAAACAAAAACACACACTCGAGCTAATTATTACAAACTTTTAATATAGGAAGGTAGCCAACGAAGAAAATAAATTAAATATTTTCTTCGTTTTAATGGGCGGGATAGTAATGTGATGACCTGGGCTAAGTAAATCTTTTGTTTTTACAATCATGTTTTTTAAACCGAAAACAAAATTAAAGAGGGAAAGTTTTTTTATTGAGAAAAATTAATTGCAAAAATAAATTTTATATTTTGGAAAATAAATAAAACTTTTGGCTTCTAAATAAAAATTAAGAAACAGCTTGGTAAAAATACCTTATAGAATTAATTCTTGTAGTGAGCACTACACTACACTAGCGTTCACTTCGGGCTACAACTTACTATTGAAAATTAAAAATCTTCAAGTCCGCTCTCCCTCCCAGAAATTTAAAAGCAGAAAAACAAATTGCGAAACATTTCGGGTGTACGTGACATTCCAGAAAAATTCCTTCTTGTTTACCAGAAAGCAGGTACCTAACCTTCTAAGAAGAATTTTTTTCTTTCTGTTTTTGAATAACATGACCTTCGGAGATTCTAAGAAAAATTATTTTAAATAACAAAATGTTGCGACATAACAACCAAGAACCGCGTGACTTTCCACGAAGAGGTCAGATATTTGGCCATGACTTGTCGGTTTTTCGCAGAAATCAAAATTCCAATCTGTTTACGTAATAACAAAATTCTTAAAAATCACAATTTGACCATGAGTTTGTTTTGAAGCCGCATTCCATTAACTTGGGTGGGGAATAGAAAAATTCTCGAAAATACGGTCCCCCACGTAACAAAGACCCTCTATAAATACCAGCGCTAGTCTTGTTTTAGGCAGTCACCCAGTCAACCAGTCACTTATTAAGTTCAGTGTTCAGTCATTTATTAAGTCTTATGAAGCCAAAGTTTGCGTAAAAAAGTCATAAAGTCAAAGAAGCCAGTTTCTAATTAGTGAGGCGGCGGGCTCGGACCGCCTCCCATCAGTCATGGAAATAGCAAGTTATAATTCGTTGCATAAAAATCCCAAGTGAGTGTTTTATCTTCAGGTATTGTACTACTGTAGTATTGTAGACCTTAGTGGGTGGCTCACAAATAAATATTGCATTTAATTTTTATGAGAGAAAATCAGTGAAAGTGAAGTGCGCGAAACACGAACAAAAACTGAAAAATTGTCAAAGTTTTTATTCTTTTGTTCCTTTTCAATCAGCTAAACTTGTTTTAGACAAATTGTATAAATTGTCTAACTATACATTTATTTTATCAATATATATTTTATTCAGCAAATCCTTTGTGTTTTACTGATAGAAAGTACTCTAGGGTCGACCCACTTCCCCCAAATTCGTCTGCAGTGCTTCTGCCTTATCAGTAAATAGAATACACTTTTTAAATAAAACATAGAAAAAGGGCAGAGCGCTACACTTATTGGAGTGTGAAGTTTGAGCTGTTGGTTTTGGACAAGAAGTGGCTTCCAGATATTGGGGATATCTATACTTGGTTTACTGAATATATGTGTATTTTGATTCATAAAAGCTGCTTCCTTGAATTTTCGTTTTTTCCAGTGCTGTTCCGTGTCCAAAACCCTGGCTTCTGACCACTGTATATTATGTTGGTTAGTCCATACATGTTCCGCTATACCTGATCTCGAAGTTTCACCTCTTTGAGTATGTTTCAGGTGTTCTTTAACTCGTACGGGAAGAGGTCTTTTTGTTTCTCCAATGTACGATTCGCCACACTCGCAAGGGATTTGATAGATACAATTTTTTGTGTTTTCATTACTGGGGGGTTTTACTTTTGTAAGAAGGCTTCTGAGCGTATTTCCGGATTTAAAGGCTGTTTTGATATTATAGTTTTTGGTTATTCTTCTAATCTTTTCAGAAATCCCCTTGACATAAGGTATTGTAAGAAATGTTTGCTCCTCTCTAGCTTCTGTATTAGTTTTTACTTCGCGATTTTTAAATTTTGAGATGGTATTAGTTACAAACGTTTCAGGGTAACCATTTTGTTTTAAATCTCTTTTGATGTTTGAAATTTCAATATTTAGGTCTTCCGGATTGTTGCAAATGTTAGATGCTCTGTGATAAAGTGTTTGAATTATGCCCTGTTTTATGGAGTTTGAATGATTCGATCCGTGATTAAGGTATTGCCCGGTGTGAGTGGGTTTTCTGTATACTGAAGTTTTTATGTTATCAGCACTTCGTTTGACGAGAACATCGAGAAAAGGTAGAGTGGAATGTTTTTCTGTTTCCATGGTAAATTTAATGGATTGTCTTATACTATTAATATGTTCCAAAAACCGTATCAGCTTTTCGTTGCTGTCTGTCCAGATAATAAAGGTATCATCAACATATCTAAGCCAAAGTTTAGGTTTAATCTTGGCAGTGTCAATAGCGTGTGACTCGAACCATTCCATGTACAGGTTAGCCACCACCGGAGAGAGAGATGAACCCATTGGAAGACCGTCATCCTGGGCATAGAACCACAAGACACATTTGTTAGTTTTGATGTAGAAAGCTTATATACCAACGTCCCAATAGGGGAATCACTGCATATCATTAAGCAAAAGTTACAAGACGACCCAACCCTTTCAGAACGCACTAGTTTGCCGCTGGATGGAGTGATGGAACTATTGGAGTGCTGTTTACGTAGTTCCTACTTTCAAGTAAAAGATAGGTTCTATGCCCAGGATGACGGTCTTCCAATGGGTTCATCTCTCTCTCCGGTGGTGGCTAACCTGTACATGGAATGGTTCGAGTCACACGCTATTGACACTGCCAAGATTAAACCTAAACTTTGGCTTAGATATGTTGATGATACCTTTATTATCTGGACAGACAGCAACGAAGAGCTGATACGGTTTTTGGAACATATTAATAGTATAAGACAATCCATTAAATTTACCATGGAAACAGAAAAACATTCCACTCTACCTTTTCTCGATGTTCTCGTCAAACGAAGTGCTGATAACATAAAAACTTCAGTATACAGAAAACCCACTCACACCGGGCAATACCTTAATCACGGATCGAATCATTCAAACTCCATAAAACAGGGCATAATTCAAACACTTTATCACAGAGCATCTAACATTTGCAACAATCCGGAAGACCTAAATATTGAAATTTCAAACATCAAAAGAGATTTAAAACAAAATGGTTACCCTGAAACGTTTGTAACTAATACCATCTCAAAATTTAAAAATCGCGAAGTAAAAACTAATACAGAAGCTAGAGAGGAGCAAACATTTCTTACAATACCTTATGTCAAGGGGATTTCTGAAAAGATTAGAAGAATAACCAAAAACTATAATATCAAAACAGCCTTTAAATCCGGAAATACGCTCAGAAGGCTTCTTACAAAAGTAAAACCCCCCAGTAATGAAAACACAAAAAATTGTATCTATCAAATCCCTTGCGAGTGTGGCGAATCGTACATTGGAGAAACAAAAAGACCTCTTCCCGTACGAGTTAAAGAACACCTGAAACATACTCAAAGAGGTGAAACTTCGAGATCAGGTATAGCGGAACATGTATGGACTAACCAACATAATATACAGTGGTCAGAAGCCAGGGTTTTGGACACGGAACAGCACTGGAAAAAACGAAAATTCAAGGAAGCAGCTTTTATGAATCAAAATACACATATATTCAGTAAACCAAGTATAGATATCCCCAATATCTGGAAGCCACTTCTTGTCCAAAACCAACAGCTCAAACTTCACACTCCAATAAGCACGTAGGCGGAGTCATCAAGCTTCATTGCACATGGATAGTATTTAAGACAGTAGCCTTAGAATTATAATTTAGTTTACACTTGAAAACGGTTAGAGATACTAACTAACCGAAACGTTGTGTTAAGTAACAAAATAAAGACAATGGAAGTCCGACAAGGTAATTTTTTTGATATTACTTCATTGTCTACCACCTTCAAACAAACATTATGGTTTATTTGTTATTTGTTTTGTCAAAAAAAAAAAAAAAATTTCACGAAGCAAAACAACTCCCAGACGACGGTCAAATCCGAATGGCTTCAGCCGGAATGTTATGTGTCTCCAATCAAATTTTGTATTTCAAATCTTCAATATTATTTGGCCTATTTTGGTAAACTTTTTCTTTTAAATATCCCCAAAGAGAATAGTCTAGAGGCGTTAAGTCTGGGGACCTCGGCGGTCATTCAATTGTACCACGTCGTCCAACCAAGCGAACTGGAAAGATCTCATCTAAATATCTTCTCACATTCAGGGCCGGATTTACCAATAGGCAGACTAGGCAGTTGCCTAGGGGCGCCAAGCTCTGGAGGTGCGCCCGGCGCCGGCTCCAGCCGGGATCTGGATATACTATACTAAATAAACCACGTAAAAGGGCGGTTTTCGGCGAAGCGCTTCCGATCTTATCCAATTGTTGCGTCATTACCTAAAATTCTACGCGAAACGCGCTACGTACTTGATTGTTTTTATTACTTAATAAAATATATAAAAATTCCAAATGGATGGATTTTAGATTAACAGTGGTAGAAAAAGTATTGTACTTACTAACTGTAATGACAATAATTATTTACAACAAGAAAATTTGGAACGCGTGCCGTAGGCAAGTGATGTAAATTATCCAGTCGTTGAATAATATAATATTTAGTTTTATTCGTCTTTCCCACTTTTATTTACCTGGTTCTTTTTTGATTTAATTGGTTTTGTTCTATTTTTATTATAATAATCATCATATTATGGGTAAAGTGGTATAGTAATAATATCTCTACCTGTTTCTTCCAATCCTTTTGTGTTATGTGTTTTTTAATTAAAAAGGATTAGGTTTCGTTGGTTATTGTTTTTTATTTTTCGTTTATGTTTACGTTTATTCTAAATATTATGCGTAGTGGTAATGATAAATTTTTCTGTTTATGTACCATTAAGTTGCCTTTTTAGTTAGGTACCTATAATATACTTTCACCGTTAAGCTCAGTGCTCTCCTAATGTACCTACCTTTACATACCTAAATGGAGGAAAAGCAAGACCGTAGATAAGCGGGTTAAACTCCCTGCCCTTGCCATGACAATACAAGATACCTTCTCCCACAGCAAGAGAACTAATTCTGGCTTTATATTTCTTCATTTTTTTAGACAGTTTTGGTGTTAAGGGAATTTTAAAATTGGGCGTGGTCCCAAAAAAATTTCGCCTGCGGCGCTTTTCCTACACGAATGCCCAAGATGGGGGCGCTTTTAGCGTTAATCCGGCACTGCTCACATTGACTCCAAAATGCGGGGGAGCACCATCTTGCTGAAATAAAATTGTTTTATTAGGTATATCTGGATCTACTTCGTTGGGAAAAATTACAGCTAGAGCAGGCATCAACTCGGAGGTTAAGAAATCCAGGTACCGTTTAGTGCAACAATGAAGAATTCTTACCTTGAAAGGTAAAATAACATTAAAGATTTCCGCTTATTTAAATAGAGATATTTTTTAAAAATTTTAACAGTCGCCATTTTGAAATAGCTTGACAGAATCGCGCCAAAATTTATGAGCATATTGTATGAGATATTAGCTTTCAAATGATGTATCACAAGCTGTATGTTTCCATTAAAAAAAAGATCGATGTCGTCATATCTTTGACAAATGTCTATAAAAAAACAAACGAATAACGTCAAAATGTGAGCATGTATAAAACTAACTTGACGTATTCGAGCATTTTCCCCAAAAGTTACAGGTTAAGGCTATATTAATTTTATTCCGGACTTCTAGGCAATCCTGTATACCATTTCTAATAATTGAATGTAGTTTTTTCAAACGCAATAATTTTGCGCGACAAATGCGTCATCGTTTTGTTAAGATGGGCATTCTTTTTGACAAGATTCTTATAACTTGACAGTACGACTTTAATTGTTCTAAAGAAAAATCGTTATGACGCGGGAAATTTGTATGTATTTATTTAAAAACATAATTTTTCACCAGGATACAAAGCTGTTTAATTTTTCTTTATTGCTGTTTGTTGTCAGCCTTTTAAGGATTAATTTGCAATAAAAAATTGTAAAGATAGTTTCATTAGTAATACAATCAATCCACCTGACGAATAATAATCAAAATTGATAAATATTACACAATGGGAACATAATAAATAAAAATTAAGCAATAATAAAAGCTAACTGTATAAAATTGACGAAACAAATCAAGTCAGAGACGTTTGTGTTTTTTAAATAATAATAAATACCACAGACGATACAGCAAGATATACATCTCATTCTATTTATCATAACAAGCCGATGAGACCTCAATAAATGCAAAGGTCCATCAGGTTTCTCGCGATGAAGCCACGTAAAAATACATACCAATTTTTACACTACAATAATAAGCTGCTTGCCGAAGAATTAAAAAATTTTGAGTTTTATTTTATTAATATCCTATAATCGACCTTTTGTGCCATTTTATCGGAAAAAAAAATTCCTATTTAGTGGCGTAACAAAAACTGAGTGCCCCCCTCCCCCCCGCAAACGTTTTCAGGGGCCCCCCTCTCTATAACGAATGGAAAATAATTGTTCTTATTTTATTACTATTAGGCTCAGGTTTATAAATTTTTGATTTTGTTAATCGTGTAATAATTTAATTAGGGTTAAACCCACATTATGTGTTAAGTACGTCGTAGGGGAAGGTTGCCCGTATTGGACCAATTTCCGGATTTCTTATCATAGATACTGATAATAACGCAACATCGATCTTGAAGCTATACCTTAGTATACTTTAGTATGTTGTTCAACTGCAGGATTTTTGCAGAAGTTTATTTCAAAGTATCTATAATATACCGGGCTATAAAAAAAACCTCTGCAAGTTGTTCAATATAGGAAACCGGTTGCCTAAATTGAACCTGGGGGTTCCAAAATTGGACAACATGATTTAAATCGGAAAATTAGGTGTTAAATAAATGAATAAAAAATAAAATTGTTGGTATAGGAAGTTTTATACTTATATTTCAAAAAAAACATCAAATTTACAATCAAAATTTCGGTAGAAGACAACCTAATGCAAAAAAAAGTACCTATTAGTTTCCTATAATGGACCAGTCATAGTTTCATTTTTTAACTCAAAGAAAAAAGATTTTAGCAATATTGAAATGGTGTTAGTTCACGACAATAACTTATTTAAAGAGAAAAATTATTTTTGCACAATTTGGAAAAATTGCCTAAATTGGACCGGTTCAATTTTGGCAATCACCCAGTGGTCCAATTTAAGCAACTACCACGTGTTTTACAAAACCATCCAGGAAAGAAACAAGGAAAAACAAATATGGCATGGAAATAGGAGAAATAGAAAGAGAAAAACTTACTTGATAACTTCAATAAAAAATATTTTGCTGAGAGTTTTATGGTTCTAGGGTAAATTCTTAGGAAAATCCTAAAAATATTACATTAAAATTGTGTAAATTACGTTTTGCCATGTACACGCCAAGCACTAACGGCCAACTAGTTGAGTTTATTGCCGATCAAAGGTTCTGGGTGGAAGTCTGTTATAGTGTTCCCAGATGGCACTTGTTTAGTTTCGGAGAAATGTACTGTGGTCCAATTTAGGTAGCGGTTCAATATTGGCAACCTTCCCCTACTATTAAAACAGCAAACAATTCGAATTTATTTTATAATCCTAGGTAGACTGGTAGACATAACATAGGTAGTTATTAAGCCATTATAGGTAATATTCCAGCAAACATGATGCAAAATCAAAATTTTAAAACACCACTTATAATGTTGCTTACCATGTATGATGGTAGTAACGGGGGTAGCAGAGATCGAGCCTCATAGAATCCAAAAAACAGAAACTAGTAAAACACATGAACACTCAACAAGTCTGCACAAACTTTATGTCTAAGTGCTATACAAGGTATTATACAAAACGACCAGATCGTCGAGAGTTTTTTTTTGCAAAGTCGTTTATAATTTCGTCAATATTTAATGTTTTACAAACTATTTTAAGTTTGAAAAAAAATCGTTCCACTGATGGCACACTATAACTTGTAAAGTTAGAATTAACATCACTGCACTAGATACATCTGGAAAATTTGAAGAAACAAGAGATTTTTTATTAATAAATGATCCGCAAGTTCATACACTGTTTTTAGTTTCGAAATACTATCTTCAAGTCCCTTTCTGAGGCTTAACATTTGACTAGGAAAGTCAATGGACAAGTCTTGATGGTATATCGTTTGCAAATTCCGCGCTTTTACGTATAATTCTTCTTTACTTAACGAAGTTAAATTCTTAGGATATAAAAAATAGAATTAATTATGAAATGAAATACCTATGAAAAGCAAAGCTGGTAGCAAGTTTTAAAGGGGCCGACAATGTAGGCCTCCCCGCTGCCGCTCCCCCTCCTTGGCTGGTTTCCTAGCCTCGGCTGCGCCTCGTCTATGAAACACCAGCCGCGGCATTAAATCTTGTGCTTTTCTGCCTAGTGAAACAAATAACTATTATGTACCAAGGCAGTAAAGTGATTCTTTATCGGACGAGTCTGAAGTTATGAGATGAGCGAGCGAGGCGAATAACAGGCGAGTCGATAAAGACACTTTACTGACGTGGTGCATACAAAATTTTATCGCCAACCGTTCAGAATTTATAATATAAAAAATTGAGGTATAACTCATCGCAATAAATCGCGAGAAAACTATTATCGAGGTATCATAGGGAAAGACGTGAGGCGCGGAGGGTAAAAGTATTTATCTGCCGAATTTGCGGCAGGTAAAGTATTTTATTTTACAATAAAATAAAGTGTTCGTTTACTTCCGGAAATCACTCTGATAATGTACGGCTTTATTGACGGTTGACGATAAATACTTTTACCCTCCGCAAATTAGTGACTTTGACATTTATTAAATCAAAAATTGTCTGTCACTGTCACGCCTTTACCTATGACAGCTCGATAATAGTTTTCTCGCGATTTATTGCTATGAGTTATACCTCAATTTTATATATTATAAATTCTGAACGATTGGCGATAAAATTTTGTATGCATCACGTCAGTAAAGTGTCTTTATCGACTCGCCTGTTATTCGCCTCGCTCGCTCATCTCATAATTTCAGACTCGTTAGATAAAGAATCACTTTACTGCCTTGGTACATAAATAACTATTATCTACCGCGTAAAGTATTTTATTTTACAATAAAATAAAGTGTTCGTTTACTTCCGAAAATCACTCTGATAATGTACGGCTTTACTGACGGTTGACGATAAAATATTTTTATTATAAATTAAATCAAATAGTGAAAATAAAATAGAATCTCGAAATAGGTAACAGGTTTATTTTATGTTTCTTTACTCTAAAGTTATAAACTGAGTGGAAAGGGGGCGCCGTTTCGGAAAGAGCTCAAAGGGCCAGGGGGGCGGTCGCCCCCCTGGCCCCCTGCACGCTACGCCACTGTGTGGTGGTGTCTGTTACGCCACTGTTCCTATTGATCTTCGAAATAGACGTCATCTTCTTTCAGTTGGTTATCTTCTATCAAATGCATGCATAAGGTCCATTGCCAGGGCACTCTTTTAAACTAGAGCCAAAAGAATTGCGCTCTATTTAAAGTAGATTTAAACTTTTCAGAGTTTCAGAAAAAAAATATTATATTAAGAAAAAATCGGATGCGACACTGACTGTCCAATGGTCTCCGTACACGTCAAACTGGGTTAAAATTTACAAGTTGACGTCCGCAATGGTTGTTACAGATTTATATTTTGGTTTAATTACTTGTAACTTATGGTTTTATAGCTGCATACTCAGTAATGTACCGTACCTTTAGTTAAGAAATGCTTGCCGAAAAGGTATTACCAGGCTAGGATAACTTAAATGGTGAAGGTCGTCCCCTGTTCGTTTAATTTAGCCCCCCGGTCGCTAGTGGCGTTATTGTAGGAATTTTGTTTTATAAGGTTGTTCATCTCCTAACGTTGGTAGGAACAGAATATTCATTTAGAATGAGCATGGCCAACATTCTGTACCTCTCTCTCTCTCTCTTTCTGTACCTGCATAATATGTGCGAGAAAGATAAAAATATGGCTTGTTGTGACAGATCCTGAAGTCTTACCTGGACTGGTGAAAGATTGTCATTGTCATTTTATGATTGATTTGTCAAATATATAAAAAATAAAGTTATTATTAAATAATTATTCATATATAATTTATAAACTTAACATGGCGCAGTCGGTTGTTTGAGAATCGTAAATAGGTATATATTTAATATGTCGCGACCAAAGAAATCGGGAAGAAAAACCAAGGCAATTAACAAAAGCGTGGAACCTCCTGACGACTTCATTAATGTCGCCCAACGATTGGAAAGTACAGCGAAAGCTATTAAAGATATAGAAAGAAACTTTACTTCACAACTTAATGAACTACAAGGTACAATACCTAGTTTATTAAATAAAAACTTTGAAAATAACACGGAATTGTTAGAAAAATCTACAGAAAATAATAATATAATAATGTAAGCTGTTTTTTTATGTAAACCATAATTATGTAAATATCTAATATTAATAAATCTTGTCGCCATATCAAAGAAACGTTATAATTTCCTTTCGTTCTCCCAAATTATTTTAACTTGAATCAGATGTTTCGCGCTTCAAACTTTTCCGTTAAGTTGGAAGCGCGAAAATTTGAATTCAAAGTAATAATAAAATTTAAATTTTTATGCTTGGCGCCTACCCCCACCACGACTATATTTAGTTTTTCCACCGGTCGCATGTGGCGCTATCAGGGAACCAATTTAGTATGTTAAGTTGCCTATCTATCCTTGAGAGCGCGCAACTCGCTTGTCTATGGGTATTACTGACTCATGAAAATATAGGTATGCTTTGACAAATTTTAACTCTATACTCCTTATATTTATAGTACATTTATTGTATTTATAAAAAAAGCATACAAGAATTAGAATTAGAGGTAAGTTTTGTCATATTTGCTTAAAACAGGCTTGTCTAAATGATGGTCACAGATTACAGAAAAGAACTAATCTGTAATCTGTGATGATTGTTTATTAGAGGTTACACGTCATAGATTATCAAAAATGCAAAGCATTGGCGTCGGTGTAATTAATTTTGAAACTGCATGGTATAGTCGATTCAACGAGTAAACCTGCAAGATGGCCGACATGTCATAATGACAATAGTCATATTCCAGCTATTTAATTTTTAGTGAGAATAATATTGGCAGCAATAGGTCAGGACCGGACTTAAAAATTGTTGTAAAATGTTACCTAATTTCCATAAAAAATTTTTTGAAATATACAGGGTATTCCTTAATGACTTAGTAATATCTTAGGATTACTTCTCATGATATTTTCAAGAGAATAGTTAATCTCAACATATGCCTGCAACGGCTACACTTTTTTGCTACAGGGTGTTTTATTTTCTACTATCTCTGAAAGTACCTACTTAAGATTATTTAAAATTTTAGTACCTGTGTTAATAGGACATAAAACCACATATTTTATTTAGAAAAGTTAGACTGCTCCACCAGTGGCTGGCAAACATGTCTTCTCATAATTTTTTATAAAACAAATGGTGCACTGCCATCATTTTTCCGCATGGGTATTTTTTCTATCATTTTCCGCCACTGCATTAGGTAGAATAAATTTTTTAGTCAACAATATTTTTTAAATTTATTTATTAATTTATTGTTACACAGATTTATAAAGTAAATAATAACATTTTCAATTTATTATTAAAATTTTAAAACTAGCCTATTATAAATACATAACATAATAAATGAAAATGGAAAGAACACACACTTGAGTAAATCAGACATACATAACACACATATAAGTCGCAAGATTCACGTAGGACTGAATTGCTTATCAATGGAATAGAAGCAATTATTGCATGTGAGATAGGATTTAATTTCACATTTAAATCTATTTATATTGGCTACTTTTTGAACAGGGGCATGTGATTAAAAACTACAGAAATAGCAAGGACTCTTTTTGAATGCACTAAGCCGAAAGCCAGGAATGTGAATACTGCTCCTGCAATCCCACATATAGTAGGAGTGAAATTTGTCAACTGTCCCAAACTTGTCATGATGTTTATTAATAATTAAATGTTTGGCATTTCTCTGTTGTAAGATAAAATAAACGTATAGTTATTAATAAGAGGTAAAAACATTCTGTCTAGTACCTAGTACCTACACAAGAACTGAAAGCAAAAAATGGTACACAAAAAGGATCAAAATATAGATAGTAAAAAAATGACAACATTAAATTAGCCCTACTCGTCATCATCTGTTGAGTCAGAAAACTCGCAATCGCTATCAACATTTATCACAATAGGATTATTGGGAGCAATAATATTTTGTTCTTTGTCCCACGCTTCCTTAATTACTTTATCAGTATGACAAACATAGTTCCTCCAGTTTTCTTGAGAAACATTTGCAAGAGCCACTTCCCACGTCCCTAAAATATTTTTTGTCTCGACAATGTGTTTGTCATAGAACCGCTTCGCTTGACTCCACACCATCTCAATGGCATTGTACTGGCAGTGATATGGCGGTAACCTTAAGACTTGATGCCCTGCTTCATTTATTAAATTCTCTACTGCGTAGGATTTATGTTTTGGCACTTGAGATATCAATGTCCATAGGTCAGCTTTTTTGGCAGTATCAGGAAATTTAATTTGTTTTGCATTTAACCAATTCTTCATATTTTCCTTTGTCCAACTTTTAATCGGAAGCCTTTCCGACTGCCTACTGTGGTAGCTTGCATTATCTAGTATAATAATAGATGGTCTTTGCAAGTTTGGGAATAACTTCTCCTTTAACCAGGTTTCAAAATTAACCGCATTCATCTCTCCATGATAGTCCCCTACATTGGTTTTGGATTTAAAAATGAGTGAAGAATTTTCAACAAACCCTTCTTCAGTACCTGCATGTAATATTATGTACCTAAAAAGAAGATCAGAAAATTAGTTATATGAATTTATTATTATTATTATTATTAAGATCACAATGTGAGCTACCTAATATGAAGGAAATGTGGCATACCTGTTTCCCTCTGCATTAACTTTTCGGACAGATCTTACATCATCATCCTGCCAAGACCGTCTAAAAGAGCCATTGGAAAAAATCCACGTCTCATCAAGAAAGACGTATTGTTCCTTAGCATCAGCTTTCAATTCATTCTCCATATACTTTTCCAAAAATCGACGTCTTTGAAAAGCTATATGAGGTGTTTCCATTAAAGCTCGTCGGTTATTGTCCCTTTGATATGAGAACCCTATCCTTTTTAAAAGATTATGTAAACTTGTTTGCCCACCTGTATAATTTTGCCTTAATTTTAACCGATGGAGCAGCGTTTTTATTGTGACTGGAGTTCCTAAAATGGTACAGAACATGCGTTAGTAATCAATAACACTCAGTACAATACAATCAAAATTATTTTAGTCGTTATCACTTGCTCACTATTCACAATAACAAACTACTACAAATGCATGTGTGCAATGTGCAATGTATATCAATATTTTACAAATAATGAATTTAGCCGAACACTACCAGTATTTTAAAAGAATTTATATACAGTATGTTCGCGGATGCGGTTAACATGAGGACAACTGGACTAAAAATTGAAAGATACGAAGAAAAGTCAATCTTGAAAAAAAAATTTACTACGATGAGAAAATTGATTCTTATTATACAAAAATTCAAAAACATGCAAAAACATAAAATCAAACACGAGCAAGCAGTCATTTTTTAGCCTTTTAACGTGAAATGACAAATAAAAAACTTGCTCCAAATTTAGTCCTATCCCTGATTCCGTACTTACTGAACAAAATTGGAATTCACGAAATTCAATAAAAAAATTAAACATTTTTGCAAGTTCGCATTTTTTTAAACTATGACTTTTATTGTGTATTATGTTTCGTCCACTGTAAATTTACTTAAATTAATGTTTAGTAATATAAAGGTAATAATCAAGTAAAAGTAATAAAATTGGGACTTGCAAAAATGTTGAATTTTTTTTTATTTCATAAATTACAATTTTCTTCAGTAAATTTGGAGCATTTTTTTTTTAATCATTTCGCGTTAAAAGGCCAAAAAATGACTGTTTGCTCTTGTTGGAATTCATGTTTTTACATTTTTGAGACGCTCTGTATAATAAGAATCAATTTTCTCATCGTAATTACTATTTTTGCGATAAGCAAATGTTTTTATAAAGAATTACTTTTTCGTATCTTTCAATTTTTGCTCCATTTGTCCTCTTGTTAACCGCATCCGCGGACATACTGTATATTGTTAGCCCGTTAAATCTTCCATAACCAAGACAATAATACACTAACATGCCTTATTATAACTTTTGTTACCTTCATAAATACACTTTGTGTGTTTATTATGTCTAAATTAATGGTAAAACACATTTAGACAAGTATAACATGGCTGCAATGTTTGTCAAAGAAGAAAGATGCCATAGCTGTAAAAGTAAAAGTCTTTAAATTTAAATAACTTATGCCATTAAAACATTGTTTTAAGGGCATTATTACTAACAAGACAACAACCAATTAAAACAACATCCATTTAAAAATTTAAATATTTTAGCAATATGGTATTTAATAAATAATATTGTAATTTTTCCTTATGACCTGCCCATAAGAAAAAAATCTATGTGACTTACCTTCAGAATACATGTTGTATATTTCGTTTCTTATTTCCATGCAGATGCTTTTAGGTGCTTCATCAGTTAAATATTTGCGTCTGGATCGTTTTAAAACCAGTGTGGATTCCTGGCATCCATTTTTATATTTGCGTACTGATTCGACTGAAATTTGCAAGGCTTTGGCAGTTTCCTAAAATTGCCATGGCACTATAAATATTTAATAAGTAATCTGAAAAACTTTGGACTGGAAAGTATGTCATGTTATGAAAAAACCTCAATTACTACTACAGTTACTAACCTTGGTTGGAGGTAACTCAGGGTGGTTTTCAACAAAATATTTAAAAACATTTTGAACAAACTGCTGGGCAACTTTATTTCCTTGCATAAGGCAATAACCTTGTTTTAGCGAAGAAGGTACTTCAGCACAATAATCATGGTCCATTACTTGTTCACTCATATTTTCCTACAAATACAATATTATTAGTTATTTATAAAAATAGAGGTAAGAAATCAGAATTAATTACAAATGTCTAAAAATACTTACCGGCAACACAATAACACAATGGAATAGCTCTGAAAAGAACTGTTTTTAGAATTAAATAAAGTTTCAAGGCACAAAAATGGATAAAAACGAATTAAAACCACAAATCAAAACACCAAAATTGAACAATGTCAACTAAAACCGTATTGCGTGGAAACCCCGGAAACGGTCTCATGTTGCGCGTTACAAAAGCAATGCCTGGCCTGCCCTGTGATCATATAACGGTTCGTGTTGGTTAGCACCGGTATGTGTCTCTCTCTATCATGCATTTAACTCGATACGAAGAAACAAGAAAGATATATGATTTAGGGACTTAATAATAGTTGCTTTTACTTATGTTTGGAATTGAATTTTAATCATTTCTGGTGTGAAATCCTAGTAACTTTTTGCCTTAATTTATTTGTGATTGGAGAGCGCTGACATGGATTATCCGCCGCCATCATGCAGGTTTACTCGTTGAATCGACTTTAGTAACGTTTGATAAACTTTGACAGAAGAACATAAAAATGCCTCGTCAGTTGTCTGAAGTTGAAAATGCTCAAATTGTATCAAGAATCGAAGAAGGATGGTCAATCCGTGCTGTAGCGCAGTAGTTGTATAATAGATATAAAAAAAACATATTGAAAATTAAGCAACGCTGGGAACAAGAAGAATCCCTAAAGAGAAAAATTTGTTCGGGTCGTCCCAACCGTTCCAACCCTGAACAGGATGCTACTTTTTTGGGATAGTTAAGAAATAATCCATTTGCAACTGCAAGGGATGCTGTTATTGATACAGCATTTCCTGCCTGCCAACCTACCGCCAGCAGGAGAGTCAAGGAATCTGAACTAAAATGTCGCCCAGCTGCAAAAAAATGTTTCTTACAGAAGAACAGCGACAATCAAGGATTATTTTTGCTTTAAGTTATATAATATATCGAAATCCTCAATTTTTACTGATGAAAAGACGTTCCAGTCGACTTATAACGGACAAATCCGTGGGTACCGTCTAAACAATACCAGGTTTGAAGAGCGATAATATACTAACCTCCTCACTTCTAGACATGGGCGTTTTTCTGTAAATGTTGGATAAGTTTCATGGGCCTGGAGAATAGAAGGAACATTTAATGCAGGAAATTACATTAAAATTTTAGAAAACATATTGTTTCCATCTGCCGAGTAAATATATCTCAATAATACTTTCATATTTCAACTAGATAATTGTCCAGTCCACACTGCCAATGCAACCCACTGGTTTCAAACCCATAATGTGGAAGTGCTGCCTTGGGTCGCTTATAGTCCCGATATCAATCCAATTGAACATATTTGTGGTATAATCGTAAAAAAATATATAATCGAAATTTTAGGCCACAAAATTCAGAAGATTTATGGGAAATATTACATGCGTGCCGGGAAGAGCTTGATTCAAATATTGTATCAAATATAATTCAGTCAATTCCGAATAGACTGGCTCAAGTAATAGAAAAACAGGGATATATAATGATCAAATATTAGATTTTATTTATTATTATTATTCTTGTTAAACGTTTTTTGTTTCTGTTGAATTTTTTATAAAACTGTTAAGATATATTATAAAATAAAAAAATTAATTTTTGTTATTCTACTGAACTAACGCCCAACGCCAATGCTTCGCATTTTGAATAACCTTTAACATGCGATAAGCCGGTTTTACGCAAATATAGTTAAGGTATTCTGCGGACCACTCTCACCCTTGAAGTACCAGTTATCCACTTTAAAAAATTAAAAATACCTCTCTGGAAAACTTATCTGAAATGCTTTTTAGCGATACCAAAATTGATGAGATTTCAGTACGAAATTAAAACACTATTGAAATGCTAAACCTCTCTATTTTTTCTGCGATTTTAGCACTACATACAGTGTTTTAATTTAGGCTTGGCTTGGGATAATTTTTTATCATTTTACTTTTATTTTCTAATTTTTTTTCTGCCAAATTTTGCAAATTCCAGTTTTGAAACATGTTCTTAACATTTCGTAGGTACTTAATTTTGATATTTTATTATTTATTTATTTATTTGCAGGTTTCTTTATAATAATATTGAAAATCAATAACATTGGTTTTTTTTAATAAAGATAAATCCAATGAAAGCATCATTACAAAACCATAGATTAACAAATCTGTCCGATTTTGTAATGAAAAAATATACACCCATTTAGATTATTAATTTTAATCACACCATAAATATATTTAAAAATATAAGTAAAGTAATTCAAAAATATTTCACCCAAAAAAAAGAAAAATTATAAATAAGGGAGAAATTATAATAGAAAAATTGTAATTTTTTTTTTATGATCGAGCACAAGCACTATAGGAAAAATCCTTTAAGCCGCTCTGGGAGCGGTGCGTGTGCGAAGAAAGCGATTCACGATATTTAGTATTTATTACCTATATTATATAAGTTGGCTTACCTTTATATAATCTTGCATAATCCATGATTTTTATTTTCTTTTAAATGCTAAAAAACTCATAGTTTTCAAATTAGTAGGTAATATATTAAAAATTTTGATGCAAACAAATAAAGCATTATTTTTTAAAAGTGTTACATTAAAATTATCATCACATAAACATAGATTTGTTTTTCATAATAAAACATTAAACAAAGTTTTTGATTCACAATATTTTTTAAAGTCTAAATTTACATAAAGTGTTTCTTAATTTTTTTGTAAGAGTGTTAATTTGATGATCCCATTTTAAATTTTGGTCAATCAATATTCCTAAATATTTTATAAATTCAAGTTTTTAAATTTTATTTTGGCAAGAACAGTTAGCATAATTAACTTAACTTTATCTGATATTTCTAAACAATTTAAATCATGAATTTTAATTTCTTTTAAACTATTCGGCTGAGTATCTTTATAACAAGAAAAAGTTATAAATTTTGTTTTAGGTAAATTTAAATAATAGGTCATACCTCAAATTATTTTTTATTATTGAAAAGTATAGTTCTGAATTTAAAATGCATTCATTCCAAGTATTAGCTGGTATTATTAATACAGTATCATCTGCATATGAAAATATTTTTCCATTTAACTCTGATTTTAATATATCATTAATATAAAGTAAGAATAAAATTGGTCCCAAAACAGTACCCTGAGGAACACCCTAAATGAAAGTAGTTTTTTTACTATTGAAATTATCTATTTTTACTTTCTGTTCTCTATCTGATAAGTAACTTTTAAATAAATTATATGCGATACCTCTAACTCCATATAGGATTCTAGTTTAGATAACAGTTTATTGTGTGATACTGTATCAAATGCTTTTTGCAAATCTAAGAATATTCTTATATATTATTTTATTTGGAGTAGAAAATATAGCCATTCTAAGTTTTCAAAGAGTCACCCTGAATGTATATGTACAGGGTTATCCAACCAAGACTAGACAAGGCGATTTTTTGACTTTTCCTGTACTTTTATAAAAAAAAACTGAAATAGCCATCTTAAGTCATTTTCTCCCGCGAATTCGAATATCTTCAGCAAAAAACAATTGAATATCAAACAGAAGAACTAGGGGTCACTTTGATATTTTTTTAAATGGGATGCCGTATTTTTAATGAGCTTATCCGATTTCTCATATAAATTTTGATCTAAAATGTTGGATTTTTAATTAAAAAACGCCTTTTTTCTTCAGTTTTAAATTCGGAAAATGTTCGTCTACCGTACGATTAATACCTGATAGATGGATACCCGTTTCACCTGTTCACCCTTTAACCTGCTTTAGAGCGTCCGTCAGTTAGACAAAATAATCAAGTGTCAAATTTCTATATATTTTTCACGAATTAATTACAAATACTGAAATATTCTTTAGAAGAACGGCTAAGTGTAATAAAATGATATTACAAAAGTGGAGAGAATGCTCGACAAACACAAAGAACGTGAAAAATATATAGAAATTTGACACTTGATTAATTTGTCTAACTGACGGACGCTTTAAAGCAGGTTAAAGGGTGAACAGGTGAAACGGGTATCCATCTATCAGGTATTAATCGTACGGTAGACGAACATTTTCCGAATTTAAAACTGAAGAAAAAAGGCGTTTTTGAATTAAAAATCCAACATTTTAGATCAAAATTTATATGAGAAATCGGATAAGCTCATTAAAAATACGGCATCCCATTTAAAAAAATATCAAAGTGACCCCTAGTACTTTTGTTTGATGTTCAATTGTTTTTTGCTGAAGATATTCGAATTCGCGGGAGAAAATGACTATTTCAGTATTTTTATAAAAGTACAGGAACAGTCAAAAAATCGCCTTGTCTAGTCTTGGTTGGATAACCCTGCACGTAGGTACATTCTATCACCAAAACCGCCACGATCTGCTGCACCTTCGAGCTTTTTTTTATATCTACCAACATCAACAAGGCGAACTATGCGATGTCCGGTTCGTATTTTGTCAGACACAGCTGAAAATACCGAAAGGAAGTATTTCGTACATTCTTTTTTCTGCTTTACCACGTACAAAAACTGATCGATTTAAATAAAACAATCAGTTAGGCGTCTCTCTGCTCGACTAAACATTATTATTTGAAACAATATAAGTTTGTCACGCTTGACAGGTTTTTGTCATTGGCCTGGGTCAAGGAATACGCAAAGATTTGAAGGATTGAAGGTCGCGCGTTAATAAATTTCCAATCAAAAACCTTTGATTTTAATAGGAAATATTTTTTTAGAGGTAAGTAAATGATAACTACTGATACTGATGGGATGACACTTTTTGAATACTAATTTCTAGTAGTGAAGATATCAATCAAATGAATAATCATAAATAAATAACAACCAGAAATGAATAGGTAGATGACGTTTTTAAACGATTAGAATGCTGGCCATAGTCGGATTTGGTCTTATCGTGCGGGTCATACGATTCAAGGAAGACATACTCTCAGTTTTTGTTTTCTTTACTTGCGTTTAATTTTACCCTCTAAATAAAATATGTAAGATAAATGAGACAGACTTATTCCATTTTGACATGAAAAAAAAGGATATGTATTTACTTTCCAGCGATTCTAATAAAGCTTATAATAGCACCAGCTACGTTTTATTTTAAATATGCCAGTTTTGTGACTTTGACAGTTTGTGACAAAATGAAACAATTTTCTGGGTTTTTGCATCCCCAATCAAAAAAAGTGGTACTTAATCTGATAAACTATTTCGAAAATGAAAGAAAAAGTGGAAATTCGCCAACCGATATTCAGGAGACAGTAGTCAAAGCACTGGGAATTAGTTTAAGGACTGTGCAGAAAATTGTGCATGAAACAAAACATAACATAATACCCAAGAATACTAAAAAGTGTAAACGAAGAAAGCCAAAGACTGATTGAAGATTTAAGCGAAAATATTAAAATGGGAGTTCGAAATGTGATTTACGATTTATACAAATCAAAAACCAATGTAACTCTTCCAGTTTTACAAAAAACATTAAAAATTCGGGGTGTTTTGGAAATTGGACTTGAAGCGTTATCAAAATTAATAAAAATTTTAGGTTTTCGCTATAAAAAAGACTGTAACCGAAGATTTTTATGTGAGCAGCCACAGATAGTGAGTCAGCGTGTTCAGTTTTAAAAAAAATATACGGACAATTACAAATCGAAATTTAGAAAAGTGGTATTTTTAGACGAAACGTGGATATTTTCGAATGGAAGTGGTTCAAAATCTTGGCAAGATGAGTCTGTAAAAAGTGTTAAAAGGAAAAAGGGGTGCGGTACGGGAAAGCGTGTTATTATTTTGCATGCCGGTTCTGCAACAGGATATGTTGCTGGTGCGAGTTTAACTTTTTCTTCAACATCAAAAAGTGCTGACTATCATGATAATATGAATTGCGAAATGTTTGAAAAATGGTTAAAAGTTCAATTGATACCAAATTTGGATGCTCCGTCTTTAATTGTATTAGATAATGCATCATATCATTCAAGAATTTTAAATAAACAGCCTACTTCATCTTGGAGGAAAAGTGATATTTATGAGTGGCTGGAAAAACACAACCAAAATCCTTTACCAAATATGCTTAAATCGGAACTCCTATCAATAGCAAAGTCTCTTAAAAAACCCAAAATATACGCGGTAGATGAAATACTGCGTGAATATGGTCATGAGGTTCTACGACTGCCGCCATATCATTGCCAGTTTAACGCAATAGAATTAATATGGGCTGGTGCAAAGTCTTATTATGAATAACATGTAGGTGATGGTCTTAAATCCGACCAAGTACAAATAGTTTGGCAAGATTCGTTAGATCATATTGCACAAGAGTACTGGAAGAAATTGGTGGAACATACAGAAATATTAATAAGGGATTGGTGGGATCGAGAACAAGTACTAGATGTCGAAGTAGCGCCAATGATAATTGCTCCATTCGAAGATGACGAGGACTTTTCAGATTGTATAAGTGACGATGAGAGTTTTTAGGCTATAATTATAAACGGTGTTTTTCGTTTACATTTTTTAGTATTCTTGGGTATTATATTATGCTTTTTTTTCATGCACATTATTCTGCATAGTCCTTAAACTAATTCCCAGTGTTTTCATTACGGTTTCCTGTATATTGGTTTGCGAATTTCCACTTTTTCTTTAATTATCGAAATTGTTTATCAGACTAAATGCCATTGTATTTTTAGGTTTTAGTAGTAAAATTGTTAAAATAAATTGCACTGTTTATTATTGTCGTTTTTAATTAAAGGGTACAGTAGGTATATAATTAACGATTATATATATTTTTTGTAACTTTTTCAACTCCCCTGTAAATAATTTTTACAAAACTAATAATATTAGGTAAATGTGGCCATATTCGCGATAGCTAAAATAATGAAACTATTTTTCCTTCCTTCGGTATATTTGTAAATAATCTCACAACATTTTGATAGCCTCTGTGTTGTCTGATTTGACGCATATGATCAGTGACCTTTGGACCCGCACGTTAAGACCAGATCTGACTATACCTATATTTTGCAGCTATACAGGGTGTCCGGAAATGGTGACCAAAAATTTAGGGGATAATTCTAGACCGAAACTAAATGCTATCCTTTCCTATAATATTTTTTCGAAAATTGATTATTAATGGAGTTACAGGGTGTTAAAACTAAATTTTATTTGCAGTTTTAAAATACATAAGTTACTAGAACAATAAATTAAACATTCAAATCAAAGATTCAAAGTGACGTCCTTCCTCTTTAAAGCACAAATTAATTCTTCTTAAAAAAATTAATTAATTAAATTAAAAAATAATAAATTAAAATGATTTCGTATTCATCACATGCAAACAATGCTATTTTAGCGTTTTTCTCGAAAACGGTTAGATTTATCGAAACAAAAGTAGTATACCTTTTTTATGTCAAAAGGATAGGCGAATAAAAATATTTAGTCAAAATGCGCATACAGTGTAGGACAAAAAAGTTGGGACCATTCAAATTAAAGTATAGGCTCCTATGTGGCGCCCTCTATAAAATGCGAAAAAACGGTGGGCAAACTTGTATTCCTCATCCCGAAAAAGCCCCATATACGAGATTTCGTCAAAATATTATGAGCGTGGCAAAAGGTAGTGCAAAAAAAACTGCAAATAAAATTTAACTTTAACACCATGTAAGTCCTGTTTTAGAAAAAATGTTATAGGAAGGGATAGCATTTATTTTCGGTCTAGAATTATTCCCCTACATTTTTTGCCCATCATTTCCGGACACCCTGTATATTCTGTGATATAACTTACCCTTGATACGTTTCCCTTTCCAATAGGTATTTGACAGCAACGTGGTAGTTTCATCGATATTTTGATCGCTACCTCTGATGGTAGTAAACTTTTTTTTCTGATCATGATCACGAACCATGAACATCACAAATTGTACTAAATTTTCGTAGTTGTTTTGTAAATTATCAAATTATAATAAAACACTCTATCGACAAGGAATTTATTGTTTACACTGATTGGTGATTACATTTCGTAATAAAAAATAATTATTTGTTTACGTTAAAAGATAACATTTTTGGGGGTGCTAATTTTGTGGTAGTATCGTCACCAATTATTTAGGCGCTTTGGTAGGTGCCTGTTTTTGAGTCGATCACAAACAAAAATAACGCATGTACGACATGTAAGTGGATATCAATAGATAACAGTTTAATCTGCTAGCTACATAGATTGAACATTAGTTATTTAGATATTTCCTTTTGTTATAAGTACAGTGCGAGCAAAAATTATTTGCATCAAAGAGGGCCTTGCATCTAAGGACGTAATGCTTAGCCGTAGAGCTTAATACCTGTTGGGTGTCAGTAACTACCTGAATTAACAATCAATCAGTTATTCCGTCATCTTTGACAGTCGTTACAAGTAATTTGATTCATCGCTAATTTTTCCAATTTCTTGAACAATTCACACAATGGGCTTTACGGAACAGCACAAAACATTCATGGTTGAAGCGTATTTTCGAAACGGGGTTAGAGAAAATGGTGAGTGGCAATACAATCCGGGTTTGGGCATGGACAATTTTCATGAACATTTTCCTAACGTTGCTTTTATTGCTGGGGATTTTTATCATTGCCTGAAAAGAACCGTGGCTGTATTTAGGTAAACAGGTTCTACTCAACACAAAAAAGGAGCAGGAATACCATCTGTAAGAACAGAAGAACTTGTTGCAAACGTTCGTGAAATAATGTAAAATACGCCAACAAATTGTATAAGACACCTGTCCCAAGAAGTGGGAAGATCTTATGGAACATGCAGGACTATTCTTAACAAGCAGCTAAATTTATTTCCTTATAAAGTGCAAGTATTCCAAAAAATACAAGCCGCAGATTTTGAAAGACGCAGGAATTACTCTCAATGGTTTACCCAAAATTTATTGGAAAGAAATGATTTATTAGTCCTGACATTTTTTTCGGATGAAGCCTGGTTCCACCTCTCCGGTTATGTGAATTCTCAGAATACATATTGTAATTATTTTTCTTTTTCTTTCTGTAGGTAGGTATATTCTTACTTTGTTAATTTTGTAAACAACAAAAATAAATTTGTATTTGTCTACTTACTTTATCACTCATTAGTTTGGCATATTATTATGTCATAATATGAATTTGACAAAATTTTAACCTAGATTTGGTTAGATATGTCGTCCCCATATCATTGCGATCTAAACCAAGCCCAACGTTTTTAAATTCAAACCCTCTTTGATGCAAATAATTTTTGCTCGCACGGTACATTGAATGTTCCGGTTAAATAATATCGTTGAAACCTTAATTTTGTTTTAAATATCATTGTTTTAAACCATATCCTTATTTCCGCATTCAATTTAGTCAATAAAAATGCAACTTCTACCCCTCAAATATTATTTGTGACATTCTATATATTTCAACCCAATTGATTTGGTAACATTCCGTTGAGTTTTTAAATAAATTAACCTTATATCAGTATGAGCACATTGTGGTAATCTAAATTATTGTTTTGGTCTTGCTGCAAGGTTACTTGACCTCTTTAGTAGTATATTATAGTATAATATAGTATAGTATTAATTTTATGCGGGGTAATTTGATTTGACAAGCAGACCTTTCCAGAAAAATAACAAAGATATTTTTTAAAACCTATGTTTTTTGATATTTCCACTCTGTCAACGAAGCTGCGGAACCAAGCAGTTTAGGTACTTGAAATTTGCATTTAAGTACACAAAGTACTTAACTTTAAGTACCTAGAAAACTGACCGTACCTACTGGTACTTGAATTATAAAGTACAGGCCTAAGTACTTAAGTTGAAAAGTAATAGTAAAAAAAGTTATATTTTATTTTGAAGAAGTTACCTAGTCCATACTCAAAGTGGAGTTAAATGATATAGAAAAAAGAAAGGCACAAAGTCTTTCTCCACAATTTTTATTAGAAAAACTAGGCGAACCTAGAATAATTCATAATAATACAATGTAATTATGTTCTTGAGTCGCGACAGACATGTTTTGAGTGTAGAAACACTCATGATCAGGAAAACAAAGTAAAAGGTATAATGTTGATGTTGTTAGCAATAGAGAAAATAATAGTGGGATTGAGCCGTAATGGAGCTTTTAAATGGTGTACAAGAGGAAGAGGTGTAAAATTGAATAGTCATGCAAAATATCGACAATCAAGACTTCAGCATACTGAAAAGTGAAAGTTAAGGGTTGGTGCAAAGGCACTGTCCTGGGCAGAAAAATTAGGAAAGCAAAAGAAAAATTAGGAAGTTTTAAAAAGACTTATCTGTGAAAATCATTATTAAGTAGTGAAAAATCTTAAATTATATTCAGCTTTGCCAGAGACATGTGAAAGTATTGAAGTAAGATGGAAAGAAAAAAAAAAGTTGTTTTTTCATAAAAGTCGAAGCATCAATTCGCTTAAAGTAAAATATTGTTGGGGTACCATGCTTTTTACGGCCCAGTTACCCCGGCAGGAGTAAAAACATACACATTTAGTGCAAAATTAATATTTTAAAAAAGTTTTAAAAAGTTTTTTTGTTTTACTAGAACATCTTTGTTGGAGAAGGTTCACTGCAACCCTACGGCTCAATCCCACTATTATTTTCTCTATTGCTAACAACATCAGCATTATACCTTTCACTTTGTTTTCCTGATGATGAGTGTTTCTACACTCGAAACATATCGATTTGTATCATTATGAATTATTCTAGGTTCGCCTAATAAAAATTGTGGAGTAAGACTTTGTGCTTTTTTCTTTATATTTTATTGTTTCCGGCTGTGTTCATACCATAGCAGGCCCAATCCCCAATCACCTGGTGAAATTCACCCCAAAAATCGCGCAAACTAAGGCGGTCGTTATACGTTATCGTTTCGATTCGCACCGGCTCCGAAACAGCTGACTCTCGCAAAGCCGGTCCCAGGACAGCAATTGTGGGACAATACATGCGATACGAACAAAGACAACTACATACGGATTCAAGGATCTGAAAAGAAACAGCACGAAAACAATCGCACGTTTGCGACCTTTGGCGGGATTTCGAGGGTTCGAGTAGTAAGAGAGGGCCAGAGCGACAAAAGAGAATCGGGAAAGAGACACGAGGAATAAGCGGGCGTCGTACTTAAGCCTGTGGGGGAGATCTGCGCATGCCCGAGGGTAAGTATCGATCCCAATTGAGTAGGGTGGTTGAGCAGCCCTTAGTTGAGCATGCAACGCGAGTACATTCGACGCCACGGACGACATCGACTTTTCTTTGACGGTCGCGAATATTTTTGCACATTGAAAAAAGGACGATAGTCTGTCTGTGTGGGTAAAATCGTTGTGACACTCTGACAAGTAACTCAGTAAAGTGACTTAAGTCAGGTGAGTTTTAATTAGGCTTAAGTGTACCTATATTATTATACCTACCTAGTATTATAATAGTGGTTGGTGTTTTTACTCTCCGGTGTTTACGGTGGGATCTTATTAAAATATATTGGGGGACGGTTTGGTTTATATTAGATTTATTGGTTAACATTGTACAACCTAGTATAGCGAGGTTAATACCTACTAACAACAATAACAAGTCGCTGTACCTGTAAAGCGTGCGTTGCTGATAATATTGTGTATATACATTTGACCAGCAAAAAATGATTTGTTTACAATTTAAATGTTTGTTGCATTATTCTTTATCTATAACTACATCTATTTTAAGGTTGCTATGTTAGCGATAGGCATGCGTTCGCGTTTCATCTGTATAAGCGCGGTGCTGGATTGAACAGAATATGCGTCATTCAGGTCCAAATCGATATGCCTATCGTGGAAAAGTAGGAAGTATAGTAATATGGACGGAAGCCATGCGTGTACTGGAAATTAGTACATTATCTAGTACAACTATAAAAATGTTTGAATTAAAATTAGTGAGGTTTAGGCGGTTTTCTACAAACTTTTAATAATTAAACTGGTTTTTTGGCGTTTAAACATCGAAATTGGAAAAATGTAAGGATACTTCGCTGTCGGAGCCCCTTTTATTAACGACCATTTAACTTAAATAGCTAAAATATGCCTTTTATGAATAAAGTAAAACTTCGTAAAGCGGTATAATTATTGATTGGCTGCGAGCCAACGGCTTTTTTTGCAACCGGCATTTATATTTTTAAACACTGGGGCAGAAGAGAACCATATAGGTATACGACTTGTACAAGTATTACCATAGTAGGCCTGAGGCGCCTATATTTATAAAGCACGTTGTGTGGTGTATGAAATAAAAACTTCCAACGTGAGGAATCCAAAAATATGTATCTAGTATTAGCGCACCTACGTATTTTTTCATCCTCTACCCCCAAACCGAAATTTTCGAAACAACTTCAAATGTTATTAGATATTTTCCTTTTTCCAAATTCATAATGCGATTTAAAAGAAAAAGTCGTCGGTAAGGATATTTTTTTTATCAGGGCTCAGCGAATTTACCATAAGTTTTTATTTTTCTAAAAAGGTAAAATTTTTAGACCGAAATTCCTACCAAAGAAAAGGTGTAACTACCTATACTAAAATTGGCACTGGGACTGTGCTACCTACTCACCCAACCTAACTGTACTTAAGTGCCTGTTATAATAGCTTTCAAGCCTATAGGCACATTCAATTCGGAACAAATATCCGAAAAACCATCTACCTGATCTCTTTGAATTACTTTACTGCCGCATTTTATTAGCCCTTGTTCCTTTTTATAAATCCTATGCAGGGGCTCTAGCCAAGAAAAAGAATAGTGGTGAGATTGCACTATACAGGGTGTTAGTAATTAAAGGGATGACATTAAGCCACATTAGTAAAATCCCTGTTTAGTAGAGTATATTTTTATTTTAATTTATAATTTTAGTATGGATTTATTTTACGTGATCAGATAATTTTTCGGCAAGTTTTTAGCTAGCTTTCCTGTTATATTATAATTATTTATGTATTAAGGTGGGAGTATCAACAGGCTTGCCAACCTATAACCTATTTCGCGTAGATTTATTTATGTTTTCTAGCTTTTATACAAAATTTAAAGAAAATCCGTATCGACTTGATATTCTATAGATAATAATTGACATATTTAATAAAATATCAAGGAATTTCATAACTTATTTTAGGAGAATTGTATAGCGAAAAATATCGGATAAGATTTTTTTTAACGTTATTATGTCATTGTCGGTCATTGTTCTTTCACTATACAATTATCCCAAAATTAGCAATGAAATAAATTGATATTTTTGTAATATATCAGATACTACCTAAATAATGTACCGACGATATTGATTTTCTTTAAATGTTAGTTATTAAAATAATAAACCTAAAAAATCAACGCGAAATACGTTATAGGTTGGCAATAGATTGAATGACGTTGAGAATTTAACCTTAAGGTGAAATTATCAACGTCATTCAATCTATTGCCAACCTATAACCTATTTCGCGTTATTTTTTCAAGTTTATTATTTTATTGACTATAACATTTAAATAAAATCAGTATCGTCGGCACATTACTTAGGTAATATCTGATATACTACAAAAATATCAATTTATTTCATTGCTAATTTTGGGAAAATTGTATAGTGAAAGAAGAATGACATAATAATGTTAAAAGAAACCTTACCCGATATTTTTCGCTATACAATTTTCCTAAAATAAGTTATGAAATTCCCTGATATTTACTAAATATGTCAATTATTTCCTATAGAATTTCAAGTCGATACTGATTTTATTTAAATTTTATGTAAAAGCTAGAAAACATAAATAAATCTACGCGAAATAGGTTACATGTTGGCAAGCATATTGATATACTCCCACTTTAAGGTGGAATTATTAACGTCATTCAATTTATTGCCAACCTATAACCTATTTCGCCTTGTTTTTCTTAGTTTATTATTTTATTGGCTAAGTTTTAAATAAAATCAATATCGTCGGCACATTATTTAGGTAATATCTGATATATTACAAAAATATCAATTAATTTCATTGCTTATTTTGGGAGGATTGTATAGTGAAAGAAGAATGACATAATAATGTTAAAAAAAATCTTACCCGATATTTTTCGCTATACAATTTTCCTAAAATAAGTTATGAAATTCCCTGATATTTACTAAATATGTCAATTATTTCCTATAGAATTTCAAGTCGATACTGATTTTATTTAAATTTTATGTAAAAGCTAGAAAACATAAATAAATCTACGCGAAATAGGTTACATGTTGGCAAGCATATTGATATACTCCCACTTTAAGGTGGAATTATTAACGTCATTCAATTTATTGCCAACCTATAACCTATTTCGCCTTGTTTTTCTTAGTTTATTATTTTATTGGCTAAGATTTAAATAAAATCAATATCGTCGGCACATTATTTAGGTAATATCTGATATATTACAAAAATATCAATTTATTTCATTGCTTATTTTGGGATAATTGTATAGTGAAAGAACCAATGACATAATAATGTTAAAAAAATCTTAACCGATATTTTTCGATATACAATTCTCCTTAAATAACTTATGAAATTCCTTGATATTTATTTACCATGTTAATTATTGCCTATAGAATATGAAGACTGTTGATGAATGAATGTTGATACTCCCACCTTAAGGGTATTATGATGATGTTTATGCCTCCGAGGGCAACAATCTCATAAAGCCAAGGGCCTTTGGCCCTAGAGTTTGTAAGTTGCCCGAGGATATAGACATCAAGTAATGCCCGTGGTGCATACAATATTTTATGTCCTACTTCAGATAATTCCAAGTTAAATTAAAAGAAAATTCAAAATCACGAAAGGTTTTTACCCATAAAAGTTGCTAAATAAACAAAGTTAATAAGTGTTCATTGTTGTGCTGTGTCAAAGTCAAAACTGAAATTCATATAAAATAATGGATTTTCCGTTGAGGGCATTAGAAACTTCCGTAATGCCCTAGGGTATTATATACCAGTTAAAGTGTCTGGTAACTATGATATTATGAAACAATAATATTCGAGTAGGACATAAAAATTCATTGTTTTTAACACTCATAGTCATATAATATCCAGGTCCGTATTTAGAAAAAAATGACTTGGCGGTGATATCTGAAGTACTAAACGTCGATTTTCGAAACTAATAGCGCCATAGTGTTGAACGTAAAAAGCTAGGTACTACAAAAAAGTGTTTTTGTTGCGTCCCAAGTCAAAAATTAGGTATCTTTTATCACTTACCGTTTTAGAATTTCTTGCACCCGTATGGCCAATAAATAATATACAGGGTGTTCTCAAAGTTGAGTCATTTATTTTACCAGGTTGTAGAACTCGTAAAAATAAGTCATTGTACCAAAAATCACTTATATAAAAGTTGCAGAATAAAGAAGTCATTAACAATTGAAAAAATGTAAAATTTAAAAACTTAAGACCTGCTCTTTGGTATTCTCGACCACTAAAACCCGTAAAATTAATGAATGATAAGTAATTTGTATCCTACAAAAAAATAAGCCATACCCAGTATCGCCAGTAAACAAAACATTGATAACGCAGTGGTCGAAAATATGAAAAAATCAGGTCTTACAGTTTTTAAATTTAAAATTTTTTCAATTGTTAATGACTTCTTTATTCTGCAACTTTTATATACATGATTTTTGGCACAATTACTTATTTTTACGAGTTCTACAACCTGGTAAAATAAATGACTCAACTTTGAGAACACCCTGTATTTATCGTCAACCGACAGTAAAGCCGTACATTATCAGAGTGATTTCCGGAAGTAAACGAACACTTTATTTTACCCTCCGCAAATTACTTCTCAAACTCCTTCGCCTTCAGAAATTAATTTTTATAATAAATCAGGGTGTTCACTTTTAATATAACAAATAATAAGTACATTTGTTCTATAATTGCTGTTTAGTTTGTTATAATAAAATGCGATGAGTTATACCTCAATTTTTTATATTATAAATTCTGAACGGTTGGCGATAAAATTTTGTATGCACCACGTCAGTAAAGTGTCTTTATCGACTCGCCTGTTATTCGCCTCGCTCATCTCATAATTTCAGACTCGTCCGATAAAGAATCACTTTACTGCCTTGATACATAAAAAACTATTATGGAACAGTACAAAAATCATTTAAGCACAAGGACCATCAAAGAAAACTTTCATCAGTATTACCAACATCTTTTAGCACTATTTATTTTCCAAAATAACCTAAAAACGTCTCGAAATAAAAACCACAAGTCCCATGAAACAAAACACTGACTTGTTTATTCCAATCCTATTCACTCAAGTCAATGAAAATTTTTCAGAAAATGGACTTCAAAAACGCACCCAAAAAGCGCACGTCGAATTTTCGAGAAGACGAAACAAAATTGCTGATTCAGCTATGGGGCAGCCCCACCGTCCAAAACAAACTCTACCTCACTCATAGAAAAGCCCCAGTAATGAGGCTAATCGCTGCGAATATGCAAAAACACGGGTTTTACCGGACTCCAGATGAGATTAAAACTAGAATCCGGAATCTAAAGTGTCTTTATCATAGAATCAAAAAGTCCATGACCAGTGGTGTGGGCATTGGAACTGTTGACCCAGACTGGCCCCATTACAAGGCTATGGACGATATTTTAAGCAAGAAAAACGCTTTAAGGCAGAGTCTAGTGTACAATCACAATTTGCTTAGTGAGGTCAACGCGGAAGTTAAAGAAGAAATCGAAGATATTGATCTAAACGATGACGATGAATCGTATACCTCCAACAGTAATGGGTAAGTTTTTGTAGCAGGTGTTTTTTAAGCCAGTGGTAGTACTGTTAAAGGTTTGGTAGTTGGTGGGCACTTTACTTTCCAAGGTGTATATCATATTGTGTTAAGGAGTAGGTCAAGAAGTATTTCATGTTCTCATAATTAAGCTTTTAGGCTTTTTGGTTGCGGAAAAACTTTATTTTCAAATTTTATTATTCATCAACTTTGCCTAATTACTTATTGAAAATTAAAACTACTACCTTTGATAACAGCAGGTGATACCTCATAATTTTAAGATTTCAAAAATAATCACTTTATAAAAATATAAGTAATCTTTGAATTTTTTTACCGAAGTTGCCACAGGATACATTCAAACAAGTTTATTTGTCACGTAGTTGTCAGTTTTAACTCAGTGAAATTTTGAAAATGTCCAGCTGATGGCTAAGATTTTTCTAAAAGAAGGAAATGCCCTATTTTGTGCCTCGTTTATACCCTTTAAAAAAATATAAAATGATTAAGGTGGAGCAGGATCAAGATCTTTCGGAATCGTAAGTAATTATTTTCTATAGAAATGGAAGTGGATCAGGCACCTTTATTACCTAATAGATATAAAAAATAATTCACTTTTATATGAAAGATATTGTCAAAAAATTAAATAAGATACTATCTACTTCCGTACAGAGGTGGTCAGTATAACCAGGTATAGTTTGTTGTAGCATAATGTTTTTAAAGGGTTCATAATTATTGAGTAAAATTCGTAAATATAGAAATTAGTGCATGATTGGGGTTAACGTATAGTTTCTTCCATCAGTTTTTATGGAATATTAGAAAAGCTAATCAATTCAAATCCGCGATTTTTTAAGGCTCTAAATTCTCCAAAATAAAATTTTAAATTCATTTCTTAAGGGGCCTACAGACACACGTACATGTACGCGCGTTGATGTTCGCCAATGTGTAGACAAAATACCGACGACAAAACCGACGCACATGTTTACTGTTCCCGCTTGAATTTATGTACGCACGTACATAAACGCGCGCACATGTATGAAGGTGTGGAGACGAAAGTTTGTTTGTCTCAAGAATTTTGTCAGTGTCGTGTTAGTTTTGTTGTTGTGGTTTGATTTGAACATGGCGGATTTAAGAAGTTTTTCTTATAACAAACACGCAAGCCACTGCCAATAAGTTTAGTTCATCGTCACTCGACATGCTGACACCGCAACGCCTAGAGAAGACTGACATACAAGTACCTGTGTCTGTAGAGAAATGTGATCCACACACATCAACGCGCGTATATATACGCGCGTACATGCACTAATACATGTTCGTGTGTCTGTAGGCCCCTTTTGAAACTCTCCCAAAAGAAATATCCAAAATGTTTTGCTCGAAAAATCACATGCTATAATGCGTACAGTTAGTTGTATTCATAAAAAAAGAGTACACGAATTAGAATGAGAGGAAACCTTAACGATATTTGCGTAAAACCGGCTTATCGCATGTTAAAGGTTATTAAAAATGCAAAGCATTGGCGTTAGTTCAATGGAATAACAAAATTTTTTTTTTTTATTTTATAATATATCTTAACAGTTTTATAAAAATTACAATCGAAACAAAAAACGTTTAACAAGAATAAATAAAATCTAATATTTGGTCATATATCCCTGTTTTTCTGTTACTTGCGCCAGTCTATTCGGAATTGACTGAATTATATTTGATACAATATTTGGATCAAGATGTTTCCAGCACGCATGTATTATATTATTTCCCATAAATCTTCTAAATTTTGTTGCCTAAAATTTCGATTATACATTTTTTTACGATTATACCCCAAAGATTTTTAATTGGATTGATATCGGGACTATAAGCGACCCAAGGCAGCACTTCCACATTATGGGTTTGAAACCAGTGGGTTATAGCATTGGCAGTGTGGACTGGACAATTATCTTGTTGAACTATAAAAGTATTATTGAGATATATTTGCTCAGCAGATGGTAACAATATCTTTTCTAAAATGTTAATGTAACTTCCGGCATTAAATCTCTATATCTATTCGCCAGCAAACACCAGGTCCATGAAGCCCCATACATTTACAGAGAAACGCCCATATTTAGAAGTGAGGGGGTTAGTATATCGCTCTTTAAACCTGGTATTGTTTGGACGGTACACACGAGTTTGTCCGTTATAAGTCGACTGGAACGTCTTTTCATCAGTAAAAATGACCCTGTTCCAAAATTGAGGATTGCGGTATATATAATTTAAAGCAAACAAGCAATCCTTGATTGTCGCTGTTCTTCGATAAAAAAACATTTTTTCGCAGCTGGGCGACATTTCATTTTAGATTCCTCGACTATCCTGCTGGCGGTAGGTTGGGAGGCATCAATAACAGCATCCCTTCCAGTTGCAAATGGATTATTTCTTAAATATCCGCAAAAAGCAGCATCCTGTTCAGGGTTGGAACGACCTGAACCAATTTTTCTCTTTAAGGATTCTTCTTGTTCCCAGCGTTGCTTAATTTTCAATATAGTTTTTTATTTCTATTATACAACTGCGCTACAGCACGGATTGACCATCCTTCTTCGATTCTTGATACAATTTGAGCCTTTTCAACTTCAGACAACTGACGAGGCATTCTTATATTCTTCTGTTAAAGTTTATCAAACGTTACCACCATGCAGTTTCAAAATTAATTACACCGACGCCAATGCTTTGCATTTTTGATAATCTATGACGTGTGATAAACCTCCAATAAACAATAATTTTTAGACAAGCCGGGTTTAAGCAAATATGACAAAACTTACCTATCATTCTAATTCTTCCTTATTTCACCGCAAGGGGGCAGAATTGAAAATTAGTTTTTTAAATTTTAAATTTCTCCGAAAATTCCCATATTAAGGTATAACTCTGATTATACCATTGGAAAGCTTAGACAATTCTGCATCATTTTGGTTTAAGGCTTGTTGGCGTACCGACCTTGATAAGAGTGGGGGAAGCTTTTGAATGTGTAAACATTAAAGTCGCTGTAACTTCTAAACGACTTATCCGATTTTACTAAATTTAAGCTTGTTTGGAAGTACCTTCAATTGTCGTATCCAATGGTACACAATAGTTTCTAATAAAATTGCTAGAGGGCGCAATTTGTATTAAAAATTATTGTTCTGGCAATAACTCTGAAACGAACAAAGATATCGACCTGCGGTTTTCACATCTTTTCTTGTAAATTTCATCTACTTTCCGATTATTATATCATAGGTATACCGTATGATTTGAATTTTCGGGATAAAATCAAAAAAAACTGTTATTATTACAAATTGCGTCCTCTAGCAATTTTATTAGAAACTATCGTGTACCATTGGATACGACGATTGAGGGTACTTACCTTTCCGATCCAAACAAGCTTAAATTTAGTAAAATCGGATAAGTCGTTTAGAAGTTACGGCGATTTTAATGTTTACACATTCAATAGCTTCCCCCGCTCTTATCAAGGTCGGTACGCCAACGAGCCTTAAACCAAAATGATGCAGAATTGTCCAAGCTTTCCAATGATATAATCATAGTTGTACCGTAATATGGGAATTTTCGGAGAAATTTAAAATTTAAAAAACTAATTTTCAATTGTGCCCCCTTGCGGCGAAATGAGGAACTTAAAAGTAATTTCCAGAATTTTCTCATGACCGCTTTACTCATAAAATTTTTTTTCCGAAAGCTGTACGATTAATGGTTTCCGAGATAAAGCCGGCCTCCCTTATTAATGGGCCACCCTGTACAGGTGTATTCATAAAAAAAAGCGTATAAGAATTAGAATGAGAGGTAAGTTTTGTCATATTTGCTTAAAACCGGCTTGTCTAAAAATTATTGTTTATTGGAGGTTTATCACACGTCATAGATTATCAAAAATGCAAAGCATTTGAGTCGGTGTAATTAATTTTGAAACTGCATGGTGGTAACGTTTGATAAACTTTAACAGAAGAATATAAGAATGCCTCGTCGCTGTATGCTGTACGATTAATGGTTTCCGAGATATAGCCGGCGTCCCTTATTAATGGGCCACCCTGTACATATCTCCTATTGGTTACTTAAATAATTATTGTAACACTCCCTATTTTTACAGTTCCGACGACGAGTTCGAAGAAACTTCATCCATGCCTGCCACCATAACTCCCCTCATAATAGAGGAGGACGACAGCAAGTTAAATAATCTAGTGAAGATAGCTCCGAAACCCCCTGCCCCTATTCCAGCCCCTACTCCACCAGTGACCTACCCTAGGATTCAAATAGCCCAAAATTTACTTAGTACGACATCACACAGTACGGTCACTCTTACTCCCAGGTTGCAAACAAATAATACTTCTAAAACTGTGCAGAGTATTGTGGACAGTATACAATCGAACATGCCTCCTAGTCTTGCTACTATATCTCCGAAAATTCAAGCGACTTCTATGCCCTCTAATGCCGTTAATAATAAACCTAACAACCAGTCCCTACCCTTTCCCTTCCTCATTTTAAACGGAATGGGCAATGGGGTACAAGCTGGGCAGAATGGGGCTGCTGGGTTGTTGCAGAAAGCTATACCCATAAACAATGGAATAAACGGAGTGACTTTCAATGCTGGTAAGGATTTTAGATAAAAAAAAATAAAAAAACCAATTTTTATAAACGTGAAATTGATAAATGTAAAAACGCTAATGAAGATATGTGGAAAACTATTAAAAAAATATGTAATAAAAGTCAAAAACATAAAAATATAAACGAAATCAAAATTGAAAATGAATTACTTACTGATAAGAAAAGTATAGCTAACATAGCTTTATTGAATATTTTTCTGAAGTGAGAGAAAAGCTAGCAAACAAAATCAATAAAGGTAATAACACATTTTCAAATAAAAAAATAAAGAATATAAATTCATTTTATTTAGAAGTAACTATTCATAAAGAAGTTGAAAATATTATTGATAGTTTAAAATTAAAGAAATCTCCTGGTGCCGACGGAATAACAACAGAAATATTAAAAACTATTAAAACTTCTATTTCTAGACCACTAACATTTCTCATAAATAATATTTTTAAAACCAGTATATATATTATCCAGAAGCTTTCAAAATTGGTATAATAAAACCTATTTTTAAAAATGGAGATTCTAGTAATACTAGTAATTATAGACCAATAACATTAATATCTTCGATAGCAAAAGTATTCGAAAAAGTTTTAAAATTAAGAATCGAAAATTATTTGGAAAAAATAAATTTTATTTCTAATAAACAGTTTGGGTTTCAAAAAAATAAATCAACACAAAATGCTATTTGCTATCTAACAGAACAAATATATGATGCACTAGATAATAAAAAACCTTGTATTAGTATTTTTCTAGATTTAGCAAAAGCCTTTGATACAGTTAGCCATAATTTACTGTTAAAAAAATTTGAAAATATTGGATTCAGAGGAAAGCAATTAGAATTAATTCAAAATTATCTGAAAAATAGACCAACTTATGTTCAAATAGATAAAGAAAAAACTATCCAAAGGTATTTAAGTATGGTGTTCCGCAAGGAACAATTTTAGGACCATTGTTTTTTAATATTTATATTAACGACTTATTTAGTAGATATAAATTGCGATGGACAAATTCATAGTTTTGCAGATGAAACTCCATTTTTTTTATACCGATACAAATTGGGAAAACTTAAATAATAAAATGAAAAAAGATTTTAAAATTATAAAAAATTGGTTTGATAACAATTTGTTAATAATTAATTTTAATAAAACAAATTATATTCCTTTTACTTTAAACCTAAATAACCTACCACAAAATATGAATAGTATTCAAATAAATGAAGACATTCAAATTTTTAAAGTTGATAAAATAAAATATTTAGGAATTATTTTTGACAGTAAATTAAATTGGAATTTTCACATAGAATACTTAATTAAAAAACTAAGAAGCTTACAACCGATTTTTAAAAACATTAAAATTTTTTTAAATGTAAGACATATGGAAATATTATATTACGCGTTAGTTAAAACTCATTTAACTAACAAAAAAGTTGAACGTAAGACAACTTTACATTTATAACATCTTAATATATATATTTAAATATAAAACCCTTATACAATTTAAAAACCATACTCATAATACACGTCATAAAAATGAAATAACCATAAAACCTAAAATAAATAAGTCCATAGGACAAAAAAATTTCAAATATTTATGTTTTTATTTAAACGATTATTTACCCACAAAAATTAAAAAATTGATTTCATTAAAAAAATTTAAAGTCGAAATAAAAACATGGATATTAAAAACAGACAATTTGAAAATATTTTTAGAAATGCTTTAATTAATTAATATTGTTCTGAATAATTTATTAAAGTAATATTTTTTACTTAAAAATTATAAATTAATAATTTTATTATAGAAAGCTGCGTTTATACTATAAATTAACATTTTTACTTTAAAATACTTGATTTTTAATGCATATTTAATATTTATGATTTATGTTTTACATACTAAAACAAAAAATAAGATTTGCCCCTAACAAGCTCAGCTTGAATAATAAGTCTATCAAAGTATCGAAGACAACATAAACATATTTATTATATTATTAAATTTTAAATAAACTTATTTTTATTATTATTTTTATTTAGATGTTAAAGTACAGGAAATAACTTGTTATGTTATAAAACAGGAAAGTGATGCTTAACAACACTTTCTGTCCTGTTGCTTGAAACTTTCAAGTTGAAAGCAATGTTTAACATTAAAAATTGTACTTTAAAAAGTGATTTCTTCGCGGGCTTGATAGAAACATTCAATTCTCATTTCTTATATTTTCTTTTTTATTTTAGAAGTTTCCAATATACTTAAAGAAATCCTAGACATTCAAAAAGAAAACCTGAAAATTGAGAAAGAACGACTTCAAGTAGAAAAACAAAAGTTGGAATTTGAAAGGGCCATCGGGTCTCAACTGCTCACCATGGCCCCCATGTTTAACGAAATTTTTCAAAAATTCAAGGAGCCCGAAGAAGAAGACACAAAAAACTTTGAAGGTCACCCGAATTTCACCAAAACCGCGCAAAACGGCCTAAAAAGACCCGCAGGTGATACGCCGGCCTCGAATAGGAACAGCAAATGTCTAAGACAAGGTGCGGATGACAACAGTATAACGAAAAATGGCATTACTCACAGTGATACTGACGGAGACAGCGGTATAGCAAATGATAGGATATAAAAAGTACTATTTTTCATGATTTGGGGCTAAGTGGATTGGTAAATTCGATTTTGGTGATCTGCGGGGCTCCAGATGACACGTGAGTTTCCTATTAAATTTTTGAAGGATACCACGTGGTATCTACCCACTGACTTGTAGAAGACAAAACGAATGCTTTATACTTACTCTGGTTATTATTTGGGGGAGGGTTGTAAGTTCGGGAGTGGGTAATATCGTTATGATCATGATTCATTTAATGTCTTTGAATAGCCACAAACTTGATTGAAAATAATTATCATTAAAGTCGATATTTATTAAACTTTGGGTCTTTTAAACGTGGGATTTTAACGGCTTATGCCTAATCATACTGTGAGCTTCGCTACGTTTTGCGTTAGCTATTTGCTTAGCTAAATCAGGTGCTGTGGCGATATAAATAATTATTTGACAATAGTTAGTCCGGTCAATCTAGACAATCGAAGGTACATAAATTAACAACAAGCTGAAAATCAGTATAATTGTTCAAAATATAATTATAAATATAGTTTATAAGTTCCCCATCATTCCCGTGTTTGGAAAAAATGTTACTCAAGGTCAAAAAAATTAGTTTCGCGATTTTCAGCAAAACGGTATGTTTTATCATAAAAATACTCCAGACAAAAATTGTAGAGCATAAAATTATCTAAAAAAAATGTATCAATACTTTTTTTCCTACGAGCCACCGTTTCTGAAATATAACGATTCAAAAAGTTTTAAAAGTTGTCAAAATGGAAAAATGCGTCTTTACCCCGTTGGAATGGTTTTATTGAACGTTTAACAAATAACCATATTATTATGAATTATTCTAAATCTCAAATTTTATTTTACCATTTATTCACCAACCAGCCAGTAACTATAATACTATCTATACGACTTTACTTTGTGCATTAGAGAATGCAAAACGGTATGACCACACTGTATGCATCGTGACTTTCGACCAGCCCCTGTATGCTAAAGCTCGAGAAATGGTATCAGCATCAGCCACACCTGAGGGCTCTGAAGTATCAAAAATTATCATCAGACTCGGAGGATTTTATCTACTGATGTCTTTTCTGGGAGCAATTGGTCATATTATGCAAGGAAGCGGCATGACAGAAGTACTCGCAGAGATCTATGCGGTAAAATCATTAGAAAAAATAACGTGTGCATATTATGGCGATAACAACTTTTACAACTTTTTGAATCGTTATATCTCAGAACCGGTGGCTCGTAGAAAAAAAAGTATTGATACATATTATATAGATAATTTTATGATTTACAATTTTTGTCTAGACTATCTTTATGATAAAACGTACCGTTTTGCTGAAAATCGCGAAAAACTAATTTTTTTGACCTTTGACCCTGAGTAACACTTTTTCCAATCACGGGAATGATGGAGAACTTATAAATTTTATTTATAATTATATTTTGAACAATTTTACTGATTTTCAGCTTGTTGTTAATTTATGTACCTTCAGTATGATTTTTTGGTCTAGATTGACCGGACTATAATCATACTGTGAGCTTCGCTACGTTTTGCGTTAGCTATTTGCTTAGCTAAATCAGGTGATGTGGCGATGTAAATAATTATTTGACAATAGTGATATAATCGATTTCAGTTAATCATGATAAAACGGTTTTAACCATGCTCAAAAATACCTAGAAAGTAATTTAAAATATGTGCCATTATTTTGATGGTAAAGTATTTTTTTATAAGTTACCACTTGCCATATTAGATTTAGAACCCACTTAAAAACTAAATTATTGTATGTTACAGGTAAATAAATGCTATTTTAAAAGATTTGATAGGTTCTTAAATGCTTTTTAGTAATTAGGTGTTGATTTAAAACGTGTTAGGGATATTTATTAGATATAAGATTACATCACTTGGTTGTGTTAAGTGCACAGAGATTATTTATAATAATAAGAAAGAAGTGCAAGCCAACTTTTATTATCAGTTTTTTACAATTGACACGTACGACAAGCCTTTTCACCTATACTTTCATAGGAAATTAAAAAACAATTTTTTATTTCAAACTCTTTTTCTAAGTTTAATCAGATTCGAGATTAGCAAATATACAGTGTGGTTGTTTAAATGTGCAACATATGGGCATTTTTTTATTACCGATTTCTCAGAAAATTTTATTCTTGCCAAAAGTTGGTGCATGTTCGATAATCATATTGGGTGCACTTGGAATGGTTGCAAGTCAAACGGCGTACAGGGTAGGCCAAAAAATATAAAATTTGTACAAGAATAAAGTACCCCTATTTTAGAAAATTCAGCAAAATGTTATAAAGAAAAGTTGTTTAGAATTAAAAGTTATGCATAGATTCAAAAACGTAACTTCCTGAAATAAAAAAAAAAATATATTTTTTTTAAAAACATTAATTTCCCATTTTTTTTTTATATTCGCCATAAATACCTTCATAAATTAATTAAAATCAAATCAATTTCACATATCTTTGTTCAAATTCAAGCATATTTGTAAAATTTACTTGAATTTTTAATTTAGTAAGGAATCACAAACTTCATGTTTGTTGAAACGATATTAAACACAACTTTAAAATATCCTAAAAATTCTTTTTAACAAGATAAAACATTAGTAATGATAATAATATGCTAATTAAAAAACTATCATTTAAAGTTCGAAATATTTATTTTAAATGTTTATTAAAAAACTTTGTTCTTGTACAAGTTTTATATTTTTTGGCCTACCCTGTACGCCGTTTGACGTGCAACCATTCCAAGTGCACCTAATATGATAATAATAAGTTTATTTAAAATTTAATAATATAATAAATATGTTTATGTTGTCTTCTATAAACTTATTAATTGTCTAAATAAAAAAAAAACTATATAAATCATAGTTCAGTTAATATCTCAAAAACTTTAAGAGATACAAAAAATGTATTACAGCCATCTTGTAGATCTAATGAAAACACTACTTTTTTGTTCCGCAACCTTTTGTCGTATTTATTATACTTTCCGAGTAACAGTGGTATTTTATGGAATTAAAAAAAAATTTTAATCTTAAAAATATGTCAATTTTTAAATTAATATACATAAAATATTATATAAAATGTGAAAATGTCGGGGCAAATAGGCAAAATAATTTTTTCACAAAATTTAAAAATAAAATTTAAATTTTTTGAACGTTTCTATTTTGTACTTTTCAGCAGAATTCTAGGAAATTAAAAGGCAATTTTTTTATTAGAACTTTAATCCCAAATTTAATCAGTTTAAATATTTAATATATAAACAATATTTCAGTCAATATCTCAAAAACTGTGATAGATACCAAACACACAATACACAAACCTTTAATTTTTCCCTATAGAGTATAAGGTGGTTTTTTTACTGAACGGGTCTAACGTACGTTTCAATCTAACAATCTGACACAGAAAAGGTCTTACGTGTGACCTTTTTTTAAAAATCTAAGTTGTGCTTTTGTTCAATTATGTAGATGTAAGTTTTTTAGTGAGTTTGATTTGACCATTCCAGTTTTGTGATTTATTTTGTAAGCTTTATTTATTTAACTTATTTTTGTCGTATATTCTGTTTTTCTTGCCTTTAAATAAATAAAACTGTAAAACAAAATACTACGGCACTTTTATTGAGAATGTAGGCGGGTGGGGGGGGCTTCCCCAAATCCGCAACTACTTTTAAATGGCTCCAGATTAACTTTTAACATTTCTTATAAATAATATTTTTAAAACCAGAAGCATTCAAAATTGGTATAATAAAACCTATTTTTAAAAATGGAGATTCTAGTAAAACTAGTAATTATAGACCAATAACATTAATATTTTCAATATAATATATAAATATAATATATTTATTCAAATAAATGAAGACATTCAAATTTTTAAACTTAATAAAATAAAATATTTAGGAATTATTTTTGACAGTAAATTAAATTGGAATTTTCACCTAGAATACTTAATTAAAAAATTAAGAAGTTTACTACCGATTTTTAAGAACATTAAAATTTTTTTAAAAGACATGGAAATGACGATTTTTTTTTAATATGGCCAAAACCATTTTTTATACTCTAATTTTTTAAAGTTTAGATATTAATACTTTTGTTATTTGCCTTACTTAACAAAGGTGTGAGGATAGATATTCGGGAATAAAATCAACAACTTTTTGTAAAATAAGGTCTCAAAACGCTATTTTGCTCAAAAAGGTAGATAATTTTGTCCATTCCGCACCTTAAAACCCAAGGCAATTTTTTATGCTAAAAAGTAAGAATAAATTATGCATTATATATTAACAAAACTTAAATTACAACAGGACGTCTATTCTCGAAATAGGCGAATGATCATTTCAAGAGAAGTGATTACTTTTTCTCTTAAAAATGTTTAAACTGTATTCTTGAAACTTAAAATTACTATTCATTTCCATACAATGTGAGCATATGATGTGAATTGTCCCTTCTCGCGAGAGCGTTCACTTCTCTTAAATTGGAGAATAGACGTCCAGATCTTTAAAAAATATATCTTGTGTGAATAAAATCTTAAAAAAAACTGAGAGGAAAATTTATTGACCCAAATATAAAAATAATATTTTGGGATATATTTTTCATCGGTAAATGCCCCTAGAATATTTTAAGGAAATTTAAGAACGTTTCGAGTCTTTATAAAAAATAGACTAAAAATATGAATTGGGTGCCTCAACTTTTTTTTTTAACCGTTTTTACAAAAGGTGCGGACTTGACACTTAAGGTGCGGATTGGACATCGTATATGATTAAATTCGATTAAATCAATATAAAAAGGTAAAGAACTATTTATTAAAAACCAAAATGTAAATTTCAAATATGTACTAAGAAAATACATTACCATTAACCAACACCGATAAATACTTATTTATGTCAAATCCGCAACTAACTGTCCAATCCGCACCAACGTAAAACAGGCACGGAACGGACGGTGCCGAATGGACATTTTTGACTTTTTAATTTATTCACAAATTCTGGCAACGCTGATTCGAATTATTCTTAGGTTATGTTTTGCCGACCTAAAAATGCACCATACCATAATCTATTTTTCTAAAAGAAATACGTAACGTAAACGGAAACTGCGGTGCAGAGAGGACACGCAAGAAAGTGAGCATTTTTTACTATCTTTTTTTAATTAACTATTGCGGGTTATCTCGGTTATGTCATTGAATATTTTAGTAGAAAGAATAACCAAATCTATGATATATTATTTTTATTATAATTGTATTTTGATCAAACAATTAAATTGTATCCAATTTAGCAGTTGCTACGCAGGACAGGTGCGGAAGTGGACAAGAAGGCTCTTTTTTTGAGAAAATTATCGGGTTATTTCTTTTATTTTGTACTCGAAGTGTCCTTTTTATTGAAAACTAAATTAGTTTATTTATATAAATAATAGCTTGGGCTTTTATATGAATTCTCGACTTTTTGAACAAGGAAGGACAGTTGTATTTCCGTTTTGGCCATATTAAAAAAAAATCGTTAAATATTATATTACGCGTTAGTTAAAACTCATTTAAATTACGGAATTTTAGGTTGGGGAGGGATAAATAGAACTTTAGTTAAAAAATTAGAAATATTACAAAAAAGTTTTCTAAAAATTATATTCAACAAAGATTATCTTTATCCTTCAAAAGAATTATATTCAGAAACAAAAAACTTAAACATAATTACATTTTAAAATCATTATATTATATTTAAAAATAAAAACCTTATACAATTTAAAAACCATAATCATAATACACGTCATAAAAATGAAATATCCATGAAACCTAAAATAAATAAGTCCATAGGACAAAAAAATTTCAAATATTTATGTTTTTATTTAAACGATTATTCACCAACAAAAATTAAAAAATTGATTTCATTAAAAAAATTTAGGTCGAAATAAAAGAAAAACATGGATATTAAAAACAGACAATTTGAAAATATTTTTAGAAATGCTTTAATTAATTATTATTGTTCTGAATAATTTATATAAGTAATAATTTTTACTTAAAAATTATAAATTAATAATTTTATTATAGGTAATATATTTCTTCAAAAAAAAACTGCGTTTATAGTATAAATTAACATTTTTAATTTAAAACTTGATTTTTAATGCATATTTATTATTTATGATTTTACATGCTAAAACAAAAAATAAGATTTGCCCCTAACAAGCTCAGCTTCAGCGGATTGAAGAATAAGTTTATAGAAGACAACATAAACATATTTATTATATTATTAAATTTTAAATAAACCTTTTATTATTATTAACTAGCAAACTTGGTCAGCTCTGCAAAGCGGAATACCAATTATTCTGTGAAAGTTTTTTTTTTAATAAAATATAAACACCATATTGTTTTACAATTTTATTGGACTAACACACGATCAGAGATATACACATAAATACAAATAAAAACTATAATAGATATATGTTATTACCATAAGCCGATCATAGTAGCGTAGCTATGAAGTATTTTTGTTCATTTTTCCCATCATTTTTTTAAACACTATATTACACCATTTTAAGCAATATTTATCCCCCTGCTCTTTTATTTAGCTTGATATGAATACGATTCCTATGACTTCTATCGTAGGTTAGTTTTGGCTTGATTCCCTTTAACCTAGTAAAGGCACTATCCTCGACTACTGGCATCAGCAGAGAAGGCCTTCCCTTGTAAACTTTCGTAGATTTGTCTTTTCTGACATAACGTGTCGAACTAGACACCAGCAATGGCAACTCTTTTCGCGAAAAACCTCGTCGCAATTCCTTGGTTTGTTCAATGTTCTTGCGGATTGTCGTTATTTGAGTCGATTTTTTTTTATGTTCCTTCATTATGTGTTTTAACTGATTGGTTAAGTGCTGAAAATATTCATTCATGTTACAAGGGCGAAAAAAAAGTAGTAGGTAAGATCCAGGGAGGATTCTATACAGGGTGTACTAAGAAGGTGAGAGGAGCCCAACAGGGGATTTTGGGATTTACTCAAGCGCGGCAGATTAACATATGGGGGATACCTTGCACCCTGTTGAGTACCTCTGCCATGTCTAAGCCCTCTATATAGTGCCGCGCGTGTACGGCAGCTGATCAGAATAGTAAAAAAAAATCGATAGCTGGATTTACTCGAGTGCGTCAGATTAAGGTGTGGTGGGTTAATTACATGCTAAAGAGTCTGAATTTCAATAATCTGACGATTTGAGCGTGACGTAAGGGAGTAGGAGGGTCACAAACTTGCAAAAAAACGTCACATGGACATTCTCGAGCGCGGTCATTTTTTTTTTATTTTGAAGGTAATAATTCAAGGATAACGGGAAAAACATAATCTGCCGATTACCACAAGCCGAAGTAACAAAAATCGTCAATAAAGTTTATTAGCGCGTGCAGCTGCAGTGAAGCACTCCGCGCCTCAATATCTCTTTCTTTATCACTCACTCTCTCGCGCCGTCCCCACACTACTTTCCGTCAGCCATCACGCCATCACAGGCTGATCACAGCATTCGTGGGATTATGTACAGGGTTATTATTTTACATTTTAGTTTGTCCCACTTTTAAAAGCCTGTAACTTTTTTGTTTTTTGAGTTAGCGCGTTCACTCAAAAAGTAGGATGTAGAACTTTTGGCCAAGTATTTATGGGTTTTGTCAAAAATTACAGTAGGTGTCACATGTCACATTTAAAACCAAACATTTAATTTTTTTTTAATGAGACACTCTGTATATTAGAAGCGCATTAGATGGTTCCTTTTCTTCCGATTTCAAAAATATAACACACTTATGCATTCTTCTCCTAATTCCATCAAAAATATGTAAAAATAATATTATTAAAAAGTATCAAGATATAACTATATCCGTTTTGTTGCTATGGATTTGTCTTTATTTATATCGCAGTCTGTCACTCTTATTGTTATTACTCGTTCCGAATTTTGTACCGAAATATTTTTGTAAGTTAATTAAATTTTGGAAGATTTAAGAAAAAAAAATCAAAATTTTTTTTTTTAAACGGTCAGATTAACAAAATCCCTCAAAATAATCGTCAGATTATGAATCAGCACGACCAAGACACCAAGCTGAACCGTCTGTATGAATATCTGACGCGCTCGAGTATGTCAAAATAGCGTTTTTTTTTTTGCATTTTCGAAAAGTCGCCACGAGCTTGCGTCACATCCGAATCGTCAGTCTATTGAATGGGAGCTTCCTTAGGGATCCCCTAACATCCCCTCTGAATATCTGACACACTCGAGTAAATTTTTTTCCCCCATTTTTAACCCTTCCGTACCGCCGCCCCCACCATCAAAACCGGCAGATTAAGGTTGAATTCTCAACGTCATTCAATCTATTGCCAACCTATAACCTATTTCGCGTTGATTTTTTGAGTTTATTATTTTAATAACTACCATTTAAAGAAAATCAATATCGTCGGTACATTATTTAGGTAGTATCTGATATATTACAAAAATTTCAATTTATTTCATTGCTAATTTTGGGAGAATTGTATAGTGAAAGAACAATGACTGACAATGACATAATAATGTAAAAAAAAATCTTACCCGATATTTTTCGCTATACAATTCTCCTAAAATAAGTTATGAAATCCCTTGATATTTATTAAATATTATGTCAATTATTACCTATAGAATATCAAGTCGATACTGATTTTCTTTAAATTTTGTATAAAAGCCAGAAAACATAAATAAATCTACGCGAAATAGGTTATAGGATGGCAAGCATGTTGATACTCCCACCTTAAATTACCACTGTCATGAGAGTCACGTGGGGCATATACACTATTAATATCTGACGCGCTCGAGTATATCCATGTGACTGTTTTTTTTTACATTTTTGAAAGCCTGTAGTAACTCCCCCCACCGGTGAAAGGGTACACATGATATGACATTTTTTCCTTTCTACCATCCAATCTTCAAGATCCAATAGGTCCCCACGACGCTCGAGTAAATCCCCATTTAGCATCGTGGGCTCCCCTACTATTAAAAATAAAGTAAGAATTTCGTATAAAATTGTGTCCTATGTCCACTTGCTACGAAGCTACAGCTCTCTAAAGAGGGTACTAACGAGAAGAGGAAGAGGTCTTAAAAAGGTCGATATTAGGGTAAAAATAGACATAACTTTTTTTACATTTATACTTTTTTATGTCAAATTAGAAAAACCTAACATACCTTGTGTCCACGGATATAGAGTTTGTAAGAGGAAAAACTTTTTTATTACTAGGTATAGAAGAAAAAGTCATTCTTTATAGAAACGTCTGCTTTTGTGCTGAAACTACAATTTCGAATATAAGATTTGCGATTACTATTATATTCGTCAGAAACAACAGTTTTTGTTTTTCTGATTTTCAATTTCTTTTGATGATTGGCTAAATCATCACTTTGGGAACAAATGGATTGAAAGATACCTATGGTCCAAATCAGTTTGCACGTAGGAGCCCCGATCTCATAATTATCATTTATGGGGATATCTGAAGCCACATGTGTACAAAACCAATTTCAATAATAACTTTTAAATCTCTTGAAAGAAAAAATAAGAGTAGTTAAGAACTGTTATCGGGAATTCAGATGTTGAGTTAAACTATGCGCCAACTCGGTGGTATACTTAATACCAAGTCTTGGGGGTACGATCAATTTACTGCATCACATACTGACTACAATACAAATATAACAAAATTTGTATTGATCGCTCCCTATACAGATGCTCGAAGTCTTCTTCGTCCACGTGGACTTGACAAGTCTGTCATCATATGATGCGGACTTTACTGGTGACACTGTATACCATATCTTCGGGGTCATATGAACGAGAACGAGATTGATGCATTGGTTCATGAACGACTCATCCCTAATACATACCTTTATATCCTTTAAACCTTGTTCCATGTCTTTCAACAATGTCGGTTGAGTTAAAAGACCGGAGTCATCTCTCAGTTTGTTCAAAGCATGCCGAACGTTATCGCGAGCTTGTTTTTGACGATTGAGTCGACTTCTTACATCAAAATAATCTGTTTCCAAACTGAATCGGGTGTCTGCTAAGTCATCCAAATCGTTTTCAAGGGCTGATGTTTTTTCTCTTAAATGGGCCAAAACCTTAAAATAAAAAAGAAAAGAAAAAAGCTAGCAAACAAAATCAATAAAGGATAAAGGTAATAACACATTTTCAAATAAAAAATAAATCATATAAATTCATTTTATTTAGAAGAAACTAATCATAAAGAAGTTGAAAATGTAATTGATAGTTTAAAATTAAAGAAATCTCCTGGTGTCGACGGAATAACAACAGAAATATTAAAAACTATTAAAACTACTATTTCTAGACCACTAACATTTCTTATAAATAATATTTTTAAAACCACTATACCGGGTGTCCACGGAAGGTGGCTCGCCCCTCTAACTTTTTTGTTTTATAAGATAATAAAATAAAATTCGGGGGATTTGTATACGACATAAAACTGCATTTTTTGACACGTGACTCAACATTATGGAACTTCCGGTTTAACCGGAAGTGACATAAACTTTCGATTTTTAAATGAGACACCTGGTATATTATTACTTTTTTTGACTCCATATGACATTCTAAAACGATGTGTCATTTGTCACTTTTTGTCAAAAAGAAAATATTTTTTTTTCAACTTTTTCACTCCTTGTAAAACTATTATTTTCCATGTTTTTTAAACAACAAACTAATTTACTTTAGTAGAAGCTGTTGGAATTTGAATTTTCTTCAAGGCATGATTTTGTTTTATCAGTTTTGCTGGTCACAGGCTACTTGATGCATTTAAATCCAAATTTATTCTCAAAAGATGCTTCATTTTAGGAAAGTTCTAAGTTAACTTTTTAAAGTTTTTTAATGGCAGCTTTTCTAAAACCTAATAGTGTATGGTATCAAAATAATCGTAATAAAATCCTCTTTTTTCTTAACCCGACGAGCCACCATGTTGCCATTTAAAAAAAATGAGTTATACAACTTTAAAGATTAAATTTTACATAGCACATAGCATTGGATCAAAAATAGTAAAATTGTATTTTTCACAAGATTAGAGAACTGAAATAAGTGATTTTAAGGTATTCATAGCCCTCTAGATAAAACAATAAATTTGGAAAAAAAATATTTTCTTGGTGACAAAAAGTGACAAGTGACACATCGTTGATTTTGGAATGTCATATGGAGTCAAAAAAAGGAAAAATATACCAGGTGTCCCATTTAAAAATCGAAAGTTTATGTCACTTCCGGTTAAACCGGAAGTTCCATAATGTTGAGTCACCTGTCAAATAATGCAGTTTTATGTCGTATACAAATCCCCCGAATTTTATTTCATTATCTTGAAAAACAAAAAAGTTAGAGGGGCGAGTCACCTTCCGTGGACACCCGTATATCCAGACGCTTTTAAAATTGGTATTAGTATTTTTCTAGATTTAGCAAAAGCCTTTGATACAGTTAGCCATAATTTACTGTTAAAAAGGTTTGAAAATATTGGATTCAGAGGAAAGCAATTAGAATTAATTAAAAATTATCTGAAAAATAGACCAAGTATTTGAACATAAAAATAGATAAAGAAAAAAGCTATCCAAAAGTATTTAAGTATGATGGAATAAGGAACAATTTTAGGACCATTATTTTTTAATATTTATTTATATTAACGACTTATTTAGTATAAATTGCGATGGACAAATTAATAGTTTTGCAGATGATACAACAATTTTTTATACCGATACAAATAGGGAAAACTTAAATAATAAAATTAAAAAAGATTTTAAAATTATAAAAAATTGGTTTGATAACAATAATTTGTTAACAATTAATTTTATTAAAACAAATTATATTCCTTTTACTTTAGTATTCAAATAAATAAAGACATTCAAATTTTTAAAGTTAATAAAATAAAATATTTAGGAATTATTTTTGACAGTTAATTAAATTGCAATTTTCACATAATAATAATAATGTTTATGGACTGGAGAATGCAAGCCAAGGTGAATTATTTTTCTGAAGATACTTTGTTAGTTTATTTTGAAGAGTTATCAAGAAAATTAAAACCATCAACATTATGGTCCCAGTACTCAATGCTGAGGAGTACCATAATTATTAAGAACTGTGTTGATATATCAAAATACGCAAAACTACGCGCATTTTTGAAACGAAAATCAGAAAAATATCATCCAAAACAATCAAAAACCTTAACTCCTGAAGAAATTCAACAATTTCTAAAAGATGCACCTGATGAAAAGTATTTGCATGCTGATAAAGGTATGTTTAAAAAAACTACGTTTTCAAAAATACTTATTTTATGAACTTACCTTATACAGGGTCAAAAACAAATAAACTTTGCATCACATGCGACCAAATTTTAATAGCCCAATTTTGATTTTGTAGAAAAACACACATTTACTATGGCGCTACTTTAAAGAAAATGTATCTGAAATAAAGCATTGTCAAAACTAAGAAGTTTTATGTAGGTTGCGTTGAGTCTTATTTTGCAAAAGTGGTGCAATTTACAAAATATTGGTAAAAAATCAAAATTATCTTATGCAGCTGAAATTTTACATGTGGGCTAAAAACTGTTTTTTAAAAGAACTTTTTCTAATAACTTTTTTCGATATTATCAGAAATAACCCCACTTTTGAATAATTTTTTGGAAAAAATTAAAATTTTTATTATTTTTATTATTATTATTAAACAACACATTATTATCATTGTCAAAGCTTTTATTTTTTTCGCTTGATATGCAATGTATTCATTGTTTACCTGTATGGTACTGCCACATTTAGCTCTTAACCTTGTTAGCTCTTCATCCTTTTCCTCAATTTTATCAGCATAAGCTCTATTGTCGCTTTTTAATTGTTCGTAATCGACCAAAAGAAAGCCGGGAGCGATTTCGTTCAAAGCGGCTATGGCGTCAAGTTTTTCCTGTACCATTCCCTTCAGACGTATGAAGGTCAGACGCATTGAACTAACTTGTGCCAGTTGCGTATTTTGACGACGAATAAGACGCTCAACAAACTAAAAAATATATATTAGAAATGGTTTAAACAGTGGCGGTTCGTTAATGAACGGCTCTGGGGCGCCGCCCTCCCTGCAATTATTTCAAACAGAATGCAAAAATACTTTACTTAAAAAACCAATAACGCAATGTACGTAAGCAATCAATTAAAATAATTCAAACCAAACATAGCCCTATTTCAACGGGCAGGCTATTTATACTCATAGACAAGCGAGCTGCGCGCTCTCAAGGTTGTACTAAGCGCGGGCGGCAGATTATTCGTCTCGTTTCAACGCGACTTCTCCCTGAGTTGCCATGACTACGTAGGCGTGACGTCACCTACACATCGCACAACGAGCGGCCACGGATGAGCTCCAATTTTCCGCGTCCAACAACTGTTCGCGAATCGCGTCGCGATGCCACGGTAGAATAATCGATATATTATTATGTACTCCGGCGATGCGACCTGTCGATGCCCCTGATGTTTTGTTTATTTGTTTTAATTATTGATTTATTAGTTACGTTATAAAGTTGGAAAATTTCGTCTAATATAAAGGTCAGTGATTTACAGAAGCTTGGGTTTAGTTCTCTAAGCTTAACTGAAAAACTTGATTTAAAAAATGCAGGGCGGCCACTACCAATATTGAACATAGTATAAGTGCAATCAAAATGTAGTAAGGCACAGTTCACGCATTACGCGTAAGTTTGACAAAGAAATATATAATAAAATATCCTGGATATGCTGCGGTTGTGAGGACAAAAATTATTTTTTTGTTTCGTGTGTCTTCTTTTTGACGGGGATGATAATTGGACTAAAAATGGGGTGCAGGACTTTCAGAGAAAATAAAAAAAAACATAAAAATAGTGCAAAACATCGTCATAATTTGGTAAGTTTTCAGATGTTAGGACAAACTAATATTTTAACTTGTTTAAGTAGTGCTTATGATTGACAGCTTTAGCAATGCTATCAATCGAAAAAGCGATGGTTCGGGACATACCTAGATAACTTTAATAACAAAGTCACCGAGAAGTTTATTTAAAAAAAGAAACGAAGATTTGACTTTCACTTTAAAATATAATATTTGTTAGTGTTATCATTTGGTATGTTTAACAAAAAATGATTTGATTTAAGTTACCTATCCGCATTATTTAAAGCCAGCGCCCCGCCCCCCCCCCTGACTCGCTAGTCACGAGCCGCCACGTACTGGGTTTAAAATTGATGTAGGTAACTCATAATGAATCAAACATTGTTTGTTTGAAGGTGGTATACATTTCAAACATCAAAAAAGATTTAAAACGGATTGGTTATACCCTTAAACCTTTGTAACTAATACCATCTCAAAACTTAAAAATCGCGAAGTAAAAACTAATACAGAAGCGAGAGAGGAGCAAGCATTTCTTACAATACCTTATGTCAAGGGGATTTCTGAAAAGATTAGAAGGATAACCAAAAACTATAACATCAAAACAGCCCTCAAATCAGGAAATACGCTTAAAACCTTTCTCACAAAAATAATCTGGAAGCCTCTTCTTGTCCAAAACCAATAGCTCAAACTTCACACTCCAATAAGCACGTAGGCGGAGTCATCAAGCTTTATTGCACATGGAAATTATTTAAGACGGTATCCTTAGAATTATAATTTAGTTTACACTTTAAAACGGTTAGAGATACTAACCAACAGAAACGTTGTGTTAAGTAACAAACTAAAGACAATGGAAGTCCGACACAGGGGCGGATGGGCCCACCTGGAGATTTCCCGGTGCGCCGGTCCCTCAGGCGACGCGGCTCTATGTCAACAAAATAAATGGGTAAAACCCGGCATAACGTGATTGATTTTGATCTGTAACATAGGTCTACCGGATTTAGAAATGGTTTCTGGGATTTTTAAGGTCATGTGATCATTTGTCAAATGTTAAACACACACTTGGAATGGAAAATTAGTTTTTTCTATTCAACTATATCTATGTTTATTAAAACAAACGAATTCCTTAAAAGAGTATTTACTGAATTTTCAAAGCATTCCAGAGCGAAAATAACAACATTTTTTAAGGGTTCATTTTGAGCTGATCATTTCTCCAGTACCAGTACCCTACCTACCATCTAAGATACGAATGTCAAAAGCTCAAAATAAGACAAGTACTGCACTAAACAAACAAGCACTAAACATTGTCCTATACTTTTCATTAGAACTGGCATGTTATATAATATGTGGTGATAACTGCACACTAACACTAAACTTATTAATTAAGTTAGGATTTTGATATTTTTCAGATCTTCCTTATATCTTGGGGCGCATTTCAGGAAAATTTATTTTTCATACAGGGTGTTTCAAAAAAGTGTGACGTCATGATGTATTTTTTTAGATTACATGCCACATATTTTCTTACTTATTTTGGTGCCTCCTATAATTACCTACATACCCCTAAAATTTGATTAAGTATTATAGATTCATGCTTTTAATAGCCTAAAAATTACCTCTAAACGACAGAACACCATCCCTCACCCTACTCTGTTTTATCAATGGGACTTTCCTTGTTATTATTTTTAAATATTTACTATGCGGGGGCGGTGATAGTAAAATTCGGAAAAGTAGTACGAAGGTCAAGTGTTTTATGAATGAACTCGGCTCGACTTCCTACGGTTGACATGGTAACCCGAAATAAGGGCGAAGTGGTCTTCGACAAAAATCGTCGATTCAAAATGGCTTCTTCTAACGAGTACAGGAGTACAGGTCAAGGTCTCTAAAGGGTCTCTAAAGGGTAGGTTGCCTGGTAACTCTATGGCCGAAGCGACGTGAGCGGGGTGTCTACGTCATCGAGACGACAAAGTTGGTTTGTTTACATGGTGTACATAGCGGTTTTCACTGAACCATTGCTTTTGTAGTGTTATTTAGGTGGTTAAATTTTAAACAATTGTGAAGCGTGGACATATTTTTGCGAACTCACAATATTATTTTGTGAGAAAACTATCACAAATTGTAAATTTTCAGCGATTTTCATTGTGTGAATTTCAAGGTTAGTTTATTAAACTTGATTCTTCTCTATGTTCTAATTTTAAAACAAATTATTGTTTGAATATTTATTTAGATATGAGTGGTGGCAATATTTGTAGCATAGCTAGATGTAACAGTAATTCAAAGAAGAAGCCAGATCCAGGCAAAAAATATCATGTTTTTTACATTCCCAAAAAACCCCATCGTTTCAAAAGAATGGGAACGAAAATGTTGCTGAAAGGATAATTGGACGCCCAAAAATAAGAGGATATGCAGCAAGCATTTTCTGTTTACTGACTACAAAGATGAACTGCAAGCTCGCTTAATGAATTTCCAACCAATGGTTTTAAACAAAGATGGTAAGTGAAAAAGAGTAAATAAATAGGCAGTTCTCTATTAATAAAGTGACAACCAAGCCCAAAGTAAATAAACTTATATTATTCAGGGGTGAAAGATTCCAAAGTAAGGGTTGAGTTAATGTATTTATAACAATAATAATATTAATATTTGTGGGGGCTCTTGAAGTATCATCTAATGATGATAATCATAATTATTATTATTAAGACAGAAGTTTGTAGGTTTAATGAACCCTTATTTTATTTATTTTTTATAGCTGTCCCGACATTATTTTTACCTTTGATAGAAAATAAAGATACCAACTGTGTTATCGAAAAGAGCTCGTCAGATAAATCGAAAAGAAAACAAAGCAACTGTGGAAGGTTTATTACAGTTAGAAACAGAAAAGCTAAAAGCCATTGATAACAGTTCCATGGATATTTCGGAGGTTACATCAACAAGCAAAAAAACAGATTATGATATTATTTGGGAAAGAAAATTTTCATTATTGAGACAGGAAAATGAGAAGCTCAAAAAAAAATTGCAGATCATGAAAATAAAGAAACGATTTTAAAACAAAGTGGCTCCAACTTAGATGAACAAGATGTTTTGTCTCCAAACCAAGTGGACATTGCCTTAAAAATTAAATCTAAAGCTCGCTGGACACAGGATGAACTCTTAAAAGCTTACGTTAAAATATTTTGGTAAACGGTCATATACCTATATTTAAGACAAACTTTGCATTATCCGCTGCCTGGAATATCCACTTTACAACAGTGGGCTGCAAATTAATATCAATTTAAGAAATGGAATTATAGATGATATTTTGCACATTATGGGAATAGCAAAAACATTAAAAAAAGTGTTAATAGACATTAACCCTAATCGTTATTGAACTTCTTAGGTAATGAATGGTAAACCTATTTTATTTTGTGACATCATTTCATTTTATTCCCCATTGTAAAGTATAATTTGAAATAAAGAAATTATTATTGTTATTATTTCTCACAATTCCCAATATTTTTTAATAATAGATAAAACATGGTTTTCCAAAATATAATATTTAACATTATATGCAAAATTTTAAATGCTTTTAGCACTTACCTACCTATTACATTACTGTCTATTTTCTGATAGGCCTAATTAATAATCAGAATATTGATAATAGAGTAAAAGTGCCTGTTCTTCCACCCAAGCCATAATTAGGAAAATATATAAGAAATATTCCTTTCTTAAGGGCTAAAATCATTTAAAGTTTGTCAAAAAATGATATTTAAACAAAAGCAATTGAATTTACGTATCAAAACCACAGGAATTCTGTGTAAAAACTATTTAATTGCCATTCTTTATATGCTGACCATGAAAATATTTTAAATGTGTCGTCTGGATGACGTATTCCCGCGCATGAAATGCGAATATCTGATTGGCCCAAAGTTACCAGGCAACCTATAGTATAGAGACCTTGAGTACAGGTGTTTGTTTTGGTGTTTTGACTGTTTTGAATATTTTTCAAAAACTTTCGGTGTTTAAGCGAACCTTTGACCATGTAACTGTTATTAAGTGTTAATATTGTGATATAAATAATATATCTTATGTAAATTGCCTGGTGAGTTTGTGATCTTTTCCTGGTTTTCTCCAAAATGCGGAGTTTTGTCTTTAAAACGACGGAGAGTTACGTGGATCATGTTGTAAATTTTTTATTTAAAATATTTTAAACTATGCATAATCTTTTATTACAGTGAAAGTATCTTTAAATTTAGAACCTTTGGCCCGCTTTCTTTCTACGACTCAGATTAAATCGATTGGTTTTCATTTATGTTGAATTAAAATGTCGACAAGGTGTTACAGGTTGCCTAGTCCCAAAACAATCTTTCTAATTAATAAGCCTTTATTTTTGCGAGGTTTAGGTAAACCCTTTATTTTTCTGTGGGTTTAGGTACGTATAACCTGGGATGGGCCCACCGGGACACCGGGAGATTTCCAGGTGCGCCGGTCCCTCAGGCGCCGCCGCTCTTTGCGAACTTTTTTCTTTTCTTTTTTAACAATTTGAATTAATTTTGAAAATAATCGAATAAGCAAAAAACCAGAAATTATTAATCAAGAGTTTTTTGGAGGCACTTTTTATAATAATTTGTCTGCACTATGGAAACAAATGAAAAAATATATTAATAATAAATATTTTTTTCACCTAAATGTGTTTTAAATGTAAAAAATGAAGTTTGTGTTTTTATTTATGAGTTATTATAAAAAATATGCCGTAAGTGGATAAAAAAATACATATTTATGTCTTTTCATTTTTTTAATGGATCGACACGACGCGGCGTTGTTTCAATTGACTTCCCGCGCCGGTCCGACAAGGTAATTTTTTTTAATCAAACATTATCTTATATAAAAGTGTGTCCAAAAAGTATGCAACATATGGGAAAGATTTTTATTACCGATTTCTCAGAAAATTTTATTCTTGATAAAAGTTGGTGCATGCCTTAAAATTATAAACGTATATTTTTTTTTATATTTCACCTAAGCCCAGTTGTAGCTCAGTGGTAGAGATACCGCTTACGGCCGTGGCGATCCGAGTTCGATTCCCGGAGTGGGCATACGCATAATAAAAAAAGTATGACCGAATTTTAGTTGGTTGGTGTAAGATCGTCTTTCGGAGGAGACGTAAAGCTGTCGGTCCCGGCCATCTCTGGTCGTTAAGTCACGCTAGAGGCGCTTGCGCGACCTGAAAACTCTAGCACCAGACTTGAGCACCACAAGTTACACGAACTTTACTTTACTTTTATATTTCACCTGCGGCTAATAGTAAGGGAGCAAATGCCATTTTTTCTAAATTGCTCTAAGACTGGACTTGACCGTGCTAGGTAAAAATGACAAATAAATTATTAGTTATTTCCACTCGTATAAATAGAGTTGGATTCTGTTATAATTTTTATTAGGACCCAAGCTGCCTAACATATGTGTTTAAATATACGCTAATATCTAAACCCACCCGCATCATTGAAAAGTTTTAAAAGGTTTGCAACTACTTAATACATTTTTATAATAAACACATGATTAAGATATTTGATTAATATATTAAAATAGCGTAAATAAAAAATCTACCAGAGGCGTACCGTTTAGGCGGGGAAAATAGATATTAAGAAAAAAACAAAAATTGAGACACATAACTCAAATTTCGTATTTGGACTAAGTTTTTTATTTGCAAAAACATTTCCATATAAAATTTTGTTGTATTTATACTAATTAAGGTACTTTACTCTTAAGGCCATTTCGAAAAAATGGCATTTGCTTCCTTACTATTAGCCGCAAGTGAAATGTGAAATATGAAATATGCATTTATAGTTTTAAGGCATGCACCAACTTTTATGAAGAATAAAATTTTCTGAGAAATCGATAATAAAGAAGTTTCCCATATTATGTTGCATATACCTACCGTATAAAGTTCTTATCATAAATCGTACCTACCTTATCTGGTAAGGCGTTTCCGGTTTTGGAGCTGATAAGTCCATATCCCACCTCCCCTTCTCTGTCCTGCATTTTTTTGAACATGGTCGTTAATTTTTTATATTTGTCGTCGCGTAATTTTTTCGTTTCGTCCAGTTCTTGTCCTACTCGAACTTTCTCAAAGACTATAAAGTTCATCAAGTCACCGTATGACTCCAATTTCTTATTGTATTTGGATTGGGTGTCGAAGGACCAATCGGATTCTTTTGTGACGTAGTCCATCTATAGAAAGTACGACTAAAATGAGCTCAACAAAATGTTTTAATATAATTTGTTTTTGATGAGTTAATATATAATAAGTACGTTAAAGTTAGTTCAGTTTTAAAAAATATTTTTTAGTGTTTTTTTTTTAAGTCCATAATTTTGATATTTCTTTAATTTTTTTCAGCAAACTGTTATAAATTGTTATTCCTTTATATATTATTGATTTTTGGCCAAAAGTACTCTTTACCATCATTGGTGTTTGAATATGATGATTTTGTCTCGTGATGTGAATAATGTTGCTCGAAGGAAATATTATATTCGATTGTTTTTCTTTAATAATAATAGAGTGTATTAGAATGCATAGTTTTAATTTATAAAGCTTTTCTAAATTTAAATATCCATTTGGTTCATATAAATTTATAGTTGTTTCTAAAAAAGGCAGTAATGTATAGTATAGGTATAGTATAATTATATAGTATGCATTTAATTATTTTGTTTTGTAGTTTTTTTAATGGCTGAATTGTAGTTAAATTCGCTGATGCCCAGATTGAAATCATATTATACTGTAATTTTGAATAAACCAACGAATAATATATATTTTTTATATATTTTAACGATATATAATTTTTAGCTTTAAACAAAATGCCAATTATTAAATATTCAATATGTTTTTTCCAACTTAAATTTTGATCAATATATAAACCTAAAAATTTAATTGTATTAGTATATTTAATAAAATTATTATTGAAAGACAGTGAAGAAATATTATTATTTTTTAATTTTGATTTACTCATAAACATAAAAGATGATTTATTAAAATTTAATGATAATTTATTACTTTCAACTCATTTATATAATATTATATTTAGGTCGTGGTTATTGTTATTATCAATTTGAGCATAGTCTTCATGAAAATATACAATAGTAGTATCATCGTTGATTTTGGTTATATAAGTGGTCTTATAATAATAAAATAAATACCTTTTTTCGTTTAAAATACATCGACAACTTCTTGTGCAAAATAAAATTTCTTATTTTGCGTTCTATAATTTCTTGAGCTGCCTTATCGTGCCTGTCATAAAATGGCTCTCTCTCAAGTTTTAGCGGCGCCTCTTCTTCTTGTATAACCAGCTCTTCCTCCTCTTCTGCCGTAACTAAATTTGAAAAATAATCACCGCATGTACAATATAAATTGAAAATATTACATGACAAACAATGTTTGAACCTTTAGCTACAAATAATAATAATAATAAAAAATTATTCAAATACTTTTTTGACATTTAATGCTAATATATAATTTTTTTTTGTATAAACTATCAATTCCGAACTCAGAAGTAAAATACTTGTTTTAAATTAAATAATATAATATTTTAGTCAAGAATACCTATATTTCATAATTCAGGCACAGCTAGATCATAATATAAAACGAATATCACAATATTTTATTGGTATATTTTATATCACTATAGTATACGAAGATACAATACGTTATGTATATAATATATATTTATTTATTTTATTCATTATAACTCGGTATATTTATTATTTATTAATGACGTTCTTGCATAGGCATATCTCTTGGATTAGATAATATCCAATTTTTAATTTTATTTCTATAATTATTTAAAGATTTAATTATTTTAATTGACTGTGGTAGCATATCAAAAATATATGGATTGATGTTTAAAAAATGTTTGTGTGCTATTGTTTTGTTTACTCTATTTTTATATGTAATAGTATTTTTATGACGAGTTTCATGCGTGTGATTAATATAATTTATTTTATTTTTATGTTTAAAAATATATATTAACATGTTGTAAGAAAATATTTGTTTAATATCCATTTTTTTGCTATCTTTAAATAGTAAATCAGAAGAATATTGGTGGTCTTTTTCGTAAATAATTTTCAAAATGTATTTTTGAATAGTTTCAATATTATTAAGATAATTCTTATTTATGCCTCCCCATTCTAGTATTCCATAATTTAAATGGGTGTGTACTCAAGAATAATAAAGTATTTCTAATTCTTTTATATTTAAAAATTCTTTAAGGTGTTTAAATTTTGGTATAAGAATTCTTAGGTTTTTTACAATGTAGTCACTAGGTATGTAAATCCCATTTTAAATGTTTATCAAAAATTATTCCTAGATATTTAATATTTTCGCCTTCCTTTATATTAATATTATTATTGCATATTATTGAACCAATATTTGGAAGTTTATTTTTGTATGAAGTAAATGGAATGTATGTTGTTTTGTTATAATTTATAGTTAATAAGTTTTTATTAAACCAGTTGCTTATTTTTATAAAATCTTTTTCAATAGTATTTTTTTAAATATACCAATTTAGACCTTCATTAAAAATTACCGTATCATCAGCAAAACTATGCAGTTTTTCTTGACAGTTTCAATTAAAAATAGGTATCATTTAGATAAATATTAAAAAGTATTGGTCCTAGGACTGTACCTTGTGGTACTCCAAAATTAAATATTTTTGGTGAACTAATACTTTCACCAATTTTAACATGATGTACTCTGTTATATAAATAGTTTTTAAATAAAGTTAATATTTGACCACGAAATCCAAGTTTTTCTAATTTGTTAATAAGAATTTTATGACTGACAGTATCAAAGGCTTTAGCTAAATCTAAAAATATGCATAAACTGTTCATTTTATTATCCATTGAATTTTATTTGATTTGTTAGGTGACAAATTGCATCTTGTGTAGATTTATTTTTTTGAAATCCAAATTGTTTGTCTGATTATATTCTTATTTAGCTATTTCGTGATATCCAGTGATATTTTGTTACCAACGAAGATCGTGTAAATATCATAGATATGCCTATCACTGACTGGACACTGCAAGTGCAAGCTGGCTGAGGAGTTGAAGAAGAACTAAACTGCGCTGGATGCCTAGAAGAAGAGGATACCCCGCTACACTTTCTGGGTACCTGCGAGGCATTGGAAGACTCAGGCATCAGGTGCTAGAATCGGCGGTTCTCCAAAAGGAAGAAAACACTGCCGTGGCCTGGAGTGAAATACTTGCCTTGAAAAAGAGGTCGGGATGTTTTGCCGAGGGTCAAGGTGGTTAAAGTGAAGACGTTGCTGCATACCAGCCTCAACCCGCTTGAACAAATCCGGGCGACTGCCCACCAGGGCGCCTCGTGTGCGGGGGCGCCTCGTGTGCGGGGGCGCCGAATGTTTAAACGTATAAAATAATTAGAAGATAATATAGTGTCCGCGAAAATAATTAAAAGAAAATATTGTGGCATATCGGACAAGTGTGTAACTATTTTTATGGCTGTCCGTAGGGTCCAAACAAGGACGAAACGGCCGTCGTGGTCTACCCGCCCCAGGGTATCCATTAATCTTGAATCCCTGTGTATTCCAATATAAAAACAGTTACACACTTGTCCGCAATGCCACAAATATTCTCTTTTAATATAAAATAATAATGTTCTCGTTACAACGCTTATAGAGCTGAGTTGTTGTACTTACCCTCAAAAAAAATTGGCGCGTCTCCGCCGATATCAAAGTCTAATTCATCGTCATCATCCAACTGTCTATATCTTGGACCAAATTCGGCATAAAATGTGCCCCTTATTGCACCTGTTTCGTGCCCTCTAGGAGTTTGTTTGCCTAAAATATAAATTCATTTTATGGTGTCTGGTTTATAATACCCTTTACATGACTATAGGTACACCGGATGCTACAAATTCGTGTCTCTCTCTCTCTCTCTCTCTCTCTTACCGTTTTCGAGATCCATGTACGCCCAAAATATTATACTAAATGTGTGTGCGTTTTTTAAATTTCCTACTTGTAAAATTATTTATTTCCAAATTACATCAAATTATAATGTTTTTGGGAGATCAATGTGGCAACGTTGTACGAGCGCTTTATTCCATTATACTCACAGATTACTACGCGTGACGCTGAATTTTAGGAATTTTTCATGTCTATTCTCGCAGGAGAATGGTAAAATAATCACGTTTGAATGGGGATAGAATACAATAAAGCAACTTACCAATGTAATCTGCTACGGGAAAATCCACACCTAAAAAAATAAAAATATGTAATATGTGTAAGTTATTCAGTGTAAGAACATACGCAAAAAGTTTATACAATTCTGATGTAAAATTAATAAGGGGCTCATATTATTTGCAGTAGAAAAATGTACATGTTATTTTTCCATCAGTCTGGCGGTGTACCTAACAGCCAGTGTATATGCTTACCATCTTTTTTAATTAAATAAAATTTACTGTCTGTATGAACCATGCTACTGGAGGCCCTTGTTGACCTTCTTACTAACGGGCCCACGGCCGAAAGAGCCATAAGGGACCTTTTGGAACCATCTGACATAGTCGGTAATCTAGAATTAAAGACACATAGTGATTTAATTTAAAAGTTTGGAAACCGGTGAAGATATAGATACAGGACAATATTATGTAGTTAAGTACATCAAAAATATCTAAAATTGACTTTTAAATCCCAAGACGTAAAAAAAAGGGGACTGGGAACCGCTTCGATTTATACAGGGTTGGGCAAATGTTCCGGAACGGCTTAATTATAGGCGAACGAAAAGTGATATCGGATCCGGGTTTTGGGCAATCTATAGGACTAAAATTTTACTATTTGACTATTATACCATATGTCAGTAATGTCACCAACTGTCAAGTGTTGACGTGATTTTTTTTTTTAAAGTGGAACACCCTGTATATTTTTACATTTTTAAATTCCACATAAAATTATAATTATTTTTTATTAAATGCACTATTAGTCTATACTTCATAGTTTCCGAGATATTGACTCTAGAAAAGTGACATTTTTTAACTTTGACAGCTTATAACTTTCTAACAGTACGTCTTAGATCAAAACGGCTTACATGTCCCTATCTTCAATTTTTATTATCTTCCCAAAAAAATCAACTTCCAGCCTGATGTAACTCGAAAGCAGGAAATATAGTTGTTCCGGTTTAACTGGAAGTTGATTTTTTTGGGAATTTGATTAAATGTATGTATACACAAATTACCACATTTAGAACCAACTGATAATTATAGACCGAAAGGGTATTTACACGTCCAAAACATCTATAAATTAAAAATTTGTATTCCAATTTACTCTATTATTTTAAAAGAAAAAAAAATCAAACATAACACTTCAGGACTTCAGGAGAATAAGACATTGCATAATCATAACACCAGACCTATAAATTATCAAACCACCAGTAAAAAGTAATTTCGGAAAAAAAAATCGCTTTTATATGACGGAATAATAAAATATAACAATCTTCAAAAAAATATCAGAAAAATTAAAAAATTGGTAACTTTTAAAAAACAATTACAGAGATATTTACTGAATTAAATTATTTATACTATTTTTTTAAATTGATTTTATTAATGAATTAAATTGGATTAACATCCATTTTTTTTATTGTTATTTTTTTTTTAATGGTTATTATTTTCTATATTATGTGTCACTTTCCTGTACCTAATGAACTGTAAAAGTTAGTTTGGAATAAAGGCATTTTGAAAGTTAAGTTGTTGAAAGCACGAATAAGACATGAGTGTAGGTCCCAATTATTAAAAAAAATTCAAATATTTATGTTTTTATCGAAGTCGAAATAAAAACATGGATATTAAAAACAGACAATTTTTCTTCTATAAACTTATTCTTCAATCCCCTGAAGCTGAACTTGTTAGGGGCAAATCTTATTTTTTGTTTTAGTATGTAAAATCATAAATATGCATTAAAAATCAAGTTTAAAGTAAAAATGTCAATTTATAGTATAAACGCAGTATTTTTTGAAGAAGTATATTACCTATAAGTGTAATAAAATTAATAATTTATAATTTTTAAGTAAATAATATAACTTATATAAATTATTTAGAACAATATTAATTAATTAATGAAAGCATTTCTAAAAATATTTTTAAATTGTCTGTTTTTAATATCCATGTTTTTATTTCGACTTAAAATTTTTTTAATGAAATTAATTTTTTAATTTTTGTTCGTAAATAATCGTTTAAATAAAAACTAATATTCGAAATTTTTTTGTCCTATGGACTTATTTATGTTAGGTTTTATGGTTATTTCATTTTTATGACGTGTATTATGATTATGGTTTTTAAATTGTATAAGGTTGTATATATTATATTAAGATGTTATAAATGTAAAGTTGTCTTATGTTTAACTTTTTTGTTTCAGAATATAATTCTTTTGAAGGATAAAGATAATCTTTATTGAATATAATTTTTAGAAACCTTTTTTGTTATATTTCTAATTTTTTAACTAAAGTTCTATTTATTCCTCCTCAACCTAAAATTCCGTAATTTAAATGAGTTTTAACTAACGCGTAATTCAATATTTCCATATGCCTTACATTTAAAATTTTTTTTGTTTTTAAAAATCGGTATAGTAAAGATGAAAAAGTAAAGACGGGACAGAAGAAACCAAAAAGTAGTGTAAAATGTATACAGCTTAGTCCTTTATAAATAGCTCTCAATGAAGCAATCTGAAACGTCGGCTGTAGGTACTGATAAAACCTTTTTCTGATATCCAATCAGGCTGTGCCCTGTTGTAATATTATAGTTTTTCTGTTTAAGTGTACCTGTGTCAAAACTTTTTTTTAGAAATTGATGAAATAAACAAAAGTCTTCAAAGTGTCAAGATAACAGAGGCGGTTTATCAGAAAAATCTTGGACAAAAAAAAAAACAACCAAAAAGTCTACTATATCCTAACCACAATAAACGGCTTTGGAAAGTTGAAACTTTGGAAGAAAAAGTTAAAATAAGTGAAACAATAGCAAAACCGAAACAAGAACAAATAGTTGTTATAAAAGCAGAAAAAACGACCTGTTAAATTTGCCAATAAAATCATAATACAATAATTCAAATTGACTGTCAAGTAATTTTTCTATTTCATGTTCATAATAAGCTCAGTACGATACGCATTTGCGTATCGTAGTGAAGCTATTTCGATACGCGTTTTTTCTTTATTTGATGTTGGTAACATGTTTTATTTCATTGACTTGCGCGGCCTTTGTGACTTACGAGAAAACCCATTTTTCGCAGAGGAAAAATAGCTTGATAACTTACTTTTTTATTCTGTGTGGATAACAGTCATGTATGTTGGTTGCATAAATCTATAAATCAATCTTTTGTAGATGCTTCAAGCTATCATTTTCTGCCAAATCCTATCCAAAATTCAATCTACTAACCTTCCAATGTCGATTTTAACTTCAACTTTATTTGAATTTTCCATCTTCCCTATACTAAATTGCAATGGCGTGACTTAAAATCACGTCTTTTGAAATTCGAAAAAAAGTAGCAAAATCTCCCGAATTTCCGAACGCTCTGTATATGTACCGAATGTACAAGGATCACACAACGTATTCCGTCCAATTTCAAATCTCATATCGCTAAAATAACTTTAGAATCTCGTGGTGAAAATGGGTCAATAAATCAAAAAATGACAGTTTGCAAAATAATTTTTGTTGTCCAGAGGCTACTATGATAAAAAATAGTATTACCAACATAAAATTTAGACATAAAAATTTACAAAATTTGAAGGATTTATTTTCTTTTTAAAATGTATTTTTCTTGATTATAAAAGGTGAAATAGAAAAAAATGTCACTTTGTGGCTCGTTTTTTAAAATAGACGAGTGCGCTAAAACCGCTTCTTATGAAACGTGTACTTTAATATACTATTATATGATCGGATAATTATATTATTACGAGGCGCTCGCAGCGTTTATTTTGCTTTTGAACGCTTGTGCATTAAAATTTGTCTGGGAAAGGAAACAGCAGAGCCGTGGTCAAGGCTCGCTTGGACCCAATATAGACCTGTGTGCTGCCCCAAGTCGATCACGCCCTCCATCCACATTCTTCACTCTTTCACTTACTTAGTTCCTACAGAAATGGACAGCCTCTTCTCAAACGATTTCTTTGTAGTGATCTTTTCTGGCTCATCAGAAACACCATCTTCTTGCTCTAAATAAATATATAATAAACTCGCATTGGTATAAATGGGTATATATATACAGGGTGTTTTTTTAAGGTCGACGAGCGGCCATATCTCGGAAACTACTGGGCATAGAAACTCAGGAAAAGAAAAATGATAATTAAAGTGGCCATGAGAAAATTCTGGAAATAATTTTTAAGTTCCGCATGTTGCCGCAAGAGGGCGTAATTGAAAAACAACTCTTAAAATTTTACATAACTCCGAAAATTCCACATTAAGGTATATGTTTGATAACACCATTTTAAAGCCTGGACAATTATGCATCATTTTGGTCTTATGCTCATTGGCGTACCGACTTTAATAAGAGTGGGGGAAGCTGTTGAAAGTGTAATCATTTAAATCGCTGTAACTTATAAACGACTTATCCGATTTTAGCAAGGTAAAGATTTGGAAGAGAAATGTATGCACTTTCACCAATCGTATTTAGTTGTCCATAATAGTTCTAAAAAAAAATGCTAGAGGGCGCAATTTGCAATAACAATACATTTTTTGATTTTACTCCGAAAAAATAAATCATACGGTATAATTATGATACCATAATCGAAAAGTAGATGAAATTTGCAAGAAAAGATGTGGAGACCGCAGTTCGATATCTTTGTTCGTTTCAGAGTTATTGCCCAAACAATAATTTTTAATACAAATTGCGCCCTCTAGCAATTTTATTAAACACTATCGTATACTGTTGGATACGGCGATTGAAGATACGTACCTTTCTCTTCCAAACAAGCTTAAATTTAGTAAAATCGGTTAAGTCGTTTAGAAGTTACAGCAATTTTTATGTTTACACTTTAACTTGATAAGAGTGGGAGAAGCTATTGAAAGTGTAAACATTAAAATCGCTGTAACTTCTAAACGACTTATTCGATTTTACTAAATTTAAGCTTGTTTGGAAGAACCTTCAATTGTCGTATCTAATGGTACAAGATAGTTTCTAATAAAATTGCTAGAGGGCGCAATTTGTATTAAAAATTATTGTTTTGGCAATAATTCTAAAACGAACAAAGATATCGAACTGCGTTTTTAATATTTTTTCTAGAAAAATTTCATCTACTATTCGATTATGGTATCATAATTATACCGTATGATTTATTTTTTCGGAGTAAAATCAAAAAATGTATTGTTATTGCAAATTGCGCCCTCTAGCATTTTTTTTGAGAACTATTATGGACAACTAAATACGATTGGTAAAAGTGCATACATTTCTCTTCCAAACTGTCTTTAGTTTGCTAAAATCGGATAAGTCGTTTATAAGTTACAGCGATTTAAATGATTACACTTTCAACAGCTTCCCCCACTCTTATTAAAGTCGGTACGCCAATGAGCATAGAACCAAAATGATGCATAATTGTCCAGGCTTTAAAATGGTGTTATCAAACATATACCTTAATGTGGAATTTTCGGAGTTATGTAAAATTTTAAAATTTGTTTTTCAATTACGCCCTCTTGCGGCAAAATGCGGAACTTAAAAATTATTTCCAGAATTTTCTCATGGCCACTTTAATTATGCTTTTTCTTTTCCTGAGTTTCTATGCCTAGTAGTTTCCGAGATATGGCCGCTCGTCAACCTTAAAAAAACACCCTGTACATACAGTGACCGGCAGAAAGTACGCACCAAATAGGATTTTTTTAAATTTCAAAACTTACCAAATTTTTTTGGCGGTAGAAAAGTTCTGCATGTTCTTAAACAAAAAAGAGCATAGACAAAACTAGTAAATATTGCGCTGTATACGAGGGAGAGGTGAAAACGTTAATTTCACTCAAGAATAAAGTGCCCTTATTTTTCACTGTAGAAATTTTTTTTATTAGGAATTGTTGTTTGCACTTAAAAGTTTTCCATAAATACCAATTTTCAGCTCGGTAGCACAAAAAAAGTGTTTTTACTTTTTAAAAACACGTTTTTTGACGCCCCGTCGTATAACGAATCGATAGAATCTATGCAACCTATAAATTCAATTTTTTAACAGCTCTTGGGCAATTAGACACATCACTTACTTAAATTTATTCAAATACGCGAGAACTGGACGTTTAATAAAATAACGTCAAAAATAATCTAACTTTTCTGGTGCACACCGTACATTATTCTATGGATAAGCGGAATAACTTTATGCAAAATAAATGAGGTTTACTCTATACATTTAACAATATTTTGCCGTTCCCAATTTTTCAAAAACTCTTAAACCCACTGGTTCACGAATTAAAGTTTAAACCGTTACAATAAAATTCGTATTCATTTAAATCTAGTTGCCATGAAAAATATTTATATTTGTGCTACCGAGCTGAAATTTGGTATTTATGGATAGCTTTTAAGTGCAAACAACATTTCCTAATAAAAAAATTTTCCACGGTGAAAAATAAGGGCAATTTATTCTTGAGTGAATTTAACGTTTTCACCTCTCCCTCGTATACGGCGCAATATTTACTAGTTTTGTCTATGCTCTTTTTTGTTTAGGGACATGCAGAACTTTTCCACCGCCGAAAAAATTTGGTAAGTTTTGGAATAAAAAAAATCCCCTTTGGTGCGTACTTTCTGCCGGTCACTGTATATACTGTCTAAGGTTTTTTTAATTATAATTGTCGGCCTTAGAAGATACCTGTTAGTTAAATGTTTGCTTAAAAAAATTATTGTTATACTTGGATTTGTCTCTTTCGGTATACTGACCCCCCCCCCCCCCCCTTTAAGAAGCAAATAATAAAACCTACCCTTTTCAATAAATTGTATTGCTGGTTGTTTTTCAAACTGTATTTCACTAGTACTCCTTGTGGTAGTGGCAGTTTTAGCAACATGGTCCTCAGATTCCGTGGTTTCAGACATTCCCGCAATCTAACAAATGGATTCGTCAATAAATATATACCAGTTATACACAAGGGAACTTTATATAGTTTAGTTATATGCGTGTAGGTAACATCTAAGATCAATTATTAATGTTTGATCGATATTGCGTCTCCTTGTTAGAACCAGAAGCTAAAGTTCTATACATGTTCTATGGGAGTATAGTGCGTTAAAAAGTTTCACATTATTTTAGCGTCATCTTGTACCATTTTATATTGGCCTACAGAATTTTATTAATTTTTTAAATAATAACATTTATCATTGAATATCAAACTATATAAGAATGACGGATGTCCGAGAAAAGTTGACAACCCATTTTTTGACGTATTGGAGCTGGTTTGGCCGCCATTGTGGAGCTGATCGTAACTCTAACCTTAAATCTGTCGTTATAATGCAGCGCCTCGGCAACAGATGTCTCAAATTCACTGATGTGATGTCGCGGTGTTACCGCATATCGTATTTTATTGGAATTTTTAATGATATAAGCATTTTTAACAGACAATAAAATAGGAGGTTCTCAATTCCAGCCGGATGTATGTTTTTGATAATAATATGTACGCTGATTACTCCGGGGTAATTGGACTGATTTTCACAATGATTTTACCGTTGCATTGGGTGTTAAATGTTAAAAGTAGATAAAAAGCGACAGCAAATTTAACTAAAATATAGGTTTTATTTCGTCGAAAAATAGCAAAATACGTAATGCACTAAATACACAAACTGGATGTTTCTTAAGTAAAAAGTAAAACCTACTTATTTTAGCCATTTTGAAAAGTAGTAATAATTGCAAATAAAAACCAAGTTATACAAACCGCACATCATTCATATTTTACCCAACATATACGTTGTAGCCTAGGTAGGTATTGAATAGTGAGAGTCGTCATTTAGTTCTGTTAGAAATAGAATACATGGCAGTCAATATGTTTTCATGTAATTAACGTTGGGACGTCAAAAGGTTGAAAATATTATATGCTACAATAAAGCAATTAAAAATAGGTACATTTTTAGGTCTAGATGTGGATAGGTGTAGGTACTTATGTGAAATCAAGTTTTACGATAAGCTATAAAAATAAATTTAAAAACTCATGCAGCAAGTCAAACAGACAGGCGGCAACAATGTTTTAATTTAGCAGTGAAAAGGTTAGTCGCTTTCTTGTTGGTGAACTCATTGTGCCATCTATGAATTTGACGTAGCAGATTTAGGAAATCGGCTCATATGGCCTTCTTATAGTTTGACATTCAATGCATTTATTAATAAAGTTTATTTTCCTTTATTCAACTGCATTTGTTCTGGATTTTTTTTGAACAAGATAAAGTCAGAATAATAATACCTCTGTAATAACTTGTTTTTTTTCAGCTTCGTCATCTTCCCCTTGTTCAAAAAAATCGTCGCCAAGTTCATCATCAGCGCTTTTCGATTTCTTTATTACTTCTACTTTCTTTTCTTGTTCGTCGGTTGGAAGGTCCTCATGCACATCGAAGGCAGCTGCTTCCGGTGCATCCTATAAACATTTTAGAATATTATAATTATTGTAGGATTTATTATAGATACCGGGTTAGTATAAAGTACCGAAACAATTTAATATCTTCAAAACCGCTAAAGCTATATGCTTAAAATATTCGGTATTTGGAGGTTTCTGGGTATGAGGAATTGAAAAATGATATCGACACTGTGGCCAGATTTCCCAATTTTGCGCTACACATAGTCGTTTTGTTATCTTAAATGGAATGCCCCATTTATTTTTACTGCAATGAATGACTCTTTTGAGGATTTTTTTTATTATACGCAAAAACATAATAATTTTAACGACACTAGTTTTTAATTAAATGTTCAAAGTGGGTCCCATTATTTGCCAGACAGTACCCAAGTCGATCATAAAACTCTCCCAGTCTGTTACTCAACATATTCGGTGTTATAAGTGCAACTTCTATGCGAATTCTTTCGCAAAGTTCAACCACATTTTCTGGACGATTTTTGTAGACACGATTCTTTAAATGACCCCACAAGAAGAAGTCTAGTGGAGTCACATCAGGGGATCGAGGTGCCCATTCTAATGCACCACGTCTTCCAATCAGCCTCCCTGGGAATTGGTTGTTGAGAAACTGCATGGCTACCCTTAAAGAATGGGGGTGGAGCACCATCATGTTGGTAGCATATATTTCACCTAAATTTCTATTTTGTTGAATGGCAGGAACTATACGTTCTTTTAGGAGCTCCAAATACTTTTGTCCTGTTATTGTACAGGGTTATCCAACCAAGACTGGACAAGGCGATTTTTTGACTTTTCCTGTACTTTTATAAAAAAACTGAAATAGCCATCTTAAGTCATTTTCTCCCGCGAATTCGAATATCTTCAGCAAAAAACAATTGAACATCAAACAAAAGTACTAGGGGTCACTTTGATATTTTTTTAAATGGAACACCCTGTATATTTTTACATTTTTAAATTCCACATAAAATTATAATTATTTTTTATTAAATGCATTATTAGTCTATACTTCATAGTTTCCGAGATATTGACTCTCGAAAAGTGACATTTTTGAACTTTGACAGCTTATAACTTTCTAACAGTACGTCTTAGAGCAAAACGGCTTACATGTCCCTATCTTCAATTTTTATTATCTTCCCAAAAAAATCAACTTCCGGTGAAACCGGATGTAACTCGAAAGAAGGAAATATAGTTGTTCCGGTTTAACTGGAAGTTGATTTTTTTGGGAAGATAATAAAAATTGAAGATAGGGACATGTAAGCCGTTTTGCTCTAAGACGTACTGTTAGAAAGTTATAAGCTGTCAAAGTTCAAAAATGTCACTTTTCGAGAGTCAATATCTCAGAAACTATGAAGTATAGACTAATAGTGCATTTAATAAAAAATAATTATAATTTTATGTGGAATTTAAAAATGTAAAAATATACAGGGTGTTCCATTTAAAAAAATATCAAAGTGACCCCTAGTACTTTTGTTTGATGTTCAATTGTTTTTTGCTGAAGATATTCAAATTCGCGGGAGAAAATAACTTAAGATGGCTATTTCAGTTTTTTTATAAAAGTACAGAAAAAGTCAAAAAATCGCCTTGTCTAGTCTTGGTTGGATAACCCTGTACCTTCTATAAAAAATGGCCCGATAATATTGTTACCCAATATTTCAGCCCAGACGTTAACTTTCTCAGGATATTGGGTGTGAAGTTCTTGCATCCAATGGGGGTTATCTCTAGACCAAATTCTACAATTGTGCCTATTAACTTGGCCGTTTAAGTTGTGTGCAAAATATGGATTTTCATTAATATTTTCCATCATGATCGCGGCGAATGCATTGCGGCGGTCAGGATCACCTTCTAAAAGTTCTTGCGTGTAATATGAATCTTGTACGGCTTTAATTTGTCTTCCTTTAAAATAGTCCTTACCGATGTTGTAACATGGCGACGCGGCGGCAATAATTGTTTCCAAAAATACTAAAACAGCGCCTACTTTGTTCATAAGATATTCAATTTTTGGGCGTTTCCGATAAATTTAATGCTTATTCTAAAATAAGTCTCAGAAATTTTCTGACTAGTATCTCAAAGTGCAAACAGAATTTTGAAAATTTAGGATCTTACTAAGTTTCGAGACACTAAATTCATTGCAGTAAAAATAAATGGGGCATTCCATTTAAGATAACAAAACGGCTATGTGTAGTGCAAAATTGGGAAATCTGACAACACTGTCAATATCATTGTTCAATTCGCCATACCCATCACACACCTACAAAAATGCCAATTTTTTTTAACGCATCAGCTTTAGCGGTTTTGAAAATATTTTAGCGTTCCGGTATCTACTTTTTACTGAAAATGCGATGTTGTCATATCCCAGCAAATAGTAGGAATAAAATTTTAAAAATTTAGGATTTTACTAAGTTTGAGACGATCAATTCATTGCAGTCAAAATAAATGGGGCATTCCATTTAAGATAACAAAACGACTATGTGTAGCGCAAAATTGGGAAATCTGGCAACAGTGTCGATATCATTGTTCAATTCGCCATACCCAGACACCTCCAAATGTCAAAATTTTTAAGCGCAGCTTTAACGGTTTTAAAGATATTTGAGCGTTCCAGTGCTTTTTACTGAAAATGCGATGTTGTCATATTTCAGCAAATAGTAGGAATAAAATTTTGAAAAGTTAGGATCTTACTAAGTTTGAGACGATTAATTCATTGCAGTCAAAATAAATGGGGCATTCCATTTAAGATAACAAAACGACTATGTGTAGCGCAAAAGTGGGAAATCTGGCAACAGTGTCAATATCATTTTTCAATTCATCATACCCAGAAACCTAAATACCGAATATTTTAAGCATAGCTTTAGCGGTTTTGAAGATATTAAAGTGTTTCGGTACTTTATACTAACCCGGTACCGTAAAATGGGGTGAATAGGATCAATTTTCCACTTTGAAAGCTTGTAACTTGAAAACTATCTGCCTGAATAAATTTCTCAATAGCTTAAAACATGAGTTAAGGTTGGTACTTTTAAATAGTGGTATAAGTTTTTATACAGGGTGTACCCTGTTGTATATACATATTTTTTTGTGCACAAATCCTATTCACCCCGCAGGCGGTGTCAATAGGATCATTGATTGATTTATTGACTGTATCGCATTTAAACAACCGCGGGGTGTATAGAATTTTGCACACAAATTTATGTTTAGTAATATAAAAGAGTACTAAAAATAATATTACCTAAATTTTATAAATGCTGCAGAGTTGTAGAGATATGAAGTTTGTAAGACAAAAGCAAAGATAATATGACAACATTTTAACCGCTAAATTTGACGTTTTAGGTCATGGTATTCAGCCTGCGATGTGGCCAAGTTATTTTAAGTTTAATGTCATAAAAATTTCTTTTAACGTTACTTAAAATCTGTACATTGAAATGACCCACACTTTAAAATCACAATTATTACAGATTTTTGAAATTTGAAGGTAACTTTCAATCCTATTTACCCCGCTGATCCCATTCACCCCATTTTACGGTATAGCCTGTGAGACTATTCTGTTTCACTCACTACTCCAGACTCCCTAAATCCCAGAAGGCCCTGGTATTTATCATAGCCCTACCTAAAGAAGTGATTGAAAACAGTATCCTGTTTTACTCACTGCTCATTAAATCCCGAAAGACCTTGATATTTTTCATATCCTTTTCAGTAAGACAGTATTAACTGATCTTTCATTCCCTTCTTAAATCCCATTCATTTCATTTTCGAAAAGGAGCAACACTAGCAAGGTAACAACACTAAACTTACCTTTGTATATTTTTCTGGCTCCGAGATCTGAACCTTGGACATCTTGCTTGATGCTGATAAAGGTCGATCATTAAGAGTAAACTCTTCGCCTTCATCTTGTATCACGTAGAAATCCTCCTGCACAATATCTTTACTACTTTTCACTTGCCGTATGTCAGACTTGGATTTTGTTATTTCCTCACTCATTTTTATGTGTTAAAACTTTTTCTTAAATTCTTTTCCTTGTACAGCGTTATAAATATTTATTTCATTAACTGATTGTAAAATTTCATTAAACTTAAAATATGTCAATCTGACACAACTAATAAATAAAACCTTTAAGGTGGGAGTATCAACATGCTTGCCAACCTATAACCTATTTCGCGTAGATTTATTTGTTTTCTAGCTTTTATACAAAATTTAAGGAAAATCAGTATCGACTTGATATTCTATATAGGTAATAATTGACACATTTAATAAATATCAAGGATTTTCATAACTTATTTTAAGAGAATTGTATAGCGAAAAATATCGGGTAAGATTTTTTTTTACATTTATTATGTCATTGTCACTGATTGTTCTTTCACTATACAATTCTCCCAAAATTAGCAATGAAATAAATTAATATTTTTGTAATATATCAGATACTACCTAAATAATGTACCGACGATATTGATTTTCTTTAAATGTTAGTTATTAAAATAATAAACTCAAAAAATCAACGCGAAATAGGTTATAGGTTGGCAATAGATTGAATGACGTTGAGAATTTAACCTAAAGGTGGCATTATCAACGTCATTTAATCCATTACCAACCTCCTATTTCGCGTTATATATTTTTAAATTTATTATTTTATTGATTAACATTTAAATAAAATCAGTATTGTCGGCACATTACTTAGGTAGGTAATATCTGATATATTACAAAAATATCTATTTATTTCCTTGCTAATTTTGGGAGAAGTGTATAGTGAAAGAACAATGACATAATAATGTTAAAAAAAATGTTACCCGCCATTTTTCGCTATACAATTCTCCTAAAATAAGTTATGAAATTCCTTGATATTTATTAAATATGTCAAGTATTACCTATAGAATATCAAGTCGATACTGATTTTATTTAAATTTTGTGTAAAAGCTAGAAAACATAAATAAATCTACGCGAAATAGGTTATAGGTTGGCAACAGAGGTGGGTAACTATTTGAAATGAAATTATTTCAAATGGCTATGCAAAATAGAAAATAATGGCATTTCTATTTTCTATCTTAAATATTTTCGAAAAAAGTATTTTCTATTTTATATTTGAAATAGAATAAATGAACAATTTTCTATTTAAAATAGTTATAGGTAATAGATGCTCTAATTGGTCAATTTCGTACACCCGATTTTACCTGATTAACGAACGAGATTCGCCGTCTCTAACGATTGTCAGCTGACGAATGATTGACATTCGACAATTGAATTGTGGTTATAATGACGTTGTGAGAAATTGTCAAAGTCAAATTGCGAGGGAAAAATTGTGAAATCCGTAGAGGCAAGAAACAACTGAAATTAAATTTAAAAAATCGTCCGCCCAAGCCTATTATTGATAATTAAAGCTAACAATGTTTTTAGAAACATAGAACCTTCGGTGTTAACATAATATGTAAAGTACATTAATAAAGAGAAAGCATTTTCCATAGAAACTTATTTAAAATACCTATTTTCCATTTTATATTTTAAATGAAAATTTAAAAACCATTTTCTATTTTTTATCTTAAATGGCTTTTGAGGCATCTATTTTGTATTTTCATTTTAAATGCATTTTTAAAACCATTTTACCCACCTCTGGTTGGCAAGCATGTTGATACTCCCACCTTAATAAGTTGATGTGGAGTCTATTTGTTTGCTGGTGGCCAAAAAACTGTTGCTAACGAGTTTGTCTTCAATACTTTTATATCATAGATATACACCCGTATTAGTTGATTTACGCGATGCAGGTATGTTCATTTCAAGCATTTTTCTTTCTTTCTTTGTGGCTATTCTTTATTTTTACGCTAGCTTAAACCTAATTCCACTCTGTGCAGAATTATCAAGAAAGAAGCTATCGCCACCCACCACAGACAAAAAGGCTTATCCCTATCATCTCCTGTGCTCACATCACAAGAAGTTTGCGCTCAGTGTTGCCAAAACTCACGATTAATCGTGAGATTACACGATTTTCGGAATTATCTTACGATTTCACGAATCACGTCGCGTTTCTCACGATTTTTTATCGTATGTGAAACAAGTAACTAAAATTATTTTTATTCATGACAAATGTCACAAATTTATTGCATTCACATAAAAATCCTCATATGATTTTCTGCGTTACGACTTTCGCTACTAATTACTGCCGCTACTAAATATTTGCATAGAAAAGATGATTGATTCATTCTGACTAGCTACCTACTACATTTTTTAATACTACATATTAACGCAATTTTTAAGTTTTTAGAAATGTGTTTGGTTTTTAAACACAGAAAATAAATATAAACTTGTTGTTTATAGGCTTTTATTCTTTTCTTTAAACTACTTTGACCCCTTTTAAAGAATTTTTAAAAATATTACGAATCTCACGATTTTAAGTATCCATTTCATACGATTTATCTTAGAACATTTTGGCAACACTGTTTGCGCTTATGCGCTTGCGGGCACAGAATAGTTGGCTGTGTGTTTTCTGCTTGCGGGCTGGTCTGTGGGTTTGCTGTCGCTGTCAATATCACAAAATATAATACTGTTTTTTTGAAAAATATGGAATAGTTTTTGGATATTTAAGTATCTTGGTCCATTTAATTTTAATTCCCTTGTAAAATGTCAGCATTTTCAACAAACAACATAATTACTGAAAGTGGTAAGCATTGTAAGGTTATGTTTTTTTTTTTAAAAACAACCAAATTATTCAATATTTAAGGAGAGCAATTTATTCCTGCTTCACAACGTCCAGACGGAACCTGGAGGAAAGCGAGAAGAGTGAAGGACGGTTATGTCCCTCAAGAAGAGGTACCCCTCTATGAAAGCAAGGGTAAACAGTTTATGGCCAAAACTAAAGAACCTGTAGTTCTTTCTACTGGACAAACTGCTCAAAGACCTATTCCTGGACTTGTTATCATTCAAGATGATAAAGAAAAGAAGGGGCAAAAGAAGAAACCAAAAAATAGTATGTACTTACTAATTTATACATAACCCTCAATGAAGCAGTCTGAACCTTCTGCTGTAGGTACTGATAACATTTTTTCTGATAGCCACGGCTGCCCCCTGTTGTAATATTAATTTTTCGGTTTAAATGTAACCTGCGTCAACTTTTTTTTAGAAATTGATGAAATAAACAAAATTCTTCAAAGTGCCAAGATAACAGATAATTTACCAGAAAAAGAAAAATTTAAATCTCAAAAAGATAAAACAGAAAAGGCTACCAAATCTCAACCACAGGAAACGACAGACCCAGCCAAGAAACTTAAAAACCTTAGAAAACGGTTACGGGAAGTTGAAGCTTTGGAAGAAAAAGTAAAAAATGGCACAATAGCAAAACCGGAACAAGAACAAATAGCTAAAATTAGCAGAAAAAACGACCTTCTGGTACAGATACGGGAACTAGAAAAGCAAGTGCAATAAAAAGTGGGAAGTGACGAAAAGTCACATGCCAATTTCTTAAACAATGTCACTTTGTACAAAGTGTAGTAGTGACCTTTTACAGTACATTTTAATTATGTGTTCTTCTACAGTTCTCTGGAAACAGACTATAGATGACTTAAGTTAGAAGTAATGTAGCTTAGAAAGATTTATGTATTTTAAGTTCCATTAAAATAAAATATCTATTATGTTGTGAGCATCTGTCAAATACTTGCATGTATCACACAAATAAAGGCCTACTGTGGTGATATAACCAATTAAATAAGTGACCTATTTTAGTATAATTTAGTGCTGAGAATATTAGAGAATTTGCTACATTACTTCATAATCGAACTAAACATAAAAATTCCTGCATTCTAGCAGTTTGGGTAATAATTGCCATTTATATGGTACTTTTTTATGGTTATATTTTAATGGTCGGTTGACATATTTAGGTTTGAAAAAATACTTGATAATTATATCATACACTGGTATCAAATATTTCATAGCAGATTTGTTCACATCTTGACCAGAGTATTCAAACCTTTTAAACATGTCAGTCGACTGCACTTTTAAAAAATTTCACCTTTCTACCTAGTTTATCTTAAGCCTATGATACTCTGAAAGATATTTTTCATGACAAGATTGAGGATGGCTAACTATTGTATTTAATTTTGTAATTTTTCTTATTGTATTTAATATAGTAATTTTATTTTAAAAGCTAGTCGATTGTTCACAAGTAAATGTTTACTGAGAGAAGTATTTGATCTTTGTGTACTACAGGAAATATTTTGGATAGGGTCTAAAAAAAGTAAATATTAAACATTCCTATTTACTAAAGAGTTTTCAATTTAGTTCATCAAAATATTTAGTGGTGTTTTCCCTGTATCATTGTGTTGTGGGCCCATTCTGATACTTGTCTTTTCAATAGACCCTTAGTGAATACGACTGTTTTTGTATTTACCATTTTTTTAAACCCCATATAGAACCAGAAACCCTATTTAGAATAAAATACAATTTTAAACTTTTTACTACTCTCATGCAATCAAATTTAAATGAATGTTTTAAGTATAACTTGACCATCATTATGGATTTTTTGTTATAGAAAGCACTTTGTAATTATGAAATTAAAACTTTATGTGAATAAACAGTAATTGTGTAAAAAAACACTTGTGCATTTCAATTATTTCTATTAGAAAATGCAAGATATATTGTTATATATTATTGTGTCAGGTTTTGACACCGTCTTGCCTGCGGGACTACTGTATAAGGAGTTTTTAAAGAAACCAATTCGTATTTTTTAAGCAGTATATTACTATTACCTGTCTTATTACACCATAGTACAAACTTAAAGCGGATAAACGTGATTTATTAAATTGTAGTACCGTTTTTTTTAATGATGCAATGGATTAAATTTAAAACTTGATAATTCTTAGGTTAAATAACGATAATCATAAGAACTGTTGGACCAGGGTCGATAATTTTTGAAACCAAAAAATATAATAGTAGGATGAAACCCATTGGAAAGGGAAGAGAATATAACAAAAATGAAAGGAAAAATAATTTACGGGCGATCCGCGGTCGGGAAGTGGAAGGGGTCGAGTTTTTAAGGGTAGAAAACGATTTATATCGATTTCCGGCAAAACTACAAGTCCTATGGAAAAACGTTAAATATGGCAAAGTTGTAGGTAATAAAAAGATCTACAACTTTTCTATTTACACTTTTTTCACATAACGTCAAAATTTATGTGAAAAATTCAAATAACCAAGTTTTTGGTATTTTATTTTTCTTTTCCAAAAAAATTTTTTTTTTCACGAAATTTGGTGAAAACATCCCTTTTTATGTCCCAAACACACTGTAATTTTTTTTGATTTAATATATTTATTTTCTGCTTTTTTAAAAAAGTCGGTGGGCTCCACTTTCTGATGGTGTAAAAAAAATATACATTACTATGGTAAATGTTCTCAAAAAATGCAAAATATTGTAGATGTCTTATTAAATATTAACTTTATTAACTTATTTGGTTGTTAATTATAGTAGTATATTTCGACTTGCAACTTTTTGGTTATCAATGTAACATGGAATCTTACGTTTGTCAAGTAATTAAAGTATACATTTTAATAAATAGCTCAAAATTGTACATAATGATGAAAATTCGGATTCGAGTTTTTTCGTTTCTTTGCATTTTTTGAGAACATTTACCATAGTAATGTACATTTTTTTTTACACCATCAGAAAGTAGAGATTTCAACCCACCGACTTTTTTAAAAAAGCAGATATTTTGACGTGAGAATTTTCGATTGAAAATTAGGTTGCTTTTTCGATATTAAGTCAAAATAAGGTGAAAAAATAAATATTTTGATTCAAATAAATTACAGTGTGTTTAGGACATAAAAAGGTAAGTTTTCACCAAATTTCGTGAAAAAAAAATTTTTTTTGTAAAAGAAAAATAAAAACCCAAAACTTGGTTATTTGAATTTTTCACATAAATTTTGAGGTTATGTGAAAAAAAGTGTAAATACAAAAGTTGTAGATCTTTTTATTACCTACAACTTTGCCATTTAACGTTTTTTCATAGGACTTGTAGTTTTCCCGGAAGTCGAGATAAATCGTTTTCTACCCTTAAAAACTCACCCCCTTCCACTTCCCGACCTCGGATCGCCCGTAAATTATTTTGCCTTTCAATTTCGTTATATTCTCTTCCCTTTTCAATGGGTTTCATCCTACTATTATTTTTTTTTACTTTTTACCATTTTCAAAGGCTTCAGAGCCCTGGTCTATATAAAACTTAGTTGAATCATTATATACCTACTTGACAAACACGTTTCAAAAAGACCTAATATATTTACACTTTCTTACCGGAACAGTTCTAGACTATAATAATTTTGTTCTAAAAAATAAAGTTGAGGAAAGTATTTAACAAAATTACTACATCGTGAATAAAATACATATACGGAGTAAATTTTTTTTTAAATCATCGCCGCGAAGGTCTGCAACTTGTTATCTAAGTTAAAATTCTTCACTTCTTGTTTAGTAGCATAATTTTGTCGCACTCAAAAGGCTAGGTACTTAATAATCAATTGATCTTACTCCCATCTACTCTTCTTTTTCTTTGGCGGGGGAGGAGGAGGGTTTTCAGCACTCGCAGTAAACTATAATAATAATAATAATAATAAAACTTTATTCAAATATTTTTTTTTCATTTAATGCTAATAAGTATATATTTTTTTGGATAAACTATCAATTCCGAACTCAGAAGTAAAATACTTGTATTGAGTAAAATATAATAACAAGTTAAATATAAATTTAAAGTTAAATAATAATATAATATTTATTGAAAAGAATATATTTCATAATTCAGGCACAACTAGATTATAATATAAAAGGAATATGACAATATTTTATTGGTATATTTTATATCACTATAATATACGAAGATACAATACGTTATGTATATAATATATATATTTATTTATTTTATTCATTATTTGTGAATGACGTTCTTGAATATATCTCTTGGATTAGATAATATCCAATTTAAAATTTTATTTTTATAATTATTTAACGATTTAATTATTTTAATTGACTGTGGTAGCATATCAAAAATATATGGATTGATGTTTAAAAAGTGTTTGTGTGCTATTGTTTTGTTTACTCTATTTTTATATGTAATAGTATTTTCATGACGAGTTTCATGTGTGTGATTAATATAATTTATTATATTTTTATGTTTAAAAATATATATTAACATGTTGTAAGAAAATATTTGTTTAATATCCATTTTTGTTGCTATCTTTAAATAGTAAATCAGAGGAATATTGATGGTCTTTTTCGTAAATAATTTTTAAAATGTATTTTTGAATAGTTTCAATATTATTAAGATAATTCTTATTTATGCCTCCTGAAATAAAATTATTAGAAAAACCATAGACTATACAGATGGATCCAGTTTGTTTACATAGACATCCAACAAGAAGTGTCCCTGTTCTCACCTGATTAACGTACTGTGCTTTAAATGCCTCTTTCATAGCACTCAGTCTATCAGTAGCGGGACCCTTTGGCGGCGCCGGTGCATTTGACGTAGACAGGTTTCCCGACGAACTAGCAACGAATCCTCGCATAGGCGAGTTGGGTGACGCAGTTTCTTTGAAACCCAAGCCAATACCGCCAATGCTAGGAGATTGATCCTTTTTTTTAAACCTTAAAAATAAAAAATAAATATTGCAATAATTTCCCTGTGTGTCATGTAGACCGTTATTTATATCTAAGAAAATCTTAACTTTGCCTTGCCTGTTTATTTATTTTAGTAGGGGAGCCCAACAGGGGATTTGGGAATTTACTCAAGCGCGGCAGATTAACATATGGGAGATACCTTGCACCCTGTTGAGTACCTCTGCCATGTTTAAGCCCTCTATATAGTACCGCGCGTGTACGGCAGCTGATCAGAATAGTAAAAAAAAATCGATAGCTGGATTTACTCGAGCGCGTCAGATTAAGGTGTGGAGGGACTTGGGATCAAAATAGACCCCAAGATCTCTGTGAAAATCAGTTCACTTTAGAGGTACATTATCAATGCAGTAATTAAAATTAATATTTTGAGTTTTACATGTAAAGGAAATTATCGCACATTATACATTTACATTCTTGAAACTGTCTGCATGATATACAAGCATTGGGATACATTGCCAGTGCCTGACCACTCTCGTGATACTAGAAGATCAAAAAACCTGTACCTGCCCTTATTATATATAATAATAATAATAATAATAATAATAATAATAATAATAATAATAATAATAATAATAATAATAATAATAATAATAATAAGTTTATTTAATTAATAATATAATAAATATGTTTATGTTGTCTTTTATAAACTCATTCTTCAATCCCCTGAAGCTGAGCTTGTTAGGGGCAAATCTTATTTTTTGTTTTAGTATGTCAAAACATAAATCATAAATATGCATTAAAAATTAAGTTTTAAAGTAAAAATGTTAATTAATAGTATAAACGCAATTTTTTGAAGAAATATATTAGGTACCTATAATAAAATTATTAATTTATAATTTTTAAGTAAAAAATATTACTTATATAAATTATTCAGAACAATATTAATTAATTAAAGCATTTCTGAAAATATTTTCAAATTGTTTGTTGTTAATACCCATGTTTTTATTTCGACTTTAAATTTTTTAAATGAAAGCAATTTTTTAATTTTTGTTGGTAAATAATCGTTTAAATAAAAACATAAATATTTGCAATTTTTTTGTCCTATGGACTTATTTATTTTGGGTTTTATAGTTATTTCATTTTTATTACGTGTATTATGATTATGGTTTTGAAATTGTATAGGGTTTTTATTTTTAAATATATATATTGAGATGTTATTTTGTGTTATGTTCAGCTCTTTTGTTTCTTAATATCATTCTTTTGAAGGATAAAGATAATCTTTATTGAATATAATTTTCAGAAATCATTTTTGTAATATTTCTAATTTTTTAACTAAAGTTCTATTTATTCCTCCCCAACCTAAAATTCCGTAATTTAAATGAGTTTTAACTAACGCGTAATATAATATTTCCATATGTCTTACATATAAATAATGTGTAATGTTTTTAAAAATCGGTAGTAAACTTCTTAATTTTTTAATTAATTATTCTAAGTGAAAATTTCAATTTAATTTACTGTCAAAAATAATTCCTAAATATTTTATTTTATTAACTTTAAAAATTTGAATGTCTTCATTTATTTGAATACTATTCATATTTCGTGGTAGGTTATTTAGGGTTAAAGTAAAGGAATATAATTTGTTTTATTAAAATTAATTGTTAACAAATTGTTATCAAACCAATTTTTTATATCTTTTTTAATTTTATTATTTAAGTTGTCCCAACTTGTATAGGTATAAAAATTGTAGTATCAGCTGCATATTCTGAGCAAATAAGAAACATACCTACCTTAAAAACATTTAAAAGAACTATAAAGGAACTACTGGTGGGAAGAGCCTATTACGAGGTGGTCAAGTATTACAACGACGCCTTTTAACTAAGTATTTTCTGAAATTGGTCATCTTGTTCGGTTGAGTTTGTTTATTTATGCTAGACAATAACAGATACCCACCTTTGTTTTTTGAACCATGAGCTCTGTAACGCGAGCTCTAATACCTCTCCAGGTATCTCTTGATGGGCAGCTTCTAAATTCTTAATAATATGTCCGGCGAATTCTTTGTCTTTGGGTGTTAACAGTGTATAGGCGGTACCTTGGGTGCCTAGAAGAAAAATTGTCATTCCAATGGAGTAAAAATCGAGGACAATGCGTTGTCTTTATTTATCTTAAATCACAACGTTTCAACTGGTAAGTATTTCCAGTCGTCTTCAGGTGAATACCAAAAACGTCACAGACTTACCGGCACGCCCTGTTCTTCCAATTCTATGTGTATGAGTATCGATATCTCGAGCAATATCATAGTTTATAACCGTACGGACATGGGGAATGTCCAATCCTCTTGCCGCTACGTCCGTTGCGACCTGTTCGACAAAAATTTATATAAAACTGTGAATAAAAATGAGGCCAGTAAGTAGGTAAGGGGTTTCTATGATTAACCCGTTGATGTTTGGAGTTGTTTAGGCTTGAGTTGAGGATTAACAAAGTTGAACATTATCCAGATGAGTTAAAAGTGGGAAAAGTAATACCTATACATAAAAAAGGAAGTCAAACTTATTTAAACAACTATAGACCCCCATAACATTATTTAGTATATTTTCAAAAAATTTAAAAAAAGTTATAAAAGTAAGACTGAGTGAATTTATTACCGTGCGAGCAAAAATTATTTGCATCAAAGAGGGCTGGGATTAAAAAACGTAGGGCTTGGTTTAGATCACAATGATATGGGGACGATATATCTAACCAAATCTAGGTTAAAATTTTGTCAAATTCATATTATGACGTGGTATGCCAAACTAATGAGTAATAAAATAAGTAGACAAATACAAATTTATTTTTGTTGTTTACAAAATTATAATACTTGCATTTTATAAGGAAATAAATTTAGCTGCTTCTTAAGAATAGTCCTGCATGTTCCATAAGATCTTCCCACTTCTTCGGACAGGCGTCTTATACAATTTGTTGGCGTATTTTGCATTATTTCACGAACGTTTGCAACAAGTTCTTCTGTTCTTACAGATGGTCTTCCTGCTCCTTTTTCGTGTTGTATAGAACCTGTTTCCCTAAACACAGCCACGGTTCTTTTCAGGCAATGATAAAAATCCCCAGCAATAAAAGCAACGTTAGGCAAATGTTCGTAAAAATCGTCCATGCACAAACCCGGATTGTATTGCCGCTCACCATTTACTCTAACCCCTTAAACCATGAATGTTTTGTACTGTTCTGTCAAGCCCATTGTGTGAATTGTTAAAGAAATTGGAAAAATTAGCGATGAATCAAATTACTTGTAACGACTGTCAAAGAGGACGGAATATCACTGATTGATTGTTAATTCAGGTAGTTACTGACACCCAACAGGTATTAAGCTCTACGGCTTAGCACTACGTCCTTAGATGCAAGGCCCTCTTTGATGCAAATAATTTTTGCTCGCACGGTACAACCATTTTTGATTTTGATAAAGCACAGTATGGCTTCCGAAAACAGGGCAACACCTTAGGAACTACAGTGGACCTCCTGGAATACATAAGCAGAGAAATGGATCAAAATAAATATGTGGCTACGGTTTTTATAGATCTTCAAAAGGCATTTGATACCGTTGATATGCAGCTGTTATTAGAAAAATGAAATAAAATGGGATTTCGAGGAATCTGCCAAAAACTCCTAAAGTCGTACTCAACCAATCGAAGACAATGCACGATCATAAATAAAATCTCAAGTGATTAAAAGGAAATTAGAGTGGGTGTAGCACAAGGCTACGTCCTAGGTCCACTGCAGTACTTTCTATATTTATGTACATAATGTAAAATATGCTGGTTTGAACTGTACATAATTTATATTCGCGGATGACACTGTACTAGTTTTTACCTCGGATAACCGTAACTCCCTTGAGCACACTTAGTGCATTGGAAACTTATTATAAATGGCTGTGTCAAAATAAACTTACTATTAATACCGAAAGACAGTGTATATGATTTTAAAACAAAAAAATAAACAGCAAATCAAGCTAACCATCAAACTAAATAACGCAGTTCTAAAAAAAGTTACACAGTACAAATACCTAGGCCTAATCATTTCAAATGACTTAAATTTTAACGCACACATAGGTGACGTCATTAAAAAACTGTCTCCCATTATTGGAAATATTAGAAGATTCGCTCATCAATTAAACAAAAACACAATACCTCTTATAAATTATTTTGTTGAACCACATTTAAGGTATTTAATATCATGTTGGGGGAACACAGGCGAATATATGTTGGACAAGCTGCAGAGGTATCAAAATAAGACTATAAAAACTATTTTTCTTTTAAACTACTATACGACAACTAGCTATATTTATAAACATTATCCGTTCCTAAACATCAGACAATTAAAAGAAATAGAACAAACAAAACTAATACACTGTTTAGAAAATAAATTACTAAAATCAAATGTAGTGTGGAGCAAAAATTTGGACTTTCATAATTACAACTTAAGAACAAACATGAACCTTAGAAATAAGTTCTCTAGAACCAACAAGTGTCAAGACTCTCCAATTTACCGAAGCATCCAGATGTATAATGAAATACCCAGCGGCGCACCCAGGATTTTATGTTAGGGGGGGCCCGCCAACCAGTGCTGGAAGCAAATTTTTTAATAAACTTAAGTTACGCATTTTTCTAGAACTTTGGAGCTTTTTTAACAGGTACTCTTGCAGGGAAGATCGCAATAGCCTAGTCATGGGAGTCGTTAAACGGTTTCTTAGGGGGAGGGGGGCATTGGCGGCTTGTGACTTGTTAACTTGGGGGTGTACTAAAAGCTTGCTGTAGGCGAAATGTGCCGCAGGCGACATTTTTTTAAGACCACGCCCAAATTTGGTCAATAATTATTATAGTAAATATTTTAAAAATTTATGATTACCTTCTTATTCTATTGAAAATGAAATAAGATAAAAAATAAAAAGGCTAATTTATTTTTTATTAGTGGGTACATTGTTTAAAAGTAAAGTTCATTCATCTGTTTTTATTTGCAGCAAACTTATCAATAACAATAAAGTCCCTAGATTTACACTTTGTGGTATGTATCAAGTTAATTTTGAGAGTTTAGGTCTTGCCTTAATTTTAATTTCAATTTTTTGCTTAATACTAAATGAGCTAAAACATTCATAGTCGTTTTGGCATTAAAACTGTTTATTTTTATTAAAATAAGTCTTTACTACCCCAAAATAATAACAAAAATATAAAGGAAAACTCAAAATAATAAATTCATACATTCAATCAAACCATATTAAACCTCAATAAGTCAACTTTTGTCAATAAGTCAACTTCCAGGGGGTGGGGTGGGGCAAATGCCCCACCTGGCCCCCCTCAAACGAGGCCCGTGAGGTAAATCTAAGAAAATTGACGTTTTAAAATACTTATCCACTTTCATAATTTTTCATTTCATTGGGGGTTTGGGGGGGGGGGCAAGGCCCCCTTGGCCCCCCCTGGGTGCGCCACTGGAAATACCGAAAGCCATCATTAGTAAAAAGCAGCCAAAAAGACTTACCTAAATTTTAAAAATTATATTCAAACTAAAAATCCTCCAAAGAATTAACATAATTATGTTTCATTATGTGTACCATCTATATTTTAGCGACTGTTACCTATAAAAATTTGTTATTTTGATTGTACGTGTAGGCCTCGGTGCCAGTATCTCTGTACTGATTTGAGGTCATAAATAAATAAAAAAACAAAAGCTTATTCTTACCAACAATGGCACCTCCTGTTTTTTAAATGCTGTTATGACCTTGTTTCTTTCAGCCTGTTCCATATCTCCATGCAATAACAAGCAGTCATATTCCTTTATAAGTAAATCTCTAGCAACCTAAAATGTTGCATATTATTGCCAACACATGTTATTAATTATAATTGCTTTTGATACAGTTATATTTTTTAAATGTTTTACTGTACCTTTTCCGCATCTAACTTTTTCGTTACAAATATCAGAATAGAACCAGCGGATAAAAGTTCAACCAACATTCTAAAGAGCCAATCGCGTTTGGCGTCTTGGTTTGTCAACAACAGTACGTATTGAGTCACATCCTCGTTCGCTTGCCCTGTGACACCTAAAGAAATATATAACAACTAAAATATGTATTTATTGTTAAAAAATTACTTAAGTAATAGAAAACAGTTTGTTCAAATGGAAAATGTTAAAAGTTCACAAAAAAACATAACTTGTGGTGTTCCGCAAGGATCAACCTTAGGACCTACTTTTTTTTTAAACTACATTAATAATTCTATAGCAAAATTAAGTTTAAAAGGTAAAATAAAATTGTTTGCCGATGATACTACTATTGTATATTTTCATAACGACTATGCTCAAATTCATAATAACATTAACCACGACCTAAATATAATATGTAAATTACTTCAAATTAATAAATTATCATTAAATTTTAATAAATCATCTTTTATGTTTATAAGTAAATCAAAATTAAAAAATAATAATGTTTGTTCACTATCTTTCAATAATTATGTAATTAAATATACTAATACAATAAAATTTTTAGGTTTATACATTGATGAAAATTTAAGTTGGAAAAAAAATATCGAATATTTAAGAAGTTACATATCACCAATAATTGGCATTTTGTTTAAAAAGCTAAAAATTATAAATCATTAAAATATTAAAAAAATATATATTATTCTTTGGCTGATTCAAAATTACAGTATATGATTTCAATTTGGGGATCAGCGAATATAACTACAATTCAGCCATTAAAAAAACTACAAAACAAAATAATTAAATGCACACATAAACTTTCTTTTTTAGAACCAACTATAAATTTATATGAACCAAACGGATATTTAAATTTAGAAAAGCTTTATAAATTAAAACTATACATTCTAATACACTCTATTATTATTAAAGAAAAACAATTGAATATAATATTTCCTTCAACCAACATTATTCACATCACGAGACAAAACCATAATATTCAAACACCCATGGTAAAGAGTGCTTTTGGCCAAAGATCAATATTACATAAAGGAAAAACAATTTACAACAGTTTGCCGAAAAAAATTAAAGAAATATCAAAATTATGGACTTTTAAAAAAAAAACACTAAAAAAATATTTTTTAAAGCTAAACTAACTTTAACGTACCTACTTATTATATATTATTATTATTTTTTTGTAAATGATATTTTTTTAAAAATAATTTCGATGGAGTTATTAATAGCTACTAAACAGGATTTTTATTATTTGTGATTTTATATAGGTATTGTATATTTGGTGTTATATTCTCTGTAATGAACTTTTTAAGTTGGTTGAGAATAAAGATATATATTATTATTATTAAAATAAACACTAAAACATACACATACAGCTTTTTTTTATGCGTAAAAAGCCGATTTGTTTTTATAAATAATCTCTCAACTTTGCAATACATTCATTTCTATTTTCAATTAATTATTAGCATGAAGTTAAGTACTCTTGGTGTTAATAGCAGTGGCGGTTGCTCTATAAGGTCGCGTGGCCGCGCGCCCCTCCTAGGAATTTTAACATAACACACAAATTAAATGTTTATTTAAATATTTATTATTACTATTCATTTTAATACTAATATTATTATTATTATTTATATAGGTAGTTAAAATTTCTAAATTTTAAAAAACCATAGCAACTCACCAATTCTGAACTCAGCTCTAATTGTCCGTTTTCGTTGACCAACGATAAGCAAGCCTCCTCGTGTGAATTTTAGATAATTGAATTCCGTCGTTGAAACGCTGCGACGGACGGTGAATCTCGCCTGGAGTATATAAATTTCGCCGAACAAACCCGAACGTCACCCGGTTATATCCGATTTATTTAGGGACTCTACGGCCGCGGTATTTTAGCGCCTGCATTGCTTTATACATTTCGGACTTTGTTGTGGCGTAAGCGCGCGTCGAGTTCGAACTAATAAAAATGAATTTCGTCAATAATATAATTCAAATAAATTTTTGTAGGCTGCCATTAGCGGATAAACTTAAAATTAAAGAACTGGGGAGGCCGTTGCCAGATATAAAGTTATCACAAACTTGTGAACAACGGGCCGAAAACCGATCTTTTACGCGTCGGTTTTCAAAAGACATTTATAAATGTATGTATTAATTTACCTAAAATTTTTTTTATAAATAGATACTTTTTCGAGCAATTTGCTTATGTCAATTGGTATTGGATTTCTATTGCGCCCCTCCAAACACAAACTCCACGACACGCCACTGGTTAATAGTTGTTGAACCGTTAAATTTGATTTATTTATCATTATAACAATTTATAGAATGTAAATTTTCAATTAATTTAAACTTACCTTGAGATATTCTTATTGGATCGGTCAAAGCATCTTTGGCCAACCTAAAATACAAAACTCTATTAGTTGTAGTCGTAAATATAACCGAAAACGCTATAATTCCAGTTCAATGTACTCGTGACAATTCCCATACATACCTCTCAATTTTCTTTCTAAATGTCGCAGAGAACAACAGAGTCTGCCTGTCAGGTCTGACATGATTACAGACGGATCTAACTTGAGGTTCGAAACCCAATTCAAACATTCTATCTGCTTCGTCCAAAACTAGAAAGGTTACTCTCTGCAAGTTGGTGGCGCCCCCTTTAATGTGATCGATAATACGACCTGGCGTTGCCACTACTATCTCTGCGCCTTCTTGTAACGCCTGAAAAAAATAGGGTTAAGTATCAAAAAACACATAGAATTAGTAGTACCTATAGAGCCAAGAGCCAATTTAATAATATATTTATCTTAGAATTTAGAGTATTTAGACCATCAAAAATATTAAAAACATTAATGTAAATTAAGGTGTCATTACACACATTTTTAAAACTAAAGGCATATCCTTGATGTATAAAATAAAGATTATTGGACCTAGTATACTTCCTTGAGTATGGGGGGAATTTTGGAAAATTTCATCATAAGACTTACTAGACCTTGCTCCCACTTGGACCCGCCTCCGTAGGCACAAATAACCCGTAAATCGTAAATTTTCGCAAATTTCTTAGCTTCAGTGTAAATTTGAATAGCCAGTTCTCTGGTCGGTGCTAAAATGAGAGCAATGGGGCCTTCTCCTTCCTCCACCGGGCGCTGTACTGACACGTGCTTGAGCAGAGGCCATAGGAATGCTGCTGTTTTACCACTTCCTAAAAAAAATTATATAAATCATACATTTCTCGAAAATTTGCAGTGATATTAATATTTGCTTACCTGTTTGTGCTATGCCCAATACGTCTCTACCCATCATAGCACATGGCACTGCTTGAGCCTGAATAGGCGTAGGCGACGAATATTCAGCCCGGATTATGGTTTTCAATAGTTTGTCGTCAAAACCGAAATGGGCAAAGGACGCCACTGGTTTGGGCACCGCCGTGCCAGATACAGTTAGGTCATAGGTTTTACGCAAATCTGTAACCTAGAAAGTTAATAATAATATATTAACGGATTTTAACCAATCACAAACTTAATATATTCTATAATGTTACAAAAGACATCTACAAAATAAAACAATTTAAAATTCAGACACCATAAGAGACTATAACATATTCTAAGGCTTAAATTGGGAATATGTTAAGGTAAAAATGTCAACTTTTTAAAAAACGAAAAGGTTTATTAATAATCTGTTTGGGGATGTGACACCCTGGAGTACTTCCTCAAGGTAACATTGAAAATGGAAGTAAAAAAGAGGTGTCTTACTTTATCATTGGAGAGCATTTGGATCTCCGGATGTTCAATGTAAAAATTCTTCTGAAATGGTTTGTACTCAATTTCCGAATGGTCCATTGGTGGTAAGGGATCGATGAATTTTTTTTTATCAGGAGGAATTGGATTGCCATCTTCATCATACTCTAGTTTAATTAAAAAAACAATACATTAAAAAATGTATACAGTCTTCAAACTAGTAATAAAGAAAAATCTTTCATAAACATTATACATGATGCTGTCTATTTTTTATACTTTTACACTTTTTAGACATAGGTACTGTATTACCTATTTCTACACCATCATCTTCAACAGGTAACAGTCCAGCATTTGGATTCTCTTCCATGTACCGGTAGTATGATTCTTCATTGTCTTCTTCTTCTAAATCATTTCTGACCGGTTGCTGTGGTGCAACTACAGTAACTGGCTTCTGAGTTTCTTTCTGAACCTGAATCGACAATGTGTTAATTTATATTTATAGTTCCTATATTATAAGCATAATAATATGGGGGATTTTAAATGCATTCTGGTTCCAATTCATATTGCAAAAAATATTATGACTAATAATGTTCTCTTTCATGCCTTATTGAATATATCTTACCTGCGCTTCAATTCCTGCCATAAAAGCATCAAGAGGATCATCATCTTCTTCCTCCAATTGTTTCTTTTTGTCCATTTCCACCCTATAGAAAAATACAATGACTAATTTATATTCACCAAATTTGAACTAATTTCAATTACCTGGTGGGACTATCCGGTGCAGGAATGTATGCCAACTCTGGAACCTGTTCTTCGTCATCTAGCACATCAAAGTATCTGAAACAAAGAAGATCAAACACCTCTGCACTAAAATTGACTGAGTTCGTGTCCTGGTAATAGGTGTTAAAAATTTCTACAAACTCCATATTTCCATCATCAATAACGTTAAAAACAAGATTTGCTCTTTTTGTACTACGTATACACTAATTCTCAGTTTATATGCCGTCCAATTATTGATTTTCCAATACTGTTATCCTTTAACTTATGTCAGTTTTAAAAGAACTTTGTAGGCATAGTAAACTGTTCAGAAACTTTAACACCTTGCAAACTCAGACTATCAGTTACCATTCAAACTCACTCGTCTTCAGTAACAGCTCTTTTTCTACTTCCAGTACCCCAAGACGCTGTAAGTGCGTTCTGGCTGATGGCAGTCATAGTAGAGTACCCTTGCTTGCTGACTCCACTGGAAGGCGGAGGTACAGCGCTATTTCGTATACCAGTGCTCACATTACTTGGCGGTGGGACAGCATTCAATTTCTTTGGTAGGGAACTAGCACCCAAGTTGCTGGGAGGGGGTACTGCGTTCATTTTCTTTGTGTTAAAACTTGAATAGTTAAAACCACTCATTTTGAGACGAAACTTTAAACCGGAACACAAACTCGAGCCGAGCAAACGGCTACAGTGAGGTTAGGTAAATTTTATAATGAAATTCTAATCCTACAGCTTTAAAGCATAGTGCATCTCTAACAATTAATAATAAATTCCGACTTGGTGAAAAAGATATTATCTCTCTCAAAGCTGCAATTAATCCACAACTACAATTAAATCTGAATTCTGAATTGTTTTGAAATTCATTTGACAGGGCTTCGACTTATGCCAATGTCGTCAATGCCAATTGTCATATTATTGTCAACATGTCAACGAACGTAGAGGGCCAATAAAATTTTTTATAAAATATCCTCATAGAATACAGAAGCAAGGTTTTTTTTGTTCGTTCTGTGTGTCCATGGTCTCCTTATTCAAACTTTAAGATAATCTGCTTGAGACCGTCTACCGTCTCCCTGTTTATATGCTTGTACCATCCACAATCCACATATCACATTGATTTCAGACTTCATACGAAAATCGATATACTAACGTATTTTATTTTCTCTGTGCCTATGAAGGTCATAGTCATGTTATGTTGGATGACAGCGATGCGATGACAGTGACAGATTACTAGTTGCGAATGGAGAAAAAACAATATTGGATCAAATTTTATTAATTATTCAGTAATTGCTTTTAGTTTGTTCGTATTTATAGGTGTTTTAAAGAGTAAGTTACATAAATGTTTACAAATCGTGGCAAGACTAGGACCTACGATCACCATGAGCGAGAAAATTTGGTTGTTTTTATTCCTATGCAGCTATGTTGGTGTTGTTTTAAATGATGAAATAGTAAAAAATAAGGTAGTACTTATTTATTATTTAACTTTGTTATACTAACTAATTGTCACTACATTTTTAAGAAAATTAAAAGTGCAGACACTGAGCTTGCCGAAGAAATTGACAATAGACTTTTGGTGTTTGCAACCTTAGATGGAACGTTAGCAGCTATCGACAAGTATACAGGGAAAATAAAATGGAAAGTGAAAGACAGTATGTATATATCAATTTGGTACCATCAATTTTTTCATACATTGATATTGATATTATTAGAAGACAATTTAATTCACACATTAATTTTATCAGTTGGTTGAAATATCAATAATATTAATAAATTATTCCTTATCAGTAGTTTTGAGGTATTAAGTTAGTCAAACTGTAATCCCAAAGATGGTTAAGCAACTTTTTTGATTATTTAGGCAATATTTTGTGCTAAATTATGTACATATACCCAGTGATAAAATAAAGTTACAATTTATTATAAGAACTTATATAAGTATGTCACTGGTTGTATTTACCTCATTCTCTCACTAACAATTATAGTTTTATAGACTTATTCAGATCAGATTATTAGAACTAAAATATCGATTGAAAAAAAGGGATAATTTTTAATTTCCATATTTAATCAATCCATTCCAGTGACCCAAAAAAAGGGGCAATTGCAAAATAAATACTTTTTTATGTTTAATTTTAGGACCTATAGTACAAGTTCCTTTGAACACTTCAAAGGCACTAATACCAATATTTTTGCCGGATCCACGAGATGGGTCGCTGTATCTCATGGGAAACAGTAGAGAGCCCCTTAAAAAGCTACCCTTTAAGATACCACAACTTGTACACTCATCACCATGTAGAAGTTCTGATGGGATTCTTTATACAGGTCAGTATTTTTTTTATTTGTTCTTGTCTATTCGATAAAAAAAATTTTGTTACATGATCTGGGCCTATGCCTATTTTTGTTTATTTTTTATTATAGATGTATCTTTGGTAGTTCAGACCTTAATTATGATTCTGTTACCTACCAAAATCTACCAAGTTCAAAAAATTTGTGGATGTAGGTACTACTTTTTTGGTTGTGATTTATTGTTATCATCTACAAATGGGTTTTTGTTTTTAAAATAGTTCAATTATTTGGTTTGGGAGGATTCAATTTAACAAAAATAAATAAATCAAGGAATTTGCAAATATTTGTGTCTCTGTTGTATAAAGAATCATATATTTTTCTTAAAATTAAATTAATGTTATTAAACTCCTATGTGTATAGGTATTTATTTGTTTCAAGGATTGTAGGTCTGTTCTGTGGATAACAACCAAATTTATAATTAAAATCGGATTCCTTCAACTTGATTTTTAGCTATTATATTAAGTTTGGCACAGGAATAATAAATTAAAGGATTAAAGACTAATACCAAAAAGGGTTTTAGTTTTTTTGGATACCTATCTAGGTATAAGGTAATATAGGTAATTTAAAAAAAGGTTTTCCTAGAAACTTTTCATAATAAATTCTGTTTTTAAAGGTTTTATTTAAGAAAGTGGTCTGAAATTATTTCAGGATACATATAATTACGTATATTTGGAACACAAATGGACCTAGACCGTCAATTACAGGAAGTATAAAAGTAACTGTCAATTTTCTGTATAGGTACCTACTCTTACCTTTCTTTTCAAACCTAGAAAACCTAAACAACTTAAAAAAATATGAATATAGGTAAGTAATTTTTATTGATTTCTCCCTTTAATGGACCTAGAATTTCATAAAAGCTAGAAAAGTTACTCATCTATTTTAATAACATTTTAGAAAATAATATAATTTTTCCAAGGTATTATAGGTCGTAATATATTGATTTCACTAAATAATGTATAAATATAATGATTAATACTTAAGAAAGTTGCATTGCCAGATACACTGTTTGTTTATTACAATGACTAGCAAAATAGGCATCTCATTCTCTATATCATAGCAAGCCTCAGGTTCCTCATGAGTTCCACAATGAAACCACGTGAAAAGTTACACCAATTCTTACCCAATTTTCAACTAATTTTATTAATATAAAAACGGTTCAATTTTCAAAAGTACGTCATTTTTACAGGAAGAAAAAAAGACATTTGGTACAAACTTGATCCGAAAACAGGCAACAGGGAGCAGATATTGGGATGGGGTGATAACAGCCCCACTTGTCCAGTGGAGGTGAATAATTTTATTTATATAGGACGTACCAAATACAATATTTTAATGGTGGACACTAATGCAAGGAACAAAAGGTGGAATGTTACTTTCTACGACTATACTGCCGCCGATATGAGGGTTGATGATCTGAATACTTATGGTAAGTCTTAAAATTGTTTGCTATTTTCGTGGTAACCATATTTAGTTTTAAAAATTGTAAATTCAATTATTATTATTTTATCAATAGCAAGCGGAAAGTCCGATGAAGCTATTGTTTTAGTCTCTTTGATTTGGTTTTTTTTCTTTAATTGTTGTCTTTATTTAAACGATTATTTACCAACAAAAATTAAAAAATTGATTTCATTAAAAAAATTTTAAGTCAAAATAAAAACATGGATATTCAAAACAGACAATTTGAAAATATTTTTAGAAATGCTTTGAATAATTAATATTGTTCTGAATAATTTATATAAGTAAGTAATATTTTTTACTTAAAAATTATAAATTAATAATTTTATTATAGGTAATATATTTCTTCAAAAAAAAACTGCGTTTATACTATAAATTAACATTTTTACTTTAAAATTTGATTTTTAATGCATATTTATGATTTTCCATACTAAAACAAAAAATAAGATTTGCCCGTAACAAGCTCAGCTTCAGGGGATTGAAGAATAAGTTTATCGAAGACAACATAAACATATTTATTATATTATTAAATTTTAAATAAACCTATAATTGAATGATGAAAGAGTTTTGGACTTCCATTGTCTTTATTTGTTTTAAATCACAACGTTTTAACTGGTAAGTATCTCTAGTCGTCTTCAGGTGAATACTGAAACTTATTGTTATTATTATTAGGTATTAATTATCCCAAATCTTTTAAGTCGGGATAAGGTAGTCCTCCTAATTTAAATGGAATTCTGGTAACCTGCCTTTGGACCTTTTCCAAAATTTCAATATCTTTGATGTAGTAGGGGTCCCACATATTGTATCCATATTCAATTTTTGGTCTAGAATAGGAGGTGTACAGTTTCTTTACAATCTGTAGAGAGTAATCTTTGAAAGTCTTTTGCACCATGAAAATAAAACTATTGGCTTTCTTTACCATTTTAATAATATGTGCTTCCCATTTTAAATTAGAAGAAATTAGTAACCCCAGATCTAACACTAATAAGTTGAAGATTATTTAGCAAATATGTTTCACAAGGGTTATTTGGGCCAATATGCAATACTGTACATCGCATCAATGGCTTGTCCATGACTCAATACGCCTCAGATCCCTGTCTAAGTATTGCTTTTGCATTTTTTTTAAATTTTAACTCTATTTTCCTACTTTTACCACCAAAATTTTCTTAAAATTGTTTTTTAGATTTGGTGCATTTTGCCTCCACTTCTAGTGGAAAATTCCTCACGTTGGATCGGCGGAGGGGCAACCTCTTGTGGGACGGTGACCTAGGTAGTCCCATCATTGCCATGTACTTGTTGACGGTTGACGGTCTGATAAAAATTCCTTTTACTAGTTTAGCCAACCATACCATTCATTATCTGGCTACAGAAATCAACGTTCACGACGGGTTGGTTGACAATCCTAATCATATGAAGCTTTAGTAAGTATATTTTTAGAGTACAGTCTCAAATTTATTAGAAATTATTATTTATATAATATCCTATGTTATTAACAATGTTAATTGATAAGGATCCTTCTATAATATACCCTTATATTTTTTAGCCCTACACTGTACATCGGGGAACACCGTCACGGTCTTTATGCCATCCCCTCTTTAGTGGATCAAAACGTGGTGACCATTACGGCTTCCGACGTCGGTCCCCTCCTTCTCGGGGGACCCCACGCTCCCGAGTCCCCCCAAATGTACTCCGAATATCCCCTTCCCGGACACAACTACAGACTACCCCGGGAAGCGTTGAAGGACAGCAATTTTCAAAGTTTATCCAGTTTAAGTGAACACATTCTTATTTATACTGGACATTATAATGTTCCTAATTATACCGAGGCGAATTTTATTGGTCCCAATCGACCTCATGTTGAAGTGAAGTTGATAACTGACGAAAGCAAGGGTCTGTTCGATAAATCAAGGAGAGAATTAAATAATAAAATTGTTTTACCGGATAAAACTCAAAATGTGGGAACGCAGGCAAACGTGAAAAAGCAAAACGATGTTAGAAATCCGAAAAAAGTGACAGGCGCTAAAGCGGATACTTCGAAAGATCCGAGAATAAGAAGTGCTGGTAAAAATGAATTTCCTGACCCAAGTCCTGAAAAATTGTTGCTGGGGTATTATACGGGGGCTAAGCAATGGATAAATCAGCAAGACAACAAGGGGCTTAAATTGAGTCTTATTATTATGACTGGGATTGTTTTCGCTATGTTTTGGTACCTCTTGATGCAGGTAAGTAGGTACTAAGTAACCTCTTTTTTAAAATGATTTGTTTTCTTCTTCCCCGGGTTTATTTGGTCGTTTTGGACCCTTTCACTTAACTTTTCCACATACTCTGTATGTTTTAATCTATTTCTATTTTTTCTTCACATTATGGCATTTCGACACACCAATTTTTAATTCCATAAAAGCTCCGTTATGGTTGTATACTACTTATCTTTTTCTTTTTTGCTAAAACCATCAGCAATACATTTTTCTGTCTCCTGATGATGAACGTTTCTGCATTCGAAACATGTAGAGACCTCTGAATAAAAAAAATATTTGGTTGCATTAAATTTTGTGGAGGAAGACTTTTTGTTTTTTTTCCTTTCCAATTAAACATATGTTTAGGCATTCACGAATAAAAAAATGGCCCCTGGGGGGTGGAAAAAGGAGTATAAAAGTTTATAAAAAAAATTTTTTTTCGAAAAAATTTCAAATATTTATGTTTTTATTTAAACAAATATTTCCCTCATATGTTAAAGTTCCCATAAGAGAAATGCAATTTTCGCAAAATTACAGCGAAAACAGCACTGCCAGGAATCGAAAATTGCATCGCAAGTTTATATTGTTGACGAAACTTCAAAGCGGGATTTTATTGTTAACAACCGTCAAAAAACGCAATATTCTGACAATTAACGTCATCTTATTGAGTGACAGCAGACAAAAAAGTCAATGTCAACGAATGTTTTCCTTTCATTTTGTCAAGAATTGTTATTATTGTTAGTATTTTCATATATAATATCACAAGAGATAAAATTTTGTCGGCAAAATTTTCGAAAGGTATGAAAGTTTGTTGCTTGGCAATTTCGCGAATGACATTTTTGACAAAATCACGAGCCGTCAGGCGAGTGATTTTGTCGAAAATGTCATTCGCGAAATTGCCAAGCAACAAACTTAAATAAATCCTTGAGAACAATTTTGCTTACACAATTTTTTCTCGAGTGGTATTCGACATGACTATTTAACTAGAAAAAAGACAAAATTTTGCCGCGGCAAAAATCACATGTGAATTTTGTCCAGGTAGGTGCAGGTAGTAATTTTGCCAGTAGAAGACCGGCGTTGCTATGACATTTTGCCAGTGTAAAACACTCTAGTTAAATAGTCTGTTAAATAAAATATTTAAATTTACTTGATTCGAGTTCTTAATTAATTTGGGAAATATTCAAATAAATTACACTCGTGCATAAAAATAACCAGATAATTTTTTTATTCAATGTGTTTTTTTACAAATTGCAATCGTTTGTTTTCATATTTCCTGCGGAGTCGGGCTTTTTCGCGAAAATATGAAAACAAACTCTTGCAATTATAAAAAAACACATTTCATTCAAAAATTATCGGTAATTTTGATGCACTTGTGCACTTACCCCCGATGATTTACCAACAAAAACTAAAAAATTTAAAGTCGAAATAAAAACATGGATATTAAAAACAGACAATTTGAAAATGTTTTTAGAAATGCTTTAATTGTGTTCTGTTGAAATGTTGTTCTGTAAGTAATACTTTTTACTTAAAAATTATAAATTAATAATTTTATTATAGGTAATATATTTCTTCAAAAAAGCTGCATTTATACTATAAATTAACATTTTTACTTTAAAACTTGATTTTTAATGCATATTTATGATTTATGATTTTACATACTAAAACAAAAAATAAGATTTGCTCCTAACAAGCTCAGCTTCAGGGGATTGAAGAATAAGTTTATCGAAAACAACATAAACATATTTATTATATTATTAAATTTTAAATAATCTTATATTATATGGGAAATTTTGTGCTATATTTGTTTTAGGTTAGAGAAGTTCAAAATATGTCACAAAACGGTTCCAGGGGAAGTAATAACTTTACCGGTAAAAATGGTAAAATTACCGCATATTCGGAAGAATTACCTGGAGGATTGGTAAAAGTTGGAAAAATCACTTTCCACCCGGAACAATTGTTGGGAAAAGGGTGTGAAGGAACTTTTGTTTACAGGTAACAAAAAAGTGTAATTTGCCATTTCATACAGATACTAGACTAAAGTCGCCACAGTGGTTCTTTTCCCGTGCGTCATCACTTTTACGTCATCAAAATCGCATGAATCAAATCAAAATTACGAGACGAAAAAAGTCAAAACTAAGTTAAGTTCATAAAATGGACGTGCCTGCCTACCGTTTGACGTACCTACATAATATCCCGAAAAATTATTATTTATTTTAAGTTTTGCCCGGCATTCTCTATTATCTAAAAGAAATTGACAAACAAATGTTAATACATTTAATACTATTTTTAAAGCTTAAAATCTAGAAAAGTTTGGTGTTTTATTGACTATTAAAATCGCAAAAGTCAAATTTTTAACATCCTTTCGTTTAAGGGAATTTAGCCACTGCCGTAAACTTTTCAAAGAACTTTCACGGTTAGAATATTTAAAATAAATAAATTAGGTATTATAAAAATCCATAAATACTTACCGCCAAAACAGATGGTGGGTATAATTAGCTCTAAAAAGAACTATTTTTAGAAAAAGAAACAGTTTTAAGGCACACAGATTTACAAAATACGAATTAGATTGACAGATCAAAATAAGGTTGACAATGACGATCTAAAATACAACGGTAGTCAACTAAAGAAATACAAAAAGTAATTAATTGACGTTTATAGTTTTATTCTTGTCTATCACGTTATATTATTGCGGAATCTTGGAGACGTTCTTTTATGCTTTTATTCAAACTTGTTACTGTAATAAATAAGGATGCAGAGTTATTAACCACGTTGAGTCCTGATCGTTGATTGATGACGCACGGGCAAAGATCCACTGTGGCGACTTTACAGCGTGTTGTCTATATACGATTTTTTTTTCAGAGGCGATTTCGACAATCGAAGGGTTGCAGTCAAACGTCTCCTACCGGAATGCTTCACTTTTGCTGACCGCGAAGTAGCCTTACTAAGAGAAAGCGATGCCCATCCGAATGTTATCCGGTATTATTGCATGGAGCAAGATAGGATGTTTAGATATATCGCGTTGGAATTGTGTCAAGCCACCCTGTCCGAATACATGCAAGGGTTGTGCGATAGGACTTCCATAAAACCTTTGGAAATACTGAAGCAAGCCACTTCTGGCCTGGCTCATTTGCATGCCCTTGATATTGGTAAGTTGGACGTAAAAATTCTTAACATTCCATTTTAAAAATTTGATTTTTTCTAAAGAACTTTCGATTTGCTTAATAGAAAATTATGAAATTTGGTATGTGAGTCTATCATGTGAGTAGCTTCAAAAAAGTATAATACAATTTTGGTGTAAAGTTAATAGGAGAGCGAATATTTTAGGGTAGCAATATTTTTTTATATCTGGTTCCATTATCGAATAAATAAAGCGAATAGTAATTTAAATCAAAAAAATGTAAAATGACTGACATTCAAGTTGAAAAGCAGCTAGATATTTCATGCCTTTGAAATACTTAAAAAATATATATTTTTCATTAATATATTCAAAATTACAATATGTACTTAGCTTCTGCATGGGGATCTGCTTGTTTGTCAAACTTAAAACCATTACACAAATTGCAAAATAAAGTTATTAAATGTGCGTATACACAAATTACCACATTTAGAACCAACTGTTAATCTATATAGACCGGAAGGGTATTTACCCGTTCAAAACATTTATAAATTAAAAATTTGTATTCTAATTCACTCTATTATTTTAAAAGAAAAAAAATCAAACATAACACTTCAGGAGAATAAGACATAACATGATCATAACACCAGACGTTGTATAAATTATCAAACCATACTTACCAGCAGGGCCGATCCTAGGGTGTCGGCCGTCCGCGTGCAAAGACCTATTATGCCGCCCCTCTAAAGAATTTTTCCTATTTTGAGTAATACTTAACGTTGACGTTATAAACTCATCTACATGTACATAGGAGTAAAAAGTTAAACATTAATAAAAATGCACACTACAAATAAAATGTTACGGGAAAGACTTTATTTTTGGGCCAGCTTATATGTTATATTATTAGCGACACCTCCGACCCCAAAAAGTACTAAAGCATAAATCTTACGAAACGAAAAGTATATAAATCAGTTCTTCCTCGAAGACTACCTAATAATTAACTATAAAATAATTTTTCTGGCTTTCTGAGAAGCAAATTTGTCAATAATTGCGGTGAGATCAATTTTTTCAGTGATTTCGGATTCAATAGAGATGATGGCCAAATCTGAAAGTCTTTCTTGTGTCATTATTTCTCAAGTAATTTTTAATAATTTTTAATTTACTGAAACTTCTTTCACCTGAAGCCACAGAAACAAGTAAGGTTAAAAAAATCCTTATTGCTAGAGCAAAATTTGGAAAACAGGGAATGATATCATTTTTGACTAAAATTTCTAATATCTTAATTGGCTGTTTTTTACCTGGAAAAATATCTTTAAATGAAGTTATTTCATTAAAGAGTTGTATACCGTCTATATCTTTCACAATAGTTCCTTCCTCCTGTACCTGTAAGTTAATATCTAAGTCCATGCAGGCTTTCATGAGGTCATCATTAGAAATGGTGTGAAACTCATACAGAAAGCAGAATATTGAATAACACTCACTCAGATAATAAGGTAAATCTGTCATTTATCGAAGAGATCGCGTAATCAAGAACTGCAAAATAGAAAGCAATCTTGAATTGCAGGAAGGGATTTAAAACTGGTTCATCACTGCTCTCGTAATCAAATAAACGAACTTTTTTTCTAAGCTTCGAGATGGACAATTCGGGATCAATACCTAAATCTCTAGCAAGTTTTGTTGCTGAATCGACAAATATTTTAAAATTATCGTCAGATCTTTGGGAAACTAAATATTTTTTAAGATTATCTAAGCCTTTAATGCATTCCGCGATGTTTAATTTAGGATTTTGAAGTATATTACTCAATACATCAATTCTTGATAATAAATCATGCCAAATTAAAATTGAACACAAAAACTTACATGTTTCAAGACTTTTAATAGTTTGATAAATGTCACTTTATTTTTATTTCGAGAAATTCGTAAAAAGTTTTGCTTGATTGACAGAACTATCTGCGGCCTACGACTGCCCTTGGTTTGGCCGCCCGCGTACGGTGCACGCGCTGCACACCTGCTAGGATCGGCCCTGCTTACCAGTAAAAAGTAATTTCGGAAAAAAATCGCTTTTATATGACGGAATAATAAAATATAACAATCTTCCAAAAAATATCAGAAAAATTAAAAAATTGGCAATTTTTAAAAAACAATTAACGATATATTTACTAAATTAAATTATTTATATTATTTTTTTTTATTTATTTTATGAATTAAATTGGATTAACAGCCATTTTTTTTATTGTTATTTTTTTAATGGTTATTATTTTCTATATTCTATTGTCACTTTCCATGTAATGAACTGTAAAAGTTAGTTTGGAATAAAGACATTTTGTCAATATAAAAAAAAACGGTAACTCCACTTAGACGTCCACTCGGACTACTACCCCTATTTTTGATGTTTCAGTTCATAGAGATATAAAGCCACATAACGTACTGATCTCTGTGCCAAATAGTAAGGGAGAAGTAAAAGCAATGATCTCGGACTTTGGTTTGTGTAAGAAGCTGCAAGTTGGCAGGGATTCGTTCTCCAGAAGATCGGGAGTCACCGGGACCGACGGCTGGATTGCTCCAGAAATGATGGACGGGAACGAGAGGACTGTAAGTATATACAGGGTCATCAAAAATGTTTTGCAATAAGCAAAAAAGTTCGTAAAAAATATTTTTTTTATTTTTTTTTAGACCGCAGCTGTCGATTTATTCTCACTAGGATGTTTGTTCTACTACGTCCTGTCGAATGGTGCGCACCCTTTCGGTGACGTATTGCGCAGACAAGCGAACATTCTAATGGGCGAATATGACCTAAACCAATTGCAGGGCCCCGATTGGTCGAAGGAATTGCAAAAACCTTTGATAGAGGCGCTGTTGTCGTCCGTGCCGAAAGACAGACCGTCTTGTAACGCCGTTCTGGCCCATCCTATGTTCTGGAGCAGTCAGAAAATATTGTCCTTTTTCCAGGTACGTGCTATTATAAAAGTGAGGCGAAAAATAGGTTCCACGGTTACGTTTTGTTTCTAGGATGTCAGCGACAGAGTCGAAAAAGCGGAATTAGACGATTCAGTATTACTAGCTTTGGAAGACGAGGGAAAGCCGGTAGTTAAGCACGATTGGAGAGTCCATATCGACGAAGAAGTTGCCAAAGACTTGAGAAAATACAGGACGTATAGAGGCGAAAGTGTCAGGGATCTACTTCGAGCCCTTCGAAATAAGGTACTATTTATTCTATTCTTATAAAAAAAATCTAACAACCACAACTTTCATTACAATTTTTCCAATAATGGTATCTTTACCTTTTTTTTTTGTTACTTTTAAAATGTTTTTATTCCAAACTAACTTTTACAGTTTATCACATGGAAAGTGACAACTGACAACATAATATAGAAATAATAACCATTAAAAAAAATAACAATAAAAAAAATGGAAGTTAATCCAATTTAATTCATTAATAAAACCAATTTAAAAAAAAATAGTATAAACAATTTAATTTAGTAAATATCTCTTTAATTGTTTTTTTAAAAGTTGCCAATTTATTAATTTTTCTGATATTTTTCGGAAGATTGTTTGTTTAAATAAAAACATAAATATTTGAAATTTTTTTAATAATTGGGACATACACTCATGTCTTATTCGTGCTTTTAACAACTTAACTTTCGAAATGCCTTTATTCCAAACTAACTTTTACAGTTCATTTGTTTATTACATGGAAAGTGACAACATAATATAGCAAATATAACCCTTAAAAAAAACAATAAAAAAATGGAAGTTAAATAATTTAATTCAGTAAATATATCTTTAATTGTTTTTTAAAAGTTGCTAATTTTTTAATTTTTCTGATAAGATTGTTATATTTTATTATTCCGTCATAATATAAAAGCGATTTTTTTCCGAAATTACTTAAACCATTAAAAAAAATAACAATAAAAAAAAATTTAAGTTAATCCAATTTAATTTAGTAAATATATCTTTAATTGTTTTTTAAAAATTGCCAATTTTTAATTTTTCTGATATTTTTTGGAAGATTGTTATATTTTATTATTCCGTCATATAAAAGCGATTTTTTTCAAAAGTATTTTTTACTGGTATAGTTTGATAATTTATACAACTTCTGGTGTTATGATCATGTAATGTCTTATTCTCCTGAAGTGTTATGTTTGATTTTTTTTTCTTTTAAAATAATAGAGTGAATTAGAATACAAATTTTTAATTTATAAATGTTTTGAACGGGTAAATACCCTTTCGGTCTATATAGATTAACAGTTGGTTCTAAATGTGGTAATTTGTGTATACATTTAATAACCTTATTTTGCAATTTTTGTAATGGTTTTAAGTTTGATAAACAAGCAGATCCCCATGCAGAAGCTAAGTATTGTAATTTTGAATATATTAATGAAAATAAGTATTTCAAAGGAATGAAATATCTAGCTCTGTACAAAACAGATACCAAAGGAGATATCAAGTTGATAATATACTGGATATGGCATTTCCAATTTAAATTTTCGTCTAAAACTAATCCTAAAAATTTTGTCGTTTTTGAATATTGAATATTTTCATTATTAAATGTCAAGGGGTTAATGATGTAATTTATTTAATTTTTAGTTTAAACATAAAAGAAGATTTTGTAAAATTTAACGTAAGTTTATTTGATTGAAGCCAAGAAAGAAGTATTTTTAAATCATTATCAATATCAAAATACATGTCTGCAAAAGTTTCAGCAAAATAAATAATTGTTGTATCATCTGCAAATAGCTTTATATTGCCCTTTAAGTTCAATTTGAAAACGGTATTAATGTAAATTAAGAATAATAATGGACCTAATATTGATCCTTGTGGAAGTCCACATATTATTTCTTTATCTATCTTAACATAGTATAAAACAAAGTCGCTATCCTGTTCATGTCCCCTTATGTGCGTAAATCTTTAAAACTACGCAACGGATTTTGAAGCGGTTTTTTTAAATAGATAGAGTGATTCAAGGGGAAGGTTTTTATGTATAATACATGCATAATATTATAGAGAAACACTGATAAATTAGAGTAGGGAGAACGAACGACCCAACCTAACCGGTCCCCGGCCCGTTCAACGATCGATCCGAAGCCGGAATAGACGAAGACAGACTATGTTTTATGCATGGACATTGTGGACGGGCCGGCAAACGGTTGAGTTTGAGGTTCGCCTTATTATCTCACGTCGTATAATGACGGGCTGCAACGCAGGCCGGGTACACGCTAGTAATATATATATAATAAAACTTAACGTTTAACACCTATGTATGTATACCGTATTTACCTGCAACTTGACATAGTATGTTACCTATATTAGTGGAGGAATAAAGCTATATTTCTTTGTCCCCGTATTTTTAAGTGCAATGGCCACAATGATCTGCTACCTAGGTAGCAGATCATTGAATGGCTAAGTCAATTCAGAATTAGGCGTACGTGTTAACCTAACAAGAACCTTCAGCATCTTCTTGCACTTCTTCGATAATGACCTGCAAAGGTCGAACATGTTTCAGTAAACTGTTTAAAAATTGTGAAACATAACAAGTAGTTATTTTCATTTTCCTCACAAAAGAACCTTCATGTTGTGTTTTTGTATATTCTAGAAACATCACTTTCGGGAACTGACTAAGGAGGCTCAAGAATCTTTAGGAGAAATACCCGAAGCTTTCACAAACTACTGGACAAGTCGTTTCCCGTTATTATTAGTCCACGCATATCTGACAATGCAATGTGTTTCTGAGGAAAATACATTTCACAGTTATTATGACAAATCTTACAGGTATTCTTTAAGTATATTTAGGCATCAAGTACATAACTATATAAAATTAAACCCAGTTAGCCAGCCTAGCGAGGCGAATTTAGAACACTTCGAGAAGAAAAAAAGCGGGGCCGATGAAAAAGCCGACTTCTACGAAAAATATAGAAGTTATAGTACGAGAAATAGTCCCAAAAGGAATCCGATTATTCCTATTGTAGCTACGAACAGCGGCGGGTTATATAGGAATAATCAAAGGAAAGTTATAGACGTGAGTGTCAGTGATATAACTGTAAGTTTTAGAGATGTTATTAAGGATAACCACGGGAACGGGTCGATTTATAAACCGCCGCCTAGAAGGGAGACTTATCCCTTAAAAAAACCGAATAAAAAAAAGAAAAAGGTGGATGAGCCGCTTGTTTGGGCAATCAGAGATGAAAAATGAGTAAATGTGGTGAATGAGTGAAGCAAAAAGATAAAATACTGCATAGACAGAAAGCCCTTGAACTGACGCTGGCCTAAGCTGGTTTAAGTCTTGTAGACTATGACTTAGTAAAAATATGTTTGCTGCTATGGTACAGGGCGCGCGGGGTATAGCTAGTTATTAATATATCTTTATTTTCAACCAACTTAAAAAGTTCAGTACAGAGAATATAACACCAAATATACAGTGGATAAAATCCAAATAATAATAAAAATCATGTTTAGTTACTATGTATTAATAACTCCATCGAAATTATTTACAAAAAAATGATAATAATATATAATACGTTAAAGTTAGTTTGGTTTTAAAAAATATTTTTTTAGTTTTTTTTTTAAATCCATAATTTCGTTATTTCTTTAATTTTTTTCGGCAAATTATTGCAAATTTTTATTTCTTTACATAATATTCATCTTTGGCCAAAAGTACTCTTTACCATAGGTGTTTGAATATGACGGTTTTGTCTCGTGAATAATGTTGGTCGGGTGAAATATTATATTCGATTGTTTTTCTTTAATAATAATAGAGTTAAAAATTTAAATATCCGTTTGGTTCATACAAATTTATAGTTGGTTCTAAAAAAGGAAGTTTATGTATGCATTTAATTATTTTGTTTTGTAGTTTTTTTAATGGCTGAATTGTAGTTAAATTCGCTGATCCCCAAATTGAAATCATATACTGTAATTTTGAATAAACCAAAGAATAATATATATTTTTTAAATATTTTAATGATATATAGTTTTTAGCTTTAAACAAAATGCCAATTTTTGGTGAGATGTAACTCTTAAATATTCAATATGTTTTTTCCAATTTAAATTTTCGTCAATATATAAAAATTTAATTGTTTTAGTATATTTAATTATATGATTATTGAAAGATAGTGAAGAAATATTATTATTTTTTAATTTTGATTTACTTATAAACAAAAGATGATTTATTAAAATTTAATGATAATTTATTAATTTGAAGCCATTTACATATTATATTTTTAGGTCGTGGTTAATGTTATTATGAATTTGAGCATAGTCTTCATGAAAATATACAATAGTATAATAAATAATACAATCATCGGCAAATAATTTTATTTTACCTTATTTTACTATAGAATTAATGTAGATTAAAAAAAAAGTAGGTCCTAAGGTTGATCCTTGCGGAACACCACAAGTTATGTTTTTTTTTGTGACCTTTTAATATTTTCAATTTGAACAAACTGTTTTCTATTACTTAAGTATTTTTTTAACAATAAATAAATATTTCCCTGAATTCCAATATTGTATAGGCATTTAAGTAAAATGTTGTGATTGACTGTATTAAATGCTTTACATAAATCTAGGCAGCATTTTTGGTTGCTATCAACGTTTTGTTGAATATCTTTGATAATATCTGCAGCTGCAACTTCTGTATCTCTAAATTTACGAAGACCATATTGAGGAGAGAGTAATTTTTTTTCTTCTAAAAAATTTACTGTTCTAATTAAAATGTTTTCAAAAATCTTTGAAAGTGGGTAAAACTACTAAAATATTTTCTGCATTTGTAAAAACTGGTGATACTTTTGCTATTTTTAATTTGTCTGGAAATGACCCGGTTTTAAAAGAAATTTTGATCAGATGATGTAATATAGAAATTATATTATACTTATGAATTTCAATAATTTTCATGGAAATATTATCAAATCCTGTGGCTTTCTTCGAATTAAGTTCATGGAATATTTTGCCTATTTCTTCAAATGTGATATCTTTTTTATTTAAAAAATTTAAAACTTTGCCCTAATTTAACTTTCGCTTTATCTCTTTTCTTACCGTTTACCAGATCCCAATGGTAAGGACACCCCCGTCACTGTATGTTTTTACTTGTTAAAACGGTTGACCCGTTATTCTAAATATAAAATAATATGTATGTAGTATCTTATCTTATGTAAGGTCAGTTAGAGTTATTATTTATTTAAATAATAAGTTTAAAGCTTACAAATTATTTTAAGGTTTTTAACACTTTTGTACTGTGATATGTGCCTTCGGGTTTGTCCGTCTGTATTCGCGAACTTGTACTTCCCGAATTTAGGGTTTGTCCGGTTTTAGTAGACTACTAAATTTTAATATAATGCGTCACTTTTTGATTTAAAAACACTTTTTTTTCAATTTTAATTATTTTAAGGTTTGAAAGTACACAAGATCGCAAGGTGATGGTCCAGGTTTGTTTAATACAGGCAAACAAACCTCTTTTACTATAAGCACTTTTGTTTAACTTTTATGAGGGTTTGCATAGTTTTTATTGGTTTTCGGTGGACCAAATATACTATTTTAAATAAAGTAATAGTTTTTTTATTTAATAGACCTATTGAATCAGGATAGGTAAGACAATTTACCGTGGACGGCATATAACGCCTCCTACATTTAAAATTTAGCATTTAATTTTATTCCTAATTATGTAGGCTTTGAGTCCCCTCCCTCATGCTTCGGGCTGCGCCGCTGGATCTATGCTAACACAAAGAAGGTCTAGATGACATTTTTTTAGATTTTATTACAGTATAAAGTTTCATTATTTTTATAAACAATATTTTATAAGTTAAGATTAATATGTGAGATTCGAGTTAGTCCGGCCAAACGTTCTCTTCGATCCAATCTAAGTACCTGGCTACTCTGGTATAAATTCCGGGGACTTTGGTGCCGCACTGCACCCCGTAGGAGACGACCCCTACCACTGCGTAGCCGCCTTCTTTCTTTTGGATCTGTAGGGGACCACCCGAATCTCCCTAAAAATGATGTAGATTTTTTCCAACGTCTAAAGTCTGTTTCCTATTGTCTGACAGCTAAGAACCCTTATTAAAAATGCAACACACAAATTTTAGCTTACCGGGTGGACATATTATTTTTCGCCTGAAAGTATATCTTTTTAGTAACAATACAGGTAGTTTAAACACTATAGAGATTGTCACACCCCTAATTTTACCTTTCACAATAGGGTTGTAAAATTGTAACAATAAGGCAAGTCGATGATTTAGAATAAATCTTCGGACAGTGGCGGTAGTTTAGGTTTTCATTTATGAAATATAAATTACTTTTGTTCCTGCCTGTGCCGTGTTGTAAATAAATTATACATAGTAAAAACTTTATCTGATTTAGTTCTAGCCGATACTATACATTAACAAAACAAGGTAAAATTGTGAATTGTGTATCGTTTTAGGAGAACAGGTCTGCCAAAAAATTCGACCGTTTTAACCCATTTTTCTAACGGAGTTACCTGTCCTCTTAAGTTGCAATATTATGGTACGTTCTTATTTTAATTTTTTTTTGGTTTCTATATGTAATTTTTATTTATAATTTATATTTATTCGTATGTAGTTTTTAGGGTGAGCAAAAAAGATTTGTATATTTAACTGAATTAATTTTATTTTCTCAATACAAAAACAGTTCATACTTATAAAAGAGTTAACAAATTAAAGGTCTAGATGGTGTTTGGTGCACAACTGCATCGTGCACATTTATTGTCTTTGCTTTTAGGTCAAGTACACCTTTACAAAACACCGGGGAATAATTATTCGCCATATTTGTATTATTTTTATAATATACACACAAGCTTTCGATTAACACATTAAAAATAAAACTAAAACTACCTCACTTGAAGTTGGAAATATTCTATGACATAAGCCACCTACCTGTATCCCTATGCTATAATAGATAATTTAATTGCTTAATGCTTAAGATCAGGTACCTGTTATTGTTACCCTTATTGTTTATTGAGGTTTTATGACTCATGACCCTCAGCTGTGCTGTCAGGCTTTAGGAAGCAGAGTTTAATAATAGTATATTATAGGGAAAAGAAAACCATAAAGTCTTTCTCCACAATTTGGAGAAAGACTTTATGGTTTTCTTTTCCCTATATTATTCAACTCCACTTTGAGTATGGACTACTTCTTCAAAAATAGTATATTATTTAACGAGCGTATAATGTAGGCCATAATAAAACGACGATGAAGTTTACGGCACGAGCCAATGGCGAGTGTTGTAAATCACGCGAGTCAAATACTATACTTTATCTAAAACCATCCATTTATACAGTGTCTGAAAAAAAATTGAGTTCATATGGGAAATATAATAATTACACTTGTTGTTTTATGATAAATACACTTGTTGTATTATGGATAGCATAATGCTCTTATTAGAAAAAAAAGTTGAGTTCAGATGGGAAATATAATAATTACACTTGTTTTAGGATAATTACACTTGTTGTATTATGGATAGCATAATGCTCTTATTATCAGAAGTATTATGCACCTATTATTGAATGGTTGTAAATAAAATAATTTACCATTATTCTGTTCGCTGTGTAGAGTGTTGACTGTACCATATCCGTATACTACTCTCATTGTTTTTTTTTATCATATTATAATTATTACTTTTAAAGACGATGTCTACATTTAAAAATTAAAGCAAAATTAATAATACTTACTGCACAAGCATCGCTTTTAGTTGTCGCACAAATCTGGGTCTCCAGGATCGTTTTCGTAGAATATTTATTTACTGATGTAATTGTCGCGTTACATTCACTGACAGGCACTGGCTGGATCAGGGCATATTGTAATATACGGGACCTCGATTTAGTGTCGCTGCTCACTAAAAAGATATATAACATGTTTAGCAATTATTACGCAATTAAATAATAAAATGAAGTAAACACGGAAAAATGACGGAGCTATTAACGAAAAATTATAACAACAACAAAATCCAAAACAAATTTGTGGGAATGCTATAAGTTGAACAAGCACTTCACCATGTCTTTTTGCTCGTTACCTGTCTGTCCCCATCCCAATATCTGGAGTCCTAAGGGATCATTCCTGTCGGTGTACAAGCAAGCGGGATAGAGGATCTTGGAAATAAGCACATCTTGTGCCAATTCAACAATTCCAATGTCATTATGCTTCGATACAGGATTGTAATCTGGATGGGGTATAGCATTTTTGACGTCGACATCCTGAGCAGCCTGTGCGTCTCTAAAACAATGGTATTAAAATATACTAGCACAGTATATGGTTATACTATAGGCCTAGGCATGATAATAATACTTTTACACATTTCGCCACTGTCCACAATGAAACTATAATACTAGAATAATACGCTTGGAAAACCACGTGATCTAGGTATATTCTTACGTTATGTCTATAACTCCCATTCGCGCCTTTTTCGGATCACTACAACCATTGCACACAAAACAATGAGCGGCTGTCAACAAAAATCTTGGTGATATTAAAGATGCACCACAGTTCCAGCCAATTTGTTCGTCATCCTCAGTTTGAAACCCTAAAGCTACCTGAAAAAGTATATATATATTACGGTGGAGTGAAGTTATACGTGTCGAAAAAAAAATTCGTTTTTCAAATCCGAATAGCTGCAAAAACATGCTCTACTACTTAACTAAGAGCTATGCGAAAGATAAGTTCCCTAACATTATATTTCGAGGTGCCCCAAAGATCTTATATTTAAAAAAAAACGTGATTTTTATTTAAATTATATAGGTATGTACCTACAGGGTTGGGCAAATGTTCCGGAACGGCTTAATTACAGGCGAACGAAAAGTGATATCGGATCCGGGTTTTGGGCAATCTATAGGACTAAAATTTTACTATTTGACTATTATACCATATATCAGTAATGTCACCAACTGTCAAGTGTTGACGTTATTTTTTTTTTAATGGAACACCCTGTATATTTTTACATTTTTAAATTCCACATAAAATTATAATTATTTTTTATTAAATGAAATTAGTCTATACTTCATAGTTTCCGAGATATTGACTCTCGAAAAGTGACATTTTTGAATTTTAACAGCTTATAACTTTCTAACAGTATGTCTTAGAGCAAAATGGCTTACATGTCCCTATCTTCAATTTTCCCAAAAAAAATCAACTTCCGGTTAAACCGGAACACCTATATTTCCTGCTTTCGAGTTACATCCGGTTTAACCGAAAGTTGATTTTTTTGGGAAGATAATAAAAATTGAAGATAGGGACATGTAAGCCATTTTGTTCTAAGACGTACTGTTAGAAAGTTATGAGCTGTCAAAGTTCAAAAATGTCACTTTTCGAGAGTCAATATCTCGGAAACTATGAAGTATAGACTAATAGTGCATTTAATAAAAAATAATTATAATTTTATGTGGAATTTAAAAATGTAAAAATATACAGGGTGTTCGATTAAAAAAAAATAACGTCAACACTTGACAGTTGGTGACATTACCGACATATGTTATAATAGTCAAATAGTAAAAATTTTTTCCTATAAATTGCCCAAAACCCGGACCCAATATTACTTTTCGTTCGCCTGTAATTAAGCCGTTCCGGAACATTTGCCCAACCCTGTATATTTAATTATAATATATAATATTCCTTTAATAAAATAATCAAGTTAAAAAGAAAACAAACTCTTTGGCAAAAAAAAGTATACAAACTAAAACAGAAATGATAATTTAAAATAAACATTAGTTGCATAAAAAAATTACTGTTCAATTTTCGCGAAAATTTTCTAATTTAAAAAGGCTTGGGCCACCTCGAAATATAATGTTAGAAAAATTATCTTTCGCATAGCACTTAGTTAAGTAGTGAAGCAGGTTTTTGCAGAAATAGGCGCCGCGGCTTTTTAACGAATTTTAGTGTATGTATAATAACAGAACTTAGTTTTGAAAAACTAATATTTTTTTTCATGATCATTGATTTTTTTTTATTTTAAAAATTCTTGGGGCACCTCAAAAATCAATTGTAGAGAAACCATCTTTCGCATAGCTCGCATGAATTATGCAAGACAGTATTTTTACACTTACCGCGTGAGGAAACTGTCCATCTTTGGCATTTTCCCCATTAAATATGTGAAATTCGATTTCTGGTTTAATTTTGTAGTCCTTGTAAATTTTTTTGCACACTAGAATAAAATAGAAAGGTCAAATGCTAAGGAGTTGCTATTTAAATATAATAATCGCACACGACAATACGACAAATCCCAAAACTTACTTTTTTCACATTTCCTCTCCTTTTTGTCACCTACGTTATCACGATTTGGAATATTGCCACCATCGCCAGACCAGATATATTCCCCTACAGTCGTTGTTTCACTTACCGGATTCCTGTATGCAAGATCTGGACAACAGACTATCTAGGAATGAAAGAAGCCATTTATATTTCACAAAAAATATTTTCCCATATAAACTTTTATACCCCTTTCCGTGAATGCCATGTTTTTTTGTTACCTACTTATTTAAATTTACTTATATGTATCTTGTTGAAATTTACCCCCTCCCTCCATTTCTACATCCTAGGAGCAAAGTTTCCCAGAAATCACGTACGTAACATAGTACCAATTTTCAGCAATATACCTAGCTTAATTATAGATTGGTAACCCCCTCAAAATTGGCTAAGTACATTAATTTTTTCAACCCCTAAGTAAATTTTGAATAACTCCCGAAACACGTATATTTTTATTTTATTAAAGGGACCTATACAGGGCCGAATTAACCACTAACATTAACAAATATGCCCTAGACCAGCTATACTCTAAGTGTGTTCCGCGGAACCCTAGGGTTCCGCGATACCTCTGTAGGGGTTCCTCAAGAATTTAGAAAAAAAATCAAAACACCTCTCTCATTATTTTGTGAAGATTATGGCAGCAAACATAAAACACTGCTGCTCCATACAGAAGTGCAATGGCTGTCTCGGGGTAAAACTTTAACAAGGCTATTTGAACTTAGAGCCGAGTTACAAATGTTTCTTTCAGCAGATACTTCTTTTAATTTGAAGGACCGTTTGTATGATAAAACTTGGTTGTTCCGATTGTCTTTTATGGCGGATATCTTTCAAAAACTGAACGAATTGAATTTATCATTGCAAGGTAAACAGACAACAGTGTTTCAGGCCTATAACAAAATAACTGCCTTCAAAAGAAAATTAGATTTTCGGATTATTTGTGTTGGTAAGAAAGAAATAGAAAGCTTTACGTCACTCAGTGAGTTTGTTAGCGATAACGACTCAGAAATGTTTCAAGATGATGTGTTTGAAGAATTGGTCCAATATCTCAGTTCGATGCGCGCATCTTTTGAAAAGTATTTTCCCGAAGAACAGAATACAAAAATGAAACTGAATTCATGGATTCATAATCCTTTTTTACCCAACTTGGAAAAGCCCGAAAGTATGTCAAACGAGATATATGAATCTCTTTTAGAAATGTCATCAGACACAAGTATGGAGTCACTGTTCAAAACGACGCCTCTCAACGGTTTTTGGTGCAGAATCCGTGATGAATATCCAATGCTTGGCAAAATGGCTCTGAATATTCTTCTCCCGTTCCCAACAACATATTTGTGCGAAACAGGATTCTCAACCTATGCAGCCACGAAAACAAAATATCGCAATAGACTGGACGCCGAACCTGATATGAGACTTCAACTGTCTTCTATCAAACCTGATATCAACCAATTGATGAAAAATAAAAAACAGTTTCATTCCCATTAGTTAGATTTTTTCTTTTTTAATATCTTCTATTATTGTACTTGCCATGTGGTAAAGTAAGTAATAATTAGTAACTGTTACATTGTACTTTTATTATGCTTATTAATAAAGAATACACTTTTAAAAACTATTGTTTTATTGTAGGGTTTCATCAAGTATTTTGCTTCCCAAAAGGGTTCCGTCACCAAAAAAGTTTGAGAACCGCTGCCCTAGACTATGGCGCCTCGAACGAAATAGGCGCCGCGGCTTTTTAACGAATTTTAGTGTACCTATAATAACAGAACTATTATTTTATACATTTAAATCACTATTTAAACTATGGCATAATCGCTAACTATCATACCTATAAAGTATAAAGAACATTCCACATTCCAATCTAAATAAAAATATTCTAAATTAAAGTATTAAGACTATTTAGTTATCAGATCTCGTGAAATCAACTTCCTTCGACGACATTATTCAAAATTTCTCGAGTCAAAAATTTGGAAAAAAATATTTCTAGTATCATAATACTCTCAAAAATATGTCGTTATTTTTAAAATTACCTTTAATAAAAGTTTTTGGGCATTGAGCCACGAAAACTGTTCCTTTATTACCTTTATATTTTTTGCTCAAAACATTTACATATATTATCGTATTTGTTGATGTCATTGATCTTGTGAATAACGAGTTGTTATTGATAGTTTTAGAAGTGATCCCTATACTTTAGTTTTTATCATTTTGTGTATTTATAAGGAACCAATCTACCAATGTCCAATATCAATAGCGCTGATTTTGTGTTTTTATGTGTTTTATTTTTTTTGTATCTTAATTAGCTGGATTAGTCGATTAGTTTTTTTGAACTTTGGAAACTACCAAACTCTTATTAAGTTATGATATTTTAAGTTAATTGTTTTATTCATTTCACATTTTGTAAACATTAATTATTAATGTTAAGTTGTTTGTTTATATATATGTACTTCTATTTTTTGTTTTATAATTTTCCCTGAATACTTACATGTATTATACGTTTATTACAATTAAATTAAATTAATCTATGACTTTGTTTTTCAACAAAACGTGCAAATTTCCGCTTGCAAAACATATTTTTACGAGATTTAGGCACAAATTTGATCATCCGTATCATGACTCGCTCAATTTTTTATAATCAAATTTGAAATTTAGAAAAATAGGCGCCAGAATTTGTCTGGCCTAATGCGTCAAACGACCTTAATTCGGCCCTGGACCTATACACCAATTTTTAGACCTCCGCGAGTTTTTAGTTTCTGAAATACAGACATTCCTATCAACATTTCAACCATGATCGATACCATTTCCATACAACTGCGCAAACTCCGCAGGGCCCATTCAAATCGCATGCCGGGGATATTTTTTCATCGTGCCGCTGTATTGGCATTGTATGTGATTGGAAATAGCGATTTAAAAAAATTAATAAATGGCGAAGACACAACCTTAAGTTACCTCTTGTAATCCTTGGAAGCCGCACGTCTTCAATTCATGCTTTCCTTTGTTTTTCAATGCATCCAAAGCGGTGGCACAATTTTTAACATTTTCGCATATTCCTTGATATCCCAGTAGTTGGCAAGATGAACCCTCTAAAAAATTAAATGAATAGAAACGTCCCTATAGTGCCAAAATACTTACTAGTAGTAGTAGTAGTAGTAACATCATGTTTTATTTAGCAAAAAAAGCTACAATATATAAATTTTTTTTAACAACATTTTTTAGATTTATTTTTAATTTTAAAACGGAACCTTCTCTTAACAAAAACAGACAGCAAAGTTAAACATTTTGCAAATTGTATCAAATATTACGTATCATTTTGTTTTTAAATACATGTAATTTTAAAGTTTTTTTAAATAGTTTTAGTTATATTTGAGATTTAATAGAATTTTCCAAATTATTACATTTTATCAAACCTTTATGGAAAATAGACTTATAAATAAAGTTGTAAGCTAATGTTTTAGACACTCTTTCAAAAAAAAATTTTGATTAGTTCTTGTTTTATAATTATGATGGTCATAATTAAAAGAACAAATTTTTTAAACAATCCAATCAGGCAATACATTATCTTTAATTTTATGTATAAAGATACATACTAAATAAAAAATTAAATTTCTGACATTCAACCAATTTAATTTTTTAACATAAAATTAATTTTTGTATATTTGTCACAATTTAAAATAATCCGCATTACCTTATTTTGTAAAATTTGTAATTTATCAAATATTTCCTCACTAGCACAATATAAAATGGAAGAACAATAAAGAAAATATGGTAATATAATAGTATTGAATACAGTTGTTATAGTTTTAGAAAACAAACTTAATTAGAACTGATTCTTTTAAAATAACCTACTTTTCCGGCAATCTTCGATATGATACTTTCAAAATAATTAAAATTTTTTTATTTTGAATCAATAATTAGCCCTAAATAGTTAAAACTGTTTACTAATTCCAATTTTTCACCATCAATTACAACATTTATATTTTGAAAATTTAAATTATTACCCATAACCATACATTTAGTTTTTGAAATATTTAATTTTAATTTATTTACTTTTAGCCAGTTTAATAATATATTTATCTCAGAATTTAGAGTATTTAGACCTCGATTTAGACCATAAAAAATATTTCATTAATGTAAATTAAGGTGTCATCAGCAAATATTTGTAACTTAGACATTTTTAAAACTAAAGGCATATCTTTGATGTATAAAATAAATAATATTGGACCTAGTATACTTCCTTGAGGAACTCCTATATGATTTATTTTTTTATTTGAATATGTTTCTGATATTTTTGTTTTTGCTGACCTGTTACTTAAATAATTTTTAAACCATTTATAAACGTTTCCGCGAATACCATACTGATACAATTTACTCAGTGATCTAGCCCTGTCAATTGCTTCGAATGCCCGCTTAAAATCCAAAAATACAGCTATAACATTTTCCCCTTGATCAATGGTTCTCTTCCATGTCTCAATCACACATTGAATGGCTGTCTCTACTAATTTACGTTATTAGTGCGAAATGTGATGCGAAGCCTAGTTGTTCAGATCGAAGTGCGAAAAATGTTCTTTTATTTTTTTACAAAATTATTTCAATATTTGCCAATTTGCATATATGTCATATTTTTAATTAGGAATATAGGTATTTGGGTGAAAAGTATTTGAAATGATAATTTATTACGCTTTGATACCGTCGCAAATATATTAACAACCTCTGGGTATGAATAGGTCAAATTTAAATAAAGATAACATAAATATACATATTTTTTAGCTTTAGGTGTATGGGCTGGCTGGTCCCTTGTTTATCTTAGACCGATAATTTATGTTCAGTTATTAAAAGGTATTTTGCGTAGCTATATATTCTGTGTTGCGTAGCTATATATTCTGTGGTATTATATTGAAGAATTAACTTGCTAAGTTTCGACTTGATTTATTTACTAAGGAGTTAAAATAAACAAAGGAGTCAATATTTGATCACCTTAAAATTTTCCATGGGATTTCCTCTATACCGGATGGGGCACCGCCAGCCTGACCATGGGAAATCCCATGTAAATTTTGCTACCCTCGAATATTGGCTCCCCCATTAATTTTACATCAAAATTTTATTAGACTTTTTTGAAGGTACTTGTATTATGTAGTAGCACACCAAATTTTATTAATTTATTATAAGCCAATTAAGAACTATTTAGAAAAAAGTGTTCGTGAAATTCTTAAAAATTAAATACCGTTATGATACATATCTCTAGGAAAGCACTAGTAATAATGTCAAATGTTACTAGATATCGTTTTATGTTTTAACATGTTTTACTAGTTTTACAGTCACCGGCGTATACAAGGGGGGTAATGGGGGTAATTACCCCCCCCCCCCCCAAGATTACTTAGGCGTTGTTTAATTTTTGTCCTTACTCCTTAAAGCTGCTATTATCTAGTATCCTAGCCAGGCACGTAGCTAGGGGGGAGGGTACAGGGGGCCTGAACCCCCTCCGAAACTCGAGCTCTGATTTCGGCAACATAGGCAATACATTAAACATTTCCTACACTATTACATTTTCTTCACCTCAATTATTACCAGGTTTGTTTTTGAGATTTTCTTGAGGATTTTGTGTTGTGTTTTTTATTTTTCCCACTTGAAAACCAAGCACCATGATTCAAAAAAGGGCGTGGCACCCAAAAATTTTTCGCCTGCGGCGCTTTTTTTTGCGCCTTCGGCGCGATCCCGATACCCCCCCCCAAAAGAAATCCTGGCTACGTGCCTGATCCTAGCCGATCGATTACCCCCCCCCCCCCCCAAACGCATGAGCTGGATACGCCGGTGTTTACAGTATTCAAGAACAAAAAATAACAATGGTACTACATAGAAATAGTTCTCTGAAAGTATCGAATTTGAAATTTGAAACCGCTTATAAGAATACAAAAATATGTTGTAAAAATAATATTTCATAAACATATTTTGTTTCCTTCAAAAATATTATTTGTTTGTAATAATATTCTGAGTTTAAAACAACTTTATTACAAAACTTTCATTTTATATACAGACTGTCCGCGGATAGAGTTTGCCAATAGCACAAATGGATGAAAAATTTCATTTTTCGGGAAAAAATCATTCTTGATAAAAAGTTTTGCTTGAAAAAAAAATGCAATTCACGAAGAGAAAATTTTGATTTTTTATACACGGTTCGCAAAAACTTCAAAAACATGACTTTTCTGCAAGAGTAAACTACCTTTATTTTTCAGTTTTGACCAAAATGCCAATTAGAAAACTTATTTAGAATAACGTTTGTAATTTAAATCCGAGATTTAAAACAAATCTTCGATTTTTTTCAGTTTTTTTAATTTTTAGAGGTAAAAGAATTTTTTTTTGGATAGCAGCATTAGCAGTTGAAATACATACATTATCAATGACAGAGGGGTATCAAAAAGTATCAAAAACTGATTTTTGGTGTTACCAGAAATATGTATTTTTAATTTCACAAATGAATTGACCCCGGAAATAACACAAAAAAATCTTATAATAACAACAAATAATAATAATTTCATAATTTGCTATTCAAACATTTCAAACACTCCCCCTCCATATTCAACACATTTTCCAGCTGTAAACGAATGTGGGAATGTGGTCAAAACTTCTTCGATTTTCTTCAATTTAAATTGTTTGAACAGCTTTAACAATTCGCTGTTTGCGAAGCTGTTAGTGATGCCGCCGAGACGAGAAATTCTCGTGTCTCGTCTCGACGAGACGAGAGTGTAATGCCCTGCCCTTTTTCTATCTTTAATTGTAGGGAGCTTTCACTTTAGTCAGGCAGGAGCACTGCAAATATTTGAAGGGGAGCAGGGCCGGTCCTAGAGTACGTACTATCAGTAAAACAAGATATTAATTTTAAAAAAAATAAATATATTGAAAAATAGAAAAATTAAAAAATAGGGTGCAACAATAGAATACATAGGTTGAGTTGCAAAAAGGGGCAAAATCAACAATATACAATGGGTTAAGGCAAAATCACTTTTTCTTCATCCCGCACTTCACTTTCACTGCCTTAAATTTTTAAGTTAGAGAGCCACCCAGTTAATTTCACAATTTCCTTTTTATTATACCTTAGGACTTAAAACACTCACTTTTTGGATTGATGGTTTTCTTTGTTTAACTGATTTAGAATAGGAGCTATAATATTTTCGAAATTTTTAAGGAACTAGATATCTTACTGCTTACTGGATTACTAGATGACTGCCTTAGATAGGACGCGCGCTAGTATTTATAGGAAGTTTTTGGTATGTGGGAGAGGCCTCCTATTTCTTAAGGAATGCGACAAACAACTCGGGGTCACTGTATTGCGCAAAAAGTTGAACTTTGTTTTTCCTAGAAGTATCTTTGTCAAAACAAGTCAGGGTCAAATCTGCGGGTTTACACGGAGTTCTTAGAAAACAAGTCAGGGCCAACTACTTGACCGGTGAAGAAGTGTGAGAATGGAATTTAACTCAAGGTTTTCTTATTTTTTTCTACGAATATGTCGAAAGATTTTGTTATTAAAAATGTCAAGAATGTGTTTGAAGGTTACTAGGGTTCAAAACCCAGAAGGAATTCGCACTGAATGTCACGTACACCAAAAGATTGCTCAACTTGTTTTTGGGAAAGAATTTACTTTGTTGAAGAATTTTTAGTCGGTAGTTGTAAGCTCCAGTGAACGCTTGTGTCCTATCATTGCTTACTACAAGAATATAAAGGTAGCTTTTAGTGATCCATTTGTGCTTTAAGTTTTCTTTTTGAATGGTTTTTATTTATTTCCAAAGTATCATTTAAAATTTTTAAATCTTTAAGAACACGGCCCCCGTTAATTTAAATCAAGAATTTCTATAATAAATTTTTATAAATTTAAATTATTTTCAAAAATAATTTTTTTATTTATTCTACTATACCCATGTCGAGACATCACATTACTCTCTGCCCAAAGAAAACGAAGCAAATAATTAATTTATTTTCTTCGTTGACTTCCTTCCCATATCGAAAGAAATGTTATTTTACCTTGATCGGTATTTGTTTATGTTTATGTTTCGCGTCTCGCCTATCCCAACATACCAGCCCGGCGACCTTGTCTCTTGTCTGGCAAATTTCTCATGACTGGGTTTACTTAGCTAGTTTTTAATTTTATTTAATAAAAATTTTATGTTTTTATGTTTTTAAGCCATATTTCATCGTATTCATCGCGTCGAACCAAATCCAAAAGGAGTGTTTTATCTCTTCCATAAAAAAATACATTTTTTTAAAACACAGAATAACAAGTAATATGTAACTAAATGATACGTAAAGTGATCATACGTCCTATTGTCAGTGGGACAGTATGGTGTATTATTATTTTTTTTAATAAAGCTTTGTGTCCTGGTTTCTTAAGGAAACCTATCTGGACATAAAAATCAGTTTTTTTTTTCTGCAATAATACTAATCATGTTAAATATTTAAAAAACTTGGAAAACAATGGCTTTTATTTTTAATTCGTCACCAACGTTTTTCCTTTTATTTTTAAACAATTTTTCAGGATTTTGACTTAAGAAATAAAGTGTTTATTAAAGTGGTTATGGTGTATTATTTAATATAAATTATTAATTTGCATTTTTGGCGATAAAATAGCGAATGAGCTTTCAGAAATGTGAGCCTACGGCACTTCCACTTTATGTCCCTTATTTTTTTTTTTGTAAATTATAATCACTTTACCTATGCCTAAACTCTATTACAAAATTGATTTCTATTAACACTGATGTGCAAAATAAATCAATTTCAAACCAAGAAAATTTTCATTCTTTAAAAATACCATAATAATATAAAAACAAGAAAAATTTTCCTTCATAAAATATCATACTGAATAAAAGTTAATTTTTCAGAATCAAAACAAGAAAAATTTTCCTTCTTAAAAATACCATATTAGAAATCAAAACAAGATAAATTTTCCTTCCAAAAATTATCATAAGAAAAATAAAAATATTCAAATTTTTTTCTGAATCAAACAAGCAAGCGGTTTTTTACTTGAAATGATCAACGATTTATAGTAGCAATAAAAATGCTCACACAACCAATAAAAATAAAAATGACTTGTTTCAATCCCCAAAATAAAATTTCCTTTTTTTTTTTCGTTAGCCAAACCTACACACTCCATGTTTGCTTTGAAAATCTCGCAAAACCCTTTATTTTATTTTATTCCCAATAATTTCGTTTTTTGATTTGATATATAAAATACATTATAATTTTCTAATAATATATCTTTTTGTACAAAAGAAAAATATTCGTTTTACTTGTTGCTGACTGGTTATGACGAAAAAATTTAAAATTTCTTTAACTGAATACGTTTTTTTTTGTAATTAAATTTAAAAAAATATTTTTCTTTTCCATAAATTTGTTTTTTTTACTTACAGAAACATATTACAGTTTTTATTTAGTCCTCAACACCACTGTCGTCGCTTTCAGGCTCCGGCCTATCTAGGTTGAAAAGAAGGCGCATGCCTCCTTCAGGGTAAGGTACGGGTCTTACTCGGTATCTGGCTCCTCCTGGTCGTAGATAGGGCGGCGCACCGGGGTGGGCGCCGGCCTGGGGGGCTGCTGGGGCTTGATTTGGTACTTCTGCCGGCAGTATTCTGATCATGGGAAGAATTGGATTTGCTGGTCTAAGAGGCCTTCCTGCTTGAAATACCATGGGAATAATAGGGGGGAGGGGCCGCAATGGGAGCGGTCCACTTGCAACTAGGGGAGTTTGGCTTTCGGCTTCTTGGCGGATTGGTCTTCTTGTTTGGGTTGACATATTTTGGGTTTCTATAGAATTGGTCTGTGTTGAAACATCCCTGTTGTTAAATTGAGAAGGTAAGTTTCGGGGTTGTTGTTGACAAACTGGGCAACAACAACCCGGAAGTTGGACATAGTTCCAGATGCGCCAGAAATAGTCAGGTGTAAATAAACGTTCATTTGGGTGTACACATAGTGCACAGCTGCACTGCGGCTCCATTGCTTGGTTTGACTGTACGGCCATCCTTGCCCTAAAAACTTGATAGCTTGTGTGTACCATATCTCTCCATAATGCTAAGGTCGCACGAATGGGCCACAATTCATGAGAACACGGAAAGTCACGGTCATAAAAATTAAAGAGTTCCCATAAATGATATAACGCCATTCGATACAAAATAGACACTGTAGGGAGATCTTCTATCATCCCTATGTACATCATGAAGATCACTAACCACGACATTTTTAATTAAGCCTAATGACACTTTGTAACTTTCGTTATTGATTGCAAGTACTCGTAGAAAGATCTGACAAAACTAAAAATTTTTAGCGTTTCCATTCTGGTTTTGTTAAAATTTCCTAATTTTTACAATTCAGCAGATTCCCAATTTTTCTGATGAGAACGAGGTTTCTATGGGAAACTAAAATAGCAGATTCAGCAGGACCCTGACATTCCAAAATTGTGCGTAACAATTTTTTAAACTAAAAATCTTATCTTTGAATAACACACCTTGAACTAAGTCGTTTGTTTATCTTAAAATTTCCGCTTTTTGCGTCTGTTGGTGGTTCACTGCTGATATAGTTTTTTATTTCCTTGAACAGTCCTACTAGCGCCATCTAATATCTAAATTCCTATTTAACAATCCTGGTACGGTAGACTTCAGAATGTAAGTAGCTTAATACCATATTACTGCATTGCGTTTCCGCTAGGTGGTACAATGTCGGTTTGAAAAGTTCTATTTGTAGTTACGTAGTGGATTCTTATTTACTTCATAGATGGCTCTACTAATTCTATTGGCGATTTTCTTATTTCCTATTTGCTGTGGCAGCTTGCTTTTCGTAGATCGTCCACGTGTTAGCGCCTTGAAGCGGCATTGGAATCGATATTTGACCTGGTACTTCGCTGTGCAGAGCCTGTCTTAGGCCGCCAAACGACCATGATTGTAGTTCGTTCGTATTTTCGGTTGACTGCGTTGGCTCCGGAATAGGTTTTGGACTTTGAGTATTTGGTGTAATCTCCGTCTGAGTTTCTGTTGGTTCTTCATTTTTCCAGTAGGTATTTACATTCTCATTTTCTTTCTTACTGTTTCGTTGAATATCTCGGTAATGTTTTTCATGTAAAATAAAATTTGTTAACGAAGTCCAGCAAGCTCCAAATAGGTAAAACGAAAAGCCTTTAAATCTGTGCAAAGCCATGGCATTCATTGAAGTTTCCAAAATAAACTTGATAGCTCGAAAAATAAAATAAATTCCGAGAAGACCACTAGTAAACTCTCCCAAAACCGTGAAATATCCATATAGTGTTTTTATAGTAGAATTGGCCAATTGTTCGATATCTAATTGGTCAAATAGGGATAATGCAGAGTATCCTTGTGAATTCACGCTTTTTCCTGCCATTTTTCTAATGATTATATTATTTAAGGCAGATCTCTCAAAATTAAACATCATATCATCTGTGGCTTGTTTCATTTCATTTACTGTATATATTCCACCCGTTCCTAGACTTTTAATGGTTTGAAAGGAAAATGGATGTTCGTCGTCCACTTTTAATTGCTGAGGGATAATTCCAAAATTTGGATAAGGATCAAACCCGACCCATTTGTTCTCTAAATAATACATGGCTGGCATCATGGTATTGCATTCAATTTGTTGCGCATGCTCCTGGAGTATGCGAGTTCTTGGAGATAAAAATAGGCTACGGTTATAGGCAGTAACAGGTAATTCTACATAACAGTTTTGATCCCTCCTCACATCTACTATGATTGGCAAACATCGTACAATATATAAAACTTCACCCACAACGTGAGCTAGGTGGCCTGGTTGATTTTTTTTATGAGAGATGCTACCGAATCTGGGGCTAGAGGGGCCATCAAAAGACGATTCTTCATAATTTCTCTATTTAGTAGGCATCTTCGATGAACTGTATAGGCCATAATTTCATTAAAACCTCTTTTAAACGATTGTTCAACATATAAAAATTTTGTATTGATATAAGTTATTAAATCTGCGTCTGGATTTTCACCACTGCGCATAGTCCATGGAGTGATCTGTTCTGCACTTTCTTTTTCTACAATTATTAATCTTGGATGCTCGCTTTCCCATACGTTAATTCCACATAAATTATTTCGTTTTGTTAATTGTATGGCAAATATTTTTGCTCGGTCTTCTATAACTACGTAACGATTTCCACTAGAGTTGGCTTCTTTTTCTTGGAGAAATGTAGCGGTTCCTTCATAGATTGTATTGTAATGAGTACATGGCTGAGTGGTAGTTGTATCCCAAACAGACTCTCCAAGAATATAGTCCATACAAAATCCTTCAAGAAATGGACAGGTAACGCCATTGGGTAATTTTATTTCGTTGTTGTCAAGGGTAACCTTTGTAAAATAATCTCGCAAAGTAATCCTTACACTTCCCTGCACGACTACATTTTTCCATTTGTTTCCATTTTCACTGTATTGGCTTCCTTGGCAATTATATTTATTATCAATTTCTCCGGCTATATCCACAGCAGTAGTAGTTGTTGAGTTTGGCTCTAGTTTGTTGATAATTGTTTGACTAAACCCACGGTATTCTCGGTATCTATGAATTTTCCTGCATTCCTCAGCACCTACCTGATGCACATATGTTGCAATTGCATCATTGGCCATACTGGCATGCGAGAAAGCGCCACAATAGGTAATTAATCTGGTTACCTCAATCAAACAAGTATGTACATGAACATATTCATATCTTCTTTTTTCGATTACTTGTGTATAGCCAGTTGAAATTTTATAACCATCCTCAGGGTCAGGGCATGATTGTACATCCCGCAAGGATATAGCCGATATATTAGTTGACGGGTTTCTGCAATCATATGCAATTAGCGAACATCTAACCTGTAGATACAGGATACTTAGTATCAACAGCTCCAATTTTCTGTTCACTATAACGAAAAAATACTATTAGCAGTTTATTCTTATATTTTGTGGGTGGCTCTTTATATGATTATTCTAATTCATAATCTTTAAATCGCAGGGGTAGTTTAACTTGACGAGTTCTTGTTCGTTGAATATTATCTTTAATTTGGTTTTCTGGCGTTGGTGTAGTCTCTTCAAAGGATTCGTAGTTGTCTGATTCCGAATCTAGGTTACTTTCCTCATTCTGACTGTCACTGTTCTCCTGGTCATCAAAGTCACGTTCTAGTTCTTCATTTTCATTGTCTATAGATAGTTCGCTATTTGCTTCATCCTCACTGCTTATCTGTAAGTCGTCGTTTTCTTCGTTATCGCTTTCTATTGGGGTATTATTTTCATTAGAACCTATTTCTTCCTCATCAGAGTTTACCCTGTCATCATTTTTATACTCGGTGTGATCCAGTTGATCTTTTGTTTGTTTATTTTCTGTCTCTGGTTTTAATTCAGGAAGTTGATCTAGTGGCGGTTTAACATTTCCTTTAAAGAATTTTAATCTCTCTGCGTGGACCATTTGTTCTTTCTTTCCATTTACTTCCTTAATCTTAAAGGTAACTGGTCCCTTTTTCTCTAAAATGCGATATAGTTCTGACCATTTTGGTTGGAATTTTCTGGCCAAATTTTTTCCTGGTAGAGATGGTAATTTTATGTAAACTAGATCGCCTACTGCGTATTCTTTTCTTAAGTGTTTATTATTGTGTTTTTCACATCGTTTGGAGACACTTACTTCTATGCATTTTTTTGCTTGTTCATGTGCGTATTGCATTTTTGTTATTAATTGACTCACATAATTTTCATCTAGGTCGTACCTTACTATTTTATCCCTTATTGTTAGATGCACAGGCAGCTCCATGTCCCTGCCGAACATCAAAAAAAATGGAGAATTTTGAGTTGCTTCATGACACTGATTTCGATACGCCATCAAGGCAAATGGTAAAATTTCGTCCCAATTGTAGTTGATTTCATTAGTGAAGTGACTAATCATAGTTTTTATGGTCTTATGCATGCGTTCAATAATACCATTTCCTGCGGGATGGTAAGGAGTGGTCTGAAGTTTGTTTATTTCCAACGTCTTACAAATGTTTTGAAACAGCTTTCCAATAAAATTACTGCCACAGTCAGTAATTAACTCTCGTGGTGCTCCATGTCGTAAAATTATGTGGTCCACAAAAGCTCTTGCAACAGTATCTGCTTTCATATCGGGTAATGGTATGCACTCAGGGTATCTAGTTAGGAAATCAATGCAGGTTAAAATATATTTATTTCCATTCATAGTTAGGTTTAATGGACCTACTATATCCATAGCTATTCTAGCCCATGGTCTGGAGGGTACAGGCATCTTTTGCATTTCCACTGGCGGCTGGGGATTTATCTTTCTTCTATTGCACGAGTGACAATTCTCTACGTATCGTTGTACATCTAATTTAAGAGATTTCCAAAAAAAATCTTGTTGAACTAATTGGCATGTCTTTTTCTGTCCAGGATGCGCTCCAAAAAGAGATGCATGATACGTGTGTAGAATTTCAGGTATAATAGACACAGGCGCTACTAGCTTATCGTGTCGTTCGTTATTATTTCTTTTTCTGTAATATAATCCTTCCTCGTCATGATAAAATTCATCGTTATTTAAATGTAATATTTGTTCTTGAATGTATGGATCTTTTTCCTGTAACTTTTTAAGTTCTTCTCTAGTCCATATGACCGAGATTATTGGCTTCAGGTCAGGTTCATTGGTAACGAGAGAAATTTGCTTTGGTACAGGATTCTTAATATTTACTTCGTCAGTATTTAATCTTGTTAAACTATCCACATTTTCATTCATACGTCCAGGGCGGTATTTTATGGAAAAACTATACTCCATTAAAAACATGGCCCATTTTGATAATCTAGAACTTGGATCTTTAATTGTTAAAAGGTACTTTAAGGGTCTATGATCAGTAAAAATTGTGAAATGGGTACCAGTTAGATAAACACGATAAGTTTTTACGGCATACACCACGGCTAGACATTCTCTCTCAATGGTTGAATAACGACGTTCCGCTTGATTTAACGTTCGGCTGGAATAACAGATTGGATGTTCCATACCATCATGAACTTGAGTCAGTATAGCTGCGATTGCTGTTGCACTAGCGTCGGTATTAACAATGAATTCCTTTCCAAAATCTGGATATTTGAGAATAGGCGGAGTCATTAAGGCTTCTTTTAATTTTTCAAATGCTTCCTGTTGTTCCATCTTCCAATTATAGGGTACGTTCTTCTTTGTAAGTAATGTTAGTGGCTGACTAATCCGGGAAAAGTTTGGTACGAATTTTCTATAAAATCCCGTTAGCCCTAAGAAAGCTCTTATTTCTTTAACTGTTTTGGGGACAGGATAATTTTTAATAATTTTTGTTTTCTCTGGATTGGTTGTGTATCCACCTTCTTTAATGACATGACCTAAGTATTCCGTTTCCCTTTTTAGAAAATGACATTTTGTAGGTTTAAACTTCAAGTTGCTTTCTCGCATTTTCTCAAAAATGTGTCGGAGACGTTCTAAGTGAATATCGACGTCATCCACTGAGAAAACTATGATGTCATCTAAATAAAGCAAACATTCAGAGTAACTTAATTTCCCAAAAATGTGCGACATCATACGACTCCATGACGCAGGCGCATTCTTGAGCCCCATAGCCATGCGTGTAAATTCATAATGGTTGTCTGGCGTCGAAAATGCACTTTTTTCTCGGTCTTCTGGATGAAGTGGAACTTGAAAATATCCCGATGCTAAATCCATTGTAGAAAACAGACTTGAACCACTTAGTTTATCTATAGTTTCTTGTATATTAGGAAGAGGGAAATAATCTGGCTTTGTTACGGCGTTAAGTTCCCTAAAATCTATCACTAGTCGATACTGAATATCTTCACCAGGGTGTCTTCGTTTTTCAACTAAAATTGCTGGGAAAGACCAGGGTGACTGGCTTTCAATAATAACTCCGTCGTCCAAAAGTTTCTGTATTTCGTTTTGTAATATTTTCTGTCGGTGAAAAGGTACTCGATATGGTCTTTTTACAATAGGGGGAACATCCTCTGTAATTATTCGGTGCGTCACATTTGTAGTGCAAGTCAGCTTTTGACTGGGAGCCCTAAAGATATCGATATATTCCAGTATAAGATTTTTAACCTTTTCTTCACCTCCATTTGTTGGATTTTCTAGATTTAGTTGTTTTAATATGTCCTGACTGTCTTTCTGTGAAATTTGTCTAATACAGGTTCCAGCGTCCTTCTTTGATTCGATTTCAGCTTCAAAAGCTATTGCAAGGGCAGTATTTTTTTGTATTCGAACTTCGCTGTCGGTCACGTTTGTAAGTTTAATTGGCAGTTTGTTTGATTTACGGCATAACACTCGGGCAACTAGCAATCCTTGAGGAATATCTGCACATTGTTCCATAACTATGTGTTGGGCCTTAACCCTAGATGCGCCTCTCAGAGCTGCTTCACAAATAACTTCACATCTCGGGGGTATAATCATGTCTTCTACTAAGTGTACACTGTTTCCTTTTTCCTGTTTCCTAGAATGTCCGCGTCCGGACGTTTGCACTTCCTCTTTATTCTTCCTAGCTTCGCGAATGCTAGTCGGTTTGGTTTCATTTTCCACTTCGTGTTCCCTTAACTTTGGTTCCAAGGTTTCTCTTATCCCTTCTAGATGTTTATCTTGAATATCCAAACGTCGGCTAAACGCTTGAACATCCGATTCTTCAGTTATTAGCCGTAACGAAGAATCCTTGGTAGAGTTTCCTTGTAATAAAGTTTTCATCTGCTGAATCATTTCTTTTAACTCCCCGATCTCATTTTTTATCTCACATATTTCTCTTTGTACTCCATATACATCATCTGACCTCGATTGTTCTTCTTCTAATTCAATCTTGGTTTCCCATGCATACATACACCCATGTCCCCAATCAATTTTTATATTATGTGTATGTAAGAAATCAATGCCCAGTAAGAAGTCTGCCTGAAAACTGATGGCTTCTACTATCATAAATTCATGCCGTACTAGGTTGTCTTTCCCAAAATTTACTGGAAGGGTGACCTTCCCATATGTAGGGATACTGTTCCCTTGTATGTCTACTAGATTACTTATTTCTTTAATAACCTTGAACCCCTTGGCAATTTCCGGCTTTACTAGGGATATAACAGCTCCAGAATCAATTAAAGCTTTGCAGTTTTTATGTTCAACACTTACCGCGACTACATTTCGTGGTCTCGGGGTTCCTTTCTGCGAGCATGTATATATCCCAACCGTTGGTCTCCTGTTTATTACCATCTTGCCTCGGCCACAGCCGAACTCCGGGGTTGTTGAGCGGCTGTGCTTAAGTTTAAAGCTTGTCCCTGTCTTCCATCTCGATTTGGACATGATCTGGCTATATGTCCAACTTTTTGGCACTGGTAACAGCGCCTCGGTCCTTCTTGAGTTTTTCGTATTTCTCTACAGTCTCTCTTCCAATGACCAGGTTTATTGCATTGAAAACAATTATCGTTTTTTTTTTCTGCCCGAGTGGTACAATTATATGAAGTGTGACCTGTCTTTTTGCAAATAAAGCACGTTCTTGGTTTCCTAATATCTTGATTCTGTCTTACCATTCGACATTCTCGGCTATCTTTCGGATGAAGCAAATTTTCAATGGCTTCCTCTCTTTCAGCTATGTCGAGAGCATTTTTTAAATGGGTTGGATTTCCAGAGAGCACACGTTGCTTTATGGGCATACTTAGCCCTAACATAAACTGACTTGTAAGATCTTGTTCTAATTTTGTTGCTATGGCTTGATCAAAAGCTTTTGTTCCTGTGAGAGTAATTGTTTTGTTTCCCAATATTTTTAGGCGGGTCAAGAACTGTCTACTGCTTTCCCCAATCCTTTGTTTACATTCTATAAACTGTTTTAAGGCTGAACCCTTTACATGTTGTCGAGTAAACTGATTTTTTAATGCATCGTTTAAATCTTGCCATTTGGTGGTATTTTTGAGGGTAGGATCGGCGTCTAAAATTTGTTTCGCTTTGCCTCGAAGTTTCAGACGAGCCACTGATATTTTCTGAGCTTCAGACCAACTTGCTAAAGTTGCAGTTTCATCAATTATAGATATAAATTCTTCTATACTTGAGTGCCCTTCGAAGATGGGTATATTTTCAATTCCAATCAGAACATTATTAATTGATGTAGTATTTACGATGGTTGTTGGTTCTTGCACGTTTTTATTTTCCGTCATTGTTTTCTGATAGTGTACTGTCGTAGAGGGTAAATAAAAACTCTACTGTTCTAGGACCCTTGTTCCTTGTTTAATTTATCTCTTTTTTAACCCTTTTTTAACCCTGTTTAACCCCACACCTGACACCAATGTAATGCCCTGCCCTTTTTCTATCTTTAATTGTAGGGAGCTTTCACTTTAGTCAGGCAGGAGCACTGCAAATATTTGAAGGGGAGCAGGGCCGGTCCTAGAGTACGTACTATCAGTAAAACAAGATATTAATTTTAAAAAAAATAAATATATTGAAAAATAGAAAAATTAAAAAATAGGGTGCAACAATAGAATACATAGGTTGAGTTGCAAAAAGGGGCAAAATCAACAATATACAATGGGTTAAGGCAAAATCACTTTTTCTTCATCCCGCACTTCACTTTCACTGCCTTAAATTTTTAAGTTAGAGAGCCACCCAGTTAATTTCACAATTTCCTTTTTATTATACCTTAGGACTTAAAACACTCACTTTTTGGATTGATGGTTTTCTTTGTTTAACTGATTTAGAATAGGAGCTATAATATTTTCGAAATTTTTAAGGAACTAGATATCTTACTGCTTACTGGATTACTAGATGACTGCCTTAGATAGGACGCGCGCTAGTATTTATAGGAAGTTTTTGGTATGTGGGAGAGGCCTCCTATTTCTTAAGGAATGCGACAAACAACTCGGGGTCACTGTATTGCGCAAAAAGTTGAACTTTGTTTTTCCTAGAAGTATCTTTGTCAAAACAAGTCAGGGTCAAATCTGCGGGTTTACACGGAGTTCTTAGAAAACAAGTCAGGGCCAACTACTTGACCGGTGAAGAAGTGTGAGAATGGAATTTAACTCAAGGTTTTCTTATTTTTTTCTACGAATATGTCGAAAGATTTTGTTATTAAAAATGTCAAGAATGTGTTTGAAGGTTACTAGGGTTCAAAACCCAGAAGGAATTCGCACTGAATGTCACGTACACCAAAAGATTGCTCAACTTGTTTTTGGGAAAGAATTTACTTTGTTGAAGAATTTTTAGTCGGTAGTTGTAAGCTCCAGTGAACGCTTGTGTCCTATCATTGCTTACTACAAGAATATAAAGGTAGCTTTTAGTGATCCATTTGTGCTTTAAGTTTTCTTTTTGAATGGTTTTTATTTATTTCCAAAGTATCATTTAAAATTTTTAAATCTTTAAGAACACGGCCCCCGTTAATTTAAATCAAGAATTTCTATAATAAATTTTTATAAATTTAAATTATTTTCAAAAATAATTTTTTTATTTATTCTACTATACCCATGTCGAGACATCACAAGAGTGACATTTTTTTCTCGAGAGAAGTCACGAGACGAGACGAGAGAAGACCGTTTCTCGTCGAGAAATTTCTCGTTTTTTCTCGAATTTTCTCGATTGTTAGAACACTGAATTTTAGGTATCTCCTAATATATAGATAGAAAAATAATGTGTTTAACGTTCTCACTCTATCGTATTGTGAAGGCATTTACCTTAAAACAGATATTCAAGAGAACATAATCAAATTGTCTAGCCTCTTTCTTCTGTCTACGGTTAGTAGTTGACATTTTTAAATAATTAACCAAATAGGTCAAATTTCATTCACAAGGCGAAAGGCGATAGATTTTGACTAAATTTAACAATTTTGTATCAAAAATTCGAAATTTGCCAAAAACTTCTCACACAAAAATCATTTATAAAAGTGTGAATTTCATTTCATATCTCTCTTACCAGTTTTAATATTTGACATTACTTTCATAACACCCTGTATATCAACCGAAACTTTATTAGGAAATCACAGATAAAGACAACGGAGGGCCATGAAACTAGTGTTATTGAAACAATAGCATTAAGTTAATAGTCTTAATTATGACATTAGTAAATAAATTAAAAATAAAAAGTCTAATATAATAGGTAAAGTGACATTCAGTACTAATGATTCAAGTGTATGCCTTATTTTGCCTCATTTTATTACACAGGTCTCAGACATAAATTTGGCTATTGAAAATATATATTAAGTGCGGTAAATGATACTTTTCCGCACGAGGTGGCAGTTGCACGAACGGCTCGAAGCAAGTCCGGGCATGCCACTAAGTGAGTGTTGAAACGGAACTTTTCGAACATGTTACTTACAATATTTTTCCTAATTGCGTAAAATTAAGCTTGTTCGTAATAAATTTTTGTATGTTTTGGGTAAAAGGAGCAAAAAATAAAGTGAATTTTTAAATTTTGATATGTCAAATAGAGCATTTTCGGAAATACTTCTTTAAGTTCTTTCTCTTGCACTTTTTATTAATGTAATAAAAAAATTAAGGTTTTTCCCCGGATGACATTCTGGGCTGATCCCTTTATTTAGTCGAATATTTTCCAAACTATTGCAGTTAATTATGCCCCGAATTATGCCAAAAAATAAATAATAAAAGAAGGGTAGTTCCATTATGAATCAATTATTATTATTATAAATCGTTCTCTATTCTGTATCTTTTACCACCCCGTATATTTTGGACTGAAAATACCTCGGTGCCAAGCCTATTACATTACGTGAATTATGTCTTATGGCCGCTTGCAATATTTTGTTGATCTAAAAAAAATAGTTTCTAAGTCACATGACTAACAAACCGACTTATATTAAACCCTTCTGCGAGACGACCAGATACTTTTAAATGTTTACCCCCTTTAAGATTCGTATAAAAAAATATTTTTTATGATTCCCTACTCACGAGAAAAAACGAGACGAGACGAGACAATGGCACTCTCGAGCGAGAAAAATGCGTTTCTCGTCGAGACGAGAAAAAAAAAATTCTCTCCTCACGAGACGAGACGAGAATGGGCCAATTCTCGTCTCGTCTCGTCTCGCGGCATCACTAGAAGCTGTACGTCGTTCTCAAGTTCTAAGGTCAAAATCCTATTTGACAACTTTAAACTTGTTAGTAGTTAAAAGTTAAAAAACTTCCTTGTTTTTACAAAAAATGTTAGGAATGCATTTAAAATTTTAAAATAAGATACACACCACCCATTATGAAAATAGAGTCTAATAAAATTTTATATTAATATTTTTATTGAGCAGCAAAATTTCCATTTACCTCTAAAAATTAAAAAAACTAAAAAAACTAAAAAAATCGAGGATTTATTTTATATCTCGGATTTAAATTACAAACGTTATTCTAAATAAGTTTTCTAATTGGCATTTTGGTCAAAAATGAAAAATAAAGGTAGTTTAGGAGAAAAATCATGTTTTTGCGAACCCTGTATAAAAAATCAAAATTTTCTATTCGTGAATTGCATTTTTTTTACAAGCAAAACTTTTTATCAACATAAAGACAATGGTTGTCCGAGAAGGTAATTTTTTTGATTCTACTCATCTTTTACCAAACAATTTTTTTAGTATTGAAAATACTATTGGGATCGTGTTTACGCAAACTTTGCATTGCATGTCGATGTCGCTCATGTCGATGTCGCTCCGCCGTCTGTCGCGGCCAACAGCGCAATATCTAGATCGGTCTTGTAACATAATACTCTGATAATACTTGGTAGAAATATAAATATGAATCAGCGTAAAGTCGGCAAGTAAATAATGAATAATGTTTAGTTTAGTTTGTGTTTTAAAGAACGCCATAGTAACTTTGTTAAAAAGTGTTTTATTGAGATAAGTTATAACTAAGGTAAGTTCACGTTATTTAAATCGGAATATTATATCGAAAAAAAAAAGCGGGAGGCAAAAAGTTGGAGCACAATAATTGCATATTACAGGGTCCGCCCAAATTTGGTTAACAAATGGGATAATTTTTTATTATTGATTTCTCAGAAAATGTTATTGTACCGGGTGATTGGTTATATTTTGCACCCCTACCTATCTCATGAAAATCTTCATGGTCTATTTTGAACGCTTGGGTAAATAAGTATAATTTAAAAACATAGCATAAGTAGGCTTAGACAATATGACCGATTGAATATAAGGCAATTGTTCACCTTAGTTGGTCTGCTATGTGAATATTATTGTTTATAAACAAATTAATATTAATTATTCTTAGAAATAAAACCATACATTTAATATAATATGTTTTAGTTAATATACAGGGTGTCCCAAACGTAATGGGACACAGAGCAACAGCAGGCTCCTTAAGGCGAAATAACGCGATTTATTTAAACTTGCATTATCCCAAAATTGATAACAACCAAGATAAAGGGTGTCAAAGTTTTATTTTTGTTTTCGTTTTTTTGGGATTATTTATAATATGTTTTAATTAATATACAGGATGTCCCAAACGTAATGGGACACAGAGCAACAGTAGGCTTCTTAAGGCGAAATAATGCGGTTTATTTAAACTTGCATTATCCCAAAATTGATAACAACCAAGATACAGGGTGTCAAAGTTTTATTTTTGTTTTCGTTTTTTTGGGATTATTTCCTAACGAAATGACATAGGTAGCAGCACGAAATTAAGGATTTTGGGGTTTTTTGAGGTGAGGAATTTAAAATTATCCATAGTTTTTATGTAACCAGTACTGTAAAATTAAAGAACATTTTTTAAACTTTTACAAAATCCAAATTAGAATGTGGGCTTTAATTACATGACATAGGTCATTAAAATTTTAAAGCTGTGTCAGGTATTTTCAATACATAGGATGCTTGCGTAAGGTGCAAGATCTGTGAATTTTCTGATTTAACGTCTTTTCCATGTTGGGAAAACCTTCACTCAAATATTGCCGAACATTTGTCTACTATAAATAATAAATTTGTATTTACAGCATAAAAGCAATTTATAATTACCAGATAATACATTGTTATTGTTATTACCATCTTTTTGTTCGTAACAGTCAATTACAAAAACCGAACCGCACAGTAGATACGACATGATAAACATCGGAGACATTTTGAAACTTTTTTTTTGTAAGTACTGGATTAATTATTTATTACAAAAAATGTCTGATATTCTCGTCACTCTGAAGGCAAACCGTAGAATCTCTCATCGTCGACGTTCATATAAATGTATTTAAAATTCACACATTTTAAATTTTTTTTACGAAAATTTATTTTTTATAGTTAAATTCGACACAAACAATCGATTCAAATCTTAAGAACTAATATTTCCTAATTACAAAAGTGTTTGTTTTTGCCAAAGGTCAAGCAAGATAAAGCTATATGTTGCTCGAAACGCGGATTAATACAAACTGGTTACCATCTTTAATGAGCTAAACAGCTTTACTAAAATTCGAACTTTTTATAGTTGATACAGGCCGGAAGTTTTAGTATTGAAAATACTACTGAGGGCGTATATACGGGTATATTTCATGAAAAATGAACGCGACATGCCACATGCACATAAATAACACGGCGGTGACGTCTAAACAAACATCCGAGCAGCACAGGATCGATGACATCATCTGTTGAGTATTAATATTGTTTTGTTTTGGGTTTCGGCATTTATTATTATATTTGTTGATATTAAGATAATATGGCCGGGAGAGAGAACAGTTAGTAGATAGTTATTAATGATACTAGTTCGATGAACACTAATGAAACGTGTGCAACGTTAAACCACGAGGCGTCAGCCGAGTGGTTTAATTGCACAAGTTTCATTAACAAAGTTCATATCGAACGTGTATCATTCAAAATTTAATCTACGACAGTGCAAATAGATTTTATTCGTCTAAATTTCATTGATATCAGATAACGTTTTCGTAATTTTTAAAATTTTCAGGTGTCCATATAAGTCGATATCATGGTAACCGCATTTTTGATTGTTTCAATTTCGATAAAATTGGAAAAAAATAAACAGTGAATGTCGCTGAAACAAAGCGAAATAGCGCGGCGGTCTTGGCGTATTACACAGAAACTCGGGGGAGAATGGATATACCAATCCAAAACATTTCATAGCCGACTTAAGATTTAGACATTTCATGAACAAAGAGTACAAGGACCAGCAGGTAAATGGCTGTGTATAGCTAAAGAAATAATTTTGTCGCTATTTTTAAAAAGGTGGTTTTGAGCTCTCTTCAATATGTACTAATATACAGATTATCCTATATTTTTTATTTTAACAAAACAGTCAAATTTACACATTTCTAAGTATAATAATTTAATTATTATTTCAAACTAAATCGGAGCATCCATGCCGTCATAATAACGCGTGATAGCGGCACGTTACATACTCACAGATAGAAGTAATCTGTGCTGTGACATAATTGTTTCCTTCTCGCCACTGTATGTGATAGGTATTTTCAATACGCCTATGATACTGGCGTAAGATGCAAGATCTGTGAATTTTTTCCTAGGTCGGGGCAAAGCGAGTCTTGAACAACGACAATCTTTATCATAACAGGCCGACAAGACGTCAAATACAATGGTCCACCCTATAGCACGGGTAAATTCCCAATTGAGTCAATTGGGAATTTACCTGTGCTATAGCGGCTATATTTTTTGTTATCATTTCCTTTCTGACACGTGGTGCTTGCAGTTGAACGTCTTTAACAACGAAAAGGTTACTTTTTTAATAGGTAGTAAAACAAAAAAAAATTAAAAACCTTTTAAATCTGCTAATTTTGCACACAATGTGTATGTTTTGACTCCTGCCGGGGTAACTGGTCCTTAACAACAAGCCTGGTACCCCAACAGCATTTTAATTCAAGCTAAATGTTGCTTTGACTTTTACGAAAAACATTTTTTTCTTTTTTCTTTCCCTCTTATTTCAATACTTTTACATGTCTCTGACAAAGTTGAATGAAACTTAAGATTTTTTCACTACTTATAAATGATTTTTACAAAGTCTGTTAAAACTTCCTGATTTTTCTTTTACCCTCTTCATTTTTCTGCCCAAAACAGGTACTTTGCAATAATCCTTGACTTTCCAGTATGCCGAAGTCGTGTCGGTCTTCTGACTATTTAATTTTTACACCTCGTGTACATCAATGAAAGCTCCATTACGGCTCAATCCCACTGATTATTTTCTCTATTGCTAACAACCTCAGCATTGTACCATTCACTTTGTTTTTCTGAAGATAAGTGTTTCTACACTCGAAACATGTCGAATTGAATTATTATTAATTATTCTATATACCGGTTTCAAGAAAATCCATTGGATAGCAGCTAATTAAAAATTTAACTTTACAGTTAGAACAGTAGGTATATTGTTCGGAAAATTCCACACTGGGTGTAAAGTGCGCAAAACGTGGCATCGTCTGCCCCCTAACGGTGGTAAGTTTAAATATCAAAATGACATATGACAATTTTGGAATTTCGATATTGTCGATATAGTGTACCAAGAAAATAATATGTCTATAAAGTAAATAGGTATTTACCTTTCATCTGCTTCTTTTAACCAGCAAAGCAAAGTAAAAATATTTTTTTAAAACCGACCAGAAAATTTACACTTTCTGGACAATTTTTCGTCTAGAAAATAACGTTTTTCCGATCGCAAGACCGGAAAAGTGACATTATACCGGAATAGTTATTTACCTAACAAGTGCGGAAAGTGGTCCTTTACCGCACGCGACGGCAGTTGCACGAACGACGCGAAGCGGAGTTCGGGCAAGCCGTTAAGGGCGGTAAAGACACTTTACGCACGTGGTAGGTACACAATTTTTCCTTCGAGCAATAATATTTGGAACAAAAATCAAATTTAAAAGAAAAAATTTATAAAAAGTAACAAATATTAATTGTTAAAAGCTATAAATATTTTTATATTATGCATTGCGCGAATGCAAGTACATCAATTGCATTTTTTGAATAAAATTAATACAGTGCGGTAAAGAATCTTTACAGCACTGAGTGCGGTAAAGAATCTTTACCGCACCGGTAAAAAAAAGAATTATATTACAAAATTAATACAAAAAGAAACAATATTTTTTAAAAATATTTATTACATACAAACATTATAATATAAAAATATAGCTAACGATAAATATTAAAATTAAATGTACAATTTGTAGCGCAATGCAAATTAAGTGCTGAGCGAGCTTGATTTTGTTCATCAGATGTAGTTGAGCAGTTTTTGTAAATTACAGAAGCGTTATTTTCTTGCGCCATGCATGGTACAGTAGATTGTTGTGACCTGAAAATTGCTAAAGGTGTAGGCGTTGGGTTGTTTCGTGTTGATAGACCAGGAGCATCCTCTAAAGTCTCTGTCACTGCTACTGACGTTGATGTTAAAGTTGAACACTGCTCAGTGCTTCTATTTGGGGTACTAGAGCTTTGCAGAATGTTTTGAGCAATCCTTTTTTTATTTTGCAAGGAATCTTCTATGTACGACTCTGCTACAGAGGTGGATTTCCATCCACCGTGCCTCTTAATGTTTGTTATGTTGCTGCCAGATTCTGCAAGCATAGTTGCCGATGATCTTCTAAAGCAGTGCCCGGTATACATCTCTGGATTGGATAGATGTAAAAATCCAGCAATATTTGCTGGCATTTTTCCGATAGTGTTAATGCCCACGCATTGTTGTGAGCATTTTCCAGCTTTATATTGTATAAAAAAACGTCTATGCGGGGTGGCACCAGGGCGCAAAGCTACATATTTTCTGAATAAGCCTAGGTAACTTATTCTTATATTTCCAGGATCGCAGACGACAAATTTTCGTGAAATATTTGTCTTTGTCGCCTTTATTGATACAACCAGCAAATCTTCTTTATCTTCAACGTCATCAACCGTTAATTTCATTAATTCTTCACGGCGACAGGCGCCTGCAATACCGAAAATGGCAGCTACCTTAATCATAAGGTAAACTTCATTGGGTGCTTCGATTAGAAACTGCTCTGTCTGTTCTTTTTCCAAAACCTTGGATTTTTTAGGCTTATAACCTACATTTAGTCGCTTTATGTATGATGTTAACTTATAGAATCTTTGAATATCAATGTTTTCCTTTACTTGTAACGTTAGTTTTAACATAGAAAACTTTGACCATAAGCTTGAAGGTGAATATTTTTTCGATATTTTATAAAAATATGCCAAAAGTACCTCTTCGTTAATTCCTGACGCTTTTTTTTCTTTGCACCATGTTTGTAATTGTTCATATTCTTTATTGTACCGGTCCTGGGACTTTTGTGGAATTAAAGAGCCGATTGCTGCATTCGCTGCTTCAGATATTTCTTCATCGGAGCTCTCCATCTCTCAAGAATAAACGTTATACCACAGCTTTATATTAGAAAATGAAAAATTTGAACCACGAAACACGCGAAATTAACTGAACTGTTTAGATGGTATCTACAGACGCGAAATATAATAATGAGTTGTTGCTATGGGAATACAATGCAATGCAGTCGAGCAGATTTTGACTAATGCCATCTAGATCAGACGTTTAATCAAATTCCTGTCATAAAAATTATGACATAAAATTATTTATAATATTTTAGGTACAGGGTGTTTCATTATATAAGTAGAGAAGAAACGTATAAAAGTATGAGACCAAAAATAGGTACCTAGTAAAAATATTCGTAATGATGTGATACTTATCGCCGTTAGTTGTGGTTAGCATCATAATGTAGTAAATTAAATAGAACATATTACGCATATAATAAAATTTACAAGAGTGCGGTAAAGAAATTTTACAGCATTGGGTGCGGTAAAGAAATTTTACCGCACTTACCGCACTGAGTGCGGTAAAGTACTACTTACGACATGAAAATGAGTGCTGTAAAGTGTACTTTACCGCACGCGAGTAGGAAAAAATATTTTCCGGACTCTAATGTCACTTTTCCGGTTTCTAATGTCACTGTCACCCTGTTTTTTTGGTTTTCCAATCGCTCTTTGATAATACAAGATACCTTGATTTCGTTATTATGACAACAACATTTCGATGTATTGTCGAGTGACAGTTCGTTGATTTTTAATTTTGTTCTTTATGTCAAACTTGTTTCGCGTAGATTATAAAATATATCGAAGTGTCGGTCTTAAAAAAAATATTGTACGTCACGCAACCGAAAATTAGTGTTTTCCAGGTCTCTCCAAGCTTCCAGGACTCGCCTACGGCTCGCCCTGGAAATGCTTGTCTCGATCTGAAAAACACTACTTTCCGGTCTTGTAACGTAAATTACTATTGCTTAGCAGGAACGCTTCGCGAACCTTCGGATAGTCTGTATGGGAAATAGAGAGGGGTATACTTAACCGCAGTACGGAAAAAGAAAAAAATCATTGCTGTGCTAAGTTCAATTTTTAAAAGGATCGCTTAACTTAGCCGTTGGCTTTGCTTTGCTATTTAATACAAACTAAAAGGAACACTGCTAATGATTTAGTAGTTAAGTAAGTGTAATACGATAGAATGTTCTTTAAGGAAAGGATAATAAATTCACACAGTGAAGAACAAAATGATACAATAACTGAGTAATAATTGTAATAGTAGTAGTAACCTGTTTTATTTAGCAGAAAGCTACAATTATATATTTTTTAACACATTTTTATAGATTTATTTTAAAATTTTAAAAGGCAACCTTCTTTTAACAAACACAGACAGAAAAGTTAAACATTCGGCAATTTGTATCAAATATTACGGATCATTTTGTTTTTTAATTAAATGGAATTTTAAAGTTTTTTTAAATAGTTTTAATGATATTTGACATTTAATAGAATTTTCCAAATTATTATATTCTATCAAACCTTTATAAAAAAATAGACTTATACTAATCAACTAATGTTTTAAACACTCTATCCACATAAAAATGTTGATTAGTTCTTGTTTTATAATTATGATGGTCATAATTAAGAGAACAATTTTTTTTAAACAATTAGGCAATAAGTTGTTTTTAATTTTATGTATAAAGATACATACTAAATAAAAAATTAAATTTCTGACATTCGAACAATCTAAATTTTTAACATAAAATTTATTTTCGTATATTTGTCTCAATTTAAAATAATCCGCATTGCCTTATTTTGTAAAATTTGTAATTTATCAAATATTTCCTCACTAGCACAGTATAAAATGGAAGAACAATAAAGAAAATGTGGTAATATAATAGTATTAAATACAGTTTTTTTTAGAAAACAAACTTAAATTAGAACTGATTCTTTTAAAATAACCTACTTTTCTGGCAATCTTCGATATGATACTTTCAAAATAATTAAAAAGTTTTAATATTGAATTAATAATTTTCCCTAAATACTTAAAACTGTTTAGGTACTAATTACAATTTTTCACCATCAATTACAACATTTATATTTTGACAATTTAAATTATTACCCATACTATACATTGCCTGTTACAACTGCTGTACAATGGCCGGCGTCATGAATATAGTAGGCCTTAAAAATTAATTTCTGTAAATGATTACTGGCCTGCCAGACCAGAACAAGTTGCTCGTCGAGATTTTATTATCCGTATTTTTTCGTTTTAGTCATTTTAAATTATGAATTTACAACGTCATAATTATTTTCATCACTGTGAATACCTAAAGAAAACTCATAAAGCGAGGGGCAATCATTTAAAATGGTTTAAGCCAAATGATCTGCCCTAACTAGCAGAACATTGTTTTAAGATATCGAATTTATTTTAAAATATAACGTAAGACCAAAAAAATCGTCCTTAGTAAGTAAGCCTTAAAAATAGCTCCGTATGTCTTGAATTACTTCTTATTGAGTAAATCAGTGACAGTGATTTTAAGCTTATGTTATTGGTATTTTAAGAAATGCTGAAGTAAGTAAGAACATTTGCAGTGGCGTAAGGCGTAATTAAAACTGAGTGCCCCCACAACGTTTTCAGGGGCCTACTCTCTATAACGAATGGAAAATGATAATTCTTATTTTCATGACTGCTAGGTTCAGGTTTATGAATTTTTGAATTCGTTCATTGTGTAATCATTTAATTAGGCTTAAACCCACATTATGTGTTAAGTACCTACTATTAAACCAGCAAACAATTCGAATTTATTTTGTAATCCTAGATAGTCTGGGTAGACATAACATAGGTAGTTATTAAGTCATTATACGTAATATTCCAGCAAACATGATGCAAAATCAAAATTTTAAAACACCACTTATAATGTTGCTTACCATGTATGATGGTAGTAACGGGGGTAGCAGAGTTCGAGCCTCATGGAATCCGAAAGACAAAAAACAGTAATAAAACACAAGAACACTCAACAAGTCTGCACAAACATTATATCTCTAAGTACCAGTGGCGCAACCAGGGGGGGGGGGGGGGGCTGCCGGGCTGCAGCCCCCCCGAGCTTAGAAATTTAGCCTATTCGTTTAATTGCAAACCAATTTTTCATGTCACGCAAACTATTTTCGCATGTTTTTTGCCATCTCAATGTTTTATGGATTTGTAATTTTTTTGTTTATCAATGTAATAGCGACGGTAACACTTCAATATGTCGTAACTCCGAATTCATGCAAAATGAGATTTCCCGCTTAAACTGTTAATGTAATCATAACACGTGGCTATGAAAATTCTTATTGGCTTTCGTTTAGCAGAAAGGGCCAATAAGAGACAAAAAACAATATGTCGTAACCCTAACGGGGTTGCAATTTGTCGTAAGTCATAAAGTACAGACACGATTGTCAATGATGTTTTAACAGCAGGTGTGATATTGTTATAGTTTTGGTAAGTAATACCAACTAATGCATGTATTTTATATAATTGTATTGATAAAAATATAACTCTAAGTGATTTATTTTTGGTTTTTAGTTAATTAGGTATACATATTAAGTTAATTTTCATTATTAAAATATGAACGTTGAGTTAGGCATTATTGAACCCATGAGTTACCTTACTAAGTTGTGATATATACGACATATTTATTTTACAGTTTTTATCGTTTCCTGAAAAGTAGGAGATTTTGAGTTACGACATATTGAAGTGTTACCGTCGATATGGAATCTTACGTTTTTTAAGTAATTAAAGTATAAATTTTAATAAACAGCTTAAAATTGTACATTATGATAAAAAAAAAATTCGGATTCGAGTTTTTTCCGTTTCTTTGCATTTTTTGAGAACATTTACCATAGTAATGTAGTATATAATTTAACACCATCAGAAAGTAGAGATTTCAACGAACAAAAAGCGTACCGACTTTTTTAAAACAGCAGATATTTTGACGTGAGAATTTTCGATTGAAAAAAAGGGTGCTTTTTCGATATTAAGTCAAAATAAGGTGAAAAAATAACTATTTTACATCAAAATAATTTCAGTGTGTTTGGGACATAAAAAGGTAAGTTATCACCAAATTTCGTGAAAACATAATTTTTTTTGTAAAAGATAAAAATAAAAAAACAAAAACTTGGTTATTTGAATTTTTCACATAAATTTTGAGGTAATGTGAAAAAAGTGTTAATACAAAATTTGTAGATCTTTTTACTACCTACAACTTTGCCATATAACGTTTTTACATAGGACTTCTAGTTTTCCCGGAAATAGATATAAATCGTTTTCTAGCCTTAAAAACTCACCCCTTCCACTTCCCGACCTCGGATCGCCCGTAAATTATTTTTCCTTTCATTTTTGTTATATTCTCTTTCTTTTCCAATGGGTTTCATTCTACTATTATTTCTTTTTGTTTAAAAAATTATCGACCCTGGTCTACCTATTTATGCGAACCACGATATTGATATTGATATAGTTAAATTCACATAAAGTTTTAATGCCAAATGTCAAGTCTTGTCATTGTCTAGTTACTTTAGATTTCACCAACTTACTAAATTTCTTATACACCTGAGATTGGTCAGTGTTTTTTCTTTTTTTTTCTGGAATTGTTCGGCCAACTCTTTTTATTTCTATCTCTTTTTAATCGTATGAAATAATACAAGATAGAATACTTTGTGTGCAGTACAATTATACTATACTAATTAAATTATATTACCGTGGAAGAAATTCTGGACGAAATGGCAAAAACAAAACGAAGAATTTTACTTTAATATTAGTATTATTGTGATTACTTACAACTTATTGTATAAGGTTTTTGTTTTGTTTTAGTATAAGTATGCTTAATATATGCGTTACTTATTTTTAATACATTTTTACTAATTAAAATAAAATCTCTAAATTTTTTTTTCATAAATATTTCGTTAGGGCCAGCGGCGTATTATTGCAAAAGTTTTAGTGGGCTGTCGCTCTCGTCAATTATACGTATTTTACCCAAAAAAGGGCGTGGCATCCAAAAAAATTTTGCGCCTTCAGCGCAAGAAGTTAGAGCCCCCCCGAACAAAATTTCTGGTTGCGCCACTGCTAAGTACTATACAAGGTATTATACAAAACGACCAGATCGTCGAGAGTTTTTTTTGCAAAATCGTTTATAATTTCGTCGATATTTTGTTTTAACAAACTCGCGTTCGATACTGATTAAAGATAAATCCGAAAGGCGTTGTTGTCCCATGGTGTTACGTAAATGGGTTTTTACTATTTTGAGTTTGGAAAAAGATCGTTCCGCTGATGCCACACTAACTGGTAAAGTTAGAAATAACATCACTGCACTAGATACATTGATACATTTGGTATATTTGAAGAAAACACTGATTTTTTTTATTAATCAATGATCCGCAAGTTCATACACTGTTTTTAATTTTGAAATACTATCTCCAAGTCCCTTTCTGAGGCTTAAAATTTGACTAGGAAAGTCAATGGACAAGTCTTTATATGGTAGGTATATACCGTTTGTAAATTCCGCGCTTCCACGTGTAATTATATTATTCAATTTAAGACTTTAATTGGTAGGAAATAATATTACGTAAAGGTTATATTATATAGCTAATAGAAACGTATTTTCCCAGTTGTCTCAATATTGGAACTAAAGAATGATCAAGATAAGGTAAAGATCACTTTGTTGACAAAATGGTGAATATGCAATTTATTATTTCGTTTTTCTCCGCGTTGCCGCGTCTTCTAAAATAATTATTTCCCGTGCCAATCGTTTGATGTAGTGAGCTGAAATTTGACATGTTTTAAACCTTTATCTATGATGTTTATAGTTGTAATCCACTAAACCTAGAAGTAATAAAAAAGCACAGATATGCAAATTCCATTGTCGACAAATTCGACAAAATTTCCGAACTGACAAAAAAAAGTTTTGGTTTCAGGGTAACCATTCTGTTTTAAATCTTTTTTGATGTTTGAAATTCTAATATTAAGGTCTTCCGGATTGTTGCAAACGTTAGAGGCTCTGTGGTGAAGAGTTTGAATTATGCCCTGGTTTATGGAGTTTTAATGATTTGATCCGTGATTAAGATATTGCCCCTTGTAAGTGGGTTTCCTGTACACTGAAGTTTTGCACTTCGTTTGACGAGAACATCGAGAAAAGGTAGAGTGGAATTAAAAGAGAATATTGTGGCATATCGGACAAGTGTGTCCATAACAAGGACGAAACGGCCGTCGTGGTCTACCCGCCCCAGGGTATATCCATTAAACTTGGATCGCTGTGTATTCTAATATAAAAAATAGTTACACACACTTGTCCGATATGCCACAATATTATCTGTATCATCTTCTAAGTAGAGTGGAACGTTTTTCTGTTTCCATGGTAAATTTAATGAAGACAGTAGCCTTAGAATTATAATTTAGTTTACACTTAAAAACGGTTAGAGATACTAACTAACCGAAACGTTGTGTTAAGCAGTGGCGTAACTAGCCCTCTGACCTGGGGGTGGCCCTGTTATTGTGATTTGAAGTCGCGGCTCGTGTAGAGGTGGAGAGCCCGCCGCAGGCGAAATTGTTTTCTGGACCACGCCCAAATTTTAACAAATTTGGTCAATAATCAACAGTAATATCACAAGACCTCGTTTTTTATCGGTTAGATTTTTCAGCTGCCACGAAAACTTTTTTTGGAAATTTTTCGAGTTGAATTTGGATATGTTTATTCTGATTAGATCCCGAGAGCGTCTTGGCAGGCAGCATTGGATTTCTAACTTTACAGACCTGGCTTGGAGTTCCGATTCCGAGTTTTAGTTGCGCGTATAGGGTATAGACTAGAGAGAAATATAATTGATGAATAAATATAATTAATTTATGTAGGTATTTTGTATTTTGTTTTTAGTTTTTATTGCTTAACAGTTTAACTGATGCCCTACCTCCTAGTCATATAGTCAATAGCAAAAAATAAAAATATAAAAAAGGCATACCTACTTAAAGATAAAAATACAAATAAATATCTTACCTTTAATTAAATTGAGCTTTAAATACTCAGACTCAGAATTTTATCATATAATTTAAGATAATTAAAACAAATAATTTAATAAGGTTAGGTTAAGGTTCACGATTCCTTCCTCCAAAGAACTACATAATATTTTTTTTTAGTAAATTTAAAGATTAACTTGAAAAATATAATATTTAAAAAAAATTCAATTAATCAATTTGTCGTTTGACTTATCGTTCGCATTTGGGTGGTCTGGCAGAATAAGTTTGTTTCTCGTGGATTCTGGGGGGGCCGCCCCCCCCCTGGTCCCCCCTAGTTACGCCACTGGTGTTAAGTAACAAAATAAAGACAATGAATGTCCGACAAGGTTATTTTTTTGAAAAAAAAAGTTTCTCTATGAATGAAAGCGAATAAAACGTCTAATAAGAAATACTGTATTAAACACATAAACTGTGTTTAAAACCTTCAGTTAAAATAAGAAAATATTACTGATTAAATTTCGAATTTTTCCCACAAAGCGAGACACTTGGCAACGTAGCACCGCCTTCTCACAAAACGCTTTTTGTCCGATCTTCAACTTTTTCCCCAGTTCGTTGTTCAACGCGTCAGTGAGCGTTGTACGTTATATAACGTGACGTCAGAGCACGCTGTATCGCGAGAAACCGGGTTTTTTCAAATCATCCCTCGATGCCGGGGAAAAACCTGTAAAAAGTCGAGAGTGCCTTTTTTCCAAAATAATAAGAAAAAACAATCGAAACAATGACCACGTTGAAGTTTAATTTAGGTTTTTGGCTAGTGTTGTATGTAAATTATTTTGTTTTTTTGAGGACGAAAGTATTTTGTTTTAACATTGAAAATCGTGAACCGTTTGTCAAGAAGGCGCCGGAAGGGCAGAAGGATTCGTATTTTGGGTTCAGTGTGGCTTTACATAAGACCAAAGCTAACAGTTTGTCTTCCGATGATAATTGGTAAGTTTTTAATTAAATAAAATATGAAAATTTATACAAAAAAAGTGGTACTTATAGATGAAACAATAGCAAATGAACCTATGGACAAAATCGTTTTCTGTTTCTGTTCTGCAGTAAATAAACATACACATTTTGCCCCTCCACTTTGTTTGCGCCAAATTTACGCTGTATTGTCATGATGTGGGAATTTTAATCTAAAACCTTTTAAAAAAAAGTGCAGTATGGCAACACAGCAGTAGGAGATCCGCCCCCCAAACATGCGACCGCCACGACGACATTGATCTGAGGCCATGAGGACGTTACTTCGTTCATTTTTGATTGATCGAATAATAAAGACCTAATATATCGATGTTTTATACAGGTATATACAGTTTTAAGAAAAACAATCAAAAGTTAAAATTTATTGCTCTCGATTTCCACTTGTCCAATTTAAAAAAAATTTAAGCAAAAAAAATGGCTCATGAGGGGGGGGGGGGTAAGCAACTACCCCCTTTGCCCCCCCTCAAATACGCGCCTGCTCCCTGCCAACATCTTGGATTAGGATTATAAATATGATTTTTGGCGCTATCTCCAGCAATTTTGTTCAGTCCAGTTAATGGCGGATATATAATTGAAGTGGACAGGTTGAAGTACCAATATCCCTTACTGCACATGCCGACTTATATAGGTAGGTACTTGTTTACGCATTGGTATATCTGTTTCGATTTAATGAACTGCCGCATTTGCATCCAAGAACATTACACCCGATTAAACATTAAAGTTCAATACTCCAAATAAAACCAATTAAACAGTTCATCTAGGTTTTCCAGTCTGCAGACCACTAACTAAAGCTTTTCTGCGTAAACACGAATTGTCTATTAATAACACTGTATATTCGCCGTGACGACGGTATGGATGATCGCCCTGCCGCTACAGAACACTTATAGAACTTTATATAGCTATTTCGAATTTCGAGGTACATACATTACTTTGCCAGAACTAAAATGACACACGTAAAAACTTAAGAACAATAATTGACAATCTAGGTATATTATAAAACGAGTGGTTCATATCGCTGTTTATCTACTTCAACGTGTTCTAACTGTTCTTAGAGTCTTTGGACTGACCGTACTTATCTTTATTCTATATTTCGTCGTAATTAAATGTCATCTGATGTTCGGTTTTTATTTGTAACAGTACCCAAACTCGAAGCGTGGTTCCTTGCTATCTCTCTTCGCCTCGTGTTTTCGTGTTGATCCTTGTTATCGACAACCTGTTGCATACATTAAAAATAAACACCTCTAATTACAGAATATATAGGTACCCTGACAGCGCATCAAACAGTCTGGACGATGATTAATTCATCAAATTCTTATGATACTTTTCACATCTTCATCAATTTGTATAGGTGTCCGTCCTCTGGCGACTCTTTAGGAGGGGCTACAGTTCCAGATTTTCTTTCCCTAAGAAGCCTATAGATTGTTGATTCACTAACTCCTGTCATATTATTAGCACAGGCTGATACTAGGTTTCTGACAGTACTATAGATGCGTATGCAATAATAGATAATTTAATTAAGATCAGGTACCTGTTATTGTTACGCTTATGATGACATTGGGGTTTTACGACTCAGGGCCCTCAGCTGTGCTGGCAGGCTTTAAGAAACAGAGTATAGCAATATTAGGACGATTATAAATTGCGAGAAGAAAGATAAAAATATAAGAAAAGGATTTTAAAATCAGTGGTCACTGGGATAGGTACACCTACTTAAACTTATTGACTGTCGAAGGAAAGTAAACTATCAAGTGCCTATCTACAAAACCTATTTTCTGACATTTGTGTATTATTTTCCTAAAAATTGATCTTAACGTGCTTGGTCAGAAGTTGATTGTAATATAGGTACTTTAAGAAAGAATTTTATGTTAACATCAATGAACAGAATGAAATCTGTCACAGTCAACTTTAGAATGCTGCCACTGCTGCCAGTCGAAAAAGGAACTAAAGAGAAACAAAGGAATGTTCGTGGGTAGCCAAGTAGCTCGAGCCCAACTCTCGAGTCAAATTAAGAAAAATGTAGGTATCCTTTAGCAGGTGTGTATATATTATATTGATTGGCGCATACTCACAGTGCTAATAAAAAATTATAATAGCTTTATTCAAAATTTGCCTTTGGCATCAAGTTCTGCTTCGATCGAGATGAAAATTAAGCTGAAAAATAGTAGTCACGTGATTCGCGTTATCCGAGGCATTGTCTATCAAATTTTAATTTTTTCCAAAAAATAATTGAAAAGTGCGGTTATTTCTGAAATATCGAAAAAAGTTATTAGAAAAAGTTGTTTTAAATGCAGTTTCTAGCCCACATGCAAAATTTCAGCTGCATAAGATTATTTTGATTTTTTTACCTATATTTTGTAAATTGCACCATTTTTGCAAAATAAGACTCAACGCAACCTACATAAAACTTCTTACTTTTGACAATGCTTTATTTCAGATACATTTTCTTTAAAGTAGCGCCATATTAAATGTGTGTTTTTCTACAAAATCAAAATTGGGCTATTCAAATTTGGTCGCATGTGATGCAAAGCTTATTTGTTTTTGACCCTGTATAAGGTAACTTCATAAAATAAGTATTTTTGAAAACGTAGTTTGTGTCTGAAAGTAATACACCTTAATATTAAGACAAAAAATAACACAGTGTCTTCAGTAAAGTGTTCATTAAGTGGAAAATAAATTTTAGTTTAACACAAAGTAAAGTTTATCTATTTTCAACGATTTAATTTAAAACCCCTTTACTTTATTTTTTATTTTTTTACTTTCAGACACAAACTAGGTACGTTTTCAAAAATACTTATTTTATGAAGTTACTTATTATACAGGGTCAAAAACAAATAAACTTTGCATCACATGCGACCAAATTTGAATAGCACAATTTTTATTTTGTAGAAAAACACACATTTAATATGGCGCTACTTTAAAGAAAATGTATCTGAAATAAAGCATTGTCAAAACTAAGAAGTTTTATGTAGGTTGCGTTGAGTCTTATTTTGCAAAAGTGGTGCAATTTACAAAATATGGGAAAAAAATCAAAATTATCTTATGCAGCTGAAATTTTACATGTGGACTAGAAACTGCATTTAAAAAAACTTTTTCTAATAACTTTTTTCGATATTTTCAGAAATACCCCACTTTAGAATTATTTTTTGGAAAAAATTAAAATTTGCCAGATAACGCGAATCACGTGACTACTATTTTTTTGCTTATTTTTCATCTCGATCGAAGCAGAACTTGATGCCAAAGTCAAATTTTGAATAAAGCTATTAATTAAAAAAAATCCCATATGATGCGGACTTTACTGGTGACACTGTATCTATGGTTGGGATCCCGATCTGTTGTGGTGCTTGTTCTTCAAAGTAAGAATCACACCTAATGTATATTCTTCACAATATCTTTTATTTTGTTTACGTATGACATAATTTTAATATCTATTGCAAAAATTAATAAATCAAACTTGCGAAATCCATTTTCAATTCCATTAATGCCAAAGGTTTCGTTCGAATGGACAATACTATAAGTCTGCCTTACTTAAAATAAATACCCCGTATATTTCTAAGAAGTCCAGTATAATAAACTACCGTATAGAGGTGTCGATGGCCCGCGGAGATTTGGCATACGCGCCTCAGTTTCACTTTTTTAATTCTTTGTTATTAAAAAATAAAGAGAAAAATAACATAATTACGCGGCACATTGATGAAAGGAGCCTACAAAATACAAATTGAATAAGCGCCGGCACTACCTTAAAAGGAACAAAAAAATTAAATTAAAAATTGTTACCCATGACTCGCAACATCTTTTGATTGCCTTAATTATAACTATCATGACGTGAAGACTTATTATTCTTTAGCCTTATTACAATTTATCAAAAAAAAATGATTTAAATTCATGTTGTGTGTGGCACTGGGCACTCGCCATTCTTCTGTGAATTCTTGTATATCCAGCTTTTTTGGATATGCCTACACGTATGGCAGGCGATCCTTTTGAGTTGGCATTGAGTTACGTGTGTATAGAAGTAAACCAAAGTGGTGATAGTTTTCAAGAAATAAGGTGGATGAACATGAAGGTTATTTCCGTTTAATCTTCACGAGAAAAAGTACCTACCTACAAATCTCATTTAAAGAAACGTATTAGGTACTAAATGAAATTATTGACAAAACAATGACATTTTAATGAATTCGGCAAGTTCCCAAACCCATCCAAGATCCAAGCAACTTTGCAACCATTATTTAATTCCATGCTTCAAGTAAAATAGTACCTAAATATTGTTGAAAATTACATAAATTTATTTTCAACCAATTAGAAGGCTCCTTTTTGTTTACGTTGCTTACAGCAACGGGAGATTATCGCGATAATTTTTTGACAGAAAAAAATTAACATGATAATTTTTTGACATATTTTTTTTGTCATTCATAATGATACACAAACAAAACATTCATTGCATTTTTTATACTTAATGTTAACAAAAAATAATATAGTGCAGTTGTTATAGATGATAGTCACAGGACCTTTTTGTTGAAAATCTGAAGACACATTCTCCAGATTACTGCCATAATTTTGTGTTGTTTTCAATGAAGTTCCAGTATCTGTCATTTTAGTAACCAATGAGTCGTGAAATTCTGAGTATAGCTGAATATAAGGCTTGATGGAACTTACATTTAAGTGGCCACTCATCTTCATAACTTGTGACGCATCTACTCCCCTTTTTGATAGTTGGCTGATTGCTGTCGACCGGTGTTATGAATTTATGAAGTCCCATTTTTGAGACGTAAACGTTGGGGTATCTTTGATTAAATTTCTCTATCACAAAGTTGTAAGAGCTTTTGCCCGCACCGTAACATTGAACTAAATAAACCCTTTGTTCTAAGGTCAACATTTTCAAAACACATCAAATTCTATTTTATAACTTCAAATTTGCCCCATACGTAAAGCAAAGTAATAAAAAGATAGAAAAATTCCTTGTTTTTACAAAAGATGGTAGGAATGCATTTAAACACAGTAAAAAATTGAGTGTATAATTTTACACTCAATATACACACACACAGTGGTGTATATAGGTCCTGCACTTTGAGTGTAGATTTCACCAATATCAGTGAGAGTAGATTTTTGTCATTCCAATGTGCACTAGAGGGTTAAACTAACTCAGTAGGGTGTAGAACTAATACACTAATGAGTGTGAAAGTAACTCATTATAGTGTAAATCTAATCTAATGTAGTGTAGAAAGAATATTTATAATACACCCAAGAGGGTAAACTCTAATTTGATAGAGTGTAAAACTAACCCAACGCCGTGTATTTTAATACACCCACGAGTGCAAAAATAATTTTATAGGGTAAATCTAATACACCCAAGAGTGTATATCTAATACACCCAAGAGTGTGAAAATAAACGTGTAGGGTGTAAAAAATAATGCAAAATATTTAAAAAATGTTTAAGTATATATTTTGAAAAATTAATATTTGTAGCAAAATAAAAAACAAAACATATTACACATATTTAAAAGGTAATAAAGTCAAATGCATTTACCACACAAGACGAGCCAGTTTCCAAAAAGTCGCCATCTATGGCGACCTTGTAGCCATGGATTGATAGGGCTGATGTCCTTGTCTTTTTGTTATAATTTCCTCCAAAGGTTCACCAATCTGTAAATTTTATTCCTGGATAATATATTTAATATTAACTTAATAAAATCAACTATTACCTTGCAAAATTGAAGAAGCCTCTAAAAAGTTTCTCCACATGTGGCCTTACTGAAGTGGAAGATTTTCCTTTAGCCGTAGGCGGTAACATGATAGCGAACAAAGCCCTTGTATAAATGTCCCAATCTGAAATATATATAGAAACAAGTAGTTTAACACGAATCGTAATGAGTACATATATTCATAGTTCGATATTCTTCTGTTAATTGATTAAAATATGTGTCATTTTACCTGTTTCGGAATTTGATTTGCTTATAATTGCAGGTAACGTTTGGCAGCTGACAGATTTATAAATACTAAATATATTTTCAGCCTTTTCTTTAAAATGGGTGACAACATCTTGAGCCTCTGGAAACCTCAGGTTAAAATCGTTTTCGATCTAAAATGGTAAAAAGTTATTAGCATATGGCAAGTAAGACTTATTTTATATTATCTTACTAAGCCGCCAAAAACTTTGGATAGTCATTAAGGGAAAATGTGCATGCATGAATGAATCACATAAAATTCTATTATATTTATCTTACCTAGTTCGAAAAATAGTTGCATATAAGCGCCGTCTTCCACTTTGCAATATTTGCTTTTGTTTTTAAATTTTAATTTAAAAATAAACATTGTACACTTATAATAATCACAGCACTAAAATGGTGCGTCGCAACTTGCACGTGAAGCGGCCGATGTCTCATAGGGAAATGAATTCGCGCCATTCGCAGAAGTTCTTCATGCGTCTAGGATCGCGATTCACATTCTGTATAATTTACCCGCGCTAGTGTAAATATATACTCTCAAAAAAGGTAAATTTAATTACTCAAATACCATTTACACGCAGAAACTTTATTTTATTGTCGTACAAATATATTTCACACCCAAGGAATTGTTTAAACACCCAATTAATGATAATTACCAGCATAAAATAAAACCGTACCAACAGTTTATTTGGGTGTAAAATAATGGTAAATATTATTTGCAATAGTGTAAAAATATACACTCACACTTTTTACCATTCTGATACACTTTTAACCCGCTTCATTTTTTTTACTGTGAAATTTTAAAATAAGATACACACCACCCATTATGAAAATAGAGCCTAATAAAATTTTAGATATATTAATATTTTTATTGAGCAGCAAAATTTCCATTTACCTCTAAAAATTAAAAAAACTAAAAAAATCGGATATTTATTTTAAATCTCGGATTTAAATTACAAACGTTATTCTGAATAAGGTTTCTAATTGGCATTTTGGTCAAAAATGAAAAATAAAGGTACCTAGTTTACTCTTGGAGAAAAATCATGTTTTTGAAGGTTTTGCGAACCTTGTATAAAACTCAAAAGTTTCTCTTCGCGAAATGCATTTTTTTTACAGGCAAATTTTTTTCAAGAATGACTTTCCCGAAAAATTAAATTTTTCATCCATGTGTGCTATTGTAAACCCTATCCGCGGACAGTCTGTATATGATAATTTTGACAAGTACCTTGATACTAAATAAATGTATTGTTTTTTTGTTAAATGTTTAAGAATCCACTTACGTAATGTGATGTATGTGTTAAGATAATTTTAAACGTAGGCAGCACGCGCCGTTCTTTCAAAGCACAACAGATATATAGACCAGAACACCGCCCATTACTCTCTTATTTTTAATAGCATCAAAGAGTGCTCTGTGTTCTATGAATGTAGCATCAGATTAACATAGCATGGCAGCTGTTTTATTTTTCTTTGTTTCATGTTTCGTCTTCTTTTCCTTCAACGAGATCCGCCAAAAAAGATATTCCAAAGCCAACGTCCACTGTCCGTAAGTTTTATTACGTCTACGCACTCTTTGATTGTATGGTAATGACGTGAGCAAAAACAGTTGAGAAGCTATCTGACCCGTCATTCCTGCCTTGAACTTGCGTAAAATTCGCAGGCCGCGCTCTAGTGTATGAATGGATTGGCTGGGTCCATTCAGAAGTGGATTTGCAATTATTACATATGAATGGAATCGGTTTATTGTAACTATTGTCTTTTGTCTCTTGCTTTCGATTGTTTAGGTATTCCGTTTTGGACCGGGAGTCATGGCACATCCGATTATTTTACGTTGCTATCTTGATTGTTATGTCGTCGTCATCTCTCGTACCTACCTATATTATTTCAACTTTTATCATTTCATCTGGTGATTTGTTAATGGTATTAAAATAAATGTAAGTCACACGTGTAAATACACTTGTCTGTAAAACATTCCTTCAGAGACATATCTTGAATAATCATCTATATCTCATTTTAAAGTATGTTCATGCAGTAATCGAAAGAACCAGGTGTTCAATTATTTAATATTAAATACGGCACAAACTCGATTTAATACCAGAATTACCTGCTGTAGTCACTGTTCTAAAGAAATTCGTTTACAAGCTTAAAAACACAATGCCGCAGGACCCAGAAACGTGTGGGACGCAGTTAGACACACAAACAGACTGTCACGATGAGTGTTAATTACCATAATAGTTTATATGCATCTAACAGGACAAACTTGTTGTAAAAATATACTTGGAGAACAGGAATCTAGAATTAGGAAGGTTAGAAAAATAGGAAGAAGGAAGTAGGTATCTGATCATGTGTGACTCGGAAGAGTAAGTTTAATAATACAAATTTACAATTTAATATAGTTCGCGAAGAAAGGAAGCAGAGGTTTATTGATGTAAACTATGGAGAAAAGTCCTCCATAATGTAAACTAAGAAAACGATGTTTGTGGCGTTTTCATTAGCTTAAAAATGATGCCCACTGTCAAGGAATCAATTTTGATGTCCACTAAATATATGACTAGACCATAATGTCAATAAGAAGCTCATATCAATGCCATATATCTGCTGCGTGTTGCTCGGCGATAAGTTTTATGCAAAATCCAACCAAATGACAATGCTGACATATGGGTACAGTTGAACATATAAATTCGTACACTCCACCCATACATAACTCAATTACAACAAAATTGGGTAAAACGTGTTTCTCATCTTGCTGCTTATACCTAGCTGGATAGAACACCAGCTATATACATAGCTGTAAACTATTGCAGGTACGAATTTTTACCATAAGTAATAATGGTTATTTCTAAATATTTTTGTGGTTAAATTACAGCCGCGAAATAAGAAAATTATAAAATAATACCAGGAAAACTATAAAGTATAAAGCCAAAAATGGCAAATTTATTAACAAACAACAAACAAAATACTATAATACTTAATTGCTTCGCGATTGGATCCTGACACTAATTGTAATCTTCTTGGCATTGATAAAATAATACTTCTGGTGTAATCCGGAGTTAGCCCTTCCCAAATTTCTTCTATTTTATCAAATACCTCTATTTCATTCTGTGGTTTAAAATTTATTTTGTACATTTTGTACATCAATCCCCAAACATTTTTATTTGGATTTAAATCAGGACTTCTTGAGCACCAAGGCAGACATGTTACGTTGTTTTGTCTAAACCAGTTTCCTATATTTCTTGCAGTATGCACAGGACAGTTATCCTGCTGAAATATAAATTTATTTCCTTTAAAAACTATCGCGGCAGAAGGAAGTAAAACATTTTCCAAAATCTGAAGAGATATATTACTGTTTAGTGTTTCACCAATATTCCAGCATACACCTGCACCGTAAACACTTATCCATGCCGACACATTAAAGGAGAAACGTCCACTGGTTTGCTTTTTTTTAGTATACTTCTCATCATATTGGGAATTTAGTGGTCTATATACTCGATTCCTTCCATTATGTAGACAGAAAAGTTTTCTCATCGGAAAAGATAACATTTTGCGAAAAAAAATCATTTTCTGGTAAATATTGCATAGCAAACCCAATTCTTTGTTCCTTATCAATATTTTTTTATAAACGGTTTGGATGCAGCTGCTCGATTTCTTAATTCGGAACTTTGTCTTTCTCGGCGTTGCGCAGTTCTAGATGAAGCAGGGAATCCTGTTATGTGCATAGCGGATACCTACTGCAGTTTCAAATGGATTGTGCCTTAAATACTCCAGCAAATTTTGGTCTTCTGCATTTGATGATTTTCTATTATTTAAACCAGACCAAACAGATCTTTCAACCGTTGGATGATAGCGCCATTTTTTTTACAATTCCTTGAACAATACTTCTAGGTACTCTAAAATGATCGGCTATTTTTCCATAAGACCATCCTATTTCTACTAAACATATTATTCTTGCTTTTTCAATAATACTTAATTGAGGCATTTTTAAATCAAATAAGATAATGACAATACTTTGACAGATATCATGATAACAATTAACACGGTACAAAGTACAAAGGTAATAAAGGTAACAAAGTTGTATTTACAGTGTCACAGTTTAGTGTACGAAATTATCTGTCGTCAACTGTACCTATTTAAATATTGACCCGCCGCGCCGAAAAAAAAACGGTTACTCACATCTTGGAGCCACAGGATGGTAATTTCTTTTCATTCGACTCGTTATCTATCGTCAGCGCAGCGTCGGTAAAAGTACTTTGTCAAACGGCCTGCGTCTCTGTCCTCGCATCTCGTCGATAAATCTTCACTTATCTCGGGAAAATGTTCCTTTACTTCCGTAAATAACCCACCTAACTGTTAGACCGATGGGTTGGCGTTGCGGTGAAGTTGTTCCATCAAAGTCGATCTTGCGGTGCTTCTTGTGTTGTACGCTAAGGTACAATATGTGAAAGAAGCCAGATGCTGCTGCACAACGTTGTCGGGTTTTATGCATTTACAAAGTGGTCGAGGGCGAGTGAGATACGCGTGATGAGTATAGATAGAGAATACCTCGTTTCTTAAGTAGTTCTTGTCATAGTATTTCCCATTACGTTTTATTTTAGTTTACCCACTCTAAGATTTTCCTGTTTTAATTCATTCGGCAACATTTTTGGCATGTTTTAAACCTGCAGTTTTATCAACAATTTGACTGAAAGGAAATCTAACCCACATGGACCACTGACCACCTGAAGTAGAATGTACATTTTCACCATTTTATATGTTTAAAAGCAGTGGCGTAAAAAAACTGAGTGGCCCCCCGCAAACGTTTTCAGGGGCCCCCTCTCTATAACGAATGGAAAATGATAATTCTTATTTTCATTACTATTAGGTTCAGGTTTATTAATTTTTGAATTCGTTAATCGTGTAATAATTTAATTAGGGTTAAACCCATATTATGGGTTAAGTAAGTACCTACTATTAAAACAGCAAACAATTCGAATTTATTTTATAATTCTAGGTAGAATGGTAGACCTAACATAGATAGTTATTAAGTCATTATACGTAATATTCCAGCAAACATGATGGAAAATCAAAATTTGAAAACCACTTATAATGTTGCTTACCATGTATGGTAGTAACGGGGGTAGCAGTGATCGAGCCTCCTAGAATCCAAAAGACAAAAAAACACATGAACACTTAAGCAGTCTGCACAAACATTATGTCTCTAAGTACTATACACTATACAAGGTATTATACACAGTGGCGTATTTAGAATATTGCCACGGGGGGGGGGGGGGGGTCTATACCTTTCGTTTTATCTTTCTTTCTTTCTTCCTCTCTTTGTGGTGCGCGCCCTATTTTGAACTATCAAAATTTATAATTTCTATGTTTTGATAGATAAACCCAAAAAAGGAAGAAATTAAGAAATTTTTAAATATAAACGCAATAATGGGAATATATATTTTTTTAAATATTTATGTTTAAAAATATATATTTCTACATAATATGACCGATTCCGAAAATGATTGGTTTTCAAGTTATTTTTGCCATTTTTCTTTTGCCAAGTTTGGCCATGTTGTTTTGTTATCTGTGACACAGTTACTTAATTATTTGTAAAAACAAAGTATTGCTAATAGTTCTAGTTTGCAAAAAAATTACAAAACCAAGTGAACATCATTTCAATTTTTTTAAATTAAATAAATTAGACAAGTAGGTAAAAATTGAAATAACTCGAAAACCAAGCATTTTCGGAATAGGTCATATTTAAGAAAAAATCACAAATTACCTCCTGCGAGGAATTAATCGAATTATCAATCACCATGTATATATTATTTTACTCACTTAAATTAGAAATTAAATGCAACAAGGCATCTGATCTGTTCTGAGTTTTTTTTAATGTTGAGCCCACGGGGGGGGGGGGGGGTCCAGACCCCTCGGACCCCCCCCCCCCTAAATACGCCACTGATTATACAAAACGACCAGATCGTCGAGAGTTTTTTTTGCAAAATCGTTTATAATTTCGTCGATATTTAATGTTTTAACAAACTCGTATTCGATACTGATTGAGGATATATCCGAAACGCGTTGTTGTCCCATGGTGTCACGTAAATGGGTTTTTACTAATATAAGTTTGGAAAAAATCGTTCCGCTGATGCCACACTAACTGGTAAAGTTAGAAATAACATCACTGCACTAGATGCATCTGAAAAATTTGAAGAACACACTGATTTTTATTAATAAATGATCCGCAAGTTCATACGCTGTTTTTAATTTTGATATAATATCTCCAAGTCCCTTTCTTAGGCTTAAAATTTGACTAGGAAAGTCAATGGTCAAGTCTTCATGGTATATCGTTTGTAAATTCCGCGCTTTCACGTATAATTCCTCTTCACTTAACAAAGTTAAATTCCCAGGATATAAAAAAATATAATTAATTATGAAATGAAACACCTATGAAAAGCAAAGCATGCAGCGAGTTGTGAAGGGGCCGTCAATGTGGGTCCCCCCGCGGTGCGGAGGTGTTTGTACCGCCTGTTTAAAGGCAAATATTCTAGGTTTTTCCTTAAAAAAAAAAATGTTATAAAATCGCTAATTTCTCTATAGCTCAATCTCTCGACTTCAGTGGCGCAACCAGGGGGGGGGGGGGGGGCTGCCGGGCTGCAGCCCCCTCGAGCTTGGAAACTTAGCCTATTCGTTTAATTGCAAACCAATTTTTCATGTCACGCCTTTTACTAATATTTTATATTCTTCCACATAATTTACATCAATCATGTTATCAATAGTGAAATTATACTATACATGCAAAAACAAAAACTGAAGGAAGATTTGGACAAAGTGTATTCCGAATGTGATGCCAATATATTTCCTAATATAAAAAGGCTTTTACAAATTTTTTTAACTTTGCCTATTACAACCGCCACATCTGAAAGGTCCTTTTCAAATTTAAAATATTTAAAGACATATCTGCGTAGCACCACGGAAGAGGACAGATTAAATGGTTTGGCAGTTCTTTATGCGAACCACGATATTGATATTACCGTGGCAGAAATTCTGGACGAAAATGCAAAAACAACACGAAGAATTTTACTTCAATATTAGTATTATTAGTGATTACTTACAACTTATTGTATAAGGTTTTTGTTTTGTTTTAGTATAAGTAAGATTAATATATGCGTTACTTATTTTAAATACATTTTTACTAATTAAAATGAAATCTCTAATTTTTTTTTCATAAATATTTAGTTAGGGCCAGCGGCGTATTATTCCAGAAGTCTTAGGGGGCTGTCGCTCTCGTCAATCATACGTATTTTACCCAAAAAAGGGCGTGGCACCCAAAAAATTTTTAGCCTGCGGCGCAAAAGAGCATAGAAGTTAGAGCCCCCTCCGAACTAAATTTCTGGTTGCGCCACTGCTCGACTTGACAACATAGCCTCTTTTTCTTTCCTATAACAGAACCCACAGATCATCGGTGTTGCGGCGTGTTCAATCGTGGGCGTGTGGCACAAAGGTCTATTATATACATCTGCAGATACTTGATTCATTCTTACGCCCTTCAAGAGCTTTTTTAATGTATGTGTGTTCAACGCCTTCGAGGTAAAGGTATAATTTTAAAAGAGGTACTATGTGATTTTAGAAACGAAAGGCGTGACAAGCAAACGACAACTGACAATGATTAAGGGTGTAAACTATGGAGGACTTGAGGTAGGAGGCCGATCGCAATGCATTGGATTCGGTCCCAAATTAGCATCGGTAATTCAGCTTTACGAGTCGCTGTAAGATGGCGCGCGTGTTCGAAGTGGGCTATCAAATAATGGTTTCTTATGGACGCAATAACTATTTTTATTTAAATTAGTTCTTTAAGGAACAAATAAGGACTTTTATATGAATTTACACTTACTTTGTTATACTTATTAGTAAACTCGGCCTGTATAAAGTTCCAACGATGCTTGGTTTTTAAAATACAGGGTATTAAACATTCTAGCTATACCTTTGGAGCTAGAAAGAGACTTATTTGGCTGCGTTTTCTCTCTGAAAAAGATCCTGTCTTACACCCCGACACAAAGCAAACTCTACTTTTATAAATTGTACCATTATTTATTATAAATATGGAAATTAATTACAATACAACGTTATTTGTTTTGTCTTGCCTTCAAACATTATTTGTTATTTGGAAAAATTAAATGTCAATTGTCAAAAGTAAAAGCACAGAAAAATAAAGGGTTTAAGTAAAAGTTAAAAACTATGGAGGATCTAGTTTTCCATATTAAAAACGAAGAAGAAGAAGACAACATCAGCCCACTTCGGACGCGAGAGCCATCTATCGGCCAATAGCGAACTAACCAAAAAACCGGGACAGAATTTGAAAATGCTGCCATTGTCGATCGGCCTCCTACCCTATAGTTCTCCATAGTGTAAACGTATTAAAGCTTAAGCCTGGCATAGAATTGTAGACGAAGGCAATAATAAAATTGATAAATATTTGATTTTAAGATACCTAAAATAATGGCCTGCATAACCTAATGGACGTAGAATATTGCTTATATGATCCGTAAGCGACTAAGGATGAACTTGAGGGGAATGATCAACATCGAACGTCAATAAGGGGTTACGAAATACAAAAACCCCTATAGCCAAAATCGTACTTCAACTGACATTTTTAATTCTCACTCATTGTCTCTGATAAGTCCGATACGGCTTTCTTGTAAATCCAAGCCAATTATCTTGCATTAAGGTTGGCAGAATTGATTGCCCATTGTGTGTCGGTCTTTTTATATACCATGGACGCCGTAAGAGTGGCATTTTTGCTTAATAAAGCCCCATTAGAGCGATAATGGTAGTAAATGCTTTGTGGCTTCGTCTGACTCCGAGTTCGTACGTGAGAATCTCGGGTTTTACGTTGGTGGGTAATATACAGGGTGCGTCGGGTAATTGGGTTATTCATCTCATTTATAGTATACAAGCGTGTATCCGGCATGCGTTGCAACCCGCTGGTATAACTAATACAAACCCGATATATTAGTACCCGGCATGCCACTTTCTGAAATTGCACCCGTGCGAAGCCGGGGCGGGTCGCTAGTTATACATAAAAACCTTCCCCTTGAATCACTCTATCTATTAAAAAAAACCGCTTCAAAATCCGTTGCGTGGTTTTAAAGATTTAAGCGTATATAGGTTGGGACGGACGGACAGACAGCGACAGCGACTTTGTTTTATACTATGTTAAGATGTACAGTTGTATGCATAAAAAAAGCGTACACGAATTAGAATGAGAGGAAATCTTAACCATATTTGCGTAAAACCGGCTTATCGCATGTTAAAGGTTATTAAAAATGCAAAGCATTGGCGTTGGGCGTTAGTTCAATAGAATAACAAAAATTAATTTATTTATTTGGATTGATATCGGGACTATAAGCGACCCAAGGCAGCGCTTCCACATTATGGGTTTGAAACCAGTGGGTCACAGCATATTGGCAGTGTGGACTGGACAATTATCTTATTGAAATATGAAAGTATTATCGGGATATATTTGCTCAGCAGATGGTAACAATATGTTTTCTAAAATGTTAATGTAATTTCCGGCATTAAATCTTCCCTCTATTCGCCAGCAAACACCAGGTCCATGATAACTTATCCAGCCCCGTACATTTACAGAGAAACACGCCCATGTCTAGAAGTGAGGGGGTTAGTATATCGCTCTTCAAACCTGGTATTGTTTGGATGGTAGACACGAATTTGTCCGTTATAAGTCAAGTGAAACGTCTTTTCATCAGTAAAAATGACCCTGTTCCAAAATTGAGGATTTCGGTATACAGTGAGGACGTAAAGTCTGGAATAAATTCATTATTTAGGGAACGCTGAATGTTTTTAAAAATCGCTCGGACACGTCGATTTTGTTTTTTTAATACGCATTTTTTTCAATATTTTTAATTATCTCCAAAAGCACTCTGCTTGGACCAACTTTAATTTTTTAAATGGGAACCCCCATTTTTTTTTTAATTTTAGGATTCTGTGCATAATTGTGAACATTTTTTATCTAACATGTCATTATGATTTATCGACAGTTAAAGTTCGAAAATAAAAAAAACAATTAATTATTTATCATTTTAATAAATGTTGAAAATGTTGCCCAAAGGTTAATTGGCAGTAATCTAGACGATCGAAAAATTCTTTCTGCACATTTCTGACAACTTTCGGACTGATTGAGCGTATTTCTTAAAGAATTCGATTCTTTAAGTCCTCCATGTCCATTGGCTTAGTTTGGAAAACTTTACCTTTCAGGTAACCCCACAGAAAAAAGTCAAGGGGGGTTAAGTCGGGAGACCTCGGCGGCCATTCAATAGCTCCCCTTCTTCCAATCCATCTATTTTCAAAAGTTCGCGCTAATCTTAATACTATTTTTGAAAATAGATAGATTGCAAGGAGGGGAGCTATTGAATGGCCGCGGAGGTCTCCCGACTTAACCCCCCTTGACTTTTTTCTGTGGGTTTACCTTAAAGGTAAAGTTTTTCAAACTAAGCCAATGGACATGGAGGACTTAAAGAATCGAATTGTTCAAGAAATACGGACAATCAGTCCAGAAGTTGTCAGAAATGTGCAGAAAGAATTTTTCGATCGTCTAGGTTACTGCCAATTAACCTTTGGGCAACATTTTCAACATTTATTAAAATGATAAATAATTAATTGTTGTATTTATTTTCGAACTTTAACTGTCGATAAATCATAATGACATGTTAGATAAAAAATGTTCACAATTATGCACAGAATCCTAAAATAAAAAAAAAAAAATGTGGGTTCCTATTTAAAAAATTTAAGTTGGTCCAAGCAGAGTGCTTTCGGAGACACCCTGTATAATAAAAATTATTGAAAAAAATGCGTATTAAAAAAACAAAATCGACGTGTCCGAGTGATTTTTAAAAACATTCAGCGTTCCCTAAATAATGAATTTATTCCAGACTTTACGTCCTCACTGTATATAATTTAAAGCAAAAATAATCCTTGATTGTCGCTGTTCTTCGGTAAGAAACATTTTTTTCGCAGCTGGGCGACAGTTTAGTTCAGATTCCTTGACCCTCCTGCTGGCGGTAGGTTGGGAGGCAGGAAATGCTGAATTGAAAATATCCCAAAAAAGCAGCATCCTGTTCAGGGTTGGAACGTTTGGGACGACCTGAACCAATTTTCCTCTTTAGGGATTCTTGTTGTTCCCGGCGTTGCTTAATTTTCAATATCAATATCAAACTTTACCATGAACCACGCAGTTTCCAAATTAATTACACCGACACCAATGCTTTGCATTTTTGATAATCTATGACGTGTGATAACCTCCAATAAACAATCGTTTAGACAAGCCGGTTTTACGCAAATATGACAAAACTTACCTCTCATTCTAATTCTTGTACGCTTTTTTTTATGAATACAACTGTACGAATGGGAAAATAATTTTTTTTTAAATCTTCGATAATTTACAGGGTGTACTGGAAAATACGTTTACAATATTTGATGGCGAAATGGGTCGATTTCGGCCAACTGTAAAATTTTACAGTCCTTCCCTGTAAAATGACACGGCGGTAAATTACGTTTTTAAGGCGACGAAATAAATATCTAAATGCATTACTAAAATATTCTGTATATTAATTGATTGACACACAAAAAAGAAATAAAAAGAAGTGCCCGTAAGAATAAAACAAAGATGTCTAATAAAGACCTTATGTCGAAACAGCTATTTAAAAATGTAAATGCATTATTTAGATTATAAAACGCATTCTAAAAGACCCATCATATAAGGTTCCTTATTGGATCTATCAGTTGGAGACGTCAAAATGTTCGGTCGATTTAAAAAATCAATTATACGTTATCTTTGTTATTAAAATGTTTTTTAAGATTAAGATGGTGAAATAAGTGTTTGATAAATTGTATTATATACATAATTGACTTTTCCAGTCAAATTTTATGCCTCAGAAAGGGACTTGGAAAAAATTAAAAACGGTGTATGAACTTGCGGATCATTTATTAATAAAAAATCACTGTGTTCTTCAAATTTTCCAGATGTATCTAGTGCAGTGATGTTATTTCTAACTTTACCAGTTAGTGTGGCATCAGCAACAACGCCTTTCGGATTTATCCTTAATCAGTATCGAACAAGAGCTTGTTGAAACATTAAAGGTCGACGAAATTATAAACGATTTGGCAAAAAAAAACTCTCGACGATCAGGTCGTTTTGTATAAAACCTTATATAAGTAGTACTTAGTGACATAATGTTTGTGCAGACTTGTTGAGTGTTCATGTGTTATCTGTCTTTTGAATTCTATGAGGCTCGATTACTGCTAAAATTCTAATTTTGCATCATGTTTGCTGGAATATTACATATTATAATGATTTAATAACTACCTTTGTTATGTCTACCAGTCTACCTAGGATTATAAAATATATTCGAATTGTTTGCTGTTTTAATAGTAGGTACTTAACACATAATGTGGGTTTACCCTAATTAAATTATTACACGATAAACGAATTCAAAAACTCATAAACCTGAACCTAATGAAAATAAGAATTATCATTTTCCATTTGTTTCAACATGTTTTACAGCATTCAAGAAAAAATAATGATTGTACTAATTTTATTAAAGTATTGAATTTAACAAATTGTTTTATCTAAATAACTTTTAATTGACTGATTAGAAAGTAATGAAATTTTTTGTGCTAGTCCATCATACAAGGGCCTTCAAAAAAGTATAATTCAATTTTTATGTAAAATTAACAGGGGAGCCAATATTCGAGCGTAGCAAAATTTACATGGAATTTCCCATAACCAGTCTGGCGGCGCACCACCCGGTATATTATATACAGTACTTATATGAGTACTAATTTGCATTATTTATTTAAGTTCCATTTACCAAACACATACTTCCTTTCCACGAACTTTATGTAGGTACGACTAATTTAAATAAATATACATACATAACTTTAATTAGTGAAACTTTCACAGTTAATGTAATGCCGAAATTGGTTCTATTACCGTTTATTTTAATCAGTGGCGTATCATCCGGACCGGACGGGCGTGGTCCGAAAAAATTTCGCCCGCGGCGCATGTCCTACGACTATTTTCCACCTTCCTGCTTTCCATTTAATGGCTGACCTCTCTCCAGGAAACATAATTCACAAACACCACTAATTTTAATTACCTTCATTTATACTCAAAAATACAAAATTAGTTCTTGCATAATAACCTTGGGTACCACTGGCCCTAACTACCACTGGCCCTAACTACCACTAGCCTGGTACTTACTACACTAGCACTTGTACTGCATTGGTACTTATTACACTGGTACTTACTACCACTGGCCCTAACCACCACTGGTAGCACTTAATGCACTAGCACTTACTACATTGGTACCTAATACCAATGGCATGGCACTTACTATACTAGCACTAACTACCATTAGCAATAACTGTCACGGGCACTAACTACCATTGGTACTTACTGCCGTTGGCACTAACTACCACTGGCACTAACTACCACTGACACTTAATACCACTGGCACTTATGCGCGTGGCCATAAATTTGCCAATTTCGTGATTATTACTTGCTTATCTACAGATAAATATCTGAGGCGTGCCTTTCCAAAACGTAGTAAGTGCCAGTTTGCTTCAAATGGACTTTTCATGTTATTTAAGTTGTATGCTTTACACTCCCACAAAGCACTTTGTGTGTGCAGTGAAAAATCACGTTTTATTTAAGTTGTAAGTGCCATGCTTTACACTTCCACAAAGCACTTTGTGTGTGCAGTTAAAAATCAGTTTTTTGCTTTTCCTGTCAAATTCTAAAAATAGCACTTACAACGTTTTGGAAAGGCACGCCTCATCTATGGTTATTTCTGATCTTTTTATTTTAGTTTGACCGAAAGTAAGGGAAAATATACGTAGTTTATATTCGTATTTTCAACTTTAAAGATGGTCTGCAATATTCGGGCATATTTATAAATAGGTTCCACACATTATTGATCTGCACCAAAATCCGTCCTGATAAAAGTATGTCGGTTATAAGGAAATTTCGAAGCGCAGAGGTCTGCGTTTTGCATGTTCACGGTTGGGCAAGTTCGACATGCTTTGATTACTAATCTTAATCTTAAATCGGAGAGCGGCCGAACTGCTTTTTTAGTTTATTAAGATTTATCTTAAGTGATGTTTGGAAACACCTTGTAGGTAAATGAAAATAAACACCGGAGGAGATTTCGTACTGTAGTATTTAAAAAAATATTGGCGGCGCCATTGGATTCTAACACTAATCGTAAACCTCTGGTGTAATCCGGAGTTAGCCCTTCCCAAATTTCTTCTATTTTATCAAATAACTCTATTTCATTCTGTGGTTTAAAATTTATTTTGTACATTTTTTCAATTGGATTTAAATCAGGACTTCTTGAGCACCAAGGCAGACATGTTAGGTACGTTGTTTTGTCTAAACCAGTTTCCTATATTTCTCGCAGTATGCAGCACAGGGCAGTTATCCTGCTGAAATATAAATTTATTTCCTTCAAAAACCATCGCGGCAGAAGGAAGAAAAACATTTTCCAAAATCTGAAGATATATATTACTGTTTAGTGTTCCACCAATATTCCAGCATACACCTGCACCGTAAACACTTATCCATATGCCCACACATTAACGGAGAAACGTCCACTGGTTTGCCTTTTTTGAGTATACTTCTCATCATATCGGGAATTTGGTGGTCTATATACTCGAATCCTTTCATTATATTAGGTAGACTGAAAAGTTTTTCATTGGAAAAGATAACATTTTGCCAAAAAAAAACATTTTCTGGTAAATATTGCATATCAAACCCAATTCTTTGTTCCTTATCAATATTTTTTTATAAACGGTTTGGATGCAGCTGCTCGATTTGTTAATTCGGAACATTGTCTTTCTCGGCGTTGCGCAGTTCTAGATGAAGCAGGGAATCCTGTTATGTATGCATAGCGGATTCTGCAGTTTTAAAAGGATTTTGCCTTTTTAAATTTCGGTCTTCTTCATTTGATGATTTTCTATTATTTAAACCAGGCCCAACCCAACAGACGTTTCAAGCGTTGGATGATAGCGCCATTTTTTTACAATTCCTTGAACAGTACTTCTAGGTACTCTAAAATGATCGGCTATTTTTCCTCCGGCTTTTTCAATAATACTTAAATGAGGCATTTTTAAATCAAATAATATAATGACAATACTTTGACAGATATCATGATAACAATTAACACGTTACAAAGGTAATAAAGGTAAAAAATTTGCATTAACAGCGCCACCGTTTAGTGTACGAAATTATCTGTCGTCAACAATTAAGAAGGTATAAAGGGCTGAATCAAAGATTGTACTTAACTCCAACCTTTATCGTTTTTACGTTTTACGTTAAACATGCAAAAGAACTAGGAATGTTTTTAATTTAGTGGGTTATTCGTTACCGTACAGCTTTCTGTGCCAAGGCTAAACGAATTTTAAACTAGGAAAGTAGAAAACATTATTTACACTGGAAACCGTGTATCTTCATCTTCATTATGAAATAAAGGAAACTAACCGACGAGCTCACGTAAAACGATGAAGTAATTCTTTAATTTGAATTGATAATGGCCATACACCTGACATGACGTCAGTTAGATAAGTATCTTTACAATAACATGACCTTGTTTTATTGTATCGATCTATATACCGAATCAATCCTAGCAATAATAGTACATTATATACTTAGGTTGAGAAGTGAGCTATTATATAGCGAGCGCTTTTATATACTGAGGCGCGAAGCGCCGAGGGATATAATGTGCGAGGTATATAATAGCCTTCTCAACTGCGGTATATATAGAATTTTTTCTACTACTAACAATAAAATATTACATATTTTAATTCGTTTAAATCTTTGTTACCCATTTTCACCTAATTTTTTAAAAAATTTTAAAATCAAGTCACTTAGGATTTTACTTGTCAAATGCGATCTTCTGTCAGTATGTAGAAAATATTCGGGTTAGATAATAATATAAAGTTAAAATTATAAAATGTCTGAAATTGAGAGTGAAGAATTGGAAATTTGTACCCCACCCGAGCTTAGAGAGGCGGCAAATAGCGCACAGTGCGATCTGTTACCAGAGAAATCTAAGAAACTATACTTGAATGCATACGCGCAATTAATGGACTGGTGTGTAAGAAAAAAGCTGGTAAAATATCAGAAAAAGTGTTATTAGCATATTTTCAAGAAAAAGCCGATAACAAAAAAGTGTCCACATTGTGGGCACACTATTCTATGCTTAAGTCGACTCTTTCAATAAAATACAATATCGACACTTCGAAATTTTTTAAACTGACAGCATTTTTAAAACAAAAAAACCGTTCCTATAAACCCAAAAAATCATCGGTATCTACGAAGGAAGAAATTGACAAATTTATAATTAAAGCTCCTGATGTTGAATATCTATCAAAAAAGGTACTTTTTCTTTTTTCTATTTTGTTTAGTTTTGGTAAAAATTATATTTATTGTAGGCCATTATGGTAATTGGAGTGGCAGGTGCCTGCAGAATCAGAATCGATGAATTATGTAGTATGGTATTAGATAATGTAGTTATCCAGAAGGATATAATTATAATAACAATTCTAAAATCCAAAAACGGAACATCCAGAAAGTTTGTTGTTGTGGAGCCGCAATGGGTTGAAGTTGTTAAAAAATATCTAGCTAACAGGCCACCGGATATACAAAAACTTTTTATACTATACAGTAAAGGTAAACATATTAAACAAAATATAGGACACAATACGATTGCTAAAGTGTCCAATGTAGTGGCTCAATATTTAAACTGGCCACTCTTTAAGACGCAGCTCTGCAACCCTTCTGGCAGAAAATGGGGGAGACTTATTATCCCTAAAAAGGCATGGTGGGTGGAAATCAGCTACTGTGGCTGAAGGTTATATTGAGGAATCAATAGCAGATAAGAGGAGAATTGCTAACATAGTGCAAAAACCCACCTTATTTAATAAAGATTTAAATACACCTTCAACCTCTCATGCACATCGGGACAGTGTCGTAGGCCAATTTGAAGCATCTGATGATCTGGTCCTAGATCACAATGAATACAATACAACTGGGGAGGCAACATCTGTTCACAACACCGAACTAAATGTACCAGTTGCTATGATGCGATCCATAAATACCAGAAATGCAGGTATACACATGACTTGCCACAATTGTACAATAAATTACAATTTTAAATAATTATATTTATGAACTTTAGTTATTAACCGTTTACTGATCTCCAGAGTTGTTATTTATTTGATTTGGGTTATGTTTTTTTGAGTGTTTTTTCATGTATTTAAAAGTACCAGGAACACCACGAATTTGGTTGATTTTTCATTACACATAAATAAAATATTACAAGCGAAAATTGCAATTTTATTATAAATAAATTAGGTTTGTGTTTATTACCACAGAACCAGATACACTAAACATTATCCTGGATGGTAGGAGGTAAATCTGGACAGATCACAAATGCATAAATAATAAAATAAAATTGCTATATTTTGACCGAATTTGACCGGTCAAATACGTCATGGTCAATGGACGGTCAATTTACCGGTCAATTGACCGCAGTCAATTGACCATGCCCAACTCTATGCTTTATTAACCGTAGCAAGCAAATATTATTATGATTAATGTCAAGTTTCATTACAACTTCCAGTCGCAACTAATACAGTATATAAAATCAGATTACACCCCCAATAAAACTTGATAATTACTGTGCGTATTCAGAGCAATAATGGATATAAATCATTCTATGGTAGCATTAACTCCCATTTTCTATTGGCTAAATTACCGCTGCTATCAACAGAATCAGATCATTGCGTAGCATCATTACCAATTGGCGCCACCTAATTTTGCTTCTCCTGCTTCACATTTAAAGGCCCAAAGGTTCCTCTATATTTGGCCGCCTACCTGGTATTCCACGTAACTTAACTTGAAAGGGATTTAATTTTAAAGATGGGTGGGTACCTGTTTAAATCGGTTTGTAAAGCCCGTATAGTGTTAAATCAGGTGTCAGAATTTGAATTTTAAACGACTTTACCTGCTCAATAGGGTCTGAGGCCATTTTAATTTGTCATGCACGGGTCCTTTTAAAAAGCTCGTACAAAAAACGGTTAGTGATATTTTGACATTACGGTTCCCTGACTTTGATGTGTATAACACTGAAGTAATGTTGTTTAAATCTTAACACACTTGTAGTACCGTACAGTTAGTTAGTAGTGCCTTTACCAATTATACATACAGCAGTCATTTGTTCTGAGAAATCTGTCTAAGTCATTCTTGATTTTTACCTTTACCGGACGTCATCTGTTTTGTCCAGGCCGTTGCCATAGTGACGCGCGGACATGAACTCGCGTCACTGGTTACCGGTTAGAGAGATTGATAGTTTCTTCATGGTTCGTTTCATAAACGGGCTGTGTTGTGATTTAAGGCCCGCCAGGCTAAAAATATGTTCGGTTTTTATTGGAATATTGAGCCGACTACCATGTATGTAGGCATCCTCGACGGACTATTGTTTTGATGTATTCAGTATAATTAATAATATTGATTGATCGATCATAGAATTCATGTTCTTCTATTTCTATTTAAGGTCATCCGAACGGAGATTTCTATTAACACCTTAAGCAGAATGTCAACAACATTACGATTTACTATCTGTTCTTTCAATTGTCATTGTGCTCCTATAATCAAATCGACAATGATTTAGGTATTTTGTATTGTTCATTCTAGATGACGATGGCAAACATTTGACTTTATAGAATCAGTCATCAAACGGAAGGTTCTTTGATTTATCACGGGCCTTTGATACTTTGAACCTAAAGTTTGTCGAACAGAAACTCTATGCTGTTGGAATAAGGGGAAATGCACTGTCCTTAATAACGTCATTTCTAACCGAAAGAAGGCTGTCAGTCAAAATCGGAAATTATACCTACTCAGAATATGAACTAAACATCGGAGCTGCCCAAGGATCTGTCCTTCGCACCTCTTATATTTATATTATTATTTGTAAACGACCTATCACTACCTGGATTTACCATAAAATTTGCCGACGATACCACGGTTGCCGTATCAGCACTAGATGAAACTGAAGCACACAGGAAACTATAAGTAGTAACAGAAAAAATGAACATATATGGTGTTTTTCGAATCAACTTATACTAAACGAGGGCAAAACTGTTCAAATTCATTTCTACAAAACTTCTCCCAGAAGCTACTAGCACTAGCGTGGGAACCTCAGCTGGATCATGTATGCATGCTCAAAATTGGCACAAAAGCTTAACGCTATACAAAAGTTAAGATACACAGTGCCTGTTCCTACTCAAATAACATCTTACTACTTACTAGAAACGTCTAATAAGGCTTATCTTTGGATTGAAACCAACACAAACATGCAGAGATATATAAAAAAAACAGAAAATCCTTACAGTCATTTCAATATACATCCTTAAGTGCTCCCACATATGTATACAAGAACAAGAACGAATTCCAAGAAAACAGAAACAATCACAACTATCCTACAAGAAACGCAAACGGCCTTATAGTCCCTAGACACACTTCAACACGATATGAAAAATTTCGCCACTATGCCTGCATCAAAATTTTTAATAAACTACCAAAAGAAATTAAACAATCCATAACAAGAGGTACATTTGGAAGAAAACTAAATGACTTTCTTATAAAAAATGCATTTTACACACTAAAATACTTTTTGAACGCCTAATCGATGTCATATTTGCGTAAAAGGTTTTGACCTTCTAGATTGTTCTCTTACATATAAGCAACTCTATAGATTATAGATTGATGCCTAAGAACCCAGGACAAAATAAATACCATTTAAGTACTTCCAAACGCGTTCTTTTAAAGATTCAGATGCCCAATTTAAAAATAACGAATCTTGCCATGTGCAGAAAACTCATTCGCGAGTTGTATTATTTCTTCTTCTAATAACACCGCTGGACAAACCAATTTAAACCAACCAATTGCTTTGTTAGGACTAGAGGAAACAAAAGCACACTCTGATACAACGCAACAACCAAATATGGCAGACAAACTATCTTTATTATTATACAGCGCCTTCTACGACCTTGTTGGCCCCAGTTCCAATTAAATTTCACCGTTCCATAAACGGCTCAGATTGGGTTGAAGAAAAACTGTTCTTTTTCTTCTATCTGCTCTTCTACATAACTGCTCCTTTAATTGGATACTTTGTTTTGAGCTGTCATTTGTTTTTATCGTAAACCGGCTACTTGATTTATTCTAATTGGTGAATCAGCATGCAAAAGAGTGAATAACGAATGGGATGCCGTTCGATCGCGGTCGCTTTGGTCATTATCGATTTAAGTGGTTCTCGATATTCGGTCGTTGGCAACGTTTCGACCTTATTTGTACATCGTCTTTCGTACGTCTATTAAAAGTTTAGTTGGCGGATTTATGGGCGCAATTAGTATAAGTAGCTAGCGTAGCTTTACAACTACTCAACTCAACTTGGGACCTCTTGGTTAACTCCTTTTTGATAAGTGGAAAAAGTTTAAAAGGAGACACTTGTAGGCATCAAAAGTTGTCTGTAAATGTTTGGTCAATCGTCTACTGCTTATGTTTTTCACTGTTTATCCTATATAGGGTAAAGGTCAATGAACAATTCAAGTTGATGCAACAACATAGATATTATAGAAGGTGGATCATCTATACCTAAATGTGTATGTGTATCAACTTCAATTTTTCTAATGAAACAAATTGTATATTTTTATATTCTACAATCAATTTTAGACATTTTTCATAGATCATGCCCTATTGCTACCTTTAACCCTTCAGGAACTATTAACACTCTAATGGCGGTATGCATATGTTTCTCGATTCAGCATTGTTCTGGACTCAAGTCACAATCTTTCTCTTTCATAGAAGGATAACCAAAAACTATAATGTCAAAATAGCCTTCAAATCCGGAAATACTCTTAGAAGCTTTCTCACAAAAATAAAACCCCCCCGTAATGAAAACACTAAAAATTATATCTATCAAATCCCTTGCGAGTGTGGCAAATCGTACATTAGAGAAACAAAAAGCCCGTACGAGTTAAAGAACATCTGAAACATACTGAAAGAGGTGAAACTTCGAGATCAGGTATAGCGGAACATGTATGGACCAACCAACATAATATACAGTGGTCAGAAGCCAAGGTTTTGGACACGGAACAGCACTTGAAAACGCTTAGATATACTAACTAAACTAAACGTTGTGTTAAGTAACAAAATAAAGACAATGAAAGCCCGACAAGGTAATTTTTCTGATGTACCTTTTTGTTATAGGTACTAGGCGTGATTATTTAAGAACCAGTGTTGATTTTCCTGGTTCCTGTGGTTTTGTCTATTAATTAACCTGATCATTTAAAGATAACGTAACTTCATCTGAAAACCGAATTATTTTGAGAATTCGTGCATGATTATCTGTTAACTCAATCATTAATTCAGAAAATGGCTCTCGCTCAGGATCATTGTACAATTACTTTGGTTTTCTATATAAAGGGCTGATTCGTTTTTTGTATTGAAAATACTACTGGGTGCGTATATACGGGTCTATTTCATGAAAAATGAACGCGACATGCGACATGCACATAAATAACACGGCGGTGAAGTCTAACCAAACATCCGAGCAGCACAGAATCGATGACATCATCTGCTGAGTATTAATATTGTTTTGTTTTGGGTTTCGGCATTTATTATTATATTTTTTGATATTAAGATAATATGGCCGGGAGAGAGAACAGTTAGTAGATAGTTATTAATGATACTAGTTCGATGAACACTATAATTGCACAAGTTTCATTAACAAAGTTCATATCGAACGTGTATCATTCAAAATTTAATTTACGACAGTGCAAATAGATTTAATTCGTCTAAATTTCATTGATATCAGATAACGTTTTCGTAATTTTTAAAATTTTCAGGTGTCCATATTAGTCGATATCATGGTAACCGCATTTTTGATTGTTTCAATTTCGATAAAATTTGAAAAAAATAAACAGAGAATGTCGCTGAAACAAAGCGAAATAGCGCGGCGGTCTTGGCGTTTACACAGAAAGTCGGGGGAGAATGTATATGTCGTAGGCTGATAGTGAAATCCGTCATTTCATGAAAAGCCTAGTCATATCATGCTGCACGCTAAAAGGTATATTTGCAACTGGTTTGTTCGTTGTTACCCAGGGCATTTTTTTCAATTTTTTTAAAATTTAATTTAAATTTTATTTTTATAAAATAATATTAGTTGAAAAAATTGAAAAAAATGCTCTGGGGAACAACGAACAAACCAGTTGCAATATACCTTTTAGCCACGCTTCATGATATGACTAGGCGTTTCATGAAATGACGGATTTTACTATCAGCCTACGACATATATACCAATCCAAAACATTTCATAGCCGACTTAAGATTTATTATTATTTCATGAACAAGGAGTACAAGGACCAGCAGGTAAATGGCTGTATATAGCTAAAGAATAGTTTTGTCGCTATTTTTGAAAAGGTGGTTTTGAGCTCTCTTCAATATGTACTAATATACAGATTATCCTATATTTTTTATTTTAACAAAACAATCAAATTTACACATTTCTAAGTATAATAATTTAATTATTATTTAAAACTAAATCGGAGCATCCATGCCGTCATAATAACGCGTGATAGCGGCACGTTACATACTCACAGATAGGAGTAATTTGTGCTGTGACATAATGGTTTCCTTCCATAGATAATGTACCTTATTGTCTATGTTTCCTTCTCGCCACTGTATGTGGTAGGTATTTTCAATACGCCTATGATACTTGCGTATAAGATGCAAGATCTGTGAATTTTTTATCATAACATTGTATACTTATAAAATAGAAATAACTGTAAACATACGACCTTGATTACGCAAAAATACGCTGGCAAAAGCTAAAATACGAGACATATCGTATTAAAGGCGTGTGTCACGACGAGACGCTATTCAAGACAGATTATAATTCGTTCTGAATGCATAAGCAGGGAGCGAGAGAGAAGAACAAAAAAAATAATTCACTTGTGGGTGGTCCGAGGATTTTCTGCGTTTTATTTCTTTTCCTGGGCGCGTTATCTTCTTTATTTTTTTGTTGAAGATCAATTTCTACGACACCTTTATAGGTATAGGGGATATAGAAGTCATGGCGCGTATCATTTAGATAAGTAACGTATGTGAGAATTATGGTAAATTCATGAATATCTATTTGAGTCCCCTTTTTTGGATTTGTAACAAAAGATATCTGATCAAAAGATCTCTTGACACTCTTATAAATAAGTTGTTGGTTTGTTTAATTTAAATAATAAATAAATAACGAAAATGTGTTATTGCTTCCAAAATTTTAGATGAGTTAGAATGAGATGTCTTTAAATAATGGCTTAAAGAAATGGCAGCACTGGAAGCTGCAAAAACCCGCTATTATCCATACAGTGCATTGGCATGTGGTTTCTTTAAGATCAAAAACAATCCATAGGTATATTTTGCAAAATATGGAAATATGCCTGATGAATTCAAATGTTCTTACATTACACCAGTGCCAAAAGTAAAAAACTCTAAAAGATGGGATGTGAGATGAGGCCAGTAAATGTTTTATGGGATGATGAGAAATTATTAGAAGAAGTCGTATGAACAGTTATTAGAATTCATTGATGCCAACAAAATGTTAGTTTTCTTTCAAGCTGGTTTTCGAAAAGGTTCTCTGAGACGTGGAGGAGAACCATTGATCAAGGGGAAAATGTTATAGCTGTATTTTTGGATTTTACGCGGGCATTCGAAACAATTGAGAGCTAGATTATTAAGTAAATTGTATCAGTATGGTATTCGCGGAAACGTTTATAAATTATTTAAAAATTATTTCAGTAACGGGTCACAAAAAACAAAAATATCAAAAACATATTCAAATAAAAAAATAAATAATATAGGAGTTCCTCAAGGAAGTATACTAGGTCCAACATATTTAGTATGTATCTTTATACATAAAATTAAAAATAATTTATTACCTGATTGTTTAACATTTTTTTGTTCTTTTAATCATATTATGACCATCATAATTATAAAACAAGAACTAATCAAAAGTTTTTTGTGGATAGAGTGTCTAAAACATTAGCCTATAAGTCTATTGTTCATAAAGGTTTCATAGAATATAATAATTTGGAAAATTCTATTAAATCTCAAATATCATTAAAACTATTTAAAAAAACTTTAAAATTACATTTATTTAAAAACATAATGATACGTAATATTTGATACAATTTGCAAAATGTTTAAACTTTTCTGTCTGTTTTTGTTATAAAGATGTTGTTAAAAAAATATATTATAAAATATTTAATTGTAGCTTTTTTTGCTAAATAAAACATGTTACTACTACTACTACTACTACTACATTGACTTAAATTACAGAACTATCTACACCATTGCTTTTAAGATAAAAAAAAAATAGTGGTCATCATTGATTTCTCTTAATCTTAATCTTCTGATCGGGACAAAATGCAAACAATATCACATGTCTGTGGTAAGGACATACCTCTCTATCATCGTATTTACACATGCACTCTAGCTCATAACTCATAACTTTTGGACCTTGCAACATTTAAAAATAAAATAATGATCACCTTATTCCCACGAAAATTTAAACCAATTAGCGCTTAATAAATGAAGTGCACTGAAAAATGGAGTCTTAAAAAATCTGGGAAAAAACGGTTAAAAAGTGTAGAGTTGCAAAACTGGTCTCGGGCGCCTGCAAGAGATGTTGACCTGACTCACTGAGGTCGAGACTACTCCGGACAACTAATCGACAGTTGTTTAACGACAATGCAGCTTTTTCCGATTACATTGTGATATTTATATCTAGTCAGCTTTGACGAAGCAAATAGTCGAGATAAAATTAAGAGTTTGAAACGTTTTATTCTATGACATTATTACATTTTAAGTTGCCATAGTTTTATTTGTGATTAGGCGAATTGATGCTGAGCTGAGGGTACATTATTGACCTCAACACAGTTTACAATAAAACGGGCTCCGAGGCCTACAGGTTATATTTTCTAAGTATTTACATTAAGTAGAGTAGTTATGCTGAAACGCCGACAAATGTAGTTTCTATTTCTCAATCCTGTAGCTTAATTGTCTATATTCTATTTTCTTTTATATAGTCCTTAATATTACACATCAGCCTTTTGGTATTTCCATTAAGTATTCTTTGTGGTATTCTATTATATTCCTGTAAGCTTCTATAAATTGGTGAGTCCTGTCCCCTTTTAGTTCTAGCGTATGTGGTTCTTAATTCATGGTTTTTTCTTGTGTTGTGTGTGTAGAAGGGTCTGTTGTTCTGCAATTTTATACTAGTTTTAAATTTTGGATATAATTTATTAGTTTGGTTTGTCCCAATACCTTCAATTCATTTATTTTCAAGTATGGCACTCTTTTCTATATTTCCCCAGTGGACATGTAGTAATTCATCCCAAATATCACTTTAATCGCTTTGTTTTGAAGTCTTTGGAGTCGATCCAGTTATCTAGCACTTGTATTTCTCCAGCAGGGCATCAGGTATCGTAAGTGCGGTTCTACAAAACTATTGTAGGGAAGCTGTCCAGATTTTTTATTGAGTTGGTGGGCACATCGTCTAATAGAGCCCAGCGTGGGAACTATTTTGTTTTTCACAACCCTTATATGGTTATTTCAGGAAAGATCATCTGTGATAATGAGTCCCAGGTATTTGTATTCAGTCACCCTTTTGAGCTTTGTTTCATTAATTTTAATTTGGGGATTGCATGGTGGTTTACTTTTCGGTTTAATAACCAACTTTACTAAATCACTATTGACAGTTTCTTCCAGTTGTTTTTCACGTTCCCCAGAGTATACTAGCACTGTGTCATCTGCAAACTTGAAATATTTTGCCATTAAGTTGGTGTAAGTATTTCAGATTGTGCAAGTACAGTAGTGGTCCGAGAAGAGAGCCCTGTGGGACACCTGTATTTAAATTGTGTTCTTTACTATTTTCACCATTTATTACAGTGTAGTGTTTTCTACCTCTTAAGTATGTTTTCAGTAGATTATGACATGGGCCATGAAAGCCTGTTTTGTATACATAGTTTGTTCATCGAGAGTTCAATATTCACTGTGTCGAAGGCTTTTTCTGTAGGGCAACAAATACTGCCAGAAAATATTTGTTTTTGTCCAGTTCACTTATATTATGTTCTAATAAAATAGGTCCACTATTGCCTTTTGAGTACTACTTTTTTTTAAAATCCATATTGTTGATAATCAAACTGGAATGTTGCTTTAATGAATTTTACTAGTCTTTCTTTGAAAATTACATGAATTTATTTTCAACCAATTAGAAGGCTCCCTTTTATTTACGTTGCTTATAGCAACGGGAGATTATCGAGATAATTTTGTTAGTTCCTATTAACTTAATGCGATTAATAAGTGATAATTTTTCTGTCAAAAATGAAGTGCTTTATATCTATTGACAAAAGTCACTCGCACAATAAAATCAAAATACATTTTGTTGCTAACTTATAATTTTTAATGATACTAACCAATTTGCTTTACATATCGAACACCGGGGCTAAAAGAGACACATCAACATTTTAACTAAACTCATCGGAAATATGTCTTTCAAGTTTCATTTGAAACTATATAGACATGTAATGTCAGGTTATGGTTGAAAACGAATTAATGTTCCTGAAATTTTAGTAATAAATCTTAGTTACTAATAAGTAAAATCAACATCTATTGTAAAAATACAGTGGGTCATATTAACCTATAAAATCTTCGGAAAAGTTTTATTTGAAATTAAAACTATAAAGACATTGGATTTTAGTAATAAAATTGAGTTACTAACGGCTAAAATGAACTTTATTTCTAGAACTCTAATTAGTTACAATTAACTAAAGCCGCCGGAAATATGTTTTTGTAGCATTTTAGCAAAAAAATTACAATAAGAAAACTCCAATTTATGAAATTTTCTTACCGAATCTCCCACGCAGCAGAATTAATTCCCGATAATTCTGCTGCTAGGGAGATTATAAGTGATAATTTTTTCTATAACTCTTGAAAAATGTTATTAGTGAAATGTGCCTATAATTGTTCTTGTCGTCGTGTGCTCCTTTTTTGAAGATTGGTATGATTTTAGCTGCTTTTAGTTCTTCGGGATTTGACCACGAGTCGGCTTGTTATAAAAAAGCGAATGAGATGTATATCATGCTGTGCGTTGCCTCAACCCATAACCCATAGCCTAAACATTTTATTCATCAGATACCTACTTATTTTACTTTTATTATCTCGAAGCGATAAAGTGTTATTTCAGAAAACACTGTTTTATGACCTTTTTAAACGATTTTTCTACCCTTTTCCAGCCAATAAAAACGTAAATGGCTGGAAACAAATAGATGTAAACGATACGTCCTAAAAAACTAAAAAAACCCATTAACAAGTAATAAACACCATTTGCCTATCAATATATGCTTTTAGACTTCACATTCCGTGATGTGCAATTTGATACTTACATTATGGGCCGGAGTTTTCTGTGGTCAGCCAGTTTTATTATAGCTGTGTTAGATTTTTGTATGTACAGGTTGGATCGTTGAAATTTGGTAACAAAAATCCAAAAACACCTTTTAGGTACTTGATACGTCTTGGTAGCATATCTCTCTTTTAAATGACTCTTCATTAAAAATCGCGAACATCAGAAGTTCAAATATCTCCTGTAATTAAATAAATCATTGTAGTAGATCTTTAATAGTATATTATTTAACGAGCGTATAATGTAGGCTATATTACACGAGATTTTAAAACACGAGTTTAAGAATGCGAGTGCAATATAGCCATTATACGCGAGTCAAATACTGTACTTTATCTACGACTATTCAGTATTCAAAAAATTAGAAAATGCATTCAGAGCAACAAATTTTATTACAATAGGATATTTTTACATAACAAGGTAATAGTATTAATGGTATTTCTTAACTAAAAAATACAATTCAACAATGTTAACAATAATTTAAACAAAATACAATTACTTATTTCAAATTTTTCATGAAATTGATTGTAACAGCGGTAGATGTAGATGGGCATAAATTTGAGTTTATTTGTTATAAAATTTTATTAGCAGCGTCTATTTTAGTTTTTTTTTGAATCAGCAATATAACCTTCAGCTACGGAGGCCGATTTCGAAACTCCATGACGTTTTAGGGCTGTCATAGTTGCTCCTCCGTCAGAGAAATGTTTATCTACGACTATTTAATAATAGAAGCATAATGTGTTTGTTAGTACCTACATATATATATAATCTACAACCGTGTATTATGAGATTTCATAATTCACGGTCCCTGACAGAGGAGCAACTATGACAGCGCTAAAACGTCAAGGAGGTTGGAAATCGGCCTCCGTAGCTGAAGGTTATATTGCTGATTCAATTTAATTATTATTAACATTGTTGAATTGTATTTTTTAGTTAAGAAATACCATTAATAATATTACCTTGTTATGTAAAAATATCGTATTGTAATAAAATTTGTTGCTCTGAATGCATTTTCTAATTTTTTGAATACTGAATAGTCGTAGATAAACTATAGCACTTGACTCGCGTATAAATGCTATATTACACTCGGATTCTTAAAACATCGTGTAATATAGCCTATATTATATGCTCTTGAAATAATATAGGTACTATTTATTATTCCTCAATTATCATTATTAACTCATAGTTTCTTATAAATAAAATTATCGTGTGTGTTTTCTAGTTAATTTATAGGGATATCCTATTTTTAATACGTCTTGCTTCCTTGTTATGAATAATCGTTGATTAGAATTAGTATGCATAAACATTCATCATATAATATATTATTGAGGATGATATCATAAAGCGATTGGTATATTGACGTTTAAATATTATTATCGTATTCTAAGGACCTTAATAATACTACCAGTATCTTGCAGTGGCGCAGCGGGGGGGGGGGGGGGGTTTAGGGGTTAACCCCCCCAGACGCCCAGACTAAGATGTTTTTTTACGGTTTAGACCAGGGCTGAAGCCTTTAAAAATGGTAAAAAGTGAAAAAAAAATAATAATAGTAGGATGAGACCCATTGGAAAAGGAAGAGAATATAACAAAAATGAAAGGAAAAATAATTTACGGGCGATTCGAGGTCGGGAAGTGGAAAGGCGTGAGTTTTTAAGGGTAGAAATTTATCTCGATTTCCGGCAAAACTACAAGTCCTATGGAAAAACGTTAAATGGCAAAGTTGTAGATAATAAAAAGATCTACAACTTTTTTATTTGCACTTTTTTCATATAACCTCAAAATTTATGTGAAAAATTCAAATAACCAAGTTATTGGTTTTTTATTTTTATGTTTTAAAAGAAAATTTTTTTTTCACAAAATTTGGCAAAAAGTTACCTTTTTATGTCCCAAACACACTGTAATTTTTTTGATTTAAAATATTTATTTTTTCACTTTATTTTGACTTAATATCGAAAAAGCACCTTAATTTTCAATCGAAAACTCTCACGTCAAAATATCTGATTTTTTAAAAAAGTCGGTGGGCTTTTTCTTCGTTGAAATCTCAATCTCTACTCTCTGATGGTGTAAAAAAAATGTACATTACTATGGTAAATGTGATGAAATTCCCTTTAAATCCTACCTTTAATTATATTTAGAACAACTATATTCGCATATTTTTTGCGATCTTTATGTTTTATGGATTTGTAATTTTTTTGTTTATCAATGTAATATGGAATGTTACTTTTTCGAGTAATTAAAGTATAAATTTTAATAAATAGCTCAAAATTGTACATAATAATTTTAAAAAAAATTAGGATTCGAGTTTTTTTCGTTTCTTTGCATTTTTTGAGAACATTTACCGTAGTAATGTATATTTTTTTTACACCATCAGAAAGTAGAGATTTCAACGAACAAAAAGCCCACCGACTTTTTTAAAAAAGCAGATATTTTGACGTAAGAATTTTCGATTAAAAATCATATTTTTCTTGTAAAAGATAAAAATAAAAAACCAAAAACTTGGTTATTTCAATTTTTTACATACATTTTGAGGTTATGTGAAAAAAGTGTAAATACAAAAGTTGTAGATCTTTTTATTACCTACAACTTTGCCATTTCACGTTTTTCCATAGGACTTGTAGTTTTGCCGGAAATCGAGATAAATCGTTTTCTACCCCTAAAAACTCACCCCCCCCCTTTCACTTCCCGACCTCGGATCGCCCGTAAATTATTTTTCCTTTCATTTTTGTAATATTCTCTTCCTTTTCCAATGGGTTTCATCCTACTATTATTTTTTTTTATTTCAAAAATTATCGACCCTGGTCTAAACGGCCTTTAAACAGGTATTAATTTAAAAAATACAGAATTTGTATTCATACAAATTTTCCTACAGTATTAAAATTAACGACCAAATAAAAAAAAAACGCTTTTTAAAATTTTGACACCCTGTTCTTTTTTTGAAACCCCCCCCCCCCCCCCTAATACAACATTCTGGCTGCGCCACTGGTAACTTGGAGTATGCACTCTTTAAGTTCTCGTTAAATCAACTTTAATACTAGTTCTTAGAGACATCTAATTAATAAATCAATATCCGTTTAAGCCCCATTTAATTTTAAAAAATGTACATGCCTTATCTTATTATCAAAGATTTACCGGGAAAAAATTAAATCCTATTTACGGACGCAATAAAACTAACCAAATTATAATCCCAGTGACAATGTAACCATAACGATGGTACCCTTGGTAATTTGTCATTGGCGCTAACTGGAAGCTTGACTAAGGAATTTTAATAAAACCCGGTTATTATCTAGTCAGTTGTCAGTTAACAGTGGGATTTATTTATAAGATAAAAGTACTTTTATATAATTATTACTAAATTTTAAATGTTTGTTAGATTAAGATAACCCCTTGTAAGTTTTGCTGGCTCCCCTATTAATCTTACATCAAAATTGTATTAGACTTTTTTGAAGGTCCTTGAATCATGGACACACCAAATTTTGTTCTTTTCTAATAAGCCAATGAAAACTTAAGTACATATTGAGAAAAAGCTCTTCGTAAATTTTGCTCTAAGCAGAGTTAACATTTATTAATTACAGTACCTTTAGTTTGAAAATTACTAACACTATTCAGGATTGTTGTTTCGATTGGAATGGGTTTGTCAGGAAACTTCGCAGATACCATTACGGATACTTTACGTACCTTCCATTTAGTACCACTATTTTTCCTGAATACTGTAAAACATGTTGGTAACTATTTAAAAAATACGTCTAGTAACGTTTGACATCACTTTTGGTTTCATTGAGTTATGTAACGGAGCCGTAAGTATTTTATTTTAAAGAATTTTACGAACCTTTTTTTCTAAATAACTTCTTATTGGCTTATCAGAAAATAATAAAATTTGGTGTACGAGTTCATCACACAAGGACCTTCAAAATTCAAAAAACGCCGATTCTATTTTGATGTAAATTAATAGAAAAGCCAATGTTTGCACTGAGAAAAAAAGCATTCTATTCCTTGTAACAGTGGTTCCCAACCAGTGGTCCGCGGACCACCGGTGGTCCGCAGAAGCCCAAAATATGGTCCGCGAATGATTTTTTAATTTAGCGGGTGGTGAGCCGTTGGTCGCCGCGTCAGTGTTGCCAACCAGAGGGAATTTTCCCTTTTTGGGGAATTTTGACACCGATAAGGGAAAAAGGGAATATATTTTAAAATTAAAATCACACACTTAAATAAATTGAATATGCAACTGCAAGGTTCCGGAAATAAAAAATTAGAAAACACCGCAAATATATTCATTTTTGAAGATAAACTTCGCGCTTTTATCTGCAAACTTCGGTTGTGGTTACGTAAAGTTGAAGAAAATAATTATTCTGCGTTTGGGACATTAAAACCACTCGGGGAAGACAAAAATTATGACGCAAGTAAATCAAATATGCAAGAAAACATCCAGACTCATTTAGAATTGTTGATTGATGAATTTAATTGTTACTTCCCAGAATATACCGAAGATGCTAAAGTTGATGAAAAACTGATTCGTAATCCTTTTAGTACGGACGCTGGTGAAGTTACTGAAGGAATCCAGGAAGAACTTATTGAACTCCAAAATGATAGAAACTGCAAGGATGCTTTTGAATTGAATTCACTTGAGTCGTTTTGGTGTAAAAAAGCAATTTCTTATACTAAACTTCGAGAAATCGCCTTGCGGTATTTTATGGTTTTCTCCACAACTTATTTATGTGAACAAGGATTTTCCGCTTTGTTGGTAATTAAAAACAAGGCGAATAATCGTTTGAAAGTAGGTGATGATTTATGATTTGCGTGTAGCTTTGAGTAACAATATTAGTCCTAGGATAGCCGAACTCGTAAAGAAGATGCAAGCTCAGAAATCACATTAATACAAAATTACAGAAGTTTATCTTAAAAAGATTATTATTACTTTTTATCTAAGTTCCTAATGTGTGTTTAATTAAAGTTTCAGTTTGATTATTACAGTTAATTTTTATTATACCTCCATAGTGGTCCCTGCTCACAAGAATGATATAAAAATGGTCCCTGACCAAAAAAAGGTTGGGAACCCCTATAAGAATTCACATGCTCTTTATAAAACTATTTATTACTATATATGTGACAGCAACGCACAACGAAAATTGCTAGACCGTTGTGTAGTGATAATATCACGGTAATTTAGCCAATAGGAAATAGGAGTTACCGCTACAATAGAATGGTTTATAGCCATTATTGCTCTGAATACTCACAGTAATTATTAAGTTCTATTCGGGATGTAATCCGGTTGTATATACTGTATTAGTTCCGACTGGCAGTTGTAATGAAACTTGACATAATAATATTTGCTTGCTACTGTTAATAAAGCATATACTCACCACTAAAAATTAGTACTGTAGTTCTCAAAAATTTATATAGCTTCTCGTGTGATATTGTTCTTGTCGATTAACATTGCATATGATTATCTATTATGCAACATGGTTTACTGAGATTGTAAAATTCATCCATAGATTATAAAGTCCAATACTAATGATGGGTTGTGCGAAATGAGAATCTTCCATTGCTTTACCTGACATGCAAAGTTTAAAAAAAACTTTAACAAAAAGTAAAAATAAATTAATTGAAACAGGTATTGGTACGATCAATAAAATTCAAATTCAGACAGGACAGCTAGAAGACTCCGAATAATGATGTCATCTGCGCAACAAATACGTTAAAACTAATAGTACGGCGCGGGGCGATTGCCGATCGCAACGAACCCCCACCAACGTCGTGTGGATTAAAGGTTCTAACGGATACAATTCGTTTTGGGGACGCTGTTCTGCTTTCTTAATTGTAGAGAAGGCTCTTTAATGGAAACAAAATGCGTCGCATAGAGAAGATACAATTTATTTCTTAACAAAATTGCTGTATTAAAAGTGGTTCATTATTCAATAAGATTGTGCTACCAATGGAACTGATTACTACCAATAAAAACGCTGTTCACACTAAAGTTTTAAAGCGGGTTTGATACACTAGCAATTTATTTAATATGTGTTAATAAAAAATAAGCTATCAGTGCAAACTATGTCTTAGCAAACCTGTTATATTAGATCATTTTCCTCAGCGATGGAGTTAACAAAATTTACGTGGTATTTTTCATGATCAGTCTAGCGCCGATAATTATAAAATAATATCAGAGTTCACTTTATACAGGGTGTTTCATTAAGGTCGAAGAGCGGCCATATCTCGGAAACTACTGGGCATAGAAACTTAGGAAAAGAAAAATCATAATTAAAGTGGCCATGAGAAAATTCTGGAAATAATTTTCAAGTTCCGCATTTTGCCGCAAGAGGGCGTAATTGAAAAGTAAATTTTAAAATTTTACATAACTCCGAAAATTCCACATTAAGGTATATGTTTGGTAACACCATTTTAAAGCTTGGACAATTATGCATCATTTTGGTCTTATGCTTATTGGCGTACCGACTTTAATAAGAGTGGGGGAAGCTGTTGAAAGTGTAAATCCGATTTTAGCAAACTAAATACTGTTTGGGAGAGAAATGTATGCACTTTGACCAGTCGTATTTAGTTGTCCATAATAGTTCTCAAAAAAATGCCAGAGGGCGCAATTTGCAATAACAATACATTTTTTGATTTTCCTCCGAAAAAATAAATTATACGGTATAATTATGATACCATAATCGAGAAGGCGATGAAATTTGCTAGAAAAAATATTAAAACCGCAGCTCGATATCTCCGTTCGTTTCAGAGTTATTGCCGAAACAATAATTTTTAACACAAATTGCGCCCTCCAGCAATTTTATTAAAAACTATCTTGTACCATTAGATACGACAATTGAAGGTTCTTCCGAACAAGCTTAAATTTAGTAAAATCGGATAAGTCGTTTAGAAGTTACAGCGATTTTAATGTTTAAACTTTCAATAGCTTCTCCCACTCTTATCAAGTGAAACTGTAAACATTAAAATCGCTGTAACTTCTAAACGACTTAACCAATTTTACTAAATTTAAGCTTGTTTGGAAGAGAAAGGTAAGTACCTTTAATCGTCGTACCCAATGTACAAGATAGTTTCTAATAAAATTGCTAGAGGGCGCAATTTGTGTTAAAAATTATTGTTTCGGCAATAACTCTGAAACGAACGGAGATATCGAGCTGCAGTTTTAATATTTTTTCTAGCAAATTTCATCTCCTTCTCGATTATGGTATTATAATTATACCGTATGATTTATTTTTTCGGAGTAAAATCAAAAATGTATTGTTATTGGAAATTGCGCCCTCTAGCATTTTTTTTTTAAAACTATTATGGACAACTAAATACGACTGGTCAAAGTGCATACATTTCTCTGCCAAACAGTCTTTAGTTTGCTAAAATCGGATAAGTCGTTTATAAGTTACAGCGATTTAAATGATTACACTTTCAACAGCTTCCCCCACTCTTATTAAAGTCGGTACGCCAATAAGCATAAGACCAAAATGATGCATAATTGTCCAAGCTTTAAAATGGTGTTACCAAACATATACCTTAATGTGGAATTTTCGGAGTTATGTAAAATTTAAAAATTTACTTTTCAATTACGCCCTCTTGCGGCAAAACGCGGAACTTGAAAATTATTTCCAGAATTTTCTCATGGCCACTTTTATTATCATTTTTCTTTTCCTGGGTTTCTATGCCCAGTAGTTTCCGAGATATGGCCGCTCTTCGACCTTAATGAAACACCCTGTAAGACGTAGCTCACAATCAATTTTTACTTTTTCTCCAACATTACGGTACTGGCATAACTCAGGTACTGTCGAGCTTTTTTGTTTCATAGTGATTGTTTTAATAATTGCAGAAGATAAAGTCTCTTTACAGCAAGCACTTCGATTTAATGCTTTTCAAAGTTAATTGTTAATAATTGGAAACGAGTGGGAAAGAATCGTCATAAGGAAGTGTTCAGGTAATATAAATGTCGAAAGGTATAACCGTGGCTGGAACTGTATACGTTCGTTTATATCGTTTTTAATGGTTTCTAAGACTTGTATTGAAATGTTTCTAGTAATTTCTGAAACAGGAACAGTATGAGGAGACTAGAAACACTTTCTATCTGGTGGCAATAGCACAAATCTACACACTTGCTATGTACCGGGTGTTCCACCTAAGGAGGTAATCGGCTATATCTCAGAAAGTAATACCACTAGGACTTTGGGAAAAAATATATATTCATAAAAGCGGCCAAGAGAAATTGTTGGAAATTATTTTCAAGTTCGAAAAATGACCGTAAGAGAACTTTCAAAATAGAAATGCCGATTTTCTCTTGATTTTTCTTAATAAAAATATGTTAAAAATATAAGCATTGTATTCTTCATAAAATTATGCAACTTTATGTTAGGAATCGTTTTTTTCTATTTTCAACAATAAAGTGGTAGAGAAGATCCAACCTTTTTTCTTTAAAACGCTGATATCTCTGCTTTGGATAAACCGATGTTATTCAACTTGGTCTTGAAAAAAAAGCCCTTCTTTTCCTCTACACGTAGATCTATTTTAACTATACCATATTGATTCTGATGAATAAGGATTTTCTCAAAAAAATCAAATGTTATGATATGACTTTTTCATCATATTTTATTTTAGGCTTATAAAGGCTATTAAATAGTGGAATAAAAAATCCAGGTCCGTATTTAAAATTAAAAAGTTGATGATGGTCGCTCGAATCCGAAACGTCGGCTTAAAAAACTAACCCCATCAGCTTGTAGAGGAGGAAAAGTTACTATAAGGAACTGAAAACCGCAACGTGATATCTTTTGTTAAACCAGTGATTTAATTGATTAATGAATGTTTTAAAAAATGGCCTATTTTTCCATATTAATTATTATTATCCCTAATTTCTCTAGTTTAACAAAATATATCACGTTGCGGTTTTTAGTTCCTTATAGTAATTTTTCCTTCTCTACAAGCTGATGGGGCTAGTTTTTTAATCCGACGTTTCGGATTCGAGCGACCATCATCAACTTTTTTATTTTAAATACGGACATGGATTTTCTATTCCACTATTTAATAGCCTTTATAAGCCTAAAATAAAATATGACGAAAAAGTCATATCATAACACTTGATTTTTTTGAGAAAATCCTTATTCGTTGAGGAATTACGGAAAAACGCCATCTAGTGGCCACAATCAGAATCAATATGGTATAGTTAATAGATCTACGTGTAAAGGAAAATAAGGGCTTTTTTTTCAAGATCAAGTTGAATAAAATCGGTTTATCTAAAGCAGATATATCAGCGTTTAAAAGAAAAAAGGTTTGACCTTCTCCCACCACTTTATTATTAAAAATAGAAAAAAACGATTCCTAACATAAAGTTGCATAATTTTATGAAGAATACAATGCTTATATTTTTAACATATTTTTATTAAGAAAAATCAAAAGAAAATCGGCATTTCTATTTTGAAAGTTCTCTTACGCCCCCTAGCGGTCATTTTTCGAACTTGAAAATAACTTCCAGCAATTTCTCTTGGCCGCTTTTATGGATATATATTTTTCCCAAAGTCCTAGTGTTATTACTTTCTGAGATATAGCCGATTACCTCCTTAGGTGGAACACCCGGTACATTAAAAAACATCTTGGCTTCAAACTTACATCTGTATAATGTCTTCTTTTAATTGATTATTATCGTCTGCTGCAAAACAGCAGTTACCTTATATTAACTGTAAAAATGTTATTTTTTGCCTTTATAGTCCATTCAAAACAACACCGACTTCTTTTTATATAATTCTACAGTAGAAATTTTACATTAGAACCTGACGGAGAGAAGAGATCGAACGTTTCGATATAAACAAGTAGAGAAATTCTGTTTAAAGGCTTTCAAGCGGAAAGATTGAATTTTGTAATAATTTTATGTTATTCGCCCACGCTGAGTTGTTGAGAAATCTGATTTTGCTACTGATGCAGAGAGATTTTGATGAAATAAAACAGATGGCCATTGGTTGTGATGTTGTGAATATCGTACGGAAAGTAATTACGTTATATAAACGACATATCAATAAACCCACAATAAACAATTTTAGGTAGGTATATCGTTTATATTATCCAGTAGGTACTAGCCGGCAACTGTCATAAATTCGCTATCGAAATAAAGCCGCGAATACCATACATACTATCCAATACAGAACTTTTAATAGGTTTCCATATTATTTTTAAGAAGTATTTTGGTATTTCCTAACATTTCATTTCATAATTAGTTTTATTTTTTTATATCCTAAGAATTTAACTTTATTAAGTGAAGAAGATTACGTAAAAGCGCGGAATTTACAAACGATATACCATGAAGACTTGTCCATTGACTTTCCTAGTCCAATTTTAAGCCTCAGAAAGGGACTTGGAGATAGTATTTCAAAATTAAAAACAGTGTAAGAACTTGCGGATCATTTATTAATAAAAAATCAGTGTGTTTCTTCAAATTTTCCCGATGTATCTAGTGCAGAGATGTTATTTCTAACTTTACTAGTTAGTGTGGCATCAGCGGAACGATCTTTTTCCAAACAGTAAAAACCTATTTACGTAACACCATGGGACAACAACGCCTTTTGGATTTATCCTTAATCAGTATCGAACACGAGTTTGTTAACATATTAAATATCGACGAAATTATAAACAATTTTGCAAAAAAAAACTCTCGACGATCTGGTCGTTTTGTATAATATCTTGTATGGTACTTAGTGTCAGTGAGATAATATTTGTGCAGACTTCTTGAGTGTTCATGTATTTTACTGTTTTCTGTCTTTTGGATTCTATGAGGCTCGATCACTGCTAGCCTCGTTACTACCATAACATGGTAAGCAACATTATAAGTGGCGTCTTAAAATTATGATTTTGTATCACGTTTGCTGGAATATTACGTATAATGACTTAATAACTACCCATGTTATCCAGGCACGTAGCTAGAGGGGGGGTCCAGGGGGCTCGCCCCCCCCCCCGAAACTCGAGACCATACTTATAAAACTTACAAAAACAAAATTAATTTTATGCGAAATATCCATACAGTGTGTGTATAAAGTCTGGAAACGTCTTAATACCATCACAATTTACTGGCCGATTTAAACCAAATTTGGTACAGTTGTGTAAGAGGATCTAACGCACCGAATGACGATATTGGCGTTGTTGCCAGCTTTTTAGTTTGTCTGGAATTCGAACGAATTTTATATTTTTAAATATAACACCCAGTATATTTTTACATTTTTAAATTCCACATAAAATTATACTTATTTTTTATTAAATGCATTATTAGTCTATACTTCATAGTTTCCGAGATATTGACTCTCGAAAAGTGACATTTTTGAACTTTGACAGCTTCTAACTTTCTAGAAGTACGTCTTAGAGCAATACGGCTTACATGTCCCTATCTTCAATTTCTATTATCTTCCCAAAAAAATCAACTTCCGGTTAAACCGGATGTAACTCGAAAGCAGGAAATATAGTTGTTCCGGTTTAACTGGAAGTTGATTTTTTTGGGAAGATAATAAAAATTGAAGATAGGAAAATGTAAGCCGTTTTGCTCTAAGACGTACTGTTAGAAAGTTATAAGCTGTCAAAGTTCAAAAATGTCACTTTTCGAGAGTCAATATCTCGGAAACTATGAAGTATAGACTAATAATGCATTTAATAAAAAATAATTATAATTTTATGTAGAATTTAAAAATGTAAAAATATACTGGGTGTTATATTTAAAAATATAAAATTCGTTCGAATTCCAGACAAACTAAAAAGCTGGCAACAACGCCAATATCGTCATTCGGTGCGTTAGATCCTCTTACACAACTGTACCAAATTTGGTTTAAATCGGCCAGTAAATTGTGATGTTATTAAGCCGTTTCCAGACTTTATACACACACTGTATATACTAAGTGACATAGAAACCCGAACACCCGTTAAACATTATTTACCTTCAATAATATTTTACATAAACATCCGGGGGGTCATATAGTAAGGAAATGATTAAAATTTCAATCCATCTTTAAAGACAGACTAAGTGTATTCGGTTTGTTCGGGTTTGTCCTAATAATTTATTCATACCTTCCTTTTGTGATAATAAATAATAATAATAATAATAATAATAATAATAATAATAATAATAATAATAATAATAATAATAATAATAATAATAATAATAATAATAATAATAATAATAATAATAATAATAATAATAATAATAACAAATTTTTATTAGTTCATTGAACTATTTAATTACATTTCAAATTTTAAATTTTTTCTTCTCTCTTAATAGATAGGTAATTACAATCTAGAAAGACTATTTTATTAGACTTTTTTACATAAAATTTGATTCTTAAATTTTTTTACAAATAGTTTTAAATTACACCTTTTAATTTCATTTCCTAACTTGTTATATTCTATAGCACCGCTAAAAAATATTGATTTTTGAGTCGATTTCAAATTTGTATGATCCAAAATAAAGTTATTTTTTCCTCTTGTTTCATGAATATGAACTTCAATAAATTTTGTCAAGAAATTTTCATAATATGGTGCTGTTATATTTAAATTTATTTTATGAATAAAAATCAAAATACGAAATAATAAAAAATTTTCTATATTCATCCATTGTAAACAATTTAGTATTTCCGAGACCCAAGCACCTCAATTATTACCGGGTTGGTTTTATGCTTTTCTTGAGTATTTTGTGTTGTCTTTTTTTATTTTTCCCATTTGAAATCCAAGCACCATGATTCAAAAAAGGACGTGGCACCCAAAAAAACTTCGCCTGCGGCGCTTTTTTTGTTTCGCCTTTGGCGCGATCTCTGTGGGCCCCCCCGAGAAGAAATCCTGGCTACGTGCCTGATGTTATCTGTACCAGTCTATGTAGAATTTTAAAATAAACTCGAATTGTTTGCTGTTTTAACAGTAGGTTAACACATAATGTGGGTTTAAGCCTAATTAAATTATTACACGATTAACGAATTCAAAAATTCATAAACCTGAACCTTATAGTAATGAAAATAAGAATTATCCCAATTTGTTATTACAATTGCCAACGTTTGATTAAATCATTAAAAAATATTGTGTATTATAGTAGAAAAATAACAGAGCTTTTAGTTTTTACCGTTTTCACTATTTAGTATTGGTCTACATCTACATAGCGATCAGGAATATTTTTCCGTCGTTTGTAATTTCACTTATTTCAACATTATTCAGAATATTCAACGCTTCCTTCATCGGACCTAAATTCCATGGGTATGGCGCTAATGAATACTATTTTAAATATTTATAAAATACTAATAAGTTCTTTTTCATTTTCAGGTAAGCAGGGCACACCGTAGGAATATCAAACAGGTTCCGAGATATCAGGTATTTAGTTATTAAGGCCTCTAGAGTCGCATAACAAGAAACAACTAATCCATAAAAAATACCACATAATATACATTCTTACATGTACAAGTATATTTTTAGGGATTTTAGGGAGTGATTGTTGTTACGGTTTCACCCCACATTTTAAACTACTATTTAAAAATGTTTAGGCTTTTTACTCATCTACATCTTTTAATGCATTTAAGTTTATGAAAGAACCTCACAACAAACCATCAAAATTTGTAGAAAATCGTTGTTTTGAACGTTTAAAAACCGTTTAAACGCTTTTATTTGTTTTCGATCCAAACACCGTTAAAGGCCGTTTAATTGGACTGTTATTTAGTTATATTTATTTTATATTTAATTTATGAAATGACGATGGAGTCGATTAACTTCGACTCTGGCACATATTAATGGCGCTGTTTTTATCTTACTATTGGTTTATTTACTTTTGATGATAAGTATTGTTTATGGGAGGTAAAACGCTTCAACTGCTTTTAATTGACGTAACGAATTAATTTTTTTATATGTTTGCCAAGTTAATAGCCCACGGGTGAAACGAGGTGGATGAACACCCTGTATATTTAAATAATATAAATATATCTACATGTTTCGAACGTAGAAACGTTCATCATCAGGAGACAGAAAAATATATTTCAGATGATTATAGCAGAAGTGGCATAAAACTTTAAAGGAGCTTTTATGGCATGAAAAATTGGATTGTCGAAATGACATAATGTGAGGAAAAATAGAAATAAAAATAAGTTAAAACATACTGAGTATGTGAAAAAGTCAGTTAAAAGGGTCTAGTCTAGAACAACAAAAAATAACGGGGAGGCAGAAAAAACAGTTCTAAAAAGAAGATATCAAAATAGTAATTTACGTTACAAATCCGGAAAATATTGTTTTTTTGGATGAGGCGACAAAATTCTAGGACGAGCCGTAGGCGAGTCCTGGAAGTCTGCGAGTCCATAAAAACTGGTTTCGGACGTGTTGCGTACACTATTTTTTCGGCAACCGTGTAGAATAACAAATCAATGAGACACATTTCTTTATTATATTTTTTTGTAGAACAAAATTTCGAACATTTTAATTCTTATTTGTATTAAATATTGAAATTCGAACAGAAGATAGGTACTAACAGAAACATTCTAATTCTTATTTATATTGATATTTATATTAAAATTCGAGCAATTGCTAATATTGATGTGATTCTTCCCGGCCTAGTCCGGGAAGTACGTACTTCCCGGACTAGGCACGTACTTCCCGGACTAGGCCGGAGAAATGCTACTTTCTCAAAGGAAAAGCGTCCGGGAAGTGGGTACTTCCCGGACGGTTGCCGAAAATAGTAATTTACGTTACAAGACCGGAAAGTAGTGTTTTTCAGGTCGAGGCAAGCATTTCCAGGGCGAGCCATAGGCGAGTCCTGGAAGCTTGGAGAGACCTGGAAAACACTAATTTTCGGTTGCGTGACGTACAATATTTTTTTTAAGACAGACACTTCGATATATTTTATAATCTACGCGAAGGAAGTTTGACATAAAGAACAAAATTAAAAATCAACGCACTGTCACTCGACAATACATCGAAATGTTGTTGTCATAATAACGAAATCAAGGTATCTTGTATTATCAAAGAGCGATTGGAAAAACAAAAAACAGGGTGACAGTGACATTGGAGACCGGAAAAGTGACATTAGAGTCCGGAAAAGATTTTTCCGGTCTCTAATGTCACTTTTCCGGTCTTGCGATCGGAAAAACGTTATTTTCTAGACGAAAAATTGTCCAGAAAGTAAATTTCTGGTCGGTTTTAAAAAAAGGATTTTTATTAATAAAAATAAGTATGTCTTTAAGACATTGTAAAATATAGAAACAGACAAGGCGGTTTGGGGTACTGAATGTTAAAGTTCAGTAACCCTACTTAAAAATCTTTTCATTTTAAATACATGATGCTTGCTAATACCTAATTTCTATACATAAAAAAATTCTATATTTTACAATGTCTTAAAGACATACTAATTTTTATTTTGACATCTTATTTTTAGAAATGTTCTTTCTGTCTCCCCTGTCTTTTTGGTTGTTCTAGACCCTTTCAACTGACTTTTTCACATACTCAGTATGTTTTAACTTATTTTCATTTCTATTTTTCCTTCCATTATGTCATTTCGACACTCCAATTTTTGATGCCATAAAAGCTCCATTAAGGTTTTATACCACTTATCATTTTCTCTTCTGCTAAAACCATCAGCAATATATTTTTCTGCCTCCTGATGATGAACGTTTCTACGTTCGAAACATGTGGAGACCTTTAAACAAAAAAAAATTATTCTATTAAATTTTGTGGAGAAAGACTTTTAGTTTTTTCTTTCCTATTCAGACTTACAACTCCACTTTAGGCATGAACTATTTTTTCAAATTAATAGCAATATTGTTTTTGTAGAGATGTGACCTGACAGTCTTAGATCATTCCCCGTATAATCCCGCTCGATCTAACGCCATTTAATTTCGGGTTATTTTCTTGCATTTACCATCAGATTGGATGGACGTTTTCTGATGATGATGAGCTTAAACCTTTCTCCACTATAGTTACCAATACACCTTCGTATTTTTTTAAAATTTAGGATTAAAATAATAATTCTGTTTGATTGCTATAAATAAACACTTCATATCTACTACATAGATTTCAAGATCGTTCCAAAATACTGTTTTCTAATCTAAAAATAAGTATGATCTGTAAGATTTCTAGGCAAAATATTTGCTTTTGATAATCCCAATGAACTGTTAAATATTTATTTTTTGATCATTGTGATAATAATATAATAAATAAAGTTATGTGTGTAGCTTTGATACGAACTTTTGTATTCTTATCTTAACTATATTAACAAGTTCAATTTGTTAGCTGTACCGGCCGCCACCACTGCTTTTTACCTATGTTTTATTATCTCCAACCCCATTAAACGAATTCATTGTCAGCCACAGACACCTTGCTGTGAAAATGACAATTAATATTTATTGTTTTCTTTGTGGGGAAACGCCCGTTATATGCGGTACGAGGTATGTAGGCACCCCAACACATAAAAAATACGTGGGATTATGGTATGTGTCTCATAAAAATACCTTTGCTGAGTTGTGGTCTACTTACTTATGTAAGAATATAAAGGTAGCACGCAGTGGTGTTTTTGTGAAACACACTCTCGGATTTTTTAAAACTATTTTAATTCTTTCAAATTATATGAAAAGAAATGCGAGTCGTAGTTTTTAAAATTGTAGCGATTTAAAAAAGTGCGAGTCATATTTTGTCCAGTTGTTATCGGTAAATTATTTTTAATAAAAATTAATGACGTGTACCAAATATCCGCGTTCACTACGTCAGAGCTGGTAATAGCTGCTAGCATGTCTGGGATTAGGGTAGTAAAGTTTGTGACTGACAAGCCTCAGACCTCAGACGACAATACAAAAATGAGTCGGCACGGCCTACTCGCTTGTATACAAGCAAAGCGATCGTAAAATAACAGGAATGCGATCGGAGAAATAAAAGACGGACGCCAAACAAAAGCTGAAAAACAAGAGACTGCGGCAGGAAAAGAAAACGGTCATAGGTAATAAGATATCGGGCATAATGATGCCATAAACAAAATGGAGACAGGTCATCGTTCAGAGAACCGCGCCTATATTTTCCGCACACACGAATGTCTGTGTCTGCGGCATAATATACCGGGTGAACCAATTTTTTTGCATGTACTCGAAATATTTGCAAATTTTGCTTAGCGCAAGTTTTCGAAAATTCAGATTAATTATTTATTATATATATATACATAAAAGATCGTCTGTTAACTGGTTGAAATATGACGACACGGGTTCTATAAAACCGTACACTTTTTTAACGGAAGTGGTTACACCTATGGGATTAGGCGTTATGCATCTGTTTCCGTTTTTGATTGTACCTATATGTATTTACTACTGAAAATAATAGTAGGTATTCATACGGTTTATTGTCTCGGGAAGATGGGAAGATACCTTTACCAAACAGTGATTACTGGTTGGTGAGGATTGCCGATTAGGAATAACAACCACAACTGGTCAAAAAATTAACCAAAATTAGCTGGAGTTACCTAAACAGGGTGTTATGGAGATTCCCAATTAAACCTGTATTTATTTTTAATTTTTTGTTATAATAACCGAGAAAATTCATCTTTTAAAATGTATGGTTATGGTATTATGTTCAATGGGGTAACAAAAACTGAGTGGGGCCCCCCTGCCAACGTTTTCATGGGCCCCCGCTCTACTACGAATGGAAAATGATAATTCTTATTTTCATTACTATTAGGTTCAGGTTTATGAATTTTTGAATTCGTTAATCGTGTAGCAATTTAATTAGGGTTAAACCCACATTATGTGTTAAGTACCTACTATTAAAACTAGTGATGGGAAAAATCGAGTTATTTCAATAATCGATTACCGAGCATTCGAGTGATTTAAAAAACGGAATGATAAATCGATTGTTCACTCAAATTCTATTAGGGGCAATTTAAAAAAAAATTCATTTTTTTAATCACTTAAATAATTAAGCACATATATTTTTTAGACTTCTAAAAAAAAAAAAAAAAAAAAAAAAAGGTCGCCAGTTCCATAAAGTAACTACTTTGTATAGCCCCGCAATGAGTGATCGGTTATTTTTTAACTCGAGTTATCCCATCACTATCAAAAACCATTATGTTCATCACTCATTTCGTCACTCGAATGATTTCCGAAGATAATCGAATAATTCGAGTGATTGAAAAAACCGAGTGATCAGTTATTTTTCACTCGAGTTATCCCATCACTAATTAAAACAGCAAACAATTCGAATTAATTTTATAATCCTGGGTAGACTGGTAGACATAACATACCTAGGTAGTTATTAAGTCTTTATACGTAATATTCCAGCAAACATGATGCAAAATCAAAATTTTAAAACACCACTTAAAATGTTGCTTACCATGTATAGTAACGGGGGTAGCAGTAATCGAGCATGATAGAACCCAAAAGATAGAGAACCGTAAAACACAAAGGCGTTGTTATCCCATGGTGTTACGTAAATGGGTTTTTACTATTTTAAGTTTGGAAAAATATCGTTCCGCTCAGATGCCACACTAACTGGCAGGGGCGGATTTACAAATTTGCCGCTAGTAGGCTATTCAATTTTTGCCGCCCCTATACCAGTGACGGCTCGTGAGTTGTGAAACAGGTGAAGTGTTAGGGAAAGAAAAAGCCTGCTGCAGGCGAACGCCGCAGGCGAAAATTTTTTACGACCACGCCGAAATTTGGTCAATAATTTTTAGTAAATATTTTAAAAATTTATGATTACCTACTTATTTTATTGAAAATGAAATTTCTTTCTGCAAATAAGCCAGTAAAGTTCCAACTACCTTTTTTTTACTCCCATTAACAGACACGGCCAACAATAAAGTTTATTTAAAAAAATACTACCCGTCGACCACGAATAAAGATTGTACCATTTATTTCTGTAAGATAAAAAAAAATTTTTGGGCCAAATTTGCCGCCCCCTAAAATCTGCCGCCCTAGGCTCCAGCCTACTCAGCCCAATGGTAAATCCAGCACTGCTAACTGGTAAAGTTAGAAATAGCATCACTGCACTAATTTGCGGAAAATTTGAAGAAACACACTGATTTTTTATTAATAAATGATCCGCAAGTTCATACACTGTTTTAATTTTGAAATACTAACTCCAAGACCCTTTCTGAGGCTTCAAATTTGACTAGGAAAGTCAAAGGACAAGTATTTATGGTATATCGTTTGTAAATTTCCGAAAATTTCGCGCTTTTACTTATAATAATTCTTTTTCACTTAACGAAGTTAAATTCTCAGGATATAAAAAAAATAAAATAAATTATAAAATGAAATACCTATGAAAAGCAAAGCTGGCAGCAAGGCTTGAAGGGGCCGTCAGTGTGGGCCCCTCGGCTGAACGCCCCCCCCCCCCACCGTTGCGTTGTTATTTTCTATAGCGTTTAGTCAATGTAAAATTAAAGATTGCGAATAGTGAAAAAGCGCTATTCAAAAAAGAAACATTAAAGTCATAAAATTAACATTTTCGTATGCCTAATGGGAAATGTGTCACTTGCCGTTAATAATGTTTACATTTTATGTTTTTAGTTATAGGAGGTCAAAGCACTATAATTTTTATGGGTTTAGTTCTGTGTCATTATTATTCTTGTTTCAGAGGCGAGCGTCGCCGTCGCGGCGCTTGCTGTGGTACCTGCCGGCTCTGTTATCTGATATCGTTTAATTTGATACCATTAAGCCACCTTAACAGAACTGGGACTAATTGTTCATAATATTACTTCATACAAATTCAAGACGAGAATTCCAGAAAACCTTAACTTACAAATATTGTAATATGATATATATTCGTTCGGTGCACATTTTCACCAGACTTAGTTCCATGTGATTGAAATGTTAAAAATATATAAATTATTCGTCTGGGCATTAAATCTACACAGATGTTATTTTATCAACCAAATTACACACATATATCGGATGTTTGCTCGGTAGGGACTTAAAATTATTATCTCGTGAAAGATATGATGGATAATATTCGTTTGGTACAAAATACTGAATGAAATTTATACCAGCTAACCTAATTTTACCTAATTAAATTATACTGACGTCTCCAAGCGCCCACACCCCGATGACAGCTCCTTAATGTTCTTTGACTTATTGGACTCGACAGAATACCACACCCTTACAGATCATTTTACCTTAAGAAATGCAGTTTGGTAATGATTTTCCACGTTGCCGATTTTCAGTTCGTGTTTACTATTTGCAAAAGGCAATAACCTTTGGAGTGGGACCGAACCCTTAGTCGATTTAAGGTGAAAGACATTTTTATTCTTTGTAAGAATTGGGTCAGTGCCGTGCCTTGATGGATTTTACGGAGACAAATCACAGAACTATAAAAAAATGTAGAACACCTAAGGTGGAATTATCAACGTCATTCAATTTATTGTCAACCTATAACCCATTTCGCCTTGTTTTTCTTAGTTTATTATTTTATTGACTAACATTTAAATAAAATCAATATCGTCGGTATATTATTTGGGTCTGATATATTACAAAAATATTAATTTATTTCATTGCTTATTTTGGGAGAATTGTATAGTGAAAGAACAATCACATAATAATTTTAAAAAAAATCTTAACCGATATTTTTCGATATACAATTCTCCTTAAATATAATTATTACCTATAGAATATGAAGACGATATTGATTTTATTTAAATTTTGTGTAAAAGTTAGAAAAAATAAATAAATCTACGCGAAATAGGTTATAGGTTGGCAAGCATGTTGATACTCCCACCTTTATCTCTGTACTTACGGGGTTTTTGTTTTTATAGGTTGCCTGCATAGACAATTTACCTTTAGATAAACAAACAATAATCACGAATGTGGCAGTTTTATGGCCTCGCGCATGTAAACAAAACTGGGAACTATTAGACATGCGCACTGCAACATTATCGTTTGACGAATAGGAAAATAGACAGGTCCGGGCTTTAAAATTTAAATTCTTGTTCATATGCCACCATAGAGGGTTTATTTTACCCCTATTTGGGCATAATACAATTATACAAGGGCTGTAACTAGTACTAGTCATTGTTTATATTACAATCCGAGTCACTAAAAGCACAAACACAATTCACTAACTAAACTACACAGAAACCAGAAATCCATAAATATTAAACACCAGTCCCACAATCCACGATAGCCGATCCGATAGCTGAAAACTTTAGAAAACTACAAGGAATCCGCAGAGAAGAGAAACATTAAAACACAACAACGAAAATGGCGGCCGAGCCGGTTCTGGAGAGTATTCTTGAGCGCGTCGATTATTGTCGATAAAGTAGGACGGCCGATAACACAAGGTTTGTGCGCATGCACGAAGGTTCCCCGAATGAAGACAGCTGACCGACGAGTCATGCGCTCGGACGTATTTTTTCACCCATAAAACGTAACTTTTGTTTGCGCAGGAGATAAGCTGTAGGTATCTAAAGGTAAATTGTCTATGGTTGTCTGTCGTTCACTAAGTTTTTTAAATTTATTTGGATTTGTTGAAACGCCTGAAGAATAGCTAATAGAATAGTATGACATATTTGAACATCACCACAACAGTTTAACATACACAATTTTAAAAACGTCTTTATAATCTATCTTATACCCTGTTTCTTAAAGTCTGACAGCACAGCTGAGGGTCATGAGTCGTAAAACCTAAATAAACCATAAGCGTAACCATAACAGGTATCTGATATTAAGTAATTAAATTGTCGATTATTGCATAGGTAGGTAGGTGGCTTATGTCATAGAATATTTCCAACTTCAAGTGAGGTAGTTTAGTTTTATTTTTAACGTGTTTTCGAAAGCTTGTGTGTATATTATAGAAATAATACAAAAATGGCGAATAATTATTCCCCAGTGTTTTGTTAAGGTATGCTTGACCTAAAAGCAAAGACAATAGTTTTAAATGTACACGATGCACTTGTGCACCAAACACCATCTAGTACTGTCAGAAACCTAATATCAGCATGTCCTAATATGACGGGACTTAGTGAATCAACAATCTATAGGCTTCTTAGGGCTTAGGGAAAGAAAATCTGGAACTGTAGCCCTTCCCCATTCCTAAACAGTGGCCAGGAAGGACACCTATACAAATTGATGGGGATGTGGAGTACTGAGAGTTTTACCTTTATATTGTCTTACAGACATGTTTAAAAAAATTTACAAAATTAAAAAAAAAACCCTCGACGCCTTGTTTTTAGAAAACCTTTTTTTCCCGAGTTTATTTAGTTGGTTTACATCTCCTTTACTGACTTTTTCACATACTCAGTATGTTTTAACCTTTACAATTTTCTTCTTATTATGTCACTTCTACACTTCAATCTTTTAATTCCATAAAAGCTCCATTAAGGTTTTATACCATTTTCTCTCCTACTAAAACTATCAGCATTAAATAAATTTCCTAATGATGAACGTTTCTACGTTGAAAACAGGTAGAGACCCTTAAAGCATTTTTATTCTATTGAATTTTGTGGAGGAAGATTTTTAGTTTTTCCTTTCTTTCCTAAACTTTCAACTCCACTTTAAGCATGGCTTATTTCTTCAAATTAAAATTAATGCAGTTAAATATACAAATCTTTTTTGCACACCTTAAAACTACATGCGAATAAATAAAAATTACATATAGAAACCAAAAAAAATTAAAGTAAGAACGTACCCTAATATTACAATTAAAGACAGGTAACTCCCCAAAAGGGTCGAATATTTGGCAGACCTGTTCGAACAAATTAATAACAATAGGCTTGTGGTTCGTCGAGTCGAAATTTTAACGCTCTCTCTCTCTCTTCTGCCTTTGTTTTACACGTACAAATGTTTGATGCAAACAAGCAGGCTATTCATGAGCCAATGGTTTGATCTATTGTATAAGAGGTCTTTGATCGTAACGTTTATTGGGTCAATATAAAAGTATCAATTAATTATTTCTAATAATCTGCAGTTTATTCATGCACCAGTGCCTTTCGTCATTCCAAATCCGAGATATCGTAAAATGGGTTATAAAATCGGTCGTTTTAAATTTTATTGCCCTCAGTATCCTATCCATGGGTTAATATTGATACGTTTATCGCGTTTATTATGTTGGAGTAAATAAATAAATAAATAAATAAAATAAAACTGAGACCGTCTCTGCACACACACACAGTCACTTTTGGTATTTAATTATTATGTGTTTACGTGGCAACAACACAAGAACGAATTTTGTATATTTAATATTTACAATTATTTCTATTATGGGTTTAATGTTGATTTTATGAACCCATGTAATAAAACAAAATTTATCTTTATGGTATGGGATTGTGAAAAAATCGTTAAAAGTTTAATTTATTCTAGATCCTTATAAACCTCAACGACGACATTCTCTTTATCATAACAAGGCGACAAGTAGGCAAATGCAAAGATCCACCAGGTTCCTCGTGAGTACCGCAACGAAACCACGCGAAAATATACACCCATTTTTTTTCTAGACTAATACGCTGTTGCCGAGAACTCCAAACTCACTACTTTCGCGTTTTATTTGAGCTTAAATTGGCTAAATTTGTAACTATTGGGAATTTACCAGTGCTATGGCGGAGCATAAGTAAAACAAGAATTAAGCTATCCGTGTCACTATGGTTGTAAGAAAATCATTCCTGCTAATGTCATAGTTAAAGTTTCTGGTAGGTTAATTAATTTTTTTTTATGGTACAGTTGACGACAGATAATTTCGTACACTAAACTGTGACACTGTAAATGCAACTTTTTTACCTTTGTTACCTTTGTAACGTGTTAATTGTTATCATGATATCTGTCAAAGTATTGTCATTATCTTATTTGATTTAAAAATGCCTCATTTAAGTATTATTGAAAAAGCAAGAATACTATGTTTAGTAGAAATGGGGTGGTCTTATGGAAAAATAGCTGATAATTTTAGAGTACCTAGAACTACTGTTCAAGGAGTTGTAAAAAAATGGCGCTATCATCAAACACTTGAAAGGTCTGTTAGGTCTGGTTTAAATAATAGAAAATCATCAAATGAAGAAGACCGAAATTTGGTGGACTATTTAAGGCAAAATCCATTTGAAACTGCAGTATCCGCTATGCACGTAACAGGATTCCTTGCTTCATCTAGAACTGCGCAACGCCGAGTAAGACAATGTTCCGAATTAAGAAATCGAGCAGCTGCATCCAAACCATTTAAAAAAAATAATGATAAGGAACAAAGAATTGGGTTTGCTACGCAATATTTATCAGAAAATGTTTTTTTTTTGGCAAAATGTTACCTTTTCCGATGAGAAAACTTTTCAGTCTACATATAATGGAAGGATTCGAGTATATTATAGACCACCAAATTCCCTATATGATGAGAAGTATACTAAAAAAGAAAAAATCAGTGGACGTTTCTCCGTTAATGTGTGGGCATGGATAAGTGTTTACGGTGCAGGTGTATGCTGGAATATGGGTGAAACACTAAACAGCAGTATATATCTTCAGATTTTGGAAAATATTTTTCTTCCTTCTGCCGCGATAGTTTTTGAAGAAAATAACTTTATATTTCAGCAGGATAACTGCCCTGTGCATACTGCAAGAAATACAGGAAACTGGTTTAGACAAAACAACGTAATATGTCTGATTTAAATCCAATTGAAAATGTTGGGGGATTGATGGTAAAAAAATATAGAAAATAAATTTTAAACCACAGAATAAAATAGAGTTATTTGTTGATAAAATAAAAGACATTTGGGAAAGTATTATTTTGTCAATGCCAAGAAGATTACGATTAGTGTTAGAATCCAATGGCGCAGCAATTAAATATTAGTATTTTGTTTGTTGTTTGTTAATAAATTTAACCTTTTTGGCTTTATACTTTTGTAGTTTTCCTGGTATTATTTTATAATTTTCTTATTTCGCGGCTGTAATTTAAACACAAAAATATTTAGAAATAATCATCAATATTACTTATGGAAAAAACCGTACATACAATAATTTACAGCTATGTATATAGCTGGTATTCTTTCCAGGTATAAGCAGCAAGGTGAGAAACCCGTTTTACCCAACTTTGTTGTATGGAGGTGGAGTGTACAAATTAATATGTCCTCAACTGTACTGTACCTTAATATAATTAGTGATATTACCTCTTGTTAAGAAGTGCAACATCAACAATGACCATAACTAAAAGCCCAGCAATTATTTTAAATATAAGTAACTCTGAATTCCTATCTAACTATTCCACTTCAACTCTTACTTGTTTGCATAGATTGTTTGCTTATGCTGTAAACCAACTATGTGTGTGCTTCGTGTTTGTTTTTCATATATTTCCCTACATTATCACCCGGAAAATAAATAAGGTTTTTACAACCGCAAGAAAATGTATTCGACTTCAGATCTCACAATTGGGTTACTGTGAATAGGAATATTTTAATATAAAATGTATAAGCGGAAGTACTTCCTAAGGGTTTTACATTTTTCTGAAACACTTATACGTTTCTGGATTTTCATAAAATTTAACTTTTGTTTCTGCACGAGATAAGTTGTACGGATCTAAAGGTAAATGTCTCTGGACTAAACCATCTGTTATACGTTATATACGTTCTATGATTTGAAAATTGCATTTATTCACCAAGTATAGGATAATGGACTTATCAAACTAGCGCTTAATATAAACTGATTTCTCATTAGCATAATATAATTAACAAAAAATGCACTGCATCGAAATCTTTACCAGTTTTACACCCACAGTTGGTTTTATAGTCGCATTAAGAAAACTAGTATTGCATAAATTAAAGTCGAGATAGTTATTTTTATTAAACAGCTGTTGCAGTGCGTTTTTGATGCGTTAACGGTAACTAAAATCTCATATAATATAATATAGGGTTCTATGCAATGGATGTCCAAGCAAGGAATTTGCTTTTTAGATAAAGCTATATTTTCTTTAAATGGTTAATGTCAACAGAAAACTATAAATATACTGTTACTGGGTACAGGAAAACCCGATGAACTTTCTTTTTGTGGGGCTACTTTAAAAATTGAGTTTACAAATCTAAGTTCGACTCGGCAGAGCCCATATTCGACCCAAGAATGTATTGATCATTTCCAGGCCTCCTAAAAAAATGCATCTTTCAAAAATACAAGTTCGCTACCGGCGTAACCGCCTAAAACTCCTCATATTTTATTGAGTGCGTAACATTCTTCGTCTTATGCTAATATCAGAATCTTGCCGGACCTTTTTGTTGTGTTGTGTCAAGCTCCGAGAGAAACATCCATTAAGTCCAAATGGCATGTCATGTAGCCAGGCTTATTACTGGAAATTATATTAATAAATGTGCAGGCCAAGCGCATAATGAATGAGAAGAGTTAAATACGTTTATCAAAGTGCAACTGCAAGTTTTTTGGTGCCATTTAATGCCATACCAGTAGCTAATAACTAGCAATTTTTTAATAGGCTAGCATTTCCTCTCTTGCATGTTATTATTATAGTATAAACAACTACCTAGCCTTTAAAATGAGAATATTATACTGCTTTATGCACTAGACTTAAAATTTGCATATACATGTATACTTATTTAGCTTATATGATGCTACCATATGAATGGATAGGTAATAAACGTCGTTTTTCGGCACTGACTGGTTCAATAACGATCAGGTAAGAATGTGAGCTAATATTACCCTGGTTAGAGACCCTATTTTAATAGTAGATTCTGTAACGAGGTTGGAATGAAAATTCGACCCGAGTGGAAGATTCCGAACGCGAGCGTAGCGATCGTGAGGAACCACGAGTATCGAATTTTCATTCTAACCGAGTAGCAGACTCGACCATCCAGTTCCATATCTGATTCATCCGATTTTTCACTCATTTTTTGACTTGCACTAAAATTTGTCTGAAAATAATTATTACAACGCGGCCATTTTTATCTGACACTGACAGTTTCGAAATTCATGGCAACCTATGTCGTTTATATCAATTACAGAATATTCATTCCGTATCTTGTTATGGAATGAAAATACACGCAAAACGCATAAGAAGCAAGTGTTTCAGAATAAATATTCCAACTCAAGAGCGAGAATTTTTACATTCTATTATCAAAAATTATTTTGGAATTATTGCATTCAGTAATGGACCTGGAGAAAAAATATACCGGTATAGGGTAAAATGTTTCTCCACGACCATTACTGAATGCAATAATTCCAAAATAATTTTTGATAATAGAATGTAAAAATTCTCGCTCTTGAGTTGGAATATTTATTCTGAAACACTTGCTTCTTATGCGTTTTGCGTGTATTTTCATTCCATAATAAGATACGGAATGAATATTCTGTAATTGATATAAACGACATAGGTTGCCATGAATTTCGAAACTGTCAGTGTCAGATAAAAATGGTCGCGTTGTAATAATTTTTTTCAGACGAATTTTAGTGCAAGTCAAAAAATGAGTGAAAAATCGGATGAATCAGATATGGAACTGGATGGTCGTGGAGAAAATATAGTCTGCTACTCTCGGTTAGAATGAAAATTCGATACTCGTGGTTCCTCACGCTCGCTACGCTCGCGTTCGGAATCTTCCACGCAGATCGAATTTTCATTCCAACCTTGTTACAGAATCTACTATTATAACTTTGATTCATCAACTACATTTAAAGAATATATAATAAATCGACTTTATCTATCATTAACTCACGTCTCAAGTAAAATATTTTATTTATTTGAGTTATTTCCCAACTCTTCTAAAGAACGATAAATTGGGTGTCAAGTGTGTCATGGTTCGGTGAAATTGAAAACGTCATGCTATCTTTTTATAGAAATAATATTTTTCTAATCAATGCTATTATACGTTCAAGTTAAGAGAACAGTGATTTTTCGTAGTTACCCAGCAAGGATTACTATACAATACATTACCAGTGCACTAAAGATTACATGTAACCAATTTGTATTAAAGGGCGAGCACAAAATATTGTGTTAAATGCAGAACAGAGTTGTTTTTTTGTGCCTGGGTTATTTTAAGCCTCAGAACCCAATTAAAATAAACCGAACATCTGAAATGTAACCATTTTCCAACACGCAAAAGTATCTTCACAAAACAGCATGTTAAACTCTCAAAATAATCCTCTCGAAACCGTGTCTTAAAATTCCGCGGGGTCTTAAGAATGCCGAACGGCAAAGAATGCAAACACCGGGAGTTTGTTGTGACGGTAGTACAGGCCCGGTAAGGTCAAACATGACACCTAACGTCATTTAATAGTGTTATATTTACATAAAAGAAAATTCACTAGGGTTTGTTCGATTTATATTACGCCAAAGTCTGTCAAATGACTTGTAATAACCACAGCGCTGAAATATCGTGATACTGAAGCTATAATAAGCTGGTATGAGTTGTTTGGCATCACACCACGACACAACACGTCAGAACAGTGTGTCCCCGGCTTAAAACTAAGTTAAGCGACTTATTGACATACCCATTGGCGTAACAAACCCCCCGCAGACCCCGCACCGCGGGGGGGGGGGGGGAGGTTGGCCAGCCGGGGGGCCCACATCGACGGCTCCTTCAAAATTTGCTGCTTTTCATGGGTAATTTTTTTCATTTCATAATTTTATATCCTGGGAATTTAACTTCGTTAAGTGAAGAAGAATTATACGTGAAAGCGCGGAATTTACAAACGATATACCATAAAGACTTGTCCATTGACTTTCCTATACAGGGTGTTTCATTAAGGTCGAAGAGCGGCCATATCTCGGAAACTATTGGGCATAGAAATTCAGGAAAAAAAATTAATAACTAAAGTGGCTATGAGAAAATCTGGGAAATCATTTTTAAGTTCCGCATTTGCCGCAAGGGGGCGCAATTGAAAAGTAAATTTTAACATTTTAGATATCTCCGAAAATTGCATGTTAAGGTATATTTTTAATAACACCATTAAAAAGCTTGGACAATTTTGCATAATTTTGGTCCCGTGCTTGTTGGCGTGACTTTAGTAAGAGTGGGGGAAGCTGTTGAAAGTGTAAACATTTAACTCGCTGTAACTTCTAAACGATTTTTCAAATCATACGGTATAATTATGATACCATAATCGAAAAGTAGATTAAATTTGCTAGAAAACATATTAAAACCGCTGCTCGATATCTTTGTTCGTTTCAGAGTTATTGCCAAAACATTAATTTTTAATACAAATTGCGCCCTCTAGTAATTTTATTTGAAACTATTGTGTACCATTGGATAAGGTAATTAAAGGTACTTACCTTTCTCTTCCAAACAAGCTTAAATTGAGTGAAATCGAATAAGTCGTTTAGAAGTTACAGCGATTTTAATGTTTACACTTTCAATAGCTTCTCCCACTCTTATCAAGTGAAAGTGAAAATATTAAAATCGCTGTAACTTCTAAACGACTTATCCGATTTCACTCAATTTAAGCTTTTTTGGAAGAGAAAGGTAAGTACCTTTAATTGTTATATTCAATGGTACACAATAATTTCAAATAAAATTGCTAGAGGGCGCAATTTGTATTAAAAATTTATGTTTTGGCAATAACTCTGAAACGAACAAAGATATCGAGCTGCGGTTTATATATTTTTTCTAGCAAATTTTATCTACTTTTCGATTATGGTATCATAATTATACCGTATGGTTTGAATTTTCAGGATAAAATCAAAAAAACTATTATTATTACAAATTGCGCCCTCTATCAATTTTATTGAGAACTATTATTAACAACTAAATACGATTGGTGAAAGTGCATACATTTCTCTTCCAAACAGTCTTTAGTTTGCTAAAATCGGATAAGTCGTTTAGAAGTTACAGCGACTTAAATGTTTACACTTTCAACAGCTTCCCCCACTCTTACTAAAGTCGGTACGCCAACAAGCACGGGACCAAAATTATGCAAAATTGTCCAAGCTTTTTAATGGTGTTAATAAAAATATACCTTAACGTGCAATTTTCGGAGATATCTAAAATGTTAAAATTTACTTTTCAATTGCGCCCCCTTGCGGCAAATGCGGAACTTAAAAATTATTTCCAGGATTTTCTCATAGCCACTTTAGTTGTTAATTTTTTTTCCTGAATTTCTATGCCCAATAGTTTCCGAGATATGGCCGCTCTTCGACCTTAATGAAACACCCTGTATAGTCAAATTTTAAGCCTCAGAAAGGGACTTGGAGATAGTATTTCAAAATTAAAAACAGTGTATGAACTTGCGGATCATTTATTAATAAAAAATCAGTGTGTTTCTTCAAATTTTCCAGATGTATCTGGTGCAGTGATGTTATTTCTAACTCTACTAGTTAGTGTGGCATCAGCGGAACGATCTTTTTCCAAACCTAAAATAGTAAAAACCCATTTACGTAACACCATGGGACAACAACGCCTTTCGGATTTATCCTTAATCAGCATCGAACACGAGTTTGTTAAAACATTAAATATCGACAAAATTATAAACGATTTTGCAAAAAATAGTATGGTACTCAGTGGCATAATGTTTGTGCAGACTTGTTGAGTGTTCATGTGTTTTACTGTTTCCTGTCTGTTGGATTCTATGAAGCTCGATCACTGCTTCCCCCGTTACTACCATTCATGGCATGGTAAGCAACATTATAAGTGGCGGTCCACTCAGTCTTTGTTACGCCACTGCATTCAGTTTCGAGAAAAAATAATATGCAGAAGAGATCTCCAGCGACCGGCGACCACTTATTCGATTTAATAGACATCCCAAATTGACAATAACAAAATCATTTCCGATAAAACTTTAATTCTATAATACTTCCATCAATATACACGCGCCCATATTAGGACCGCACAAAATCTCAATCTTCTGGCGTGATCGCCCAAGTAGAAATTATTTTTTTTTAATTAAACATTTTCTTCATTAAACTTTAATTTACGGGCTGTCAGACCTGTCGAACTAGCATGCGTAATAAATTTATTATAACAATAAATGGCCATTAATAACGTACCTTTACCGCTGATATTATCCGGAGATAACGACATGATCTGATGGGATCTTTTGTACGATTTCTACTTGTATATCTGAAAAGTAGCAAATTATTGTACTAGAAAAGGTAAATATAGGGTGTGTCAAAAATGAGTTATATATAGGAACTCCTACTGTTGTTGTAGGTAAACCGAGAAACCCCACTTCTAGTTAACCCCACTTCTAGTTATAAAGGAATAGCAGCCGTTGGAGTGAAAAGGAAAAAGGAACAGTTTAAGTAGGTCCCAATTAGCACAAATAATCAATATTATGTTAGGCACTCCCCAAGGACGACAGAGCCAGATAGACATCTCATTCTCTTTATCATGACAGGCAGTCAAATGTGATAATATATAACCAACACGGCTGATGGTCATGAGTCGTAAAATCTCAATAAACCATAAACGTAACAATAACAGGTACCTGATCTCAAGTAATTAAATTATCTATTGCTAGCGTGTACCCGGCCTGCGTTGCAGCCCGGCATTATACGACGTGAGATAATAAGGCGAACAAACCCGAACAAACCTCAAACTCAACCGTTTGCCGGCCCGTCCACAATTCACATCCATGCATAAAACATAGTCTGTCTTCGTCTATTCCGGCTTCGGATCGATCGTTGAACGGGCCGGGGACCGGTTAGGTTGGGTCGTCCGTTCTCCCTACTCTAATTTATCAGTGTTTCTCTATAATATTATGCATGTATTATACATAAAAACCTTCCTCTTGAATCACTCTATCTATTTAAAAAAACCGCTTCAAAATCCGTTGCGTAGTTTTAAAGTTAAGCACATATAGGGACAGGACGGGCGATAGCGACTTTGTTTTATACTATGTTAAGAAGAAGAAGATTAAGAAGCGCGAAATTTACAAACGATATACCAGAATAGGTATAGATATAGATAGATATAGGTATACAGATAGGGTTGCCAGGTGTCCTGGATTTGGAAGGATGTCCTGGATTTGAGGCTTAAATTTAGCATTCTTCGAAGACCTTTGGAAGGACGCCTAATGTCCTGGATTTCTTCTTTTTTTAAAATAATACAGTTTGTGTTTTCAATATACGGCTCAAACGCGATCTCCGAAAGAATTTTTTCTTTATGCAATGCAGCCTGCTGGAGCGACAGCCGAAATAAACTTTTGATTGACCACGTAAAAGCAGAGCTTCAGATAAAAACAAATTTTAATTTAACCTGTAAAGAATTTTATAATATGGCAGTTAGAAACAAAAAGCTCTTGGAAGTCGTCCGTTCTAATAAATAATATTCTGTATAATAATACATTTTTTAAAGCATTTTTAAGTTGTTATTTTGTTAGAAAAAACTTAGCTTTTGTTCATTTTTTACATAAAATAATTTCTGTTTTAGTTTTAAAAAAATGTCCTTTTTTATTTGTGTCAGTCCTTCCTTTTTGAAACTTGTGTCCTGCGATTTGCAGATTTAAACCTGGCAACCCTATATACAGAACCGATGTGACCTAAAGTTTGGGTTACTTCTGTAAAATGAGTGTCTGCTTACGAGGAAAATACGAAAAATTCCGTATACCCGCAGCTTCGCTCGCGATGAATGGTTGGTACTCCTTCTGATCTCATATTCTCCTGTTAATTCAAAATATTGGACAGAAACGTCGAAACGATGACAATATAAACTACCCAGAGAAAACACACGATATATTTATAAAACAAAAAAACGAGTTGAGCTAGTAAATAACGTCTCTCCTGACCTAAATTTAAAATAGTTCACGCCACATGCAATTTTTGATGGCATTTTCCAGTGACATATTCCCTGAATATGATAGTTATAATATGTAGGAATGTAGGTCGCAACTCGAACTGGTTTAGAAATATAATAGAGAGTTTTCAACTAAACGTGTATGTGAAATATATTGCTCTATACCGCAAACATGCAATATACAGTATGACCAGTAAAGTCCGCATCATATGGGATTTTTTTTTTATTGATAGCTTTTTTTGACTTTGGCATCAAGTTCTGCTTCGATCGAGATGAAAATTATGCAAAAAAAATAGTAGTCACGTGATTCACATTATCTGTCAAATTTTAATTTTTTCCAAAAATAATTCAAAAGTAGGGTTATTTCTGATAATATCGAAAAAGTTATTAAAAAATGTTTTTTTAAATGCAGTTTCTAGCCCACATGCAAAATTTAAGCTGCATAAAATAATTTTAATTTTTTATCCATATTTTATAAATTGCACCACTTTTGCAAAATAATACTCAACGCAACCCACATAAAACTTCTTAGTGTTGACAACGCTTAATTTCAGATGCATTTTCTTTAAAGTAGGCGCCATATTAAATGTGCGTTTTTCTACAAAATCAAAATTGGGCTATTAAAATTTGGTCGCATGTGGTTTATTTGTTTTTGACCCTGTATAAGGTAACTTCATAAAATAAGTATTTTTGAAAACGTAGTTTCTGTCTGAAAGTAATACACCTTAATATTAAGACAAATAATAACACAGTGTCATCAGTAAAGTGCATTAAGTAGAAAATAAATTTTAGTGGTAGGTAAAAAATCAAAATTATCTTATGTAGCTGCATGTGGGCTAGAAAATGCATTTAAAAAAACTTTTTCTAATAACTTTTTTCGATATTTTCAGAAATAACCCCACTTTTGAATTATTTTTTGGAAAAAATTAAAATTTCACAGATAATGCGAATCACGTGACTACTATTTTTTTGCTTAATTTTCATCTCGTCGAAGCAGAACTTGATGCCAAAGTCAAATTTCGAATAAAGCTATTAATTTTAAAAAATCCCATATGATGCGGACTTTACTGGTCACACTGTACAAGGAGACTAAATTGTTTACATTGTGTCTCGATCGGAAAAAATAGTTAAATTATTTATAGTTTCCTAATGATATCATGTTATAATGTTTTAAGGAAATCACAACGCCAACGCTGTACGGACGTTTTTACTACGAGTGACGCAGAATTTTTGATATTCATTTATTATCTAACGTTACAGTGTTGGTGAGCTGTGTTTGCAATTAATTGCGTGTCGATTTATTTTATTTTCTAGCTTTTCTAGCTAGACACTAGAGGCATACTACTATACAGGGTGTTAATTAAGTACGTAGACAAACTTTAAGGGATAATTCCTTGTATAATTTAAAGATAAAAAGTTCATATAAACGTATATCCTAAAATGCTTGGTTTTCGATATACAGAGTGCTAAAGTTTTCATTTTTTTTTTTGATTTTTTTAATATTCCTTTGGAATCTTTAGGAATAATTAATTCAAATTTTGCACAAGTAATAGATTTAACAGTATCTACGAACTAACATTATTAATATGTAAATTAATCTACAGGGTCCTCGTTTTTTTGTGGTCATAACGCCTTTACGCCCGTCCAATATACTTAATACGACGTCACTGACTAATTTTAAGAACAAAATTTAATTTGTCATTTTATTCTATAACATTTACCTATCTTGAAGTTTTTACTATCTCTTACGGCTTGGAAGATATCTAAGAGAGAAAAATAAAAGAATGCATTGTTAATATTGGATAATTTTTAATAAGTATTGTTTCGTCCATGAGACAACGTTATTTGATACATTTTAAAACCAAAATTATGGTAAACTGAATTAAAACTTAAGCTAAGAAATAAACTTAACCTAAAGCAACTGCTGGAAATGGTCCCCTCCGACTTCAACATATGCATTGGTGCGCCTCATCATTGACTGGCGGACCCTCTCGAAAATACCAGGAGAATTCCGTATAATTTCGCACGACTGATGTATCCTGTTTCTTATATCTCCTTCATTCAGAACTGGAGTTATGTATACTAGCGATTTTAGGTGCCCCCAAAGAAAGAAATCAATTGGATTGAGATCGGGCGACCTGGGCGGCCAAGGTTGAGGTCCTCCACGCCCGATCCATCGATCGGCATAATTTTCATCTAAATACTGTCGTGTAACTAAACTAAAGTGTGGAGGAGCACCATCATGCATAAGCCAAATTCGAGCTCTTTCTCCTATTGGGACATCTTCTAATAGTTCGGGTAAAACATACTCCAGAAATTGCCGATAATTGTCGCCATTAAGTCTGGGAGGCAGAAAATATGGCCCAATAAGGAACTTGCCAACAATTCCAACCCAAAAACAAACTGCATATTTTCCATTTCAGCGTTTGTAAATTCAACCATTTTAACAAAAAAAAAACTGAAAAATCTCTTACTTAAGTTGACAAAATGCAAAAATAAAAATTTGTGGCAAGTTTTGATAGCTAAAGTGTCATAATTGTTGATTTTATTATTTTTATTGTTTGTCAAAGCCGACTTTGTTATTTTTGGCTTAAGGACGCTGCCAACTTACCATTTGCAAATTATCCAATATTAACAATGCATTATTTTATTTTTCTTAAGATATCTTCTAAGCCATAAGAGATAGTAAAAAACTTCAAGATAGATAAATGTTAGAAAATAAAATGACGAATTAAATTTTGTTCTTAAAATTAGTCAGTGACGTCGTATTAAGTAAATTGGACGGGCGTAAAGGGGTCATGACCACAAGAAAACGAGGACCCTGTAGATTAATTTAAATATTAATAATGTTAGTTCGTAGATACTGATTAATCTATTATTTGTGCAAAATTTGAATTAATTATTCTTAAAGATTCCAAAGGCATATTAAGAAAACCAAAAAAAAAATTAAAACTTTAGCACCCTGTATATCGAAAACCAAGCATTTTAGGATATACATTTATATGAACGTTTTATCCTAAAATTATACAAGGAATTGTCCCTTAAAGTTTGTCTACGTACTTAATTAATACCCTGTATACAGGAAATATATTATTTTCAATTCTTTGTGCAGATAATGAAAAATATATGACCCCAATTTTAAGATATGTCTATAATATTTCAATTAAAAATACTGCAAATAAAGATAAGTCTATTTATTCTATAATAGTAAAGAATAATCTTAAGTAATTCGTTATCACTTGAAACGTGATAAGTACTTCTATAAACATTCATGTTTAAAACGTGCATTATTAGACCACAACTATAAACAATGAAACATGTTTTAAGATTATAATAATAGTTCAATTCGCTACAATAGTTTTAGATCTTTTGTCAGCAAATAATTCCTGCCGTTTCCTTCTTTGCACCAACGAACTGTATAACTCAGCAGTCTTCTAGCACATAAATTATTCATCGTGCAACACTTATCTTTAATTTTTACGTTAAAAACAACCGTTTTCGAGTTTGGAATATCAAATTTTCGTAGAACTTCGACGGTTTCGGTGATAGCACATAACTGTTAATTTTAAAACACCATCAATATATTCTGTGCCATCAGCCAAGTGAAAATAAACGAATGGTTTTGTCGCTTTTTAATTTTAAACACTTATCACGTTTCTATGAGTAGATTTCTATACGTGTTATCAGTGCTAAGGACCTGATAACTGAATGACTTAAAATTGCGTTGAACTAATCCAGAAAACGTGGCAACAACTACCTGCCGTCAACCCCATTCATTTAGAATTTCGAGTAGTAAGCGATACTCATTAAATAAAATGCATGTTGCCAGATTGCAAGCGAAAGAATTTTAAGAACTATTTCGCAAAGTTGAGGTATTAAGAGATAAAATTACTTAAAAGTTCAAGTACCAGAACCGTCATTTTGACTCTGTGCATCTAAATTATGAAGAAATTTTAAATCCTTACTCAGTACCGCAGCTCTGATGCAGATATTACAGCTTTTTTCGAATTTGGCTACAAGAACATAAAAGCTTAAACAATTGTGGGAAAGAAAGAAAAAACCTAAAGTCTTCCTTCACAAAATTTAATAGAATAAAAATGCTCTAGGGGTCTCTACTACTCTCTACATGTTTCGAGCGTCATTATCAGGAGACAAAATTTATCTAGTGCTGATGTTTTTAGCAGAACAGGGTGTAGAACCTTAATGGAGCTTTTATGAAATTATAAAATATATATTATAGTTATTTATGTATCAAGGGTACTAAGTAGATGATTATGCCTTGAGGGCGACAGTCTTACAAAGCCGAGGGCCTCAGGCCCCAGGGGTTCGTAAGTCGCCCGAGGGTATATATCTATTAGTACCCGTGGTGCATACAAACTTTTATGTCATACCAGTTCGTTTCGACTAATAAATTTTTTTTTTTAATTTAATTTGATTTACCAATTTTTTATTTTTACCTGCGACATTACCTTGACATTATTAAAATGTTTAATGTGTCAAAGTCAAAAATAAAAAATGGAACAAGATGCACACTTAATGCCCGCGCGGGCCATAATGTGTACTTTATGCCCGCACGGGCATAAAGTAATCCATTATGTAGATGATATCTAAGGTATAAAAACACAATAATGTACTGGTATGACATAAAAAAAGTTATTAAAGGGAGTCTAAACCAACCAAATAAACTGGGGAAGAAGAAAAAAAACCTTTCTGAAAAAAAGGTGTCGAGGATTATTTAAAAATTTTTATAAAACTTTTCAAGTTTATGTCAGTAAGACATTATAAGGATAAAATTGTAATATCACCATAAAATTGCATTGCAAAAAGTGTTTTGTGGGGTACTGAGGATTACTTTAGGTTTTTCTTTCTTTCCCATACTATTTCTTCAAATTAAAAATTGTGTTGACTTTTTCTTCATTGAATTTGCATTTGTGTTTAAATAAAAATGCGGTTTGTACAGATTGCTGGCATTAGGCCTTCCAGCAAAGTCCGTCAATGCAAAATCGTGCAACAGCATTAATGTTCTCCTATTTGTTTTGGCATCTAATTTTAGAATGACCTGGTAAGTATAGGTTTTCGTTTGTTTAATATTCGTCGGTTAAATGACCGTTCCGTTTTTTTTAGATTTTTATACTTTAAAAATAGACGTCGCTAATTACTACTGTGCCGATGTTAGCTATTTTAAAATATGTAGATCATTTCTAAGAAACGGTCAGTAGTTAAGAGGTATCAAAACACCATTACCCAAACTAAATATTTATGAAACTTCGATAATGCTTAGATCATTGAACCTATCGACGTAAGTAATCATATTATAAAATATATATCACTTCATTCATAAACTCGTTTTCTTCGTCAAGTCAATCATCCCTTTTAGAATTTGCAGTTAGTGTGGTCCCCTCTTTATAACCACATAATATATATAGCTATAATATATTCTGTGCTATAACGAATGGAAAATGATAAATCTTATTTTCATTACTCAGTTCAGGTTTATGAATTTTTGAATTCGTTAATCGTGTAATAATTTAATTAGGGCTAAACCCACATTATGTGTTAAGTACCTACTACATAGATAGCTATTAAGTCATTATAAGTACGTAATATTCCAGCAAACATGATGCAAAATCAAAATTTTAAAACACCACTTATAATGTTGCTTACCATGTATGGTAGTAACGGGGGTAGCATCAGTGATCGAGCCTCATAGAATCCAAAAGATAGAAAACAGAAAAACACATGCATGAACACTTAATAAGTCTGCACAAACATTATATCACTATGTATTATACTAAACGACTAGATCGTCGAGATTTTTTTTGCCAAATCGTTTATAATTTCGTGTTTAATGTTTTAACAAAGTCGTGTTCGATACTGATTAAGGATAAATCCGAAAGGCGTATCGTTGTTGTCCCATGGTGTGGTGTCACATAAATGGGTCTATACTATTTTAGGTTTGGAAAAAGATTGTTCCGCTGATGCCACACTGACTGGTTAAGCTAGAAATAACATCACTGCACTAGATAAATCTGGAAAATTTGAAGAAAACACTGATTTTTTATTAATAAATGATCCGCAAGTTCATACACTGTTTATAATTTCGAAATACTATCTCCAAGTCCCTTTCTGAGGCTTAAAATTTGACTAGGAAAGTCAATGGGCAAGTCTTTATATGGTATATCGTTTGTAAATTCCGCCCTTTTACGAATAATAATTCTTCTTCACTTAACGAAGTGAAATTCTCGGGATATAAAAAAAATAAAATTAATTATGAAATGAAATACCTATTAAAAGCAAAGCTGGCAGCAAGTTTTGAAGGGGCCGTCGACCACTGCGTATTTGCGGTAAAACTGCGATTATATCGAATGAAAAAATAAGCTGTTTTTTAATGGCCGTAATCGGAAAATCGCATTTAATACACCATCGTACCAGGCATTAATTAAAATTCACTATTAATCTCTTTATAACTTAATTGGAATTTGGAATTTCGACAACATTTACTCGTAACCCAAAAGGTAAATTTGCGAATTGAAAATTGTTTGCATTTGTTATCAGCAATTAGGAAAATTACTATAGTTAGTTTCCAGTTCTTATCAATAACATACAGACACGGCTCTCTTAGGCCCGGTTTAATAATGTGCTGATAAGGTCTCTGGTTGTTACCAAGAGAATAAATTTTATCTCTCTGGTAAACCGCCGGAAAACTTCTGATCAGTTTATCAACAAAATTTTAACCAAAGGACAGATAACCGGAGCTATACAATTTGGCAACATGTGGTAGCAAAATCCACCTAATTAAAGAAGATATTATAGGGTTATATATCATGGTACGTTATGTTTTAAATGTGTTTTACATTCATTCTATATATTATATACGCTTGAGTTTATTCTATTATAAGTTCAAGAAAATGAATATAAAGAAGGAAAACGAAAAATTTAAAAAAAAGGTTGCAAATTTTTTACATAGACACAGCAGGAATTGTTGCAAGGGGGCTTTTAGAGCACAGTTCCTATAAAATAAAAAAAAATGGTCAAATTCAAATATAGTTTATTATAACAATAGTCTGTAGGATAGATAGCAAATCATATTTTCTATTCGATGTAAAAAAAAAGCTGTACCGTATCGTTAGACAGTCTAAAACGATTGACAAAATCCCTGTATCATCCTAGTAATTTATGTGATTTGGGGGGTCGTGAAAAATCCTTGGCCTTCTAAATAAAATATTAACATAATCTTCAAAATCATCATCTGAATCCGATTCATTTGAAAACATTTTAACATCAAAAAGCACATTCATTTTTTTACAATTGCTAAAAACAGTTAACTCTACCTAAAGAATGCCAAAAATGATCAAATTTGAGGTTATGGCTTTTGATTTAACCTACTGGTAAACCGTTAACAGCCGAATATTTCGCTGGGTAAATTATCCTGCTGGCAATAATTGTTTATCTTGCTGTTAACGCTACCAGACGATTGAAAAACAGATTTTTTTCATTAACAGCAGGATAACTATGCCAGAGGCTTTGCCAGCACATTATTAAACCGGCCCTTACGCAAACAAGTATTTAAATTAGTGAAAAGTATAGTGCAGCTAAATTAAATCGTTTATCTTCGGTATATCTATAATAAAATCAGTATAAGGCCATAATCCCATACATTTTCTAAACGTTGTGACGTTCAATTAGTTTCGTCCCGTTAATTTCAATGAAATATTCATGAAGTTCGCTTCAACTTACGATCTTTTGCATAAAATGTTCTCCGTGGCGTAATTGAATGCTTCGCGTCGGGTTAAATAGGCATGACATCATCATCATGTTGCGTTTTTTTTATAATGTTGTTTTCTGCTGGAATCCGTCATATCTGATTTTAATCGAGGTAATGTTATAAAGACATGCTGTTGCGAACACTGTTGCTTTTAGGATCGTTGAAGCATGAAGAATTTGTTTAAGGGTGATTTAATTGTTCGGATATGCACATATTTCGTATCATGGGCGTAGCGCCGGGGGTACGGGGAACAAACGACGATCAAGCGAAAATTTAGATAGATAAATTATAATTTAATTCATAAATTCATGTTATCGGCCTGTCATTCTTTAGCGACATGCTCAAAATACACTCCAGAACCGGGTCGGCCGCCATTTTTGTCGTTGTATCTTAAGGTTTCTCTGTGGATTCCTTGTAGTTTTCTTTGCTATAGTTGATTGTGGATGTTTAATATTTAGGGATTTCTAATTTTTGTGTAGTTTAGTGAATTCTGTTTGTGCTTTCAGTGACTCGGATTGGAATATAAACAATAACTTGTAACAGCCGTTGTATGATTTTATGCCCAAATAGGGGTAAAATACCTGGTATTTCGTATTTTCAGTAAGTATGGAGTAGTGATGTATCTTGATATATAACTTTATTTTTTTTTTATAATCAATTTAAACACATCAAACCAGTGGCGTAGCTAGGATATTGTCTTGGGGGGGGGCATATAGTTGTATAGAGGTGTAAAGCTCGCCACGGCCGAAAGCGCCGCAGGCGAAAATTTTTTGGACCACGCCCAAATTTAGCGAAATTTGACAATATTAGCAGTGTTGCTGTTTTTATACACTGGCAAACAATGGTAAAAACTAGCGACATAAGAACAGTGAGAGAAAATATACAATATAATATAAAAATTAAATTTAACTACCTATTAAAAGTTTCTAAATTATTGTTGATAATTCCTTTTTTTCATGGCTCTTGGGGGGGGGGGCAAATGCCCCGATGCCCCCCCCCCCCCTAGCTACGCCGGTGCATCAAACTAGGCCTAGGCTACACAAACAAGGTATGAAAACAAAGAGAAACCCACACCAAGACAGATTGTCCCGATGCATGTTTTGGTATATTTTATTTGCAGCGCTGCAATCTTCAAAAAGTTTAAATTACACTTTTCTCTATACTTACCTATATTATCTCCACGGGTCAAGTTCTCGGGAAAAAACTTTTTCCAATTCTTGAACAAGAAATTGTGCTTGAAAAGGTTTTACACGTACCAAAGTTTTTGCCAAATTGTAAAAATCAATACAAGTTATACACCAACTAATATTTGACTTGAGGCAAGGTATGTACCTACGCGATAACATCGAATATTGGTTATTTTGCTGGTTTTGTTTGTTTTTTATATTCGATTTTATAAGTTTTATAGTTTAATCGACTTATTCTCTTCCGTTTCGAACTAAAAACACGACGACGAATCATTTTTAAACAAACTTTAGTAACAAAACCTTACAAGACAATTTTCTATCCTCAAAATCTGATAGGTTTGCAACTACTAAAAATGCCAGAAATCACTAACTTAATTCCCAACTTGATCAAAAAAATTGAGAAAACATTCCAATTTTCTGGCAAGAATTCTGTCCCCCCATCCCTTTACAGTTTGGATAAAATTTTCATAAATTTTACATTCATAAACGGCCTATCATAAACTATGAAATCAAGCATTTTCTTTTATAAACGTCCCAAATTTGTTCGGCTTTGTTTTATTGATTTAGGCATCAAAATACGTGTATAACATGTCATGAATCAAATTACCAAACCTTACCCTAAAACTTTAAGTTGCCTGCCGGGTAATAAAAACGAAGCTATACATACTTAGCTAATTTATTGACATTTTAAAGAATTTTTAGATAATTTCATAACATAACAAACTTAGCGGCCAAACAGGAAAAACCAGAACCTCAACGTTTTTAATTTGTGTATAATATATTGTCAACCATTAGTACCGATGTTTATTTCAATGGATGGTAATTACTACTTATTTATTTCCTTATTAGTTTAATGACAACAGCGACTGCTTAGTTCAAGGTAATAGTAGGTAATGTACCTATACTTGATTAACACACACTGGATAAAAATAGAAAATATACACTAATCGACAAAAAAAAATGATGGCAGAGCACATAACCAGCACAAGGAAGAGCCTTCAATTCGTTATATTGCAACTTTAACTTTAAGTTAACCCGAACCGAAAAAACAGACCGTTAATTGGTTTCTTTGTTAACGACAATGTAAATTTCCCTCTAATCTTTAACAACCTTTCATCGTGATTCACACAGTTTGCATTTTGAGATACTAGGCGCCATTTCGTTATTATCAGAAGAAAGGAAAAACAAGAGAACGTCTCGGATAAAGATAGAATACTAATTTACCTCGGTTAAATTTTCGCAACGTATGTTAGCTTTTATTTCCTGTAAGCCTTCCTAGTATAAAAACAATACAAAGTAAAAAAAATTAACTTATTGTTTTTAACTTATTGCTAAACACCCCATACTGGCAATGAAAAATCCCCTGTAAATTTTGATACCATCAAATTTTGGCTCTCCTAATAATTTTACATCAAAATTGTATTAGACTTTTTTGAAGGCCCTTGTATGATGGATTTGCACACCAAATTTTATTATTTTCTAATAAACCAATAAGAACTTATTTAGAAAAACTCAATGAAATCACCAGTTCAAGAAAAAATGACAATGATATTTATAAAAAAGTGCGTTTTTCGGGTATTTCGTTTTAAGCACTTGCATTTATTAAATTAGTACAATCATTATTTTTTCTTAAATACTGTAAACCATTTTTAAACTATACTATGTTTCTTAAAGCCTGACAGCCCAGCTGAGGGTCATGAGTCGTAAAATCTCAATAAACCATAATCGTAACAATAACAGCTACCTGATCTTAAGTAATTAAATTATCTATTATTGCATAGGTATACAGGTAGGTGGCTCCAATTGAATTAATATGGGCACAAATGAAAGGCTATGTAGCGAGGAATAACACTACATTTAAAATAAAATATGTACGTTAGTTATTGAAGTATTCATTAAACATTATAACGAAAGAAAATTGAAAAGAAGCTATAAAACATGTAATAAAAAAGGGAAAAAATGTGGGACAGTAAAGACACCTTTCTAGACCTTTAATTTGTTAACTCTTTTAAGTATAAAGTATGAACTGTTTTTGTATTGAGAGAATAAAGAATATAAATTATAAATAAAAATTACATAATATAGAAATAAAAAAAATTAAAATAAGAACGTACCATAATATATTACAATTTAAGAGGACAGGTAACTTCATTAAAAAATGGGTGAACACGGTCGAATTTTTTGGCAGACTCTTAAAACGATACACTATCACCTAAAAATGTTGTTAATGTATAGCATCGGTAGAACTAAATCAGATAAAGTTTTTACTATGTATAATTTATTTACAACACGGGCGGGAAACAAAAGGAATTTATATTTCATAAGTAAAAACCTAAACCACCGCCACTGTCCGAAGATTTATTCTAAATCATCGGCTTGCCCTATTGTTACAATTTTACGACCCTATTGTGAAAGGTAAAATTAGGGATGTGCCAATCTATATGGTGTTTAAACTACCTGTATTGTTACTAAAAAGATATACTTTCAGGCGAAAAATAATGTGTTCACCCGGTAATCTAAAATTTGTGTTTTGCATTTTTTATGAGGGTTCTTAGCTGTCAGACAATAGGAAACATACTTTAAAACAAATAAAACGTCTAGTAGCATTTGATGTTATCATAATTATTACTGGTACTTTCATTGAGGTATGTATCACGGTTTAAGAAAGCTTTTTCTGAATAACTTTTAATTGCTTTATTAGCAAATAAGAAAATTTCGTATGCGGGTACATGATACTGACCCTCAAAAAAGTCAAATACAATTTTGATGTAAAATTAATAGGGCAGCCAATATTTGATGGTAGCAAAATTTACATGGGATTTTGTATAGCTAGTGAGGCGGCGTATCACCCGGTATATAAAATATTTTAGAGTGCGACAAGTTCGAGATACTATTTACTATTTCCATTAAATAGATTACAAAACGAAGGAAAACGGGCATTGAAACCGAAGTTATTGCTAACAGGATCCGAATAAATTGTCTCTTTCCCTGACATTTACGGCGTGTGCGTTATTTTATAGCGTTTTTCGCAACACATCGATTTTTAATATGTATAATAGAAATGGAATCGATGATAGAGTCGGTAACGGTCAGTTTCATGACAGATATTGTTTTATAACATCGGATTTTATTTATTATTAAACCTTTCAAAATGTCTTTATTCCAAACTAACTTTTACAGTTCATTACATGGAAAGTGACTACATAATATAGAAAATAATAACCTTAAAAAAATGGAAGTTAATCCAATTTAATTCAGTAATAAAATCAATTTAAAAAAAATAGTATAAATAATTTAATTTAGTTAATTATTATATATTAAATTTAGTAGTTTTTAAAAGTTGCCAATTTTTTCATTTTTCTGATATTTTTTGGAAGATTGTTGTATTTTATTATTCCGTCATATAAAAGCGATTTTTTTCCGAAATTACTTTTTACTGGTATAGTTTGATAATTTATACAACGTCTGGTGTTATGATCATGTAATGTCTTATTCTCCTGAAGTGTTATGTTTGATTTTCTTCCTTTTAAAATAATAGAGTGAATTAGAGTACAAACTTTTAATTTATAAATGTTTTGAACGTGTAAGTACCCTTTCGGTCTATATAGATTAACAGTTGGTTCTAAATGTGGTAATTTGTGTATACATTTAATAACTTTATTTTGAAATTTTTGTAATGGTTTTAAGTATGATAAACAAGCACATCCCCATGCAGAAGCTAAGTATTGTAATTTTGAATATATTAATGAAAAATATATATTTTTAAAGTATTTCAAAGGAATGAAATTTCTAGCTCTGTACAAAACAGATACCAAAGGAGATATCGAGTTGATAATATACTGGATACTGCATTTCCAATTTCAATTTTGGTCTAAAACTAAACCTAAAAATTTTGTCGTTTTTGAATATTGAATATTTTCATTATTAAATGTTAAGGTGTTAATGATGAAATTTATTTTATTTTATTTTAAGTTATAAACATAAAAGAATATTTTGTAGAATTTAACGTAAGTTTATTTGATTGAAGCCAAGAAACAAGTATTTTTAAATCATTAGTAAGATCAAAATACATTTCTGCAAGAGTTTCAGCAAAATAAATAATTGTTGTATCATCTGCAAATACCTTTATATTGCCCTTTAAGTTCAATTTGGAAACGGAATTAATGTAAATTAAAAATAATAACGGACCCAATATTGATCCTTGAGGAACTCCACATATTATTTCTTTTTCCGAACTTTTTCTTTCCCCAATTTGAACAAATTGTTTACGATAGCTTAAATAACTTTTAAGTAGTTTGTGTGATATATATTATATAATACTAATGAAATAGTAATTAATTATATAACAAGCTCCCTTGTATAGGCTTAAGTTTTTTGTTTTCTACAGGGGGGGGGGCGATACCCTTAACGCGTCCTAACTAAAAACTACTGAAATACAATTTATTATGACGTGTGACTTTTACAAATGTGCCTACATTCTAGGCACATTTATCATAACTTTTTGGTCGCCCCTTGACCAGTTTTTTTCGACAGACGGTCATAAAGGTAATGGTAAAACAGTAATAAATGAGGTGTCCATGTCCACGCCCGAGGGCTTAAGAGTCAATATATTAGACCCTTTTAAACTGAAGTAAAGATGCGTGTCAGCAAAACTAGGAAACGTATAATCTATTTTATCCATGTTTAAATTTTATCCAATTGGTATCATTGACCCAAGAAAAATTGGGGTGACAAAAATATTTTCGCTTTAATTATTTGTAAATATAGGTAATTTACGTCAAAAATTTCATTTTAGGAAATGTTTCGGGGTTCGACAGGGACAGAGAACGCGGCTACAAAACGATTAAAATGTGTTAACATAACATTATATAACGGATGTAGTTTAACACCCTCGGATCTTGGATTACGTTGTCAGATTAGGGTGGTGTCGAATTTCTAAACAGTTAATAATTTCCACTGATATTGTCAACACGATAATATATTTTAAATTACAACGTAGGGTCAACTGGGGCTATTATGATACAAGTAGTACAAACTTTACAAAAAAACATTTTTTATTTTGCAAATGTACCGTACTTGTAACTAACTATATAATTCTCTACCTCACCAATTTTTCTTACTTTAAATTGTAGCCTTTAAATATTTTTTTAGCTAGCTCCATCATAATAGCCTTATTATTTGGGCTGTATCACATTGACCCTATAGTAAAAAATTATTCTTGTTGTGTACCTTTGTTCAAAGATCGTTTGACATGAAGATTTAAAATTTGGCATGGTCATGGTAGTAGTAGGTATTTATAGGCGACCCCGATCTAACCTGAAAGTATAATAAATATCATCAATTTTTTGTTTCCAAGTCGCAGTAAAAATAAATAAATATAAAAATACAACCTTCCGCCATATTAATTTTACACAAAACTATCTGTGAAAAATTGGCTTGGAAAACTTCCAAAACTTTGCTGGAATTCACGCTTTATCATTCGGATATTTTGCTGAACTTTAGACGAAGTCGATTTATCCAAAAGGGCAAAGACCCAATAACAAAAGAATTTATTATTTTTGGCATTTTGTGAAAAATGGGGAACAATCAACCTTCAACTTTTTCCCATGATATTCGATATTTGAGAAGAGGTTATTTCTAATTGTATTTTTATACAGGGTATTACAAACTCGACGCTCACCATTAGGATCTCATAAACGATTAGAATCGAGATGGGAGCTTTACTGAAGAAAGATCCTTCGAAATGATCCTGATTTACCAAGTTTAACCTTATTTTTCAACAGAATGGTGCTCCCCCGCATTATTCTGCTCATGTAAGCGAGTACATCTTACATACAATTTTCCCTAGACGGTGGATAGGCCACCCAGATCACCCGATTTCAACCCACTGGACTTTTCTTGCGGGACTACGTCAAAAATTTAGTTTATAAATCTATAAATCCAACATGATAGATACGCTTAAAAAGTCCATTCCCCCTATATACATATTTACATAAACTAAGTAGGTACATAGAAATCGGGCGGAATTACTTATACTGATGTTATACCGCATGCATACGTTATGCAAAAACCCTACATAAAGCTGCTTTTACACAAATGAATAGAAAAAGCATTTTATGGTATGGTTTTGCGAAAGGGCAGAGCCGAAACGTGAATCAGTCCTTAGGGACCCGGGATTTATTCCAATAAGTGTCATGCAAGCTTCTAATTTGGGGAGTTCTGAATAAGTACGTGTTGATTTGATAGGACAGTTGGTCGGTAATTGTCGAGATATGTGGCTTTTCATTGATATCATGTACAGAAGTCATAATAATTGTAGTTGTAATTTTTGCAGGCTTTTGAAATACTTTAAGTTCTATATGATTCGTTAAAAAGTATTTGAAGTATTGTGCTGCAGCGTTAACTCCGTTAAACTGAATTATTAAAACCTGGAAAGTATATTTTCTCCAATAAGTTAGGTTAGATACATAGATATTTACCCTTAGATAAGCAAATAATAATTACGAAAGTGGCAGATGTATGGCCTCGCGCATGTAAACAAAGCTAGACACTATTAGACATGCGCACTGCAACATTATCGTTTGACGAATGGGAACATAGACAGGTCCGGGCTTTGAAATTGAAATTCTTGCCAAAAAATTGGAATTTCTTCTCAATTTTTGATCAAGTTGGGAAAAAAGGTAGTGATTTCTGGCATTTACAGTAGTGGCAAACCTATCAGATTTTAAGGATAGAAAATTGTTATTACGGTTTTGTTTTTAAAATTTGTTTAAAAATGATTCGTAGTCAGAACAGAACAGGTAAATTAAACTAGTCTTATAAAATCGAATATAAAAACAAACAAAACCAGTAAAATAACCAATCTACGGTGTTATCGCGTACCTAACCTCAATACATCACTACTCCATACTTACCAAAAATACGAAATACCAAGTATTTTACCCCTATTTGGGCATAATAAAATTATACAACGGCTGCTACTAGTACTAGTTATTGTTTATATTCCAATCCGAGTCACTTTAAAAACACAATTCACTAAACTACACAAAAACTAGAAATCCGTAAATATTAAACACCCACAATCCACGATAGCTCTAAGAAAACTACAAGAAATTCACAGAGAAACCTTTAAACACAATAACAAAAATGGCGGCCGAGCCGGTTCTCTGGAGAGTATCTTAAGCATATCGATTTCTGTCGATAAAGTAGGACAGGCCGATAACACGAGGTTTGTGAGCATGCCTGAAGGTGTCCAGAAGAAAGGCAGCTGACCGGCGAGTCATGCGCTCGGACGTATTTTTTCACCCATAAAATGTAACTTTTGTTTGCGCAGGAGATAAGCTGTACGTATCTAAAGGTAAATGTCTCTACGGTTAAATACGGAGACCTAGACAGAGTTGCCATTTTTTCCACAGCGTATATCTCTCTTAGTGGCATTCACTGTAATTTTAAAAGTAATGCCATCCTGTTTAATTAAAAGTTGTAAATTAATTAAAATTTAAGTTTAATTAAAAACTAACTAGTACTTAACTATTTAGTTATCCGTGGACAAAAATTCCTCGCAAAAAAAAGCAACGAAAAAAATAGCGGTCCTAATTGGCTATTTTGAAGAACCGAAAAATGTATGGGACTTTAAAGGGTACTCGTTAAAATAACTCAAATCCATCTTCTCTTATTCCATTTAAGGTCTGAATAGCCAATAAAAATCTGTGGGTCCAACCAAAGTGAATGGTTTCTACCTTTTTATTTGCTTTTGTTTGATCGTTTGTTCGTGTGCGAAAAGGAATAAGTACACGTTTGTCAGGTAAAAATAAGGAACCCCAAGAAACAAGAAAGTCGAGAGGATGTTTGAACTAAAACGACAAAAAGTATATGAAGGCTGAATCTACCAGATCCCAGGCACACATTACGTCATTATAAAGTTTGCTCTAAGTTTGTTATTATTATAATAATCTATAAGGAAAAACGTTATTTCCAATCTATTAACCCATTTGACCCTTTTCTTTCCTTGAAACATTGAACTCTCTGACCTAACCCATATATCTCAGCGGTTGTTCATTACCACGACCAATAGATTACACGCTATTATTTAGATAAATAAACAGTGTTAGATTGATTTTAATTCAATAGAAAACCCAACACTTAATTGATTCGGTAAGTCTGGGAACAATGAATCATATACTACCACAAAAAAAGTCTCATGATTTCTTTTCTACGAAGCGTATCTACGAAGCGTATCTACGATTTTTTACGGATACAGCGACGTAGTCTATGCGAAATCTGTCCAATCAGTAATTTAGTACGCTAAAACTTGACTGCAAAATTAAAGAACAAATGAAAACATTATAGTCATTGTTGTGTAAATAATAGGATTATTAGTTTAATGGCTAATGGGTTAAACATATGTCAAGTAAATTGGGTTCTATTCAGTGTGACTAGCAATTCAATTAGGTATCATTAATAAAAAGGAATTTTTCGAAAATCAACTCCTAGGGGGTTGACATTTTTATAAGAGTTTCTGTATCTTATTAAGTAAAACCGGTGGGGGTCTAAAAATTGGTATTTAAGTTCCTTCAGTAAAATAAGAATATACGTGTAGGTATTGTCATTTTTTCAAAATTCACCTAGGGGTTTGTTCGGGTTTGGGTGTAGCCTTTTTTGGGTACAAGTATAATTTCAAGCTGTATTGTTGAAAATTGGTACTATTCTTACTCTGTTAAAATAGGCAAGTACATGTTTTGATGTTTTGGTAAGTTTTGCTCCTAGGTAGGTAGAAATGGATAATAATGGATAAATATATCTTTGGGGGGTCTTATCTTATATATTTGAGCTCAATTACCCGAAAAACAGTATGCTATCTTACCAAATAACATTATAATTAAAATAAATTAAATCTTCATACAAACTTAAAAAAAATAATCGTAAGTTACAGACAAAAGAAGTCTTCGTAGCCAACCAATAAACAAAAGGTCGGCAGGTTATAAAATATAGTAGGTGTAATACCATTATACGACATAATTTTGTAGGTACATCCGCTTATTATAAAACAAAGAACCCAAGAAGAGTAATGGAAAGCGACGTAGTATTCTCTTGGGCCTAAATAATACCTTGGTGCAAGATAAGTGCCCATTATAAGTCTGACGGGCTTGAACCATCGTCAGTATAAGCCCACGTAAAAGTTGCAGAAAGTATGATCGTCGGCATATATAATGTCAGTCAGGACGACTTGGTTCCAGTAAAAATAACAAGTATCGCCACCTAGAGCTGGTGCTGTAAGGTTGAAATCATCAGTGCGATTCTATTGAAATTCCTCAAGGTATCAATCAAATACTGTTCCACAAGGATCAGTTTCGGGCCCATTTTTATTTCCATTTACATCTAGGACGTTACTATGAATTCTAGGACAATAAGAAGAAATATTTTTTGTTCGCTATTTTGGAGAATAGTGTTTGTCCAAACACCACTGCACCAGAACTGTTACCGAACAAACCTATTAAAATAATCTATAACATTATATTTTAAGGTTGAATTCTCAACGTCATTTATTCTATTGCCAACCTATAACCTATTTCGCGTTGATTTTTTGAGTTTATTATTTTAATAACTAACATTTAAAGAAAATCAATATCGTCGGTACATTATTTAGGTAGTATCTGATATATAACAAAAATATCAATTTCTTTCATTGCTAATTTTAGAAGAATTGTATAGTGAAAGAACAATGAGTGACAATGACATAATAATGTAAAAAAAATCTTACCCGATATTTTTCGCTATACAATTCTCCTAAAATAAGTTATGCAATTCCTTGATATTTATTAAATATGTCAATTATTACTTATAGAATATCAAGTCGATACTGATTTTATTTAAATTTTGTGTAAAAGCTAGAAAACATAAATAAATCTACGCGAAATAGGTTATAGGTTGGCAAGCATGTTGATACTCCCACCTTAAGGTTGAATTCTCAACGTCATTTAATCTATTGCCAACCTATAACCTATTTCGCGTTGATTTTTTGAGTTTATTATTTTAATAACTAACATTTAAAGAAAATCAATATCGTCGGTACATTATTTAGGTTGTATCTGATATATTACAAAAATATTAATTTATTTCATTGCTAATTTGGGGAGAATTGTATAGTGAAAGAACAACGAGTGACAATGACATAATAATGTTAAAAAAAATCTTACCCGATATTTTTCGCTATACAATTCTCCTAAAATAAGTTATGAAATTTCTTGATATTTATTAAATATGTCAATTATTACCTATAGAATATCAAGTCGATACTGATTTTCTTTAAATTTTGCATAAAAGCTAGAAAACATAAATAAATCTACGCGAAATAGGTTATAGGTTGGCAAGCATGTTGATACTCCCACCTTAAGGTACAATTTTCAACGTCATTCAATCTATTGCCAACCTATAACCTATTTCGCGTTGTTTTTTTTTTAAATTTATTCCAGAGATGCTAATTGAATAACACATGTCTTAGGGGGAAAGAGCATTCTACTTTTTTTATAACATTGCTTACTGTTATAAAATTCCAAAAATATAAAGCTTGTAAGTAAGTATTTTAAATAACTACGTATTACCATGTTGTAAGTTATAACACAAGCTGTCCGCAAACGTCTAAAAACTAATTATCCAGATGTCAAACGGGAAAAAAAATGAAGCGGAAATTTAATAAGAGTGGTTTGTTTTTGAAACTTCACCGCTTCTTTAGTCAGCCAGTAACTTGATTATTTGTCGGCAAAACATGCTGGTTTGTGTTATTATAAGGTTAGACAACAAGTGCGTTACTTATATTGGTACCGGAAGTATTAGGTTATGATGTTATAAATTGAGATGACTCTTAAGATGAATACGCAGTACAGTATCATCCTCCTTGTACGCTAGGAGAGTAATTTAATTACTTACAGAGATTCTGTTTCGTTTTTTCTTATCCATTTTTCTGTGGAAGTAGCTGATGGTCTGCCTGGCGAAAACAGCTGCTTAATATATAAATAGAATTTGTTTGGGAGATTGCTTTAAGTTTTTCTCCAAGTATTTAGTATTTTTAATATTAACATTGTCACAGGAACAAAAAACGTTTTCAGGGTTCAGTTTCTATAACGAATGGAAAATGATAGTTCTTATTTTCATTACTATTAGGTTCAGCTTTATAAATTTTTGAATTCGTTAATCGTGTAGGTAATAATTTAATTAGGCTTAAACCCAAATTATGTGTTAAGTACCTACTATTTAAACAGTAAACAATTTGAATTTATTTTATAATCCTAGGTAGACTGGTAGACATAACGTTGGCAGTTATTAAGTAATTATACGTCCAGCAAACATGATGCAAAATCAAAATTTTAAAACACCACTTATAATGTTGCTTACCATGTATGGTAGTAACGGGGGTTGCAGTGATCGAGCCTCATAGAATCCAAAAGACGGAAAACAGTAAAACACATGAACACTCAACAAGTCTGCACAAACATTATGTCTCTAAGTACTATACAAGATATTATAAAAAACGACCAGATTGTCGAGAGGTTTTTTTTGCAAAATCAAAATCGTTTATAATTTCGTCGATATTTAATGTTTTAACAAACTCGTGTTCGATACTAATTTAGGATAAATCCGAAAGGCATTGTTGTCCCATGGTGTTACGTAAATAAGTTTTTATTATTTTAAATTTGCATTAGATACATCTGAAAAATTTGAAGAAACACACTGATTTTTTATTAATAAATGATCCGCAAGTTCTTACACTGTTTTTAATTTTGATTTTGAAATACCATCTTCAAGTCCCTTTCTGGGATTAAAATTTGACTAGGAAAGTCAATGGACAAGTCTTTATGGTATATCGTTTGTAAATTCCGCGCTTTCACGTATAAGTATTCTTCTTCACTTAACGAAGTTAAATTCTTAGGATATAAAAAAAAAATTAATTATGAAATGAAATACCTATGAAAAGCAAAGCGTGTTACGCCACTGAATAGATTAAATCTCCTAAGGACGTTTTATTATTAGCTTCTTTTTATACATTTAAGATATTTAATTCGTGTGAAATTTTTTAAAATCATGGTCATTTGCCAATGTTTGGAACCTTGTGCTCTCAGTTCTTCTAAACATGTAAGCAAATCGTGTTAGATACTAACAGATACTACACAGACACAGGGTATATATTATGATCAATTGCATGGAGATGTACCACATGTTTACAAGATTACAAGTATATTTTTCACACTTCATTGATAAACTAATATAGGTCAAAAATACTCATAAACTGTTTACAATATTGGCAATATAAGTAAGTCAAGTACGTAAAGTAGAAAATGTTAGTTAAACTTATAATATAACATAAACAAACTATCAAAGCTAAACAGTTTCCTAGATTTTTTTTTGAAAGAAGTCACAAAGTTGTGATGGTGTTTACGTTAGTAAGTATATATAACTTAAAGATAAATACACATTTTTTGGCCTGAATGAAATCATAGTTGTTTTAATAGCTGCAGTAATAAACTTTTATTAGTCATTTGTCAAGTTTTTAAATAAATAATCTAAAAAGAAAATTAATAAAAACACAGCAGCATCAGTGGCGTAACAGATACCTCTACAGACCCCGCACCGCAGGGGGGCCCCTTCAAAGTTTGCTGCCAGCTTTGCTTTTCATACGTATTTCATTTCATAATTAATCTAATTTTTTTACATCCTGAGAATTTAATTTTGTTAAGTGAAGAATAATTATACGTGAAAGCCCGGAATTTACAAACGATATACCATAAAGACTTGTCCATTGACTGTCCTAGTCAAATTTTAAGCCTAGGAAGGGACTTGGAGATAGTATTTCAAAATCAAAATTAAAAACAGTGTAAGAACTTGCGGATCATTTATTAATAAAAAATCAGTGTGTTGCTTCAAATTTTCGAGATGTATCTAGTGTAGTGATGTTATTTTTAACTTTACCAGTTAGTGTGGCATCAGCGGAACGATTTTTTTCCAAACTTAAAATAGTAAAAACCCATTTACGTAACACCATGGGACAACAACACCTTTCGGATTTATCCTTACTCAATATCGAACACCAGTTTGTTAGATCATTAAATATCGACGAAATTATAAACGATTTTGCCAAAAAAAACTCTCAACGATCTAATCGTTTTGTATAATACCTTGTATAGTACTTATTGACATAATGTTTGTGCAGACTTGTTGAGTGTTCATGTGTTTTACTGTTCTCTGTCTTTTGGATTCTATGAGGCTCAATCTCTGCTACCCCTGTTACTACCATCATACATGGTAAGCAACATTGGTGTTTTAAAATTTAGATGTTGCATCATGTTTGCTGGAATAGTACGTATAATGACTTAAACTACATATGTTATGTCTACCAGTCTACCTAGGATTATAAAATAAATTCGAATTGTTTGCTGTTTTAATAGTAGGTGCTTAACACATAATGTGGGTTTAACCCTAATTAAATCATTACACGATTAACAAATTCAAAAATTCATAAACCTGGACCTAATAGTAATGAAAATAACAATTATCATTTTCCATTCGTTATAGAAAGGGGGCCCCTGAATACGTTTGCGGGGGGGCTCACTCGATTTTTGTTACTCCACTTAACAGCATCAAAAAATGATTTCTATAAATAATAAATACCCATCAATTTAAATCAACTGTAACAGCCTCACGCTGATTACTTTATGGGGGCCTTAAGTGGACTTCCAAAAAGTGGCGTGCTACACGTCGAAATTTAAATTAATTGTAATTGAAAAGGGGGTCTTCGTACCCGTTTAACTTGCTCTTATTAAAGGTTATTTTGGTTCTTTTCGGAACCTCATATCTGATTTGTTAATATAAATTTCCCAGGCAGGCCTCTGCGCACACCCCCTCAGGTTTTAAGTAAATTAACAATTTCCAACGCAAATTTACATTAATGCGTGACATATAAACATTATTTTCGACATTTTTCATAACGTGAATGCAGAGAATTATGTTGCAACGTTTGCAACAACGCCTAAGGTCGTATTTTTCGTTAAAACAACGTCCAATGGCAGCCCGTGGGTGAGAATCGTGCTGAAAATTTTTGCAAAGTCAATTTTGCAGAGGTGTGAAGTGAAAGACTTATTTCGATTTATTATCTTACCGCGTGCACGTCAAGAAAATATGTTTCTTTAACCCAGGAAAAATATAACGGAGTTAATAGGAAAAGTAGAATTATTGCGAATTTAATTATTTCTTGACGAATAAGAACCCTCGAAAGCAGAGATTGACGACTTGTTGCGACTTAGCAACATTACCGACTCAATAAATATGCCGAAAGGGCACTTGAACATTTAATTAACATAAAAATGGCTAATACAAAGAGGTATCGCAATTGAAAACAATACAATGGCGTGTTATGGCAAGATTATCGATGCAACGTATTGTATAATATACTGTTTTGTCGGACCTTTCATGTATTGGCCGATAAAATTGACTTTTGAGACATGTATAGCGTACGTGCAATCATGTAATACACCCGGTAGGTTTATATCTTTGATCTACGCCATTTGTACTAATTTGCTGTTATCTAAAAACGTAGATACAATAATAAATAGCAATATAAATTGATCTGTCACATTTTGTGAAAGGGAGCAATTTCCTTTTGAAATCAATTAGCCACGAAGGGAATAATAAAGATATCCCACCCTATTGACGATGAACCCGCATGAAGCACCCATTAAGGGTATCCATGATACAGCATACAGGGTGGTTCACTATATATAACTTGAAAACATATTATAACCATATCCTCTGTACTAATGGAGTTTTGGGTTTATAAGTTGCCATCCACTAATTTGAGTTGGTAGCATCATTTCAGCAGCGTTATTTGAGGTCGTTGAAAGGACAAAAGTACAACAGTTTATTGTTTATAACAATTTTAAACATTTCTTTATGCGAGGACTCGTGTTTTTGGTTGGCGTTAATATTCAAATTACATCCCCAGTGATATATATATACAGTGTGTGTATAAAGTCTGGAAACGGCTTAATAACATCACAATTTACTGGCCGATTTAAACCAAATTTGGTACAGTTGTGTAAGGGGATCTAACGCACCGAATGACGATATTGGCATTGTTGCCAGCTTTTTAGTTTGTCTGGAATTCGAACGAATTTTATATTTTTAAATATAACACCCAGTATATTTTTACATTTTTAAATTCCACATAAAATTATAATTATTTTTTACTAAATGCATTATTAGTCTATACTTCATAGTTTCCGAGATATTGACTCTCGAAAAGTGACATTTTTGAATTTTGACAGCTTATAACTTTCTAACAGTACGTCTTAGAGCAAAACGGCTTACATGTCCCTATCTTCAATTTTTATTATCTTCCCAAAAAAATCAACTTCCAGTTAAACCGGAACAACTGTATTTCCTGCTTTCGAGTTACATCCGGTTTAACCGGAAGTTGATTTTTTGGGAAGATAATAAAAATTGAAGATAGGGACATGTAAGCCGTTTTGCTCTAAGACGTACTGTTAGAAGGTTATAAGCTGTCAAACTTCAAAAATGTCACTTTTCGAGAGTCAATATCTCGGAAACTGTTAAGTATAGACTAATAATGCATATAATAAAAAATATACTGGGTGTTATATTTAAAAATATAAAATTCGTTCGAATTCCAGACAAACTAAAAGGCTGGCAACAACGCCAATATCGTCATTCGGTGCGTTAGATCCTCTTACACAACTGTACCAAATTTGGTTTAAATCGGCCAGTAAATTGTGATGTTATTAAGCCGTTTCCAGACTTTATACACACACTGTATAAGCTTACCATGTAACTTGTACTTGTTAAAATAAATAGCCATTAATGCCCATAAGTAGCCATAATTAAATGAGTGACCCGGCGTGCCAAATTTCAACTCTCTATATTAAACGGTTTCTGTGTCTATCCCAGCGCTTCCATAAGAGTCTCGTTCTTACAATTTTAATAAGGAATATCTGAGAAGATGCTAATAAAGCATGAAAAATGGTATTTTCTTTGTTATAATTAAAATATCCACCCTGTAAAAACAATAGTCAGGTCACGCGACTTCTACTCTAGGGACTATACAAAGCAATGTGTATAAAACCACCCCTCGTGACAGTTTCATTCCATGCTGTCATTGGTCCACACCCTGCACTTTCGGACTACAATATAAATTTACGTAGTTTACTGAAAATCGTCTAATTTACTCCTAGGAATACAATCCTATAGGCACAGAATATATAGTTGCGTAGCTATATACACTGCGTTTTTTTTTAACGCGGGCCATGAAACAAATAATATTAAAACTTGAGAATGGATAAAATATGAGATGGGAGGAAGAAGTTAAAAAATCTCCAAGAGATACCCAAAAAACATCTTTTTATTTTTTTTAAATTACACTTTTTTACCCCATTGTTATTTATTAAATTAACTACCAGATAAAGAAAAATATTGACACGGCTGTCTTTCATGACATTAGTTTAAATTATTAAACTTTATTGAAATAAAAGTTCTGCTTTAGAATTATTAAGAAAATTAATACATTTTAAAACACTTAAAATAAAACATATTTAATACAAACTGAAAATCATCAACATTGTATAATTTCTGTACAACTTGCCAAATATTATAAAAATGTCACATACCAGTTTATGTCAAATATACCTGGGTAAACTTAATATACAGGGCTGCGCAAAACAGCGTGATATTATAACTTAAAATGGTATTTTTCAATATTTTGCGTTAGTAAAGTAATACAAACATGGTACTAAATTGGATACGAGACCACAAGAAATATTTGTGTAAAATTTCAACTCGTAGTTCTCAATAGAAATGTGCCTAACATATACTTAAAGATTTACGATGTAAATCCCTACGGCCCGCGTTAAGAAAAACGCACTGTATATTCTGTGCTATTAACACATGCGAGTTTAGTTTTATTTGTAAGGACAAATTTTAGCAGAAGAGAATGTAAAGAACTGAAATTTAGCACATTAGAATCAAACTAAAAAATTCTGAAAAAGGGGCAGCCAATCTCGTTAAGAATTTCGAAAGGGGGCCACCCCCTCCCCCTAACCACACGCCAACTACAACCAGTAACCAAAACTGCACCTCTTAAAAAAAAATAGCCTTTTATAAAAAACACATTTTTATTCTTTTCAAAATCACACACAAAAAAATACAGTACGGACATTCTTCATAGATGTAAAAGAACAGATCCAAGAGTTTGTGGGCTGTCCCTGCTTACACACAATTGCCCTTTTTACGTTTTTTAACTCGCCGCTTTCCCCTGCTTCTTCTTTTTCCCTTGCCTTTTCTTCTTCCCTTGCCCCGCATACTACAAGCCTCATTATAGTACTTTTGCCTTTCTTGCTGGTTCATCTTGCACCTGGGAAAAAATCAAAAATGACACATAAGTCACATAAATTAATTTTAGAACCGATTAGTTAGATATATTGTGATTTTTGGGAATAAAGAATACTATGGGTACGTCAGAAACTCATTTTTACCAGCATTTTGCTCCCTCGATGGCAATTTTGCACTGTGGCCAGCCGCAATGTTTCTTTCTGAAAACCCTTAAATAATTCAAAAACGGATTGTTGGTTTTTCTGCCGGGCCGACAACGTTTGCTACGTTTGCTACGTTTGCTTCGTCTTCGTTTACTTCTACTGCGTCCTCCACAACTTCGTCTTCCACGACTTTTTCTTCCACGACTTCGTCTTCCACGACTTCGTCTTCCACGGCTTCGTCGTCCTCTAGATCTTCTACGACTCCGGCTTTTACTGCCACATCTAGAAAATTAAGAGATATTTTAGTTATTTGCTCAAAAATTGACGTACGTGTCATATTTTGTCATGTGTCGTGTTGTCTTTCCTTTACTGCTTGTGAGTTTTTTTTTCACGTGTGGCATAATACCAATAAATCTCCGTACTACGTGGTGTAGTAAATTTTTATATTGAGGATAGGACATGCATAGAATAATTGAATAAAACGACAAAGAATATGAGTTAACATACCTAATAACATAAACATGTTCATTTGCCAAAATTTTTTTTTTGTGCTCTAAGAAAGTTCAGTAATAAAACTAAAAATTAAAAAAATGTAATTTCGACAACTATGTGTCAATAACGTATTCAGAATTGTACTAACCTTCCTCCTCCCTTTTTGGAACTGCGTCTTTTACGGCTTCGACTTCGCTTGCGCCCTTTTCCTTTCCCGCCTTTGCAATATACACTTGGGGCGATGTGATTACAGCCGGAACGGGATCGGGATCTCCCGCCCATGCCGAACAGGGTCCGGATAGTACCTAGAATTTTGGCAAAAATAAAACAACACTTCACATAATTAAAACCGAAAAAAAAATTTACTTATATAACGACATTTTAATAATTTTAATAACTCAAAAAACTTCAAACAAACATATCTATGGATACGTAATATTTTGTTTAGTTCATGGCATGATCTAATTTTGTGTTGTTTACAAAATTTCTTGTGGCAAAAAATTGTGCCGGATTAAATAGATTTGATGTTATTTTATTAAAAATAGGTAGTGATAAAAGGGGCATTTATAAATAATTTTTATTAAACGCCAATTATTTTATAATCATCAATAAGTTGAATTTCATAACTGATACCTGTAGTGACATAAATATATTATTGTCAAAGTTAAACATTGTTAGGTAAAAAGAGGGGTTACAGTTCCTTTACAGGACTAAAAAACACCTTTGGGTAACAATTCCAACACCACGAGTGACTGGAAACAAATACTAAAATAAAGAACTCCTGAAAATATCATTTTGGTGTGGTGAGCATATTATAATAGTTATTCTATTATCAGTGCCGTAACAAAAACTGAGTGCCCCCCCCCCCCATTCCGCAAACGTTTTCAAGGGCCCCTCTCTATAACGAATGGAAAATGATAATTTTGATTTTTATTACTATTAGGTTCAGGTTTATTAATATTTGAATTCGTTAATCGTGTAATAATTTAATTAGGGTTAAACCCACATTATGTGTTAAGTACCTACTATATACGTAATATTTTAGCAAACATGATTGAAAATCAAAATTTTAAAACACCGCTTATAATGTTGCTTACCATGTATGGTATAATAGTAACGGGGGTAGCAGTGATCGAGCCTCATAAGACAGAAAACAGTAAAACACATGAACACTCAACAAGTCTGCACAAACACTATATCACTAAATACTATACAAGGTATTATACAAAACGACCAGATCGTCGAGAGTTTTTTTTTGGAAAATCGTTTATAATTTCGAAAGGAGTTGTTGTCCCATGGTGTTACGTAAATGGGTTTTTAATATTTTAAGTTTGGAAAAAGATCGTTCCGCTGATGCCACACTAACTGGTAAAGTTAGATATAACATCACTGCACTATATACATCTCATCTGGAAAATTTGAATAAACACACTGATTTTTTATTAATAAATGATCCGCAAGTTCATACACTGTTTTTAATTTTAAAATACTACCTTCAAGTCCCTTTCTGAGCCTTGTTTGTTACGTCACTGTCTATTATCAATATAATTATCACTAACTATTGATTTTTTTTTCAGGATTTTAGTTGGTGCCCCACTGGGTAATAATTTACAGCCAGGCACAAATTTTTCCGGGGCCCTTTTCAAATGCCCCATTTCTAATTACGATGAAGACTGTGTCCAAGTTGAGACTGACGGTCAAAGATGTAAGTGTTAAAAAAATGTTATTGCTACTTAGAGAATAAGATAGTTATTCGTTAGTTGTGTGTTTTTGAAAATAGATCTAGAACAACTTTGTTTATATTAGATAATATCTATGGAAAGGAAATACATCCTACTTTTTGATAGAAGGCTAGAACTTAGTGTTGTACAAACACAATGGAACCAAAGATAGGAATAGATTGACACTTTTATTACCTAGATGATTGTGCTATGGAATTGCTATTATAGATTTATGAGTTCAAAGCTAGCAGAGTTTCGTAGAAGGGTATCTATAGACTCTTCCGCATAAACACAACTATTTTTTAAATGTGTGTGACGGTTTTGGAGGGATTAGATCAGTCAATGTTTTTATTTTTCTGTCGGGCTTTGACAAAGTGCAGTGTTAGATTTGTTTCTCATTTTTTTTTCCATCACACCGTTATCTTATTTATTCTTCTCTAATTAAAAAAAGTTTATTAAATTTTAAATATTGTCTTGTATTATAGAGAAGTACATCCTTGTAACTATGACGTTGTTAATATTTACCTACTTATAAAGGAACCCATTTACTGGACGATCACCGAGCGACCAAGTCGTCCGATGAAATTGCTTAAATATTTATTGGCAATCTGGTTACTAGATAATCGCCTATATAGTGAATGGGTACCCTTTACTGGCAAATACACCTTGATAATAATTCGAAACACTTTACGTTGTGCATCTTTAGCTTAATGTTGGTCCCATTAGATAAAACTAAATAAAACAGACACACACCAACAAGTAGCAAACAATTTTTTGTTTAGAATTAGGTACCCATATTATATGATATGGGTTCATAATAATTTTTATATTTTTGTTTTTTGGGGTACACTTGCAGTCGCCGGAGGGAGGTATTTATGTAAGTGGTGGTCTCGAACCAAAGAGAGGTACCAAATGAGTAAAGTGCCGCCTCGGTAATAGCATGAGTATTTTTGCTAATTTTTTTTTCATTAGTTGCATGTTCACCTTTGCATGGCTCAAGCGCGGTGTTTGCTGCCCAAATACTTGACAGGTGGTAGAATATAAGAAAAACCACGGTAATATTATCTTATGAAGCAATATTAGGTTTCTTGAAATACCTTTCATTCAATGATCTGGTACCTAACCCGATCATTGCTTTCATTAATTGACAGATTCATTTGGTGATGCATTCCTTCAGTAGATAATTTTACTCAGTTCAGTAAGCTAAGTCAGCTTATAGAATATAGAAATGTACATAATATAAATATGCTTTATCTTTTGTATAAATTGTACAGTCTTTGATTACTCCTAATCCTAAATCCATATTTTTTTAAAACTGTGTACTGTGTTGCAGTGATTCGTGATTATTGCAAATTTTGTTTATTCAATATTTGTATCAACACAGGATTAAGGTGTGGGTATTCATATATTTTTGAGAATTGGTGGAAAATCTAAAACGGTTCGTTCGTTGCAAAACAAACAGTCTATTTGATAAACGATTACGCGATAAGATATCTTGACATTAAATGCATAACATGATAAGGCTAAATTTAACCTATTGCCTCTCATAACGTCGGTAAATAACGGGGACTTTATAAGCTGATAAGAAATAATTAAATTAATTTACAGGATGGCCTTAAAATATATTTTTGTTGATTCTTTGTAACATAATTTCATAAATACAATGCTCAAATCAGGAATTTTACAAACATTTGGGGGCTACTCTTATTATGGTTCTTATTTATACTCTGTTTCTTAAAGCCTGACAGCACCGCTGAGGGTCATGAGTCGTAAAACCTCAATAAACCATAAGCGTAACAATAACAGGTACCCGATATTAAGTAATTAAATTATCTATTATTGCATAGGTATACAGGTAGGTGGCCTATGTCATAGAATAGAGACTTTTTGCACCTCTTAAATGAATATCAGTTTTTAGCTCCGTTATGGTTAACTTTATTAAACATAACGATTAGCGCCACTGTTAAAACCAGAGATTTTGCAGCGCCTATACGTTCTGTCTGTAGTTATTAATTTGGCGCCGGCGCACTTAAACAAAATAACATACCTAACCTAACAATAATTTGATTAAGTTGTATATTTTAATGTAAAGCTACTATTGCTTTGGATTTTAATTAATTGCTTATCAAAATTTTAATTCATAGCAATGATGCTTCATAACTTTTGTATGTTCCGGCAACCATGCAGTTTAAGCATAACCATAAGGATAACGATAAGCCCTTCCTTATCCTTCCGTAACTAATGGAGTCCGTTATGGTTATTAACCATAGCGGATCACCTTTCTGACATTGCGCATGCTCAGAATAACCATAACCACAAAAGAATGACGAATTAAGAGGTGCAAAAAGTCTCTAATATTTCCAACATAAAGTGAGGCAGTTTTGTTTTATTTTTAACGTGTTTTCAAAAGCTTGTGTGTATATTATAAAAATAATACAAAAATGGCGAATAATTATTATTATTCCCCAGTCTTTTTTAAAGTTGTGCTTGATCTAAAAGCAAAGACAATAGTTTTAAATATACACGATGCTCTTGTGCACCAAACACCATCTAGTACTGTCAGAAACCTAGTACCTAATAAGCTTCTTTAAAGAAAGAAAATCTGGAACTGTAGCCCTTCCTCTTTCAAGTATGAACTGTTTTTGTATTGAGAAAATAAAATTAATTCAGTTAAATAAACAATCCTTTTTTGCACACCTTAAAAATTACATACAAATAAATATAAATCTTAACATAGTATAAAACAAAGTCACTGTCGCGTCTGTCCCCAGCTATATGTGCCCTAATCTTTAAAACTACGCAACGGATTTTTGAAGCGGGTTTTTTTAATAGATAGAGTGATTCAAGAGGAAGGTTTTTATGTATAATACATGCATAATATTGTAGAGAAACACTGATAAATTTAGAGGTTTGTTCGGGTTTGTATTTATAAATCTTGACGTGATGGTGAACTCGCCTTATTATTATTATCTCAGAGGCGTATAATGCGGCATTGCAACGCAGGCCGGGTACACGCTAGTTATAAATAAAAATTACATATAGAAACTAAAAAATAACGTGCCATAATATTACAATTTAAGAGGGCAGGTATATCCATTAAAAAAATGGGTTAAAACGGTCGAATTTTTGGCAGACCTGTTCTCTTAAACCGATAAACTATTTCACCATCATTTTACGACCCTATTGTGAAAGGTAAAATTAGGGGTGTGCCAATCTATATAGTGTTTAAACTACCTGTATTGTTACTAAAAAGATATACTTTTAGGCGAAAAATAATATGTTTACCCGGTAAGCTAAAATTTGTGTTGCATTTTTAATAAGGGTTCTTAGCTGTCAGGCAGGTCCTAGTTAATTACATTAAAAAATTGATAGAAAGTTAAGAAATTCATTTGCATGAAATTCGACACTGGAACTTATTAACTATCTATTTTCAACTAACTTAACTCAAACTGGTACTTTTTCCTTGTCTACCCAAGAAAAAGAAACTGGCAAATAATACCTACATGAATGAAATTGCATTGTCTCCCATATCCCAGTTATAAGTTGAAAGAGTAAAAATAATGAATATCAAGGCATAGCATAGCAGCAAGCATAGGTAGATTTTGTTTCCCCCACTCCATCGTATCGCATCATAGCGCTTATCGTTCTCCCGGTATCACGCCTCCCGCGTCGATTCAATTATTATGTACATTTCATACGGAATGTTATTTATTTTACAAGATAATACAACTTTTATTTATTTCAGACGATAAAAATATTATTGAAACAAACTAAAAATAAAAATAGGCTGTTGAGCACGCAGTGGCGCAACCAGAAATCTTGTTCGGGGGTGGCTTTAAATTCTTGCGCCGCAGGCGAAAAATTTTTTGGGTGCCAAGCCCTTTTTTGGGTAAAATACGTATGATTGACGAGAGCGACAGCCCCCTAAAACTTCTGCAATAATACACATGCATATGAAAAAAATTTAGAGATTTTATTTTAATTAGTAAAAATGTATTTAAAATAAGTAACGCATATATTAAGCATACTTATACTAAAACAAAACAAAAACCTTATACAATAAGTTGTAAGTAATCACTAATTATACTAATATTAAAGTAAAATTCTTCGTTTCGTTTTTGCCATTTCGTCCAGAATTTCTTCCATGGTAATATCAATATCGTGGTTCGCATAAATAGGTAGACCAGGTCGATAATTTTTGAAACAAACAAAATAATAGTAGGATGAAACCCATTGGAAAAGATAGAGGATATAACAAAAATGAAAGAAAAAATAATTTACGGGCGATCCGAGGTCGGGAAGTCGAAGGGGGTGAGTTTTTAAGGCTAGAAAATGATTTATCTCGATTTCCAGGAAAACTACAAGTCCTATGGAAAAACGTTAAATGGCAAAGTTGTAGGTAATAAAAGGTTCTACAACTTTTGTATTAACACTTTTTTCACATTACCTCAAAATTTATGTGAAAAATTCAAATAACCAAGTTTTTGTTTTTTTATTTTTATCTTTTACAAAAAAAATGATGTTTTCACGAAATTTGGTGATAACTTACCTTTTTATGCCCCAATCACACTGTAATTATTTTGATTTAAAATATTTATTTTTTCACCTTATTTTGACTTAATATCGAAAAAGCACCCTTATTTTCAATCGAAAATTCTCACGTCAAAATATCTGCTGTTTTAAAAAAGTCGGTGGGCTTTTTGTTCGTTGAAATCTCCACTTGCTGATGGTGTAAAAAAATATATACATTACTATGGTAAATGTTCTCAAAAAATGCAAAGAAACGGAAAAAACTCGAATCCGAAATTTTCTTTTTAATCATTATGTACAATTTTTAGCTATTTATTAAAATTTATACTTTAATTACAAATCCATGCTGCAGCCCGGCAGCCCCCCCCCCCCCCCCCCCCCCTCTGGTTGCGCCACTATAGAGCACGTAATTATTATGGCACCTGTGCCCAACACAAAATATTTTTACTCTTCTATCTTGTTACTAGGATATGGACAGACAACGCATTTTCTATACCTGTATGTACAGTTGTATTAATAAAAAAGCGTACAAGAATAATTAGAATGAGAGGTAAGTTTTGTCATATTTGCGTAAAACCGGTTTGTCTAAATGATTATTTATTGGACGTTATCACACGTCATAGATTATCAAAAATGCAAAGCATTGGCGTCGGTGTAATTAATTTTGTAACTGCATGGTGGTAACGTTTGATAAACTTTGACAGAAGAGCATAAAAATGCCTCGTCAGTTTCATGAAGTTGAAAAGGCTCAAATTGTATTAAGAATCGAAGAAATTCGTGTGTACCGTCCAAACAATACCAGGTTTGAAGTGCGATATACTAACCCCCTCACTTCTAGACATGGGCGCTTGTCTGTAAATGTAGGGGGCTGGATAAGTGTTCATGGACCTGGTGTTTGCTGGCGAATAGAGGGAAGAGGGTATAGTCGTATAAAAAATATATTATCGAAATTTTAGGTCACAAAATTCACAAGATTTATGGGAAATAATACATGCGTGCTAGGAAGAGTTTGATCCAAATATTGGATCAAATATAATTCAGTCAATTCCTAATAGAGTGTCTCAAGTAATAGAAAAACAGGTATATATGACCAAATATTAGATTTTATTTATTCTTCTTAAACGTTTTTTGTTTTTATTGTATTTTTTATAAAACTGTTAAGATATATTATAAAATAAAAAAAATTAATTTTCGTTATTCTATCGAACTAACGCCCAACGCCTTGCATTTTTAATAACCTTTAACATGCGATAAGCCGGTTTTACGCAAATATGGTTAAGGGTTCCTCTCATCCTAATTCGTGTACGCATTTTTTATGAATACAACTGTATATCTAATAGAGTTTTTATAAAACAAAGTTATTTAGATTTAGATACTTACACACGTCATATCGATGGGTCCTTATACTATCAGGCGCGGCCCGTGGGTTTTCTATAGGTGGGGTAAATTTTGATGATAATAACGTAACAAGCAAACATGTAGTTTAGTGCATAGCTTAGCCAAGGAATAATAAAATTGTAATATTTCTTGGTCTGTTGAAGTCATTGTTCTTTAATACAAGTTACAAGTGCAAGTCAAAAACACAAACACAAACGAATTACATAAAGGGTTAACGGCATACGGGCGAGTCGGCATCGGCATACCTAATGATCTAAGGAAACAAGCAGTGTTGCCAACTGTTGAACATTAGATTTTACCAAAAGGACATTGAAATGTTACCAGAATTTTACCAAATCATAAAAAAAAATATTTTTTTTTATCATCATATTATTTTTGATTTTTTTTTAAAGCACAAATAGTTTTAAAAAACCTTTTGTTTTGGGCGTAAGCGTAAATAATACAAATATACCTATTATAGGGAATCCAACAATCTATCAAAATCAAAATTTTTGCGCCCTGGGAGGTTGGAGTGCCAATAACATCACTTTTTTGTTGTGTTATAACAAAAAAGAGGTTATATTGGCACTCCGAGACCACCACCTAGGGCGTACTAGAAATTTTGGTTTTGACAGATCGTTGGATTCCCTAATACTAGATTTAAACTTTTTAGATTTTTATTTTGAAATATTCAAATCTACAACAGATACAACAGAGAAACGAAAATAAACACATACAAATAAATAAAAAACGGTAAAAATTTCGGTCCGATTTTACCAGAAACTTCAAAAGATTTTACCAGAACTTTTACTAGGTAAAACTTTGCAAAACTACGTTACCAGATGACCTTTTGATTTTACCAGATCTGGTACAAAATTTACCGAGATGGCAACACTGGAAACAAGACTGTTTATGCAAACGTTGCAAATACCGTGCGAGCAAAAATGATTTGCATCAAAGAGGGCTTGGATCAAAAAACGTAGGGCTTGGTTTAGATCACAATGGTGACGATATCTAACCAAATCTAGGTTAAAATTTTGTCAAATTCATATTATGACATGATATGCCAAACTAATGAGTAATAAAATAAGTAGACAAATACAAATCTATTTTTGTTGTTTACAAAATTAACAAAGCAAGAATATACAGAAAGCTGCTTCTAAGGAATAGTCCTGCATGTACCATAAGATATTCCCACTTCTTGGGACAGGCGTCTTAAACAACTTGTTGGCGTATTTTGCATTATTTCATGAACGTTTGCAACAAGTTCTTCTGTTCTTACAGATGGTCTTCCTGCTCCTTTTTTGTGTTGAATAGAACCTGATTACCTAAACACAGCTACGGTTCTTTTCAGGCAATGATAAAAATCCTCAGCAATAAAAGAAACGTTAGGAAAATGTTCGTGAAAATTGTCCATGCACAAACCCGGATTGTATTGCCACTCACAATTTACTCTAAACCCGTTTCGAAACCCGCTTCAACCATGAATGTTTTGTGCTGTTCCGCTGTTGCGATGAATCAAATTACTTGTAACGACTGTCAAAGATGACGGAATAACTGATTGATTGTTAATTCAGGTGGTTACTGACACCCAACAGGTATTAGGCTCTACGCCTAAGCATTACGTCCTTAGATGCAAGGCCCTCTTAGATGCAAATAATTTTTGCTCGCACGGTATTTGGTAATTAGTTTTTCTTTGTCTTAGACAAAGTTTTGCTTGCAATAATAATAATTCACGGAGCGGTTCGAATGTGTTTTTATAAATGCCTATTGAACCCGCCTTCGACCGAGCACGAAACAATCCGAGATCATTCGAAGTCGACGGCCGGCGAACCCGTATGTTTATTTAGCTCTCAGTTGTCAATTCATTGACGTAATCTTCTATTAGATATAAACTCACCAGGTCAACCGAAAATACTGTCTATATTGGGGAGTTTTCGCTGAAGGATAATCGTTTTTATTTGTTTTAAAAAATAAATTAATTGGGTGGGTCATGGAACAAATGACCTTACGGACAAGCCGCGCCTGTATCATATTAAACTTTTTAATATTAATCCTAATTTCATGGTTAAAAACAAATAATTATAATACACACTTTCTAAGACAGAAACAGCTTCTAGGCTTCTCCAAGTGCTAGCTTATACAAACAAAAAAATATTGTCGTTCAAGTAATATTTAAAAGACACAAAGCAGAAGGTACATACCCGAATATCTGTCTAAAGTCACTTCGCTTCGTAGCATTTACATCGAGGCCTCGAGCCTGGCTTTCAACCATTTTGTGGGCTATAGGTTCTCTTGGTTTTATGAAGAGATTTTAAAAGGATTGGATGTTTTTTTTTGAACTGTAAAAAATATTTGCTGCACTTGCGGAAGTTCGAGAACATTCGAAACTGCTCTTAAGGTGGGAGTATCAACATGCTTGCCAACCTATAACCTATTTCGCGTAGATTTATGTATGTTTTCTAGCTTTTATACAAAATTTAAAGAAAGTCAGTATCGACTTGATATTCTATAGGTAATAATTGACATATTTAATAAATATCAAGGAATTTCATAACTTATTTTAGGAGAATTGTATAGCGAAAAATATCGGGTAAGATTTTTTTTAACATTATTATGTCATTGTCACTCATTGTTCTTTCACTATACAATTCTCCCAAAATTAGCAATGAAATAAATTGATATTTTTGTAATATATCAGATACTACCTAAATAATGTACCGACGATGTTGATTTTCTTTAAATGTTAGTTATTAAAATAATAAACTCAAAAAATCAACGCGAAATAGGTTATAGGTTGGCAATAAATTGAATGACGTTGAGAATTCAACCTTAAGAGCCAGAAAAATTAACCTACGCCGAAATAACGCTGTAGAAGTTTTGGGGTTTTCAGCTTTTTGAAAAAATAATACAGTAACAAAATAATATTAATGTTTTAACTTATTAACTTTTTAACAACGAGACCACGACGAATTTTGATTTTTTTTGATGACGCTTTTTGGGATTTACTTTAGACGTGTAAAACCCCAGTTTTTATTTTTTGAGAAAGTGTGGACAATTTTGGATACAGCAATTTGTTTGGTAAAGAGTGATTGTAGCCTGCAGTTTTTTTTTATTATTTGCATTCGTCACATTTGCATTGTTTTTACATTCACATAGTTTTATATTTTTAGGCTTTTTGTGACACTCAGTTTTCGGCAATAATTTTGTATATACATATAAGCATTTTGTTGTATATAGGCAAAGCGATAAAGCAAAAGACTTTTTAGAAAAATCTTTATAAAGTAAGTGTAACAACGGGTTGTCCATGCCGCTTTACCTAGAAAAAATGATTAATGTATCTTAGAAACAATATAGCTTCATAATAAGTACAAAAATACTGTTATGGTTCACAGAAATTATTATAACCCAAGATTTACTTTATTTATTTTTAATTTAGTACAACTTTGTCACCTGAAGAAGCTCCAGTATAACGATCCAGGGTCGTGTAGCTTTATATATACTTTTTTTTGCAGATAGAAAATATTTGTCTATATTTTCTGGGGACCTTAAAGAATATGCCCTTAAAACTGCTAGGTACAACAGGCCTTAAGTTACATTTTACAAAAATTATAATACATATTTCTAAAAGGTCTTAAAAGCACTTTTTATACTTGTAGTATATACTTTGCTCTCATTTTCTTTAACAAAAGGATTTTGTTTATTTTTGTTGCATATTTCTTTGTAAATAATACGTTATAGAAATAAATTCAAAATTGGTTTTAACATGTTTTTAAAGTTAGGATTATAATGCATATATACAGGGTGGGGCGTGAGCTGCAGCAACATAAGAAATAACATGCAAAATTAAAAATATTGGCTTATTTATACAGTGGCACCAGTGAAGTCCGCATCATATGGGATTTTTTTAAATTAATAGCTTTATTCGAAATTTGACTTTGGCATCAAGTTCTGCTTCGATCGAGATGAGTATTAGGCAAAAAAATAGTAGTCACGTGATTCGCATTATCTGTCAAATTTTAATTTTTTCCAAAAAATAATTCAAAAGTGGGGTTATTTCTGAAAAAATCGAAAAAAGTTTTTCTAAATGCAGTTTCTAGTCCACATGCAAAATTTCAGCTGGATAGGATAATTTTGATTTGTTACCTATATTTTGTAAATTGCACCACTTTTGCAAAATAAGACTCAACGCAACCTACATAAAACTTCTTAGTTTTGACAATGTTTTATTTCAAATACATTTCCTTTAAAGTTGCGCCATATTAAATGTCTGTTTTTCTACATAATCAAAATTGGGCTATTAAAATTTGGTCGCATGTGATGCAAGTTTATTTTCTTTTTGACCCTGTATAAGGTAATTATAAGTATTTTTGAAAATGTAGCTTTTGTCTAAAAGTAATACACCTTAATATTAAGACAAAAAAGAACACAGTGTCATCAGTAAAGTGTTCAATAAGTGGAAAATAAATCTTAGTTTAACTTAACGTAAAGTTTATCTATTTTTAACGATTTAGTTTAAAACCCCTTTACTTTATTTTTATTTTTTTACTTTTAGACACAAACTACGTTTTCAAAAATACTTATTTTATGAAGTTACCTTATACAGGGTCAAAAACAAATAAACCACATGCGACCAAATTTTAATAGCCCAATTTTGATTTTGTAGAAAAACGCACATTTAATATGGCTCTACTTTAAAGAAAATGTATCTGAAATAAAGCATTGTCAAAACTAAGAAGTTTTATGTGGGTTGCGTTGAGTATTATTTTGCAAACGTGGTGCAATCTACAAAATATAGGTAAAAAATCAAAATTATTTTATGCAGCTGAAATTTTGCATGTTTGCTAGAAACTGCATTTAAAACAATTTTTTCTAATAAGTTTTTTTGATATTTTCAGAAATAACCCCACTTTTGAATTATTTTTTGGAAAAAAATAAAATTTGACAGATAATGCGAATCACGTGACTACTATTTTTTGCTTAATTTTCATCTCGATCGAAGCAGAACTTGATGCCAAAGTATAATTTTGTATAAAGCTATTAATAAAAATAATCCCATATGATGCGGACTTTACTGGTGACACTGTATATTATTATATCGATCATTTATTTATTAAAGGAAATAATCTGACAAACTAACTTGCAAAATTTTGACGTGCATTATTTAGTAATCATGGAATTATTTAGGAAAATGTACATCTAAAATTGGCGAGAAATTGAACCAGTGCAGTGCAAGAGAAAATTAAATATGTTTTCGTTATAATACCTATTTTTGGTTAAATAATGAGCTTTAAAAAAAAAATCCGTTTGTTGATATTTTTATTGTTAAAACCATTTTTGATGCAAGTGTATTTCTTCTTATGTAAAATTCACATCCAGAGTTTTGTCTCATGTTTTCTTTTTTAACAAAATTGTTTACAGACACTGTCCTTTCATGTTTTAGTTGTCGTCGGGAAAAGTCTTTTTTTTTTCATTCTGTATCTACAATGAACAATTTCCTTTTTTTTTGTGACTACTAACAACAAAAGTTCGTAAAACTTGAAGCTATATTTTGTAATGAATTATATATTTTTAACTTCTTAGCAACAAAAAACGAGTCCTACTTATTTTTTTCTATCTAAATAATGAAAAACAGAGCTTCAAGTTTAGCGAACCCCTTGGTACCATTAGATTTTATATTTATCGAGCATTTATTCGCAGTTGAGGATTTTGTTTATGATGACAACCCTGAAGAAACAAACGAACTGAAACCGCCTGGGGTAGATGAAATTAAAAATGGACAATGGCTAGGTAAGTTGTACCAAAATACTTAGGTAATATTTCTATTTGTCACTTGACTATTATGAAAATCTTTCGAAAAGGTAAGTGGTAGGGGTTTAAAACTGTTCCTCGGAATTCGGTTTTTAAAAAGCTTTTTGATTTTTTTTACGTCAAATGTGTATAATTTTATTTAAGTAAGTAAAAAAGTATGTACTTAAATTTTAAACCTTCATATCTCCAATAAAATTATATCAAGCCACTCAATTTTTGGTTTATTAGGTATGCCGTCCCTTGGGCTACTTAGCACGATGTGTTTAACCTTACTTTATGTCTTTTTTATATAGGATGATGGCTAAGATACCAAGCCGTGTAAAATGTGCTGATTTTAAAATTAATGAAAATTGAATTTTATTAGTGTAGTGGTTACTGCTTTATGTTTGGTACTTACTGTACAAATGACAGCGCAATGCCGTTGAAAAATTAAAAATCTGTATATTGCAAATTATATGGACTGAAAACGTTTTACTTTTATTTGGATTTACGTTGCTAGTCGATAGATCGAATGGGTAGAGGTTCGTGCAGAAGCTAACCCACCAGAAACTTTGGCTCAGCTGAGATTGACGCTACAAAGAATATGGGAAAATATGGATCAGGTTTTTATAAGAAATCTGATTCTCAGTATGCCAAATCGTTGTCAAGCTGCCAATTAACGCCCGTGAAGGAAATACGCGTTATTAATTTGTATTCTTATAATTAAGTTGTTTCTTTAAATTGTTATTACTATTGTTAAGTTAGTGTTGTATCACGATTTTTTTTTATTGACACGAACGGCACTGCGCTGTAATTTGTACAGTAAGTACCTAACATGTAACAGTACACTAATAAAATTCAATTTTCATTGCTTCGTATCTTCCAAACATTAATTATAAAATTAGCACATTTTACACGGCTTGGTATCTTAGCCATCATCCTCTATAAAATAGGCATAAAGTAAGGTCAAACACATTGTGCTAAGTAGTCCAAGGGATGGCCTACCTAATAAACCAAAAATTGAGTACTTTTTTACCTATTCCATAATTAATGGACGCAGTGTAGAGTGTAGATCAATAGTAAAATAAGGCCATTTTCTCTTGTCAAATAAATTCTATAATAATATTATAAACAATAAGTAATACTTCGTCACTAATTGCTGTCGATGACGGTTTGTAGACGATGCGACGTGGCACATGCTTAACACCAAATTTTTTGTAAATTCTGGCTGAGTTATTCTATAGCTTCTCGGTCTAAAATCATGCCTATATACAATATATTGTACGTGATCATGGGCTTGTCTACTAATACATTTTTCTATAATAGGGGTAACTGTACGTTCCCAAAAGGCCGGTGGCCTAGTGATGGTATGTGCCCACAGATACATACAAAGTCCAGACTTGAGCAAGTTTCATTTTGGCCAGGGTCTATGTTACCTTTTGGATAGAAACCTTAAAACGATAGAAAGTCTTCAGTATTGTAAAGGAAGACCAACCGAAAAGTAAGTAGGTGTATCAAAGAAAATACATCTTGATATAATGTATAAATATATACAGGGTGTCCGGAAAAATGTGAAAAAGCTCACGGATATGAAAAAACACGTGAAAAGAATACTACAAGTTCTTATAAGTTTCTTTTGTATCGGCCTCCTCTTCGGAGATATGGGCTCCCAAAGAGCTCCCATGGAAATAAGTTTTTGACACATAATTATTAAAAAAACAGGTATATTTCAATTTTTTTTCATATAATGTTTACCAGGTTCAAATTACTATCCCAGAAAGTGTTGCGAATCACTCACAGCTGCAGGGACGAACTACCTGTGACACTAATGTGCCCATTTTTTTTTACGCGCTGTATCATAAAAACTTTGGACAGCGTATTTTACATACCTTTAACTGTTGACTAAAAATTAAGTACTCTTCATTGATGTCGCTAATCATAACCGTTTTCGGAAAAACATCATTTTATTGTCATCATGTATTAATATTAAGCAGTTAAAAGTGAACATGTATAATTTATAGGAACAAAGATGTAACTTTTACGCTAAATCATGATGTAAATAAAATTACGTTTTTCCGAAAACGGTTAGGATTAGCGACATGAATGAAGAGTACTTAATGTATAGTCAATATTTAAAGGTATGTAAAAAACGTTGTCCAAACTTTTTATCATACAGGGCGTAAAAAAAATGGGCACATTAGTGTCACAGATAGTCCGTCCCTGCAGCCTTGAGTAATTCGCAACACTTTCTGCGATAGTAATTTGAAGGGTCTTACCTGTTGGCTTAATAATTATGTGTCAAAAACTTAATTCCATGGGAGCTCTTTGGGAGCCCATATCTTCGAAGAGGAGGCCGATACGAAAGAAGTTTATATGAACTTGTAATATTTTTTCACGTGTTTTTTTCATATCCGGGAGATTTCCTACATTTTCCCTGACACCCTGTATATGACCAACTACAAATTGTACTTGAAATTATCATAATTAAAATTATGTACTATTTATTTTAGACTTCATCAGCAATATGGTTTTTGTCAAATCGGCACCAGCATGTCCTTCGTGGGAGATGATTTTGCTTTAGTAGGTGCTCCTGGTCCCTACACGTGGAGGGGGACCGTTTTTGGGCAAGTGGTGGTAGGAGATTTCTTGACTAAAGATAAGACTATTTATAGGGGACCATTAAACGACAATCCAGAGCCAATAGATAAATATAGTTATTTAGGTAAATAAGGCGAATTTAAAAGAACTAAGATACAAATAATTTGCAAAATGTTGTTTTGGAATTGTCGGTAAAAATAGGCTTCTAGAACTACGTAGTAACATGTTTTATTTAGCAAAAAACTACAATTGAATATTTTTTAATACAAATTTTTTTTAACACACTTTTATAGATTTATTTTTAAATTTTAAAACGCAACCTTCTTTTAACAAAAACAGACAGAAAAGTTAAACATTTTGTAAATTGTATCAAATATTACGTATCATTTTGTTTTTTAATTAAATGTAATTTTAATTTTTTTTTTAAACAGTTTTAATGATTTTTGAGATTTAATATAATTTTCCGAATTATTATATTCTATCAAACCTTTATAAAAAATAGATTTATAAGCTAATCTTTTAGACACTCTATCGACATAAAAATTTTGATTAGTTCTTGTTTTATAATCATGATGGTCATAATTAAAAGAACAACATTTTTTAAACAATCAGGCAATAAATTATTTTTAATTTTATGTATAAAGATACATACTAAATAAAAAATTAAATTTCTGACATTCAACCAATCTAAATTTTTCAACATAAAATTAATTTTTGTATATTTGTCACAATTTAAAATAATCCGCATTGCCTTATTTTGTAAAGTTTATAATTTATCAAATATTTCCTCACTAGCACAATATAAAATGGAAGAACAATAAAGAAAATGTGGTAATATAATAGTAGAGGAAATGAGGGTAATTCGGAATAGTAGGTACTTTCAAAGAAATTTGCAAAAAATTTAAATGTTGAATATTTTGATTAAAATAATTAACATGTCTTAGGTCTAGATATGTACTACGCCATACGAGAATTTTAAAGTATTTAAATTAATTTAAAAGTATTTGTTTACTAATGAAAAATAAAGTGTCAAAAATCTCTGTCTACGTAACATGCAGTTAATTTGGAATACCACCAATTTGGAATATTCCAAAATAGCAGCACATGCTTTTTTATTAAAAAGGTAAATGAAACATTGTTGAAGTAGTAACCAAACATTTATTAAAAGGGAAAATTAGGTAGATTATTTACAGAAGTCGCACACATTTATGTTCCGGCGTCATATCCGGTACAAGCAAAGTGCACCCATGGGTCACATATGAGGTACTGAACCCACTGCTCTTCCCTTGCATCTTCGCTAAATTTCCCATCGCAGAAAAAACATACTGTCTCCTGATCTTCTGGCTCTCTATCTAAATCAAATTCCGGGGCAAGTTCTGCTGAGGAAGTGCGGAAATCTTGAAGCTTCTATGTCCTCTGATTTTTGCTTTCTTTTTCCTTTTCCCATTTTTCTACTTGTTTAACTTTCTTCATAGTCTTACCCAAAGTTAATTTGACCACCTTATTTGGTGGTTTTTTCTTTGCAGCCTCCTCAAGTTCTCTTTTGTATGGAGAACTAGGGACTATTGTTGATTTTGATGCTTTTCGACCTCTATTGGAATTTCGCTTCTTTGGTAATGGCACTGGTGAAATATCAGATGGCGTCACACTCAAACCAGAGCTACTAGCTAACTGTTGTATTCCTGATTCTGTTGAAACGCTTTTTGAAGAGGGACTCGGTATTCCTTGTTCTGTAGAATGTTCAGCTTCGGGCTCTACTTCATCGCATGAATACAATCGAAAAATACTACCCCCCTTCTGGCGTAAACAGATGAATATAATTTGGAATATTCCAAATTTGCTTCATTGTGGTATTCCAAATTAGCAACATGAAGATTTACGCCATAATGCGTCGCAAAAAATAAATGCTTTAACATACCGAAAAAATATAATTAACAACTTAAAATTTAAGCCTTTACTTACCTAAGGAACCAATAAAAGTTTATTTAAAAACAAAAATGGATGCAATGATTGCCGATTTAATTTCCACTTAAAAAGTTTTAGTCACGCCACAATAAATTTTTCACATGTGTTTGCACTCTAACATCAATCAAAGTATGTAACTAGAAAAGCAGTTGTCCACTACACGCATGCTAAGCTAGTGGTTTATGCCATATTTAACTAGATTGCGCCACGCATTCCATCAATAATTAAGTATTCTAAATTACCAACAGTATTCCGAATTACCCTCATTTCCTCTATTAAATACAGTTTTTTAGAAATCAAACTTAAATTAAAACTGATTCTTTTAAAATAACCTACTTTTCCGGCAATCTTCGATATAATATATAATAGTTTCAAAATAATTAAAATTTTTTAACTCAACTATTTCTTTTTAGGTATGAGCGTTGGGGGTGGCCATTTTTTCAATAAGAACACCTACACGTACGTATCGGGAGCACCGAGATCGCAAATGATCGGTCAAGTGTATTTTTTTGAGAAAAAACAAGACGTAGCCGCTAACGAAGAACTCAAGATCCCTCTAATAATAACTGGGGAACAGTTCGCATCCAGTTTTGGCTACGAACTTTTAGTTGTGGATATTAACAACGACGGGTAAATTTTATTCTGGATCTACGGCCCACTATGCTCAAAAATGTACAGGGTGTTTCATTAAGGGTGGCCCCCGGCCATATCTCGGAAACTTCTAGGCATAGAAACTTGGAAAATTTTTTTTTTATTCTAAATTTCTCCGAAAACTCCCATATTAAGTTACAACTCTGATTACATCATCAAAAAGTTTAGACAATTCTGCATCATTTTGGTTTAGGGCTCTTGGCGTACCGACCTTGATAAGAGTGGGGGAAGCTATTGAATGTGCAAACATGAAAATCGCTGTAACTTCTAAACGACTTATCCGATTTTACTAAATTTAAGCTTGTTTGGAAGGGAAAGGTAAGTATCGTCAATCGCCGTATCCAACAGTACACGATAGTATTTAATAAAATTGCTAGATGGCGCAATTTGTAATAATAACAGTTTTTTCGATTTCATCGCGAAAATTCAAATCATACGGTATAACTATGACATCATAATCGAAAAGTAGATAAAATTTGCAAGAAAAGATGTGAAGATCGCAGTTCGACATCTTTGTTCGTTTCAGAGTTATTGCCAAAACAATAATTTTTAATACAAATTGCGCCCTCTAGCAATTTTATTAGAAACTATCGTGTACCATTAGATACGACAATTGAAGGTTTTAATGTTTACACATTCAATAGCTTCCCCCACTCTTATCAAGGTCGGTACGCCAATGAGTCCTAAACCAAAATGATGCAGAATTGTCTAAGCATTTCGATGATGTAATCAAAGTTATACCTTAATATGGGAATTTTCGGAGAAATTTTGAATTAAAAAAAAATTTCAATTGTGCCCCCTTGCGGCGAAATGAGGAACTTAATAGTAATTTCCAGAATTTTCTTATGACCGCTTTCATCATAATTTTTTTTCCAAGTTTCTATGCCTAGTAGTTTCCGAGGCAACCCATAATGAAACACCCTAGTATATGTTATGTTATCGAGCGTTTCACAACGAGTTTTTTTTTTTTAGTTTCGACGATCTTCTTGTGGGAGCTCCATTTTACTATCACGAAAACAAAGGGGGCGCCGTTTACATCTACTACAACTTGAAGAACTGCATGCTAGACAATCACAACTGTACATGGGATACCGTTTTTTACGGCAAAGAGCAATCGCGATTTGGATTTGCTATGACGTCCATAGGCGACATAAATAAAGATGGGTTTAACGACGTCGCTATTGGTGCGCCTTATGAAAATCAACATGGAGCAGTGTATATTTATTTGGGATCGGAGAAGGGGTTAATACAGCAGCCATCACAGGTAATTATTACTAAGAATTATTGCATTGTGGTAAGAAAATAATTACCTTTTATTACATTTTACTTATATATAGGGTTGGGCAAATGTTCCGGAACGGCTTACTTACAGGCGAACGAAAAGTGATATCGGATCCGGGTTTTGGGCAATCTATAGGACTAAAATTTTACTATTTGACTATTATACCATATGTCAGTAATGTCACCAACTGTCAAGTGTTGACGTTATTTTTTTTTTAAATGGAACGCCCTGTATATTTTTACATTTTTAAATTCCACATAAAATTATAATTATTTTTTATTAAATGCACTATTAGTCTATACTTCATAGTTTCCGAGATATTGACTCTCGAAAAGCGACATTTTTTAACTTTGACAGCTTATAACTTTCTAACAGTACGTCTTAGAGCAAAACGGCTTACATGTCCCTATCTTCAATTTTTATTATCTTCCCCAAAAAAAAACCAGTTAAACCGGAACAACTATATTTCCTGCTTTCGAGTTACATCCGGTTTAACCGGAAGTTGATTTTTTTGGGAAGATAATAAAAATTGAAGATAGGGACATGTAAGCCGTTTTGCTCTAAGACGTACTGTTAGAAAGTTATAAGCTGTCAAAGTTCAAAAAGGTCACTTTTCGAGAGTCAATATCTCGGAAACTATGAAGTATAGACTAATAGTGCATTTAATAAAAAATAATTTTAATTTTATGTGGAATTTAAAAATGTAAAAATATACAGGGTGTTCCATTAAAAAAAAATAACGTCAACACTTGACATATGGTATAATAGTCAAATAGTAAAATTTTAGTCCTATAGATTGCCCAAAACCCGGATCCGATATCACTTTTCGTTCGCCTGTAATTAAGCCGTTCCGGAACATTTGCCCAATCCTGTATACAATATTGGAATTCGGGGAAATATATCCTTATTGTTAAAAAATTACTTAAATAATAGAAAGCAGTTTGTTAAAATTGAAAATATTAAAAGTTCACAAAAAAACATAACTTGTGGTGTTCCGCAAGGATCAACCTTAGGACCTACTTTTTTTTTAATCTACATTAATTCTATAGCAAATTTAAATTTAAAAGGTAAAATAAAATTGTTTGCCGATGATACTACTATTGTATATTTTCATGAATACTATGCTCAAATTCATAATAACAGTAACCACGACCTAACTATAATATGTAAATGGCTTGAAACGAATAAATTATCATTATATTTTAATAAATCATATTTTATGTTTATAAGTATGTAAATTAAAATTAAAAAAATAATAATATTTCTTCTCTGTCTTTCAATAATCATTTAATTAAATATACTAATATAATTAAATTTTTAGGTTTATATATTGATGAAAATTTAAGTTGGAAAAAACATATTAAATATTTAAGAAGTTACATCTCACCAATAATTGGCATTTTGTTTAAAGCTAAAAATTATATATCGTTAAAATATTTAAAAAATATATATTATTCTTTGGTTTATTCAAAATTATGATTTCAGTTTGGGGATCAGCGAATTTAAAAAAACTACAAAACAAAATAATTAAATGCATACATAAACTGCCTTTTTAGAACCAACTATAAATTTATATGAACCAAATGGATATTTAAATTTAGAAAAGCTTTATAAATTAAAACAATGCATTCTAATACACTCTATTATTATTAAAGAAAAACAATCGAATATAATATTTCAAGGTTGGGCTGATTTAAATCAAGTGATTTAAATCACGATTTAAATCACTTAGATACTTTAGTACTTATCACTTATTTTTTCTTTTTTAACCATGATTTAATGATCCTATTTATTTTTAATTCAGAACAATGAACAATATAACATATTAAAAAAAATATTTTCAAAAATCAACAGTATAAATATTTATAGAACTCAGGCTTTTAAGAAATAAAAAATTAGTAGGTGTACCTATATAATACATAATATAAACTTTAGAAGCGCGTTCTGACAATATTTTGGGTATATAGAATGTAGATCTACTATATTGTTAGACATACATTAAAATAATTTGTATTAATTTAGAAAGAGAGAAAAATGTTAAATTTTTAATAAAATCAATAAAAATCAAAAAAATCAATGATTTTTGATTTTTTTAATAAAAATCAAATGTTGCCCAACCCTGTAATATTTCCTTCGAGCAACATTATTCACATCACGAGACAAAATCATCATATTCAAACACCAATGGTAAAGAATACTTTTGGCCAAAAATCAATAATATATAAAGGAATAACAATTTATAACAGTTTGCCGAAAATAATTAAAGATATATCAAAATTATGGACTTTTGAAAAAACACTAAAAAAATATTTTTTTAAACTCTGAACTAAGTTTAACGTATTATCTATTAATTTTTTTTTATAAATGGTTATTATATATATTTTTTTTAACAATTTCGATGGACTTATTAATAGTTACTAAACATGGTTTTTATTATTTGTGAATTTATATATTGTATATTTGGTGTTATATTCTCTATAATAAACTTTTTTAAGTTGGTTGAGAATAAAGATATATATTATTAATATTATTACCTTTTAATTTTAAGGTGATGAGTTTTACCCAACTTACAACATTTGGATACTCCCTGAGTGGTGGATTGGACATGGACAACAATGGCTACCCCGATTTGCTGGTAGGAGCTTATGAATCCGGGAGGGCGATCCTATTTTTAACGCGGCCTATTATCGACATTAAAATTGACATATTTAGTGACGATATGAATAATATGAATGCATCGAAAAAAGGATGCGCTGCCGACCCGATGAATCAAAATAACACTTGGTAAGTAGAAAAAGCGATTTTCCCATTCTAATAATAATAATAATAATAATAATAATAATAAGGTTATTTAAAATTTAATAATATAATAAATATGTTTATGTTGTCTTCTATAAACTTATTCTTCAATCCTCTGAAGCTGAGCTTGTTAGGGGCAAATCTTATTTTTTGTTTTATTATGTAAAATCATAAATAGGCATTAAAAATCAAGTTTTAAAGTAAAAATGTTAATTTATAGTATAAACGCAGCTTTTTTGAAGAAATATATTACTTATAATAAAATTATTAATTTATAATTTTTAATTAAAAAATATTACTAATATAAATTATTCAGAACAATATTAATTAACTAAAGCATTTCTTAAAATATTTTCAAATTGTCTGTTTTTAATATCCATATTTTTATGTCGACTTTAAATTTTTTTAATGAAATCAATTTTTTAATTTTTGATGGTAAATAATCGTTTAAATAAAAACAGAAATATTTGAAATTTTTTTTGTCCTATGGACTTATTTATTTTAGGTTTTATGGTTATTTCATTTTTATGACGTGTATTATGATTATAGTTTTTAAATTGTATAAGGTTTTTATTTTTAAATATATATATTAAGATGTTATAAATGTAAAGTTGTCTTATGTTCAACTTTTTTGTTTCTGAATATAATTCTTTTGAAGGATAAAGATAATCTTTATTGAATATAATTTTTAGAAACCTTTTTTGCAATATTTCTAATTTTTTAATTAAAGTTCTATTTATTCCTCCCCAACCTAAAATTCCGTAATTTATATGAGTTTTAACTAACGCTTAATATAATATTTCCATATCTTACATTTAAAATTTTTTTAATGTTTTTAAAAATCGGTAGTAAACTTCTTAATTTTTTAATTAAGTATTCTATGTAAAAATTCCAATTTAATTTACTGTCAAAAATAATTCCTAAATATTTTATTTTATTAACTTTAAAAATTTGAATGTCTTCATTTATTTGAATACTATTCATATTTTGTGGTAGGTTATTTAGGTTTAAAGTAAAAGGAATATAATTTGTTTTATTAAAATTAATTGTTAACAAATTATTGTTATCAAACCAATTTTTTATAATTTTAAAATCTTTTTTAATTTTATTATTTAAGTTTTCCCAATTTGCATCGGTATAAAAAAATTGTAGTATCATCTATTATATTTTTGGAGTTAGTTAACACACATTTGAATATTATTAGGACACCATTTATCCTTAATATATGATTCATCATTACCCTACATTATTGGGCTATTGAAGAATGAGGTGTGGTGAAGAGCCTAAAGCAAAACAAAATAGCCTTGGTTCTTTTATCAGCCTATTTTGATTAAACATCTGTTTTTTTTTTAGTTTTTCACTAAAATCTTGCTTTACAATCGTTGGAAAGGCGCAAAAATTCGACAAATTTTCAGTGCTCTATCGCATAACGGAGAAATCCAAAATAGTTTCAAGAATATGGTTCCAAAACTTACAACACGTCGACCGACGATCCAATGAAAACACCCGAACTGTAGTAGTAAGCAGTTACTCCCAACAATACTGTCAAAACGAAATTGTTTATATAAAAGAAGGCGTAAGCGACATTCTGTCACCTATCAAGTTTAAAGTGAAATATACCTTGGAGGATGATAATAAAGCGCATACACCTATTTTAAATACGACTTCGGTGAAAGAATTTGATGCCACTTTCCAGAAAGATTGTGGAGATGATGACGTTTGTGTTAGTTATTTGGAGTTGACCGCCGGTACCAACCTGGAAAGTAAGTTCCTTATTTATTTGCAGGTTTTTTTATAATAATATTAAAAATCAATAACATTGTTTTTTTTAAATAAAAATAAATCCAATGAAAGCATCATTACAAAACCATAGATTAACAAATCTGTCCGATTTTGTAATGAAAAAATATACACCCATTTAGATTATTAATTTTAATCACATCATAAATATATTTAAAAATATAAGTAAGTAATTCAAAAATATTTCACCCAAAAAAAAAAGAAAAATTATAAATAAGGGAGAAATTATAGTAGAAAAATTGTAATATTTAGTATTATTATTATATTATCTATATATAAGTTGGCTTACCTTTATATAATTTTGCATAATCCATGATTTTAATTTTCTCTTCAATGCCAAAAAACTCAAAGTTTTCAAATTAATAGGTAATACATTAAAAACTTTGATGCCAAAAAATAAAGCATTATTTTTTAAAAGTGTTAAATTAAAATTATCATAACATAAACATAGATTTGTTTTTTGTCTTGTTTGGTATATTATTATATGAGTAATACATTTTTATTTTTATATATAAGTATATAAAATGGAAGTTTTGTAACAAAGTTGTATTAAACTCAGAATATTATTACAAACAAATAATATTGTTGAAGGAAACAAAATATGTTTATTAAATATTATTTTTAAAACATATTTTTGTATTGTTATAAGCGGTTTCAAATTCGAGCCGTATGCACTTCCCCAACCAATTATACCATAGGAAAGAATTGATTTAAAAAGTGCATAATAAAACATTAAACAAAGTTTTTGATTCACAATATTTTTTAAAAGTCTAAATTTACATAAAGTGTTTCTTAATTTTTTTGTAAGAGTGTTAATTTGATGATCCCATTTTAAATTTTGGTCAATCAATATTCCTAAATATTTTATAAATTCAACTTTTTTACTTTTATTTTGGCAAGAACAGTTAGCATAATTAATTCTAACTATATCTGATATTTCTAAACAATTTAAATAATGAATTTTAATTTCTTTTAAACTATTCGGCTGAGTATAACTGATATCACTACATAGTATAAAACAAAGTCACTGTCGCTGTCTGTCCGTCCCTCTGTATGCTTAAATCTTTAAAACTACGCAACGGATTTTGAAGCGTTTTTTTTAATAGATAGAGTGATTCAAGAGGAAGGTTTTTATGTATAATACATGCATAATATTGTAGAGAAACACTGATAAATTTAGAGGTTTGTTCGGGTTTGTATTTATAAATCTTGACGTGATGGTGAACTCGCCTTATTATCTCAGAGAAAGCGACGTCGTATAATGCCGGGCTACAACGCAGGCCGGGTACACGCTAGTATTATGATATATTATATGCTATAACTGAGTTGTTTTGATATAATATGTAGATGCACCAAGATTTTAGTATTTTTCGCCATTTTTTGGTGTATAAAGATTTTTACGCAATTTCCAGAAATAAGACTCGCTTATACTAATACTTTCTTGCAGAAAATTCTCTTGGAGAATACACTGTTAATATGGTCGACAAAGAGTTTGTTTTGGAAGCAAACATCACGAACAAAATGGAATCAGCATACGAAGCTAAGCTATTTGTTTTTTATCCCACAGCGCTCAGTTATATTATTGGCTTTAAGACTGAAAACGATGTGCTTGTAAGTAACTTTTCCAAATTCATATTATGTTTGATTTTAAGGAAATAATTTTATAGTGGTCTAATTATCTTTTTTAGACAACCGTGTGTTCATTCAAAAACAAAACGCTGGTAGTTTGTGACCTAGGAAACCCATTCCAACGAAATGCCACAATAAATTTAAAATTGAGGTTTGATATAATGAAAAATACCAAAGAACAAAAACTCGATCTCACCTTAAAAGTAAACTCTACTTCTATAGAACGATCTCCAACAACCGAGACGAACATAGTTGCTATTTTACAAAAGGTAGCCGACTTTATTATAACAGGGTAAGTTTTTTAAACTTTTTTTTAAATGATGCCGAAACTTTAATTCGTCTCAAAATTAAAACGTCATTTTATTTTTGCAGTAAGGGATCGACAAACTTATTCTTTGGAGGGCGAGTTATAGGAGAATCGGCAATGAAATATCTCGAAGATATAGGTGCCAGAGTGACTCATCGATATTACATCGAGAACACAGGCCAGTGGGATTTACCGGAACTCAAAGTAACGATAAAATGGCCTTACCAGGTAAGGCCTGGCAAGGAGGGGAACGAAGGAAAATGGTTACTGTATTTGGAGAGCGAACCTGTCATTGTAGGTAAGAATGCGGTCAAAAAGTTATAGACCAGGGCTGAAGCCTTTGAAAATGGTAAAAAGTGAAAAAAAATAATAGTAGGATGAAACTCATTGGAAAAGGAAGAGAATATAACAAAAATGAAAGGAAAAATAATTTACGGGCGATCCGAGGTCGGGAAGTGGAAATGGGTGAGTTTTTAAGGGTAGAAAACGATTTATCTCCATTTCCGGCAAAACTACAAGTCCTATGGAAAAACGTTAAATGGCAAAGTTGTAGGTAAGTAATAAAAAGATTTTGTGTTTACACTTTTTTCATATAACGTCAAAATTTATGTGAAAAATTCAAATAACCAATTTTTATTTTTATCTTTTACAAAAAAAAAAAATTTTTCACGAAATTTGGTGTCTTTTATGTCTCAAACACACTGTAGTTTTTTTGATTTACAATATTTATTTTTTCACCTTATTTTGACTTAATATCGAAAAAGCACCCTAATTTTCTATCGAAAATTCTCACGTCAAAATATCTGCTTTTTTAATAAAGTCGGTGGGCTTTTTGTACGTTGAAATTTCTACTTTCTGATGGTGTAAAAAAATAAACATTACTATGGTAAATGTTCTCAAAAAATGCAAAGAAACGAAAAAAACTCGAATCCGAAATTTTTTTTAAAAATCATTATGTACAATTTTGAGCTATTTATGTTTATGTTATCTATGTTTTATGGATTTGTAATTTTTTTGTTTATCAATGTAACATGGAATGTTACGTTTTTCGAATAATTAAACTATAAATTTTAATAAATAGCTCAAAATTGTACATAATAATTTTTAAAAAAATTTCGGATTCGAGTTTTTCTCGTTTCTTTGCATTTTTTGAGAACATTTACCAGAGTAATGTATATTTTTTTACACCATCAGAAAGTAGAGATTTCAACGAACAAAAAGCCCACCGACTTTTTTAAAAAAGCAGATATTTTGACGTGAGACGATTGAAAATTAGGGTGCTTTTTCGATATTAAGTCAAAATCAGGTGAAAAAATATTTTAAATAAAAAAAATTATAGTGTGTTTGGGTCATAAAAAGGTAAGTTTTCACCAAATTTCGTAAAAAAAAAATTTATCTTTGTAAAAGATAGGAATAAAAAACCAAAAACTTGGTTATTTGAATTTTTCACATAAATTTTGAGGTTATGTGAAAAAAGTGTAAACACAAAAGTTGTAAATATTTTTATTACCTACAACTTTGCCATTAAACGTTTTTCCATAGGACTTGTAGTTTTGCCGGAAATCGAGATAAATCGTTTTCTACCCTTAAAAACTCACCCCCTTCCACTTCCCGACCTCGGATAGCCCGTAAATTATTTTTCCTTTCATTTTGGTTATATTCTCTTCCTTTTCCAATGGGTTTCATCCTACTATTATTTTTTTTGGTTTCAAAAATTATGGACCCTGGACTATTATAGATAACTTACAGTAAAGCAACCATAAAGAAAGCATTTTAGATAATGCCTTTATTATTCTAGGTGGTAGCGCCACGGGATTCTGCACAGTTTCCGACAAAGAACATGTAGTGAATCCTCTAGAATTGGAACGGCAGACGGCAGGCGTCGACGAACCTGAAAGTTTGCTTCAATTCCCCGAGGAATTTCAAAACGACACCGAAACTACGTTAAGGAGGCGCCGGCGGGACGTGGAGTACGTCGTTCAAGCGCTGGAGGTTGATAAGAATGGAATCAAAAGACGAATCACTATCATGGTAAGTTGGTTGGTTGGTTAAAGGCGGGGCGCGTGACCCAAAGTTCTTACACTGCCACCTTCTGGCTTATTGTGCACCTCAGTATGGTTAGAGAGTTGTCGTTTTTCACTGGATCTCCTTAATGTATTCTGTTCCGTGATTTTCAGGATTGTCTACTTGGATCTGCCAGATGTGCCGATATAATTTGCTATATCAGGGGACTAACCAAACAAATTCAGGTTTACATCGAAGTGAAGTCGAGAATTTGGAATTCCACTCTGGTCGAAGACTACAGCGACGTTGACTGGGTTCAGATAAAATCCCATGCAGGCGTGGAAATTTCAGATACCACTTTTATTAGTAAACCCGACCAGCGGTTTGTATTTTCGGTAAGTGTTGCCAATAGACTAGACCTCTCTTTCTGATTTTGGGATCAATTTTTGACGTATATTGTCATTACCCTTTTATTTTTATTTCGAGGAAAACGAGAGGCGATGCAATGTTTTTAAATAAAGAAGATATCACAATTGAAAATATAGGCAAAATAATTGATGAGCTTAGTTCGAAGAAAGCAACGGGATTTGATAATTTTTCCATCAAAATTATTAAAATTCTAAAATATATATAATAATATCACAATTTCTTTTAAAACCGGGTTATTTATAGATAAATTAAAAATAGCAAAAGTATCGCCAGTTTTTAAAAATGCGGAAAAATATTTTAGTAGTAACTATCGCCCAATTTCTGTTTTACCATATTTTCAAAGATTTTTAAAAAAATTAAATTTTTTAGAAGAAAAGTTACTCTCTCCATTTCAATATGGTTTTCGTAAATTTGGAGATACAGAAGTTGCAGCTGCAGATATTATCAAAGATATTCAACAAAACGTTGATAGCAACCAAAAATGCTGCCTACTGTCCCTAGAATTATGTAAAGCATTTGATACGGTCAATCACAACATTTTACTTAAATGCCTATACAATATTGGAATTCGGGGAAATATTTATTTATTGTTAAAAATTACTTAAGTAATAGAAAGCTTTGTTCAAATTGAAAATGTTAAAAGTTTACAAAAAACATAACTTGTGGTGTTCCGCAAGGATCAACCTTAGGACCTACTTTTTTTTTTAATTCTACATTAATTCTATAGCAAAATTAAATTTAAAAGTGAAATAAAATTGTTTGCCGATGATACTACTATTGTATATTTTTATGGAGACTATGCTCAAATTCATAATAACATTAACCACGACCTAAATATAATATGTAAATGGCTTGAAATTAATAAATTATCATTAAATTTTAATAAATCATCTTTTATGTTTCTAAATAAATCAAAATTAAAAAATAATAATATTTCGTCACTGTCTTTCAATAATCATTTAATTAAATTTTTAGGTTTATATATTGATGAACATTTAAGTTGAAAAAATCATATTGAACATTTAAGAAGTTACATATCACCAATAATTGGCATTTTATTTAAAGCTAAAAATTATATAAGTATCGTTAAAATATTTAAAAAATATATATTATTCTTTGGTTTATTCAAAATTACAGTATATGATTTCAATTTGGGGATCAGCGAATTTAACTACAATTCAGCCATTAAAAAAACTACAAAACAAAATAATTAAATGCATACTATACTATATACTATATACTGCCTTTTTTAGAACCAACTATACATTTATATGAACCAAATGGATATTTAAATTTAGAAAAGCTTTATAAATTAAAACTATGCATTCTAATACACTCTATTATTATTAAAGAAAAACAATCAAATATAATATTTTCTTCGACCAACATTATTCACATCACGAGACAAAATCATCATATTCAAACACCAATGGTAAAGAGTACTTTTGGCCAAAAATCAATATTATATAAAGGAATAACAATTTACAACAGTTTTTCGAAAAAAGTTAAAGAAATATCAAAATTAATATGGACTTTTAAAAAAACATTAAAAAAAAATTTTTTTTTAAAACTTTAACGTATTAATATTTTTTTTTGTAAATGGTTACCTATTGTATATATATATATATTTTTTTTTTAATAATTTCGATGGACTTATCACTTATGGTTTTTATTACTTGTGAATTTATATACAGTGTCACCAATAAAGTCCGCATCATATGGGATTTTTTTTTATTAATAACTTTATTCGAAATTTGACTTTGGCATCAAGTTCTGCTTAGATCGAGATGAAAATTAAGCAAAAAAATAGTAGTCACGTGATTCGCATTATCTGTCAAATTTTAATTTTTTCCAAAAAACAATTCAAAAGTGGGGTTATTTCTGAAAATATCGAAAAAAGTTATTGGAAAAACTTTTTTAAAATGCATTTTCTAGCCCACATGCAACATTTCAGCTGCATAAGATAATTTTGATTTTTTACCCATATTTTGTAAATTGCACCACTTTTGCAAAATAGAACTCAACGCAACCCACATAAAACTTCTTAATTTTGACAATGCTTTATTTCAGATACATTTTCTTTAAAGTAGCGCCATATTAAATGTGTGTTTTTCTACAAAATCAAAATTGGGCTATTAAAATTTGGTCGCATGTGATGCAAAGTTTATTTGTTTTTGACCCTGTATAAGGTAACTTCATAAAATAAGTATTTTTAAAAACGTAGTTTGTGTCTGAAAGTAATGCACCTTAATATTAAGACAAAAAGAACACAGCGTCATCAGTAAAGTGTTCATTAAGTGGAAAATAAATTTAAGTTTAACTTAGCGTAAAGTTTATCTATTTTCAACGATTTAATTTAAAACTCCTTTATTTTATTTTTATTTTTTTACTTTCAGACACAAACTACGTTTTCAAAAATACGTATTTTATGAAGTTACCCTATACAGGGTCAAAAACAAATGAACATGCGACCAAATTTTAATAGACCAATTTTGATTTTGTAGAAAAACACACCTTTAATATGGCGCTACTTTAAAGAAAATGTATCTGAAATAAAGCATTGTCAAAACTAAGACGTTTTATGTAGGTTGCGTTGAGTCTTATTTTGCAAAAGTGGTGCAATTTACAAAATATAGGTAAAAAATCAAAATTATCTTATCCAGCTGAAATTTTGCGTGTGTACTAGAAACTGCATTTAAAAAAACTTTTTTTAATAACTTTTTTCGATATTTTCAGAAATAACCCCACTTTTGAATTATTTTTTGAAAAAAATTCAAATTTGACAGATAATGCGAATCACGTGTCTACTATTTTTTTGCTTAATTTTCATCTCGATCGAAGCAGAACTTGATGCCAAAGTCAAATTTCGAATAAAGCTACTAATAAAAAAAAATCCCATATGATGCGGACTTTACTGGTGACACTGTATTGTATATTTCTTGTTATATTCTCTGTAATAAACTTTTTTAAGTTGGTTGAGAATAAAAAATAAAAATTAATTAATGTGGTGGAAAAATACAACCATCTCTGTTCGCTTTGGGGGTACTTTATATATTTCAATTCTTCTAACCAGACTAAACTACCTGTGTATACCCAAAAACTAGCGTTAATTTACAATAAAATGTATGTTGCAGGCTGAAACGTTGGTCTATCCCGAAGCCATTCTCCCCTACTCCGCGCTTAATTGGTGGATAATAGGAGGAGCGGTGATCGCCGGTCTTTTGCTGCTGATCGTTTTAGTGGTGATACTCTACAAGTGCGGCTTCTTCAAAAGAAAAAGAGTCAGTAAAGATCCCACGTTGTCCGGTAACCTGTTAATGAAAGACGAGAATGACCGATTGCTGAAAGGGAAATAATTTTTAATTATTTGCGTGAATATGGTGAGTGCCAGGTGAGCGTCTGTGTGTGTTGGTGTATATGGTTTTGGTTTTGCCGAGAAGGTGTGTATATTTAGTTTTGACGTTGGAACACAATGTAAAGCGATCTTGAGTTAGTATTTAATTAATTCCATCTGCCAAACCTGTATATTGAGGAATCCACGAAACAAACTCGACCAAAACTAGATATATTCACCCCCAATAAATAATATATAAGATGCTTTAAACTAAAGAAATAATTCTTACCAAAAGAATATTGATCAGTAGACTATCTAGGGACTATCGATACAGTTTTTATTTACCAACAAAAATTATAAAATTGATTTCATTAAAAGAAAGTCGAAATAAAAACATGGATATTAAAAACAGACAATTTGAAAATATTTTTAGAAATGCTTTAATTAATTATTATTGTTCTGAATAATTTATATAAGTAATATTTTTTTACTTAAAAATTATAAATTAACAATTTTATTATAGGTAATATATTTCTTCAAAAAAAAACTGCGTTTATACTATAAATTAAAATTTTTACTTTAAAACTTAATTTTTAATGCATATTGATGATTTTACATACTAAAACAAAAAAATAAAATTTGCCCCTAACAAGCTCAGCTTCAAGGGATTGAAGAATAGGTTTCTAGAAGACAACATAAACATATTTATTATATTATTAAATTTGAAATAAACTTATTATTATTATTATTAGTTTAAATTATAGAATTTTTATTGTTATGTTAAAAAATACTCTTTGCAACAGCCCTTATTCCCTCTCCTGAAATGTTCGATAAAGGGGGTTTGTAGACCCCTCCCCTGCCAATGCAAAAGTCCGGTAAGTTTCCTGATCTCGTGATACGGTAATGGCTCATTTAATTCTGTCAACAAGCATGAACTATACAGTGTGTGTATAAAGTCTGGAAACGGCTTAATAACATCACAATTTACTGGCCGATTTAAACCAAATTTGGTACAGTTGTGTAAGAGGATCTAACGCACCGAATAACGATATTGGCGTTGTTGCCAGCTTTTGAGTTTGTCTGGAATTCTAACGAATTTTATATTTTTAAATATAACACCCAGTATATTTTTACATTTTTAAATTCCACATAAAATTACAATTATTTTTTATTAAATGCATTATTAGTCTATACTTCATAGTTTCCGAGATATTGACTCTCGAAAAGTGACATTTTTGAACTTTGACAGCTTATAACTTTCTAACAGTACGTCTTAGAGCAAAACGGCTTACATGTCCCTATCTTCAATTTTTATTATCTTCCCAACAAAATCAACTTCCAGTTAAATCGGAACAACTATATTTCCTGATGTCGAGTTACATCCGGTTTAACCGGAAGTTGATTTTTTTGGGAAGATAATAAAAATTGAAGATAGGGACATGTAAGCCGTTTTGCTCTAAGACGTACTGTTAGAAAGTTATAAGCTGTCAAAGTTCAAAAATGTCACTTTTCGAGAGTCAATATCTCGGAAACTATGAAGTATAGACTAATAATGCATTTAATAAAAAATAATTATAATTTTATGTGGAATTTAAAAATGTAAAAATATACTGGGTGTTATATTTAAAAATACAAAATTCGTTCGAATTCCAGACAAACTAAAAAGCTGGCAACAACGCCAATATCGTCATTCGGTGCGTTAGATCCCCTTACACAACTGTACCAAATTTGGTTTAAATCGGCCAGTAAATTGTTATGTTATTAAGCCGTTTCCAGACTTTATACACACACTGTATATAGACAGTATGTACATAATAATAATAATAATAAATATTACACATTAAACTAAGTGATGTAATAAAATAATATGCATATAATTTTTTTGTTTAAAGCATCTAAATTGTTGTTAATAAATGCTTTGTTAAAATTGTGATAGACTTCGAAAACCCTTTATAAAATACATATACGTATTTAAAAATATTTATTTGTTGTTTAGATTTTATTTTGGTGCTGCTATAAATGAAAATAAACTGTAATTAGGATTTATTGTATATAATATACATCGACCTATTGATAATGAAATTTTAGACTGTATTGTATTTTTTCAGTTTGGGTATTAAATTTTTTGGTTTGGCTCTACTTTTTTACAAAAAAAATAATTCACGCTCCGTGGCAGTTTCTGAAGTTCCCTTGGCCGTCAGCCAATGCGAATTTTTGGCGTTTTAATCATAGACAATTTACCTTTAGATACCTACAGCTTATCTCCTGCGCAAACAAAAGTTACGTTTTATGGGTGACTATTTAACTAGAGTGTTTTACACTGGCAAAATGTCATAGCAACGGGCCGGTCTTCTACTGGCAAAATTACTACCTGCACCTACCTGGACAAAATTCACATGTGATTTTTGCCGCGGCAAAATTTTGTCTTTTTTCTAGTTAAATAGTCATGTCGAATACCACTCGAGAAAAAATTGTGTAAGCAAAATTGTTCTCAAGGATTTATTTAAGTTTGTTGCTTTTAAGCAATTTCGCTCATGGCATTTTCGACAAAATCACTCGCCTGACGGCTCGTGATTTTGTCAAAAATGTCATTCGCGAAATTGCCAAGCAACAAACTTTCATACCTTTCGAAAATTTTGCCGACAAAATTTTATCTCTTGTGATATTATATATGAAAAAATACGTCCGAGCGCATGACTCGTCGGTCAGCTGTCTTCATTCGGGGAACCTTCGTGCATGCGCACAAACCTCGTGTTATCGGCCGTCCTACTTTATCGACCCGCTCAAGAATACCTCTCCAGAACCGGCTCGGCCGCCATTTTTGTTGTTGTGTTTTAAGGTTTCTCTTCTCTGCGGATTCCTTGTAGTTTTCTAAAGTTTTCAGCTATCGGATCGGCTATCGTGGATTGTGGGACTGGTGTTTAATATTTATGGATTTCTGGTTTTTGTGTAGTTTAGTTAGTGAATTGTGTTTGTGCTTTTAGTGACTCGGATTGTAATATAAACAATGACTAGTACTAGTTGCAGCCATTGTATAATTGTATTATGCCCAAATAGGGGTAAAATAAACCCTCTATGGTGGCATATGAGCAAGAATTTAAATTTTAAAGCCCGGACCTGTCTATTTTCCCATTCGTCAAACGATAATGTTGCAGTGCGCATGTCTAATAGTTCCCAGTTTTGTTTACATGCGCGAGGCCATAAAACTGCCACATTCGTGATTATTGTTTGTTTATCTAAAGGTAAATTGTCTATGGTTTTAATAGTAGGTACTTAACACATAATGTGGGTTTAAGCCTAATTAAACTATTACACGATTAACGAATTCAAAAATTCATAAACCTGAACCTAGTAGTAATGAAAAGAATTATCATTTTCCATTCGTTATAGAGACGGTTTTGTTCGGGTTTTGGCCCCTAAAAAAGTTTGCGGGGGGGGCACTCAGTTTTTGTTATGCCACTGCCCAAAACCGCCTGGTGCTGGGTTAATTGGTAAATTCCTCCTGTAACCACAGACGACAATGTCACTGGAGCTAACCAAAAAATTAACTAACCAAATATCTTGTAATTAAAAAAAATTGTACTTAAATCAAAGGTATATAAATAAATATTGTTGTTAAAATTTTTAGTCTTAAGTTTTAAATATTATTATTAATACATGTTATAAAGTTGTGTTCAATCAAAGACTTGTTCCTTACTAATAATATCATCGCCATTTTCATTACGTAATGTATTGAGCTATTTATCAGGTTGACGTTTTGTTACGCTGTAAAACATCTAACAATGTCACTAACGCTAAGGTGGAATTCTTAACGTCATTCCATCTATTGCCAACCTATAACCTATTTCGCGTTGCTTTTTTAGTTTATTATTTGATTAACTAACATTTAAATAAAATCAATATCGTCGGTACAATATGTAGGTAATATCTGACATATTACAAAAATATCAATTTATTTCATTGCTAATTTTGGGAGAATTGAACAGTGAAGGAAGAATGATGAAAAAAATCTTACCCGATATTTTTCGCTATACAATTCTCCTAAAATATTTAACGAAATTCCTTGATATTTATTTAATATGTCAATTATTACCTATAAAATATGAAGACGATAATGATTTTATTTAAATTTTGTGTAAAGGCTAGAAAAATTAATTAAATATACGCGAAATAGGTTATAGGTTGGCAAGCATGTTGATACTCCCACCTTAATTCTGAAAATCGACAATCAGTTTTATGTAGGTTGGTCGAGACTTATTTTTTATTTTGCAAAAGTGGTGCAATTTATAAAATATGGGTAAGAAATCAAAATTATCTTATGCAGCTGAAATTTTGCATGTGGGCTAGAAACTGCATTTAAAAAACTTTTTTTAATAACTTTTTTCGATATTTTCAGAAATAACCCCACTTTTGAATTATTTTTTGGAAAAAATTAAAATTTAACATATAATGCGAATCACGTGACTACATTTTTTTGCTCAATTTTCATCTCGATTGAAGCAGAACTTGATGCTAAAGTCAAATTTCGAATAAAGCTGTAAATTAAAAAAAAATCCCATATAATGCGTACCTACTTTCCTGGTCACACTGTATTGCATAAATTAAAATCGATCTAGTCTATTTATTTCAAGGTAGACCGATGGAAATATTAACCATGTGCGTCATAGTCAAGCGATCAGGTCGAGCCTCCACCAGCCTATATTTTTATTGGCCGATGGGACATTATTTACAAATGGGCGTGCCATATTCGCGGTATTTCGCTTGCAAACAGCGTGTATCTGTCTTGAAAATAAATAGACTATAGTTTATTTTCCATGTATGACGCAATTATTTTTTGTTAAATATAAACCGAGTCATTGGTCAACTTTATATGTAGCGAACGGCAAAAATTTCGCAACATGTAGGAACGTTTTTTATTATAGACAAAAATATTTTAAAAAATTGGATTAAGGGCAAGTGGCCAAAACTTGGTTGTTCGATTTGATTTTGTCAATTGCAGAAATAACTACTTTTGGTTTTCTTATTCCAAATATACCGGCTTTTCATTAGTCAAGCCTGATGTAAAAGAAAACCGGGAAATTTTTAAATTGATAAAAAAATATTTTGATAAAATTGCCTTTTCCAATTTTTTTTTAAATAAAATTTTAAACTTTCACGTATGGCCCTAGAATTTAATTTTAAACAACTTCTTCAAGCTAGTTTTTCAAGAAATTTCGTCACTTTTTGTAAATTGACAATTTTTTAAAATTTGCCGCTATGTTGCGAACTTCTTGCCGTCCACTCTGCATATAAAGCAGACATGCAAAAATTAATTTTGTAATAAAATTATAAATATCTATATCCACATAGTTGGTTTCATTTTTTTTTGTTATATTGTAAATAGATGTAAATACTTATTATAAATAATTTCAAGTGATAAATTTATTGTTAGTTAAATAAGTAAAGTGTATATTTAGATTTTACAATAAAATATCTTTTTATATACAAAAGGTGGTGCTTTATTTTCTTATACGGCAAAGGACCCCCCCCCCCCCCCCCAAAGGTCAATATTAACAGTGGCGTACATACACCCCCGCGTCGCGGGGGGCCTACACGGCCCATTCAAAATTTGCTGCCAGCTTTGCTATATTGCATAAGGCGTTTTAGCGCACGTGTCAATAAAAAAACTCGCCACTTTGCGGCTCGTTTTTTAAAATAGACGCGTGCGCTAAAACCGCTTCTTATGAAACGTGTACTTTAATATACTATTTTTTCCATCGAAAATGCCGTAAGGAAAAATACACCCACTACTGAAAATATTACACTGTTGCTTAGGTAACATCGCCGTCAATACAAACAAACTATTCTTGAATGCGGAGCTTTGATGATCATTTTTGCAATCGCATTAAACAGAATGGTAATTGCCGAAGTCGAAGAAGTATTTTTAAAATATAAAGCCAACGAAGAAAAAATAGAAACCCTCTTGAGACACAAGTAAGTCAAAGTGGTTTCCTTATCAATTCGAGTAAGAAAAGAACGAAAACCCGTTCATTTTCATCTGTCTTTGAGAATTTTTTTTTTGAGATTTTTTGGAAATTATCAAAAAGGGCCTTAAAGACCTTCGGGAGATTGACTATAAATAAAATAGTTAGATACATAGATAGCTAAAAGATATTCCAAATTCAAATTGTCGTTGCAATTTTGCAGTGGGAGTAATACAAAACTAGAGTATGAAGAAATAGTCCATGCCTGATGTGGAGTTGAAAGTATGAATAGGAAAGAAAAAACGAAGTCTTCCTCCACAAAAAAATTATTTGTTCAAAGGTCTCTACCATGTTTCGATTATTCGAGGTATTGGCAAACATCATGTATTTAAAATAAAACGATTTTTTTCAGAAAAGGCGGTTAACATTCAGTACCCCAAAAACCATTTCTGAAAAATCGTTTTATTTTAAATACATGATGTTTGCCAATACCTTATTTCTATACATAAAAAAACCATTTCTATATTTTACAATGTCTTAAGGTTGAATTCTCAACGTCATTCAATCTATTGCCAACCTATAACCTATTTCGCGTTGATTTTCTGAGTTTATTATTTTAATAACTAACATTTAAAGAAAATCAATATCGTCGGTACATTATTTAGGTAGTATCTGATATATTACAAAAATATCAATTTATTTCATTGCTAATTTTGGGAGAATTGTATATTGAAAGAACAATGAGTGACAATGACATAATAATGTTAAAAAAAATCTTACCCGAAATTTTTCGATATACAGTTCTCCTAAAATAAGTTATGAAATTCCTTGATATTTATTAAATATGTCAATTATTACCTGTAGAATATCAAGTCGATACTGATTTTCTTTAAATTTTGTATAAAAGCTAGAAAACATAAATAAATCTACGCGAAATAGGTTATAGGTTGGCAAGCATGTTGATTCTCCCACCTTAAAGACATACTTATTTTTATTAAAAAAAAAACCTTTTCTGACATCTTCTTTTTAGAAGTGTTTTTTATGCCTCCCCGGTCTTTTTTGTTGTTCTAGACCCTTTCAACCGACGTTTTTACATACTCAGTATGTTTTAACTTATTTGCATTTCAATTTTTCCTCACATTATGTCATTTGGGGACTGTGAGGTAGAGATGGTGGATAAGTACACCTATCTTGGTCATGAAGTGAGAATCTCGAGAGACAATCAAACGTGCGAATTAAAAAGAATAATTACGCTCTCTTGGGCTGCGTAACTTGGGGACGTGTTTAGGAGTAATCTCCCAATCTGTCTGAAGCGAAAGGTTTATAATAAGTGCATTCTACCGGTTATGACCTACGGCGCCGAAACTTTAACTCTGAGTCACATCTGCTAAAAAGCTTAGAATAATACAACGCAAGATGGAAAGATCGATGCTCGGTGTATCACTTCGTGACCACATTAGAAATGAGGACTTACGGGCGAGAACAAGAGTCACAGATGTTATCTACCAGGTGGCAAAGCTCAAGTGGAGCTGGGCTGGACATGTGGCCTGCATGACAGATGAACGATGGACAAAAAGGCTGCTCGAGTGAAGACCAAGGGCTGACAAGAGAAACAGGGGAAGACCTCCCCCTCGATATTAAAAGAATAACCACAAACTGGGTGCAGAGCGCTCAAAATAGAGGACAGTGGGCAGAAATGGGGGAGGCCTATATCCAGCAGTGGATGCAATGGGCTGATTGATGATGATGATGTCATTTCAACAATCCAATTTTTGATGCCATAAAAGCTCGATTAAGGTTTTATGCCACTTTATCATTTTCTCTTCTGCTAAAACCATCAGCAATATATTTTTCTGTCTCCTGATGATGAACGTTTCTACGTTCGAAACATGTAGATGCCTTTGAACAAAGAATTTTTTATTCTATTAAATTTTGTGGATGAAAACCTTCAGTTTTTTCTTTCCTATTCATAAAACTAGAGTAAGTAGTTCCGTAGTTGTGGTTTTATAGTGATCCCAAACGGTTAGTGACGTAAATTGCCCAACACTTTGCTCTTGAATATCCCTAGTAGATTTAAATACCCAAATTTGCATCGGTCATTTTTAGGGATGCAAGTAAGGGTGGATTGTCAACTACACTACCCGAAATAAGGCCTCTGCAAGTAACAATGGAAGAAGCCAAAAATAGAAATAACCAAATATTAAAAGTATGTGCAAAATACTCCGGATTTTCCAATAAGAAAATGCTTCAACTAAGCTATCGACGATCGTTAAGGAATTAACGTGCGTTAATAAATATTTAACATATTACGATCGATAGCCTCAGTCGAAATAATAATGAAGTATATAAATTTACGGGTTTGTATGGTCCCATCATCATAACAAAAATTTTTATTACTTTTAAGGAGTTAGAGTTTGTGAAAGGGAATCTTCGATCCAAAGCGATATTTAGTCCCACCGAAATGCAATGGGAAAAAGTATGGGAACGATACCAAACGAACCCTTCGTTGACCGTAAGAACTTGGCACTGCCATCTGCCGGTGTTCGTCTAAAGCGTAGTTGCCGTAATAAATAACAGTAAACTAAAATATTTTATTTTGTGCTTTATTTTCTTCACAAAAAATCACAATTGGTGTAGCATTATTTCTTAAAACTCTCATGCACATACCTTTTTCGTCATTACGTAATGGACTTTTTTTTCACTATAACCGAATTTTCATTTAGCATTGACATCCTGAATTAAAACCTATTCATAATACCTACATCCCAAAAATAAAAATCTACCTAGAGTGTCACAAACCTTTCCTAGAAATAAATAATAAGACTCCGCGACTGCATAAAGTTTGAAAACATAAGATTAATTAACGTCATCCTATTATCCCTGCAATAGGGAACTTTCTAATTTTTTTATTTTTTTTTCAATAATATAATTTAGTTAGGCCTGAAAAAAGTATTCCCCAATTATTGCTCCGTAAAAATCAAAAATAACTTGGTAAAAATTCTTTAAAGTTTCGCGCGTGTCGAAAGCATTTCAAACGATCTCTAAAGCGCGCGAAGCCCGATGACGTCAGGGGGTATGACTTTTGGTCATCCGTCATCCTGACACTCCCGACAGGTGCCGAGCGACCCAATTTGCATTTGGATTGCCGTGTGTTATTGTTATTTTATTGTTGTTTTAAGGTCGTGTCACTTGACGCGTGGATGTCAAATCTGACAAATCATCAAATTTATTGAAACCCTATAACCTATTTCGTGAATGTCACACAAATCTGACAAATGATACCCCTTGACGTCACGACTACTAGCAGCGCGTTTTTACCCGCTTATATTTGAATTTTGGGGCATTTTTAAATCTTTCTAGCGGTCTTTTGGGACGAAATATGTTGTTTTTTTGTTGCCATATGTTTTATGACAATATGTACTTATGATTTATAGAATTTTTTCCCCATTGAAAATTTTTGTCAAGTTCCCTATTCTTTTATTTGCCAGTAGCCACCGATTATAATTGGTATCTTTGATTTGCTAAGTTAAATAAAAAAGAAGAGGGGATAAACTCGATACATCATTCAGGTAGCTGTAGGAGTCGACCTTCAGTCCCAATCCCTGCGACTGGTCGATTTGTGCTGTGACGTCAATGGCTGGCTTCGCGAGCGTTTATTGGAGGCCTATTTTGTTTAATTATTTTCTCAGCAAACATTTAAAAGTTTTAAAAACTAAAACCGTGGAAATTTTATTTTTTCTTTCTCTATTGAGATACGCTAAAAATCCAAATTTAATGAAAAAGCCCGTTGTGACAAATTGAATTAAATATATCGTTTAGCTGCAAAAAAAGGCAATGCGCGAGGGGTCTTTACATTACTACTGATCGCTCATCAATAAGCTTAGAGCTTAAAAAACACTGGGATATGAAATGATATTAACGCCGAAAACCCGTCGTTGGATACCTTACAATAAAAAAAACTACAACCCAGTTCTTTTGTTAGTTGCCAAAATAATAAAACCGTAAAGAAAAAGGCATCTATGTGCCATCTTAATGGCTAAAGCAAGAAACCGATTCTATGCACTGTTAATGAAAGCTTTTAATAGGAATTTCCCACTTGACATATGAAAATAAACGTTATTTTAACGCAAAACTTTTTGCGCTAAAATAACGTTTATTAAAAGTGAGTAAAACAGGTATAAAAACACTTTTTTCGGCAACCGTCCGGGAAGTAGCCACTTCCCGGACGCTTTTCCTTTGAGAAAGTAGCATTTCTCCGGCCTAGTCCGGGAAGAATCAAATCAATATTAGCAATTGCTCGAATTTTAATATAAATAAGATTTAAAATGTTCGAAATTTTGTTCTACAAAAAAATATAATACAGAAATGTGTCTCATTGATTTGTTATTCTACACGGTTGCCGAAAAAATAGCGTACGCAACACGTACGTCCGAAAACAGTTTTTTTGGACTCGCAAACTTCCAGGACTCGCCTACGGCTCGTCGTAGAATTTTGTCGACTCGTCCATAAAAACAGTATTTTCCGGACTTGTAACGTAAATTACTATTTCTATCATAAAGCTCTGCATAGCTATATAAGTCCTAAGAATCAAAAAATACCCGCGCCTGTTTCCATATAGTAACGATTTAAATTTCTAACCTACGTCAATATATAAATTAATATATTAAAACCATTAACAATATAAATTTAATATAAGTACTACAAAAACCAAAATATACAAGTTAATTTCTTACCTACATATACTACGTCCAAAACCAAGCGTCAGTAAAATATGTAAACGATCAACGCGTAACACGGAAAAACCTCCATCGGGATTGGTCGATCAGTCACAAGGGGGCGGGCACATTTTGCGACAGGGTTGGACTTCAGTTACAGGTGGTTTATGGCTGTATAATAGAGGTGAAAATATTACCTACCCTATCTTAATGCAGTTCTGTAAGTCCGCTAACGATTACCGACTCTTGGTTTTGAATGTCTTACTGAGAAAAAGTTAGTTTGGGAGGCAATTATATATAATATATATAATTAATAATTGTATTATTATAGAACATGTTTATTTTTTTAAAATTATAAGGGATGTTCGATAACGTAGCGTTACCTGTAGTCACCTCATCGACTATTAATTATAGATTTTTTGACTTGTGATTCACTGTTCTAGATACCTATTAATAAATAAAGGGCATATCAACTGGGTATGTGACCAAATTACCTATTTAATCATTTATATATATAAAAAAAACTACATCTTGGGAATGCAGTACCCACTTATTCATCAGTAAAAGGTATTGGTCAAATACCCCATTGTAATATGACATACTTTTAATAAATAAATTAACTAAAATTCTTCTACTAACACTCCTACGATAGTAGAAAGTTATGAATTAAACCGTCGATGGATTGGGCGTCGTTTAAATGTAGATGATGCGTCCCTTCGACCGAATGTCTTTCCAGTTTTTTTGCTTGTTGTTCAATTTTATCCAGGACCATATCGTAATGTTCTGGAATGTCGAATTTATAGCCTGGATAAGCCCTTATATTCATTACCTAAAAAAATTAACCAATTGAAGATTTAACGTAAGGAATACAACCTCTGGTAACAATCGTTGAGGTGCTCTTGGCAGCTGATTCTGCGTATAAGCATATTTTTAAAATAAAATCTTCTTACTTCACACGTTATCCTTGATGCAAGCTCCATTACTTGTTCTAGACTTAAAAATCCTAGAGCAGACAGTTTGAGTCGGGCATCTCGTGTGTAATAATAATGCCCCATTTTGTCTTCTGCAGGGCGCATGCCTCTTTTAAGCAGTATTTCACAACCTTCACGATTGACAGAACCTAAAATTGTAAACCAGTGTAGGCGGGTCAGGAAAAAGGTGTTTACTCTAGCAGTAAAACAGAACACTTCTTTTGATAATGTTATTTTTTAAAGCCTGACAGCACAGCTGAGGGTCAACAAACTTTAGACGAATATATACCTTTATGAGCATCCACCAAGATATCAAGCATTTCTTCATAAGTGTGACAAGGTACATGGGTCTTAGGTAAATTTTCGTAAGATAAAAACTTATCTATAGCGAAACCTATCACATCACAGCACTTTTTGACATCTCTTACCGATGGACTTGCTGAAAACAACATACTTTTAACAATTCTCTATATATCGCTATTTAGCATCCTTACCCAGATCTATACTTATATATTTCTGGACTTCATCGGGATAAACTGCTGAATATAGAAACGCAATTCCACCGCCCAGTGAATGCCCTAAAATAACTATGTCTTTCCATTTAAAGTATTTTACTATGCGCCTGAGGAAGTGAATACCATCCCACCAAACATAGTATTTTTGACCTTAAAAAATATAGAGACGAAATTAAATTAAGTACCTAAACACAGTAAATAAATAGGTACTTTCTTTTCTTTGCTAGAGCTGTTTGTATTGTAAAAGCATTGTAAAATATGTGTAAATATCTAGAAATATCATAAAGAATTTTACCAGACAGGGGCGGATGGGCCCACCGGGACACCGGGGTCCCTCAGGCGCCGATAGGCGCCGCCGCTGTTTGCGAACTTTATTATTTTCCTTTTTAACAATTTGAATTAATTTGAAGAAGTAGTCTATACTTAAAGTAAAGTTAAAAATGTAGGAAAGAAAGAAAAACTCAAATTCTTCCTCCACAAAATTTAATAGAAATAGATTCTTTAGGGGTCTCTACCATAGACAATTTACCTTTAGATAAACAAACAATAATCACGAATGTGGCAGTTTTATGGCCTCGCGCATGTAAACAAAACTGGGAACTATTAGACATGCGCACTGCAACATTATCGTTAGACGAATGGGAAAATAGACAGGTCCGGGCTTTAAAATTTAAATTCTTGCTCATATGCCACCATAGAGGGTTTATTTTACCCCTATTTGGGCATAATACAATTATACAACGGCTGCAACTAGTACTAGTCATTGTTTATATTACAATCCGAGTCACTAAAAGCACAAACACAATTCACTAACTAAACTACACAAAAACCAGAAATCCATAAATATTAAATGCCAGTCCCACAATCCACGATAGCCGATCCGATAGCTAAAAACTTTAGAAAACTACAAGGAATCCGCAGAGAAGAGAACCTTAAAACACAACAACAAAAATGGCGGCCGAGCCGGTTCTGGAGAGTATTCTTGAGCGGGTCGATAAAGTAGGACGGCCGATAACACGAGGTTTGTGCGCATGCACGAAGGTTCCCCGAATGAAGACAGCTGACCGACGAGTCATGCGCTCGGACGTATTTTTTCACCCATAAAACGTAACTTTTGTTTGCGCAGGAGATAAGCTGTAGGTATCTAAAGGTAAATTGTCTATGGTAAGGTAAATTGTCTATGGTCTCTACATGTCTCGAACGTAGAAACGTTCATCTTCAGAAGACAGAAATTTTTTTTTATATATAGTGCTGATGGTATTAGCAGAAGAGAAAATGGTATAAAACCTTAATGGAGCTTTCATGGTATTGAAATGACGTATATAAGAAAATGGATGCGAGTTAAAACTTAAAAAAAAAAGTGTGAAGAAAGTTAGTAAAACAAGTCTAAACAAGCAAACTGAATGAGGAAGAAAAAAAGGGGGCCTTCCAGAAAGAAGGTTTCGATGATTTTTTAAATCATTTCTATAAAAATTTTAAAATCATTGATATGTCAGTGAGACAGTATAAAGATAGGAATCTTCAGTCGAGGTCATAGTGTCAGAGTATTTGACCGTTTGGTTTTTGGGGTATTGGGGGTTAAATTTTTATAGAAATTATTTTAAAAATCATCGACACCTTCTTTCTGGAAGGCCTCCTTTTTTCTTTTTCATTTAGTTTGGTTGTTTAGACTTAATTTACTAACTTTCTTCACATGCTCAGCATGTTTTAACTCTCCTCAATTTCCTTATATACGTCATTTCAATACCATGAAAGCTCCATTAAGGTTTTATACCATTTTCTCTTCTGCTAATACCATCAGCACTATATAATAGTACCTATATTAAAGTACACGTTTCATAAGAAGCAGTTTTAGCGCACGCGTCTATTATAAAAAACGAGCCACAAAGTGGCGAGTTTTTTTATTGACACGTGCGCTAAAACGCCTTATGAAACATGTGCTTTATAAATTTTTTTCTATTTCACCTTTTATAATCAAGAAAAATACATTTTAAAAAGAAAATAAATCCTTCAAATTTTGTAAATTTTTATGTCTAAATTTTATATTGGTAATACTATTTTTTATCATAGTAGCCTCTGGACAACAAAAATTATTTTGCAAACTGTAATTTTTTGATTTATTGACCCATTTTCACCACGAGATTCTAAAGTTATTTTAGCGATATGAGATTTGAAATTGGACGGAATACGTTGTGTGATCCTTGTACATTCGGTACATATACAGAGCGTTCGGAAATTCGGGAGATTTTGCTACTTTTTTTCGAATTTCAAAAGACGTGATTTTACGTCACGGCATTGCAATTTAGTATAGGGAAGATGGAAAATTCAAATAAAGTTAAAGTTAAAATCGACATTGGAAGGTTAGTAGATTGAATTTTGGATAGGATTTGGCAGAAAATGATAGCTTGACGACTACAAAAGATTGATTTATAGATTTATGCAACCAACATACATGACTGTTATCCACACAGAATAAAAAAGTAATATCAAGCTATTTTTTCTCTGCGAAAAATGGGTTTTCTCGTAAATCACAAAGGCCGCGCAAGTAAATGAAATAAAACATTTAAATGTTACCAACACCAAATAAAGAAAAAACGAGTATCGAAATAGCTTCATTACGATACGCAAGTGCGTATCGTACTAAGCTTATTATGAACGTGAAATAGAAAAAAAAAATTCTGTCTCCTAAAGATGAACGTTTCTACGTTCGAAACATGTACTGACCCCTAAACAATAGAACAATCTATTTCGATTAAATTTTGTGGAGAAAGACTTTGAGTTTTTCTTTCTTTTCTAAATTTGAATTAATTTTGAAAATAATCGAAAAAGCAAAAAACAAGAAATTATTAATCAACAGTTTTTTTGGAGGAACTTTTATTTAATTTTTATATTAATAATAAATATGTTTTTCACCTAAATGTGTTTTAAATGTAAAAAATTAAGTTTGTTTTTTTTATTTATGAGTTATTATAAAAAATAAGTCGTAAGTGGATGAAAAAAAACATATTTATGTCTTTTCATTTTTTTATTGGATCGACACGACGCGGCGCGGTTTCAATCGACTTCCCGCGCTGGTCCGAAGTGTCCCATCCGCCCCTGTTACCAGATATTATATTATTTATGACGCATATTACCTGGTGGTAAATGCGATGAAAACCCATGACCAGGTAAGTCAATACAAAACAAAGAGTGACCTCTATTCTTTAAAAGCGGAGCTAAGTTATCAAATGTGCCACAATTATCTTGCCAACCATGTATAGCGATGATTGGTTGAACGCCTTTGGGTCCCCACCATTTACCTGGAAAATCATACAATTTTATTATTATTAAACAACTGGTTTATTTGAACCAATACCATCTTTATTTGTCAGCTTGCCGTTAAAAGAAAAACCGATAAGGTCAGCATTAGGGGTCGAGAACAATCGATAGCCTATCGATAGTTTGTGCTATCGAATGCCATCGATATTTTTTAAAACTATCGATAGTTTTCGATAGTGGTTCACATCATACATCTCTATTAATAACATGAACATTTGCATCCACAGGTATAGTAGCGCCACTAAACGCTAGATGGGGCTTCCCTTAGCCCGCAGTACCTCCTCAGGGCTATGTTGTGTTCACAAACTTAAAATGTTTAAAAAATAGAAGAAAGGTGTTGAATATATAGGATGCGTCCTTTAATTCTCTGGTGACTATCGGTTGTATGCCGTCTTTCTTTAATTTACTTATACTTAAACAGTGATAGCATGACCTCTGGTGGCCTCATCGGCGGAGAATTAAAGGATCCCCCTTATTTATAAATCAGAGAGAGGAATCAGAGAGATGCTTTAGTACAACGGGCAATATTATAACTGAACGGCGATCTCGCCTGAAGGCAGACAATGTGAATAAAATCACATTTCTTCATAAGAATTTATAATCTGATACTAATCAATAAAAATAATACAATAATGTTTATTGTTTATAAATCATAGACGCAAAGTAGGGTTAGAAACTGACTATCGATGGTGGAGACTATCGATAATTCTTAGGGTTAGAATGTTATAAACCGACTATCGAATACTATCGATAACAATCGATAGTTCTCGACCCCTAGTCAGCATTAAGCTAAACTATTATTCGGAATAATCCATGCACACTGATGTAGAGACCGCAAAATGTGGCAACTTCTGTGTTCCTAAATTAAAATTAATGGTACATCCGAAAGTAGGCGATTCTTTGGCTTATTTCATAAATAAAATGTTATATAAACATGGGACCGAAAAAGCTTCGTTTCCGAGATACAGGGTGTTAACATTTTGATTAAAAAAATATTTTGTCATTGCCATTTTCAAACCACTCTAGATATTTGTATGAAATTTGGTACACGTCTTTTGAGCATCGAAAGGCATTTTTTGGTGTAAAATATTTTTTTTTTTAATTTTAGCAGTGGCGTCCGTGCGTGGCCTGCAATTAATATTTTTGAAGAAAAAAATGGTGCGCCACTGCTTTTTCTTTAAATAAAAATTATTTTCGAAATTCCCGTCTAATTTAGAGCAAATTCGGTCTCTTGACTTATTTTCTTACGGTGCACCGTTTTTGAGAAAAAAATAAAAATCATTTTAATGCACATTCCTGGAAACACAACCCATTTAATTACCATTTTGGAAAGGAAGCGTTTTCGGTCCCATGTTTATCGCTACTTTCGGATGTACCATTAATTTAGGAACACCCTGTATAGGTATCGAATATTTGGATATTTATATAAATATCATGATTTATTTGCCAACCCTGTTTCACGAAAAATAGTATGGTGGAATTATAGGCAAACAATTAACGATAAGGACAAAACAATAAATATAAATTTAAAAAATAAATAACATTATAAAACTAAATTTTTATGCCATGCATATATTTATTACTTATTACATTAATGTTTCATTATGTAACTTGCTTTTGTATTATAAAGAGACATAAATCATTTCTATGAGGCTGTCAACAACGCATTATTTGACCAGCCAGTTTAATGTTTCAAAAAGCGATTTAAAGAAATTATTGAGTTATAGTTTTGTAATTACAATTACACATTGTCCAACTATCACAGAAAAAACTTTCCAATTTCTGAACCACTTGAAAATTTAAATGTTTACCTAATTAGGTACTTATGTAAACAATGATTTTTGAAAAATTTTACCTAGCTTTTTTGTATAAAGGTGTATGTATGTATTACACCTCAGACCAAGCAGTGCTTGGTCTGAGTATTACACGCATCGGCCCATAAAGCAAGATAGACAGTTCATTATATTTATGATACCTGACAAGGTTACATCAAGTTGAATGGAAAAAGCCACCCCCTAAAACCAATATTTAAGGTTGGTAAAGTATTTTTCACAATAAATGGTTGACTCCGTTTAACTACCTGGGACGTTTTGCAAGAGCTCGGCCATAAAAATGCTAATAAACTGTCGGTCAAGGTGGAATTATAATTTGTAATTATAGCAGGTAATATTTAACTATCTTGTGCTTGCGATAACATCTTTCAGTCTTTGTGTTTCTTAGGAAGCGTTCAAATATCTGAAGTCCTACCCTGTGCATTTGCTTGTTGATTGTGTATAACAATGGGATTAAACCAGTACCAGTAGTTTTCTCTAGTAGTTTTATTGCAGTTAATAAGTGGATACCTACCATTTAGGGTGAAAAATACTTTAACAGTGTACCATAACATTATAATATCCTTTGCAACAAAGCTAATAAGCCTGAATATACAAAGTATTTTTTGCTGATGCCAATTAAGACTTGATAATAAACTGAGAAAATCATCCCGAAGCATGTTCCCAGAGCCAATTTTACCAAAGAACTTTTTGCTTTAGTTAGGTACACTTTGTTTATTTATAGCAAATAAGGTACTTTGGTGGAAATGACCCTTGCCCCCGCCTAATAACCTATAGTACATTTTAGTTGGTAGGTACTGCAATTGTAAAAATTAATAAAATTCTTACCAGCAATATGACCCCATGGAACTGGAATTCGAATCTCTTCGAAATGTTGTATACTTGTATCGTTTTTACCTGTTTACAAAGAGAAATATATTAATTTAGTCGTTAGAAGCTAAAGGTCATGTTGTAATTACAATAAAAGTAAAACTACCTTCAAGGCTTTTACCATTTACTGTTACTGCACTCATTTTCACAGTCAAAACTATCGTAAATCTATAAAATAACACAATGATTTTGCTTTATAATGTATTTGGATAACACGTTATCTATAGACGAAACTGTATGTTATTTAATCACTCCGAAAAACCTTTGGAACTTTATCGTCTGATCATTTTGCAAATATGTAACATAATATAACCTTGTTATTTTTTCATGATATTGATATATGACAAGTAAAAAAAAGTATTCGCGTTTATTCGTTTAAATAGGGTTAAGTACATTCCGAACTGCTTCATACACTATTTTTCTTTTTAGATATAAAGTATCATAAGTAAAAGAGTGATAGATAGATATTCGACTACTCAAAACAACTTGATTTTTGACGCAAACCCATGACGTACCATGTCGACCTCAATGGCCGTCTACAACGTAAGTGACGACAAAGATAGAATTCTTAGGCCATGCCATAGCAAAGGTTATGAGTATGAGGTGAAATAGGGAAAGAAAAAATCCTAGACGGCCATGCATAACTCCTATATAGGCCAAAATGAGTTCGTTTACATTGCAGACTACAGACCAGGCAGAATTTCTTTCTTACAAGTTGTAAGTTACAATAAACACAAGCATAATATTACATTTTAATATTTATTTACTCACGTATATTGATAAGTACAAATATTATTTGTTTTGGGTACTATTTATACTGTCTACACAATTCAATAATATCTTTTTCATTTTCATTATCAGCTGCTTCAAATGCGCGACATAATGTGAGGACATCTTTTGATGTACTAGCTTTAATCCACACTTTTCCATTAACTCCAATAGCTATTTCATATGGAAACTTCTTACCAAATGTCCTCAATAAAGGATTTTCAACGTTAAGTAACATTTGAATAAGTCTTTGATTTAAATTTATAAGGAACCCTTCATTGGACAAAACACCAAGCCGACCGGCTTTATAATATTGATCTACACAAACTAACTCAGGTTCCATTTCTTTATGTGAGTTTAGGAGTCTTGCATATACTATGTCCCCCACGTTAACATCAGGTTTAATTTTCTTTGTGGCCCCTTCAAAACCGAGCATTGAAAGAGAAGCCGCTTCTGCACAACCAATGTCAACTTTAAGTGTATCACCGGATTTTTTTGCAACTACACCAAGTACTAGATCCCCTTTTCTTGGAATATACCTGTTTCTTCCACTTTCCATCCAGTAAGTGTTGGGAGTCTTAAAACAGAGTCTACCAGCTTGGGTCGCTATTAAAGTATTGGAATCGTATTCATTTCTGCGAAGCCCTGGGCCTATAATTGACTGTTTGTCTTTGGATTTGATATCTTTGATTACTTCACCAGGTAAATAATAACCTATTACTGCTATTTTGGGACTCATTTCTTAATAAAATGATAATTGTCTAAATGAAACAGGAAAATGTTGTTTAAATTAGCAGGTGCAACATAACCTCAAAAAAACAGTAAAAACACTACGTATCACAGAGAACAAACAGGACTAATAATTTGTACACAAAGGAAATATAGAGTTACTTACTTGATGGGCTAAACCAATGGGCAGAAGACTTTGAAACTGTTCTTGTATTGATAATTGCTATTGCTAATAAAAGCTTTAGTCAGAGTAGAAGAAATGTAAACTTATCTTTTAACTAACAAAATATCAATAGTTAAGGTAAAGCCTCAAACCTACTCAATTATAATTGGATAAAAAATAAGGTCACGTCAGACCAATGAAAATGCCTATTCTTCGTGTGATTTCCATTAAAATGTTCCCGATTGTTCACTCACTTCGTTCCTTTAGTTGGTGTTTTGTGCTTCGTTCATTTTTGTGGTTTAGGTGTAGGTATAAAGTTGGCTGTGTGTTCTCTGGTATAAAGACCCGTTTTTGTCTGTGAAACAAAATAACATAACCTTTAAAATTTGATGATTAAGATTAAACGTCAAAATAGTTTGTTGATTTTGGGGGTTTCTTACTTTTTATTTAGTTTGGGATTTTATATTGCATTTACTGTCTTGAAAGTTTAAAGAGAGAAAAATGGGTATCTTATTTGGTAAAAAAAAACCTCCCAGTCGGGTAACAGCCCAAGACAAAGCTGTGTTGGTAAGTTTTATGTTAAAAAGGGAGCTTTTTTTTTCAGAAATTTTTCTTTGTAGCAATTAAAACAACAAAGGGATAAGCTAAAACAATACCAAAGACGGATTGAACTTACTTTAGTCTCAGATAGAGAGCTAGCCAAGAAGTTACTAGCCAAAGGCCAAAAGGAGTAAGAAAGTCCATTAACTGGTAGGTAGCTGGTTTAACTACCATATATCTTATTTATTTTCTAGTCGTGCAAAGCTATTATTGAAGAAAAAACGCTACCAAGAGCAGTTACTAGTAAAGACAGACCAGCAGCTAGAAAATTTAGAACTATTAACACATGATATTGAATTTGCTCAAATAGAGTCACAAGTTGTCGAGGGATTAAAACTAGGAAATGAAGCATTGAAGAAGGTTAACAATGCACTTAATATTGAAGATGTTGAGAGAATTCTCGATGAAACCAGGGAGGCTAAAGAAAAGCAAGATGTAAGTCTACACCTTATTAAGTTTTGATGGTGAATATTTTAAGTTTGTTGTTATAAATATTTTTTACAGGAAATTTCAAGTTTGCTTAGTGGAGTTTTGACCGAAGAGGATGAAGATGCGGTAGAAGATGAATTGGCATTAATTTTAAGTGAACAAATGCCAGAAGTGCCATCCGAAGATGTAATTGGAGATGGTCAAGTCTCTGAACAAGAGGACGAACCTGCCAAAAAAGGTAGGATAGGTTTGACTCATATCAGTATACAAATGATGGGTAAAAAGCCAAGGGTTCCTAATAGCAGTTAAAGAGGAACACATCAATAAAAAGGGGATATCTGATTCTTTTACTATGCAAATAAATAACTTTAAATAACAGATATTACATATTTTTTTTTAGAAAAAGCCAAAAAATATCCCAAAAAAGCGGAACGAGTTGCGATGGAGGCCTAAAGAAATATTCATTTTCTTATGTAGCTGTAAAGAAAATTTGTTAACGTTATTCTTCATTTAAATTGTACTAAAATTTGTATTTATTAAGTAACTACTTAATTAAGTATAAAGGTTTTTATATATATGCCTAGAAGTATTTATATTCAAATAAAAGTGATATTTGTTAATAAAATAAAATTCTGTATAAAAAATTATCATGGCTTTATTTTTGTTAGTAAGGTAGGCTGAGTAAGAAATTCCTATGTATATTAAAAGCAGTTCAAAAGTTGTCAAAAATACAGGAACTAATTATTAGTATTCTTCAAGTAAATTAAAATGACAGCCCAATAGTTGGTGTTTTATGTTCTCCACTGTAGGGCTGTGTACTTTTAGGCCTAGGGCCTAGTAAATGAGAATATTTTGCACAATATGAAGCGTGCTAAAAAAACAATTTTTACTAAAAACACTTGTCCCCATAAAGAAGTGTTTTTTATGTAGGTATACAGAGTAGGTAAAATAGACAAACTGCATGTGTATTTATCATATAGATAGAATTGTCAGAAAAAGTGGAACTAAAGTGTCTCCGTGCAAAAAAGTGATCTCACCTCACAGTAGGTTATTATGTTACTAAAAATAATACAAAAAATGAAATGATTTAATATAAAAAAAATTATTAATCTAATAATTCTAGCTCTGCCAATTCCTCAGGAGTCAGTTCTGTGGATTGAGAGGGCATTTTTGATTGGGACAATTCTTCAGACTTTAGATTGTCGTTTTTTAATCCGTATTCTTCAATATCTAAGTCGTCGTCATCTCTGTTAAATGCACTATCACGAATTTTTTTTCCATAACCTAAAATGCAAATTCTTAGATGACAATAGAAAGTACCTTCTTATGTGTTCTAGTCCTTCTGAATAAAGAATAAACATACCTAAAGATACAGATATTATGTAGCTTTAAATATGAAAAAATTGCTTGAAACCAATATTAACAGACTAAGAAAATACTTACTCTTGGTCTTTTTAGTAACTTGCTGGTCTGGTGGTGTAGTCAAGTCACCATCATAATTAATCAAATTATTTTGTGCAATACGCCACTCTAATACTTCTGTAGAAAAGTCATCACGATTTCCTAGTTGGGCAAAGCCTATTATTTTATCAACTAAAATTGTGTTCTGGATTAGAACAATAGTTGGTATAACCTGAAAAATAAGTCTTTTAGACACCTGATTACAGTATCTTTTCAGATAATTCTTTTAAAAATGGAAAAAAATAATCAAAAATACCTTAACTTTCAGTCTTTCAGCTAAAAACGGGCACTTTTCCGCATTCAACTTTGTAAATCGCGCTTCAAGATGTTTGGGAGCTAAAATTTTTAAATGTTTGTCAACTATCTGACACCTCTCTGATGAATTTGTGTAAAAATGCAATACAAGATTTTCAGACTTTTTAATAACATCGAAAAAGCTCTTTTCCTCTGGTAGTTCTTCATATTTTCCATGGTCATTTCTCAACCATTCCTTTTTCTTTTCCTCTAGTTTTTGAATTTCCCTTAACCGGTTTTTACGAAGACCTTCCAAATCATTAACGTCCAAATTGTCTATTTTCTCAATCGCTGCATCGATTTGCTTCTCTATAGCTTGTGTGACTTGTAACATTTGGTTTTCAGCTTGGTCCATGTTCTACTCAATATTAAAACTCTGAAAGAATATTAACCTATTCAATTGCTATGAATTGTATATTATAGGCTGTAATGAACTTACCTGCTGGAAATTGACAATATCTACGTCTTATTGTTGAAACGGGTCTATGGTTTATAAAATTTATAGTTCAAAGAAAAGTTAAGTACGTGAAATTTAGCTTTTCTTAAAAAGATAACTTCCAAATTTCACTTTAATTTTCCGGCTGTTTCGAAAAATAAACACTCACTTAACTCACTAACCCCCACAGAACTGAGTGAACTGACAGAAGACAGAAGACAGAACACCAACCTAACCTCATTTGCTTAAAACCTCTAACCTAGCCCGGAAAATAATCATTCTACACGGGAGTAACAACAGTCACCAAAAAACCAAACCCCAAAAGTTACAGCGACCCGTAACCTTCTCTGTGCAATTAAAGCGATGTTAAATCAATTTATTCTCTGTGCTACTGTATTTCCCCGTTAAATCGTAAGGGCGCGTTGCAAGAATTCGCATTTGGCTATGTGTCGTTAATGGCTCCTGCCGCATCCATAACATCAGGGTGGTCCACGTTCCGTTTTCATGTTTGATCTTTTTGCAAACTTTGTATGGAAGTAAAAACACCACAAATGTAAAGATATTATAAAAATCATTGTTCTTGTTGTTACAGGTCTATATTATTGCACTATTTTAAGAGCAAATAGATGAAAAATGAAAATAATTTATAAACATAATTTACCGCACGGCACTCAAACACTTATTTTAAATTGTAACACTAATATGAGATATTAGTCATTTACCACTGTGAAAAGCAAAGGACGTTAGATCTTCCCGAGAGTAAAGCCTGTTGTCTAAAACACCGAACAAATCCTAAATGTTCACCATGACTTTTAGATATTATATAGCAGGGTGGTTGTAAAAAAGCTACATATTTTTAAAATAATACCGTTCCAGGGGGGTGGGCCTTGCATCCCTCCCTGCTGAATACGACTCTGTTGTTAATATTCCTTGATACAAATAAAAAAAAACATGTACATATTTAAAAATTAAATAGTCTACATAATTATAAACTCAGCTAAGTACTTTAACACAAAAGCGATAAGCCCGGCAGGCATATTTTTACTTAAAAAAAAAACAAAATGTTCATAATAAGACACATTATTTCGTTTATTATCACAAGAACTCGCTGATAACATTATCATTGGTAAAGGTATGACAATATGACATGCCCAGCATATTAACAATGCTCTTTCCTTGTTTATTGAATATTTGTTAATGGGGTTTAAACAAGAAAAGACAATGGGAAAAATAGCTCGGCGGCTTATTTTTAAATTAAAAATATGGGAAAGCTTTGAGCAACTAATTTAAAGTCATTTCTGTGGTGGCAGTCATACAAGAATGTTTTCGCGAATCGCTTTATGGTAAGCGGGCCGATTAGTGCAATTTTGCTAGATGTAAGTATTAGATTTAAGCGTAACTATAGCTATAGGGTAACCATTTGCACACAAAGCATGTGCTTCATATCATACCATTGATAATTCGGTTAAAATAATCAAAAAGGTGGAAAACAACAATGAAAATGTTTCAAAATACGTTTTTCTAATTTTCAAGTAGAGCGAGAAATGAGTCCTACCTACACATATAATCTTATTAAATATTGGTACCTACCCCATATATTATTACCTACCTCCTTTTACCATGTCAAGATATTATCGTAGTTAGGAGTTCAAATGGTTTTAAAACATTATTTTTAGCACAAAAATAAAAAATAAAAACGATAAACAATATCAGATTATAAAAATTTTATAGCTCATATACTCGACTGGGGAAACAATAGGTACTTTAAATCTTAAGTTTATTTTACACAACGTGATTTTTATTTAGTCCACGTTTATAATATCTCGGTTCACTGTAGTTTGGTTTACCACGTGTAAAAAAATATTTAAGTGCTTAGTTGCAACGTAGACCAGTAATACCTTACAGGATTTTATTTCGGTAAGCCGCAAATTACTTTTTCCTTAATTTAACATTAATATTTTAAAACTGGGGATTTTAAAAACCCTATTTTCTGTTGTGGGAGAAAAATGTAAATTTCAGTTGAAACTGTTTTGAACATCATTTACATAAAAACCTAATCTTTCGCTTAGATATGTTGATAATACCTTTATTATCTGGACAGGCAGCAACGAATAACTTAGAAATAATATAAGACAATCCATTAAATTTACCATGGAAACAGAAAAACATTCCACTCTACCTTTTCTCGTTGTTCTCGTCAAACGAAGTGCTGAAAACATAAAAACTTCAGTGTACAGAAAACCCACTCACACTGGGCATTACCTCAATCACGGATCGAGTGATTCAAATTCCATAAAACAGGGCATAATTCAAACTCTTTAGCACAGAGCATCTAACATTTACAACAATCCGGAAGACCTTAATATTGAAATTTCAAACATCAAAAAAGATTTAAAACGGAATGGTTACCCTGAAACCTTTGTAACTCATGCCATCTCAAAACTTAAAAATCGCGAAGTAAAAACTAATACAGAAACGAACGAGAAGCAAGCATTTCTTACAATACCTTATGTCAAGGGGATTTCTGAAAAGATTAGAAGGATAACCAAAAACTATAACATCAAAACAGCCCTCAAATCAGGAAATACGCTTAAAACCTTTCTCACAAAAATAACCCCCACCCCCCCACCCGTAATGAAACCACAAAAAATTGTATCTATCAAATCCCTTGCGAGTGTGACGAATCGTACATTGGAGAAACAAAAAGACCTCTTCCCGTACGAGTTAAAGAACATCTGAAACATACTCAAAGAGGCAAAACTTCGAGATCAGGTATAGCGGAACATGCGTATGGACCAACCAACATAATATACAGTGGTCAGAAGCCAAGGTTTTGGACACGGAACAGCACTGGAGAAAACGAAAATTCAAAATACCCATATGTTTAGTATTTAGTAAACCAAGTATAGATATTCCCAATATCTGGAAGCCTCTTCTTGTCCAAAACGAATAGCTCAAACTTCACACTCCAAGCTGATTACAAACTACTAGTTGAATTTCTTTGAAGTAAAATAGTTTTGAGCCTTCAAAGAAGTTATATTTATAATATTATTTAAGGGAAAAGGACTTTAGGGAAATACTAAAGTTAATATCAGATACGCATCCTCGTCGTTACTTCGATAGGTCGTATTTATTTTTTTACTATGTGCTATGTAATTACAAATCTATACAGGCTTTTTCACTTAAAATCCCGAGCGCATATATCTCAAAAACGAATGGATATATTTTGATTTCGTAAAAAGCCGTGGCTAGGTAGCATCAATAAGCATTTTGTAGAAAAAACATCATCGTATAGGAATTTTAAAGGAAGGTACAGTTGTATTAATAAAAAAAGCGTACACGAATTGGAATGAGAGGAAACCTTAACCATATTTGCGTAAAACCGGCTTATCGCATGTTAAAGGTTATTAACAATGCAAATCATTGGGGTTGGGCGTTAGTTCAATAGAATAACAAAAAATACTTTTTTTTTATAATCATTATCTCAACAGTTTTATAAAAATTAGAATAGGAACAAAAAACGTTTAACAAGATAAATAAAATCTAATATTTGGTCATATATCCCTGTTTTCTTTTACTTGAGCCAGTCTATTCGGAATTGACTGAATTATATTTGATACAATATTTGGATCAAGCTTTATTATTTTCCATAAATCTTCTGAATTTTGTAGCCTAAAATTTCGATTAGGTATATATTTTTTACGATTATACCGCAAAGATTTTCAATTGGATTGATATCGGGACTATAAGCGACCCAATAAGGCAGCACTTCCACATTATGGGTTTGAAACCAGTGGGTCACAGCATTGTCAGTGTGAACTTAAAGCAAAAATAATCCTTAATTGTCGCTGTTCTTCGGTAAGAAATATTTTTTTCGCAGCTGGGCGACATTTTAGTTCAGATTTCTTGACTCTCCTGCTGGCGGAAGGTTGGGAGGCAGGAAATGCTGCATCAATAACAGCATCCCTTGCTTGCAAATGTATTATTTCTTAAATATCCCAAAAAGCAGCATCCTGTTCAGGGTTGGAACGTTTGGGAGGACCTGAACCAATTTTCCTCTTTAGGGATTCTTTTTGTTCCCAGGGTTGCTTAATTTTTTTTATTTCTATTGTACAACTGCGCTACAGTACGGATTGACCATCCTTCTTCGATTCTCGATACAATTTGAGCCTTTTCAACTTCAGACAACTGACGACTACTGACGAGACATTCTTATGTTCCTCTGTCAAAGTTTATCAAACGTTACCACCATGCAGTTTCAAAGTTAATTACACCGACGCCAATGCTTTGCATTTTTGATAATCTATGACGTGTGATAACCTCCAATAAACAATCTTTTCGACAAGCCGGTTTTACGCAAATATGACAAAACGTTACCGCTCATTCTAATTCTTGTATACGCGTTTTTTATGAATACAACTGTACATTGGAAAAACTATTTATACAGGTGGCTGGATCGTCACTTAGTAACCTGTAATATATAAGGCTTGTATTTAATTCAACATGTAATATATGTATATAAAATTTTTGACAGACGCGACCTTATTAAAGTAACATCGACGTTATGGTCTGACAGAAGTCTTATGCAGATACATAGGATCACAGTCGATGAAGAAGAAGAAATACTCTTTTATATATTATACACCTCATTGAGTACATACTATTTTTTCCTGGAAAAGTACGAAGAAGTACCTATTTACCTTGCTTCAAGAGACTAAAAAGGATATGCAGGGATCGTATTGAAGCAAAATTGGATATATATACAAATGTGCATATGTACGTTCAAGCTGACTTGATCTGAGCGATCAAATTGTAATTTTAAAAAATTTGTTCGTTTGGCTCGAGTTAGATAAAACGTCTACTACTTCAGTGATATGATGATTTGGTACTAATTTTGTTAAAGTGTGCCCAGCGAGAGTTTACCAGGCGAGCTTTATAGAAAATAACTGATATCGCAACCAATTCTATAAAAAAAATTGATTTGAACTTTTTCGTAATAAATGCCGGTCACCTCTTTCTGGGTACACTTACGATAGTTTTGGTTATTAATATGCCATTCCGCTGGCGGAATCGATTGTCGTGACTGGCGATCTTTTTCGGACTCTCTAACACCCTGTATTATAAATGTTTAATTCTTGAAAATAAGTCAAGTCCATACGAAGGCGTAGAAGGGCCACAATTTATAAAATAAAATTTACACCCAAATTCCGAGTTGCATCTCGGAATTCTGAGTTGTAACTCGGAATTCCGAGTTGTATCTCAAAATTCCTAGTTGCATCTCGGAATTCTGAGTTGTAACTCGGAATTCTGAGTTGTATCTCGGAATTCCAAGTTGTATCTCGAAATTCCAAGTTGTCTGTATGTTTTCAGTGTTGCCATTTGGGGCGGCAAGTCGCCAAAATGACGACTTTTTGTCTCTATGTGGCGGCGATTTTCAATAAAAAGCTTATTTTTGGCGACTTTTTACAGGTGAAAATTTGAATATAGGTACACGTTGTATACAATACGTAAAAAGAAACAGCGTCACAATAATAATCATTATTGCACCAAAGGATTTCTCAAAGAGAATATCTGAAGGCGCCACGAATTGTACGTCAAATTTTGGGGATTCCCCGATAGCCTACTTCGATTTTCGAATGTCCATATCAAAGCCAGTGCCATTAGGAGGCGATAACTAGAGGAACAAATTCCTTCTAAAAGGTATATTGGCAACTGGTTTGTTCGTTGTTACCCAGAGCATTTTTTAAAATTTAATTTAAATTTTATTTTTATAAAATAATATTAGTTGAAAAAATTGAAATAAAAAAAATGCTCTGGGTAACAACGAACAAACCGGTTGCCAATATACCTTTTAGACGGAATTTGTTCGTCTAGTTATCGCCTCCTAATGGCACTGGCTTTGATATGGATATTCGGCAATCGACCGACCGACAAGTAGGCTTTCATGGATTCCCCAAAATTTGACGTACAAATCGTGGCGCGTTCAGATATTCTCTTTGAGAAATCCTTCGGTGCAATAATGATTATTGTTGTGACGTTGTTTCTTTCTACGTATTGTATACAATATATTCAATTTTTTCACCTGTAAAAAGTCGCCAAAGATAAGCTTCTTATTGAAAATCGCCGCCATACTTTCATAGACAAAAAGTCGTCATTTTGGCGATTTGCCGCCCCAAATGGCAACACTGCAAACATACCGACAACTTGGAATTCCGAGATACAACTCAGAATTCCGAGTTACAGCTTAGAATTCCGAGATGCAACTCGGAATTTCGAGATACAACTCGGAATTCCGAGTTACAACTCAAAATTCCGAGATGCAACTCGGAATTTCGAGATACAACTCGGAATTCCGAGTTACAACTCGGAATTTGGGTGTATATTTTTTTTTTATAAATTGTGGCCCTTCTAGGCCTTCGTACGTCCAGGTATATTATGGCAAAAATGAAATTACATTAGTAATAAGAAACTAGTCCAAAAAGCTCAAGATTTTCTTTTTCCCTAAATAAATGTTTAATAGAAATATAAATTTTCAACACCGTGAAATAATTCAAATGTTTTTAGTATTATCGCTACAAGAAGCCAAGCTATGCTGATAATGTGATAAACATGAAGTGGCTAGGTACTTAGCGAGTACCTGGTTAACCTAAATAGATATTATAACTATTAAAAATATGATGAACATTTTTAATGGTTGTTAAGGGTGACCCACTCTTAAAGCTGGATGGCATATAATTCATTTAGCTCCTATGGTGATAAAAAAAAACATTTCTTTCATTTATTAACCGTACTTTTATTGTTAAATACTGTACATACACTGTCAAACTTATTCGATGGCACATAATAATTATAAAAATATGAGAACAATATGGTTAGGTACACTTTAAATTAGGTACTATAATAAATAGTAATTTACTTGCTTCTGGAAGGAAGACCAATTGAAAAAAAAATTGGAGAAATATACAAAAAACATAAAAGAAATTTACAACATTACTTTTTTGATGGGGTCAGCAGCCACGGAGTCCACAAGTCATTTCTTTAAAAATTGAATGACATAAATGCAGAAATAAAAATTAAATGTTGTACAAAAAAATAGTACCGATTGGCTATAGGATCCCCAAATTTGTAGATATACGAGGTGATTACATTTAATAAATTTTCAATATGAAATGATGTCTGGATATTTCCTTCTATTATGCACACATTGATGTACTGATACTCCTAAGAAATGTTACATATTTTACAATTTTACTAACGTTTAAAAGGAGGGAAGTAGGTACATGGCTTTTACGTAATTTTAGTCTTAACCGTAGTCTCAATTCGAACGAATTTATATAACAATGTGTAGCACTCTTATTAAAACAGAGATTCAAAAAATAAATAGGTTTTATATATTTCCAAAATGACAACCACTCATTTGGTTCTTTAGATAATATTATTATTTATATTTATTTAGCTTAGATAATTTTTAGCTGTGGATTTGCTGTTTCTTGAAAAACCAATTTGCATGAATTCAAATTGGTTTCGGAATAGATACTGTGAACAGCTGGTAAAAGTGCAACACACTGTATAAATTACATTTTTATTTTCTTCATTTTATATACATATTCACTGATATGTTATATTTTACAAAGAGGAATATTAGAATTATACAATTAAATTTTTGTTTTATTACATTCTAACTCTACGAATATCACTTTTTGATATATTTAGATAGCTACAGAACCGGACTGAAAAAAGAATGTTGTTGTTCCTGCAAAAGTATTTGACTAGATTTACTTACATCAGAAAAAGTAAATGTAGGTACTAGAAATTTTTGCATCGTGATTTGATGGTTGGTACGACTATGGCAAGTACGTAACAACTCTACTTTAATTTAACATTTAAAAATATCAGTCTTCTTCTAAGCTAATTTTTTGTGCCTATATTATACGGGTTTATATGAAAACAGCTTCTGTCGCTCAGTTACATTATTACTAAACTAATATTATAATATCTATTATACATTTTGTCCCATGTTTTAGAAATATTTGAAAAGGTACCTAACAAAGAATGGTTAATAAAGCAAAATTCTTATATGTACAAGCCTTTGGTTGGATTTTTTTAAAGACTTCATTAACGAGGTACGGTTCCATTGGACAAAAAAGATTGGGGATAATTTTGATCAGAATGAAGTTTGAAATTCGAAATTAACGAAGTGCTTTTGAATTTTTGTAGATAACAATGGACATTCTTTAGAATAGTTATGGTACCTACATAACTGCAGTTGACACTCTGTATCTGCAGTAATCTTTAGGCTTGCATTTACTGTGCTTGTTAAACAATTTTCGGAACAAAGCTACTAAAAGAAAAACAATTTTAACCTAGACGAGGTTAAAAATCGCAAATAAAATGTTGTTAAGATTAAAAATATTTATATTCCAGACAGCAAATGTTTTTGCAAAAGAATAAGCTTTGTTTATCTACGGTAAGTAGGTAATGTGTTCTGGCTTTTTTAATTTGGAGATGGCAACTCTAGACTACCCGTCAATAATAATAATTATTATTATTATTTTATTTTATGAGTATTAAAAAGTAGTTAAGCCAACCAGGTCATAACGGCTTATGACCATTTTAATTATTACCAGAAATTACGTATACATTTCACAGTATTACTCATTAAGGTGGGAGTATCAACATGCTTGCCAACCTATAACCTATTTCGCGTAGATTTATTTATATTTTCTAGCTTTTATACAAAATTTAAAGAAAAATAGTATCGACTTGATATTTTATAGGTAATAATTGACATATTTAATAAGTATCAAGGAATTTTATAACTTATTTTAGGAGAATTGTATAGCGAAAAATATCGGATAAGATTTTTTTTAACATTATTATGTCATTGTCACTCATTGTTCTTTCACTATACAATTCTCCCAAAATTAGCAATCAAATAAATTGATATTTTTGTAATATATCAGATACAACCTAAATAATGTACCGACGATATTCATTTTCTTTAAATGTTAGTTAATAAAATAATAAACCCAAAAAATCAACGCGAAATAGGTTATCGGTTGGCAATAGATTGAATGACGTTGAGAATTCAACCTTAAGCGAAATATATTAAGTTTCATGTATTTTAATTTTTTTAAAACTGTATTTTACTGTTATTACCATTTCGTTATCAGCACAAATATACAAGCTAATGCATATACGATTAAGGTGTACGTTTTCACAAAACCTTCTAAACATGGGACCCTACAAAAGTAGGAGTAATAGTAGTCGATTTCTTATCAATGTAGGCATTTATTTAGGCTGTATGTATAATATAAATAGGCCTTAGAACTACATGTAGTGTTTCAGTGTTAAAGAAGATTTATTTACAATTTTTGATGTATCATCTGTAGAATAAAAAAAATGTAGGTTTGGGTATATACAGTTGTATTCATAAAAAAAGCGTATTCTACAAGAATGATAGGTAAGTTTTGTCGTATTTGCGTAAAACCGGCTTGTCCAACTGATTGTTTATTGGAGGTTATCACACGTCATAGATTATCAAAAATACAAAGCATTGGCGTCGGTGTAATTGGCACTGCATTTAATAAACTTTGATAGAAGATAGAAGAACATAAAAATGCCTGGTCAGTTATCTGAAGTTGAAAAAGCTCATATTGTGACAATCAATGATTATTTTTTCTTTAAATTATATATACCGCAATCCTCAATTTTGGAACAGGGTCATTTTTACTGATGAAAAGACGTTCCAGTCGACTTATAACGGACAAAATCCGTATGTACCGTCTAAACAATACCAGACTTGAAGAGCGATATACTAACCCCCTTCTAGACCTGGGCGTTTATCTGTAAATGTTTGGAGCTGGATGAGTGTTTATGGACCTTGTGTGCTGGCGAATAGAGGGAAGATTCCAATTGAAAATATTTGGGGTATAATCGTAAAAAATATATATACCTAATCGAAATTTTAGGCCACAAAATTCAGAAGATTTATAGGAAATAATACATGCGTGCTGGAAAGAGCTTGATCCAAATATTGTATCAAATAATTCAGTCAATTCCGAGAGTGGCTTAAGTAATAGAAAAATAGGGATATATGATATTATATTTTATTTATTCTTGTTAAAGGTTTTTTGTTTTTATTGTAATTTTTATAAAACTGTTAAGATATTATAAAAGAAAAAAAATTAATTTTTGTTATTCTATTGAACTAACGCCCAACGCCAATGCTTTGCATTTTTAATAACCTTTAACATGCGATAAGCCGGTTTTACGTAAATATGGTTAAGGTTTCCTCTCATTCTAATTCGTGTACGCCTTTTTTATGAATACGTACATGTATATGTACAATAATTACCTACCGTATTTTATTTAGGTTTAGTTAAATACTAATGTAAATGTACCTTTTTGGTTGACTTGTTAGGTATACTTAAAAATATAATTGACTTTTTTTTAAATAAGAAAGTATCGATATTTGATGTCAATGGACAAATATAAATTAAAAGAAATGTAAACGATTAAAGCAAATACAACAACCTTCAAAATTTATTTTCACAGATATTAAAACAAACCAACCATCACTTTTATTTTACAGATGCTGCCTAAAATAGCTGTATTAGTATTATTTTAAATAAAACGTATCACAATATTACTTTATTATATCTATAGAAGTAAGTATATACAACAGAAGTATGTACACACTATATAACAATTTAAAGTTATATAGATATTTACAATTATTCAAGTTATGGCAAAAAATACAGATTCATGCACATTAAATCTTTAATAAAAAAAAATTAACGCCCCTAAAAAGTTAAAAATATTAAAGAAGTTTGCCTTTGCTTGAAGCCCTTCAAGACCATGATTGGATAGAGATGTAAGCAGTTTCTAATTTTCTTTTCTTTAAAGTCTAATCCAAAATAACCATTTTTAAAATGAAAAGAAAAAGTTCATGGTAAATAGTAAAAGCTGTTTGTCGCGTAGTATCTTCGTTTATAACTTTTACAGTTTCAAAGATGTACTACAGCCAGACAAATGCCTGAAAAAAAAATCACATCATATCTCATAATTCTTCCATTTTAGAGCATATTTCCAGGTTCACTTCTCGACGAGCCATGATAAACATGTCTTGTAGAATTCGGAGTAAAACTGGTCAAACCAGGAGCACCGTTTCTCCACGAAAGAGCTGGTGGACCAACTCGAGCATACACCGGTTGTCCATGACTGGAATTAGGAGACACCAGATCGGGAGGATTGCTTTCTTGCGAGTTTTTTCTGTGATGGTCTTTTTTGGAACGGCGCAGTGTATGGGCAGGAGCAAAGTAAGAGTCAGAGTAAACTTTTCTGTTATAGTAACCCCCGTTCGAGGCGGGATAAGGCGATTCGTCGTCGGTAGGAACAGATGGTGAGTTATTCCATAGCTGGAACAAATAAATCTAGTTGAAGTATTGTTCGTGAGTTTAAAATATTTTATTTGGTATTAATGGTAGCCTTGTCAAAAGTCAGAAAACGTGTACAAAGCCGTAATTATACAATACTTTTCACGCTGAATATGAAATACTTTTAATATTAAAAATGAAATAACTTACAGTTTGTGCTGTTTGTGACTTGTACTTATGTTTCGTTTTGATGTTGTCAATTATGTGTGGTGGACCCTTGCCAATAAATATACTTACAAGTCTACGACTACCAGTAACCAAAGTAGTAGTAGCATACGGCGCTGGAGAAGTGCTCCCTCCAGTACCATTATTACCAAGACTAGCATCTACTTCAGCATAGTCAGCTATCTGTGAACCCCTGTCAGTTCCCACATTTGGACTTGCATACTCTTGGACTTGCAGCAAGTTGTAATCGTTAAACTTTCTTCCTACTGGGTATCCATTTTCAGATCCATATTCCAGTTTATCGGGTCTTGAAGCGTATTGTTCCTTAAAATGAAGTGGGTTAGTATGAAGGTTGATGTTCCCATTCAACAGATTGCCCTTGCTTTGTGGAAGACTTCCATTGGAATACTCAGTCCTTTGCTGGGAGAACTCTTGATTGGGAGTAAGTTTTGAGTATTCGGGAAACGTTGTTGCATAATCGGGAATGTCTTTATCTAGCCACAAAGGAACTTCTTGTTTTGATGCTAGTGGTGTGCTGAGAACACCACCATTAGATCGGGAAGGTGTCATGGTCTTCTTGGAGAGGAGTTGGCGACGGCGGACGAAGAACATTGCTCCAAATAAGACTACCATGACTGAGATCATGCTGATGAGGAGTGCCATGAACCAAGTTTCTGTGATAAAGTCGCCTGATTGCATATCAGCTCCGATAGGCCTAAAACCAAAGTAATCAGCGTTTAAAGTGAAACACATTTAAATAAGTAATAATGCCAATGAAATGAAGTAAAAACCGAGATTACCTTTGTGAATTATTATCCATAACGGTGGTAGCAGGATCTAACCTCAAAGTCGACGCCGGGCTGAAAGGACCAAACCCAGCTCGTGTAGCAGCAGCCACCTTGACATAATATAATATCCCTGAAGACAGGTTGCCCAACAGAAACGTCGGAGCGGTACCAACGCTGATAACATTGGGTACATCGGTGTCGTTCGTCTTAACTTCCAGTTTATAACCCTCGAGTTCGCCATTTAGGGTAATTGGAGGTGGGGGTTTCCATTTAAGTTTTACTGAAGTAGAGTTCAGGAGTAGAGCTTCCATATTCGTCGGAGGTTCATTGGGTACTGCAATAGGAAAATGTTTATTAAAACCTAGATAAAAACGTTGGTCTTCGAAGTATATTTAATATGATGTAGAATCAGCCAAATAATAAAGACTTACCGTCTTCTAAAGTCCTCACAGTCTTAGAATTGGAAGGCTGCCCTTCAATAGCTTTGTAAAAAGGAATCAAGAAAAACTCATATCTGGACCATTTCTCCAAGTTATTGACAGTAAAACTGCTAGATCCACCAGTATGTAAAACAGTAAGCATACTATAACTCCTTGGCGCGTCTGGTGAACCGTCTATCGAAACATAATAAATGTAGAGTCCTTCAACAAAAGTCGAGTCAGTCACCTCCCACACAAGTTTCACTGCTGTAGAAGTAATTGGAATAGTATCAGTAAGTTTCACAACGTTAGGTGTAGTTACTAGACTAGCTCTAGCCTCACTTAAAATAGTTACTTCTGGGTTACCCCAATTTTGTCCTAAATCGGGTCCAACGATGACGGGTTCTGATAGAGGCGAGGGAGGACCTAGACCATGAGAATTCTCTGCCCTAACTAAGAAGGTGTAGGGTACTCCAGGCGATAGGAGATGTTGAGTAAAAGTTGGACCAAGTACGCGCCTTGCCACGACCGTCCAAGTTGGCGTTACACCCTCTTCTCTACCAAACAACTCGATTTGATAGCCGAGAAGACTGGAAGATCCGATTTTGTTGTTCTGTCCCCAAGTGATCGTTACGCTGCCTTCTGATTGGTTTAATGCATGCGGTCTACTTGGAGGCCCTGGTACCATCACTGCCTCGGGAGCTTTAAAGAAATTTATATTCGGATTCTTGGGATTCTCTACCAAAAGATGACCTGTCCACGTAGCCTTGCCCCCTCGTGACGATGCTACGCAAGTATACGCACCAGAATCATTCTTTTCAAGATTATATATCTCCACTTGCCCGGGATTTGTCATATTTATCCTATGAGACTGTGAAACAGGTACCCCTTCTTTATACCACGAAATCACAGGTTTTGGAGTTCCCGTGGCTTCGCAAATAAGATAGGCCACTGAGTGTATAGGTAGAGTTTGGTTACTGGGACCTCTGGTGATAACGGGAGGTGGTCTATCTTCTTTAGAAGTAATTGTCAGTCGCGTTCTTGTCGATACGGATCCTGCCTCGTTTACTGCTGAGCATATTATTACTGTTCCAGAGTTTTGGACTTGAGCATTTTTTAATATTAAGGTAGATTGTCCCTCTACGGATGTAAACGCCTCGAAATTTCCAGCAGGCGATCCTGGGTACACAAGCGATCTGTCGCCTTCAAAAGACCAGAAGACTAAAGGCCTCGGACTTCCAGTAACGTGACAGTGAAAAGAGACCTGCTGACCGGTTTCCACGGTTTGTGCCAGAGGCCTAGTAGTAAAGATAGGAGGAGCATGGACTGTCAAAAAGGCACTAGCGGATATTGCTCCAGCGAAATTGTCAGCATCACAACTGTATCTTCCTTGGTCCGTAAGGGTGAGATCTTCAAGGCGTAAGGTTCGATCTTCTAGGACCCTGACTCTACCCAAAGGCATGGTTCCTCCAGGGGCTTGTCTATTCCACAGGACGTCGGGTAATGGATCTCCTCCAACGGCGCATGGGAATTCTACTGTTGAGCCAACAATGGAAGTTAGGTCTTCGGGAGGACGGATCATGTAAGGTTTTACTGAAAAAAAAACAACATAGTATTCAGGAAAATTTTAATTAGAATGAGTAAATAGCACGTAAATAATATAAAGTTTGATGTTTCTGTGTCAATGAAATTCTTACCGTAAACTTTCAATATTGCCACAGCACTTTCTCGAATTCCGGCAGTATTTTTAGCAACGCATTGATATCTACCACCATCTAAGGGCTTGGAATCAGTGATGGCCAGATTGTAACCATCGACAAGTTTCAGTCTCCCTCCAAGCTCAAGAGTTTGTCCATCTTTCCTCCAGAACACGTGGGGTTCGGGAGTTCCTCTGGGAGGTGCGCACTCCATTATAATGTCTTCTCCTGCTGCCACTCTTCCGCTTTGAGGTTCTAGGCGGAATTCATCTCTTAGGACTGTAACAAAGACAACATATTTTAGTACTATTAATACTTTATTTAGCACATTTTTTTTATTTGTTTCGTGTTCAGTATAGTTCCTTTTGAGTAATCGGAAGAAATTTTTTAAAATATATAATATACATTATAGATATTTTTGTGAAAAATTACATTTTCTGAAGCCTAAATGACACCATTATTTTTCCACCCTTGTGCATATTGTGATCATAAAAACAACGTCTATCTATAAGAACGCATATGTTATTTTTAAGGCTTGATTCCTTCCTATTTTTCTTGTTTATCTTATTCCTTTTATCGTATTTTACACTCAGTTTGTTTGTTTTATGGCCTTATTTAAAACAGCGGAGAAATTTTATACACTTTAATTTAAAAGTTTCAAGCATTAAAAACTTTTTATAATAAAATTGATGGTATAAGATACATTTTAAAAGTTGTAAGTCATTTATTGGTAACAACTTATTGGATATTACAATCTTAATTTTCAGAAAGAACATCAGGTATTGTTTTAGGTGTACAATATTATAATTTTTAAGATTTTTTTAAAAGTTTGTTACCGAACAATATAATAGTATATAATAGTATATTATTTAACGAGCGTATAATGTAGGCCATAATAAAACGAGGATGAAGTTTACGGCACGAGCCAAAGGTGAGTGTTGTAAATCATCCGAGTGTACCTATTATGGTTCATTAGACGCGAGTCAAATACTATACTTTATCTAAAACCATCCATTTATACAGTGCCTGAAAAAAAGTTGAGTTCATATGGGAAATATAATAATTATTACACTTGTTGTTTTATGACAATTACACTTGTTGTATTATTATCAGAAAAAAAGTTGAGTTCATATGGGAAATATAATAATTACACTTGTTGTATTATGGATAGCATAATGCTTTTATTATCAGAAGCATTATGCACCTATTATTAAATGGTTGTAGATAAACTTGTTAAAATGTATAGCCACTTGCTAAATAAATCTTTTTACTACTACCTACTACTACATTAAGATCATTTTGCATTTGGGTGAAAACAACTGCACGTATTGACATGACATTGACATTATTCTGTTTGAAGTCACTATCTGGAAATTTATCTTTAGTAATGCTATAGTAGTTTTCGAAATCATTTCTTTCATTATTCAGAAACTTAATTATTGATTTCAATAACTGTACTGCTACTTCCATCGTAAGAGATCGACTTTGTAAACTAACATTTACTTTATTTACGGTTGTTAATACATATACACCGGGACCGAGGGGCCCCCAAGACAGCGGGCCCGGGCCCGGTGGGCCCGTACATAAAGACGGCACTGGCGATGCCCTCTTAAGTAATCTGCTACATAATTCAAATAAATAACCTATTATTGCATTTGGCAATAGTTCAGTACAAAAATTAAATATTTAATAAAATTTAATAATTAAATTCAGCCCCATGCAATACATAAGTCATTGATTTTATAGTAAATCCCTCATTTCGTGGCGTTATTGATAAAATCGTTCTAAATTAAAATTACATGCATAGGATTATTGAGTGCTGTTCAGCGAGTAATTATTTAAAACTAATTAAATAAATTATTCGGTTAAAAACGCAGGGGGCGTGGGCTCAAATAAATTAATTTTGGAATTATTTTGTTATTTCATTTTGATAAGCACAATATTAGCGAGGTCATTTATTATGCTACTATTTATTTATAATATTACCATGGTATTAGCATTTGCAATTATCAGATATTTATGCTAAAAGAGTTTTTTTTATGCCAAGGGCGTAACCAGGAGTAGGTTGGCCCTAAGCTTCCTAATATTTTCTCTTTGTACATTTGTTTACTAACTTAAGAAAAATGAGAAACGTCGGTTTTGGCAAAACTAATTTAATTAGATAAAGTTTGCATCAAACATTACATACTGATCAATAACAATTTCAGTTTTTGAAGCAAAATAAATAATTGGAAACAAAAAGTTTACACAAAATTGCATTAAGATTACAAATGAAATAAAGGCAAATGGTTTTCCATCGATGTATAAAAGTTAATTTACGAGGGTTGATCAAAATTTTCAAGAACCTGACAAAAAATAAAAATTGTATTAGACTGTCAAAATTTCGTACAAAGGCTAAAAATGCCTAAATAAACAACTTTCTCAAATAATCAAATAAAGTTTTTCGATATTTTGATAAATAAATGCATTTTTGAACCTATTTTATTAAAAATGTCAAATTTGACAGGTAACGCAAGTCGTGCAGCTGCTTCAGTATACGTCATTTCTGGTTTTTAGGTAAGCAAAAACTAACTGCTTTTTCATTTTTTACCTATACCTAATAATAAACAAAAGTCCCATTTGATGCGGACTTAGTTCTTGCGGACACTGTACTGGCTTTCCATTACCACTGCCCAATGGCGCCCATAGGGGGGGGGGGGGGGGAGGGGCAAAACGGGCACTTGCCCACATTACTATTTTATTTCCTAAATTCAGTATAAATATTAAATAGTACAGTGGTTAGTTAGTAGACCAACAAATCACTAAACTGAACAATTACATAATAAAAACATATCAATAAATTAATACATTAGGCATAAGTTAAAGAAATAGTCTTATACAGTGTCACCAGTAAAGTCCGCATCATATGGGATTTTTTTATTAATATCTTTATTCAAAATTTGACTTTGGCATCAAGTTCTGCATCGATCGAGATGAAAATTAGGCAAACAAATAGTAGTCACGTGATTCGCATTATCTGTCAAATTTTAATTTTTTTTCAAAAAATAATTCAAAAGTGGGGTTATTTCTGAAAATATCGAAAACAGTTATAATTTTTTTTATGCAGTTTCTAGCCCACATGCAAAATTTCAGCTGGATAAGATAATTTTGATTTTTTACCTATATTTTGTGAATTGCACCACTTTTGCAAAATAAGACTCAACGCAACCTATACATAAAATTTCTTAGTTTTGACAATGCTTTATTTCAGATACATTTAATATGACGCTAGTTTAAAGAAAATGTGTGTTTTTCTACAAAATCAAAATTGGGCTATTAAAATTTGGTCGCATGTGATGCAAAGTTCATTTGTTTTTGACCCTGTATAAGTTAACTTCATAAAATACGTATTTTTAGATTTTAAATTAAATCGTTGAAAATAGATAAACTTTACGTTAAGTTAAACTAAAATTTATTTTCCACTTAATAAACACTTTACTGATGACACTGTGTTCTTTTTTGTCTTAATATTAAGGTGTATTACTTTCAGACACAAACTATGTTTTTAAAAATACTTATTTTATGAAGTTACCTTATACAGGGTCAATAACAAATGAACTTTGCATCACATGCGACCAAATTTTAATAGCCCAATTTTGATTTCGTAGAAAAACACACATTTAATATAAGCATTGTCAAAACTAAGAAGTTTTATGTAGGTTACGTCGACTGTTATTTTGCAAAAGTGGTGCAATTTACAAAATATGGGTAAAAAATAAAAATTATCTTATCCAGTTGAAATTTTGCATGTGGGCTAGAAACTGCATTAAAAAAAACCTTTCCCTATAACTTTTTTTTGATATTTTCAGAAATAACCCCACTTTTGAATTATTTTTTAAAAAAAATTATAATTTGACAGATAATGCGAATCACGTTAAGTACTACTATTTTTTTGCTTAATTTTCATCTTGATCGAAGCAGAACTTGATGCCAAAGTCAAATTTCGAATAAAGCTATTAATAAAAAAAATCCCATATAATGCGGACTCTACTGGTGACACTATATATAAAAAGTATTGTTTAAGTTTTTGCCCCCCCCCCCTGAAAAACGCTCTATGGACGCCCTTGCCACTGCCCAAGAAAATAAATCAAAACCATTACACCATTTCTTTGAACCGCTTTTTCAATAAACATTACAAGCGTATTTTCTTCCCTTTAGCGCAACATATTATAACAAATGATCCTCCTAATGACTTAACAGGAAAATTACAATCGACGCTTTTCTTTAAGCGAAGCGATACAGGTAGCAAAAAAATTCGATCGATTTTCTATCGAGAGGCAATCCACACCCTCGATTTGTGAAATTGTTCTATTTGTTAAAGAAAATTGATAATCTCGTTTTTCCCCGTTTTTTCTTTGCACACAGCATTGTATCTCGATGATTATAATAGGTATGGGTTATTCTATCCCAAACGGAATATTTAAGTTTTCAGATAAAACTTATTTTTGTGTGCCAATGTCTGTTCAATAACCGCTGACCGTTGCGTCATATTCTCCATCGTCGTAAATTAATTCAGTCTGCTGGACTTACCGGTGGTAAAGGTTATTATTTTTCTTAGGCTTGATCTACATAAAGACGAATGCACGTGAACAAGTAAAGTACAAGCTAGTTTTTTAAAATTTTTAATTGTTATATTTATACTGGTAATGGTCTTTTAGGCACGCGACGTGAAAATTGTCCAACGAGGCAAAGCCGAGTTGGACAACACGTCAAAGTGACTAAAAGACATTGTTTCGTAACGAATTGTATATGTCGTAGGCTGATAGTGAAATCCGTCATTTCATGAAGCGCCGGCAAATTGTGTAATAGGTATATTGGTAACTGGTTTGTTCGGGTTTGTCAGAGCATTTTTTTAAATTTTTATAAAATAATATTAGTTGAAAAAATTTAATTAAAAAAAAAATGCTATGGGGAACAACGAACAAACCAGTTATCAATATACCTTTTAGACGGAATTACACAATCTGCCGGCGCTTCATGAAATGACGGATTTCACTATCAGCCTACGACATATACAATATTTTTTCTACTGAGGTTTTATAATAAAAAACTTAATTTTACTAACATTTTATTACCTGTTTCATTTAGACCTTTCATGTCAAAAATTGACAGTTGCCAAAAAATATTAAATTATACCTAGTCTGTGGTTACGTTTTAATTGTAAATAATTACCTGCGTTACTTTTAAGCACGTTGCTCCTGGTAACGTGCTTAAAAGTTTTTTAAGCACGCTGTGCTGACGCTGACAATCGAAAAGAGGTTATTATAAAACGTCAGTAGAAAAAAGTAGTTTATTCAGAGTAAAAGGTATTATGGGATGAAACATTTTGTTTTACAAAATCAGTATGACATTTTTAATTGATTTAAATTTACTAAAAAATAAATAAAACTCATTTATAAAATTTAAAATTAAATCATATATTTTTTTGTCTAGTGCATCTCTAGCGCATCAGCACAGAATATATAGCTACGCGTACATTTTGTATGGCTTCATTCCACAGACCCAAAACTACGTAATTTGTTACAGGATGCATAGAACTTTAGAACTTATATTTGCATCGTAATAGTGCTTACATTCCGACCAAACCGTTTCAATAGGATAAAGTGGCCAGTGGCGTAGCCAGAGTTGCTTCGTAGGGGGGGGGGGGGATATAAAAACATCAAAGTTAGTATATACTCTTCTGTAGACTGGTGAAAGGTAACCCAAAGTTACATCTCGCAGAAATCAAATGCAATATATTCTCTTAATACATGTATCTATTTACCACAAAAATGAAAAATGGTTATAAAATAAAATCTAATCGTCGTGGTTTCTTGGCTAGTTCGTCAAATACTGCATCAACATGAAGTACGATTTCCCTGTGGATGCTTAACATTGCTAACCCATTAAGTCTATTCTGAAATATTGAAATAAAAAGCGTAATAATGATATTGCCATTTTATGAACTAAACTGGGCTGATCAACATGAAGAATATTATCGCCCACGTTCTCAGAGGTTTCGAGAAGTCCCAGAATACTCTTCGTTTTTCTCTGTATTGCTGTCGGCCTCCCAATCTCTTTCTTTTCGCTTAAAAAAGCCAGTCAATTTTGACTGCTGCATTGTAAAAACGTTTCTTTTCACGCAATATTTTAATTGATATTATAATTAAGCTTACTAGGCCCTGCATAGCCTGCGCATCAACAACTACTAAAAGCCTGATCAGACGATTCTAGTATTCTAGTAAGCCTTGTTGCCAATGTTGCCACTAAAACGCATTTGTAACAGGTCATGTAACATTACGCAATAATTTTTTTAATTTTTTTTGCATGGTTATGGGGGGGGGGATATATCACCTATATCCCCCCCCCGTGGCTACGCCACAGAAAGTGGCAATGATAAGTAGGAAGTCTTAAAACTCGATGTCCATGTTGCAATGCTAGTTCGTCCAACCTATTAAAATATAAATATTAAAAAATGCAATAAGTAATCTTTTTGACCAACTTGTATTTGCATTTTTTTTAATTAGCCCAGATGATGTGGTGGCGTTATCCATGATAATAAGCGGCGGTTCTTCCAAGTTTGCTAACAATTTTTCTTCAAACCGTTTCTCAAAGTTTTACTATTCATCGAATCAAGATCATGACCAGATTTCAGGCCAGACTTGAATATATACTTGCATTATTCACAAATCCATTTTCTAAACCAACATGTAGAATAATATACCGTTCACCCTCTGATGATTTTTTTTAACTGTATGAAGATTATCATCTTGCCAACTTTGCCTAAAAGCCCAGTTACTGTATATCCAGGTTTCATCCAGAAAAACAGGTTTTAAAGGAAATTGAGAGTTGCCATTATTCTTAAAATTCTCTTAAAATTTCTACTCGTTTTTGGGTTACATGGGGTTGCTCTATGAAAAAACGCCTGTTTGATACAGTACATCTAAGCCATTTAAATTTAAATTTTCGTAAACAGTCCGCTAATGAACCAGTGGATATTTCAAGACCTTCAATGATTGAAAGGCTTAGTTGTATTGAGCGAATGGTATCGTGTTCACCTGCTCCATAGATCTCATAAATACGCTCTCTTATAGAAAAATCGATGCCAAATCAATCAATAAACGTTGATTCAGAAAAGGAAAAAATTATTTAAAGTAATTTTTTCCCTACTCGAATAGATTCACTCTTACAAGAAGAAAATTTAGTTTACGGTAAACTTTTGTTCATTTTTCTTTTCCGGGGCTCCGGTCGGACCAAATTTTCTTGTTTTCCCATTTTCGTGATTCCAGGTTGCGTGCGTATGTGTAGTAATTCGTGTGAATTCTACCAGAAGTTTTGAAGAAAAATGGTGTTTTGGGGTCTGTAAATGATTTTATAAATGCTCTTTTTGTTTTTCGAGATGTAGATATATGCTTTTCAATTAAGAAGTTAAATAAATACTTCTAGTTGAAACAATAAAATTGTAGTTTAGAGTTTAGATCTATGGGAAATTAAGTTGGAAATGAAATTATAAAAGAATGCTTGCTACAATTATTATAATATCAAACTCAAAAGCTATGAGTAATCGATTAGATTTGAACCAGTGCCCCCCCCCCCTTTGCAAACGTTTGCAGGAGCCCCGTCTCTATAACGAATGCAAAATGATAATTCTTATTTTCATTACTATTAGGTTCAGGTTTATGAATTTTTGAATTCGTTAATCGTGTAATAATTTAATTAGGCTTAAACCCACATTATGTGTTAAGTACCTACTATTAAAACAGCAAACAATTCGAATTTATTTTATAATCCTAGGTCGGCTGGTAGACATAACATAGGGAGTAATTAAGTCATTATACGTAGTATTCCAGCTAACATGATGCAAAATCAAATTTTGAAAACACCACTTATAATGTTACTTACCATGTATGGTAGTAACGGGGGTAGCAGTGATCGAGCCTCATGGAATCCAAAAGACAAAAAACAGTAAAACACATGAACACTCAACAAGTCTGCACAAACATTATGCCACTAAGTACTATACAAGCACATCGTCGAGAGTTTTTTTTTGCAAAATCGTTTATAATTTCGTCGATATTTAATGTTTTCACAAACTCGTGTTCGATACTGATTAAGGATAAATCCGAAAGGCGTTGTTGTCCCATGGTGTTACCTAAATAGGCTTTTACTATTTTAAGTTTGGAAAAAGATCATTCCGCTGATGCCATACTAACTGCTAAAGTTAGAAATAACATCATTGCACTAGATACATCTGGAAAATTTAAAGAACATACTGATTTTTTATTAATAAATGATCCCCAAGTTCATACACTGTTTTTAATTTTGAAATATTATCTCCAAGTCCCTTTCTGAGGCTTACAAATTGACTAGGAACGTCAATGGACAAGTTTCGCTTGTAAATTACGCGCTGGCACGTATAATTTTTCTTTACTTAACGAAGTTAAATTCTCATAAAATAATATGTATATTATATTATAGGAAGCATCATTATTTCATCGGTTTGATTTCGGCAACCGCCAAATAATTATTCCCATCGCTAATTCAAAACGTCTATGGTTGATGGCTACATCAATCACTGGTCTTGTATAAATGGTTTGTTGGAGACAACCGCGCTTGTATCGGGGATGTTACATGAGAGACAAGTGAATTACCCCTAAGTAAATAATCCAATTTTGGTTGTGCATACTGGCCTGTGTGTGATGTGTTGTTGGTAAAGTGGTTTGTTAATACCTTGGTTAGTGTCATTAAAGGCAGCATTAAATAGGTTTAATGCACTTTATCGATGTTTTACCGGCTAACATCCCTGGGCCATTGACGTAACTAGGGGGGGGCTCATGTTTTCGCCCCCCAGCCTTAATATTTCAGTATTTATATTCTTCCAAATCAGGACCTACCGTGCGAGCAAAAATTATTTTTGCTGTTTACAAAATTAACAAGGTGGAACCAGGCTTCATCCGGAAAAAAACGTCAGGTCTAATAAATCACTTCTTCCCAATAATTTGGGTAAACCATTGAGAGTAATTCCTACGTCTTTCGAAATCTGCGGCTTGCATTTCTTGGAATACTTGCACTTTATAAGGAAATAAATTTAGCTGCTTCTCAAGAATAGTCCTCTTATACAATTTGTTGGCGTATTTTGCATTATTTGACGAACGTTTGCAACAAGTTCTTCTGCTCTTACAGATGGTCTTCCTGCTCCTTTTTTGTGTTGTATAGAACCTGTTTCCCTAAACACAGCCACGGTTCTTTTCAGGCAATGATAAAAATCCCCAGCAATAAAAGCGACGTCAGAAAAATGTTCGGGAAAATCGTCACAAACTCGGAAAATTTCAGGAGTTGGTTCTCTAAACCTACGTTCTTTTTTCATTAAAAACTCGGCGACTGCCGGTCTTGGATCAAAATGGGCTGTTCCAACTCCATTCAATGACACTAAGAGGCGATCATTCATTGTATCTTCATTTAATGAAATTCTTCCTGGCGTTTTTAGTTTGTTGTAATGGGAAATAATCCTCTCAGTAGTCATTGAATGAGGACTTATTAGCAATAACGAGACTAAAAGCTTTTGTAATATATCCTTAGTGCAAACTATAAGTTTTCTTAATTTATTAGCAAGTCTAGTGCCTTCATCGGGAATATCAATGTCTGAAATTTCTTGAATTAAAGGCCAGCAATCACACACGGATGTCGCAAAATTGGACACTTCATCTGAAACGAAGAGATTCTCAACTAATGGTCGGCCTACGGATATCATTTTAGCTTCGGCACAAATAAGGTTTGACCCCCCCCCCCCCCCCCCAGAATTAATTTCTGGATCCGCCCTTGAGCATACGAGCCTTCTTGTATCGCATTTTATCCAAATTAAACCAAAATACTATTTATACCGCCATAAATAACGCAACAGGAAATTTCACTGAATTTTCATTGACACCTTACCCTCACCAATTAAAGTTTTCTCTTCGAAAATACAACAAAATACCCTAAATTTACCCTCGAAATGCAATCGTGTCTCCTGTCGACGCATTCGTTACGAAATAATTGTAAAACGTCCGGCCAATTCCGATTTTTCCAGCTAAATAAAAATTAATGTCTCTGCGGGTCGATAAAGTCAAATTTAAAGTCAATTTTAAACGGGAGAGGGCAAATCGGGGTCCCGAAGCGGAAATTGGGATAGTTGCCGATGCGTCGATTCAGGAGAATTGATTTGAATTCACTGATATATCAATCAGCGATGTTCATTTCCCGTTGTTTTGGGACATTTGGGGTATTTCTTGTCGCGAAGCTGATTGCTTCTATAGATAAGTTCGGCAAAAATACAGCTTGCATCAGCAACGCTTCATGTGTTTATTATAAAATAACTTTAATATATAAAATTTATTTAAAATAAAAATAATAAGTAGAGTAATCGCGTCCGTATAATTTAATATTCTTTGCTAACGAACTTTAACGTGTGAAAAGACCTGCATTTTGCATTGAAGTACACAGGGATGTCAAAAACAATGGACTCCCTGGGGCCGAGTAGACGTTGACAGCTTTTTCGTCCTTGTTAGGAACTCATCAGAATGCCACACCCCGAAGCAACTCCACTGATAACACTGCTGCAGCGCATTTAAACCCTGCTTAATAAAATAGCAAGTAAATAAGACGCAACGCCATCACGTTGGAATCAACAACGATGCAAAATACAGGTACAATGAAGTGTGGATGTGAAAGGATCCAAAAAACAAAACGGCGCAAACACACTTCAGTATAGGGTACGACATTTCGTACTTTCTCTCGCTATTTTATTAAGCAGGGCTTAAATGGGCTGCAGTGTTATCAGTGGAGTTGCTTCGGGTTGTGACATTCTGATCAGTTCCTAACAAGGACGAGACAGCTGTCAATGTCTACTCGGCCCCAGGGAATCCATTGTTTTTGGCATCCCTGTGTACTTCAATGCAAAATGCAGGTCGCTTTTTATACTTTAAAGTCCGCCAGGCAAGCATATTTTTCGTTGATAAAATAATAATGTTTTTGTTATAAAATAAACGAAAAAAAAAAACATTTTAAAATTTCCTTTTTATCCATCAATTACCTTATCGGAACAAACCTTGTTTTGATACAGTGGCGAGTGTAAACAACTCATTAATGCAAGGAAAACAAGATTCGTAAACCCCATTACGACGGGCCTTTGACCCACTGCGTTGTTTCCTCAGTCCCTACTAAAAAGGGTAGGATTTAACAAAATTGTGTTAAACGAAGTGGGAGATGTTACGTAAGCATATGAAGTGCAAATTTGTGTGTTTGGACAATTTTCGTCGCCTGACGAAACCACAATTTTGTAAAAGACCTGGTCCAGACATGGTACATAATATGGTACATGGTACATATATTAGCCAGCCTCCTAGGAACACCCAGCCAAACTAAAATCTATAAAAATAATCATCTTTTTATCCGCATCGATCCACCCACTATTTTAATTAAAAAAGCTGTAATAGACGCTGCAAATTGGATCTCTATAAAATATCGCCTGTTAATGAGGAAAGAGGAATAATCTTCCCTGTTCCGCTTTACCCCGCACTTCCCTAATCTCTTAGTGTAATGCCTTCGCTGATTATCAATTAATATCTAAGGAATTTAATTGCTTGAGGTAAATCTAGTGAAATGAGATTGATACCCCATTATCTTTATCAAAACAATCCGACAAGCTGTCAAATGCAAATGTACACCAAAAATGCATGCATGAAAGCTCATTTTAAATATACCATTGGCAAAATACGAAAATTAAAAACATTAAAGTCATGAGCCTAATGAATAAAAATTAAGCAATTACTTGAAGCAATTACTTTTTAGTAAAAGCAATTGCTTGACTAGCAAATGCTGTAAGTAAAAGCGATTGCTAGATCTGAATATGAATAAAATTTTGAAGCAATTGCTGTTTTTCTTACACCTCTGGAGCAAATGCTTATTTAACACACGTTTAGACGTGGCTTACCCACTTATTCAGATTATAGATTTCATGTTCAGTTTGGTGCCTTATTTGCAAAAGAGTTGACGTAAATACAACAACGTTGGTCTATTTATTTAGTACCTACAATAGTTATCTGTTGAAGTAGTTCACCCCTTAGCAAAGAATCTCTAATATTAAATAAGTATTCGACTTTAAAAAAAATATATTTTGGACATTACATTGACAAATTTATTAACTGACTCAACTGGTACATAACAATATAAATATAGGGTTAATAGAAATACACACAGATGATAAAATAAAGTAATATTTTCAACACTTTCCCTCATCAAGTGATTTATTTAACCCAATAATCTCTAACAAGCACTTTAGTCTTGGCTTGAATAATGGCTTGGTCATTAGATCGGCAGGTTGAACAGAAGTGGCAATTTTTAAAACTTCAATCTCTTCTTCCATCACCAGTTCACGTACAAAAAAATGTCTAATTCTAATATGTTTTGTACGCCTATGGAATTCCGGATTCTGAGCTAATCTAATAGCGGCTTCATTGTCGATATTTAGAACAGGAATGGATTTCAGTTCAATCACTTCTTCATAAAGTCTCTTAAGCCATATTACCTCTTTTGCAGCTTCACTTGCAGCAACAATTTCTGCTTCAGTAGTGGAAATTGCAACTGAAGACTGTCGTTGACTAAGCCAAGATACGGCTCCTCCAGCATATAGACACACCACCCCTGTAGTTGAGCGGCCTGTTGTTTCATCACCACCATGATCAGCATCGCTGTAACCTTCAATAATATGTTTCTTATGCCTTGATTTATAAATTATTGCATAATTAAGTGTCCCCTTTAAGTATCGGAAAATTCGCTTCACTTTAACAACGTCTGAAGGTGTAGGATTTTCTAAACTTCTTGAAACTACCCCAACAGCATATGCTATATCAGGTCTAGTACCAGTCATGAGGTACATTAGGGCACCAACAGCTTGCCTATAAGGAAATTCTTTTGAATTAGAGCCTTCTTTTGTATCCTTCTCAGGCTCAACAATTTCTTTAATAATTGGTGTAGATACTGGACGGCACTCAGTCATCCCAAATCTCTCCAAAACTTTCTTGGCATAAGCTTCTTGGCTTACTCGCACAGATCCATCATCACAGGTTTCTATTTCTAATCCCAAAAAATAATTTGCAGGTTTAACCGTAATGTCAAACTCCATTTTCAAATTTTCAATAAAAACATCTTTCATAGAGTCATTATTACATGCAATAATACCATCGTCTACATAAAGTGCTAATAACAACGTGCTTCTTTCTTCTTTCTTAATAAATAAACATGGATCAGCATCACTCTGTCTGAATTCTAACTTTCTTAAATAATTTACAAATCTTGTATTCCAACAACGAGGTGCCTGCTTTAGACCATATAAACTTTTCTGAAGATAACATACACGATTAGTGCCATCTTCATAACCTTCTGGCTGCTTCATATACACCTCCTCCTTTAGATCACCATATAAAAATGCTGTGCAGACATCAAATTGAGTTAATTTCATATGTTCACTGGCAGCAATACTTAAAACAGCTCTTATAGTGCCTGATTTTGCAACTGGGCTGAAAGTTTCGGTATAATCAGTGCCCTTTTTCTGTGAAAAGCCTTTTACAACTAATCTGGCTTTGTACTTATCTATTGAACCATCTGGGTATGTTTTAACTTTATACACCCATTTGCAAGATATAGCTCTTTTTCCTTTAGGTAAATTTCCAAGAACCCAAGTGTTATTTTTGCTAAGTGATTCTAACTCTTTCTGCATCGCTAATAACCATTGCTCTTTTTCTTTACCTCCAATAGCTTCCTGAAAACTTGATGGCTCCTTGTATTGCATAATGTCTGAAGCAACTGTCATTACAAAATCTTCAAATCTGGCAGGTTTTTTCATCGTTTCTCGGGGTCTTAAGACTTTACTGGAAATTGATTCTTCTAACATACTTTCATTGTCATCAAAATTAACATTTCCGGTATTTTCTATATCTTCAGCATCTTCGATTTCTGGAAACAATTTAGTTGTCTCGTTTTCTTCACTACATTTTTCGGTATCTCTCTGTTCTGGGACTTCTTTAGGTATTTCCACATCTGATTCATTTAACTGAAAATACGTTTTCTCATTGAATGTGACATCACGTGATCGTATTACCTTCTTAGCCTCTTTCAACCAAATACGATATCCATCATCATTGTCATATCCAACTAAAACACCTTTTTCAGCCTTCTTGTCCATTTTCTTCCTACGTTGCTTAGGAATATGGGCATAGCATATACTTCCAATGATTCTTAAATGTTTTAGGTTAGGCTTCTTTCCAAACCAAACTTCATGTGGCGACTTTCCCTCAACACCAGAAACTCCAGATCGATTTAAAATATAAGCAGCAGTATTTATCATCTCTGCCCATAAAGATTGAGGAATACCTTCACCAGAATGTATAAGTGACCTTGCAGTCTCCACTATTGTCCTATTTTCTCTTTCTGAACATCCATTTTGCTGTGGAGTATAGGGCATTGTTCTTCTTAGTCTTATTCCATGCTGATTTAATATTTGCTCCACTCTGTTGCAAACAAATTCACCTCCGTTATCCGATAAAAATACCTTTACAAAATATCCATCAACTTTTATCTGTGCTAAGACAATTTTTAATTTGTCAGCGACTTCAGATTTTTCTTTCATAAAATAAATGAAGCGATATCTGCTAAAGTCATCTTTAAACACAACATAGTATTTGTTACCACCTTGGGAAGCTTCAAATGGTCCACATACATCAGCATGTATAAGTTCTCCTGGTGATTTAGCTCTTTCCCTACTTTTAAACTTTAGTACATGAGATTTTCCATACATACAGCCTTCACAAAGTTCAGAATCCAATTTTACACTGATTCCAAGTTCACGTTGTAAAATCATCTTAACGTGTCTTTTATTTTGATGTCCTAGTCTCTCATGGTATAGTTGAAGTAAATTTTCATTGTATATTACATTTGCTTGAATTTCTTGTTCTGGATGCACATTTTCAACATCTAACTTAAACAATCCTCCATATTTACTTCTTGATCCAATTAATACAGTCCTTCCATCAATATCAAGAGTACACGTTTTTGAACTGGAAACAAATTTACTTTTTGGATTTCGATCTTGTGCTGCTAAAACTGAAAACAGATTTTTCTGTATCGTTGGAACTAACCAAACATCAGAAAGCTCTAGTCTGTTTTTCTGCCCTTTCATTTCTGCTTCAACGAGAACTGTACCTTTTCCCAAAGCACCAACTGTTTCGCCATTTGCTGTAGTAACTATATGAGATTCCTTAAATGGTTCGAATGTTGTAAACAAATTACTGTTGTTACAAATATGATTTGTTGCACCATTGTCGACATACCAATTTTCTTCATGATCGCGTTTACTTATTACAGCACTAGTTACAGTCATCAAAGTAATATTTGCACGTTCATTCATCTTCGGCTTTGGAGGTTTCCCATCAGCTTTCCACTTTCTACATTGTTTGACTACATGTCCCTCCTTTTTGCAATAATGGCATATCCATTTCTTTGGTTTACCACTAAATTTTGATAAATTCGCCTTTTCAAGTACTAAGGCCTCGTGGCGTTCTTCACTTTTACTGGATAAAGCCTTTTCATAAGAACAAAGCTGGGTCGTCAAATTATCTAAGGTACGATCTGACCTAGACATCAGCATCCAACTTGATTTGAATGAAAAATATTCTTCAGATAAGGTCCCTAGTATCTTGCAAATCAATAACAATTCAGGTAAATCACAATTGCACGTTACACCTTGTGCTGATTTCTCCTTGGAAATTTCAACTTGCAATTCATTCCACAAATTTTTCAGTTTAGAAGTATGAGTAACTATATCATCCTCAACTTCCCTTTTATAACTGAAGAATTGCATGCATAGGTCATAGGTTTTTTCTTCAATGTTTCCATCATACAATCTGTGAAGTTCTAACCATACCTCTCTTGCACTTGAGAATCGCATAACCTTTTGTAATGTTTCTTGTGTCATATTGATGGTTAAGACAAGCAAAGCATTACTGTCAGCTTGAGTGTAATAGGTTAAGTCTTTGTCATATTTGATAATCTGCTCTCCACTAGCATTTTCAGGTAAAGGTAAAGGTGATACTAATTTACCTTCTACAACATTTACAGCGCCTGAAATGCTTCTAAACAGAATACATATTTTATATTTCCACGTCGACCAGTTGCTTTTCCCTTCCAATAATCCTATTTGAACCTTACTTGCGTCCATCTTATATTACGCTTTATTCAATGACTACTTTCGGAAAAACTCTTTCACTTATTCTTCACTTATTCTTCACTCTTCTAGGGAACCACGCTCTGCTACCATGTTGAAGTAGTTCACCCCTTAGCAAAGAATCTCTAATATTAAATAAGTATTCGACTTTAAAAAAAAATATATTTTGGACATTACATTGTCAAATTTATTAACTGACTCAACTGGTACATAACAATATAAATATAGGGTTAATAGAAATACACACAGATGATAAAATAAAGTAATATTTTCAACATTATCTGTTACGTTTTTGTGGAAAATAGGAAACTTATATTTGTGATATGGCAGATTTCCGTGAAAATGAGAAAAGTGATAGTAGTGATGAAGAAATTAAAGACAAGCAATGGATATTCGTTCACAAATTAAAGGAACATAAATAAATCTCTCTGACCACAACCGTTTAGCTTCCACAATAGCTTCAGCACTCGTAGGAAATAAAAAAAAATATTGGCCTTCTCCAAAACTGCATCCATTATAGAAGTGTATATCTTACAGATAGTTAGTTTGGTGAACACCGAGTTCTTCACCTACAGAATTTTGAAAGCCCGGATCCGACAATTTCCACAGAAAGACTTTAACCTTATTTAAAGGCGACAGTGCACCCCCTCGCGTTTTACCAGTATCAGTCAAAAAATAATTTGCCAACCACTCAACATTTTCTTAGTCAAATCGATATAACTTTCCGAAATCATCATATCTGCAATTTTTACGTACACTGTAGATTTTTCTTTTACGGACGTTCATAAATTCAGCCATAATTGAAGACACACATTAAGAGCAACGCACGTGTATGCAGCGCAGAACTAAAGTTGACTACTACCAAGCAAATGATGCAGGGGTCGACCAACCTTAAAAAGTTGAAAGCAATCGCTATACTTACTAGAAAAAGCAATTCCTTAATTTATTCATCACATTTTAAGCAAACGATAGCAATCGCTTCTATTTTTTAAGAAAAAGCATTAACTAGAAGCAATTCCTGCACTTTTAGGCAATTGCTGGACGCAAAAGCAATTACTTTAGTTTTTATTCATTGGTTTTCAAGAAATTACTTTACTTGGATTTTATAAGAAAAAGCGATTGCTATATTTTTATTCATTAGGCTCAATTTAATTTCTTTTATTGATTTTAATATATAAATGTTAAATCAACAAGCATACGTACCTAAGATAAATCGACAACTCAGTTTTTTCCTCTAATTAATTAGAATCTGACAACAACAAGCCGTAAGTAATCCACTTTCCTCTCCACTTTTTTCCCTTTTCCATTGATTTCCAAGAAATTCTATACGATTGAGATCAGAAAGCAATCAAACACCGCTTTGAAGGAAATTAATGAAAATCTGGAATTCTGGCAAATAAGTTTGTCATTATGGATTTATTGATCGTTGTTTGCTGTCATCATGGGTTACATTTAATTGCAATAATATTTTAAAGAAATAGAAATTCAAGGAGTAGTACGGAAGAAAGTCTGATAATTGGGGATTCATGGGTTAAAATTTTCAAATTCCCATCCTGAATAATTTTAGGTTAACTGCTGATTGCTTTGGCAGAGGCAGTGGCGTATCAAACACCCCCGCAGACCCGATGGGGCCCGGCCAGCCGGGGGGCCCACACCGACTGCCCCTTCAAAACTTGCTGCCAGGTTTTCCTTTCATAGGTATTTCATTTCATAATTAATTTTATTTTTTTATATCCCTAGTATTTTCAATACTAAAAACTCTCGACGATCTGGTCGTTTTGTATAATACCTTTTATAGTACTTAGTGACATCATGTTTGTGCAGACTTGTTGAATGTTCATGTGTTTTACTGTTTTCTGTCTTTTGGATTCTATGAGGCTCGATCACTGCTACCCCCGTTACTACCATATATGGTAAGCAACATTATAAATGGTGCAGGTGTTTATATAAACATGTCGTAGCATGATAGAATGTCCCCTATAAACAGCAGTGAGATGTCGCCTCGCCGCAAGCGTGCTTTTGAAACTTTTAAAACTAAAATAACATCGTTGATCTTGTAACAAAAACATGTTTTACATGTTTCACATTCAGCTTTTACAAATTTTCTTACATGCAAGTTTTTAACACCTAAAAATCCGCAAAAATAGTCGAGTTTACAATTTTGAGTGTTTCCTGTCGCATATAAACGAGCTCAGCTTAAATTTTTGCTGCTTTCGGGGAATATTCAATCCTGCCGAGCGAAATTCTATAATCCTGCGGGGAGCAATTTGGGTGTCGCGCTCGCTGACAGCGCGGCGGCGTTCGTCAGAACAATAATTGGGCCAGTAGATATCTAACTTAAATTATCAAACAAATTTAAATAAAAAAAAATTAAAGTTTACCCTTATAACTAAAAAAAATCTATGATACGCCATTGGCTTTGGGTCACAAGTCACAATTAAAGTGGTGCAAAGAAGGGTGGATAAACAAAAGAAGAAACTTAGTCATGGGGCTTATTGTCAGAATTCATGCAAGTTAGATTATAATATCATGAATATTATGCCTTGATTGCTTTCGTGAATATATAATTTGGAAAATAGTCTTTTTGGTGAAATTTAACCGGCAATAATAATTTTTACCGGAAAATTCAGAGCCGTATTTGATGTATTTTTTTATTATAATTATTATTGTATCAATAGCAAGCGGAAAGTCCGATGAAACTATAGTTTTCGTCTCTTTGATTTGTTTTTTTTTCTTTAATTGTTCATCGTGATTTAAAATGCCTAAAAGTCCGTTGGCTAGTTTATATTACTTGTTAAATTCTTACGCGAAAGTTATTTAAAAATGGGTAGGTAATTATTTTGGACGCACAAATATCATTAAATATTTAAAAACGAATTTCATCAAGCACCCTAATGCACAAAGTTTTGAGTTAACTGGTAAAAATTACGATTAACTTGATTTTTAAAGGAGTTTTCACTATTTGCGCAGACTGTACTTTCTTCAAGCGAGTACCTATGTACACTACCCGATTGATGCATGAGGAAGTTCTTTCTTGGAAATGTCGCGGATTTTTCTTTGCTTACTTTTTTTGAGTGTCCCCTCCCCGAAGCTGTTGATTCTGATTTAAATTAAACAAATTTCTCAAGTTACAAGAATAGTAGTCTATTAGTATTTTAAAAGTTTCTATTATATCACCCCTAGTTCTTCTTTGCTTCAGAGCAGTTAGCCCAAATCTTTTAAGTCTTTCGGGATAAGGTAGTCCTCCTAATTCAAATGGAATTAACCCGCCATTGGACCCTTTTCAAAATTTCAATATCTTTGATGTAGTAGGGGTTCCAAATATTGTATCCATATTCAATTTTTGGTCTAATATAGGAAGTGTACAATTTTTTTACAATGTGTAGAGAGTGATATTTGAAAGTCTTTTGCACCAAGAAAAGCAAACTATTGGCTTTCTTTACCATTTTAATAATATTATGTGCTTTCCATTTTAAATTAGAAGAATCTAGTAACCCCAGATCTGTTTATTCTGTAACACTAATAAGTCGAAGATTATTTAGCAAATATGTTTCACAAGGGTTATTTGGGGCAATATGCAATACTGTACATTTTGATACATTAAGCTTCATGCACCACTGGCTTGTCCAATATCCATGACTCAATACGCCTCAGATCTCTGTCAAAGCATTGGTTTTGCTACAATGGATTACAGAATAACTCGATATCGTCAGCAAAAAAAAATGCTGATTAGATGTTCACAATTTAGAAAAAATTATTTGAAATGAATCATTTTTAAAATAATTATTCAATTTTACAGTAAACCATCAATATTGTGTAAAAATTTTTTTTTAAAAAAGTTACAGGGCTCGTCCGGGATTTGAACCCGGGACCTCCCGCACCCTAAGCGGAAATCATACCCCTAGACCAACGAGCCAGCTGACAAGAATCGCTCACGTCCTCATTTCACTTTACGTGAAATATATCGGTGTGGTATATACCACGATAAACGTAGTACGTGTTGCCTGCCTACTAGTGCGCGCTTATCGCTCGCCAGATTTTAATTTCCGGTAAAATAGGCTTTTAAATTGTTAGTTTTTCTTTTTGATGCTTAATTAAAAATTAAAACACCTCTTAAATCACCTTGCCAAGGCTTTCCATGCTAAAGTCGCGTTTATTTTCGCGTAATTTAGGATTATTTCAGGAGGAAATACAGCCCCGACTCAAACATCGCGTGATGAATTTGATTTATTCGACTTATTTTCGAAAACAATCGCGAGCTAGATATATTGTCTGTTTATTTATATAATATATATATGTTTGTTTATTAAGGGCTTCTTTAAAGGAGATAAAGATATAACTAATAAATACAATTCAAACAGTGCAATTTATTTTAACAATTTTACTACTAAAACCTAAAAATACAATGGCATTTAGTCTGATAAACTATTTCGATAATGAAAGAAAAAGTGGAAATTCGCAAACCAATATACAGGAAACCGTAATGAAAACACTGGGAATTAGTTTAAGGACTATGCAGAATAATGTGCATGAAAAAAAAAGCATAATATAATACCCAAGAATACTAAAAAATGTAAACGAAAAACACCGTTTATAATTATAGCCTAAAAACTCTCATCGTCACTTATAAAATCTGAAAAGTCCTCGTCGTCTGAGTCGTCTTCGAATGGAGCAATTATCATTGGCGCTACTTCGACATCTAGTACTTGTTCTCGATCCCACCAATCCCTTATTAATATTTCTGTATGTTCCCCCGATTTCTTCCAGTACTCTTGTGTAATATGATCTAACGAATCTTGCCAAACTAGTTGTACTTGGTCGGATTTAAGACCATCACCTACATGTTTTTCATAATAAGACTTTGCACCAGCCCATATTAATTCTATTGCGTTAAACTGACAATGATATGGCGGCAGTCGTAGAACCTCATGACCATATTCACGCAGTATTTCATCTACCGCGTATATTTTGGGTTTTTTAAGAGACTTTGCTATTGATAGGAGTTCCGCTTTAAGCATATTTGGTAAAGGATTTTGGTTGTGTTTTTCCAGCCACTCATAAATATCACTTTTCCTCCAAGAAGAAGTAGGCTGTTTATTTAAAATTCTTGAATGATATGATGCATTATCTAATACAATTAAAGACGGAGCATCCAAATTTGGTAACAATTGAACTTTTAACCATTTTTCAAACATTTCCCAATTCATATTATCATGATAGTCAGCACTTTTTGATGTTGAAGAAAAAATTAAACTCGCACCTGCAACATATCCTGTTGCAGAACCGGCATGCAAAATAATAAAACTCTTTCCCGTACCGCACCCCTTTTTCCTTTTAACACTTTTTACAGACTCATCTTGCCAAGATTTTGAACCACTTCCATTCGAAAATATCCACGTTTCGTCTAAAAATACCACTTTTCTAAATTTCGATTTGTAATTGTCCGTATATTTTTTTAAAAACTGAACACGCTGACTCACTATCTGTGCAGGCTGCTCACATAAAAATCTTCGGTTACAGTCTTTTTTTATAGCGAAATCCTAAATTTTTTATTAATTTTGATAACGCTTCAAGTCCAATTTCCAAAACACCCCGAATTTTTAATGATTTTTGTAAAACTGGAAGAGTTACATTGGTTTTTGATTTGTATAAATCGTAAATCACATTTCGAACTCCCATTTTAATATTTTCGCTTAAATCCTCAGTCTTTGGCTTTCTTCGTTTACACTTTTTAGTATTCTTGGGTATTATGTTATGTTTTGTTTCATGCACAATTTTCTACACAGTCCTTAAACTAATTCCCAGTGCTTTGGCTATTGTTTCCTGAATATTGGTTGGCGAATTTCCACTTTTTCTTTCATTTTCGAAATAGTTTATCAGATTAAGTACCATTTTTTTTTATTGGGGATGCAAAAACCCAGAAAATTGTTTCATTTTGTCACAAACTGTCAAAGTCACAAAACTGGCATATTTAAAATAAAACGTAGCTGGTGCTATTATAAGCTTTTTTAGAATCGCTGGAAAGTAAATACATATCCTTTTTTTTCATGTCAAAATGGAATAAGTCTGTCTCATTTATCTTACGTATTTTATTTAGAGGGTGAAATTAAACGCAAGTAAAGAAAACAAAAACTGAGAGTATGTCTGTCTTGAATCGTATGACCCGCACGATAAGACCAGATCCGACTATACCTAGTTTTTTTACTGTTATAATTTTTTTCTGTTGTACCTTTAGTACCTTATATTTTGGTAGTTTTGAAAACTCTTACTTTAATATTAGCAAAACTGATTATTTTTGTTTTTTGTATTTTTGAGTTTTTATTTGTTTGTCTAAAAAGTTTGTATTTTATTTTCTTTATTTTTTTTTACTACTTAGTTCCTTTTTTATTTATGTGATTTTGTATCTTATTATGTAGAATGTACGGTAATGTACCTAGAGTTACTTTTAAGTTATTTGCTTACGAGCCAAAGTGTTTTGGTTTTGATCTCAGATATATTTTTCCTATTTACTTAATATTTTTATTTTGTTACGTTTTGATTTTGTTTTAATTTATCAATAAATTCTAAAATGAAAATATTTGTTTTATTTTGTCCTTTGTATTAAAAAAAAATTGGGTAGTTATATAATAAAAAAATAATTATTAAAAGTAGGGGGTGGGGGCGAAGGGCCCCATAAATCGTAAATCCGCTACTGGTAGTTTCCCCCGTAATTTTCTGCGGGCGACTTCCAGACATCCTCAAATACCAAAACGAACTAAATTCACTAAATATCACAACTTCCGCCATAAATTGACAAAATTCACCCCCATTTACCCCTTTAAAACAAGCAAAATGATCAAATTTAAAGCCGCCAGTACACGTAAGCTCACGTTGTTATCTTTCGATCTAGCAGATGTGTATAGTGCGGAGAGACCCTTAAAAGGGACAAATTTAACTATTAACTCTGCGTTTTATGCCGTAATTAGCTCTCTACGCGACAATATTGTGAAAGGAAAATTCGTATTGTACAACTGAAAATAATAGAGGGTATCCGGTTATCTACAATCTTGATTTATCAAAAGCATTTTCGTTTAAATAATTTCGCAAAACGTACTTCAGTTCAGTTATCTATGCTTTAATATATCTCTTTGTTATATCGTATTTGTCGTATCGTATAACCGTAAACACAAGGTCTGTATGGGAAGTGATGCTTAGCAGCCTTGCAACGTAATGATACTTTTCCAGCCCCCGGGAACCATATTGGCGACTTAAATTAGGATATCTCGGACTTGTGACTGTATCAACAACACAGCCTGGGGGGGGGGCACATTGACGGCCCCTTCAAAACTTGGTGCCAGCTTTGATTTTCATAGGTATTTCATTTCATAATTAATTTTATTTCTTTATATCCCGAGAATTTAACTTCGTTAAGTAAAGAACAATTATTATAAGTCAAAGCACGGCGAAATTTACAAACGATATACCATAAAGACTTGTCCATTGACAAAATTCAAAATTAAAAGCAATGTATGAATTTGCGAATGGTTTATTAATAAAAAATCAGTTTGTTTTTTCAAATTTTCCAGATGTATCTAGTGCAGTGATGCTATTTCTAACTTTACCAGTTAGTGTGGCATCAGCGGAATGATCTTTTTCCAAACTTAAAATGGTAAAAACCTATTTACGTAACACCATGGGACAACAACGCCTTTCGGATTTATCCTCAATCAGTATCGGAAACGAGTTTGTTAAAACATTAAATATCAACGAAATTATAGACGATTTTGCAAAAAAAAAACTCTCGACGATCTGGTCGTTTTGTATATTAATACCTTTGTATAGTACTTAGTGGCATAATGTTTGTGCAGACTTGTTGAGTGTTGATATGTTTTACTGTTTTCTGTCTTTTTAATTCTATGAGGGTCGATCACTGCTAACCCCGTTACTACCATACATGGTAAGCAACATTATAGGTGGTGTTCTAAAATTTTGATTGTGCATCATGTTTGCTGGAATATTACGTATAATGACTTAATACTTACCTATGTTATGTCTACTAGTCTACCTAGGATTATAAAATAAATTAGAAATGTTTGCTGTTTTACTAATATGTGGGTTTAACCCCAATTAAATTATTACACGATTAACGAATTCAAAAATTTATAAACCTGAACCTAATAGTAATGAAAATACGAATTATCATTTTCCATTCGTTATAGAAAGGGGCCCCTGAAAACGTTTGCGGGGGGGGGGGCACTCAATTTTTGTTACGCCTTTGACTAAAGTGCCTAAAATTAATCCACTGTTCAAATGTTTTACACGCATTTTTGGACACTGGGTATAAGTAAACCTTTTACTATCTTGTAAGTTACATGACATTATGTTCCTTGCTTCCTACTTGCAGACGGCAAGTTCCCGAGAGTTCCTGCCGTAAATTGTGGCAGGAGCTTCGAGGAAGTGACGTAATAAGTGACCGGCAATTTTGTGGCAATTTCATGTCGGCTAAAGTGTTATGAGGGAGAATTACCGGACCATTTCTATTTTGATTAAATAAAATGGGATAGGACTTACAGGCGCTTTCACCTGCTATATACACGGTCTGTAATTTTCATAGGTTTTGAGTGCTGGGTTAAGGAAAGGTTGTAGAAGATTAATAAATTAGTGAAGAGACTAGAGACGCATAAATCTTTCGTTTTCTTCAAAATACGGCCAAATACCCGTGCTTGAATATCAATTACCTACCATTTAAAATTGAAAAAAATTTAAAAATTTAAATTAATAAAACCAAAAACCAATTTTTGGTCTAATTTTCCCATATTTCTATTTCTGCTTTTAATAATTTATAAACCTTTTTTGAACGTAAAAATGTAGGTAATTGTACTCCAAAGTGAGTTGTGAAGCCGATTTTTGGATAATGGCGAAAGCGTCTTTAGTTTTTGCTCCTAAGGCCAAAAATAAAATATGTATTCTCAAATTTTTCCATATTTTTTTTCTGCAGGGCCCAGGTCCATCGACTCGCGATGGTTACCATCGTAATGTGGTTTTAGTTATTTTAGAAATCCTTCTATTTTTGTTATTTCTATATATCATCGTTAGAAATTTAGGAATTTCCTATTTTTCCCCACATATTTCTACAAATATCTTGAAACAAATAACAAATTCGATATAGGCTTAGAGGGTTTCGAATAAATGGCATGTCGCAAGTAAGAGCGCGACGATATATAGACTCTTAAAGCAAAATTCAATTTATTTGATTATCCATATTTTCGTAGTTCATAAAAGTTCGTGAAGATGCTGTAGTAACTTGCAAAATCCCAATTCTTTCTACACATTTCCAAGTGTTTTATTTTCGCAAACTTCGCCAACAAGAAATCTCGTCCATTAAATTCTTAACTTGAGAATCGAGGAAAAGCGGGGAATCTCATAAAACATAAACTCACAAGTTTCTTTCCTAAATTTTAACTTTCAAAAAATAAATAAAGTATATTGGTTAAGGCAGTGGCGCGCTTGCCGCTACAATCGATGCCTAATTATAACATTGACCATAAGTCGCTGATACCGTGCGAACAAAAATTATTTGCATTAAAGAGGGCCTTGCATCTAAGGACGTAATGCTTAGCCGTAGAGCTTAATACCTGTTGGGTGTCAGTAACTACCTGAATTAACAATCAATCAGTTATTCCGCCATCTTTGACAGTTGTTACAAGTAGTTTGATTCATCGCTAATTTTTCCTATTCCTTGAACAATTCACACAATGGGCTTTACGGAACAGCACAAAACATTCATGGTTGAAGCGTATTTTCGAAACGGGGTTAGAGTAAATGGTGAGCGGCAATACAATCCGGGTTTGTGCATTGACGATTTTCACGAACATTTTCCTAACGTTGCTTTTATTGCTGGGGATTTTTATTTTATTATTGCCTGAAAAGAACCGTGGCTGTGTTTAGGGAAACAGGTTCTATACAACACAAAAAAGGAGCAGGAAGACCATCTGTAAGAACAGAAGAACTTGTTGCAAACGTTCGTGAAATAATGCAAAATACTCCAACAAATTGTATAAGACGCCTGTCCCAAGAAGTGGGAAGGTCTTATGGAACATGCAGGACTATTCTTAAGAAGCAGCTAAATGTATTTCCTTATAAAGTGCAAGTATTCCAAGAAATACAAGCCGCAGATTTTGAAACACGAAGTAATTACTCTCAATGGTTTACCCAAAATTTATTATTTACTATTTTTTAGTTTTCTTTCTGTATATTCTCACTTTGTTAATTTTGTAAACAACAAAAATAAATTTGTATTTGTCTTCTTATTTTATTACTCATTAGTTTGGCATATCATGTCATAATATGAATTTGACAAAATTTTAACCTAGACTTGGTTAGATATATCGTCCCCATATCATTGTGATCTAAACCAAACCAAGCCCTACGTTTTTTAATCCAAGCCCTCTTTGATGCAAATAATTTTTGCTCGCACGGTATAATAATAGTTTTACACGCAAAAAGGAAAATGTAATTTTCCGCACGCTCCTGATCGAACATTAAACTATACATAATACTCGGCGATTTCCGGAGAACCTCGGCCATTATGCCGGCTTTTCACGGTTGTCTAAGTCGCTTTTCCGGAGAGCTAAATAATAAGTAGGTTCTGGGGCTTTATCGAATAAATACACAACGTTGTGAAATTAAGAGCCCTAGGAGCTTTACATGTGTTAACATTTACATAAAGAGGGAACACCTATAGTTTGAGTATTTTGAGTGATGTAGCTTAAACATTTGTGATTTGAAGAAGTAGTCCATGCTTAAAGTGGAGTTAAAAGTATAGGAAAGAAAGAAAAAACAAGTCTTCCTCCACAAAATTTAATAGAATATAGAAATTCTTCAGGGTTCTCTACATGTATAATGTTGACCGCTCCAGTCTACAATATGTGTTCCAGATATAATAGAGTAGCAAATTACTGTGATCTAGATATGTCCTTAAGTACTTTTGTTCGAACCGCCCTAGCGCACTTGTGATATTGTGATAAATCGAAAAATTTAAGTTAATATCAAATTATTTAATGTAGTTATAGATTTTATTAAATTATGTAAATTGTAATTGTTATATCGGCCCTATTAATTACATTTCTGTTGGGCCTAAATGTATTAAATAAATAAATAAATAAATAAATAAATAAATAAATGTTTCGAACATATAGAAACGTTCATCATCAGGAGACAGAAAATTTATATAATGCTGATGGTATTAGCAGAAGAGAAAATGGTATAAAAAACCTTAATGGAGCTTTTATGGCATTGAAAAATTGAAATGTAGAAGTGACATATATAAAAAAAGGTTAAGGAAAGTTAAAACATGCTGAGCATGTGAAGAAAGTTAGTAAAGGAAGTCTAAACAACCAAATAAAATGAGGAAGAAGAAAAAACTTCCTTTACTAACTTTCTTCACATGCTCAGCATGTTTTAACACTGTCCTTAACCTTTTTTTTATATATGTCAGTTCTACATTTCAATTTTTCAATGTCATAAAAGCTCCGTTAGGGTTCTACACCATTTTCTCTTCTGCTAATACCATCAGCATAATATAAATTTTCTGTCTACTGAAGATGTTCTACGTTCGAAACATGTTGAGACCCCTAAAGAATTTCTATATTCTATTAAATTTTGTGGAGGAAGACTTTTGGTTTTTTCTTTTCTTTCTTTCCTTTAAATATTTCTAATCGAGCGATAGATTATGGTACTTTGAAAAGTCTCGCTATATACAGGGTTAGGCTTCGCCTGGCGCTACATAGGAAATCTCATGGAAAAATTAAGGTGGTCAAATAGTTTTTTTATGCAAAGTTATTTAACAATTAATATTATCGACGGGAATTACAGAAGCCGGTGCGAGATCTTGCGTCCCCGTACGGTACCTTAGAAAAGGTCATTCGTAAAGGGGTTATTCTGTAAGAACAGAAAATTTTGCAGGAGTGCTCTCAAAACCGGTACAAGTGCCGGACCACAGATATTAATTCTAAAGAGTTTTGTCTGTTTCCTTCTGCCAAACCCATCCCCAGACGCGTTTCGCCGTTATTACGGCTCATCAGTGAGGCTCAGATTGGCAGAAGGAAACAGGGCTCAAAGACAAATCATTTGTCAGGATCGATTCTGACAACTATATACAATTATAATACCTACCTACTAATAAAAAAGTTTTTCCTCTTGCAAACTCTATCCGTGGACACACTGTATACCAGGTGGAAATTAAAAAAAAATGTTTTCATTATAAATGTATATTATGATTCGAAAACTCCCCCTTTTAAGGATTCGAAACTTTACCCTATAAAACATAAAACTTACGAACCATTACGAGGAGTGACAGAAATTCGAGATTTGCTCATTGGTAACTTTCGAAAAGTATCAACCTTGTTTAAAGAAGTTTTTATTATTTCGTTCAAAGTGTATTGGAAATCCCGTAAAGTATAAAAGTTGAGGAATAAGTGATTTGTGTCAATTGAAGAAGTGGCGGAAGGTGTCCATTACCTTTTTGCGACAGTTTCTGGGTATTATTGTACTTCACTTATAATGACCTAATAACTAGATACCTATGTTATGTCTACCCAAGCGCGGATACAGGGGGGGGGGGCAATGGGGGCAATTGTCCCCCTTCCCCTGAGCAAGCAAAATCTTTTCGGGGCACCCTTGTCAGTGTGGGTAGGCGAAAAGCCCGAACATTTTTTTAACTATACGTCCAAATTTTAACAAATTTGGTCAATAATTTTGAGCAAAATTTTTAAAATCGACTATGTATTAAGATTTTTCACTACTACATATCAGTTTTTTTTTCACACAATGTTCTTATATCCATGATTTCTAAAAATAAAATACTAACATTTTAGTAGGTATGTCCTACTTTAGGGAATAATAAAAAAATATGATTTCATAAAATTGTAATAGAGTTGCTAGATATATAAAACTCAAAGCGCAAATCAAAACCACGAAGGCGCCCGAAAGCGCACCTGCAAAAGGAGCACATGATGCGAATAGGAAGTAGTGAAACATTTATTGGTTCTCATTCTTAAAATTTTAGTATTTTTTTTATATGCATAACAATACGTATAACAAGTAATAAATCACAGGGAGTAGAACCTAAAAACACCTCTAATAAAAATTAAAGGGCTAATTTTCTTTAAAAAAACTCCCACATTGCCATTAAGCGCTCAATCTAGCAGCCCTGTAAACAGTGCCTATTATATAATATGTGATTTGTATTTCATTTTTTTTTTGACAATAAATTAAAATTTTATGAAATTTATTTAGAACGAATTCTCTGGAAGGTAAAATCACACAAATTAACCCCGTCCTAAATGCACCTGTTTTGTTTTGTATTTTTTATTTGTCCCATTTGAAAACCAAGCACCATGATTCAAAAAAGGGCGTGGCACCCAAAAAATTTTCGCGCTATTTTTTTTTTGCGCCATTGGCGCTTTTTGCCCCCCCATGGGCAAAATCTTAGATCCGCGCCTGTGTCTACCTAGCATTATAAAATAAATTCGAACAAAACCTATCAGATTTTGAGGATAGAAAATTGTTTTGTAAGGTTTTGTTTCTAAAATTTGTTTAAAAATTCTTCGTCGTGTTTTTAGTTCGAAAGGGATAAGAACAAGTCAATTAAAGTATAAAACTTATAAAATCGAATATAAAAAAAACAAATAAAATCAGAAAAATAACCAATCTTCGATGTTATCGCCTACCTAACCTCAAGTCAAATATTAGTTGATATACCTATAACTCGTAGTGATTTTTACAATTTGGCAAAAACTTGGGTACGTGCAAAATATTTTCAGCACAATTTCTTTTTCAAGAATTTGAAAAAGTTTTTGCCCGAGAACTTGACCCGTGGAGTAACATAAACCACCTAGGTATTTACATTTTTTTCTTTTATATAATATAAGTATAGAGAAAAGTGACTTTTAAACTTTTTGAAGATTGCAGGGCTGCAAATAAAATATACGAAAACATGCATTGGGATAATCTGTCTTAGTATGGGTTCTTCCATGCGCTCGGACGTATTTTTTCACCCATAAAACGTAACTTTTCTTTGCGCAGGAGGTAAGCTGTACGTATCTAAAGGTACATGTCTATGGCTTATATATGTCGTAGGCTGATAGTGAAATCCGTCCTTTCATGAAAAGCCTAGTCACTTCATGAAGCGTCGGCAGATTGTGTAAAAACATGAAATTACACGATCTGCCGCGTCACTTCATGAAGAGACCTTGACGTTTCGGCGTATTATGTATAACACAATCTGCCTAATTTTAAATATCGTCACTTCATGTAGTACCTATAACGATGTCATGTCAGTCGGCAGATTGTGTAATTCCGTCTAAAAGGTATATTGGCAACTGGTTTGTTCGTTGTTCCCCAGAGAATTTTTTTTTAATTAAATTTTTTCAACTAATATTATTTTATAAAAATAAAAAAAATGCTGTGACAAACCCGAACAAACCAGTTGCCAATATACCTTTTAGACGGAATTACACTATAGGGTAAAGTACGGATAGTTGCCCCAGTGGGATAGTTGCCCCACTTCTCAGAACTCCATGACGAAATTAAGTGCCGCGGTAACAACAACTGGCAACCTGTAGTGCTCGAACGTCCTGCACGTCTCAGTATCAAAGCGACCATGGCGAAGCATGCGTGCCCGTTTAAACAGCGTTTTTAGAACTACGTTGTGTAAAAATCAGGGGAAAAGTTTTCTTACAGTTCGAATATTTTGCTAGATTACGAAAACACTTTTAGATTAGTTGATGTTTTTCGATTTTTTTGATGAAATACCTTTCAAATATGTGCAGTACATCATTATTTAAACGTAATTCTCTAAGAGGTTATAAAACCGAAGTGAGGCATCTATCCGTACCAAAAAGTATAGTTGCCCCAGTTCAGCGCCCGGATAGATGCCCATAGAGGATAGATGCTCAAATAGTTGCTGGGTGGGCGATAGTTCGGAGGATGATTAGTTAGTTTATAAAACATTACAATAGCCAAAAAATGCCAAAAAAAATGCTTTTTGTTATTCAGAAAAAAATATATTTCTTAATACATCATATTTAATGGAAGAATGTGAGCCTTTTGTATTTTTTCTTCACCCTACTTGGCTTGTCCAGCTTTGCTTGTCACCTTGTTGTTAAGCATCATTTCTAGTGACTGCCAACGACGTGGTGACAGACAGCACGACAACAATAGTGCTACGAGTCAGATCTTAGTATTGGCATCTATCCGCACTTAGTAAGGCATCTATCCCACCCCATCAGGATAGTTGCCCAATTGTAACATCTTCACAATCTTGGTGATAGTTGTTCACTCATCAGCCGTATGAAACTAAATTGTTGGTAGAATGAACATGAAAGGCAACGTAACCATATGCATTTGAAAGGACCTGTCTATTTTTAACAATAAAAATTTAAATCGGTTTTTTTCAAAAGTAGGGCATCTATCCGTACTTTACCCTATGCCTTGTTTTTGTGGCATTTCATGAAGTGACGATATTTAAAATTAGGCAGATTGTGTTATACATAATACGCCGAAACGTCAAGGTCTCTTCATGAAGTGACGCGGCAGATCGTGTAATTTCATGTTTTTACACAATCTGCCGACGCTTCATGAAGTGACTAGGCTTTTCATGAAATGACGGATTTCACTATCAGCCTATGACATATACACGACCTAAACCACCATGCAGACGACGACGACGGTGCTGTTCATTTAAAAAATGCCTTCACCATAATGTCAAGATATTCTAGTGGTTCCCATTCTCTCGTATGGCGCCTATAATACGCGAAGCGATTTTTTTTCTGGTGACGTACGATGACGTCCTAATATCCAATCGTTCCCGAAATCCCAAAACTCAATAGACTCGTTTATCCATCTTTTCGATGCCGTGGAAAATCTTCCGCAAGGCAATTTCCATTCGAAAAGCCGACGTCTCTCTAACGGCATGGCGAAACAGAGTCGGATTAGATAAACAACGCTTATTATGAATGACACCTTCTCTGAATATAAAACACTCAATTTCATGCTATGTGCTTGCGACGGAGCGTTCTATCTTTGTCTAAAGTAATATACTTTTTGTACACGTTTACGTATTTTCGACGTCATCGTTGATGCACCTTAAAGTCGAGGAGCTCGTAAATAGCCCATTTGGCGAAGCTATCATTTATACAGGGCGAAGTTATACGTATGGACTTTATTATAGTAATTTCCTTATTTTAAATTGTGACAAATAACGAAAATTCATTTTATGTTGAAAAATTTAGATTGGTTGGATGTCAGAAATTTAATTTTTTAATTAGTATGTATCTTAATACAGAAAATTAAAAATGTTCTATTGCCTGATTGTTTAAAAAAATTTTGTTCTTTTAATTATGACCATCATAACTATAAAACAAGAACTACCTAATCAAAATTTTTATGTGGATAGAGTGTCTAAAACATTACCTTATAAATCTATTTTTTATAAAGGTTTGATAAAATATAATAATTTGGAAAATTCTATTAAATCTCAAAAATCATTAAAACTGTTTAAAAAACTTTAAAATTACATTTAATTAAAAAACAAAAGATACGTAATTTTTGATACAATTTGCAAAATGTTTAACTTTTCTGTCTGTTTTTGTTAAAAGAAGGTTGCATTTTGAAATTTAAAAATAAATCTATAAAAATGTGCTAAAAAAATGTATTAAAAAATATTTGATTGTAGCTTTTTGCTAAATAAAACATGTTACCACCGTGCGAGCAAAAATTATTTGCATCAAAGAGGGCTTGGATTAAAAAAACGGGGGTTGGTTTAGATCACAATGATATAGGGACGATATATCTATAACCAAATCTAGGTTAAAATTTTGTCAAATTCATATTATGACATGATATGCCAAACTAATGAGTAATAAAATAAGTAGACAAATACAAATTTATTTTTGTTGAAAATTAACAAAGTAAGAATATACAGAAAGAAAAAGAAAAATAATTACATAAATTGCTGAAATTGGCCACCGCCATGCTCCAAGCATAAATTCACACGTCTCTTCATATTTTCAAAAGTGTTGACCAGCATCTCTGGAGAAATGTTACCACATTCTTGGATAATCCTTTCTTGTAATTGTTCTAAATTTGCAACTGGTGTTTTAAAAATAGTGTTCTTTAAATGGGGAAAAAACAAAGTAATCCATAACCGCTAAACAAGGTAATCTAGGTGGGAATTCAATGTCTGATGGAAAACTGATCAATCTGTCGTCGAAAAAATTGCGTAAGTAGTTAATAGTTTCGGCGGCTGTATGGGCGATTGCACCGTCTTGTTGAAAATATCCAAAACGTAGTTCGTCATCAAGTAATTGCTCCCCAAATGGATTCAAAATATTGTCTCTATACCGCTGTGCTGTAACTGTGTCATGGAAAAAAATAGGACCAACAATTCTTCGGGAAATAGCTAACCAGACACCAATATTTTTTTAGGGTGCAATGTGGACTCTACAAAAAAATGGGAATTTTCACTACTCATTCTGAAAATTCACATGACCGGAGAGGTGGAACCAGGCTTGATCTGAAAAAAATGTCAGGTCTAATAAATCATTTCTTTTCATTCCTGCGTCTTTAAAAATCTGCGGCTTGTATTCCTTGGAATACTTGCACTTTATAAGAAAATAAATTTAGCTGCTTTTTAAGAATAGTCCTGCATGTTCCATAAGATCTTCCCACTTCTTGGGACAGGCTTCTTATACAATTTGTTGGCGTATTTTGAATTATTTCACGAACGTTTGCAACAAGTTCTTCTGTTCTTACAGATGGTCTTCCTGCTCCTTTTTTGTGTTGTATAGAACCTGTTTCCTTAAACACAGCCACGGTTCTTTTCAGGCAATGATAAAAATCCCCAGCAATAAAAGCAACATTAGGAAAATGTTCGTGAAAATCGTCCATGCACAAACCCGGATTACATTGCCACTTACCATTTACTCTAACCCCGTTTCGAAAATACGCTTCAACCATGAATGTTTTGTGCTGTTCCGTAAAGCCCATTGTGTGAATTGTTCAAGAAATTGAAAAAATTAGGGATGAATCAAATTACTTGTAACGACTATCAAATATGACGGAATAACTGATTAAGTGTTAGTTCAGGTAGTTACTGACACCCAACAGGTATTAAGCTCTACGGCTAAGTATTACGTCCTTAGATGCAAGGCCCTCTTTCATGCAAATAATTTTTTCTCACACGGTATTTGAAGAACCAGTTTTTAATTCGCTTAGCCGAAAAGAAAACTCCCCTTTCCTTAATCTGAAATAAAAGTAATCGCTGCTAAAACGGACTTAAATATTTGAGGGCAAAACAATTTAAAGGTTTTTCTTATTGTGTAATCTGAAAATTTATAACCGAACTTTTGTGATGTCTTTTCAAATAAAAAGTTTTAAATTGGATGAAAAAGCGAGTGTTTGCTTAAATAAAACTTTTCGGGGAGGGAAAAGGTTTATTTGCTTGAAACATCTCCGACAGTGATTATGCTTTCTGTGAAAAAACCCTTTGTGTATTTAAACTTCTGTTAATATTTGTTGCTCTTTTTTAGGATATTCTTCAACGACTATAGAGCAAGATAGATAGGTATCTCACTTTTTTTATCATAACAAGACGATAAGAAGTCAAAGGCAAATATCCACCAAGTTCCTGGCGCAAGTTCCACAAAGAAAACACTTAGAACTGTAGGTGTAGGTGTATTGTTACAAGCGAAAATAAGAAAATTAGATATGACAATTTTGGAATTTTGACATTAGACATGTTAGGTTATTGTGAAATTAGTGATAAAATTTAAATACATTAAATATTTTTACGTATATATTTTGGTTTATTTTCGCACTTAAAGCTAAAACTACTCGTATTTAATTCATATTTACTTTACCACTAAAAATAGAAATTTTACTACCTCAAGACGGCATCATTAAACTCGAGCAAAGACACATTCTTCTTTGCAAAAATTGATGGCTTCAGAGAATAAAAAGACAGACAGGTCATTAATTTAAGTTTACACATCCATAATATTTGTGACATTCAAGCCTGAAATTCGTGGGAAATATTTACGTTCTTATTTTGCTTGGTCTGGTTAAACAAGGAGGCCGTTTATAATAAAAAATGATAAAAAAAATATGAATTTGAAAAAATGAGCATTTATAACAAAAATATGATCGTACTTTGTACAGGTTCTTATGATATTCCTGATATGTATGAAAATTAATTGCCGAAAATATGTTTGTCTACCAGTTAATAATAGGTGCATAATACCTACTGATAGTAAGAACATTATGCTAACGTCATCATGGTCTCAGACCAATGTCGTGGCTGTCACATCTTTGGGGGATAGTGGATGGTTGTGGATAAAGAATAGTATTTGTCTCGCATATAATAAACCATAATACGGTCGAATGAATCCTCGCCTATTATGGAATAACTTATACCGTGCGAGCAACAATTATTTGCATCAAAAAGGGCTTGGATTAAAAAACGTAGGGCTTGGTTTAGATCACAATGATATGGGGACGATATATCTAACCAAATCTAGGTTAAAATTTTGTCAAATTCCTATTTTGACATGATATTATGCCAAACTAATCAGTAATAAAATAAGTAGACAAATACAAATTTATTTTTGTCGTAAATTAACAAAGTAAGAATATACAGAAAGAAAAAGAAAAATAATTACATACATTGCTGAAATTGGCCAGCGCCATGCTCCAAGCATAAATTCACACTTCCCTTCATATGTTCGAAAGTGTTGACCAGCATCTCTGGAGTAATGTTACCACATTCGTGGATAATCCTTTCTTGTAATTGTTCTTAATTTGCAACAAGTTCTTCTGTTCTTACAGATGGCCTTCCTGCTCCTTTTTTGTGTTGTATAGAACCTGTTTCCCTAAACACAGCCACGATTCTTTTCAGGCAATGATAAAAATCCCCAGCAATAAAAGCAACGTTAGGAAAATATTCGTGAAAATCCTCTAACCCCGTTTCGAAAATACGCTTCAACCATGAATGTTTTGTGCTGTTCCGTAATGCCCATTGTGTGAATTGTTCAAGAAATTGGAAAAATTAGCGATGAATCAAATTACTTGTAACGACTGTCAAAGATGACGGAATAACTGATTGATTGTTAATTCAGGTAGTTACGGACACCCAACAGGTATTAAGCTCTACGGCTAAGCATTAAGTCCTTAGATGCAAGGCCCTCTTTGATGCAAATAATTTTTGGTCGCTCGGTACGCTCTTCAAATAATGAGAAATGAAATTTTTATAATTTTTTTAGAACTTCCTATTCATTTCATCAAACCCTGGGCATTTTTTGACTCGATATTGATTAAGCTTCGGCCGTATTTTTAATTTACTAGAAATAAGCCTCTTACGGACTTATTTCTGTATTTTCTTATTAAATTTAATTTCGTCCAGAACCTAATCATCTCTTTAGGGCAAATAATATTGACTTGTGACCTTATATAAAAACGACTTTCAGAAAAAATAGCAGGGTCATTTTATCCACTCACATTGCCTTATGAAGCAAAAATGTTAACTTATATATTGACGTGAGTTGTTAGAAGTTGGATTATAATACCATACCGGGTGTACAGTGAATAGCATGTCAAATCTCAAATAAATTTTGCTACCGTGGTTTTCCTATTAATTTTACATCAAAATAGTATTAGACGTTTTCCAAGATCTTTGTTTGATGTACTCGTACACCAAATTTCATTATTTTCTAATAAGCCAGGCAAGTTTCAAAGCTGATTGGCAGCTCGTATAAATAATAAAAAGGAGTAGACAAAAAGTGAAAATTGAGATTCAATTCAACTAAAAATATTTGTATAAAAAGGAGATTGTACGCCGTTTTTTAAACAAATGAAACATTATTTTTGTGTATTCAGCGTACCTAATTTATTTAATATCGCGACGAGTAAGCTTTTTCACGTAGCTTGTTCCTCCTGTTTCTGGATAATCATTGATTCAAAATTAAAAATTTTTAATTATTTTGAAAGTATTATATCGAAGATTGCCTGAAAAGTAGGTTATTTTAAAAGAATCAGTTCTAATTTAAGTTTGTTTTCTAAAAAAACTGTATTTAATACTATTATAAGTATTACCACATTTTCTTTATTGTTCTTCCATTTTATATTGTGCTAGTGAGGAAATATTTGATAAATTATAAATTTTACAAAATAAGGCAATGCGGATTATTTTAAATTGTGACAAATAACAAAAATTAATTTTATGTTGAAACATTTAGATTGGTTAAATGTCAGAAATTAAATTTTTTATTTAGTATGTATTTTTACACATAAAATTTAAAATAATTTATGGCCTGATTGTTAAAAAAATTTTTGTTCCATTAATTATGACCATCATAATTATAAAACAAGAACTAATCAAAATTTGTATGTGGATAGAGTTCTAAAACATTAGCTTATAAATCTATTTTTTATAAAGGTTTGATAGAATATAATAATTTGGAAAATTCTATTAAATCTCAAAAATCATTAAAACTGCTTAAAAAAACTTGACACTAAATTACATTTAATTAAAAATCAAAATGATACGTAATATTTGATACAATTTGCAAAATGTTTAACCTTTCTGTCTGTTTTTGTTAAAAGAAGATTACGTTTTAAAATTTAAAAATAAATCTATAAAAATGTGCTAAAAAAATGTATTAAAAAATATTTTATTGTAGCTTTTTGCAAAATAAAACATGTTACTACTACTCCTACTACTGTTTTTTACTCTTGTTTGTGTTTTTCTTTTAGAACCTAAGACCTGATGATGGCTTCATAATGGGCCGAAAGCTCTAGGCGATATTAAATAAATTACGCTGAATACACAAAAGAATGTTTTATTTGTAAAAATATTTGTGCTTCTTTGATTTGTTAAAAACCAATAAGTAAATAATAATAATAATAATAATAATAGTATAATAATAATAATATAGTAATAATAAGTTCTTTGATTTGTTAAAAACTCAATTTTTATTTAGACCTAGGAAAATTGGGTCTTTGGATTGATTCCGAACTAAGCCATGCCTATACTCCGGTGAACACGAAGCCTTTCAAAATGTCTGTCAGCACGAAAAGATGTCGTGTTTGGCAGCCTATTTGTGTCTTGTATGGCGAAATAAGGCACGATATCGAGTTCTGGAACGATGCATGCAAATGTAAAACACTTTTGATGATTATTGACAGCATTGTTTCCACTTTTTGCAGGAAATAGACGAAGGATTTTTTCTCGGTAAATTTAAATAGGACTATTTTACATGGTCGATTTACTTGTGACACTCTGAAATATGGCTGGACGGTATTTCGCCATCGTGGCCTTAAAACCCGTCCAAACATTTACTGAGGGTCTACCCTCGTTGTTGATGTTTGCTAATCTCTACCGAAAACACTCAATACCGAAGATTAAAGCTAAATAGAGCAAACAGAGCGCTAGAACTAAACGTCGCTACATCCCACCACATCAGGATAAACATGTCTTCATCACGTACGAACTCAAAGGTGAAAAATGGTGCTAAATATGGAAGAAAAATGAAACGGGCTGTGTAAATATTTAGAGAGACAGATCTGACGTTTAGAAAACAAAAGAGTAACGTTTTATTTAAAAATACATTATAAGTAATTACCAATGATCTAGTACCTACAGTCCATGTCATTCATAATAGTTATTTATGTATCAAGGGTACTAAGTAGATGATTATGCCCTGAGGGCGACAGTCTTACAAAGCCGAGGGCCCGAGGGTTCGTAAGTCGCCCGAGGGTATATATCTATCAGTACCCGTGGTGCATACAAAATTTTATGTCATACCAGTTCGTTTTGAATAATAAATATTTTTTTTAAAATTTAATTTGATTTACCAATTTTTTATTTTTACCTGCGACATTACCTTGACATTATTAAAATGTTTAATGTGTCAAAGTCAAAAATCAAAAATGGTACAAGATGCACACTTAATGCAACACTTAATGCCCGCGCGGGCCATAATTTGTACTTTATGCCCGCATGGGCATAAAGTAATCCATTATGTAGATGGTATCTAAGGTATAAAAACACAATAATGTACTGGAATGACATAAACGTTATTAAAATGTGTTGACAGCATCGTTTGTAGGAGAGACGCGGTAAAGAACTGGGTAGGGCAGGGAGTAGAAATTACGGAGGATTTACCTTTCAATGTGACCTTGCTACTATAGTTTAAACCTAATCTACAAATAACCCAACTTTCTATTTATTCACCTATAAACAGCAATCTCCGAATTCTCGCATGCTTGACACTTGCGAATCATCTTAATTAGTCTCCAAAAAAATCACAAAACACTAATAATATAGCAATTGTTACACAAAACCGAAAAACTGCAGAAATTTTTTTTTCAAAATTTCAGACCGCTTTCAAAAAAACATCCAACAAAAAAGAAACCGGATGCTAATTACTTAAATTCCTTCTTAATTTTACGTAATCTCCTGTCAACTTGTCAAAATTAAAGGCACAATTAAGATACAAAAAAGAATCAAGATTAAGGAGAGCCAATGATTCACAGCGGAGGAAATTCGCTCATATTACTATATTGGGGAGATTTCGAGTGCAATATAACGCATAGAAGAAGCAAAATGAAATTTTCTACATTTTCAGATTTACTGACCGAGAAAATAATTAAGCAAAATATGCCCTCTTATAAAAACCAGACGAGAACACAAGTTATCATAATTTGGTTTATACTACTTGCGTTTATTAAATTAGTAAAAGCATTATTTTTTCTTGAATACCGTAAAACATGTTGAAACTAATAAAAATAAAGCGTCTAGCAATATTTGACATTGTCATAATTATAACTGGTGGTTTAATTGAGGTCCCTATGCATCAGATCTGTATTTAACGTTTAAGAATTTTACAACAAGAACAATTTGTTCTAAATAACTTTTAATTCGCTCATTAGAAAATCCTAGATTTTGGCGTGGGAGTTCATCAACCTAGGCCCTTCAAAATAATCTAACACAATTTAGGGATTTCCCATGGCCAGTGTGACAGTTAATCACCCATACATACAGTGTGACCAGCAAAGTACGCATCATATGGGGATTTTTTTTATTAATAGCTTTATTCGAAATTTGACTTTGGCATCAAGTTCTGCTTCAATCGAGATAAAAATTAAGAAAAAAAAATAGTAGTCACGTGATTCGCATTATCTGCCAAATTTAAATTTTTTTCAAAAAATAATTTAAAAATGGGGTTACTTCTGAAAATATCGAAAAAAGTTATTAGAAAAAGTGTTTTTTAAATGCAGTTTCTAGTCCACATGCAAAATTTTAGCTGCATAAGAAAATTTTGATTTTTTACCCACCAGTAAAATTTATTTTCCACTTAATGAACACTTTAATTATGACACTGTGTTCTTTTTTGTCTTAATATTAAGGTGTATTACTTTCAGACACAAACTACGTTTTCAAAAATACTTATTTTATGAAGTTGCCTTATACAGGGTCAAAAACAAATAAACTTTGCATCACATGCGACCAAATTTGAATAGCCCATTTTTGATTTTGTAGAAAAACACACATTTAAGAGTCTTATTTTGCAAAAGTGGTGCAATTTACAAAATATGGGTAAAAAATCAAAATTATCTTATGCAGCTGAAATTTTGCATGTGGGCTAGAAACTGCTTTTAAAAAAACTTTTTCTAATAACTTTTTTCGATACTTTCAGAAATAACCCTACTTTTGAATTATTTTTTGAAAAAAATTAAAATTTGACAGGTAATGCGAATCACGTGACTACTATTTTTTGCTTAATTTTCACCTCGATCGAAGCAGAACTTGATGCAAAAGTCAAATTTCGAATAAAGTTATTAATAAAAAAAAATCCTATATGATGCGGACTTTACTGGTCACACCGTATAACGTCATAGAACCGAAAACTCCCAGTGGATTGTGATTCTTTCAGTATTTGTCTTGATCCCATGGAAGACCCTCCGGCCCTTTTGGACTAGCTTAAGGCTTCTCCCCTTTACTTTTATCGAATGATGAAAAACAAACTCGTGCCATGAATTAGAACCGTCTAATTAAATAAATTCAAGCCGGGGGTCGGTCTCGACAAAAATTAATACTTTTTAAAGTTTAATTAGCTTCGAATAATTTTTTCTCAATTTGGTTATTGAATAACATAAATATTATTATTTTAGCTCGCTAGCTTACGTACGAACTTGCGGATCATTTATTAATAAAAAATCAGAGTGTTCTTCGAATTTTCCAGATGTATCTAGTGCAGTGATGTTATTTCTAACTTTACCAGTTAGTGTGGCATCAGCGGAACGATCTTTTTCCAAACTTAAAATAGTAAAAACCCATTTACGTAACGCCATGAGACAACAACGCCTTTCGGATTTATCCCTAATCAGTATCGAACACGACTTTGTTAAAATATTAAATACCAACGAAAATATAAACGATTTTGCAAAAAAAAACACTCTCGACGATCTGGTCTTATTGTATAATACCTTGTAGGGTAAACATACCAGTTATTGGACAGTTAAGCTTTTTTTTAATTTCATGTCGCTGCCACTGGAGTATTTTTCAACGGACATTATTCTGCTTATGCCAGATCCTAGTACATATATCCTATTTTAACTTAACGGGTTTTAAATATTCCTAATGTTACAGTTCTCTTAAAAAATTTGAAAAAACCTGAAAACGTTCCAAAAAGTTAGTTATTGGACAAAAAATTCAATTACTGGACACAGCATTTTCAGTTAATGGACACAGCATTTTCAGTTAATGGACACTGGCAAAATTATGACTAAATGCCAATAAAAAATTAAAATCAGTGTTCAAAAACTTTTATTAACTTAAAACTACATTCACTTATATTTTTTCATTTCATTTTGGTACATGCTAAATAGTTTTTCAACGTCCAGGTGGTCATTTGCATTATTTTCTGACATCTGGCCCACTTTTGATCTATAGTCTTCAAAATCTTTGTCACTTCCCATTTTTGGTTCCTCATAAATTTTGCTATCAGTTTTCAATTGATCGTCTGTATCGATTCCTTCTTCACTTTCTATTTTTTCCGGCGAGTTTTCACAAATTGGTCTGTTGGTTTTATCTTGCTCATCTACTTTATAACATTCGCTACTTTCTACTTTTTTCGATTCATCGCACAATTTGCTGTCATTTTTTTTCTGTACGTTTATTTCATTACCTTTCTTATTGTCAATTTATTTTGTTTCTTGATCAGCGTTATCTTCGTTTCCTTCTCTTTCTTTCGGCTTTTCATATATTTTGAGGTTGGATTCTATTTGATAATCTGTTTCGATATCCTCTTCACTTTCTATTTCTTAAATTCCTTTACACATTCTGCGGTCGAGTTCGTTTTCATTATACATTTCGCCGTCTTCTTCACTTTCTATTTCTGAAATATCATCATCATCACTTTCCTCAGTATAACACATGTGACACATGAATAAATCCTCATCACCTTCACCTTACAACATCAGACTCTTCCCTTGCTGAAAGAATTGGATTTGGGCCGCATGTATCCTTATGACCAGGATTTTTTATTTTAAATTCCAGTGTTGATTTGGGTACACCGTATTTGTGTGCCGCATTTCTATATGACGTTTTGTTATTCTTGACTTCATTTATCGCAGCTTCCATCGATTCCGAATTATATTCATTTTTCTTGGGCATGACTGAAAACTAACAACATAAAAAAACTCATGTTTCAGTTATAGGACAGATTGTAACCAGTTATTGGACGGGCGTCCAATAACTGGCTACACTGTGAATAGTGACCCAAAATCGGATGTGCCGGAAACAGAGAAGACGCACTAACATTTCACACAAAAACTGTACGAGCTTTGCAAAATGCAGTTATTGGACAGGTGTCCTACAACTGAAAATAATCATATTTTAGGTCAGGTATTGGACACACTACTTGTAAGACATAACCTAATTTAAATATATTGATTTAAACCTTAAAAATACTTAGCTTTACTACACCAGTACCTTGTATATTTATACGGAGCACTTTGAAACAATTTCACCAGTAATTATGACACTAAAATTTACCTAAGACTTCTTAATATAAACTTAAGAAAACCGTATTTCTTGTGCATGACCAAAGAATGTCACATTTGGCGCCAAAACAGAAACATCAATCAAATGTAATTTATGTCAATATTGATACTAGTAGTACAATGGCGACATCCCAACAAAACTTAGCGAACTACTAAATACAGAATTCTTGTTTTATGCTGATATAATTGGGTATCCAATAGCTCGCATGGGTCCAATAACTGGTATGTTTACCCTATAGTACTTAGTGACATAATGTTTGTGCAGACTTGTTGAGTGTCCATATCTGTTAATGCTTTCTGACTTTTGAATTCTATAAGGCTCGATCACTGCTACCCCCGTTACTACCATACATGGTAAGCAACATTACAACTGGTGTTTTAAAATTTTGATTTTGCATCATGTTTACTGGAAAATTACGTATAACTTAATAACTACCTATGTTATGTCTACCTAGGATTATAAAATAAATTCTAATTGTTTGCTGTTTTAATAGTAGGTACTTAACACATAATGTGGGTTAAACCCGAATTAAATTATTACACGATTAACGAATTCAAAAATTCATAAACCTGAACCTAATAGTAATGAAAATAAGAATTATCATTTTCCATTCGTTATAGAGAGGGGGCCCCTAAAAACGTTTGCAGGGGGGCAGACCATACATACTGCCCAATAAAAAATTTAATAGGTAGGTACCCATATTATTTTTAAAAAGAAATATCTTTAATGCTTTCTTACCTTATTTCTTTTTCTTTCAATACTTTATATGTATTTATTCATTAGCCAAATTTTGCCCTCATTTGAGTTCCAAAGTCGGCACCGGTAAAACTTTTTTTGCATAAGCTTAATTTGTAATATTTTAGGATTATCTTCGGTGTTATTTCATACAGGGGTTTAAATTCGACGCTTTTTTGATTTAAACGTACATTGTTTTGTTTAAGCTCCGGTTGTAAATCTTTTTTACATCATCATAAATTTAACGAAAGGTAAAATAAAATGTTTTGAGCTGGATGTATGAATGGTCTCGAAATGGTAATGGAAACGCGGAATAGGATTTTGATATAAATTTGCTCAAAAGGGCGCATATTAAATCTAAAATGAATTTATTACAGTAATAAACATGTTATTTATGTTTGTGACAATAGCAGATGTAGACAATTTAATGTTTTTTTAAATTTTTATCTCCGTAAAATGTATAATACAGGGTTGCCCAGAAGTCCGGAATAAACTTAATATAGCCTTAACCTCAATTTAGTTTTCTATATACTCACATTTTGACGTTATTCGTTTTTTTTATAGACATTTGTCAAAGATATGACGACATCGATCTTTTTTTTTTATGGAAACATACTGCTTGTGATACATCATTTGAAAGCTAATATCTCGTACAGTATGTTCATACATTTTGGCGCGATTCTGTCAAGCTATTTTAAAATGGCGTCTGTTAAAAGTTTTAAAAAATCTCTATTTAACTAAGCGGAAATGATAAATCATTGATTTTTTTTACCTTTCAAGGTAAGAAATCTTCATTGTTGCACTGAACGGTACCTGCATTTTTTAACCTTTGAGTTGATGCCTACTCTAGCTGTAATTTTTCCAAACGAAGTAGTTCCAGCTATACCGTAAAATGGGGTGAATAGGATCAGCGGGGTAAATAGGATTGAAAGTTACCTTCAAATTTTAAAAATCTGTAATAATTGTAATTTTAAAGTGTAGGTCATTTCAATGTACAGGATCTTCCAACGAGGACTGAACAGGGGCTCATTTTTGAGCTTCTTTGTATATAAAGAAAAATCCAAAATAGCCAATCGATGTACTTTTTCCTGCAAAATTCAAAAATGAAACCAAAAATTTATTTGAACCAGAAACAGAAGAGTTACGCTATGGATAAGGTGTTTTTTAAATGGAACATAGCTTTTTTTATACGATTTTTGGAACGAGTGATTTTTTTTGTCCGTTCTGATTAAAATATTTAATATTGTGACAGCTATTTTTATTAAATTTTAATGTTTTATCCAGTATAATTTAACTTTAACCTGTTTGAAACGTACACTAGGTAATAAATGTAACTCGAAAGCAGGAAATATAGTTGTTCCGGTTTAACTGGAAGTTAATTTTTTTTGGAAGATAATAAAAATTGAAGATAGGGACATGTAAGCCGTTTTGCTCTAACACGTACTGTTAGAAAGTTATAAGCTGTCAAAGTTCAAAAATGTCACTTTTCGAGAGTCAATATCTCGGAAACTATGAAGTATAGACTAATAGTGCATTTAATAAAAAATAATTATGATTTTATGTGGAATTTAAAAATGTAAAAATATACAGGGTGTTCCATTAAAAAAAAATAACGTTAATACTTGACAGTTGGTGACATTACTGACATATGGTATAATAGTCAAATAGTAAAATTTTAGTCCTATAATCTATAGGCCCAAAACCCGGATCCGATATCACTTTTCGTTCGCCTGTAATTAAGCCGTTCCGGAACATTTGCCCAACCCTGTATATCTACCTCATATTATATTCTACCATAATTGGGTTATTTTTTATTTCGCATACACCATATTTCAACTGCCAACCCTTTTTAAAGCATTTCCAATCCACCCACCCACCCCAAAGCGAACTAAAAAGCTGCAAATCACAAATCGGGGTGATCCGGAGTGGTTTGTTTTCGGGCAAGCACATCCGATCGCAACCGAGCTCATTATTCCCGAACCGCACTCTAATGGACGTCGTTTGTTTTAACCCTTTTTACCCCCGCTGACTTTCTCTGGCCGATGCCTCGGTGCATCGTCAGTGGCGGATCATAAAGCTGCCTTTAAGCTAAGTTCGATTCTGAAGTGTCACCAGTAAAGTCCGCATCATATGGGACTTTTTTTTTAATTAATAGCTTTATTCGAAATTTGACTTTGGCATTAAGTTCTGCTTCGATCGAGATGAAAATTAAGCAAAAAAATACTAGTCAACGTGATTCGCATTATCTGTCAAATTTTAATTTTTTCCAAAAAATAATTCAAAAGTAGGGTTATTTCTGAAAGTATCGAAAAAAGTAATTAGAAAAAAAAATTTTAAATGCAGTTTCTAGCCCACATGCAAAATTTCAGCTGCATAAAATAATTTTTATTTTTTACCCACCACTAAAATTTATTTTCCACTTAAGAGGAAGTAACCCCTTCACCACAATGAAAATTGCCGAACGTTTTGCTGGTCAAACGAAAAGAAAAAATAAAAATTGGTATTTAGAAAATAAATTCTACTTTAAATACCCCATCCAGAAAAGTAAATGACGATCGAAAATATTCCCAAAATTTTTTTTAGAATTTTTTTTAATTTTTAGTAATTTTGTAATATCTTTAACAATTCTTTATTGATCAAAAGCAAAATGACTTTCCCGGGTGTAGAATGTTGTACCAAACAATTTTTCTTAAAGCCATTTTTCCATCTCGGCCTTACTTTTTTCTCAAAAACGTTGGGCGCGTAAATCCACTATACACGCTTAAATTCACTTTACTCGCCCAACGTTTTTGAGAAAAAAGTAAGGCCGATATTGAAAAATGGCTTTAAGAAAAATTGTTTGGTACAACATTCTACATCCGGGAAAGTCATTTTGCTTTTGATCAATAAAGAATTGTTAAAGATATTACAAAATTACTAAAAATAAAAAAAAATTCTAAAAAAAATTTTGGGAATATTTTCGATCGTCATTTACTTTTCTGGATGGGGTATTTAAAGTAGAATTTATTTTCTTAATACCAATTTTTATTTTTTCTTTTCGTTTGACCAGCAAAACGTTCGGCAATTTTCATTGTGGTGAAGGGGTTACTTCCTCTTAATGAACACTTTACTGATGACATATGATGTTATTTTTGTCTTATTTGTCTTAATATTAAGATGTATTACTTTCAGACACAAATTACGTTTTCAAAAATACTTATTTTATGAAGTTACCTTATACAGGGTCAAAAACAAATAAACTTTGCATCACATGCGACCAAATTTTAATAGCCCAATTTTGATTTTGTAGAAAAATACACATTTAATATGGCGCCACTTTAAAGAAAATGTATCTGAAATAAAGCCTTGTCAAAACTGAGAAGTTTTATGTAGGTTGCGTTGAGTCTTATTTTGCAAAAGTGGTGCAATTTACAAAATATAGGTAAAAAATCAAAATTATCTTATGCAGCTGAAATTTTGCATGTGCCATGTGCTCTAGAAACTGCAATTAAAAAAAACTTTTTCTAATAATTTTCTTCGGTATTTTTAGAAATAACCACACTTTTGAATTATTTTTCGGAAAAAATTAAAATTTGACAGATAATGCGAATCACGTGACTACTATTTTTTTGCTTAATTTTCATCTCGATCGAATCAGAACTTGATGCCAAAGTCAAATTTTGAATAAAGCTATTAATAAAAAAAAATCCCATATGATGCGGACTTTACTGGTGACACTGTATTCGAGTTTATAAATAGTATGTGAAACTGCAATAAAATCGCTTGAAACTTTACTTATTAGTTTTTTTTTTTGAAATACCGTTACTCCTCCGCAATAATAGTTGAGGGACCAAATGGACCTAAATAAATACTCTGAAATTCCCTATTTAAATTTATACTGTACGCCCATGTATAACCAATCCATAACTAAATAGTCTGTCCTTTGATCTGAATGCCGGGCAGGAGAGGGGAGGGTGGGGCACTGGTGCCCATTAACCAACCGCTGAGACTGATCGAGATATTTATACTGAATTTCTGCCATTTTTATGGGTGTCAGTTTACTAATTGCTTTTAAACAAAGAGTTAGTGCCCGAAATGGAGTTCTTTTACTTCTTTTATGCTATTTTCGTATTTCGAATTAGTTCGAATTTATTTAGACCCTGAAAACTGCCCTCGCAAATAAGAGGTTTAAGTTTTTATTTACGAACCGCCTTAAATAACTTTTTAATTTAAATTTGTAGTGTTTTTTAAAATAATTTATAAAAGAAAGAGACGAAACCTTTTAGAAGCAATTACAACGTTACCTACACCCCATATTTCTGAATTTGTGTGAGAGTAGAATACGTATTCGCGACTATGGATGAAAAGTAATTCTAAAGAAGAAAAATAGTCCTTTACCGCTTTTGCACTAAAACTTTTGAAAAAATTGCTAGTAATTTTGTTAAAAAATAAATTGTCAATGGGACCCATTTTGTTCCCAGTATAGCGCTTACTCTACAATTAAGAAAACAGAACAGCGTCCCCAAAAACGAATTGTATTCGTTAGAATCTATAATCCACTAAGACGTTGGTGGGGATTCGTAGCGATCGGCAACCGCCGCTCGCCGGAGTATTAGTTTCAACGTATTTGTTGCGCAGCACATCGTTGTTCCGGAATCTTCTAGCTGTCATGTCTGAAATTTAATTCTATTGATCGTACCAATACCTGTTTCAATTAATTTATTTTTACTTTGTATATAAGTTTTTTAAAATATTGCATGCGTTTCGCAAGCAATAGAGATTCTTATTTGGAACAACCCATCATTAATATTGAACGTTATAGTCTATGAAGGAATTTTATGATCTTAGTAAACCATGTTGTCGAATAGATAATATATAGATATATAGATAATAATGCAATGTTAAAACGTTAAACGACAAGAACAATATCACACTAGAAGCTATTTAAATTTTTGAGAACTACAGTACTGATTTTTAGTGGTAAGTATATGGTTTATTAACCATAGCAAGCAAATATTATTATGATTAATGTCAAGTTTTATTATAACTGCCAGTCGAAACTAATACAGTATATAAAACCAGATTACACCCCCAATAGAACTGGATAATTACTGATAGGAATTCAGAGCAATAATGGCTATAAACCATTCTATGGTAGCAATGACTCCTATTTCTAATTGGTTAAATTATACCGCGATACTATCACTACATACCGGTCTAGCAATTTTCGTTGTCTTACAGTAGAAAAGCGCGTTGCTGTCACATATAGTATTACACAGTTTTATAAAGAGTATGCGAATTCTTATATGGAGTTAAAGACCTTTTTCTCAGTGCATCTCTTGACCGTACTTATTCTATCTTCATTTAATGGCCAATAATTATTGATCAACCTTATAATGTGATTTCGAAAAGAGTCAATCCGTCATTGACGGTATAAGTATGTGTTAAAAATGCTTTTAACGCGTTATTGTCCGCCATAAACGTAGACATTCCAGGAACCGTGTCACTTAACATTCGGTATCTATTCTGGTATCTTTTCTAAATATATTGTCATTGTTTTGACGATCAGAGTGATAAATCTTCGTACTCGATTCCTAATGTTAATGTCCGTAATAAATTTAAAAGGTCTCTCCCGTAAAAATGGTGGCTGACAGACGTTTGTGTGATTCGTTTGGATTTTTCCCTAAGCTGTTTTAAAATTCCTTGCTCAATAAAAGAAAAGAAAAAAGTAAAAATTATATTTTTAATGGGTGGACGTTCTGTTTTAGGGATTAATTCATTCAGATAATAAAAAAGATTAAAGATAATTCTTTAATAACTTTAAATGATTTAAAAATGCTCTCCGTTTGAAACGCTTCAATAATACCATAGTTTGCGTAGTTATATATTCGGTGATAATACTAACCCAAACCTATATAGAACTAGCTCAAACAAACGCTATCTCTATAGCAAGTCGTGTTAGCCCAAGAACTTTACACAGCAAGACAAACATATTTGGAGCTACAGTAATGCTATCTCCATTAGTATGTATTACTAATCTCAATCATAATACTTTTTTTAAATTAATTATGGAATAGGTAAAAAAGTACTCAAATTTTAAACATCCATAACTCCATCAAAATTATATCAATCCACTCAATTTTTGGTTAATTAGGTAGGCGGTCACTTGGACTATTTAGCACAATGTGTTTGACCTTACTTTATGTCTTTTTTATACAGGATGATGGCTAAGATACCAAGCCGTGTAAAATTTGCTGATTTTAAAATTAATGTTTGGAAAATACGAAGCAATGAAAATTGAATTTTATTAGTGTACTGGTTACAGCTTTATGTTAGGTACTTACTGTACATATTACAGTGCAGTGCCGTTCGTGTCAATTAAAAAAAAATTAAAAAATCGTGATATAACACTAACTTAACTTACTTTACTTTACTTTTAAAACATCTTTATTATTTAATAATATTTTGACATGTCATATAAATTACATTTTGTTTTATGTACGTTAGTATATAAAATCTTCTTGTGCTCTGCTCGGCGAGTTGCTCGCCAAGGAAACGCCCTTGTGCATCACAGGGTGGCTGATGTTGACCAGGGTAATTTATGGTGACTTTGAATTTGTCAGTTTAGCCAGTTCCGGTGACCCTCTACTGCTATGCGAGAATTTATTTACCTTTCGGTTTAAAAATTTTAGTTTGGGTAAGTTTTGATATCAGTGTTTATGCTTAGTTTTTGCTGGAAAAGCAGACGAAAAAACCAGCTTGATCATAATTTCTAACAGGTACAACGTAGCTTTAATTTTATGGTTAAGATTTTTGTAGGTGTTTCCAAATATTAGGGGGCGTATCCATTTTGTCCGGGAGTTGTGGTTTTAAAAGGTGGAACATTTTATTTTAATCATAAAATAGGGGTAGTCTAGAATACAGGGGGTAATGTATAAGGAATTCGTTGTGTTTTATGTCTGTTAGGTTTTGTGTAAGTCTGGAATTTTGGGGCTGTGAATTATAAAATTTAGTTGCATTGTTATGTACATAGTCTATTAAGTATGGAGTATTTGTTGTCTGGTGCAGTGCATGTATCGGCGTAAATATTGATGAAAGGGTTATTTGTCTCAGGTTTTTATTTTGCAAAATTTGCAGTTTTTTAAAATGAATGTCTGCCATACTGCACCAGACTGGTCCGGCGTAAGTCAGTATGGGTCGTATGCATTGATTGTAAATTATTTGTTTGTTTGTTGGTGAAAGTGGTGATCTAAAATTTAGTAGTTTGTAAAGTTTGATTGTTGCGTTATAGTATTTTTGTATTATATAGGTTGTATTGTCTTTGAATCTTAGTGGTTTATCTAGTACTACCCCTAGGTATTTTAGTTTGTCTTTTGGGATTATGGTTTTATTGTTTATTTTTATTGGTTGATTTATGTGTTTGTTTGTATATTTTCTAGATATAATTAAGCATTCGCATTTTTGTTCATTTATTTCGAGTTTCCACCTTTTATACCACGGGAGGAGGGAGTGGAGGTGGTTGGAAATGTGTTGTCTGGCTACGTTTGCATAAAATGAACTCGCGTGTAGGAGGACATCATCTACAAAAATAGCCAGTTTGGGACTAGGATGGGTGGGAATATCTGAGGTGTAGAGGTTAAAAAGGGGGGCTGCCAAAATCGTGCCCTGTTGTAAGCCTGCGTGAAGCACAACAGGGGTGGATAAGTTACTTTCTATTTTAACTGTAAGTGTTCTGTTGTTTATGTACGAGTGTATTAGTGTTATGATGTAAAGTGGAAAATTGTGTAATGTAGCAAGTTTAAAAATTAATCCATTGAACCATACGCTGTCGAAGGCCCTCCGGATGTCGAGTGATAGAAGAACTGTGTTTTGCTCTTTTTCCATATTGTTGATCGCTGCTAACTTAACAATAGTAATAACAAATTAAAGAAACAACTTAATTATAAGAATAGAAATTAATAACGCGTATTTCCTTCACGGGCGTTAATGCCAGCTTGACAACAATTTGGCATACTGAGAATCAGATTTCTTATAAAAACCTGATCCATATTTTCCATATTATCCTTTGTAGCGTCAATCTCAGCTGAGCCATAGTTTCTGGTGGGTTAGCTTCTGCACAAACTTCTCTACCTATTCGATCCCAAAAATGCTCTGTAGGGTTAAGATCTGGGCTTCGAGCTTTCCAATTCATTACGGTAGTTCCCGTTTCTGCTAGATATTCCGTTACTATTCTCGCCGTATGTGGACGGGCGTTATCTTGCATAAAAATGAAGTTTTCTTCAATAAAGGGAGCAAAAGGCACAACATGCTTCTGAAGAATTTCCGTAATGTACCTCTCACTATTTAATCGCTCTACAAATACCAATTCCGTTTTTGCCTCTAGAGATATACTTCCCCAAACCATAATTGAACTAACCCGCTCTTTAAAATTACACTGAGGTCTTCGAAACACTTCTAAACGTCTATCATTGCTGTATAGACAAAAACGGGATTCGTCGCTAAATAAAACATTAGCCCATTCATCTTCACCCCATGGCAAATGCTCTTGAGCAAACTGCAATCGTTCACGTCGGTGGTGCGGTTCCAGCTTTGATCCTATCGCTGCTTCGTACGATTTCAGTTGGACCTCTTTTAAGCGATTAAGTATTGTTTGCTTACGTAGTCGAACATTTCTGAACGTTTGACAACCGTGCTTGTAGCTTGGTACTTGTTGTAAATCGCTCCCGAACACATTGCATTGTTAAAAACCGATCCTGATTGGCATTTGTTTTCCTTGGTCGGCCTTGCCCTGCTCTTCTTTTATTCGATCCATCTTCTCGATACCGTTTTAAAATTTTTGATATGGCCCCTTGCGTTTTATTCATGATTCTGGCAATATCAAACTGAGGCCGGCCCTGCTCAAACAGTCCTCTTGCATAGGCACATTCTTCTGGAGATATGAATCGGATATTGGCATTCATTTAAAAAAGAAACTAAACAAAAGGCCAGCCAACAAATTTATAATCTTGATAAATTGACAAGGGCAATTGGTTGACTAGCAACGTAAATCCAAATAAAAGTAAAACGTTTTCAGTCAATGTAATTTGCAATATACAGGTTTTTAAATTTTTTTTAATTGACACGAACGGCACTGTGCTGTAATTTGTACAGTAAGTACCTAACATAAAGCTATAACCAGTACACTAATAAAATTCAATTTTCATTGCTTCGTATTTTTCAAACATTAATTTTAAAATCAACACATTTTACACGGCTTGGTATCTTAGCCATCATCTTAACATAGTATAAAACAAAGTCGCTGTCGCGTCTGTCCCCAGCTATATGTGCCCTAATCTTTAAAACCACGCAACGGATTTTGAAGCGTTTTTTTTTAATAGATAGTGTGATTCAAGAGAAAGGTTTTTATGTATAATACATGCATAATATTGTAGAGAAACACTGATAAATTTAGAGGTTTGTTCGGGGTTTGTATTTATAAATCTTGACGTGATGGTGAACTCGCCTTATTATTATCTCAGATGCCTGGCATTGCAACGCAGGCCGGGTACACGCTAGTCCTGTATAAAAAAGACATAAAGTAAGGTCAAACACATTGTGCTAAGTAGTCCAAGGGACGGCCTACCTAATAAACCAAAAATTGAGTGGATTGATATAATTTTGATGGAGATATGGATGTTTAAAATTTGAGTACTTTTTTACCTATTCCATAAAATTAATGGACGCAGTGTATTAATAAAGACTTTTTCACAAATATACCTATCTTCAAACGTTTACAAAATATTAACACTTTAATGCTGGTAGGTATGCATCAATGTTTCTCGACGTAGCAACGTTCTCAACTCAAGTGACAATATTTAAGGCATTGACAATGACATTTTGTTATTTATGGCAACAAATGTAAACAATTTTGTCTCCTTATATTATATGACATGTCTGTGCGAGGAACCACATTCATTTTTGCCGCAAACACGCTGTTAAAATTTTCTTATAAAACACCGACAAGGAGACCATAAATTCTCAGGAGATTCCAATAACGTTCCCACTAATATCGCGCATACAAGTCGCTTAAAACCACTCTGGCCCCGTAAATCTACACGTAATACCTTACAGTAACGTAATCCAAACTGCCTAGAATTTATGATTTTCCTAATAATAAGCGCGGTTCTTCTCAATTTTCCTTCATGATTTTCCCGGAGTTAGCTTCGAATAATTCAATATTATAAGCGGCCTGGGACACATTTTGCAGTCTGCTCTGCTTATCTTTAAGCGAAATTTTGCGGCTTCCTTTTTAAAAACGTTATAATAAACGCGTAATTTTAAAGAAAACTGCGGAGTTACCGGCATAAATTTCGGCCGGTATTGAAGGTTTTATGGTGATAAGATTACCCATTAAGAAAAGAAGTTGAAAGTTCATGCTAGACTGTTTATTTTATGGGATTTATGGTGTCTTAATTTCGAAAGAAATTTATCTAAACACTGAGAAAAATGATCTAATACAACAGGTTCGCTAAGACAGTTTGTATTGATAGCTTATTTTTTAGTAACCCATATTAAATAAGTTTCTGGTGTATCAAACCCGCATTGGTGTTATATCAATTTCAGATTTGCTAGAACGTTGAGCCTAATGAATAAAAAGGTAGCGATTGCTTTTTCTTATAAAATCGAAGTAGTTTCTTGAAAGCCAATGAATAAAAACTAAAGCAATTGCTTTTGCGTCCAGCAATTGCTTAAAAGGGCAGAAATTGCTTCTAGTTAATGCTTTTTCTTAAAAAATAGAAGCAATCGCTATCGTTTGCTTAAAATGTGATGAATAAATTAAAAATTAAGGAATTGCTTTTCCTAGTGTAGCAATTACTTTCAACTTTTAAAGGTAGGTCGACCCCTGCATCATTTGCTTGGTAGCAGTCAACTTTAGTTCACCGCCGGCATACACGTGCGTCGCTCTCAGTTTGTGTCTTCAATTATGGCGGAATATATGAACGTCCGTAAAAGAACAATGTACCGGGTGGTCAAATAAGCGAGGACGTCGGCTTTATCTCGGAAACCATTAATCGTACAACTTTCGGAAAGATTTTTTTATGAGTAAAGTGGTCAAGAGAAATTGTTGGAAATTACTTTTAAGTTATATTTTATTTTTGTACATCTGTTTACTAACTTAAGAAAAATGAGAAACGTCGGTTTTGGCAAAACTGATGTAATTAGATAAACTTTGCATCAAACATTACATACTGATCAATAACAATTTCAGTTTTTGAAGCAAAATAAATAATTGGAAACAAAAATTTTACACAAAATTGCATTAAGATTACAAATGAACTAAAGGCAAATGGTTTTACATCGATGTATAAAAGTTAATCTACTAGGGTTGATCAAAATTTTCAAGAACCTGGCAAAAAATAAAAATTTTATTAGACTGTCAAAATTTCGTACAGAGGCTAAAAATGCCTAAATAAATAACTTTCTCAAATAAAGTTTTTTGATACTTTGATAAATAAGGGCATTTTTGAACCAATTTATTAAAATGTCAAATTTGACAGGTAACGCAAGTCGTGCAGCTGCTTCAGTATACGTCATTTTTGGGTTTTAGGTAAGCAAAAACCAACTGCTTTTTTAATTTTTACCTATACCTAAAAATAAAAAAAAATCCCATTTGATGCGAACTTTCTTGCGGACACTGTATATGTCATGCATTTTGATCCCAGTAAGCGCAAGTAAGAAAGCAAAACAGCGTCCCCAAAAGCGAATTGTGTCCGAACCTATAATCCCCAAGACGTTGGTGGGGGTTCGAAGCGATCGGCAATCGCCGCGCGCCGTAGTATTAGTTTTAACGCATTTGTTGCGTAGGTCACATCGTTGTTCGGAGTCTTCTAGCTGTCCTGTCTGAATTTGAATTTTATCGATCGTACCAATACCTGGTTCAATTAATTTATGTATACTTTGTATTTAAGTCCTTTTTAAACTTTGCATGTCAAATAAAGCAATAGAAGATTGTTATTTCGCACAATCCATCATTAATATTGGATTTGTAATCTGTGGACGAATTTAACTCTCTCTCAGTCAACCATGTTGCATAATAATGCAAAAGAACTTAGTCCAGTCCAGTCCTGTCTCTGTCGCCAACATCTTAACGTAAAACGTAAACCGTTATCCTTAAATATATGTCATTAATTTTGGACATCAGAACATTCCAGGAAATAAAACATAGGTATTTTGCTTTTCCCAATATTTTTTTTGTTTTCCAAATACCTTTTCCTCGGTTTGCCAAGACCGTCTTTCTGGTGGCTGGATAAATATAAATACTCAAAGCAAATACTGCGTTCATGTTGTCATTTCATCTCGCATTGCCTAGGGCCAGACGGGGTCACATCAACAAAAGCAGCCCTTGAGGGTGCTTTGGTGCAATGTTGCCTATGCCCTTTACACCTGCCATTCGCGTTTGTGATAATGAACTATCTACCATTGCTTGTTTTATTGTTAGATTTAACGTTTACTGAAATATTACAATCACTGGAAAAATGCTTATATAAAGCACGATAACTAGGACCACTCTTAAGTCCAACATAATTTTCTATATTGACTTTTATCATATTATTATATTACTTTTATGAGTATGTTAATTGCAGTAATTATTCTACGAATACGAAAGTATTTGCATCTTATTTAAACTGCTCCGGGTTATCTTTAATATTTACTCGTTCTTCAAACAAATCGGTGTCGGCAATAGGGTCTAATAACATCTTAAAATAACATTACAACATTATACAGGGTTGCCCAGAAGTCCGGAATAAAATGAATATAGCCTTAACCTGTAATTTTTTGGGAAAATGCTTGGATACGTCTATTTAGTTTATATATGCTCACATTTTGACGTTATTCGTTTTTTTTATATATACAATAATTTTCAGCACTAACATAAGAGTCACAATCCTAAAAGCAAACTGCAGAAAAATAATCTAAAACTGACCACCTAGGTGTAGATACTGGCATTTGTCTTGGTCTATAACAATAAGCTATAAAACGGTTGAAAAGCTCAGTCAGTCTGCAAAATGCCTCTCTATAATAAACAACTTATTCATATCAACCTGTCAAATAGTAGGAGTCAAAGTAATTCACCATCGATCTCTTAACAGCAAAACGTTGTCCAATAAATATTCTAGATGGATTGCGATACTTGGGCGGTGCAAAGCAACATTTAACATTGTTGTTTTGATATATTTGGCTCTACGAGAGTGTAAGTGGGTGTTGGCAGATTAATAATTGTACGTAAAAAAAAGTGTAACAGGTTAACAAGTAGCCGTTCATGATTTGTTTGTCTGAGTTACCTGAAGCTGGGTGAGGCCGATAAAAGATAGGCAATAAAGTAAAATGGTATATAAGTAAAAATCCTATACTGATTTCTTAAGATTTTCCTACCACACCGGTATACTAAATATCACGAATAGTCTCGTTTTAAAACAGATGACAGCGGTTATTTGTCATCGATCAGCTGATATTGGGACATAATAATATCCCTAGATTTGTAGCGGACCGTAATGAGCCCAAACACCGAGTTATAAATTGCGTTTTTGTTACATTTAATTGTAAGTACCTACAATTATTATTCATTTGACCAAAAATTTAGATACAGGTTAAAATTTTTTAATTCTTTTTCATTAGGGATCATAAATATTAATGTGTGCCTTGCTTGTTAGTTGATTTCATCGATAAGTAATAAGTTTTATTACATCTGAACGCCGTTTTTGTCGAAAAGTTAGTTTGTAAAATTTTTATTCTTAAAATGTTTGTTCGTTAAGGTTAGGTTTCTAATGTATAATTTTTGTATTTTACATTATCTATAGATATCCTTTTCTGTTTCAAGAAAAATAAGTAGAAATTAAGTATTTCCCTGACTAGTAGGTAGGTAGGGGAGAGTTGGACAAAACCGGGTAGGTTGATAAAACCGGGTATCGCCTAATTCTACCAAATGCCAAAACAGCTTTCCATATTATTAACCTTTAAAAAGCAGCTATTTGATTTTGAAGGAATTATTTTAATTATTGTTATTAGTAAATATTATTATTGTTTGGCAATAGTAAGGTAATAGTAAGTAAAATTATGTTACTATAATAGTTAAAATAGCTAACCATATTAGTATGTAATAGGATAGCGAACAAATATAAAATTCTATTTTCTGTGTCTACGTACCTTACATAAGTGAAATTATTATTTGATATTACTATTATTATTGTTTGTATGACAATAAAATAAAGTTTTTAACATAAAGATAGCCTACATACAAGTTTAGAAATGTAACTGTATCAATAAATTGCATTTTAACAAACAAATTCCATAAAAACCACTTTTGGGTCTACGTACCTTACGTAAGTCAAAAACTGTTAAAGTAGGGTTTCCACTGACCGAAAAATGTAATCCCTGGCTAAACTAAAGCTTTTAACTTTATGTTAGCCTACATACAAGTTTAGGAATGTAACTGTATCATAACCAACAAATTCTATAAAAACCGTATTTAGGTCTTCGTACCTTACGTTAAGTCAAAAACTGTTAAATTAGAGTTTCCATTGACAGAAAAATTAAATCTCTAGCTATATTGAAGCTTTTAACTTTATGTTAGCCCACATACAAGTTTAGAAATAATGTAATTGTATCATAACCAACAAATTCCATAAAAACCACTTTTGGGTCTACGTACCTTATGTAAGTCGAAAACTCAAGTAGGGTTTCCACCAGAAAAATTAAATCCCTGGCTATATTGAAACTTTTAACTTTATGTTAGTCCACATACAAGTTTAGAAATGTAACCGTACCATAGCCCACAAATTCTATAAAAACCATATTTGGGTCTAAGTACCTTACGTAAGTCATATATGGGGATTTGCTTGACAGTGAATGTAATAACTTGAATTCAATTAGTTTATGTTGAACTGTAGGTATTTTACCTATAGGTATAATCTGAACAAATAAAACAAAAAAAATCTGTTCTAAATATGAGTGCCAGAATTCTATTTTACGTTGTGTTTCAGTTAGTTTAGTATTTTTAAGTTTGGATATTTATAATACTATAAACTTTTTAAATCTATTTTGACACTGACACACACATCTTTAAACCATATAGAAATTCATGCTTATTATTACCTACCTTAAATTATAATATTTATAAAACAAAACTTTCAAAAGAAATTATTAGGTACCTATTACTTATTATTTGGCAATATTAAAGCGGTAGAACCGAGGAGGCTATTGCATAAATTGTTTTAGAAGGTATCACATGTATAATTTTCAAGTCCGGTCCTGTAATTCATGCCAACTTATAAAAATTTAATAGACCAAAATTGACAGAGTGTCACGTGACTTTGCCTCCATCTTGCGAGAGTATTCAAGATTTTTACTATAGTAATTGTTAAAGGTATTTATAAAAAGCCTGTATGAGAAAAACATACAAATATTTCCATATTTAAGTATTAATTTCGTTCCAAAACTTTCATTGTAGAAGTAAGTGTTCATTGACATGTCATATGATGGATTGCTCTGTACAAACTGTGAGTTGTAGACTCGGTGCGGATAATCCCGTATATACAACAATAATAAAAACCAACTTGTAATAATTGAAGTATAATTCAATATTTCCAACTAATAAAACGTTCAAAATTTCAAGAAATTATTTTTTATTTTTTTCATTAAAAAGCCATCAGGAAAACCTGATTATAACTCAATATGCCTCAATATAATTATTAACTTTCTATACGCATTTAGTTCTGCATGTCAAGCATTCGATACGCCCATCAAATAATAAAACATCTATATTAATTAAATGGGCAAACAAAAACGAAAAAGGATTCCATTTCGATTTCATGGACGCAAGTTTTAATTTGACTCGTGTTACAATCGTTGTTTCACTAATTAAAAAGTAACAAAAAATTTGTCGGCATGATACGGTGAATGTTTTAATAAATATTGTATTTCTATGATTATAAAAATAAATGTTTTATAGTATTTGCAGAATTATACCGTTGACTCTTACTGCCAAAAATAAACTACCCGATTAAACCCTATTGTATACGCCTCAACCTTTTCAAAAGGGATTAAATGGGATCAGGGTCGGCTTCAAAATGTACCTACACCACATGATTTATTTTTATAATTTAAAATAAATAGATAGGTATTTTTAGTTTTAGGTAGGTATGTACCTATAATAAATTTAAAATAATGATAACAATTAATGATAATTCAAAATAATATAATTTAAAAGTATAACTATTAGGTTAACAAGTACAATAAAAATTAATCGAATTCTAAAAAACTATTGATAATTTGTTCAAAATTTAACTCTGTATCACTATCACTATCTTCATCTAAGCCTAAACTTATAATTAAGGGTTGGACATTTGTAATCATACAATTGTAAGCATTTTCCACCTTAAGTACATGTTGTAAACAGTTTTTCCAGCTGTCTACAGAAATTTTTCTTACTTCGTTTTTAATTAATTCTACTACAGATGCATTTAATGTAGGAGAAATATTATTTCTCCTAATATTGGATTTTAATTGGTGCCATATTAGCTCAATAGGATTGAATATACAATAGTATGGAGGAAGACGCAACACTGTATGTCCATTTTCTGCTGCAAGTTTGTCACACTCGTATTCCTTGTTTATTTTAAAAGCTTTTAATACTTCGAGCAGTTCCCGTTTTTTGTAAGTTTCTTCAAAATATAAATCATTTTCAATCATAAAATTTTGAATTTCTGCTTTTGTATTATTAGAATTCGGAATGATTTTTGCTTGCCGACTATGATAACTAACATTGTCCATTACAATGGCGCTATTTTCAGGTATATTTTTCAGGAGTACCGGTTCTTTTATGAATGAATTTATTTCACGTTTCACAAAGGAGTCTATATACTTATTCTACACTGTACATCTAAAAGATCATAACTATTTTGTAAATCTGTATGGAATGATCATATCAGGTGGACTATAATACCTACCGGGTGGTGCATTGAGAGACTGGACATGGGAAATCCCATGTAAATTTTGCTACGCCTGAGTATTGACTTCCCTATTAATAAGTGGCGTAACAGAAACTGAGTGGGCCCCCCGCAAACGTTTTCAGGCGCCCCTTCTCTATAACGAATGATAAATCTTATTTTCATTACTATTAGGTTCAGGTTTTCAGGTTTATGAATTTTTGAATTCGTTAATCGTGTAATAATTTAATTAGGGTTAAACCCATTGTGTTAAGTACCTACTATTAAAACAGCAAACAATTCGAATTTATTCCATAATCCTAGATAGAGTGGTATCATCGGCGCACCCAGGAATTTATGTTAGGGGGGGCCCGCTAACCAGTGCCGGAAGCAAATTTTTTAATAAACTTTTAAGTTACGCATTTTTCTAGAACTTTGGAGCTTTTTTAACAGGTACTCTTGGAAGATCGCAATAGGCTAGTTCAATCGAGGTAAATATCTAAAAAAATTGACTTTAAAATATCCACTTTAATAATTATTCCGGACAAAACATACCACTCTTTTTACCAAATAAAATATAGGTAATAGTAATGACGACATATCCATAACACAAATATATTTATTTAAAAATATAAATTAGTACAAAGCACAACAATAAACAATATTTTATAAATAATAGAAACCAAAACTTTTTTATAACACCTTTGCAGTTGTTAAATATGTAAATCTAATTTTCTTCGACCCTTAGAAAGTTTATTTAAAATTTCTTCACAAGACACAGGAACATTCTTATGAATAAATAAATTTGCCAAACCATTAAGTCTTACTTTCCCGGTGGAATTTCTTAAAAGTACGATTTTAAGTACTTTAATGTGGAAAATGACCTTTGAGAGGTACTGGTGGTGAAGGGTAACAAAAATTTGCAAAAGTTTTTTATATTGGGAAATATCATACATACATATACATACATATTGAATATATAGCTTAAACATATCGGAGGGTATTTCTTTGCTATCTGTAAACTTGTCGTTCCATAATTTAAATTCGCATATTAGAATGCTTTCATTAAAAAAATTTTCAAAAAATTAATAATTTGCATAAAAAGAATGAAGGCTGAGAAAGCTTTGCAAATTTTCTACTTGTTTATTGGGACAGGGCAATAAACAGTTAAATAGCAAAATAATTTCCCTGTCATTAATGAATCGATCGTCTAGGTTGGTAATAAGTGAATCTAACGTATACTGTACAAAAGTAATAAAAAATATATCGTTCTTTGTATCGCGCCTGGAAATTAAAGTTTTTTTTAGCGGGTTAGTGGGTATAATTAAACTCAATTTCATTGGGGGTTTTGGGGGGGCCAAGGCCCCCTTGGCCCCCCCCTGGGTGCGCCACTGAGTGGTATACATAACATTGGTAATTATTAAGTCATTATACGTAGTATTCCATCAAACATGATGCAAAATCAAAATTTTAAAACACGACTTATAATTAGTGATGCCGCCGAGACGAGAAATTCTCGTGTCTCGTCTCGTCTCGTCTCGTCTCGTCTCGTCTCGTCTCGTCTCGTCTCGTCTCGTCTCGTCTCGTCTCGACTCGACGAGACGAGACGAGACGAGACGAGACGAGACGAGAGTGAAATTTTTTCTCGAGAGAAGTCACGAGACGAGAGAAGACCGTTTCTCGTCGAGAAATTTCTCGTTTTTTCTCGAATTTTCTCGTTTCTTAGAACACTGAATTTTAGGTATCTCCTTATATAAAGACAGAAAAATAATGTGTTTAACGTTCTCACTCTATCGTATTGTGAAGGCATTTACCTTAAAACAGATATTCAAGAGAACAGAATCAAATTGTCTAGCCTCTTTCTTCTGTCCACGGTTAGTAGTTGACATTTTTAAATAATTAACCAAATCTGAAAGAAAGCATTTTCGATTGAAAACACAATATCGAAAAGGACCCCAGTCAAATTTCATTCACAAGGCGAAAGGCGATAGATTTTGACTAAATTTAACAATTTTGTATCAAAAATTCGAAATTCGCCAAAAACTTCTCACATAAAAATCATTAATAAAAGTGTGAATTTCATTTCATATCTCTCTTACTAGTTTTAATATTTGACATTACTTTCATAACACCCTGTATATCAACCGAAACTTTATTAGGAAATCACAGATAAAGACAACGGAGGGCCGTGAAACTAGTGTTATTGAAACAATAGCTTTAATAGTCTCAATTATGACATTAGTAAATAAATTAAAAATAAAAAGTCTAATATAATAGGTAAAGTGACATTCAGTACGAATGATTCAAGTGTATGCCTTATTTTGCCTCATTTTATTACACAGGTCTCAGACATAAATTTGGCTATTGAAAATAATTATTAAGTGCGGTAAATGATACTTTTCCGCACGAGGTGGCAGTTGCACGAATGGCTCGAAGCAAGTCCGGGCATGCCACTAAGTGACGGTGGAAACGGAACTTTTCGCACATGTTACTTACAAAATTAAGCTTGTTCGTAATAAATTTTTGTATTTTTTGGGTAAAAGGAGCAAAAAATAAAGTGAATTTTTAAATTTTGATATGTCAAATAGAGCATTTTCGGAAATACTTCTTTAAGTTCTTTCTCTTGCACTTTCTATTAATGTAATAAAAAAATTAAGGTTTTTCCCCGGATGACATTCTGGGCTGATCCCTTTATTTAGTCGAATATTTTCCAAACTGTTGCAGTTAATTATGCCCCGAATTATGCCAAAAAATAAATAATAAAAGAAGGGTAGTTCCATTATGAATCAATTATTATTATTATAAATCGTTCTCTATTCTGTATCTTTTACCACCCCGTATATTTTGGACTGAAAATACCTCGGTGCCAAGCCTATTACATTACGTGAATTATGTCTTATGGCCGCTTGCAATATTTTGTTAATCTAAGAAAAATAGTTTCTAAGTCACATGACTAACAAACCGACTTATATTAAACCCTTCTGCGAGACGACCAGATACTTTTAAATGTTTACCCCCTTTAAGATTCGTATAAAAAAATATTTTTTATGATTCCCTACTCACGAGAAAAAACGAGACGAGACGAGACAATGGCACTCTCGAGCGAGAAAAACGCGTTTCTCGTCGAGACGAGATAAAAAAAAATTCTCGCCTCACGAGACGAGACGAGAATGGGCCAATTCTCATATCGTCTCGTCTCGCGGCATCACTACTTATAATGTGGCTTACCATGTATGGTAGTAACGGGGGTAGCAGTGATCGAGCCTCATAGAATCCAAAAGACAGAAAACAGTAAAACACATGAACACTCAGCAAGTCTGCACAAACATTATGTCACTAAGTACTATACAAGGTATTATACAAAACGACCAGATCGTCGAGAGTTTTTTTTTGCAAAATCGTTTATAATTTCGTCGACATTTAATGTTTTAACAAACTCGTGTTCGATACTGATTAAGGATAAATCCGAAAGGCGTTGTTGTCCCAATGGTTTTACGTAAATGGGTTTATACTATTTTAAGTTTGGAATAATATCGTTCCGCTGATGCCACACTAACTGGTAAAGTTACAAATAACATCACTGCACTAGATACATCTAGAAAATTTGAAAAACACACTGATTTTTTATTAATAAATGATCCGCAAGTACATACACTGTTTTTAGTTTCGAAATACTATCTTCAAGTCCCTTTCTGAGGCTTAAAATTTGACTAGGAAAGTCAATGGACAAGTTTTGTAAATTCCGCGCTTTCACGCATAATTCTTCTTCACTTAACGAAGTTAAATTCTCAGGAGATAAAAAAATATAATTAATTATGAAATGAAATACGTATGAAAAGCAAAGCGGCAGCTAATTTTGAAGGGGCTGTCGATGTGGGTCCCCCGGTCTTCGGGTCCTGGTATGTATGTAAGCGAATCACCTTTTTATTGACAAAAATCATAAGTAATAAATATTCTGTGACAATCCCCCCATCAGAAACTCTCATTTTTTTCAAATTGAAAAAGTATATTATCCAAAAATGTCTTAACTTAATTGAATCTGGGAAACAGACCTTTATCTTATCAAATTTAGTTCTCAAAGTTTGCGCTCCAGTGGAATTGAAGGGAAAAAGAAAAACCTAAGTTTCTTCTTAACGGACCAACAAAGTTTTCCTATTTATTTTATCAGAAAAAACTGTATAACTTTGAGAGAGTTAAAAATCTTAAAAGGATATAACATTAATAGGGAGGGAAGGAGAAAGAGGTTTATGCAACTAAAGCGGTTTCTATTCATGGCTTTTTCAATTCAATTCATATTATTTCATTGTAGCCCTTGACGTCTCAAGAGTATATTCCCAAACGTAGAGATATGTAGTATAGTTAATTAACCCATCTTAGGTCGTCTCGAGGGCCTCTCGAAAGCCATATTGTTCACTTTACTTGCAGATTAGCTACCCTTATCAATGTAGATTTACGTTTCCAAACATAACGTCAATTTAGTTGCAATTTATCACCCATTTGTGGGTTTGGAAGCAACAGGGCGAATGAGCATTTTTACTGAAATTTACTTTCTATATTATTTTGATTAACTAAGCTACAGTGTCACCAGTAAAGTCCGCATCATATGGGATTTTTTTTTATTAATAGCTTTATTCGAAATTTGAATTTGGCATCAAGTTCAGCTTGGATCGAGATGAAAATTAGGCAAAAAAATAGTAGTCACGTGATTCGCATTATCTGTCAAATTTTAATTTTTCCAAAAAATAATTCAAAAGTAGGGTTATTTCTGAAAATATCGAAAAATGTTATTAGAAAAACTTTTTGAATGCAGTTTCTAGCTCACGTGCAAAATTTCAGCTGCATAAGATAATTTTGATTTTTTACCCATATTTTGTAAATTGCACCACTTTTTCAAAATAGGACTCAACGCAACCATACATAAAACTTCTTAGTTTTGACAATGCTTTATTTCAGATACATTTTCTTTAAAGTAGCGCCATATTAAATGTGTGTTTTTCTACAAAATCAAAATGGTGCTATTAAAATTTAGTCGCATGTGACGCAAAGTATATTTGTTTTCGACCCTGTATAAGGTAACTTCATAAAACAAGTATTTTTGAAAATGTAGTTTGTGCCTAAAAGTAAAAAAAATTAAAAATAAAGTAAAGAGGTTTTAAATTAAATCGTTGAAAATAGATAAACTTGACGTTAAGTTAAACTAAAACTTATTTTCCACTTAAAACACTTTACTGAAGACACTGTGTTCTTTTTTGTCTTAATATTAAGGTGTATTATCTACTTTCAGACACAAACAAAACGTATTTTATGAAGTTACCTTATACAGGATCGAAAACAAATAATCTTGGCATCACATGCGGCCACAGTTCAATAGCCCAATTTTGATTTTGTAGAAAAAGACACATTTAATATGGCGCTACTTAAAAAAAAAGTATCTGAAATAAAGCATTGTCAAAGCTGAGAAGTCTTATGTAGGTTGCGTTGGGTCTTATTTTGCAAAAGTGGTGCAATTTACAAAATATAGGTAAAAAATTAAAATTATCTTATGCAGCAGAAATTTTGCACGTAGGCTAGACAGTGCATTTAAAAAAACTTTTTCCAATAACTTTTTTCGATACTTTCAGAAATAACCCCACTTTTGAATTATTTTTTGGAAAAAATTAGAATTTGACAGATAATATCAATCACGTGACTATTTTTTGCTTAATTTTCATCTCGATCGAAGCACAACTTGTTGCCAAAGTCAAATTTTCAATAAAGCTATTAATAAAAAAAATTCCATATGATGCGGACTTTACTGGTGACACTGTGTACTCACGTAAATAAATAGAAACTAAATTATTCTTTATTTCTCTATAAAAACCAAACTATCTTAAACACTCGTCAAATAAAAATCAAAGGCCTTTAAACGATGTCATTTCGCTACTTAATTTTCGTTTCCGAATTTTTACAAGAACGAAATTTTCCGTCACTAACGCGAATATCTTTTTCCACCGGGGGACGTGATACACCGGAAAATGACATCCAGTTTTCCAGGAAAAACTTCAAACTTCTTTCTCTTATTTTCCAGTCGTTTGCTTCCCATCTTTCGAGCGGTTTTGATGTCCTTTTATATTAGCCGTTTTTTTCGGTTAAGTTTTTTGAACTTTTGTATATAAATAAAATGTCCGTTCTTGTTTGTTTATTCTTTACTGTAGGTAAAATAGTCCGGTCAATCTAGACATTCGAAGATACATAAATTTACAACAAGCTGAAAATCAGTAAAATTGTAAATAAAATTTTTAAGTTCCCCATCATTCCCGTTGTATGGAAAAAATTTTACTCGAGGTCAAAGGTCAAAAAAATGATTTTTTCGCGCTTTTCAGCAAAACGGTAAGTTTTATCATAAAAATACCTAAGACAAAAATTGAAGACCATAAAATTATCTATAAAAAATGTATCAATACTTTTTTTCTTTCTAATTCGAAAATTCAACGAAACAGCTTTCATGAATCAAAATACCCATATATTTGGTAAACCAAGTATAGATATCCCCAATATCTGGAAGCCTCTTCTTGTCCAAAACCGACAGCCTAAACTTCACACTCCAATAAGCACGTAGGCGGAGTCATCAAGCTTCATTGCACACGGATAGTATTTAAGACAGTAGCCTAAGAATTATAATTTAGTTTACACTTGAAAACGGTTAGAGATACTAACTAACCGAAAAGTTGTGTTAAGTAACAAAATAAAGACAATGGAAGTCCGACAAGGTAATTTTTTGACTCTGTATCTCTATTGGAAAATTTTTAACTCCAGCTAGTAAAAGCAAATGAATTAAAAGGGAAAACAACATTGTTAAAAACTTCTTTGAAACATGCAATAAACCAGCTTTAAATTCTACTGAATTTCCCCATTTGATTTGGGTATTTATTTTGAACTGCACAAGAGGAAAATTCAAATTAAACCCTTTTGTTATAGTCAGTTTCGTCCATTATAAAAGGGCGGATCGATCAAAAGCTGAATTTGACTTAGAAAAGGAAAATAGAAATTGTTGAACAAGGTTCGTCGAGTTTTCTGCCAAACGGGGACCTAATTAAAAATATCAAAGTTTTGTTTCGAAAAGGTATAAAGGCAATAGTACAGTTATTCCAAAAATAACAAAAAGAGATACCGAACGATGAGCAAGCAAATGCATACAACGAATCTCTTATAATGTTTACAAAACACGTAAACATGTTTACATTTTATTACTATTTTCACAATATCCTAACATTTTTTTATCATTTTAATGTTAACAATAAAAAATTTGTCATATCTCATTATCTTAGTTTCACTTGCTACCGCTAGGGGACAGACGTTGCCACGTCTCTACACCAGTATGGAATATTCCAAAAAATATACCTACTGTTCTGGCTGTAAGGTTAAATTTTTGATTATCGGCCAGCAACAGCTATTCTTGTAATCTCTTTTCTTCTTTCTTTTTCAATAGCTTCAAGTTAAGTCAATTTAAGTTCAAATAAAACCCAAAAGTGGTGAATATTTGAAGTGCTCGGCAACCGATAACCACCAACCAATAAACAAATTTAACTGACTTAACTTATAAATAAATAATATTTTTTAGAACGTATAAATTGTCACTGCGCCACTGTCTTTAATAGAAACTTGATGGTTAGATCGGTTACAATAATAATACGGGGAAATGCCCTTTTATATTCACATTAATGAAAAAGGACAGTTTCGTCCCAGGGTCCCGGGGGAACGTATCTTTTTTAATTTTCCGCCTAGGTAGTTCGCTGTATTCTGCAATCTCCGATAACCGAAGAAAAACCTTTTGAAAAAAGTTTACATTAATATTTTATAGATAAAAATATTTCTTTAGGTTTACTTTAAAGTCTTTATTTTAAATAATATTAAAATACCATTTAAATAATATTAAAATAACATATTTAAGCAAAATAGAATATAGGTATAAATGTAATTTTCTTGTCTGTGTAAAAAAAATAATCACTACATAGTATAAAACGTCGCTGTCGCTGTCTGTCCGTCCCTCTGTATGCTTAAATCTTTAAAACTACGCAACGGATTTTGAAGCGGTTTTTTTTAATAGATAGAGTGATTCAAGAGGAAGGTTTATTTGTATAATACATGCATAATATTGTAGAGAAACACTGATAAATTTAGAGGTTTCTAATGTGATGTCGTAAATAAACACATTTTAGACCCGCGTGCGAAGCCGGAGCGGGTCGCTAGTAATAAATAAATGACAAACTGCTTCTCTACGTCCAGACAATGATCAATGATCATGAGTGAGTTCCTTTCCCTTAGTACTACCCAAACTGTATAGCTGTGTGGCAGAGCGTTCAACTTGTAGTCGACAGGTTTCGGATTCGATTGCCCCGGTGGAGGTCTAAAACTTATCCATTCAAAAAAAAAATTGTCTGCACGTCGAAGAACATGTTTCACTTATAAAAAAATGCTGTTTTCAGTTTTTTATTAAAAGTAGTTTATTCTGCATCGTTAATCGTGAAACATATTTTTCTCAGTACTTTCGGAGTCTGTATGTAAATAGTAATTTTACATAGAAAACATTAAAACGAGAATAAATTTTCCAAAAAGGATTTAGAGTTCTTTTTGAATTAAAATATGTAGTGCATGTGCGTAGGAAGGTGTCAGACAGAAGCCAGACTTCTTTGTTTAATCATCGAGATGAGAACGGCGCAAATCGATAACTTAATTTATAAGTGAAAAACGTGGCGGGCATTTTGTATTATGTTAGACTGTTTAAGGTCAGTGGCGTAACCACAGACCCCGCACCGACTGGGGGGGGGGGGGGGGGGGGGAGGGCACAATTGACGGTCCTTTCAAAGCTTACTGCCAGCTTTGCTTTTCATAGGTATTTCATTTCATAATTTATATCTTAAGAATTTAACTTCGTTAAGTGAAGAATAATTTTATTATACGAGAAAGCGCGGAATTTACAAACGATACACCATAAATAATTGTCCATTATCTTTCCTAGTCAAATTTTAAGCCTCAGAAAGGGACTTGGAGATAGTATTTCAAAATTAAAAACAGTGTATGAACTTGCGGATCATTTATTAATAAAAAATCAGTGTGTTTCTTCAAATTTTCCAGATGTATCTAGTGCAGAGATGTTATTTCTAACTTTACCAGTTAGTGTGGCATCAGCGGAACGATCTTTTTCCAAACTTAAAATAGTAAGTAAAAACCCATTTACGTAACACCAGAAGAGCACAAAGTTCCGACTAATGAAGGTGCGCGAAAGGGTTTTAATTCATTTGCGGGTAAGCCTATTTCTTGCATCGAGCCAATTAGGAATCTCACAAGCCTGAAAATAGAACGCTGAAATTAAAGCCGATGAAATGTTATTTTCTATTCGTCTTGTCTCCTGTCATGTTCTATAGAAATTTTATCTCCTCTTGGTAAAATCATGTCTACATACCGCGCCAAAAAAAATACCTTACCTTTTACAGTCTATAAGCGACATCGCTATAAATACATCGCTTAATAGGATACCGTGGACTGGACACTAGGAACGAAATGCTGCATGTCTAAATTGCGACATTTTGCACCAATTTAACCTTTGCTGTATCTCTTACAGTTTTTTAAAATCCTGTATAGTAGCAAATTATATGTACAGTTTTATTCATAAAAAAAGGGTACACGAATTAGAATGAGATGAAACCTTAATCTTATTTGCGTAAAACCGGCTTATCGCATGTTAAAGGTTATTAAAAATGCTAAGCATTGGCGTTGGGCGTTAGTTCAATAGAGTAACAAAAATGAATTTATTTTTATTTTATAATATATTAGGTATGATATTAACAGTTTTATAAAAATTACAATAGAAACAAAATACGTGTATCAAGAATAAATAAAATCTAATATTTGGTCATATATCCCTGTTTTTCTATCACTTGAGCTAGTCTATTCGGAATTGACTGAATTATATTTGATACAATATTTGCATCAAGCTCTTCCCAGCACGCATGTATTATTTCACATGAATCTTCTGAACTTTGTGGCCTAAAATTACGATTATACCCCAAATAATTTCATTTGGATTGATATCGGGACTATAAGCAACCCAAGGCAGCATTTCCACATTATGGGTTTGAAACAAGTGGGTTACAGCATTGGCAATGTGGACTAGACAATTATCTTGTTGAAATATAAAAGTATTATCGGGATATATTTGCTCAGCAGATGGTAACAATAAGTTTTCTAAAATGTTGATGTAATTTTCAGCATTAAATCTTTCCTCTATTCGCTAGCAAACACCAGGTCCATGAACACTTATCCAGCCCAATACATGTACAGAGAAATACCCATGTATATCGCTCTTCAAATCTGGTATTGTTTGTACGGTACACACAAATTTGTCCGTTATAAGTCGACTGGAACGTCTTTTCATTAGTAAAAATGACCCTGTTCTAAAATTGAGGATTGCGGTATATATATAAGGATCATTTATTAATAAAAAATCAGTGTGTTTCTTCAAATTTTCCAGATGTATCTAGTGCAGTGATGTTATTTCTAACTTTACCAGTTAGTGTGGCATCAGCGGGACGATCTTTTTCCAAACTTAAAATAGTAAGTAAAAACCCATTTACGTAACACCATGGGACAACAACGCCTTTCGGATTTATCAAATCCGAACACGAGTTTGTTAAAACATTAAATATCGACGAAATTATTGAAATAATGTTTCTGCAGACTTGTTGAGTGTTCATGTGTTTTACTGTTTTCTGTCTTATGGATTCTATGAGGCTCGAGCACTGCTACCCCCGTTACTACCACACATGCAACATTATAAGTGGTGTTTTAAAATTTTGATTTTGCATCATGTTTGCTGGAATATTACGTATAATAACTTAATAACTACCTATGTTATGTCTACCAGTCTACCTAGGATTATAAAATAAACTCAAATTGTTTGCGGTGTTAATAGTAGGTACTTAACACATAATGTGGGTTTAACCCTAATTAAAGTATTACACGGTTAACGAATTCAAAAATTCATAAACCTGAACATAATAGTAATGAAAATATGCATTATCATTTTTCATTCGTTATAGAGAGGGGGCCCCTGAAAACGTTTGCGGGGGGGAGGGGGGGGGGCTCACCCATACATATTCAAAATAAGGTAACCTATTTTGCTGTAAGAAATTGGTCATTTAACGTTACATAAGTATTGTTCGGACACACTTTATATTCGGTCCCGCCACTGCTTTATAACAAAATCATAATCGATGAATGATCTGACGGATAATAATGAATGCACCTATTTAAATAATTGATTCCGTTGAATGATTTGCTTTCAAAATAATGACGTACGGTTTTATAGAATGCTCTGTAATTATTTTCCTATTAATATTTTAGGCTCGAGTTATTTATAGACGTGTTCTTTATGATTATAACTGTGTTACTGTGTCATATATTTTCTTGTTTATATATTATACCTGTATGAATCAAATTATGACAAGAGAATTGTTGGAAAAAGTGCTTTTCCAATTTTTATATGTGAAAATTCTTCTCCAATGCATTATTACGAAAAAATAGGCCTTAAATAATGATAAATATAAGTAAATCTATTTTTTTTTTAAAGTTTGTTATTTATTTAGTGATTTATAGTATTAGTAGTAGTAGTAGTAGTAACATGTTTTATTTAGCAAAAAAAGCTACAATTAAATATTTGTTAATATCTACATTTTTATAGATTTATTTTTAAATTTTAAAACGCAACCTTATTTCAACAAAAATATACAGTAAAGTTAAACATTTTGCAAATTGTGTCAAATATTACGTACCATTTTGTTTTTTAAATAAATGTAATTTTAAAGTTTTTTTAAATAGTTTTAATGATATTTGAGATTTAATAGAATTTTCCAAATTATTATATTCTATCAAACCTTTATGAAAAATAGACTTATAAGCTAGTGTTTTAGACACTCTATCCACAAAAAATGTTGATTAGTTCTTGTTTTATAATTATGATGGTCATGATTTAAAGAACAAAAAATTTTAAATAATCAGGCAATAAATTATTTTTAATTTTATGTATAAAGATACATACTAAATAAAAAATTAAATTTCTGACATTGAACCAATCTGAATTTTTTAACATAAAATTTATTTTTGTATATTTGTTACAATTTAAAATAATCCGAATTGTCTTATTTTGTAAAATTTGTAATTTGTCAAAATATTTCCGCACTAGCACAATATAAAATGGATGAACAATAAAAAAAAATGTGGTAATATAATAGTATTAAATACAGTTTTTTTTAGAAAACAAACTTAAATTAGAACTGATTCTTTTTAAAATAACCTACTTTTCCGGCAATCTTCGATATGATACTTTCAAAATAATTTTAAAAATTTAATTGTGAGTCAATAATCATCCCTAAATATTTAAAACTGTTTACTAATTCCAATTTTTCACCATCAATTACAACATTTATATTTTGACAATTTAAATTATTACCCATAACCATACTTTTAACCTTTGAAATATTTAAATTTAATTTATTTACTTTCAGCCAATTTAATAATATATTTATCTCAGAATTTAGAGTATTTATACCATCAAAAATACTTAAAATATTAATGTAAATTAAGGTGTCATCAGCAAACATTTGTAACGTACACATTTTTAAAACTAAAGGCATATTGTTAATGCATAAAATAAATAATATTTTTTAATAAAGTTTTTGATATTTTTGTTTTTTGTGACCTGTTACTTAAATAATTTTTAAACCATTTCTAAACGCTTCCGCGAATAACATACTTATACAATTTACTCAATGATCTAGCCCTGTCAATTGTTTCGAATGCCCGCTTAAAATCCAAAAATACAGCTATAACATCTTCCCCTTTATCAATGGTAATCTTCCACGTCTCAATCACACATTGAATGGCTGTCTCTGTGGAGAACCCTTTTCGAAAACCAGCTTGTTTTTTTTCTTTGTCACCTTATACTTTATAACTTTTTATCGCATCGTATTATCGCACTAGTAACGTAATGATCGTATCATGCACAAAGTAAGGATCCAAATCAATGGGTATTGGAAACTGTACCTTCATCCGAATAAAAAATTACTTTTTCTCGTTAGTAAACACAAATGTAACATATGTCTTCACCGAAAGCAGTTCCTAATTCGACATTTTGCAAAGTGCCTATAGCATTTTTTTTATTCGTCCTTTTTTTCCCGAAAACTAACCGAATACCGCTTTATTTCAGCCTACACTTGAAGAAAAGGAAAGACTGTAATGATAATGGCGATGGCAGCAATATCTTTTTATTTCTACCTTTATTATTACACTTTTTACGACGAGTGCGAAAATAAAAGCTGACGTTAGAACTTTTCTTTGAACTTTTAAGCTTTTTGTAAAACAATGAGGACTTTGTGCCAATCTCAGAAATTATATCTATAAACACACAAAGACGTCGACGTTTCTACCTAGATAGACTCATCGTTTAGGCTGCATTTTTCTTTAATTAAACTTTTTAAACACTTTGCCCACTTACCTGCTACGGTTAGAGTGGCGTTCCTGCTTCGTACTTTTCCCAATGCGTTGCTAGCTTCACACCAATAAACTCCCGCGTCGGACTCCTTCCTGCTCTGCACCACTCGTAGAAAAAACAAGTTGCCTGCAGGTAGAACCACTCTGTGTGAACGAGCATCTTGGAGGGTGGTTCGCAAAATTGCTCCATCTTTGTACCTGTAATAAAATCAATCGAATTGTACGGATTAAAATTTACCTATTTTTATATAGTTAACGTTTTCTTAAAACAAAGCATTTCGACAGAAGACAACGATATTTGACATTAACAGCTGAGCTGGTGTTGTCGTTAAAGTTCCCAAGTTGGATTTTATATATTTCAGAGACAGATTTTCTTGATGTTTATTATTTAAGTTTAATAGTGAGTACAAACACAATTTTTATTTTAACTCATCTATTATCAAATCAATAAAGTGCCTAGTTAAACCATTTACTTATCGTTATATACAGGATGTCTCATAACTAAGGGACAGATACAGCCACAGGAGATAGTAGACTTGAAAATATGTCATTTATGCTTAAGAATGCCCGGTTAGTTTTCAATAATTATGTTTCATGTGTGAAAGGTGTTTATTTAAATGTTTCTTACCATCTAGCATTTAAACGCGATTATCTCAAAAACTAATTGAAATATCTTAATGAAGTACAACTGTAACATTGGGACAGACAAATACGTATTTTGGTACGGGGCCGATATTGGTTTTGTAATTCAAAAATAATTTTAAAAATATTACTGACCATGTTATCGAGGGTTCTGGTTCGCCTTGCGCATGACAGTTTAAAGTGGCAGGCTCGTGCCTTGCGACTGTCGTATCTACAGGATGTTCTGTTATTCTTGGCGGCTGCTGTGTCGTGTGGTGATATCCTGCAACAAAAAAGTACTTAAGTTAACAAACTAGGTATATGTTTATTTTCTCGTATAATTTTTTTATTTGGTTTGAATATCATCACGGATGTTACATTAACTAATGAGCCTAATAAATAAAAATTAAGCAATTACTTGTATCAATTACTTTTTAGTAAAAGCAATAGCTAGATCTGATTATGAATAAAATATTGAAGCGATTGCTGTTTTTCTTACACCTCTGCAGCAAATGCTTATTCAACACTACTTAGTTCAGACGTGGCTTATCCACTTGTTCAGATTATAGCTTTCATGTTCAGTTTGCTGCCTAATTTGCAAAAGAGTTGACGTAAATACAACAACGTTGGTCTATTTATTTAGTACAATAGTAATATGTTACGTTTTTGTGGAAAATAGGAAACTTATATTTGTGATATGGCAGATTTCAGTGAAAATGAGGAAATTGGTAGTACTGATGAAGCACCGGCGTATACAAGGGGGGGTAATGGGGGTAATTACCCCCCCCCCCAAGATTACTAAAGCGTTGTTTAATTTTTGTCCTTACTCCTTAAAGCTGCTATTATCTAGTATCCTAGCCGGGTACGTAGCTAGGGGGGAGGGTACAGGGGGCCTGAACCCCCTCCGAAACTCGAGCTCTGATTTCGGCAACATAGGCAATACATTAAACATTTCCTACACTATTACATTTTCTTCACCTAAATTATTACCAGGTTTGTTTTTGAGATTTTCTTGAGGATTTTGTGTTGTGTTTTTTATTTTTCCCACTTGAAAACCAAGCACCATGATTCAAAAAAGGGCGTGGCACCCAAAAAAATTTCGCCTGCGGCGCTTTTTTTTTGCGCCTTCGGGCGATCCCGATAGCCCCCCCCCCCCCAAAAGAAATCCTGGCTACGTGCCTGATCCTAGCCGATCGATTACCCCCCCTAGACGCATGAGCTGGATACGCCGGTGTGATGAAGAAATGAAATACAAGCAATTGATATTCGTTCACAAATTGAAGCAGCATAAATAAATCTCTCTGACCACAATCGTTTAGCTTCCACAACAGCTTCAGCACTTGTAGGAAATTTAATAAAAATTTGGCCTTCTCCAAAACTGCATCCACTACAGAAGTGTATGTCTCACAGACAGTAGTTTGGTTGAGTTCTTTACCTACAGAATTTTGAAAGCCCGATCCGACAATTTCCGCAGAAATACTTTAATCTTATTTAAAGGCGACAGTGTACCCCCTCGCATTTTACCAGTATCAGTCAAAAAATAATTTGCCAACCACTCAACATTTTCTCAGTCAAATCGATATAACTTTCCGAAATCATCATATTATCTGCAATTTTTACGTACACTGTAGATTTTTCTTTTACGGACGTTCATATATTCAGCCATAATTGAAGACATAAATTAACAGCAACGCACGTGTATGCCGCGGAGAACTAAAGTTGACTGCGACCAAGCAAATGATGCAGGGGTCGACCTACCTTAAAAAGTTGAAAGCAATTGCTATTCTAGAAAAATAAATTCCTTAATTTAATCATCACATTTTAAGCAAACGATCGCTTCTATTTTTTAAGAAAAAGCATTGACTAGAAGCAATTCCTGCACTTTTAAGCAATCGCTGGACGCAAAAGCAATTACTTTAGTTTTTATTCATTGGCTTTCAAGAAATTACTTCGATTTTATAAGAAAAAGCAATTGCTACATTTTTATTCATTAGGCTCAATATTTTACTTATGATAAAATACGTTGCTGGGTACAAGCAATATTAATATAGGACAAAATTAATATCCAAAATTTTGATTTATTATTAAAGGTTTTACTGCGACCCGTAATATTGACTACACCCTCAACCTTGGCGATATTTCTCCGGCGGCTCTACCTTTATGGCAATAATCCGGGCACTTAATCTGGATCCGGGGCATTACATGCTGAGCCCTATGGCGTCTCTATTGCAAATCCATAGATAATGGACCAGGGGGGCCCCCAGATCTTTCGCAGCTCCCGGTATGAATGCAAAGGACGAAGTAGACTTTCGTCTACGGCTCGACAGTAACGAATTTTACGTCTATACTATTAGCCACGCGACGTTGCCGTCTCCTCTGCTAATAAGGAGACTCGGGTGAAATTGACAACGTCGATAAAAGTTTTAGCTCAGACAGAGACGTAAAAGTAGAAAAACTATCTATGCTATGCAAATCACATTTGCGAAGTAAGCAAATCTCACAATAATAATAATAATAATAAAAGTTTATTCAAATATTTTTTGACATTAATGCTAATATATATTTTTTTTGTATAAACTATCAATTCCGAACTCAGAAGTAAAATACTTGCTTTGAGTTAAATAATATAATATTTTTGTCAAGAATATATTTCATAATTCAGGCACAACTAGATTATAATATAAAAGGAATATGACAATATTTTATTGATATATTTTATATCACTATAGTATACGAAGATACAATACGTTATGTATATAATATATATATTTATTTATTTTATTCATTATTTATTAATGACGTTCTTGAATTAGATAATATCCAATTTTTAATTTTATTTTTATAATTATTTAACGATTTAATTATTTTAATTGACTGTGGTAGCATATCAAAAATATATGGATTGATGTTTAAAAAATGTTTGTGTGCTATTGTTTTGTTTACTCTATTTTTATATGTAATAGTATTTTTATGACGAGTTTCAAGTGTGTGATTAATATAATTTATTATATTTTTATGTTTAAAAATATATATTAACATGTTGCAAGAAAATATTTGTTTAAAATCCATTTTTTTGCTATCTTTAAATAGTAAATCAGAAGAATATTGGTGGTCTTTTTCGTAAATAATTTTTAAAATGTATTTTTGAATAGTTTCAATATTATTAAGATAATTCCTATTTATGCCTCCTCATCCTTGTCATCTTAGTATTCCATAATTTAAATGGGTTTGTACTAAAGAATAATAAAGTATTTCTAATTCTTTTATATTTAAAAATTCTTTAAGGCGTTTAACTTTTGGTATAATAATTCTTAGTTTTTTTATAATGTAGTCACTATGTAAATCCCATTTTAAATGTTTATCCAAAATTATTCCTAGATATTTAAAATTTTCACCTTTCTTTATGTTAATATTATTAACAATGTTTAGGGGAATCATAAACGGAGGATATGGAGCAGGTGATTGCTTGATTAAAAACAGTGGTGCGATCACAAGCTCTTCACCACTTCATAACGTAAATTCCTTGTGACCGCAGTTGTATGTCCCTACTATCAAATAAGTAATCGAGGGATCGAAGTCGTAAATTTTTTAAATTGTGTTTTTTGGTAAAAGGGTAACAATTTAAAAATGTTATATATTTGTTTACCTATACCTCTAATTTACCTCTGTTACTGTATTTTTGTACGACTTGGCAACACGTTAAGTTGTGACTGGAATGACGTAGACGCTAGTCGAAGCAAGCGGTGTCACAACCCCGAAAATGGCCCTAATAACGTCCTCGCGTTGATCCTAGGAAAACGGAGCGGGTTTAAGACGAAGAAAAGTCATATAAAGATATGAATCTTGGGTGAATAATTTTACCATTTCTAATGTAAGGAATATTGTGTTTTGTTTTTAATCAAATGGCAGCAACAGCGGTCTTTTTTTTACCATTTTACATTTGTTTGTTTGAAGGTGGTAGACAATGAAGTAATATCAAAAAAATTACCTTGTCGGACTTCCATTGTCTTTATTTATATTTTTTATAATATCTCAGCGTGTAAATTGATCTACTCGATCTTCACAATATTTCACAAATAATAATTAAAAACGCGAACTGATAAAATAAATTAGAAAATAAAGCAAGAAACTGCACTTTCATAAATAATAGAGACATCTGCATTAAACCTCGCTAACACTAAATTTAACAGCATTGTTCGTCTTCCAGAGAGCTCCAACTAAATGAGAGAAATTTTTATTTCTCGTTTTATTAAAGGTGTTATTTTTATACGAAGTTAATCTTTCTTGGTTTAGATATAAGATCGTTTTTAAAATGTCGGCTTTTTAGACATTTCCTTAGTGGAGGTTTTATTGCTTTTTTCTGAGTTTATTATAGTTATTAAGTTGCAACGAGCCAGTTGTACCGTGCTTTACTAGAATTTAGTATTTTATAATTCCAATTTCGTAACACACGATTCGCACTTCTCTGTAACACAATATGCTGCAGTATGATACTCGTTTTCTTTTATCGTACGAATTTTGTTAAATTTTTTACAGAAATCTGTAAAAAAATAACGTGATATCGTAGCAGGTTCTAGTTTGCACAGAAAAATAGCTAAAAGACCAGTCTATACATATAAGTTATCTCAAATGCAAATTTTGGCTAAAACATTTTTAAATTAACTGATTCTGCCGATACTAGGTGGAAATTCATAATTATAGTATTATGGGATACAGTAGAACAAAGTTGAACTAGTAAATTTCCATTATATCTTAACATAGTATAAAACAAAGTCGCTGTCGCGTCTGTCCCCAGCTATATGTGCTTAAATCTTTAAAACTACGCAACGGATTTTGAAGCGGTTTTTTTGAGTAGGTAGAGTGATTCAAGAGGAAGGTTTTTATGTATAATACATGCATAATATTGTAGAGAAACACTGATAAATTTAGAGGTTTGTTCGGGTTTGCATTTATAAATCTTGACGTGATGGTGAACTCGCCTTATTATTATCTCAGAGGCGTATAATGCCTGGCATTGCAACGCAGGCCGGATACACGCTAGTTAACAAAAAAAAATTACATGTTTCGCTGACACAGTAGCTTCGTCAGATGACAATGATTTAATAAGAGGTGAAAATAAAAAGGAAGTGCAATAAAATTAAATTATTGAAGATGTAAATAAAACAGTGAAAGGGTTACAATAGCGGGAAAATCCAACAGAGGGTAATACTATAAAACATTTTCCATAAAAGTTGTTTTATTATCAATTCGAGTATGTAACAAACATTTGTTCGTCAAAAATAATGTATTCTATTATTTATTTATTTATTTATTTTTTTATTTATTGTTCACTTTACAAACACACTTAGGATACTTCCTATATGTACTTACAAGTAAAGGCTAGAAAATAGAAAAATCTAAGTAGGTACTTAACTGAGATTAGTTGTACTAACAACTAATAAAAATAATATAAAACAAAATAACAAAACAATATTTTTAATCTCTGCATTATTGTTAAACAGTTTTTTAAGTTGCTCAACACTAATAAGAAACATATCAAAAGGTTTCCTTATGTTCAATTCATTGCACTGTACCAACATACGACTTAACGGGGATAAATTTTCACTAATATTAAATAAATCATTGTTTGTAATTCTAAGGTTAATCTTTCAATCTTTGGTACTTTAATGCCTATGTAATTAATTAAACCACATTCTTTGTATTTGGTATGATTGATAATATGGTATATAAACATGACAGCTATTTTGTTTCTTCTATGCAATAGAGTTGTAAATTGAAAATTATTCAACATTGCCCTGTATGAAACCATGTATGGATATGCATTATTTTTTCTGATATATAGAAATCTTAGAAAACGTTTCTGTACGGGGTGTTCCACCTAAGGAGGTAATCGGCTATATCTCAGAAAGTAATAACACTAGGACTTTAAGAAAAATATTTATCCATAAAAGCGGCCAAGAGAAATTGCTGGAAATTATTTTCAAGTTCGAAAAATGACCGCTAGGGGGCGTAAGAGAACTTTCAAAATAGAAATGCCGATTTTCTCTTGATTTTTCTTAATAAAAATATGTTAAAAATATAAGCATTGTATTCTTCATAAAATTATGCAACTTTATGTTAGGAATCGTTTTTTTCTATTTTCAATAATAAAGTGGTGGGAGGTCAAACCTTTTTTCTTTCAAACGCTGATATCTCTGCTTTGGATAAACCGATTTTATTCAACTTGGTCTTGAAAAAAGCCCTTCTTTTCCTCTACACGTAGTATCTATTAACTATACCATATTGATTCTGATGGTGGCCACTAGATGGCGTTTTTCCGTATTAATTACCCCTAATTTCTCTAGTTTAACAAAAGATATGACGTTGCGGTTTTCAGTTCCTTATAGTACCTTTTCCTCCTCTACAAGCTCATGGGGTTAGTTTTTTAATCCGACGTGTCGGATTCAAGCGACCATCATCAACTTTTTTATTTTAAATACGGACCTGGATTTTTTATTCCACTATTTAATAGCCTTTATAAGCCTAAAACAAAATATGATAAAAAAGTCATATCATACCATTTGATTTATTTGAGAAAATCAGTATTCATTGGAGAATTACGGAAAAACGCCATCTAGTGGCCACCATCAGAATCAATATGGTATAGTTAATAGATCAACGTGTAGAGGAAAAAAAGGGCTTTTTTCCTAGACCAAGTTGAATAAAATCGGTTTATCCAAAGCAGAGATATTAGCGTTTGAAAGAAAAAAGGTTTGACCTTCTCCCACCACTTTATTATTGAAAATCGAAAAAAACGATTCCTAACATAAAGTTGCATAACTTTATGAAGAATACAATGCTTATATTTTTAACATATTTTTATTAAAAAAAATCAAGAGAAAATCGGCATTTCTATTTTGAAAGTTCTCTTACGCCCCCTAGCGGTCATTTTTCGAACTTGAAAATAATTTCCAGCAATTTCTCTTGGCCGCTTTTATCGATATATATTTTTTCCCATAGTCCTAGTGTTATTACTTCCTGAGATATAGCCGATTACCTTCTTAGGTGGAACACCCGGTACTTTTTCAATATGGTTAGTGAAAGTTAAAGCAGGGGGCATACAAATTTGGCTTGCATATTCCAGAGATGGTCTCACCAAAGCATTGTATAATTTAATAATTGTGGCTATCCTATAACTTTTGCTATTTCGTATTACAAAACCCAAACACTTATAAGCCTTATTTGTAATATGCTTATAATGATTGTTAAATTTCATATTTGTCTGAAAAATTACTCAAAGGTCCTTAACTTCGTTTTTTCGGTCAAGTTTCATTTCACTTACATAATAGTCATCGATAATATAATTTGTTTTTCGTGTAAACGACATCACGGAACACTTTTTAACATTTAAATGCATTTTGTTATCTTCAAACCAGTCAGAAACTCTATTTAAATCAAGCTGTAATTGCGTACAGTCTTCTTTCGTATAGATTATCTTGAACAATTTAAAATCATCTGCAAACAGAAGGCCGGTTGATTCTGTGATGCACTCAGACAGCGGATCAATGAATACAACAAATAATAGCGGGCCTAGGTTACTTCCTTGTGGGACACCAGAAGTGGCCACAAACTTTAATTAGCTATCAATAAATCTGTGTTCCACTAGAGTGAACGGAAGGCTGCCTTCTTATAATTTTTGTTTGTCAGGTGTATATATTTTGCAAAGAATTCGTTAGATATTTATCTGTTGACAGGGATAGAGCCTACTTAGTAGTTTTAGTTTCCCTACTGGAATTTCGAAAGGAAACTGTCTTGCTATAATTTTTTATATTATTTTGGTGTGGAATTTTCCTACCGAATCTCCCACGTTCTTAAATTAATAATCGGAAATATACAGGGTTCCCCATTTAAAACGAAACAGGCTAAATATCTGTTTCCACGTTAATTAAAAAAAAAAAAACGCTCGGACCAGTCGATTTTTATTTCGAGGGGGACATGTTTTGCGTATATTGTCAATCTTGTTACTTCAAGCCCCTAGGAGGGAGGGGGGTAATTTCTAAATCTTAAATGAATACCCCTATTTTATATAATTTTTTTGGATTCTGCATAAAATTCTGAACATTTTTCAAAAAAAGCATTTTTAGTCTACACTAAACAGTTTCCGAGATATTGACTCTTAAAAAATGAGATTTTTGAACTTTGACAGCGTCTAGCTTTCTAACTGTACGGCTTTAGAGTAAAACGGCTTACATGTCCCTATCTTCGATTTTTATTATCTTTCCAATAGTGTCAACTTCCGGTTAAACCATAAGTACTATATTTCTTACAACCGGTTTAACCGGAAGTTGACACTATTGGAAAGATAATAAGAATCGAAGATAGGGACATGTAAGCCGTTTTACTCTAAAGACGTACAGTTAGAAAGCTAGACGCTGTCAAAGGTCAAAAATCTCATTTTTCAAGAGTAAATATCAGAATCCAAAAAAATTATATAAAATAGGTAGTATCCATTTAAGATTTAGATCTTACCCCCCCTCCCTCCTAGGGGCTTGAAGTAACAAGATTGACAATAAACGCAAAAGATGTTCCCCTCGAAATAAAAATCAACGGGTCCGAGCGTTTTTTTTTTTAAATTAACGTGGAACCAGATATTTAGCCTGTTTCGTTTTAAATGGGGAACCCTGTATCTCGGAAATATTTCTGGTAGTAATTCAAGTAGGCTAGGGACATTAGAAGTGAAAGTATAATATAAAAAGGTTTACATAAACCCCCCATAATAATAATAAACACTCGTACTCGAAGCCTTAATAAATGAAAAAAATGGCGATTCACAACTTTGTTAGATACCTACATTATTCCAACTTGAAACCCGAGGATATTAAAAATTAAAATAATAAAAAAATTACATTGTTACAATTCTTTGTTCGCTACATGCGTCGCCAAATAAAAACTTACCGGAATAAAAGGCTAATTGCCTTTTATAAAACAGAAAAAACCCATTTACTCTTACCTAAACGCGGAGCAGTTTAATACAATGCCCTTATCAACGGCCAAATGGACTAAAGCTAAACCGTTCCGTTTTGCATACAAAACGGCCAAACGGTAAAACAAATGGCACGTTAAGGATAATGTCTCCTGCTGTACAGTCCTGCTCCTGCAAGGGTCAGTCGATGCTAATCCTGGCGGATTAATGTCCTTTTGTCTCCTGAATTTTCGTTTCTGAAACAGGAGCAGCATGGAAATGACCTCTATAGAGACGTTTTAGGTTTTAACTGTCTGGAACGGTCTCTGTGGGTCCAGAGATATTTCTTTTGTATTATTAAATTGTATGGTTTAATATTTTATAGAAATAAGACTACCTATGTTTGTTTGAAGGTGGTAGACAATGAAGTAGTTAGTATCTCTAACCCACTGACACAGGGCAATACCTTCATCACGGATCGAGTGATTCAAATTCCATAAAACAGGGCATAATTTAAACTCTTTAGCACAGAGCATCTAACATTTACAACAATCCGGAAGACCCTAATATTGAAATTTCAAACATCAAAAAAGATTTAAAACGGAATGGTTACCCTGAAACCTTTGTAACTCATACCATTTCAAAACTTAAAAATCGCGAAGTAAAAACTAATTCAGAAACGAACGAGAAGCAAGCATTTCTTACAATACCTTATGTCAAGGGGATTTCTGAAAAGATTAGAAGGATAACCAAAAACTATAACATCAAAACAGCCCTCAAATCAGGAAATACGCTTAAAACCTTTCTCACAAAAATAGCCCCCACCCCCCACCCGTAATGAAACCACAAAAAATTGTATCTATCAAATCCCTTGCGAGTGTGGCGAATCGTACATTGGAGAAACAAAAAGACCTCTTCCCGTACGAGTTAAAGAACATCTGAAACATACTCAAAGAGGCGAAACTTCGAGATCAGGTATAGCGGAACATGTATGGACCAACCAACATAATATACAGTGGTCACAAGCCAAGGTTTTGGACACGAAACAACACTGGAGAAAACGAAAATTCAAAAAAGCAGCTTTCATGAATCAAAATACCCATATATTTAGTAAACCAAGTATAGACATCCCCAATATCTGGAAGCCTCTTCTTGTCCAAAACCAACAGGTCAAACTTCACACTCCAATAAGCACGTAGGCGGAGTCATGAAGCTTCATTGCACATGGATAGTATTTAAGACAGTAGCATTAGAATTATAATACAATAGAAAACGGTTAGAGATACTAACCAACCGAAACGTTGTGTTAAGTAACAAAATAAAGACAATGGAAGTCCGACAAGGTAATTTTTTTGAAGAGTACCTATGGTGCGGTTTTAACTACGAGCTGCAAAGGAGTTTATTTGCAAAAAAATCTCCAAACGATCTTGATGTGCTTTAATCCTTTAATGCCGATCCCCATTTATTCAAATAACTATCTCCAACTTTTTTGGCCATTTTTTTACTAAATATATGTATATGTCACCGTCATTTCGAGTTTTCTTAATTCCCAAATACAAACGACATGTGTGCAAGCAAGTCTTATGTTCTTACATGCTACTCTCGGCTTTTTAATATGATTACAGTTGTTAACTTGACGAGTGTAAGGCTAAAAGAGATTACTCCTAAGCCTATCATAACGATTCTAAGGCTCTTAGATAGACTCTCGTTAAATGTCTGTGTTTCTTTGAGAGGTTTCCGGAGAGAGGTTTAATCTCCGCACAAATGTAAGATCCTTAGTTTTTAAGCTTTAATAATATATACAGGGTGTTCATTTGAAAACTTCCCACCACGGATTTTCCTGCTTTAAAATAAAAATGTGGAAAATCGCTCGGACCCGTCGATTTTTATTTCGAGATGGACATCTTTTGCGTATATTGACAATCTTGTTACTTCAAGCCCCTGGGACGGAGGGGGGGGGGGGTAAGATCTAAATTTTAAATGGATTCCCCTATTTTATATATTTTTTTTGGATTCTGCATAAAATTGTAAACATTTTTTAATAAAAGCATTATTAGTCTATACTAAACAGTTTCCGAGATATTGACTCTTGAAAAATGAGATTTTCGAACTTTGACAGCGTCTAGCTTTCTAACTGTACGTCTTAGAGCAAAACGGCTTACAGCCGGTTAAACCGGAAGTACTATATTTCTTACAACCCGTTAAACCGGAAGTACTATATTTCTTACAACCGGTTTAACCGGAAGTTAACACTATTGGAAAGATAATTAAAATCGAAGATAGGGACATGTAAGCCGTTTTGCTCTAAGACGTATTGTTAGAAAGCTAGACGCTGTCAAAGTTTAAAAATCGCCTTTTTCAAGAGTCAATATCTCGGAAACTGTTTAGTATAGACTAATAATGCTTTTATTAAAAAATGTTCAGAATTTTATGCAGAATCCAAAAAAAGTATATAAAATAGGGGTATCTATTTAAGATTTAGATCTTACCACCCCACCCTCCTAGGGGCTTAAAGTAACAAGATTGACAATATACGCAAAAGATGTCCCCCTCGAAATAAAAATCGACGGGTCCGAGCGATTTTCCACATTTTCATTTTAAAGCAGGAAAATCCGTGGTGGGAAGTTTTCAAATGAACACCCTGTATATTACGAGTACTTCTAAACAACCGGGTATCAACGAAAAAAAATGTGTAATTCAAAGAGAAAGGCACTGCATAACCGATTTTAAAAATTATTTTAGAACCTTCCAGTAAATGGCGGTTATTATATACAACGAAGTGGAATTCATACAGGCTAATAAAAACACTAAAACTGTTTTTTAACTAGATTGGTCCATGTAAATCCCGCTACCGGTAAAGCCATTCAGAAGTGGGATTTAAAATGAAGCGTTGGAGTTTATTTTTGAAATTTTTGATAAGCGCACATTGAATTCGTCGGCGCTTAGTCGGCGCAATATTTTTTTTTTTTTTTTTTTTTTAATTGGCATTTGGCTAGTCGGCGCAATAACGACTGCGGGTTTTAAATTGAATTAACCTCAAGGGACGTACGTTATTTTGCATTTGTCTGGTGTTCCTTTCGTACCAGTATGGGACCTACCACCTGCCAGAACTAAGCTACCTTGAAATAAGACCTGTTATTAATAGCTAAAACTTTGTATATTTTATGATTTTTATGATTTTTATGACACTTGTATTGTAATGTTTATTAAATTTTATTATGTTCAGACAATAGCTACTTATTTTGCGGTGGACTGCTACCGAGAATCTTCCGCCACTTTTACTAATTTTTTTTTCTAGAAACAAATAGCGATTTAAACTTTTTATTTACCTTGCCCCGGAAGATATGGCTAACAATCGTTATTGAGACAAAAGAAGTGCTTTTCGCTGGCCATTGAGCAACTGTTTTTTATAGTATAGAGTCTAGAGTCTAGACATCTTTCAAAAATTCCTTAGTTAATTTTTTTTACCTCGCATTGATGATAACAAACATTTCCCTAAATAATAAAATAACAAGGTACTTACGTTCAATTCGAAAGAATAGAGTTTAACAAGATTTAAGGGCTCTTGTACTAACAAAAGATGCTATTATTATCGACACGAGAGAAGTGCTTTCCTTAACGAGTTCAAAAAATTTCCCGTAAATCAGGCTTGAAGCAAAATTAAATTTCAGTTTCTAAACGCCTATCCAAGAAAATTGATGTTTTTTCGGGATGTCTAGAAGAAAATTGAAGTAAAAGACGATAAAAGGTAAGTAAAGGATATAGACATGCAATCATGTAATTATTATAGAGACGAATTTAATAAAGAAAATGGGTATGTTATAAAACTACTATCTAATCGTTCATTTTTATAGCTTTATTGTAAAATTATTTCATACATTACTTGGTTAGAAAAAGTTCGGCATGTCAATTTAGAATTACTTAAGTATTATACTTATACTTTATACTTCTCTAATTTTAATACCTGTTCAAATAACGTAATTTTTACATCATTGACTTTAAAAACCCTAAATAATTATCTACAGATAAGCCATCCCTACGCCTGTACCCTACCTGTCCCTTCCTAAAATAGAATAAAGTACCTTAAAACCCTTAAACCGCAAAACGACCTGACGGACTATCCCCCAAACATTAGGGATCTTCTCTGTGAAACAATTTTACAGACAAATTTCCTAACAACTATCCCTATTAGCTTTTCCCGGGATATGAAATTTCACTTAACTACGCTTACATTATTTTACATGTAAGGGCGAAATTTGGCCCTAACGACGTCATCAATGGCCACGGGCACTTGATTGGCGCATGCAAGATGTTCCCCGTCGTCGCGTAATTTGATTTTAAGTTTGAGATAAAGGGAAACACAAAACTTGATGTCTGATAACTTTAAATAACGAATTTAATCAGTTGAGTGGATTGTTACAACACAGGGAACGGGATAGATCGTGTGTCCGCTCAATAAACAACGAGGTATATAGTGTCGATGACAGTGTTTAGCAAACAAACCAAAATCAGTGGAGTAACAGACCCCGCACTGCGGGAGGGCCCACACCGATGGCCCCTGCAAAATTTGCTGCCAGCTTCGCTTTTCATAGCTATTTCATTTCATAATTAATTTAATTTTTTTATATTTGTGGTCTAGTGGTCAGTGCAGCGGCCTCACGGATCGAAGGTCCCGGGTTCGATCCCCGGGGCCGGCAACGTCGATGTTAAAATTTGGAATTTGGTTTTAAGAGGTGCACCGTCTTTCGGTAGAGATGTTAAACTGTGGGTCCCGTGTCATGGATGTTGGCACGTTAAAGAACCCTACCCTCGACAAAAAGGGATTCGGCAAAATTACCAGATAGTGTGTGACAAATTCCCTGGCGTCGGCGATTGGCCTCGTTGCGGAAATAGGCCGACGTAAAAAAAAATATATATCCTGACAATTTAACTTCGTTAAGTAAAGAAGAATTGTACGTGAAAGCGCTGAATTTACAAACGATTTACCATAAAGACTTGTCCATTGACTTTCCTAGTCAAAGTTCGAGCCTCAGAAAGGGACTTGAAGATAGTGTTTCAAAATTAAAAACAGTGTATGAACTTGCGGATCATTTATTATTAAAAAATCAGTGTGTTTCCTCAAATTTTTCAGATGTATCTAGTGCAGTGATGTTATTTGTAACTTTACCAGTTAGTGTGGCATCAGCGGAACGATCTTTTTCCAAACTTAAAATTTTACGTAAAACCATGGGACAACAACGCCTTTCGGATTTATCCTCAATTAGTATCGAACACGAGTTTGTTAGAACATTAAATATCGACGAAATTATAAACGATTTTGCAAAAAAAAAACTCTCGACGATCTGGTCGTTTTGTATAATACCTTGTATAGTACTTAGTGACATAATGTTTATGCAGATCTGTTGAGTGTTCATGTGCATTACTGGTTTCTGTTTTTTGGATTCTATAAGGCTCGATCACTGCTACCCCAGTTACTACCGTACATCGTAAGCAACATTATAAGTGGTGTTTTAAAATTTTGATTTTGCATCATGTTTGCTGGAATATTACGTATAATGGCTTAATAACTTCCTATGTTATGTCTACCAGTCTACCTAGGATTATAAAATAAATTTGAATTGTTTTCTGTTTTAATAGTAGGTACTTAACACATAATGTGGGTTTAAGCCTTATTAAATTTTTACACGATTAACCATATCAAAAATTCATAAACCTGAACCTAATAGTAATAAAAATAAGAATTATCATTTTTCATTCGTTATATATGTCGTAGGCTAATTACAAATTCAGTCGTTTTATAAAACGCCTAGTCGTTTCATAAATGACTAGGCATATTGTAAAATGAAGAATATATACTGAATTTTTACAATTCGACTGAACTTTTTAGGCGTTTCATAAAACGCCGAATTGTTCTCAGGCTTATTGTAAACGGTTTTTCAATATCGTTTGTTTTAGGATATGACTGATTATAACTAGTCGTTTTGTAAAAGACTGAAAAGTACTTAGGCATTTTATAAAACACCGATTCAAACAAATAACTTATTTATGCTGTGGTTTGACAGTTTGTAAACTGAAGCGGAATGCAATGGTTTGCTGTGTTAAATGTTTAAGGATAAGTTCTTCAGATTTAGTGCTGAATGAAACAGCATGGATATGTGATTTATGCCAAAGAGAGGATATCATGCATACACAAAGAATGGGAGTGTTGCTGGTCAAAAAGTGCTGCAGAAGAAATGCTTCAAAATACCAACCAAAAGTTGAAACCTCTATTTCTAGGTCAAAATATTGAGGTTGAAGTACCTACATTCGATAAAGGACCACTAGATCCTAAAAATATATTGGGAACTATCGTAGAAATAAAAAATGGAGTATACCACTAAGCACGGAATTTTGAATTGATGGTTTTCAAGAGATGAAATCGTTGGCATTGAATATTCCCAACCAATTCAGGTTTTGGAAGGAAAAATGATTTCTCTGAGAAAAGCTATTACAAAGTTTTCTAAATTTTGAGGACAGGGATTCAAAAAATGTTCCTGCAAAGCAAGCAAAACGCAGTGCCACACAAATAAGTGTTTTTGTTTTAAGGCTCACAATGTCATTCAAGCGAACCGTGTTCAAATAAGTAAAATAATATTACTTTTAAATTATGTTGAATTACATTATGTAAATATATACCTAAATTTACCTAGGGAATGTCGGAACATATGTTGTAAGAGTTACCCATTAGGTTCTTTTATGATGTTATAACAAAAATAAAGTGTCCAACTTACTATTTATTTGTTTGAAATATTATACGATGAAGCAACAATATAAATCGGTGTTTTATAAAACGCCTAAAAAGTTCACTCGAATTGTAAAAATTCAGTATATATTCTTCATTTTACAATATGCCTAGTCATTTATGAAACGACTAGGCATTTTATAAAACGAATGAATTTGTAATTAGCCTACGACATATATATTGAAAACCAATCGACGTGTCCGAGCGTTTTTTCCATTTGGCTGATACACACTGTATAGAAATGTTTAATGTAAGATTTTTTATTCATATCACTCACCAAACCAGGCTATAATAAATAGAAATGGACGATATTCACACGAGATACCGGATGGCATAAACAAAATTAAATGTACCGTAGAGTTGTAAAACAAATCTACCTTGGTATGGAGTCGCGAATCTTCCGTTACAGACTTAGCAGCCGTTCGACTGTTTAATTTTACGAAAAGACTTTTGTTTAATGGCGGCGTGCCAGGATTGGATGAACATTTTAATGGGTGGTTTTATTCCGAATTTAAACTTATTATTAAAGTTAATGTAAGGTTTTGGTTAATTTTCTACTTCAAATTCTATTAGAAGCACTAGAAGCAACGAATTTATTTTATAATCCTAGGTAGACTGGTAGACATAACATAGGTAGTTATTATGTCATTATACGTAATATTCCAGCAAACATCATGCAAAATCAAAATTTTAAAACGCCACTTATAATGTTGCTTACCGTGTATGGTAGTAACGGGGGTAGCAGTGATCGAGCCTCATAGAATCCAGAAAACAGTAAAACACATGAACACTCACCATGTCTGCACAAACATTATGTCACTAAGTATTATACAAGGTATTATACAAAACGACCAAATCGTCGAGAGTTTTTTTTTGCAAAATAGTTTATAATTTCGTCGATATTTAATGTTTTAACAAATTCGTGTTCGATAGTGATTAAGGATAAATCCGAAAGGCGTTGTTGTCCAAGGTGTTACGTAAATAGGTTTTTACTAATGTAAGTTAAGTTCAAAATATCTTCACTGCACTAGATACATCAGGAAAATTTGAAGAAACACACCGATTTTTTATTAATAAATTATCCGCAAGTTCATACACTGTTTTTAATTTGGAAATACTATCTCCAAGCCCATTTCTGAGGCTTAAAATTTGAATAGGAAAGACAATGGACAAGTCTTTATGGTATATCGTTTGTAAATTTCGCGCTTCTTAATCTTCTTCTTCTTAACATAGTATAAAACAAATTCGCTATCGCTCGTCCTGTCCCTATATGTGCTTAAATCTTTAAAACTACGCAACGGATTTTGAAGCGGTTTTTTTAAAATAGATAGAGTGATTCAAGAGGAAGGTTTTTATGTATAATACATGCATAATATTACAGAGAAACACTGATAAACACTGATAAATTTGAGTAGGGAGAACGAACGACCCAACCTAACCGGTCCCCGGCCCGTTCAACGATCGATCCGAAGCACCGAAGCCGGAATAGACGAAGACAGACTACGTTTTATGCATGGATGTGAATTGTGGACGGGCCGGCAAACGGTTGAGTTTGAGGTTTGTTCGGGTTTGTTCGCCTTATTATCTCACGTCGTATAATGCTGGGCTGCAACGCAGGCCGGGTACACGCTAGTACATATATAAAACAAAGTCGCTGTCGCTGTCTGTGTGCTTAAATCTTTAAAACTACGCAACGGATTTTGGAGCGTTTTTTTTAAATAGATAGAGTGATTCAAGAGGAAGGTTTTTATGTATAACTAGCGACCCGCCCCGGCTTCGCACGGGTGCAATTTCAGAAAGTGGCATGCCGGGTACTAATATATCGGGTTTGTATTTATACCAGCGGGTTGCAACGCATGCCGGGTACACGCTAGTTCATGTATAAATCTTCTTCACTTAACGAAGTTAAATTCTCAGGGTATAAAAAAATAAAATTAATTATAAAATAAAATACCTATGAAAAGCAAAGCTGGCAGCAAGTTTTAAAGGGCTAAATTTGAAACTATTGAGAATTTACCAGTGCTAGGGCGGCGCATTTTATCGATTTCAATAAAAGCTGTAGGCTGGCAGCCAATTAAAAACAATAAAACAATTCAATTATAGCTTCACTGCTCTTGTGCCACCTTACCTCGCCGTCGTTACGTTGTATTGTTACTAAATGCAGTTATTATAATAATCATTATAATACCGAAAATTACAGAGTCCAACAGCAACAACTGAACAATAATTAGAGGTATTACCCCCGCAATAATGCAATTATCTAGGCGCGTTTATTTATCAAGTTTTCTCATTTAAAAGCAACACTACAGGGGTGCATTCCACAAATATTAATTAATTTTGCCCTATTGCTTTTCCTACAAAGGCCGGCGGAGAAAGGTGTAAAATATCCGGGGTGTTGGTTGGTCGGATTAATTAACCTGTACAAGGGTTCATTACATTATTAATTTGAATCATGCCGCGCATTTATGATTTTTAATTAAACCGTTTTTCAGATTTTTCCAGTTTAGTCAGAAGTGGGATATCTTGCTGGTGAAATTTATTAGCGCTGCTCTCGGAAGGCGGATTCTATTTGAATTTTTGATGAAGTGGGGTTATATTCTGAATCCGTGCAGTTTTTAACTAATTAATTGGATTCGTGTAGGGTCTATAGTAAGGTTTATGAGAAAAATATTTAATAGTTGATTGGTAAATTTATTCATATTAAGAATCAATAAATGGGGTTAAATAGGTAATTACTTAAGGGGGTCGCTACCACAAACAAGTAATATAAGGAGACAAAACATTTCTTTCATCAAAAACCAGATGTTATACTTTTAAAATTTTAGATAGGCTAGAAGGAGATGGTTTTAAAAAATGGCTGGTAACACTGTAAGCTGTAAAAACGCGCTGTTATCCTCACAGAGAATTGGCATTTGTTTTTTTTAGGATCAAAAACAATTTATATATTTTGCAGCATACAGGTACTATACAGTGTGACCAGTAAAGTCCGCATCATATGGGACTTTTTTTTTAATTAATAACTTTATCGAAATTTGACTTTGGTATCAAGTTCTGCTTCGATCGAGAAAATTAAGCAAAAAAATAGTAGTCACGTGACTCGCATTATCTGTCAAATTTTAATTTTTTCCAAAAAATAATTCAAAAGATGGGTTATTTCTAAAAACATCGAAACCAGTAAAGTCCGCATCACATGGGACTTTTTTTTTTATTAATAACTTTATTCGAAATTTGACTTTGGTATCAAGTTCTGCTTCGATCGAGATGAAAATTAAGCAAAAAATAGTAGTCAAGTGATTCGCATTATCTGTCAAATTTTAATTTTTTCCAAAAAATAATTCAAAAGTTGGGTTATTTCTAAAAATATCGAAACCAGTAAAGTCCGCATCATATGGGACTTTTTTTTTTTAATAACTTTATTCGAAATTTGACTTTGGTATCAAGTTCTGCTTCGATCGAGATGAAAATTAAGCAAAAAAATAGTAGTCACGTGATTCGCATTATCTGTCAAATTTTAATTTTTTCCAAAAACTAATTCAAAAGTTGGGTTATTTCTAAAAATATCGAAAAAAGCTATAAGAAAAAGATTTTTTTAATGCAGTTTCTAGCCCATATGCAAATTTAAGCTGCATAAGATAATTTTGATTTTTTACCCACCACTAAATTTATTTTCCTGTTAATGCACACTTTACTGATGACACTGTGTTCTTTTTTGTCTTAACTTTAAGGTGTATTACTTTCAGACACAAACTACGATTTCAAAAATACTTATTTCATAAAGTTACCTTAAACAGGGTCAAAAACAAATAAACTTTGCATTACATGCGACCAAATTTTAATAGCCCAATTTTGATTTTGTAGAAAAACACACATTTAGTATGGCGCTACTTTGAAGAAAATGTGTCTGAAATAAAGCATTGTCAAAACTAAGAAGTTTTATGTAGATTGCGTTGAGATTTTGCAAAAGTGGTGCAATTTACAAAATATGGGTAAAAAATTAAAATTATCTTATGCAGCTAAAATTTTGCATGTATGCTAGAAACTGCATTTAAAAAAACTTTTTCCAATAACTTTTTTCGATACTCTCAGAAATAACCCCACTTTTGATTTATTTTTTGGAAAAAATTAAAATTTAACAAATAATGCGAATCATGTGACTACTATTTTTTTTGCTTAATTTTCATCTCGATCAAAGCAGAACTTAATGCCAAAGTCAAATTTCGAATAAAGTTATTAATAAAAAAAATCCCATATGATGCGGACCTTACTGGTCACACTGTATATAATTTGACTAGTAGAAACTTTAAAAATCACACATTCAAGTCCAAAAATAAATAGCAGTAAGGAATATTAACTTTTACCTTTAAATTAATCTCTGCAGTAACGAAAAAATCTGACCTTTATTATCTTTACAGTACTATTAAGTAAAATTAATTAAATCAAACAAATTAGACCTCATTAACTCTTTAATGGAGCAATATCACGCACGAAATACGTAAAAAAACGACTAAAACTTATAGCCGAAACGATAATTTTCTCATTTACTACCCATTATTACGGTCACTTTTGGCTGTAACACATAGGCGACTCGTTGGAAAGGGAATAGGGGACACAAGTGTTAAAAAACTCAAAGTTCCTAGAGTGGCAATAGATTTAATTAAATTAAAGTTCTGTCGTACACCACTAAATATATTGTATGTTAATAGGAAGGACATGTTTCGGCCTTAGTTGAAGTCATCTTCAGCCTCATTTTATGGGTGCCACAGAATTTTAATTTTATCTTATATATCTGCTGTTGATAACCAATGATGTACCTACTGTTTTAATTTTAGGTGAAGCACTGAGTTATTTGTTTCTCCCTTTCTAGCCGCCACTGGTCTAAAATACGCTAAAATCCCAAACTACCCCATAAAGTGTTCAAAAGATGCTTTATTGGTCTCTAAAAAGGTCCTAAATTAAAAAGTTTACGTACTAAATGATTTACGCCCCCGTCAAGTTCCGTAATTTTTGTATTGGACACTTGTGTGTTTTGTATAACTCTCGAAAATAAAATTTCAGCTTTATGTCTTTATTGACTATTGAAAACTTTTATTGACTGGTGTTCAAGTAAAGTGTTGTGATTCAATAAAATGATAAATAATCTTTTGACGATTCAGTCTGTTTAAGAATTGTTTGAATTTGTCTAATGCAAACGATCTTATATTACCGAAAACGTAATTCTTTAAAATTGATAGTTTCCCAAAAACCGGAATAATTTTCCTGATTTTCCAGTGTTTTGTAAATGTGTGCTTGACCTAAAAGCAAAGACAATAGTTTTAAATGTACACGATGCACTTGTGCACCAAACGCCATCTAGTACTGTCAGAAACCTAGTATCAGCATGTGCTAATATGACGGGAGTTAGCGAATCTACAATCTATAGGCTTCTTAGGAAAAGCTAGATAGGCTGCAGCCTATGGACCCGCAACACAAAGTCGCGACCACTGTCCAGGTGAAAAAGACATAGACAATCAATTGGGAAATAAATGGATTAACTTCAAGTTTTTTTTACCATGAATGAAAATATTCATTGGGTGTAATGCATCATCATATTAATAGCCCCCCATACACCAGCGGATAACTTAACGAATTTGATATGGCACGGGCCAAATACGCCGATAAAACTTTACGTGTATGTAGCGAGCCGAGCTTCCTCGGGCCGTGTAATATCTGCCACGGATGAAATCAGCCGGTTTTAACCCGTCAATAGATTAGCTAGGTTAATTTGTCATCATCGTAAAAAGTCATCCAACTTGGTTTGAGGTTAAATTAAAATAATAATAATAACAAATAATGTCTGCCGATTCACGTTACTAATCAAAAGAGTTTATAACGGAATTTATTAACATTTACCAAAGTTATCCATGTTTGTGGCAAGTAAAATGCAAAGCTTACATGAACGAAAATTTGAAAAATAAGGCATATAACCATACTTAACAAATGTCTGAAAGTCAAAGTCATTTTTTAAAGTCGACGAGCCAAATTCGGCTGCCCAAAAATGACGAGAGTTTTGGTACGTGCCGGGCCTAGTTCGCAGACCAAACCGAACGGATCAAATCGGTCCAACTTATAGGTTGGTGTATGGGGGCCTAATGCATTATTTTTGTACAGTAGTGTATATCCTACAAAAATTATAATATAACAAAAAAAGAAAAACTTCCTTAATACCTCTTTAATTCGTTAATTAATCGCCTTGCAGTTATAATGCATTCTTAATAAAATCATTTTCACGGTTGTCACTTGCAAATTTTAAAGTTCAGATGGGATTTCCGAAGAAAAATGTAAGCAAGGAAGAAACTAAGTATAAAATGAACGCCGAGCTTTATTATTTTTTTTTAATAAATTAGATCCATCGCTCTGTGAAACATCATTGGCGTTCTCATTTAAAGAAAAATTGCAATATGTTTTCTCTGCATAGAATAGGAAGCGATAAAGTTTTTTTTAACGATGAGACAAGGATTTTTTTAATGTCATGTATATCACTCTCTCTCAGCATAGGATAATATTGCATTTCCCAAGAAAATGACGAGTTGCTAAATATGCACCAACAGACTGTACCGAAGCCTAGATCTTCATGGGAATTACATTTCAGTCGGGTTTTTATTGTCAGGCTATACAGGGTGTCCGGAAATGATTAGCAAAACATTTAGGAGATAATTCTGGATCGAAAATAAATGCTATCTCTTCCTATAACATTTTTTCGAAAATTGATTATTAACGGAGCTACAGGGTGTTAAATTAATTAAAATAAATTTTATTTGCAGTTTTTTTGCAATGCCTTTTGCCACGCTCATAATATTCTGACGAAATCTCGTATATGGGGCTTTTTCGGGAGGAGGAATACAAATTTGCCCACCGATTTTTTGCATTTTGTAGAGGGCGCACCATAGGAGCCCATCCTTTGATTTGAATGGTCCCAACTTTTTTGTGAATATTTTATTCTCCTAACCTTTTGACATAAAAAAGTTATACTACTTTTGTTTCGATAAATCTAACCGTTTTCGAGAAAACGCTAAAATAGCATTACTTGCATTTGATGAATACAAAATCATTTTAATTTTTTTTCAACCTTAAACATAGCATAGCAAAAGAAGGAATACTTCATGAAGTTCGTCGGAATTTTTTAAGAAGAATTAATTTACGCATTAAAGAGGAATGACTTGAACCTTTGATTTGACTGTTAACTTTATTGTTCTAGTAACTTATGTATTTTGAAACTGCATATAAAATTTAACTTTAACACCCTGTTACTCCGATAATATAATCAATTTTCGAAAAAATGTTAGGTATAGGAAGGGATAGCACTTATTTTCGGTCTAGAATTATCCCTAAATTTTTTGCTCATCATTTCCGGACACCCTGTATATTATTTTTACAAAATTAAGTTCAAAATAAATATTTTTAATAATACAAATCTCGTGTTCAAAGATTTAATTCATGTCATGGTCATTGGGGTTTGTAATGAAACAGATTTTTAATTGACGACTTTCATTGTGGAAAACAATTCCTAAATATGGCCTATTTACACTATCATTAATTACTGTATATTTCAAAATTCGTTAGAGCAAGGGAAACATAGTTTAAGGTGGGACTATCAACATGCTTGCCAACCTATAACCTATTTCGCGTAGATTTATTTATTTTTTCTAACTTTTACACAAAATTTAAATAAAATCAATATCGTGTTCATATTTTATAGGTAATAATTAATATTTTAAATAAATATAAAGGAATTTCATAAGTTATTTAAGGAGAATTGTATATCGAAAAATATCGGTTAAGATTTCTTTTAACATTATTATGTCATTATTCTTTCACTATACAATTCTCCCAAAATAAGCAATGAAATAAATTGATATTTTTGTAATATATCAGATATTACCTAAATAATGTTCAGACGATATTGATTTTATTTAAATCTTAGTCAATAAAATAATGAACTAAGAAAAACAAGGCGAAATAGGTTATAGGTTGGCAATACATTGAATGACGTTGATAATTCCACCTTAAGGATACCTCTTTCAACATCTTTCAGCCAAAGTAAATAGTATGTCTCTATTTCCAAAAAATTCAGTGACGGAGGTGGGCAAAAACGGCTTAATTTTACATAAGGCGATAAAACATTCATTATCCGAACATTTTCCTTCATCCACGCCCATGATTTCACGTCTTCATGCAGTCCGTTTTGACAGGATTAAAACGCTACACTGCACTTATTAAAAAAGTTGCAACTCGACAAGTTAAACAAAGATGGAGTAAAAGACTAAACAAGGATAGCAGAAAAAAATACAGAGACAGTTCTATATAAGTTCATAATCAAAAGCAGATACGGCACTAGCGTCTATATTATGACAGTCATAATTTTGCGGTTTTCCACTTTGTATTAAAAATATCACATCAGTAAGATCGAAATTTTGTTTTTTTAAAACCGACCAGAAAATATACACTTTCTGGACAATTTTTCGTCTAGAAAATAACCTTTTTCCGATCGCAAGACCGGAAAAGTGACCCTGTTTTTTGTTTTTCCAATCGCTCTTTGATAATACAATCTACCTTGATTTCGTTACTATGACAACAACATTTCGATGTATTGTCGAGTGAGAGTTCGTTGATTTTTAATTTGTTGTTTATGTCAAACTTGTTTCGCGAGTGCGCAAATTTAACAATATGAATTCAGATTTTGAATTATCCGACACGGAAAATGAGATTTCAGAAGAAATTTTGGAAGCAGCAAGGAAAGCCACTTACGATATATTGCCAGTAAAATTAAAAGCCCGTTACGAGAAGTCATACGACGCATTTAAAAATAATATAATTTAATGTAAGTATATCGAAGTGTCGGTCTTAAAAAAAATATTGTACGTCACGCAACCAAAAATTAGTGTTTTCCAGGTCTACCTAGCTTCCAGGACTCGCCTATGGCTCGCCCTGGAAATGCTTGTCTCGACCTGAAAAACACTACTTTCCGGTCTTGTTGTAGTTCACTTGACCATAATTATTACAGATGGTTTCAAAGACCTATTTAATTTAACAATTTTACCAAGACCTTTTTTCCAAATAACGATTAATAGGCTTACTAGAAAGCAGTGACGTGCAAGTCCATCACAATAATAGTCTTAATACAATTTTAATGTAAAATTGAGCCGGCAACACAGCGTAGCTCGTAGTATGCGGTAAAATTTGCGACTGTCATAATTCAGACTGTAGTTGAGAAGGCGAGTTTAAAATTTGTTTTTGTTTTGCATTTTTTGACGTTACTTGCTGAATAAATTTGCGGAGAAGTGTTAAAAAGTTGGCAGTAATTAAGTTTGAGTGAAGAGACTGACAATTTAACAGCTCATTATTCCTAATGCAAAAAATTTTAAATTTATAATATCCAAACTGAATACTGGATGGAAAGGGAGGTGCAAAAGAAATACAGAGAGTTTTTCGCAAAAAAAAAATACGTAAAATGTTTTTTAAATAAAGATGCAAAAGTCCACAAAGTTCTTCACGAGTTCGTATTAGATTGTACCGTGCGAGCAAAAATTATTTGCATCAAAGAGGGCTTGGATTAAAAAACGTAGGGCTTGGTTTAGATCACAATGATATGGGGAGGATATATCTAACCAAATCTAGGTTAAAATTTTATCAAATTCATATTATGACATGGTATGCCAAACTAATGAGTAAGAAGTAGACAAATACAAATTTATTTTTGTTGTTTACAAAATTAACAAAGTAAGAATATACAGAAAGAAAAAGAAAAATAATTACATAAATTGCTGAAATTGGCCACCGCCATGCTCCAAGCATAAATTCACACGTCTCTTCATATTGTCGAAAGTGTTGACTAGCATCTTTGGAGAAATGTTACCACATTCTTGGGTAATCTTTTCTTGTAATTGTTCTAAATTTGCAACCGGTGTTTTAAAAATAGTGTTCTTTAAATGAGGACAAACGAAGTAATCCATAACCGTTAAACAAGGTGATCTAGGTGGGAATTCAATGTCTGATCGAAAGCTGATAAAACTGTCGTCGAAAAAATTGCGTAAGTAGTTTATAGTTTCGGCGGCTGTATGGGCGGTTGCACCGTCCTGTTGAAAATATCCAAAACGTAGTTCGTCGTCAAGTAATTGCTCCAAAAATGGATTTAGCAATAAAAGCAACGTTAGGAAAATGTTCGTGAAAATCGTCCATGCACAAACCCGGATTGTATTGCCACTCACGATTTACTCTAACCGCGTTTCGAAAATACGCTTCAACCATGAATATTTTGTGCTGTTCCGTAAAGCCGATTGAGTCTATAATGGACCCATTGAATGTAGACTTTGCGGCGAAGAGGATGAAACCGCCTCCCATATCATATACAGCTGCGAAGCGCTAAACCGTAAAAGATTTAAAATCTTTGGAAACATTCGACGTGGCGATAACCTCCCGCACGACAAACTTGGAAGAAAACTACTGGACCTCATAGAAGGAACAAATCTTTTCTAACAAGACTAGGGCGCACAATAAGCCAGAAGGCTGCAGTGTAAGAAGCTTGGGCCACACGTCGAACCCGACCCCCGCCTTTAACCAACCAACCAACCAAAGCCGATTGTGTGAATTGTTCAAGAAATTGGAAAAATTAGCGATGAATCAAATTACTTGTAACGACTGTCAAAGATGACGGAATAACTGATTGATTGTTAATTCAGGTAGTTACTGACACCCAACAGGTATTAAGCTCTACGGCTAAGCATTACGTCCTTAGATGCAAGGCCCTCTTTGATGTAAATAATTTTTGCTCGCACGGTATGTTTTCTTACTATATACACTTATATTACGAAAACCCAAACTTTACGAATAAAATGTTGATAACTTTCCACTTCTAATTTCATTCCTAATTATTTTTAGGCTTCTTCCTTTGCAAAATCCCGGCCCGTGACCCATAACTTTGAGCCGTTCCATCTCCTAATTTTGATTAATCTGTCTAATTATTTTCAAGTTGCCCTTTCCTGCGAAATTTGTCGAGGATTAGTGAAAATACTTTGAAATATTCCCATTTACTGTTAAATTATTTATATACTTGATTAAATATTTACTGTAACAGAGCATATTATTCAATAAATTAAAAATAAAATAAAAGAATAGACGGTTATTGTTATATTTACTTTTACAAGGATTATACTATAATTTGAATAAAAACAGAATGCGTCATTGAAAAAACACAATAACGAACTCATACCGTGCGAGCAAAAATTATTTGCATCAAAGAGGGCCTTGCATCTAAGGACGTACATAATGCTTAGCCGTGGAGCTTAATACCTGTTGGGTGTCAATAACTATACCTGAATTAACAATCAATCAGTTATTCCGTCATCTTTGACAGTCGTTACAAGTACGGAGGACTTGAGGTAGGAGGCCGATCGCAATGCATTGGATTCGGTCCCAAATTAGCATCGGTAATTCAGCTTTACTAGTTGCCATAAGATGGTTTCTTATGGACGCGATAACTATTTTTATTTAAATTAGTTCTTTAAGGAATAAATAAGGACTTTTATATGAATTTACACTTACTTTGATATACTTATTAGTAAACTTGGCCTGTATAAAGTTTCAACGATGCTTCGTTTTTAAAATACAGGAACATTCTAGCTAGAATGTTTTACCTTTGGAGCTAGAAAGAGACTTATTTGGCTGCGTTTCATCTCTGAAGAAGATCCTGTCTTACACCCCGACACAAAGCAAACTCTACTTTTATAAATTGTACCATTATTCATTATAAATATGGAAATTAATTACAATACAAGGGTATTTGTCTTGTCTTGCCTTCAAACGTTATTTGTTATTTCGAAAAATAAAATGTCAATTGTCAAAAATAAAAGCACAGAAAAATAAAGGGTTTAAGTAAAAGTTAAAAACTATGGAGGATCTAGTTTTCCATATTAAAAACGAAGAAGAAGAAGACAACATCAGCCCACTTCGGACGCGAGAGCCATCTATCGGCCAACTAGCGAACTAACCAAAAAACCGGGACAGAATTTGAAAATGCTGTCATTGTCGATCGGCCTCCTACCCTATAATAGTTCTCCATAGTTACAAGTAATTTGATCAATTCACACAATGGGCTTTACGGAACAGCACAAAACATTCGTGGTTGAAACGTATTTTCAAAACGGGGTTAGAGTAAATGGTAAGTGGTAATACAATCCGGGTGTGTGCATGGACGATTTTCGCGAACATTTTCCTAACGTTGCTTTTATTGCTGGGGAATTTTATCATTGCCTGAAAAGAACCGTGGCTGTGTTTAGGGAAACAGGTTCTATTCAACACAAAAAAGGAGCAGGAAGACCATCTGTAAGAACAGAAGAACTTGTTGCAAACGTTCGTGAAATAATGCAAAATATGCCAACAAATTATATAAGACGCCTGTCCCAAGAAGTGGGAAGATCTTTTATGGAACATGCAGGACTATTCTTTTTTTTATTGTCTATAAAGTGCAAGTATTCCAAAAATAAATTTGTGTGTGTCTACTTATTTTATTACTCATTAGTTTGGTATATCAGGTCATAATATGAATTTGACAAAATTTTAACCTAGATTTGGTTAGATATATCGTCCCCATATCATTGTGATCTAAACCAAGCCCTATATACGTTATTTAATCCAAGCCCTCTTTGATGCAAATAATGTTTGCTCGCACGGTATATCACTATTCATTTTAAGTTATTTTACTTTGCCATTCCATTGGGATACCCTGTATATCGGAAACAGCTCCCGAGGCGAAATAATAACAGACGAGGTTTAATGAGCCATTTTATACAAAGCTGAAAAAGGAAATTCAAATAAAATAATTTTATAATGAAAAACATTTTCAATTATTCCGTTGGAACGAACATTATTATCACATTTTCCACTATATACGGGGTGTTATTTATGTGAGTCCTTTTCTTAATGGGTGATGGCTCAATTTTAAGTAGCAAAGCTCATGTAAGCATATGTCCTAAAATTCATTGTTTTTGATACTCAACGGTTTTTTTTTGGTTGTAACCAAAAATCTTTTAAATAGTTTGAGATATCACATTACATTTTGGTATAGACTATTATGATAAAAAAACACTTATTATTGTTAACTTGATTTTATTTTAAAGGTAAAGATTTTCAAAAAATAATAATTATCGAAAATTTTTATATCCTTAATACCAAATATTATGATATAATTTGTAAAATTTTTAATTACAAATATGTGAAAAGCTTTATAAATGTCAGTTTCTTGCAGAGCTTCGGAAACAGTTTATTTTAAAGTCTTGACACGTTCTTGGCATATCATTACTATAAAAAAGACCATCTCGACGGATTTTCCCTAAAATTTTCCACAAAAATTGGGCATATTCACAAGCAATAGGATTCGCGACCCTTCTTGCGACATTCACTCCCTCTGTATGGTTTTTATACATTTATGAAGCACCTTTAGGAGTTCCGGTTTTTCTCAGCTATAGAGTCATTTGGGGTAAGAGGGTACTTCTACTAGCAGAGGAGGTCTTATGCCATAGAAGTTAAAAATTTTACCTACGCCGATAGAACAGATATGTCAACTTAACAGCTGACCAATGGAGTTATTATATTTAGAAAAATATTGTTATGACAGTTAATGACAACGTCATACCCCTATTTTCCATTAAAAAAATATTTTTTATGCAGCATCATTGATTAATTAAAGAGTCGCGCCAATCGGAGCTAGTGGCTAGGAACTGGCTATTACCCGTTATAGTTTTCTATGACTATGATTTCTCGTGGGATTTTGCACACTTACCCCTTGGGCTCAGTTACCTCGAATTACTCTATTGGTAGTTTGATTTTTCCGGTGGATACAATCTTAATGTTTCTTTTTTATGCGAAATGCAGGTTTTCTTTTCATACTGGAGCCAGGGTAGGTGTGCTGTAAGTTATGGCAGTTTTAGGTTCACGATTTTCTCAAATGGATTCACGTACGGTTTAAATTTTTATAGTTTATTGGGACGCATTTGCGCCTTTGAGTTTAGGTTATGTATGTAAATAAGGGATTTGAGCATATATTTATCAGGGACATTCCCTTTTTTTAGTTTATACGCCAGGCTATTGATGCGGGATCGTTTCTAGTATATAGGGGAAGTCCGGGCAGATTTAGGGCATGGGGGACCCTTGTATAGAACGTGAGTAAAAAGACGCCAATGACCATGAAACAAGTACGGAATTCATCATCAATCATATTCATTTCTCCTAAATAAGTAAAGTAATTAGAGCTCCAAGAGCTATTTAGTATTCCCCTGAAGACAATTGGAAATATACAGGGTGTCCGGGAAAATGTGTGAAATCTCCCGGATATGAAAAAAACACGCGAAAAGAATACTACAAGTTCATATAAACCTCTTTCGTATCGGCCTCCTCTTCGGGGCTCTATGGGCTCCCAAAGAACTCCCATGGAATTAAGTTTTTGACACATAATTATTAAACCAACAGGTATATTTCAGTTTTTTTTTCATATGATCTATACCAGGTAAGACCCTTCAAATTACTATCCCAGAAAGTGTTGCGAATTACTCACAGCTGCAGGGACGGACTAGCTGTGACACTAACGTGCCCATTTTTTTTTACGCCCTGTATGATAAAAACTTTGGACAACGTTTTTTACATACCTTTAACTATTGACTAAAAATTAAGTACTCTTCATTCATGTCGCTAATCCTAACCGTTTTCGGAAAAACGTAATTTTTAACATCATGTATATTTAGCGTATTTCAATAAAAGATACACCTTTGTTCCTAAAAATTATAAATGTTCACTTTTAACTGCTTAATATTAATACATGATCGCAATAAAATGACGTTTTTCCGAAAACGCGTAGGATTAACGACATGAATGAAGAGCACTTAATTTTTAGTCAATAGTTAAAGGTATGTAAAAAACATTGTCCAAAGTTTTTATCATACAGGGCGTAAAAAAAATGGGCACATTAGTGTCACAGCTGGTCCGTCCCTGCAGCTGTGAGTAATTCACTTTCTAGGATAGTAATTTGAAGGGTCTTACCTGGTATAGATCATATGAAAAAAAATTGAAATATACCTGTTGGTTTAATAATTATGTGTCAAAAACTTAATTACATGGGAGCTCTTTGGGAGCCCGAAGCTCCGAAGAGGAGGCCGATACGAAAGAAGTTTCGTAGTATTCTTTTCACGTGTTTTTTTCATATCCGGGAGATTTCCCACATTTTCCCGGACACCCTGTATATATTATACGTACCAGTTGAAACGCTGTGATTTAAAATAAATAAAGACAATGAATGTCCGAAACTATTCTATAATTCTAAAAAACCTTGTATGTACATCATGTATGACACTAACGCGGACACTTAAGTTTTCTGAATCATTACCGGCAGATGTTGGGTCTCGAGTTGCAAAAATAAATTCTCCTTTTCAATTAACTGTGGCCCACGTACACTCATAAAGTTTGGACCGTTTTTTCAGCATACATTAGCCTAATTTAAAAACAATTTAAAGGGTGTACATAAATCACTGGGAACGCGACTGTCCTGATTATTATTTATTCTCTACGATAAATATCAATTAGAGAAAGACCCTGCATTTTTTGCGCGCAGTCGATGGTATTTTATGAGAATTGACACCTACAAGTGTGATAGGTTTATGGGCTAGCCTACACACTATTGTATATTATGCACGAAGAAAAACTACCAGACTGAGTCAAAAAGTTTTCTATCGGAATTTTTGCATCATCAACTAGTAGTAGTTGTTTTATTTAGCAAAAAAAGGTACAATTAAATATTTTTTAATACTATTCCTTAACAACATTTTTATAGATTTATTTATAATTTTAAAACGGAACCTTCCTTGAACAAAAACAGACAGAAAAGTTAAACATTTTGCAAAATTGTATCAAATTTTACGTATATACGCTCGTTAAATAATATACTATTATTTACAACCATTTAATAATAGGTGCATAATACTTCTGATAATAAGAGCATTATGATATCCATAATACAACAAGTGTAATTATCATAAAACAACAAGTGTAATTATTATATTTCCCATATGAACTCAACTTTTTTTCAGGCACTGTATAAATGGATGGTTTTAGATAAAGTATAGTATTTGACTCGCGTCTAATGAACCATAATACACTCGGATGATTTACAACACTCGCCTTTGGCTCATGCCGTAAACTTCATCCTCGTTTTATTATGGCCTACATTATACGCTCGTTAAATAATATATTATTAATTTTATTGCATCTCATTTTTTATTTTCACTTTTTATTAAATCATTGTTATCTGACGACGCTATATACAGTGTTAGCGAAACATGTAATTTTTCTTATTAATATAGTGAAAATTTACAAGTTCAACTTTGTTTTTCTGTATCCCATAATACTTTAATTTTTGACCTACATTGTATTGCAGTTACTAGTAGAAACAATTAAGGACTTTGTATCATGGCATAGCGACTACTAAGCGAAAAAATTAGGAACCTAAAGGTTATTTCCAGTGATTTTTGTTGTTCATATTTCATAATAAATTTTTTCCCCCAAAGTCGTAGCATGTATGGTTTTGGAGATATAGCCGCTCGCCACTCGTTGTTGATCACCCTGTATAAAAACCTGATCCGTTTCTGTTTCACAACCTTCTCATATAATGCAGCATTAAGATCGTGTTACATATTATTATCAAAAGTTAATTTCCTTTTAATCTAATAATTAAAATCTCCCTTTGTTCCACTTCTACATTTTCTTGTTTACCAAAAGCTCAATGCACGTTTCAAGTACATAATCACACCCTCTTCAACCATAAATCGGATTGTCCCGTAATTTTTCACAGGAATAATTTCCCATAATTCTACTCTCAACTACAGCTAGCAGAGCTATCCAGTGCGGTATGTGAAAAAACTAAAACCTTATATTCTTTAGTGTGCAGCTCATTTAGGAAGAGCCCTCTGGGGCGTACGGTCTGTGCTAAATCCTTAACTACACCCGCGCGGCGTGCTTATACAACCCTGGAACAAGTTTGAAATAGACTACGTGCATGCATTCCTGTAGTTGATACAATAAAGAGATTTTGCAAGGATGTCGTATTTTATATCGCTTGGTGAATTTAAAAAAGTCTTGTTCTATATGGTAATAAGTTAAGGATACAGGAAACCGATGCCACAACTTGATAGTTTTGAGGAGCGCAAGTTCAGGGTTTGTTCGGGTTTGTTCCAAAGGTCAGATTATGGAGCTTGTATGTTTATTTATTTATTTATTTATTTATTTATTTATTTATTTATTTATTTATTTATTTATTTATTTCAAATTACATTCATAGATACATATATTATACCTACATACACATAAATACAAACATAAAATGACGTCAAAAATACATATACACGGCAAGAAATGACATGTTCAAGTAGTCATCAACACTGTAAGGTTCCAATTCTATAAGTAATTGTTAAAACTTCTTTTTAAAAATTGTCTCATTAATTGCCTGTTTTATATTAAGAGGCAACTTATTAAAGAATTCTATGCACATATAATATGGATTCTTCTCAAGCATAGTTAATCAATGTACAGGGTACATGATATTGTATGAACGAGTGCTGTGTTCTTGCCGTATACTGGTATTAAATCTATCTCTATTCTTATAAAAAAAAAACATTACCGAATCCAACATATGCAAAGCCTTTACCGTTAATATATTTTTGTTTCTAAATACTCCTCTACACGCCTGCAACTATGGCATTTTATACATAATTCTAATTACTCGTTTCTGCATAATAAAAACGTTTTGAATTTTTGAATTGGATGCCCAAAAAATAATACCAAATCTTAATACCGCTTTAAAATTTGCAAAATACAACGTTCTTTTGGCCTTTTCATTAAGTTATTTAAGGACAATGCGAAAACAACAACATACTGTATTTAATTTCGCACTTAGATTCTCTATATGCTCTATCCAATCCAAAAACTCATTTACATGTATCCCTAAAAATTTTGTTGCTTTTTGAACGTTTAACTGTTTATCATTAAAGGATAATATGTTTGTTTGTTTCGTTCTAAAAATTAACAGTTTGTTTTATCTACATTAACTATTAACTTATTCATGTCAAACCACTGTTTAGTTATATTAAACACATAATTGCCAGATTCAATTAGCGCAGGAGTTTGCCATGCTCCTACTAACAGATTTGTGTCATCGGCGTATGTTGTTAAACCGGTCCGAGGATTTACTTCAAAATTTAAATCATTGACAAAAATAATAAACAAAATCGGCCCCAAAATACTACCCTGGTGGGATTAATATATCTGATTTGTAATAACTATTTTTATTTTTTACCTAGACTCTCTGTGTTCTGTGTAAGATATGAGCTAAACCATTTTAAAGCATTTTTCCTGATGCCATACAAATGCAATTTTTTGAGGGGCAGTGTTCTATCTAAACAATCGAATGCTTTTGACAAGTCTAAAAATATTCCCAGGGCCATTTCTCCTTTCTCTAATATTTATAAAATTCTTCGCGTAAACTGGAAAATAGCCGTTTGAGTAGAGCATCCTTCCATATATTATGCATGTTGATTTTCTGAGAATAGAACACAGCCTTTCATAAATGTCACTAGTTGATATACATGGGGAACTGGAATGAATTCAGTAACAAAGAATGCATACGAACCTTTTCTTCGATTTAACATCATCCCAAATTGGACAACATAATATCTTCCTAGTCTGCATGATAGACGGATTTGACTTCTGGTGACTTTCTTATTCAGAAATTTGAAAGCCTTATTGGGAAAAAAAATGTCCAGCTTCGTTCGTATTACCTAGATGATTTTTATTGCAAAAACGACGAACGCAAGAACACGAAATTTACGTATTGTAACAATAGAGGACATTATAGTGGTAAAATTCACCTATTTTCCAATGTTAGCATGCCAGGGCTCTATGATGTTAGGTTAAACGTGTGTGATTCCTTTAGCTGATAAGGGCTCAGATTTACCTAGATCTATGGGATGTGATAAATCGCACAAAGGGATGGTAACTGGGTTATTGTAAGGTGTAACCTGAAATTTACAGTACGTGCCTGCGAAACAACAATGAATTTGATTTAGGGCTTAAACTTGATCAAATTTCTATTTAAATTACGAATTACAGTTTCCCGATTTTGTGGAATACTCCTACATCTAGCTTATGTTAGGAATTAGTGTAGTATACTTCTATAAATCTACTCTCTACAAATATAGAAAAAAACTATTAAACATTACGTAGTTACACGACTTTTATATCTTTCCCTATTATATAGAATATACAAAACTAAAATAAAATTTCAAGACGATATTTTACAGAAATAAAATTCCTTTTCAACAATTGAGCTAAAATATTATGGCCATAAGTTTTAGCGAAATGACAGGAGTAATATGAAAGCGACTTCTTGTAGCAGTTTTCGAATAGAGAATGGAAATAATTTTGCTAAATTATATAGGGACTCAGATGGTTCTTTTAGCTAGATGAGCCTGTTAGTGAGAATTACAACAACATGGAGCACAAGAGGGTTATCGATTAGGCTCAGATTACAAATAAACTGACAACGCTAAGCGATATTATGTTTGGCTAGTACAGCATTCGCCTATTTAGTTTTTGATTAGATGATTAGTATTACTTAGTTTTTGCTTTATCCAAAAAGAGGCTATTAAAATTTACAAATTTTTTTTTATTAATAGCTTTATTCGAAATTTGACTTTGGCATCAAGTTCTGCTTCGATCGAAATGAAAATTAAGCAAAAAAATAGTAGTCACGTAATTCGCATTATCTGTCAAATTTTAATTTTTTCCAAAAAATAATTCAAAAGTGAAAATATCGAAAAAGTTATTAGAAAAAGTTTTTTTAAATACAGTTTCTAGCTGATTTCTTACCTACCACTAAAATTTATTTTCCACTTAAAGAACACTTTACTGATGACACTGTGTTATTTTTGTCTTAATATTAAGGTGTATTACTTTCAGACACAAACCTTTTCAGAAATACTTATTTCATGAAGTTACCTTATACAGGGTCAAAACAAATAAACTTTGCGTCACATGCGACCAAATTTTAATAGCCCAATTTTGATTTCGTATAAAAACACACATTTAATATGGCGCTACTTTAAAGAAAATGAATCTGAAATAAAGCATTGTCAAAACTAAGAAGTTTTATGTAGGTTGCGTTGAGTCTTATTTTGCAAAAGTGGTGCAATTTACAAAATATGGGTAAAAAATCAACTTTTTCTTACAACTTTTTTCGATACTTTCAGAAATACCCCTACTTTTGAATTATTTTTTGGAAAAAATTAAAATGTGCGACAGATAATGCGAATCACGTGACTACTATTTTTTGCTTAATTTTCATCTCGATCGAAGCAAAACTGATGCCAAAGTCAAATTTCGAAAAAAGTTATTAATAAAAAAACTCCCATATGATGCGGACTTTACTGGTCACACTGTATAGTCAAATTTTCATGAGGTATGTATACGCAGGGCAAATCTTTTAACTGATTTATTGTGTATAAACGATGCATTTTTACTGTAGATACGTCCATTCAGTTTTCCCAGTTATCCTATCACAACAGAATTGTATAATAAGAATGCCAGTCAAATCGATCGTTTTTCTTGAAATATTCCCTAGCTTCTCAGGATTCTACTCTATGCTTGTCTGGAAGATTTAGTTTTGAGTAATGGTTAACCCGATTTCTAGTTACAACTAGTTATCTTGACGTTATATTTCATATGGAAATAGAGACGAGACTGGTGTTTTACGGTACATTACTTTCGGTTTTTGCTTTATGGATATATAGGGCTCAGCTAAACCAATTTTAATCACTGCTATAAAAATAGCCCTGTAATCGTTTTTGGATTATATTTAGGTATAACTAGGACTCAAAGTTTTTTTTCATAATGGATTAGCTACGCCTTCGCTTTTATATAAAAGGCCATCAGAAGTTCAGGACATTAAGGAAACTAATTTCGGAAATTGCCATAAAGTAAGAAAAGTAGTTAAACTAAAAGTTCCCGGTGTTGGTGTTGTTCCAGGAAAAATTATGTTTCTTACAAAGGTTTATAACAATTTAGAACGAAGAGAAAACTAGGTTTACTTAAGGAGCATAAAAGGGGGCGGGCCGTAGGTTATGTCAAATCAGATTCATAATATGAAATCTTGCTTGCAACTTCAATAGTTACATTTCTTCTCTTTTTGTAGTCAAACACCGGGTTTATTCTGAATTCGATCTATCTCAGACAGGGCCGTTTCTGGCCTGTTGGCCGCCCTTGTGCGACATATGAACTGGCTGCCCTTTAAATCAAATCAGTTACTATTTTACAATTACCTACCTGAAATTATGGCGCAAAGCAATTGTCAGAAAAATAAGTCTTTAATAGGTGTATATTTTTAATATTTTTCTTTTATTCATACTTACCTACAGAGGGGCTCAGCAATTTGGCTTTCAATGGCGATAAGGGCCAAGCCACTAATCCTTTCTTGGGACATAATTGACCGCAAGTAATTTTTAATTAATTTTAACTTTGAAAAACTACGTTCGATAGATGCAACAGTAACCGGCAGAGTAATAAAAATTCTCAGCGCAACACAAAGATTTGGAAATGATGAGATTAAATCTTTTTCAGCTATGAATTTTAGCGTATCTACAATTATTATATTGTACGTTTTATTGGAAAAATTTCTCGGAATGACAAAATTTCCTGGTCGAGCTCTGAGCGATCAATATCTTTGTTTGTGGGACTTCCTTGCTATTGAAGCGCTATATCGAGATCTTTGCAGGATTTTAACAATTTCTCGTCATTTATGGCATTAGCTTCATAGAAGTTCGACAAAAACCCAAAAGTTTCATTACACTTATTAAGTGAAACGAATCTCTCCTTAATTGATTCTATCGCAATATCCAAAGAACAAGTAACCGGTGCCCATAAAGGGTTTCCTCCCTGGCAAAAAAAAAAATATCCAAAATCGAAAAATAAAAATTCACATTGAAACTCTGTTTGGCCTCGACGATGGGGTCATCTTTTAATTCGTAATCAAAATGTCTGGGTACTTTTTTTCGGCGTCGGAAAAGTTATTTGTAACAGCATTTGAAACCGGACATTGGCGGCAAATTTAAATAGGGTGCGTTCTTTTGCCCTGTGAGTATTTGTGCCCCCACCTACTATACTACCAAATTAATAAGACCTATAGTTAAATTCACATTAAGTTTTAATGCCAAATGTCAAGACTTGTCTAGTTACTTTAGATTTCACCAACTTACTAAATTTCTTATACAGCTGAGATTGGTCAGTGTTTTTTCTTTTTATTTTCTGGAATTATTCGGCCAACTCTTTTTATTTCTATCTCTTTTTAATCGTATGAAATAATACAAGATAGACATACTTTTTGTGCAGTACAATTATACTAATTATATTTAGCCATTGGAAATTTATATTTTATGAGTTGCTGCAGTATTTGACAAGTATGACAGAACTGAAATGTCACGGCATTAAAAGTTTATGTGAATTCAACTATACCTACATAATTATTCAAATAATATCAATTAGTTTTAATTTTTTGAGTAAACCTAAGACAAAATGTAATTGACGTGGGTTGCAGGGCGGCCACCTCCGTTGAGAATTCTTTTTATTTTTCCGATACTTATCTATCTAAAAAGAAATCTCTAATTAACACAAAGGGCGGCTGCCTCATTCTTGACAGCTACTGCATAATTTTTTTTTGAAAACTGAATTTACCATTCTTATTTGACCCTTCATATTTATGAAAACTTCTAGAATTTTTTTTTACGTCTAACATTTTTTTCTGTGAAACTGCAGGCGGCTTTCGCCGCCCTATAACTTTGGCCGCCCTTGTGCGGGGGCACTCCCAGCACACCACTCAGAAACGGCCCTGATCTCAGACTACTTAGACATTGAAGATCGCGGTGTCATGAAACGAATGACCCGTTGAAGTCACGTCGCCTTTGAACGGAAGCTTATCGGTATAAAAGTAAAGTATTTTTTCATTTATTCAGAAATTAAATTAAAATCGTTAAAAAAATAATACAAGTAGCTAAAGTATAACCACAAAGTGACTATAATACCTTTTTAAGAAGCGCACCAGAACACTGTCTGCCTCCACAATAGATGATAAGGCTATAAAATCCAGCCGAAAAATCGTGTTTTTATGACTCTGGTAGATTATGCACGGACCTCAGACGGAATTCGTATAAAAATTTATTCCTATGACGTTCCCACTTTACATACTCATACATCAATCCGTTAAAATATCAAAAGTCATTGCGCATTCATCACAATTCGCGGCGCTTCCTTTCTAGTCGGAGATTTGAATTTTCCAAATAAAAGAAAAAACCGCACTACAATGTCTGGAAAATGGATGTGTAAGAGTTAGGAATCGGACCTGTTTTATTTCGAAAAGGTTTCACGGACTCAATGAAAACTGTTGAAGGTATTTGATAATTTTTACAATTCGGTGGCTCCATGGTTGGCTCGTGTTCTTCGGCCGGCAATTAGGAGGACCTAAGTGAAAGGTATTGTTGGTCGGGTTGGTCCAGCGTAAGGAAAAGGTAAGAAATGTAACATCATCCATACCCACCACACTCATGTCCAGACATCTCATGTATGAAGCCTGGGAGACGATAAACACTTCCTAATTAGACCAGGATCGATAATTTTTGAAACCAAAAAAAATAAAAGTAGGATGAAACCCATTGGAAAAGAAAGAGAATATAACAAAAATGAAAGAAAAAATAATTTACGGGCGATCCGAGGTCGGGAAGTGGAAGGGGGTGAGTTTTTAAGGGTAGAAAACGATTTATCTCGATTTCCGGCAAAACTACAATTTAAACGTTAAATGGCAAAGTTGTAGGTAATAAAAAGATCTACAACTTTTGTATTTACACTTTTTTCACATAACCCCAAGATTTATGTGAAAAATTCAAATAACCAAGTTTTTGGTTTTTTATTTTTCTTTTACAAAAAAAAAATTTTTTTTCACGAAATTTGATGAGAACTTACCTTTTTATGTCCCAAACACACTGTAATTTTTTTGATTTAAAATATTTATTTTTTCACCTTATTTTGAGTTAAAATCGAAAAAGCACCCTAATTTTCAATCGAAAATTCTCACGTCAAAATATCTGCTTTTTTAAAAAAGTCGGTAGGATTTTTGTTCCTTGAAATCTCTAATTTCTGATAGTGTAAACAAAATATAGATTACTATGGTAAATATTTTCAAAAAATACAAATAAAGAACGTCTTATTAAATATTAACTTTATTAACTTATTTGGTTGTTAATAATAGTAGTATATTTCGACTTGCAATTTTTTGTTTATCAATGTAACATGTAATCTTACGTTTTTCGAGTAATTAAAGTATAAATTTTAATAAATAGCTCAAAATTGTACATATTGATTTAAAAATTCAGATTCGAGTTTTTTTCGTTTCTTTGCATTTTTTGAGAACATTTACCATAGTAATGTATATTTTTTTTACACCATCAGAAAGTAAAGATTTCAACGAACAAAAAGCCCACCGACTTTTTTAAAAAAGCAGATATTTTGACGTGAGAATTTTCGATTGAAAATTAGGGTGCTTTTTCGATATTAAGTCAAAATAAGGTGAAAAAATAAATATTTTAAATAAAAAAAATTATCGTGTGTTTGGGACATAAAAAGGTAAGTTTTCACCAAATTTCGTGAAAAAAAATTTTTTTTTGTAAAAGATAAAAATAAAAAACCAAAAACTTGGTTATTTGAATTTTTCACATAAATTTTGAGGTTATGTGAAAAAAGTGTTAATACAAAAGTTGTAGACCTTTTTATTACCTACAACCTTGCCATTTAACGTTTTTCCATAGGACTTGTAGTTTTGCCGGAAATCGAGATAAATCGTTTTCTACCCTTAAAAACTCACCCCTTTCCACTTTCCGACCTCGGATCGCCCGTAAATTATTTTTCCTTTCATTTTTGTTATATTCTCTTCCTTTTCCAATGGGTTTCATTCTACTATTATTTTTTTTCACTTTTTACCATTTTCAAAGGCCCAGGTCTAAATCGTCATAGTCATTTTACGATTCGCGAAACCACTGGTTGATAGTCCTCAGGGTGGGTCAGGGTACATTGTATGACTGAAGTGAAGATCGTGATACAGAGCCCTGATTCGTAGGCGCCCTTTGGAAAAAGCCTTGATGGCAGCAAACGAATTAGAGCATAATGGTTCATTTTTCACTCTTCCCTAATATTGAATATATAAATATTAAATATATTATTCTTTCAGGGAACTATATAGACTTTTTTATACGAAAAACCCAATATTGAGCCAGCCTTTTCATGCATCAGTCCGAAGAAAGTAACAAAAATTGGCCTATTATACGCTCGGAACTTCCAACTATAATCCCAAATACATTGCGTGATCGAAGCTGTAATCTAATCTCGATCTTGCAGGAAAAGTTTCGGTGCCACCTGCGCCCCGACAAAAAAGGAAGTCTTTTTATGGCAGAAAATTGGAGTTGCTGCTATAATTGTCCTGCCCGAATTCGACCCTTAAAGATTAGGGGTAATCCGGGAAACGATGTCTTAAAGAAATAAATGGTCAGCTAAAATTCCTATTTAGCTGAAAGATAACATAATATTTTTCGCTAATCATCATTCTGTAAATAACATTTTTTTAGAAGGGGATTCAAATTGTGTCCACCGTGAAATTTCAACTTTAAGGTCCCAGGCCAGTTGGGTCATTTTATGTCTAAAACCAATTTCTAAAAAATTACATAAAAATGCGGCTCGTATATAATTTTTGGTGCTCCAAGTGCATGATTAACCTTCGATTTGTACCTGGAACATTTTAACCACAACGTAAAATGTCACCTTCTCCGAGGTAATTAATATTATGGTAATTAGCTTAAACAATGGCGCACAATAGGGCCCATTACGTATGTCTATGGGTTAACCTGTTTATTTCCTGAATAATGGAGCAACAATACAGGGCTTGCTCCGCTAGGTGGCAATGCAGTACAGTAATAGATTTATATTCAAGTTGTACACCGTTAATCACATCAATTAGGGTGTAATTAGGGCACAATAGCTCTCTATGTCTCTAGAAGATTGAATTATTGGATTCTGGATTGCGGTTTTCATATTTATCCCTACCTACCATACAGGGCTATAATGAAGAAACGAATCAGGCTTATTTATATAGCTGGAGCTAGGTGATTTCGAAGGAAATTTAGATGTCTTTCTCCAGTCACCAGTAAGGCTCTCATCAAAGAAAGATGGTTCGATTAGCTTATTTTCAATTATGATCGCTCAAACAGTAACCTTTTTATTATACTGGGTTTGATTTTCTATGAAACAGTGAGGATTTTCCTGTGTCCAATATCTGTAGCTTTGTCCATTAATCTGACCATTTAATAAAAAACGTAGCTTCATCTGAAAAATAAATCCTTGGGATAGTTCCGTTAGCTTAATCATTATTTCTCAAAATTGCTCTCGCCTATCAGGATCATAGTCCATTAACTCTTGTAATACAATTACTGGTTTATAGGGATGAAACTTCTCTTTTAAACAAAATTTAGATACGGTGGTATAATGAGTATAGTACCGTGCAAGCAAAAATTATTTGCATCAAAGAGGGCCTTGCATCTAAGGACGTAATGCTTAGCCGTAAAGCTTAATACCTCTTGGGTGTCAGTAACTACCTGAATTAATAACCAATCAGTTATTCCGTCATCTTTGACAGTCGTTACAAATAATTTGATTTATCGCTAATTTTTCCAATTTCTTGAACAATTCACACAATGGACTTTACGGAACAGCACAAAACATTCATAGTTGAAGCGCATTTTCGAAACGGGGTTAGAGTAAATGGTGAGTGGCAATACAATCCGGGTTTGTGCATGGACGATTTTCACGAACATTTTCCTAACGTTGCTTTTATTGCTGGGTATTTTTATCATTGCCTGAAAAAAACCGTGGCTGTGTTTAGGGAAACAGGTTCAATTCAACACAAAAAAGGAGCAGGAAGACCATCTGTGAGAACAGAAGAACTTGTTGCAAACGTTCGTGAAATAATGCAAAATACGCCAACAAATTGTATAAGACGCCTGTCCCAAGAAGTGGGAAGATCTTATGGAACATGCAGGACTATTCTTAAAAAGCAGCTAAATTTATTTCCTTATAAAGTGCAAGTATTCCAAGAAATACAAGCCGCAGATTTTGAAAGACGCAGTAATTACTCTCAATGGTCAACACTTTCGAAAATATGAAGAGACGTGTGAATTTAGGCTTGGAGCATGGCGGTGGCTGGCCAATTTCAGCAATTTATGTAATTCTTTTTCTTTTTCTTTCTGTATATTCTTACTTTGTTAATTTTGTAAACAACAAAAATAAATTTGTATTATTTGTCTACTTATTTTATTACTCATTAGCTTGGCATATCAAGTCATAATATGAATTTGACAAAATTTTAACCTAGATTTGGTAAGATATATCGTCCCCATATCATTGTGATCTAAACCAAGCCCTACGTTTTTTAATCCAAGCCCTCTTTGATGCAAATAATTTTTGCTCGCACGGTAGTTACGCACAAGTTGTGTGCTTGAGCTATGAGAATCTTCCTGTGGTGATAATAATATGTTTATTTTTTTCTCCTCAGATATACCAGTACGACCACTTTTAAAACTATCTTTAACAGTACGGGAACTTCTCCACTTAATTGCTACTCGAGACATTGTCGATTGGTTAATAGGGGGGCGATTTGGGTGTTTTTCATTGAACATAGGATTTCTACTTTTATCTCCATAAATATATAATAATATAATATAATATCAAATTTTCTATGCGTTCATTTTCGGCGAGGAGCATTTTGAATGTAATATCAGAGCAAAACGCAAATTTGATTAGCAAACTTAAATATAGCAAACTGTAAAAATTGTGCGATATTCCATATAAAAAGCTTATATGTTTCTTTATTTATACTGTTCTGTTCCTGGAATACCTGTACTATATACCACAAGCATTCCTTATTAAACATTTCTAGTACCTCGTTCTAAAAACATCACTTAACCCAAGAGATTATTTTTTATTTCAGTAAATTTCCCTGAAATTATAAGTTTTTAATAGTGCTAATTATTCCAGTAACTTCACAACTGTAAACCGGGGTTGGAAGTAAATCGGATTCCCTCGCATAATCCTGATATTTTCTTATTTCTGGAAGAGCACAAAGTTCCGACTAATGAAGGTGCGCGAAAGGGTTTTAATTCATTTGCGGGTAAGCCTATTTCTTGCATCGAGCCAATTAGGAATCTCACAAGCCTGAAAACAGAACGCTGAAATTAAAGCCGATGAAATGTTATTTTCTATTCGTCTTGTCTCCTGTCTTGTTCTATAGAAATTTTATCTCCTCTTGGTAAAATCATGTCTATATACCGCGCCAAAAAAAAATACCTTACCTTTTACAGTCTATAAGCGACATCGCTATAAATACATCGCTTAATAGGATACCGTGGACTAGACACTAGGAACGAAATGCTGCATGTCTAAATTGCGACATTTTGCACCAATTTAACCTTTGCTGTATCTCTTACAGTTTTTAAAAATCCTGTATAGTAGCAAATTATATTATGTACAGTTGTGTTCATAAAAAAAGCGTACACGAATTAGAATGAGATGAAACCTTAATCTTATTTGCGTAAAACCGGCTTATCGCATGTTAAAGGTTATTAAAAATGCTAAGCATTGGCGTTGGGCGTCAGTTCAATAGAGTAACAAAAATGAATTTATTTTTATTTTATAATATATTAGGTATGATATAAACAGTTTTATAAAAATTACAATAGAAACAAAAAACGTTTATCAAGAATAAATAAAATCTAATATTTGGTCATAAATCCCTGTTTTTCTATTACTTGAGCCAGTCTATTCGGAATTGACTGAATTATATTTGATACAATATTTGCATTAAGCTCTTCCCAGCACGCATGTATTATTTCACATAAATCTTCTGAACTTTGTGGCCTAAAATTACGATTATACCCCAAATAATTTCATTTGGATTGATATCGGGACTATAAGCAACCCAAGGCAGCATTTCCACATTATGGGTTTGAAACCAGTGGGTTACAGCATTGGCAGTGTGGACTGGACAATTATCTTGTTAAAATATAAAAGTATTATCGGGATATATTTGCTCAGCAGATTATAACAATATGTTTTCTAAAATTCTGCTAAAATGCCTCTATTCGCTAGCAAACACCAGGTCCATGAACACTTATCCAGCCCAATACATTTACAGAGAAATACCCATGTATATCGCTCTTCAAATCTGGTATTGTTTGTACGGTACACACAAATTTGTCCATTATAAGTCGACTGGAACGTCTTTTCATCAGTAAAAATGACCCTGTTCTAAAATTGAGGATTGCGGTATATATATAATTTAAAATAATTTAACGCAAAAATAATCCTTGATTGTCGCTGTTCTTCGGTAAGAAACATTTTTTTCGCCGCTGGGCGACATTTTAGTTCAGATTCCTCGACTCTCCTGCTGGCGGTAGGTTGGGAGGCAGGAAATGCTGTATCAATAGCAGCATCCTGTTCAGTGTTGGAACGTTTGGGACGACCTGAACCAATTTTCCTCCTTAAGGATTCTTCTTGTTCCTAGCGTTGCTTAATTTTCAATATAACGTTTTTATTTCTATTATACAACTGCGCTACAGCACAGATTGATCATTCTTCTTCGATTCTCGATACAATTTGAGCCTTTTAAAATTCAGACAACTGACGAGCCATTTTTATGTTCTTCTGTCAAAGTTTATCAAACGTTACCACCATCATGCAGTTTCAAAATTAATTAAACCGACGCCAATGCTTTGCATGTTTGATAATCTATGACGTGTGATAACCTCCAATAAACAATTATTTAGACAAGCCGGTTTTACGCAAATATGACAAAACTTACCTCTCATTTTGATTCTTGTACGCTTTTTTTATGAATACAACTGTATGTGTTACTTGTTTCTGGTTTTATTAAAAATTGTTAAGATGCACACACGAAAACTTGTCCAAACAAAACTCCCTTCTTATTGCCTCCACGTATTTCTTCGAGAAGTTTCTAGAAGTGCGCTAGGAGCATCCTAAGCCCGCCATTGCTGTTGTTCTAGGCTGTTGTGTGTTTTCTCAAGTCTCGGGAACAACTTTCATAAGCTCGAAATGTTTATAAGTTTAAGGTAGAACGTGGAGTCGAGACTTGACTGGGTAATTTTATATCTCGCCAGGATTTTCTAATAAAAAGGATATTCCAGGGAGGAAATCCTTAACTTTAAAGGCGTTTAGAATGTTATAGCCAGTTTTAAAAGTTATGAAGCAGTTTCGGATGGTATTATCGATGTAATAAACGCCCACTGTTGTAAAATACGTTTTTGGAATTTTACGATGCTGAACCTTGCATTGCATATATTAAGAGGAATAATTATGGTATAAGAATGTAATTTGTAATTTTTTACGAAATCATATCGATTTTATGTTCTGTCCTTAAGTAGGCATAATACTCACAGTTTACTGAACAATGGTAGATAGAAGACAGAATTGTAATAGAATAAAAGTATCTATACAGTGTGACCAGTAAAGTCAGCATCATATGGGTTTTTTTTTCTTCTTCGATCGAGATGAAAATTAAGCAAAAAAAATAGTAGTCACGTGATTCGCATTATCTGTGAAATTTTAATTTTTTCTAGAAAATAATTCAGAACAGAGGTTATTTCTGAAAATATCGAAAAAAGTTATTAGAAATTTTTTTTTCAAATGCAGTTTCTAGCCCACATGCAAAATTTCAGCTGCATTAGATAATTTTAATTTTTTACCCATCACTAAAATGTATTTTCCACTTAATGAACACTTTACTGATGACACTGTGTTCTTTTTGTCTTAATATTAAAGTGTATTAATTTTAGACACAAACTACGTTTTCAAAAATACTTATTTTATGAAGTTACCTTATTACACAGGGTCAAAAACAAATAAACTTTGCAGCACATGCGACCACATTTTATTAGCCCAATTTTGATTTTGTAAAAAAAACACACATTTAATATGGCTTTACTTTAAAGAAAATTTATCTGAAATAAAGCATTGTCAAAACTAAGAAGTTTTATGTAGGTTGCGTTGAGTCTTATTTTGCAAAAGTGGTGCAATTTACAAAATATGGGTAAAAAATCAAAATTATCCTATGCAGCTAAAATTTTACATGTAGGCTAGAAACTGCATTTAAAAAAACTTTTTCTAATAACTTTTTTTGATACTTTCAGAAAAAAAACCCACTTTTGAATTATTTTTTGGAAAAAATTAAAATTTGTCAGATAATGCGAATCACGTGATTACTATTTTTTTGCTTAATTTTCATCTCGATCGAAGCAGAACTTGATATTAAAGTCAAATTACGAATAAAGTTATTAATAACAAAAATCCGATATGAAGCGGACTTTCTGGTCACGCTGTATATAAATAAAAACGAAAATGATTATTAAAACATTCTATAAAAATTCCATGTGAGTATTGCAGAAGAGCATTTTCCCTAACTTTATTTAAATTGACAAGGCTACACATTTGAATTGATTACTACTTTATACATATTTACAAAACTTGCTTCTGGCAGAATATGCGACATCGTTTAAAGTCAATATTTAAAAGTTGATATTTTCGCATGCGTTCACAATATATGGGAAACAATTTGATTAGCAAAATATTGAAATAGTATGTTGCGAGCTTTTTGAAGGGCACTGCATATAAAATTTAGTTATATGGTATATTAAATTCAAGTTTGTAAATGAACAAGTCAATTATCCAGCAACGATAATTTCAACTTCACAACTTAACAAGATACTTCACAAACTGCCTCCGAGATATGTCTTTTCATATCTGCTTCTAGAAAAAACAAAGTCGCATACTCTATTTAATTGGTGTCTTACCGCCTTATACTTCCCAAAACGTCTCAAAAGACCCAGTCTCCGATTAAATTATATAAGGAAGACTTCCAACTTCAACTCTCTCTAGTACGAATTGATCCCGGCAACAAAACACGAGCGACTTCGATTTTGCGAGGGTGAAAACAGACAAGAAACTTTGTACTGAGCACTTACTAAAATTACAGAATAATGCGTAAAAAGAGGGTTTGTAGTAGAAAATATTAAAGAAAAATGACCCTAAGTAAAATTACAACTAAATAGGAAAGTTTGTCGGTGTTCATATATAATAGAAGGGAGGGTAATTCCTTTAAGGGGATGATATTGATTTGGAAAATGAATTTTGTTTTGAAGGTAACAGGGCATTTTAATTACTGTAAGGTGGTGATACGTGATATTGTGATAATCGTGATATATTAGAAACCTTTAAAATACTAACGGACTACTATTCTTGTTTCATTTAAATCAGAATCAACAGCTTTGGGGACACTGAAAAAAATTAAGCAAAGAAAAATCCGCCACATTTCCAAGAAAGAACTTCCTCATCAATCTTGTAGTGTACCGGGTGTTCCACCTAAGGAGGTAATCGGCTATATCTCAGAAAGTAATAACACTAGGACTTTGGGAAAATATATATCGATAAAAGCGGCCAAGAGAAATTGCTGAAAATTATTTTTAAGTTCGAAAAATGACCGCTAGGGGGCGTAAGAGAACTTTCAAAATAGAAATGCCGATTTTCTCTTGATTTTTCTTAATAAAAATATGTTAAAAATATAAGTATTGTATTCTTCATAAAATTATGCAACTTTATGTTAGGAATCGTTTTTTTCTATTTTCAATAATAAAGTGGTGGGAGAAGGTCAAACCTTTTTTCTTTCAAACGCTGATATCTCTGCTTTGGATAAACCGATTTTATTCAACTTGGTCTTGAAAAAAAGCCCTTCTTTTCCTCTACACGTAGATATATTAACTGTACCATATTGATTCTGATGGTGGCCACTAGATGGCGTTTTTCCGTAATTCCTCAATGAATAAGGATTTTCTCAAAAAAATCAAATGTTATGATATGCCTTTTTCATCATATTTTATTTAAGGCTTATAAAGGCTATTAAATAGTGGAATAAAAAACCCAGGTCCGTATTTAAAATAAAAAAGTTGATGATGGTCGCTCGAATCCGAAACGTCGGATTAAAAAACTAACCCCATCAGCTTGTAGATGAGGAAAAGTTACTATAAGGAACTGAAAACCGCAACGTGATATATTTTGTTAAACTAGAGAAATTAGGGATAATAATAATTAATATGGAAAAATAGGCCATTTTTTAAAACATTCATTAATCAATTAAATCACTGGTTTAATGACGTCCAAGATGCTCGAACTGTCTCCCATCATTTTGGGGGCTCATATCTAACGCTACCTGTGAAGCTATGAAAGAAGTCCCTGGAACACATAACCTCCTGACGATGCAGAAAGCTGTAGTGCTGAGTACAGCGCACATAGTACGCAAAGTGCTATAATAACTCCATCCTGATGTCAACTAAGCAAGGGAACACCCCAGGTGCACGGTTTGCACAAGGTGATTCCCCAAAAAAAATTAAACCATAACCCAAGAGAATTATGTCATGCAAAGACAAATAATAATAATAATAATAATAATAATAATAATAATAATAATAATAATAATAATAATAATAATAATAATAATAATAATAATAATAATAATAATAATAATAATAATAATAATTTGTTCTTGCGTTTACACCACATGAATAACCCTGCAACTGGCTGATATCAACGCACCACCACCCCCGAAACGTATAATATATTGTTATCTCTCGACATAACTGGGCCAATTTCTTCCGCTAGACTTCATCTCGCCCCCCCGAAACATTTATAACGTTGTACCGTCATTTAATCAAAACGTCCGCCGTCCATTGTCCAGAGAAAAATGTCCCGTTTTAAAACGGCAGGCGACATGTCTGAAAAAGATAAGAATGACCCAAGGGCCCTTTGCCCGTTGTTTTTTTTTTGGGAGAGCCGCTAAATTGTCTGTTTAAAAGTCTATTAGTTAAGGGAAAAGTTGTTTTTCCGGAAATGTGAAATGACCAGAAGAAAATAACATTTTATTTGGTGGAATACAATTTTGTTTTATAGCTAATTAAAAAATATTTGCTGGGTGCTGCGCTACTGATAAGACATTTTTAAATTTTCTCGAAAAAAAACTGTACTGGATGGAACTTATTCCACATGAACTTACATTGTATACAAAGGTTCTTTATACAGGGTAATTTTTTGAAAACTTACAATGCCTATAATGCCAAAAATATCTTTTCTATACAAAAACACGGGGACTAAAAGATGAGGTATTTTGTCGACTACCCTCATCCAGTTCTAAATCCTCAATTGCACTACCCCACTTGTAGCTACACTCTTAAAAGCGTATCAAGAATGCTTTTTGGCGAAACTAAAAACAAAGAGTATTAAGTACGAAATTTTGAGACCATGTTTTAAAACTGACTTTTGCAAAATTTGGCCGGAAAAATTTGCAAGGGGGCAAACATGGTCAAGTGAACTATTAAAAGAACATTTTAAAAAGTAATATTTATTACCAGTGTCCTGGTTGCACTTGACCGTCCATTTATGATCAAACTTCTTTGATAAATGGTAAAATTTATGACCAATAACTTTTCACGTCTTCCAGGGTATAAAAGTGATACAATAAAACTACGCCATTTGTTTCCAAGAAATCAAATAAAAAGAAAATTACTGTGTTATAACATATTTTTTCCCTGCGATCACTTCGAAGTGTTTATTTCTCAATCATCTGTTTTAATACAGAAACACATTTGTCTGCGTTTTTCTTAAGAGGGAAAAAAATATATCAATTTTCGCGTAAAATATTGTTAATGGAATAATGGAGAAGTTGTGTTTAGTTTATCGTAAAAGTGAAAATTTTGGAAAAAAACAGTTTTTGTACAATGCAGTGGAAAACAAACCCTAACAAACATAATAAGGAATTTTTATTCTTGATGACAATGACATGTGAAGAAATTGAAAGTCAATCATCTCAATAGGATGTCACCACCTGCAGACCGGTTTCGAACTCTTTTGTTCTCGTCAGTACAGCGTTCATACCTTCGATAGACAACCTTCGAACCTTCGTACTAAAAGTTGTATAAACCTTTGTTGGTTGTATACAGTGAGGACCTAAAGTCCGCCCCCCCCCCCCCTCTAACTTCTAAACCGTTCGGTATATTTTAATGAAATTTTGAACGATAATATTTGAGCAAGTCTTGCACTTTTTGACATACCAATGACAGCTTTAAATGTCAAGATGACAGCTGGGTCCGCTTTTGGAATATTTTTTTAAATGGAACACCCTGCATATTTTTACATTTTTAAATTCCACATAAAATTATAATTATTTTTTATTAAATGCATTATTAGTCTATACTTCATAGTTTCCGAGATATTGACTCTCGAAAAGTGACATTTTTGAATTTTGACAGCTTATAACCTTCTAACAGTACGTCTTAGAGCAAAACGGCTTACATGTCCCTATCTTCAATTTTTATTATCTTCCCAAAAAAATCAACTTCCGGTTAAATCGGATGTAACTCGAAAGCAGGAAATATAGTTGTTCCGGTTTAACTGGAAGTTGATTTTTTTGGGAAGATAATAAAAATTGAAGATAGGGACATGTAAGCCGTTTTGCTCTAAGACGTACTGTTAGAAAGTTATAAGCTGTCAAAGTTCAAAAATGTCACTTTTCGAGAGTCAATATCTCGGAAACTATGAAGTATAGACTAATAATGCATTTAATAAAAAATAATTATAATTTTATGTGGAATTTAAAAATGTAAAAATATACAGGGTGTTCCATTTAAAAAAATATTCCAAAAGCGGACCCAGCTGTCATCTTGACATTTAAAGCTGTCATTGGTATGTCAAAAAGTGCAAGACTTGCTCAAATATTATCGTTCAAAATTTCATTAAAATATACCGAACGGTTTAGAAGTTAGAGGGGGAGGGACGGACTTTAGGTCCTCACTGTATAACCATCATTTATGACTATATTTCTTGTTCTCGGGGAAGGGAGGGATCCCCATAACCTCCTCCTTGGGCCCTGGATATTATAGCAAGAAAACTAAAAATGTGCTGAAAATTTGACAATTTCTTAGGCTTCAATAGTAGTTTAAAAGTGTTTCTTGTAATTATTTTTATTATTTTGGCCAAGAGGTGCTAAAGCCCCTGCGTAATTAATTTATTTTTATGTAATACTTTCCACGATTTATTTAAATTTTATATGTAAGCTTGATTAAGGCAAAATACAATTTTGTTTAGTTCCGCGTCTTTTTTTAACATTATCCTCGTGCAAAATTCCGGATCCACTTAATTCCAAACCCCTTTTCATTCGTCCCTTATTTTTAATTTAATCTCGTTTAACAAATCCGGCGGATAATGTCTAAAATATTTATAAGACACCGTAAACACAGTTTACAAGCGGTCTGCCACAAAACAGAGAGATTCCGCCTTTTATGCAAAACATGGGCGCAAGAGGGAATAAAGCCTTTTTCAAACTGGAAAAGATAATCACTTGATTTAATTATTGCGTCTAGCAAGTTTTCTATGAATAATAACTTTTTCTCCATGACCATTACCAAGGGCTTCCATAGAGCGTTTTTCAGGGGGGGGGGGCAAAAACTTAAACAATACTTTTTATATACGTCACCAGTAAAGTCCGCATCATATGGGATTTTTTTTTATTAATTGATTTATTCGAAATTTGACTTTGGCATCAAGTTCTGCTTCGATCGAGATGAAAATTAAGCAAAAAAATAGTTGTCACGTGATTCGCATTATCTGTCAAATTTTAATTTTTTTCAAAAAATAATTCAAAAGTGGGGTTATTTCTGAAAATATCAAAAAAAAAGTTATAGGGAAAAGTTTTTTTAAACGCAGTTTCTAGCCCACATGCAAAATTTCAACTGGATAAGATAATTTTTATTTTTTACCCATATTTTGTAAATTGCACCACTTTTGCAAAATAACACTCAACGTAACCTACATAAAACTTCTTAGTTTTGACAATGCTTTATTTCAGATACATTTTTTTTTAAGTAGCTTTATATTAAATGTGTGTTTTTCTACGAAATCAAAATTGGGCTATTAAAATTTGGTCGCATGTGATGCAAAGTTTATTTGTTATTGACTCTGTCTAAGGTAACTTCATAAAATAAGTATTTTTGAAAACATAGTTTGTGTCTGAAAGTAATACACCTTAATATTAAGACAAAAAAGAACACAGTGTCATCAGTAAAGTGTTCATTAGGTGGAAAATAAATTTTTGCTTAACCCAACGGAAAGTTTATCTATTTTCAACGATTTAATTTAAAATCTCTTTATTTTATTTTTTATTTTTTTACTTTCAGTCACAAACTACGTTTTCATAAATACTTATTTTATGAAGTTACCTTATACAGTGTCAAAAACAAATGAACTATGCATGCGACCAAATTTTAATAGCCCAATTTTAATTTTGTAGAAAAACACACATTTAATATGACGCTAGTTTGAAGAAAATGTATCTGAAATAAAGCATTGTCAAAACTAAGAAGTTTTATGTAGGTTACGTTGAGTGTTATTTTGCAAAAGTGGTGCAATTTACAAAATATAGGTAAAAAATCAAAATTATCTTATCCAGCTGAAATTTTGCATGTGGGCTAGAAACTGCATTTAAAAAAAATTATAACTTTTTTCGATATTTTCAGAAATAACCCCACTTTTGAATTATTTTTTGAAAAAAAATTAAAATTTGACAGATAATGCGAATCACGTGACTACTATTTATTTGCCTAATTTTCCTCTCGATCGATGCAGAACTTGATGCCAAAGTCAAATTTTGAATAAAGATATTAATAAAAAAAATCCCACATGATGCGGACTTTACTGGTAACACTGTATAAGACTATTTATTTAACTTATGCCTAATGTATTAATTTATTGATATGTTTTTATTATGTAATTGTTCAGTTTAGTGATTTGTTGGTCTACTAACTAACCACTGTACTATTCAATATTTATACTTAATTATGAAATAAAATAGTAATGTGGGCGCCTAGGGGGGGGGGGGAAGTGCCCGTTTTGCCTCCCCCTATGGACGCCCTTGACCATTACTGAATGCAATAATTCCAAAATCATTTTTGATAATAGAATGTAAAAATTCTCGCTCTTGAGTTGGAATATTTATTCTGAAACACTTGCTTCTTATGCGTTTTGCGTGTATTTTCATTCCATAACAAGATACGGAATGAATATTCTGTAATTGATATAAACGACATAGGCTGCCATGAATTTCGAAACTGTCAGTGTCAGATAAAAATGGCCGCGTTGTAATAATTATTTTCGGGGGTAATTACACGAGTGCTTAAAAATTTTCGATAATTTTGCATGAAAGCTTATTGCCTAAAACTACATGAGTATATTTTCTCATTTTGGCGAAATAGCCCGAGTCCGAAGGAGGAGGGCTATTTTACAAAATGTGATAATAAACGAATGTAGTTTTTATAAGGCAATAATATGCTTAAATGCAAAATTTTCTGAAAATTTTTATGGAGGAGTGTAATTTATGGAGAAAATTGCTCGAATTAACAAAAGTTAAATGCAATAATGTATTATATAATATTTCACTTTAATAACTATTAATAAAGCTGTTGTAATAATTAATATTAGAATTTGACTCGCAATTTGAAGAATCTCTTAAGGTTGGTTTTGGCATGAAAACATACTTTCTCTCTTCACAAAACATCATAAATTGACGCCAGACATATTGCTTGCTGTTTTTAGTGTTTTTTGGGACACTCTGTGCAATATTTTCTTGAATTACTTCGATTGATTCCTTTCCAAAACGTGACATTTTTATAACTGAACTAGGGACAATGAGAATGTCAGACTGACATATTATTCCAATAATGGCGTTGTAAAGAGGTAACTATGGTTTTGTGTTCAATAGCTAGAGGGGTTGTTTTCGATGTAATCAATCGAAAACAACACCTCTAGCTAAATGCATGAGGGTAATTTTCGGACAAATTTTAGTGCAAGTCAAAAAATGAGTGAAAAATCGGATGAATCAGATATGGAACTGGATGGTCGTGGAGAAAATATAGTCTGCTACTCGGTTAGAATGAAAATTCGATACTCGTGGTTCTTCACGCTCGCGTTCGGAATCTTCCACTCGGATCGAATTTTCATTCCAACCTCGTTACAGAATCTACTATTCTATTTCACGTTCATAATAAGCTCATTACGATACGCATTTGCGTATCGTAATGAAGCTATTTCGATAGGCGTTTTTTCTTAATTTAATGTTGGTAACATTTAAATGTTTTATTTCATTGACTGGCGCGGCCTTTGTGATTTACGAGAAAACCCATTTTTCGCAGAGGAAAAACAACTGGATAACTTACTTTTTTATTCTGTGTGGATAACAGTCATGTATGTTGGTTGCATAAATCTATAAATCAATCTTTTGTAGATGCTTCAAGCTATCATTTTCTGCCAAATCCTATCCAAAATTCAATCTACTAACCTTCCAATGTCGATTTTAACTTCAACTTTATTTGAAAATCCATCTTCCCTATACTAAATTGTAATGCCTTGACGTAAAATCACGTCTTTTGAAATTCGAAAAAAGGTAGCAAAATCGCCCGAATTTCCGAACGCTCTGTATATGTACCGAATTTACAAGGATCACACAACGTATTCCATCCAATTTCAAATCTCATATCGCTAAAATAACTTTAGAATCTCGTGGTGAAAATGGATCAATAAATCAAAAAATGACAGTTTGCAAAATAATTTTTGTTGTCCAGAGGCTACTATGATAAAAAATAGTATTACCAACATAACATTTAGACATAAAAATTTACAAAATTTGAATAGATTGTTGATTCACTAACTCCCGTCATATTAGCACTGACAGTACTAGATGACGTTAGCGCCACAAGTGCAACGTGTGCATTTAAAACTATTGTCTTTGCTTTTCGGTCAAGCATACCTTTACAAAGCACTGGGGAATAATTATTCACCATTTTTGTATTATTGTTATAATATACGCACAAGCTTACTTAAGATCAGGTACCTGTTGTTTTTACGCTTATGGTTTATGGAGGGTTTACGCCTCATGACCCTCAGCTGTGCTAACAGACTTTAAGAAACAGAGTTTAATGATGAAGAAACGGAACATGTTACAATTCCTAACTGAGGTTCAATGGTAGGTATCATTGGGAGATTATGGGGACAACGAAATAAAAACAAATGAACTAGCCAAACATGCAGTGTAAAGTTTACTATTACTAAGTTACCTATAGCCGCTATTTTACGTCAATATATCTACGCTCTTTGTTCTACAATTGAAGAAAATAAAGAAATGTTATTCATTAATAGAGACTTTTTGCACCTCTTAAATTAATATCAGTTTTTAGCTCCGTTATGGTTAACTTTATTAAACATAACGATTAGCGCCACTGTTAAAACCAGAGATTTTGCAGCGCCTATACGTTCTGTCTGTAGTTATTAATTTGGCGCCGGCGCACCTAAACAAAATAAAATACCTAACCTAACAATAATTTGATTAAGTTGTATATTTTAATGTAAAGCTACTATTGCTTTGAATTTTAATTAATTGCTTATCACAATTTTAATTCATAGCGATGATGCTTCATAACTTTTGTATGTTCCGGCAACCATGCAGTTTAAGCATAACCATAAGGATAACGATAAGCTCTTCCTTATCCTTCCGTAACTAACGGAGTCCGTTATGGTTATTAACCATAGCGGATCACCTTTCTGACATTGCGCATGCTCAGAATAACCATAACCACAAAAGAATGACGAATTAAGAGGTGCAAAAAGTCTCTAATATCGACAAATACTACTTCGTGCTTATCGGAATAGACAAATAGTAAGATACGGTCGGCTAAACGAAACGACACAATACTTTTTATCTGACACCTCAACATTTTACCTAATTTTACGACAACAATATAGATATATACCGCACCCAAATTTACATGCAGAGCCTTTTTCTAACTATACCGCCTACACGAAATGGTTTATGGTATAGTTTAGATAAACTTATTTAAAATCTTGTAAATTCTGTAATAAACTCTGATATACTTATGACCCGTCGTAAATTCTACATCTGATTCTTTGGGTGGTCTATACGGAGGAAAAGTAACTCATAAAAGAGAATACATTTTTTACATAAATATTAAGGTGTCCCCGATTAAAAAAGATTAGTTTTTTTTTAACAAAATGGGCATTGTTAAATTTGAAAAATTATCCTCAATTGAGCGCTTTGCACTTGCTTCTGAACGTGGTTTTAGTTTATTTGTACGTCACACTACCACGTTCAAATCCACCCACTTCTCTTTAAATTACGTACTTAAAAGAAAAAATATTTTTTTCAGTTCATGCATCCAATATAAAATTATTCCAGTCGTTTTGTATCAGATTTATGTCCTCTGAATTGCATAATTCATCGCACCCTTATGCGAAGAATGGTCACAGGTACACATAAAAAGTTATATCGCCAAAACGCCCTTTCGTAACAACCAATAAATCATATAAGAAATATCAAAAACCACTTTAATGCTTCCCCTACCTGAAATGCATCAAATAAATCCAAGTAAAATATCCTCTAAATCCCCGGTAAAAAGTGCACCTGATGTTCCCTGATATCCATTTTAAAATATTCGATAAATTTCCTTAAAACGCGGAAAACCATAAGAATTCCATAAGGAAAATTTAATGGAAGACCTCGTTGTGACGATAAACATGACTTCCCGGGACATATTTTACGCGGTAAGTCCTTTGAGAATATTTTGTCGATTGTGGGCATTATAAATCTGATATAACTGCAGTCAAATCTGGGAATATTGAATAAAAGCGACTATTTGTAGATGTCCAGAAAAGATCGTTTGGAAAATTGAAAAATAAATCTGGCCACGAAGAGCGCCAGTTTTTGAAATCTTTAGAAATGTGCAGAAGTTATTTATTTTATATTGTAGACATTTTATAAAGAACATTTACTTGATTATGCCTCATTTGTATAACTATATCGTGAGTTACCGCTACATTTTTTACCCGGTAAATTTTTTCAGAATATTTTATTTCTAGTGGGCATAATAAATCTAAAATATATAATTAATTAATTATATATTAGTATTTGATGCAAATACTCTATAGTTTCAATCTCAGACCAAGCATGGTCTGAGGTTTCAATGGCGCTCTTTCTAAATTTGTGGTTTTATTAATCAAGAATATATTTTTAACATTTCCTTAAATAAATACGTATTTCCTTATTTAGCTTCTATAAATTTTACAAAAACATTATAAAAAGATGAAATATATATAATGAAATTATTCCTAAAAGAAATTCTCTTATTTATCATCTGTTTCTTTAAAGTAAATTCTTAAAGTCTGTAGAAGTCAAAGTAATAATCTTTTATAATATGGAACATAACGCAAATGGAATGACTGCATTCTACAGACATAAAATGTTTCTTATTTTGTCGTATTTTTTCCTTTAAAAGGAATACGAAGCAGTTTTCTTTGTCCCCAAATATTTATGCTACCATGTGATATGGTTTGAATACAATGTCTGGGACTGGGATCAATATCCAACTTTTTAATAGAAAAATATGATTTTAGTACTAGAATAAATACAGTAAATAGAATAGACCTTTATTTAAAATCATTACTTTACACTAATTATCACCCCTAGTTATTTGTTTCAGAGGAGTTAGCCCAAATCTTTTAAGTCTTTCGGGATAAGGTAGTCCTCTTAATTCGAATGGAATTATGGTAACCCGCCTTTGGACCCAAAATTTCAATATCTTTGATGTAGTAAGTTGTAATAAGTTGAAGATTATTTAGTAAATATTTTTCACAGGGGTTATTTGGGCCAATATGCAATACTGTACATTTTGATACATTAAGCTTTATGCACCACTGTGCTTGTCCATGATTCAATACGCCTCAGATCCTGAGCATTGCTTTCGCAACAATGTATTACAGAATAACTTGGTATCGCCAGCAAAGAAAATGATAATTGTCTCAATATTCCATGACAAATCGGTAATGTAAACCAGAAACAGTAATGGTCCTAAAACAGATTCTTGAGGGACCCCACTTATAACTGTATATTTATTGGATAAAATACCATTGACCCTTACTTGATAGAAGCTGTTGATGAGAAAGTTATTGATTAGACTAAGAAGCTTGCCTCTTTTACCAAAATGTTCAAGCTTGTAGAGCAACAATGAGTGTGGTACTTTATCAAATATACAGGGTGTTCCTTAATAATGTGCTAATATTTTAGGGTGTTATTCCTCAAGTCATTTTATGAAGAAAATTTTATATAAACATATGTCCTAAACGGCTTCAATTTTTTGCTACAGGGTGTTGAATTTTTTCTTTTTTAATGCGTTTTTTGTAATATCTCCGACAGTACTTTAGATAATATTTTTAATTTTGGCATGTGCTAATAGGACATAAAACCACATGTTTTAGTTATAAATTTACTTAAAAATTTAAGCCGTAAGTTTCTTCATAAAATGACTTGAGGAATCACACCCTAAAATATTAGCACGTCATTAAGGAACACCCTGTATATATAATTATATATAATAATATATTTTTGCAATTATTTTTAGAGCAGCAGCACAATCGAAAACAGCAGCCCAGCAAGTCTCTAGACCAATATGCCATGTTACTTTAAACCCCCCCCCCCCTCCCCCGCCCCATTAAGATTACCGACATTAACATAAATTGCCCCTTTTAAGCGAGCAAATACTCATTTAATTAAATATCACAAATTCCCATTAAACGTAAGAACCGAACATCTTGAAATTTCAAAAGGCAAACATTAATTAAGGTGGTCAGCACGGATTTGTGCGGACTTTGAACATCCAAAGCGAGGCTTTAATCATTTAAATCAAATAGAATTAAATATAGAGCCCCAAAAGGAGAAACCTTTACAGCCTTAAAGGACCATGAATAATTGATAGAGTTTTGAGCGGGGACTCCATATATTACTTCTGTGGTTCGCCAAAAGGGGCGAGTTAAGCTGAAAGGTATTTGTTTTTGTCCCTGCGGATAGGTTATTGAAAATAATCCGGGTATTTTCTTGTTTATTTAAAATCCTGTTTTTGTCGGATAACTAAACTTAGTTAAAAGAATAGTATAATATTTAATAAATTAATATTCCTTTATTTAGCACCTGGCTAATACACAAAAATAATAATTTCAGTAAAGATTTACAAAATATATCAAGATTTAAAATAACAAATAAAATACATACTAACAACACACTGTCAAAAAATACAATACATTAAAATAAATGTCAATGTGTTAACATATTTATTTGTCATCATAACACGAATAAAACAATCATGATTATTGAATCATTCTCCCTTTAAGTGTTTCCTTAATTTATTCTTAAATACAGGGTGGCCCTTTAGTGTGGCAAAGTACAATAGCTCCGTTACTATTTCAAATACATTAAAAATATTAATACAAAAGTTGAAGGGCAGTAAGTGACTTATAACGTAAAATTATTTTTAACTCTATAGGGTGGCTCAAAAAAGCGGAACAAGAAAAAATGTACTTTTTTCAAATGGAACACCCTGTATATTTTTTCATTTTTAAATTCTACATAGAATTATAATTATTTTTTATTAAATACATTATAAGTCTATACTTTATAGTTTCCGAGATATTGACTCTTGAAAAGTGACATTTTTGAACTTTGACAGCTTCTAACTTTCTAACAGTACGTCTTAGAGCAAAACGGCTTACATGTCTCTATCTTCAATTTTTATTATCTTCCCAAAAAAATCAACTTCCAGTTAAACCGGAACAACTATATTTCCTGCTTTCGAGTAACATCCGGTTTAACCGGAAGTTGATTTTTTTGGGAAGATAATAAAAATTAAAGATAGGGACATGTAAGCCGTTTTGCTCTAAGACGTACTGTTAGAAAGCTAGAAGCTGTCAAAGTTCAAAAATGTCACTTTTCAAGAGTCAATATCTCGGAAACTATAAAGTATAGACTAATAATGTATTTAATAAAAAACAATTATAATTTTATGTGGAATTTAAAAATGAAAAAATATACAGGGTATTCCATTTGAAAAAAGTACATTTTTTATTGTTCCGCTTTTTTGAGCCACCCTATAGAGTTAAAAATAATTTTACGTTATAAGTCACTTACTGCCCTTCAACTTTTGTATTAATATTTTAATGTATTTGAAATAGTAACGGAGCTATTGTACTTTGCCACACTAAAGGGCCACCCTGTATATTAAGGTTTCTAGCATTATTAATGTCATGTGGCAGGGAATTGAAACTAATTAGGCCTTTACGAAAAACTGAATTTTCCGAGCTACTTTTATTCTTTGTTGTAATGTAAAAGTTCGTTCTGTTTCTTGTCGGGTAGGAATGAATTGATCCGTTAGTCAGTAACCGTTCTGTTAAGTATCCTGGTGTCAACCCATTTTTTGTTTTAAATATAAGAACCAGTGTCCAAAATTTAAGAAAATCTTCAATAGAAAGCCAATTTAGTCTCTTTAACATATCTCTCCCATGTGTGTCTCTTCTTTCCCCCAAAATTATCCGCATCGCCCTATTTTGCAGTTTTTGTAACCTATTAATCTCATTTTTGTTAGCCAAATACAGTACAGAATCAGATGAACTAAAAATAAGGTGCGGCAAAACCAAAGTATTAAAAACAGTAATTTTTGTCCACTGGGATAAAGATGCAACGACCCTAGATAAAAAAAAAACTAACATTCCTTGTTACATTGTTTATACTGTGTAAAATATGTTCTTTAAAATTAAGATAGCTGTCAATAAAAAATCCAAGATAAGTGATTTTTTCCACCACTTCAATAGAATTACCGCCTATTTCCACACTTAGCTTCCTCTGCTTAAATTCGCTTTGATTCATTACCAATCAATATGAACTTGGTTTTTTTTTATGTTCAGTTTAAGTGAATTTATACTGAACCATTTATGAAGATGTCCCAATTCCAAACTAATAGTACGAATGAGATGATCCAGATCCTTTGAAAAGAAGTATATCAATGTATCATCTGCAAACAAATGTATAGAACAGATGTCCACTACTGAAGTTATATCACTAATACAGGGTGTTTCATTAAGGTCGACGAGCGGCCATATCTCGGAAACTATTGGGCATAGAAATTCAGGAAAAAAAAATTAACAACTAAAGTGGCCATGAGAAAATCGTAGAAATAATTTTTAAGTTCCGCATTTTGCCGCAAGGGGGCGCAATTGAAAAGTAAATTTTAACATTTTAGATATCTCCGAAAATTGCACGTAAGCTTGGACAATTTTGCATAATTTTGGTCCCGTGCTTGTTGGCGTACCGACTTTAGTAAGAGTGGGGGAAGCTGTTGAAAGTGTAATCATTTAAATCGCTGTAACTTATAAACCACTTATCCGATTTTAGCAAACTAAAAACTGTTTAGAAGAGAAATGTATGCACTTTCACCAAGAAAGTTATTTCATCTGGACTGCCCTTATTAGGTAAGGAAAATACAATGTCTCGTAGTTCCCCAGAATCGATCTATATTATAATAAACTAAAGTATTATACCATAAACTTGCCTCTAACAAGAAACTTCTTTCATGACAATAATAAATAGCTGTTGCTTCTCGAAATGGTCTAAACCACGTTGCCTTACCTGAAAAAAAAAAGAAAATCGACATTAGGACACACAAATTCCTTCTCATGACATAATAAATTCTCTTACATTATCAAAAGGTGTTAAAACAAGTTCAAAATGTAAAACAGACATTGTCTCAGATTTTAAACAAGGAAATATTATACAAACTGTTGGTATTTTACCGAGGAAATAGATTTTAATGGTGGTTGTATATGGAAATTTTGCTCCTAACAAGAGTTGTTACAAGTAAGTTTATCTTGTATGAATAGCACTTGAAAATAACTCATTATAAAGTAAAATCCGGTCAAGTATGCTTATTATTGTTTATGTCTGGGAAGACATTGCTTGAATAGTTACGATCTCGATGGTATATTAGCAGATTTACATCGGGTACGCCGACCACGCTTTGTGTAAATCCATGTTAATGCAAATTAGTTTGGTTAGCATTGATTTCTAACTTGAGTTTCACAATGGAAACCTATTTAAGCTTCTATAGTATTAATTATAGTGTGTCCAATACCGTCGTCATCATAGGTGTAATTAGTAGCGAGAAAAACGATTTATTGTTTTGCTGCCGGAAACAAAACACAGTTTCAAACCTTTAATTTAAAATTAACTTTTTACAGAATATGTCATCGGATTAATCCCCCGAAAGTTTCATAAACTTTACGTAACTGTCACCTCAAAACTTTTAAATCTCCAAACCTTTTCCGGCACTTTTTTTTTTGGTTTACCAAGCTTACAACTTCAGGATCCTTCAGGATATCCCAGAACTAGCTCTTTTACCTCTTTTATATCCTACGTTAAAAGTCCCGGGAATTTGTTCTAAGCTCGAAAACGACATTTATTTCTTTTAGGATGGATTTACCTTACTTTTTGTTAACTGGTGTTGGGGTAATGATAAGAATAAATCTGCCGTAGTTTGACGAGAAATTCTTTTGTCGATGTATTCTCGACTGAACTACACTAAACGTGGGAGTTCTTAAACGGGGCGCTAGGTATTATTGCCGTTATTCTATGTGCCATTGTGGTCAAAAAATACGTACAAGAAAAAAATTAAAATATGTTGCTCCTAGACTCTAATGGAAACTGTTCGAGAAGGTTTGGTATTTATGATGCCATCTTACTATTTATTTATTTATTTATACTTACTTATTTAGTATAACTTGCGATGGACAAATTCATAGTTTTGCAGATGATACTACAATTTTTTATACCGATACAAATTGGGACAACTTAAATAATAAAATTAAAAAAGATTTTAAGCTTATAAAAAATTGGTTTGATAACAATTTGTTAACAATTAATTTTAATAAAACAAATTATATTCCTTTTACTTTAAACCTAAATAACCTACCACGAAATATGGATAGTATTCAAATAAATGAAGACATTAAAATTTTTAAAGTTTATAAAATAAAATATTTAGGAATTATTTTTGACAGTAAATTAAATTGGAATTTTCACTTAGAATACGTAATTAGAAAATTAAGAAGTTTACTACCGATTTTTAAAAACATTAAAAAAATTTTAAATGTAAAACATGGAAATATTATATTACGCGTTAGTTAAAACTCATTTAAATTACTGAATTTTAGGTTGGGGAGGAATAAATAGAAGTTTAGTTAAAAAATTTGAAATATTACAAAAAAGGTTTCTAAAAATTATATTCAATAAAGTTTATCTTTATCCTTTAAAAGAATTATATTCAGAAACAATATATATACATTTAAAATAAAAACCTTATACAATTTAAAAACCATAATCATAATACACGTCATAAAAATGAAATAACCATAAAACCTAAAATAAATATTTATGTTTTAATTTAAATGATTATTTACCAACAAAAATTAAAAAATTGTATTCATTAAAATAATTTTAAGTCGAAATAAAAACATGGATATTAAAAACAGACAGTTTGAAAATATTTTTAGAAATGCTTTAATTATTAATTAATATTGTTCTGAATAATTTATATAAGTAATATTTTCTACTTAAAAAGTATAAACTAATAATTTTATTATAGGCAATATAGTAATATAATATTTCTTCAAAAAAAACGGCGTTTATACTATAAATTAACATTTTACTTTAAAACTTGATTTTTAATGCATATTTATGATTTATGATTTTACATACTAAAACAAAAAATAAGATTTGCCCCTAATAAGCTCAGCTTCAGGGGATTGAAGAATAAGTTTATAGAAGACAACATAAACATATTTATTATATTATTTAATTTTAAATAAACTTATTATTATTATTATTATTATTATTATTATTACTATACGTTAGTTTACGAGAAAAATATAAATAGTTTCAAAATGCTCTGCAGCATGCTATGCTGTTTTTGAAAAGCTTTTTTGGTTTTTTTTTACGTTATACATGAATTTTTTTCGTTCTTAATAGGTTTAAGGCCTGAACTCAGAGAAACCAATGGACTCTTCGAACTCTACGATAAGACGTTAACGTTGTTTTCTCGGGTAAATCTTTAAACCGCGTGGATTGGTGCATTGTCGTTCTGGAAGAAATCATGACTCGAAGAAGAATATCTTAAAAAAACAGCAGCCGCCAGGCTTCCTTGAACAATTTGCAAAACCTTCTAGCACTAATCCAGTCCCCAATATTAATCCAAAAAATGTTAACTTTGGATATGGGTATATCTGTCATCATACCTCATATTTCTGGGTCCAGGAGATTAAAGCAAATTTTTTGTTTCAGTATTTTTTGGCACCAATGGTACAGTACAATATGACAAATGTTTTGTGAATGTGCTAATATCTCGAAATAAACATGTCATCATAACATAGTATAAAACAAAGTCGCTGTCGCCCGTCTGTCCCTATTCATATGTGCTTAAATCTTTAAAACTACGCAACGGATTTTGAAGCGATTTTTTTTTAATAGAAAGAGTGATTCAAGGGGAAGGTTTTTATGTATAACTAGCGACCCGCCCCGGCTTGGCACGGGTGCATTTTCAGAAAGTGGCATGCCGGGTACTAATATATCGGGTTTGTATTTATACCAGCGGGTTGCAACGCATGCCGGGTACACGCTAGTTTTAATAATATGAGATTCATCATTAGCACCACCGAAGATGAGAACATAGTAAATTGATGACTCAGGTGCACAACATAGCCCCCAACCCGCAGCGCAAACACTCACACCCATAAAACCATTATCCCCAAAACTTTCTACGTAATGATACACTACAATGTGCCATTGGCATTTAGAATAATCTCCATAATAACTTAGCCTATTGTATATAGACCCATTAAAAATCCATGGTCCAAAAGGACTGTCATATTGACTGTCATACGCAGACAACGCCATCTGTGCTATTTATGAATGCCTTCGGGGTAAATACCCCCTATTAAGGGCTCTATGCCACCCCTTTTTTCTTGTATATACGCGCGAACAAATTGCGTTATTAATATGATTAGGTAAAATCGTAAGTCCGAAATAGTATAAGTCGTTTTGTGTTTGGGATAATTTTGTATTAGATAGGGCTTCACAGTGCATTTAACTCTAATAGAATTAGTTTGGGGTAGATAAAAGGAATTAGGACTGATACATTTTTTCCATTAATGTTCGGATGTAATAAAATGATGCATTAGAGAAATTAAAATAAAAAATACATTAAAAGAAATTATTAGAGCTACCACAAGCACGTCAGAACGTGTCACGATAATTAAACTATTAAAAAGCTTTTATTGGGGAGAAAACTATTTGACAAAAGACGAAAAAATCATCAGTGAACTTAAAAATTACCTTTTTGTACAATGTATGTATTACTTATATAGCTCCTAAATTATTTAACATGTTACCGGAACAATTTAAAACTAAAAAATATAGTAGCATTAAGAAACAGTTGCAAGTATGGATTAGAGAGAATACAAATACCATTAAACGCGTCATTAAACTACAGTAGATTTATATTTTTCTTCTTTTTTTCATTGTTTCCACTCCTTTTTTTTTTTACCTTTTTTTGGTATTACGTGTCATTATTTTTTTTTTCTTTAGTGTCGTATGTTAATAATAATAATAATACTAATAATAATAAACTTCTTTATTTCAAATCATGAATACAAAAAACATAAAATGAAATGACGTCACCAGCTAAAGAAAAGTACATTGTTTTCCTTAAACTTTTAAGCGAAAAATTCACCTAGACTATAAGGTTCTAAATCGATAAGTAGTTTTTTAATTTCTCTTTTGTACAATTTTTGCGAATCTACTTTTTTAATTCTATTTGGTAAGGCATTAAATAATTTTAAACACATATAATGTGGAGATCTTTCTGTAAGCGTCAGTCGATGTATTGGGTAGTTAACATCCATTGTTCTGTGGGGTAAGAATGTGATTGTTTAAAATTAAAAAGTTCCTGATTCTTAAAGAAAAGCATTAAACATTCATAAATATATATCCCGTAAACTGTCATTATACGCTTATTTTTAAAAACGCCCCTACAACTTACTACAACCAATGTTATAAGCTATAGGTTAAATATTGTAAACTTTTATTGATGAACCCAATGTGCATTCACACAGACGCTTTTGTCCATGATATGCATATTGTTTCATCATCATTTCCTGGCTTTTTGTTATTGTTATTGTTGATGATAATAATAAATAAATTTAAAAAAAAATAAAACAACTGTCAAAAAATTATGACATTTTTTTGTTGCTATGGATGCACAAAACGCCTCTTTTTTAACAGTGATTATTTCCCTCATTATCAAATAGACCAATCAGACACCATCATTTTTCGAATAAATTTTGTTTAGATAACTGATTAAATCCCAAGACCTGTTTAACCGCGGTTAAACTTTCGTCCTCCATATTGGTTTTTGTTTTATCGTTTATCACTAATTCTTACAATTCTCGGCAACAGTTTTATAAAAAAACATTAATTTCTTAGTCGTCTGAGTAACCTAATATTGGTTTTTATCAGTAAATACGCCATTTTCGATAGAATTTTTATACAAATATTTTGACATAAGGCGATGAAAATATGTCAGAATTTGTAATATTTACATACACACTTTGCTAAGCAATCTTTTTCAATGTATTTATGGGATGCGTAACTTAAATTATTCGTGAAATAATCTAGCCGTATACCACTCGACCTATAAATTTAATCGAACTATGCAACATATTTTGATCATGATTTTACTTTTTGGTAAATAGTTTCATGCACAATAATTTGACAATAAAAACCCTTGACGCTTCGCAGTCTCGGGTTTTTATTAAATTATTGAGCATTCAACTACTTTCCAAGTAAAATCATGATCAAAATATGTTGCATAGTTTAATCGATTAAATTTATAGGTCTTGTGATAAAATATAATATGAAAAAAATACTGTTTCTCACTGAAAAAATGATTCACAAAAAAAAACAATAAAACATTACTTTTTGAAAAATGTATCGAAATTTTTATAACAAAGTTTTTAATTAAATATCTACCTATCAACAAACAGTTTCATTTCTTAGAATAATAATTGACAGTAAAATTTGAACAATCGCTACCAATATAAATTCCCGAAGGTGTTCCATCTTGCCCCTGTTCAGAGACACTAGGTATTTCTTGAAAAGTTGATTCTATAATTGAATCAGTTATTTTGATTTGTTTTGAAGCAGAGGAACAATTTAATTTATTAGACATATCAATTTTATTACTCAAACTGTCTTCTCTTCTATATATCCTTCTGCTATGGTGGCAGATTTCCAGCCACCGGCATCGTGGCGTTTTATAGATGTCATGTTAATCCTCGCATTGGCCAAGAGAGTTGCAGAACGTCTCCTAAAACAGTGACCTGCGTATCTGTTATGCAACTCTTTTTCCAGCCATATTGCAATCAACCTGGGAATTTCTCCTATTTTATTTATCCCCACATGTTGGTTACCATGCACATTTTCGTCTTGAATATTTTAAAAATAATCTTTTTTGTCTGTATGGGGCGGCCGTAGTGCTCTATACTTGCGGTATATCTCAATATAATCATAATTTGAAACGGTAAACATTCTCGGGCAATAGGTCTTTGTATCCGCTATTTTATAGATCAATATAGACCCGACATCTTCAATGTCATCAATGGTTATCTTCAATAATTCGTCACGGCGACAAGCACCTCTGATTCCCAAAATTAATGCAACCTACAATTGAAAAATATTGGAATTACTGAAAACCCTAATACAAAATTATGATCATCGATACCTTATAAAGTAAATTTGTTTTATCATCAGCTTCTTGAATGAATTTGTTGATATCTTCCCTCGATAAAACTTTAGACTTCTTTCCGCGGTATCCGACGTTTTTGTTCTTAATAAACGGTACCAATTTTGAAAACTTCCTAATGTCCATATTTTCTTTAACATTCAATGTAGTTTTCAACATTGAGTAGAAATTCCATAACGTAGGAGGTTTTACAGTTTTTGATTTCTCCTCAACAATAGCATATAAGTACTTTTTCAGACACCTTTTGTACATTTTTCTTACCGCACCATACCTACACGAAATTGGTCATATGTTTTCTCATACATTACTTTAGATTTGGCCGATAGCATGTTAGATATTGCCGTATTTGCTACATCGGCTATATCCGATGGAGTATCGCTGCCACTACCATAATCAACATCCATCTTATAAAAAATATCTTTAAATTGAAGTAAATACCATTGAATATCAAACTATATAAGAATGACGGATGTCCGAGAAAAGTTGACAACCCATTTTTTGACGTATTGGAGCTGGTTTGGCCGCCATTGTGGAGTTGATCGTAACTCTAACCTTAAATCTGTCGCCTGTCTGCAGCGCCTCGGCAACAGATGTCTCAAATTCACTGATGTGATGTCGTGGTGTTGCCGCATATCGTATTTTATTGGAATATTTAAGAATTCAAGCATTTTTAACAGACAAAAAATAGGAGGTTCTCAATTCCAGCCGAATGTATGTTTTTGATAATAATGTACGCTGATTACTCCGGGGTAATTGGACCGACTTTCATGATGATTTTACCGTTGCATTAGGTGTTAAATGTTAAACAAATAAAAGTAGATAAAAAGCGACAGCAAGTATAACTAAAATAGGTTTTATTTCGTCGAAAAATAGCAAAATACGTAATATACTAATACAAACAAACTGAATGTTTCTTAAGTAAGAAAGTAAAACCTACTTATTTTAACCATTTTGAAAAGTAGTTATACAAACCGCACATCATTCATATTTTACCCAACATATACGTTTGTAGCCTAGGTAGGTATGGAATAGTGAGAGTCGTCATTTAGTTCTGTTAGAAATAGAATACATGGCGGTCAAAATGTTTTCATGTAATTAACATTGGGTCGTCAAAAGGTTGAAAATATTATATGCTACAAAGCAATTAAAAATAGGTACATTTTCAGGTCTAGGTCTAGACTATACTGTAGGTAGGAAAATAAATGTAAGCTACTTAAATCTAGGATAGGTGTAGGTATGTAAAATCAAGTTTTACGATAAGCTATAAAAATAAATTTAAAAAGCTCATTCAGCAAGTCACACATACAGGCGGCAACAATGTTTTAATTTAGCAGTGAAAAGGTTAGTAGCTTTCTTGTTGGTGAACTCATTGATATTCAATGTAAATACCAAAAAATTATTATAAACGTATGACAGTACAACAAGCAACGTGCCAACAAGCCGTTTCTATAGTAGTGACAGATCATGTTAATTTGATGCTGTAAAATTATATAGGGAATTTACAATAAAATTTAGTAAAAACCTTAATTTTTTCCCTAAATTCTTGTACCAAATTCACAAATTTATTACAGCAATATACAAATATAGAAGTTCGTGTCATCGTAACAGATGCGACATCGAAAAAAGACGATGTATCCCTTTTAATATAACTAGCGGGAAACTTTTAAAACATTTCCCAATATTTTTAAAGCGGACCAGATGCCGCCTCGATGCGTTTTTTCTGCAGCAATAAATTTGTCAAGTACGTGCCTGAAAATCCTATAGAAAGGGAATCTTGCTCGCTAAATCCCGAGAACGACCAGAACACGAATAAGGGATAAATTCAGCGACGTGCGATTTTAAACCAAAGATGTTTGTGACGTCTATACGGTGAAAAGGCATTTAAATTATTTAAATAAAACTATACTCTGTTTCTTAAAGCCTGACAGCACAGCCGAGGGTCATGAGTCGTAAAACCTCCATAAAACATAACAGTAATTAAATTATCTATTATTGCATATGTATACATCAGGTAGGTGGCTTATGTCATAAAATATTTCCAACTTCAAGTGAGGTAGTTTAGTTTTATTTTTAACGTGTTATCGAAAGCTTGTGTGTATATTATAAAAATAATACAAAAATGGCGAATAACTATTCCCCAGTGTTTTGTAAAGGTGTGCCTGATCTTAAAGCAAAGACAATAGTTTTAAATGTACACGATGTACTTGTGCACCAAACACCATCTGGTACCGTCAGAAACCTAGTATCAGCATGTGTTCATATGAACTGTTTTTGTATTGAAAAAATAAAATTAATTCAGTTAAATATACAAATCTACATCCGAATAAATATAAATTATGTACAATAAAAAGAAGGCGCGATAAAGGTAATTTAGAAAAAATGTAGGGCAAACTAACCTTTGAAGAAGGTAACGGGAGTTTTGGACCAACATTTTCCATGCTCTTATAGCGAGTTTATAATAATATATCTCCACTTTGTCGCTTTATGTATGCACAAGATTACTCGCCGCCACTGTTCTACTAAGGGATGTTGTTAAAGACGTGCTAGGCAAGACGCAGATGTGACCAGATTCGAAGGGTGGAAGTCTTAACGGCCTCCAATTTATTACTTTTTCGATCGAGTAATTTGGTTAATGATTGACAACCCGGTTCACGACGAAAAAAGGAAACAAAATTGAAAAGGATGATTTATCTCAAATCTTAAATGTGTTTTTTAATTTCCTCAATATTTTCAGCGAAATGAGAATTTAATTTGAGTTTTAAGTAAGAGACACAGGACCTCCATTATCTCGTTGCAATAGGTGCGCATTTAACACAATTTTGAAGGGGAAAGAGTTCTAAAAGAAGTATGAGGAAGCCGTCGCGTCGCCTCGATTCTTCATGCAATTTTTGTATATACAAGGACACGGCTTTTCTCAGATCTACGTCATCGCATCGTAAACGTACTGTCATGAAAATGACATCTGCCAATGTATTCTTAAATCCTTTTATTGCGATACCAAGAATAACAGTCTTGAATAGCAATACAATAGAAACTGTTTAAAACTAATGTTTAGTTCCACAACAATTCAGACGTAAACAAAAACACCGACATGACCAAAATGACAAGCTGCACTTATCCTCCAATCGATAACGATGTCCTTTCTCGGACAAAAAAGTTATGACGCTTTAGATGTAGACGAAGTGATGCTGGTATAGCTCAAAGTACATCAAAACTGCGATCAAATCTCGATTTCTCATACTTAAAAAAGACCTTATCACCAAGTTCCGTGCAGATGATGCTATTATTAGGATAGATATTGATAAAAGTGTTGAAAAAATAATAACTTTGACACTCTAATGTATTTTGGAAACTGTCAACTTTTGGACTAAGATAAATTGGTCTAGATGGTCATATTCTAGCCTCAGGTTTTGTGCCAGCGTTTTGTACAGACCTACTCGAGATACCCAATATATTGAGAACGTCAAGAACGACAAAATTATTGTGAAAATATGATATATTTTTAATTAGGTGGTAAAAAATGTAAGCAGCATCTGAAATACTTAATAAATATCTCATTAAGCCGATGCACCATGGATACACATTTCACACAGTGCAAATATGCAAGAGTTTGCACCATATGCAGTATGCACCCGGCTTAACTCGGTTATAATAATCGCGCAGTATAAGCTGCATTCTGTTATTTACTGGCTTAATTGCACTTTCATTACAGCGAACGGGGCTCTAATCACTTTATAATGGACGTTTCGTGTAAGGAATCGTTGCTTTTGCTGTTTGACACTTGAGGGCGTGATGTACGCTTTTATAGGATATTAATTATATTCCCTGTTTTTTTTTTGTAATATTCCATTTGGTATTTTTCAAAAGAAAACCTAAATACTATCTAAATGCTATCTCTTCCTATAACATTTTTGAAAATTGATTATTAACAGTGTTAAAGTTCAATTTTATTTGCAGTTTTTTTGCAATACCTTTCGCCACGCTCATTATATTTTGACGAAATCCCGTATATGGGGAATGAGGGATACAAATTTGCCCACCAATTTTTCGCATTTTGTAGAGGGCACCATATAAGAGCCTATACTCTAATTTGAATGGTCCCAACTTTTTTGTCCTACACTGTTTTTTTTTTTTTTTTATGATCGAGCACAAGCACTATAGGAAAAATCCTTTAAGGCGCTCTGGGAGCGGTGCGTGTGCAAAGAAAGCGATTCACGTATTTCTTGAATCGTTGGAGGTTATATTCGGTTGGAAACACGGTCTCAGAAAGGCCGTTCCACAAAGATGACGTCCTCCAAATGAAAGAGTTCTGAAACAATGATGTTCGGGGTGTACTAAGTTGAACCACATAGGGATGAGCGGCAGTGGTTCGTCGTGTGTTTCTGCTATGTATTGCTCTAGGTGGAATCGAGCGGGCAATATCTGTCGAACTCTTGCCATGGAAATATCTGTAGAAGAGAGTCAAATCACCAACCTGTCTTCGAGGTTCTTAGTCAGCTCGTGGTCGCCGATTAGACGAACGGCTCTCCTTTGGATGGAATCCAACAACCGAAGGGTATGCTTCGGTGCAGAACTCCAGATATGAGAGCAGTATTCCAGTGATGGTCGAATCTGGGCTTTATAGAGTGTCAAAAGTTGTTGAGGTGTATACAACTTTTTGGTACGGAAAAGTACACCGAGCTTTTGAGAAGCTGCCTTGGCGATTGCCACAACGTGATTATGCCAAGACATATTTCCTCCCAGGTTGATACCCAGCAAATTAATAGACGAAGTCAGTGGAATTGCGTGTCCTGCCATAACGATATCGGGTTCTGCAGTGTTAACCTTCTTAGAGAAAACTGTATGACTGAATAATTTTATTCTCCTAACCTTTTGACATAAAAAAGGATACTACTTTTGTTTCGATAAATCTGACCGTTTTCGAAAATTAACACCCTGTAACTCAACAATTTTCGAAAAAATGTTATAGGAAGAGATAGCATTTATTTTCGGTCTAGAATTAGGCCCGAAATTTTTTGCTCATCATTTCCGGACACCCTGTGTAGTTATCTACCGACAACATCAACTTAACCAACTTAAACTGCCAGTATCCGCGTAACAAGATTTAATTAAAATATTTTTCTTTTAGAACCAGCATTTACCAAAATGAAATTGTCTTTTTCCTCCCTCTCATTATAACTGACACCGTGGCTATGGGACTTTTTGCTGATGTGGGGAGAGTTGTTTACTCAATTGATGGGAAATATCGCTCGATCAGCTTAATAGATTAATTAGTTTCGTTTGTTCTGAGGGATACCATAATTATGGGGGTTAAAGTGACTGCGTTTTATGCAACGTCTAAGAACACGAAAAATTTTAATTGGTTTGCGGTGCCGAAGCGGAAAATTTACATTTTTATTTGGTTAATTTTCGTAAAGCCAATTAGGAAGTTAACAGTTAAACAATACAATTAATTTTAGTGTAAGCTAGCAAAATTTGATAAAAAGTAGCGTGTATCTTTGAGGGTAAGAAGGAGAATAATGAGTTTTAAGATACCTCCTAGAGAAATCCAGCTACACAATATGAGTTTGAAAAATTCTAGCATATTTTTTTTGTCTCTTACATTTCTGACCGCTTTACCTCAAATTATGAAAGAGGGATCTTTTATACGTAAAAAAGTTGTACTTCTTTAATCTCGATATTTCAATTAGTTTTTCAGATAATTGCGTTTAAATACTAGATGGCAAGAAACATTTAAATAAACAACTTTCTTAATAAAATATATTTATTGGAAATTAAGCATAAGTTCTTAAGCATAAATGACATATTTTCAAGTCTACTATCTCCTGTTGCTGTATTTGCCCCCTAGTTATGAAACATCCTGTATATAACTATAGGTAAATGCGCTTTATGGTTTAACTAGCGTGTATCCGGCATACGTTGCAACCCGCTGGTATAAATACAAACCCGAACAAACCCGATATATTAGTACCCGGCATGCCACTTTCTGAAATTGCACCCGTGCGAAGCCAGGGCGGGTCGCTATTATACATAAAAACCTTCCCCTTGAATCACTCTATCTAATAAAAAAAACCGCTTCAAAATCCGTTGCGTAGTTTTAAAGATTTAAGCATATATAGCTGGTAGGGGACGGACAGACAGCGACAGCGACTTTGTTTTATACTATGTTAAGACTAGGCACTTAACTGATTTGATAATAGATGAGTTAACCAAAATGATATTTGTACTCATTATGAAACTTAAATAATAACACTGGCCGACAAGATTTTTCTAACACAGGTCAGCTCGTTATTTTTATAATGAAAATACCCTTCTAATAATAGAAAAAATATTGGGAAAGCCCCAATACGTACCATTTTTCAATAGCTTAATAAGACCATTTTACATTAGCAGGTAGTCAATTTAATTAGGGGCGGTAAAAATGGATGCATTTTATAACAGAAAAATTACCCGAACTGTAGGAATTTTAGTAGGACTTCAGGGAGGATTTACAAAATATTGCTGTTTTCTTTGTTTGTGGGACAGTCGTGCAGTAGATCAGCATTATGTAATAAAAGATTGGCCACAAAGAAGTGAATTTCAGCCGGGATCTCAAAATGTTAAGTTTGCACTTCTTGTAGACCCCAAAAAAGTCCTTCTGCCTCCTCTTCACATTAAACTTGAGCTGATGAAAAACTTTGTGAAAGCCATGCATGAATAAAGACGGTGATTTATTCAAATACCTAAGACAAGTCTTTCCCCAGTTAAGTGATGCCAAATTAAAGGAAGGTATTTTTATTGGGCCACAAATCAGAAAATTGTTGGACTATGTCAACTTTACAGAGAAGCTTACCAGGCAGGAACTCAGAGCATGGAAGTCATTTGTTAGTATAGTAAGGGGATTTTTGGGCAACAATATGGATGCAAACTATCAACAGTTAGTTGATGAACTTTTAGATTCCTACAAATCGCTTGGTGCTCGAATGTCATTAAAAATTCACTTCCTCCATTCCCATCTGTCATTTTTTCCTGAAAATTTGGGAGGTGTCAGTGACGAGCAGGGTAAAAGGTTCCACCAGGATATCAGGACAATGGAAATTCGCTATCAAGGACGATGGGATCCAGCCATGATGGGTGATTCCTGTTGGTTTTTGAAAAGAGACGATATGACCCCTCATAAAAAGAAAGAATAAAATTTAATTAGTGTGTTCAGTTAATATTTGTAATGTTTGTGTTTTTTCTAGATGTAAGGTATGTTTAGTAGGTGTAAAAATTTAAATAAAGTCGATGTACACAGTTAGAAAATTCTTAAATTATTTTTTCAATAGATATTAAATATTGTAATATTAAATGTGGTTCTATAAATGTAACAAGAAAACGTTACGTGTTACAACTTTTTTTTTCTCATTTTCGTATTTGGATAGGTCCATTCTACCATAAGATGCTATTTAGCTTTGTGTTACAACAAAAAATTTTTTTTTTGTCGGCCAGTGTAATCACCAAGACTTTGAAACATACAAAATCCAAAAGTAAAATGTTTAAAACACACACTACGCAAAAAACAGCCACGGGAACACTTAAAAAACACCAAAATCGGAAGAAAATAATTGGACGCAACCTGACGCGTGAGCTTGCTACGGCCCACTGCTGATCTGGGAACTTTAACGACCAAACCAGATCAGCTGTTAATGTCAAATGTCGTTGTCTGCTGTCGAAACGCTTTGTATTAAAAAAAGTTATCTCGATCTATGGTTGGAACACGTAGCATTGTTATGATACACCCTGTATAACATTTTGTTTCTTAAAAAATGTTTTCATTTCAAAAGATAATAAATTTGATCCGTTTTTTCTCATAACGCTGTATAAATAATGAAATTATAACATTAACATTCTTACCATAGAGACATTATACAGTGAGGACGTAAAGTCTGGAATAAATTCATTATTTAGGGAACGCTGAATGTTTTTAAAAATCGCTCGGACACGTCGATTTTGTTTTTTTAATACGCATTTTTTTCAATATTTTTTATTATACAGGGTGTCTCCGAAAGCACTCTGCTTGGACCAACTTTAATTTTTTAAATGGGAACCCACATTTTTTTTTTATTTTAGGATTCTGTGCATAATTGTGAACATTTTTTATCTAACATCTCATTATGATTTATCGACAGTTAAAGTTCGAAAATAAATACAACAATTAATTATTTACCATTTTAATAAGTGTTGAAAATGTTGCCCAAAGGTTAATTGGCAGTAACCTAGACGATCGAAAAATTCCTTCTGCACATTTCTGACAACTTCCGGACTGATTGACCGTATTTCTTAAACAATTCGATTCTTTAAGTCCTCCATGTCCATTGGCTTAGTTTGGAAAACTTTACCTTTAAGGTAAACCCACAGAAAAAAGTCAAGGGGGGTTAAGTCGGGAGACCTCCGCGGCCAGTCAATAGCTCCCCTGCTTGCAATCCATCTATTTTCAAAAATAGTATTAAGATAAGCGCGAACTTTTGAAAATAGGTGGATTGAAAGAAGGGGAGCTATTGAATGGCCGCCGAGGTCTCCCGACTTAACCCCCCTTGACTTTTTTCTGTGGGTTTACCTTAAAGGTAAAGTTTTCCAAACTAAGCCAATGGACATGGAGGACTTAAAGAATCGAATTGTTTAAGAAATACGGTCAATCAGTCCGGAAGTTGTCAGAAATGTGCAGAAAGAATTTTTCGATCGTCCAGGTTACTGCCAATTAAACTTTGGGCAACATTTTCAACATTTATTAAAATGATAAATAATTAATTGTTTTATTTATTTTCGAACTTTGACTGTCGATAAATCATAATGACATGTTAGATAAAAAAATGTTCACAATTATGCACAGAATCCTAAAATTAAAAAAAAAATGGGGGTTCCCATTTAAAAAAATAAAGTTGGTCCAAGCAGAGTGCTTTCGGAGACACCCTGTATAATAAAAAATATTGAAAAAAATGCGAATTAAAAAAACAAAATCGACGTGTCCGAGCGATTTTTAAAAACATTCAGCGTTCCCTAAATAATGAATTTATTCCAGACTTTACGTCCTCACTGTATTTGAAAACTTCAAAACATAGATGGTAGTGCCCCTGGCGACAAAAATATCAAGCCACTTTGTATAAATCATAAAAATTCTGATGTAAACACATAAATTATGCTTGCCGCAACAAGAGAGTCTAACATAAATTTTGATGATAGTAAATTTAGAAAAAAGACAAGTGGTACGTTTTTCTTAAGCCTCGGTTTGATGGGGTTGTTTTTAGTTTTATCTGTGGCTGTCGCTTTTCTACGAAGATTTACTGAGGTGTGAAAAGGCCGAATCATCAAAGACACTTCAACGATATATAAAAAAGTAACTATGGTGGATAAATAAAAGATTTGTTACACTGAGAAAAATGATCTTATACCCCTTAACCAATATTAAACAAATTGCTAGTGTATCAAACCCGCTTTAGTGTTATATCAATTCCAGGTTTGCTAGAACAGTGTTTTTATTGATAGTAATCACTTCCATTAGCAGCACAGTCTTGTTGAATAATGAACTACTTTTAGTACAGCAATTTTGTTAATAAATAAATCTCAATGCGACGCATTTTGTTCCCCGTAAAGTGCTGTTTTTACAATTAGGAAAGCAGAACAGCGTCCCCAAAAACGAATCGTATCCGTTAGAACCTATAATCCACAAGACGTTGGCGGAGGTTCATAGCATATAGTTCATAAGTTTTTTAAACTTTGCATGTCAGATAAAGCAATAGAAGACTCTTATTTCGCACAATCCATCATTAGTGTTGGACTTTATAATCTATGGACGAATTTTACCATATCAGTAAACCCTGTTACATAATAGATAATCATATGCAATGTTAAACGACAAGAACAATATCACACTAAAAGCTATTTAAATTTTTGAGAACTACAGTACTGAATTTTATTGGTAAATATATGTTTTTTTAACCGTAGCAAGCAAATATTGTTATGATTAATGTCAAGTTTCATTACTACTACCGGTCGGAACTAATACAGTATATAAAACCAGATTACACGTCCAACAGAACTTGATAATTACTGTAAGTATTCAGGGCAATAATGGCTGTAAACCATTCTATGGTAGCATTAACTCCTATTTCCTATTGGCTAAATTGCCGTGATATTATCGCTACACAACGGTCTAGCAATTTTCGTTGTCTTACAGTAGAAAAGCATGTTGCTGTCATATACAGGGTGGGCCACTGAAAACTTACAATGGCTATAATTTTTGAACCAAAAAAGATATCAAAAAATAAAAAATACCGATTCTATAAAATCAAGGGGGAATACATATGACGTATTTTTCAAACCACCCCGACCTAGCCCTTAGGCGCCACCCCTACTCACTTGAAAATCTTAAATGGCAACACCCCACCTGTGGCACCTTTTTGAAAAGCTCATGAAAAATGCTAAGCGTGATCATAAAATTTTTACGGTGAAATTGAAAAACTACCCTTCACACAGGTGGACATAAATGGAACAAAAAAAGTTATTTTTTTCAGCATAAGTTACAAATAGAGACCCAGCTAAATTCAAATCAGGTATTTTTCAAACCACCCCGACCCACCCCTAGGCGCCGCCCCTACTCACTTTAAAATCTAAGATAGCGATACCCCACTTGTGCCACCTCTATGGAAAGCGTATAAAAAATGCTGAACGACCGTCATTAGAACTTAATAAAAAAAGGGAAGGTCCCAGGGTACTGAATGATGAAATGCAGATGGAAGTTATTGGTCAGGTGTCGGTCAATCCAGAAACATCAACGCGCCAGTTGGCATCAATACCAGGCAGAGGATAATTGAAGCAGGTCGAAATATTCCGAGAGAGATTTTCCAAGAAGTGAGAAAAGAATTTGAAAATCGTTTGTATTTTTGTATGGAACAAAACGGCTGTCATTTCGAGCATTTGTTAAAATAAATCATCTAGATCATGTTTAATTTGGTTCCTTTTTTTTCAAATTGTCACACCTACATTTCTTACCACTACTTACCAGTAATTTTCTTAATTTTTCCCGAAAAAAGTTTTAGAAAAGTAGATAGGTAGTAATACGATTTCCTATAAAATAGGTTAGGTTACAATCTTTATGACCATCGTTTAGCATTTTTTATACGCTTTCCATAGAGGTGCCACAAGTGGGGTATCGCTATCTTAGATTTTGAAGTGAGTGGGGGTGGCGCCTAGGGGTGGGTCGGGGTGGTTTGAAAAATACCTGATTTGAATTTAGCTGGGTCCCTGTATGTAACTTATGCTGAAAAAATCACTTTTTTTTGTTCAATTTATGTCCACCTGTGTAAAGGGTAGTTTCTCAATTTCACCCTAAAAATTTTATGATCATCGCTTAGCATTTTTCATAAGCTTTCCAAAAAGGTGTCACAGGTGGGGTGTTGCCATTTAAGATTTTCAAGTGAGTAGGGGTGGCGCCTAAGGGGTAGGTCGGGGTGGTTTAAAAAATAGGTCATATGTATTCTACCTTGATTTTATAGAAACGGTATTTTTTATTTTTTGATATCTTTTTTGGTTCAAAAATTATAGCCATTGTAAGTTTTCAGTGGCCCACCCTGTATAATATTAAAAGTTGTATAAATAATATGTGAATTCTTATAAGGAATAGAAAAAAATTTCTCAGTGTATTTATATCTTCGATACATTGGCGGCGGAAGAGGTAGGGATTTTTAAAACCTCCAAATTTATACCTACTTTTAAAAGTAAGAATCGTCTTGCAGGGTATTTTTATTAAAGCAAAAACGACATTTTATCAAATTTGCCCCTTTTTGTTTTTCTGCTTTTATTAATTTATAACCTTTCTTTAACGTAAAACTGTTGATATGAGAAAATTACCATCAACGTTTCTAAACTTCAATAATACATTTTTGATTAAGCCGACACCACAAAATTTATAAGTAAACTTTACCTTTAAAGTTTTAATAGAAATTTAACCAAGTATGTTAGAGGTTGGAGCAAAGGATAATATTAATATAATTTAGAGGAATCCCGGGAATTCAGCCTGTGCGGAAATTATTAAGATAAAGTTAGTGTGGAATCTGTAACACCTATTTGAGCTTTGTGTACATTCCAGAGCTTTGTTTTCGTTTAAAAGTAGGTTGTTCAAATACAAATTTGAATTTAATTATTATCAGGTACTAATTAGATTTAATTTTAATTAACTTTTTTTATTAAGTTAGATTATTCGCATAATCTAACAAAATATGACGCTCCCTTTATACAGGGTGTTAATTAATGTCATGCAGATATTTCAGGGGGTGATAGTACTCGTCAATATAAGAAAAAAATGCAAATATATGCATGGTCTAAAACGCGTTATTTTCGTTATACAGGGTGGCAAAGTTTCAATTTTTTTCTCGTATATTGCGTTTTCACTCTAATATTCTGCCATAATTGTTTCAAATTTGGAACATCAACCCTTTTTTAAAATCTCTACAATAAAGTATCAAAATTATCGGTCGCAGTATACAGGGTGTTACATTTTCTTGAATCGGCTACAATTTTATCTTTCAGAACTTTTTTATTTGGCTCCCTGTATAAATTCCAGCATGAAATTTGAACTCTCCGTTCCTTTGTTTAGCGTTCTGGTCTCTTGCACTTTTCTCGTATCTGTAACCGTTTTCGATTTATTTGCAAAAATAGCCATGGATGGAAATTAAGTCGCACCTTTAAAATTAAAGTGACACAATCCAAAAAATAGAGTTTTGCAGAAAACAGGAAAGACTGTAAAATATATTAGACCCCTCTAACTCTTTTGTCTCCTAAGCCCAAGTAATAAATTAAATTAAATGTTAAATTTGGGGAAACATTAGCTAAATGGCTTTACTAGAAGACAATTATTTAAATTTGATATTAAAACCTACCCTTAATAGTAAAAAAAATAAAAATAAAAAATAAAAAACAAGTTAGGTCTTTTTACTGCCAAATTTTTTTTAACAACAAACGAATTATTTGGGGTTATGCCATTTTAAAATTAAAATTGTCGTTTTACTCAGCGAGTCATTTTAGAATAAGTCCTTTTTTTATTAAATACCAGTCACTTTTTTGTAAAATGTTTGGAATCAAGTCAGTTTAGACTTGAAGCAGTGTCAATTTTCCATCGCATGCGACAACATACTGAAATGATACTGTTTAGTATTAAAAAGACGCGCGAATACCGTTAATATGGAAAAGGCATAAATAGGTTCCTCTAATTGGGGAGAAGCGATTTGGTATTAGGTCCAGTGGCAGCTGATAGAGGGCGGTATTTAGTGCCATTTTATGATTAAACCTAGAAATATACAATTTTCGAGTTGTGTCACTTTACTTTTAAAGGTGCGAAGTGTATTCGAAATAACGCAATAATAAACGGCTAAACGGACAATATTATCGTCAATTTCTTAAAAAGGAACTCCCAGGGCTGCTAGAAGAGGTACCGATTCTTGTCAGAAACCAAATGTGGTTCATGCACGATGCTGCGCCACCGCACTTCAGCATAGCATAGAGGTGAGAAACTTTCTTAATCAAATTTTTAACAACCGTTGGATAGGTCGAGGGGGACCTCAGCCATGGCCCCCTAGATCCCCAGACCTGAATAGCCTGGATTTCTTTTTCTGGGGACACCTGAAAGCATTAGTGTATCAGACCCCAGTCCAGACAAAAGAGGATTTAAGAAACAGAATAATACCTTTATGCGACATCATTCGCAATACTCCTGGAATATTTGGCAGAGTCCATCAGTCCATGAGGCGAAGACTTCATTCGTGCATTTTAGCAAGAGGCGAACATTTTCAACAGTTTTTATAATTTTGTTTTATTTTTATTTGATTAACTAATAAATTGTTTTGTTACACGGCTTTTTACTCTGCGTTATTTCGCCTAAACGTAATTCCATCGATGGCTGTTTTTGCAAATAAATCAAAAACGATCACAGATACGAAAATAGTGCAAGATACCAGAACGCTAAACAAAGGAACAGAGAGTTCAAATTTTATACCGGAATTCATACAGGGAGCCAAAAAAAATAGTTCTGAAAGATAAAAATGTAGCCGATTCAAGAAAATGTAACACCCTGTTATACTGCGACCGACAATTTTGATACTTTATTGTAAAGACTTTAAAAAAGGGTTGATGTTCCAAATTTGAAACAATTATCGCAGAATATTAGAGAGAAAACGCAAAATACGAGAAAAAAGTTTGAAACTTTGCCACCCTGTATAACGAAAATAACGCGTTTTAGACCATGCATATATTTGCATTTTTTTCTTATTTTGGCGAGTACTATCATCCCCTGAAATATCTGCATGACATTAATTAACACCCTGTATAACCCTGGTATAGTAAAACCGCAATTAAATAGTTCTGGCATCTCCTATTACTCCATTCGAAACTTTAACTGACACTGGAAATAACCGAAGTTTCTAAGCAAGCTTTTTTCCGTGAAAACTTCAATTTTCCACTAAGAAAACTAAATTTTTCCCCGTGGGGTTCCTGGAAACGGATTTACCGGCCTTGTCTCTGCTTTTTCTTCGTTCTGCCAGACTATTTATGTCCTGACTTATCGTCCAATAAATTTAATGGACCATAGGGCATGATTGCACTATACAATGTCCAACGAGAGTTTATATCTAGAATCTTAAATTTGACACGTAATAAAAACTATATTACACATACAGGGTTTCCAATTTAAAACGAAACAGGCTAAATATCTGGTTCCACGTTAATTTAAAAAAAAACGCTCGGACCCGTCGATTTTTATTTCGAGGGGGACATCTTTTGCGTATATTGTCAATCTTGTTACTTCAAGCCCCTAGGAGGGAGGGAGGATACGATCTAAATCTTAAATGGATACCCCTATTTCATATAATTTTTTTTTGATTCTGCATAAAATTCCGAACATTTTTTAATAAAAGCATTATTAGTCTATACTTAACAGTTTCCGAGATATTGACTCTTGAAAAATGACATTTTTGAACTTTGACAGCGTCTAGCTTTCTAACTGTACGTCTTAGAGTAAAACGGTTTACATGTCCCTATCTTAGATTTTTATTATCTTTCCAATAGTGTCAACTTCCGGTTAAACCGGAAGTACTATATTTCTTACAACCGGTTTAACCGGAAGTTGACACTATTGGAAAGATAATAAAAATCGAAGATAGGGACATGTAAGCCGTTTTGCTCTAAGACGTACTGTTAAAAAGTTATAAGCTGTCAAATTTCAAAAATGTCACTTTTCGAGAGTCAATATCTCGGAAACTATGAAGTATAGACTAATAGTGCATTCAATAAAAAATAATTATAATTTTATGTGGAATTTAAAAATGTAGAAATATACAGGGTGTTCCATTTAAAAAAATATAACTATCATTCTCCACCACTTTGTGGGCGACCCTGTATATTTGAATTTATCACCGATATGTACATTTTTAACAGCCCTACATTTTTTATATAAGACGTTTTTTGATAACCCCTGTATATTTTGAAATAATCGACCGTTCTGGTAATTTTTCCTAACCCTGTATAATATAAGTACATAGAGAAAAGTGTCTTTTAAACTTTTTGAAGACTGCAGGGCTGCAAATAACATAATATACCAAAACATGCATCGGGATAATCTGTCTTGGTGTGGGTTTCTCTTTATTTTCATACCTTGTTTGTGTAGGCCTAGTTTGATGTGCTTAAATTGATCATAATAAAATAAAGTTATATATCAAGATACATCGCTACCCCATACTTACTGAAAATACGAAATACCAGGTATTTTACCCCTATTTGGGCATAATAAAATCATACAACGGCTGTTACTAGTCATTGCATTAAATTAATTCAATTTGTAACTATTGTGAATTTACCAATGCTATAAAGGCGCATGATGCGTGTTTCAAAAAATCTGTTGGCCAATAAAAAATTCAACTTTGCAGTCGGAACAGTAGTCCTTAAATAATATATCCCGTTCGATTTCGCAGCCATCAATTAGTAGAGAGTCGCTTGTTAATTAAAACTTCATTAAATAGATGCTACGATCTCCAAGTCATTGGTAGTCTTTCCATCCGTTTTTATTTATTACTTCTATTCCTTGAATTTCGTTGGTCAATTTTCTTACATCAGCCAGTTGATATTGCATCTGGGAAACTGCTTTAGAAAATGGACGAAACCAGGAAAAATGAAAAACAGTCTTTTAAGGATACGCAGTTTTGGGAGAAATAGTATATTAGGAAGTTTATGCTGGCTTAGTATTCTCGTGATGGAAGCAAACATCGTAACAAATTCGGTACTTAAATTTATAAAGTGACATTTTGTCTTTAAGACATTGAAATATCGTTGTCTTAGAACCAAATTGTTTTACGTACATTTCTACAATTTTTTTTTATGGAAAGTATTATTTAGGATTCCCCCAAAAAATAATGTATGCTTATTCTACTGGTATCCCGATCGATAGACAAGGCCGTGAGTGCAGGGGAATATGGAAGGGCCAAGAATTTGAAGACGATCGTTGCTATCGACTATCGACATTATGCAGAGGTTCAAAAATAATAATACCCAGTAGACAAAATCCAAATTAAAGCCTTTTAGAGCTGTTTAATCTAAGCAAACAATGAAAAATTGAATCCTTGTTTGCCTAAGGATTTTCCCGATGGCCGGGGAAACAAACAGAGCGGAAAACGGTTTTTATTTCCCAGTGAGAAAAAAACCACGATAAAAATTTGCAAATTAAGGCTATTAAAGCGTTACAAAACAATTCGGACGAGTCAATACAGCAAGTTTGCATTTGGATTTAAAGAATCGAAAGAGCTTTAATGATTGGTCGAAGATTTACGTTGGGGGGTTAACAGTGTTTTTGTTTTCCCGGTAAGCTGAGTAATTTGCATTTTAGCACGTTTAAAGAGGACGATGTCCAGAGTTCGAGAGCATGGTATCGACATATAAGTACCTTAATTTTTTCCAAAAAATAATTTAAAAGTAGGGTTATTTCTAAAAATATCGAAAAAAATTATTAGAAAAAGTTTTTTTAAATGCAGTTTCTAGCCCACATGCAAAATTTCAGCTGCATAAGATAATTTTCATTTTTTACCCACCACTAAAATTTATTTTCCACTTAATGAACACTTTACTGACGACACTGTGTTCTTTTTGTCTTAATATTAAGATGTATTACTTTCAAACACAAACTACGTTTTCGAAAATACTTATTTTATGAAGTTACCTTATACAGGGTCAAAAACAAATAAACTTTGCATCACATGCGACCAAATTTTAATAGCCCAATTTTAATTTTGTAGAAAAACACACATTTAATAGGGCGCTACTTTAAAGAAAATGTATCTGAAATAAAGCATTGTCAAAACTAAGAAATTTTACGTAGGTTACGTTGAGTCTTATTTTGCAAAAGTGGTGCAATTTACAAAATATGGGTAAAAAATCTAAATTATTTTATGCAGCTGAAATTTTGCATGTGGGCTAGAAACTGCATTTAAAAAAACTTTTTCTAATAACTTTTTTCGATACTTTCAGAAATAACCCCACTTTTGAATTATTTTCTGAAAAAAATTAAAATTTGACAGATAATGCGAAGCCGTAACTACTATTTTTTTGCTTAATTTTCATCTCGATCGAAGCAGAAGTTGATGCCAAAGTTATTGATTTTGTAGAAAAACTCCCATTTAATATGGCGCTACTTTAAAGAAAATGTGTCTGAAATAAAGCATTGTCAAAACTAAGAAGTTTTATGTAGGTTGCGTTGAGTCTTATTTTGCAAAAGTGGTGCAATTTACAAAATATGGGTAAAAAATCAAAATTATTTTATGCAGCTGAAATTTTACATGTGGGCTAGAAACTGCATTTAAAAAAACTTTTTCTTATAACTTTTTTCGATACTTTCAGAAATAACCCCACTTTTGAATTATTTTCTGGAAAAAATTATAATTTGACAGATAATGCGATATGCGATAAAGTCAAATTTCAAATAAAGCTATTAATAAAAAACCCATATGATGCTGACTTTAGTGGTCACACTGTACAGGCTTTGCATACTACCCCGAAAACCTATTTATTTTTAACGAAATCACCTTCTTCCTGTTAACTTTCCCAACGCATATTGAAGTTTGCATCGAGCTTTCATTAAAAATTAAATTCCAAGCAATTAGCACCTGACTTCCGACGTAAAAATCGATTTCCGACGACGACGGCGACTCCGAAATTTTCCGCCCGCCGTCGCCCGGTGTAAAAGTACGCTAGGGTCGTGGGGGCACTTGTAAACGTGTTAAATTGTTAAATTCCAAGGGATGTTTTCAAATTCTCCCCCGTTTTAATGGCCGATGCTCTAAATGCTTCATCTGCTTTCGACAAACTGTGTTGCTGTTGCTTGATATGACAGACGTCAGTGGCGTACTGCATTTTTTCAATTTTAATATCTAGTTTTATGTCGAAAAACTACTAAAATTATTCGAAATTGAGCACAAACACAGCTCACCCACATTATAACGTTAGATAACGAATGAATATCAATAATGCTGCGTCACTCGTAGTAAACGTCCTTACAGCGTTGTCATTGTGATTTCCCTAAAGCATTATAATTTGATATCATCAGGAAACTATAAATACTTTGACTAGTAGAAAATATAAAAGACACATATATGTATATACAGACTGTCCGCGGATAGGGTTTACAGTAGCACAATTGGATGAAAAATTTCATTTTTCCGAAAAAAGTCATTCTTGATAAAAAGTTTTGCTTGTAAAAAAAATGCAATTCACGATGAGAAAATTTTGATTTTTTATACAGGGTTCTCAAAGACTTAAAAAACATGATTTTTCTCCAAGAGTAAACTACATTTATTTTTCATTTTTGACCAAAGTGCCAATTAGAAAACTTATTTAGAATAACGTTTGTAATTTAAATCCGAGATTTAAAATAAATCTTCGATTTTTTAGTTCTTTTAATTTTTATAAATGGAAATTTTGCTGCTCAATAAAAATATTAGTAATATAAAATTTTATTAGATTCTATTTTTATAATGGGTGGTGTGTATCTTATTTTAAATGCATTCCTACCATCTTTTGTAAAAACAAGGATTTTTTTTACTTTTTTATTACTTTGCCCTACTATGGGGCTAATTTGAATTTGTCTAATAGAATTTGATGTGTTTTGAAAATGTTGACCTTAGAACAAAGGGTTTATTTAGTTCAATGTTACGGTGCGGGCAAAAGTTCTTACAACTTTGTGATAGAGAAATTTAATCAAAGATACCCTAACGTTTACGTCTTAAAAATGGGACTTCATAAATTATTAAGAAAATCGGAATGACGCAGCTTCCCTAATCGTATTGCAGTCTGTTGCTGATAATCCTACCCTTTCATTAAGAAACCGAGCTCAAGAACTTGATGTGGTAAAAAAACTCATATTCAGTATATTTTAAAGGCAAACAAAATATTCCCATTTAAGCAAACTTTTAATCAAACGTTGGAAGAAGGAGACGAAACCAAACGTTTGAATTTTTGTCTTTGTGTCGGAAACAAAATTGTAAGTGAAAAAAGGAATTTTCATAAATTTATCATGTTCTCCGATGACACATTTCTGGTAACACCAAAAATCAGTTTTTGAACCTTTTTGATACCCCTCTGTCATTGATAATGTATGTATTTCGACCGCTAATGCTGCTATCCAAAAAAAAATTATTTAACCTCTAAAAATTAAAAAAACTAAAAAAAATCGAAGATTTATTTTAAATCTATAATCAAAAGTTATTCTAAATAAGTTTTCTAATTGGCATTTTGGTCAAAAATGAAAAATAAAGGTAGTTTATAGTCTTGGAGAAAAATCATGTTTTTGAAGTTTTTGCGAACCCTGAATAAAAAATCAAAATTTTCTCTTCGTGAATTGCATTTTTTTTACAAGCAAAACTTTTTATCAAGAATGACTCTTCTCATGTCTGGCTAGGGAGGGGCAGCATAAAAGAACTGAAGAAAACATTAAGATAGAAAAGTTTTAATTAAAAAAATAGCGCGTAATTTTGTTTTTAATTCCAGTAAGCCCTATTTTTAGAACCTCTAGGGAGGGGGCTACTGCCCCCCCCCCCCTTGCCCCTCTCTGGCGACGCCCTTGGCCACTTTAGCGACTTAACACCCATTTTATTGTACGCAGGTACGCTTATGTTGTGTATAAGTGTATACGAAACTACAACTCATTTTGACAGGGATATAGTCGGCGCTTTTGAATTTGCTTCAAGTGTTTAAGCCCTTAGGGACTGGATTCCCTGCCATTCTGCATTTTGGCCTAATACAGCGTGAAATTTTAATTCTGGCTTTGACGGAGAAATAAAGAAACCGCAAAAAAATGTGCAGCTGTTTGTGGTTATTTTCACGTCGCTTTTAGGAAAGTGGGAAAATGATTTATAATTGTAATTGGATCTAGAAAATGGATTGCATTGCAACAGTATACATATGGTTTTTTTTTATTAATAGCTTTATTCGAAATTTGACTTTGGCATCAAGTTCTGCTTCGATCGAGATGAAAATTAACCAAAAAAATAGTAGTCACGTGATTCGCATTATTTGTCAAATTTTAATTTTAAACTGCATTTAAAAAAACGTTTTCTGATAACTTTTTTCGATATTTTTAGAAATAACCCTACTTTTGAATTATTTTTTTGGAAAAAATTAAAATTTGACAGATAATGCGAATCACGTGACTACTATTTTTTTGCTTAGTTTTCATCTCGATCGAAGCAGAACTTGATGCCAAAGTCAAATTTCGAATAAAGCTGTTACTAAAAAAAATTCACAGATCTTGCATCTTACGCAAGTATCATAGGCGTATTGAAAATACCTACCACATACAGTGGCGAGAAGGAAACCATTATGTCACAGCACAGATTACTCCTATCTGTGAGTTTGTGAGTATGTAACGTGCCGCTATCACGCGTTATTATGACGGCATGGATGCTCCGATATAGTTTGAAATAATAATTAAATTATTATACTTAGAAATGTGTAAATTATACTTAGAAATGTGTAAATTTGACTGTTTTGTTAAAATAAAAAATATAGGATTATCTGTATATTACTACATATTGAAGAGAGCTCAAAACAACCTTTTCAAAAATAGCGACAAAATTATTTCTTTAGCTATACACAGCCATTTACCTGCTGGTCCTTGTACTCTTTGTTTATGAAATGTCTAGTCTAAATCTTAAGTCGGCATTCTCCCCCGACTTTCTGTGTAATACGCCAAGACCGCCGCGCTATTTCGCTTTGTTTCAGCGACATTCACTGTTTATTTTTTTCCAATTTTATCGAAATTGAAACAATCAAAAATGCGGTTACCATGATATCGACTAATTTGGACACCTGACAATTTTAAAAATTACGAAAACGTTATCTGATATCAATGAATTCAATGTCGTAGATTAAATTTTGAATGATACACGTTCGATATGAACTTTGTTAATGAAACTTGTGCAATTAAACCACTCGGCTGACGCCTCGTGGTTTAACGTTGCACATGTTTCATTATAGTGTTCATCGAACTAGTATCATTAATGACTATAATGTAAGAATATAGAACAATAATAAAGATAATCTACTTTTTATTGTCCAAATAAAGGTATATTCAAAATTCAAACACACAGTATAATATTTAAATAGTAATAATATTTGGTTTAAATAAACATCCTGATAAAGCCGACGCCGCTTGTGTGCAGCTGTGGCTTTTGGGAGATCCCCTAACATGAAAGTAGGTACTGGCCGATTCAATACTAACTACTATACTATAACTGTTCTCTCTGCCGGCCATATCTTAATATCAACAAATATAATAATAAATGCCGAAACCCAAAACAAAACAATATTAACACTTAGCAGATGATGTCATCGATCCTGTGCTGCTTGGATGTTTGTTTAGACTTCACCGCCGTGTTATTTATGTGCATGTCGCATGTCGCGTTCATTTTTCATGAAATATACCCGTATATACGCACCCAGTAGTATTTTCAGTACTAAAAATCCCATATGATGCGGACTTTACTGGCACACTGTTATAACTAAAACAAAAATTTGATTTGTGACTGTGACTCCAAAACGAGTTCCGAAAAATAGAAAATTTTAAAGGATAAACCGACCTGTTTCCAACCAAGAGGATTACGTGACGCGAATATATAATGTTTAAAATAGTTAACAAGACCCAATCTAGTTGAAACTTAGTCAGTTGCAACTCCATTTCCCTATAACAATTCCCGGCATTTCCCTAGACAAGACAAAATAAGGGGATTGATTTATTTATTAGTTACGCCTTGTAGTTGTTCCCGGTTTCCGGGAAAACCTCTTCTTCTTGAAAGATGTATTACAGGACAATGCCGAAGGAATATAAGGAGAAATTGTCCTCGTATAAGGACGTTTTATGTCCTTTGAAAAGCGTTTGTCTGGAATGACGATACAAGCGGGAAAATGGCGTGAAATAATGGTTAGCGTGTGTTTAGTTGGAAAATTGGGTTTTCTTTATGATTTTAAAAGACTTCCTGTTGTGTAAAATGCCCATTTATAGTGATTTACGAGTTTTTTTTTGATTAATTGCCAAACGAAGAGCTTTTCGAGAGGCCCTTACCCCGTCCAGCGACGCTACGAGCAACCAAGATGTAGTTTTATTCAAAAGTCTATAACTCAGTGTTTACAGTGACGTAACAAAAACTGAGTGCCCCCCCCCCGCAAACGTTTTCAGGGGCCCCCTCTCTATAACGAATGGAAAATGATAATTCTTATTTTCATTACTATTTAGGTTCAGGTTTATGAATTTTGAAATTCGTTAATCGTGTAATAATTTAAGTAGGCTTAAACCCACATTATGTGTTAAAACAGCAAACAATTCGAATTTATTTTATAATCCTAGGGTAGACATAGTATAGGCAGTTATTAAGTCATTATACGTAATATTCCAGCAAACATGATGCAAAATCAAAATTTTAAAACGCCACTTATAATGTTGCTTACCAAGTATGGTAGTAACGGGGGTAGCAGTGATCGAGCCTCATAGAATCCAAAAGATGGAAAACAGTAAAACCCATGAACACTCAACCAGTCTGCACGAACATTATGTCACTAAGTACCACAAGGTACAGTCCTAGGACCAATACTTTTTAATATTTATCTAAATGATATTTTTAATTTAAATTGTCAAGGAAAACTACATAGTTTTGCTGACGATACCGTAATTTTTTATGAAGGTATAAATTGGAATATTTTAAAAAATACTATTGAAAAAGATTTTATAAAAATAAGCAGCTGGTTTAATAAAAACTTATTAACTATAAATTATAACAAAACAACTTACATTCCATTTACTTCATACAAAAATAAACTTCCAAATATTGGTCCAATAATATGCAATAATAATATTAACATAAAAGAAGGTGAAAATATTAAATATCTAGGAATAATTTTTGATAAGATAAGCATTTAAAATGGGATTTACATAGTGACTACATTATAAAATAACTAAGAATTCTTATACCAAAATTTAAACATCTTAAACAATTTTTAAATATAAAAGAATTAGAACTGAACTACTTTATTATTCTTTAGTACAAACACATTTAAATTATGGAATACTAGGATGGGGCGGCATAAATAAGAATTATCTTAATAATATTGAAACTATTTAAAAATACATTTTAAAAATTATTTACGAAAAAGACCACCAATATTCTTCAGATTTACTATTTAAAGATAGCAAAAAAATGGATATTAAACAAATATTTTCTTACAACATGTTAATATATATTTTTAAACATAAAAATATAATAAATTATATTAATCACACACATGAAACTCGTCATAAAAATACTATTACATATAAAAATAGAGTAAACAAAACAATGGCACCCAAACATTTTTTGAACATTAATCCATATATTTTTGATATGCTACCACAGTCAATTAAAATAATTAAATCGTTAAATAATTATAAAAATAAAATTAAAAATTGGATATTATCTAATCCAAGAGATATATTCAAGAACGTCATTAATAAATAATGAATAAAATAAAAAATATATATATTTATATATATATTATATACATAACGTAGTGTATCTTCGTATATTATAGTGATATAAAATACAAATAAAATATTGTCATGTTTGTTTTATATTATAATATAGTTGTGTCTGAATTATGAAATATATTCTTTACAATAAATATTATATTATTATTTAACTTTAAATTTATATTTAACTTATTATTATTATTATTACTATACAAGGTGTTATACAAAACGACCAGATCGTCGAAAGTTTTTTTTTTTTGCAAAATCGTTTATAATGTCGTCGATATTTAATGTTTTAACAAACTCGTATTCGATAGTAATTCAGGATAAATCCAAAAGGCGTTGTTGTCCCATGGTGTTACGTAAATAGGGTTTTACTAATTTAAGTTTGGAAAAAGATCGATCCACTGATGCCACGCTAACTGGTAAAGTTAGAAATAACATTACTACACTAGCAGCTACATCTGGAAAATTTAAAGAAATACATTGATTTTTTTATTAATAAATGATCCGCAAGTTCATACACTGTTCTTAATTTTGAAATACTATCTCCAAGTCCCTTTCTCAGGCTTAAAATTTGACTAGGAAAGTCAATGGACAAGTCTTTATGGTATATAAATTCCGTGCTTTTACGTATAATTATTATTCTTCTTAAGTGACACAAACTACGTTTTCAAAAATACTTATTTTACGAAGTTACCTTATACAGGGTCAAAAACAAATAAACTGCGACATGCGACCAAATTTTAATAGCCCAATTTTGATTTGGTAGAAAAACACACATTTAATATGGCGCTACTTTAAAGAAAATGTATCTGAAATAAAGCATTGTCAAAACTGAGAAGTTTTATGTAGGTTGCGATGAGTCTTATTTTGCAAAAGTGGTGCAAGTTACAAATTGTAGGTAAAAAAACAAAATTATCTTAGGCAGCTAAAATTTTGCATGTGAGCTATAAAATGCATTTAAAAAAACTTTTTCCAATAACTTTTTTCGATATTTTCAGAAATAACCACACTTTTAAATTATTTTTTGGAAAAAATTAAAATTTGACAGATAATGCAAATCACGTGACTACTATTTTTTTGCTTAATTTTCATCTCGATCGAAGCAGAACCTGATGCCAAAGTCAAATTTTAAATAAAGCTATTAATAAAAAAAAATCCCATATGATGCGGACCTATGGTGGTGACACTGTATATAAAATAAAACAGTAAAAGCGATGATGCCCTCTGACATAAACGGTTTCTCGGCACCGCTGCCACAAGTTTTTAAATAAAAATACACAATATAAATATTTATTTTTGAATTATGGCAGCCCAGACCTTAGACAAGGCAGAGCCATTGTAACTTTGAAAACTACAAATAAACAGTTTCTATTCTATCATCACCGAAATCTTCAACAACTAATAAATAATATGTAGTGTGACAAGCTGCACATAATAATCCCCACTTGTTAACATTTACCACTTTTTAACATTCTAAACAAAAAGTTCACGGATTTAGAAAAAAAGGTACCGGCTGTTAGTTTATGGAGCTTGAAACTCGGGTAACTATTTCACCATACTTACGTCTGTAATATTGTTGCCCAAATTTTCTTCAAAAATTATCGTAAATTTTCTTGAATTTTTCATTTAAATCCCTCATAACTACCCTGTTCTGTTATCCCCCTGGAGATTGTACTAAAAAATGTATAACCATTTTCCCTTTTAATACCCCTTCAGCACTTAAAATTCAAAACGCGTCCAAGCAAATCTTTTTTTAGAGGTTTTTCGGGCCTTATACGAAACGTAAAGCGGCTACTAATAAATATTAAGTGCCCGGTCACAGAGTGGGGATCTAAACATTTTCATGTGGGATGAAAGGGAGGATAAATAACCTTTTCCTTAAAACCAGCCAGTCCAAATCTACTTGTATTTAGTTCTATTCAAATAAATAATACTTTGAATTGAATTGTATAATAATCTCAGTAAAGTAATTTTATCATAAAATATTGTTACATTCAGTGCCAATAAAGGCCGCACTTTGAATCAAAAATGCATGTTTAAACTATCCCACTTCTGATATTATACTGCTAGTGGTATTACCGTTGATTAAACAGTATTGCTTTGGCTTTGCTATATTGTACAAATATTGCTTTGTTATTAGTATCGCATATTGCTTGTAATTTATATAAACATTAATTAGTTGGGCAATATTAATATAAATAGTTCCTTCCTTAAATAAATATAGTGTTTCAATTATACGGTGATCGGAGTAGGGTTGGCAACATATGGAAAATATTTTTATCGATGGAATTTTGAAATAAGTAACCGAGATTTTAACTTCAAGCTAGTTTGATGCAGCAATTTGAAAAATACGTTTTTTAATATTTAAAAAAATATATTTAATATTAATTTTATGTTCCAATGAATATGGTACTTATACCGTGCGAGCAAAAATCATTTGCATCAAAGAGGGCCTTGCATCTAAGGATGTAATGCTTAGCCGTAGGGCCTAATACCTGTTGGGTGTCAGTAACTACCTGAATTAAGAATCAATCAGTTATTCCGTCATCTTTGACAGTCGTTACAAGTCATTTGATTCATCGCTAATGTTTCCAATTTCTTAAACAGTTTACACAATGGGCTTTACGGAACAGCACAAAACTTTCATGGTTGAAGCGTATTTTTGAAACGGGGTTAGAGTAAATGGTGAGTGACAATACAATCCGGGTTTGTGCATGAACAATTTTCACGAACATTTTGCTAACGTTGCTTTTATTGCTGGGGATTTTTATCATTGCCTGAAAAGAACCGTGGCTGTGCTTAGGGAAACAGGTCCTATACAACACAAAAAAGGAGCAGGAAGACCATCTGTAAGAACAGAAAAACTTGTTGCAAACGTTCGTGAAATAATGCAAAATACGACAACAAATTGTATAAGACGCCTGTCCCAAAAAGTGGGAAGATCTTATGGAACATGCAGGACTATTTTTAAGAAACAGCTAAATTTATTTCCTTATAAAGTGCAAGTATTCCAAGAAATACAAGCCGCAGATTTTGAAGGACGCAGGAATTACTCAAACCCGAACAAACCCAAAATTTATTGGAAAGAAATTATTTATTAGACCTGACATTTTTTTCGGACGAAGCCTGGTTCCACCTCTCCGGTTATGTGAATTCTCAGAATACACGCATGTGGAGTAGTGAAAATCCCCATTTTTTTGTAGAGTCTACATTGCACCCTCAAAAAATTGGTGTCTGCTTAGCTGTTTCCCGAAGAAGAATAATTGTTGCTCCTATTTTATTCCATAAGACAGTTACAGAACAGCATGGCGGTGGCCAATTTCAGCAATTTATGTCATTATTTTTCTTTTTCTTTCTGTATTTTCTTACTTTGTTAGTTTTGTAAACAACAAAAATTAATTTGTATTTATCTACCTATTTTAATACTCATTAGTTTGGCATATCCTGTCATAATATGAATTTGACAAAAGTTTAACCTAGATTTAGTTAGATATATCGTCCCCATATCATTGTGATCTAACCCAAGCCCCACGTTTTTAAATCCAAGCCCTCTTTGATGCAAATAATTTTTGCTCGCACGGTATCTTACTTTATATCTTTTGAATGAACCGCATACAATGGATAATTTATTAGATACAAAAATTTGGTTCAAACAACACCTAATAAAATGCCTACATAAACGCGGTTAAACTTCCATTATTATTGGAAAAGCGAAAAAAGGCAAATATATTTTACCCGCTGCACTAAATTGGCAGCGTTTTCATTCCAATTACTTTTATGGAAACACAATTTTAATCACGATTATATCGCCTCCCACTCGCAATTTTCCCCAGAAACAAAAGACTAGCGCCGTTAGTCGGTTGTTTTTTTTCCCGCCATCTCCGCCGTTTTTCATTGCTCTCGCATTAAAAACATCGACTATTACGGCATTAAACGTCATCCATTAGCCGTTGGTGGTTAATTATAGCTAAAACGCCGCTTGGTGCACTTTCTGGATAAACAGGAATAGACCGAGGAAATGAAGTATGCGATTTTATATTTTAGCTTAATTTCTTTTATTATTACCTCTTAATAAATTTTCGTTGGATGAACGGTTTTTTTTAACAATACACAAAATAGTTATTATTCTAACAAGTGCGGAAAGGGACACTTGCCCGCACGATGCCAATGCGTAGCGGGGTTCGAGTCAGCAGTTGATTGTAGACAATGTATTTATTTGCAAGCTACAACTTCTCTTTACATGATATACCGTTTTTTATGTCTTCAACACAATATTACATAATATGATACCTCACCTTATAAAATAAAATTTTAAAAATACATTATAGCCATTTCTGGCAGGTCTCAGGTAGTTCGAGGCAGTGGCGTAGCGTGCAGGGGGCCAGGTGGGGCGACCGCCCCCCGCCCTTTGAGCTCTTTCCCAAACGGCGCCCCTTCCCACTCTCCCAGTTCAATTTCACTTCACATGATAATTGATTGATTGAAATGAATATAAATAATATTTATATAACAAAACCCTCATCTTATTATTATTATTTTATTTTCACTACTTACTACTTGATTTAATTTATAATTAAAATATTATTTGCCACGATCAATAATTTGTATTCGTTCAGTTATTTTGCTTTAACAATTAAAAATTGCTTGAAATCTCTAATTTACTAGAGACTAAATTTTATCTTTTTAAAAGTAGTGTGTTATTGTCGCCAATGAGAATAATATGCTCATATTATTATGTAATATGCATAAAATATTTTATAAAGTTTTAACAAAATTCCCCTTGTCGTAAACATATTCTGTTTTCATGTGACCATTTTAGACATGACGAAACAAAAACTTTATTTCTCAGGCCAAAATTTACTAATAAACGAAATTACACATTAGCAGTGAGGCGCCCTCTGAACAAGGGCGTAGATAAGGGGGTAATTACCTCCCCCCTCCCAGGACCCATAATGAGCTATGAAAACGAGGCACTTTTTTTTTATTGACCAATTTTTTTGTGCGTGGCACCCAAAATTTTTCGCCTACGGCGCTATTTACGCCCCCCCCCCCTCCTCATAAAAAAACTCTGCGCCCTTGCCTTTGAAGCTTCGGCCCCCTCCGCCCCTTTAACCACGCTACGCCACTGGTTCGAGGCCAGTCATTTGATTTTTTTAAGTTGAACATCCAGTGTGGGGTACCTCAAGGTTCTGTACTTGGTCCGGTTTTATTCCTATTGTATGTTAATGATTTGCCTTCCATTGATAACAGTGGTATCCTTACTTTATTCGCCGACGATACTACTATCTTGTGGCGTGGAAAAATTGCAGAAGAGTTAAGGCTCATTGTGCAGAACGATTTACTGCTTGTCAAACAATGGTGTGATGCGGACCTATTATGATTATGTTTTAATATCAGCAAAACTAGTATTCTCACCTTTAAGTTTTCGTTTTCTGCCTTAACTTTGACAGATAATTTTGTTAAAAACTCGGGCGTTACTAAATTCTTGGGTGTTCAAATCGACGACAAAAAGTTTAAGGACCACATTCTTGCATTGAATGTGGAGACTAGCGTCTGGTTCTTACGCAGTCAGAGTTGTCTTAAGAGAATTGGGGAACGGTCTGGGTAGAATGGTTTATTTTTCACTTGTTGAGAGTCACTTGAGGTATGGTATTGCTTTTTGGGGATTTAGTAGTAAGGGCCTATTGGGCTCTACATTGATTTTGCAAAAGAGGGCATTAAGATACTTGTGTGGTGTTAATTGTCATACTCACTGTAAATCTTTATTTGCCAGGGAAAAGATTTTAACTTTGATTGGAATTTTTATCTTGGAAACGGCCTGCCTTGTCCATAAAAAATATAAAAATTATGCTATTAACAGCTCCTTCCTATAACATGCGTACTATAAACGATATTCCTCTTCCCATACCAAAAGCACCTCTCACCAAAAATTGCTGTGATTGTTGATATTTGAGAGCATCAAAATGTATAACCCTCATACCACTGGCTTATCGGCAGGTAATTGATGACAGGATTTTTAAGCAAAGACTAAAAAGGCAACTAATTACTAGACCCTACTATACTATCCAGAAATTTCTCAATGATAATATCTAGGCATTCCCTTTAATTTTTTTTTACTTTTATTAGTGTATATTCTTGCCAGATTTTTTGTAAGATTGAGCTTGTCTTCGTCTTAAATTGATTTGTGTGTAAATTTTTTTATTGGCTTAGTTTTTCTTACTTTATATAGTAAACATTGTAATTTCCATAGCAGTTTTAATACTGTCCGAAGCTTTGTTAACAAGATGTACTTCTTATAACAATAAACGATCGAAACGGTACATACGATTTACTTCAATTTAAAATTATTGAAAGACATATCCTTATAGTCTGTTTGTCATGTAGCAGATTTTCGCAGTGAACGTAAAGTTAGCCTCTGTTTGGTGTTAAGTTTCTATAACCTTGGGGGGGGGAGGCATTTGCCCCCCCCCCCCCCCGGATCCGCCACTGTAGAAATGCAAGTCGCAAGTAAAAGCGAAGGTAGACCCTTAGGTAGACCCTTAAAGAAGATTATGATAAAAATAATAAAACGCAATATATTCCAATAAATAATAAAAGGGAAGACAAATTTGATTCTATATCCACCCTCATAAAATTAATACAAACACATTACTCTAAAACAGATTATTTTCATCAAGAACGAATTAGGTTATGGCAACGGTCCCATCATTTTTCCAATAAAGAAGCCACCGGAAAAATAACCAAATTAAGCTCAATTCAGGAAGACACGTGAAATTTCCTCTCTACTGCCGGAATGGCGTCAGTAATTTGATTTGAGGAGACACTTTATTTTAGTGGCATTCCTGCACCGTCTATAGAACAGTGGATGTTGCTTTCTTGATGTATCAGAAGGATAAAGAGGCTATTCCGTATCCTTAACGACTGTGTTGTTAGAGATAACGATGAAGTCGTTGGGTAAGTTAGATTTAAAATAGTATAAGACGTTAGTACTACATACTGTCTTTAAAAAGCTTGTTCAAAATTATTTTGTACGATATGTATAGTCGGATCCGGTCTTATTGTGCGGGTCTTAAGAAAATAAATCCTTCAAATTTTGTAAATTTTTACGTCTAAATTTTATGTTGGTAATACTATTTTTTTATCATAGTAGCCTCTGGACAACAAAAATTATTTTGGGAACTGTCATTTTTTGATTTATTGACCCATTTTCACTACGAGATTCTAAAGTTATTTTAGCGATATGAGATTTGAAATTGGACGGAATACGTTGTGTGATCCTTGTACATTCGGTACATATACAGAGCGTTCGGAAATTCGGGCGATTTTGCTACTTTTTTTCGAATTTCAAAAGACGTGATTTTACGTCACGGCATTGCAATTGAGGTATTGGGAAGATGGAAAATTCAAATAAAGTTTAAGTTAAAATCGACATTGGAAGGTTAGTAGATTGAATTTTGGATAGGATTTGGCAGAAAATGATGGCTTGAAGCATCTACAAAAGATTGATTTATAGATTTATGCAACCAACATACAAAGCGTATCATAATAGACTTGTTATGATACCAAAATGGAAAAAACTTTTTAGAGGTATTCAGAAACATTTACATTATCATACTTATTACGGGTAGTTTTATTAAGGTATGTATCACAGCAGTATTTAATTTTAAAGACTTTACGACGAGTTTTTTGCAAATAACTTTTAATTGGTTCGTTAGAAAATAATAAAATTTGGTGTGCGAGTACATGGTACAAGGACCTTCAAAAAAGTCTAATACAATTTTTATATAAAAGTAACAGGGGACCCAATATTTGAGGGTAGCAAAATGTACCCGGTATATGTATAATTAAATTTTACTAGTATAATTATGTAAACAAATCCATAAAATCTATTTTAATTTTTATTGATTGTTGAACTTCTATTTCGATGTTATCAAGACATTCCAAACAAGCTGTAAAACGTCTCGTCAAAAATTTATTAGTTGCACGGTCTATGGGTTCTATTAATAATTACTTAGATAATGTGTTATAATTTATAATGTATATGGATAGTATAATTTATATTGATAGTTGGTTTATATAAGGCCGTGATAATGATAGTAACACATCTTATTTCGATATATTTCGTATATTAGTATAAATTAATTATAACAGATTAAGTTGCAACGTACAAAGAGCATTGCAAATGCACACACAGCATACAATATTCCGTATAATGCAAAACATCTTTAATGATTTATTTAAGGTAAGCGCGAGTTTATATTAGCTTTGGAGCAATTTGTAAATACTGCTTTTGGTGTTTACTTAATGTAAGCGAAAATATGATTTATGTATATGTCATTATACTTAATTAACGGGTGTCCGCGTCTTCACTCGCGTTGTTCAATTGTTATAAATCCTCTATGAAACGGGTACCATACAAAGTACCTAATAGAAGCTTTAATAGGTAGCCATATTATATTTAAAAATACATTTTTTTGGTACTTTCTTACATTATTTCTTTATCTTTCAATAAAAATGTCATTTATCAATTATTAAAAATATTTTATTTCATTACATATCACTGATAACGATCACAGAACCTTTCCATGGACTTTGCGTTTAAAAAACCCTAGGGTAGAATAGATTGAAAGAGTATTTATGCCAAGTATAAGGAAACGTATTTTTAGTATACCTCGATTTAATCGTTAAAGGATATAAAATATATTAAACTGTCATTTCAAAACATAAAACTGGGGTTTAATAGCCAAGGTTCGTAAAAAAACTCATTCAGGTCGCCATAAAAACTATACTAAAAGAATAATCACGGTAATCCAATTATGAAAAACACGTGAAATTTCTAATCTTCTAAAGTTATAAAGAATAAGTTTGTTAAAATTATCGATATATTTTCAAAATATTGTACCGAAATTGACAAAACGAACTGTTTAGTTTGCAGATGTACGAATTAGAATGTTAAAAAATAATTACAAAATAAATCACAGGTTTTTCCTGTGGCCAGTATCTGTAGTTTTGTCTATTAAACTGGGCAGTTAAAGAAAGTGTAGCTTCATCTGAAAAACAAATTCTTTGAACAATTCGTGCGTGATTATCTACCGTGTGAGCAAAAATTATTTGCATAAAAGAGGACCTTGCATCTAAGGACGTAATGCTTAGCCGTAGAGCTTAATACCTGTTGGGTGTCAGTAACTACCTGAATTAACAATCAATCAGTTATTCCGTCATCTTTGACAGTCGTTACAACTAATTTGATTCATCGCTAATTTTTCCAAAGCATCGTTCCACCTCTCCGGTGATGTGAATTCTCAGAATACACGCATGTGGAGTAGTGAAAATTCCCATTTTTTTGTAGAGTCCACATTGCACCCTCAAAAATTGGTGTCTGGTTAGCTGTTCCCCAAAGAAGAATTGTTGGTCCTTTTTTTTCCATGACACAGTTACAGCACAGCGGTATAGAGACAATATTTTGAATCCATTTATGGAGCAATTACTTGACGACGAACTACGTTTTGGATATTTTCAACAGGAAGGTGCAACCGCCCATACAGCCGCCGAAACTATTAACTACTTACGCAATTTTTTCGACGACAGATTGATCAGTTTTCGATCAGACATTGAATTCCCACCTAGATAACCTTGTTTAACGGTTATGGATTACTTTGTTTTTCCTCATTTAAAGAACACTATTTTTAAAACACCAGTTGCAAATTTAGAACAATAACAAGAAAGGATTATCCAAGAATGTGGTAACATTTCTTTCGAAAATATGAAGAGACGTGTGAATTTATGCTTGGAGCATGGGGGTGGCCAATTTCAGCAATTTATATAATTAATTTTCTTTTTCTTTCTGTATATTCTTACTTTGTTAATTTTGTAAACAACAAAAATAAATTTGTATTTGTCTACTTATTTTATTACTCATTAGTTTGGCATATAACGTCATAATATGAATTTGACAAAATTTTAACCTAGATTTGGTAAGATATATCGTCCCTATATCATTGTGATCTAAACCAAGCCCTACGTTTTTTAATCCAAGCCCTCTTTGATGCAAATAATTTTTGCTCGCACGGTATTAGCCAGCATTAAAGTGTTAATATTTCGTAAACGGTTGAAGATAGCTATAGGATTTATGAAAAATGTCTAAAATTGATTGTAGAATGTAAAAATATACAATGTTTCATTAAAAAAATTAAAGTTTATACACGTAGCGTTCTTATGATCCAAAAAAAGTATAATACATTTTTTCTAAAAAATTGCATTTCAAAAAAAATTAATTAAAATAAATATTATGTAGCCATGTAGTAAATAAATATTTTACTACCTACTACTAAATAATTTTTAATTTATTCCATTTTATCAGTCCATAAAAGTAAAGCTCAATTTTTACCAATAAACATTTTGATTCCATAATAAACCTCTGATTTAATCTAATCCAGAAGCATAGAAATTTGCCACGCCACTGTATCCCAAAAAATTCGATTTCCCGTAGAACCAAAGGCACTGACCGGGTCAAATTAAATAAGAAGAAGACAGATATGAATGTAGCAACAATCTGTCACCCCAATTCTTCGGCGGTAACCTTATTAAGGACGTAATTTTCCACCCTTAAGACGTTTGTCTGTGTTTGCTCCGTAGGGAGAAATGTAATTTGTGTGTTTGTATAATTAGAGCATATTTATTTTGATTAAATTTGTATACGGCTGGTGTATGTTATGTTGGGTATACGTAAACAGGAGAACAAACGGGATACATGGCGATAATAACTAATCAAGATGTAGCTAGAGCTCGTAGCTCTATACATTATTTATTGTGGGTCACCATATTTATATCGTTTCTAAAAAATAGACCCGGTACACTGAGAAAAACCTTCTACCTATTCCTTACAAGAATTCACATTCTCTTTATATAACTGTTTTATACTATATTTGACTGCAACGCGCTTTCCCGCTGTTCTGATATTTTTTGGAAGATTGTTATATTTTATTATTCCGTCATATAATTTTTTTTCGAAATTACTTTTTACCATAGTTTGCTAATTTATACAACGTCTGGTGTTATGTTTGATTTTCTTTCTTTTAAAATAATAGAGTGAATTAGAATACAATTTTTAATTTATAAATAATGTTTTGAACGTGTAAATACCCTTTCGGTCTATATAGATTAACAGTTGGTTCTAAATGTGGTAATTTGTGTATACATTTAATAATTTTATTTTGCAATTTTTGTAATGGTTTTAAGTTTGATAAACAAGCAGATCCCCATGCAGAAGCTAAGTATTGTAATTTTGAATATATTAATGAAAAATATATATTTTTTAAGTTTTTCAAAGGAATAAAATATGTAGCTCTGTACAAAACAGATACCAAAGGAGATATCGAGTTAATAATATACTGGATATGGCATTTCCAATTTAAATTTTCGTCTAAAACTAATCCTAAAAATGTTGTCGTTTTTGAATATTGAATATTTTCATTATTAAATGTTAATGGGTTAATGATGGAATTTATTTTATTTTGAGTTATGAACATAAAAGAATATTTTGTAAAATTTAACGTAAGTTTATTTGATTGAAGCCAAAAAAGAAGTAATTTTAAATAATTTATTAATATCAAAACACATTTCTACAAGAGTTTCAGCCAAATAAATAATTGTTGAATCATCTGCAAATAGCTTTATAATATTGCCCTTTAAGTTCAATTTGGAAACGGAATTAATGTAAATTAAGAATAATAACGGACCCAATATTGATCCTTGCGGAACTCCACATATTATTTCTTTTTCCGAACTTTTTCTTTTCCCAATTTGAACAAATTGTTTACGATAGCTTTATGACCGTATGCACCAAGGCCAGTTAATCATGATTAGGTTATAATCATGATTAAATATCTCAATTAAGAAAATTTCCAATGCGCCAGCACTGCTCAGGAACTTAATCAAGATTAAAGTTAACCAGCCAATCTTGGTGGGTTATATATTTAATCATGATTAAAAGGTTATTTTCCTGTTTTGTTTTGAAATTTGTCTCGAATTTTCAATAATAAAATTAAAATGGGAGACAAAATCATCTTCGATGATGATTTTAATGTAATGGATATTTTTAATGATGGCTTTCCGAGAGCTAGAAAGACCTCGGAGTCGGAGACAAAATTATTTTGATTTGATAGATAAATAGGGTTTGTTCAGCTAACAGTTCTTTTCTTTTTCGCATCTAATATATTATTTTCTTCCTCACCAGTCAAACCCTTTTTTTTCTGCGAGTCAAACTCCATGACTCTAGATGCCGAAGTGTGAAATTGGGGGTTTAATGCGCAAAACAGCCAAACTGGAAAAAGTTCTCAGAAAAGTTGAAAAAACAACAAAAAGAAAACATAACCACAACTGTCAATCTGCTTGGTGTTTCTGGTCACAGAAAAATAAAGGGTTTATTTTTCTGGTTGATGGCACGAATTTTTGCATCTGAGCTATGTTGCCAAATCGAGGTTTTAACTTTACCCTGATTACAAAACCCACATATCCTTTTAGTTGGTGCATAGGCTGTTTTATTTAATCACGGTTACCTGGTTAATCACGATCACCTAATCATGCCTAATGGGTAAAATGGTGCATACGGTCATAAATAACTTTGAAGTAGTTTGTGTGTATTTCCCTGTATTATACAGCGGGGCTTGCATTTAATAATTTTGAAGAAAAATATGGTGCGCCACTGCTTTTTCTTTAAATAAAAATTATTTTTGAAATTCCCGTCTAATTTAGAGCAAATTCGGTCTCTTGACTTATTTTCTTACGGTGCACCGTTTTCGAGTAAAAAATAAAAATCATTTTAATGCACATTCCTGGAAACACATAACCCATTTAATTACCATTAACACCCTGTATTTCGGAAAGAAAGCTTTTTTGCTTCCATGTTTATACAGTATGTCTCTGTAAGTTTGCATCATATGGAAAACTTTTTTATTATTCATTTTACGAAAAAAAGTTATTCCTCATAAAAAGCTCTGCATGGTCTAAAACCTAAAATGCAACCATCAAATATCGAAATTTTCCAGTCATATACGAGGTTTGTCAAAAAATGTGAATTTTTCCCAAGAATGTAAATTTTTCCCAAGAGTAAAGTACCTTTATTTTTGACATTATCAAAAATTGTTATTAAAAAAAGTTGATCAGAACTAAAAACCACGTCTAAATATGCAATAACACGCATTAAATTAATTAAATAATTAAAAAATTAAATAATTAATAATAAATTAATAAAATAATTTTTCAACATAAATTCGTATAATTGCATATTTAGAAGTGGTTTTTAGTTCTGAACAACTTTTTTTAATAACAATTTTTGATAATGTCAAAAATAAAGGTACTTTACTTTTGGGAAAAATTTACATTCTTGGGAAAAATTCACATTTTTTGACAAACCTCGTATATGACTGGAAAATTTCGATATTTGATGGTTGCATTTTAGGTTTTAGACCATGCAGAGCTTTTTATGAAGAATAACTTTTTATCGTAAAATGAATAATAAAAAAGTTTTCCATATGATGCAAACTTACGGAGACATACTGTATAACATTTTATTTATGAAATAAGCCAATTCGGATGTACAGGGTTATCCAACCAAGACTAGACAAGGCGATTTTTTGACTTTTCCTGTACTTTTATAAAAAAACTGAAATAGCCATCTTAAGCCATTTTCTCCCGCGAATTCGAATATCTTCAGCAAAAAACAATTGAACATCAAACAAAAGTACTAGGGGTCACTTTGATATTTTTTTAAATGGAACACCCTGTATATTTTTACATTTTTAAATTCCACATAAAATTATAATTATTTTTTATTAAATGCACTATTAGTCTATACTTCATAGTTTCCGAGATATTGACTCTCGAAAAGTGACATTTTTGAACTTTGACAGCTTATAACTTTCTAACAGTACGTCTTAGAGCAAAACGGCTTACATATCCCTATCTTCAATTTTTATTATCTTCCCAAAAAAATCAACTTCCGGTTAAACCGGATGTAACTCGAAAGAAGGAAATATAGTTGTTCCGGTTTAACTGGAAGTTGATTTTTTTGGGAATATAATAAAAATTGAAGATAGGGACATGTAAGCCGTTTTGCTCTAAGACGTACTGTTAGAAAGTTATAAGCTGTCAAAGTTCAAAAATGTCACTTTTCGAGAGTCAATATCTCGGAAACTATGAAGTATAGACTAATAGTGCATTTAATAAAAAATAATTATAATTTTATGTGGAATTTAAAAATGTAAAAATATACAGGGTGTTCCATTTAAAAAAATATCAAAGTGACCCCTAGTACTTTTGTTTGATGTTCAATTGTTTTTGGCTGAAGATATTCGAATTCGCGGGAGAAAATGGCTTAAGATGGCTATTTCAGTTTTTTTATAAAAGTACAGGAAAAGTCAAAAAATCGCCTTGTCTAGTCTTGGTTGGATAACCCTGTACCATTAATTTAGGATTATAGTATTTTTTTGTGTATTAAACTTAAAGGTCCATGGCTGCTGTTGGGTATATTTTAATTTTTAAATTTAGAAAGGATTAAGTTTAGAAATGGGATTTACTTTTAAGTTTAGAATAAACTGCTGGTGGCTAGTGGGCGCTGACCAGTAATTAGCGTGGGGGGGGGGGGGGGTATTGCCCCCCCACGGCTTTAAATGCGCCACTGATTAAACGGAATAACTGTTAATAATAATGACTATTATATATAAATGTCTTCGAGCCGTTTAATATTTCACAGACGACTTAAAAAGTCTATCAATCTTCCGTTCCCGGTTATTCCCCGCTCCTTCTGCCTCAAATGCGCGGAATAAGGGCAGGCATTCATTAAAAGCGGAAACTGATGACGCTAATTTGTGTGTAATTAGATTTTCTGCTTATGCAAATAATATTCTTTGAAAATTAAGCATGGGATTTATTATCTTCTTTTTGTTAATTGCTAATTCCAATTGGGTAGTGTGTACTATTTGTATTTCTATTAAATGTTTGACTAAAACTAAACATTCTATCCTAAATAAACGTCCCAAGTGCGACTCATTTTGAAAAAAAAATGTTATGGAGTGGATTTTACCTAAATATCAATTAATCTTGAAAAAGCTAAAAACGCAAAACGATTTCAATCAACTCCTCAACGGCACAAATCAAGCACAAAACATTCATCGACAAGCTGTGCTTCAAGCACCCCTATCAGTGCTTTTTCAACCTGTAAGTTGCGATACCCCTGGCAAGCGAGGTATGAATGTAAAAACCAAAGGTTCTAGGTGCAACAATACAAGCTATAGCTATCAGTGGCGTAACGAAAACTGAGTGGGCCCTCCCGCAAACGTTTTCAGGGGCCCCCTCTCTATAACGAATGGAAAATGATAATTCTTATTTTTATTACAATTAGATTCAGGTTTATGAATTTTTGAATTCGTTAATCGTGTAAATAATTTAATTACCTACCTCATAGAATCCAAAAGACAGAAACACATGAACACTCAACAAGTTTGCACAAATATTATGTCACTAAGTACTATACAAGGTATTATACAAAACGACCAGATCGTCGAGAGTTTTTTTTTTGCAAAATCGTTTATAATTTCGTCGATATTTAATGTTTTAACAAATTCGTGTTTGATACTGATTAAGAATAAATCCGAAAGTTGTTGTTCCATGGTGTTACATAAATGGGTTTTTCTATTTCACGTTCATAATAAGCGCAGTACGCATTTGCGTATCGTACTGAAGCTATTTCGATACGCGTTTTTTCTTTATTTGATGTTGGTAACATTTAAATGTTTGTTTTATTTCATTGACTTGCGCGGTCTTTGTGATTTACGAGAAAACCCATTTTTCGCCGAGGAAAAATAGCTTGATAACTTACTTTTTTATTCTGTGTGGATAACAGTCATGTATGTTGGTTGCATAAATCTATAAATCAATCTTTTGTAGATGCTTCAAGCTATCATTTTCTGCCAAATCCTATCCAAAATTCAATCTACTAATGTCGATTTTAACTTCAACTTTATTTGAATTTTCCATCTTCCCAGCTTCCCTATACTAAATTGCGATGCCGTGACGTAAAATCACGTCTTTTGAAATTAGAAAAAAGTAGCAAAATCTCCCGAATTTCCTAACGCTCTGTATATGTACCGAATGTACAAGGATCACACAACGTATTCCGTCCAATTTTAAATCTCATATCGCTAAAATAACTTTAGAATCTCGTGGTAAAAATGGGTCAATAAATCAAAAAATGGCAGTTTGCAAAATAATTTTTGTTGTCCAGAGGCTACTATGATAAAAAATAGTATTACCAACATAAAATTTAGACATAAAAATTTACAAAATTTGAAGGATTTATTTTCTTTTTAAAATGTATTTTTCTTGATTATAAAAGGTGAAATAGAAAAAAATGTATAAAGCACATGTTTCATAAGGCGTTTTAGCGCACGTGTCAATAAAAAAACTCGCCACTTTGTGGCTCGTTTTTTAAAATAGACGCGTGCGCTAAAACCGCTTCTTATGAAACGTGTACTTTAATATACTATTTTACTATTTTAAGTTTGGAAAAATATCGTTCCGCCGATGCCATACTAATTGGTAAAGTTAGAAATAACATCACTGCACTAGATACATTTGGAAAATTTGAAGAAACACACTGATTTTTTATTAATAAATGATCCGCAAGTTCATACACTGTTTTTAATTTGGAAATACTATCTCCAAGTCCCTTTCTGAGGCATAAAATTTGACTAGGAAAGTCAATGAACAAGTCTTTATGGTATATCGTTTGTAAATTCCTCGCCTTCGCCTATAATTTTTCTTCTCTTAACGAAGTTAAATGCTCAGGACATAAAAAAATTAAATGAATTATGAAATGAAATACCTATGAAAAGCAAAGCCGGCAGCAAATTTTGAAGAGGCTGTCAATGTGGGCCCCCCGGCTGCCCCCCAATGGTTCTGGGGGTCGCTTTAGATTGTTAGAAAGTTGAAGACCACTTCTCTGCATAATACGTATGCAGTATGCAACTAGACCAATAGGCAGGATTGTTGAAAAATATACATTTCAGGAAATTCCTATCATCGATTATGTGTTTCTGTTTAAAACGCCTTTCCATCTTTTACCAACGATCTGTCTCTATATTTTCTTGCTACCATTAAGCACTCCTCTAATAGATATTGGCATTTCATTTCGAAATCCAATTCTTAATATTTTTCGTGCAATTTCCAGAAAGAGTTATCGAGGCGCCGTGGGTTTTGTCGCGATAGGAATCAGATTAGGTTTCAAATAGATGAATAGGGTTTAGTTGAGTTATAGCCTTGCATTTTTAAAAGATAAGTTATGAATGACAATGAAATTGGAAGCTAGTTACTACTCGATGCAAAATTGCACACTAGTAAAATTAAAATAATGAAATCCCGTATTTCTCAGCCCCAGACTGCGACTTATTATCATTGCTTTTTCCACCCCGTATTTTCAGATTCGTACCGAGACGTGATCTTATTACCCTCTTTTTCCCCTTTCCTCCCCAAAATTGCCGGTATGTATCGGAATTCATCGGTCCCCTGCTCCTTGACTGGCGACTAAGCCTTGTCCTGTCACAATTTTGCAAGTTGCCAAGTTATGTTAAAAATACGGTGATTGAAAGATTTCGTTGCTAATAATGTGCTAATCAATACATTGATTACTTACATTCCGTTGCTGTTACACCACTGCTTGTATTTGCCGGCTTAAATTCACCCGATGCTTGAATTACCATAATTTATTCAAACGGTTTGTTAATCCATTTCAAATTCGATCGCACTCCTTTATTTGTGTAATTTTTTTACATTAAATCATATAGTGTGACTGTCTTTTATATTGGAGTTAATTCCGCTGGGATGGCGCTACGGTGTATTGACGGCCGCTTTGCTTTTGTACAAAGGCTTTTAATGCATCTTACCGCTGTGTCAGGATTGCTTGGGTTATGGCTGTCAGTAGAGTCCTAACAAGAACGAAACAGCTGTCGTGGTCTACCCGCCCAGGGTATTCATTGTGCTTAGATCCCTGTGTATTCCAATATAAAAAAACAGTTGAACACTTGTCCGATATGCCAACATATTCATTTTTAATTAAATCATAACTATTTATTAAAATCTAAAAATATCAAAGCAAAAACCACGGATTTACTGTAATTCGATGATTCGAACCCAAGCCATTTGAGCGAGAGTTTGGCAGGCGAGCTGACAACGATGGTTGACTCGTAGCCGATTTGCGACCGTCGTCCCTGAGACGAAAGTTTCTTCGTGCATCCCCTTCATTTATTATTTACCTCCCCTTCGATGTTCCTTTGAGAGAGGGACGTTTTTCTTGGTCACACCGCCGTAAGTGATACACTGATTCGATTTGCTCTGGGTTTTGCTGGTTTGACAAACATAGAGAATGGTTGATTGACATCATACCGGATGGTTGAGTAGTAGTAGCAAATGTCACATCTTAACAATGCTGCCAATGTACTATAAGTTTTTTTTTAAATGTCGACAATCGTGAAAAAACTTAGGAAAATGATCAGGTTTGCTAATAGAGTAAGATCCCAGAGCGATCAGACATAACTTATTTTCACACGAATGAAACCTTAAGTTTTCAGTAGCGTCTCGTGTGCCTTGAATACCTACGCGCTTGTGGAACTTGCCGAGTGACACCTGGGCAGGTACCAGGTGAGAAAGGTAACTAAAAATAAGAACTATTTAACTTAAATTCACATGGCTGATTTTTATATATATCATGTAGAATATTATTTTAAAGTAACATCATAAGTGTCAGACACTTTTGATGGACCAGAGCTTTTGTCAGACGCTTTTAAGCTACCCAAAAAATAAATGAACTTTACTTATTTTAACATGTCTGATTTTTGAATATGTTATTGAAGTATTTATTAAAAAGTTATATTCAATCAGTCAGACAAATTTGAGTGACCAAACATCCCGTAAGACAAAAATTATCCAGCCAGAAGTAAGAGGGCTAGAGCACTATGCATGCGTTTCAGAGTGAGTGAGACGTCCATAGTGTTCCTGGTATACTCGACGTTGATACTGCCCGGCTTCAGTTGTTTATAAATAACTACAGCGTATCAAATGTCAATGAAAATTTTAATCCCAAATCTTTGAAAAATTTTGATGCAATTAATTTACCACCATGTAAAACTGAGTTATTTCAACAATTTGTGCGAGCTAATTACATCTCTAGCATATGGAATCATGCTAATGAAAAAAAAACCAACCATTTTTACTCCTGAACACAATGGTTGGAGATTAGAAGAAAACCAATAATATACAAATATATTTGTAATTTTAGGTTTTTAATACTTAATAGCTATTTACCTAACAAGTGCGGAAAATTAATTTTTCCGCACGAGTCTGCCGTTCCCCGAACGACGCGTAGCGGAGTTCGGTGAAGCAGCCGAGTGCAAGGAAAACATTTTTCGCACGTGTTAGGTACAATAGTTTTTCTACAGACGTGTGGAAATAAGTAACACATATTTCAAAGAAATTTAATAATTTTTAATTAACTATAATAATCACATACATATGTAACCGTAACTAATTCTGAGAAAAAAGTAATAACTACAAGTTATAATTGATATATTATTGATATTGACATAATCGTGCCGAAAAATTTTTCCGCACTAGTGTGGAAAAACCAATTTTCCGCACGGATTTTTGACATAATCGTGCCGAAAATTTTTTCCGCACTAGTGTGGAAAAACTTATTTTCCGCACGGATATCAGTGCGGAAAATTGATTTTTACACACGTCTGTAGGAAAAATTGTTTTTTGTAGATGAAGCTGCCAGCAACAACATATCTGACGACGATGAGGATGATGACTCGGACGGACAGTACCGTGATTGGATAAACGATGAAAACTCAAATGATTGTCTTCATGATTATGACGAATAAAAAATGATAACCCCAAATATATGCAATAAACTTATTTACTTTAATATTTATTAATTATTTCCTTAATGTTAAAATTAATTTTGTTGAAATAATGATGCAAAAATCTCAGATTGAAAACAGTAAGTATTCTTAGTACATTTAAATTTTTTACTTTGAGGCGCATGCGCATATTGCTCTCGCCCTCTTACTTCTGGCAGAATAATTTTTGTCTTACGGGATGTTTGGTCACTCAAATTTGTCTGACTGATTGAATATAACTTTTAAATAAATACTTCAATAACATATTCAAAAATCAGACATGTAAAAATAAGTAAAGTTCATTTATTTTTTGGGTAGCTTAAAAGCGTCTGACAAAAGCTCTGGTCCATCAAAAGTGTCTGACACTTATGATATTACTTTAAAATAATATTCTACATGATATATATAAAAATCAGCCATGTGAATTTAAGTTAAATAATTCTTATTTTTAGTTACCTTTCTCACCTGGTACCTGCCCAGGTGTCACTCGGCAAGTTCCACAAGCGCGTAGGTATTCAAGGCACACGAGACGCTACTGAAAACTTAAGGTTGAATTCTCAACGTCATTCAATCTATTGCCAACCTATAACCTATTTCGCGTTGATTTTTTGAGTTTATTGTTTTAATAACTAACATTTAAAGAAAATCAATATCGTCGGTACATTATTTAGGTAGTATCCGATATATTACAAAAACATCAATTTATTTCATTGCTAATTTTGGGAGAATTGTATAGTGAAAAACCACACTTAATTATATTTAGACGTTTTAATGTCATTATTACATCACTTCAGGAATGTGATAATTATTTTTAAATACGGCCCTGGTGTAAGTTACTTAATCTTTTTACCACATACAACATGTAATTGGATCCGAAATTTTATACAAATAATTTACTATACCTATTTAAGTTTTTATATAAATTGTAACAAAGTAAAAATAAAACCAAACAAAACAAAGGTTGCGACAAGAACTTTTACTTGATTGTTTGGCTTAAGGTGGCAAGGTGGAATTCTCAACGTCATTCCACCTATTTCCCACTTATAACCTATTTCGCGTTGCTTTTTTTTAGTTTATTATTTGATTAACTAACATTTAAATAAAATCAATATCGTCGGTACAATATTTAGGTAATAGCTGACATATTACAAAAATATCAATTTATTTCATTGCTAATTTTGGGAGAATTGTATAGTGAAAGAAGAATGACAATAATGTTTAAAAAAATCTTCCCCGACATTTTTCGCTATAAAATTCTCCTAAAATATTTAATGAAATTCTTTGATATTTATTTAATATGTCAATTATTACCTATAAAATATGAAGACGATAATGATTTTATTTAAATTTTGTGTAAAAGCTAGAAAAAATTATTATTCCAATAGGAATTCACAAATTTCTTGTGACCGTTATTTATAGGACTATCCTGAACGCTTGCAGCCTCATTATAGTTATTTTGCTACGCTTGATACTAATTTAGCCCAGTATGGTAGTTTTAATAAACCAAGAGTCAAATATACACCAGGGCCGTATTTAAAAATAATTATCACATTCCTGAAGATGTAATAATGACATCAAAACGTCTAAATATAATTAAGTGTGGTAAATGGTTGAATTCAGGACTTAAAGGGCTATCAAAAAATAAAATAAAAAATGCAGGTCCGTATTTAAAAAATTCTGATTTTTTTTTAAGATTGTTATATTTTATTATTCAGTCATATAAAAGCGATTTTTTTCCGAAATTACTTTTTACTGGTATAGTTTGATAATTTATACAATGTCTGGTGTTATGACCATTCTCCTGAAGTGTTATGTTTGATTTTTTTTCTTTTAAAATAATAGAATGAATTAGAATACAAATTTTTAATTTATAAATGTTTTGAACGTGTAAATTACCCTTTCGGTCTATATAGGTTAATAGTTGGTTCTGAATGTGGTAATTTGTGTATACATTTAATAACTTTATTTTGCAATTTTTGTAATGGTTTTAAGTTTGATAAACAAGCAGATCCCCATGCAGAAGCTAAGTATTGTAATTTTGAATATATTAATGAAAAATATATATTTTTTAAGTATTTCAAAGAAATGAAATATCTAGCTCTGTACAAAACAGATACCAAAGGGGATATCGAGTTGATAATATACTAAATATGGCATTTCCAATTTAAATTTTCTTCTAAAACTAATCCTAGAAATTTTGTCGTTTTTGAATATTGAACATTTTCATTATTAAATGTTAAGGGGTTAATGATGGAATTTATTTTATTTTTAGTTATAAACATAAAAGAAGATTTTGTAAAATTTAACGTAAGTTTATTTGATTAAAGCCAAGAAAGAAGTATTTTAAAATCATTATTAATATCAAAATACAAATTGCTGTTTGGGACGTCGCGGCGCCGGCGTCGCTCTACTACCACATACCATTTGGATTTCTAATTATATTAAAAGCACAATAAACACTAAAACCATACAAACGACATTCATAAAAACTCCGCCGCCGCACCACTCTGCCAGTAAACTTTCTTGTGTATACCAAAAACACCCGAAGACAAGTTTATGTTTCCAATTAAGTTATGGGAGGGTGGTAAATCCAAAATGTTTTCATAAGCCACTCTCCCGAGGTGCATCATATAATGCAATAAACATTTTCGGCTTCTTACATCTACTGTTTTGACTTGAAACACACAAATTAGTCATCGCTTGGAAAAGTTTTAACAGCAGGTCCTGGTGGAGTTTTTACACGTGCTTAGGAACGGTATTTCTTACACCGTTTCCTCGAAGCCTAATATATTATTATCATCACAAAAAATACGTGTACAAAATGCCAGCACAAATTTCTGAGGCTAAAAGATAAAGGTTTAGCTCAATTAACCTTAGTTCAAAAGTTGATAGTTTTTAAAATACAGGGTGTCGAAGTTATTATTTTTTTAAAGTCTCTATTGAAATAAAAATTATGCACTTTTCTTCTAATGATACATTTCACATCCTCATCAATTTGTATAGGTGTCCTACCCCCAAGTTAAGTAGCTGGTTGCTGCGGACCTACCTAAATTGTAAAAAATCAACATCAACAAAATTTTATATAAAAAAAGTTGCCCTTGTAGGAATGTATGGATGGATTATGTGTTGCCGATTTTATTTTAAAAGGCAGTTCCCTAAAACAAGAAGAATCAATGATGGCTTTGGCTATTTTATGATAGTATAGGAGCCCTTAATAAAGTTATTTTAAGCCTATCAAACGATATATATTTTACTATATGCGCTTTAAGTTTTCCTAATTTCATGCCCTATAAATTAGTAAAACCATGAAAATGTCCTTTAGGAAGTTCATAATTTAAATTTGCGGCAGCTTAAACCTGCGATAACTCTCCCAATAAAATTTATTGCAGGGCTAGGCAGTAAAAAGACTGTTTTGGAGTTTTAATGCCACTGTTAAAGTACTTGAATGACTGTTAGACGAAACAAATACCGAAGTGAAAATTAAGGTTTCGAATGGCCATAATGAAATAATATGAAATAAAAGTTTGGTTTATGTGACTGCTCTCAATAAAACTTTTAATATTGAGCTCAAATTTATAAGATCCATGTGCCAACAACAAGCCTTTACGGGCCGGGAATAGTATATTTTGGTTTGAAATGTTTTCCAGATCGCCATTTATAGGCCACAAAGTATCTAACATTTTATCGGTTTAAAGTAGGACCTCTAAATGTTGTGGTTGTAGCACCAATTTTTGGATTCTTATCTCCAATGCAAAATGCCAAAATTGTATCATTACGGCCTCTTGTGGAATCATTGTGGAATATTCCGAATCATATATCTTCCTATATTAACTAGATATTCAGTACTTATAAGCTTACAAGGTATCCGGAATACGTATACAACATTTTTGAGTCCATTTCGAATATGACTAACTTGAATCGATCTTTCTTAATTTCAAAAGTCTGCAATGTTATCAAAAATTGTACATACACATACCATAATAATATATACAGTGTCACCAGTAAAGTCAGCATCATATGGGATTTTTTTTATTAATAGCTTTATTCGAAATTTGACTTTAACATCAAGTTCTGCTTCGATCGAGATGAAAATTAAGCAAAAAAATAGTAGTCACGTGATTCGCTTTATCTGTCAAATTTTAATTTTTTCCAAAAAATAATTCAAAAGTGGGATTATTTCTGAAAATATCGAGAAAAAAGTTGTCGCATGTGATGCAAAATTTATTTGTTTTTGACCCTGTATAAGGTGACTTCATAAAATAAGTATTTTTAAAAACGTAGTTTGTGTCTGAAAGTAATACACCTTAATATTAAGACTAAAAAGAACACAGTGTCTTCAGTAGGTAAAGTGTTTTTTAAGTGGAAAATAAATTTTAGTTTAACAACGTAAAGTTTATCTATTTTCAACGATTTTATTTAAAACCCCTATATTATAATTTACTATTAGGATATGTCATAATAACGTTAATGTGTATTACTTTCAGACACAAACTACGTTTTCAAAAATTCTTATTTTATGAAGTTACCTTATACAGGGTCAAAAAGAAATAAACTTTGCATCACATGCGATCAAATTTTAATAGCAAAATTTTGATTTTGCAGAAAAACACACATTTAATATGGCGCTACTTTAAAGAAAATGTATCTTAAATAAAGCATCATCAAAACTAAGAAGTTTTATGTAGGTTGCGTTGAGTCTTATTTTGCAAAAGTGGTGCAATTTACAAAATATAGGTAAAAAATCAAAATTATCTTATGCAGCTGAAATTTTTGCATGTGGACTAGAAAATGCATTTAAAAAACCTTTTTCTAATAACTTTTTTCGATATTTTCAGAAATAACCCCACTTTTGAATTATTTTTTGGAAAAAATTAAAATTTGACGGATAATGCGAATCACGTGACTACTATTTTTTTTCTTAATTTTCATCTCGATCGAAGCAGAACTTGATGCCAAAGTCAAATTTTGAATAAAGCTATTAATAACAAAAAAACCAATATGATGCGGACTTTACTGGCGACATTGTATATATACACCCTATTTCATTGATTTTTGCTCCCCAATTTTATAATTAAACCAAGAATTGTCCTATATTTGTTCCCCTACCTTAAACTCCACTCTAGCTCAGTGACATTCCGACAAATATAACAGTTAATTTGACAAATCTTTCCTTTTAAAAAGTGCATCAAGTCTAGACAGATTGCACGTGAAACCGGAAAATAGACACGTGTCTACGATGCCGTAAATCCAAAAAGGAAGCTCAAGATTTAGGGGGTTTGTTGCCGATGTTTTAGTTTGGAAAAGCGCGGATTACCGCCCAACTGCCGCCCTGGGAGCGATTCTACTGAGAACAACACATGCGAACAGATCTATCTTGTCTATATTGGGACTCCCTATTGTGTGATCGTATGGTATGATAATATTAAGGTGTTAAGAATAAAATAATGAACAGTTTCGGAACATATCTATAAAACGCATATTTTTAGAAAATGTACCACATAGACCAGGGTCGATAATTTTTGAAACAAAAAAAAATAATAGTAGGATGAAACCCATTGGAAAAGGAAGAGAATATAACAAAAATGACAGGAACCATAATTTACGGGAGATCCGAGGTCGGGAAGTGGAAGGGGGTAACTTTTTAAGGGTAGAAAACGATTTATCTCGATTTCCGGCAAAACTACAAGTCCTATGAAAAAACGTTAAATGGCAACGTTGTAGGTAATAAAAAGATCTACAACTGTTGTATTTATACTTTTTTCACATAACCTCAAAATTTATGTGAAAATTTCAATAAACCAAGTTTTTGGTTTTTTATTTTTATCTTTTACAAAAAAAAAATTTTTCTACGAAATTTCGTGAGAACTTACCTTTTTCTCAAAAAATGTAAAGAAACGAAAAAAACTCGAATCCGATTTTTTTTTTTTAATCATTATGTACAATTTTGAGCTATTTATTAAAATTGATACTTTAATTACTCGAATGTAACATGGAATCTTACGTTTTTCGAGTAATTAAAGTATAAATTTAAATAAATAGCTCAAAATTGTATGTACATAATGATTTTAAAAAAATTCTGATTCAAGTTTTTTTCGTTTCTTTGCATTTTTTGAGAACATTTACCATAGTAATGTATATTTTTTTACATCATCAGAAAGTAGAGATTTCAACGAACAAGAAGCCCACCGACTGTTTTAAAAAAGCAGATATTTTGACGTGAGAATTTTCGATTGAAAATTAGGGTGCTTTTTCGATTTTAAGTCAAAATAAGGTGAAAAAATAAATATTTTAAATAAAAAAAATTACAGTGTGTTTGGGACATAAAAAGGTAAGTTTTCACCAAATTTCGTGAAAAAAAAATTTTTTTTGTAAAAGATAAAAATAAAAAACCAAAAACTTGGTTATTTGAATTTTTCACATAAATTTTGAGGTTATGTGAAAAAACTGTAAATACAAAAGTTGTAAATCTTTTTATTACCTACAACGATGCTATTTAACGTTTTTCCATAGGACTTGTAGTTTTGCCGGAAATCGAGATAAATCGTTTTCTACCCTTAAAAACTCACCCCCTTCTACTTCCCGACCTCGGATCGCCCGTAAATTATTTTTCCTTTCATTTTTGTTATATTCTCTTCCTTTTCCAATGGGTTTCGTCCTACTATAATTTTTTTTTGGTTTCAAAAATTATCGACCCTTGTCTTTAAGGTGTTGAGAATAAAATAATGTACAGTTTCGGCAAATACCTATAAAACACATATTTTTAGAAAATGTACCACAATCATTGAGTCTCGTCGTAAAATTTCAAAAAAACACAGGTGTTTCTTTGCGCTATTTACCCTTAAAAACAACCCTCGCTTCAAAAATAAAGCGGTTTTCTGAATTTTGTAATCTGGGATATTACCCCTCGATTTAGCAAAAACCTTTTGTTTAGTCATGTGTATATACTAAAAGGTTGATAGTTTATGACTTGCTTTCGCTGTACCCCAATAACGCATATTGATTTTCACGTCAGGATAATGTAAAATCGGGAATAGAAGTTGATGCATTGGTTTACATTGGCGTAGATACATTTTAAATAGTAAAATTACAACAAAATAATATGTAAATAAAAAAAAATAATTTACCTACTATAAAAGTTGAAACAACGCTCTTGGCTTTTCCCTTTTTCCCGTTAAAAAAGATTCTATTTTCTACAAACTTTCATTGTACTAGGTATTTTGAGGAGTAGAGCAAAATAAGCCTTTTAAAACCTAACTGCAGCATGTCTTACACGTCGACTGCTGATATAGCTAATGGCAAGTCTTGTCGCTTTAAAGAAGCAAAAGGAAAGAAAGAAATTCTGTTAAAAAGTAACAGAAAATAGAAGTAAACGTATCTATTTAAACACTGCACTGAGGAAAATGATTTAATACAACAGGTTTGCTAAGACGTGGTCTGTATTGATAGCTTATTTTTTATTAACCCATATTAAATAAATTGCTAGTGTATCAAACCCGCGTTAGTGTTATATCAATTCCAAATTTGCTAGAACAGTGCTTTTATTGGTAGTAATCAGTTCCATCAGCAGCAGTCTTGTTGAATAATGAACTATACCACAGAAAATATAGCTATTGCGTAGCTATATTTTCTGTGACTATACTTTTAATACAGCAATTTTGTTAAGAAATAAATTGTATCTTCTCAATGCGACACATTTTGTTCCCAGTAAAGTGCTCTCTCTACAATTAAGAAAGCAGAACGGCGTCTCCAAAAACGAATTGTATCCGTTGGAACCTATAATCCATAAGATGTTGGTCCATCTGGTATAGTTTTTTTTTTGGATTTAGGAAAACAGAAAAAATAACCCTATAGCATTATTAGAATAACTATATAGAAGCTCTAATCGCTATATACAGGGTGTTACAAATTCGAAGTAACGGCATTGCTATCTCGGTAACTATAAGAGATAGAGAATTGGTTAAATTAAGGCAAAGTTGCGCATTTTTGTGCTGAATAATAAGCTAAAAACAAAATATTAAAATTCCGATTACTTCCGAAGATATACGAAATAAACTGAAAACATCATTTTTGGTTTTTATTTATTTGCGGCCTTATTACTAGTGATTTCAAAAAACCAAAAGCACTTTTTCATTGCACTTTTTTATGCTCTTCAAGAAACTAATTTTATTTTTTAGATACGACGTTTCGTTTTTTAGATACCAACATCAACATTAATTTTTTAAATACGGACCTGCACTTTTTATTGCATTTTTGAGTAGGTTTTGACGTTCCGAAACCAATAATGTTTCGCACTTGTCAGTAACTTATTTGCTGTAGGAGTTATTTGAAGTTTTTCAAAAATTAAAGAGTAGGCATTGACATTGAAACATTAGTAGTGTGCCTTGACTTTGACAACAGACAACAGTAATGTTGCTTAGGTTTGATATAACTTAAATTACCCAGTTACCTTTTAAAAATTATTTTTTTAAGGAGGAAAAACGCGGTATGCTTAATATTTATTACTTATGTCACTTAAACACAAAAAATGTATTTGCAACAATATCCCGAATACCCGCAACCTACCCCAGTATTGTTTTCAAGATTGGATAGGCGGTTAAGAGAGGATGGTACATTTAAAAAAGGTAGAAATAAATATGGAAGTAAAGTTAGTGAAGAAGACACAGAGACAGGCTACGCCGAATCTGGTACCAACAGGACGGGGCGCTGCCCCACACCACAAGGAACTTTTTAAATCAAGAATTTCCACAACGATGGATCGGAAATGGTGGTTTTATTGCCTGGCCAGCGCGGTCGCCCGACCGTCCGCCATTAGATTTTTATTTGTGGGGCGCATTAAAAAATGTAATATACAAAACCGAAATAAATACCCTAGAATTTAGAAATGCTTTTCGCATCATAACAAGGCGTACTTTATACAGGACAATAAATAAAATATCAAGGAAAATTAACAAGTAGTGTATTCATGTCAACGGCAATCTTTTTGAACATCTAGGAAATTAGACATTGTTGACTACTTACGAAATATTTTTGTCAGTTTAAATTTTTTAAATAAAGTTTTGAGTTGTTACAGAAAGGTGACTTTTATGAAAATCCAGAAAATCTGTTGTCAAAGTCAAGGCACACTACTGATGTTTCAATGTCAATGCCTGCTCTTTAATTTTTAAAAAACTTCAAATAAATCCTACAGCAAACAAGTTACTGACAAGTGTGACACATTATTGGTTTTGGAACGTCAAAACCTACTCAAAAATGCAATAAAAAGTGCAGGTCTGTATTTAAAAAATTAATGTTGATGTTGGTATCTAAAAAACGAAACGTCGTATCTAAAAAATAAAATTAGTTTCTTGAATAGCATAAAAAAGTGCAATGAAAAAGTGCTTTTGGTTTTTTGAAATCACTAGTAATAAGGCCGCAAATAAATAAAAACCAAAAATGATTTTTTCAGTTTATTTCGGATATCTCCGGAAGTAATCGGAATTTTAACATTTTGTTTTTAGCTTATTATTCAGCACAAAAATGCGCAACTTTGCCTTAATTTGACCAATTCTCTATTTCATATAGTTACCGAGATAGCAATGCTATTACTTCGAATTTGTAACACCCTGTATAAAATAGAATACTAATTGGAAAAACCGAAATCCTATTTTTAAAGTAGCAATTATTTTGTGTAGATGAGATTATAAAATCCATCCCATTGACATTCAAAATGTATGTCTCGTCGGCACATCCCGTTTGCAAATCAGTCGCCAAACTAAAATCCCCATCTGCCGGATCAACGGAAAAACTTCATTTCTATTCAATTGTTTCTTTGGATTCGTTTAGTTCCCGCGGGAGAGTCTCCGGGGTGTCTCGATACCAATACTGTTTGAGTCGACTGATGAATTTAAATTTTGTTGAGGATTTTCTAAACTATTTTTAAATAGACAAAGATAAATTGGTGAAAGCGATTTTGATGATTATATGGGGTTTTAGCTAGTTTGTCAAATAACTATATATACCTTAATATTTGAAGGGGGTAGGGGGGGCAGGAGAGAGGCTTTCCTCGGATGGCGCTCATCGGGCCACAAAAGGCAATAACAAATTGTTGCAAATCCTCGTTACATTTAAAACTTGTTATTAAGAGGAGTGTGGTACAGTTGACGACAGATAATTTCGTACACTAAACTGTGACACAGTAAATGCAACTTTTTTACCGTTATCACCTTTGCAACGTGTTAATTGTTATCATGATATCTGTCAAAGTATTGTCATTATCTTATTTAATTTAAAAATGCCTCATTTAAGTATTATTAAAAAAGCAAGGATAATATGTTCAGTAGACATAGGGTGGTCTTATGGAAAAATAGTTTATCATTTTAGAGTACCTAGAAGAACTGTTCAAGGAATTGTAAAAAGATGGCGCTATCATCAATCACTTGAAAGGTCGGTTGGGTCTGGTTTAAATAATAGAAAATCATCAAATGGAGAAGACCGAAATTTGGTGGAGTATTTGGGGCAAAATCCATTTAAAACTGCAGTATCCGCTATGCATATAATAGGATTAACTGCTTCATCTAGAACTGCGCAACGCCGAGTAAGACAATGCTCCGAATTAAGTAATCGAGCGGCTGCATCCAAACCGTTTTTAAAAAATAGTGATAAAGAACAAAGAATTGAGTTTGCTATGCAATATTTACCAGAAAATGTTTTTTTTTTTGCAAAATGTTATCTTTTCCGATGAGAAAACTTTTCAGTCTAGTCTACATATTATAATGGAAGGATTCGGGTATATGTATAGACCACCAAATTCCCGATATAATGAGATGTATACTCAAAAAAAGCAAACCAGTGGACGTTTCTCCGTTAATGTGATAATAGATTAGTGTTTACGGTGCAGGTGTATGCTGGAATATTGGTGGAACACTAAACAGTAATATATATATATCTTCAGATTTTGGAAAATGTTTTTCTTCCTTCTGCCGCGATAGTTTTTGAAGGAAATAACTTTCAGCAGCCCTGTGCATACTGCAACAGATATAGGAAACTGGTTTAGACAAAACAACGTAACATGTCTGCCTTGGTGCTCAAGAAGTCCTGATTTAAATCCAATTTAAAATGTTTAAGGATTGATGGTAAAAAAATGTACAAAATAAATTTTTAACCACAGAAGGAAATAGAGTTATTTGATAAAATAGAAGAAATTTGGGAAGGGCTAACTCCGGATTACACCAGAAGTATTATTTTGTCAATGCCAAGAAGATGACGATCAGTGTTAGAATCCAATGGCGCAGCAATTAAATATTAGTATATTGTTGGTTGTTTGTTAATAAATTTAACCTTTTTGGCTTCATACTTTTGTAGTTTTCCTGGTATTATTTTAGAATTTTCTTATTTCGCGGCTGTAATTTAAACACAAAAATATTTAGAAATAACCATTATTACTTATGGTAAAAAATCGTACATACAATAATTTACAGCTATGTATATAGCTGGTGTTCTATCCAGGTATAAGCAGCAAGGTGAGAAGCCCGTTTTACCCAATTCTGTTGTAATTGAACTGTACGAGTAAACCGAAATGGGTTGCAAAAAAATTGTTTTAAATAGTTACTTATTGAATAATAATAATAATTTATGTTAAAACATCAACTTTAAACCCAGTTAAAAGAAGAATAAAAAACCCTTATCTTCAATTTACCTCAGGGGTAAATCCATTAAGGTCTAATCAAAACTAAAAGGAAAAGAAAAAAGACAAAAAATAACAGTATTGATTACTATTTAGATAAGGTTTCTAAGTAGGAAAGACGTTGCGATTCCAAATAAAAGGGACAATAGATACGGGTTAGAAAAGGATAAACTACGATAAAATACCGGATTTTCCAGGTTTTCCAGGCCATCTTGATAAGCCCGATTGCTTTACGCCGCTTTTTTCCCTCATTTTCCTGATGAACTGCGGAAAAACATTGATACTATATTTACCTGAACTGAAATTAAATTGAAATAGGGCGAGAAAGATATGGAAATCGAGGTTATTCAAATAACAGTGGATTAAATAAAAGGTGAATGTTGTTTTAGGCATTAGGGTGGGTGCCTTTTTGCAGAAATGTATGGAAATGAGGAAGAAAATGCGTTGGATTTATCTTGAAATTTATTGGAATGATAAAATGTCTACCTATGTCATTATGGAAGGCACTTCTGCTAACACTGGTGACGAATGTCAATAATTAAGCTACACAGTAATAAAAACAAGTATGCATTTATTTAATTCTGAAGACCTTGTTAATACATGCTCATTATAGATTTTTAAATTTGCAGGTTTTATTATTGAAAAAGTTAAAGCAACGCCAAAAATTGTGTTAAAAAGTAACAGAAAATGGAAGTAAACGTATCTATATTAAATACTGCATTGAGGAAAATGATTTAATACAACAGGTTTGCTAAGACATAATTTGTATTGATAGCTTATTTTTATTAACCCATATTAAATAAATTGTTAGTGTATCAAACCCCCTTTAGTGTTATATCAATTCCAGATTTGCTAGAACAGTGTTATTAATAGTAGTAATCAACTCCATTAGCAGCACAGACTTGTTGAAATAACGCGCTACTTTTATTACAGCAATTTTGTTAAGAAATAAATTGTATCTTCTCAAGGTGACGCATTTTGTTCCCGGTAAAGCGCTTTCTCTACAATTAAGAAAGCAGACGTTCGTGGGGGGTACGTAGCGATCGGCAATCGCCGCGCGCCGTAATTGTTGCGCCGGTCACATCGTTGTTCGCAGTCTTCTAGCTGTCCTGTCAGTAAACTATGTTGCATAGTAGATAATCATATGCAATGTTAAACGACAAGAACTGAAATTTGAAGTTTATTCATGATACCAATACCTGTTTTAATTCATTTATTTTTACTTTGTATTTAAGTTTTTTAAACTTTGCCTGTCGGGTAAAGCAATAGAAGATTCTTATTTCGCACAATCCATCATTAGTATGGAACTTTATAACCTATGGACGAATTTGACCATCTCAGTAAACCATGCTGCATAATAGATAATAATATGCAATGTTAAACGACAAGAACAATATCACACTAGAAGCTATTTAAATTTTTGAGAACTACAGTACTGATTTTTAGTGGTAAGTGAATTTTTATAAGGAATAGAAGGCTTTTTTTTCAATATTTTAAGGCTACTGGAGGGTGTTAAAAATTGCATAAGAATTGCTATTGGCTATAGGCTTTACATTAATAATTCTTTGACAAGCAATTTATTAAAATCTTCTTTCTTCTTTAATATACAGCTTAGACTTTCAAACTCCAATCAGAGAAAGCAATATTTCACAGACTCTAAACGAAAAAATATAGTGAACTCCTAAACCATAACAAAGATATTCAATTTAAACTCCCAAAGAAGTTTTAGAGTTTTATTATCCTAAATCGACTGATAACAACGTAACTGCGACACGTTTTCCTGTTAAGAAAAACGATTTCCCGAAAAAGTTTTCTTTCCTGAATGGTCGAATAGCATCGCTAGGATATGGGGATTAAGGGGAGTCGATACAATGGGGCTAAATAGATGTGCTTTATGTCTGTACGTCCGTAAAGTCAGAAAAGGTTTTTTAAAGGAATCGTAGATATGGGATATGAATGAAATATTAATTTTTTAATACTTTTATCGTCATTTTTATTCTTTTATAAAGTCTGTATGGGCCTCTAATTTATCTCTACTATTATAATATTATTAATATTGTGTTAAGTTATTTTGGTCAGTATAGAAATGGAGGGGGTAAGTTTCCAACGCAACCGCCAGAGAAAAATATTTTAACAATTTTAGACAGATTCTATGCTTGGACCAAATAAACATGTGCTTAGGCATTTACGAACATTTTTGTGTCTAGGGGGTGGAAACAGTGGTATTCCTAAAAAGTTTAATTAGAAAAAATATTTTCGGTTCGAATTTCTTTAAACTCAGCTTCAATACTACAATACCGTGCGAGCAAAAATTATTTGCATCAAAGAGGGCCTTGCATCTAAGGACGTAATGCTTAGCCGTAGAGCTTAATACCTGTTGGGTGTCAGTAACTACCTGAATTAACAATCAATCAGTTATTCCGCCATATTTAACAGTCGTTATAAGTAATTTGATTCATCGCTAATTTTTCCAATTTCTTGAATAATTCACACAATGGGCTTTATGGAACAGCACAAAACATTCATGGTTGAAGCGTATTTTCGAAACGGGGTTAGAGTAAATGGTGAGTGGCAATAGAATCCGGGTTTGTGCATGGACGATTTTCACGAACATTTTCCTAACGTTGCTTTTATTGCTGGGGATTTTTATAATTGCCTGAAAAGAACTGTGGCTGTGTTTAGGGAAACAGGTTCTATACAACACAAAAAAGGAGCAGGAAGACCATCTGTAAGAAAAGAAGAACTTGTTCCAAACGTTCGTGAAATATGCAAAATACGCCAACAAATTGTATAAGACGCCTGCCCCAAGAAGTGGGAAGATCTTATGGAACATGCAGGACTATTCTTAAGAAGCAGCTAAATTTATTTCCTTATAAAGTGCAAGTATTCCAAGAAATACAAGCTTCTTTCTGTATATTCTTACTTTGCTAATTTTGTAAACAACAAAAATAAATTTGTATTTGTCTACTTATTTTATTACTCATTAGTTTGAATTTTAATTTAGATTTGGTTAGATATATCGTCCCCATATCATTGTGATCTACACCAAGCCCTACGTTTTTTAATCTAAGCCCTCTTTGATGCAAATAATTTTTGCTCGCACGGTATATAATTAATAAAATTCTTATTTTTCCCAATAAAAATGGGGCTAAATGTTAAACAGTTTAAAACACGTATTCTTTAGCTTAGCTTCCTGGTCCTTGGCGATTATACTATTGTTACTTCGTGCCTAAAAAATAATTTAAATTCTTATTTCGTAAAAGAATGCCAAAAAGTGCCTTCAAAGAATTATGTCTCCCGTTAGACGGGCCTTAATAATTTTTTTATTGTGTCGACAAACAATCGGGAGCAATTAAAATCCTCCCTGTTTTGTGACTTTTTTTTTTAATTTTTAGCTCCATCAAAAAAGTGTATCCCGATGGGGATTTATGTAGTACGTCATGAAAAACTCCGTTTAATAATAAATGAAACCAGGCTAACTGTCAGCAAAGATAAAAACAGGGGTGCCAACGAAAATCCTTTAATCTAAATAAAATATACATCGGAAAATTTGAACAGCGAAGTTTTTCAATGCTACAACAGAATTTTGTATATTTTTCTTGTATAAAATACGATTTCGGAGAAAATTAAATTGAAAATGTTATATATTTATTTTAATGCGAAGATTTTGGTTTGGAAAATGTATGTATGAACCAATAAAATCATTATAATATGTAAAAACATACAGTTTGGCTTTTCGGAAATTCACAATAGCTATACTTTCTACACTAAACAGGATATCAAAAAATCAAAAATACCATCGCTGCCACTAATAACTTTGTATTAACTAACCTTAGGTACCAATCGTACTCTGGTATTCACAGGAGGTCGCCCATCATCCATTGCAAGGACACTTTTTAAAACGAGAGTTTAAAATTAACTGATGAAAGTGTGACTACTCAAAAATTTACCTTGTAGCGTTGATTTTGCCCAAATTAGCGATGGTCCTGTCACACCTGTCTATGTAATTAGCAATAAAGCATTATATCATATTTCGCCATTAAATTGTTGAGACTTACTGCCCTTATTAATCATCTAAAGCACTAAAAAACACTGAAAATAACATAAAACACTTCAAATTACTCCAACAGGTAGCCATTTTTGCAAATGCAAACCACAGAAAAGGAACAGGGTGCGATGCAAACGTCAAAGTTCCTGAAAGCGCCACCAAGCGACCCCTGTTCCAACCCTTTCATTCATAAATTGTATTAGACTATCTTTGTTTATCTTATTTACAAAAGACAAAGACAATATTCGTCCAAGATGGCCCAGTCCAATTATCAATGAAGTTTCATGGCGGAATTAGTGTTTTGTCTTGTTTCAAAGCATGTTAGTAGAAAGAGATGCTATATAGGTTAAATGTTTATGAATGGAATTTTTACTACGTGACCTTCCTAAGAATTTATAGTACTACGACAACTTTATGAATGAAAGTTGGGTTGTAAAGGGTAAAATGGAACATAATTTGGATGCTGCTTTTAAAAAGTTTTTAAAGTACTTTTAAATGTATTTATAAAGTGACTTTTGCAATTTTTAGGTTAATTTTCTTTAAAGCCATATTTTGTTACGTTTATATTGGCAAATAAACATTTAAAATACTTTGTCACATTTGAAAATATCTGTCTTATACGCACACCACCCCAAAATAATTGATTTCCTACAAGGTTGTAGGATTTTAAGGCGACCATGTCCACGTTTACAACAAAAATAGACTTTCAGCAATAAAAGAACTGAAGTCTCGCCTATAGTTACATATCGTTTTACAAAAATATTTAAAGCAATAAAGAAAAACTTTACGTTTACATATCCTACATTTATTATGATGCATTGCATTTTATAATCTATGGACGAATTTATCTCAGTGAACCATGTTGCATAATAGATAATAATCTGTAATGTGAAACGACAGGACCAATATCACACTAGAAGCTATTTAATTTTTGAGACCTATAGTACTGATTTTTAGTGGTGAGTATATGCTTTATTCACCGTAGCAAACAAATATGATGGTGATTAATGTCAAGCTTCATTACAACTGCCAGTCGAAACTATTACAGTATATGAAAACAGATTACACCCCCAATAGAACTTGATAATTACTGTGAGTATTAAGAGCAATAATGGCTATAAACAATTGTATGGTGGTATTAACTCATATTTCCTATTGGCTAAATTACCGTGATATTAACACTACACAACGGTCTAGCAATTTTCGTTGTCTTACAGTAGGAAACCGCGTTGCTGTCACATATAGTATTAAACAGTTGTACAAAAAGTATGTGAATTCTTATAAGAAACAGAAGACCTTTTTCTCAGTGTAAATGGCACTACCGCACTTGTGATACCTCGCTTATCCAAAATGCTTTTCATCGATACCAAAATTGATGAGATATTGAACTACGAAATGTTGAGACAGTGTTTTAAAAATTGCCACTCAAGACAAATTAAACATAGAACATGATGGAACCCAAGAATATTTCTGATCAGGAACGTTTCAAAGGGACATTAGATGAAAGGTTTTTAAGTTAAACAATTTTGTTGGATCGCTTTGAAATAGGAAATGCATAAATACGTTGCTGTGTTTTTGTAAACACACCTTGATGATTTTGATGTGTGAATCGCTTTGACTTCAAATTCGAAAATAAACTCCGGGCAATCTGAAACTTTTAAATTATTATTGTTTGTTGCATGTATAAATATTTATTTGAACACAATTTGCTATTCGAAAATCGTTTGCCCTCCCGGAAGGCTTTCAGTTATGCTTCGTTAAACCATGACCATTTTTTTTTATTTATGATCGAGCAGAAGCACTATAGGAAAAATCCTTTAAGGCGCTCTGGGAGCGGTGCGTGTGCGAAGAAAGCGATTCACGTTTTTCTTGAATCGTTGGAGGTTATATTCGGTTGGAAACACGGTCTCAGAAAGGCCGTTCCACAAAGATGACGTCCTCCAAATGAAAGAGTTCTGAAACAATGATGTTCGGGGTGTACTAAGTTGAACCACATAGGGATGGGCGGCAGTGGTTCGTCGTGTGTTTCTGCTATGCATTACTCTAGGTGGAATCGAGCGGGCAATATCTGTCGAACACTTGCCATGGAAATATCTATAGAAGAGAGTCAAATCACCAACCTGTCTTCGATGTTCTAAGCTGTCGAGGTTCTTAGTCAGCTCGTGGTCGCCGATTAGACGAACGGCTCTCCTTTGGATGGAATCCGACAGACCATGACCATGAAACCCATTTATATTTTATCTTTCAGTTTAACAAATGTATGCATACACACTTTTTTACTGTGTAGAGTTACCGTTTTTACCTTAGAAGCATTAATTGTAGTCGTAAAACAAATATGCTAAACAGCTATAACTAACAATCATTTTGAACTTATATGACAGCAAAATGGCACTAAATAGCCCTTCCCTCATTTTAAAGTATAACGAATTTGCCAGATCCCTGTGACATTGATCTCTTCGATCCAGACAAATCAACAAATTCAATCTGGCCGGCTGAACGCCAACAGGGGCGTGCAATAGAATTCAGCAATTTTTATTAAAATATTTTTATATTGAAAATGGGATTGTTCAAGTTTCAAGTGGGTGAAGCAAGTGTCAGAAAGTGTAGCGGTATCTTCATCTTTCTTCTCCTAAGACCCGGGATAACTCAGGTCCTCCTTAACACCAGTTATTATTGCATATGCATGCTATACATCCTAAAGTTTGCAATCGTTGCTTCACAGTAACCAGTGAGGCAAATTCTTTGAGTGCACTTGTTGTTTTAATGTTCTCATTGCAAGTTCCGTTTCCTGCTTTGAGCTTTGAGTATAGCGATCTTATGCGTGTTCATACACCCCCTGATGTTTAAGTACCAAGACAAGCTTCTCTTCTTTTCTTGTTGAAAGCTTTTCCAGCACTTTAACACACTTTTTAATTAGCCTGGTTGCTGGGTAATAGATTCCATATCCTGGACACTCTTTTACCTCATCTAGGTCTGCAGTCCTGGAAATGACCGAAGCATCTTGCTATACCTAATACTATCGTGTATACAGTGTTTTATATGAGTATTCGTTTATTTTTAGGTAAACCAAGTCTAGTTTTTGTTGACTGTATTCCAGGTTTGCATCCAGGAAAGTATCAGGGGCGTGAACGTCATGCCCCTGTCGACAAACACCAATGGCGCTTCGATCGCTGTTTATTTAATGATATAGACTTATAAATCATATTTCGTATTAATCCCCCATAAGCCATAATTCAATGTGGCATTAAGAGATAGGATTTTCGTTGATTTATCGGCTATCACGGATGGAAATCGTCAGTCAGAGAGGCGTTAGGCAAATACTGTATCCGTTTTTACCGTTTTCACGTTATGTATTAATGGATATCATGCTTGACTTTTTACCTTGAACTTTTATATCGACATTTATGTATCCATCCCTTTGGTTTAAAACTCAATCTCTGGCCATTTTATTTAAGCTAATAATTATAATTAAAAAATTTCCATTAAAACCGCCTGGTTCAAAAATTTCAAAACTTTAATTATTCAATTTCGTCACTGCCAGATCGGACAATGTGAAAAACTGTTAAAGGGTTGTTCTCAGGTAATATAGAAGTATGTCCCCTATATGTTAATGTTTCTTGTTAGATTTTAAGCTATGGCTAATTTTAGCCCTTATTTTTCACATTTTAGTTTTTAAGTCCCTTCCCAACCAAAAATTACTTTTGGTTGAACAGGAGAAACAGTAAAACCGGTTTATACATGCGACTCGTCTCCTCTTACTTACGTCTATGCAGCTTTAGACAAGGCAATCTTAGTGCTTGTATAAAATCTGGATAAGCGTACAGTCATATAATTTCATATGAATCAGGCCCGTAACCAGGTTTCTGTTTTGGGGAAGAGGCTCACAGGAAAAATATTGCACCAAAAAATGTCTAATATCATTAGTGTACAGTTTACATTACAGTCTATATTTTATAGATCAATCAAAAAGTGTCTAGAAGGGGGGGGGGGGGGGTAGGTGTCCCCCTATAGCGCTACATGCCTAATATGAATTTATTCGAATTTATTTTTTATTTGTACGGTAAAAATTACAGCAACTCGAGGAATAGCCCTAAAATAAAAATAAATAATAGGGCTTATTGGCAATTTCAATTCCAATGTTTGCCATTAGGCCTACAAATTTATATAATGTGTTTTCAATAGTAATTTTGTGTAAAAACGATAAAACGGCTCCATTTGCTTTTATAATCGTATAATGCCCTGCTTAACTTGTTTGTTTTTGAGTTTCGATTTACGACAAAAGGATTTGTATACATAATATTTACGATGGCTAAGTCAAGATAATTTTTTTGCATGTCTAGTTTTGTATAGAGCACTTTCATTCAATTTAAGTTAGTTATGTTTATAATTATTCTAGCTATACCCTGCGCGCGTTGCTACGCTACGTATTAGTACCCGGCATCCGTCGAAACCTTCCTCGGCCTACACACAACAACTCACCAAATTTTTATCGTAATGGGATAAATGGTATAGGAACGCATACAGGACATACAGACAGACAGACACACATTCATCACTACATAGTATAAAACAAAGTCGCTGTCTGTCCGTCCCTATGTATGCTTAAATCTTTAAAACTACGCAACGGATTTTGAAGCGGTTTTTTTTTAATAGATAGAGTGATTCAAGAGGAACGTTTATAATATGTATAATACATGCATAATATTGTAGAGAAACAATGATAAATTTAGAGGTTTCTAATGCGATGTCGTAAATAAACACATGTTAGACCCGCGTGCGAAGCCGGGGCGGGTCGCTAGTTTTTATATATATAGATTAATGAATTTATTTGTTATTTGGGATTTCGTAAAGGGTTATACAGGGTGATTCATTAAGGGTGGCGACCGGCCATATCTCGGAAACTACTAGGCATAGAAACTTGGAGAAAAAAACATTATAATTAAAGCGGTCATGAGAAAATTCTGGAAATTACTTTTAAGTTCCTCATTTCGCCGCAAGAGGGCACAATTAAATTTTTTTTTTTTAATTCTAAATTTCTCCGAAATTTCCCATATTAAGGTATAACTCTCATTACATCATCGAAAAGCTTAGACAATTCTGCGTCATTTTGGTTTAAGGCTCATTGGCGTACCGGTCTTGATAAGAGTGGGGAAAGCTATTGAATGTGCAAACATTAAAATCGCTGTAACTTGTAAACGACTTATCCGATTTTACTAAATTTAAGCTTTTTTGGAAGAATATTGAATTGTCGTATCTAATGGTACTAGATAATTTCTAATAAGATTGCTAGAGGGCGCAATTTGTAATAATAACAGTTTTTTCGATTTTATCCCGGAAATTCAAATCATACGGTATAACTATGACATCATAATCGAAAAGTAGATGAAATTTGCAAGAAAAGATGTGAAGACCGCAGTTCGATATCTTTGTTCGTTTCAGAGTTATTGCCAAAACAATAATTTTTAATACAAATTGCGCCCTCTAGCAATTTTATTAGAAACTATCTTGTATCATTGGATACGACAATTGAAGGTACTTACCTTTCTCTTCCAAACAAGCTTAAATTTAGTAAAATTGGTTAAGTCGTTTAGAAGTTACAGCGATTTTAATGTTTACAGTTTCACTTGATAAGATCTATTGAAAGTGTAAACATTAAAATCGCTGTAACTTCTAAACGACTTATCCGATGTTACTAAATTTAAGCTTGTTTGGAAGAATCTTGAATTGTCGTATCTAATGGTACAAGATAGTTTCTAATAAAATTGCTAGAGGGCGCAATTTGTATTAAAAATTATTGTTTTGGCAATAACTCTGAAACGAACAAAGATATCGAACTGCGGTCTTCACATCTTTTCTTGCAAATTTCATCTACTTTTCGATTATGATGTCATAGTTATACCGTATGATTTGAATTTCCGGGATAAAATCGAAAAAACTGTTATTATTACAAATTGCGCCCTCTAGCAATTTTATTAAACACTATCGTGTACTGTTGGATACGGCGATGGAAGATACTTACCTTTCCCTTCCAAACAAGCTTAAATTTAGTAAAATCGGATAAGTCGTTTAGAAGTTACAGCGATTTTAATGTTTACACATTTAATAGCTTCCCCCACTCTTATCAAGGTCGGTACGCCAATGAGTCTTAAACCAAAATGATGCAAAATTGTCTAAGCTTTTCGATGATGTAATCAGAGTTATACCTTAATACGGGAAATTTCGGAGAAATTTAGAATTAAAAAAAATATTTAATTGTGCCCCCTTGCGGCGAAATGAGGAACTTCAAAGTAATTTCCAGAATTTTCTCATGACCGCTTTAATCATAATTTTTTTTCTCCAAGTTTCTATGCCTATTAGTTTCCAAAATATGGCCGGTCGCCACCCTTAATGAATCACCCTGTACAAATTTAAATTTTAAAAAAATTAAATCTTTTCCGCAGCGACTCAATTCAGTATATAACCTTAACCTCTGTAAAACTAGACTTTTTTTTAATTTATTTTACAAACACTTCAATTTAGAGCCTTAATGATTTGTTCCATTCTCTCTAAACATTTCAGCCTTAATTATAAGAGCTTATACACACAAACAGACATTGATTTTCAAATAAGTTAAAGCTCTCTACAGAGAGACGGTCGAAATGGAAGTAAACAGACAAATACCGTTTGAAAATTTGAGCTTTTGCGATTTGAAATCGTCCTAAATCAATAGAGAACTCTTTTACGCTTTTGTTGATCGTACGTTTCAGTCTTCGTCATCATCAAAAATGGGAAAATTTTAGGGCAAATATGAGCCATATAATTTTCAATAATATTGTTATTGAAGTGAAAAAAATAAATCTGTCTGGAAGTCTGGAACGAGGTACATAATAATTCGTAAAACTGATTTAGATTCTAGGTAATTATTATTTATTTCAGTATGACGATTTTTTTTTAATATGGCCAAAACCATTTTTTATACTCTAATTTTTTAAAGTTTAGATATTAATATTTTTGTTATTTGCCTTACTTAACAAAGGTGTGAGGATAGATATTCGGGAATAAAATCAACAACTTTTTGTAAAATAAGGTCTCAAAACGCTATTTTGCTCAAAAAGGTCGATAATTTTGTCCATTCCGCACCTTAAAAACCAAGGCAATTTTTTATGCTAAAAAGTAAGAATAAATTATGCATTATATATTAACAAAACTTAAATTACAACAGGACGTCTATTCTCGAAATAGGCGAATGATCATTTCAAGAGAAGTGATTACTTTTTCTCTTAAAAATGTTTAAACTGTATTCTTGAAACTTAAAATTACTATTCAATTACATACGATGTGAGCATATGATGTGAATTGTCCCTTCTCGCGAGAGAGCGTTCACTTCTCTTAAATTGGAGAATAGACGTCCAGATCTTCAAAAAATATATCTTGTGTGAATAAAATCTTGAAAAAACTAAGAGGAAAATTTATTGACCCAAATATAAAAATAATATTTTGGGATATATTTTTCATTGGTATAAATGCCCCTAGAATATTTTAAGGAAATTTAAGAACGTTTCGAGTCTTTATAAAAAATAGACTGAAAATATTAATTGGGTGCCTCAACTTTTTTTTTAACCGTTTTTACAAAAGGTGCGGACTTGACACTTAAGGTGCGGATTGGACATCGTATATGGTTAAATTCGATTAAATCAATATAAAAAGGTAAAGAACTATTTATTAAAAACCAAAATGTAAATTTCAAATAAGTACTAAGAAAAGACAACATTACCATTAACCAACACCGATAAATACTTATTTATGTCAAATCCGCACCTAACTGTCCAATCCGCACCAACGTAAAACAGGCACGGAACGGACGGTGCCGAATGGACATTTTTTGACTTTTTAATTTATTCACAAATTCTGGCAACGCTGATTCGAATTATTCTTAGGTTATGTTTTGCCGACCTAAAAATGCACCATACCATAATCTATTTTTCTAAAAGAAATACGTAAGGTAAACGGAAACTGCGGTGCAGAGAGGACACGCAAGAAAGTGAGTATTTTTTACTTTCTTTTTTTAATTAACTGTTTTGCCAATATATAGTAAAAAACGGGTACTTACCAATATCTTTAGGTGGCGCACAACACTATAACAAAACCAGAAATGATAAAAACGCACTGATACCAAACTGACGCTGTCTTAATGTGTGGATTTCGTAGGTGCGGAATGGATATTTTTCCGAGGTGACAGTCCTAGAAAGCTAATAGTGCAAAGACTATTGCGGGTTATCTCGGTTATGTCATTGAATATTTTAGTAGAAAGAATAACCAAATCTATGATATATTGTTTTTAATATAATTGTATTTTGATCAAACAATTAAATTGTATCCAATTTAGCAGTTGCTACTTAGGACAGGTGCGGAAGTGGACAAGAAGGCTCTTTTTTTATTTTGTACTCTAAGTGTCCTTTTTATTGAAAACTAAATTAGTTTATTTATATAAATAATAGCTTGGGCTTTTATATGAATTCTCGACTTTTTGAACAAGGAAGGACAGTTGTATTTCCGTTATGGCCATATTAAAAATAATCATCGTATAGTATAAAAAGTAGTTCGGGTTTGTTCGGGTTTGTTCGGGTTTGTTCCGCATTTTGCCGCAAGAGGGCGTAATTGAAAAGTAAATTTTTAAATTTTACATAACTCCGAAAATTCTACATTAAGGTATATGTTTGATAACACCATTTTAAAGCTTGGACAATTATGCATCATTTTGGTCTTATGCTCATTGGCGTACCGACTTTAATAAGAGTGGGGGAAGCTGTTGAAAGTGTAATCATTTAAATCGCTGTAACTTATAAACGACTTATCCGATTTTAGCAAACTAAAGACTGTTTGGACGAGAAATGTATGCACTTTGACCAATCGTATTTAGTTGTCCATAATAGTTCTCAAAAAAAATGCTAGAGGGCGCAATTTGCAATAACAATACATTTTTTGATTTTCCTCCGAAAAAATAAATCATACGGTATAATTATGATACCATAATCGAAAAGTAGATGAAATTTGCTAGAAAAAATATTAAAACCGCAGCTCGATATCTCCGTTCGTTTCTGAGTTATTGCCAAAACAATGATTTTTAACACAAATTGCGCCCTCTAGCAATTTTATTAGAAACTATCTTGTACATTGGATACGACAATTAAAGGTACTTACCTTTCTCTTCCAAACAAGCTTAAATTTAGTAAAATTGGTTAAGTCGTTTAGAAGTTACAGCGATTTTGATGTTTACAGTTTCACTTGATAAGAGTGGGAGAAGCTATTGAAAGTTTAAACATTAAAATCGCTGTAACTTCTAAACGACTTATCCGATTTTACTAAATTTAAGCTTGTTTGGAAGAACCTTCAATTGTCGTATCTAATGGTACAAGATAGTTTCTAATAAAATTGCTAGAGGGCGCAATTTGTGTTAAAAATTATTGTTTTGGCAATAACTCATAAACGAACGGAGATATCGAGCTGCGGTTTTAATATTTTTTCTAGCAAATTTCATCTACTTTTCGATTATGCTATCATAATTATACCGTATGATTTATTTTTTCGGAGGAAAATCAAAAAATGTATTGTTATTGCAAATTGCGCCCTCTAGCATTTTTTTTTGAGAACTATTATGGACAACTAAATACGATTGGTCAAAGTGTATACATTTCTCTTCCAAACAGTCTTTAGTTTGCTAAAATCGGATAAGTCGTTTATAAGTTACAGCGATTTAAATGATTACACTTTCAACAGCTTCCCCCACTCTTATTAAAGTCGGTACGCCAATGAGCATAAGACCAAAATGATGCATAATTGTCCAAGCTTTAAAATGGTGTTATCAAACATATACCTTAATGTGGAATTTTTGGAGTTATGTAAAATTTAAAAATTTACTTTTCAATTACGCCCTCTTGCGGCAAAATGCGGAACTTGAAAATTATTTACAGAATTTTCTCATGGCCACTTTTATTATCATTTTTCTTTTCCTGAGTTTCTATGCCCAGTAGTTTCCGAGATATGGCCGCTCTTCGACCTTAATGAAACACCATGTATGTACTTTTTTATTTTTTAAAAAACATGTTACAGAATTAAAGAAATAAATACAGTTTATTCTATAAAATAATTAATAATTAGTTGTTAATAACTGTCAAAACCGGACAGATCCTTGTTGGTAAATTTCAAAACAGGACAAATCCATCTGATTTTTTTCAAAATAACGGTTGTTTATTAAAATTTAAGAATAAAATTCTACTAATTGATAGCTATCATATTTTCCAAATTATCATAAAAAAAGTAGACCATTCCGCTTCTTTTTTGAGAAATGACGGTTTTTGCACGAAGTTAAGTTCTCAGGATATAAAAAAATAACTATGAAATGAAAGACCTATGAAAAGCATACTTTGAAGGGGCCGTCAATGTGGGCCCCTCGCGCGGGGATGTTTGATACGCCACTGGTTATTCGTTATTAGAACTACGTAAAAAGTAGTGGGCAATGTAATACTTTTTGTGTATACATTTTCAAATTTTCAATCTCTTGTACAAATAATAAGGAAGTGCTGCTTTATATTTATTTCTTCATCAATATTAATAATGTTAATTAAAAAGATCAAACATCCTTTGGGCCTTATCAAATAAATGAAATTCGCAAGTATGTTTTAAATTTAAGGAGTTAAATGATACAAACATTTCAAAACTTTTCACTTTGCCTGGTTTGCCGTTTTCAATTTTAAACTAAATCGGGAATAAATAAATAAAAATTGAAAAAGTTCTGCCAAAAATGTTTTTCGGTACTTGTAAACACGTTGCTTTTGGAATCGAGGTGGCTGTTTTTTGCGGCTACCCCCAAATTGGAAGCTTTTGTTGCTGAAAACATCAGAAGTTTTTTAATCAAGAGAAAACTACGATATAAACTCAACGGGAAAAAGTTTTAATTTTGTTTTCCGTTCAAGTGATTTTTGGTACAAGAACATTTTATTTTGTTTACCCGGTTAGAAAATATTTCGTTGGAAGGTTAAAGTTTGTATTTTAAATTAAATAAAATCTACCCAAATAATATGTTTCATTAATACAACAAGAGTTTTTCACTAAACAAAAAATAAAATGGGGAAATTGAGAAAATAAATAAATAAAATACTATTTGTGTGCTGTAATAAATCCAATGTTGCATTATACCTATTCTAAACATTTTAACACCCAATTTCCTAGTTTTTACGATAATTTCGTAGGCAGCATATGTTAAAAAGCGAAAAAAACTCTTGCTCCATCCATAGCTTATATTTATTTACAAGCACAGGCACAAAAATTGCATAATAACGACTACGTTACGTCGCAGTATACGCCTTGCTTAGCCGGTGAAATATTTTTATGAACCTGTCGCCTAGATCGTTCGTTTTTAAAATTTAAAATTCGCCCTATGAATATTTGACGAAAATAATGGGGTTCAGAGAGAATTACAGCGTTAAGAGTCCCACAATCCTAATATAAAGTGTTTCGTATCAAAGTTCATAGAGCGGTCCAAGTTCAACCCATTCTTCGCAAGTATGACGTTGTTGAGGTGGAACACCCCTAGCAGTCTGCATTTGAAAAAATAGTTTTCGGGAGTGTTACTACATTATTTTTTCGGCAAGCGTCCCAGACCAGGCCGGAAAACCAAGTTAGTTCTAGAACGGCTATGATGAACGGGTCTAAACGGCTAATAAACGGCTAATGAGCGAAAAACAAGGGAGCTAATATTTGACCGCCTTAAATTTCGTATACTATTTCCTAAGTTGCGCCATCCCAACCACCCTGTATATTCAGTGTGACCAGTAAAGTCCGCATATGGGATTTTTTTTATTAATAGCTTTATTCGAAATTTGACTTTAGGATCAGGTTCTGCTTCGATCGAGATGAAAATTAAGCAAAAAAATAGTAGTCACGTGATTCGCATTATGTGTCAAATTTTAATTTTTTTCAAAAAATAATTTTAAAATGGGGTTATTTCTGAAAATATAGAAAAAAGTTATTAGAAATTTTTTTTTTTAACGCAGTTTCTAACCCACATGCAAAATTTCAGCTGCATAAGATAATTTTGATTTTTTACCCACCACTGAAATTTATTTTCCACTTAATGAACACTTTACTGATGACACTGTGTCCTTTTTTGTCTTAATATTAAGGTGTATTACTTTCAGACACAAACTACGTTTTCAAAAATACTTATTTTATGAAGTTACGTTATACTGGGTCAAAAAAAAAAACTTTGCATCACATGCGACCAAATTTTAATAGCCCAATTTTGATTTTGTAGAAAAACACACATTTAATATAGCGCTACTTTAAAGAAAATGTATCCGAAATAAAGCATTGTCAAAACTAAGAAGTTTTATGTAGGTTGCGTTGAGTCTTATTTTGCAAAAGTGGTGCAATTTAGAAAATATGGGTAAAAAATCAAAATTATCTTATGCAGCTAGAATTTTGCATGTGTGGTAGAAACTGCATTTAAAAAAACTTTTTCTAATAAGCTTTTTCGATACTTTCAGAAATAACTCCACTTTAGAATTATTTTTTGAAAAAAATTTAAATTTGACTGATAATGCGAATCACGTGACTACTATTTTTTTAATTTTGTGGAAGTAGTCCATCTCTCAGTGGAGTGATATTATAAGGGAAATAGTAACACACAGTCTGCTCCACTAGTTTAATCGAAGGAAATTCAAAAAATCCTGAGACCGTACATGTTTCGAAGGCAAAAACCTTCATCTTCAGCGGTATATTTTATTTGGTTACATGAAGATAAACCCTGACATTGTTTGGTGGTTGAAAAAACTAAAAGAAAAAATATTGTTTTGAAAAAAAATTTGAGTGATTAAAACTTATTGTACTTTGATAATTTATAAAGAAGAAATTTAAATGTATGTAAAAACATTTCTTACCTGTAGAACAGAAAAGAAAAATTTATATTTTTAAAAATTTAAATATAGTGAAAAAATTAAATTTTGGTTTTTAATTCGAGATTTCAAAAGCATTTTTAGGAAACAATTTGCCCCTTCACTATATTTAAATTTTTAAAAATATGAATTAAAAATTTTTTCTTTTCTGTTCTACAGGTAAGAAATGTTTTTACATACATTTAAATTTCTCCTTTATAAATTATCAAAGTACAATAAGTTTTAATCACTCAAAAATTTTTTCAAAACAATATTTTTTCTTTTAGTTTTTTCAACCACCAAACAATGTCAGGGTTTATCTTCATGTAACCAATTAAAATATACCGCTGAAGATGAAGGTTTTTGCCTTCGAAACATGTACGGTCTAAGCATTTTTTGAATTTCCTTCGATTATCCTACTGGAGCAGAGTGTGTGTTATTATTTCCCTTACTATTTTTTTGCTTAATTTTTATCTCGATCGCAGCAGAACTTGATACGAAAGTCAAATTTCGAATAAAGTTATTAATAATGTTAATAAAGTTAATAATAAATCCCATATAATAATAATAATAATAATAATAATAATAATAATAATAATAATAATAATAATAATAATAATAATAATAATAATAATAATAATAATAATAATAATAATAATAATAATAATAATAATAATAATAATAATAATAATAATAATAATAATAATAATAATAATAATAATAATAATAATAATAATAATAATAATAATAATAATAATAATAATAATAATAATAATTATAATAATAATAATAATAATAATAATAAGTTTATTTAAAAATTTAATAATATAATAAATATGTTTATGTTGTCTTCGATAAACTTATTCTTCAATCCCCTGAAGCTGAGCTTGTTAGGGGCAAATCTTATTTTTTGTTTTAGTATGTAAAATCATAAATCATAAATATGCATTAAAAATCAATTTTTTTAAAGTAAAAATGTTAATTTATAGTGTAAACGCAGCTTTTTTGAAGAAATATATTACCTATAATAAAATTATTAATTTATAATTTTTAAGTACAAAATATTACTCATATAAATTATTCAGAACAATATTAATTAATTAAAGCATTTCTAAAAATATTTTCAAATTGTCTGTTTTTAATATCCATGTTTTTATTTCGACTTTAAATTTTTTTAATGAAATCAATTTTTTAATTTTTGTTGGTAAATAATCGTTTAAATAAAAACATAAATATTTAAAATTTTTTTGTCCTATGGACTTATTTATTGTAGGTTTTATGGTTATTTCATTTTTATGACGTGTATTATGATTATGGTTTTTAAATTGTATAAGGTTTTTATTTTTAAATATATATATTAAGACGTTATAAATGTTCAACTTTTTTGTTTCTGAATATAATTCTTTTGAAGGATAAAGATAATCTTTATTGTATATAATTTTTAGAAACCTTTTTTGTGATATTTCTAATTTTTTAACTAAAGTTCTATTTATTCCTCCCCAACCTAAAATTCCGTAATTTAAATGAGTTTTAACTAACGCGTAATATAATATTTCCATATGTCTTACATTTAAAATTTTTTTAATGTTTTTAAAAATCGGTAGTAAACTTCTTAATTTTTTAATTAAGTATTCTATGTGAAAATTCCAATTTAATTTACTGTCAAAAATAATTCCCAAATTTTTTATTTTATTAACTTTAAAAATTTGAATGCCTTCATTTATTTGAATACTATTCATATAATATTATGATGCGGACTTTACTGGTCACACTGTATATATCATTTTATATTATACATTTGGGTCCCTTAATAAAAACGTAGCTATAATACACACAAAATAACAAGAACAAGGGCAAAATAATGTGTTTTTCGTGCGCGTTTTTCCAGCCATTTTGCTTGTCTCCAACTATGTTGTACTGGATGATTAATACGCTTACATTTACTTACAAAAATTGTTAGTTTCTAGTATATTTATATGAAAGCGGTTTATTATAACATAATTTTAAATAGACTCGTAAAAATAACAGTGTAAACTTATAGTCGTATAAAGTTTGTATAACCTTTATATTTTTATTTTGATTATTATTACAATGCGGATGGGTATAATTCTACAGGGTTGCCCAGAAGTCCGGAGTAAAATTAATATAGCCTTAATTTGTAACTTTTGGGAAAAACGCTCGGACACGTCAATTTAGTTTTATATATGCTCACATTTTGACGTTAATCGTTTGTTTTTTTATAGACATTTGTCTAAGATATGACGACATCGATCTTTTTTTTAATGGAAACATACAGCTTGTGGATACATTATTTGAAAGCTAATATATCGTACAGTATACTCATAAATCTTGGCGCGATTCTGTCAAGCTATTTCAAAATGGCGACTGTTTAATAGTATATTAAAGTACACGTTTCATAAGAAGCGGTTTTAGCGCACGCGTCTATTTTAAAAAACGAGCCACAAAGTGGCGAGTGTTTTTATTGACACGTGCGCTAAAACGCCTTATGAAACATGTGCTTTATACATTTTTTTCTATTTCACCTTTTATAATCAAGAAAAATACATTTTAAAAAGAAAATAAATCCTTCAAATTTTGTAAATTTTTATGTCTAAATTTTATGTTGGTAATACTATTTTTTATCATAGTAGCCTCTGGACAACAAAAATTATTTTGCAAACTGTCCTTTTTTGATTTATTGACCCATTTTCACCACGAGATTCTAAAGTTATTTAAGCGATATGAGATTTGAAATTGGACGGAATACGTTGTGTGATCCTTGTACATTCGGTACATATACAGAGCGTTCGGAAATTCGGGAGATTTTGCTACTTTTTTTCGAATTTCAAAAGACGTGATTTTACTTCACGGCATTGCAATTTAGTATAGGGAAGATGGAAAATTCAAATAAAGTTGAAGTTAAAATCGACATTGGAAGGTTAGTAGATTGAATTTTGGATAGGATTTGGCAGAAAATGATAGCTTAAAGCATCTACAAAAGATTGATTTATAGATTTATGCAACCAACATACATGACTGTTATCCACACAGAATAAAAAAGTAAGTTATCGCTATTTCTCCTCTGCGAAAAATGGGTTTTCTCGTAAAACACAAAGGCCGCGCAAGTCAATAAAATAAAACATTTAATTGTTACCAACATCAAATAAAGAAAAAACGCGTATCGAAATAGCTTCATTACGATACGCAAATGCGTATCGTACTGAGCTTATTATGAACGTGAAATAGAAAAAAGTTTTTAAACAATCACTATTTAAATAAGCGAAAAGGATAAATCATTTATGTTTTTTTTTACCTTACAAGGTAAGAAATCTTCACTGTTTCACGTTCTGACATTTTGTGACATTGTGAAATTGTAAAATTAATTTAGGTATTGCCGAAGTATTATTTTACAATTTTCTAAACAAAAATGGTTTTGTCGGAAAGACAGCGTATCGAAGTCTTGATATTGTTAGGACGTGGAGATAAAATAAGAAGTCAAAGTGAAGTGTGCACTTTATTTAATGCTAAATATCCGTTTAATCAAATTTCACAGGGCACTGTTAGTAAAATATTCCACAAATTTGATGAACATTAAAATTAAAACACTTTTTGTTTTTTTGATAAAATAAATAACAAATAAACCATAACTATTGTTAAGCCACAAAATGTCAGAACGTGAAACAATAAAGATTTCTTACCTTGAAAGGTACAAAAAATATCCACTTATTTAAATAGAGATTTTTTAAAAACTTTTACGAGTCGCCATTTTGAAAAAGCTTGACAGAATCGCGCCAAAATTTATGAGCACACTGTACGAGATATTAGCTTTCAAATGATGTATCACAAGCTGTATGTTTCTATTTAAAAAAAAGATCGATGTAGTTATATCTTCGACAAATGTCTTTAAAAAAAACAAACGAATAACGTCAAAATGTGAGCATATATGAAACTAAATTGACGTGTCCCAGAGTTTTCCACAAAAGTTACAAATTAGGGCTATATTAATTTTATTCCGGACTTCTGGGCAACCCTGTATATGGTAGAGTCTAAAAAAAATTAACTGCTATTTTGTTTGGGTTTTTCAGGGTATGTAAAATCCTAGAATCTTAATTGATGAATGGCTAAAGTAAAGTTTGAACAGGATAGAAAACAATTTAAACAGTGCGAAGCGTTTGGCAGGAATAACAATAAACTTTACATTTTAAATGAAACACGCCATATATTTTTAAATTACTTCAGTATTTGTACCTACCCTACGCAAACAAACAGAATTTTAATTATCCTAATGTGATCCCGAATTTTATCTCGCAAAACTAAATGAACTTTTGATATTAACTAGAAATAATATGTAAATTTTATAATTACAAAGCTTCGAGCAAAAGCTCTTTATATTTTTCGTGTCCCGTTGCGACATAATCCTTTAAAAAAAAAACAACAAAAAACATAAAAATCCAGCTAAATCTCCTCGTTCGGTATATTTCACTAATGTACTCGTTTGATGGTAACTTTTTCCGTTATCATTTTGCTATTTTTAGTTGAAATGCGTGTAGCAAACTAGCCGTAGACACAAAAAGGATTTAATAGTTTTTATAAGTGTTATGTAATCCTGGAAATAACAGGTCCATTTGAAGGTATGATTTTACATAAAAAGATATGAAAAAAAGTTCATATTAACATAGGTCCGGAAATGCTTCCAGAGGGAGCTACAGGCCCTTGAAGATGGTGTCATAAAAGTGGTTTCTATTTAATTTATTAAGATCTACTTACAATACAGGAATTAACTTCTACGTATAAGTTAGAGTGATTGGAGGTCACTTTTTGAAAATACCAGGTGACCCATAATTGCAACCAGTGGCGTGGGAACAAAGGGGTGGTTAGTTATTTAGGGTTATATTTTTTCGCCGAGTGTATTTTCGCTATCTTTTAACTAAATTATGATTCTTTGAACATTTTTACGTAAAAAAGGTTCCCTTGGTATAAAGTCGTATAGTCGACCGTTTTCGAGATAAACGGACTAAACAACGTTAGACAAGGTGTCCGTTATAAAATCCTTAGTATACGAAGTACCAGTTCGCAGCGTTGAAGAATTAGAGCAGCGGGTGTTTGCCTGTTGTGAAGTTATAAGAAATAAACCTGGTATTTTTAGAAAAGTTAGAAGTTCTATGAGAAAACAAGTTCGAGGATGCATTGAAATGATCGGAAATCAATTTCAACACTTATTATAAAATTTATAATAACATTGAAAAAGATTTAAAAATTTAGGGACAGCGTTGTTTATTATTTTGTTATTGAATTGTTAGGATTTTGATTATTAAAATTATTATTCAAAAAAAAAAAATCTTAGCATTAAAGTCCGTTTATCTCGAAAACGGTCGACTATACGACTTTAAACCTAGGGAACCTTTTTTTACGGAAAAATGTTCAAAGAATCATAATTTATTTAAAAGATAGTTAAAATACACTCAGCGAAAAAATATAACCCTAAATAACTAACCACCCGTTTGTTTCCACGCCACTGGTTGCAATTATGGGTCACCTGATATTTTCAAAGAGTGACCTCCAACCACTCTAATTTTTTTAGATTTTTTTTTATTTAATAAATAATTCCCAACGAACTTTACAAGTCCATTACAGGGAAAAAATTACACTAACTTAAAAATAAACAAATATAAACAACATTTTTTTACAAAAATATAGAATTACAATACAGAATACAATACAAATAAAATTAATAAAATAGTCAAATTTAAATCAATTTTAAAACTAATTTCCGAATAAAATTAGAGTGCTTTTATTTTTTTAAAAAATACAATTTTGTCTTCTTTTTAAAGAGTGTCAATTTATACGTAGAAGTAAATTCCTGTAGTGTAAGTAGATCCTAATAAATTAAATAAAAACCACTTTTATGACACCATCTTCAAGGGCCTGTAGCTCCCTCTGGAAGCATTTCCGGACCTATGTTAATATGAACTTTTTTTCATATCTTTTTATGTAGAATCATACCTTCAAATTTTTCATCGTCATTTCCGGACACCCTGTATACGTTGATTTTCATTATACAGGGTTGCCCAGAAGTCCGGAATAAAATTGATGTAGCCTTAACCTGTAACTTTTGGGGAAAACGCTCACAGTCGCCATTTTGAAATAGCTTGACACAATCGCGCAAAATTTATGAGCATACTGTACGAGATATATTAGCTTTCAAATGATGTATCACAAGCTGTATGTTTCCATTTAAAAGAAATATCGATGTAGTCATACCTTTGACAAATGTCTATAAAAAAACAAATGAATAACGTCGAAATGTGAGCATATATAAAACTAAATTGACGTGTCCGAGCGTTTTTCCCAAAAGTTACAGTTTAAGGCTATATTAATTTTATTCCGGGCTTTTGGTCAACTCTGTATATCGTCACTTGCGTGCCAAAGGTACGAAAGTGAATCAGATTTAACGCTACATCAATTTTTAGAATTTGTTTAGTAACAATGTTATTTTTTTCGGTGCTTTATTTAAGATATAAATATTTCAAATATTTTAAAACTTACTTATATATCAAGACTTATAAATCCAAATAAAAATCCATCATCGGCAATGTTATGTATACAAAAAAGAAAAGATTTATAAAACGTGTTTCGAAAGTCTATTTTAAACATCGCTGACAACTTTTCATTGTCAGCAGTGTTCCAAGAGAAAAAGCTTTCCGCCGATGTGGTTGCCGATGAAAGATCTGAGAGCTACTCGGATGTTATTTTTTTTATGGAATTCATTTTTTTGTAAGTGCATTATTATATTTGAACTTTCCCATTCCTAATTTTAGCTATTTATCACTGTTTTTGACTCCCAGACCAAATTTTTTAAGTTTGATCTGTGAAATGTAAATGATTGTGAACTTTAATACAGAGTTATCAAAAATCTAAATACCCAGAGTTTGCGTCTCATGTCCAACGACCAACCATGAAAATTGTGTATTTTAGGTAAAGATACCAGGTACAGGGTCTTCCAACGAGGACTGAACAGGGGCTCATTTTTGAGCTTCCTTGTATTTAAAGAAAAATCCAAAATAGCCAATCGATGTACTTTTTCCTGCAGAATTCAAAAATGAAACCAAAAATTTATTTGACCCAGAAACAAAAGAGTTACGCTATGGATAAGGTGTTTTTTAAATGGAACATTTTTTATACGATTTTTGGAACGAGTGATTTTTTTTTGTCCGTTCTGATTAAAATATTTAATATTGTGACAGCTATTTTTATTAAATTTTAATGTTTTATCCAGTATAATTTAACTTTAACCTGTTTGGAACATACACTAGGTAATAAAGGTATAATCACCTTTGAATCCTTCAAAGTCATTTAGGCAATATTATAGTATATTTGTCAAATTTTTTGACTTTGAAGGATTTAAAGGTGATTATACCTTTATTACCTAGTGTATGTTTCAAACCGGTTAAAGTTAAATTATACTGGATAAAACATTAAAATTTAATAAAATTAGCTGTCACAATATTAAATATTTTAATCAGAACGGACCAAAAAAACTCGTTCCAAAAATCGTATAAAAAAAGCTATATTCCATTTAAAAAACACCTTATCCTTAGCGTAACTCTTTTGTTTCTGGTTCAAATGAATTGTTGGTTTTATTTTTAAATTCTGCAGGAAATAGTACATCGATTGGCTATTTTGGATTTTTTTTTAAATGCAAGGAAGCTCAAAAATGAGCCCCTGTTCAGTCCTCGTTGGAAGACCCTGTACATTAAAATGAAGTTATATGTCTAATATAGAAAAATATTACTTAAAGATAAATGTAGAATTGAATGAATTGATGTACTAGGTATATTTGCTATTATATTATAACAAATTTTAAAAAAAATTTAAAAATTTCGCAAATTTGCAGTAGAATATCGCATATAACAAACTACATTCATAAATTTTTAATTAACTATACGTCTACCTTCTAGTTGCTAGCCGCATCCTTTTAATATGTTGTCAGCGGTCATCATTACCTACCTAAAACAAAAAAAAAACGATATTAAAATTTAATCAATGACATTATTCACAAGGGGTTTTTCTTTCATTTCGTCAAATCTACTCATAGACGCGTTTTGCCATATCATGCCTCATCAGCTAAGTTCAGGGGTTATTCTCACCCCTCCTGGCCCGGTTTTCCTCTTCACTGGCCTGACAGTATAGAAATAAAAGAAAAACGCTAAAACGTAATGCCCCGCATGCCGCAAACCTCTGCCCAATTTAAAATGTAATGACGTCATCAAAAACGAGGAAAAACAAAGAAAATTAGAAAAAGTCCCGCCAGATCAACTTAAACCCAGATAATAAACGTCTCCTATAAAATTGCTTCCAGAAATTATTTTCGTTTAGATAAAGTTCGGCCATATTTCTGGGAAACAATGAAAAGATAACGTTGTCTGGATAGAGCGGTTCCAGGATTTTTTGGTCGTGGACAGACTTTTCAGTTAATTGCTGGATGTCTTGTAATTGGAGTTCTAAAAAGCGTTAAACGATCGCTACAAATACTACCAGCCGAAAAGAAATTTTGTCAAAGCAAGGAAAAGCACTGGGAAATTGTTTTTTCTATAACAAAAAAACCAGTGGCGTATCAGACACCCCCGCAGAGGCCCGGCCAGCCGAGGGGCCCACATTAACGGCCCTTTCAAAATTCGCTGCCAGCTTTGCTTTTCATAGGTATTTCATTTTATAATTTATTTTATTTTTTTATACCCTGAGAATTTAACTTCGTCAAGTAAAGAAGAATTATACGTGAAAGCGCGGAATTTACAAACGATATACCATAAAGACTTGTCCATCGACTTTCCTAGTCAAATTTTAAGCCTCAAAAAGGGACTTGAAGATAGTATTTCAAAACAAAAACGGTGTATGAACTTGCGGATCATTTATTAATAAAAAATCAGTGTGTTTTTCAAATTTTCCAGATGTATCTAGCGCAGTGAGGTTATTTCTAACTTTACCAGCTAGTGTGGCATCAGCGGAAGGACCTTTTTCCAAACTTAAAATAGTAAAAACCCATTTACGTAACACCATGGGACAACAACGCCTTTCGGATTTATCCCTAATCAGTATCGAACACGAGTTTATTAAAACATTAACTATCGACGAAATTATAAACGATTTTGCAAGAAAAAAACTTTCGGCGATCTGGTCGTTTTGTATAATACCTTGCATAGTACTTAGTGACATAATGTTTGTGCAGACTTGTTGAGTGTTCATGTGTTTTACTGTTTTCTGTCTTTTGGATTCTTTGAGGCTCGATCACTGCTACCCCCGTTACTATCATACATGGTAAGCAACATTTTAAGTGGTGTTTTAAAATTTTGATTTTGCATCATGTTTGCTGCAATATTACGTATAATGACTTATTAATAACTACCTATGTTATGTCTACCAGTCTACCTAGGATTATAAAATAAATTCGAATTGTTTGCTGTTTTAATAGTATGTTCTTAACACATAATGTGGGTTTAAGCGTAATTAAACTATTACACGATTAACGAATTCAAAAATTCATAAACCTGAACCTGATTAGTAATGAAAATTAGAATTATCATTTTCCATTCGTTATAGAGAGGGGGCCCCCTGAAAACGTTTGCGGGGGGAACATTCATCGAATCAGTTTACTGTAAAATCTTCCTGGCAATAAAAGAGACGTTTTCCAAAATCAAAGAAACCCTATAAGGCTAAATATTTAAACCTAATACGGAGGAGGCAATAAAATGTCTTGTTGCCCCTCATACCACATGAAATTTTAATCAGGACAGACGAAGGTGATCCGACAATTTCCCATGAGCTGATCTGTGACCAATTCCAGATATAAAATATTCAAGTAATGTTTCAAAATTTGTGATTTGCCGGTAGTGTAAACGTAATATATATATACAATAAAAGAAGGCCATATGAGCTGATTTCCTAAAGCTGCTACATTGAATTCATAGATAGCACAATGAGTTCACCAACAAGAAAGCGACTAGCCTTTTCACTGCTAAAAACGGTCTGTTTGACTTGCTGCATGAGTTTTTAAATTAATTTTTATAGCTCATCGTAAAACTTGATTTCACATAAGTACCTACACCTATCCTAGATTTAAGTAGCTTACATTTATTTTCCTACCTATTATAGTCTAGATTTAAAAATGTCCCTATTTTTAATTACTTTGTAGCTTATAATATCTTCAACCTTTTGACGTCCCAACGTTAACTACATGAAAACATGTTGACCGCCATGTATTCTATTTCTAACAGAATTAAATGACGACTCTCACTATTTAATACATACCTAGGCTACAACGTATATGTTGGGAAAATATGAATGATATGCGGTTTGTTTGTATAACTTGGTGTCAATTTGCAATTATTACTACTTTTCAAAATGGTTAAAATAAGTAGGTTTTACTTTCTTACTTAAGAAACATCCAGTTTGTTTGTATTAGTGTATTACGTATTTTGGTATTTTTCGACGAAATAAAACCTATTTTAGTTATACTTGCTGTCGCCTTTTATCTACTTTTATTTGTTTAACATTTAACATCCAATGCAACGGCAAAATCATTGTGAAAATCGGTCCAATTACCCCGGAGTAATCAGCGTACATATTATTATCAAAAACATACATTCGGCTGGAATTGAGAACCTCCCATTTTATTGTCTGTTAAAAATGCTTATATCATTAAAAATTCCAATAAAATACGATATGCGGCAACACCACGACATCACATCCGTGAATTTGAGACATCTGTTGCCGAGGCGCTGCATTATAACGACAAATTTAAGGTTAGAGTTACGATCAACTCCACAATGGCGGCCAAACCACCTCCAAGACGTCTAAAACTGGGTTGTCAACTTTTCTCGGACATCCGTCATTCTTATATAGTTTGATATTCAATGCAAGATATGATGATGATAATGCCGATTGGTCGTGACGCTTTAAAATAGGCAAATAAAAAAAGTTAACCCTACTTAACCCCAAAGTTGTAAGCCCTTGACACACCACCTTAACAAAACAGGCCCTAATTGTCAGGCACCCATAATTTCTGCCGCTGTTCTTGACGTTAATAAGCTCATCGAGCAAGCGTTGAAAGCGGCGCTTGAATGCCCGATTTTCCAGCCAATTACGTCACTGGAAATCGCTGACCTACAATCGGTGACTTTTTAAAGGGTTTTACGTTAATAAAGGCCGTTTAGGTCTAATTGGGTGGCGGCGCCATTATCACTCGCCTCTTCTAGTGACATCTGTCTGTTTTTCGCGGCAAAATTAAACTGAAATTAAACGCAAAAGGCTGCTAATGACTGACAGCGGTTAATTACCTGGTGGGCCATGGAAATCTAAACAAAAGAAGGTGCTTGGGACGATGTTTCAATGCCGCCTTTGATTAGTCGATTTTGTTGGAGATTTCGGGGAACAGACTGGATCATTATTTCAGTCCATTTGTTTTTTCGGAAGTGTTGAAAATTGGTTGGTTTCCTTTGTAGCTCGTTGACTTTTGAATGTTAATTTTGAATTAATAAATAAACAAATTCAACCAATTTGAAAGGAAATAAATGAGACACTTTAAGTCTTCATCCCCTGGTATATTTACGTTAAAAAAGGGTGGTAGGGTGGTAAATTCTCTCCATGTTTCGAATGTATAAATATTCATTATCAGAAGAACAAGGAAATATGATGGATGCTGGTAAAAAAAAAATATAAAAGTAATTAATATATTTCTTTTAGCATAAAATAGTCGTAGATTCTAGGTCACAAGGAAACTTAATTTTAATCAGGAAATTCTATCACAAGGTATTTTAATACCCTCTATCTCTTACCTTTAATTTATTAATATACTACGTTTACCTAATATAGAAAGGTTGATTGCGGACTTCGCACCAAAATATTTTCCCATAAAGACCAAATTTTCGAGTTTCCGGTACTCAATACCAAATTATTATCGTTCCTTTTGCCGCTCTCGTCCTTTATTTCAGTTAAAGTCGATGAAATTAAACTTATAGAGTAAGTCATTGACACATATTTAAAAAAAAAATATGTAGTTAATCGACGTATTCTTGTAGAATTGCAATGAGTAAGACTTATATAGGTTGGAACTTCCACTGGCGCAACATAGGAAATCTCATGTAAAATTTAAGACTTATTATTATTATTATTATATTATTAATATTATAAAATTAAATTATATCTTCTCAATGCGATGCATTTTGTTATTATTAGTTGTCCTGTCTAAATTTGAATTTTATTGATCATACCAGTAGAGTCGATTCACTCAGTAAACCTGCAAGATGGCCGACATGTCATATGACAAAAGTCATATTCCAGCTAAATAAAATAAATTTTTGCATTTTCAATGAATTTTGTCATATGACATGTCGGCCATCTTGCAGGTTTACTGAGTGAATCGACTTTACCTGTTTCCTGTTTCAATTAATTTATTTTTACTTTGTATTTAAGTTTTTTCATCTTTGCATGTCAGATAAAGCAATAGAATATTTTTATTTCTCACAACCCATCATTACTATTGGACTTTATAATCTATGGACGCATTTTACCATCTCAGTAAACCATGTTGCATAATAGATACATACATACAATGTTAAACGACAAGAACAATATTACACTAGAAGCTATTTAAATTTCTGAGAACTACAGTACTGATTTTTAGTGGTAAGTATATTATATATTATATACCGTAGCAAGCAAATATTATTATGATTAATGTCAAGTTTTATTACAACTGCCATTTGAGACTAATACAGTATATAAAACCAGATTAGACCCCCAATAGAACTTGATAATTACTGTAAGTATTCAGAACAATAATGGCTGTAAACCATTCTATGGTAGCAATAACTCCTATTTCCTATTGGCTAAATTACCGTGATATTATCACTGCACAACGGTCTAGCAATTTCGTTCTCTTATATTAGAAGAGCGCGTTGCTGTCACATATAATATTAAACAGTTGTATAAAGAGTATGTGAATTCTTATAAGGAATAGAAGGCTTTTTCTCAACGTATTTTACCACTTAAAACTGGCATCTGATTTTCTATGTTGACCCAGCCGATGCATCACCCTTTGTAAAGACCTCTATATCATAATATACATTATTTCGATACTTAGTAGTGGCCTTATTTTACTAATTGTGTAAAGTATGATATAAACGGGTTTCATTTTGTTACAATTATTTAGTCTATGATATAGGTACACTGATTCAATAATACAACATGTTATAATTCTACTGCTTTTATAGATCCCTCAATACCATACAAATTACGCCATGGAAGTAGAAAATTTTAGGTGAAAGATAAAAAAAAATTGCCTCATCTCCAATTCTCCAATGCTCACCCTTAAAATTCCGTCCTGATATAATTCGTACAGTTTTCGGCGTTAAAGTGTTATTTTTTTAATAACCCTCTCCTCCTACTACTTCGTTGATCCATATCAATTCGGCCCAAGACTCTGGCACACGTCATTGCCTTTTTCGAACCCGAAAAATTTGATTAAACCTCATGTCGCTTGCAAATGACATCAAATCTAGAAATGTTCGCTCGCACTTTTTGCGTATTCGCGAATACGTAGCCATTGTTCCGACGACGACGATTTTTTGAATTGAGCAGGCAAATACCAAGTGCCACCGATTGATGGGAGGAAATTCTGAGACATATTTTTGATGAACGTATATTATTGTGGAATATAGAGCGAAAGCGGGTCGAACGTGAAAGAAAGAATGTGAATCGAATAAAGGATTGCGTGGGTGGGGAATATTTGGATTTAAAATTATCAAACACTTTTGTGTTTTATTCAGTGGCGTAGCAAGAACTAAGTGCCCCCCCCCCGCAAACGTTTTCAGGGGCGCCCTCTCTATAACAAATGGAAAATGAAAATTCTTCTTTTCATTACTATTAGTTTCAGGTTTATTAATTTTTGAATTCGTTAATCGTGTAATAATTTAATTAGGCTTAAACCCACATTATGTGTTAAGTACCTACTATTAAAACATCAACCAATTCGAATTTATTTTATAATCCTAGGTAGACTGGTAAACATAACATAGATAGTTAATAAGTCATTATACGTAATATTCCAGCAAACAAGTTGCAAAATCGAAATTTTAAAACACCACTTATAATGACAAATTGGTTTAGGCTTTCGCGGCCAGTCGGTGAGCTAGTGTAGTCATCATTCGGGTCTAAAGGCCGTCGTCTGTTGGAATTGCTTCCTAACGTTTCGCTACCACGAGTGGCGAGCTTCTTCAGAGGTCCTTCCATCTCCGGTGCTGGAAGTAGACTGACGAACTCTCGGGCGCAGGTTGTATTTATACTGGTGGGCAGGGGGCGGAGCTTGTTCCGCTTCGGTTAACTTCGGGATATCTATCGGCATACTCGGGAGTGTCTGAGGATAGGATTCCAGATCTGGTTGAGCCTGAGGGTCTCCTCTTTTCTGTTGAAATGCCGATAGATATCCCGAAGTTAACCGAAGCGGAACAAGCTCCGCCCCCTGCCCACCAGTATAAATACAACCTGCGCCCGAGAGTTCGTCAGTCTACTTCCAGCACCGGAGATGGAAGGACCTCTGAAGAAGCTCGCCACTCGTGCTAGCGAAACGTTAGGAAGCAATTCCAACAGACGACGGCCTTTAGACCCGAATGATGACTACACTAGCTCACCACTTATAATGTTGCTTACCATGTATGGTAGTAACGGGGGGTAGCAGTGATCGAGCCTCATAGAATCCGAAAGACAGAATACAGTAAAACACATGAACACTCAACAAGTCTGTACAAACATTATGTCACTAAGTACTATAAAAGGTATTATACAAAACGACCAGGTCGTCGAGAGTTTTTTTTTGAAAAATCGTTTATAATTTCGTCGATATTTAATGTTTTAACAAACTCGTATTCGATACTGCTTAAGGATAAATCCGAGAGGCGTTGTTGACCTATGGTGTTACGCAGGCACGAAGCTAGGGAGGGGGCCCGGGTCTCCCCCGAAACTCGAGACCGAATACTTGTAAAACTTACAAAAATAGAATTAATTTTATGCGAAATATCCATATATTATTAGAGCTCTGATTTCTTGAGGATTTTGTGTTGTGTTTTTATTTTTCCCACTTGAAAACCAAGCAGGATGATTAAAAAAAAGGGCGTGGCACCCAACATTTTTTTTTTGCGCTTTCGGCACGATCTCGATGGGCTCCCCCCAAGAAGGAATCCTGGCTATGTGCCTGGTGCAGGGTTGCCAGGTCTACTGATTTTTCAGTAGATCTACTGATTTCACCTTTGATCTACTGATCTACTGAAATGTCCTTTTGTTCTACTGATATTTTAATGATAGAACTGTATACATTGATATATTGATAAACAACATATTAATATGTCAAATCTTTAAAAATTTTAGCAGAAAATTTAATTCAACATCTGCCATCAACATTCGAACGCCCTATAACACGCACTTCCCTACAAATTCCGAATTTAATTGCGGAAAGTGAATTACAACAGGTAGATATTGAATGGCGGTTACTAAGAAACACAGAAATAGATTCAAATTATAATGTGGGTACAAAAAATTTTTGGACAAATCTAGAAAACTTTTGCTACGGCGACGGAACTCCTATGTTTCCAGTCTTAACGAGATTCGTTTTTAATTTGTTAGTTTTGCCACACTCTTCTGCAAATGTAAAAAGGGTTTTCTCTAATATCAATTTATTAAAAACTGACGAGCGGAATAGACTCTCGACAGTTAGTATTGTGGGGCATCTACATACTAAAAATTTTCTTAAAATTCGAAAATCACGTTGTTATAACGTAAATTTTCCGAAAGATGTTAAAAAATTACACAATAATAATATGTATAGAAAATGCCATGATGATTTGACAGATTCTGATTCTGAGTAAATGTTTTGTTTATTTAGTTCTTAGGATATAATATATATTTTTTGTTAACAATATCGTCTTATTTATCCAATTTATTCGCTATTTTTTCTATTTGAATATTATAAATCAAGTCTACTGATTTCTACTGAATTTTTGAATACCTGTTTACTGAATTTCTAAAAATTGACCTGGCAACCCTGGCCTGGTGTTACGTAAATGGGTTTTTAGTATTTTAAGTTTGAAAAAAGATCGTTCCGCTGATGCCACACCAACTGGTAAAGTTAGAAATACCATCACTGCACTAGATACATCTGGAAAATTTGAAGAAACACACTAATTTTTTATTAATAAATTATACGCAAGTTCATACACTGTTTTTAGTTTCGAAATACTATCTTCAAGTCCCTTTCTGAGGCTTAAAATTTGACTAGAAAAGTCATTGGTTGTGTGCAGGCCGAGGAAGGTTTCGGCATAAAAATAAGAAGCGTAGTAACGCGCGCAGGGTATAGCTTGTATGATATCAAAAAAAAATAAGTATGAAATGCAATATTATGATATAAAAAAAAAAATTAATTATGAAATGAAATACCTATGAAAAGCAAAGCTGGCGGCAAGTTTTGAAGGGGCCGTCGAAGGGGCCCCCCGGCTGGCCGGGCCCCTTCGCGGCGCCGGGTCTGCGGGGGTGTTTTTTACGCCGCTGGCAACATAATGGTAAAAACAGGTTCGGAGATTCCGGAAAAACCAACAAAAATCGAGTAACCGAGTAACATTTCCATCTAAATGTAAACACAAAATGTCCCTATTAGATACCGATCATTAACGACAATCGAAAAAACCATTAGTAAACTACGCCTAACTCTAAAAGCAACTTAAAAAGCTGTCTCCAGTTTCGGCACACGCGCCGTTTAATGTAATATCAATGTAAAAAGTTCTTCGGGGACCCAAAGTTGCGGTTTGTGTCCCCTTCCGGGATTACCAGAAAGGTTTCAATTAAAACATGGGGGCTACTGAATAACTTTTATTTAAAATCAGTCATGTTTGACCCAATAAAACGTATTTGGAGAGAGAGAGGTTCATTTATGTATGTCGCTAAGACATTTGTAAAGTGTCATATTCTCGAGGGGTCGAGTCGGTTCAAGAGATTTGACTTTAAAAGCCACTTTAGAGGGTTGCTTAAATAGGATCGCTCTTGCTCTCCCTCTTTCTAGTCTGGTATCGTTCTTCTCATACACGATGTTTTCAATTAAAAAAAAATTATTATATATACAGGGTGTCCGGAAAATATAATATAATGATCATAAAAGGTGAAATAGAAAAATATGTATAAAGCAGTACGCCAAACGTGTACACTGAGAAAAATGATCTAGTACAACAGGTTTGCTGAGACATAGCTTGTATAGTATATATTATATATAATATATTGTATTGGTAGTATTCAGTTCCATTGGCAGCACAGTCTTGTTAAATAATGAACTACTTTTAATACAGCAATTTTGTTAAGAAATAAATTGTATCTTCTCAATGCGACGCATTTTGTTCCCAGTAAATCGCTTTCTCTACAATTATGAAAGCAGAACGCAACGTCTCCAAAAACGAATTGTATCCGCTAGAACCTATAATCCACAAGACTTTGGTGGGAGATCGTAGCGATCGGCAATCGCCGCGCGCCCTATTATTAGTTTTACCGTATTTGTTACGTAGGTCACATCATTGTTCGAAGTCTTCTAGCTGTCCTGCCTGAATTTGAATTTTATTGATCGTACCAATACCTGTTTTAATTAATTTATTTTTACTTTGTATTAAGGTTTTTTTAAACTTTGCATGTCAGATAAAGCAATAGAAGATTCTTATTTCGCACAATCCATCATTAGTATTGGACTTTATAATCTATGGACGAACTTTACCATCTTAGTAAACCATGTCGCAAAATAGATAATCATATGCAATGTTAAACGACAAGAACAATATTACACTAGAAGCTATTTACATTTTTGAAAACTACAGCACTGATTTTTAGTGGTAAGTATATGCTTTATTAACCGTAGCAAGCAAATAATATTATGATTAATGTCAAGTTTTATTACAATTGCCATTCGGAACTAATACAGTATATAAAAATAGGTTACACCCTTGATAATTACTGTGAGTATTCAGGACAATAATGTCTATAAACCATTCTATGGTAGCATTAACTCCTATTTCCTATTGGCTAAATTATCGTGATAATATCACTATACAACGGTCTAGCAATTTTCGTTGTTTTACAATAGGAAAGCGTCACATGTAGTACTAACAGGGTTGGTTGAATTCGTCCAAGTGGACATAATTGGACGATTTTGTCCAATTATGTCCGTCCGGAGAAAATCAATTGTTCTGGACAAAATTGTACAAAATCAATTAAACACAAATAAAATTCAAAAAAACTTTATTATATTAGGATTAGGGTGTCAAACAAAACTGTTTAGAATTTGTTAGAATTTGTTAGCGCCAACTTTTATTTAAATTTTAACCAATACGGGATACCGTCGGATCATCGTGCCGTCGGACGACGGACGCATGAAAATTCACCTTAAGGCCCCATAATGAAATAACAAATAGCCATTTTCTGGAATTTTCAATTTGGTATTTATTGTTTATATAATACAAACAAAGGTGTATTTTGGGTTGCCTAAATCAACAAATTTAATAAAATGTAATGAAATTTGATTTTGTCCAATTTTGTCCACGTCCTGGACAAAATCAAAAAAAGTGGACAAAGTCACAACCCTGAGTACTAAACAGTTGTATATAAAGAGTATGTGAATTCTTATAAGAAATAGTATACTTTTCTCAGTGTACTTTGTATTTATATACTATTTTAGAAGACAATGGCGAAAACTTCTCTCCCCCACCCACATTTACCAGTCAAATGACGATTCCTGTATTTATTTGTAACATTTTTATTTTTACAATTTATAGGCAGCGGTATTTTTAATGAAACAACTGTAAACATTTTTTACAGGTTTTATTATCAGTACCGACTAATGGATTTATTTTATGCCGAGAAATAAAGTATATTTACACATGACACTTATGTTATTTTTCGTTTGTGTTTGCGGTTCAATTATTTATATTACGACAATATTGGCTTAAGGAGTCCTAAATATAGATAATAATTGTTATTTAAAGCAATTTCTGTACATTATTGGTATACTTTTATTGAACAAAGTTTTTTTATGGAAATGCTAGATAAATATCCCAAGAAATCAGGATAGGCCAGAAATGTAGAATATTCATACATTGATATTTTTGTAAACTCGAAGCACTACATGCAACTTTTTATAGACTAAATTTTCTCGAAAAAGGTTTGAACGATCACGTATGCGATTCGTATCACTTGGAAATAAAAGAATGTCCACTTAGATTTTAAGAAATATATCTTCCTGGTCCCTTAGGCAATTCCCTTATAAGCTATAAATCCAGAATCAAACGGTAAGACAAAAAGAACGACCAATATAAATAGGGATTTAGACTAAAGCCGTCTTCCTTCGTATTTTAAGGATATCTCAAATTAGATTTTGATCGATTTTATATAAATATAAAGACCCTAGACCTAACAGGTTACTAAACTTATTCTTTTGTTGTTATATCTCTGATACCATTAGTATTGTTTGAATAAGAATTCACATACTCTTTATACAACTGTTTAATACTCTATGTGACAGCAAAGCGCTTTCCTACTGTAAGACAACGAAAATTGCTAGAACTTTGTGTAGTGATGATATCACGATAATTGAGCCAATAGGAAATAGGGGTTAATGCTACCATAGAATGGTTTATAGCCATTATTGCTCTGAACACTCACAGTAATTATCAAGTTCCATTGGGGGTGTAATCTGGTTTTATACTCGTATACTGTATTAGTTCCGACATTATTTATAATAATATTTGCTTGCTACGGTTGATAAAGCATATACTTACTACTAAAAAACAGTAGGTACTGTAGTTCTCAAAAATTTGCATAGCTTCTAGTGTGATATTGTTCTTGTTGTTTAACATTGCATATTATTATCTATTATGCAACATGGTTTACTAAGATCGTTAAATTCGTCCATAGCTTATAAAAATTCAATACTAATGATGGGTTGTGCGAAACAAGAATCTTCTATTGCTTTATCTGACAAGCAAAGTTAAAAAAAACTTAAATACAAAGTAAAAATTAATTAATTGAAACAGGTATTGGTACGATCAATAGAATTCAAATCTAGACAGGACAGCTAGAAGACTCCGAACAACGATGTGATCTGCGCAACAAATACGTTGACTCTAATACTACGGCGCGCGGCGATTATCGATCGCTACGAACCCTCACGAACGTCTTGTGTATTATAGGTTCTAACGGATACAATTCGTTTTTGGGGACGCTGTTCTGCTTTCTTAATTGTAGAAAAAGTGCTTTACTGGGAACAAAATGCGTCGCATTGAGAAGATACAATTTATTTCGTAACAAAATTGCTGTATTAAAAGTAGTTCATTATTCAACAAGACTGTGCTGCTAATGGAACTGATTACTACAAATACAAACACTGTTCTCGCAAATCTAGAATTGTTATAACACTAAAGCGGGTTTGATACACTAGCAATTTATTTTAAAAAATAAGCTATGAATACAAACTATGTTTCAGCAAACCTGTTGTTGTTTTTCTCAGTGTAGCAAAATTTACAGTGGATTTCCCATGACCAGTCTGCATCACCCGGTAGCGATTTATTATATCAAATTAGAGACCATACACTAAAAACAGCAGATGCAACAACCAACAAATTTTTGCCACATTATCTAGAAAACTATTAACCCAATATTTTAAAAATAACCGCAATAAACACATCATAAATTTTAAGTGTATATTTTACCAAGCACGTTTTTCCTGATGGTGTAAAATTTATTAATAGCAGCCACTTAGAACCATCATTGTAAATTAATGTAAAACATTTTTAATAAGAACATATATGACAAATGGCGGACTTTTACAAATCTCTCGCGGAATGATATGACTGGGTGAAATATGACCGTCATATCGGGCATATGTGCAGCACATGAAAGTCGGTTATAAGAACAAATAGGCCATAAAATGAAGTGAGTATTCTTTGGAAGAGTTTTTATGACTTTTTGTGGCTTGACGATACGGCATATTAATTTCGGATAATGCGCCGACAAAACGAATTCAAGAAACCTTTTTGATGATCTTTTAGTTAGGTGATAGTGAGACACCTACGGCCCGTGTTATATGGCACTAGCGTGTACCCGGCATGCGTTGCAACCCGCTGGTATAAATACAAACCCGAACAAACCCGATATATTAGTACCCGGCATGCCACTTTCTGAAATTGCACCGGTGCGAAGCCGGGGCGGATCGCTAGTTATACATAAAAACCTTCCTCTTGAATCACTCTATCTATTAAAAAAAACCGCTTCAAAATCCGTTGCGTAGTTTTAAAGATTTAAGCACATATAGCTGGGGACAGACGCGACAGCGACTTTGTTTATGAGGTTACCTTATACAGGGTCAAAAACAAATAAACTTTGCATCACATGCGACCAAATTTTAATAGCCCAATTTTGATTTTGCAAAAAAACACACATTTAATATAGCGCTTCTTTAAAAAAAATGTATCTAAAATAAAGCATTGTCAAAACTAAGAAGTTTTATTATAGTTGAGTTTTATTTTGCCAAAGTGGTGCAAATTACAAAATATGGGTAAAAAATAAAAATTATTTTATGCAGCTGAAGTTTTTAAGTCTATTTTGACACTTTATCTTTAAACCATATAAAAACTCATGTTTATTATTATTTGGCAATATTAAAGCGGTAGAACCGATGAGACTATTGCATCAATTGTTTTAGAAGGTGTCACATGTATAATTTTCAAGCCCGGTCCTGGAATTCATGCCAACGTAAAAAAAATTAATAGACCAGAATTGTCAGAGTGTCACGTGACTTGGAATCCATATACCTATCTGGGAGCGACAAGGGGACTAATAGTTAAAATAATATTGCACACTTAGTTATCAATGGACTAATAACTAAAACGAAACATAACTACTAGATGTAGATAATAATTCTTCCGAAACCCACAATGATGGATCGTTAAAAGCCATAAACAATACAAGACATAATGCTTTAAAAATATCGAACTCCCACCAAGACCACCACGAACATTAAACAGTAATAAGTAATAAGTCAAGGGTAATCGAAAAGTAATCTCTGGGCGATAAAGGCATTAAACTAAAAGAAAAAGTTTGTAGACCTGACATATAAAAACAAAACTTCATTAAATAAAAACCTTTGTATATCGATATCTCACATCTTTATTTGTAATAAAATCTGACCCGATACTTATCTTCAATTAAATGTTGGCAATAAAGAAATAAAAACAAATTAAGTTACTTATGACATAATAAAATGCGTTAACAGTGGCGGATTTAGGAGGGAGGCCCCCCCTTGAACCCCTCCCTCCGAGATGTTTGCATAAGCAATTTGAAAATAACACTGGTATAGAACTTAATATATTTTATATTTTATACCATTTTAAAATATTTGCAATGTATACTGATACTTATACAGGGTGTCCGGAAATGATGAGCAAAAAGTTAAGGGGATAATTCTAGACCGAAATAAATGCTCCTAAATCTGTTCCTATAACATTTTTTCGAAAATTGATTATTAACGATGTTACAGGGTGTTAAAGTAAAATTTTATTTGCAGTTTTAAAATACATAAGTTACTAGAACAATAAATTAAACATTCAAATCAAAGTTTCAAAGTGACCTTCTTTTAACAAAAACAGACAGAAAAGTTAACCATTTTGCAAATTGTATCAAATATTACGTATCATTTTGTTTTTTAATTAAATGTAATTTTAAATAGTTTTAATGATATTTGAGATTTAATAGAATTTTCCAAATTATTATATTCTTTCAAACCTTTATAAAAAAAAGATTTATAAGCTAATCTTTTAGACACTCTATACACATAAAAATTTTGATTAGTTCTTGTTCTATAATTATGATGGTCATAATTAAAAGAACAAACTTTTTTTAAACAATCAGGCAATAAATTATTTTTAGTTTTATGTATAAAGATACATACTAAATAAAAAATTTAATTTCTGACATTCAACCAATCTAAATTTTTCAACATAAAATTAATTTATGTATATTTGTCACAATTTAAAATAATCCGCATTGCCTTATTTTGTAAAATTTGTAATTTAGCAAATATTTCCTCACTAGCACAATATAAAATGGAAGAACAATAAAGAAAATGTGGTAATATAATAGTATTAAATACAGTTTTTTTAGAAAACAAACTTAAATTAGAACTGATTCTTTTAAAATAACCTACTTTTCCAGCAATCTTCGATATAATACTTTCAAAATAATTAAAATTTGAATCTAGATTATCCCTAAATATTTAAAACTTTTTCTAATTCCAATTTTTCACCAATTATAACATTTATATTTTGACAGTTTAAATTATTACCAATAACCATGCATTAAGTTTTTGAAATATGTAATTTTAATTCATTTAGCCAAGTATTTAGACCATCAAAATGTTTAAAACATAAATGTAAATTAAATTAAGTGACCAGGTACTGATGAAAGTACTAATACGTTTACCTAACGACTTTATAAAGTCGATTCTGAGGAAAAGTCCTGAAAATTGGAAAGAAAATGTCCCACAATAGCATAAACAAGCTCCAGTGATATTCATCATGCGAACGTGCTGCTCGGACGGGGGCAAACCTCCAGATTTATGTGGCTCATTAATTATATTTTTGGATGGGACAAGCACCCGTGCTTGAGATCTGTGTTTATAGTGGTCACGAGAAAGGGACAAGAAATATGGAACATGACGAAGGTAAATTAAGGATCAAGAGGGGTTAATGAGAAAAACGGGAATGAATAGGGAATTCAAAAGGGATTTGTATAGTATAGTTTCTAAACTTTTTATATTTTTGTTAATGGTCTGACGATAGAACAAGAAAAAATAGCGAAAGAGAATGGAGCAGTTTTATTTCGGTATTATCGACTTAAATAGTTGTGTCTAACTAGACCTACGTATCCCCGCAAAACTGGCAACACCGTTATAAACCACCAGACAGACACATATAAGAGTAAACTTGGCAGGATTCAAGACTCAGGACCTAGGAATCCTGCCATAATCTAAACAGTTTAATAAAACGCGTTCTGTAGCAGGATGCTGTGCGGTATGGCGTCTTAAGGACCTTCAAGGGTGCTCTAAGGACAACGGTCTTAGGGGAAAAATATGGACCAAATGAGTTCAGATATTTAGAGTAGAATATTTGTTAGCGAAAATAGACACCCAAAAAGAAAGTATGTTATATACGCAGACATACACATATACTTCCAAAGTTTCAGGTAAGTAAGAAGATGGCCTTAAAAAATGGCTGTAAAAATACTAATTTGGTTGAGCGAATGGACAATTTGGTTGAGGCAGTGAGAATGGGGTGTTAATAATATTTTATCAAAGAACTTCCATATTTTATGTATGACGTATTTTAGCTATTGCCCTGTGACAGGACTTCTGTCAACAATTCCATTAATTAGCTTATTTTTTTGACGGCACTGTAAATATAGGGCAATTTTAGAGACTGTTTGACGTCTCCATTTTACTGGAAACTTTTCGTACTATCTCAGAGTGTACTCTATAAGTAATAATTTATTGCCTGGACCTTCTTGTGCACCCCTCCAGCAATATTTCCGGGTAAATCGCCAAAAGTAAAAGTGTTCTGCCCTCTTCATCACTCTGTCTGACGCGGTAATCCAATAATACATAAACTTTTGCAATTTATTTTTAGGTATTATACACACAAAATGTATCCAAAACATTTATTAGTCCAAATAGTCAGAGGCGAACTAGATGTGACACTGTGACAGCAACGCGCTTTCCTAATGTAAGTGTAAGATAACGAAAATTGCTAGACCGCTATGTAGTGATAGTATCACGGTAATTTAGCCCATAGGAAATAGGAGTTATCGCTACCATAGCCATATAGCCATTATTGCTCTGAATACTCACAGTAATTATCAAGTTCTATAGGGGGATGTAATCTGGTTTTATATACTGTATTAGTTCCGACATTATTAATAATAATATTTGCTTGCTACCATTGATAAATCATTATACTTACCACTAAAAAAACAGTACTGTAGTTCTTAAAAATTTTAATAGATTCTAGTGTGATATTGTTCTTGTTGTTTAAAATTGCATATTGCAACATGGTTTACTGAGATCGTAAAATTCATCCATAGATTATAAAGTCCAATATTAATGATGGGTTGTGCGAAATAATGCATGATATGCAAAGGTTAAAAAACTTAAATACAAAGTAAAAATACATTAATTGAAAATTGAAACAGGTATTGGTACGATCAATTAAATTCAAATTCAGACAGTGGCGCAACCAGGGGGGGGGCCGCCGGGCTGCAGCCCCCCCAGAGCTTAGAAACTTAGCCTATTCGTTTAATTGCAAACCAATTTTTCATGTCACGCGAACTATTTTCGCATATTTTTTGCGAACTCAATGTTTTATGGATTTGTAATTTTTTTGCTTATCAATGTAACATGGAATCTTACGTTTTTTGAGTAATTAAAGTATAAATTTTAATAAATAGCTCAAAATTGTACATAATGATTAAAAAAAGAATTTCGGATTTGAGTTTTTTCCGTTTCTTTGCATTTTTTGAGAATATTTACCATAGTAATGTATATATTTTTGTACACCATCAGAAAGTGGAGATTTCAACGAACAAAATGCGCACCGACTTTTATAAAACAGCAGATATTTTGACGTGAGAATTTTCGATTGAAAATAAAGGTGCTTTTTCGATATTAAGTCAAAATAAGGTGAAAAAATAAATATTTTAAATCAAAATAATTTCAGTGTGTTTGGGACATAAAAAGGTAAGTTATCACCAAATTTAGTGGAAACATAATTTTTTTTGTAAAAGATAAAAATAAAAAAACAAAGACATTTGAACTTTTCACATAAATTTTGAGGCAATGTGAAAAAAGTGTTAATACAAAAGTTGTAGATCTTTTTATTACCTACAACTTTGCTATTTAACGTTTTTCCATAGGACTTGTAGTTTTCCCGGAAAACGAGATAAATCGTTTTCTAGCCTTAAAAACTCACCCACTTCCACATCCCGACCTCGGATCGCCCGTAAGATATTTTTTCTTTCATTTTTGTTACGTTCTCTTTCTTTTCCAATGGGTTTCATCCTACTATTATTTTTTTTGTTTCAAAAATTATCGACCCTGGTCTACCTATTTATGCGAACCACGATATTGATATTACCGTGGAAGAAATTCTGGACGAAATGGCAAAAACAAAACGAAGAATTTTACTTTAATGTTAGTATTATTAGTGATTACTTACAACTTATTGTATAAGGTTTTTGTTTTGTTTTAGTATAAGTGTGCTTAATATATGCGTTACTTATTTTAAATACATTTTTACTAATTAAAATAAAATCTCTAAATTTTTTTTTCATAAATATTTCGTTAGGGCTAGCGGCGTATTATTGCAGAAGTTTTAGGGGGCTGTCGCTCTCGTCAATCATAAGTATTTTACCCAAAAAAGGCGCAAGAAATTAAAGCCCCCACCGAACAAAATTTCTGGTTGTGCCACTGAATTCAGACAGGACAGCTAGAAGACTCCGAACAACGATGTCACCTGCGCAACAAATACGTTAAAACCAATACTACGGCTCCCGGCGATTACCGATCGCTACGAACCCCCACCAACGTCCTGTGGATTATAGGTTCTAACGGATACAATTCGTTTTTGAGGACGCTCTTCTGCTTTCTGAGTTGTAGAGAAAGCGCTTTACTGGGAACAAAATGCGTCGCCTTGAGAAGATGCAATTTATTTCTTAACAAAATTGCTGTATTAAAAGTAGTTCATTATTCAACAAGACTTTGCTGCTAGTGGAACTGATAACTACCCATAAAAACACTGTTCTATCAAATCTGGAATTGATATAACACTAAAGCGGGGTTGATACACTAGCAATTTGTTTAACATGGGTTAATAAAAAGAAATAGGTTATCAATGCAAACTATGTCCTAGCAAACTCCTGTTGTATTAGATCATTTTCCTCAGTGTTTTTTGTCGGCTTGTTGTGATAAGGTGAGACGATGTCTATCTTTGTTCGATCGTCGTTGTTAAATATACATATAATGTTGCATATTTATACTTGAAAATGGACTTTTTATGCAAATTACTATACATCCCACTTGCATCTAAAGGTGTTATTATTACCCAGCGAGACGAATTCAACACCATGCACGATAACCATACACACACTTCTTGTCTTATCGCGGGCCGCGTCGCGGCTTTTTCTGACTCATACAGGTCTTCGGTCGCCATTTTTTTTTAAATATCTCCCGAACCCACTTTATTGTAATGTAATATATGAGTAATGAATTTTTAACCACAAAATCCCATTTAAAAATGGCGTCCCATTGTCATGGTGGGCCGTTAACATGCTGGTGTTGAAATTTATTCATATAAATCTTATCTCTGGAAGCCTCTTAGTGCTATTTAACTGCACATAATGCATAATAATATGATATTGCCTTTTTGAAAGGGACGAAAAAAATTAATAGCTTGTTCTGCACTATACAACTAACGGTGTAAAAGTTCAAAAGAACTTATACCTAAACTCATATTATAATGTGACATAATTAATTATGTATTTCGCGTCATAATCATAAACGATCAATGAAAAAAGTAGAAATAACTCTTATCCTAGCCTATAAACAAGTAGGATGCTTATTATTCCCCATAAGACCTGTGCTATTAAAACAGCACCTCTAGGAACGACTGTCTGGTCGGAGATTAATTTTTTCCCTAGAAAAAAGTTGGCAACCATTTTAAATTATTTTAACGGCAACCGAAAACACGAACTCGCCGAACCACAGCGAGCTGGCGACCCAATCGGGCCTATATCATTATTATATAGTTAAATTCACATAAAGTTTTAATGCCAAATGTCAAGACTTGTCATTGTCTAGTTACTTTAGATTTCACCAACTTACTAAATTTCTTATACAGCTGAGATTGGTCGGTGTTTTTTCTTTTTCTTTTCTGGAATTGTTCGGCCAACTCTTTTTATTTCTATCTCTTTTTAATCGTATGAAATAATACAAGATAGACATACTTTGTGTGCAGTACAATTATACTAATTAAATTTAGCCATTAGAAATTTATATTTTATGAGTTGCTGCAGTATTTGACAAGTATGACAGAACTGAAATGTCACGGCGTTAAAAGTTTATGTGAATTCAACTATAACAGATTTGCTAGAACAATGTTTTTATTGGTAGTAATCAGTTTCACAAGCAGCACAGTCTTGTTGAATAATGTACTACTTTTAATACAGCAATTTTGTTAAGAAATAAATTGTATCTTCTCAATGCGACGCATTATGTTCCCAGTAAAGCGCTTTTAAGAAAGCAGAACAGTGTCCCCAAAAACGAATTGTATCCGTTAGAACCTATAATCCACCAAGACGTTGGTGGGGGTTCATAGCTATCGGCAATCGCCGCGCGTCGTATTATTAGTTTTAACGTATTTTTTGCACCAGTCACATCGTTGTTCGGAGTCTTCTAGCTGTCCTGTCTGAATTTGAATTCTATTGATCGTACCTACACCTGTTTCAATTAATTTATTTTTACTTTGTATTTAAGTTTTTTTAAACTTTGCATGTCAGATAAAGCAATAGAAAGTTCTTATTTCGCACAACCCATCATTATTATTGGAACTTATAATCTATGGATGAATTTTACGATCTCAGTAAACCGTGTGGAATAATGGATAATTATATGCAATGTTAAACGACAAGAACAATATCACACTAGAAGCTACTTAAATTTTAGAAACCTACATTAATGATTTTTAGTGGTAAGTATACCCGTAGCAAGCAAATATTATTATGATTAATGTCAAATTTCATTACAACTTTAGTCGGAACTAATACAGTATATAAAACCAGATTACACCACCATATAGAACTTAATAATTACTGTGGGTATTCAGAGCAATACCATCTATAAACCATTCTATGGTAGCATTAACTCCTATTTCCTATTTTGCTAAATTACCGTGATATTATCACTATACAACGGTCTAGCAATTTTCGTTGTCTTACATTAGGAAAGCGCGTTGCTGTCACATATAGTATTAAACAGTTGTATAAAGAGTATGTGAATTCTTATAAGAAATAGAAAGTTTTTTCTCAGTGTACTCAATCCCAAATTAAGGACACCCTGTATATGTATTGGCAGTAACCGTCTGACTCGAGATGGTTCCCGTAGCTTGACTACTGACCACCCTTTGGCAATTCCATCACCATGCTGTCAAGAAATATAGATTTCTATAAATACATAGATAGATAGATCTAGTATAAAAAATTGATTGTTTCAAAGTTCTTTTCATTCCCTGCTGCCTAAAATTGTAATTTATTTAAATGAGCTTTTGCGTGGTTCCATTGCAACCCCTCCAAAGCTTTAAGAGCCACATTATAAAAGATTAAAACAAGTCGCTTACATCCTGAACCTAGCCCTGAAATATCTATTACGAGAATAACTCGTAGAGCCTTTGCCACACAATAAAAGATCTTAAACTGTCATTCTCTGCAGTGAATTTACAATTATTTTCTTCATGGGAATGAGCTTTATAACCGCATGTTATATTGTGATCCAGTTAAGCCGCAAAGCCATGTTTTAGAGAATATATTACTTCGGTATTGAGTTTCTCGTGTGTGGATCTCTATGCTTTAGTGAAATATGACCTAGGTAATAACCGATTGTAAGTCTCTGGGAGTCTGGGGATAAGATTTTCTACTTGTTGCTGTTAAAGCGGAAAATAAACTAAACTTTATTGATTGTTTACATCACAAAACTATAAAAAAAAAGTAGAATGCATAATAGGTTGTACACTGAGAAAGAAGCCTTCTATTCCTTATGAGAATTCACATATACACTTTATACAACTGTTTAATACTGTAGTGATAATATCACGGTAAATTGGCCAATAGGAAATAGGAGTTAATACTACCATAGAATGGTTTATAGTCATTATTGCTCTGAATACCCACAGTAATTATTAAGTTCTATTGGTGGTGTAATCTGGTTTTATATACTGTATTAGTTCCGACTAAAGTTGTAATGAAACTTGACATTAATCATAATAATATTTGCTTGCTTCGGGTATACTTACCACTAAAAATCATTAATGTAGGTTTCTAAAATTTAAGTAGCTTCTAGTGTGATATTGTTCTTGCCGTTTAACATTGCATATAATTATCCATTAGTCAACACGGTTTACTGAGATCGTAAAATTCATCCATAGATTATTTTCAATAATAATGATGGATTGTGCGAAATAAGAATCTTCTACTGCTTTATCTGACATGCAAAGTTTTAAAAAACTTATATACAAAGTAAAAATAAATTAATTGAAACAAGTGTAGGTACGATCAATAGAATTCAAATTCAGACAGGACAGCTAGAAGACACCGAACAACGATGTGACTGGTGCAAAAAATACGTTAAAACTAATAATACGACGCGCGGCGATTGCCGATAGCTACTATAATCCCCACCAACGTCTTGTGGATTATAGGTTCTAACGGATACAATTCGTTTTTGGGGACGCTGTTCTGCTTTCTTAATTGTAGAGAAAGCACTTTACTGGGAACAAAATGCATCGCATTGAGAAAAACTTAAAAGCAAATCGTGCAGATCGTGAGGTAGAAGATCTATTAATACCTTTCAAAGTTTCAAATATAATAGTTACATAATTAATATATTTATTTGCTGAAATTTGTCTTAATCGAACCAATTAAAACGTCTTTATCTACAGCACAGTATCTCATTGGAAACGTAAATTTAGACACACGAAACTGTACAATACAGAACAAGTAATTTGTCCACGTTTAATCATCCATAAAGGCAGTAACGTCTAAATGGAGCTCAAGGAAGACGAATGGACAAAGACGACTGGCCGCCGCAAGGTAAACTTTATAGCTGGCCATATACGGTAATAGAAATTACGTTTAATAGTCTGAATGGCCCTGACAATAGTCATTATTTCACTCAGTGAAATAAATAATATATGTTAATCAATGGGATGGTGACGGTAATTACTATTTACTATAATTAAATTTGCCACCGAAGCAAATTTCTAAAGAGTTTATAACCGCATAGAACATAAACCCAATTTGTACCCCCCGCGCTGTCACCGAATTTCTCGGAAAGATCTAGCACTGGCACTTGCTACCACTGGCACTTGCTACCACTGGCACTTACTTTACTCTTCTAGTGCTTTATCTGACATGCACAGTCAGGGCCGATCCTAGCAGGTGTGCAGCGCGTGCATCGCACGCGGGCGGCCAAAACAAGGGGCGGCCGTAGGTCGCAGATAGTTCTGTCAATCAAGCAAAACTGTTTACGAATTTATCGAAATAAAAATAAAGTGACATTTATCAAACTATAAAAGATAACTTTAAATTAACGTCGAACAATATTTTTATGAATTATTTCAAATAGATTTATTTGTTAAAGATTTTCAATCAAACCAGCTAGCGCCAGTGGTGAAATTTCTAGTTTTTTTGATGTGGTACAAGAGGTATATAATTACTTTTCTGCGTCCCCATATCGATGGGATTTACTCAAAAAACACGTGAAAACTCTTACTTTAAAACCGTTAAGTGAAACAAGATGGGAAAGTCGTATCAATGCTATTAGACCTCTAAAATTAGAGCTAAAAAACAATATTACCGCATTAAAGGCATTAATTGAAGGTACCATCAGAGACACAAAAACAAAAATGGGTGCTAAATCAATAATTAAAAGTCTTGAAACATTTAAGTTTTTGTGTTCAATTTTAATTTGGCATGATTTATTATCAATATTATTGATGTATTAAGTAAAATGCTTCAAAATCCTAAATTAAACATCGCGGAATGCATTAAAGGCTTAGATAATCTTAAAAAATATTTAGTTTCCCAAAGATCTGACGATAATTTTAAAATATTTGTCGATTCAGCAACAACACTTGCTAGATATTTAGGTATTGATCCCGAATTTCCCACCTCGAAGCTCAGAAACAAGATAGTTTATTTGATTACGAGGGCAGTGATGAACCAGTTTTAAATCCCTTCCTGCAATTCAAGATTGCTTTCTTTTTGCAGTTCTTGATTACGCGATCTCTTTGATAAATAAAAGATTTACCTTATTATCTGAGTGCTATTCAATATTCTGCTCTCTGTATGAATTTCACACCATTTCTGATGACCTCATGAAAGCCTGCATGGACTTAGATATTAAGTTAAAGGTACAGGAGGAAGGAACTATTGTGAAAGATATAGGCGGTATACAACTCTTTAATGAAATAACTTAATTTAAAGATATTTTCCAGGTAAAAAACAGCCAATTATTAAGATATTAGAAATTTTAGTCAAAAATGATTTCATTCCCTGTTTTCCAAATGTTGCTCTAGCAATAAGGATTTTTTTAACCTTACCTGTTTCTGTGGCTTCAGGTGAAAGAAGTTTCAGTAAATTAAAAATTATTAAAAATTACTTGAGAAATAATATGACACAAGAAATACTTTCAGATTTGGCCATCATCTCTATTGAATCCGAAATCTCTGAAAAAATTGATCTCACCGCAATTATTGACAAATTTGCTTCTCAGAAAGCCAAAAAAATTATTTTATAGTTAATTATTAGGTAGTCTTCAAGGAAGGACTGATTTATATACTTTTCGTTTCGCGAGATTTATGCTTTAGTACTTTTTGTTATTTTATATTTTCTGGTAAATACTGTTGTTTTACATTTCTAATTATAAAATATCTATTTTTGTTTCAAAAGTAATATTTATATTGGTTTATTATTTTGTTAAAGTAAAAAAAAAAGGTGTCGCTAATATAACATATTTGCTGGCCTAAAAATAAAGTCTTTCCCGTAAAATTTTATTTGTAGTTTGCATTTTTACTTATGTTTAACTTTTTACTCTTATGTACACGTAGATGAGTTTATAACGTCAACGTTAAGTATTACTCAAAATAGGAAAAATTCTTTAGAGGGGCGGCATAATAGGTCTTTGCACGCGGGCGGCCGACACCCTAGGATCGGCCCTGTACACAGTTTAAAAAAACTTAAATACAAGTAAAAATAAATTAATTGAAACAGGTATTGGTGCGATCAACAAAATTCAAATTTAAAAATGACAGCTAGAAGACTCCGAACAACGATGTGACCTGCGCAACAAATACGTTGAAACTGATACTACGGCGCGCGGCGATTGCCGATCTCTACGAACCCCCACCGACGTCGTGTGGATTATAGGTTCTAACGGATACAATTCGTTTTTGGAGACGTTGCGTTCTGCTTTCATAATTGTAGAGGAAGCGCTTTACTGGGAACAAAATGCGTCGCATTGAGAAGATACAATTTATTTCTTAACAAAATTGCTGTATTAAAAGTAGTTCATTATTCAACAAGACTGTGCTGCCAATGGAACTGAATACTACCAATAAAAACACTGTTCACTGTTCTAGCAAATCTTGAATTGATATAACCTGAAACCGGGTTTGATACACTAGCAATTTATTTAATATGTGTTAATAAAAAATAAGCTATCGATACAAACTATGTTGTATTAGATCATTTTCCTCAGTGTAGTGGTTTTCGAGTAAACGATATAAATGTCTCGCGAGTAAAAGCGATGGTGGTGTCGCAAGAATTTTTCATGATTGAACTTTCTACGTTTCGCCGGGTTTTCAATATTAATTATCAAAATGTTTCTAGACGTTTTATTTTTTATTAGTTTCTACATGTTTTACTTTTAATAATTGATGGTTTTTTAAATTTAATTCCATTCTGCGTCCATCGAGAACGTTTTGGACATAGTCCTTTACTTTTCGTGCATTGTGCTCAGAATGACCGTCCATTTGAAACCAAATATCTTCATTCTCAGGAGCAACTTCTTCTAATGCAAGTCCAAGTTAAATTTGTAAAAATTCCAATAATTTTCACTTATAATCTCCCTGGTGCTCAAATTATTTCCGGAAATTTTTCCGAAGGAACGCATTTTTTGAAAATTTTGCCGAGTCGCAGACGAGGGAAAATTTTCTAGAAAAATGCGTGACTGAGGAAGAATTTCCGGATATTAATTCAAGGACGCGGGGGATTCGGTAAGAAAATTTCACACCTAAAATTTACTTAAACTTTCAAAAAAAAATTTCCTTACCGTTTAGTTAAACGAAATGCAAAAAATATAAGTGAAAATTATCCTTTTTTATTTATTTTTACTACATTTCATTTACTAAAACAAAGGGAAAGCATAGTATAGTCTAGTTTAGGCTAGTTATGCCAGATAAAATTTTTAAAATCTAGCTAGATAGTAGATACCACAGTCAAGTAGGCTTAGGCTTGTGATGTCAAAATCGTCTCTGCTATACGTCACGTCTACAGTTATTTCTTAAACGTGCTTCTTTAGTTCACAATAATTAAATCATGGCAGTAAACAATCAAGAAACTAATTTTAAGCCCTACGGTGTTTGTAAATCTTGCTCTGAAATAGGGGACATTAATATGTCTCATAAAAATTTAAAGTATTTGCAATGTTTAATGGAAAAAACTGAATTAAATCCCCATCAAGAAAACCTTTTCTCAGCTATCCAGAAGATTTTGGAGGAAGATATCCCATCCTTTTTAAGAAAAACCAGAATTCAGCAGAACAAAATTGCATCCAAATATTACATCTATATTATATTAAACATAGACATCTAATAGAAGTGGAAAGGGAAGATAACCATTATCCTTGTTATTCTCCATTACGAAGAGAAGAGTTCCAGCCAGAATTCCAAAAATATTTAGCCTTAATGAAAGAAATATTTGGTAAATAAATATTTGTATTTATTTAGTATTATAAAATGAATAAAAACATTAAATACCAAAATTTGATCCCGAATACTGATTTTCGGGTCATGTGATAGCTGTCAAGAAAAAATTTCCACTTATTAATTTTGTTCGTCTAGCTTGGCAGGAGGAGAAAAATTTCCGAAAAATTTGAAGGTTGTCATTGGTAACTGTCGAAATGAAAGTGTGTGATTGGCTTAGAATAACAGGTGTGAAATTTTCTAAATAATTTTTTATTGACTTGTTAGAAAATAATAGAATTTGGTGTGCTAGACCACCATAGAAGGATCTTGACGATAGTTTTATGCAGTTTTGATGTAAACTTAATGGGGGAACCAATAAATATTTCAGAGTAACAAAGTTTACATAAGATTTCCTTTTTTATCAGAAGTGATACCGATAAACATAACTTTACTTTTTAAACCGTTCCGTATAACATCATCAAAAAGGCAGAGAGCAAAACGATGATTTGTAAATTCGCTTTTAGCTTAAATAATTACACACAGTCGCTTGTGTGTTCTGCAGATGTGCAATGTTGATTTACGCCAGTTTGGTTTATTTGTATTTTCTCGAGTGACATTTCTCAAAGATCGCATTTCTGGAGAAACGTTATTTCTGTAAATTATATTTCGGAGTGAAAGAACGTCTCAGTCTTACCCCAGTCAAGCGTTTAAAAGGTGATGATACTTTATCCAGTTAATGCATTGCATGGTGGAGTCATGTACGAGGTTTTGTGAAAAATTATGCATCGCAATGTTATTGGTTCATACCGGCTGGTACAATGCCAAAATTTGGTGAACGAGGTCATCATACAAACGCCTTCAAAAAAGTCTAATACAATTTTCATGTAAATTCAATTACACGGGAGTTCCAAAGATGGGTACAGTAAGTTTTATATAAATTACCAAGGCTTGCCAGAACTGGCCCTTTAAATGCTAGGTAGGTACAATAAGGTTTTTAAAATATACATAGGAGAGACTCGGGCAAGAAGAACCACTTAATTTTAAATGCCTGTCAAAATGTTCCGATTGTTCTCATATTTTCAGGAAAATGAAATAATTTGCATATCTTTAGAAACAAAACTTATTTGTTAAAAACACAAAAGAAAATATATTTTCCTTTCAAAAACAACATAAACCAAAACTCTGCGTTTGGTTCCTTTTGCCCAGACCCGCGGGCATAAAGAACCTTTGTCTTGGGCAAAATGAACCAACACATAAAATGCATTTGGGCAACACAAACCTTAAAAAATATTATTATTATTTAGTGTATTTTAATCAACTTAAAACCTTACCCTTGCAAGTATCACAGATGGTAGTCGGCACATAAGTGATGCGCCCACTTTTGGCAGAAATTACACTGAATCCACCAGTTCCTTTTGCCCGGTTCTTTTTGCCCTATTTGTAAGTTAAAATATATCAATCCGTTTAAAAATAAATGGATTTGAGATACCGCGGAAATATTTTGAGGTTAAGTAAGGCGAAAGATCCTTTTTTCATATATTCAATCATGATGTTACACATTTTTACTGTTTAGAAATAGTTTCAAAACTCCTGAACCCTGTTAAATGATTCAGAACGTACATATTTCTATAGTCACTGTAAAATATGAAAAAAACAACTTACCGTAGTATATTTCACAACAAACACTGCAGAAATGCGGCGGCTATCGAAACTAGATGACAAAATTAGAGCGGCAAATTTAAATTTTAAAATATTTGATTGATTCCTTTTGCCCATATGGTTATTCTTGCCCGAGTCTCCCCTACTCATATTTAAATATAGTATCTTCTTCTTCTTCTTCTTCTTTTTCAGCCTTATCGAGTCCACTCCTGGACATAGGCCTCTCCGATTCTTTTCCATTCCTGTCGATCCTGAGCCAGTTGTGCCCAGTTTCTACCAGCGACCGCTCTGATATCATCCAGCCAACGCCTCTGCGGTCTTCCTCTACTTCTTTTTGTTTCTCTGGGGCGCCAGTGGGTCACTTTGTTGGTCCATCTACTATGGTCCTGTCTTGCAACATGTCCCGCCCACCTCCATTTCATCTCGGCCATGTAGCAAATTACGTCGGTCACCTTTGTTCGTCCTCTTACTTCTTCGTTTCTGATCCGATCCCTTATGGAGACTCCAAGCATTGCTCGTTCCATTGCCCTTTGTGTTGTCTTTAGTCTGTCTGCACTGCCTTTTGTGATTGCCATTGTTTCAAGGCCATATGTTGCTACCGGCAAAATGCACATGTCATAAACTTTGCGTTTTAGATGTATTGGAATGTCTGGATTTTTTAGGACGTATTTTAGTTTTCCAAAAGCAGCCCAGGATAGTTTCACTCTTCGCGTTATTTCCGACTTTTGATTCTCTTTTCCTAGTTTAATGAGGTGTCCTAGGTATACGTATTCGTCGACGTTTTCAATGTTTATGTTAGATAATGATAATTGAATGTGATTGGGTGACATAATCTTGGTTTTGTTGATGTTCATTTTTAGCCCTATTTTTTTCGATGTAATGTTTAGTTGCTGCATCATTTCTTTTAACTCATCTGGATCTTCGGAGATGAGAACAATATCATCCGCGAAGCGTAAGTTACTCAGGTACGATCCGTCGATTTTTAAGCCTTTTTGCTTCCAATCCATTTCCTTAAATATCTCTTCCAGTGCCAGGGTAAACAGTTTTGGTGATATCGTGTCGCCTTGTCGAACTCCTCTATTTAGGTTTATTTTAGATGTTTTTAAGCTTTCGTTAATTTTAACATGCATTGTGGCGTTTTTGTATATATCTTTTATAACTGCATTGTATCTTGAGTCGATTCTGGCATTATTCATAGCGTTAAGGAAGGACCATGTTTCAATTGAGTCAAATGCTTTATGGAAGTCTATAAATGCCAGATGTATGGGTATGTTGTATTCGGTTGTTTTTTCTATTATGGTGCGTAACGTTTGTAAATGGTCCATGGTACTAAATGCACTACGAAATCCTGCTTGTTCAACTGGTTGGTAAAAGTCTAGCTTTTTTGTAAGACGGTTTGTAATAACTTTTGTGTATAGCTTATATAGATGTGACAGCAGACTAATAGGACGATAGTTTTCGATGTTATTTTTATCGCCCTTTTTAAACAGGATCACAACCTCAGCATTATACCAGTCAGTTGGTAGTTTTGCTTCTTGCAAAGAGCTATTTAATAGTTTTTGAAGTGTTCCTTCCAAATACTTTCCTCCGAACTTTAAAATAAATTAAAATATAGTATGCTGCTTTAGAAAAAATCCATTCTACCAATAATTGCTGTATTTTTCTAGCATTCTTAATGTTTTGTGGCAGGGAATTAAAACTAATTAAGCCTTTATGATAAACTGATTTTTCTGAGCTACTTTTATTCTTTGTTGTAATGTAAAAGTTCGTTTTGTTTCTTGTCGGGTATAAATGAACCGATTCGTTAGTCAGTAACCGTTCTGTTAAGTAGGTATCCTGGTGTCAACCCATTTTTTGTTTTAAATATAAGAACTAGTGTTCAAAATTTAAGAAAATCTTCAATAGAAATCCAATTTAGTCTATTTAACATATCTCTTACAGGTGTGTCTCTTCTTTCCCCCAAAATTATCCGCATCGCCTTATTTTGCAGTTTTTGTAACCTATTAATCTCATCTTTGTTCACTTTGTTAGGTGCGGCAAAACCAAAGTATTAAAAACAGTAATTTTTGTCCACTGGGATCTTTATCCCAGGCGCAGGGCAGCGACCCTAGATAAAAAGTTCACATTCCTTGTTACATTGTTTATAATGTGTAAAATATGCTCTTTAAAATTAAGATAGCTGTTAATAAAAAATCGAAGATATTTGATTTTTTCCACCACTTCAATAGAATTACCGCCTATTTCTACACTTAGCTTCCTCTGCTTAAATTTGCTTACTGCTACTTGCTACATGAACTTATTTTTTTATGTTTAGTTTAAGTGAATTTATACGGAACCATTTATGAAGATTCCCAATTCCCAATTCCAAATTAATAATACGAATGAGATGATCTAGATCATTTGAAAAGAAGTATATCAACGTATCATCTGCAAACAAATGTATAGAACAGATGTGCATGACTGAAGTTATATCATTAATACAAAGTAAAAATAGTAACGGGACAAGGGTACTTCCTTGAGATACACCGTTATTCACTATTGTTCAATTCCTCCCGTGATATACTATTGTTAAGTTTGGTCACGTGCTTTCTATTTTATAGATAGTTTATTAGCCAATCCAATGCTTTATTAATTACACCATACTTTCTTATTTTTTTTCTATCTATCGTTTCAAACGCACGCTGTAAATCAAGAAAAACTGCTCCAATAGCATAGTTATCATCCAAAAGATATTTTAAATCATATATTATATTCTGAACTGCAGTTTCACAACTGATTTTTTCGAACTCCTAACTGGGTAGCAACCAAGATGTTATTTTCCATAGTGAATTCTAATAACAGTTTATACACAACCCTTTCCAAAAAATTTTCTACTGTTATCAGCATATATTGATTGGCCTCAGATCGTCAGCCCTAATTAAGCCCTTGACTTTCTGGATTGGAATAAATGTAGAAATATTTAACAACGACAGTACCTTACCGATTTCCACTGAAGTGTTTATAAGGTTTAAAAGTGGGTTTTCAATGGTGTAATAAATATTCTTTACAAATTCGTAAGTTATTTCATCTGGACTGTCCTTACACGTTAGCGTAGTAAAATACATAATGCGCATGCATATTAATAATTACCGAATCTACTTAGAGTCACGAAGGGGCATAGCTACATCGCAAATCAGCCTCATCAAGGCGTAATGGCCCAAACGTCGAAACCACGATGTATTATTCCGATCGCTGGTGATAATTAGGCAGTGCGGAGTGTATCGCGTACAGCTGACAATGATATGGGAGCAGGAAAACCATGCATGTTGAAGTGGGTAGTGCTATTTCGGGCGGATTACAGGGTGTGTCAAAAAATTTTGCTCCAAATACTGTTAAAAGTTCGTTTTTTTTTATCCTTTAGGTATCACCAACTCTACAGTGATATTAAAAGTCTTCCTATTTAATTTTATAAGTTGTAAATTTACTATAACCGTGAAATTATTGCGACAAAACTATGTATATGTAAATTTCCCAGCCAATTTTAGTCTAGATAAATACATAGTCTTGCAGAATGCATTTTTCGCGACCAGACCCACTCTGTATTGTGAAGATATAGTGCCTTCTGCTTTTGAGATGTCAACACGGAAAGGTTATGTTTTGTCTGAGAGTCGGGAGCATATATGTAGTTAGCGGGGCATCGTTTTGCATATGAATATCGGGAGCTGATTTATAGCTACGTAGAGATCCCCATAGAATTTTATGATAAACGGGGTAATATTTCCTTTTCATTTTTTAAAATACATTTTTTAACAAAATGTAGATGAATAAATTGCGAGGGGAAACACAATTTTATATTTACAAGACCTTTTACGTATTTTCTTGTTGGTATTTGAATTTGGTATCACCGCTTTAAGGTTCCTGCAAACATCGTACGCCGTGTCATTTTTGATGTTACAGGATTTTTTATGTTAGAAACTATAGTTCTTTAAAATAGAGTAGTTTACTGCTGTAATAGAACGCAAAAATCTATGTTTTTATTTTAAGTTATTTTTATTTAAAGTGCGTTCTCAGGCAAAACAATATGTTTCCTATTTTAAAATTCAAAGAAGGGCTCTAAAAGCTTTTATTCCAAGCATAAATATGATAATAAAACCCAAATGTAGCTAACTATTTTAAACAAATACGAACGGTTTTTCTTAAACAAATAAATTGCCCAAGTTATCCTAAAGATTTGTTAAGTCATAAAGTTTATTTTTCTATAATACCCTAAAAGCTGGTTGTTAGCAAAAACTCAAATAAATAATAGAATCTATAGAAGAGCACGTTTTGTCAAAGATAATGTAAACTTTATAAGAATCTATACTAACCCCAGATGGGAATAATAAATAAAGGGACTTTCGTGGGTGGTCCATTATAATGAGCTAATGAACCATATTATTGAGAAAAAAATGGAAAATATAGGAAGAACCTGGAATTTGTATTTTGACCATTCTATGTATGTAAAAGTCGGATCAGATTTATTCTTTTATTTTCCCTGGAACAGCTTAAAAGGGTTTTTTTTAAGTAAATCTGATTGCTGTACTTTAAATTTAAGGTTATTTAGGAATGTTATTTGTAAGACCGTTTTTACGGTTATTTTATAAGTATGGAATGTATTGTTTAGCTATAGATATGATTTTTAAGGTAAAATGTCCATAAAGAGAGAAAAGGTTTTAATTAAATATCGAGAGGGTATAACTAGAGTCACCTAGCGGTAATGTCTACAATCATATATTGGGACGACCCTGTTTTATGATCTAAGGCAGAGTCTTAGAGAGAAATGACCTCTGATTGGTTGGATAGAATAAACTATCACTTGGTACCGAGGGATGATATTGATTTTAGTACTTTCTATAGGTTCAAATAGCTAAATATTTGAATAAGCATAATTTAAGGGGTGTCTTTAGAAGTTAGATGCTTAATCAGGGAGATTCACAATTCAGTTCCTAAAGTTCTATTGTCGTGTTCGGTTTACTAAGTTCCGAAGTTTCTGTTATCGGGTTCGGTTTGACCATGTACCAAAGATGCTATATTCGGGTGTATAGCCAAGCGGGTTTTAAGGAAATGTAATTAGGTGGGTTTTTAAGAGTACATAGTTTCGGACTCATTTCTCTCTTTGATATACCTCTTGTGTAGTGAATCCTTTGTTTCTTAAAAGTGTAAAGTTAAATTGTGGGTTTTAAGTATAATTGTTGTTTTACCTATAAGTTTCAGGGTTTTAGTGTTTAGACTTTTCAGTTTTCGGGGATTATCATAAATTAATCTTTGGGTGATTAAATTACAGGGTTGTATTGATTTAAATATAGTAATTTTATCTGTTCATAGGGTTTTAAATATTAAATGGGTAATTTTCGGATTCGTACAGTAAACGCATTTAAATAGAACAATCTCTCTTTATTAGTTAGCATAATACATATTTTGTATTAGTTTTACAGTCTTTCTTTTTCTTGTTCAGTAACTTTTCTTTCTACCTTTCTTTATAATTTTTGTTAATAGATTTATAAGTTGTTGTTTAAACTGGGTGTTGTTTTATTGTAACAATCAATATAAAGGGTTTCACTAACAAAGGTTGAACGGTTCGCTCTCGCGCCCTAAAGACGCGTCGCTGCGACGTTATTGTTAACATCATCACCTGGATATTGCTGTTTGGTCGACATTGGTAAGTCGTTTGGTATTAACAGTAGATACAACTAACAGAACGAGACGACGTTGACGTTATCATGAAGAACTCCATCATCTCCAAGAGTGATCTTGCTATATATTTGTCTTAGTTATTTATACTAATAATTCTAACCTTATGTGAAAGGACCAGGTCTGGTATTCTCGGTCAGAAACGCTATAATTGATAATTAATAATGTTTATTATAGTCAGAACGCTACCGCGTAATTAACTAGTAATTAGTGATATACCAGATCAATCCTGTCACATAAAATTGGTGGCAGCTTAGTGAATGTCTTTTTGCTAGCTTACAATCTTTGATAAAAAAATTGTTGGTCAACTAGGGAATTTCTTTTGCTGAATTAAAATGTTTTTTTTTTCACATAAAAAGTGACCACTACTTTTCTCTTTTGCTTGTTGTCAGCGTATCGAATTTCTTTTTGGAAAATTTCAATGTTTTTTTTCCTAAAAAAATAGTTAATACCTGTACGCTGTGTATTCTTTTTGGATAGTTTTTTTTTGTTGATAAAAGGATAATGTAACAATGTTTTTGTTGTCAGTGATAATATGATTGTAATAATGATGTAAGCTGAGCAACAAAGATAGAGAACCTTACGTCAGCTAGAATGGTTTTTAATAGCCCTAAATTGCTAAATATGATCATAAAATGCGTATAATATAATTCTTTGTCAAAAACCAGAAAACCCATTCCCTGTTCTTTAAGTTTTTTTCTTGTTTTCTTTGTTTGACGGAATATTTGTCGGATAGTAGGTAAATAAAGTAAATTTTACCTGGAAAAGTAATTGCTTTTGAGTCAAAAAGCATAGTATTGTTTTAAATATTGAGTTGATTGTGGTAATTGGAACATATTAGCTAAAAATGGACCTACATATTGGAATATGAATGAATTTTGAAAGAAATTTATTTATTTTGTGGTATGTAATAATCTTTGATCTGTTTGTTTAAGTAATAATTGTATTTAATTAATTAAAAGTCACAATAAAATCGTATAAACCGTGAATTTTAGCGTATTTCATCGTCGATATGTTCTAATTTTAATCAATCAGTCATGTATCGAGTATGTAATACATTTTTGTAAAACGTAACTTTTTCTTACATTTATTTTATTCACTGGAATAAAATATATCTGTAACAGTAAATTGCTTTTCTTGGGATTATTTTGTTTTTCGGTTGTCGCAGAAATGGTATGTTACCGCAATATTAGTAAATTAACGGAAATTACTGATCATTAGGTAAAAGTAAAGCGCGTAATTTTTTTTTTAAAGTATATAGTTTAAAATTTACAGTCTAGGAAAAGTTAAAGATTAACTTTCTCAATAATTAAAGTGTTCTTAATCTCGATTTTAGCGGGTTAATGTGAGATGTAGAGATAGGGATTTTCAGGAAATAGTAAGGGCACAGCAGCAAGAATCCAACAGGAAGAAGGATTGCATGTTTACTAAATTGGGTCATAATGTGTTGTGTTAAAGTAATAATTGTTTACTCGATATGCGGTTTTAGAGCATAGCCGATTAAGGATTAAAAGTGAAATGTAAAAGAATACGTAATTTGACGTGTAATGACAAAGATAAGAGATTCAACGAGTATAAGTTTTTCGGTTTGTATAGTAAGATAAAACACAACATATTTTTGACTGTTTGTGGAGTAGTTGAATACTAATAGAACTTTGGTGCTCCTTTGACATGTATGGTGCAAATATATGTCATCGTATTTTTGTTTAAATGAGGTGTAGAAATTATTTATTGTTTAGTTAGTTAAATTCAACCCTTTTGCGATTCTGGTAAATATAAGAAAAGGTATTTACTGAGTGAAGCTGTATAACTGCTCTTATTGAGGTTGATATTATTCAGAACAGCTGCGTCTATTTATTTCATTCTGTGGTATATTATAGTTGTAATAATAACATAATAATGTTAGCGATGTTTTTTTCTAGTAACCGGCCATGTTATTATAAATATGGAAATTTTGTTGTATACATATAATTTTGTTTAATTGACAAACTGATCTGTTTCTATTTCAGCGTCATATTTTGTTACCTGGAAGCTACAAACTGTTATAAACTCGTAAACGAACCATCCGTGTCTTAATGAAAAAGTTCTTTTGAGCAGTGTAAAGTAGTAGCGTTCCATTATGATTTTTGATAATTATTTATTGATTTTATTTCAGTCTCTTGGAAAGTGACCAGTACTATTATGGTAGTACGACTGTCCATCGTTTAAATTGCGATATTACAATTTACATACAGTTATAAATTATTTTTTCACAGGTCCGATTGTAATCAGTTCTGATCTGATATTGATGACGGAATAGCAGCGAATTTTCAATATTATGAATGCAGTGCAGCGTATTTTATTTAGGTACATTTTTCTTTTCAGGTATTTTTTTTTTCTTTCAGGACCTACATTGAACATATTAATAAGGTTATTGTTATTGTTTTTGTTTGTTGTTTAATTGGAATTTGGTTTTGTGGATATAATTTTTCGATTTCGTTTTTTTGAAAAGGGTATAAAAACTTTGTGGTACAAAGGTAAGAGGCATGGAAATATTTATTTGCATTATATTGTAGTTGCATTGAAAGTAGATTTTTGAGAATCAGTACTCTATACCCTCATTTAAATAAAATTAATTTGCACAAGGTATTTTATTATGCGAACGTAGTAGCCCATCAAGGTGTTTATGATTAAAGGGTACCTACCCTATCTTTATTGTTTGGGGTTACGGATGTAACCGACTGATGATATTGTATAGTTAATAATTTCTTTTAAACTGGCGCGTCACAAAATATGATAGTCTGGGGTCTGGTGCTACATTTGCATAATAATAGTTTTACGATCGATCGGTATTCCGATCGGTATTTTGAAAGGTGTTTGCGATTAAAAAAAAGGTTTATTATTTAACGCGTACGAGAATCACCTTTCCGGTAAAATGCTATTTTTTCTTTAACAATGAATTAACATCCGGATTAAGTCATGTAAAGTATGATTTTTTTTTATAATTATTGTTTTTTTTTAAAGGTGGTTTGTTACCTTTCGTCTACGTATTGTTATTTTAAGGAATCTTCGGTAAAGGTTGCTTTGTGGAATCTTGTAAAGTAAGTGAATTTAGTAAAGTGGTAATGTGCTGTCTTACGTCAGAAATTGGCGGATAGTTGAGTATTCCCGGAGAAAAGAAGATATATCCAGAAAACACAGATCCATTTACGAATACTTAGTTGATGAATACTTTGATAATTGTGGTGTTGACAATGAAACGACTGAGTTCCATTTAGAAATATTACAAAGACATATCAGTGAGTCATGGATAAAGATGGTAGAACAAATGAGCTTTATGGATCAATTTAAGTCTATAGAAGACTAGAAGAATCTAAAAGAATGGTGCTGTGTGGATATAACTTGATATTGCAAATGGTTATCCAGAACGACTCTACCTCGTTGAAAATCACATCAACGATGCGATGGAACTAGCGTATAGCATAGATAGGCGAGTGTTATCTGTATGCTTCAGAAGTGCAGGCGAGACACTTCAAGGGATCGACGAGAAAAATGAAATTGAATTTACTGGCATATGGCCAGGGAGCACGGAGCGTGTACAAGGGATACATAGCTCAGGAGAGTGCTGGGCGCATAGGAGCGTGTAAGAGAGATACATAGCTCAAGTTGTGCCGGGGAGATGGTACCTAACCTTGAATATGAAGCATGCATGTCTAGTTCTGTTGGTTCACCAATAAATAGTAATAAAAATTTTGCTGTAAATCTTAAGGATGGAGTCCCGATGATGCACAGAAGATTTTTCCAGATGAATAATAGACCAGAAGAAAAGGACAACAACCTGATTAACAATAGTATTAAACTTCAACAGTCGAACCCTAAGGACTGATCACCCCTAGTAACAAGACTGCATGAAGACTTAGAATTACCGGTTTTTTCACGGATGCAATTTCCTAGTTTCGTAGACGTACGTACTATGATTTGCGAGTCAACAAATCACACATGTATCGGCATTTGTATGGCGACAGAAATAGTAAACATTGAAAACCACAAACAAACAAAATAGAACACTGTTGTCCGATTTCTAAATATTGCCTCACCTCAGACCATAAATAATCCCCCCACCCCTGTTAAAAAAATTGGTGATGTAGTTAGTTTGGATAGGACAGATTCTCTCCACAGTTCTGTGTTGGAAAAGTAAATGATGTTGGGCTCCGCGGTGAGCATAGAATAAATTTAAAGCCAATTGCAAGATCCCGGAAGAAGATAGTAACAGGAGGAGCCGAAGAAGATAGTAACAGGAGGAGCCTAAGGAAACAGTAGCAGGAGAAGTAATAGTGTGTATAATGAGGAGATAGTAGCAGGAGAAGTAATAGCGTGCATAATAAGAAGTTGTAGCAGGAGAAGTTGTAGCAGGAGAGTAGTAGTCGGAGGAGTTGTAGCGAGCCTAAGAAGATAGTAGCAGGAGGAGATGTTGCGTTCACAACAAGGAGACAATAGCAGGGGAACTGTAAAGTATCATATCAGGAAAGTATCATATCAGGAAAGTATCATTACAGGAAAGTATCAAGAAGCTCTACAGCGAGCATAGCAGAAAATATCAGAATGTTCTGTAGTAAGTATATTAGGAGGCTCTTCAGTGAACGTAGCAGGAAAACATCAGGAGACTCGGTAGTGAACATAGCAGTAATTTAGGTTTCCGTAAGAAAACCAAGAGTTTTTGTAGTTTTGGGAAGTTACCGAGATATCTTTTTACAAGAAGAAATAGGCCTATGGGTAGAAATGTAAAAGTTATTACGGATTTTCAGAGCATGCGTCGAACACGAAAGCACCTTGTCGAATTCTTTATCGAATTCCTTATCGAATATCTTACTAAATTCCTTGAGTTCTACAAGAAGAACTGTAGATAGGAATAGAAGAAATGTTAAAGAAAAAGGATATAGAAAATGGTAAATTTGGTTTGGGTAAGACAAAAATGGGAAGACATTTTTAGGTATCAGTTTTAAAAAAAATCGTGAACTAGTTTGGAAAAAGGGTAAGTGGAAGATTAAAGAAGTTTACTGAAATTAATAGTTGAACGTATTTCAAGGGGAAATTGATTTATAACTTTAATTTTTTAGAGCAAGCCCAGCCAGGAAAGTGTAATATAGAAGATGAAGTATAGCCGATTGACTTCTCGTACAGTCAATGGAAATATAAGGTTTTATTACTTAAGTGTGTGGCATAGTATAAGTCTAGTTTGTAAGAGTAGTTAAATAATATAATAGTTTTTTTTTTATTATTGGTTTTTTTTTATGTTGAACTGTGTATATAACCCGTTGTGAGCAAAAGTAATGTCTTGATGTTTTAGAAGGAAAGTAACTATGATGCCACGAATCTTTTTATTAGAATCCTTAGCCCATATGTTTTAACCAGAAGTAATAGCGTATGATTGTGCAGACAAGACCAGAGAGCTAAAAATAGGTATCCCTATTACCCGAGAAGCCTTGCCAGGACCCAAGAAGCTATATGGAGATCATACCAAAGAATAGAAGTAGACCAGAAGAGACAGTACGTACCGGAACATGACTTTACGTACCAAGTAAATGATGATCAAGCAATTGGACATTGGACAGCCATCGTAGCACAGTACCAGGAGGTTATGTCCATCATGAAGAGATGCCAACTGAGAGAAAAGATTCCTAAAAATAGATTAGCGTTAGACAAACAATCGCCAGATGTCGTACGAAACCTTGTAAAGCAGACTTCAGGTTACGTGAGTGGAGTATTGGAAGAAGTACTCTACACTGTAAAGTGCTATACAAAACTGAAATCTGTTCCGTACCGCTATTACACATATATTGGTGGAACGTGGAACAGAAGTGGAATGGCAACCACTAGACCCAGCTAACTATTGGATGGAAGTTAGCCAGAGTTGAGAGGGACCACTGATGTCTTTGAATTAGACGCCAATGAGGAGGAAGACAGAATTTCAATGCGCGGACTTTCCATTTCCCCAATAAGTTCCAATGGAATATATACGCAGGAAGACATGTATAGAGTTCAACAGACACTGTTATACCCGACACTAGGAAGCAGTAACTATCCAGGTTACCAGGAGGATAGTGGGCAATTGACAACGCCGGTTCCTAGTTTATGCCCAATTTATTCTCGCAGCACGAATTTCCAGCATGGCACACTCTGCAGCGGAGGAGGTATCAGGCTTTTTGTTCAAGATGGAAATCCATTTTCCATTTGTGAAGTTCTCGATGGATAAGCTTGCATAGTTAGTTATTTGTTGAGCTGTTAATAACTACTATATAGTATATAGAAGCAAGCTAGCTAGAATAGAGTGATGGTGAAGCCCATTGTACCATTGGGAATGAGATACCCAAAACATCCCAGACCAGGAAGCGGCATGTAAGGCAGCCAATTGTCGTGGCAAGACAGAACAGAAGTGCGAGGTTAGAAAAGACTTAGTGTAACGAATTTGGACAGAATCGGAACTAATAAATCGCGGAAGAACAGGAGTGTATGCTAAAAATTTGTGGGTTCGTGTCGGTAAGTGTGAGAATCGCCCCGTAAAGACTGCATTTAGCAGAATGGTTATCAGTGCTTTGTTGATAGTAATTTTGATTTAGTTTTTTTTTAATTGGTAGATATTGTGTTGAGTTTCGAATGTACAAGATGCAAACCAGTGGCGTAGATATTATTTTCCTATTTTTTTTTAGTCAATATATGATTCATTCTAAGGTGGGGGCAATGTAATAGAACGCAAAAATCTATGTTTTTATTTTAAGTTATTTTTATTTAAAGTGCGTTCTCAGGCAAAACAATATGTTTCCTATTTTAAAATTCAAAGAAGGGCTCTAAAAGCTTTTATTCCAAGCATAAATATGATAATAAAACCCAAATGTAGCTAACTATTTTAAACAAATACGAACGGTTTTTCTTAAACAAATAAATTGCCCAAGTTATCCTAAAGATTTGTTAAGTCATAAAGTTTATTTTTCTATAATACCCTAAAAGCTGGTTGTTAGCAAAAACTCAAATAAATAATAGAATCTATAGAAGAGCACGTTTTGTCAAAGATAATGTAAACTTTATAAGAATCTATACTAACCCCAGATGGGAATAATAAATAAAGGGACTTTCGTGGGTGGTCCATTATAATGAGCTAATGAACCATATTATTGAGAAAAAAATGGAAAATATAGGAAGAACCTGGAATTTGTATTTTGACCATTCTATGTATGTAAAAGTCGGATCAGATTTATTCTTTTATTTTCCCTGGAACAGCTTAAAAGGGTTTTTTTTAAGTAAATCTGATTGCTGTACTTTAAATTTAAGGTTATTTAGGAATGTTATTTGTAAGACCGTTTTTACGGTTATTTTATAAGTATGGAATGTATTGTTTAGCTATAGATATGATTTTTAAGGTAAAATGTCCATAAAGAGAGAAAAGGTTTTAATTAAATATCGAGAGGGTATAACTAGAGTCACCTAGCGGTAATGTCTACAATCATATATTGGGACGACCCTGTTTTATGATCTAAGGCAGAGTCTTAGAGAGAAATGACCTCTGATTGGTTGGATAGAATAAACTATCACTTGGTACCGAGGGATGATATTGATTTTAGTACTTTCTATAGGTTCAAATAGCTAAATATTTGAATAAGCATAATTTAAGGGGTGTCTTTAGAAGTTAGATGCTTAATCAGGGAGATTCACAATTCAGTTCCTAAAGTTCTATTGTCGTGTTCGGTTTACTAAGTTCCGAAGTTTCTGTTATCGGGTTCGGTTTGACCATGTACCAAAGATGCTATATTCGGGTGTATAGCCAAGCGGGTTTTAAGGAAATGTAATTAGGTGGGTTTTTAAGAGTACATAGTTTCGGACTCATTTCTCTCTTTGATATACCTCTTGTGTAGTGAATCCTTTGTTTCTTAAAAGTGTAAAGTTAAATTGTGGGTTTTAAGTATAATTGTTGTTTTACCTATAAGTTTCAGGGTTTTAGTGTTTAGACTTTTCAGTTTTCGGGGATTATCATAAATTAATCTTTGGGTGATTAAATTACAGGGTTGTATTGATTTAAATATAGTAATTTTATCTGTTCATAGGGTTTTAAATATTAAATGGGTAATTTTCGGATTCGTACAGTAAACGCATTTAAATAGAACAATCTCTCTTTATTAGTTAGCATAATACATATTTTGTATTAGTTTTACAGTCTTTCTTTTTCTTGTTCAGTAACTTTTCTTTCTACCTTTCTTTATAATTTTTGTTAATAGATTTATAAGTTGTTGTTTAAACTGGGTGTTGTTTTATTGTAACAATCAATATAAAGGGTTTCACTAACAAAGGTTGAACGGTTCGCTCTCGCGCCCTAAAGACGCGTCGCTGCGACGTTATTGTTAACATCATCACCTGGATATTGCTGTTTGGTCGACATTGGTAAGTCGTTTGGTATTAACAGTAGATACAACTAACAGAACGAGACGACGTTGACGTTATCATGAAGAACTCCATCATCTCCAAGAGTGATCTTGCTATATATTTGTCTTAGTTATTTATACTAATAATTCTAACCTTATGTGAAAGGACCAGGTCTGGTATTCTCGGTCAGAAACGCTATAATTGATAATTAATAATGTTTATTATAGTCAGAACGCTACCGCGTAATTAACTAGTAATTAGTGATATACCAGATCAATCCTGTCACACTGCTAAGGAGCCTAATGAATAAAAATTAAGCGATTACTTTAATTAATTACTTTTTAGTAAAAGCGATTGCTTGACTAGCAAATGCTATAAGTAAAAGCAATTGCTAGATCTGGATATGCATAAAATTTTGAAGCAATTGCTGTTTTTCTTACACCTCTGTAGCAAATGCTTATTCAACAGAAGTTCAGACGTGGCTTATCCACTTGTTCAGATTATAGATTTCATGTTCAGTTTGGTGCCTAATTTGCAAAAGAGTTGACATAAATACAACAACGTTGTTCTATTTATTTAGTACAATAGTAATTTGTTACGTCTTTGTGGAAAATGGGAAACTTATATTTGTGATATGGCAGATTTCAGTGAAAATGAGGAAAGTGATAGTAGTGATGAAGAAATTAAAGACAAGCAATTATTAATATTCGTTCACAAATTGAAGGAACATAAATAAATCTCTCTGACCAGAACCGATTAGCTTCCACAACAGCTTCAGCACTTGTAGGAAATTTAATAAAAATATTGGCCTTCTCCAAAACTGCATCCGTTATAGAAGTGTATGTCTTACAGACAGTAGTTTGGTGAACATTGAGTTCTTCACCTACAAAATTTTGAAAGCCCGAATCCGACAATTTCTGCAGAAACACTTTAATTTTATTTAAATGCGACAGTGCACCCCCTCGCCTTTTACCAGTATCAGTCAAAAAATAATTTGCCAACCAGTCAACATTTTCGCAGTCAAATCGATATAACTTTCTGAAATCATCATATTTGCAATTTTTACGTACACTGTAGATTTTTCTTTTACGGACGTTCATATATTCAGCCATAATTGAAGACACAAATTAAGAGCAACGCACTTGTATGCCGCGGAGAACTGAAGTTGACTGCTACCAAGCAAATGATGCAGGTGTCGACCTGCCTTAAAAAGTTGAATGCGATTATTGCCACACTAGAAAAAGCAATTCCTTAATTTATTTATCACATTTTAAGCAAACGATAGCAATTGCTTCTATTTTTTAAGAAAAAGCATTGACTAGCAGCAATTCCTACACTTCTAAGCAACTGCTGGACGCAAAAGCAATTAAGTACTTTAGTTTTTATTCATTGGCTTTCAAGAAATTACTTCGATTTTATACGAAAAAGCAATTGCTACCTTTTTGTTCATTATAGGCTCAATAAGTTGAAAACATAAAACCCTGCGACAAGTTACTACTTAGTACTTAGTTATTTTAATAGTTCTTAATTATTGAAGGTAAGTTATTATGTACCTACCAATTTGAGTAAAAACAGCGACAAAAAAACGGTGTTACACGAACATATAATGAAGTTTTCTTAAAGATAAAATTTGTCGAATATAATAATAATTAGAGATAACGTTAGTTAATATACTTTAGAAATGTACAATTTTATTTTCACAAATTTCCACAATCTTAACGTTCTTAACGAGAAAAAATCCTTTGGTTCATTATATGCTTTCCGCTTTCTTAAGCTTTTGTTAAGCTTATTTTTAATGCTTCTCTTTGTGCAAATAAGATGCAGAAAAAACAATGATTGTGTTTTTATAATAAAGCTAACCCTTTTGTTCGGCTCGGATAGCAGGAACCGGGTAAAAGTAATAATAAGCAGCAGCTTTTGTTAAAAGGGGCTTTATCTGAGAATATAGCGACGAAATATTATAGGTGTAATTTATATTTTTGAGGAAAAAATAATTATTAAAAGTTTATACCAAATTTGCATTGCCTCCACTAACTTTGCTGTTATTTTTCGTATTATTATGGTATTATACTAAGAAATCTATACGTACGAAAAATGTCTATCTAGCTGTTATATGATCCAAGACGTCGCCTAGGAGAATCAGAAATACACAACGGATGTCTTATATATTATATATCTCAACCAGAATAATTTTCTGACGAAAAACATTTTAATCATCCAACAATGCTAAAATTTGTGTATACAGGGTGTCCGGGAAAATGTGGGAAATCTCCCGGATATGAAAAAAATACGTGAAAACAATAATACAAGTTCATATAAACTTCTTTCGTATCGCCCTCCTCTTCGGAGATTTGGGCTCCCGAAGAGCTCCCATGGAATTAAGTTTTTGACACATAATTATTAAACCAATAGGTATATTTCAATTTTTTTTTCATATGATCTATACCAGGTAAGACCCTTCGAATTGCTGTCCCAGAAAGTGTTGCGAATTACTCACAGCTGCAGGGACGGACTAGCTGTAGAAACTTTGGACAACGTTTTTTGCATACCTTTAATTATTGACTAAAAATTAAGTACTCTTCATTCATGTCGCTAATCCTAACCGTTTTCGGAAAAACGTAATTTTATTGAGATCATGTATTAATATTAAGCAGTTTAAAGTGAACATTTATAATTTATAGGAACAAAGATGTATATTTTATTGAAATACGCTTTTTTTTACGTGTTTTTTTCATATCCGGGAGATTTCCCACATTTTCCCGGACACTCTGTATAGACCTAAAAACATGTACGACAAGAAATATACTCATAAAACGAATCAAAGTGAAAGTTTTTCGATCAACATTTCGGGCTGGACTCTGGATTAGTGCTAGGGACCCAGGAGTTCTGCAAATTGTTTAGGGAAGACTGAAGACTTCAGTTTATCGAGATATTCTTCTTCGAGTCATGATGACATTTGGGAAGAAATGATAAAAGGCATGAGCATGATTTTAGACCGAGAAGCCAAGAAGAACTCCAACAAAAAATATTTGAAGCTTGGAATGAGATATAACTCCTGAATTTACAAGAAATTTGGTGTTAAGCATATGCCACGTCGTCTACACTACAAGCAGTCAACGACAACAACGATGCAATGGCGAAACATTAATTCTTCCAGCGAATATGATATGGTTTCAGCAAGATGGAGCACCGCCCCATTACCAAATCAATATCCGGCAGTACCTCAACCGAGTATTTCAAATCGGTAGATAGGGAGACTTGGATCGATGGAACGGCCAGCACGATCCCCTGATCTGACGCCATTAGACTTCTTCTTGTGGGGTTATGTCAAAAATATTGTATACAAAACTAAACCCCTCGACTTAGCTAACTTAAGAAGACGAATAACGCTTGCGATTAGATCGGTTACGCCTGAGATGTTCAGTAACATTAGAAGAAATTTCTTTTCAAGATTAGGATGTTGTCAAGACGTTCGCGGCGAGCATTTTCAACATATCCTACTAATGTTTTTTTTTTTGGTTTTGCATTATCAAGAAATAAACAGTGTTACATAATATTTATTAATTTTTGAGTGTGTAATACTTATAGCAAGGTAGAATCATAGATACCACTCACCTTTTCAAAAGGTTTTCATAATAGTAGTTGGCCACATTTCTACTAAGCAATATAATTATACAGTGTCACCAGTAAAGTCCGCATCATATATGGGATTTTTTTTTTATTAATAGCTTTATTCAAAATTTGACTTTAGCATCAAGTTCTGCTTCGATCGAGATGAAAATTAAGCAAAAAATATTAGTCAGGTGATTCGCATTATGTGTCAAATTTTAATTTTTTCCAAAAAAAAATTCAAAAGTGGGGTTATTTCTGAAAATATTGAAAAAAGTTATTAGAAAAAGTTTTTTTTTAATGCAGTTTCTAGTCCACATGCAAAATTTCAGCTGCATAAGATAATCTTGATTTTTTTACCCATATTTTGTAAATTGCACCACTTTTGCAAAATAAGACTCAACGCAACCTACATAAAACTTCTTAGTTTTGACAATGCTTTATTTCAGATACATTTTCTTTAAAGTAGCGCCATAATAAATGTGTGTTTTTCTACAAAATCAACATTGGGCTTTTAAAATTTGGTCGCATGTGATGCAAACTTTATTTCTTTTTGACCCTGTATAAGCTAACTTCAGAAAAGAGGTATTTTTGAAAACGTAGTTTGTGTCTGAAAGTAATACACCTTAATATTAAGACAAAAAATAACACAGTGTCATCAGTAAAGTGTTCATTAAATGGAAAATAAATTTTAGTAGTGGATAAAAAATCAAAATTATCTTATGCAGCTGAAATTTTGCATGTGGGCTAGAAACTGCATTCAAAAAAACTTTTTCTAAACACTTTTTTCGATATGTAAATAAATGTAAAGAATAAAATAAAATAAACTATAGATATGCCTAAAAACCATCAATATTTTATATTTAAACGCGTTGCCAGCCTATAAATTATCCGTTCTCCATTAGAGCGGTGCAGGCTCCATATATACCTGTGATTTCCTCTCTCGTGAGCTAAAACGGTTTTATAGACCATTTGGCATTTGTAATAATTAGTTTTGGACGAGCTTCAATGGAAAACAATGTTTTTGAGTGCTAAATGCTGTTTTGTCCATGAAAATTACTGGTTTCACAGGGCATTCTGACGTTTGTGCTTATGATAAAATGTGAAAATGGATGGAAACCATAAATTTTGCCGTTTTACAAAACACGCTTAGTGTTCTTTAGTAGGAAATGTTGTAACAATAGCCATAGTCATAGTAAAATTGTACATATTAAAGAAAATATGTGTAAACCAAGTACATACAGTAAAAACTGATGCCTATCAGTATAACAACAATGTTATAAGGTCCAAGTGGTCCAAATAAGTGTTACAAATGAGGTTTACATAAAACCTATACACAGAACACACTGTGCTGGGAAAAGGACCTTATATCACATAACCGACGACAGTTATACTCGTACACATCCATTTATATTCGAATTACTTCCAACTGCCATAACCCATTAATTCAAAATATTCTTTAAAATGCCATAAATTGAGAATCTAAGTACTTTTCAAATAGTCGTGATGCTGACAAAACAATGAAGTGCTTTTCAAAGAGTTAAAGACTTTGGCTGCCGTCCAGCCATCTAATTTGTCTGTCCAGAGCCGACTTAGTTCTCTGGTATATCAATATCTATTTTAAAGGTCAATAAAAAGATGCCTTCTCTATTTAGATATCTATTTAGATTCGTCATGCGTTTGTTTGCTCTGGATTTTATCGCCATGAGTTGGTCGGATGACTTTCTATATATTTTTCTTGTTCGATCATTCCTGCAAGTAGTTAATCTTAGGTGACCGAATTGTCTGCTTAAAATCCTATTTATATTCTTATTTTTACGGTTTTTTTGTATGGTCTCACAATTTGATTTATTAATGTTTACCTGTTGGATCAGATAACACCACTCGATCTTGTGGTAGTTACACTGATAATCAATTAACTAGAAGTTGGAGCTCCTTAAGTAATAGGATCAAATAAAAAACGAAAAGTAATCCATAATAAATATATAGACACTGTCTCCGAGAAGAATTAGAACTAAGAACATTTTAAGAATGGATTTGTACATATTATAAATAACATTTTAAAAATTGCTTGATGAAATTAAGACTTCCACAGTTACAGTCGCTATGTTATTAGTAACTAGTTTTTTAGGTGTTTGAAGGAGCCCGTTGGTTTATTTCCTCACTTTTACAGACAACCAAACGTTTTTACAATTCCTATCTGAAATGTTTGCTTGTTGTTCTAAATGCTCCCTCTTAGATGGAAAAATTGGGGTAAAATAAATAAAAAGAGACAAGAAAAATATGTTCTCGTGGTGGTTGAACGATCAATCATCTTAGCGAGATTGCTTTGTCAATGTCACTTTTTGGTATACGCTTTTTCAGACAATCATTGAACACATAAGAGAGCCTCGAAGTGTTCTCCTTTTTTGCAATAGGATTATAAGAAGTCATATAAGGAAATATTTCTCTACACAATGTCTTTTTTAGATCTATACGCTGAGGCAAAAATGCGTGCCTCCTTTTTGTGATGTTTACACTAAGAAAAAAGCCTTTTATTCCTTATAAAAATTCGCATACTCTTCATACAAATGTTTAATACTATATGTAACAGCAATGCGCATTCCTACTGTAAAACAACGAAAATTGCTGGACCGTTGTGTAGTGATATCACGGTAATTTAGTCAATAGGACCATAGAATGGTTTATAGCCATTATTGCTCTGAATACTCACAGTAATTATCAAGTTCTATTGGGGGTATAATCTGGTTTTATATAGTGTATTAGTTCCGACTGGCAATTGTAATGAATCTTGACATTAATCATAATAATAATGTGATATTGTTCTTGTCGTTTAACATTGCATGTGATTATCTGTTATGCAACATGGTTTACTGACAGGTCAGCTAGAAGACTCCGAACAACGATGTGACCTACGCAACAAATACGTTAAAACTAATACTACGGCGCGCGGCGATTGCCGATCGTTACGAACCCCCACCAACGTCTTGTGGTTTATAGGTTCTAACGGATAAAATTTGTATTTGGGAAAAAATTGATATCCAAAATTTTATTTCTGGAAACTGTTTATGGGGTAAGTATAAACGTAAAAAACCAAAAATAGACAACTAGATCGGTCATCCCTCCCCGTGGGGGGTCGAAAGGGGGTGAAAAATGGTGTTTCGTGATTTATCGTAAAAGGAGACGTCCTAGAAAAAAATGTTTCATACAAAACTTGTAGATCATGTAAAAATCTACTACTTTTGTAAATAGCACTTTTTCACATAACCTCAAATTTTTTTAGATAAGTGCGAAAAACCGGTTTTTGTGTTTTTTAATTTTTATTTGAAAACGTGTCTACCAATATTTATGAAATTTTAGGGAGAAATAGCTTTTCTTATGACAAATAAGGAAAAAATTTTTTGCTTTTGTTTCATGGGCTGTTTTGAAGATATTTGCTTTTTTTTTTGTATTTTTTTTAAATAAAATTTGTTCTTCGAAAAATCAATTTAAAAACTTTCGAATGTGCTCATTTTTTTCGTTTTTAGTTGCACTTTAACATGAAAAAAAAAAATAAGTCAGGGTGCAAAAACATCCTTTAAAATGCACAAGAAGCCAAAAGTGAGTTTTACGAAAACGAATATTTCAGTATAAGTTCATAATTTGTTTAAAATTACGAACATTTTTTAAAATCAAGTACTTATTTGTATTCTATGGGAAAAAATACTAAAAAAATTATTAAGAAATTTAGGTTAATTAAAATTTAAATTAGCAAGAATTTTAAAATACGAATTTTTGTAATTGATCGAGAAAAGTATAATTGCGTAAGCGAATCACAAAAAAAATAATTTTGGATAATTTTCAAGTACTCTGGTTCTTTTTAACTAATAAAAATAAACTTAAACTAGAAACAAATAACAAGTATATATTTTAACGAAATACAGTGTGTCCACGGATGGACCTAACTATACTTGTAAAAAACTTTATTTTCAATTTTTCGAAAAAAAGTCATTCTTCATCATTTCTTTTGCTTATTAAATAAATATAATTCACGTAAGAAAATTTCCATTTTTTTATACAGGGTGCACAAAAAATGTAAAAATGTAGATTTGCAAAATAAAAAAATTTTGATCCAACTTTTTTGAATGATCAAAATAAAAGAGATTGGAAAGAGAATTCGAAAAGCCGAATAAAGTCTTGAGATATGACCTGTGGTAACTACGATATTTTATATTAAAGTTAAATAAATTATTGATATTTTCCTTCAGATTGAAGTTTTAATTTAAAATATCGTAGTTACCACAGGTCATATCTCAAACCTTTATTTGGCTTTTCGAATTCTCTTTCCAATCTCTTTTATTTTGATTATTCAAAAAAGTTGGATCAAAAATTTTTAATTTTGCAAATCTACATTTTTACATTTTTTGTGCACCCTGTATAAAAAAAATGGAAATTTTCTTACGTGAATTATATTTATTTAATAAGCAAAAGAAATGATGAAGAATGACTTTTTTTCGAAAAATTGAAAATAAAGTTTTTTACAAGTATAGTTAGGTCCATCCGTGGACACCCTGTATTTCGTTAAAATATATACTTGTTATTTGTTTCTAGTTTAAGTTTATTTTTATTAGTTAAAAAGAACCAGAGTACTTCAAAATTATCTAAAATTATTTTTTTTGTGATTTGCTTACGCAATTATACTTTTCTCGATCAATTACAAAAATTCGTATTTTAAAATTCTTGCTAATTTAAATTTTAATTAACCTAAATTTCTTAATAATTTTTTTAGTATTTTTTCGAATAGAATACAAATAGGTACTTGATTTTAAAAAATGTTCGTAATTTTAAACGAATTATGAACTTAACTGAAATATTCGTTTTCGTAAAACTCACTTTTGGCTTCTTGTGCATTTTAAAGGATGTTTTTGCGCCCTGACTTATTTTTTTTTTTTCATGTTAAAGTGCAACTAAAAACGAAAAAAATGAGCACAACCAAAAGTTTTTAAATTGATTTTTCGAAGGACAAATTTTATTTAAAAAAAATACAAAAAAAAAAGCAAATATCTTCAAAACAGCCCATGAAACAAAAGCAAAAAATTTTTTCCTTATTTGTCATAAGAAAAGCTATTTCTCCCTAAAATTTCATAAATATTGGTAGACACGTTTTCAAATAAAAATTAAAAAACACAAAAACCGGTTTTTTGCACTTATCTAAAAAAATTTGAGGTTATGTGAAAAAGTGCTATTTACAAAAGTAGTAGATTTTTACATGATCTACAAGTTTTGTATGAAACATTTTTTTCTAGGACGTCTCCTTTTACGATAAATCACGAAACACCATTTTTCACCCCCTTTCGACCCCCCACGGGGAGGGATGACCGATCCAGTTGTCTATTTTTGGTTTTTTACGTTTATACTTACCCCATAAACAGTTTCCAGCAATAAAATTTTGGATATCAATTTTTTCCATTTTGCACTAAAATTTTGATAACTTGACTGGTGTATAAGGGGCCCCAAAATTTGTTTTGCCCCGGGGCCTATTCAGCTCTAGCTCCGGCCCTGGGGGTTAATAAAAAATAAGCTATCAATACAAACTATATCTTAGCAAACCTGTTGTATGAGATCATTTTCCTCAGTGTGCTGTTCAGCTTTTACAACAAATATAGTAGGTTGCTTCAAACCATAGCCCTTCGACTAATTTAGTAAGTTTTTAAAGAATATTAAGTAGTAAATTCATCCTTTGAAAACAAGGGGACGTGGACGCGGACGCAATAAAATCAATGTTGTTCGAAAATTTCGTATTCCAGAAACGTTTTCGTGCTTCACTAACTCATGCATCCCCCGTTTTTTAATTTGTTTTCGTTGGAGATTTATGTTTACATTTCTCCTCAAAAAATCCAATCTCGTCTAAAAAATGTATAGGTACCGCTTTCACGTGATTGGTTATAGCGGAAAATTATTTCTATGCATATGCATTAATGCAAGTCGAAAAATAACGTATAATCAGAATTTCTGCGTTTTTACATGCTTCAAATATATCCACGCCTTTTAAGCTTTTATTAAAAACATTGTCCAATTTATACAATTAATAATTCTTTGCTTATAAATTTTACTAATCTAAATAGTCACTCTGGAATCATTAATAGATAATAAATATCAAGTCTCGAATTTTAGTTCATGAAGTTCCGAAGCTCCAAAGAAACTACTTCACTTATACGATGGCGGTGCACAATGCACTTAAAGCACGGGATAGAAGTTAAAACAGTTGAAGCTCAAAACAGAAGACAATCAGAGAGCTTTGCTATTGTTTTTCTTGGCTACCTTAATTTTGAAACTGGATAACTTAACAGTGTTGTCAAACGGGTTGTTTTAGAAGTTTTACAAAGCAAACTTATTTCAAATTTTCTTTACGGAACGATGATTGATTAAAGATTGCACCGGTATTGCTTTATTTGCTTTGCTTTATGCGTATAGGAAACCAAACAATTTGATTCGTTTATTGTTGAAATCTATTTCAAATCTCATAAAATATTTTTTTGTTAAAAACTTTCTATAAATTTGACAACATCGCCATCGATGCTCAACCTTTCATTTGTTTTAAGAGAAATCATTAACGGTCGTCTTGCTTTCTCGCGTTTTCGAGGGGTGCGGAATTGTTGCATCGTTTGTCTTCTGTTTTGAGGGGCTGGGGGGTATTATAAAAGTTTCAGGGGATTGGTAATTCACTGGTCCAATAATATTTACTTTTTAATTCAAGGATTATTCTATTTTATAAAATGGTCACGCTTTTTAACAATAGAAGGTACTATTATGTAAATAATTTTTTCAAAAATAATAATGTTATATGTGGCTATCTTCACGACAGTTAAAACAATAAAAACATGTTTCTTTTCTCCGGGTATTGATACCTACATAATCTCACAACATTTTGATAAGCTCTGGAATTTTCGAATTGATTCATATGATCGGTGACCTTTGGACGCGCATGATAAGACCAGATTTGACTATACCAGTAAAAACGTTGTAATTTAAAACACATAAAGACAATGCAATTCCAAAACTCTTCTGTCATTCAAAAAACGTCATTGTCTTCAACCTTTAAGGTCCTAATGTGCGTCAATATAACGCTATATCTAAGCCAGTTAAAAAGGTAATTTACCTTTTCTAATCGTACAAAGTTGCCGGAGCGAAATAAATTTAACCGCTTTAATGTATGCCATTTATTTATTACCCCACTAACCGGGCAATGCAGGTTTTAGAATTTACGTATATTTACCTTAAATGAATTCATTAAAATCACAATGGAGTCGCTTTTAAAGTTAAGAGGGGTTGTGTTTCATTAAACCTTTTAAATCATTTAGTTGAAAATGGAAATGGGAAAAATAAAACACGTTTGGAATAAATTATTTGTTGGGTTAGGAATGGGGACGAGCGAAATGAAAATTACGAAAACAAGAAAAGAGCGATAAATAAAAAAATATCTAAAATGGAAACCTGTATGAACAGTGTCACCAGTAAAGTCCGCATCATATGGGATTTTTTTTTATTAATAGCTTTATTCAAAATTTGACTTTGGCATCAAGTTCTGCTTCGATCCCATATAATGCGGACTTTACTGGTCACATGCACTGTAATATCCTTGGTATATTTCTGTGGCTATAGTTGGTATCGCCGTTTCGACAGTTTTAAAGCAGCCACACTTTTTCCATAAAATTACTATCATGACTATAAATAATAACGCATTTCCATGATACCGTCCTGTATAACCATATACAACAATAAGCATATTACGAAACCAAGTATCGCTTTTTTGCTTTTCTAAAAGCTCCATATATTTCTCCACTTTCGGTGTGCCAAGTCTGGAAATGACAAATAGCCCCTATTCGTAGTCCAAGAACAAAGTTGTTCCAAGAAAACACTATTTTCTTAGAATTTTCTGTGTATACTTCTCGCCGTACTCTTCGTTTTGTTTATAGAACGCAAGCTTGTCCAGGCCATTTTTCTCTACGGCGAAATAAATGTCCGCCATTTTTCAGACGAAGCGCTCTAGGGTTTCCCCGATTTGTCTCTTCCGAGTTTCGGGTTTATCGTAAAAAGAGACGGTCATTGCCGGTTAAGAGAGCCATTGCGATATGTCATTTTTAATATTTATAAATGATTGAAGTCATAATTTTCTTAGTCGAAAGGAGTTTTTCTATGAGAAATTTTACTCTTCCGGCCAGTGGCGTAACGAAAACTGAGTGCCCCCCCGCAAACGTTTTCAGGGGCCCCCTCTCTATAACGAATGGAAAATGATAATTCTTATTTTAATTACTATTAGATTCAGGTTTATGAATTTTTGAATTCGTTAAACCAATATTATTTATTTTATACATCAACGATATAGACCATCAGGGTCGATAATTTTTGAAACAAAAAAAATAATAGTAGGATGAAACCCATTGGAAAAGGAAGAGAATAGAACAAAAATGAAAGGAAAAATAAATTACGGGCGATCCGAGGTCGGGAAGGGTGGGGGGGGGGGGGGGGGGGTTTAAGGGTAGAAAATGATTTATCTCGATTTCCGGTAAAACTACAAGTCCTATGGAAAAACGTTAAATCGCAAAGTTGTAGGTAATAAAAAGATCTACAACTTTTGTATTTACACTTTTTTCATATAACCTCAAAATGTAGGAAAGTCAATGGACAAGTCTTTATGCTAAATTTTGTAAATTCCGCGCTTTCACGTATAATAATTATACTTCACTTAAGGAAGTTAAATTCTTAAGTATAAACAAATTAAATTAATTATGAAATGAAATATCTATGGCAGCCAGTTTTGAACTAAATTCGATATTTAAGTAACGGGTATCTTTTTTTTTATTTAATCAATTTCTCACTTCTCCCCATTCCCATTCAATCCCCAAGCAAATGTAGTATGTGTACATGCACTTTCCGAAAATTTTGCCAACTCACATTAGGTAATTGCCAGCTACGTGTTTGCGGTATCCGAAACAAGAGCGTATTAACACATAGATCACGAAGGGCCGGGATAATTCATTAATTAAGGGGGCATTTCCAAGTTCAATGCCGGCTCTGCGAACTGCAGAATGCACACAAATCATTCGATAGGGGAAAAGCCGTATCCTGTCTGGTCCACGGTGGTCCATCAGGTATGCATTGTGTGTTTTGGGGAGGTATTTCGGATTTCTGCACAGTTATGTCTGGATTCGTGCGTTGGCAAAGACTTATGTATAGAAACCATCACGTTTTCTGTATAATTAACCATAATACCTCTTGTTTTGAAAGTTTATATATTACAAAAATAACAACAAATTGCTCAGCAACGACTGGTAGTTGTAATAAAACTTGAAATTATTTATAATAATAATTGCTTGCTACGATTAATAAAGCATATACCAACCAACCACAAAAATCAGTACTGTAGTTTTCAAAACTGTAAACTGTGATATTGTTCTTGTTTAACATTAATAAACATCACAATAAACACTCTAGCAATTTAATAACGATAGGCTTAATTGACGTTCGGCGAGAATATAAATTTAAATGATTGCCAAACTTTTTTCTAGGGAAAAAAAATCCTCGACAAGACAGCCGTTTCTAGAGATGCTAATTTAATAACATAGGTGTTATGGGAAATAGGCAATATACTTTTTCCACACTGAGAAAAAGTCTTTTATCTATATATATAAAAATATGAATGTTTGTCTGTGTGTATGTCCCGTATGCGTTCCTATACTATTTATCCGATTACGATGAAAATTTGGTGAGTTGTTGTGTGTAGGCCGAGGAACATTATAGGATAAAAAAAAAGTGGCATTTTGACATTGACAGCTGTCAAAATTTGACAGGAGTGATTTCAACTGCTTTTAATTGAAATATTTCATTTGGCAATATTGTAGCTACCATCCCGGACAAGAAAAAAATGAAAAAAAATTTGACACTTACCTGTCAAAATTTGACAGCTGTCACCTAAAATCACGTGTAACTTTCTTATTTGAAGAGATAACAAATTTTTGATATCGGATTAATTTAAGTACTAACCTGGGTGAAAAAATGGCCATTAAAAATTTGACATTGACAGCTGTCAACATTTGACAGGAGTGATTTCAAGTTCTTTTAATTGAAATATTTCATTTGGCAATATTGTAGCTACCATCCCGGACAAGAAAAAAATGAACAAAAATTTGACACTTACCTGTCAAAATTTGACAGATCAAGTATAAATTTTTTTTTTTTATTCTTGCAGCTACGATCTTGGACAAAAAAGAAATGCAAAAAAAATTTTTAACATGAAAAAAAAAAGTATATGTCAATCTGTCAAAATTTGACAGCTGTCACATAAAATCACGTGTAACTTTCTTATTTGAAGAGATAACAAAATTTGACAGCTCAGGTATAATATTTCGTTATTTAGGTACAGAAAATTTCTTTAATTTCGTTTTCTTAAGCGACAATCATGGATACCAGAAAAACGAAATGGATTTGTGAAAAAATTACACAATGTTTTAAAGCAATCTTTGGTTGTGAAAAAATTATACATATTTGATAAGACGATCTTGGGTTATGAAAAAACTATACTAATGTGAAAAACTACAGATACCCGAACAGTGCCGTGCCCGAAGGGTTCGGCACAATATTATTGTCTGAAATACATCATGGATTGCGGATAAATTGACACATACCCAAACAGTGCCGTGCCCAAAGGATTCGGTATAATAGTATTGTCACAAGTGTACAACGATCTTAGGTAGTAGAAAAAATTACACACACCCGAACAGTGTCGTGTACTCGTGTATATATATAAAAATGAATGTTTGTCTGTCTGTTTGTATGTATACGTTCCTATACCATTCATCCGATTGCGATGAAACCTTGGTGAGTTGTTGTGTGCAGGCCGAAGAAGGTTTCAGCATTAAAAAAAGTGGCATTGTAACAACGCATGCCGGGTACTAATATATAGAATAATTCGGGTTTGTCCGGGTTTGTTCGGGTTTGTATCTATAAATCTGTAAAGTATTACTTGACGTGATCGCGATGGTGAACTCGCCTTATTATGGCATCGCAGAGAAAGCGACCATACCAAGACGTATACCAGGGCGTATACCGGTAGGTAGACCGGGGCGAATGCCGGGCATTGCAACGCATGCCGGGTACACGCTAGTTCCTTATAAAAATTCACATACTTTTTATAGAAATGTTTAATACTATATGTGACAGCAACGGGCTTTCCTACTGTAAGACAACGGAAATTGCTAGAACTTTGTGTAGTGAGAATATCGCGGTAATTTAGCCAATAGGAAATAGGAGTTATTGCTACCATATAATGGTTTATAGCCATTATTGCTCTGAATTCTCACAGTAATTATTAAGTTCTATTTGGGATGTAATCTGGTTTTATATTGTATTAGTTCCGACTGGCAGTTGTAATGAAACTAATAATATTGGCTTGCTACGGTTAATGAAGCATATACCAACCAACCACTAAAAATCAGTACTGTAGTTCTCAAAACATTAAATAGCTTCAAGTGTGATATTGTTCTTGTCGTTTAACATTGCATATGATTATCTCTTATGCAACATAGTTTACTGAGATGATAAAATTCGTCCATAGATTATAAAGTCCAATACTAATAATGGGTTGTGGGAAATAATAATATTATATTGCTTTATCTGACATGCAAAGTTTAAAAAAATTAAATACTAAGTAAAAATAAATTAATTGAAACAGGTATTGGTACGAACAATAAAATTGAAATTCAGAGAGGACAGCTGGAAGACTCCGAACACCGATGTGACCTGCGCAACAAATACGTTCAAACTAATAATATGACGTGCGGCGATTGCCGATCACTTACGATCCCCCACCAACGTCTTATGGATTATAGGTTCTAACGGATACAATTCGTTTTTGGAGACGCTGTTCTGCATTCTTAATTGTAGAAAAAACGCTTTACTGGGAACAAAATGCGTCGCATTGAGAAGATACAATTTATTTCTTAACAAAATTGATGTATTTAAAGTAGTTCATTATTCAACAAGGCTGTGCTATTAATGGAACTGATTACTATACCAATAAAAACTATGTTCTAGCAAATCTGGAATTGATACAACACTAAAGCTGGTTTGATACACTAGCAATTTATTTAATATGGGTTAATAAAATATAAGTTATCAATACAAACTATGTCTTATAAACCTGTTGTTTGTATTAGATCATTTTCCTCAGTGTACACTTTTACAGGCCCGTGTATTAAATACATAACTAGATAATAAGATGAAGACACTCTCTAATGAATTAGGTAGGTAAAGTTATTTAATATTAATATACAATTAACATGATAAGGCTCAAAATTGATCGCTTCAAGTCGCTATTAAACCACTAGAAATCAATAAAAACCAGTCCTTGTGTCACATAACAAGTCTTAATTAATTTTTTCGATCTTATCTCGAAGAAATGAACATTAACCCGGTAGATTTTGGCTTCTGATAACAAGTTATAAGTTATTAGAAGCCGTTTTATCTCTTAATTTTCTAATTAAGTAGAAGGATCGGGCTTTGGAACACGATTCGGTACAAAGAACATTCGATTAAGCTTATAGACGCGGTGCCTCGATTGTGTTTAACGATAAGAATGCAGTCAAATTAGGTAGGTAATAATAGGTACATACAGTGTGAACAGTAAAGTCTGCATCATATGGGATTTTTTTATTAATTGCTTTGAAATTTGACTTTGGCATCAAGTTCTGCTTCGATCGAGATGAAAATAGTAGTCACGTGATTCGCATTATCTGTCAAATTTTAATTTTTTCCAAAAAATAATTCAAAAGTGAGGTTATTTCTGAAAATATCGAAAAAGTTATCAGAAAAAGTTTTTTTTAAATGCAGTTCCTAGCCCACATGCAAAATTTCAGCTGGATAAGATAATTTTGATTTCTTACCCACCACTAAAATTTATTTTCCACTTAATGAACACTTTACTGATGACACTGTGTTCTTTTTTGTCTTAATATTAAGGTATATTACTTTCAGACACAAACTACGTTTTCAAAAATATTTATTTTATGAAGTTACCTTGTACAGGGTCATAAACAAATAAACTTTGCATCACATGCGACCAAATTTTAATAGCCCAATTTTGATTTTGTACAAAAACACGCATTTAATATGGCGCTACTTTAAAGAAAATGTATCTGAAATAAAGCCTTGTCAAAACTAAGAAGTTTTATGTAGGTTGAGTCTTATTTTGCAAAAGTGGTGCAATTTACAAAATATGGGTAAAAAATCAAAATTACCTTATGCAGCTAAAATTTTGCATGTGGGCTAGAAACTGCATTTAAAAAAACTTTTTCTAATAATTTTTTTTTGATACTTTCAGAAATAACCCCTTTTGAAATATTTTTTGAAAAACATTAAAATTTGACAGATAATGCGTGTCACTGATTCTAATTAGGTACGCCTAGTTTCCTTGCTGTATATAACATTTTCGAAACCACAACTTTACGACTTTCGTCCGTATTGTTTGCTGATGTCTATGTTTCAAACGTAAAGTAGACTTTTGATACTCTATGTATATTAAGATGCTAAAAAAAACAGGATTTATTTATTTTTACAATGCCTTCAGTCTTATTGAAACAAACACTTTATTTTCATACAATATAAGCTTACCCATAATCTATACGAACATAAACTTTAAGGTAATTTTCTCAACAGTTCCCATGGGCAAAATCCGCCACACACCACTGCTCTTCCTGAACATAACTTCGCCCTATTATAATAAACCTCCTTAAAGTAGTTTCTATGCTAATTTTCCTAGTGATATAACAACAGAAACTTTACCCAAGAATAAACATTCTCAATTTCTTGTAAGATGGAAAAGTTAGAATCTGACTGGAAAGTAGATGGCAGGGCGCATGGCGGAGCTTTTAAGATACCCTTGGGCTGGTTTCAGATATAAAGGTTCGCGGTTTTTGTAAAATATGATTAAATTAGCAAAACTTACACAGGATAATAAACCAGAAAAATTAATTAAATTCTAACGTAACATCGTTGGGTTAGCAGGAAAATGGTTGCAATGATAGCACTTACACTTCAATAGCTTACGCGGTAGTCGTTGAAGAGGAATCCACACTACCTTAGGTATGTTGTGGTAAGAAGTAGGAGATGTCAATAATAAATAATAATAGACAGAGAGGAAAAAGCGGGGCGCAGTCTAGCCACAAAAGCTACTCTACTGAACCCCACACTGCTTGCTAACATAGTAATAAAATATATAATATATAAAAAGAATTAAGAATGTACCGATATTATATAAATATCGTAGTAAGGAAAAATTTAAAAAAAAATTGATCAAATAGTTAACATTCTAGAAAAGAGAAAAATACGGTACATTCTAACCTGATGGTTAGACGACACAGGGCTGCAACAGGGCACAGTCCTAGCAGCGCCCTTATTTAATTATTATACTGCAGACATACCACGCCACCCAAATTCTAATCTGGCCATCTTTGCGGACGATGTGTTGCTACACGCAAGCTCGTTCTACGCAAATGTGGCCAGACAACATATATCCAACCACTTACACTCCCTAATACCATGGTATAAAAAGTGGAAATTGGACATAAACGAAGAAAAATGCGAATGCGTAATTTTGACAAGAAAAACAACAAACAACCATATAAATCAACATATAAAAATAAATAACAGACCGACAGAACCAAAAGAAAAACTAAAATACCTAGGCGTAATAATAGACAAACCACTAAGATTTGGAAAAAATACTAATTACATAATCCAAAAATACTACTCAGCAACAACTAAACTATACAAATTACTAAACAACAGATCACCACTATCACCAACAAACAAACTGCTAATTTACAAACAATGCATACGACCATTACTAACATACGCAGGACCAGTCTGGTGCAGCATGGCAAACTGCCATTTCAAAAAATTACAAAGATTACAAAATAAAATCTTAATACAAGTATTATCAGCCCCAAGACATACACCTCTAAGGCATCTACATCAGGCAACAAACATACCCTATATAATGGACTACATACAAACAAACGCAACAACATTCTACGAAACGCAACCAAAAAACTCTAGGCTCACAGAAAACATAACTGCAACTAGACATGACGATTACATAACACATTACCCATTACATTCTAGACTACCAATATTTTATCAAGGCCCATAAAATAAAATGTCCAATTTCCACTATAAACCCACATAATATATCTAGCGACACCCCCAACAAGACCATTACATAATAAGTTCAAGCCAAAATTTTTGGCGAAAACGCGCTACCGTACCTGATAGAAAATGTTTCAAACTGGTTTTTTCTAACGCTTTTCCAGTGAAACCCTAAGCCAAACCAAAACATTTAAAATAATTAAAATCTGATGAATCTCAAGCAAAAACAAAACATATTCCAAATAGCAGTAAAAGATTACTGGGACTGTCTGAATAACTAAATTCCGAGCCGTGATTAGCTTACCAAAGGCTAACATCAGCCACCCAGCGTTGCCTGGTGCGTGTCCTTGATTATATAATCAAGTGTATTATATTATGTAATCTAACATGACATGTAAAATTATTTTGCACAATAAAGATGTTTTTAAATGAATGAAAAAATGAGAAGACGACAAATACGTGATTCGAAGAATGACCTGTAAAACATTGATAAAAATAATAATTTAACAAGATAATTAACGAAGTTGTTCATTTTGAAAACTGAGTAGATATTTTTTATCTTGCAATTTAAATTTGTTACTGTCAAGGAAAACCATTTCATTAGGTAAGGAGTTGTACAATTTAACAGAGTTGTAGGTAAATGATCTCTGAAACATGGCAATCTGATGTTGAGGCAACCTATTAGAAAATCTCATGTCAGGGAAATGTATATTTTCACGAAATACAAACCTACTTTTTAAAGAAAGAGGCATAGTCGGATTATTTAGAGTTTTAACCAAAAAATTCCCCAAATGTAAAGTTCTACGGTTGTTCATTACTAGCCACAGAGATTTTTGAACGTATGAGAAATATGATCAAATTTTCGAAGTCCAAAAATAAGGAGTGAGCATATATTCTGTCTATTCCTATATACTACATCAAGGCATGGCCCATAAATGAAATCACAGTAGTTAAAGCTGGATAAAACAAGACTCTTATAGAGCATTTTACGCAATTTAAAATTTAGGACATGACTTTTGAATTAGTTTTTGGACATACTTCCTAAACCGTAGTTCATTATCCAGGATTATACCCAGATGTTTAGCTGTTTTAATTACGGGGAGCCTAACACCATCAATAACTATATTGACATTATCATTCAAAAAGCCAATTTTGTTCTTATTCCCAAAAAGCTTCAAAGATGACTTTAATGGATTCAACCTTAGATTGTGATCCAGATCCAGATTTAACATGCTTAAATCTTCGTTAAGCAAATTCGATGCGTTTATATAGTCTTGGCAATCGAAATGAAGGTGTATTTGTGTGTCATCTGCATATGCCTGAACCTTACAGTGCTTTAAAGATTTTAAAATATCTGAGGTATAGATAATAAATAGAGGTCCAAAGATAGATCCTTGAGAGACAAAACTTAAATTTGTTCTGAATAATTGTTTTTCTTGAAAAATGTTTGGCACCTGTTGTTGAAGTATGATCTAATAATTAATGTATACAAAATGCCACCAGTAAAATAAATTGTTGCCCCCTATGCATGCATTGGCGTGCATACTCTTAAAATTACGAGCAATATTCAGAACTACTGTTATTTTGCTTGGAATGAGTCAGGAAACATCGCAGAGAATGTGAACATTTCGGATACTCATGAAGAACTAATTTCCCTGTGGTACCATAACTGAACAAGCCTAATCATAGTCTTGTCGTTTCTTGTTTAAATTAGCAAAAAATAAAACAGTTGCTTTTACAGCGTGCTTCGCAGTTTAAACAGTGGTAACCAATAAATCAAAAATAATATTATTTTTGCTGGAAATTCATTAAATCATAAAATGTTTATTTTAAGAGATCACCATCTGCAAAAATATGCATTTCTCTTAAAATGTTGGAAATAACATTAATTGTCTCTTCGTTTATGTTTAGCTTATAAATAAGAAATCCCACACATAACTTTATTAAGGATTTCTTTTTAATTTTTGAAAAAAATGATTCATAAATCTGCTGGTGAAACTATATTATATCGACGATGTATGTCATAATTCTTCCTTTCCGATTTGCCATAGTTTCTTACCCAGTCTAAGCACAGCGCAATAAATTCAGAAAACCAATCTTAATGATGTTTATTACACAAGAAGCATTAATACTCACCGACCAAACTAAAACTTCGACAGAGAAGGGACGAGACAAAATTTTCCAAGTATACAGGCAGTAGTTGCTGATTACATGTAAACTTGAATCTGACCTAAAATTGACAGAATGACAGGCGGACACGTTAGGTATGGTTAAAGTTTTCAACTAAAATGAGAATTCTGCGCATTCCAAAGCCTTTGGAATTGGAATAACATTTAGGTATGTACACTGTACAGGGTGACCCATTAATAAGGGACGCCGGCTATATCTCGGAAACCATTAATCGTACAGCTTTCGGAAAAAAATTTTTATGAGTAAAGTGGTCATGAGAAAATTCTGGAAATTACTTTCAAGTTCCTCATTTCGCCGCAAGGGGGTGCAATTGAAAATTAGTTTTTTAAATTTCAATTTTCTCCGAAAATTCCCATATTAAGATGTAACTCTGATTATATCATTGGAAAGCTTAGACAATTCTGCATCATTTTGGTTTAAGGCTCGTTGGCGTACCGACCTTGATAAGAGTGGGGGAAGCTATTGAATGTGTAAACATTAAAATCGCCGTAACTTCTAAACGACTTATCCGATTTAACTAAATTTAAGCTTGTTTGGAAGGGAAAGGTAAGTACCTTCAATCGTCGTATCCAGCAGTACACGATAGTGTTTAATAAAATTGCTAGAGGGCGCAATTTGTAATAATAACAGTTTTATTGATTTTATTCCGAAAATTCAAATCATACGGTATACCTATGACATCATAATCGGAAAGTAGATGGAATTTACAAGAAAAGATGTGAAAACCACAGTTCGATATCTTTGTTCGTTTCAGAGTTATTGCCAGAAAAATAATTTTTAATACAAATTGCACCCTCTAGCAATTTTATTAGAAACTATTATGTACCATTTGATACGACAATTGAAGGTTCTTCCAAACAAGCTTAAATTTAGTAAAATCGGATAAGTCGTTTAGAAGTTACAGCGATTTTAATGTTTACACTTTCAATAGCTTCTCCCACTCTTATCAAGTAAAAGTGTAAACATTAAAATCGCTATAACTTCTAAACAACTTATCCGATTTTACTAAATTTAAGCTTTTTGGAAGGAAAAGGTAAGTACCTTTAATTGTCATATCCAATGGTACACAATAGTTTCTAATAAAATTGCTAGAGGGCGCAATTTGAATTAAAAGTTATTGTTTTGGCAATAATTCTGAAACGAACAACAATATCGAACTGCGGTCTTTACATTTTTTCTTGCAAATTTAATCTACTTTCCGAATATGATATCATAGTCATACCGTATGATTTGAATTTTCTGGAAAAATCAAAAAAACTGTTATTATTACAAAATGCGCCCACTAGCAATTTTATTAAACACTATCGTGTACTGCCGGATACGACGATTGAAGGTACATACCTTTCCCTTTCAAACAAGCTTAAATTTAGTAAAATCGGATAAGTCGTTTAGAAGTTACAGCGATTTTAATGTTTACACATTCAACAGCTTCCCCCACTCTTAATAAGGTCGGTACGCCAACAAACCAAAATGATGCAGAATTGTCTAAGCTTTCCAATGATATAATCAGAGTTACCTTAATATGGAAATTTTCGGAGAAATTTAAAATTTAAAAAACTAATTTATATAAGAAACTTGAAAGTAATTTTCAGAATTTTCTCATGACCGCTTTACTCATAAATTTTTTTTCCGAAAGCTGTACGATTAATGGTTTCCGAGATAAAGCCGGCCCTTATTAATGGGCCACCCTGTACATCAAAAAAGTTGATCCATTTCGTTATACTAACTCAGTATAGAAACAAGCATTATTACTTGGTTAATTTTTCGTAAAATTTATTTACCGACAATGTGACAAACAAAAGTGCTTATTTTGTTGGACATATTTACGGAAATACACATTATGATTTTAGCAATAGATTACAAGAATTTAAGCCGGAGCTAAGCGTGGAAAAATGTATTTAGGTGTTGCTTGTCGAGAAAGAGATTTTTACTTTTCGATAACAAAATGTATAACTATTTATGGCTAAATGTTTTCGTAGTTGTATTCTTTGTTGGGTGGTTAAAGATTTAGGTTAAAGCGATAACTACGAATATAATGAGATGTTTGTTATCTAAATTTGTGGTGTAAATAGTAAATAAAAGTTTACTTAAAACCACATTGATATACAGAACCGTTGATTAATTTAGTGTTATGATTTATGATAAAATATAATAATTAAGGGGACCTGACGCTCCAAAGATGGTTCGACACTATAATATTATATGCTTGCAATAAATGTAATATAAAGTGCGTTTTAACTTTGTAGTTTGCAGCAAGTTTTTTTTAATGTAAAAACTTTTATACATTATTGTATTGTATACATTCGACATTTATTTGTTTAATAGATATAATGAAGATAAATGTACGTTTCCTTGGAAACTTTGGGAAAGTAAACAAACAACCAACATCGCTAGAGGCCAAAAACTAGAACGTTGTTTCTCTCTTAATAATTAGGATAGCTCTCCTTAAGGGTATATAATCACTTAGGGACTAATTGTCAGAACGAGTGTTCGTGTTCACGTAAATGGAAATATTTATGTTAGAAGTTTTACAAAAATATAGTTTAAAGTGTTTTTTACGTATACAGGGCCGCAACTTATTTCCATAAAATAGTATTGAGGGACAAGGTAAAAGTATTGCTGCGGAATAGGGAACTTGACAAAAATTTTAAATGTTGAAAAAATTCTATAAATCATAAGTATATATTGTCATAAAACATATGGCAGCAAAAAAAAACAACATATTTCGTCCCAAAAGACCGCTAGAAAGATTTAAAACTGCCCCAAAATTCAAATTATCTCAAGCGGGTAAAAACGGGTCATGACGTCACGAAGTATCATTTGTCATGATGACATCCACGAAATAGGTTTTAGGTTGGCAATAAATTGAACGACGTTGATAATTCCACCTTAAAACAACAAAACAATAACAATAACACACGGCAATCTCGGTAGCTCGGCCACCGATCAGAATGACGGATGACGGAAAAGTCATACTTCGTGACGTCATCGGGCTTGGCGCGCTTAAAAGGTCGTATGAAATGCTTTAGACACGCGCGAAACTTTAAAGAATTTTTACCAAGTTATTACTGATTTTTAAGGAATAATAATTGGGGAATATTTTTTTTAGGCCTAACTAAATGATATTAATGAAAAAAAAAATTGGAAAGTTCCCTATTGATAGTAAGCAAGAATACAGTGATATCATGTAAGAAAAATGTTGAAGAAAACTGAGAAATTAGGAGAAAACCAGGTTCTGGTGGAAGGAAGATCTCGACGAAGCATGACAATACCGAACTTGTCAACTTTCTAAGAGAACATCCTTTCAAGACAATCGTAATCTCTGGATCCTCCAGAACAGTCATTATTCTCTGTTATTCGAATCTGTCTTTTGAAAACTTATGTTTAAGATTGATGTTTCAAATTATAATGTTGTAATAATGTTGTAATTATAATGTAATCGACGAAATGGCTAAAAAACATGGTATCATTTTACTTAGACTGCCGCCCTACCACTGTGAATTAAATCCAATTAAGTTAATATGGGCACAAATAAAAGCCTATGTAGCAAGGAATAACACTACATTTAAAATAAAAGATGTACGTGAGTTATTGAAGTATTCATTAAACATTATAACGAAAGAAAATTGGAAAGAAGCTATAAAACATGTAATAAAAGAGGGAAAAATGTGGGACTTAGACAACCTGATGGAAGAAACGGGAGAACCACTTATTATTTCAGTTGACTCCACAGAGGAATCCTTCGAATTTAGTGATAGTGAAGACACCTTTCTAGACCTTTAATTTATTAACTCTTTTAAGTATGAACTGTTTTTGTATTGAGAAAATAAAATTAATTCAGTTTAATATACAAATATTTTTAGCACAAAACATACATACGAATAAATATAAATAATTAATAAAAATTACATATAGAAACCAAAAAAACTCCATTAAAAAATGATTTATGCTAAATCATCGGCTCGCCTAATTGTTTCAATTTTACGACCCTATTGTGAAAGGTAAAATTAGGGGTGTGCCAATCTATACACCTGTATTGTTACTAAAAAGATATACTTTCAGGCGAAAAATAATATGTTCACTCGGTAAACTAAAATTTGTGTTTTGCATTTTAAATGAGGGTTCTTAGCTGTCAGGCAATGGGAAACAGACTATAGAGAAAAATTGAGTAAGTTAAATAGACCAGGGTCGATAATTTTTGAAACAAAAAAAAATAATAGTAGGATGAAACCCGTTGGAAAAGGAAGAGAGTATAACAAAAATGAAAGGAAAAATAAATTACGGGCGATCCGAGGTCGGAAAGTGGCAAGGGGTGAGTTTTTAAGGGTAGAAAACGATTTTTCTCGATTTCCGGCAAAACTACAAGTCCTATGGAAAAACGTTAAATGGCAAAGTTGTAGGTAATAAAAAGATTTACAACTTTTGTATTTGCACTTTTTTCACATAACCTCAAAATTTATGTGAAAAATTCAAATAACCAAGTTTTTGGTTTTTTATTTTTATCTTTTACAAAAAAATTTTTTTATACACGAAATTTGGTGAAAACTTTCCTTTTATGTCCCAAACACACTGTACCTTATTTTGACTTAATATCGAAAAAGCAACCTAATTTTCAATCGAAAATTCTCACGTCAAAATATCTGCTTTTTTAAAAAAGTCGGTGGGCTTTTTGTTCGGTGAAATCTCTACTTTCACATGGTGTAAAAAAAATATACATTACTATGGTAAATGTTCTCAAAAAATGCAAAAAAACTCGAATCCCAAATTTTTTTTTTCAATCATTATGTACAATATTGAGCTCTTTATTAAAATTTATACTTTAATTACTCGAAAAACATAAGATTCCATGTTACATTGATAAGCAAAAAAATTACAAATCCATAAAATATAAAGATCGCAAAAAACATGCGTAAATAGTTGATCTAAAATATAATTAAAGGTAGGATTTAAAGGGGATTTGAATTAAATTGAGAACATTTACCATAGTAATGTATATATTTTTTTACACCATCAGAAAGTAGAGATTTCAACGAACAAAAAGCCCACCGACTTTTTTAAAAATGCAGATATTTTGACGTGAGAATTTTCGATTGAAAATTAGGTTGCTTTTTCGATATTAAGTCAAAATAAGGTTAAAAAATAAATATTTTAAATCAAAAAAATTACAGTGTGTTTGGGACATAAAAAGGAAAGTTTTCACCAAATTTCGTGTTTAATTTTTCTTGTAAAAGATAAAAACCAAAAACTTGGTTATTTCAATTTTTCACATAAATTTTGAGGTTATGTGAAAAAAGTGCAAACACAAAAGTTGTAAATCTTTTTATTACCTACAACTTTGCCATTTAACGTTTTTCCATAGGACTTGTAGTTTTGCCGGAAATCGAGATAACTCGTTTTCTACCCTTAAAAACTCCCCCCCCCCCCCCCCCTCCCCCGTCCCGACCTCAAATCGCCCGTAATTTATTTTTCCTTTCATTTTTGTTATACTATCTTCCTTTTCCAATGGGTTTCATCCTACTATTTTTTTTTTTTCACTTTTTACCATTTTCAAAGGCTTCATTCAGCCCTGGTCTAAAACTAAGACTGAGATTTTAAAAAATTGCTTTAACGGCCACTTGTAAATCCTTCTATTTAATAATTTTAAGGTACGTTTATATAACATTGCATGCAAAAAACGATTTCATCGTAACCTTACACCTTTACGTGTTCGATGTCGAGTGCGTTCAAAATTAGAAATGCATTTATAATTATTCATCTTAAAAATAGAAAAATTAAAACAAAATCCTTCTAGGTGTAAAGTTATTTATATAAAAGTACAATTAATTTTCTTTGTTATGTTGCACGAGATAAAAAGTTTACATAAACTTGATACTAAATTTAACATGCCGCATTATGAAGTTAAGTTACCGAGCTTTCGGCTTAAATTTATAGTGTTAAGAGTTCATCAACGCGTGTAAAACAAACCCAATTTTTACCCTCCGCTGTCACCGAATTTCTCCGAAACCGTGAATACGATTTAATTCAATTTAAAAATATTAAAATATTTATCCATAGACTCTGTTCCTTATGTACCAGATTTTCCGAATAACTTTTCTTTTTCAAAATATACTAAGTATAATTTGTGTTGGTATAGCCCAACTTTGAAAAATAGTTTGTCCCTAAGAAAGGCCTAAATAAAAAATAAGTTACAATACAAACAACGTTTGATGAGTCTTTAGCTTTTTAGTGATACCAATTGTATACCAATTTAATTAATTTTTATTGATAATACAGGGTGTTCCTAAATTAATGGTACATCCGAAAGTAGGCGATTCTTTGGCTTATTTCATAAATAAAATGTTATATAAACATGGGACCGAAAAAGCTTCGTTTCCGAGATACAGGGTGTTAATGGTAATTAAATGGGTTAGGTGTTTCCAGGAATGTTCATTAAAATGATTTTTATTTTTTACTCGAAAACGGTGCACCGTAAGAAAATAAGTCAAGAGACCGAATTTGCTCTAAATTAGACGGGAATTTTAAAAATAATTTTTATTTAAAGAAAAAGCAGTGGCACATCATTTTTTCTTCAAAAATATTGAATACAAGCCCCGCACGGACGCCACTGCTAAAATTTAAAAAAATTATTTTACACCAAAAAATGCCTTTGGATGTTCAAAAGACGTGTACCAAATTTCATAAAAATATCTAGAGTGATTTGAAAATGGCAATGAAAAAATATTTTTTTAATTAAAATGTTAACACCCTGTATCTCGGAAACGAAGCTTTTTCGGTCCCATGTTTATATTAAATTTTATTTATGAAATAAGCCAAAGAATCGCCTACTTCGCCTACGAGGTAGGATCAAAAATTTGAAATTCCGCTAAGAGTAAAGTACCTCCATCTTTCATTTTTGAATATTTTTTTACTAAGAATTATTGTTTTAATTTCAAAGTTATATCCAAATTCCAAATTTCGCTTATTTTGGACAAAAAAATGGATTTAATCGTGTTTTCTGAATAACCCTGTATAAAAAATAAATGGCAACCGAACAGTACGAAAATAAGATTTTCTGCAGACTTTGTTAGAGATTACCGTCGATCATAAGTCCGATTAGTTTGTTTTCATAATATTATGGCTTTTTAAAATAAGAACATAAAAATATCAAATATTTTTGCTGCACACCGTATTTTATTTTCTGAGGGAACAAGTTAATTTCATCTAACTGAAATTTTTTGATTTACATTGACTTAAAACATCTCCTAAATAGTTTTTTATACATTGAAGTATGCATAGAAAGTTTCCTTATTTTGCGTGACGAATAAAATCAGTTTAAAATATATTTTTAATTTAAATTTTTTTCTTTTTAAATCAAAAGGAAACTTTCTATGCATACTTCAATGTATAAAAAACTATTTAGGAGATGCTTTAAGTCAATGTAAATCAAAAAATATCAGTTAGATGAAATTAACTTGTTCCCTCAGAAAATAAAATATGGTGTGCAGCAAAAATATTTAATATTTTTATGTTTTTATTTTAAAAAGCCATAATATTATGAAAACAAACTAATCGGACTTATGATCGACGGTAATCTCTAACAAAGTCTGCAGAAAATCTTATTTTCGTACTGTTCGGTTGCCATTTATTTTTTATACAGGGTTATTCAGAAAACACGATTAAATCCATTTGTCCAAAATAAGCGAAATTTGGAATTTGGGTATAACTTTGAAATTAAAACAATAATTCTTAGTAAAAAAATATTCATAAATGAAAGATGGAGGTACTTTACTCTTAGCGGAATTTCAAATTTTTGATCCTACCTCGTATACCATAAAACTTTTACCGGATTTAGTGGCTGTTATTTTGGTTTGAGAACATGCAGAACTTATCTAAAATAAAATTAATTTTCTAAGCTTAACGATAAAAAACTTTCCCATATGCTGCGCACTTTCTGCCGGTCACTGTATATACAGGGTGTCCGGATTCCGGAAATGATGAGCAAACAATTTAGGGGATAATTCTTGGCCGAAAATAAATGCTATCTCTTTCTATAACATTTTTTTGAAAATTGATTGATTGAAGTTACAGGGCGGTAAAGTTAAATGTTATTCGCATTTTTAAAATACATAAGTTACCAGAACAATAAATTAAACATTCAAATGAAAGGTTCTAAGTAACGTCCTTCCTCTTCAATGCATAAATTAATTCTTCTTAAAAAATTAAATTAATTAATTTAAAAAATAATAAATTAAAATGATTTCGTATTCATCACATGCAAGCAATGCTATTTTAACGTTTTTCTCGAAAACGGTTAGATTTATCGAAACAATAGTAGTATACCTTTTTTATTTGAAAAGGTTAGGAGAATAAAAATATTTAGTCAAAATGCGCATACAGTGTAGGGCAAAAAAGTTGGAACCATTCAAATTAAAATATCGGCTCCTATGTGGCGTCCTCTACAAAATGCGAAAAAACGGTGGACAAATTCGTATTTCTCATCCCGAAAGAGCCCCATATACGAAATTTCGTCAAAATATTATGAGCGTGGCAAAAGGTATTGCAAAAAAACTGCAAATAAAATTTAACTTTAACACCCTGCAACTCCCTTAATAATCAATTTTCGAAAAAATCTTATAGGAAGAGATGGCATTTATTTTCGGTCTGGAATTATCTCCTACATTTTTGCTCATCATTTCCGGACACCCTGTATGTATATATCAATATTTTACTGGTGATATTTAGTGACAGCCGAACGCCTGCAACATTTGTTTTGGCGATCGTTAATAGTATATAAGTGAAATATACAAAACATCACTTTATTATTTTTAAATAAACAAATATATCTGAAAATAAATTCCATAGGTTCGGAGTATGATAATTTCAAATATTCGTTTTTAAATATTTAGTATAAATTTCATTTACCTCGACATTGTAACTCTATACACACTGGCCACAGTAAATATTCGTAAATTTCGCATTCGACTCAGTGAAAAGCCAGGCTTTTCACACTAGACCAGATCCGTGGATTCAAATTCACTATTGACCCTTATTATTATCCCGATTTATTTCCTATTGATCGCCTGTCCGGCCGACCGAAGCCGAATTGATTCAATTTGTAAATTGCTTTATTTTGAATTTCCTGGAAAGTGGAAATTTAAATAGAATTTTATCAAGTATTGAAATAACACAGTAAAAAAGTCGTTCGAATTTTTGCAACAATGATGTAAATTAAATGTAATTTTTGTGTTGTACGTCATCAAATAGGTTATTGGTTCTGGATAGTAAACGTAAATGCAATTACTGGCTCCAGGTACACCAAAATTAACTTTTATATCAAAGATGTATTACAAATGAAGCCTTCCTGGTAGATATACAATGTTTTTTTACTGTGTACACGAATTCACTCGCCTGGGTGGTTTTTAATCAACGTAAAACACCGAGTTTTGACATTTGGGGTCTTTTTTATTAATAATTACGATTTACAATTGCGTTGAATGATTAAATAAATAAACATGTTACTCTGTTCAATTTATTTTATAATTAACTAAATAATGGAATTTTTCAGTTGAAAACAACAGAGGTTCAATTTGATAAAATTGTGTTGCTTATTTTGAAAAATGTTTCAATAAATATCTACTAAAACCATGGACTAGAAAGAGTAAAGCCTTTAACACAAGAACCGACAGGCAGAAGCTAGGTAAAGTTACAACAATTACACAGGCCTGCATGAAATTTGTGATGACGTGATTTTTGTTTGTTAAGCTCAGTTTTTATATAGAAATAACTAATTAAAATACAATTGGTCTCTATCACCCACAGATTTTTTTTTGCAAAAAAAAAGAATAAATATAAAAAAAAACTTATAATAGGCGTTTTAATACATTTTAAAATGAATGAATGTACTACTTCAAATTCTAAATGATTGATGAATAAAAAATGATTTTCGGTGGTGCTACACACCTTCCGACTGGAGACTTTTTATCGACTTCAAAAAGGAGCTTTAAAGCTGTTCTTTTACATATTGACAATGTTTTTGCTTCTGTTTCGGTCGGCCATACAGTTAAGTTAAAGGAAAACTATGAAAATTTAGAGGAATTACTTTTAAGAATACAATATGAAAATCACAACTGGGAAGTGTGTGAAGATCTAAAAATTTGAAACAATGAAACAATTTGTTAAGGCATTAAACAAAGAAGGAAATTGTTTTAAATATTTGTGTAAAACATTTCCGGCTCTGTCAGAGGCAAAATTAAAGGAGGAAATCTTTGTAGGGCCGCAGATTAGCAGCTTGATGAAAGATACAGAATTTGAAAAGGTAATGGAAGATAAGGAAAAACATGCATGGAATGCTTTTAAAGAAGTTGAACATAAATTACTACTATGTTGAGATCGTTGAAAATATGCTGGAAAATTTCAGGAATTTCAGAATATGAGCATAACTACTAGTTTCCTAGTGGTTTAGAGCCTTGAATAGGTAATTTGCTATAAATAGGAGCAGTTTATAGTGAATTAACATTCAGGACGAGTGAACTACTCGTTTCCTAGTGGTTTAGAGCCTTGAATAGGTAAGAGTAATTATATGATGGGCTCATACAACAAAACCTAAGAAAAAATTTACTTTTTACATTCCCATTTGGACTAATTCCCAGAAAATCTTGGGGACGTGGGTGAAGAGCAAGGTGAAAGATTTCATCAATATATTAAAGAGATGGAAAAAAGATACCAGGGGCGCTGAGACACAAAAATGATGGCCGATTTCTGTTGGACATTGAGAAGAGATCTTCCTTTAGCTGAAACAGAAAAACAACCAAAAGAAGCTTTTCTGAAAAAAGAAAACGTTTTTTGAAAAAGAGTAACGAATAAATAACCATTTATAATAGTTTATATGTGTATATTTTTGTATTTTTTTCCTTAATAGGTATATTAAAAAAATTAGCTCATAAATAAAATAAATCGTGTTTTTTCTATATTTGTAGATTTAAGCAGATTTAAAATCAGCGCTACCCAATTACTAGAAAACAGTTAAAATTTTTAAATCAACTTTCAAAGTGTTAAAAAATGCAGGCCTGTATTATTTTTGGTGGTTTCAAATTACCCCTTCTGCCATATTCCGCCTTCTGTAACTATTTAAATTTACAGGTAATAACTTTTATTTACAACCAGTAAAATAATAAGCCCATAATACTTGTGAGAGTAAGAATTCTAATACACGCAGAACTATTGAGACCATAGTATTTGACACGCTCATAATGAATCATAGTACACTTGGACGATTATCCTCGCTTAATATATATATATATATATATATATATATATATAATGTAGGCCATTATACTCTCGTTAAAGAACATACTAGGCTAGACCGAAAAAGAAATAAATAAAAAAATATTAAAATAGGATATTCACTGTGTTTATAACAAAATATGTTTAACTTTTACACGCGTAATACTTGAGACACAAATCGAAAAGGTGATTTATAACCCATTATTTCAAGCGATCATATCACCTTATAATGTCAACAACTTTAAAATATGAAAACTTTGAAAATTGTGTGTGCTTTATGAGAAAAGTTTTTCCTTTCAGTTCTACAATTTTATACCTAGTTTGAAATAAAATTGAAATATACTTTCGATGTTTGTTTTGCGACATTTACCATAAACTTCTCTTATGATTATGACTCAGATATTAATTAAAATATCTAAAACACTGATCTGATCTTAAGTTTAATTACATTGTCAAGATTAATACGTAAAAATCCTAAAATAATTAGTAAAACCGGCCGAAACGGAAGAAAAAATTGTTATCTCCTGAATTCAGCATAATTAAGAATAAAAATTGCGGTAATCTGGGGTTTTAAAGAATCTGTTTTAAGACGGATCGTCCCGCCTGCCGGCTTAATGAAATATGATTCGAAAAAGTGTAATTTTTTAATTGGATTCTTGAGTTCGTTCTTGATACCTAATAAATAAAATTTATAGTATGAATGGTAAAGTTACCCACTAAATTGATTGCAATACATATGTTTATGGCACCTCTTTAACGCAACTTTTATTTTCGTTGATACCTTCCTCTCTCTCTCTAAAAATACACATTCCTACAAAAGTACCTATTTAAATCGTGTCACCCCAATCTTTGCATATAATTTATTAACAGGAAATAGCCTATAACCATCTGCCCCTCATAACTTAAACACCGAATAAAAACTAAACCTAACTAGCACGTGCAAAAACACAATTTTACATCTGAATTCACAGACAGGGTGTTGTAACAATTTTGTGCAACATTTAATTTTGATGTATAACGCTGGCCCGCCCCTTCGAAGGGATGACAGAAGCGTTTAGGCATGTTATTATTAGTTATGAAATGAATTCGGGCAGTCAGGGTGTTCGGGTTTCGGTGATCGGCTGCTTCCGGGGTGGTGCACGAGACTGGTCGGCCAGGTGGTTTGGAGATTTTTTTAGGGGTTGTTGCCATAGCCTTCGCTTGTCTTTGTGCTTAAAACATTTCCAAAACAACAAGAAATGTTTAGCTTTTAGTTAGTTCTAATTTCAGAGTAAATTCATCTGTCAAACAAATGACCGCACTGAGGAAAATGATCTAATACAATAGGTTTGCTAAGACATAGGTAGTTTGTAGTTAATCAGTTCCATTAGCAGCACAGTATTGTTGAATAATGAACTACTTTTAATACAGCAATTTTGTTAAGAAATAAATTGTATCTTCTTAATGCGACGCATTTTGTTCCCATTAAAGCGTTCTCTGCCATTAGGAAAGCAGAATAGCGTCCCCAAAAAACGAATTGTATCCGTTAGAAACAATAATCCACCAAGAGATTGGTGGGGCCGTAGTATTAGTTTCAACGCATTTGTTGCGCAGGTCACATCGTTGTTCGGAGTCTTCTAGCTGTCCTGTCTGAATTTAAATTCTATTGATCGTTCCAATACCTGTTTCAATTAATTTATTTTTACTTTGTATACCTATAAGTTTTTAAAGTTTTGCATGTCAGATAAAGCAATAGAAGATACTTATTTCCCACAACCCATCATTAATATTGAACTTTATAATCTATGGATGAGTTTACGATCTCAGTAAACCATGTTGAATAATAGAAAATCATAATGCAATGTGACAAGAACAATATCACACTAGAAGCTATTCAAATTTTTGAGAACTACATTACTGATTTTTGGTGGTAAGTTTATTATGCTTTATTAACCGTAGCAAGCAAATATTATTATGATTAATGTCAAGTTTTATTACAACTGCCAATCGGAACTAATACAGTATATAAAACCAGATTACACCCCCAATAGAACTTGATAATTACTGTAAGTATTCAGAGCAATAATGGCTATAAACCCTATGGTAGTATTAACTCCTATTTCCTATTGGCTAAATTACACACAATGGTCTAGCAATTTTTTTTGTCTTACAGTATGAAAGCGCGTTGCTATTATCACACATAATATTAAACAGTTGTATAAATAATATGTGAATTATTATAAGGAATAGAAGGCTCATTTTTCGGTGCAGGCTTTTGTTGTTTCGATTTGACCAATCAGAAGTTGCTTGCAGCGATAATCACCCTGGGGGTTGCTTCCCCTATATAAAACTGTTGAAAATTTGTTTCCTTGTTTAGTCTGGCAGTTGGGTTTGTTTGCCTGTGGGACTTTTAAAAAATAACCAAAATTGAAAAATATTTACTAATTTACCTGATCGTTCTATTCCTTATAAGAATTCAATATCTTGTAGATTATAGGTTCTAACAGATACAATTCGTTTTTGGGGACGCCATTATGCTTTTCTAATCGTAGAGAAAGCGCTTTACTGGGAATAAAATGAGTCGCATTAAGAGGATACAATTTATTTCTTAACAAAATTGCTGTATTAAAAGTAATTCATTATTCAACAAGACAGTGCTGCTAATGGAACTGATTACTACCAACAAAAACACTATTCTAGCAAATCTGGAATTGATATAACACTAAAGCGGGTTTGATACACTAGCAATTTCTTTAATACTAGCGTGTACCCGGCCTGCGTTGCAATGCCAGGCATTATACGCCTCTGAGATAATAATAAGGCGAGTTCACCATCACGTCAAGATTTATAAATGCAAACCCGAACAAACCTCTAAATTTATCAGTGTTTCTCTACAATAATATGCATGTATTATACAAAAAACCCTTCCTCTTGAATCACTCTATCTATTTAAAAAAACGCTTCAAAATCAGTTGCGTAGTTTTAAAGATTTAAGCACAGATAGCTGGCGACAGACGCGACAGCGACTTTGTTTTATACTGTGTTAAGAAGTGTTAATAAAAAATAAGTTATCAATACAAACTATGTCTTAGCAAACCTGTTGTATTAGATCATTTTCCTCGGTGCAGTAATAATTGTGGCAATGTCAAATATTATTACTGGATGTTTTTTTACTCAATAATTTGAAATATAAATATGATGTATTAAAAGATAGTCTCGAAATAGGATTCTTGATTGCGAGATATAACCTCCCCCAAGTACCGTAGGAATATGTAAAAGAAAAGCGAAAAAATGGTAAATCTTAAGTAACGGTCAAAATTGGACCCCTTGAAATTCCCAGTTAGTCAAATCAACAATTCCAGAAGCATCCGGTAACTATAGAATGACTCGTCTGTCTTTTACCGGTCCATACACCCGTCTGTCGCATTAATCAAATTAAAAATCGTACGTCTTTTTGCTCAAAGAAAATTCCCTCTGTCTGATTTTCTGATTTTTTCCCTTATCAAAGGATTCCGGTAAAAGATTTTGTTTACTTTCCCCTTGAACATTCAAAACCGACTGTATGGGAAGCACGCGTATCACTTTTGGATTTCGGGCTTGACGATATATCTATAAAAGTGTATACCTAGCATGCATGTCTATACCATAAGGAAAATCAATATTTTTATATCTTTGAGGCAAAATAGTAGACGAGGCCTTTGTGTGTAAATGGGGACGAATAATAAATAGCCTGTGGGATAAAGTTTTAAAAAGGGTATTGTAAGAAAAAATCGTGAGTGTTTGGAAGCTTCGGGTACCAATATAAACATTAATGCAATTGGTTCATAAAGGTTCTCCACCTCCTAAAAAGATACGCACAAAATCTTTGGTGCTAGAAAGAAATGCATTTTACAACAGCCTTTCAATTTTTGATCATCATCAATATTTTTCTCGGGTATCTATACTACTAGACCAGGGTCAATAATTTTTGAAACCAAAAAAAAATAATAGTAGAATGAAACTCATTGAAAAAGGAAGAGAATATAACAAAAATGAAACGAAAAATAATTTACGGGCGATCCAAGGTCGGGAAGTGGAAGGGGGTGAGTTTTTAAGGTTAGAAAACGATTTATCTCAATTTCCGGCAAAACAACAAGTCCTATGGAAAAACGTTAAATGGCAAAGTTGTAGGTAGGTAATAAAAAGATCTACAACTTTTGTATTTACACTTTTTTCACATACTCTCAAAATTTATGTGAAAAGTAGAGATTTCAACGAACAAAAAGCCCACCGACTTTTTTAAAAGAGCAGACATTTTGACGTGAGAATTTTCGATTGGAAATTAGGGTGCTTTTTCGATATTAAGTCAAAATGAGGTGAAAAAATAAATATTTTAAATCAAAAAAATTACAGTGTGTTTGGGACATAAAAAGGTAAGTTTTCACCAAATTTCGTGAAAAAAAATTTTTTTTTGTAAAAGATAAAAATAAAAAACCAAAAACTTGGTTATTTGAATTTTTCACATAAATTTTGAGGTTATGTGAAAAAAGTGTAAATACAAAAGTGTTATTTAACGTTTTTCCAGAGGACTTGTAGTTTTGCCGAAAATCGAGATAAATCGTTTTCTACTCTTAAAACTCACCCCCTTCCACTGCCCGACCTCGGATCGCCCGTAAATTATTTTTCCTTTCATTTTTGTTATATTCTCTTTCTTTTCCAATGGGTTTCATCCTACTATTATTTTTTTTCACTTTTTACCATTTTCAAAGGCTTCAGCCCTGGTATATACAGAAGTAAAATGTACCAAAAATTACTTTCCTATTTCTAAATAAACAAAATAAATATGCCCCGAAATAAATTACTACTCTGAAGGGTTTTGAATAAATGGTATAAATATATGTCCCGAGTAAAAGCGACGGTAGACTCCTAAAGCGTCAGTAATAATTTTGCACTAAATTTTAGCAACATGTCCCTGAAAATGTCGCCCTCCCGTCGAGATCAACTCAAACATCTGGCCTCCTTTTTGGAGGACCAGCAATGCAGTGATCTTTAAAAATATATTAGGGTAACTATGCGGAACATGGAAATGTCATTACGTCCAATTACATTATGGAAATCTGGGACAGCGAGGCGCGGGTTACTCGTCAGGGGAGGGCATAATGTTAAGTAAGCTAAGGCCTTTACCTAGAGCAATTTTTTACATTATTGTAATTTTCATATAATATTACCATAAGTATTTAAACCCGGAGACTAAAAAAATTACCAACCAACAAGTAAATAAAAAAATTGTGTGTGCTTAAGACCACACGACAGAAGTGAAAACTTCAACAAGGTAAAATTAATAATATCAAATACAATTGTTCGGCGCAGACGAGCGTTACACATCCGAGCGTGACGGCTCAGTTTAATTCAGTGCCCACAAAAAGTGCTAAACGCGCCTAAAGAAGTTTTCACTTCAAAAAAAACATATTTATATTGGAATCAATGTAACGAGGACGTACTTTACTTAGACCAATGCAAGAATCAACGCAACGAGGACGTACTTAGACCAATGCAAGAATCAACGCAACGAGGAAGAAGTTTGGTTAGACCAATGCAAGAATCAACTTAACGGGTACGAATGGTATTTAGGCCAATGCAAGAATCAACGCAATGGGGACGTAATTTACTTAGACCAATGCAAGAATCAATGTAACGAGGACGTACTTTACTTAGACTAATGCAAGAACCAATGCAACGAGGACGTACTTAGACCAATGCAAGAATCAACGCAACGACGAAGAAGTTTAAATAGACCAATGCAAGAATCAATGCAACGAAGACGAACGTTATTTTGACCAATAAAGTTTGTTTTTATGCACTGGCTAAAGCCCCCTCCCCCCTTGACAAAATAAGGCAGCTACCCCTATGGTACTTAAGTTAATTGCATTAAACATTTCTTAATAAGATCTCAGGTCATTGCTCAACACCATCAAAGTTAATGTATATGGACAGTCATTTACATTCCTGCCAACAAAGCTTCAGCGGCACTTTTGTTTTATAATAAATTCCGCACTTTATATGAATAAAACATGTAAAACATGCAATTTACGTCTCAAAAACATATAAATATATCCGTTTCACTTTAACAAGATTACTCGAAACAAAACAATTTTATATGAGTTCAAACATTTCGTTTTATCATGTGTACGTCTTTTTTTACATTTTTAATTAATGCTTTCGATCGAGATAAAAGCTACAATAAATTTAAGTTGGTCATGTCGAGACCTTAATAATGATTCCTTTCAATTAAAATAGTTTATTTGATGAATTTTATTAAAGTGTTATGATTTATTTCCTGATGAAGTGTTTTTGTTTTAATTATTTTCTGTTTGAATGACATTTCTATTATATGTTTATAGTAGTAAATTCTTCTTACAGTATGTAATAGGCGGAGTGGGACTACTTTCTCCGTATATCTATGACATGCAGACAGGCATCACGGCAAATACAGTTTTTAGTATTGAAAATACTATTAGGATCGTGTTTACGCAAACTTTGCATTGCATGTCGATGTCGCTCATGTCGATGTCGCTCATGTCGATGTCGCTCATGTCGATGTCGCTCTGCCGTCTGTCGCGGCCAACAGCGCAATATCTAGATCGGTCTTGTAACATAATACTCTGATAATACTTGGTAGAAATATAAATATGAATCAGCGTAAAGTCGGCAAGTAAATAATGAATAATGTTTAGTTTAGTTTGTGTTTTAAAGAACGCCATAGTAACTTTGTTAAAAAGTGTTTTATTGAGATAAGTTATAACTAAGGTAAGTTCACGTTATTTAAATCGGAATATTATATCGAAAAAAAAAAAGCGGGAGGCAAAAAGTTGGAGCACAATAATTGCATATTACAGGGTCCGCCCAAATTTGGTTAACAAATGGGATAATTTTTTTATTATTGATTTCTCAGAAAATGTTATTGTACCGGGTGATTGGTTATATTTTGCACCCCTACCTATCTCATGAAAATCTTCATGGTCTATTTTGAACGCTTGGGTAAATAAGTATAATTTAAAAACATAGCATAAGTAGGCTTAGACAATATGACCGATTGAATATAAGGCAATTGTTCACCTTGGTTGGTCTGCTATGTGAATATTATTGTTTATAAACAAATTAATATTAATTATTCTTAGAAATAAAACCATACATTTAATATAATATGTTTTAGTTAATAGTGTCGGGTATTTTCAATACATAGGATGCTTGCGTAAGGTGCAAGATCTGTGAATTTTTTTTACCAGTTTTGGTAGAAAACTCTAAAACAAGAAATTTATGGGGATATTAACGCCAAAAATCAAAATTAATCTACTTCCAGCATCTTATTATGATACAGTATGTATTTTCTCACAAGATCCTTGTATTTTTAAAGCGCGTTCAAATACCTACGTGTTTTCCGATAAAGACAATATTTTTATAACTCCATTAAGACAAAGCCTTCATAATAATATGTTATATTTACCGTTTCCCTTTCGAACTCAAGTACTCGAAAATATAATAAAAATATTTCTATTGTATCTTATACGACCTACCTCAGCGGCCCTACCCAGTTAAACACTCAGCGGGTGTTATTTTAACTACTGTTTGGACCGTGTTTATTTTAATGTTTATTTTACCCGTCGTCAGAATACAAGTAAATAACTTGAACATAGTCAAAGAAAAAGTTTATTAAAGTTCTTTTATATATCTACAACCGAGGTTTGGTCAATTCAAATTTAGAAAAATATTTATGTAGATATTATTACTTATAAACTTTTACAGGTAAAGATTCAATTATTTGTTTTTCAGTTCGTGTTACATTTAGTGTATGGGAATGTAGTTAAGTAGTTGAAGAAATACCCAAGAACTATTATGCTGAAGAAGATCTCAAAGGTGGTCTAGAAACAAACTCGCTAATTTTACAGGTGTTACCTTAACGGAAACGTCTTAAATTAGACTCACCTCGAGCATATTAAATCAGCTAAATTACACGCTAAAGTTGTCGAATCTTCAGCCATAATTATAGCTTTTCAGATTAAAGGGACGCGACGTCAAAAAGGAAAGAACAGTGGCGTAACAGACACCCTCGCTGACTCCGCTCCGCGGGGAGGCCCCATTTGACGGCCCCTTCAAAATTTGCTGCCACCTTTGCTTTTCGTATATCATTTTATAATTTATTCAATATTTTTATATCCTCTTCGTTAAGTGAAGAAGAATTATACGTGAAAGCGCGGAATTTACAAACGATATACCATAAAGACTTGTCCATTGACTTTCCTAGTCAAATTTTAAGCCTCAAAAATGAACTTGGAGATAGTATTTCAAAATTAAAAACAGTAAATGAATTTGCGGATCATTTATTAATAAAAAATCAGTGTGTTCCTTCAAATTTTTCAGATGTATCTATTGCAGTGATGGTATTTCTAACTTTACCAGTTAGTGTGGCATCAGCGGAACGATCTTTTTCCAAACTTAAAATAGTAAAAACCCATTTACTTAACACCATGGGACAACAAAGCCTCTCGAACTTATCCTCAATCAGTATCGAACACGAGTTTGTTAAAATATTAAATATCGAAGAAATTATAAACGATTTTGCAAAAAATACTCTCGACGATCTGGTCGTTTTTTATAATACCTTGTACTGGGTGTTTCATTAAGGTCGAAGAGCGGCCATATCTCGAAAACTACTGGGCATAGAAACTCAGGAAAAGAAAAATGATAATAAAAGTGGCCATGAGAAAATTCTGGAAATAATTTTCAAGTTCCGCATTTTGCCGCAAGAGGGCGTAATTGAAAAGTAAATGTTTAAATTTTACATAACTCCGAAAATTCCACATTAAGGTATATGTTTGATAACACCATTTTAAAGCTTGGACAACTATGCATCATTTTGGTCTTACGCTCATTGGCGTACCGACTTTAATAAGAGTGGGGGAAGCTGTTGAAAGTGTAATCATTTAAATCGCTGTAACTTATAAACGACTTATCCGATTTTAGCAAACTAAAGACTATTTGGAAGAGAAATGTATGCACTTTGACCAGTCGTATTTAGTTGTCCATAATAGTTCTCAAAAAAATGCTAGAGGGCGCAATTTCCAATAACAATACATTTTTTGATTTTACTCCGAAAAAATAAATCATACGGTATAATTATGATACCATAATCGAGAAGGAGATGAAATTTGCTAGAAAAAATATTAAAACCGCAGCTCGATATCTCCGTTCGTTTCAGAGTTATTGCCAAAACAATAATTTTTAAGACAAATTGCGCCCTCTAGCAATTTTATTAGAAACTATCTTGTACATTGGATACGACAATTAAAGGTACTTACCTTTCTCTTCCAAACAAGCTTAAATTTAGTAAAATTGGTTAAGTCGTTTAGAATTTACAGCGATTTTAATGTTTACAGTTTCACTTAATAAGAGTGGAAGAAGCTATTGAAAGTTTAAACATTAAAATCGCTGTAACTTCTAAACGACTTATCCGATTCTACTAAATTTAAGCTTGTTTGGAAGAACCTTCAATTGTCGTATCTAATGATACAAGATAGTTTCTAATAAAATTGCTAGAGGGCGCAATTTGTGTTAAAAATTATTGTTTTGGCAATAACTCAGAAACGAACGGAGATATCGAGCTGCGGTTTTAATATTTTTTCTAGCAAATTTCATCTACTTTTTGATTATGGTATCATAATGATACCGTATGGTTTATTTTTTCGGAGGAAAATCAAAAAATGTATTGTTATTGCAAATTGCGCCCTCTAGCATTTTTTTTGAGAACTATTATGGACAACTAAATACGACTGGTCAAAGTGCATACATTTCTCTTCCAAACAGTCTTTAGTTTGCTAAAATCGGATAAGTCGTTTATAAGTTACAGCGATTTAAATGATTACACTTTCAACAGCTTTCCCCACTCTTATTAAAGTCGGTACGCCAATGAGCATAAGACCAAAATGATGCATAATTGTCCAAGCTTTAAAATGGTGTTATCAAACATATACCTTAATGTGGAATTTTCGGAGTTATGTAAAATTTAAACATTTACTTTTCAATTACGCCCTCTTGCGGCAAAATGCGGAACTTGAAAATTATTTCCAGAATTTTCTCATGGCCACTTTTATTATCATTTTTCTTTTCCTGAGTTTCTATGCCCAGTAGTTTCCGAGATATGGCCGCTCTTCGACCTTAATGCAACACCCTGTACATATAGTACTTAGTGACATAATGTTTGTGCAGACTTGTTGAGTGTTCATGTGTTTTACTGCTTTCTCTCTTTTGAATTCTATGAGGCTCGATCACTGCTACCCCCGTTATTACTATACGCGATAAGCAATATTATAAGTGGTGTTTTTGCATCATGTTTGCTGGAATAGTGCTTATAATGACCTAATAACTACCTATGTTTTGTCTACCAGCCTACCTAGGATTATAAAATAAATTCAAATTTTTTGCTGTTTTAATAGTAGGTACTTAACACATAATGTGGGTTAACCCTAATTAAATTATTACACGATTAACGAATTCAAAAATTCATAAACCTGAACCTAATAGTAATGAAAATAAGAATTATCATTTTCCATTCGTTATAGATAGGGGGGCCACTGAAAACGTTTGCGGGGGGGGCTCAGTTTTTGTTGCGCCACTGTAAAAGAAAACAACAAACCACAAAACGTTTTTTAAGGTAAAATAGAAAAAAGTAGCTAATGTTATGTTAATTTTGGAAGATAATGCGGTATCGGTCTCCCAAAGAAAAGTTATAGCCTGGAAGTATAATTAAAATATTAGACTAATGGGCCTACTTCTTGAAATTATGGCCTAATATAATTAATAAAACGTAGCTATAAATATACGGGAGGTGTTAAAAATTACCCAGTTGTAATTTAAAAACAGTTAAATTTATTGTCGAGTTATTTTATATACTGTTATGCCAGTTATTCTCTCGTTGTTTTAGGAGTTATAATTAGTTTTTTTTAATTTGGAATATTCATGGGAAGTTATTTATATAATTAGACCATTCTTTCGACCAGTGGCGCAGCCAGAAATTTAGTTCGGGGGGGGGGCCTTAACTTCTTGCTAAATTTTTTGGGTGCCACGCCCTTTTTTGGGTAAAATACGTATGATTGACGAGAGCGACAGCCCCCTAAAACTTCTGCAATAATACGCCGCTGGCCCTAACTAAATATTTATGAAAAAAAATTAGAGATATCATTTTAATTAGTAAAAATGTATTTAAAATAAAAAAATAAGTAACGCATATATTAATCATATTTACACTAAAACAAAACAAAAACCTTATAGGTACAATAAGTTGTAGGTAATCACTAATAATACTAATATTAAAGTAAAATTCTTCGTTTTGTTTTTGCCTTTTCGTCCAGAATGTCTTCCACGGTAATATCAATATCGTGGTTCGTATAAAGAACTGCCAGACCATTTAATCTGTCCTCTTCCGTGGTGCTACGCAGATATGTCTTTAAATATTTTAAATTTGAAAAGGACCTTTCAAATGTGGCGGTTGCAATAGGCAAAGTTAAAAACATTTGTAAAAGCCTGTTTATATTAGGAAATATATTGGCATCACATTCGGAATACACTTTGTCCAAATCTTCCTTCAGTTTTTGTTTTTTGCATTTTTTCTACCACAGCTCAAGTTCAGCTTTTAAGATCGTTTTATTGGAAAACTCTTCAAGGAACTCATTCTTGTAGAAGCTGTGAAGTTTCAAAAAACATTTAAATTGACTTGATTATCATATGGAAAGAGGCATTCAAAATTTTGAATGGTTTCTCGATGTTTTAAAAACCGATCCTAGAGATTTGCTATGAGGCCATCTAAAAACGGAATAAAAATTGTTATTTTAAAATACTCAGCAGCGGAATCGGTTTTTATAACCAATCTTTGTGTTTGTCTTGGCGGTAGTCTAGGTACCTACTCTGATTTCAATATCGTATTCCGAAAGTAGATCTTGAGCTTCCTTAAAAATATTTTGAAAATTATCATCTGCCAGGCCTCTTATTTCTTTAACTTGATCTGTTAAGCTAACTGTAATGCTTTACAAAGGTTTAAATCGACTGTTTGTAGAATCTTGCTTAAAGGCAGTGTGTAGGCATATATTCTTTCTGTACATATTCGTGCGATCACAAATTTGGGACTTATAATGCTGGCCAGTAATCCAGATGCTTCAGTGGAAGTATTTGCGGTCGGTCCATTCAGTCAGACGTAGTATAATTTCACTATTGATATAAATTATGTGGCTGAATATAAAATATTAGTAAAAGGCGTGACATGAAAAATTGGTTTGCAATTAAACGAATAGGCTAAGTTTCTAAGCTCGGGTGGGGCAGTCCCCCCCCCCTGGTTGCGCCACTGCTTTCTACGGTAGAAGGGAGTTTTATCTTGATCGGTGCTACAACGAGTGGATCAATCAAATTTTTACGTTCAGTACCTAATATTTTTAAATTAAAATATTCCGCAATATGGTGGTATATATGTTGTGTGGTGAATATTTAAAAAACTGTTTAAATGTAACACATTTATTTCTAAAACGTAGAAAACCCATACACGCACGTGACATATTTTTTGTAATATAAAGTCCATGCGGAGAATATAAATTTAATTATGCTTGTCATATTCATTTTAATTCAAAACAAAATTATTTTACAGTTAGCCGGTATGCGACATGAATACGTTTTTCCCATTTCTGAAAATTCCATATTTTTATTGCATTTAAAATAGCGTATTTTTTTAACAAACTCTATTAATTTGAATACGGGGTTGCCCAGAAGTCCGGAATAAAATTGTCTATAAAAAAACAAACGAATAACGTCAAAATGTGAGCATATATAAAACTAAATGGACGTGTCCGAGCATTTTCCCCAAAAGTTACAGGTTAAGGCTATATTAATTTTATTCCGGACTTTTGGGCAACCCTGTATAATAAATAATTTAATTTTTATGATTGGCTGTGGGAATAGTCTTATTGTTATTAGCAACAAGTAATGGGCAAACTGAAGAATAACGGAAACAGACATAGAGGTTAATACAAACGTAATACTCGTACCGTTTCTTCCTCCTCTGTTCAATCCCTTCCCTCTCTTCTTCGTCTGTCCTCCCCTATGCCCTTACGCCCCGCACGCCCCTGCGCCACTACTCCCAGCACCCCTCCACCCTGCAAGGTCCACAAAAAAAATTTGAATTCAAAATCGCGTTCACAGTACGAAAATTAAACTTTCATACATCAAACAGGGGCCGTTTAAAATAAAATCTGTAGGAAGTTTTTAATATAGCCGGGAACAGATTTAATAAAAATTCCCAAAGTTTATGCAGCGCCAAGGAATCGGGAATAACGATTGAAAACGAGAAAAGATTAGAAAAAAGAGGAAAAATGTCCTTTTCAGTTGTTTAGTTGTTTGGTTTCTTTATTTAACATCAAGGCGAAAATTCTTTTAAACTAATCCAACAATATACAGTGTGAGTTTGAAACTTGGAATAAATTCAGTAACTCCAGTGGTTCAGTTTTTTTAGAGAAGTTTTAGTTAAGGTGTGCGCTAAGAATAATTAGATTCGTAATTTGTTATGTCTATTAAGACGTTTTGTCCGATGCATCGCAAACATTGCAATGATGTGTTTCCGCGATACATTTTCTGTAGACATCCCTAAACGGAAATGAATGAAACAACATCATCATGGCCTCATCTTTGGAGGCGGATCTCTTACTGCTGCGTTGCCATACCGCACAATTTTTATAAGGTTTTAGACAAAGATTTAAATTTTCCACATCGTGATAATGCTTATAACAAAGGTTCATTTTGCCAGCTTTAAAAAGATCAAGAGCGTACGAAAATCCGTATGTTTAATTTATCGGAGCTTGTGTAAGCACTAACTATAATTAAAACCCATTAACCCTAAAATTACCTTTCTCACAATATTTCTATTGTTTGCGTTGGCTCCCGAACTGCAAAAGGCCACCGTTATGACCATCGGGAGTCAGCACATTTTCTTTGTAAACTCAATTTCGAAAAAAAGCCAAACCAAATATTTAAGGAACAACCGGTCACATGACGACAAACAAAAGAAAGCAGAGACGTTCGGGAGCACCCAGAAATTAAAATCATCGACGTATAAAACGAGACGTCCTGCTGTCAGTGTAATCGATAATAATAACAACTTTTATTGGTATGGAACAGCATACAAGTGACAAAAAAAAAGATAATAAGTGAGATCAATGAATTTAAATTTACTCTTAGTTGACCGATGATTTACAGAAAAATAAATACGGGCGAGGTCCTTTCATATTTGCCCCTCGATGGTCTGGGACTTTACGGCACCCTAAAATTAAAACAAATGAAGGTTGGCTCGTGTTTAACTTACAAAACTTTTTTTCTCTAATTGACTGTATGTATTTTCGGGAAAGGTACACGTTACAAAACAAATAGAAACCTGGGGAAAATAAGTTATTGGTAAAAGGAGTATTTGTAAAGAAAAAGGGTTCTACGAGGTCTAACAGAAATTGTTTTTGTTGTTTGACGTTAACGGCGACAAAAAGAGGCATTGATTGACGCTTTATATATTAGCACCAAATATACAGGGTTAGGAGAAATTATCAGAACCAGTCGATTATTTCAAAAGATACAGGAGATTCACCTCTTTCGACGACCAGTTTATTATGATGCATATAATAATAACCACATCGGATATACAAAAATAATAACGTCAGTTTACGTAGGTGTAGTACCTGCTTAGAAAATACATGGTACATAAAAACAACATATTGAAGCATGCAAGAAGTACTTTGCATGAGAAATTATGATAAGACAGCAATCAACGAGTACCCAAAAAACACATTTAAAATTAAACAACACATTTCAAGTGGTTACTTGAAACATTTCCGTCCATAATTACATATGTAAAATAATGTAAATTTACATATAAATAATTTTATCGATGCAAATTTATTTATTGACCGGGGTCTTGATATGGGAATATTTTAACTCGAAAGTTTTTCTCGATGGCCTGGCTCTCGATTAAAATAATTAAATTGTGTTTTTTATTGTTTAGATGACAAGAATTCTTTGTTTGATTTATTCTGATTGAGTAATTTATTAAAACTGGGTATCAGGCGTCAACTAGAAATATATAGGTTATTTATTAGTAACAAACAGTGCAGTACAACTGCGCTGTTGGGGCAGAAAGGCATACTACAGCTTGACTAGAAAACGAAAACTTTATAAATTCAAAAAAAGAACGATATAAGCCCCGATAATCAAAGGGGGGGGGGAGCTGCTTGCACTAGCTACGCCACTGGGTACAAGAGAGTAGGCATTACAAGGGTTGGAAATGACTTTGCATTAACTAATAATAGGTACCTAAGTATAGGTTATTTTTTAAGTCATAATAACTTTTTTCTTTCAACAAAAGTAATACTACGAACAAAATCAAATCAATTTCTAATCATTAGATTGATGTGCCTGTATACCTACATGGATCTGTATCTAAACCTCGGATATGACCCATAAAATCTTTATGAGGGTTTCCAAATAGGTAATAAAATAAAAGGAAAAAAAGCAAATGGACCAATTTGTTTCATACATGTTGAGCTAAATCGGACAAACCCGAACAAAATGAAAAATCGTTACGTATCAACGACGAACTGCACAATATCACAAGTTATGAATAGCACTTTTCCATTTTGGCGTGTTTGTTTTTGCCAATTGCGTTGAAGACTAGTGACTATACTGTAGATTCAAATTAAGTTTCTTTATTTAGTACTTTTACTACTACAAATTAAATAATAAAAAAAAAACGGAGTTTTTTTCTGTTCGTTAGTGTTGTTCTGGCAGTTTTAAATCATATCTTAATCGCTTTAATACCGTGAGACTCGTACGAATGTAAAAAGATAAGGTAAAAGAGCGTTATTTTTTGTGAAAGAACTACACGTAGAAGATTTAACATCTGATGTTTGTAGATGGATTAGAGTGTGAACCTCGATGTAGTTTATGTTACGTGAAATAAAGGGCATTGTCCTTTGAGTACCTAGATATTCTATTAATTCTAGAAATAAAAAAAAAATTATATAAACTGAAAAAGGAATCTTATCTGTACTCATAATTACTCTATCAAGTCTTCATTTATACGAAACATATTTTATACAAAACGAAGTTCCTTTGAAAGACAGGAGGATCGTTTAGATTAATGTCTTTAGTAATATGGAAACCATATTCGCATATTTCTCTATTCATAAAGGATTCAAAGCCGACTCTCGTATCGTATATGTTAACAAATGATGACATCTCTGAAAACAGCTACCTATTACTTTGTGTAATTAGGTAGAGTGACTTAAAATAATGCGTCTTATTAAGTGTGTATGCCTATAATTAACATAAAATATAAATCTACTAAGTAAATACATATGGCAAATTTTAATTTTGAAAGAGAGATTTTTTTATTTTATTTTACTTTACTCCCAACCAACTTCACAAGTTTATTACAGGGATAAATAAGTATATAATAATAACTAACAATTATTACTCTAATTTAGTAGGTATATAATAATATATAAAAAAAGACAGTTAAAGAAAAATATTCGTTTTGTATAAACGTTTGATTAACTCATTAAGAAAGAAAATTATACTAGGAAATATTTTTTTGAATGAAATTTCATTAAGGGTAGTGTTTTAATGTTTTAATATTTTGGGGTAAAATATTATATAATATTAATCCATTATAGGTATAACAATGACCGTTTTCCAAAGTTACTGTTTATTTTAATAGTTTGGTAAAAAATTAGTTTGTAGTCTAGTACCATGTCTGTGAAGATTATGAACTTTTCTAAACGTTATGTTATAAATTCTTTGTTTTAAAAGTAAAGAATGAATAAATATGCAAATTTTTAAATTATATAAATTATTTATATCTAGGTATTTATTCGGTTTATATAAATTTGTTGCTGTTTTAAAAGTAAAGAATAAATAAATATGCGAATTTTTAAATTATATAAATTATTTATATCTAGGTATTTATTCGGTATATATAAATTTGTTGTTGGTTCTAAGTGCGGAAATCTATGAATTCATTTAATAATTTTATTTTGTAATTTCTTTAAAGGTTTTAATATATGGAATTGGCTGAACCCCAAATAGAAACAAGATACTGAATTTTTGAACGTACTACCGCATGATAAATATTTTTTAAATAATTTAAAATTATACAATGACGAATTTTAAAGAATATCCCAATTAACGAAGAAATGTAACTTCGAATATGTTCTACGTGTTTTCTGCAGCTTAAATTTTAATCAATATATAATCCTAAAAATTTAATGTTATCTTTGTAATTAATATTTTCCCCATTAAATATTATTGGTTGCTTCTCCATATCTAGTCTTTGTTTGGCAACATACATAAATAAAAATTTAAAGGTAATTTATAAGATTCGAACCAGTCAAATGTAATTTTTAAATTTCTTTTGATATTTAATTGGATGTCCGTAATATTTTTAGCATAAATTAATAATTGTTGTGTCATCGGCAAAGTTTAATTTGTCGATATTATTATATTTTTAATTTTGAAATAGAATTGATATAAATTAGAAACAATGTGGGTCCTAGAATAGAACCATGTGGTACTCCACAATCTAATTGTTTGATAGAAACTAATATTACTTCCTATTTTAACGCATTGTTTTCTATTTTTTATATAACTTTCAAACCAACGTTAAATTTTTCCTTTTATGCCTATATCAAATAATTTAACTAATAATATAATATCAAAGACTTTACACAAGTCTAGAGATAAAAAGCCGCAATTTTTTTGTATCTAGATTTAATTGAATGTTAGTAATAACATCCATAGCTGCAACTTTAGTATCTCTAGATTTGCGAAACCCATACTGATTCTCGAAAAGTAAATTTGGTCTTTTTAAAAAATTCGTTAATTTTATATTTATAACTTTTTCCAAAATTTTTGCCAAAACATAATTTTATATCGAAATTACTATACTAAAAAATATCCGAGAAAAAGGATTTACGCTCTCGACTTTATAGTACCCTGTAAAAGTATGTGGAATATTGAAAATAAATACATAGTATGTATCTAATCTCAAGACAGTGGGTGGTATTAAAGAAAGAGAAAGCAAAACATTAAATCTTTAAAAAATAAATAGTTGTACTCATATAAACAAAACGAAGATAGTGTCAGCAAAAAAGAAAAAATGTTTTTAAGGAAATTATTTACGTTGCTAAATGTGTTATCATTAAGGCAATGGCGTAACGTCAAGTCGCATGGCACCCCCGCAATATCAAGTTTAGCATCATGAAAACATCGACTTCTGTTTCTAAAGTTTGTTTAAAAATGATTCGTCGTCGTGTTTTTAGTTCGAAAGGGAAGAGAAAACAAGTCAATTAAACTATAAAACTTATAAAATCGATTATAAAAACGAACAAAACCGGCAAAATAACCAATCTTCGATGTTATCGCCTACCTAACCTCAAGTCAAATATTAGTTGATATATAACTTGCATTGATTTTTACGATTTTGCAAAAACTTGGGTACGTCTAATACATTTTCAAGCAAAATTTCTTATTCAAGAATTTGAAAAAGTTTTTGCCCGAGAACTTGACCCATGGAGTAATATAAACTACCTATAGGTATTTACATTTTTTCTTTTATACAGGGTTCCCCATTTAAAACGAAACATGCTAAATATCTGGTTCTTACCCTGGAACCAGATATTTAGCTCGGACCCGTCGATTTTTATTTCGAGGGGGACATCTTTTGCGTATATTGTCAATCTTGTTACTTCAAGCCCCTAGGAGGGAGGGGGGGGGGGGGTAAGATCTAAATCTTAAATGGATACCCATATTTTATATAATTTTTTCGGATTCTGCATAAAATTCTGAACATTTTTTAATAAAAGCATTATTAGTCTATACTAAACAGTTTCCGAGATATTGACTCTTGAAAAATGAGATTTTTGAACTTTGACAGCGTCTAGCTTTCTAACTGTACCGGTTGTATTCCGGTTTAACCGGAAGTTGACACTATTGGAAAGATAATAAAAATCGAAGATAGGGACATGTAAGCCGTTTGGCTCTAAGACGTATAGTTAGAAAGCTAGACGCTGTCAAAGTTCAAAAATCTCATTTTTCAAGAGTCAATATCTCGGAAACTGTTTAGTATAGACTAATAATGCTTTTATTAAAAAATGTTCAGAATTTTATGCAGAATTCAAAAAAATTATATAAAATAGGGGTATCCATTTAAGATTTAGATCTTACCCCCCTCCCTCCTAGGGGCTTGAAGTAACAAGATTGACAATATACGCAAAAGATGTCCCCCTCGAAATAAAAATCGACGGGTCCGAGCGTTTTTTTTTAAATTAAGGTGGAACCAGATATTTAGCCTGTTTCGTTTTAAATGGGGAACCCTGTATAATATAAGTATAGAGAAGAGTGTCGTTTAAACTTTTTGAAGATTGCAGGGTTGGAAATAAAATATACCAAAACATGCATCGGGATAATCTGCCTTGGTGTGGGTGTCTCTTTATTTTCATACCTTGTTTTGCGTGCGAAAACCCGATGAGATAGCCTTCTAAAGCTGTTCAAACAAAAAATAGCTTTTCATTTTGATTTTGTTTATATTTCATTCCCGCAAATAGGTCTGATAATTATTTTTATTTATTTTCAAGTTTACTGAAACGCATTTATATAAAGTGAGTTCCCAAGGTTTTAACCTTTCATCTTTCCACACTACGATAAAAGTGTAAAATTACATTTTTGTAACAAGAAGCAACATGTGTTGTAAATTTCAGTTGAAATGGGAAATTATACTTATCGCTACTATGTCCCAAGTCCCATATTACTAGTTTTTTTTTTTCAATAACTTAGGTAATGATTACTGACTATATCCACCTCACCACGTATAGAAAAAATTACCTTGAAAAATAAGGTTAGAACTTTACAGATCGCTTGTTTTGACTAAAAGAGGACAAAATTTACATAATGAAGGGAACGCTGCAGTTACACCCCGATATACAGGGTTATAATTAAGAAAGGGATTAAAATTTGGATTAAGTTTAGGCATTTATATTTTTTTATTTTTACTCCGATTTAAGTAATTTTTTAGAGTGCTCTAGACACATTTATTACTTTGCTTTACATGCTTATACAAATTTTAAGAGAAATTGGTTTTTTGACATAATAAACAAGGATAATCGAAAAGTTTTTTTTTGCCTAGTGTCAAAACACCCTGTGGAGTAATTAAGAAGCAAAATTACTTTAATATATCAGTTTCCATTAAGCCGCAAATATTCTTTGCATTTTGGTTTTTGGTTCATGTCAATACGTGCATTTGTTCTCACCCAAATGCAAAATGATCTTGATGTCAATGATTTAGGAGAAGCAGAACTAAAGCTATTGATGACCGATTTATTGCACTTAAAACTCTTCGGAATCGTCGTTTGACGTCAGTACAGGCGAAAAAACAACTTCGAGAGGTTCGTATAAAAATGTCAGTCTTGGACAGTTCGTCGAAGATTACACGAGGGTAATTTAAACTCACGCAGGCCAGCAACTGGACCTAAATTACTACCGCGTCATAAGAGTAAAGAATGGAGGAATATTATCCAGGATGATATTCGCGGGCTAATTGATGGCATGAACCGACGGTGTACAGGCAGTAGTAAGGGCTAGAGGAGGCAATAGAAATAATAGAAATGTGTTTAAGGGAAAAATTTGTTGTTGGTACCTGTTAAGTTTGTTTTGCGAAATAGTTATTTTCCTAACAAGTGCGCAAAGTGATACTTTTCCGCACGCAAGTACAGTTGGACGAACGACGCGAAGCGGAGTTCGGATAAGTTCTTGCGTGCGGAAAAGCACTTTGCGCACTTGTTAGGAACAACATTTTTCCTACGAGCTTCATATCAGATAACAACAAAAATAAAAATATGATAATTTATTTAATAATTTTTAATTCGACTTTAAAGAAAGAACTATAATATACTTACAACTAAAAATTACATAACAAAAAAAAATAATAGAAAATTAAAAAATTACATAACAATAAAAAAAATAATAGGAAACTAAATTATTTGTTTATAACATTTATAACAAAAGAGCAATTACAATTACATGTACATTTATTGTTGCTTGGCAATATTATAATCATTTATCACTATACTTTTCCGCACCCAGTGCGGATAAAAGTCTTATCCGCACTAGTGCGGAAAAGTGTAACTTTGCACACAAAAATGCGTGCGCAAAGTACTACTTTGCGCACGCTCGTAGGAAAATGTTATTTTTTAAATCTTAGTTATAGGTACGCACCTTTTTCCGTAAATTTATTTGTTTATTAAATCTTGATTATTACAATAATTACATTTGTTTTCTTGCATTTTAATAGTCTATTTTATTTTGAATGCAATGTCAATGAGAAAATTATGAAAATTTTATATTATTGACATCATCAAGATCATTTTGCATTTGGGTGAGAAGTGAGAACAAATGCTCGTATTGACATGAACCGAAAACCAAAATCCAAAGAATATTTGCCGCTTAATGAAAACTGATATTTTGAAGTACTTTTGTTTCCTCTGTTCCACAGGGTGTTTTGACACTAGGCAGAAAGAACAACTTTTCGATTATCTTTGTATAATATGCCAAGAAACCAATTTCTCTTAAAATTTGTATAATCGTGTTAAAACTAATAAATGTATCTATAGCCCTCTAAAAAATTACCTGAATTGGAGTAAAAATAAAAAAGTTATAAAGGCCCTCAGACCAAGTAAAGGCGTAAACTTAATCGAAATTTTATTACGTCCGTTTTTTTTTGCACGGGTGTGTATTAACACCTTAATGCTGGTATATACCATTGATATGTTTCTCGACTTAGCACGTACTGAACTTGAGTTACAATGTTTATGGCATTGACAATGAGATTCAATAACAATTTGCTATTTAAGTTCAAAAAATTTCAGTGTTAATCAAATTTGGGTTTTGCACTGCTGATTAGTACATCCAAAAGTTATTGGATTTTTATGTTTTACAATAATTGAGATACCTTTAATACTTCATTTTTAACATGCTGTTAGTGTTAAACGTTAATAAACTAAATAAACAAATTAAATCGTTTCCTATATAAAAAAAAATCTTATCGTAAAAACATCTTGCAATGGCCAAATATTTGGATTGTCGAATTGTATGAATTTATGTTTGTGTAATTATGCTATTTTAGAACGAGGTTTCACAAGTTTAGTATTTATTTGAACAGATTTTTAAGATTGAAATGGTTTTTTAAAAAAAATGTAGGTTCCCAGAAAGCTGTGCGTTTTATCAACAGCTGCTTTGCCAGTTTATAGAATGTTAACTAGTTCATATTTATTGGTATTATCGCATCCATCAGTATATCAGGGTTATTTATAAAAATAATTAATTGGTTGGTATAAATCTTTTATTTCTTATGTGAGATTAGAAAGTGGTGGCGGGGAATAGGTTCAAGAACTTGGGTCATATGTTACGATTGTCTTTTTCCTTTTAATACTTTACTTTGGACCACCAAACTTGGAAATCTATAAAATTAGGTGCATATCATATATCATAGGAAACCCTATGCACAATAATTTAAGGTGTTCAATATGTTGCACCAGTCCATGCGTCACCTTGTATAATCCATTTTTCTCCCGTTGATATTGATCCAGACAATTCAAAACATGAATAGAGTGTTGTTATTATTCAAAATGTGTATTGAACCACAAAAATTTCTGCTAATACTGGGAATATCAGCTGCGCATATGATAATATATGAGGCCCAACACTCACTATTAACCCAAAAGTTTGCTACCTGATTTCAAAATACACCTTTTCGGCGATGCCATGAATAGCTCGGCTATTGGAAAAAAGACGTTTGTCACCCCAGACGGTAAATCATGGCGGAATGACACTTCTTGCACAATGGTAGAAACACCTTTTGACTTCATTCGAAGCCTAATACCTAAGGATTACAATGGTTATGATATTTACGGAGGAGTATCTTATTTCTTTGGCTGGAAAAATGCTTAAAAGTAAAACCGATTTAAGAAGAAACGTTGCAGAATTAAACTTGGAACTCAGGAGCTGTAAGTTCAGTTGCGGAGGATGGGTTGAACTTTAGCTGCGTTTGTTCGTCGCAAGCATGCACTTTTGTTAAATTAAAGTAGAAAGCTGCTGTTGATGTAATGCTCATAATTAGTCCCTAAGACAGTGCTTATGGGCTTTCTCCAGCTGAATTATAAGTGGGTCTTCTTGCAAAAACTATAACTTTATTTCTATATAACTAATTTTCTTAGCCTTAATACCTACACCAAAGTACTTTCTGGATATCGTAAAAATTGCATCCAAAATCACGTTTTTCCTAATTTAATTTACTATCCTGCAGGTAGAGAAGCTACAATTTAAAATAGGTTAATTTGTTTTTAATTATGTAGGTATATAAGCAATTATTTTATTTTCAAAAAGAGTTATTTTGAATGGTTAGAAAGTTATTAAAATAAATAAAATATATCGTATCTATGGCATGGGAAACAAAAATCTCTTGTTAACCGCTAACAAGTCGGCAACTTTGAGTCAGTTAAACTGGAAAAATGTCAATCAAGAGAGACATTTAACTGATTAAGAGTTCTTAGTTCGTAGATATTATGACGGGTCAGATATATCAAGTTAATTCATGGTATTTTTATATACAGAACCGATTTGGAGGTACCCCTACCCCTATATATTATATACCTACTTGTAGATATAAAAACTATGCCTTGTTATACCGTGTGAGCAAAAATTATTTGCATCAAAGAGGGCCTTGCATCTAAGAACGTAAAGCTTAGCCGTAGAGCTTAATACCTGTTGGGTGTCAGTAACTACCTGAATTAACAATCAATCAGTTATTCCGTCATCTTTGACAGTCGTTACAAGTAATTTGATTCATCGCTAATTTTTCCAATTTCTTGAACAATTCACAGAATGGACTTTACGGAACAGCACAAAACATTCATGATTGAAGCGTATTTTCGAAACGGGGTTAGAGTAAATGGTGAGTGTCAATACAATCCGGGTTTGGCATGGACGATTTTTACGAACATTTCCTTACGTTGCTTTTATTGCTGGGGATTTTTATCATTGCCTGAAAAAAACCGTGGCTGTGTTTAGGGAAACAGTTTCTATACAACACAAAAAGGGAGCAGGAAGATCATCTGTAAGAACAGAAGAACTTGTTGCAAGTTGCAAACGTTCGTGAAATAATGCAAAATACGCCAACAAATTGTATAAGACGCCTGTCACAAGAAGTGACAGGCAAATATAGTGTCTTTAGTTTGTTAACTTAAGACACTACATAATATTATTCACCACATTTCAGAATCAGTTTAAAGGTAATTTTTTGAGAGAAGTTGCCACCGCTACTGAAAAAAAATACATGTCCCTTATCCAAACCCTGTATTTTTCTATTGCTATTTTCTAATTATTTGCAAAAATTAGCCATAGAAATATTAATAAGACATTATTTAAACAATATACCTAATATTTCTTATTTCAGAACAGAGGAATTCTAGGTATTTTACTATTTCTATTTACCTTTGGACATATGAATGTATCCCAAGAGCAGGAAGCCGGATACCAACCACCACATTTTCTTCATCCCCACGGTCAACGCATCTAAACCAAAATGTAATCAAACATGGTCCAGCAAATGTCAATAGACAACTTTTCCCTTAAATTGTACTCATCATAACCTTTAGTATCCTTGGTTGCAGTAAAAATGCCGGAAAAAATTTTTCCTTACACTTCTTTTCTCGTTTTACCACATGTCTTAAATGCACTAAGCTTTGTAAAAAATTGACAGAGCCTTTTTAGAACCGGTGAAAAATCTGAAACGTCCAAAAACGGTCAAGTTATACGGACATTTCAAAGCCGGCTTTAAAAATCTTTCAAAATATCGCTTTAAACCAGATAGAATAGCTACTCTGTTACTCACAATGTACCGTATCCCCACTTCTAACCGTATTTTCGGCCATTTCAGTCCATTTTCCCGGAAAAAAACACAAAAACTATCGCGCGAATGTCTTGTTTCTCGTCAACTAACGTAAACTATACAACGTGCGCGATAACAGCGTCATCTACTCACTTTCCAAGTCAATAGACGACTGAAAATACCGTACCGGGATGTATCCTGAATGATTCCCCCCACCAGAAAGCTCATGAAGCTCTCGCTACAGGGCGCCGAATTTCAGCGATTTCAGCCGTTTCAGCGAGAGAGCTTGCGTTGGGAGCTTTTTGGGTTTTCAGGAATCGCGTCGCCGAGTAGAGGCGAAGCTTCGAGGATCGGTCGATGGGAGCTTTATATTATAATACTTACCCGACTACAATAATATTTTATATTATTCTATTTCCTTATTTACTGGTAACAAGCAGGTGTTTTACGATCGTTTTTCCGACGGTGTTTTGGGCGTTTTGAACTTTTTTTTAAATATCAAAAATAAAATATTTCCGGACGACTGCAATTAAAATAAATATTTTTTTTCGTTCTTTTCATACTAGAATTCAGTGGCGCAGCGAGGGAGGGGGTTTAGGGGTTAAACCCCCCCCCCCCCAGACGCCCAGACTAAGATGGTTTTTTACGGTTTAGACCAGGGCTGAAGCCTTTGAAAATGGTAAAAAGTGAAAAAAATAATAGTAGGATGAAACCCATTGGAAAAGAAAGACAATATAACAAAAATGAAAGGAAAAATAATTTACGGGCGATCCGAGGTCGGGAAGTGGAAGGGGGTGAGTTTTTAAGGGTAGAAAACGGTTTATCTCGATTTCAGGCAAAACTACAAGTCCTATGGAAAAACGTTAAATGGCAAAGTTGTAGGTAATAAAAAGAAAGAAAGAACTTTTATACTTACACTTTTTTCACATAAACTCAAAATTTATTTGAAAAATTCAAATAACCAAGTTTTTGGTTTTTTATTTTTATCTTTTACAAGAAAAAATTTTTTTTACGAAATTTTCTGAAAACTTACCTTTTTGAATAATTAATAATTAAATTAATATCGAAAAAGCAACCTAATTTTCAATCGAAAACTCTCACGTCAAAATATCTGCTTTTTTAAAAAAGTCGGTGAGCTTTTTGTTCGTTGAAATCTCTACTTTCTGATGGTGTAAAAAAAATATACATTACTATGGTAAATGTGATAAAATCTCCTTTAAATCCTACCTTTAATAATTATATTTAGAACAACTATTTTCGCATATTTTTTGCGATCTTTATGTTTTATGGATTTGTAATTTTTTTGTTTATCAATGTAACATGGAATCTTACGTTTTTCGAGTAATTAAAGTAAAATTTTAATAAAGAGCTCAAAATTGTACATAATAATTTTTAAAAAAAATTCGGATTCGAGTTTTTTTCGTTTCTTTGCATTTTTTGAGAACATTTACCATAGTAATGAATATTTTTTTACACCATCAGAAAGCAGAGATTTCAACAAACAAAAAGCCCACCGATTTTTTTAAAAAAGCAGATATTTTGACGTAAGAATTTTCGATTGAAAATCAGGGTGCTTTTTCGATATTAAGTCAAAATAAGGTGAAAAAATAAATATTTTAAATCAAAAAAATTACAGTGTGTTTGGGACATAAAAAGGTAAATTTTCAACAAATTTATTTTTCTTGTAAAAGATAAAAATAAAAAACCAAAAACTTAGCTATTTGAATTTTTCACATAAATTTTGAGGTTATGTGAAAAAAGTGTAAATACAAAAGTTGTAAATCTTTTTATTACCTACAACTTTGCCATTTACCGTTTTTCCATAGGACTTGTAGTTTTGCCGGAAATCGAGATAAATCGTTTTCTACCCTTAAAAACTCACCCCCTTCCACTTCCCGACCTCGAATCGCCCGTAAACTATTTTTCCTTTTATTTTTGTTATATTCTCTTTCTTTTCCAATGGTTTCATCCTACTATTATTTTTTTTGGTTTCAAAAATTATCGAGCCTGGTTTAATTTTAGTTTTTAAAATTTTGAAATCCTGTTATTTTTTTTGAAAACCCCCCCTAATACAAAATTCTGGCTGCGCCACTGCTAGAATTGATAGGGAAAAACCTGTTTTGGAAAATGTTTTAGACGAAAATTTTGAAAAAATATATCAAAGGGGTTGTTGAAAAAAATGTCGCAAATTTTTCTGTAGAGGCATCCATTTGAGTTCGGAATATGTTATAGACTGATCTTTTAGCTATCTATCTGCGCAAACTAGAATCGTATACGATATCGCGTTATTTTTTTACGGCCGTTTTGAACTTTTTTTTTAAATATCAAAAATAAAATATTTCCAGACGACTTTAAATAAGAAAATAAGATTAAAGTCTTTCTGCGGAAATTGTCGGATCCGGGCTTTCAAAATTCTGTAGGTGAAGAACTTGGTGTTCACCAAACTACTGTCTGTAAGACATACACTTCTGTAATGGATGCAGTTTTGGAGAAGACCAATATTTTAATTAAATTTCCTACTAGTGCTGAAGCTGTTGTGGAAGCCAAACGGTTATGGTCAGAGAGATGTATTTATGTTCCTTCAATTTGTGAACAAATATCAATTGCTTATATTTAATTTCTTCATCACTACTATCACTTTCCTCATTTTCACTGAAATCTGCCATATCACAAATATAAGTTTCCTATTTTCCACAAAAACGTAACAGATTACTATTGTACGACCAACGTTGTTGTATTTACGTCAACTCTTTTGCAAATTAGGCACCAAACTGAACGTGAAATCTATAATCTGAACAAGTGGATAAGCCACGTTTGAACTTGTGTTGAATAAGCATTTGCTACAGAGGTGTAAGAAAAACAGCAATTGCTTCAAAATTTTAATGATATCCAGATCTAGCGATCGCTTTTACTTATAGCATTTGCTAGTCAAGCAATTGCTTTTACTAAAAAGTAATTGCTTCAAGTAATTGCTTAATTTTTATTCATTAGGCTCAAACTTTCCCTATAGTTCCTTAAAGACTTAAAGATAAAGTATTTTCCAAAAATTTTAAACTAGAAGTTTTTCTATAGTTATATTATATTCGTCTGTATTAAAACCGCCCGGGAATCCTTTTACAATCCTTTTAATTTAACCAGAATATAGAATTGTAAAAAGCAATTAGTTGCGACTGATTAACCGCGCCGCGTCGAACTTCGATTTTTCTTTTTAATTTGACTTTATAATTCAAATATCATGTTTCCGAACTACAAAGAACTTTCGGAACTTCTTTTAAATTAAATTTGATTACCATACTAATGTCTTTTTATTTCGGAGTTCCGAACGCCTTTCTTCTATAAAAATTTATTGAAACGACCGATTTTTTTATACTATTATTGCTTTCGGGTGAGTTAGAGCGTTGGTTGATAACTCTTTCAGATAAAAATGGGATTTGAATATTAGAATCGGTAGAAATTTTACTTTTTTAAATGGAAATTACCAAGCTGTTAAATTGAACCAGGAGCGTAGTCACCGACGACGACTGCAATTGGCTATCTTTATATACAGGGTATTCCATACTAATTGGCCATACAGCGACAGTATCTTACAGTTGAAACCCACCTGTGACATTAACAGCTAATACTGGTTTCTTCCTAGAAAATCCAAGTTCGGTTCATAGATATTTACCTTAAGATAAGCAAACAATAATCACGAACGTGGCAGTTTTATGGCCTCGCGCATGTAAACAAAGCTACGCACGATTAGACATGCGCACTGCAACATTACCGTTTGACGAATGGGAAAATAGACAGGTCCGGGCTTTAAAATTTAAATTGTTGCCAAAAAATTGGAATTTCTTCTCAATTTTTTTGATTAGGTTGGGAATTAAGTTAGTGATTGCTGGCATTATTTGTAGTTGCAAACCTATCAGATTTTGAGGACAGAAAATTGTTTTGTAAGGTTTTGTTTCTAAAATTTGTTTAAAAATGATTCGTCGTCGTGTTTTTAGTTCGAAAGGGAAGAAAACAAGTCAAGTAAACTATAAAACTTATAAAATACTATGTTTGAAAACCAGAAAATGTGTTCAATTCTTGAAAAACGAAGAATAAATGTTTAAAACCCGTTCATCTTGCTGCTTACCTATTAGAACCAAGTCAACGCGGCGAGAATTTAACTGAAGCTGACAATTTAATTGCAACGGAGTTCATCTATGGAACTGCAAGGCGTCATCCAAAGTATTCTTTACAAGTAGATCTTATTATGGAAGCACTCGCACAGTACAAAATTAGAGGTAATATTTTTGCTAAGGAATTCGTCATTTCCAGCGAGAAATACATGTCTGGACCTGTTTGGTGGACAGAAATTTGCTCCAGTTCTAAAATAAGTAGGTTGGCTATAGACATTTTAAATTTACCATCGTCAACAGCCGCAACCGAAAGGACCTTTAGTAGTTATAGATTTATTCATCGGCAGACTAACCGTGGAGAGGGCCGGAAAACTAACGTATATTGCCAATAATTATAATTTAGGGGGGAGTGGGGAATCCCAGTCAGGTGGGGAATTTCGGTCACTTTAAATATTACAGTGTAAACGTACTCAGTTTGTTTAGTACCGTGCTGCCATCTAATAAACAACGCTAAGAGTTAAATGCACGTGGTTTTGCTATGATCACCCCATTGTACTAAAAAATTGAACCTCAAGGTTTTTGCTCTGTTTTGTTATAACTTTCAGGCGAATTGAAACAAACGTAAGTACAAAAATAATGTATTTTTTGCATGCCCTTACATGATACTTTCTCAGAATTAATTGGTCTAATGATTCCTGCGTTCGTACATATCTAAATCACTACGATTAATTTTAGGGTTAGGGTTTTTGTTGCAAGTAGCTTTTGGGTAATGCCAGTCAACCTAATTGGGGCAATACTAGTTTAAGTTTTGTATTCTTTTCTAGTTTAATTATTTAATTTTTATATTTTATAAACATTTAGAAGAACTTAATGAAATCCTTGGTAATATATTACTTTATTATACATGGATGTGGTTTATGCCTTTCTTATTAAAAAAATATATTCTAGAGTAATTTTTGCCATATAAAATGCATTTAAAATGGACCGACCGGAATTACCCGCAGGGTGGGGGAATACTGGTCAATGACACCTCATTTGTCAGGTTCTAACTTCTCTTTTGAGGTGAATTATTTTGATTTAAATGGAAAACCATGATCTAGTGGATGGGTCAGGCTATCTTCTATTCTACTTACTTATAGCAAAACACTACTATTTGTTTACCTATTAGTAATCTCGCTTAAGTGACCGCCATTCCCCCACCCTCTCCTACTAAATGAAGAAGATCATTCAAGAATAGTAGAAGATGCTGAGAAAGAAATACAAAAAGAAGATATCGGTTTCGAAGTTATAGACTTGACTCAATTAATGAAAGAAAAAGAAGAATCAGATGACAAGGTTGGGGATGATGATGAGGATGATTTACCATTATCCACTCTATTACGTAGTCCATTCTGACTCTGACTAGTTTATAAAAACGATCTTGTTGTTTTTCGTAATGTTTTTACAGTTTTGAAATTAAAAGAAAACTTGTAAGTATTACTTAAAAAGCTGTTTTTTTATAAATTACCAATGTTGCCGTAATATTACGTAATATTAACGGTAATATTACCGATTTTTAAATTACCGGTAATTTTACATCACTAGTTACGCCTCTGTTTTTTAAAGAATTTTAATTAAGTAATAGATTGACTGAATATAAACGAATATCTAAATGGCGGTTTAATGTTGTTCTAAGCTTCTGTTTTTACATAATATTTATTTATCTGAAGTCTATCGAATTATTTTCTCAATGACGAATTAATTACGAACTTAGAAATACCTCAACAGTTAGCATTCCTTCTGATTTTTTATGTATAATAATGATAATAAAAAAAACATTTTAAACGGCGCTTGTAAACAGAGTCATACACAATTAGACATGCGCACTGCAACATTATCGTTTGACGAATGGGAAAATAGACAGGTCCGGGCTTTAAAATTTAAATTCTTGCCACTGTGGGTGGGAAAGGAAAAGAAAATTAGGGACTTTTAGAAAAGAAAAGAAAATTTTCTTTTCATTTCCCACCCACAGTGGCTTTGCACTGTCCTTGACTTTTCAGTGTGCTGAAATATTTTCTGTCTTCTGACTATAATAAGTTTTTCACCCCTTATGTGTAACCTCTGAAAGCTCCATTACGGCTTAGCTCCACTTGTTATTTTCTCTACGGCTAACAACATCAGCTTTTTACTTTTTACTTTTTATACTTCATTTTCCTGATGATGAGTGTTTCTACACTCGAAACGTGTCGATTCTATTTTTCTATGAATCATTCTAGGTTCGCCTAGTTTTTAAATAAAAATTGTGGAGAGAGACTTTGTGTTTTTCTTTCTTTTTCTACATCATTCAACTCCACTTTGAGTATGGACTACTTCTTCAAGATATATTTGTTGGTTAAACTATAACATAACTAAAATTTGTATTCCTTTATAGTAAACTAAATAAAGACCCCGACTTTGTAAATGACAAGGACATGTCTACTGCAGACGCTTAAAGCACGACTGGGCTTTAGCTTACGGCTTAGTGAACATTGATTTCCAATTGGCTATAACAAAATAGAGACTTGGAAAATATTCGAAATCAGCTGAATCTGCGGTATTTTAACATTATTATAAATTGGAAAGAATGAAAATAACATAACTTTCTTCCCTGATAGAATAAAAATGTATTATTTATTCTATCTACCAAAGCGACGTAAATATATCAAATTACTTTCTTTCTTCCTGTAAATTGTGTATATTTTTTATGAAATAGAAATGTTTTAAAAATTGATTAGAAAAAACTGAAATGAGGCAATAATATTTATAATAACTGTATTTTCCATCTTGTTATATTAACAACCAAAAACTATCGTAACACGTATCTACCTTCAACCTACATATACAGGGTTGCCCAAAAGTCCGGAATAAAATCAATATACCGTTAATCTGTAACTTTTGGGGGAAACAATTTAGTTTTATACTTATATGCTTACATTTTGACGTTATTCGTTCGTTTTTTTATAGACATTTGTCAAAGATATGACGACATCGATCATTTTTTTTTTAAATGGAAACATAGGTACAGCTTGTGATACATCATTTGAAAGCTAATATCTCGTATAGTATGCTCATAAATTTTGGCGCAATTCTGTCAAGCTATTTCAAAATGGCGACTGTTAAAAGTTTTTAAAAAATCTCTATTTAAATAGTCGTTGATTTTTTTTACCTTTTAAGGTAAGAAATCTTCATTGTTTCACGTTCTGACATTTTGTGACTTAACCATAGTTATGGTTAATTTATTTGGCAAAAAAAATAAAAATGTAACGAAGCTAAACAAAATACAACAAAAAGGTAGTATAATGTGGCAAATGATGGAAATCCCCTTCATCCTCTACTTGGCATGCTCCCAGACGATGGTAAAATCCGTCGACGTAATTCCGAATGGCTTCAGCCGGTATGTTATGTGTCTTGAATCTAATTTTGTATTTCAAATATTCAATATTATTTGTCCTATTTTGGTAAACTTTTTTTTAAAATATCCCCACGGAAAATAGTCTAGAGGCGTTAAGTCTGGGGACCTCGGTGGCCATTCAATTGTACCACGTCCTCCAATCCCGCGACCTGGAAATATCTCATCTAAACATCCATGATTTATCATTTCCGCTTATTTAAATAGAGGTTTTTCAAAAACTTTTAACAGTCGCCATTTTAAACTAGCTTGACAGAATCGCGCCAAAATTTATGAGCATACTGTAGGAGATATTAGCTTTCAAAAGATGTATCACAAGCTGTATGTTTTCATTAAAAAAAAGATCGATGTCGTCATATCTTTGACAAATGTCTATGAAAAAAACAAACGAATAACGTCAAGATGTGAGCATATATAAAACTAAGTTGATTTGTCCGTGCGTTTCAGGTTAAGGCTATATTAATTTTATTCCGGACTTCTAGGCAACCCTGTATAATAAAATTTCTATTAAACTTAAACGGGGTGGTTTTACAGCCCCGAGTAAATCAACTCAAGTACACCATCGCTGACAGGCGTTGTTGCCAAAGTGATATATTCGCTGTCGGCGATGTTTCCTAAGTACATAGTTTTGGTTGGTGATTATAGAAATACTTAGGCCTAACACGAATCTAATTACGTTCTGCCGTTACTTTATACCGGCGAGATTCAACTGGTGCTACTAAAGTGTGCAGTTTAAATTGTCTTATTTAATTTGACACTTTCAATCAGCATGATGCCTTATCTGTTGTGACAAGTGTCTGACCTCGCAGCAGTTATCTACTCCCCGATGTGTCGATAAAAAGAAGGAAATTATGCCATCTATTACTACCCCTAACTATTAGATTCCAAAAGGTGTTTTAAAAGACGCCAAGGGGATTTATTAGGGTAAAGGTTTGAAATATAGCTTTAGTTTAGGAGTGGTCATTCTACCAGGGTGGTCTGTTTACGTTAATATGTTGGATGGGTTTATTATATGCTTATGTATAGAGAATGTTTTGTGATTTGATTAAAAAAAGAGAGAGAGAAATAATTTCTTAAAACTGTAATTTGTATAGTTTAATATTTTAATATCCAACACAATGAACTGGACGTGTGGAAACAAAGATTTTGTTGGTCATTTCACTGTTTACATCAGAACATTTAATAATAACCTTTGCTACATAACACCAATAATACCTTAAACAAATAAGGATATGCTAACCAAATTACTACAGTATTACTCAGTCGTCACTTGACCATTGGCGTAACAAGAGTGCCCCCCCGCAAACGTTTTCAGGGGCCCCCTCTCTATAACGAATGGAAAATGATAATTCGTATTTTCATTACTATTAGGTTCAGGTTTATGAATTTTTGAATTCGTTAATCGTGTAATAATTTAATTAGGCTTAAACCCACATTAAGTGTTAAGTACCTACTATTAAAACAGCAAACGATTCGAATTTATTTTATACCCTAGGTAGACTGGTAGACATAACATAGGTAATTATTAAGTCATTATACGTAATATTCCGGCAAATATGATGCAAAAACACCAGTTATAATGTTGCTGGTAGTAACGGGGGTAGCAGTGATCGAGCCTCATAGAATCCAAAAGACAGAAAACAGTAAAACACATGAACACTCAACAAGTCTGCACAAACATTATGCAACTAAGTACTATACAAGGTATTATATAAAATGACCCGATCGTCAAGAGTTTTTTTTTGCAAAATCGTTTATAATTTCGTCGATATTTAATGTTTTAACAAACTCGTGCTCGATAAATCCGAAAGGCGTTGTTGTCCTATGGTGTTACGTAAATGGGTTTTTACTATTTTCAGTTTTTAATTTTGAAATACTATCTCCGAGTCCCTTTCTGAGGCTTAAAATTTGACTAGGAAAGTAAACGCCCAACGGACCAGTCTTTATGGTATATCGTTTGTAAATTCCGCGCTTTCACGTATAATAATTCTTCTTCACTTAACGTTAAAGTTGAAGAACGGGGTCTGCGGGGGTGTTAAGCCACTGCTCTTGACAGTCTATTGCAACTACCTTCTCATCATTTGCCTAATTAAAAGTAAACATTTATTGAAATTGTCTTTTTACGACATAAGTTTACTTCTTCAAGTTTATTCTATTATAAAAGGTAAACATCGCAGGTTCGCAGGACGACTGACTGAGAGAGAAGAGAGGGCTTTTTAAGTTGTTATACCCAGAAGCTGCAATTTATTAATCTCAGGATTGATGAAGTATTTATTGTTTTGTTAGCGTGCAGAGAGTATCGTTTTCCGCACGCAGCAAATTTGTGAGAAAACTTTCGTATTAAATTGGTCGTCTGTACAGGGTTGTAATAAGGAAACGGACAACTTTAATATTTAAATTGAAATTTTTCTTTGTACAGAATGTTGTTTATTTTAGACACTAAGATAGAGTTGGCAATCGTCCTGTTTTCCAAGGGCACGTCCTGGTTTTTAGGTTCTCCTGGACCTGGAGTATCCTGGGTTTTTAAAGCGTCCGTGGTAAAGTTGTTTTTAAAATTCGCGCGCCATAGCTACCGGTGGGCCACGACGCGCCTCGCGGATTGTGGTCTTTGACGCTTTTTTGAAATAAAGTTGTATCGGTACCTATTTACATAGCATATAATGTACTTACACTAACAGTGTTATTTATCTTTAGATGTAAATAAAAACAGTGCACTCTTCCCTAAGTATTATTTAAATTTAAATGAAAATCCTTGTAGCGCGATGAAACTAACGATAATACCACCTATTTAGCTAAAGCAAAAAATACTTCAAATCTCTCGAAGACACCGAGACTTCGCTGAAACTTTTCGCGTTTAAAATTAATTCTTCCTGACTCTTCTCTGACTTAATATCGACGGTGCAGTTATGTAAATGCCCCCCTCGCTTGGCGTCAAAAGCAGTGGCGCCAAAAAAATTACATATTATTATTTTGTTTCGATTTACACGTTGATGGTACCGCGCGAGACTGGCGTAACTATGGAGGGGGGGGGGGAAGGACATAGGAGCGTTTGTTTCCCCTAAATCCCCTAATCCATATATAGAGCATTAAACATTAATGGTACAGTTGTATTCATAAAAAAATCGTACAAGAATTAGAATGACAGGAAAGTTTCGTCACATTTGCGTAAAACCGGCTTGTCTAAATGATTGTTTATTGGAGGTTATCACACGTCATAGATTATCAAAAATGCAAAGCATTGGCGTTCGTGTAATTAATTTTAAAACTGCATGGTGTTAACGTTCGATAAACTTTGACAGAACATAAAAATGCCTTGTCAATTGTCTGAAGTTGAAAAGGGTCAAATTGTATCAAGAATCGAAGAAGGATGGTCAATCCGTGCTGTAGCGCAAAATTAAGCAACGCTGGCAACAAGAAGAATCCCTAAAGAGGAAAATTGGTTCAGGTCGTCCCGAACGTTCCAACCCTGAACAGGATGCTGCTTTTTTGGGATATTTAAGAAATAATCCATTTGCAACTGCAAGGGATGCTGTTATTGATACAGCAGATTTCCTGCCTCCCAACCTACCGCCAGCAGAAGAGTCAAGAAATCTGAACTAAAATGTCGCCCAGCTGCGAAAAAAAATGTTTCTAACCGAAGAACAGCGACAATCAAGGATTATTTTTGCTTTAAATTATATATACCACAATCCTCAATTTTGGAACAGGATCATTTTTACTGATGAAAAGACAAACAATACCAGGTTTGAAGAGCGATATACTAACCCCCTTACTTCTAGACATGGACGTTTCTCTGTAAATGTATGGGGATGGATAAGTGTTTATGAACCTGGTGTTTGCCGGCGAATAGAGGAAAGATGTAATGCCGGAAATTACATTAACATTTTAGAAAACATATTGTTACCATCTGCTGAGCAAATATTTCCCAATAATACTTTCATATTTCAACAAGGTAATTATTGTCCAGTCCACACTGCCAATGCTGTAACCCACTGGTTTCAAACCCATAATGTGGAAGTGCTGTTTTGGGTCGCTTATAGTCCCGATATCAATTGAAAATATTTGGGGTATAATCGTAAAAAAAAATATATAATCAAAATTTTACGCCACAAAATTCAGAAGATTTATGGTTAATAATACATGCATGCTGGGAAGAGCTGGATTCAAATATTGTATCAAATATAATTTAGTCAATTCCGAATAGACTGGCTCAAGTAATAGAAAAACAGGCATAATATGACCAAATATTAGATTTTATTTATTCTTGTTAAACGTGTTTTATTTCTATTGTAATTTTCATAAAACTGTTAAGATATATTATAAAATAAAAAATAATTTTTGTTATTCTATTGAACTAACGCCCAACGCCAATGCTTTGCATTTTTAATAACCTTTAACATGCGATAAGCCGGTTTTACGCAAATATGGTTAAGGTTTCCTCTCATTCTATAATTCGTGTACGCTTTGTTTATAAATACAACTGTATCTAGCAAATAATGACATTGGTTTTAAATTTAGAATGGTTAAAATTTTTTACAAAATTTCCGCCGCCACTGTCCCCCTTAAGTTTGTGGTTGACGGCCAAACATTTTAGCTAAAATGTTGCCGTACGAATTAAATTTCGTACCCTTCCCGTAACTCCGGTAATGTATTGTAACGTCTAACTGTAAGTGGCTATTAGAGCCTATTATGCACAATCTGTGTATATAGGTGGATTGCGGTTAGACTGTTCCTAATCCATAAAGGCCTCGTAAAGCATAAAGCTACGTCAGGTAGAGTCGCATTAACATTAAGTTGGATAATTTGCAAAATAATTTGTCACAACTTAGTTTTGATGCCATGAAGACAACATATTATTATTTAAAACGAATATTTAAGAGCTAATACTACACCTTTTCCATTTGTAGTTCAGAACGCGTCAAAAGGATTTCAGAAAGCATTAAATGTATTTCAGAATACTCTAATGTAGTTCAGAAAGCATCAAATGTACTTCGGAATTGTCAGATGTAGTTCAAAAACCGTCAAATGTACTTCAGAATAGTCAAATGTACTTCAGAAAGCATCAAATGTATTTCAGTATAGTCAAATATAGATTAGAAAGTATCAAATGTATTTCAGGAGAGTCAAATGTAGTTCAGAAAGCATCAAATGTATTTCAGAGAGCATCAAATATATTTCGGAAATTATCAAATGTATTTCGGAAAGTATCAAATTTAATGTATATTTTAGGTATTTAATTGCTTATAATTCACGCTGAATATTTACAAATACCGCTTTATGAATTACTTTTGAATATTCTAAAATACATTTGATGCTTTCTAAAATACATTTGTCTATTCTGAAATACATTTGATGCTTTCTGAAATACATTTGGCTATTCTAAAGTACATTTGACGGTTTCTAATCTACATTTGACTATACTGAAATACATTTGACGGTTTCTAATCTACATTTGACTATACTGAAATACATTTGACGGTTTCCAATCTGCATTTGACTATATTGAAATACATTTGACGCTTTCGGAACTGCATTTGACTGTACTGAAATACATTCGACGCTTTCTGAAATACATTTGGAAAAGGTGTAGTTACGCATTCGCCATTTCATTTTCTTATCAATATTTCGTTTCATTTTTGTTTTCTCTAAAAAGCGGCAAAATACCCGCGTTTGTGAACGAATAAATAAAAATTAATTTAAAATCGCAATTGATCACAAATATAGCTCACAACACGCAACGTTAGATAGAGAATGAAAAATCAAAAATTCTGCGTCGCTCATAGTAAAAACGTCCATACAACGTTGCCGTTGTGATTTCCCTAAAGCATTATAGTTTGATATTGTTAGGAAACTATAAAGAATTTGACCAGTCGAAAATTTTAAAAAACATAGATATATTTAGTATATTATTTTTAGTTACACATCTCAAATGCATTTAGTACAGACGGTAGATATAAGGCCGTCAGCAGAAATTTGTCATAGTTGATCTTTGTTAGTAGTAGTAGTAGTAGTAGTAGTAGTAGTAACATGTTTTATTTAGCAAAAAGCTACAATTAAATATTTTTTAATACATTTTCTTAACACATTTTTTTAGATTTATTTTTAAATTTTAAAACGCAACCTTCTTTTAACAAAAACAGACAGAAAAGTTAAACATTTTGCAAATTGTATCAAATATATTACGTATCATTTTGTTTTTTAATTAAATGAATTTTAAAGTTTTTTTAAATAGTTTTAATGATATTTGAGATTTAATAGAATTTTCCAAATTATTATATTTTATCAAACCTTTATGAAAAATGGACTTATAAGCTAATGTTTTAGACACTCTATCCACAAAAAAATGTTGATTAGTTCTTGTTTTATAATTATGATGGTCATGATTAAAAGAACAAAAAATTTTTAAACAATCAGGCAATAAATTATTTTTAATTTTATGTATAAAGATACATACTAAATAAAAAATTTAATTTCTGACATTCAACCAATTTAATTTTTTTAACATAAAATTATATTTTGTATATTTGTCACAATAAAATAATCCTTATTATTGCCGTATTTTGTCAAATTTGTAATTTATCAAATATTTCCTCACTAGCTCAATATAAAATGGAAGAACAATAAAGCAAATGTGGTAATATAATAGTATTAAATACAGTTTTTTTAGAAAACAAACTTAAATTAGAACTGATTCTTTTAAAATAACCTACTTTTCCGGCAATCTTCCGCATGATACATTCGAAATAATTTAAAAAATTAATTCTGAATCAATGATTATCCCTAAATATTTAAAACTGTTTACTAATTTCAATTTGTCATTATTATCAATTACAACATTTATATTTTGACAATTTAAATTATTACCCATAACCATACATTTAGTTTTCGAAATATTTAATTTTAATTTATTTACTTTTAGCCAATTTAATAATATATTTATCTCAGAATTTAGAGTATTTAGACCATCAAAAATATTTAAAACATTAATGTAAATTCAGGTGTCATTAGCAAACATTCGTAACTTACACATTTTTAAAACTAAAGGTATATCGTTGATGTATAAAATAAATAATATTGGACCTAGTATACCTTCTTGAGGAACTCCTATATTATTTATTTTTTTAATTGAATATGTTTTTGATATTTTTGTTTTTTGTGACCTGTTACTTAAATAATTGTATAATAAAAGTATTAAATTTGCGCCTATTTCTTTTTCTGCTTTTACTAATTTACAAATTCAGCCTTTTACTGTAAGTAAATTATATGCAAGCAATCTTTGCCTGAAGAACTAAGGCTTGAGGCTGGAGCTTGAAGGCTGGTGTCAAAGACAAGCTCGAAGGGAGGGGGCGCCTTTCTGTCTACGTCTGTTACGCCTATGTCCCCATTTAAATGTTGCTTCGGTTAAAATTCCTCAAAATATAAATCTTAACACAGACAGGACATATATTTCTGTAAGATTATCAGCCGTTATTTGCTCTGATACGTCACCCTTACACCTTCTCTCTGTTATATATTTCTTCAAAATTCTTAAGGCAAACAAAAAACCCATAAATATTTCTAAGCATACTGTTACCTCGGGAGTTTTACAACGTCAGATTAACATAATCGTAAAAATTTAACGACACGAGGTTCAAAATTATTCTTTGTCAAATAAAAATTTGGGTCTTGTACGAAAAACAGGGTCGACTGTTTCGGGTAAAACACTATTTATCGTAAATTTAACAATTTTAAGGAACAAAATGGAATATGCTAGAAGTACTCATAGATCAGGGTCGATAATATTTGAAACAAAAAAAAATAATAGTAGGATGAAACCCATTGGAAAAGGAAGAGAATCTAACAAAATTGAAAGGAAAAATAATTTACGGGCGATCCGAGGTCGGGAAGTGGAAGGGGGTGAGTTCTTAAGGGTAGAAAATGATTTATCTCGATTTTCGGCAAAACTACAAGTCCTATGGAAAAACGTTAAATGGCAAAGTTGTAGGTAATAAAAAGATCTACAACGTTTGTATTTACACTCTTTTCACATAACCTCCAAATTTATGTGAAAAATTCAAATAACCAAGTTTTTGGTTTTTTATTTTTATCTTTTACAAAAAAAAAAAATTTTTCACGAAATTTTGTGAAAACTTACCTTTTTATGTCCCAAACACACTGTAATTTTTTTGATTTAAAATATTTATTTTTTCACTTTATTTTGACAATATCGAAAAAGCAACCTAATTTTCAATCGAAGATTCTCACGTCAAAATATCTGCTTTTTTTAAAAAGTCGGTGGGCTTTTTGTTCCTTGAAATCTCTACTTTCTGATGGTGTAAAAAAAATATACATTACTATGGTAAATGTTCTCAAAAAATGCAAAGAAACGAACGTCTTATTAAATATTAACTTTATGAACTTATTTGGTTGTTAATAATTATAGTAGTATATTCCGACTTGCAATTTTTTGTTTATCAATGTAACATGGAATCTTATTACGTTTTTTGAGTAATTAAAGTATAAATTTTAATAAATAGCTCAAAATTGTACATAATGATTTTTAAAAAAATTTCTGATTCGAGTTTTTTTCGTTTCTTTGCATTTTTGAGAACATTTACCATAGTAATGTATATTTTTTTTTACACCATCAGAAAGTAGAGATTTCAAGGAACAAAAAGCCTACCGACCTTTTTAAAAAGCAGATATTTTGACGGGAGAATTTTCGATTGAAAATTAGGGTGCTTTTTCGATATTAAGTCAAAATAAGGTGAAAAAATAAATATTTTAAATTAAAAAAATTACAGTGTGTTTGGGACAAAAAAGGTAAGTTTTCACCAAATTTCGTGAAAAAAAATTTTTTTTTGTAAAAGATAAAAATCAAAAACCAAAAACTTGGTTATTTGAGTTTTTCACATAAATTTTGAGGTTATGTGAAAAAAGTGTAAATACAAAAGTTGTAGATCTTTTTATTACCTACAACTTTGCCATTTAACGTTTTTTCATAGGACTTGTAGTTTTGCCGGAAATCGAGATAAATCGTTTTCTACCCTTAAAAACTCACCCCTTCCACTTCCCGACCTCGGATCGCCCGGAAATTATTTTTTCTTTCATTTTTGTTATATTCTCTTCCTTTTCCAATGGGTTTCACCCTACTATTCTTTTTTTTCACTTTTTACCATTTTCAAAGGCTTAAGCCCTGGTCCATCAACGTTTGAGGCAACATTATACTTTGTATTCAATCTGATAAGGCCGGTTTAACACTCAGCAAGAAGCCTGAATTTTCTATATTTACGAGTCGCCTGTGACTAAAATCGTTTTTGTTTAAAGGGCGAGAGAGTTCACAGGTTAGAGCTATAAGCTTTTGCTGAGTTCGCGAAGGCCGACATATTTTATCGTTCAATATTGATATATTTTCAAATTTGATTTGATTAACGACTTGTGGCTATAAAACAAAGGTAAAATGAAAAAGATAACAGTGAATTATTGATAGCTAGCAGCCACCAGAAGCTCAGCTCGTAGCCTGCCGCCTGAAGAAGTTCTCCATTTTGTCAAGACATATATTGCGTATTTATTCTAGTTTTTATCTATAATATGCACTATTTTTAAAATATCTTTTTTAACATGACATCTTCAAAAAGTATATTTTTCTTAGACAGCAAATTAATAATATCTGTCGTAGGAAGTTTTTCTAAAAGATTTGAATGGTTAGCTGGCGTTATCTAATAATACAATGCCAGAATTTTCGGAAATTAATTCTATCATTTGCTCAAAATACTATTATATAATATCATTTCCTCATGATAACCTTTTGTTAATTTTGACTCAAATTCAAGTAAACCACCGTTTACAAATCCACTTTCACTACCTATATGAATATGCGTTATTATTAACCTGCAACCGTTACCTGCAAGTATTTTCAAAGCAGTAAACCTTCTATAAATGCTTCACGAGGGATTTGAATATTTTTATCTTGCAATATCTTTTCTACTAAATGGCCTTCGTTAACCCAGGTTTCGGCTAAATAAAAAATGGTCCTATTTCACTTCTATACTGTCGTCCCCAAAAAACTATATATTATTATTCTCTATCCAATAACATTGACTTTCGGTTGTGTCTTTCCCAAGACAAATTTAATTGATGTAAAATTTGCTACAATTTTTTTCTTCCTACGTTGGGTAATGTATCGTCTTCTTTTACAGCATTTAAAATGTTATCTAATGTTGGGATCTCTTTATTGAAATAAAAATTATACACTTTTCTTCTTATGATACTTTTCACATCCTCATCAATTTGTATAGGTGTCCTTCCTGGCGACTGTTTAGAAGGGGGATACAGTTCCAGATTTTCTTTCCCTAAGAAGCCTATAGATTAGATTGTCCATTTACTAACTCCCGTCATATCGTCACCTTAGAGTTATACTGTGGTATGTACAGTAAACCAAGTTTTGAGAAAAAGCGTTATGAAAAATTGGCTTTTTGTTACAGTAGTAGTAGTAGTAAAAAGATCTTTATTTGTTTATAATAGTATTGTACAATGTACATATCAGGTTATTGATTCTTACATGATACAATATAATATATATAATATAAGCACTGTTTATGTAGCATTGGTCGTCCGTTGGTTAGGTCAGTTTTGTGCAACTGTCACTACCTAGGACACGGCACTGGTGACGCCAGTGGGGTTGACGTTAGCCCTTAATCAATTTTCCTTGATTTACTTGATGCATTCGGATCGGACGGTTCCGTGGTTCTTTACCGCCATGAGGAAATTTAATTTTGTTCATAGAACTTAAAAATGTTTTGGTTTGAATGAGAGTAATGAGAAAATTTTTGTATTATTGTTTGCTGGAAAAGCACTTTGAAAAAACCAGCTTAACTTTCAAACAGGTACTGTAGCGCGGAGAGTGTTGCCTTGCGGCTTGAAAGTAGGTAGGTGTGTCTGTTGACTGTGAGCGGAGCTTAGTTTCTATGCCATTTCAGTGGACGTTGCATTTTGTCTATGCTATGCAATTTGCTGCTTTTTATTGGAAATATAAGGGTAGTTTCGAATAAATTGGTTTGTGTATAACATTGTTATTGTGTCTTATTCTTGTCAAATTTTGTGTCATGTTTGTTTGTTGAGGTTGCTTCATATAAAACTTAGTTGATATTTCTTGAATATAGTCGAAGATGTAAGGAGTTTGTGTAGCCTGGTGTAGGTGGCGGATTGGTGCGTAACTTCTTTCTTTAAGTACTTGTCTTAATATTTTATTTTGAAGTCTTTGAATTTTCTTAAAGTGACACTCCGCCATGCTACACCAGACTGGTGCTGCATAAGTCAAAGTCGGTTTTATAATTTGATTGTACATTGTTAGTTTGTTGTAAGGAGATAGAGGTGAATTTTTATTTAATAATTTATTTAATGTATGATTTGTTATAATGAATTTTGAAGAAATTAAATTTGTGTGTTGTTTAAAGCGAAGAGTTTTGTCGAAAACTACCCCTAAATATTTCAGTTTCTGCCCTGGTATAATTTCTTTTTCGTTTATTTTAATATTTTGATTTATTGTGTTGTTTGTGAATTTTCTGGTTAATATTATGCTTTCACATTTGTTTTCGTTTATTTCAAGTTTCCATTTATTATACCAGGGCAGTAAAATGCGTAGATGATTTGTAATTAGTTGCCTTGCGGCGTTTGCATAGTAAGAACTAGCATACAGTAAAACATCGTCCACAAAAATGGCAAGATTCGAGTTTGGGAAGAACGGTATGTCAGATGTATATAAGTTGAACAGGGGAGCTGCCAATACAGTGCCTTGTTGTAGGCCTGCATGTAGTGCTACCGGATCAGAGAGATTACCATTTACTTTGACTTTTAATGTACGATTTGTTATATAAGAATAAAGAAGGGTTATTAAATAAAGTGGAAAATTGTGTGTTTTAATTAATTTATAAACCAGCCCGTTGTACCAAACGCTATCAAAGGCTTGTTTTATGTCGAGTGACAGGAGTACTGTTGACTGCTGTTGGTTAAATTTTTCAATAGCATGTTGTGCAATGTGCGCCACCAACAGCACAGCACCCCTGCCAGTTCTAAAACCAAATTGTTGTTCGGGTATTTTTTGGTCCAACCGACTGGTTTTTATTCTTTTGAAAATTATTTTTTCAGCGATTTTTCCAAGCGAACTTATGAGAGCTATCGGTCTGTAAGATCCTGGTGAATTTGCCGGTTTTCCGGGTTTTAAAATTGGTTTTATGATAGCTTTCTTCCATCCGCTTGGAAAATGCTGTAACAGAAAAATTGCGTTGATTATGTAAGTAAATTGAACAATGGTTTTTCGGGGTAGGTTTTTAATCAAAGTATTGGCGATCTCATCTTCTCCGGGAGCTTTATTGTTTTTCAGCTCCCCTATTACCCCCTTGACCTCAGTTGGATTAGTGAAAAGTTTTAATTTTATTGATGGTGGAATTGGAAATTTGTGTTTTGTGAATTTGTTAGCTAAATTTGTTATTTCATTTTGTTCTTGTGTAATGTTAGGTTTTCCAGCACACGTATGTCCATAATGCTCGGCTAAAGTTTGCGCTTTTTCCTTGTTGGTCTGTGGGTATTGTGTGAAATTAGGTATATTTGTCTCTGTCTTTTTAGTCCGTGCTATTAATCTCCATAATGAATTGTCTGTTGTTGTTAAATTAATTAAAATATTTGTCCAGGTTTTATTTTTGTGTTGTTGGATTTTAATTTTAATTTCATTCATTAATTGTCTCATGTCCAAATAGTCTTGTATAGCTCTTTGCCTCTGCCATCTTTTCCTGATTGCGTTTTTAAATTTTATTAGGTTGATGATATTCTGTGGAAGTTTGATTTCATTTTTGTAGTTTTTTGATTTCCTTGCTACTTTGCTCCTGGCTTTTTTGATATTGTTGGTCAGTTTTTCCACTTCGTTTTCTAGTTGTTGTATAGACGTTATTTCGTTGTTTATTTGTGTATCTTGGTTTAATATTCGTCTGTAGAGGTTCCAATTTACGTTGCTATAGATCCAGGCAGTTTGTTTAGTGTCTCTTTGAATATCAGTTTCCCAATTTAACATGACAGGTAGATGGTCAGAGGAAAGCTCATCAAGTACTATAGCGTCAGGTAGGTCAGGTATGTTTTTATACAAAAATATGTCTAGGTACGATGGTATGTAATTTAAATTATAGTATGTTGGTTTAGGTGGTAAAATAATTTGAACATCAAAATTATTTATGTAGTTCATAATTGTCCGTCCGTGTCTGTTTGTTACGTGTGCTTTCATTAATGTGTGTGTTGCGTTTAAATCTCCTAATATGAGTGTTTTGTTTGCTTGGTTCATTATTAAATTTAAATCGTTGTCATTGTAGTATGAATTGGGGGGAGCATAGCAACTACTGATCACAGTTCCATTTTTTAGTTTAATAGATACATGTTCTATGCGCGAATTTGTGTTATTAAGTTTTGTATGCGGAATGGAATTTTTAATCAGTAGTGCTACGCCCCCCCCTCTAGCATTTCTATCACTTCTATAAACACTATAATTTTTAAATTTAATTTGGGTCAAGGGGGTTAGTTTGGTTTCAGTCACAGACATAATACCTATTTTATGTTTAGTCATGAAATATTTTAGTTCACCTAGTTTGAAAGTTAAGCTGTTTGCGTTCCAAGTTGCTATTTTTAGGGAGCTGAAGAAAGCTATATTTGATAATTATTAAGATTTCCCATAAGGGTCATCATTAGTGATATGCGTTCTTCAGGATTTCTAGCTTTCCTCAGCTCTCTAGAACAGTCGTTTAGGAAGCGGATAAATTCATTAATATTAATTAGACTATTAAATTCCCTCATAGCTGAAAATAAACCACTTGCCTGTGCGATTCCGGGTGTATCGTCGTTGTGGGCGGTTGAGGGGGCGTCTCCTTGTCGGCGGGGCCTAGGTAGTGTTGCAGTTTGTCTTGTTCTCGGTAATGTTGGGAAGGATTGCTCGTAATCGTCTGTTTCTTGTCCATTTTCTTCGTTTAGGGGATGATTTGCTGCGCTATTTGCCCTAGCGTAATTAGATGGGCCACTTGCCCTGGCCGTCCATGCGTTGTTGGTTGGAAGCGGTGCTGGCTTATACTTGGGAGTTTGGTTTGTCCTGTTATTAGTTATCTGCTTGGCTTTATAAATGTACACTTCGCAGACAGGAGATGTTGCTCTGTGACTTTTATTGCAATTAATGCATTTTTCGGGGTTACTTGGATCGCAATGTGATGTAGCGTGTAGTCCTGCGCACCGTAAACAGCGTTGTTTTCGAAAGCAGTTTGTGGTGGCATGCCCCCACTGGCCGCATTTTTTACACTGGATTATTAGTGTAGACTGCTTCCTTCTCTCCCATGAAATTCTCACATAGCTCAGGAATTTGATTTTATCTAACTGTTGCAATGTTGTATTATTGTCAGTTGTAACCATGAAAAGTGTTCGATACTGAGTTTTCATTATATATACATTTTTGACGTTAATTTTATGTTGTCGTATGAGTTCTTCCTTGATGTCCTGTGGATCGGGTACATGGTCCAGCCCTTTGATAACAAATGCATGGGTTCTGTCGTCCTGTAGTGAGTACGTATGCCATTGTAAGTCTTCCTCATTTTGTAGTAGTATTTTGTAATTATTGAATTCGTCTTTGTCTTCTATGTATATGATAGTATTGTTTTTCGTGAATTTAAGGGTGTATCCTTTTTTAATGTGTTTGTTAAGGTCAGTTGTCATTTCGTTGTAGGCTTCTTTGTTTTTGATAATCCCTTTTAATATTATAGGGGGTGGTTTTGTTACTTTCCTGGCTTGAGTGGGGTTTTTCGACGGTGGCGCTGCGTTTGTTGACTTTTTTGTTTGTTTGTTCGTAAAAGATTGTTTGGTTTTGTTCGAAATTATTGACTCGGTGGTTGATTTGGTTTCGTCGTCGACTTCCATTTCATCTGCAGACGATTCGTCTGACAGGGTGGCGAAGCTATTTGACAGTCTTATGGTTCTGTCAAGTAATATGGTGCTGTATTTATTTTTAGCTGTATGTTTAGGTTTTATGAAGTTTTCGTCAATTTTTGTAATTTGGTTTATTTCTTGTTCCAGTGTTTGTTCTTCTGTTATGATTGGTTGTTGTGGTTGCTTTTTGATTTGTTCTAGGATTTGTTTTTGTGCTTGTAGAGTTTTTTCGTCTATTTTGGAGGGAAGTGGCGGCGTCAGTGGTATATTGTTTCTGACCGCATGTTTTCTTCGGAGGTGGACTATGACTTCTGCTCTATGTCGGTCTCTTTCAACTTTGATTTTACATTTTTTGTAATAATCGCTGCATGTGCCGCAGTATCCCTTGTGTGTTATGAGATATTTGATAAGGGTTTTTCCTGGTTTCTTTGTTTGTGTACTCAGGCTTGGATTACTCGGTGTACTACTGGCAATGCTTAGGTTATCGTCTTCTGTTTCATGGATTTCATTTTCTTGTTGTTGTTGGGTGCCGGAGGCACCCGCGTGTTCATCCATTGTTTGTTTCTGGAATGTTCTGAGAGTTTATGTTTTTTGTTATATACCGTAAACGAAATGTAAACAAAATTCACGAGAGCCGCGCAAAACAACGTGTTTACTCCACGACCTTCAGAACTGTACTGAACTGTTTGTTTGTTACAGTGCTATATAGACAGACCTACACTTAAGAAAATTTGTACTTAGTTAGTTTCATTATAATTATTACGGTTTTTTAGAAAAAATATACACATATACATTGTTTTTTCTATATTTTGGGCACTAGAAAAAACACATACAATTATGTAACTCTATTTTTTTATTAATTATGAAAACATACAACTCTGTAACGTCACAAAAAAAAACAAAATAACTACAAATAAGAATATAATCCAGAACTAGAGAAATAAATATGTTAGGCATTATCATTTTTGGGAAGTATAGCCATATAGTATGCCTATCCACCTCAGGAATCCACTAGCACACTAACTCAACGACCCAACCAAATAAAAACAAAGTTGTATGTGTATTATTTGTGACCATAGGAATAAAATATAAAATTACAAAGGTGTATGTGACACATATACAACTATGATACTCTAAAAATTGCAATTCACGTTGATACAACAATGTATTTATGGTTGCCAATGACATATGGTGTAACGTACAACATTGTAATTCTCTGGAAGGCAAGTTTGAGGTACATACAACTTATTAACACCGAAAAGTCAATTTCAGAAAAAATGCGACATACAACAGTATAACTCTAAGGTGACGATATTAGCACATGCTGATACTAGGTTTCTGACAATACTGGATGGTGTTTGGTGCACAAGTGCATCGTGTACATTTAAAACTATTGTATTTGAGTTTAAGTCAAGCACACCCTTACAAAACACTGGGGAATAATTATTCGCCATTTTTGTATTTTTTTTATAATAATATATACACAAGCTTTTGATAACACGTTAAAAATAAAACTATACCTACTACCTCACTAGATGTTGAAAATATTCTATGACATAATAAAATGCAATAATAGATACTTTAAGTATTTAAGATCAGGTACCTGTTATTAGTACGCTTATAATTTATTGAGGTTTTACGACTCATGACCCTCAGCTGTGCTGTCAGGCGTTAAGAAACAGAGTATAGATATATTTAGCTTTATAATATGTATAGATGGATAGGTGGATATACAGGGTGTCTGGAAACTGCGTACGTACACTCCAAAGGGAGATTACATAAAATTAATAAAATTAAATAGGGATCAAGAGATGAGTGTTGATAAAAATGCATACCGGTGATATAATTTATAATTCTTGTTAATTATTTTCTATTCGGGTTCCTAAAACTACGTACGGAACAAAATTAAAAAACCGAAAAATCACCAAAAGGAACAGGAAAATAAATTTTGATGAAAAACTCATCACAAAAATAACTGGATTTTTTTTCAAATTATTTTAACTCCGACCTGAAAATCGATTCAGGATTCAGGGTAGAGTAGAGTAAAGTGGGCAAATGATGGTGGTGACCTAAAAGAAAACTGCACAAAACAAGACAGTATAGAAGTTCAAAAGTCTCAATTTCCGTCGCTTACTTATTTCTTTCTTCTATTTCCTTCTATTCCGTAAAGATAGTGAAACAAAAGAAATAACTGTTTTCGGATGGGACATATAAATGCAACGGCATTAAAAACATTGAAAATGTACCTACTCAGTTCTTGCCCTATCTCAAAAAGGTTTACTTACTTAATTTAGAACATAGTATTCATTTTTGTTATTAAAAAGTGAATATTGCGGCATATCGGGCAAGTGTGTAACTGTTTTTTATATTGGAATATACAGATATCACAATGGATACCCTGGGGCGGGTAAACCACGACGGGCGTTACGTCCATGTTAGGACTTTACGGGTAGCCATAACCCAAACCATCCCGACAACGGCGGTAAGATGTATTAAAAGCCTTTGGCAAAATCAAAGCGGCCATCACTGTAGCGCCATCCCAGCGGAATTAACTCCAATATAAAAGGCAGTTACATTGGTAATAATCGAAAGGTAGACAACTAAATAAACCACGAAGTGCATCACAATCCAGTAAAGGGAACGCTATTTGCGTTTTCACCTGAACATCTGTCGTTTTCACAGACTCAATCAACGCTGGCACCCACTAGAATGCGCGCAATCCGTTTAAGAAAAGCCGAAGAAAAATGTTTAGAAGATAATATAGTGTCCGCGGACACTATATTATCTCGGAACTACACTACCACATGTTCCCCTTCGTCCACTATTATATTCATATAAAAAACATATTGCAATATTTTTGGACTAAACAAAATTTATAGCTATTGGAGATATATTGGCATTGTTTATTTATAATCCATTGCTGTACAGAGCGCTATATTTTTCGCGTGTTTGTTCTAGATGGGTGTAATAAAAAAATGCAGATGTGCAGTAAAAATACGACCTTTGTACCAATAAAAATGCTAAATTACTTCGTTTTTAATGTTTATGTTTATAAAATATATGTCTATTTTTGTTCGCAAATTTTTCAACAGTGAGGTAGTGCCATTTAAACTTTTAGAGGGTAGTAATTTAGGTTCTTTAAACAACTTATTTTTATTGCACTGTGTTTTGGTAGTAGCGATTACCTACAGTTTTAAGTTTAAAAAAAGTTAACTGATAAATTAATATTAAAAAAATTGTATACCTGGATTTCGAGAAAGCATTTGATATAGTACCACATTCATTGTTGCTCTACAAGCTTGAACATTTTGGTATAATAGGCAAGCTTCTTAGTCTAATCAATGACTTTCTCACCAACCGCTTCTATCAAGTAAGGGTCAATAGTATTTTATCCAATAAACATCCAGTTATAAGTAGGGTCCCTCAAGGATCTGTTTTAGGACCGTTACTGTTTCTGGTTTACATTAGCGATTTGTCATGGAATATTGAGACAATCGTCGTTTTCTTTGCTGACGATACCAAGTTATTCTGTTGTTGCAAAAGCAATGCTTAGCCAGGGATCTGAGGCGTATTGAGTCATGGACAAGCCAGTGGTGCATGAAGCTTAATGTATCAAACTGTACAGTATTGCATATTGTCCCAAATAACCTTTGTAAAACATATTTGCTAAATAATCTTCAACTCATTAGTGTTACAGAACAAACAGGTCTGGGGTTACTAATTTCTTCTAATTTAAAAAATGGCAATGAAAGCCAAAGATCACTCTCTACAGATTGTAAAGAAATTATGCACTTCCTATATTAGGCCAAAATTAAATACGGATACAATATTTGGAACCCCTACTACATCAAAGATATTGAAATTTTGGAAAGGGTCCAAAGGCGGGTTACCAGAATTCCATTTGAATTAAGAGGACTAAATTATTCCGAAAGACTTAAAAGATTTGGGCTTACTGCTCTGAAGCAAAAAATAACTAGGGGTGATAAAATAGAAACTTTTAAAATACTAACGGCTTACTATTCTTGTAACTTGAGGAATTTGTTTCATTTAAATCAGAATCAACAGCTTCGGGGACACTCAAAAAAATTAAGCAAAGAAAAATCCGCGACATTTCCAAGAAAGAACTTCCTCATCAATCGGGTACTGTACAGGGTGTCCAGTTTTCGACACTTTTGACGGGAATCTCAGTTATTAGTACAGATAGAATGATGCAGTTTTCGCAAACCTGTGTCACCTTTTTGTGAAACAAACGATGCCCTTAACGGATTTATCATGGCCATCTTGGTTTTTGAGATACAGGGCGAAATTGAAAACGGTGCATTTTCAGATACTCCTTGTATTTTAGGTATCTTATACCTTATCGAAAATATAAGAACGGGGTGTTATACAGTTTTTTACGTAGAATCCAGTGGCGTAGTTGGTATTTTTTCAAGTGTCCCCATTTTTGAGAAATATACCAAAGTTATGTTTTTTTAAATGGAACGCCCTGTATATTTTTTCATATTTGCATTCTGCTTACTGAGAGCTTTTGAAAAATATATAATAGTTGGCACTTTGTTTTAACAGAAAGGTTAAAATTCATATTTTATAAATAACAAGCTTTAAGTTGACAGTAGGCCGTGTATTTTACTTTAATAAAAATAAATTGACGATACACTACACCATCAATATTACTTTATAGTTTAATTTCAAACTTTTAAGTTTTTTAATACTTACAATAGTAAAAAGTCATTTTCTCTTATTGTTACGTAGGTATATTATCGGAATAGACAAATACATCTAGTAGGCCTTGACTTATCCAGGTTATAAAACAAAATTTTCATAATGGCGTTTAGCTTTTGTCAGAATTGTATTTAGGTAGGTATTTAAGGTTGAAGAGTTACTCATAATTTATTTATGATATTGTTCAATTTCAACGATGGCCCAAAAGTATGAAAAATACGATATGCTGGTATGCTTAATACAAACCAGCAACTTTTTAACCTTAAATACCTAAATACAATTCTGACAAAAGCTAAACGCCATTATGAAAATTTTGTTTTATAGTCTGGATAAGTCAAGGCCCACTAGATGTTTTTGTTTATTCCGATAATATACCTACGCAACAATAAGAGAAAATTACTTTTTACTGTTGTAAGTAGGTAAAAAAAAAGTTTGAAATAAAATTATAAAGTAATATTGATGGTGTAGTGTATCGTCAATTTATTTTTATTAAAGTAAAATACAAGGCCTACTGTCAACTTAAAGCTTGTTATTTAAAAAATATGAATTTTAACCTTCCTGTTAAAACAAAGTGCCAACTATTATATATATTTTGGAAAGCTCTCAGTAAGCAGAATGCAAATATGAAAAAATATACAGGGTGTTCCATTTAAAAAAACATAACTTTGGTATATTTCTCAAAAACGGGGACACCTGGAAAAATAATAACTACGCCACTGGATTCTACGTAAGAAACTGTATAACACCCCTTCTTATATTTTCGATAAGGTGTAAGATAACTAAAATACAAGGGGTGTCTGAAAATGCACTGTTTTCAATTTTGCCCTGTATCTCAAAAACCAAGATGGCCATGATAAATCCGTTAAGGGCATCGTTTGTTTCACAAAAAAGTGACACAGGTTTGCGAAAACCGCATCATTCTATCTGTACTAATAACTGAGAAACCCGTCAAAAGTGTCGAAAACTGGACACCCTGTACATATGGAACTCGCTGGAAGAAAGTACAGTCTGCGCAAATAGTGTAAACTCTTTTAAAAACCAAGTTGATCGTAATTTTAAGCAGATAACTTAAAACTTTGTGCATTACGGTGCTTGATATTCGTTTTTAAATATTTAATGATATTTGTGCGTCCAAAATACTTACCTACCCTTGTTTAAATAACTTTCGCGTAAGAATTTAACAAGTAATTTAAACTAGCCAAAGGACTTTTAGATATTTTAAATCACGATGAACAATGAAAGAAAACAAATAGCCTCATCGGACTTTCCGCTTGCTATTGATAAAATAATAATAATAATAATAATAATAATAATAATAATAATAATAATAAAATTATTAAAAGCAAAAAAAATTAATTTGATTAAATTTGCCCATATTTCTTTTTCCGTTTTATTAATTTGTAAATCCAACCTTTTTAACGCAATCCTGTAGGTAATTGTACTCCACAGAACAAGTTACGAAATATTGATCAAAAACCAAATGGCGAATGACTATTGTTTGCTTTTAATATTTAAATTAAATCGGTCAAATTCTTGTCCAAAAAATACTGCCTTGGAAATAAATTTTATTTTAAAAACGAATTACTTCTAAATAGCAAGACCTTTAAACTATATTTTAAAGTTTGAAAGAATATGCCCACTACTTCCCTAATACCTTATGGACGACAACCAATCTAATCTACCAACTTTCTCTATGACTAGCAGAAAACTTGATAACTCAGTTCTTTCGCCTGACTTCACCGATTTATTTGGCATTCAGATCTGTCAGAGGTAAGGCCAGTAGAATTAGCCGGCCCCGTTGCAAACTATTCCTAAATTGCCTCTAACACTTTGGCCCAACAACCTCTGAGCCACGTCGACTGAATGCTCAATCGGAATATTTCCCGTAACTTTTGCTTTATTTGATTGAATGTTTATACGGGGTGTTTTCACATTAAAAACAATAAAATATCCCAGTTTATTTCTACAAAGTAAACTGAGGACCGTAGATTTTCTATATACACTGAGAAAAAGTCTTCAATTCCTTATAAGAATTCACATACTCTTTATACAACTTTTTAATACTATACAGTGATGCGCTAAAATATGGAACAAATTCATTTAAAAATCAGGTATTCATTTTTTGAAAAAACGCTCGGACACGTCGATTATAATTCTTTCTTCCGGATTTTTTGCCTCGAAAAGAAATTATACCGGGTGTGTCAAAAAGTAGATGTAGCAAAATTTTTTTGTTTTTTAAATAGAACCCCCCTATTTTTACTTATTACCCTAATTCTACGTCAAATTCTGCGCATAATTCATGTAGCATACTCTATCCTTATCTCTAACGGTTTTAGAGAAAAATTACATCATAAAAAAAAAATTCTTTAAAAAAAGGTACATGTACCTACTTAAAGGTAAACAGGTAAATTTAAATGAATTGTTACTACGATAGCAAGTCACGGGTCAATCAAAAATTAGTTTAGGTATAATTTTGAAAAACGGTGATCATGGTGCATTTAAATGAAACACAAAGAATCGGAATTTTAATTTTATTTGGATGTGGAGACAAAACAAGAAGTCAAGAAGAAGTTTGTAACTTGTTTAACGCTAAGTATCCAGAACGGCCGATTACAAGATCTACAGTAAGTAAAATTGAGAAGAAATTCAGGGAAACAGGGAATGTAAAGGATCGTCTACGGCCAGGTCGTCCAAAAATTAGTGAAAACTCACAATTGAACATTTTGTTAGAGGTTGAAGATAATCCTCATAGTGCATCCACTGAAGTAGCCCTTAATAATGATGTTAGCCGACGATCTGTGTTGCGGGTATTGAAACAAGAAAAGTACCATCCGTACAAACTTAGGTTGCTGCACGAGCTAAACGAAGATGATTCCGACCGCCGACTACAGTTTTGTGAAACTATGATGGAAATTTGCAACTTAAATCTATTTTTCCATCGCAACATACTTTTTAGCGATGAAGCCACGTTTTGTTTGAATGGTTCGGTAAACAGACAAAATTTTCGGTATTGGAGTACAAATAATCCCCGTTGGATGAGAGAACAGCACACGCAATACCCACAAAAAGTAAATGTTTAAGCAGGGATATTAAATGATAGAATTATTGGACCTTTTTTCTTCGATGGAAATATTACAGGAGACCGGTATTTACAATTTCTTCAAAATGAATTAATTCCCAAACTAGCAGCGGATTTTCCAAATCCGAATCAGCCTCATCTACCAGAAGCGTCTATTTGGTTTCAGCAGGATGGTGCTCCGCCTCATTTTGCTCGACAAGTACGAGAGTATTTGAATACTGTATTTCCCGAACGATGGATAGGTAGAAGAGGACCCATAGAATGGCCTGCAAGATCTCCCGATCTTACACCCATGGATTTCTTTCTTTGGGGTTATTTGAAATCAAAAGTGTATATAAACCACAAAATTTGGAAGACTTAAAATTTAAAATTAGATATGAAATTAGGCAAATTAATGAAAATACTGTAAATAATGTTTTAGAAGGGTTTTTAAGTAGATTAGCATATTGTCAAGAAGTTAATGGTTTGCATTTTCAACACTTAATAAACTAATTTTTTAACCTTTTTTTAAAGAATTTTTTTTATGATGTAATTTTTCTCTAAAACCGTTAGAGATAAGGATAGAGTATGCTACATGAATTATGCGCAGAATTTGACGTAGAATTAGGTAATAAGTAAAAATAGGGGGGTTCTATTTAAAAAACAAAAAAAATTTGCTACATCTACTTTTTGACACACCCGGTATAATTTCTTTTTGAGGCAAAAAATCCAGAAGAAAGAATTATAATCGACGTGTCCTAGCGTTTTTTCAAAAAATGAATACCTGATTTTTAAATGAATTTGTTCCATATTTTAGCCCATCACTGTATGTGACAGCAACGGGCTTTTCTACTGTAAGACAACGAAAATGGCTGGACCGTTGTGTAGTGATATGACGGTAATTTAGCCAATAGGAAATAGGAGTTAATGCTACCATAGAATGGTTTATAGCAATTATTGCTCTGAATACTCACAGTAATTATCAAGTTCTATTGGGGGGTGTAATCTGGTTTTTATAGACTGTATAGTTCCGACTGGCAGTTGTAATTAAACTACCTGAAATTTATCATAATAATATTTGCTTGCTACAGCATATATTTACCACTAAAATCAGTACTGTAGTTCTCAAAAATATAAATAGCTTCTAGTGTGATATTGTTCTCGTTGTTTAACATTACATATGATTATCTATTATGCAACATGGTTTACTGAGATGAGTTGTGCGAAATAAAAATCTTCTATTGCTTTATCTGACATGCAAAGTTTAAAAAAACTTTAATACAAAGTAAAAATAAAATAATTAAAACAGGTATTGGTACGATTAATAAAGTTTGGATTCAAACAGGACAGTTAGAAAACTCCGAACAACGATGTAACCTGCGCAACAAATACGTTGAAACTAATACAACGGCGCGCGGCGATTGCCGATCACTATGAACCTCCGCCAACGTCTTGTGGATTATAGGTTCTAACGGATAGAATTCGTTTTTGTGGACGCTGCTCTGCTTTCTAAATTGTAGAGAAAGGGCTTTACTGGGAACAAAAAGCGTCGCATTGACAATATTTAACTTATTTCTTAAAAAAATTGCTGTAATAAAAGTAGTATGTTATTCAACAAGACTGTGCTGTGTGACTGGAACTGATAACTATCAATAAAAACACTGTTCTAGCAAATCTGAAATTGATATAACACTAAAGCGGGTTTGATACACTAGCAATTTATTTAATACTAGCGACTCGCCCCCCGGCTTCGCACGCGGGTCTATAATGTGTCTATTTACACATTAGAAACCTCTAAATTTATCAGTTTCTCTACAATATTATGCATGCATTATACAAATAAACTTTCCTCTTGAATCACTCTATCTATTATTACTTACCTAAGAAGAATCGGAGTAGCAGAGACTAGTAACTGTAACTATTGTGGAGAAGAAGATACCGTAGATCACACCTTATTCAACTGTATAAGATGGGAAAGACAAAGGCAAGAAACTCATATGTCGTTGGGAATCCAATTAAACGCAAATAACATGATTGAGCACATGATGGAAAGTGAAAAAAGTGGGGAACTATCCAAAATATGATAAGAAAAATAATGAAGGAAAAAGAAAAAGAAAGAAATGAACAACAGAGAGTAAATCAGGGACAATAGAAAAATAGAAAGAGAAAGCTCCCTCATCGAAGTATACCCAGCAACGGTAGTTCCGGGAGGGAGTATGGAGAAAGAGAGGGAAGGGTTTAGTCGGTAAGAATCCGACACTCTGCAGGCACGTAGGATAACACCGCCTGCAGGTATTTTTGAAGATTCCTAATCCTCTTAAAAATAAAAAACTCTATCTATTAAAAAAAAAACGCTTTAAAATCCGTTGCGTAGTTTTAAAGATTTAAGCATACATAGGAACGGACAGACAGCGACAGCGACTTTGTTTTATACTATGTAGTGATGGGTTAATAAAAAATAAGCTATCAATACAAACTATGTTTTAGCAAACCTGTTGTATTAGATATGTATAGTTTTAAGTTGCACACATTTTATTCACAACATTTTAAGTCCCAAGGTACGCAACATTGCCTCAATACTCGTATCTCTTACCGTTTTCGGAGTCTCCATGAACATGTACGAATTTGTAGCATCTTTTATACAGGAATATTTCGTCCATTATAATAGTTTTAAAAACGCTCAACGTTATCCGCAGACGCAAAAAATTCCAAAAACTCCCTTAAAGCGAAGGGCACCTCCGGCATCCCCCCATAATCAAAAATCGAAGTGCATTCTCATTACCCCTAATCACATCGCTCCCCCCTCGCACCGGTGTGTTTCATTAAACGGGAAATAGCTTCATAAATCTAGCAAAACTCCCAAGTTCGGAGTTGGCCGGGAGTTCCACAAGTTCGCCAAGTTTCGCCATATCGCTTTCCTTGGCAAAGTTGGCCGTTCACAATGGAAAGTATCCCGAGAAGTATTATTGGAATTCTGTTGGGATTAATTCGTTTCGATCTCAAAAAGATATTACACGGCCCGATTTATCAATTTACTAAAGTTTTCTTTATCTCCTCGATGAGTTATGGACAAAATTTTACGTTAATATGGCGGGAAATCGCATCGCATGGTTTCAGGCGGGAGGAAATTAACCTGCAACTTGCTTATCACAAAGTAAAAGTATTAAAAAACATATAAAGTGTTTTCCAATAAGAACGATATGATTTTGAAACGATATGGTAACCATGGTAATAAAGTTATACCTGTCACCAGTTGTCAGTTATTGTCAGTAAACTATAACAATTTATTATGGCTTCAAGAGCGTTTGGTTATTATCCAAAAAATTTACGAAAATGGACGATCTTTTGTGAACACTACTTATCGCGCACTTCGCGAAAACTTTGGTGTAAATAATCGTCCTCCTTTGCTTGCCATTCGTCGCATCGTTGAGAAATTTGAAAATAATTTTACTCTTCACATGTAAAAACACCAAGAAGACATCGAAACGCAAGAACTGTTGAGAATATTGCTGCTGTAAGAGCTAGTGTTGCAGTGGATCCAAATTTATCAATTGCTCGTCGTGCTCAAGAGTTAAGGATCAAAAAAACGACAACTTGGCGTATTTTGAAAAAAGACTTGAATTTACACCCGTATAAGATTGTTTTGACCCAAGAACTTAAGCCACTGGACCATCGTCGGCGCAGACAATTTTCTGCTTGGAGTTTAGAACAACTTGAAAGGGATCCTAATTTTGCCAAAAAAATTATCTTTTCAGATGAAGCTAATTTTTGGTTAAGTGGATACGTTAACAAGCAAAATTGCCGTTTTTGGTGTGAAAACAATCCACAACAGATTCATGAGAAGCCTTTGTATCCGCTAACGGTAACTGTATGGTGTTGTTTATGGTATGGTGGCATCATCGGACCATTTTTTTCCAAAATAAGGCAGGAGATGCAGTTACAGTGAATGGTGAACGATATTGACAGATGTTAAAAAAAATTTTGTGGCCAAATTTAGATGCACTTGATTTGGAGGATATGTGGTTCCAGCAAGACGGTGTCACATGTCACACTGCTCATGAAACTATCGATATACTGCAAGAAAAGTTTAACAAAAGGATAATTTCAAGGAATGCTACTGTTCAGTGACCTCCAAGAAGCTGTGATTTAACTCCTTTAGATTATATACTCCTTGTGGGGCTATTTGAAATCTAAGGTTTATGAAAACAGACCACAAACACTTGATGCATTAAGGTTGAACATTGAACCCTGCATTCGTCAGATCACGCCCGATTTATTGCATAAAGTCATCGAAAATTGGGTTCGTCGAATTCGCTCGTGTACACGAAGTCGCGGAGGACATTTAAACGATGTGTTATTCAAAACATAAATGTTATCGACTATACTTTAAGATAATATAAAACGTTTTGTTGTATCTGAAATTATTTTAATTTTATTTCATTTTGAAATCATATCGTTCTTATTGGATAACCCTTTATTTCTAATACAAGGTGCAACGGGTATTAATTCATCCCAGTCCTTTCCTACTAGAAAATTTAATTGAACGCAGATAAATCCGTCTAAACTCTGTTTCTTAAAGCCTGACAACACAGCTGAGGGTCATGAGTCGTAAAACCTCAATAAACCATAAGCGTAACAATAACACGTACCTGATCTTAAGTAATTAAATTATCTCTTATTGCATAGGTATACAGGTAGGTGGCTTATGTCATAGAATATTTCCAACTTCAAGTGAGGTAGTTTAGTTTTATTTTTAGTTAATATGGGCACAAATAAAAGGCTATGTAGCAAGGAACAACAGTACATTTAAAATAAAAGATGTACGTGAGTTATTAAAGTATTCATTAAACATTATAACGAAAGAAAATTGGAAAGAAGCTATAAAACATTTTATAAAAGAGGAAAAAATGTAGGACTTAGACAACTTGATGGAAGAAACGGTAGAACCACTTATTATTTTAGTTGACTCCAGAGATAAATCCTTCGAATTTAGTGATAGTGAAGACACCTTTCTAGACCTTTAATTAAATAACTCTTTTCAGTATAAACTGTTTTTGTATTGAGAAAATAAAATTAATGATAAAAATTACAAACCTATAGAAACCAAAAAAAAAATTAAAATAAGAACGTACCATAATATTACAATAATTTAAGAGGACAGGTAACTCCATTAAAAGAATGGGTTAAAACCGTCAAATTTTTTGGCAGACCTGTTCTCTTAAAATAATACACTATTTCACTATCATTTTGTTAATGTATAGTATCGGCTAGAACTAAATCAGATAAAGGTTTTACTATGTATATATTACGATCCTATTGTGAAAGGTAAAATTAGGGGTGTGCCAATCTATATAGTGTTTAAATTACCTGTATTGTTACTTAAAAGATATACTTTCAGGCGAAAAACAATATGTTCACACGGTAAGCTAAAGTTTCTGTTTTGCATTTTTAATGAAGTTTCTTAGCTGTCAGGCAGTAGGAAACAGACTTTAGTTCTAACTTTTATACATTAAATAATAATAATCAGTATTAAAAGTCCATATTGGCTTCCTGCAAACAGCAAATATCCCACAAGATTGATGGCTTCATTGTTTTATCTATCAATAAAATCTGTAAATTATCCTACTTTATGGTACAACTAGTTCCATAAACCTAAATCAGATCGTCCACCACAGAAATCTCTCAATCTACGCTTTATTTAACGTTCATCAATGCATTGTTTGTACGATTAGAAGCTTAATTATACACAATCTGGAATTATGTGATGGAAATAATCTTTTCTAATAGACACGGTTTAAGTCATGTAGGTAATTAATCACAGTCTCGTACTGTGATAGATTGGTTACAGGACTATGTGTAGATATAGATCACGTTAAGACTGTACAATTTAATTCCAAAATGTTTCAAATATTTATAAGGTTAACTTAACGGCGTGTAAAGCTATTTTAAACAGAAACGTTGTTTTATATTACAACTATTAACGCGCAATTTAATTGTTATAAATTCGTTATCGAAAAGAAAGCAGGGCACTGAGGAAAATGATCTAATACAACAGATTTGCTAAGACATAATTTGTATTAATAGCTTATTTTTTCTTAACCCATATTAAATAAATTACTAACGTACCACACCTGCTTTAGTGTTATATCAATTTCAGATTTGCTAGAACACTGTTTTTATTGGTAGCAATCAGTTCAATTAGCAGCACATCAGTCTTGTTGAATAATGAACTACTTTTAATACAAAAATTTTGTTACGAAATAAATTGTCTCAATGCGACGCATTTTGTTCTCAGTAAAGCGCTTTTCCTACAATTAAGAAAGCAAAACAGCGTCCCCAAAAGCGAATTGTGTCCGTTAGAACCTAAAATCCACAAGACGTTGGTGGGGGTTCGTAGCGATCGGTAATCACCGCGCGCCGTTGTATTAGTTTCAACTTATTTGTTGCGCAGGTCACATCGTTGTTCGGAGGTCTTCTAGCTGTCCTGTCTGCATTTGAACATTATTGATCGTACCAATATCTACCTGTTTCAATTAATTTATTTTTACTTTGTATTTTAGTTTTTGTTAAACTTTGCATGTCAGATAAAGCAATAGAATATTCTTATTTCGCACAACCCAATATTACTATTGGACTTTATAATCTATGGACGAATTTAACTATCTCAGTTGCATAATAGATAATCATATGCAATGTTAAACGAGAAGAACAATATCTCAATAGAAGCTATTTAAATTTTTAAGAACTACAGTACTGATTTTCAGTGGTAGGTATATGCTTTATTAACCGTAGCAAGCAAATATTATTATGAATAATGTCAAGTTTCACTATAACTGCCAGTAAGAACTATAATACATACTACACACATGTATGTTAAAAGACATTCTCGAAATTTAATGATTGAAAACTGAGCAACTAAACATTTTTTGAATTTATTTTCCTGTATATTCGCAGCGACAGCTAACAGTGCTCCTTTCCCGCTTTTCAAAATCAAGTTAGGCACACAGGAAGGCTGGAAACAATGCCTGAAACATCCCTTGTCGTCGGCTTTTCCATGGATTTCGGGCATTATCCACATTTTCATTGAGCTTCGATTGTTTGAAATCAAAATGTGAGGGATTATCAATTATTATCTTTCAAACGGAGAAAGGGAAAGGAAATTCTCAATTTTGCAGTTTCCCTGGTTGAATTATTTAATCGGATAATGCCTTATTGTGTTAGGAAAGTTTGCATTTCCCAACTCGTATTTAACTTAGTTATATTATTGTATATTAAAGGTTGAAGTGAAGATATCCTATTTACGGCTAAATACCGGCAAATTAAATCAATTTTTTCTGCTCGTGGCCTGTCCCAATAAACTAACACAATGCCAAATTTCAGTCGTTTAGTGTGTTTCGAAACGTTTCTAGTTCTACGTTTTAAAAAAATCTCTTTTAAATAAGCGGAAATGATAAATCATTGATTTTTTTTTTATCTTTCAAGGTAAGAAATCGTCATTGTTTCACGTTCTGGCATTTTGTGACATTAGTGAACTTGTAAAATTAATTTAGGTATTTCCGAAGTATTTTCTAAACAAAAATGTTTCTGTCGGAAAGACAGCGTATCGAAGTCTTGATATTGTTAGGATGTGGATATAAAATATATTTATTTTCGAATGAAGCTACTTTCTATTTAAACGGGGTGATTAGCAGACATAATTATTGTTTCTGGATACAAGAAAATCCACGATGGATATTTGAAGCGCATACTCAGCGGCCCCAGAAAGTAAATGTAGACGCAGGTATCATTAATAACCGAATTCTCGGGCCATTATTTTTTGAAAGAAACCTTACTGCTAAACGGTACCTGGATTTCTTAACCTTCGAGTTGATGCCTGCTCAACCTGTAATTTTTCCCAACGAAGTAGATCCAGATATACCTAATGAAACAATTTGGTTTTAGCAAGATGGTGCTTCCTCGCATTTTGGTGTCAATGTGAGACGATATATAGATGAGATATTTCCAGGTCGCTGGATTGGACTACGTTACAATTGAATGACCACCGAGGTCCCCAGACTTAACGCCTCTAGACTATTTTCTTTGGGAATATTTAAAAGAAAAAGTTTACCAAAATAGGCCAAATAATATTGAAGATTTGAAATACAAAATTAGATTGGAGACACATAATATACCGGCTGAAGCCATTCGGAATTCCGTCGACGGATTTTTCCATCGTCTAGGAGCATGCCAAGTAGAGGGTGGAGGACATTTCCAGCATTTGCCACGTTAAACCACCCTTTTGTTGTGTTTTGTTTTGCTTAGTTAAATTTTTAGTTTTATTTTTAATGAACGCCCAATAATATTGTATAATTAAAAATCATAGAAATGCGACGACTAGAAAAAAGTAAAATCCCCCTTAAGTAGTTATTTATTTTGAGCTTTCACAAATAAACAAACTCGCTCGTCCCGCATATTTACTTTTCATTTGAAACAGATAACAAAAGATTATTGAAAGCCGATCAACCGCGTCAAAAATAGAACGCATCATCAAAAGGGAGAGTGTCCATTCAGAAAAAATGCATCTGCTGATTCTTTTTGTGTCGAAATAAACTCACGGGAGCAAAAAATCGAATTTTTCGATACAATTATGGTGGTACATGTTTATTTAAGGGCATAAATTTGCATTTAGTCAAATGCAGTGTCGTAGCTGAAGGAAACGGGGGGGGCCAAGGGATCGCCTTCCGCCCCCTGCCCCCACCGCCACCGGCGGAAACAAAAGGCAGACACGCAAATGTGTGCAAATATATTTGAATTTATATAAATAGTAATTAACTAATAAAATAAGAAGTAGCTCAGAGCAAACCAATTTTTTAACACCATTGTCCTTTGATCGATTTTATCCACCAGCGCTTTGTGATTAATATTTTGGCCCAGGGGCAAATGGAACAATACAAAATATAATAAGCCCTTCTACATGCTATTTAAACTTTAAGCTCTATCAACATATAAATCTTTTTATTCCTTTCAAATATTGCGCTGAAGTGTCGGAGGGGTAAGTTGGATACAAAAGAAATGATTATATAGGGTCAGTTTTTTCTCTGATAGATAAAAAAGGGCTAAACATTTTGTTAGTTTATTATATTTTGTCATGAAGTTAATATACAACCTTTTGTGCTTATTTAATCCGAAGAACCGGGGCAATGAAGCTTGATGACTCCACCTACGAAGTTTGAGCTGTTGGTTTTGGACCAGAAGAGGCTTCCAAATATTGGGGATATATTGGTTTACTAAATATATGGGTATTTTGATTCATGAAAGCTGCTTCTTTGAATTTTCGTTTTCTCCGGTGCTGTTCCGTGTCAAAAACCTTGGCTTCTGACCACTGTATATTATGTTGGTTAGTCCATACATGTTCCGCTATACCTGATCTCGAAGTTTCACCTCTTTGAGTATGTTTCAGATGTTCTTTAACTCGTACGGGAAGAGGTATTTTTATTTCTCCAATGTACGATTTGCCACACTCGTAAGGGTTTTGTCTATTTTCCCATTCGTCAAACGATAATGTTGCAGTGCGCATGACTAACTGTGTCTAGCTTTGTTTACATGCGCGGCGCCATAAATTAGCCACTTTCGTAATTATTGTTTGCTTATCTAAAGATAAATATATATGGAAAAAACACGTCTTCTTCTCTTCGCTTTTCCTTTGGTATTTGTTTAATGCAAATTTTAATTTACTGTTAGTGATTATACATTGATTACACCCTGTTATGTAAAATCATTGAGAAACCTTCAAATGTTTTAATCGGTTCCAACATTCTTTAACACATTCTGACGTTATAATTTTCCAAACAATCCCCACATGTAACATGTTTGAAATATTATTATGCCGACATAATTTACAGAATATCTAATTATATTGGAGAGACTTCGAAACGTCTGGAATAACGATAACGGGAGTTTTATGATATTCATGTATTAAAGAAAATGGTGGAATCAATCGTCATCTTTGACAGTCGTTGCAAGTAATCTGATTCATCGCTAATTTTTCCAATTTCTTGAGCAATTCACACAATGGGCTTTACGGAACAGCACAAAACATTCATGGTTGAAGCGTATTTTCGAAACGGGGTTAGAGTAAATGGTGAGTGGCAATACAATCCAGGTTTGTGCATGGACGATTTTCACGAACATTTTCCTAACGTTGCTTTTATTGATGGGGATTTTTATCATTGCCTGAAAAGAACCGTGGCTGTGTTTAGGGAAAAAGGTTCTATGCAACACAAAAAACAAGGAGGAAGACCATCTGTAAGAACAGAAGAACTTGTTGCAAACGTTCGTAAAATAATGCCAAATACGCCAACAAATTGTATAAGACGCCTGTCTCAAGAAGTGGGAAGATCTTATGGAACATGCAGGACTATTCTTAAGAAGCAGCTAAACTGATTTCCTTATAAAGTGCAAGTATTCCAAGAAATACAACCGGCAGATTTTGAAAGACTCAGGAATTACTCTCAATGGTTCACCCAAAATGTATTGGAAAAAAATTATTTATTAGACCTGACATTTTTTTCGGATGAAGCCTGGTTCCACCTCTCCGGTTATGTGAATTCTCAGAATTCATGTAATTATTTTTCTTTTTCTTTCTGTATATTCTTACTTTGTTAATTTTGTAAACAACAATAATACATTTGTTTTTGACTACTTATTTTATTACTCATTAGTTTGGCATATCATGTCACAATATGAATTTGACAAAATTTTAACCTAGATTTGGTTAGATATATCCTCCCCATATCATTGTGATCTAAACCAAGCTCTACGTTTTTTAATCCAAGCCCTCTTTGATGCAAATAATTTTTGCTCGCACGGTATATTTTTAATTAATTTAAATAAACTTATTTGATCTAAGCAATGATATTCAATAACGGCTAAAATAAGGGTTCCAAAACCTCTCCTATTATTAGGGAATTAAACAGCATAGTAAATTTGGCCGGGGCAAGGATATTTTGAAATATTGCTTTAATGATGAATATTATTCAATAAAGCGGATCCAATATAAATTATTTAAATCGCTTTTAGGATGGCAGTAAAGTAATATTGATTTGAAAATTAGTTTGTGTGATTTATTTTAAAAGCTAATTTCAATTTGCCGAAATAACATTGTTATAAGCCTGTAATTTTGTTAAATATGTTTAATTTTCATTATTAGAAAAAAACAGTGGCTCAAGTGTATACCTCTGTATAAGACAAGAGCCCTAACGAAATATAGAAAGATAGATATTTCCATACTCTACCGTGCGAGCAAAAATTATTTGCATCAAAGAGGGCTTGGATTAAAAAACGTAGCGCTTGGTTTAGATCACAATGATATGGGGGGGATATATCTAACCAAATCTAGGTTAAAATTTTGTAAAATTCATATTATGACATGATATATGCCAAACTAATGAGTAATAAAATAAGTAGACAAATACAAATTTATTTTTGTTGTTTACAAAATTAACAAAGTAAGAATATACAGAAAGAAAAAGAAAAATAATTACATAAATTGCTGAAATTGGAAACCGCCATGCTCCAAGCATAAATTCACACTTCTCTTCATATTTTCGAAAGTGTTGACCAGCATCTCTGGAGAACATTCTTGGATAATCCTTTCTTGTAATTGTTCTAAATTTGCAACTGGTGTTTTAAAAATAGTGTTCTTTAAATGAGGAAAAACAAAGTAATCCATAACCGTCAAACAAGGCGATCTAGGTGGGAATTCAATGTCTGTTCGAAAACTAATCAATCTGTCGTCGAAAAAATTGCGTAAGTAGTTAATAGTTTCGGCGGCTGTATGGGCGGTTGCACCGTCCTGTTGAAAATATCCAAAACGTAGTTCGTCGTCAAGTAATTGCTCCACAAATGGATTCAAAATATTGTATCTATACCGCTGTGCTGTAACTGTGTCATGGAAAAAAATAGGACCAACAATTATTCTTCTTCGGGAAACAGCTAACCAGACACCAATTTTTTGAGGGTGCAAAAAAATGGGGATTTTCACTACTCCACATGCGTGTATTCTGAGAATTCACATAACCAGAGAGGTGGAACCAGGCTTCATCCGAAAAATATGTCAGATCTAATAAATCATTTCTTTCCAATAAATTTTGGGTAAACCATTAAGAGTAATTCCTGCGTCTTTCAAAATCTGCGGCTTGTATCTCTTGGAATACTTGCACTTTATAAGGAAATAAATTGAGTTGCTTCTTAAGAATAGTCCTGCATGTTCCATACGATTTTCCCACTTCTTGGGACAGGCGTCTTATACAATTTGTTGGCGTATTTTACATTATTTCACAAACGTTTGCAACAAGTTCTTCTGTTGTGACAGATACTCTTCCTGCTCCTTTTTTGTGTTGTATAGAACATGTTTCCCTAAACACAGCCACGGTTCTCTTCAGGCAATGATAAAAATCCCTAGCAATAAAAGCAACGTTAGGAAAATATTCGTAAAAATCGTCCATACACAAACCCGGATTGTATTGCCACTAACCATTTACTCTAACCCCGTTTCAAAAATACGCTTCAACCATGAATGTTTTGTGCTGTTCCGTAAAGCCCATTGTATGAATTGTTCAAGAAATTGGAAAACTTAGCGATGTCAAAGATGACGGAATAACTGATTGATTGTTAATTATTTATGACTGACACCCAACAGGTATTAAGCTCTACGGCTAAGCATTACGTCCTTAGATGCAAGGCCCTCTTTGATGCAAATAATTTTTGCTCGCACGGTATTATACACCAAGAAAAGTGATCGAATAACTTACCAAAATTTATATTCATTTAATAAAAGGTAATAACTTGTAGCCCTGTTATTAGTAGGTTGATTTTGCTTCAACCGGGTGCATTTCCAGGGTGTTAATCCCACTTCCGGTCCGGGGGGTGATTTATTCAAACAGGGGATTAAAAGAGTTATGGAGGGGGTTGTTGTAATCTGTTTCCGGAAATGGAATACGAATACACATGCGGATTTGTTTTTGTAGCCAGAAATTGGTGAATAGGTTAGAAAATTGAGTTGGTTAATCTTGATTTGTGGACGTGTTATTATAGGTAAGGTGTGAATAAAGCGATGATGATAACGTTTCACTTTACCCGTGTATTTCTAGAAAAATTTACATAAATAATTAAGACCTTTATTTTGTATAGGTTAAGGGTTGTTTGGAGCTATAATCTTGGGCCGAACAGACTTACTTAATTGTAAATATTAATATAAAATATTAATATTTTGAATTACGTCGTCAACTTAAATAGTCTTGTTGTTTTCACTACTTTGATTGACTGTATGTAGTTTTTATTGAACCCAATCCCTTCGTGCATTTCATTTAGAGCTCGTAAAATTGTTTTATGTTTTTAATTTACCTTCCATTTGAACATTAAAGAACCGCTTACCAACGACTTAAACTTTTATTACCTGTAAGATTGTTCATTTGGCTTTTAATTAAAGTTCTTTAACTGAATAATTTAAATTATATTGGGGCGTTCCAAACTACGTATACAGTGTCACCAGTAAAGTCCGCATCATATGGGATTTTTTTGTATTAATAGCTTTATTCAAAATTTGACTTTGGCATCAAGTTCTGCTTCGATCGAGATGAAAATTAAGCAAAAAAATAGTAGGCAATGCGAATCACGTATTATCTGTCAAATGTTAATTTTTTCCAAAAAATAATTCAAAAGTGGGGTTATTTCTAAAAATATTGAAAAAAGTTATTAGAAAAAGTTTTTTAAATGCAGTTTCTAGCCCACATGCAAAATTTGAGCTGCATAAAGTAATTTGGATTTTTTACCTATATTTTCTAAATTGCACCACTTTTGCAAAATAAGACTTAACGCAACCTACATAAAACTTCTTAGTTTTGACAATGATTTATTTCACATACATTTTCTTTAAAGAAGCGCCATATTAAATGTGTGTTTTTCTACAAAATCAAAATTGGGCTATTAAAATTTGGTCGCATGTGATGAAAAGTTTATTTGTTATTGACCCTGTATAAGTGTAATAACTTCATAATAAGTATTTTTGAAAACGTAGTTTGTGTCTGAAAGTAATACACCTTAATATTAAGACAAAAAAGAACACAGTGTCTTTAGTAAAGTGTTTTTAAAGTGGAAAATAAATTTTAGTTTAACTTAACGTAAAGTTTGGCTATTTTCAACGATTTAATTTAAAACCCCTTTACTTTATTTTTTTACTTTCAGACACAAACTACGTTTTCCAAAATACTTATTTTATGAAGTTACCTATTTTTTGGGATTTTGGGCTGCGGCGTTATTTGCTTGCGAAAGCTACCAAAAATTGTGGCTGCACCAATGTGGTGCCCCCCCAATGTTTTGGGTCTAGAACCGCCTCTGATTCTATGGTAGCATTAACTAGGTACTATTTCCTAATGGCTAAATTACCGTGATATTATCACTACACAACAGTCTAGCAATTTTTGTTGTCTTACAGTAGAAAAGCGCGTTGCTGTCACATATAGTATTAAACAATAGGGAACTTGACAAAAATTCTAAATGGGGAAAAAATTCTATAAATCATAAGTATATATTGTCATAAAACATATGGCAGCAAAAAAAACTACATATTTCGTCCCAAAAGACCGCTAACAAGGTTTAAAAATGCCCCAAAATTCAAATTATCCCAAGCGGGTAAAAACGGGTCGTGACAACAATACAATAACAATTACACACGGGAATCCAAATGCAAACTCGATAGCTCGGCCACCGGTCAGGATGACGGATGACGGAAAAGTCATACTTCCTGACGTCATCGAGCTTGGCGCGCTTGAAAGGTCGTTTGAAATGCTTTTGACACGCTCGAAACTTTAAAGAATTTTTACCAAGTTATTACTGATTTTTAAGGAGTAATAATTGGGGAATATTTTTTTAGGACTAACTAAATCATATTATTGAAAAAAAAAATTGGAAAGTTCCCTATTCGATAAGGAGTACGTGAATTCTTATAAGGAATAAAGGAAAGGCTTTTTTCTCAGTGCACATTGAACTTTTTCCGGTTCAAACAATGACATTTTTTTTTATTTCCAAAAATCATGACATGCACGTCTGTTCTCTTCTCAACAGCGAAAGCTTTGCCAGAGCTGGCATACAATTTCAAACGTAGATATCCACCTCTCTGCTCAGCTACTTTATATGGAAATTGGGCCGCTTTCATCAGGGGTTTATTGTTTCGTCTGCATTAATTTGGGGGGTCTTTATTTGGTTAGTGTAGTTAAATTTTGTCGTTTGTAGGCTCAGAGAGACGATCCACTTGACTTCTTTTCTTTGTCGTTTTGTCTTCCGTATTTAACGGTTTAAAAGGGGGAGAAATTGGAATAAAAATTAAATTTTTACGATTTTTAACCTTGTTTAATGAATAATTTTATAATTTGGGACCAAAAAAAGGTGTAGATTATTTATTTTTTCAATTACTCTTGTGGTAATCGATGTGTGTAATTATCAGTTAAGGGAAGATGTGAAGATGATCGATATTGCATTTATAACATTTACATCTAGACGAAGGCTGAAGCCTTTGAAAATGGTAAAAAGTGAAAAAAAATAATAGTAGGATGAAACCCATTGGAAAAGGAAGAGAATATAACAAAAATGAAAGGAAAAATAAAAATTTACGGGCGACCCGAGGTCGGGATTGGAAAGGGGTGAGTTTTTAAGGGTAGAAAATGATTTATCTCGATTTCCGGCAAAATACATGTCCTATGGAAAAACGTTAAATGGCAAAGTTGTAGGTAATAAAAAATCTACAACTTTTGTATTTACACTTTTTTCACATAACCTCAAAATTTATGTGAAAAATTCAAATAACCAAGTTTTTGGTTTTTTATTTTTATCTTTTACAATTTTTTTTTTCACAAAATGTGAAAACTTCCCTTTTTATGTCCCAAACACACTGTAATTTTTTTGATTTAAAATATTAATTTTTTCACCTTATTTTGACTTAATATCGAAAAAGCACCCTAATTTTCAATCGAAAATTCTCACGTCACAATATCTGCTTTTTTAAAAAAGTCGGTGGGCTTGTTGTTCGCTGAAATCCCTACTTTCTGATGGTGTAGAAAAATATACGTTACTATGGTAAATGTTCTCAAAAATGCAAAGAAACGAAAAAAAACTCGAATCCGAATTTTTTTTTTTAATCATTATGTACAATTTTGAGCTATTTAATAAAATTTATACTTTAATTACTCGAAATGTAACATGGAATCTTACGTTTTTTGAATAATTAAAGTATAAATTTTAATAAATAGCTCAAAATTGTACATCATTTAACTTCGGATTCGAGTTTTTTCGTTTCTTTGCATTTTTTGAGAACATTTACCATAGTAATGTCTATTTTTTTTACACCATCAGAAAGTAGAGATTTCAACGAACAAAAAGCCCACCGATTATTTTAAAAAGCACATATTTTGACGTGAGCATTTTCGATTAAAAATTAGGGTGCTTTCTCGATAATAAGTCAAAATAAGGTGAAAAAATAAATATTTTAAATCAAAAAAACTACAGTGTGTTTGGGTTTGTTCGGGTTTCTTCGTTCGTTTGTTGTTTCACCAAATTTCGTGAATAAAAGAAAAATAAAAAACCAAAAACTTGGTTGGTTATTTGAATTTTTCACATAAATTTTGAGGTTATGTGAAAAAAGTGTAAATATAAAAGTTGTAGATCTTTTTATTACCTACAACTTTTCCATTTAACGTTTTTCCATAGGACTTGTAGTTTTGCCGGAAATCGAGATAAATCGTTTTCTACCCTTAAAAACTCACCCCCTTCCACTTCCCGACCTCGGATCGCCCGTAAATTATTTTTCCTTTCATTTTTGTTATATTCCCTTCCTTTTTCAATGGGTTTTATTCTACTATTATTTTTTTTTGTTTCAAAAATTATCGACCCTGGTCCATAGACAATTTACCTTTAGATACCTACAGCTTATCTCCTGCGCAAACAAAAGTTACGTTTTATGGGTGAAAAAATACGTCCGAGCGCATGACTCGTCGGTCAGCTGTCTTCATTCGGGGAACCTTCGTGCATGCGCACAAACCTCGTGTTATCGGCCGTCCTACTTTATCGACGCGCTCAAGAATACTCTCCAGAACCGGCTCGGCCGCCATTTTTGTTGTTGTGTTTTAAGGTTTCTCTGCGGATTCCTTGTAGTTTTCTAAAGTTTTCAGCTATCGGATCGGCTATCGTGGATTGTGGGACTGGTGTTTAATATTTATGGATTTCTGGTTTTTGTGTAGTTTAGTTAGTGAATTGTGTTTGTGTTTTGTGACTCGGATTGTAATATAAACAATGACTAGTACTAGTTACAGCCGTTGTATAATTGTATTATGCCCAAATAGGGGTAAAATAAACCCTCTTATGGTGGCATATGAGCAAGAATTTAAATTTTAAAGCCCGGACCTGTCTATTCTCCCATTCGTCAAACGATAATGTTGCAGTGCGCATGTCTAATAGTTCCCAGTTTTGTTTACATGCGCGAGGCCATAAAACTGCCACATTCGTGATTATTGTTTGTTTATCTAAAGGTAAATTGTCTATGCCCTGGTCTAATCGGAATAGGAATGACTTATAAGATGGTGTCAGGTGTGAGATTTTTCGTTCCTTTATTAGCATTTAAGTATTGAGTCAAATTACATTTTGATGACTAAATACCATAATGAGAATTCGCCAAAAATCTAATTAAAATCTAATCTTTTCCCTGACCTAAAATCCAAAAGCTCTTAAAGGCTTTTAACTATCCAACATCCGGAGGAAGCCACCTATCTGAACGGATCGGACCGGAATCAGAGTAGCCGCGGCTGAATTATGAACTTGCAGATAATCGTCCGTGGGTTGTATATATGTATATTTCACATTTGTAAGGGTTGAAAGGGCGAGCAGAGGTGGATTTTTAATTAGAAACGCCGTGGGCAGTCCAAATTAAAAACCGCAACGATTCTACTTCTAGTAAATTAAAAACTGTTTTTTTTTCTTGGCAATTATAAATACGGCGGCCAAGTACGAGTCTAATTTGCATGATGAGTGTATTTTTATGTCCCTAATTTTTTCAAATATTTCTTGGCTCTGACTTTACAGGGAAGGCCCAAGGAACTTTACAAATTTTCTCTACAGGGTGTCCGGGAAAATGTGGGAAATCTCCCGGATATGAAAAAAACACGTGAAAAGAATACTACAAGTTCATATAAACTTCTTTCGTATCGGCCTCCTCTTCGGAGATATATACAGTATGTCTCCGTAAGTTTGCATCATATGGCAAACTTTTTTATTATTCATTTTACGAAATATAGTTATTCTTCATAAAAAGCTCTGCATGGTCTAAAACCTAAAATGCAACCATCAAATATCGAAATTTTCCAGTCATATACGAGGTTTGTCAAAAAATGTGATTTTTCCCCAAGAATGTAAATTTTTTCCAAGAGTAAAGTACCTTTATTTTTGATATTATCAAAAATTGTTATAAAAAGAAGTTGATCAGAACTAAAAACCACGTCTAAATATACAATTATACGTTTATGTTGAAAAATTATTTTATTAATTTATTATCAATTATTTAATTTTTTAATTATTTATTTAATTTAATGCGTGTTATTGCCTATTTAGACGTGGTTTTTAGTTCTGATCAACTTTTTTTAATAACAATTTTTGATAATATCAAAAATAAAGGTACTTTACTCTTGGGAAAAATTTACATTCTTGGGAAAAATTCACATTTTTTGACAAACCTCGTATATGACTGGAAAATTTCGATATTTGATGGTTGTATTTTAGGTTTTAGACCATGCAGAGCTTTTTATAAAGAATAACTTTTTTTCGTAAGATGAATAATAAAAAAGTTTTCCATATGATGCAAACTTACAGAGACATACTGTATATATAAGTTTTTGACACATAATTATTAAACCAACAGGTGTATTTCAATTTTTTTTTCATATGATGTATACCAGGAAAGACCCTATCCCAGAAAGTGTTGCGAATTACTCACAGTTGCAGGAACGGACTAGCTATGACACTATTGTGTCCATTTTTTTTTTACTTTACTGTGTTGAGTACTTAATTTTTAGTCAATAGTTAAAGGTATGTAAAAAACCTTGTCCAATGTTTTTATCATACGTAAAAAAAAATGGGCACATTAGTGCCACAGCTAATCCGTCCCTGCAGCTGTAAGTAATTCGCAACACTTTCTGGGATAGTAATTTGAAGAGTCTTACCTGGTATAGATTTTATGAAAAACAAATTGAAATATACCTGTTGGTTTAATAATTATGTGTCGAAAACTTAATTCCATAGGAGCTCTTTGGGAGCCCATATCTCTAAAGAGGCAGCCGATACGAAAGAAGTTTATATGAAACTGTAGTATTCTTTTCACGTGTTTTTTTTCATATCCGGGAGATTTCCCACATTTTCCCGGACGCCCTGTATATAAAGCTGTTTTCAAAGTAAGCAAATCATATATTTTTGAATTTCTTATGCTATTTGGTAATAAGGTGTCAAAGTTCCCGTACACAAAACTAATGTAACTTCTCACTACATAAAAAGAACGTCTAAAAACATCGCAAATCGTGTCTCGTAGCGAAGTTCTGCCTGAAGTCGCGATTTAATTTCCAACAATGGTGTATAAGAAGTTGCATTTCCCTCTGGTGCTCCAAAAGTTGGCATGTGCCTCACGTCCGTCGGTCCAGACCGTTTACGCCGGCAGCGCGTTATTACACCCCCCAGGAGGCAGGCTGCTCGCTTTCCACCCCCCTCTTCTCCCTGGGGGAAGTTGCTTTTTATCAAAATCTTTTTGCTTTTGCTAACGAGACTTGTATATTTCGCTCACTCAATTTTTTTTTCATGCATTTTCCTAGTAAGAACTGGAATATATTGTTTCCTTTTTGTAGCATCGTTTGTATTAGAGATATACCAGTCTAAGTAACTGATCTTAAAAAAGGAAGGAGTTTTCAATTTTATAGTCTATATTAAAGTGGATAATCGATAATTGATAATAATATACAAAATTCCATTATTTAGTCCAGGTCCTTCAGATGGTGTCAGATGTGGGCTTAGAACCTGAGGGGTAATAAATAAATAATCCATTTGATTCACTATTACTAATAAAGTTTTTAAATAAAATTTCCACTGAGTTAGACAATAAAAAAATAGTAGTAGCAGTGTTTGTGGATCTTAAAAAGGCGTTCGATGTAGTTAGTATAGAGGTTTTATTGAAAAAATTAAGAGACATGGGCTTAAGAGGTGCTATGTACAAACTTATAGAATCTTATTTAGCTAATAGACACCAATATGTCAAATTAGATGGTTGCAGTGGCATCTCAGAGACTGGTGGAGTGCCACAGGGTTCGGTTCTTGGTCCTTTGTTGTACTCCTTGCACGTCCTTAGTCTGAAGCATGCTGGTCTGAGAGCGCTATATTTAACTTTCGCGATACTGTCTTACTTTATAGTGATGTTAATGAATACAATGAACAATGTATAAATATTGATCTTCAACGATATTCTAGGTGGTTATTATGTAATAAACTTAAAATTTATATCTCAAAAACTAAATATATGCTATTTAAGCAAAAAATAAATTAATTCAGGAACCTACTATTACCTTAAACAATGCGAATATCGAGAAAGTACCATCAATAAAATAACTGGGATTAATTTTAGATGAAAACCTTAACTGGAAAGAACATATCAATCAGGTGTTTAATAAAATTTCTCCCATTGCACACGGACGACTTATACAGGGAATTGAATGTTGGACAGTTAAGTAAATTAAGAGATCTGGAGCTATATAAGTATATGTATAAAATTCAACCCCATGTATCAGGCGGCAAATGTATATAATAACTTACCAGAACATATTAAAGCTGCTGATAGGGTTACAAAAATATTGTTGACTAGACATTTAAAATAAAAGTTATATAGGCATCATTTATTTCGTTAGCTACTTTTGATATGTATGTATACAAGAGGTTTAGGTTGAAACTTTTATACACTGTTGTTTGTTTTTGGTTATTATCCTTGCTACCAGTGTCTTGAACACTGATTAAAGGATCTAGTTTCTAATAATTTTGTTATATAATTTGATTGAATAAATAAATTGTTTCAAAAAAAAGTATTATTATTATTTATAAGAGAGATAACGGGAGCAAGAAAATTTTAATCATCTACATCCGTTATATCACAAAATATATCATTGTCCTGGAAAATAAATTACCCCGTATCAACCCTACGGAGATCGTACGTACACATCCGAAGTTACAGTACACATACAAATGACACAACTAGCTATGATCAATTTCAAAACTCTTAACCGCGGGCAACATGGCTCCTAATGAATTACATCAACCCTTCGGGGGTAGTTTTCCAAATGAAACCGACACAACGGTGTCAAGTGGCGAGCACGTACGCAATAGGGCCGTCCCTTTTGGTTTGTCACCTCCGTCATGCTTTGAAATTGGAGGTGAGACTTTGTATAATTTGGCCTTATGGATTTAATTCTATTGTCTGTCCTTGTTGTGTTTTAGCCCTTTTATGGGATTTTGCGAAGCGTATTACGGATACAGTATGATTGTGCCTATACTTCTGGATGGTTTAATAAACAGATTTGGGCTCTACATTCCTAGTAAACCATTTTTAGGAACATCAGAGACCGGTATTAAACATATTTTCCATTTCCTAAAAAATCAAACCTTCAATCTCCTTCTAAATGAGACTTTTTAATAAAAATCACCCCCTTGTGACGGAAGAATGGGGAACCCACGCACGACTACTTAATACCATTTGCATAAATAAGTAGACAGTATTTTTGGGTAAATATAAATGGAATATTGTATCTTACGATTTACTTCCATTTCCTGAAGGAAGTTTTGGGGTTTGCATGGAAATTTAAGCAATTGGGGGTTGAAAACATGGTGCGTGATGTACATTGGACTGAGATGAAATGAAAAAGAATTGCCAGTAGAACATTTTTAAATTCAAGGAAGTTTCTACGAATTTATAATCACTTTGCGGAAAATCCTTAGAAGCTAGTGAATGATTTTAACAATCATTTGTTAAATGAAAGTCCAAGAATGATGAGACATAAAACTACACTTTTGAATGTAATATTCCGGATAATGGCCAATCAACGTTTTTACAACCTGTTACTAATAATGAATTATTATTAAATCTAGCGCAGAAATTAAAAAACAAATACAATAGCGGTAATGAAGAAATCCCCACAAGTATTGTAAAACTCTCTATTGTGAAAATTGTTAGTGTAAACAGATTTAATGAAATATGGTGCAACATAAAGTTGCTAAGATATAAAAAAGGATGCCCAAAGGATTTAAATAATTTTAGACCTATAAGTTTACTTCCTAGTGTTTCGAAGATTTTCGAACTAGTAATATGTTATCGATTGGTTAATTTCATGAATAAATGTCAGGTTTTCTCCCATACACAGCACGGCTACCTGACAGGTAGGTCCACCACATCTGCCATTTTTCAGTTCACAAAAGCTATTTTAGATCAACTAGGAAATAAAAACCTGGCTTTGGGTTCACGGACTTAAGCAAAGCATATTGATAGAGATTGCATAGATAGGGACTTGTTATTGTTTAAACTGAATAGATATGGTATCAGGGGAAATGCATATGCGTGGATAAAGTCTAATCTGTCAGATAGAGTGCAAAGAGTAGTGTTTCAGGATAGTAACAAAGAAATCAAATGTGATTTACAAGAAAACAGTATTGGCATAGCTCAGGGGAGTATACTGGGCCCTATACTATTTCTTCATTATCTTCTTAAATGACCTCAGTAGTATAGAGAACAATTTTTTTAATAACAAATTATGCAGATGACACCAATCTTCTTGTTTTGGGATCAAATATCCTGGAACTTATTAATGCAGAAACTGCTTTTGTCATAACTAGTAACAAATTACTTTTAAATGACGAGAAAACTAAATTAATCATTTTTAGAACTAAAAAAAAGAAATTAGATAAACCTAATAAAATGAATTTGTGTGCCAAACAACTTATTCTGGAGATGATACGAAATTTTTGGGTATTACTATAGAAGAATTTCTATCATGGGCCAATCATATTCATAGTTTGTGTCTAAAACTGGCTAGTATAGGTTATGGAATAAAAGTAGTAGCTAATTATATGAACTTTGACACATTAAAAATCTTGTACCATGCAAATTTTGAATCCGTCCTAAGATATGGCATGCTGTTTTGGGGAAGTAGTTCTGAACTACAAAGGGTTTTTCTAATACAAAAAAGAACAATAAGGATAGTCAATAAAATTAAATTTATGGATTCCTGTAGAGGAATATTTAAAAAAAATGAATATGCTTACAGTGTATGGGCTTTATATTTTTGAATGTTTAATGTTTTTGTTTAAGCATAAGGATATCTTTGAAACTGTAAATATACGTTGTAATATAACACAAGAACAAATAACTTAGTATACCCTCGTCACCGTTTAACTATAACAGAAAAAACCCATATTACATGTGTATCTATAAATTAATTACTAGCTTGTCAAAGTGGAAACAAACATTAAAAAAAGTGTTAATAGACATTGAATATTACTCAGTAATGGACTTTTTGGATAAGAAATGGTTAGATCAAACCTGGTGCTTGGTTAAAATAGTGGCGACATCAGGCCATAAAGTTCAAAGATAAATAGTGAATTTTCTCTTTCAATAACACAGTGTAGCAAGTTGTCTACATGCACAAGGATGTAAATATAATTAGTTATTTCTATAACATCCTGTATAGAGGGTTTCAGGAAACAGCATTGAATAGAAATCGCCTTAATCTGGAAGTACGTTTAACATGAAATACCTGCTAGTGACGAAAATCTACTACTAGGTCATTTGCTTTACTGCAAAAAGCAGTATTACATAAAAGCTTGTTTTTCTCACATCCAATTAAATGAATCCCGAAAATAGCGACAAATCATCAATTAAAACCCAGAGAAAGTCCGTCCAAGAAGTTCCTTAACAAAAAAATTCAATTAGCGCCATTGAAAACAAGAAACAAACAGGGTGGAAATCAAAGAAACCGAAAATCCTTTCGGCGCTATCCTGGAAACGTGACGACCATAAATTATCCTTTTCGGGGACTTCGGGCAAAGCGGGAATTGTAGACATGAGTTGTTTTTTAAAAAAGTTTCTTGCTTAACATAGCAACAGTTTTTTAATGAATAAGTTTAATTTTTCGTAACGTATTCAAGAAAACTAAAATACTACTGTATGGAAAATAAACTGCTGCACATAATTATCGTTAAAAGAGCATTTTTTAGTCAAATTTCATACCGTGTAATTCCTGATATACTGAACGCATTTCAGGTCACATTTCGAAAGGTATTTTCATCCTCTATTGAATCATTCGTAACAACTTCTTAGATTTTGACCGGGGGCTATAATATAGGGTAAAACAAAATGTCGTGCATATATACCTGTTATTGTTACGCTTATAGTTTATTAAGGTTTTACGACTCATGACCCTCAGCTGTACTGTCAGGCTTCAAGAAACAGAGTATAGCAACAGTTAACATTATCATAATTATTAAAGCTGACCATTTTTTAAGTCGTAATAAATTAAATATTAATAATGTATTACGTTCTCAAAATTAAAACAATCAAATTGAATTTTAAAATCGTGGTACATAATACCTACCCACGCTTACTCGTATATTTTCTTTTCGTATAAAAAAATATCTCCCCCTTTCCGAGCCATTGTCTAAGCAGAACAGCACCTGAACTCGTAGCCAATAATAGGACTCCATTAATCTTTAGCTACAAGGGCTCTTCTGTGATCAACACAAACACAATGATGGAGCGGCAGAAAAGACATTAGTGTTTTAACTGGCTTCGTGTTTATCCTATCGTAAAAACAGTCTATAGGCTGAAAAGGTAGACGATGTGTATAAAGTTTATTATTGACAGGGCGTTATCAAAATACTTTTAAACAATGGTAAAAATTAACTTGAGGAATTTCGCTTGTGCCTCAATATTTATTTGATGATATTTAATTAAAATTTAAAAGCCGAAAGCCACGTCTCTCTCAGCGATAATTATAATTTCCCAACAATGCACAATTTTTGAATCGGTACTTTTAGAAAAGTCCTTGCTTTATATTTGAAGGATTGAAGGACTCACTTCCTTCTTTTTCTACAAAGCACGTCTTGAGACTTATTTATGGAGTGAAAAATTATATGAATGGTTGCAAAACCCATTGTGGTATTAGGGAATAAAAGAGGCAACTGCAAACGAAATGGAATAAGCAATGAAGCATTTTTCGTTCAAATGACTGCAGTGGTTTGCGATAATAAATAAACATAACGTATTTTAATTGATTCAGCCGATACTAGGTGGAAGTCCATAATTATTATAGTATTATGGCATACAGCGGCGCACCCAGGATTTTATGTTAGGGGGGGCCCGCTAACCAGTGCCGGAAACAAATTTTTTAATAAACTTTTAAGTTACGCATTTTTCTAGAACTTTGGAGCTTTTTTAACAGGTACTCTTGGAAGATCGCAATAGCCTAGTTCAATCGAGGTAAATATCTTTAAAATATCCACTTTAATAATTATTCCGGATATAATACCACTCTTTTTACCAAATAAAATATAGGTAATAGTAATGACGACATATCCATAACACAAATTTATTTATTTAAAAATATAAATTAGTACAAAGCACAACAATAAACAATATTTTATAAATAATAGAAACCAAAACTTTTTTATAACACCTTTGCATTTGTTAAATATGTAAATCTAATTTTCTTCGACCCTTAGAAAGTTTATTTAAAATGTCTTCGCAAGAAACAGGAACATTCTTATGAATAAATAAATTTGCCAAACCATTAAGTCTTACTTTCCCGGTGGAATTTCTTAAAAGTACGATTTTAAGTACTTTAATGTGGAAAATGACCTTTGATAGGTACTGGTGGTGAAGGGTAACAAAAATTTGCAAAAGTTTTTTATATTGGGAAATATCATACATACATATACATACATATTGAATATATAGCTTAAACATATCGGAGGGTATTTCTTTGCTATCTGTAAACTTGTCGTTCCATAATTTAAATTCGCATATTAGAATGCTTTCATTATGAAAATTTTCAAAAAATTAATAATTTGCATAAAAAGAATGAAGGCTGAGAAAGCTTTGCAAATTTTCTACTTGTTTATTGGGACAGGGCAATAAACAGTTAAATAGCAAAATAATTTCCCTGTGATTAATGAATCGATCGTCTAGGTTGGTAATAAGTGAATCTAAGGTATACTGTACAAAAGTAATAAAAATTATATCGTTCTTTGTATGGCGCCTGGAAAAAAGTTTTTTTTAGCGGGTTAGTGGGTAGGATAGTTAAAGTCAATTTCATTGGGGGTTTTGGGGGGGGGGGGCCAAGGCCCCCTTGGCCCCCCCCTGGGTGCGCCACTGATGGCATACAGTAAAACAAAGTTGAACTTGTAAATTTCCACCATATTAAAACAAGATATTATCAATTCTCTTAAAGTATGCCTTGAACAAAATTATTTTGAGTTCAACGACAAAATATACACTAGCATAAATGGTCTAATTATGGGTAACCTTCTTAGTCCTTTCTTGAACTATTCATGGATTTTTTTGGAGATAAAATAACCAATCATCCTCTTTTCAAACAATTTATTTATTGGCATAGGTATGTTGATGACGTCTTAACATGTTTTCTTAGTACTGATAGACAGTTAAAAGTATTTTTAGAATATATTAACAGCCTACACAATAATATCAAGTTTACAATAGAACAAGAAAGTGAGAATTCTATTAATTTTCTTGATTTAAATATTAAGAGAAAAAATACTAGACGCGTTTTCTCCGTTTTCCATAAACCATCTCATACTGATACTGTCATACACGACTCTTCGTGCCACCCTATACAACACAAATTAGCTTCTTTCCACAGTATGATCCATAGGCTAGTAACTCTCCTTCTAAATAAAATCAATTTTCAAAAAGAACTAAGCATTATAAAACAAATTGCAGTTAATAATGGATATAACTTAAATCTAATTGACCAAATCCTAAAAAAGAAAACTTACAAAAAGGCTGTTGACTTAGTTTTTCCTAGAAGCAACTCTGACCAATTTAAACTTGTCACTTTCTTTAGACAACCTAAAGTCGCCACAGTGGTTCTTTTCCCGTGCGTCATCACTTTTACGTCATCAAAATCGTATGAATCAAATCAAAATTACGAGACGAAAAAAGTCAAAACTAAGTTAAGTTCATAAAATGGACGTGCCTGCCTACCGTTTGACGTACCTACATAATATCACGAAAAATTATTATTTATTTTAAGTTTTGCCCGGCATTCTCTATTATCTAAAAGAAATTGACAAACAAATGTTTATACATTTAATACTATTTTTAAAGCTTAAAATCTACAAAAGTTTGGTGTTTTATTGACTATTAAAATCGCAAAAGTCAAATTTTTAACATCCTTTCATTTAAGGGAATTTAGCCACTGCCGTAAACGTTTCAAAAAACTTTCACTGTTAGAATATTTAAAATAAATAAATTAGTTATTATAAAAATCCATAAATACTTACCGCCAAAACAGATGGTGGGTATAATTACCTCTAAAAAGAACAATTTTTAGAAACAGGAACAGTTCTAAGGCACACAGATTTACAAAATACGAATTAGATTGGCAGATCAAAATAAGGTTGACAATGACGTTCTAAAATACAACGGTTGTCAACTAAACAAATAAAAAAAGTAATTAACTGACGTTTATAGTTTTATCCTTGTCTAGCACGTTATATTATTGCGGAATTTTGGAGACGTTCTTTTATGCTTTTATTCAAACTTGTTACTGTAATAAACAAGGATGCAGAGTTATTAACCACGTCGAGTCCTGATCGTTGATTGATGACGCACGGGCAAAGATCCACTGTGGCAACTTTAGCAAAGTAATTGGCAGTTTTCTTAACAAACTTGATATAAATTTGTGTTACAAAACTAATAACTCTTTAAGTAAATTTATCAAAAACAATAAAACTAAAAGCGATAAAAACAAAAAATCAGACGTCTATAATTTAAAAGGTAAAGATTGTCCTAAACCATACATACATTGGCCAAACGGGTAGATATTTCAACTTAAAAATACAGGAACATTACAACAGATTTCTAAAAAATAAACTATGCTAACCATTTACTTGATTATCAACATAATTTCGATCCTTCCTTTAAAATCTTACATACAGAAAACAAAGGCTTAAAACTAAATTTGTTAGAATCTATCGAAATAGATAAACTTAAAAATACGGACCTGTTACTTAAGGTTGAATTCTCAATGTCATTCAATCTATTGCCAACCTATAACCTATTTTGCGTTGATTTTTTGAGTTTATTATTTTAATAACTAATATTTAAAGAAAATCAATATCGTCGGTACATTATTTAGGTAGTATCTGATATATTACAAAAATATCAATTTATTTCATGGCTAATTTTGGGAGAATTGTATAGTGAAAGAACAATGATTGACAATGACATAATAATGTTAAAAAAAATCTTAACCGATATTTTTCGCTATACAATTCTCCTAAAATAAGTTATGAAATTCCTTGATATTTATTAAATATGTCAATTATTACCTAGAGAATATCAAGTCGATACTGATTTTCTTTAAATTTTGTATAAAAGCTAGAAAACATAAAGAACTCTACGCGAAATAGGTTATAGGTTGGCAAGCATGTTGATACTCCTACCTTAATGATCAATTAGATTTAAATAATTCACCTTTGTTAAACTTATTCTGTTGGCCATATACTTAAGATATTTTAAATTACCCATATTGTATCTTATTTAATTTTTAACCCCTCTGTTGGATTTTCCCGCTATTGTAACCCTTTCACTGTTTTATTTACATCTTCAATAATTAATATTTTATTGCACCCCAATTTTGATTTTTCACATTTATTAAATCATTGTCATCTGACGAAGCTAAAGTGTTAGCAAAGCATGTCATTTTTCTAGTTAATATAGTGGAAATTTACAAGTTCAACTTTGTTTTACTGTATCCCATAATACTATAATAACGTATTTTGAATATTTGCATAAAAAGTATACTCAACTCATTCACATTTAGGTTAGGATCTGTTTACTAGGAAACTTAATAAATAATTGTATTTTACGATATAGGTATTATTCTGGTCCTCCCAGTACAATAACTTGGCCGCAAACATCAAATCCCAATTACTTGTTGTCAAGAGCGTTTCAGAAATAAAGGTTCTTATCAAAACAGCTCAATTTAACAATAACAGAACTGTTGAACTGTTCCCCAGAGCCCAAACCTTTTAAATACCTTTAATAATAGCCCAAAACCTTTCAAGCAAAGACATAATAGACCTATTTAGGGGGTCTGAAGTGGTTTTGTGCTAAAACTACATTCGGAGAATTTCTTTTTCAATGAAAATAATACCGTTTGGTCTACAAAATCGGCCTGAAGTAGTGTTAGAAAATATCGGCTTGATCGGACGCCGAGTGATCGTGTACAGGGTGTAAAGATAAGCGACAAGTAGTACCTAAAGAAACATCTGCAAAATTTCTTTAAAAATTAATAAGAAAAATATTAACTTTTTTTAGTTACCCTGTATTAATATAAAATATATAAATTATGATAGCTTGCTCCAAGGTAATAAGAAATTCTAGACTATTTCTAAAGTATTCTATCCTGTCTACGACAGTGTCAACAAAAATCCAGAAAAACAAAACGAATTAATATTATAAACGACGAAAATATAATGTAGTGTAAATTAATATTTTGCAATTTGGACACCCTGTATCTCAAAAACTGGTCGGCAGATTTTGTTGTGGCCATGGATACTTTTGATCAGAATGGTATTCTCTACAACATAATAAAAGTTTGGGAAATTTAACCGGCCATCTATTATTAATAATAAACCAATTTGAAAGTGTCTGAAACTGTCATCTAACTTAAATTTGTGTTAGCTGTTAGCCTGAAGGCCGTTTTCCTAGCTTACTCACGAACTATACATATTTCATTATTTAAATTCCAAATTCTCCATTGTAATTCTCCAGCGTTTGCTTTCTGGATACAAGTATACAATCCATATAGTCGGTTATTTTGGCTTCTATTTCGGCCTCTGGCAAGCAAAAACTATATTATAGACGATAAATCTGGAATGTAATGGAGAAATTCTATTGTATTTGAAGCAGGTTCAACTCCGATACGTTCTACATGAATATTAAAATCGTATCAGTTCAATATGTATTTATTTCTTTAATAATTTGCAATGGCCTTTAATCTAAGAGAAAATAGCTATCAAGAAGCACAAGGTAACGTAGAATGTAACGATAGGTACGGCTTGTTGACGACAGATAATTTCGTACACTAAACTGTGATACTGTAAATGCAAATTTTTCACCTTTATTACCTTTGTAACGTGTTAATTGTTATCATGATATGTGTCAAAGTATTGTCATTATCTTATTTGATTTAAAAATGCCTCATTTAAGTATTATTGAAAAAGCAAGAATAATATGTTTAGTAGAAATAGGGTGGTCTTATGGAAAGAAGAAGAAGTACTGTTGAAGGAATTTTAAAAAAATGTCGCTATCATCAAACACTTGAAAGGTCTGTTGGGCCTGGTTTAAATAATAGAAAATCATAAAATGAAGAAGACCGAAATTTAAGGCAAAATCCATTTGAAACTGTAGAATCCGCTGTGCACATAGGTAACAGGATTCCTTGCTTCATCTAGAACTGCGCAACGCCGAGTAAGACAATGTTCCGAATTAAGAAATCGAGCAGCTGCATCCAAACCGTTTTTAAAAAATAGTGATAAGGAACAAAGAATTGGGTTTGTTATGCAATATTTACTAGAAAATGTTTTTTTTTTGACAAAATGTTATATTTTCCAATGAGGAAACTTTTCAGTCTACATATAATGAAAGGATTCGACAATGTAGACCACCAAATTCCCGATATGAGGAGAAGTATACTCAAAAAAAGCAAACCAGTAGATGTTTATGTGTGGGCATGGATAAGTGTTTACAGTGCAGATGTATGCTGTAATATTGGTGGAACACTAAACAGTAATATAGATCTTCAGATTTTGAAAAATGTTTTTTTTCCTTCTGCCGCGATTGTTTTTGAAGGAAATAACATTATATTTCAGCAGGATAACTGCCCTGTGCATACTGCAAGAAATATAGGAAACTGGTTTAGACAAAACAACGTAACATGTCTGCCTTGATGCTCAAGAAGTCCTGCAATTGAAAATGTTTGGGTATTAATGACAAAAAAAATGTACAAATTAAATTTTAAACCACAGAATGAAATAGAGTTATTTAATAAAATAGAAGAAATTTGGGAAGTGCTAACTCCGGATTACACCAGAAGTATTATTTTGCCAATGTCAAGAAGATTACGATTAGTGTTAGAGCCCAATGGCGCAGCAAATAAATATTAGTATTTTGTTTGTTGTTGGTTAATAAATTTACCCTTTTTGGCTTTATACTTTTGTAGTTTTCCTGGTACTATTTATAATTTTCTTATTTGACGGCTGTAATTTAAATACAAAAATATTTAGAAATAATCATTATTATTTATGGTAAAAAATCGTACATACAATAATTTACAGCTATGTATATAGCTATTTATATCCAGGTATAAGCAGCAAGGTGAAAAACCCGTTTTACCCAATTTTGTTGTAATTGAGTTATGTATGGGTGGAGTGTACGAATTTATATGTCATCAACTGTACTTAGGTACTTTGCAAAGTATAATACATCTAAACCAAATATATACGAAAAAGCTTTCACTACTCCCAATATATTACCAAACAACTGGCCTTAAAATTCAAAAACCATTAGTTTTTTCATTTCGTTTTACCCCATTTTCAGTGGCGTAGCGTGGTTGAAGGGGCGGAGGGGGCGGAAGCTTTAAACGTAAGGGCGTAGAAATTTTTTATGGGGAGGGGGGGCGCAAATAGCGCCGCAGGCGAAAAATTTTGGGTGCCACGCCCTTTTTTCGATGATGTTGCCTGATTTTCAAGTAGGAAAAATATAAAATACACAAGATCCTTAAGAAAATTACCAAAAAATTGATCAATTAAAAAAAAGTGCTTCGTTTTCATAGCTCATTATGGGTCCTGGGGGAGGGGGAGTAATTACCTCCTTATCTACGCCCTTGTTCAGAGGGCGCCTCACTGCTAATGTATAATTTCGTTTATTAGTAAATTTTGGCCTGAGAAATAAAGTTTTTGTTTCGCCATGTCTAAAATGGTCACATGAAAACAGAATATGTTTACGACAAGGGGAATTTTTTTAAAACTCTATAAAATATTTTATGCATAATACATAATAATATGAGCATATTATTCTCATTGGCGACAATAACACACTACTTTTAAAAAGATAAAATTTAGTCTCTAGTAAATTAGAGCTTCAAGCAATTTTTAATTGTTAAAGCAAAATAACTGAACGAAAAAAAATTATTGATGGTGGCAAATAATATTTTAATTATAAATTAAATCAAGTAGTAAAAATAAAATAATAATAAGATGAGAGTTTTGTTATATAAATATTATTTATATTCATAAATATAGTAAATTTTTTCTTGCTGCGATAGGTAATATATTATCAATTATTATCATGTGAAGTGAAATTGAAATGGGAGAGTGGGAAGGGGCGCCGTTTGGGAAAGAGCTCAAAGGGCGGGGGGGGCGATCGCCCCCCCTGGCCCCCTGCACGCTACGCCACTGCCCATTTTGTTGTCTGCACCCGTCTTTGTCAAAATCCGGATTTCGTTCTGTCTGTGGTTGATTGTTATTTCCGTTTTCGGGAATACCGTTTTGATTTTTTACACGCCATTAACTAATAAGTGATTAGTGGTTATGTCTGTGATTTCGTTTTGATTTGTAGGTGATTTTTCAGTGTCACGCATATTATTATGCGTCTTTCATTTTGAGGAAAGATGCAGTACAAATTTTACTTCCTTCTGTAAACGAATTTACCATACAGGTGCAGCTTAGTTGATGAACGTACTTTAGTTCACAGGAACTATTCCTTATAGTTAATGAATCAACTATTAGGTAGTTCTAGTTCACCAGTTCGTAGAGAAGCAAACGGACTGTGAAAATGAACGAATCTGTTTGGTAAACGAGAACCAATAAACTAGAATTCTCGACTAAAATTTATCGATGCTTTATACAGGGTTGCCCAGAAGTACGGAATAAAGTTAATATAGCCTTAACCTGTAATTTTTGGGAAAAACGCTCGGACACGTCAATTTAGTTTTATATATGCCCAGATTTTGATGTTATTCGTTTGTTTTTGTATAGACATTTGTCAATGATATGACGACATCGATCTTTTTTTTAAATGGAAACATACAGCTTGTGATACATTATTTGAAAGCTAATATCTCGTATAGTGTGCTCATAAATTTTGGCGCGACTCTGTCAAGCTATTTCAAAATGGCCACTGTTAAATTTTTTTTTAAAATGTCTATTTAAATAAGCGGAAATGATAAATAATTGATGTTTTTTTCACCTTTCTAGGTAAGAAATCTTCATTGTTTCACGTTCTATTTTGTGACATAGTGAACTTGTAATAGTAAGTTACAAGACCAGAAAGTAGTGGTTTTCAGGTCGAGACAAGCATTTCCAGGGCGAGCCATAGGCGAGTCCTGGAAACTTGGAGAGACCTGGAAAACACTAATTTTCGGTTGCGTGACGTACAATATTTTTTTTAAGACCGACACTTCGATATATTTTATAATCTACGCGAAACAAGTTTGACATAAAGAACAAAATTAAAAATAAACGAACTGTCACTCGACAATACATCGAAATGTTGTTATCATAATAACGAAATCAAGGTATCTTGTATTATCAAAGAGCGATTGGAAAAACAAAAAAGTGGGTGACAGTGACATAGTGAACTTGTAATAGTAAGTTACAAGACCGGAAAGTAGTGTTTTTCAGGTCGAGACAAGCATTTCCAGGGCGAGCCATAGGCGAGTCCTGGAAGCTTGGAGATACCTGGAAAACATTAATTTATGGTTGCGTGACGTACAACATTTTTTTTAAGACCAACACTTCGATATATTTTATAATCTACGCGAAACAAGTTTGACATAAAGAACAAAATTAAAAATCAACGAACTGTCACTCGACAATACATCGAAATGTTGTTATCATAATAACGAAATCAAGGTATCTTGTATTATCAAAGAGCGATTGGAAAAACAAAAAAGTGGGTGACAGTGACATAGTGAACTTGTAATAGTAAGTTACAAGACCGGAAAGTAGTGTTTTTCAGGTCGAGACAAGCATTTCCAGGGCGAGCCATAGGCGAGTCCTGGAAGCTTGGAGATACCTGGAAAACATTAATTTATGGTTGCGTGACGTACAACATTTTTTTTAAGACCAACACTTCGATATATTTTATAATCTACGCGAAACAAGTTTGACATAAAGAACAAAATTAAAAATAAACGAACTGTCACTCGACAATACATCGAAATGTTGTTATCATAATAACGAAATCAAGGTATCTTGTATTATCAAAGAGCGATTGGAAAAACAAAAAAGTGGGTGACAGTGACATAGTGAACTTGTAATAGTAAGTTACAAGACCGGAAAGTAGTGTTTTTCAGGTCGAGACAAGCATTTCCAGGGCGAGCCATAGGCGAGTCCTGGAAGCTTGGAGATACCTGGAAAACATTAATTTATGGTTGCGTGACGTACAACATTTTTTTTAAGACCGACACTTCGATATATTTTATAATCTACGCGAAACAAGTTTGACATAAAGAACAAAATTAAAAATCAACGAACTGTCACTCGACAATACATCGAAATGTTGTTATCATAATAACGAAATCAAGGTATCTTGTATTATCAAAGAGCGATTGGAAAAACAAAAAAGTGGGTGACAGTGACATTAGAGACCGGAAAAGTGACATTAGAGTCCGGAAAAGATTTTTCCGGTCTCTAATGTCACTTTTCCGGTCTTGCGATCGGAAAAACGTTATTTTCTAGCCGAAAAATTGTCCAGAAAGTGTAAATTTTCTGGTCGGTTTAAAAAAAAACTAATTTCGGTATTTCCGAAGTATTATTTTACAATTTTCTAAACAAAAATGGTTTTGTCGAAAAGACAGCGTATCGAAGTCTTGATATTGTTAGGACATGGAGATAAGTGTGCACTTTATTTAATGCTAAATATTCGGATAATCAAATTTCACAGGACACTGTTAGTAAAGTATTCCACAAATTTGATGAACATGGCACAATAAACAGGGCCGTAGCCAGGGGGGGTTAGGGGGCTTGTAACCCCCCCGAAATGTTAACAAAATCAAAATAATAATTACTACTGACTCGCTTAATACTTAAAAAGTTTTAATAAATATTTGAACACCAAACTACACCGATTATTACAGTAAAACACCCAATATTCTAAAGTTAACAACAAAACAATTTTATTCCCCGGCAACTCCGGCAAGTTAAACTAATTTTTAAAAATATTTTTGAAGTCCGATCTATACTTTTTTTTTACATTGACTTGTCTACCTTAAATTAATTACTGGTTCATAACAAACGTATAGACGTAAACAAAATCATAAATATTTTCTCTTCTAAGTACAGGAAACTTGATTTTGAAATTTAGTACAAAGTAAGTAGGTAGGTACTTCAGATATTTTTTTTTGTTCTTATTGTTTATTTTTCGTTTTCATTCTTATTCTGTTTTTGATCTTATTATTACATAATATAATTTATTATAATTAGTTATGGCTTAATATAAGAGACATGTTAATTAGTAAAATAAATAGTTTATTATTTATTTTGTCGACCGACCTTTCAAATTTCTTTTAAATTAAAAGAGTGTTTTAAAGTCTGGCATATTGCCGCAGATTAAGCTTTACGGTTATTTTACCCAAAAAAGGGCGTGGCACCCAGAAAATAGCAAAATAGCGCCTTCGGTGCAGTTCCCTTTCGCGCCCTCCCCCCCTAGAACAAATTCTAAATCCGCCGCTGGAACAACCCCCCCCCCCCCCGAAATTATTTTCTGGCTACAGCCCTGACAATAAAGGACTTGCTAAGGAATGGACGGCCACGTGTTTTAGGCGACGATGAAAAATTGGATATTGCATTATCTCAGCAGAATAATTCGCATGTTTCAACAGTTTTATTGGCTCAAAATCATGAAACATCTAGAGGTACTGTTGGAAGATTTTTGAAAGCAGAAAAATTCCACCCTTATAAAGTATATCTTGTCCAAGAACTTTTAGAAGATGACTATGACAGGCGTTTGCTATTTTGCGAAGAAATGTGAGATCGTGAACGCCTATTTAAATAGAGATTTTTTAAAAACTTTTACCAGTCGTCATTTTAAAATAGCTTGACAGAATCGCGCCAAAATTTACGATCACATTTTACGAAATGTTAGCTTTCAAATGATGTATCACAAGCTGTATGCTTCCATTAAAAAAAAAAAAAAGATCGATGTCGTCATATCTTTGACAAATGTCTATAAATAAACAAACGAATAACGTCAAAATATGAGCATATATAAAACTAAATTGACGTATCCGAGCGTTTTTCCCAAAAGTTACAGGTTCAGGCCATGATACAATTTTTGTAATAGTATCATGGGTTCAGGCTATATTAATTATATTCCGGACTTCTGGGCAACCCTGTATATTTAATTTAATCTATTTATTGTGTTTGTTAAATATCCTAGAAACAGACTATGTTAATATAAAGACTCAAATCAAGAACACTACAAAGGAATTTATTTCTTAGTTTCTTCGTCGACATCTTGGGCATTCAAAAAGGCACAAAAGTAATTTGAATTAATGTGTTTTATTCAGTTCAGCGTCGAAAAAAATTTGCATAAAAGCATTCTTGGCACAAATTCGATGTTTTACTATCTATTTAATGTCCGTTGGCCATAACACATAAAGTTGTTTTAAATTGTAATTTAGACAAAATGATGTTCTTTACCGCAGAGCTTTTATGTGAGTTTTGTTGTGATATGCATAAAAATAGGTGGTAAAATATTCTTTGGATTCTTTGTATTCAATTTTATGTATTCCCAAGACGACATAGTTATTATTGTCATCATCGGCATTTATTTCTCTGAATTGTTTTCAAAATATAAATTGAAAATTGTTGTTCATCATTCGTTGGATCATTTTAAAGTGTAACTGAAGCACGGTGACGTTTACAGGCGAAGGGGGGCAAACTACAGAGGGTGCTACATATCAACAATAACAGAGCAAGATATACATCTCATTATATTTATCATAACAAACTGACAAAACCTTAAATGTCCATGCATCAGGTTCGTCGAGAGTTCCTAAAGGAAACCATGTGGAAATATACGCTAATTTTTACTATAGAATAATAAGCGTCAAAAACCCCAAAGAATCATCCCTTTTCGAGCTTAAATTGATTCAATTTGTAACTATTGTGAATTTACCAATGCTATGGAGATGCATAATGCCAGTTTCAAAAAAATTTGTTGGCTGGCAGTCAATCAGTCTGTAAAAAAATTGGTTTAGTGCCAGGGTTTTCGTTTCAAAAGTAAGGTTTTATAAATACGATAGATACGCCACTGCTGACGCAGTTACTGACTATGATGGACCGGTTGTTAAAAAAAACTTGGTTTCCTGGCAACTATTTTATTTGACTTACTGTATCCTAAAGTCAAAAACTTTTTAATTCCATCCCGAAGGACTTGTAACGGCTTCTTAAAACTGGGAAAGTCGTTCTAATTTCGTAAATTCGTTGAAAGACACGATGCCACAAAAGAAACCCCACGACATCAACTGTTACTTAGTTAACGATTACTCTGAAAGACAAAACGTAATTTTACCCTCTAAAAATGACAAGTCCATTAGAACGGCATTTTAAATTTCTTGGGCACGAAACAACAAACGAAATTTTACGTCTCTTACAAAATTCTAACACGGATTTCTACTTACTTGTGTGCATGAATCCCAACCAATTACAGAGTTTTTTTGACGGAATAATATTGATATTAGACAGCTTCGGCAAACACGCCAATGAAATCTTTAAACGTAAATATATACGAAATAATCTAAGCAATTTTGTCAATACTATAACTTGTATTCAGGAGAATATGTATTAGATCATTTTCTTCAGTGTACAGTAAAATAAATCGGGAGAAGTAAAACAGCTTCTATTCAAGAGGATTTCCGACTGGGACTGAGCACAAACTGTGCGTACCAGTGGCGCACCCAGGGGGGGGCCAAGGGGGCCTTGGCCCCCCCAAAACCCCCAATGAAATGAAAAATTATGAAAGTGGATACGTATTTTAAAAAGTCAATTTTCTTAGATTTACCTCACGGGCCTCGTTTGAGGGGGGCCAGGTGGGGCATTTGCCCCACCCCTCCCCCTGGAAGTTGACTTAGTGACAAAAGTTGACTTATTGAGGTTTAACATGGTTTGATTGAATGTATGAATTTATTATTTTGAGTTTTCCTTTATATTTTTGTTATTATTTTGGGGTAGTAAAGACTTATTTTAATAAAAATAAACAGTTTTAATGCCATAACGACTATGAATGTTTGAGAAACAATTTTAGCTTATTAAGTATTAAGCAAAAAATTGAAATTAAAATTAAGGGAAGACCTAAACTCTCGAAATTAACTTGATACATACCACAAAGTGTAAATCTAGGGACTTTATTGTTATTGATAAGTTTGCTGCAAATAAAAACAGATGAATGAACTTTACTTTTAAACAATGTACCCACTAATGAAAAATAAATTAGCCTTTTTATTTTTTATCTTATTTCATTTTCAATAGAATAAGAAGGTAATCATAAATTTTTAAATTATTTACTATAATAATTATTGACCAAATTTGGGCGTGGTCTTAAAAAAATTTCGCCTGCGGCGCATTTCGTCTACAGCAAGTTTTTAGTACACCCCCAAGTTAACAAGTCACAAGCCGCCAATGCCCCCCCCCTAAGAAACCGTTTAACGACTCCCATGACTAAGCTATTGCGATCTTCCCTGCAAGAGTACCTGTTAAAAAAGCTCCAAAGTTCTAGAAAAATGCGTAACTTAAAAGTTTATTAAAAAATTTGCTTCCAGCACTGGTTGGCGGGCCCCCCCCCTAACATAAAATCCTGGGTGCGCCGCTGGTGCGTACCTTTAAAAAAAATTGGTTTGTAGGCGATCAAGTAAGGTTAACTGAAAATTTGCTCCTATTTGGACATTATACCTTGTTTCCCTGTACCGATTAATCAAACTATATCTTTCTCTGATTTTGCAAATTGCAGCTGATTAAAAAAAACATAAAGAAATGACCCAACCTTGTCTTATTTCCTTTAACTCACAATAATAAACTACGTTCAGTAATTCCTTTTCTTTTACTACATAGTTTTTCTACCCAAATAGATTCATTAAGTTAATTAATCACAGACATACTCCCACGCTTTGTCTACGCTCAGACGTGCATTTTCTATTGTAGAGCCTAAAATAGAGTGGCGACTGACAAAAAAGAACGTTAATTTCACCCCGATTTTTCATCCCGTTAATAGATGGCCCGTTTCGAACTAGATTAGGTTAGGTTATTAATTGACGTCATTTGTGGGTATATATTTTAAGTCTTAGTATAGGCGATGACGTTGATGGTTTTATTTGGTTGGTCAGATCAATGACGATAAAGCAAAGATAGGACAAGAATCTCATTCATAAACGTACTTTTGCTCCGAGCCGATATATCAACGTTTATAGAGCACATTCTATCGTACAAAATGGCTACACTGAGCAAAATGATCTAATACCTACAATAGGTTTGCTAATACATAGTTTGCATGGATAGCTTATTTTGTATTAAATCATATTAAATAAATTGCTAGTGTATCAAAGCCGCTTTAGTGTTACATCAATTCCAGATTTGCTAGAACAGTATTTTTATTGGTAGTAATCAGTTCCACTAGCAGCACAGCCTGGTTGAATAATGAACTACTTTTAATACAGCAATTTTGTTAAGAACTAAATTGCATCTTCTCAATGCGACGCATATTGTTCCCGGTAAAGCGCTTTCTGTACCATTAGGAAAGCAGAAGAGCGTCCCCAAAAACGAATTGTATCCGTTGGAACCTATAATCCACAAGACGTTGGTGGGGGTTCGTAGAAATCGGCAATCGCCGCGCGCCATATTATCAGTTTTAACATATTTGTTGCGCATGTCACGTCGTTGTTCGGAGTCTTCTAGCTGTCCTGTCTGAATTTGAATTCTATTGATCGTAGCACCACCTGTTTCAATTAATTTATTTTTACTTTGTATTTAAACTTTGCATGTCAGATAAAGCAATAGAAGATTCTAATTTCGCACAAGTCATCATTAGTATTGGACTTTATAATCTATGGACGAACTTTACCATCTCAGTAAACCATATTGCATAATAGATAATCATATGAAATCTTAAACGACAAGAACAATATCACACTAGAAGCTGTTTAAATTTTTGAGAACTACAGTACTGAATTTTAGTGGTAAGTTTATGCTTTATTAACCGTAGCAAGCAACTATTATTACAAGTATAGTATTTAAAACCAGATTACACCCCTAATAGACCTTGATAATAATTGTGGGTATTCAGAGCAATAATGGCTATAAACCATAGGAGACGATAACTAGAGGAACAAATTCCATCTAAAAGGTATATTGGCAACCGGTTTGTTCGTTGTTACCCAGAGCTTTTTTTTTAATTCAATTTTTTCAACTAATATTATTTTATAAAAATAAAATTTAAATTAAATTTTAAAAAAATGCTCTGGGTAACAACGAACAAACCGGTTGCGAATATACCTTTTAGACGGAATTTGTTCCTCTAGTTATCGCCTCCTATAAACCATTCTATGGTAGAAATAACTTCTATTTCCTATTGGCTAAATTACCGTGATATTATATTATCACTACACCACGGTCTAGCAATTTTCGTTGTCTTACTGTAGGAAAGCGCGTTGCTGTCACATATAGTATTAAACAATTATATAAAGAGTATGTGAATTCTTATAAGGAATAGAAGGCTGTTTTTCTCGGTGTACCCTTTAATTTTAAAATCCCACCCTTAAAAATCCCCAGTCCCTTCTATTAATTACGCAGAATTCATCGCAGATAAAATTTCTCAATTACGAGTTGTAGCGCGTTTTTCCGTTTGTGATTCGGTCCTCCTAAGGGCTACAAAGAACTGGCACGTGATTGGCACGCGACTTTAGGACGTTTCATCCGAGCAAGTGTGATACAGTGATGCCATAGTTGAATTAAATATTTCTATTTCCAGGTTGCAGAAGCAGTAAGACACAGGAATACGTCCCGAAAAAGCTGCCGTAACAACCCTTATCCCGGTTCCAATATTGAAATAATAATAGCTCCATTAACGATTTGAAATTAATAATTTAAAAATAAAATAGAAAAAAAAACGTGCAACACTGCTAGAATTAACTAGGCCTGCTGAGTTTAAAGTCGATGCTATAACATAAAAGACAATCGACGAACGTTGGCCATTGCCGGTTCCTGTTTCTTATTTATGGGACTGCCACGTGGACCCAGCACCATTTTCGGGTCTAAGGGGTGGAATTATCTATGCTAATATAATTTATCTGAAAGATAAGTGCGGTGAAGCCAAATAAAATTGCAAATCTCGTGGTCATATACGGGGTGTTACGGCAACATATTATATAATAAAGTGTCCACACAAATGTCTCAATATAGGTACAGCGGCATGATAAAAATAAGAAAAATATGATCGCTTTTATCACTATCTTTAACACTACTGGAAGTTCTTTACTTAATTGATACCCTAGACACTGTCGATTGGCTCATAAGAGGGCGATTTTGGTATTTTTTTATTGAATATATCAATGATATATGACTTCTACTTTTATCTTCACAGCCCAACATAATGAGGTCATCTTTAGCGAGGTGCATTTTAGATGTTATATCAGCAGAGCAAAATTTTAATTCATTTACATGCACTCACATTTTTAACCTCTTAAACTTAAAAAGCAAATTGTCAGTGCCGTAAAGATTGTGACTTTAGTTTAGAACGTTGATAAGTCGAGAAACATGACAATGGTGCATTTCAGCATTAAAGTGTTAATATTTCGTAAACTGTTGAAGGTAGGTAAAGGGAATGATTTATGAAAAATGTCTACCATCGATTGTAGAAAGTAAAAATGTAAAAATATACAATATTCTTCTGTTTTTTTATAGATATTTGTCAAATATTATATGACGACATCGATCTTTTTTTTAAGTGGAAACATACAGCTTGTGATACATCATTTGAAAGCTAATATCTCGTACAATATGCTCGTAAATTTTAGCGCGATTCTGTCAAGCTATTTCAAAATGGCGACTCTTAAAAGTTTTTTTTTTAATTGGCATGCTCCCAGACGATGGTAAAACCCGTCGACGGAATTCCGAATGGCTTCAGCCGGTATGTTATGTGTCTCCAATCTAATTTTGTGTTTCAAATCTTCAGTATTATTTGGCCTATTTTGGGAAACTTTTTCTTCTAAATATCTCCAAAGAAAATAGTCTAGAGGCGTTAAGTTTGGGGATCTCGGTGGCCATTCAATTGTACGACGTCGTCCAATCCAGTGACCTGGAAATATCTCATTTAAATATCTTTTCACATTGACACCAAAATGCTAGGGAGCACCATCTTGCTAAAACCAAATTGTTTTATTAGGTATAACTACTTCGTTGGGACGTTGGGAAAAATTACAGCTAGAGCAGGCATCAACTCGAAGGTTAAGAATTCCAGGTACCAGTTACAGGTTAAGGCTATATCAATTTTATTCCGGACTTCTGGGCAACCCTGTATATATAAATAAAAGGCTGATCCATTTTTCTATCATAGGTACCTAACCCTGTAGATAAAATTTCCCTTTTCTCGCTACCTAGTGCAAAAAAAATATTTATTACTTGCTACACCACTGACATTGACATCCATTACGATAGAAAATGTTGGCTTGGCAATTTTCAAGGACATGTTGGCAGAAATATGACACATCAAAAAACCTAATAGCAGTTCAAATTTATACTCTAGGGGATGGTTTTATGTATAAGGGTAATTATGACGACAGACTTTGATAATTGAAACCTCTCTTGTGTTTCTTTTGTCACTGGAAACTGTTAATTAAAGTAATGGGAGATGGATTAAACCACTGATTAGTTTATTACTTTTAGAAATGTTATGTATGTCATTTAAATTAATGGATATTTCGACAGTGTGTAAAATAAACAATAGTTCCGTTTGGTTTTATTTTACATTTTTTTTAAAACAAAGTTGTTTTTTCTCTTGCCTTGTTGATTCGTTAATAGTCTATTCTTAAAAGCTCTACTCACACGAACTAAATACAGGGTGATTCACGTTGAGTGGCCTATTAGAAGATCTTGGAAACGAGTAAAGTTATATTTCTAAAAATTTGGTAGCGGGCATGATTGGCTTTGAACTTTTAAAATATTATATTTCGACGTTTGTATCACTTCCGGTTATACCGGAAGTTATGGCCAACTTTGATATTTCAAATGGAATAAGCAATGTTTATTATAACAGATTTTCAATTTAGGGCATAAAAACACAGGTAACCTATTTTTACTCACATATAACGAAAAACGTTAACACAAAAACGCACGTATTTATACCTATTAATAAAAAATAAGTATATCTTGTACTATTTTATTTATTACTTTGCTGTCAAGCACCAACATATCACAATACAAAAGTTGTTAATAATTAGTCATCATTAGACGTTTCAGGTTCCAGGACCAACGGCGGTCCGTCGGAAATCCTTACACCTTTTTCTCCAGGTTCGTGGTCGTCGTCCAGGAGCGATTTAATTTTTCCACCAGTTAAATGATTGATATGGTTTATTATTCCTTGAATATTAGGAGGAACTCTATCAAAGTCATCTTTTGTACAAGAAAGGTAACTGAGAGCCCATTTCAAATGATTATCGCTAACTTCATAACCGGTTGACATAAGCATTATTACGCTTAGTGTCGAAGCTAGCAAGTTTGCCGCATCTTGAAACGGATCTGAAACGGTATTTGTGTCCTCCTCTGGATCGAGGTAGTCATCAAACTCCACAGACCAAGGAGTAGCGGCCAGGGTTTCGTTCACCTTGAATTGTCTTGGAAATGATTCAAGTTCTAGATCAATAGTTTGATCGTTGGCACCATCAATTCCAGCCAGCAAGCTTTTTTTAATTTTTGCGTCAGTTGCGGATGGAGTTGCATTTGTTTTACTTTTTGATGCGGAATTTTTCGTTCTTGATGATGAAGTTTTCGATTTTGATTTAGATGGACTGGCATTTGATTTTGGCGCTGTGTCTGAGGTCGATGGTATCCTTTTCGGACGTTCAGGAATTTTGATATTGGCTATTCCTCCGACCCGTGGGGTTACTGTGAATATTTCCGGATTGGTTTCGTTTATGAAAAAATTTGAAGGCATTTTTTACCGTTTTGCTATTTTTTTTTTAGTTTTTAAGTTCAAATTATAATGATATGAGGATAATGAATGAATATGAATTTAGGTTGTCACTGACATTTATATTTTTTTCTAGAATGAATGTCGAAAATGACATAAGTAGGTACCTATATAAATATTAGGAGTTGCTAGAGAGACTTTTGTGTAGTGTGTATACCTACGTGATACCTGCGCCACGTATGTAATTACAGATACACATATTAAAAAGAGATGAAGATTCACAGGTCTACCAACTTTCCGAATTAGTGATAAAAATAACTAGGTATTCTACAGTACTCTCTCTTTTTTACTGTCACTTAGTCCATTGGGATTATCGACATCTTTTTCATAATAATATGCGGATGACAGAAATTTCTTAATTTCTGACAGTCACATCATGACTGCTATTAAAAGAGCAAATTAATCAATCAGTGGTGGAATTCAGTGACTGGTGTACCAACAATGGGTTGGTCTTAAATATTAGTAAAACCCAATTTAAGAGTTTTTTTCCAATGAACGCCACAATAGGGAACTTGACAAAAATTTTAAATGGGGAAAAAATTCTATAAATCATAAGTATATATTGTCATAAAACATATAGCAGCAAAAAAAACAACATATTTCGTCCCAAAAGACCGCTAGCAAGATTTAAAAAATTCCCCAAAATTCAAATATCCCAAGCGGGTAAAAACGGGTCATGACGTCACGAAGTATAATTCGTGTGTGACATCCACGAAATAGGTTATAGGGAACGATGTTGAGAATTCCACCTTAAAACAACAATACACACGGCCATTAACACACGGCCATCCAAATGCAAACTCGGTAGCTCGGCCACCGGTCAGGATGACGGTTGACGGAAAAGTCATACTTCGTGACGTAATCGGGCTTGGCGCGCTTAAAAGGTCGTTTGAAATGCTTCAATTGTCGTATCTAATGGTACACGATAGTTTCTAATAAAGTTGTTAGAGGGCGCAATTTGTATTAAAAATTATTGTTTTGGCAATAACTCTGAAACGAACAAAGATATCGAACTGCGGTCTTCACATCTTTTCTTGGAAATTTCATCTAATTTTCGATTATGATGTCATAGTTATACCGTATGATTTAAATTTTCGGGATAAAATCGAAAAAACTTTTATTATTACAAATTGCGCCCTCTAGCATTTTTTTGGAGAACTATTATGGACAACTAAATACGATTGGTGAAAGTGCATACATTTCTCTTCCAAACAGCCTTTAGTTTGCTAAAATCGGATAAGTCGTTTATAAGTTACCGCGATTTAAATGATTACACTTTGAACAGCTTCCCCCACTCTTATTAAAGTCGGTACGCCAATGAGCATAAGACCAAAATGATGCATAATTGTCTAAGCTTTAAAATGGTGTTATTAAACATATACCTTAATGTGGAATTTTCAGAGTTATGTAAAATTTTAAAACTTACTTTTCAATTACGCCCTCTTGCGGCAAAATGCGGAACTTAAAAATTATTTCCAGAATTTTCTCATGGCCACTTTAATTATCATTTTTCTTTTCCTGAGTTTCTATGCCCAGTAGTTTCCGAGATATGGCCGCTCGTCGACCTTAAAAAACACCCTGTACATCAAAAGATAACATGGAATGTCATATTAACAATAATTACATTATAACACAAGAACTCAGAGGCATTTATATTTTTCATACTCTTGCTTGAGTGTAGGTCAAAACTATCCTTCTTTTCAGGGAATTGTTTTATATAAAAAGTTTCTGCAACTTTTTGGTGATCAAACTGTCAGTTTTCGAGGTACTTTGCTTACTGTCTTGGTGGGTCAGGCTTTTTATGATGTGGAAGAGTATTTAGCATTGTAAATTAAGTGTGATTGTCTTTGCTTTTATTGTCTTTACTTTTACTGTCTTTCCTTTATCAAATTTAAGATGTGCATTGTTTCATTTTTAAGATATACCTACATATTGACAAGTCTGATGTGCGAATTTATATATATTGTACATGAGCTTGAATGACGAATAAAGATTACTTTACTTTACTTCTAGGAACGACTTATTCTTTTCTCCTGCCAACTGATTAATATGATTCAATATCCATTATATCTTAGGCATTCTTAATTCATCTTAGGTAACTGAACACCCATTTGAAGTAGGACTCAGTAATAGTATCCTAACCTTTAGTCGTTAGCAAGTCAACAGCATCTTGAAAATGATCAGGAATTCATCTTGATTCTTCTGTAGCTTCCGAACATACCTTAAACTCCACAGCCCATGGTATGGTAAAGACAGCTGTTCTTGCCTTGAAATATCTTGGGCGTGTGTCAATAAATTTTCTTGTTTTTCTCTGATTCTGATGGTTTTGGAGTCACCATGAAACCCAACTGCTTTCGAAGCAGATTTCAATTTTATCATTGCACTTTTCTGTTTTATTGATCACTAGCGTATACCCGGCCTGCGTTGCGGCCCGGCATTATACGACGTCGCTTTCTCTGAGATAATACGGCGAGAGAGATACGAGGAGAGATAAATACAAACCCGAACAAACCTCTAAATTTATCAGTGTTTCTCTACAATATTATGCATGTATTATACATAAAAACCTTCCTCTTGAATCACTCTATTTATTAAAAAAAAAAACGCTTCAAAATCCGTTGCGTAGTTTTAAAGATTTAAGCACATATGAAAGGGGACAGACGGGTGACAGCGACTTTGTTTTATACTATGTTAAGATTAAACTGAAGTTAGTTGAACGTCCATAATTGGAATAATTCAGTAGCAGCAGAGGGCCAAAAATTAATTTATTTTACATAATATTATGGTGATAAACAGAATTAAATGATCAACAGAAAAATATATTTTTCAAAAGCAGCTCTTCATTAGGTGCATTATGCCACAGGCTGAACAGGACCTACGCCTCGTTATTTTTTATTACAGCCCCCGTTAGAAAACACGTCATAAAAAATGCAGATCTCCAATAAATATTTTTTGGTGAAATTTTGCACACGACATGGATTTCATTAGGACCGTTTGGGGTCCCGTTTTTCAATGGTCGTAATTGTTACGCCGCGTGCTTGGTCTTCGGGGGGGTGAGTATCTAACAACCCCGTGGTGAGACGAAGGGGTAGTTTGTTTGCGCCAATGGTAAATGATAAAACTGGGAATTTTTTAAAACTAATTTTTTAACATTCAAACTCTTTATCACAGAGCATCTAACGTTTGCGACAATCCGGAAGACCTTAATATTGAAATATCAAACATCAAAAAAGATTTAAAACAGAATGGTTACCCTGAAACCTTTGTAAGTAATACCATCTCAAAATTGAAAAATCGCGAAGTAAAAACTAATACAGAAACGAAAGAGGAGCAAGCATTCCTCACAATATACCTTACGTCAAAGGGATTTCTGAAAAGATTAGAAGGATAACCAAAAACTATAACATCAAAACAGCCTTCGAACCCGGAAATACTCTTAGAAGCTTTCTTACAAAAGTAAAATCCCCCGTAATGAAAACGCAAAAAATTGTATCTATCAAATCCCTTGCGAGTGTGGCGAATCGTACATTAGAAAAACAAAAAGTCCTCTTTCCGTACGAGTTAAAGAACATCTGAAACAAACTCAAAGAGGTGAAACTTCGAGATCAGGTATAGCGGAACATGTATGGACCGACCAACATAATATACAGTGGTCAGAAGCCAAGGTTTTTGACACGGAACAGCACCGGAGAAAACGAAAATTCAAAGAAGCAGCTTTCATGAATCAAAATACCTGTATATTTAGTAAACCAAGTATAGATATCTCCAATATCTGGAAACCTCTTCTTGTCCAAAACCAACAGCTCAAACTGCACACTCCAATAAGCACGTAGACGGAGGCATCAAGCTTCATTGCAGGTGCATAGTATTTAAGACAGTAGCCTTAGAATTATAGTTTAGTTTACACTTAAAAACGGTTAGAGATACAAACTATAACCAAAACGTTGTGTTAAGTGACAAAATAAAAACAATGGAAGTCCGACAAGGTAATTTTTTTGTTAATTTTTAAAATACCGGGTGTTTTGGATAGCTATATATAGAAATATTTTTAAATGCAACAATTAAATACTAAGCGAGAAAATGTGTCATTTGTCTTTTGAAATTTATGGCCCGCCGCCACTGGGGGATTGTCAACACAGCCGCATAAGATAAAATACACTTAAACTTTAAAATTTAATTTGCTTTAACAAATTTCCTATTTTTTCCATTATAATAAAATATAACATGACATTATTATATATAAAAAAAAGTGTATTGGGAGTCATCCCATGTGATGATCCACTGGCGAAAATTGTCTTTCTCTCAAACAAAAACAAGCAGTAACTGCGTTCGCCCTCGCCAGATTACATAGTACAAAAAGTGGCGACTTGGCACACGGTGCATGAATCCTCCACAGACCCATAAATCACGTGAATCAATGGCTCATTATCGCGGCCCACTGGCCCAGTGACACCCTGTATGTGGGGTGGATACGTCAAGAAAAGAAGAAATATGACAATGGTCGTTAACTCCTTTTCGTTTTTGTTTCCTGTACGATGAGTTATTGACGATATTTTTATTGTCAAGAAAATGCATTTTGTTTTTGGTTTATTTCAGAACCCAAATATCACTTTTTTTATGTTGTTAAATTATGTAATTAAGTTAAAACCATGCCGAATTTCAGCTTTCTTTGTTAAAAACCTCGGAAATAAATTGCTACGACAAACGTTCAAATATTATTTCCAATGGATCCACTTTCTTGAAATTTTGCACACCAAATCCCCTATGTAGACGTGGCTTACGTTTTTCGACAAATTTTCTTGAACATTTTATAAAAGAAAAGCAAAAACTATGGAGGGCTTTAGGAAGGAGTCCGATGGAAAATGGCTGTTCTTTAAATTTACGTCCCTGTTTAGTAGTTAGTTCGCTGTTTCCCGGTCGCGGCGCAGTGATCGTCAAGTGTTTGACTTTTTACAGGTTTTGATAGACGTCAGCGGTATTTTTATCCAATAATTAATAAAATAAGCTTTATTAGATATAATATATACATATCTCAGCCTGTAGAGGGTTTTAGTTAACTAAATTCAATAAAACAGTTGATTATCCCATAAGAACCCATGCATTTTACAGATTTAAAGGAACACATGTGCCCCCGACGGCCATTTTTAAAGCTGCTTTACCGATCCAAAACTTTGCCCGAAACCAATGTATTGCGATCGGACTCCTAACCTAAAGCCCTCCATAGCAAAAACCAAGTAATTGCGTTAGTCCAAAAAAATGATAGTTTTTTTATAAACCGAAAACATAACTAGCAAATGAAAAAATACGTATATGCAGGTAGCTACGAAACTATCCCGAAACAGAGAAACATCAGTCCATCATCCGTAATACACTATCAGCTGAACTGCTGGAACAAAGCCATATTTTATCCAGGATGTGGTTTCCCAAGCAGGTGTTTGTATTGTGATCCAGATATTTTATTGTGCTCAAGAGGCATTCTTACTATAACGACTGGCCTAATTTTTAATGTAGAATAAGCAAATTTTGTATGCATTTTAAAAATCGCTATTTTATTCGTTCTTGCATAACAGAGGTTATTCTTTTAAATAACTAACTTACCACTTTACGAGCACCATCACCTATTTTCTCGAGGTCACCTTTCCAATAATGTGATTTGCCGATTCTCGATAAACCGTAAAATTCTGTCCCCCAACGAATGCATGTCATTTTTATGTGGGGTGATATATAGGGGTTGGTTATCAGAGCTATACAAAGCCTAGATTTAAACTATAAGTAAATACGTAACATTGACACATATAATATAATGACTTTTTTCTTGTGCTTATCACCCAAATACTATTATTATACTATATTATAAGTATGCACATACTATCCAATTTAAAATAATAAGATCGGTCGGTTCGTCGTATTCGGTACTGAACCATTGTAATTTTCCACCAGTTACATCATTGATATGGTTTGGTATTCTTTGAATATCAGAAGGACTTTTACCAAACTCATCTTTCATACAATAACTATATACAGTGATGGGCTAAAATATGGAACAAATTCATTTAAAAGTCAGGTATTCATTTTTTGAAAAAAACGCTCGAATACGTCGATTATAATTCTTTCTTCCGGATTTTTTGCCTCAAAAAGAAATTATACCGGGTATGTCAAAAAGTAGATGTAGCAAATTTTTTTTGTTTTTTAAATAGAACCCCCCTATTTTTACTTATTACCCTAATTCTACGTCAAATTCTGCGCATAATTCATGTAGCATACTCTATCCTTATCTCTGATGGATAGGTAGAAGAGGACCCATAGAATGGCCTGCAAGATCTCCCGATCTTACACCCATGGATTTCTTTCTTTGGGGTTATTTGAAATCAAAAGTGTATAAGGATAAACCACAAAATTTGGAAGACTTAAAATTTAAAATTAGATATGAAATTAGGCAAATTAATGAAAATACTGTAAATAATGTTTTAGAAGGGTTTTTAAGTAGATTAGCATATTGTCAAGAAGTTAATGGTTTGCATTTTCAACACTTAATAAACTAATTTTTTAACCTTTTTTTAAAGAATTTTTTTTTATGATGTAATTTTTCTCTAAAACCGTTAGAGATAAGGATAGAGTATGCTACATGAATTATGCGCAGAATTTGACGTAGAATTAGGGTAATAAGTAAAAATAGGGGGGTTCTATTTAAAAAACAAAAAAATGTTGCTACATCTACTTTTTGACACACCCGGTATAATTTCGTGTCCGAGCGTTTTTTCAAAAAATGAATACCTGATTTTTAAATGAATTTGTTTCATATTTTAGCCCATCACTGTATATAGAAGTCCATTGCAAATGATCAAATGTATAAATTAGTGATGGGAACACTCGAGTGAAAAATAACCGATCACTCGATTTTTTTAATCACTTGAATTATTCGATTATCTTCGGAAATAACTCGAGTGACAAAATGAGTGACGAACATATGGTTTTTATTTTTCAACGCGTCTCCAAAGTTGCTGCCCGCCTGTCAATCACTCACTGCGGCCAGAGCCATCTCGTAGCGAGCGGCTACACCGAGTGGTTTTCGGTTATTATTGGCGATATTATTCATATTAAATACTGCATTACGGGTTGCCTGCGTAAGATAATAAATATGATTTATTTAGATTTAAATACTGCATTACGGGTTGCCTGCGTAGGATAATAGGATTTATTATAGTTGTGAGTATTCAGTATTCATAAATATCATGAGTTATGCAATATCGTGACATCTCAAGGTCAAGTGGTTAGTTAAATTAAATTGTAAGTGTAAGATCTGGGAACCATGCCAAAAAATCCACAAATATCTCCGCCACATTTAATAATCCGCAAAAAATCAATCGATTAACAACACCGAGTCAGTTATTCCCAATACAAATGCTGTATATTAACATGAACGATGAACCGCCAATATTAATAATTAATATTAGCATTTGAGTGAAAAAAAATCGATTATCATTCGATTTTTTAAATCACTCGAATGCTCGGTAGTCGATTATTAAAATAAGTCGATTTTTCCCAACATTAGTATAAATACTTAAATACATTTATTTCACAACAAGAAAGGGTAATGCATAAAAAGAAACATAACAACTCATTTCTCCACCAGTATTTCATTATGCTTATTCTTGTGGTTCAGCATCAGCAGATGCCTCAGCAGGTGGTTGTGGTTTCTCATCTTTTTTACCGTCACCAAGTTCAGTGGGTTCGTCGTCATCGTCGAGGAACGACCTAACATTTCCTCCTGTCAACTGATTAATATGATTCAATATCGCTTGGATATTTGGCGGAGTCCTACCAAACTCATCCTTAATGCACCTTAGATAACTGAACACCCACTTGAAGTAAGACTCGGTAATAGTATCGTAACCTTTAGCCATTAGCATGATGATGCTGATTGCCATTGCCAGCAAATCGACAGCATCTTGGAAAGGGTCTGGAATTCTACTTGATTCTTCTGTAGGTTCCAAATATTCATTAAACTCTACAGTCCATGGTATTGCGGAGACCGCTGTTCTTACTTTGAAATGTCTTGGGCTTGTGTCCAATTCTAACTGAATAGGCTCGTCATATTTGGTGGTAACAGTTAAAATACTTTTTTTTGATTTTTCCGAGTCAGTTGTTGAGGCACTATGAAACCCGACTGTTTTCGATTTAGAATTTGTCGTCGCACTTTTTTTTTTTAACGCACTATTTTTTATATTGGAAGCAGTATTAACTTTTGATCTGCTGCCGGTTTGTGATTTGGATGTGACGTCTGCTTTTGATCCATCAGTGGGTGTACCTATTCTAGGGCGTTCTGGACGTATAATGTTGGCTATACCCCCTGCTCTAGGTATCACAGTGAATATTTCTGGGTTCGTTTGGGTTACGAAGAAATTTGCTGACATGCTGGTGGATGTGTTGGACTTTTTTCACTAAAATTTTGATGTGTTCTAAATTTTTGATTTCGGTGACAGATTCTTTAGGTAAAGCGTCAATGTTGTCACCTTAATAAAGGTAAAAGTAATACCTGGAGACTTAAGGTAACTAATTATTAAAGTGAAAGTGTAGATGGGTTAAGGAAGGATAAAAATAATAAAGTACTAGACCAGGGCTGGAAGCCTTTAAAAATGGTAAAAAGTAAAAAAAATAATAGTAGGATGAAACCCATTGGAAAAGGAAGAGAATATAATAAAAATGATAGAAAAAATAATTTACGGGCGATCCGAGGTCGGAAGTGGAAGGGGGTGAGTTTTTATGGGTAGAAAACGATTTATCTCGATTTCCGGCAAAACTACAAGTCCTATGGAAAAACGTTAAATGGCAAAGTTGCAGGTAATAAAAAAATGTGTGAAAATTCTCACGTCAAAATATCTGCTTTTTTAAAAAAGTCGGTGGGCTTTTTGTTCGTTGAAATCTCTACTTTCTGATGGTCTAAAAAAATATACATTACTATGGTAAATGTGATGAAATCACCTCCTTTAATTATATTTAGAACAACTATTTTCGCATGTTTTTTGCGATCTTTAGGTTTTATGGATTTGTAAATTTTTTGTTTATGAATGTAACATGGAGTCTTACGTTTTTCGAGTAATTAATTTATAAATTTTAATAAATAGCTCAAAATTGTAAATAATGATTTAAAAAAAAAATTTCGGATTCGAGTTTGCATTTTTTGAGAACATTTACCATAGTAATGTATATTTTTTTACACCATCAGAAAGTAGAGATTTCAACGAACAAAAAGCCCACCGACTTTTTTTAAAAAGCAGATATTTTGACGTGAGAATTTTCGATTGAAAATTAGGGTGCTTTTTCGATATTAAGTCAAAATAAGGTGAAAAAATAAATATTTTCAATCAAAAAAATTACAGTGTGTTTGGGACATAAAAAGGTAAGTTTGCAAAAAATTTCGTAAAAAAAAATATTTTTGTAAAGGATAAAAATAAAAAACCAAAAACTTGATTATTTGAATTTTTCACATAAATTTTGAGGTTATGTGAAAAAAGTGTAGATACAAAAGTTGTAGATATTTTTATTACCTACAACTTTGCTATTCAATGTTTGTCCACAGGACTAGTAGTTTTGCCGGAAATCAAGATAAATCGTTTTCTACCCTTAAAAACTCACCCCCTTCCACTTCCCGACCTCGGATCGCCCATAAATTATTTTTCCTTTCATTTTTGTTATATTCTCTTCCTTTTCCAATGGGTTTCATCCTACTATTATTTTTTTTGGTTTCAAAAATTATCGACCCTGGTCTATACACCTGTTGTTCCAGTATGAAGTTTCAAAAAGAGTTTGTGCTCCCGAGAAAGCCCCTGCCCCTTGCTAAATATTCATAAAGCAATGACGACCGATTGATTTTAAACAAACAGGATAAGTATCTACAAAATTTAAATTAAGCAGAAGAATCTAGCAGAAAAATAACATTTTCGTTTTGACGGAAAGTAGATACAATATAAACCCACTCTCTCTAAAATCCAGGTTCCTGGCAACAAAGTTTAAGTTTTTAAAGGAAAACATGTCTATAAATTTTCTACCACGATTTATTCACTATTTTATTCAGAATATACATGTGACGGCAACGAATCGCACCGATATGTCTACATCAATCAATCTGTTCGATGGGCTTTCGCGAATAAATAATCATTTCGTATTGGATAAACAGAACATTACCTTTAGGACGTACAGTGGAATGAACAAACCCGCATCTTTTATTTCCTACTAAACATGTACCAGGTTCTCTAACTACATACACCTGGAAACCAACATCTAATTAAGAAAATTGGGGCTTTTCTCATCTAATGACTGCGGCCAAGGAAAATAGGAAACTCAACAAAGTCTAATTTCGGGAAAATACTTATTTGGTGTTAATAAAAGTTTCCTTATAAAATAGAAACGAGGCAAAGTTTGGAAACAGAAAATAAACTTGCAAGGTTGCAGGTTTCTGTTGAATTTGTTGTTTAAGAGCCTATAATACAGTGGCGAAGCTAGAATGGCAAAAATGTCATCTATATTTATACATCTACGAGTATACATAATAATATGTAAAGCTGAATAAATAAAAAAAAAATGTGTTTGGGTGTGGTGGAAAGTTCACGTTTTTCACACATCTGGATAATGGTAAATTCAAAAATGTTGAACCATGAGCCTAGTTCTAGAAGTAGCAAGAAACATAAACATTTACCTTTAGATACGTACAGCTTATCTCCTGCCCAAACAAAAGTTACGTTTTATGGGTGAAAAAATACGTCCGAGCGCATGGCTTGCCGGTGAGCTGCCTTCCCTCTTGGCAGCATCCGGCATGCGCACAAACCTCGTGTTATCGGCCTGTCCTTCTTTAGCGACATGCTCAAAATATACTCCAGAATCGGCTCGGCCGCCATTTTTGTTGTAGTGTTTTAAGGTTTTTTTGTGGATTCCTTGTAGTTTTCTTTGCTATTGTGGATTGTGGGTGTTTGATATTTACGGATTTCTAGTTTTTGTGTAGTTTAGTGAATTGTGGAAACTATGCCACTGAAACCATCTCGAGACGATATTGTGTGAAACCATGCTGAACATAGGACATATTAGTTACCAAAATCTAGTGTTTGAATTGTGGTCAATTTTCTTCTAACTCCCGAAGTTTCAACGAAATGTACACAAGTAATTTAATTAATTCAATTCTTCATGAAAACGTCCGACTTCTTTTAAACGTAGTTGTTTTTTCCCAAATAGAATTATTCAATGACAAAGTTGCAAAAAAGTCCCCTTTTAAATGTTTTTTTCTTGCAGTTTTTTTTATTCGTTTCATTAGAAAGTTGTTGGGAGGTTCGCCAGCAGTTTGGCCCTGTAAAATTTACATAAGAACTTTTTGTATGTATAAATAAGTTTAAAAGAAGCAAAAGTATTGTGTAAATACGACGCGGCCGTTCTGCTTCTTGTTCTTATGATAAAAAGAAAATTGCACCACAATACAATTTTAAAAAATTTACCTACAAGGTTTATTTATTTTTAATCGTACCAGTGATATTGAGTACGCAATAAATGCCTTGAATGGTAGCTGGCGTTATCTAGTACCTACTATGACAGAATTTTTGGGAATTAATTCATTATTTGTATTAAAAATTATTCTTTTGGCACTAACTCTGAAACGAACAAGGATATCGAACTGCGGTCTTCAGGTCTTTTCTTGCAAATTTCATCTACTTTCCGATTATGATGTCATATTTCTACCGTATGATTTGAATTTTCGGGAAAAAACCGAAAAAACTGTTATTATTACAAATTGCGCCCTCTAGCAATTTTATTAAACACTATCGTGTACTATTAGATACGGTGATTGAAGATACTTATTTTTCTCTTCCAAACAAGCTTACATTTAGTAAAATCGGATAAGTCGTTTAGAAGTTACAGCGATTTTAATGTTTACACATTCAATAGCTTCCCCCACTCTTATCAAGGTCGGTAGGCCAACGAGCCTTTAACCAAAATGATGCAGAATTGTCTAAGCTTTTCGATGATGTAATCAGAGTTATACCTTAATATGGGAATTTTCGGAGAAATTTAGAATTAAAAAAAAAAATAATTGTGCCCTCTTGCGGCAAAATGAGGAACTTAAAAATAATTTCCAGCAATTTCTCATGGCCGCTTTTACCATAGAAATTTTTTCCGCAAGCCATACGACTAACCCTTTCTGAGATACGGCCGAGAGCTATTCTTAGTGGGATACCCGGTACATTGAATCGGTGATCAGATTTAGATTTCTTATACTAAAAATACCATACGTACCAAATTTCGTGCAAATCGTGCTGTTATTAAGGTAAATATTTATAAGAACGTTTGAAAAAGTAATATCTTATTTTGGAAACTTTTGAACGAAGATAATTTGAGCTAGACTTCATATTTTAATCCCATAAATTACAGCCCTGTATACATTTTTTATCTACCTATTTAACGATCTCCTAAGTAATACCTTGCGTCCCCTATTTTCCCTAAGTATTTGCTTAATCACCCTCAAAATCGCTACCTCGTACAACTTACAAACTTCACCGTGAGAAAACAAATTAATACCATCTTGTTCGCATTGCCTCGAGATACCACTAAATATGTTTGCAAATTTACATTTTAGTTTCAAACAACAGCATCTAGATTCGCCCGCGGCTAGGGAAGCGGGGAAAATTTGATCTTGCGAAAATTCGCGCCCCGGTGGAATTTTTCCTGTTCCAAATATCGAAAAACACACAGGTGTCTGCTAAAAGCGCCTTGCCTTCGATAAACTGTTTAATAAATATTAAAAGTCGTAAAAAACTGTCGGCCTAAATAAAATATAACAAGGGCACTGAAGTGAAAGAAATAAAAACTGACTTAAATGCATCATTATTTTTAAAAGTACAGCTATAAATTCCTGGAATGTGCTCTTCTTCTTCCAGAATATTTAGAAAGTCAAATGAAACCAAAGTAAGCCAAAACTCACCCAGCTTAAAAAAATAATCACACTCATATTTTTACACCATACCCGAAAATTAAATAAAGAGCAAACTTACTTCCGCGTCCCTTCTTGCCCGGAAACCAAAAGAAACATTTACAGGGTTTCCCAGAAGTCCGGAATAAAAGTTAATATAGCCTTTCTTTTGGGAAAGACACTCGGACACGTCAATTTAGTTTTATATATGCTCACATTTTGACGTTATTCGTTTGTTTTATAGACATTTGTCATAGATATGACGACATCGATCTTTTTTTAAATGAAAACATACAGCTTGTGATACCTTATTTGAAAGCTAATATCTCGTACAGTATGCTCATAAATTTTGGCACGATTCTGTCAAGCTATTTCAAAATGGCGACTGTTAAAAGTTTTTAAAAAATCTCTATTTAAATAAGCGGAAATGATAAATCATTAATTATTTTTTTACCTTTCAAGGTAAGAAATCTTCATTGTTTCACGTTCTGACATTTTGTGACATTGTGAACTTGTAAAATTAATTTAGGTATTTCCGAAGTATTATTTTACAATTTTCTAAACAAACATGGTTTTGTCGGAAAGACAGCGTATCGAAGTCTTGATATTGTTAGGATGTGAAGATAAAATAAGAAGTCAAAGTGAAGTGTGCACATTTTTTAATGCCAAATATACGGATAATCAAATTTCACAAGGCACTGGTAGTAAAATATTCCACAAATTTGGACATGGCACAGTAAAGAACTTGCCTAGGAATGGGACGGCCACGTGTTTTAGGCGACGATGAAAAATTGGATCTCTGCAAAATAATCCGCATGTTTCAAGAGTTTTATTCGCTCAAAATAATGATACATCTAAAGATACTATTGGAAGATTTTTGAAAGCAGCACATCCTGACAATATCAATACGCTGTCTTTTCGACAAAACCATTTTTATTTAGAAAATTGGAAAATAATACTTCGGAAATACCTAAATTAATTTCACAAGTTCACAATGTCACAAAATGTCAGAACGTGAAACAATGAAGATTTTTTACCTTGAAAGTTAAAAAAAACATCAATAATATATCATTTCCGCTTATTTAAGGTTGAATTCTCAACGTCGTTCAATTTATTGCCAACCAATAACCTATTTCGCTTTGTTTTTTTCAAGTTTATTATTTTTTAAACTAACATTACTTAGGTAGTATCTGATATATTACAAAAATATCAATTTATTTCATTGCTATTTTTGGGATAATTGTATACTGAAATAACCATGAGTGGCAATGACATAATAATGTTAAAAAAAATCTTACCCGATATTTTTCGCTATACATACAATTCTCCTAAAATAAGTTATGAAATTCCTTGATATGTCAATTATTACCTATAGAATATCAAGTCGATACTGATTTTCTTTAAATTTTGTATAAAAGCTAGAAAACATAAATAAATCTACGCGAAATAGGTTATAGGTTGGCAAGCATGTTGATACTCCCCCCTTAAATAGAGATTTTTACAAACTTTTAACAGTCGCCATTTTGAAATAGCTTGACAGAATCGCGCCAAAATTTATGAGCATACTGTACAAGATATTAGCTTTCAAATGATCTATCACAAGCTGTATATTTCTATTAAAAAAAAAGATCGATATATATCTTTGACAAATAATGTCTATAAAAAAACAAACGAATAACGTCAAAATGTGAGCATACATAATAGTATATTAAAGTACACGTTTTATAAAGCATCATATTATAGCACGCGTCCATGTTAAAAAACGAGCCGCTTGCGGCAAGTTTTATAACGGGACAAGTGCTTAAAACTGCTTTATATAACACGTACTTTATACTATTTTTTCTAATTTGTAGTTTTTTCAATAAAAAATACATATTTAAAAAGAAAATAAATCCTTCAAATTTTGTAAATTTTTATGTCTAAATGTTATGTTGGTAATACTATTTTTTATCATAGTAGCCTATGGACAATAAAAATTATTTTGCGAACTGTCATTTTTTGATTTATTCACCCATTTTCACCATGAGATTCTAAAGTTATTTTAGCGATATGAGATTTGAAATTGGACGGGATACGTTGTGTGATCCTTGTACATTCGGTACATATACAGAGCGTTCGGAAATTCGGGCGATTTTGCTACTTGTTTTCGAATTTCAAAAGACGTGATTTTACGTCACGGCATTGCAATTTAGTATAGGGACGATGGAAAATTCAAATAAAGTTGTAGTTAAAATCGACATTGGAAGGTTAGTAGATTACATTTTGGATAGGATTTGGCAGAAAATGATAGCTTGAAGCATCTACAAAAGCAAAATAGTTCTCCGTCAATAAAGTTATTATTTAATATGTGTTTTTTAATGAACTAAAACAATACATACAGATTTGTAGATCTAGGCAACCAAACATACATACGTGGGTTCATGTAGTATTTTGCATATTTGGACTAAAAAATATTAGTTATCTAGAATGCTATGCTAAACGGTGAAAAAAAAACATGTCATGTAGGGCCAACCTTTAAATAATAAAATTCGGAGTTCGAAATAGATCTATTACGAACTCGCTAGCGCGTTCGAAATAGATCTGTTTCGAGACAAAATTAGAAAAAACTAAATTGACGTGTCCGAGCGTTTTCCCCAAAACTGACAGGGTAAGGCTATATTAATTTTATTCCGGACTTCTGGGCAACCTTGTATATTAAAAAATAATAAACGGTGAATCATACCACGACAAGTTGAAAATATTATAAAAATTAATGTATCATATTCAATTCAATTGAAAATTGAATATCTTTAAGTGTAGTTTAAAGAGATATTTCTTTACAAATTCCATATAGAATAAAAGGCAAATGTACAATAATATTTCTGAAGATCGTAATGACTGCAATTATGATCCAGAGATCCTGTATAATTTGTACCAGTCCAGATGTCGTCTAAACAAGACAATTTGTGAATTGCTTCCTCTACATCATGCACTACATCCCCACATTATAATATACTGGGCGTATCAATCAATTCAGGCCAGCTGACAGGTAATCAATATTAAAATAATAGCCATAATGGGGCAGGATAATAATATCACAAAGGAGCTTAAATTCGTATTGTGTTAACTGGCATTCACAGTCGCTTAAGATCGATAAGTGTACGGGATGATGATGGGCTTTGTAGTAAATAAAACTTATTTTGAGTCCATTTTTGGCTGATATTACGTAAAAGGGCTTCTAAAGACGTGAAATTCCATTGAAAATTACATAAATTTATTTTCAACCAATTAGAAGGCTCCTTTTTGTTTACGTTGCTTATAGCAAGGGGAGATTATCGCGATAATTTTGTTGGTTTCTATTAACTTAATGAAATTAATAAGTCATTATTTTTCTGTAAAAAATTAAGTGCTTTATATCTATTGGCAAAAGTCACTCAGAATAAAATCAAAATACATTTTGTTGCTAACATAATTTTTATTGATACTAACCAATTTGCTTTACATATCGAACACCAGGGCTAAAAGAGACACATCAAAAATTTAACTTAACTCATCGGAAATATGTTTTTTTAAGATTCATTTGAAACTATGTAGACATGTAATTTCAGATGTTCTGGTTGAAAACGAATTATTGTCTTTAATGTTCCTGAAATTTTAGTAATAAACCTTAGTTACTAGTTAGTAAAATCAACTTCAATTGTAAAAATATAGTGCGTCATATTTAACTAAACTCATCGGAAATATGTTTTTTTGAGTTTCATTTGAAACTATGTAGACATGTAATATCAGATGTTATGGTTGAGAACGAATTAATGTCTTTAATGTTCCTGAAATTTTGAAAATGTGATTGTTATAGTTAATTAAAAATTATTAAATTTTCTTGAAATATGTGTTACTTATTTCCACACGTCTGTAGAAAAACTATTGTACCTGACACGTGCGGAAAATGTTTTCCCTGCACTCGGCTGCTTAACCGAACTTCGCTACGCGTCGTTCGGTGAACGGCAGACTCATGCGGAAAAATTCATTTTCCGCTCTTGTTAGGTAAATAGCTATTGTAGCATTTTAGCAAAAAAATTACAATAAGAAAAAACTCCAATTTATGAAATTCTCTTACCGAATCTCCAACGCAGCAGAATTAATTGCCGATAATTCTGCTGCTAGGGAGATTATACGTGATAATTTGACTAGTAATTCATCATTTATCTAAAACCATAATATAATGGTAGCCGCATAACACTTCTGATGGTAAGAGCATTATGCCAAGTATAATACAACAATTGCAAATATAATTACTCATAAAACAGCAAGTAGTGTTACCTTTCGAACGAAAACGTTGACGAAATGGAATATTTGTGATCTCTACATTTTAGTTTGATAAAAATAAGGGGAAATCCGGGTAATTCATATTCGTATTTTCAATTTTACAGATGGCCTGCAATAATCGGGTATTGGGAAAATTAACCATAATATTTGCGGTATAACAGTTTAAAAAGGGAACTTTTAGTTCAGCTTCTGGGTTTTTTTTGCATACACTGCAAATCCCAATAAAGTTTTTTTTAATTTTGCGCTCATTATATCACTGTTGTATTTCAATAACCCAAATAATCGCCAATTGAAAACTAATTAGACCACGGGATGACAGGGGTGTTTTCAAGGGGTGTTTTTCATTTTAGTTTTCAGTGAATGAAGCGACGGAAAACACACAGACACACACATGGGTCCCCTTGTTCTACAATGATACCGAGAAGGGGGTTTTAATGAGAATATGATGACTCAGACGCTGATGGATTCTTTTATATTTTGTGATTAAAGTGGACATTTTATTTCTAAATGCTCCATAGCGAAAATGGTGGAAAATTTTAATTGTTTAGATGAGGAGTGGTATTTCCTACGGTACCATAGTAATGTATATATTTTTTTACACCATCAGAAAGTAGAGATTTCAACGAACAAAAAGTCCACCGACTTTTTTAAAAAAGCAGATATTTTGATGTGAGAATTTTCGATTGAAAATTAGGTTGCTTTTTCGATATTAGATAAGTTAAAATAAGGTTAAAAAATAAATATTTTGAATCAAAAAAATTACAGTGTGTTTGGGACATAAAAAGAAAAGTTTTCACCAAATTTCGTGTATAAAAAAAAATTTTGTAAAAAATAAAAATAAAAAACCAAAAACTTGGTTGTTTGAATTTTTCACATAAATTTTGAGGTTATGTGAAAAAAGTGCAAATACAAAAGTTGTAAATCTTTTTATTACCTACAACTTTGCCATTTAACATTTTCCTGTAGTTTTGCCGGAAATCGAGATAAATCGTTTTCTACCCTTAAAAACTCCCCCCCTCCCTTCCCGACCTCGGATCGCCCGTAATTTATTTTTCCTTTCATTTTTTGTTATACTCTCTTCCTTTTCCAATGGGTTTCATCCTACTAATATTTTTTTTCACTTTTTACCATTTTCAAAGGCTTCAGCCCTGGTCTACACGTAGACCACTCGAAACAAGAATTACAGAGCACAGAAGCAATACGGTAAAAGACGAGAGCGAAAAGTCAGATGCAGCTAAGACCATGGCTGGACACGTGGCCATCTTATCACGTGGTCAGAAGACGAAATCCGGCATAAAGAACAACACTGACGGAAGAGGAAGTTCAAGGAAGCTCCTGCTGTACACCCGAACCCAGATTGTTTTAATAAACTATCATTACAACGATATAAGAAGTATCTGAAAACCGAGAATTAAACGCATCACGCATCTTATTCATGCTTCAGTACCTAGCTAGAGTAATTCCTGCGTGTTTCAAAATCTGCGGCTTGTATTTCTTGGAATACTTGCACTTTATAAGGAAATAAATTTAGCTGCTTCTTATAAATAGTCCTGCATGTTCCATAAGATCTTCCCACGTCTTATACAATTTGTTGGCGTATTTTGCATTATTTCACGAACGTTTGCAACAAGTTCTTCTGTTCTTACAGATGGTCTTCCTGCTCCTTTTTTGTGTTGTATAGAACCTGGTTCCCTAAGAACAGCTACGGTTCTTTTCAGGCAGTGATCAAATCTCCAGCAATAAGTCGTTGGAAAAATGTTCGTGAAAATCGTCCATGCACAAACCCGGATTGTATTGCCACTCACCATTTACTCTAACCCCGTTTCGAAAATACGCTTCAACCATGAATGTTTTGGGCTGTTCCGTAAAGCCCATTGTGGAAATTGTTCAAGAAAAATTAGCGATGAATCAAATTACTTGTAACGACTGTCAAAGATGACGGAATAACTGATTGATTGTTAATTCAGGTAGTTACTGACACCCAACAGGTATTAAGCTCTATGGCTATGCATTACGCCCTTAGATGTAAGGCCCTCTTTGATGCAACACGGTAGTTACTTTACTTATTAGTATTCACCTGAAGACGACTGGAAATACTTACCAGTTGAAACGTTATGATGTAAAACAAATAAACCAAATGCAATACCTAAACTCTTCTGCTTGCTGGTTAAAATATCTTAAATTATTTCGCCAACAATTACAAATCTTACAATTTTTCTTAAAATACCATTTTCCGAACTGTAAGTGTGGGTTCCAGAAAGTTATAACTCTTAGTTATGCGGTTGTGTACCATTTGGTAGGGACGTTTAAGCGGACGCATAAAAGGACTTATTAATTTGAGGTTAAGTTACCGAAACTGATGTTGCCAAAGTTTGTATACTTGTGTCCTTTGGTAAATTTATGTATTTCCTTTGGTCTCGGGGTTGTGTTAAATTGTACACAATGAGTTTTAAATTTAATTGCTTATTTCATAGTATTTGTGAGCCTGCGGCCGTTTTAATTGATTGAAAGGAATGAGGAGAGGAACCGAATTTAACTGTTTATTGGAATATACACTACCGGAAAACTACAAGGTATAATAGTAATAATAATAATAATAATAATAATAATAACAATAATAATAAAATAAAAGTTTATTCAAATATTTTTTTGACATTTAATGCTAATATATAATTTTTTTTGTATAAACTATCAATTCCGAACTCAGAAGTAAAATACTTGTTTTGAGTTAAATAATATAATATTTATTTTCAAGAATATATTATTTCATAATTCAGGCACAACTAGATTATAATATAAAACGAATATGACAGTATTTTATTGGTATATTTTATATCACTACAGTATACAAAGATACAATACGTCATGTATATAATATATATATTTATTTATTTTATTCGTTATAGCTTTAGCTTGGTATATTTATTATTTATTAATGACGTTCTTGAATATATCTCTTGGATTGGATAACATCCAATTTTTAATTTTATTTCTATAATTATTTAATTATTTAATTATTTTAATTGACTGTGGTAGCATATCAAAAATATATGGATTGATGTTTAAAAAATGTTTGTGTGCTATTGTTTTGTTTACTCTATTTTTATATGTTTTTTTATGACGAGTTTCATGTGTGTGATTAATATAATTTGTTATATTTTTATTTTTTAAAATATATATTAACATGTTGTAAGAAAGTATTTGTTTAATATCCATTTTTTTTTTTGCTATCTTTAAATAGTAAATCAGAAGAATATTACTCGTCTTTTTCGTAAATAATTTTCAAAATGTATTTTTGAATAGTTTCAATATTATTAAGATAATTCTTATTTATGCCTCCCCATCCTAATATTCCATAATTTAAATGGGTTTGTACTAAAGAATAATACAATATTTCTAATTCTTTTATATTTAAAAATTGTTTAAGGTGTTTAAATTTTGGTATAAGAATTCTTAGTTTTTTTAAAACGTAGTCACTATGTAAAGGTACAGTGGTATTTTATGTGAAAGTAAATAATATGTTTAGTTGCCGCATTAAAGACAACGGATCAATCCGTGTTGTCAGCCCAACTACTTCTTCTGCACGCTCAGCCTTCGCGCTATATCAAATATTTTTAAGTTTTTGTTCTTGGGAATAAACGATTTCCAAACTAAAAGCAGAATTTTACCGTATCTACGCTTACCTGAAAAATTCAGCCAAGTTAGAAAACGAAAACATCATTCATGCTTGTGTTACTTTGTCCATTTCGTATTTATTTCGTTACATTGACGTATTTTTGTTCCTTGTCAATGTCCAATGATCATATCGCTGAGAAGACTTTGTATTATTTCACTGTCTCTATTTGAAAAATGGGTTATTGCATTGCATTGCATTTAAAATATTTTAAGCTATATTATGTAGTTAATTTTTATTGCCGTAAAATTGTAAACATGCTAAAGAAATTCAAAACTTGTAGCAATATTATCTACTCATAAAATTGAAGTGTCTAGACAGATTTAATACGTCGCGTCGCACGCACATTGGAGTATTTGTGTTAAAATACTGGACAAAATTGGTGTATATTTTCTCGTGGTTTCATTTTGGAACCGCGAAACTTGTGGACATTTGACGCCTTGTCGGTTTATGATGAGAGAATGAGATTGATCACCAAAAAAGTGCAGAAACTTATTATATAAAATAATTCCCTCAAAGGAAGGAGAGTCTTGAGTTACACGCAAGCGAGAGTATGAAAAATGTAAATGACTCTGAGTTCTTGTGTTATAACTATGTATATCCGAATTTTTTGGAAATTCACTCTTATTCCTTTTGACATATAGAATCATTGAGTATATGTTATGTAAAGTGGCGGAAGAGTCAAGAGACCCAGATCAACAAATGCCCTTCGACCATGAGCACCCGCCAGGAGGCCTAACATACATCTTATGATTTTTTTTGCATAACAAATGATTTTCCTAGATAAGCCGAACCTCCCCAAAATGTTATCCCATATGAGAGGTGTGATCGAACAAGACGAACGAGTAAGTTAATTTAAGAACATTAATGAAACCGAAGCTCTCAAGTACCTAATTAAAAAACAAGATTTACTTAATTTTGAACTCAAACTGTTAATATGACATATCCTCCCATGTCGTCTTTTGATCTCTAATAATACCAAAGAACTTCGTGGTCGCAGCTTGAGGAATAGATGCACTATTCACCCTAATTAGATAACTTTAATCAATTGTGGCGTTCTTTGGAAAAAACTCATAAATTGGGTTTTACTAATATTTAAGAGCAACCCATTGTTGGTACACCAGTCACTAAATTCAACGACTGATTGATTTGCCCTTTCAATAGCAGTCTTGATGTGGCCGTGAAATTAAGAAATTTGTGTCATCAGCATAAATAACTTCTTCATCTGGAGAGGGACAAGCAGGAGGCAGGAGTTTAAGCCGATATAGGACAAAACGATGAGGGGTAGGGAGTTCATTATGTAGTAGCAACGGTTAGACCTGCTAGCCAGCATTCGAAACGATACTTACCAATAGAGATTACGACGGATTTTGTTAGACTCTTGTCCGTGTTTCTCGCATTAAAACTCTTATGTGCGTCGAGTGCTCATTCCTTAGTTAAATTTTTAGGACTGTAACATTGTGTGATAATAAATAGATTTTTATTCAAAAACTCGTAAATCCCAACGAGTTCTCTAAAAATTTAATTTTGTGATAGTGATAAAAAATAAATAGGAACATTTTTTGACGTTGCAACAATCCTATTGATTTCGTCTATTTCTAATCACGTGTGTAAAAGCATCCAATGACACTATACTCTGTTTCTTAAAGCCTGACGGTACAGCTGAGAGTCATGAGTCGTAAAACCTCAATACCAAACCAAAAGCGTAACAATAACAGGCAGCTGATCTTAAGTAATTAAATTATCTATCATTCCATAGGCAGGTGGCTTAAGTCATAAAATATTTCCAACTTCAAGTGAGGTAGTTTAGTTTTATTTTTAACGTGTTACCGAAAGTTTGTGTGTATATTATAAAAATAATACAAAAATGGCGAATAATTATTCCCCAGCGTTTTGTAAATGCGTGCTTTACCTAAAAGCAAAGGCAATAGTTTCAAATGTACACGATGCACTTGTGCACCAAACACAATCTAGTACTGTCAGAAATCTAGTATCAGCATGTGCTAAAATGACAGGAGTTAGTGAATCAACATATTATTTATTGAGAAAATAAAATTCAGTTAAATATAGAAATCTTTTTTGCACACCTTAAAAACTACCTACATACGAATAAATATAAATTATAAATAAAAATTACATACAGAAACCAAAAAAAAATTAAAATATGAACGTACCATTATATTACAATTCGCTCGGCACCGACGGCGGCACTGGAAGTTATGCTGCATCTGATACCCATGGATATTTACGTAAAAAGTGTGGCTGCGAAAAGTGCTCTACGGCTGAAAGAGTCGAAATGCTGGACTAGTACCAACTACGGACACAGCAGCATACTAGGGATATATCCAGGCCAAAAATTGCGAGAGCCAACCGATTACACTGTTTCGCTGCCAGAATTTGGAAGGAGATTTTCTATGCTCATTCCGGGTAGGGAAGAGTGGGAAGGCAATCAAGAAACAATGGAGGTGGATCCCGTGGATCACTTGATCTTCACAGACGGTTCAAAAATGGACGTCGGGGTGGGAGCTGGTATCTTCTCCGAAAACATGCTAATACAGAGGTCGTGTAGACTCCCTGACTACTGCAGCATTTTCCAGGCAGAAATTATTGCAGTGGATAAAGCAGTCAACATCCTGCGGGATCACCCTGGCTTGAGAGGACTATAGCTATCTATATAGACAGTCAAGCAGCTATAAAGGCAGTTTGCTCCAGCAGTACTAAGTCAAAATTAGTAAGGCGCTGTCGCAACAATCTCTGCACACTTAGTGCTCAACATCGAATCACCTTGTGTTGGGTTCCTGGACACAGCAACATATATGGCAACGAGACTGCTGATGCGCTCGCCAGGAAGGGTGCAAGCATGTCTGTCGAACTAGCAGAGAATACTGTGGCTAGAACACTAGGATCAGTCAAAGAAGAGATAGATCGAATAGCTAAACAACTTGCGCAACGCAGATGGACAGGGCTTACAACTTGTAGCATCCCCAGGCAATTGTGGCCCTTACTTGATAACAGGAAAACCGCAGCGCTATTACAGCACATTGCCTGTTCGGTAGACACGCTGAACGTATGCAAATACCAACTAACGACTTCTGCAGAAGTTGCAGAAATGAAGAAGAGGAGGAAAGTATTCAGCATTTCTTGTGTGAATGCCCCGGCCTCGCGAGAAGAAGGTTCAATGCACTGGGCGAACCATTTTTTAATGATCTGGAGGAAGTGAGCAGCCTGCAACTGGGTCGACTTACTAAGTTTATTAACAGCAGTGGCCCAGTGGCTGGTTTAATTGAGCTGTCAAGATTCTTTACGATCGCGTTAACCATCATGTAGCTGATGCAAATAGGTTCCGCGGAACATGTGTGGTACCACAACGGTCCTTATAGGACTACGTGTGACTGTTAGGATAATGCCAGAGGTCTGCCACTCTAACCTAACCTAACCTAACCATTACAATTTAAGAGGACAGATAACTCCATTAAAAAAAAATGGGGTTAAACGATCGAATTTTTTGGCAGACCTGTTCTCTGAAAACGATACACTATTTCACTATTACCTTGTTTTGTTAATGTATAGTATCGGCTAGAACTAAATCAGATAAAGTTTTTTTTTATGTATAATTTATTTACAACACGGGCAGGAAACGAAAAGAATTTATATTTCATAAATAAAAACCTAAACGACCGCCACTGTCCGAAGATTTATTCTAAATCATCGGCTTGCCCTATTGTTACAATTTTACGGCCCTATTGTGAAAGGTAAAATTAGGGGTGTGCCAAGCTATATGGTGTTTAAACTACCTGTATTGTTACTAAAAAGATATACTTTCAGGCGAAAACTAATATGTTCACCCGGTGAGCTAAAATGAGTGTTTTGCATTTTTAATAAGGGTTCTTTGCTGTCAGGCAATAGGAAACACACTATAAATAACATGGAACGAACTTTTATTGACAATACAATTGTTACAATTTAAAATGTCATTATATTTCTCACAATTTTATTATTACAACTTCCTCAAACACGTTACGTTTTGACAGTTGTCAAGTACCTATCTCGCAGTTATCACAACCATTGAATATCAAACTATAAGAAGGCCATATGAGCCGATTTCCTAAATCTGCTACGTCAAATTCATAGATGGCACAATGAGTTCACCAACAAGAAAGCGACTGACCATTTCACTGCTAAATTAAAACATTGTTGCCGCCTGTCTGTTTGACTTGCTGCATGAGTTTTTTAAATTTATTTTTATAGCTTATCGTAAAACTTGATTTCACATAAGTACCTACACCTATCCTAGATTTAAGTAGCTTACATTTATTTTCCAACCTATAGTGTAGTCTAGACTTAAAAATGTCCCTATTTTTAATTGCTTTGTAGCTTATAATATTTTCAACCTTTTGACGTCCCAACGTTAATTACATGAAAACATATTGACCGCCATGTATTCTATTTCTAACAGAATTAAATGACGACTCTCACTATTCAATACATACCTAAGCTACAACGTATATGTTGGGTAAAATATGAATGATGTGCGGTTTGTTTCTATAACTTGGCTTTAATTTGCAATTATTGCTACTTTTCAAAATGTTTAAAATAACTAGGTTTTATTTTCTTACTTAAGAAACATCCAGTTTGTTTGTATTAGTGTATTACGTATTTTGCTATTTTCGACGAAATAAAACCTATTTTAGTTATACTTGCTGTCGCTTATTATCTACTTTTATTTGTTTAACATTTAACACCCAATGCAACGGTAAAATCATTGTGAAAATCGGTCCAATTACCCCGGAGTAATCAGCGTACATATTATTATCAAAAACATGCATTCGGCTGGAATTGAAAACCTCCTATTTTATTGTCTGTTAAAAATGCTTATATCATTAAAAATTCCAATAAAATACTATATGCGGCAACACCACGACATCACATCAGTGAATTTGAGACATCTGTTGCCGAGGCGCTGCATTATAACGACAGATTTAAGGTTAGAGTTACGATCAACTCCACAATGGCGGCCAAACCACCTCCAAGACGTCTAAAACTGGGTTGTCAACTTTTCTCGGACATCCGTCATTCTTATATAGTTTGATATTCGATGGAATAGATGATAATGAAATAATGGCGTTAAAAAAACATATGGAAAATAAATGAATTCCAAATAAATTTGAATTAATATAAATTCGACTGCCGAGAGAGCCCTTTTAAAACTGCCATTCGACCGAAAGACTTTCAGTATTGCCAACAATACAACAATGGCCGAATTATAATATTGTTCCCGTTATGTTGGCAGGAAACTTCGCGCTAATTCTACGTTAATGCTACGACCGTACGTCGCTGATAAATTATTATTGAAATTGGCCAATTGTTTTTGTGTTCCAGAGTGGAAAGTCGCTTACGGGGATTTCCAGGTGGATTTAAGGACCGCAGAAGAGGATTATTTTTGGGAAATGTAGATTACAATAAACATAGTTTGTGCATTAAATTTATCCAACGACCAATCTTTTTTAGTTAATACTCAGCGATTCGATTGCATATACCCCCTGAACTTGCAATTTTTAGTTCTTCCATGCAACTTTTAATATCATCATTTTTATAAATAACACTTTTAATGTTAACCTACAAGAAAAAGTCATTTGGTAAAAGACAAGGAGACCTATCTGACCAATTTGATTTCGTTAAAGTTGTATACATATATGCCCGCCGAAACATTTACCTTTTAAGGTTATTGTTACTCTTCAAGAACTATTTTTCATATAGCACCACTTAATAATTCACAGGCCTGCATTTTTTTTTTAACACTTTGAAAGTTGATTTTAAAATTTTAACTGTTTTCTAGTAATTTGGTAGCGCTGATTTCAAATCTGCTTTCAGTTTTTTTATATCACGTAAGGTTATTTTTCAAACCGGTAAAATTCAAAAATATAGAAAAAACACGATTTATTTCATTTTTAAGCTAGTTTTTGAATATATTAAGGAAAAAAATACAAAAATATACAAAATATACACATATAAACATTATAAATGGTTATTTATTCGTTTTGCTTCTTCAAAAAACGTTTTCTTTTTTCAGAAAAGCTTATTTTGGTTGTTTTTCTGTTTCAGCTAAAGGAAGATCTCCTCTCAATGTCCAACAGAAATCGGCCATCATTTTTGTGTCCCAGCGCCACTGGTATATTTTTTCCATCCCTTTAATATATTGATGAAATCTTTCACCTTGCTCTTCACCCACGTCCCCAAGATTTTCCGGGAATTAGTCCAAATGGGAATCTAAAAAGTGAATTTTTATGCTCATATTCTGAAATTCCTGAAATTTTCCAGCATATTTTCAACGATCTCAATATAGTAGTAATTTATGTTCAACTTCTTTAAAAGCATTCCATGCATGTTTTTCCTTATCTTCCATTACCTTTTCAAATTCTGTATCTTCATCAAGCTGCTAATCTACAAAGATTCCCTCCTTTAATTTTGCCTCTGACAGAGCCGGAAATGTTTTACACAAATATTTAAAACAATTTCCTTCTTTGTTTAATGCCTTAACAAATTGTTTCATACGTCAAAGTTTTATGTGAAGTTGTGGAAGTAAAACTTTTTGAGGGTCAATAAGACTTTCGCGAATTACATTTTTGTTTCCAGGTGTTAAAGTCTGTCTCTCTTTGTGACCAGTCTCTTTTTATCCAATGCTGTTCTCGATTCCTGCTAGCCCACTCGCACAGGAAACATGGAAATTTAGTAAATCCAGACTGCTGACCTAAGAGAAGACCTAAAATTTTTAGATCTTCACACACTTCCCAGTTGTGATTTTCATATTGTATTCTTAAAACTAATTCCTCTAAATTTTCATAGTTTTTCTTTAACTTAACTGTATGGCCGACCGAAACAGAAGCAAAAACATTGTCATTATGTAAAAGAACAGCTTTAAAGCTCCTTTTTGAAGTCGATAAAAAAGTCTCCAGTCGGAAGGTTTGTAGCACCACAGAAAATCATTTTTTATTCATCAATCATTTAAAATTTGAAGTACATACTACATTCATTTTAAAATGTTAAAAAATTTTCTTTTTTTTTGCAAAAAAAAAATCTATTGGTGATAGAGACCAATTGTATTTTAATTAGTTATTTCTATATAAAAACTGAGCTCAACAAACAAAAATCACGTCATCACAAATTTCATGCAGGCCTGTGATTATTATTGTTTCTTGAATATTGTAAAATATGTTGAAACTAATCGTGTATGAATTCAAAAAAAAATTGGAAACAAGCAGTAGTTACTCCACTTTATAAGAAGGGTCACAGACATATTACAGAAAAATATAGACCATCAGATTGACTTGCAAATGTCTAGAAAAAAATCATAGCTACAGAATTGACTGACTTCCTACTTAACAACAAAGTTCTACCAGAGTCACAACACGGTTTCATATCTAAGCATTCAACAATTACCAACCTTTTAAGCTGCGTTAATAAATGGACCAATGCTCTCGATAAAAGGCAACCTACCTATGTAATATACCCGGATTTCGAGAAAACATTTGATAAAGTACCACATTCATTGTTGCTCTATAAGCTTGAACATTTTGGTGTAAGAGGCAAGCTTCTTAGTCTAATCAATGGCTTTCTCACCAACCGCTTCTATCAAATAAGGGTCAATGGTATTTTATCCAATAAACAACCAATTATAAATGGGGTCCCCCAAGGATCTGTGTTAGGACCATTACTGTTTCTTTCTGGTTTACATTAGCGATTTGTCATGGAATATTGAGACAATCCATCGTTTTTTCTACCCTTATATTTCAATATAACAACAAAATCCAACACTTACGCAAATAGCCCATCAAAAACACTTTTCCATTGCCAACCCCTTTCGGCTAGATATTTTAACGTCCCTTTTTAATTTCTTTTCCGCTGGTAAAAAGAGCCTTGCAGCACTCTAAGACACCCTCCTGCAATCAGAGTGTGCCTGCAGGACCTCATGCATTCTTTTGTTTGAAGTGCATCGCGAAAATTGATGCAGATTTTAATTTGTGCGAGATCAGGCACGAGATGGATGTTATTGTCGACCGGTTTTGTAACGGGACGAGTGTTTGAGGCTTGGAGGAAATGAATTTTATAGATGTAGTGTTGAAATAAGGAGTTTAAGAGCTTGTCTTTGTCTGCAGTTGTAAAAAAGAAGTGGAAATAGTTTACTATACAATAATACTCTATATTTTTTAACTCTTTTAAATTACAAGGCTGCCCAGAAGTCCTGAATAAAATTAATATAGCCTTAACTAACTTTTAAGGAAAACGCTCGGATACGTGAATTTAGTTTTATATAAAGTCGCCACAGTGGATCTTTGCCCGTGCGTCATCAATCAACGATCAGGACTCAACGTGGTTTATTACAGTAACAAGTTTGAATAAAAGCATAAAAGAACGTCTCCAAGATTCCGCAATAATATAACGTGCTAGACAAGAATAAAACTATAAACGTCAATTAATTACTTTTTTTAATTGTTTTGTTGACCACCGTTGTATTTTAGAACGTCATTGTCAACCTTATTTTGATCTGCCAATCTAATTCGTATTTTGTAAATTTGTGTGCCTTAAAACTGTTCCTTTTTCTAAAAATAGTTCCTTTTAGAGCTAATTATACCCACTATCTGTCTTGGCGGTAAGTATTTATGGATTTTTATAATACCTAATTTATTTATTTTGAATATTCTAACCATGAAAGTTCTTTGAAAAGTTTACGGCTACTAAATTCCCTTAAAAGAAAGGATGTCCAAAATTTGACTTTTGCGATTTTAATAGTCAATAAAACACCAAACTTTTCTAGATTTTAAGCTTTAAAAATAGTATTAAATGTATTAACATTTGTTTGTCAATTTCTTTTAGATAAGGTACCTGCCAGTACCTGGATTTCTTAACCTTCGAGTTGATGCCTGCTATATCTTTAATTTTCTCAACGAAGTAGATCCAGATATACCTAATGAAGCAATTTGGTTTCAGCAAGATGGTGCTCCCCCTCATTTCGGTGTCAATGTGAGAAGATATTTACATATTTGAATGGCCACAAATTTTATTCCGGACTTCTGGGCAACCCTGTATAACTATAACGGGGCTAAGGTCAGCCAAAAGATTTCTCGCCCCGTATATCTAAATCTCGTCGTATTATTACCTCTAATAAAAGAAATAAGGCATCAAACAAAGATTGTATTAAAAAAAATAATTTATGAAACCATCACCCAAATGCGTTACGTAATTTTCACTGGTACACAAAAAGTTTCGTATCTTTCTTGTCTTGCCCTTTTTTCCCCGTTTCTCCCCCTTTCCTAAATATGATTTACACACCGCCAGATGTGCTAAATGATCCCGATTTTGAAACTTTGGCCTAAACCGGCGCTCCAAGGATCATGTCTCATGCCTCCGTTATTCCGAAACGGCTGTTTCTGTGATTAGATTATCATTTAGTATCGTTTCCTGCATATTTTTCTTGTACATTTTTTTATTGTCGATCGCGAGATGCATAAAAATGTTACCAGAACCGTATTTTTGGAATTTTTACTTCTGGGGGGGTCAGCATTTTGGACGAGTCTAAAACTTGGTATATACAGGGTGTCCCTTAACTAAGGAACCACACAGCAACAAGAGATACTAAACTTTTAAATAGGTCATTGGACCACAGTCATTTCTCCGAAACTAAACAAGTGCCAGTGCCGGATTTACATAAGGGCAAAAAGGGCAATTGCCCTAGGGCCCCGGATGCTGGAGGGGCCCCACAATGGGCCCGGCCCCGGATATAATTGATTATATAACGCAGTTGCGAAATAGGTTCGATTATTATTTTGAAAAAGGTAGAAATTTATCAGAATTTAATGAATTTCAACAAGATCTAAAACGACCTAAAACCAAAAAATTTAAACATGATGATGGCACTGCTGATACAAAATTTGATGGTGTCATTAATTTTAAAGTGAATACCTACTATGTTATTATAGAAAAAATAGGTACCGAAATGCAAAAAAGATTAGAAAAGTACGATTTTCTTGATAAACATTTCAGCTTTATAACTTGTCTAACAGAACTTGATAACGAAGATTTGCGACAAAAAGCAAACCCTTTAACACAGCTATATAAATCATTTTTAAATATGGACGGTATCCGGATCATAAATTCATTTTAGCCGGGGACTATAATATGCCAGATGCAATATGGACTGATTCCGGTTTATTGGCTGACAGTCTTGCAAATTCTCCTGCAGTAACCATTTACAACCATTTTTCATTTCTTAATCTCAGCCAAATGAACTTTATTACAAATAATAATGGGATTTTCCTGGATTTGGTTTTTTCAAATATGTTTCAAAGATCTCATTGTGTCTAGAGCATCTGATAAACTTCTGGATAATAATTATCATCATATATCATATAATGTAGATATAGTGGTGGATACTGATAATACTCTTAAATACGACATTCAATATTATGACTTTCGTAATGCTAACTTAACAGGTATTAATAACTATTTTGCCTCTCTGGACTGGGACACTATTGTCGGTGGAACTGATGTGAACGTGGCATGTGAGCAATTTTATGACTGTATTTATTACGCCTTTGATAGATTTGTACCTGTCAAGACTTTTAAAACCAATAACTTTCCAAGTTGGTTTTCTCCAGAACTTCAAAAATTAATTGTCAAAAAGAAAACTGCACATAAAAAATTTAAACAAACAAATAACCCTGACCACTACTCTTGTTTTTCCGAGCTCCGCTCTTTATGCAATGTACTACATCGAGAGTGCTATAATACTTACATTCATAGAGTAGAAAATGAACTTCATGATCGTCCCCAATTATTTTGGAGATACATGAATGGTATAAGACAGTCTAACGACTTTCCGGAGATCATGTACTTGAACGGACAAACGGGTTCTAATGGGCAGGATATAGTTAATCTTTTTGCTTCTTTTTTTAAGTCTGTTTACTCTAAGGAAAGCCTGAATACTCCATCGTATCACAACGTTAAGTCAACCTTTCATGTAAATGCGCTATCAATAAGATTGTCCGACGTTTTTACAGAGCTTTCCAGTCTACCATCAGCTTTATCATTCGGTCCTGACGGTGTTCCTCCCTTTATAGTAAAAAATTGTGCTTATACCCTCTCCTACCCCATATTTAAATTATATAATTTATCCCTTCAATTTGGAATTTTTCCATGCTTCTGGAAATATAGTTACATTCAACCAATATACAAATCTGGTGATCGAAACAATATACAAAATTATAGGGGGATTAGTTTACAGTCTGCAATTCCGAAAGTCTTCGACAAACTAGTTACCGACCAATTATCGTCGATCTGTAACAGTGTTATAGTAAACAGTCAGCATGGATTTTATCCCGGACGGTCGACTCTGGCCAATTTGTTGGAATACCAGCACTGTTTGATAAATTCATTGGAACAGGGTTTCCAAGTCGATAGTATTTATACAGACTATTCAAAAGCCTTCGATCGCGTGGACCATAGGATATTGTGTGAAAAATTAAAGCTTATGGGGGTTGAGGGTCTTATATTGAGATGGTTGGAGAGTTTCCTGACGGGCAGATATCAATGTGTCAAGATTAATAACTACTTGTCTAATCAATTCATAGTAACATCCGGGGTACCGCAGGGCTCCCATTCCGGTCCCCTACTATTTCTTTTGTTTACTAATGACATCAATCTTTCCTCCCTTCATCTGCGGTTTGCAGACGACCTAAAATTATACCGAGTTATAAGAAACATTCAAGACTCCAAAGAACTACAGGGTGATTTGGATGAGCTGTCTGAATGGTCTCGTGAAAATGCGCTTCATCTAAACATTTCTAAGTGTTCTGTTATAACATTTGCTAGGAACAAAAACTATCAAAGATTTGTTTATGACATTAACGATGAAAGCTTGGCACGGAGGTCGGAAGTTAAGGATTTAGGAATTATATTCGATTGCGAACTAAATTTCAGAAGTCATGTTAACTATATAACCGGCAAAGCTTTTAAACAACTTGGTTTTATTCTCCGCAATAGTAAAGATTTTTCTCCGAATACCCTAAAGCTTTTATATTGTACTTACGTCCGTCCATGTTTGGAGTATGGAGCGATCGTCTGGTCCCCATATTACCAAACTCATATCTACTCTATTGAGCGAGTACAAGCTAAATTCTTGAGGTCATATGCATTTAGAACAGGAGCATATGTCTTTGACACGGGATATCTGGAAAGGTGTGAGACTTTGGGTTTTCAGCCTTTGGAAGCGCGTAGGCACTGTCAGGAACTCATGTTCCTATATAAAATTGTTAATAGCTTGATTGATGCACCGAAATTGCTCGAGCTCCTTAATTTTAACGCACCCTGCCACAGTCACAACACACGTAACTGTGACCTTTTTAAACCTTCGTTCCACCGGACAAACTATGGAATCAACGATCCCATGACCAGAATCCAAATGAGGTATAACATGGTAGCTGGAGATTTGGATTTGTCAATGCCCATGAGCTCATACAAGAGAGCATGTTTTACTTTGTATAAATAGTGTCTAATCTGTTTTATATATATGTTTCTTTTTGTAGGTTATATTTGTTCATTTTCATTTCGTCATCTTGCAATATGTAACTTTATGTAATTTGTATCTTTATTGTAAAAATGGAGTTATTCCGTATACAAATAAATAAATAAATAAATACAGTTAAAGAGAAAATCGATATTAGCTCAGCACCCAATTTATTAAACTACATTTATACTAATGATTTAATAACAGCTTTTCCTAATAGCTACACAGCCATTCACATATTTTTGACAATTCCTGTACGTAACGCGTCAGGAGAAAGATCTTTCTCTATTTTAGAATTAGTCAAAACATACCTAAGAAATTCTTTGGGTAACAATAATTTAACTTCTCTGCCATTATTATCAATTGAAAAAGAGTTATTACAAAAAATCAACACTGATTCTATAATCAACGCGTTTTAGGCTTCAAAAACCAGAAAATGGCGTGCCTGATATAAATATTTATGTACATTATATAATTATTATATTAAAATTTTAGGCTGAAGTTCCAGTTCAATGTATACCTACGTTTTTCTTTTGTAGAAAATAAATAATATAATAAATAAATATTTTTTTTATATATGCTTATATAATAAGATAATAAAAAGTTGCTAGTGTATGGGCCCCCAATTTTGGGTGCCCTAGGGCTCCCAGGTATGTAAATCCGGCACTGACAAGTGCCATATCATCTGGCAACACTGTAACATACTTCCACCAAGAACCTTTGATCGGCAACAAACTTAGCTAGTTGGCCGTTAGGGCTTATATTTTTAGGATTTTCCTAAGAATTTACCTTAGAACCATAAAACTCTAAGCAAAATCTTTTTTATGGAAGTTTTCAAGTAAGTTTTTCTCTTTCTATTTCTCCTATTACCATGCCATATTTGTTTTTTCTTGTTTCCTTCCTGGGTGGTTTTGTAAAACACGTGGTAGTTGCCAAAATTGAACTGGTCCAATTTAGGCAAATTTTCCAAATTGTGCAAAAATAATTTTTCTCTTTAAATAAGTTAATGTATTGAACTAGCAACATTTCAATATTGCTAAAATCTTTTTTCTTTGTGTTAAAAAATGAAACTATGACTGGTCCAATATAGGAAACTAATAGGTACTTTTTTTGCATTAGGATGTCTTCTACCGAAATTTTGATTGTAAATTTGATGTTTTATTGAAATATAAGTATAAAACTTCCTATACCAACAATTTTATTTTTGAAGTGAAAACTTCTTTAGGCGCGTTTAGCACTTTTTGTGGGCACTGAATTAAACTGAGCCGTCAGGCGTCAGGTTCGGCTGTGTTACGCTCGAATTCGACTCCGCTGCCGCATCAGTCGACGTGGAAACAGTGTGCGACACTTGTTGCGTCTCAGGTATGTTCTGGCATTTTTTAAATTATATATTTACGTAGGGTGAAGTAAGGTAAAGTAAAAACTTCTTTAGGCGCGTTTAGCACTTTTTTGTGGGCACTGAATTAACCTTGTTGAAGTTTTCACTTTTCGCTTAAGCACTCACAATTTTTTATTTATTTATTTAACATCTAAGCTTCCTATATAAATCATGTGGTCCAATTTTGGAACCCCCAGGTGCAATTTAGGCAACCGGTTTCCTATATTGAACCACTTGCAGAGGTTTTTTTATAGCCTGGTATATCATAGATACGTTGAAATAAAATTCTGCTATCATAGATACGTTGAAATAAAATTCTGCAAAAAATCCTGCAGTTGAACAACATACTAAAGTATACTAAGGTATAGCTTCAAGATCGATTTTGCGTTATTATCAGCATCTATGATAAGAAATCTGGAATGGATCCAATATGGGCAACCTTCCCCTACCACCAAAGCGGGTTTAATGCACTAGCAATAATTTATTTAACATGGGTTAATAAAAAATAGGCTATCGATACAAACAATGTCTTAGCAAACCTGTTGTATTAGATCATTTTCCTCAGAGCAAAACAATGTAATTGTATTGTAGCCATTGCTACCCCTGAACCCCCACTGTCCATTTTGATATTGAATTTAAAAAATAATAATATGATAAAAACGTTTACCTTTTTACACACCTGAAAAATAAAAGTAAGTCATAACTTCTCTATCCCCATCGAAAAGTGACTAATAGCCCCCGAATCCGTCCCTGGAGTCCCATATTGGCCTTTGTTTTGATTTACGCGGACCAATCGAGACCTTCTGCTCCCCAAATGAACACGTCCATATTTTTTTCGCACATGTCGCAATGGCAGGTCTCTGCTCTGTTAATATTCCCCAATTGGAGGTGATAAAATATTTTTCGGCCGGTCCGAGAAACAATAAAATGATTGATATATGGGGAAATTGGGATTTGGGGAATAAAAATTTAAAAAGTTTTTATTGAAAGTGCCACTTATATTTACTAATTAAATTTAAAGGTGACCAGTTTGAAATAAATAATGACCCACACTGACGGCCCCTTCAAAACTTGCTGCCAGCTTTGCATTTAATTTAATAATTAATTAAATTTTTTTATATCCTATAATTTAACTTCATTAAGTGAAGAGGAATTATACGTGGAAGCGCGGAATTTACAAACGATATACCATAAAGACTTGTCCATTGACTTTCCTAGTCAAATTTTAAGCATCAGAAAGAGACTTGGAGATAGTATTTCAAAATTAAAAACAGTGTATGAAACGGATCATTTATTAATAAAAAACCAGTGTTTTTCTTCAAATTTTCGAGATGTATCTAGTGCAGTGATGATATTTCTAACTTTACCAGTTAGTGTGGCATCAGCGGAACGATCTTTTCCAAACTTAAAATAGTAAAAACCTATTTACTTAACATCATGGGACAACGTCTTTCGGATTTATCCTTAATCAGTATCGAACACGAGTTCGTTAAAACAGTAAATATCGACGAAATTATAAACGATTTTGCAAAAAAAAACTCTTGACGATCTGGTCGTTTTGTATAATACCTTGTATAGTACTTTGGGACATAATGTTTGTGCAGACTTGTTGAGTGTTCATGTGTTTTACTGTTTTCTGTCTTTTGGATTCTATGAGGCTCGATCACTGCTACCCCCCGTTACTACCATACATGGTAAGCAACATTATAAGTGGTGTTTTAAAATTTTGATTTTGCATCATGTTTGCTGGAATATTACGTATAATGACGTAATAACTACCTATGTTATGTCTACCAGTCTACCTAGCATTATAAAATAAATTCGAATTGTTTGCTGTTTTAATAGTAGGTATACTTAACACATAATGTGGGTTTAAGCCTAATTAAATTATTACAAGATTAACGAATTCAAAAATTCATAAACCTGAACCTAATAGTAATGAAAATAAGAATTATCATTTTCCATTCGTAATAGAGAAAGGGCCCCTGAAAACGTTTACAGGGGGCCCACTCAGTTTCTGTTACGCGACTGACAGTCATAACAGTAGGTTATAATTGTATTATCGAATGTAATACCACAAGATGTTTCGGGATTACCGAATAATGTTTTTACCTGACACGAAACGTGTTGCTGATGGTAACTCGTTGAGTGCCAGGTAAAAGTATTAGATAATCCCAAAACATCAAGTGGTATTCAAAAGATTATATACCGAACCATAATTTAAATGATTATTCATTTTTATTATTATTGATAACAAAGTTACAATAAAATTATTATAATAAATATTATTTACTCCAGTGCGACACACTTCCAAATCTCGTTTGGTTTGACATTTTTTTAAAATTATGTCACAATTAAATATTTGATTATGTGTAACCATGACAATAACAATCGTTCCACCAAAAGCGATAATCCCAAAGGCTTATCACTTATTAAGCCTCTCGAGCTATATGGGAATTATGTACCATTGCGATAAAAAAAAAAGTAGTACAAGAATTAGTAGTCCCAGATAGAACTCTTGGTCTATAAGGATATCGAGAAGTGGATATCGTCGTCACTATGAAAACAATATAATTATGCCACCTAACTTTTTAGGCGTTACCATGAAGAATTCTGGTGACAGTATTTTAATAAAGGTGACACTGACACAAGAATTCTGGTGACACTGAGTTATCAGTTTGAAAGAAAATATTTTGTAATAGACCAGCAGATTAAATTATATTTTGTTGTACTACTTTTTTTTATCGCAATGGTACATTGAGTTGTATAATCGAAATAATTACTTTATCGAACTTCCATTGTCTTTGTTTTGTTACTTAGCACAACGTTAGCTAACCGTTTTAAAGTAAGTCTTCTTTACTACAGGACAAAAAAATAGTATTAATTTGACAACGAAAAATCGAACTTTATAGTCAATAATTTTCCACGTATAATCCCAAAGTTCCACCTATGACGTAATTGAATCTACGCTCTACCGAATTATTTAGGCAACATTTTCTTCGCGAAATCGAAATTGATAGTATCCAGAGCGAAAATTTCAAAACTCCCGATTCTCCTTGACTTTCGCTTTCGCTGCATCACCGTCTGCATTTCAACGCAAAATCGTATTATACGGATTACGCAACAAGCAAAGGGCGTGGTCCGAATCATTGACAAATTGTTACTACTCCTCCTACTTTTTGCTAGAGAATCGGGATGTCTCGCTGGGTCTATTGTTTCCTATTCCCGGGTTCTATTAGTTATTGTTCTGGCTAGATTAAGAGTCTAGCATTCGGTTTAATTTGCGACATGCATTTATACCATTTACTCGAGAGCCTTTAAAGTCTAAACCTATCGAATTTATTTCAAGATATATCTGCTTATTTAGAAATGATACAGTAATTTTTGTACCTTTGACTTCTATAATATTAGTGATCGTCAAGATAAATCGATAAATCGAAAATGGTTGCAGAAGTTCAGTTGTCTCCAAATATCACCAGTAAAATTTGATAAAACAGGTATAAGTTTGGTATCACTGAACAGCCAAAGGTCCAAACGTTGTTATAGTCTGTTTTCTATTGCCTGACAGCTAAGAACCCTCATTAAAAATACAAAACACAAATTTTAGCTTACCGGGTGAACATTATTATTTTTAGTATTGAAAATACTACTGGGTGCGTATATACGGGTATATTTCATGAAAAATGAACGCGACATGCGACATGCACATAAATAACACGGCGGTGAAGTCTACACAAACATTCGAGCAGCACAGGATCGATGACATCATCTGCTGAGTATTAATATTGTTTTGTTTTGGGTTTCGGCATTTATTATTATATTTGTTGATATTAAGATAATATGGCCGGGAGAGAGAGCAGTAGAAGTATGAGAACAGTTAGTAGATAGTTATTAATGATACTAGTTCGATGAACACTAATGAAACGTATGCAACGTTAAACCACGAGGCGTCAGCCGAGTGGTTTAATTGCACAAGTTTCATTAACAAAGTTCATATCGAACGTATATCATTCAAAATTTAATCTACGACAGTGCAAATAGATTTTATTCGTCTAAATTTCATTGATATCAGATAACGTTTTCGTAATTTTTAAAATTTTCAGGTGTCCATATTAGTCGATATCATGGTAACCGCATTTTTGATTGTTTCAATTTCGATAAAATTGGAAAAAAATAAACAGCGAATGTCGCTGAAACAAAGCGAAATAGCGCGGCGGTCTTGGCGTATTACACAGAAAGTCGGGAGAGAATGGATATACCAATCCAAAACATTTCATAGCCGACTTAAGATTTAGACATTTCATGAACAAAGAGTACAAGGACCAGCAGGTAAATGGCTGTGTATAGCTAAAGAAATAATTTTGTCGCTATTTTTGAAAAGGTTGTTTTGAGCTCTCTTCAATATGTACTAATATACAGATTATCCTATACTTTTTATTTTAACAAAACAGTCAAATTTACACATTTCTAAGTATAATAATTTAATTATTATTTCAAACTAAATCGGAGCATCCATGCCGTCATAACAACGCGTGATAGCGGCACGTTACATACTCACAGATAGGAGTAATCTGTGCTGTGACATAATGGTTTCCTTCTCGCCACTGTATGTGGTAGGTATTTTCAATACCCCTATGATACTTGCGTAAGATGCAACATCTGTGAATTTTTGACTGAAAGTATATCTTTTTAGTAACAATACAGGTAGTTTAAACACTATATAGATTGGCATACCCCTACTTTTACCTTTCACAATAGGGTCGTAAGATTATTGTGACAATAGGGCAAGCCGATGATTTAGAATAAATCTACAAATATAAATTCCTTTTGTTTCCTGTCCGTGTTGTAAATAAATTATACATAGTAAACATTTTATCTGATTGAGTTCTAGCCGATACTATACATTAACAAAACAAGGTGATAGTGAAATAGTGTATCGTTTTAAGAGAACAGGTCTGCCAAAAAATTCGACCGTTTTAACCCGTTTTTTTAATGGAGTTACCTGTCCTCTAAAATTGTAATATTATGCTACGTTCTTATTTTCATTTTTTTCGGTTTCTATATGTAATTTTTATTTATTCGTTGCAAAAAAAATGTGTATATTTAACTGAATTCATTTTATTTTCTCAATACAAAAACAGTTCATACTTAAAAGAGTTAACAAAAAGGTCTAGAAAGGTGTCTTCACTATCACTAAACTCGAAGGATTCATCTATGGAGTCAACTGAAATAATAAGTGGTTCTACCGTTTCTTTCATCAGGTTGTCTAAGTCCCACATTTTTTTCCCCTCTTTTATTACATGTTTTATAGCTTCCTTCCAATTTTCTTTCGTTATAATGTTAAATGAATACTTCAATAACTTAAGCAGGTCAAGCACACCTTTACAAAACACTGGGGAATAATTATTGGCCATTATTGTATTATTTTTATTATATACACACAAGCTTTCGATAACACGTTAAAAATAAAACTAAACTACCTGACTTGAAGTTGGAAATATTCTATGACATAAGCCACCTACCTATGCTATAATAAATAATTTAATTATTTAAGATCAGGTATTTGCTATTGTTATGCTTATGGTTTATTGAGGTTTTACGACTCATGACCCTCAGCTGTGCTGTCAGGCTTTAAGAAACAGAGTATAGTGTCATTGGATGCTTTTGTACACGTGATTCCAAATAGACGAAATCAATAGGATTGTTACTACGTCAAAAAAATTTCTTATTTTTTTTTTTTTTGAAGTGTATAATAGGGGTTAGAGGAGCCGTCCCCATGCCCGATAGGGCAGTAAGCAAAAATATATATTATACTAGTTCTGTACTAATAAATACAAACAGTTACAACAATTTATTATTTTACTTCGATACTTCCCTAATTTGTTCTGTATACATATTTATTTCAGGAAGGAAACTTTATAAACAATTAATTTATTTCCAAATCAAATCCGTAAATAAATACTGGATATATTGTATACGGCAAACATAAATTTCTATATTTTCCCCCAAAGGGTTGAAGATAAAATAAAAAAAAATCCAATAATTTAACTTTTGTAATATGTTCCATATTCCGAGTATTTATTTGACATGATAAAATAAAGGTAAATGAAATAAATATAATAAATTGAAATATTTAGTGAATATCAACCTTCAAATATGAAAATTGCATTCAGAATCGTAACAACGGAACAAAATTATCATAAAACAATATTTTCATTATAATTATTGTACTTTTATAATAATTATTTCAGAGGAAAAAAGATTAAATATATAAAGCGTGCATGGATACTGATAAAATTGTAACAAATAGATTTAAATTTGATAAATTTATTTTTATGAAGTATTTAATAGTAAAAATAATAAAGTAGAGAGGTAACTGGTAAATTAAAAATATTTCTTTTCAAATAGGTCTTTTACAAGTTTTCCAGCTTTTCGATACAGCTTTAATAATAACACACACTTTTTAAAATACGTAGTGTCTGTGTCAGTCAGTGTTTGTCAAGAATGCACTCATAGCACGTAGAGAGCATTGTTTACGTGTCTAGGAGTTAAAGGACTGCACTTTCTGGCACTAATGATGTATTAAATCTCGACGTGTTTTGTTTTTATAGTTCCTATGAGAAAAAATTGAGTATTCCTGTCTCTTATCATAATTAAGTTTAGGTTCAGGCAAGGGTGTATGTAGTCTTACCTGAGTTTTATTAAATTTGGGAACCTATATCTGGAATATATTATTATTTTTATAATGCTTATTGTAACCTGAGTGTAGAAATACAACCAGATTTCGAATTCAAGTGCCTCATCGGCCTTTATACAGGGTGGTGAATCGACTGGCGAAACATAGGGTATCTGATGGGTTTGTTTATTTAATACTAAGAGTGTATCTTAGTTTGCTAAAGAATCTGTACAGTAAGTACCTAACATAAAGCTGTAACCAGTACACTAATAAAATTCAATTTTCATTGCTGCCATAATAAAATTAATGGACTCAATGTATATAAAATACAAAATTTATCAAATAAGTAAATTACCAAAGTTGGCATCGTCACAATATCAGCGAATATTTTGATAATTATGTCAGTATCAACTTTTGCAAAAAAAATTGTGGCCCATACGCTATTAAAAAACGAGTTTTATCATTATCATAAAATTAAAATACAGTAAAATCACGATATAATTCGGAAATTCGGTAATAGTAGTTAGGTATATCGATACCGATATTAATGCCATTTTGACCAAAACAATTGCAAATAATCATATGCGGAATCAAATCGGAATAATTTTTATTGGCGGCCATTATTTTATTTTTAGTGCAGTCATATAAATCGACCAATCTGACACAAATTACATTTGACAATATAAATATATCTGTTTAAATATGACTATTTATTTCCCCCAAAACTAATGATATCATTTGCAAATTAAGGTTTTTGTGGCGTGTTTGACTTTAATATATTATAGGCCCATAATTTATGGCAGATTTATCTTTCAGCTAAAATATAAGGGGGTTACAATAGTAATAATAATGTTATGTATTACTGTTAAAACATATTCAATATTCATTCATAGGTTATGCCAAAATAATTGTCTATTACATAGGTAACAGTCTCAGTTTTAGTATTATGAATAAATGTAGAATATGTAAAAGTAAAGTATTTTTTATTGCTGAAAGTCTATTTTTCTCGTTCCGTGAACAAGTGGATATTGTCGCCTCATAATCCTACAAGCTTTTAAAAAGCAATTATTGTTCCTGTAATATAACTATTTTCCTAGTTAAGTAAAGGTTTAGTTGCCAAGGTAACCGTAAGAAAATATTCCTTAAGGTGGGAGTATCAACATGCTTGCCAACCTATAACCTATTTCGCGTAGATTTATTTATGTTTTCTAGCTTTTATACAAAATTTAAAGAAAATCAGTATCGACTTGATATTCTATAGGTAATAATTGACATATTTAACAAATATCAAGGAATTTCATAACTTATTTTAGGAGAATTGTATAGCGAAAAATATCGGGTAAGATTTTTTTTAACATTATTATGTCATTGTCACTCATTGTTCTTTCACTATACAATTCTCCCAAAATTAGCAATGAAAAAAATTGATATTTTTGTAGTATATCAGATACTACCTAAATAATGTACCGACGATATTGATTTTCGTTATTAAAATAATAAACTCAAAAAATCAACGCGAAATAGGTTATAGGTTGGCAATAGATTGAATGACGTTGAGAATTCAACCTTAAGAGAAAATTAAAGCTAGAGTGTACATAAAAAATACAAAAACGACTTACTAGGTACATTTAAAAGTATTTTAATAGTACTTACAAACTTTTTTAAAATCAGCATCCAAATTATGTTCCATTTTACCCCTTCCTAATCAACTTTCATTCATAAAGTATTCGTAGTACTATAAATTTTTGGGAAGGTCACGTAGTAAAAACCCATTCTTATTTTATTTGACCTATATAGCATCCCTTTCTACTAACATGCTTTGAAACAAGACAAAACATCGATCCCGTCAAAAAACGGCCTTGACAAAAATGCAGGGGCCATCTTGGACGTCCATTGTCTTTGTCTTTTTAAATAAGATAAAGAAAGATAGTCTAATACTATTTATGAATGAAACGGTTAGAACAGGGGTCGTTTGGTGGCGCTATCAGGAACTTTGACGTTTGCATCGCACCCCTTTTCTTTTCTGTGGTTTGCATTTGCAAAAATGGCTGTCTGATGGAGTGATATCAGGTGTTTATGTTGTTTTTAGTGTTTTTTAGTATTTTAAAGTGATTAATAAAAGCAGGAAAACTCAACAATTTAAGGGCGATATATGATATAATGGTTTATTGCTGATTACATAGATAGATCATCGCTAATTTGGGCAAAATCGACGCTGCAAGAAAAATTTTTGTCATCACTTTCATCAGTTTAATTTAAAATTTAAACACTAGTTCTCAAACAAGTGCCCTTGCAATGGATAATAGGCGACCTCCTGTGAATACCAGAGTACGATTAGTACCTAAGGTTAGTACCAAGTTAGTAGCTTATTAATGGTAGTGTCATTTATTTACAGGTAAATTGAGACCTCGTTTTCGTTCTCGAACCTACCTGAGGTAAACGTACACTTGCCACACGAACGGTGTGGTAAATGTACACTTCTTCTGCTACTCTTTATTATCAATCAAAATTTTGTAAAATTAAACTGTATATAGATAGAAATTAGAAATAGAATATTGAACAAATACCAAGTGGCGAATTATTAATATTCTTGGAAATAAATCAATGTTCGCCAAAGTGTCGAGAATATTACAATCAGACTGCTATAATTTATTTTTACTCGATTTTTACATAAATAAGGTTGGCGTAGCGTACAGGGGGGATGGCCCCTTCCCCCCTGATCCTTGCGCTCGCGCCGCTCCCATCGATGTTTCCTAATATTGTATTTTAGACAAAATAAAAAGTATTAAAACCCTACTTGTAAGTAAAATATAATACTTAAATAAATCTAGCGAAATAAGGATGTCCCCTTGAAGATTTGCCCCCCTTCCAGCCCTTTCAACCACGCTACGGCACTGATAATCACATGCCTATTATCGTTTAAGTTATTTTAACTTTCCTTTTCCCAACGACCTTTCCTACATTTTTTGTTCGTTCCACCCTTTTACTCCAGGCAGCGTCCCTATAAACGCCCCACCCCCCTTCCAACTCAACTGTCATTTCAAGTGAGCGATCGCCCATATGAGTCAGATTTTAAATCTAATCAGCAACAGAGTTATTGATACGCCCAAATATAGCAGTGATTATTTATGATTATGTCTGATTTTGATCCTCCGATATATGAGCTTGGCATTTGACAGGCCACTAGGTTCGATATAGATGGATTGCGAATGTTTAGTATCATTTCGTTGTAAAAATGGTTGAGAGTTTCGTGTCGAAAATATGTGTTTACGTCATGCATTATTAAAAAAATACGAGTGTAGTTATCTAGGCAGCACGCACCGACAAAAACCTGGGTACCTACCTCATTAGAAAAACAATTAATTTTATCTATATAATTTAGATCACTACATAATATGGATTCAGAGAGTCAGAACCAAGAAGCAAGTTACTGGAAATTTTTATTTTTACATTTCTTAAATCGAAATAGGTCATATTTTGTCTGATGCCCCTTGCAGGGCAGGCTAAGGGGGTCGAAGGTAGCTCAACGGATTCGGATTTTTACTCTCGTAATCTGTCATACATAAAGCTGAACGTAGGTGTAAGGTGTAAGTAACTACACTAAAAAAAACGGGCATCGTGAAATTTGATTTATGTTTAGGGTTTTATAACTTTTTAATTTTTACTACGATTTAAGTGATTTTTTAGAGAGCTCTACATACATTTATTAGTTTTAATAAGCTTATACAAATTTTAAGAGAAATTGTGTTTTTGACATATTATACAAGGATAATCGAAAAGTTTTTTTTGCCTATAGTGTCAAAACACCCTGTGGAATAATTAAGAAGCAGAATTACGTGAAAATATCAGTTTACATTGGGCCGCACATATTCTTTGCATTTTGTTTTTTGGTTCATGTCAATACGTGCATTTGTTCTCACCCAAATGCAAAATGATCTTGTAATGTCAATAATTTAAATTTTTCCATAATTTTCTCTTTGCCATTGCATTCAAGATTTCTCCATATAAAATAGACTATTAAAATGCAAGAAAACCAATGTTATTGTATAATAATCAAGATTTAATAAACAAATAAATTTACGGAAAAAGGTGCGTATACCTAAGATTTAAAAAATAACATTTTCGCAAAACAAACTTTAACAGGTACCATACCAACAACAAATTTTTCACTTAAACACATCTCTATTATTTCTATTGCCTCTTCTAGCCCTTACTACTGCCTGTACACCGTCGGTTCATGCCATCAATTAGCCCGCGAATATCATCCTGGGTAATATTCCTCCATTCTTGACTCTGATGACGCTGTAGTAATTTAGGTCCGGTTGCTGGTCTGCGTTCTGCGTGAGTTTAAATTACGTCCGTGTAATCTTCGACGAACTGTCCCAGAACTGACATTTTTATACGAATCTCTCGAAGTTGGTTTTTTGAAGTGAAAACTTCTTTAGGCGCGTTTAGCACTTTTTGTGGGCACTGAATTAAACTAAGCCGTCACGCGTCGCCGTCACGCGTCGCCGTCACGCGTCAGGCGTCAGACTCGGGTGTGCTACGCTCGAATTCAACTGCTATATTCAATCCGAACTGACCCTGGCCCGAATAAACGTTATATGAAAGAGCATGCCGCCATCGGTCGCATTCAGTATCGATGTATCGACGTGGAAACAGTCAGTGTGCGTTGTCTAGACACTCGTCTGCGTCTCAGGTATGTTCTGGCATTTTTTAAATTACATATTTACGTAGGGTGAAGTAAGGTTTACCGTAATTGCTTATTCCGTGGACCTAATTTATTATGATTTCTGACTTCTGTTGAAGATTTAAAATTTCAAGGGTTGTTCAATTTTAGGAAATATCTTTTTTCGTATGCAGTAAAATTATCCCGTATTCCAAGTTTATGTTATTTTTAAAGTGAAAACTTCTTTAGGCGCGTTTAGCACTTTTTTGTGAGCGCTGAATTAACCTTGTTGAAGTTTTCACTTCTGTCGTGTGGTGTTAAGCACACACATTTTTTTTGTCTGTACTGACGTCAAGCAAAGATTCCGAAGAGTTTTAAGTACAAGAAATCGGTCATCAATAGCTTTAGTTTTGCGTTTCCTAAATTATTGACGTTATCAAGATCATTTTGCATTTGAGTGAGAACAAATGCACGTATGGACATGAACCAAAATCCAAAGAATGTTTGCGGCCCAATGGAAACTGATATTTTGAAGTAATTTTGCTTGCAGAGTGTTTTGACACTAGGCAAAAAAACTTCTTTTCGATTACCCTTGTCTAATATGTTAAACAACAATTTTTCTTAAAATTTGTATAGGCATGTTAAAACTAATAAATGTATCTATAGCTCTCTAAAAAATTATTTAAATCGGAGTAAAAATAAAAAAGTTGTAAAACCCTAAACTTCATACAAATTTTATTATGCCCGTTTTTTTTTTTGCACGGGAGTGTATGTTGGTTTTAATTGGTTTATTAGAAAATAATGAAATTTGGTGTGCGAGTATATACGTCATACAAGAACCTTAAAAAAGTCTAATACAATTTTGAGGGTATACTAATTTTTAATAGTCCAAAAGCGAGCATTCCTCTAAATATTCTATTCATAGAAAGCATCGAGAAATTTAATTATTTTAATTTAGCAACAAATAAATGTTGTCATCGCCATTATCCCTAAAAGTGTCCAATTTTACGTGTTTTCCTTCTTGTTAACAGCATTGTTTCATCCCGTATATTGTGCCCATTATCAAATTATCTCTGTTAATCTAATTTAGCAGCCCGTCTGGCGTTTTGGCCCGATCATTACCGCTTTCCGAATTATTTTATTTGTCGGGTTTTTATACACGCATTACACACACAGAATTTTAATGACTACAGAAAGAAACCGGATACTTTTAGCTTGAAAATGTGATAATACGAAGTGTTATGGATGGAAATGATGTATTATATTTAAAACCATAAATCCTGATATAAAAACAAATTGCAAAAAAAGTTTGATAGAAAATTCATCATTTGTTCAACTGCACTTACATTTCGCAACATTGCTCAGTGCTCTGTCTATCACAAGAAAGTCATATTATCCGGATCAGTGATGCCAACTATAGGGAAATGTCTCTAGTTCTAGAAACAATAGACTAAAATTATTTTTACTAGGGAAATAGGAAAATTCTAGGAACTTTCTCGACCTCAGGTTCTATTGATTTAAAGTACAATGGCAGAATTTTGCGTTTGCAACACTGCGTCCGGCGTTCGGGGATTCATATTCATACATACCTACATAAAGTATTTGCGGAAAAATATCTACTACTATTGCGGGGATTTCAAGGTACATTGACAGCACAGCTGGTTTAGCAAAATAAGCCACATTATGTATGATAACGTGTATGATAGTAACGCCGAAACAAAAAGGGTTTTTTTCTGTAGTTACAGATGTAAAGGCAAAAAAAAATAATAGGTAGCGAAGTTCTTAACGCTGTGGCAGTTGTAAGAACTTTGACCTAACGTTGTTGTCAGGAATTTAAGGTAACTGATGATCACTTAAAGTGAATATTTAAAAAAGCATTGCCTTAAACCCAATGATCTGCTAGCTAATCATTGCTTAAACCCCATTTATCAAATGATTTTTGATTTTATTTGGGATTATTTTTTAATTTACTAAATCTAGGGAAAAAGGTTCCGAAATCTAGGTATTTTCAACTGTTAGCACTTGGCAACACTGATCCAAATCAGAGTTCATATCAACTTATATTTCGTTTCGTATATTTAATATTTACTTTAGCAGTTTAGTTTAGTGTTTAGTTGCATTTTGTATGAATATTTGCAGATCAAACGGTCTAATTGCAATAATAAAATTATTTATGCCTTCTTGTGAATATAAAGGGACATTTATTATATAAGTAGGTTTATCATTCATCAATAATAATATGATCAATAATTTTGGTGTTAGCGGGAAAGTGCAGTGAAGAAAGAATGTCGAACAAAAAGGTAGGTTAACTTCTTGTTTTTTTTGCAGCGTTTGTATTATTTTGTTCAAGAAAATATAAAACGATCTATTGTTATGCATGTTATGATTATAGAAAAAAAAAACGTTTGCATCGTCATTTATATGTTTTATTCCCTATTGTTAGTGGCGTAGCGTAATGGCTACTTTATACCTCAATTAAATTAAACTAAACTAAGAAAATTAAATTAAGAAATTAAGGCGATGGTTTATACCTCCACATTAAGTAACTTAATAAAACTACGAGAGACAAAGAAGGTGCTCCTAACCTATCTTATTGGTTCTTGTCCGTTTTATCATAAATGCATGGGAACTGTTGTCCTAATTCAATCAATGTACCGTCGTTAACAACTATCGTGAAACTTTTTGGAATAATCAAAATATCAAAAATATAATTCTAAAATTAAACAAGAATTTAGGGTTATGTGTACAAATTCTCCTTTATTATTACATTCACCGAAATGACAAATGACATGACGGGAATCACGGATTATGCCGATCGCCCAACGAATTATGTCGAATCAACTAAATTAAACTAAGAAGTTAAAAGTTGGCCAACTTCTTAGTTTAGTTTAATTCCTTAATTGTAGGTATAAATGGTTACATTTGAATGTAGTATTTTAACTTCCTAATTCTCTTAATTTATTAAGTTTAGTTTAATTTAATTGAGGTATAAAGTAGCCATATAGGAGGCTTATTGCTTTGCCTTCGTGCCGCGTATATTTGGTGTTTCCTAATTTATATTTTAAATAAAATGGAAACTGTAAGTAAAATACATCTATATGGGGTAATACTTGAACAAAACTCGAATAAAAAAGTTTGGCCCTTTGCCCTCCATCCCCCGCTCTTACAACCACGGCTACACCACTGTCTATTGATTTTTTGCGATATCCAAACTGCAGTTGTTTTATCAATATTTAAAATTAAAATAAACAATAAACATTTTTATCACTTTTATTAATATTGTGATTCACTCAAGACTCAAGGACAGTGTTTTGCGGCGTTGCCGATCTGACGTATATATATTTTTAATAACCAAAGGTGTCAAATAAATTTTGTAAAACCCAGCGACGAGAACATTTATTAAAAATCCTTTACATAAATCTTGGCCAAGACCAGATTCCTTTTAAAAATTTCTTTAGGCCTGGTACTTGACAATGGACTTAAATTTAAAGAGTATGTAAAAGTTTGCCTTAGAAGAGTATTTTCTGCACTCAAAGGTTTATGCTATATACACTATCTGTGTATGTAATTTGTTGTTATATACTTTGTTTAGCCTATATAGGTTGCGGGGCCTCAACAGCACCCTTGGTTGCATGGGTGCAACCTTTTATTTACTATATTATAATAATATACGTAATATTTTGTAACCTGGTCTATTGGAAATAATAAATAAATTATTATTCAGTTATTTTAGTGTTAACCTGTACTGCTGACCTCAAATAGCCTTAAACACACATATTTTTATACTTCCAGAAAATCCCCGACTTCAAACCGGGTACCGATCCCAACGAAATAGTAAAATGCCCTTTATGCTTGGAGATCATTACTCCGCCTATCAGGCAATGTGAAATAGGGCATTCCATGTGCAAGGCCTGTTATGACGTGAACTGTCTGTCAAAATGTCCGGTTTGCCGCGGACCTATGACAGACCGAAGGCATGTGGCTTTTGAACAACTTCTTGAAAGTGTTAGGTATGTATTGTCAACTAAGACCCAAATAATTCATCTCCTGTTAGTACTAACAGCCACATGACAACAATTTTATTATTGTTTCAATAATGGTATCCGTAGAAAGTTATCTTACAGTTAGTGTCAACAGCCCAACAGGATATCAGTAAGTTGGGCCTAATTAGATGATTGTTAGATTTTAAACATTAATTAACTAACCAGCAACTTTGACTGTGACCTAAATGACATTGATAAAGACGGAAAGTCTTATTTTTTTATATTTTTTTAGAGACAAACTGGAAATTTCTTGCTGTTATACCAATAAAGGGTGCAAATATAATTTGACAGGTGACAAGCTAAGTCATGAAATGGAGTGTAGACATAGACCTTTTTGGTGTGAGGGAAAGATGTTTGCCAAGTGGAACTGTGATTGGAAAGGGGACTATACAGGATTGGAAAAACATTTTAAAGTAAATAATTATATGTATTTCATTTCTTGACCAGCTTCCACGGAATGGTCAGATAAGTCAAAACTGTAGAAATGTCGTTTTTCGCTTTCGGAAATTTTAGTTTACTGTTTTTAGGAATGTCACAAGGAAAAAACAATGATGCAATATCGCACCGAAGCCACCATGAAAATAAACTTCCAAACCGACTACAAGGACGTCCATCTTATTTCGTTTTTCAATGGACAAGCATATTTTTACTATAAGCATAGCGTCAATGTCGATAAACAAAAAATATACTGGGTGTTCCAGTATATCGGCCTAAAAAACAACGCAAAAAATTTCTTTTACGAATTTGAAATTTTTAACGGACCCATTAGAAAGTTTAAGGTTGCCGAGGTGTGTCGTAATGATACGAACAAAGCCGACGATTTGTTTGAAGTTGAAAATTGTGTCGCTATGTCTTTTGCTTCGGCGAGAAATTTTTTAAATGAAGATGGAGAACTGCCGTTCAGGTTCAGAATTATTAAAATTAAACCGCCGGCGGCACAATAATTTCTCCGTTTGTATTTTTTTATAAAAAGCATTTACCATTGATGTATCTTTAAGTTTTTGTATCTTAGCTTTATCGTAAGCTAATAGGTATCGTTCATTATTTTACTTAAAAAGCAAATACTAGTGACTTATTATTCGTCATTTCGTTATTTGATCAATATTTTGGTACTTCTGTACTGCAGGATATATATACACATTGGCGAGTTTTTGAACATGAATTATGTTTAGTTAATAGAAAACTAAGATATTTTTTGGGATTTTAAACAACAATATTCTATGTTTAATATCTACTTATACTTATTATAATACTATATCTTGTTCATTTTACGATTAAAAAACCTTAAAAAGTGGGAATATGTATTTGTTTTGGCTAAAGTAATCCCAAATAAAAATTTGATAAAATAAAAGTTATTATAAACTATAACAAAACCCAGCCATTTTTGTAAGTAGGTACATTATGTATTTTATTTTAGTATTATTGGCATCTATTCATGTTTGCTCTACTTATGGACATAAATACAGTGTGACCGGTAAAGTCCGCATCATATGGGATTTTTTTTTATTAATAGCTTTATTCAAAATTTGATTTTGGCATCAAGTTCTGCTTCGATCGAAATTAAAAAATAAGCAAAAAAATAGTAGTCACGTGAATCACGCATTATCTGTCAAATTTTAATTTTTTCCAAAAAATAATTCAAAAGTAAGGTTATTTCTGAAAGTATCGAAGAAAGTTATAATAAAAGGCTTTTTTAAATGCAGTTTCTAGCCCACATGCAAAATTTTAGCTGCATAAGATAATTTTGATTTTTTACCCATATTTTGTAAATTGCACCACTTTTACAAAATAAGACAATGCAACCTACATAAAACTTCTTTGTTTCGACAATGCTTTATTTCAGATACATTTTCTTTAAAGTAGCACCATATTAAATGTTTGTTTTTCTACAAAATCAAAATTGGGCTATTAAAATTTGGTCGCATGTGATGAAAAGTTTATTTGTTTTTGACCCTGTATAAGGTAACTTCATAAAATAAGTATTTTTGAAAACGTAGTTAGAGTAAGTAAGAAAGTAATACACCTTAAAAAAAGAACACAGTGTCATCAGTAAAGTGTTCATTAAGTGGAAAATAAATTTTAGTAGTGGGTAAAAAATTAAAATTATCTTACGCAACTGAAATTTTGCATGTTGGCTAGAAACTGCATTTAAAAAACTTTTTCTAATAACTTTTTTCGATATTTTCAGAAATAACCCCACTTTTGAATTATTTTTTGGAAAAAATTAAAATTTGACACAATGCGAATCACGTGACTCTATTTTTTTTGCTTAATTTTCATCTCGATCGAAGCAGAACTTGATGAAAGTCAAATTTCGAATAAAACTATTAATAAAAAAAAATCCCATATGATGCGGTACTGGTCGCACTCTATAAATAATATTTTATTATTTTGTGGTTTTTAATATACAGATTGGTGCATGGGCTGAACTAATTAAAAAATGTAGCTACTCATAAGGAAGCCAATAGAATATTTTTAAATGAGGCAACGCCTGCAACTAAATAATGTTCTCTGGTCATTTGCGGGTGTTTCCATTTCCATCTCTAACTGATTCCTGTTAGAAGGGAAAGAAATAAGACACTTTAAGTCTTCCTCCACTGGTATATTAAAACGATTTATGTTTAATAATACAGGGTAAATTCTCTACATGTTTCGAATGCAGTAGCATTCATCATCAGGAGAATAGAATAGGGAAATTTGGAAATGTAGCAAAACATTTTGCTTGTTTTTTCCATCAACTTGTAGCTCCGTTAGGACTGCTTGCACCTGCTACATTTCCAAATTTCCTTATTCTATTCTCCTGATGATGAATGCTACTTGGGTTACATCTCACCAGTCTACCTAAGCGTATACTAGTTTGATGTTTTTATATCCCCCTCCCCCCCCCCCCCCACACGAAGACACTAGGGCTCCACCACTGTTGCTAAGAACCCTATTCTTCATGTATTAGCGCTCTTCCATAAACTTAACAATTTGGTGCATATGTTATAGCGCAATTAAAAAGATTTAAAGACGATTTCCGCCCTTATTTTATATCTTCACCCTTTGGCAGTTTAGCACCCCATATTGTCGATTTACCAATAACCCTTTTAATTACATTTGAGATTGTAACGAGTTTAAAAGTCCATTTCCATGCAGCATATGGGTAACTAATACTGCCAGTTAATAAAATAAATTTGCATTCTGTAGCGAGTAAATTGAAAAATAACGTTATTAGGAAAACAAGATGGCGTTCCATTACGGGCCTTTTTTTGGTATCACTGATAACCTGAATTAGAACCTGCCTATCTATTTTCCATACCTGGTCATGGCCATGGGAAATCCGATGTAAATTTTGTATTGCTACCGTCAAATATTAGCTCACCTATTAATTTTACATCAAAATTGTATTGAACTTTTTTAAAGGTCCTTTGTTTGATGAACTCACGCACCAAACTTTTACTATTTTCCAACAAGCCAATTAGAAGTTATTTAAAAAAAAACTCTTCACAAAATTCTTAAAAATTAAATACGGCTTTGATACACAAAAAAGGCTTAGGGGAACCAACATTTGAGGGTGGCAAAATTTACGTGGGGTTTCCCACCATGACCAGTCTAGCAGTGCTTTACCGTTTATATACCGGGTGTCAACGAGATTATTGTACATAGCACCACAGTGTTATGTTAAGAGATATTTTAATCAAATTTGGGTTACTGTAATGTTTGAAAGGGATCTTTATTTTTACCTAGAAACCAACTGAATTTCACTTCCGGTTTAACCGAAACTACGCCGTTCATGTTTTTTTTAAATGACAACCTGTATATTATATTGCACAATCAAATTCTCCTCAAAATTCTCTTTTCAACGACATACAACAAGTTGACATTTACTTTCAAAATGGCGGCGTAGGACTCATTTTACCAAAAACAAAATGGTGTCTATAAAACAACGTATGCAATTGATACGGGAAAAATAGTGATAAAATCTTTTAAATTGGTCCCTTTTGTAATTCTTTAAGCACTGACATTTAGATTTTCTTCTTTTGTTTTTAAAGGAAGGTATTTTTTTATTGTTTAAAAATATCTTAACTTTAACCCTATTTTACAGAGTTTTTTTAAATGTTATCATATACTTTTTATTAATTAGTATGAAAGTCTAAAGTATCCTTAAGCACCTAGGAATATTTTCGAAATCAGAATGCGTTTTGCTTCAGTTTTAAACAAGAAAAAAAAACCGTGCATTTTTCAATAAAAACTGAATAACTTGGTTCCACCTAAGTTTGGCTTTGGATAACAAAATTGGTATTTGTCAACGCCTTTATCAGACTATTAGTTTGTAGTGAAAATTTTGTAGTGTATTGTGCTTTTGGTCGTGGGTCTGATTCATATTTCGTTAAAAGCACAATACACTACAACATTTTCATTACAAACTAATAGTCTGATAATGGCGTTGACAAATACCAATTTTGTTATCCAAAGCCAAACTTAGGTAGAACCAAGTTATTCAGTTTTTATTGAAAAATGCACGGTTTTTTTTTCTTGTTTAAAACTGAAGCAAAACGCATTCTGATTTCGGAAATATCCCTAGGTGCTTAAGGATACTTTAGACTTTCATACTAAATAATAAAAAGTATATGATAACGTTTAAAAAAACTCTTTAAAATAGGGTTAAAGTTAAGATTTTTTTAAACATTAAAAAAATACCTTCCTTTAAAAACAAAAGAAGGAAATCTAAATGTCAGTGCTTAAAGAATTACAAAAGGGACCAATTTAAAAGATTTTATCACTATTTTTCCCGTATCAATTGCATACGTTGTTTTATAGACACCATTTTGTTTTTGGTAAAATGAGTCCTACGCCGCCAATTTGAAAGTAAATGTCAACTTGTTGTATGTCGTTGAAAAGAGAATTTTGAGGAGAATTTGACTGTGCAATATAATATACAGGATGTCATTTAAAAAAAAAACATAAATGGCGTAGTTTCGGTTAAACCGGAAGTGAAATTCAGTTGGTTTCTAGGTAAAAATAAAGATCCCTTTCAAACATTACAGTAACCCAAATTTGATTAAAATATCTCTTAACATAACACTGTGGTGCTATGTACAATAATCTCGTTGACACCCGGCATATAAAATGAATGTTTCTTTATATTACTTGGTATATCCTAAGTACTACTAGAAAGCGACATTTTATAGTGTTAATACACCAAAAATCAATCAAATTAATTGCTCTCCACTATTCACCCTTCCCCTATATAAAGTATAACCTTTGGCAAAACAAAAGAAAAATATCAAAAACTTATCCATTAGATCGGAAACCGAAGACATGTAGTTTTTCCACGTATAAAGGTTGCATAAGGTTCTTGATGGGAATATGGCTTAAGTTTTCGGAATTCCCGCAGGAATTGAAGTCCAACCGCCGTAACTAACTGGCTGTCACTTCTGTTGCCGGTCACGGGAATGACGTACGGGGGGCCTAAGGGCATCGCGGCTCTAGACGATTGATTTGTGGGGGGTTGTGTGTTTATATTTAGGATTGATTTTGGCATCAAAGGAAGCATTTGGACCTTACGAGGTAACTTAGGAAATGGGCGGTGATTTTTTATTCAATTTTTACCCCCCCCCCCCTCCCCCCACACACATAAGGGGGGGCTTGTTTGTCGAGACGATTTTCTTCGTCTACGCTCTTTAAACGGATTTTAGTACCGCGAATGTTATCTCTGTTTCTTAAAGCCTGACAGTACAGCTGAAGGTCATGAGTCGTAAAACCTCAATAAACCATAAGCGTAACAATAACAGGCACCTGATCTTAAGTAATTAAATTATCTATTATTGCATAGGGATACAGGTAGGAGGTAGGTGGCTTATGTCATAGAATATTTCTCACTTCAAGTGAGGTACCTAGTTTAGTTTTATTTTTAACGTATCTATTATCGAAAGCTTGTGTTTACTATAAAAATAATACAAAAATGGCGAATGATTATTCCCCAGTGTTTTGTAAAAGTGTGCTCGACCTAAACGCAAGGGCAATAGTTTTAAATGTACACGATGCACTTGTGCACCAAACACCATTTAGTAGGTACTGTCAGAAACCTAGTAATATGACAGGAGTTAGTGAATCAACAATCTATAGGCTTCTTAGGGAAAGAAAATCTGGAACTGTAGCCCCTCCTGAACAGTCGCCAGGAAGGACACCTATACAAATTGATAAGGATGTGAAAAGTATCATAAGAAGAATTTAGACGAAAAGTGCGACGAATAGGCTAAAAAACGTGGTATCATTTTACTTAGACTACCGCCCTACCATTGTGAATTAAGTCCAATTGAGTTAATATGGGCGCAAATGAAAGGCTATGTAGCAAGGAATAGCACTACATTTAAAATAAAGATGTACGTGAGTTATTGAAGTATTCATTAAACATTATAACAAAAAAAAATTGGAAAGAAGCTATAAAACATGTACTTAATAAAAGGGGAAAAAATGTGGGTCTTAGACAACGTGATGGAAGAAACGGTAGAACGTAGAACCACTTATTATTTCAGTTGACTCCACAGATGAATCCTTCGAATTTAGTGATAGTGAAAACACCTTTCTAGACCTTTAATTTGTTAATTCTTATTATTATATATTATTAAGTATAAAATGTTTTCGTATTGAGTAAATAAAATTAATTCAGTTAAATATACAAATCTTTTTTGCACACCTTAAAAACTACATACGAATATAGAAACCAAAACAATTACAATTGAAGAGGACAGGTTACTCCATTAAAAAAAATTAATGGGTTAAAACGGTCGGATTTTTTGGCAGACCTGTTCTCTTAAAATGATACACTATTTCACTATCACCTTGTTTTGTTAACGTATAGTATCGACTAGAACTAAATCAGATGAAGTTTTTACTATGTATAATTTATTTACAACACGGACAGGAAACAAAAGGAAATTATATTTTTCAAAATTAAAACATAGACATTTTGATAAATGGATTTATTTTTTGAATTATTGGAGATCAGCCTTTATTATCGCTGACGTGCCTTGTTATCAGGTGGCGAACTGTGCACATCTATTGTAATATACTTCCCCAACTTTTTAAAATCAAGTTGAGAGGCACCTACACACAATCAGCTATCATTCTCCATTTTCCTCTAGTGTGTTCCCGCCGTAATCACGCTGTCATAACCGATTTTCATTTACATCAGTGATGAAAAATAATGCTTGCACATATTATAAATCAAAAACACGCAGACGGGGGAGTGGAATTGCCTCAATTTTTTGAAGACTGCTTTTTTACGGTCTCTATTTCACTTTACAAACTCATTACACGATAGAATGGATTTTGTCACCGCTAAATTTCTACTTAGTTTTTATTTACGGTTACGAAGAAAATTTTTATTTTGGCGTTATGGGATGTTTATAAATATTTGAGGATGGAAACTAAAAATGTATGGGATGAATCTTAATAGACCAGGGCTGAAGCCTTTGAAAATGGTAAAAACTGAAAAAAAATAATAGTAGGATGAAACCCATTGGAAAATGAAGAAAATATAACAAAAATTAAAGGAAAATTAATTTACGGGCGATCCGAGGTCGGGAAGTGGAAGGGGGTGAGTTTTTAAGGGTAGAAAACGATTTATCTCGATTTCCGGCAAAACTACAAGTCCTATGGAAAAACGTTAAATGGCAAAGTTGTAGGTAATAAAAAGATTTACAACTTTTGTATTTGCACTTTTTTCACATAACCTCAAAATGTATGTGAAAAATTCAAATAACCAAGTTTTTGGTTTTTTATTTTTATCTTTTACAAAAAAAATTTTTTATACACGAAATTTGGTGAAAACTTTCCTTTTTATGTCCCAAACACACTGTAATTTTTTTGATTTAAAATATTTATTTTTTAACCTTATTTTGACTTAATATCGAAAAAGCAACCTAATTTTCAATCGAAAATTCTCACGTCCAAATATCTGCTTTTTTAAAAAGGTCGGTGGGCTTTTTGTTCGTTGAAATCTCTACTTTCAGATGGTGTAAAAAAAATATACATTACTATGGTAAATGTTCTCAATTCAATTCAATTCTCCTTTAAATCCTACCTTTAATTATATTTAAATCAACTATTTACGCATGTTTTTTGCGATCTTTATGTTTTATGGACTTGTAATTTTTTTGCTTATTAATGTAACATGGAATCTCGTTTTTCGAGTAATTAAAGTATAAATTTTAATAAACAGCTCAAAATTGTACATAATGATTAAAAAAAACCATTTCGGATTCGAGTTTTTTTGCATTTTTTGAGAACATTTACCATAGTAATGTTTTTTTTTATTACACCATCTGAAAGTAGAGATTCAAGGAACAAAAAGCTCACCGACTTTTTTAAAAAAGCAGATATTTTGACGTGAGAATTTTCGATTGAAATTTGGGTTGCTTTTTCGATATTAAGTCAAAATAAGGTTAAAAACTAAATATTTTAAATCAAAAAATTACAGTGTGTTTGGGATATAAAAAGGTAAGTTTTCACCAAATTTCGTGTATAAAAAAAAATTTTTGTAAAAGATAAAAATAAAAAACCAAAAACTTGGTTATTTGAATTTTTCACATAAATTTTGAGGTTATGTGAAAAAAGTGTTAACACAAAAGTTGTAAATCTTTTTATTAGCTACAACTTTGCCATTTAACGTTTTTCCATAGGACTTGTAGTTTTGCCGGAAATCGAGATAAATCGTTTTCTACCCTTAAAAACTCACCCCCTTCCACTTCCCGACCTCGGATCGACCGTAAATTATTTTTCCTTGCATTTTTGTTATATTCTCTTCCCTTTCCAATGGGTTTCATCCTACTATTAATTTTTTTGGTTTTAAAAATTATCGACCCTGGTCTATAAGGGTAATACACAAAGGATTATTAAGATGTGACTTTGGTTGCTATATTTTATTTTAAAGATGATTGGTAGGTATATAACAGTGCACATCACTCAAAGAAAATTATTCTAATTGAAGCTGCGACTCGATAACGACGAAACGAGCCGGCCGAAAATGCGATAAATCAAAAGCAGGAAGCCCATCCTGACATTCTATAGCCCTCTCGTTACACTTTCGACGACACAATCGATTCAAAGATGGAGAAATTTCCGCGTTCCACTTTCCGTTACGTGAACGGATTCCGGAAAATTCCGAATGTAAGGAAAACTATTTTTAATGGTCCGGTTTCCACCCGTCGTTGAAGGTTTTCTTTAAGGTATCAGCGTTAAATATACATCGTTATGATTAAGATAAGTTTCATCCGTACAAACTAGAAGTTAACACTAAAATGATCTGGTTCTAGCTCTTGCCACTCTATTTTCAGATGACAATGATTCTGATTTACCAAGTTTAACTTTATGGCTTCATTTTCACCAGGATGGTGCTTCCCCGCATTATGCTGGTTTTCGAAAAGGGTACTCGACAGAGGCAGCAGGCAGCCATTCAATGTGTGATTGAGACGTGGAAGAGAACCATTGATAAAGAGGAAAATGTTATAGCTGTAGTTTTGGATTTTATGCGGGCATTCGAAACAATAATTGACAGGGCTAGATTATTGAGTAAATTGTATCAGTATGGTATTCGCGGAAACGTTTATAAATGGTTTAAAAATTATTTAAGTACCTAACAGGGCACAAAAACAAAAGTATCAAAAACATACTCAAATAAAAAAATAAATAATATAGGAGTTCCTCAAGGAAGTATACTAGGTCCAATATTATTTATTTTATACATCAACGATATGCCTCTTATTTTAAAAATGTGTAAGTGACAAATAATGTTTTCTTATGACAACTTAATTTACATTAATGTTTTAAATATTTTTGATGGTCTAAATACTCGAAATTCTGAAATAAATATATTATTAAATTGGCAGAATTGGCTTAAAGTAAATAAATTAAAATTAAATATTTCAAAAACTAAATGTATGGTTATGGGTAATAATTTAAATTGTCAAAACATAAATGCTGTAATTGATGGTGAAAAATTGAAATTAGTAAACAGTTTTAAATATTTAGGAATAATCATTGATTCAAAATTTAAAATTTTTAATTATTTTGAAAGTATTATCGAAGATTGCCGGAAAAGTAGGTTATTTTTAAAAAATCAGTTCTAATTTAAGTTTGTTTTCTAAAAAAACTGTATTTAATACTATTATATTACCACATTTTCTTTATTGTTCTTCCATTTTATATTGTGCTAGTGAGGAAATATTTGAAAAATTACAAATTTTATAAATTAAGGCAATGCGGATTATTTTAAATTGTGACAAATATACAAAAATTAGTTTTATGTTGAAGAATTTAGATTGGTTAAATGTCAGAAATTTAATTTTTTATTTAGTTTGTATCTTTATACATAAAATTGAAAATAAATTTATTGCCTGATTATTTAAAAAAATGTTATTCTTTTAATTATGACCATCATAATTATAAAACGAGAACTAATCAAAATTTTTATGTGGATAGAGTGTCTTAAACATTAGCTTATAAATCTATTTTTTATAAAGGTTTGATAGAATAGGTATAATAATTTGAAAAATTTTATTAAATCTCAAAAATCATTAAAACTGTTTAAAAACCTTTAAAATTACATTTAATTAAAAAACAAAATGATACGTAATATTTGATACAATTTACAAAATGTTTAACTTTTCTGTCTGTTTTTTTAAAAGAGGGTTGCGTTTTAAAATTTAAAAATAAATCTATAGAAATGTGTTAAAAAATGTATTAAAAAATATTTAATTGTAGCTTTTTGCTAAATAAAACATGTTACTATACTTACATATAAGGGAGTACTTAACCCTTTCAAGCCGGATTTTTTTTTCGGGTGTCATTAAGTTATTTCGTTATTTTTTTTTATTTCCCCGCAGAAAATTGATAAAAAATAAGATTGGCACCAAAATTTTTCTAATAGTCCAACATTTTTTTTGGGTTTGTTCGGGTTTGTTCGTTCATATAAGTCCCATCCGACATTTTAAATGGGACATAAAAAACCCGTCAGACATAAAAAAACAAACTTTTATTAAAAAATTATTTTAAATGGTATGGAGTAAAACAATTTTTGCAAAGAGGTATATTATACAATCGGTATAAGGTTTGAGTGCGCTTCTCTTTTTTAAAGTCCACAGAGCATCTTTGACATCTTTTTCGCGTATTTCCTTCAACGGGTAAATGATCTCCAACATTGAACAATTTGGACAAATATCACAAATACTATCACAAATATCACCCGATAAAAAAGACTATTGGGACATAATATATGACCCGAAAGTAAATATTATGTGATATATTTATCGAATTTTCTTAGTATTACCAATTACTTATAAACATATTCTTACCTTTTGATAAGTTTTACACCCAAAATTTGCTTTAAATAATCCGTAAATACGACAAAATAGGAGCACACGTGTATATACGACTATTTACACATGTAAAAAATACTAAAATGGCAATTTCCGGGGGTGCCACGTGTAGTTTTTGAACTGACCTACCTGGTAAGACTGAAATCCAATATTTACACATAAATTGGGACGAATTTAAACCGGTTGAAGGTACGTAACATTTAATGGGATATAAATGTCCCGATAGGTTCGAAAGGGTTAAATACAATTTTTCCGGGGCGGTGAATTTGTTTTTATTTTATATTATATTCGCTTAAGGAATCCATTCGACGAGAAAAGTAGTACAAAATGTACCACGGGAACTTTAAGATCGATAATCGAATTATTTTTGGAAAAAACACGCTCCCTTGCGAAGGCCCTCGTAGCTAAGTGTAAAAAATACAGAAAATGGTCACCCTTGTCCCAGTACGTCTCTGTTTATTATTTCTCGAATATAGTATAACGCGAACCTTCAAACTTTCTTTCACCAAGCCTTTTTAAAAAGACAAATGGTTAAATTCACGGCCTATAAAATTGGAATCGAACACTGAAATGCCGGTGTTCGGTTCTTACGAACCGATCGTCTTCGGATTTTCGCATATATATTCCCTCGAAACCGAAAAGATATAAATCTTGAAGGTATTAGAAAAATCATTCGAAAAGTTTAATAGGAATATTAATCTTTGGGAAAAAATGCCCGAGTCGCCAAAATTTTAATATATCGTCAGAAAGGCTGTGTCTCTTTTTTCGTGATTTATGGACGGATTATATTTATGGGCTCGTCCCACATTTTATTACAGAAGTAGGTAATTTATGAATTATTACGAGAAATTTAAAGTTTCAGTCAGTCCACACTGAGAAAAAATCCTTCTATTTCTTATAAAAATTCACATATTCTTTATGCAACTGTTTAATACTATGTGTGACAGCAACGCGCTTTCCTACTGTAAGACAACGAAAATTGCTAGACCTTTGTGTAGTGATAATATCACGGTAATTTAGCCAATAGGAAATAGGAGTTATTGCTACCATAGAATGGTTTATAGGCATTATTGCTCTAAATACTCACAGTAATTATTAAGTTCTATTGGGGATGTAATTAGTGATGCCGCCGAGACGGGAAATTCTTGTGTCTCGTCTTGACGAAACGAGAGTGAAATTTTTTTCTCGAGGGAAGTCACGAGACGAGACGAGAGAAGACCGTTTCTCGTCGAGAAATTTCTCGTTTTTTCTCGAGTTTTCTCGTTTGTTAGAACACTGAATTTTAGGTATCTCCTAATATATAGACAGAAAAATAATGTGTTTAACGTTCTCACTCTATCGTATTGTGAAGGCATTTACCTTAAAACAGATATTCAAGAGAACAGAATCAAATTATCTAGCCTCTTTCTTCTGTCTACGGTTAGTAGTTGACATTTTAAAATAATTAACCAAATCTGAAAGAAAGCATTTTCGATTGAAAACACAATATCGAAAAGGACCCCAGTCAAATTTCATTCACAAGGCGAAAGGCGATAGATTTTGACTAAATTTAACAATTTTGTATCAAAAATTCGAAATTCGCCAAAAACTTCTCACACAAAAATCACAAGAGTCCTTTTACGAACATCGCCAAGATATTTACAAGCATAGTTTTTTAAGTTTAAATGAAACGCAATTCAAAATGCAATAAAAATAATGCCATTTTTAATATATGTTTGTTAATCCTAATAATAAAATGTGGAACCTTCCTATGGAGTAATTTTATCTACATGGTTGGTAAAATACCGTGAACCGTGACAGAACGTATCTCAAAAACTAGCCAAAATGTTTTACAGAAGTCAAATTAGTAGTGTAACAAACTAACAAACAAGTTTAAATAGTTATTTTGCAACAATTTCTTAAAGTGATACTTGTTTTACGCGTATTTAACAACAAAAGTTACATAAATTTCACGCATTAGTGCGAAAAAGAGTTACTTTACGCTTTATTTAGCATGCTTAGATTTGGTACTTCACGCACTGCAGTACTGCAGTAGAAAAAAACGCAATGGCAATGCTTGTTGCTTTTCATACCAAAGGTTGTCAGATATATATTTTTTAGAAACATAGAAGATACAACAAAAGTACATGAGACTAAACAAAAATATATGAGATTCTTATAGGTATTGTAAAACTTTCTGTTGTAGCGGCGGTGATCTTAAACCAATTACAGTTTACATTGTATAACTCATATGTAAAAGAAGGACACAATAATTAATTATCTAATGTTACCGCGATTTAGTCCGAATATTTCATAAACTATGAGATATTGATATGTCAAATAGAGCATTTTCGGAAATACTTCTTTAAGTTCTTTCTCTTGCACTTTCTATTAATGTAATAAAAAAATTAAGGTTTTTCCCTGGATGACATTCTGGGCCTGGGCTGATTCCTTTATTTAGTCGAATATTTTCCAAACTATTGCAGTTAATTATGCCCCGAATTATGCCAAAAAATAAATAATAAAAGAAGGGTAGTTCCATTATGAATCAATTATTATTATTATAAATCGTTCTCTATTCTGTATCTTTTACCACCCCGTATATTTTGGACTGAAAATACCTCGGTGCCAAGCCTATTACATTACGTGAATTATGTCTTATGGCCGCTTGCAATATTTTGTTGATCTAGTAGTAGTAGTAGTAAAGGGGAGGCTTAGCGCCAAGCAAGTAGGCCAGTGCGACCCTTTTTGCCAACCCCATTTTACGTCTGGGTAATGTCAGCCAGACGGGACCTAAAGTTTTACGTGGGTTCCGAACCACAATTTTTACCGGCAGATGTTATTCTCGGCACAGTTTTTACGGTCCTGTTGTAACACATCTTGTCCACCACATACCTTGACGGGGGAAGCCTAATACGTCTCCGTGGTGCGACTTGAAGGATGTTGCCGCAGAGCCCCCTAATCCATCGGGATCCAGTATCACTCCACCGGACACACCGTACACCGTCCGTATTACCAAATCCTCTGATTCGGGGCGGCCCCCAATCCGTCTGGATCGGCAACAGACATGCGTCCCTTTTTGTGGGTCACTAGATCCGTTACTTGGTTCAGGAGTAGCTCACTTCTCGACAACATGCCGAAGGAACACCCGAATGATACCGGAGGCAGCCCGAGAGCTCCACCTATATATCGTATCGAGGTCGCCTTTTACTGCGGTGTTTATTTTGCTATTGAGAATGCCAGTGTGTGTTGTACAATGCAACACTACGAAGTACGGTGGCCCGGTCAAGCAAACTAAATAAGTCCGCGAAACCTGCCTGGGATCGAACCAGGTACCTTCGGCATGCGATGCGAGAACGCTAGGCTGCCACCTTTTTGTTGATCTAAGAAAAATAGTTTCTAAGTCACATGACTAACAAACCGACTTATATTAAATCCTTCTGCGAGACGACCAGATACTTTTAAATGTTTACCCCCTTTAAGATTCGTATAAAAAAAATATTTTTTATGATCTCACGAGAAAAAACGAGACGAGACGAGACAATGGCACTCTCGAGCGAGAAAAACGCGTTTCTCGTCGAGACGAGATAAAAAAATATTCTCGCCTCACGAGACGAGACGAGAATGGGCCAATTCTCGTCTCGCGGCATCACTAGTTGTGCAAAATAAGAATCTTCCATTGCTTTATCTGAAATGCAAAGTTTAAACACAAAGTAAAAATAAATAAATTAAAACAGGTATTGGTACGATCAATAGAATTCAAATTCAGACAGGACAGCTAGAAGACTCCGAGCAACGATGTGACCTGCGCAACAAATACGTTGAAACCAACGAAATAATAATACAAAGGAAGTAGGGTTTTGCATAAACCGCCTAACAAAATTTACGACGGAAGTCGGCCATCTTCAGAACCCACAAATTACTCCATGTTTGTTTTGGTGGTTGACAGGTCGAGCTGTGATTTCTGCTTTCTTTGCTGTTTTTGAATTGATTTGCATTTTAATTAGTTAACAACGATATTTTATCGAATTCTATTAAACTTATAATTTAGTTTATTGTGACAGTGGACTATACTTTCAACGCTGGACATAGGGCTACCAGATTTAAAATATTAAAAAGCGGGAGGTAGGGTCCTAGCCAGTGGCGGCTTGTGACTTATTAACGTGGGGTGCACTAAAATCCTGCTGCAGGCGAAATGCGCAGCAGGCGAAATTTTTTTAAGACCACGCCCAAATTTGGTCAATAATTTTTAATAAATATTTTTAAAATTTATGATTACCTACTTATTTTATTGAAAATGAAATAAGATGAAAAAAATAAAAATGGCCAATTTATTTTTCGTTAGTGGGTATTGTTTAGAAGTAAAGTTTATTCTTCTGTTTTTATTTGCAGCAAACTTAACAATAAAGTCTCTAGATTTACACTTTGTGGTCTGTGTAAAGTTAATTTCGAGTTTAGGTCTTCCCTCAATTTTAATTTCAATTTTTTGCTTAATACTTAATGAGCTAAAATTGTTTCTCAAATATTCCACATTCATAGTCGTTTTGGCATTAAAACTGTTCATTTTTATTAAAATAAGTCTTTACTACCCCAAAATAATAAGAAAATATGAAGGAAAACCCCAAATAATAAATTCATATATTCAATCAAACCATATTAACCCTCAATAAACAAGAAAAATAATCAAAATACCGGCTAAAATTTTCGCGGATTTGAACGACTGGTTAAATTATCAAAGTAATGCAGAATATAACATACACATGCAAGCTATGCCGCTCTACCAACACCTCCTCTACTACACGGATCAGGAAAACATATAAAACGATCGCAACCAATGACATCTTCTGTCTCAAAAACCATCCAAAAACAAGGCGCCTTTAGTAATGCTCACTCACATATTTATATTGTTTTAGAGTAGAGTGGTTTTTTTTAAGCCCTTTCACATTTCATTAAATTTATAATGAATGCGGGAGGATGCGGGAGGTTAAAAAGAAAAACGGGAGTTTGATGACTTGGTTTAAAAGGCGAGAGGGTCCATAACAAATCGGGAGGCTCCCGCCTAAATCGGGAGGTCTGGCAGCCCTAGCTGGACAGCGATTTAAACATTTTATTTAGGTTGTGTTCCGTATTATTTAATTAGCTATAATAAGTATGGTTAGTTGTGCTGCTTGTGGGTGCTCCCAAACGCTAAAGAATAAATACCAAAACTGGACATAACATTTCAATCATCGGTAAGTTTATGTTTAGATATATAAACTTTTTTAATCTGTAGAGAAAAAAAAATGTTATTTTAATTTAATGTCAAAATACACATAACCTCGCATGTCATTCATGGCCTCATGGGCGTTCGTCCTATAAAACCAGAAAAATATTATTTATTTATTAATCGACTGGGTTACCCCATTTCTACAGAAATATTTAAATAACAACTAAAATATTTACCTATGTAAATATAATATCACAATTTCAACAATAATTTTATAGCAATCGGGAAAAAAAATGTGCAACAATTTAATAACTTAAAAAATTACATAAAAATTTAAAATATCTCAGATAATTTACAATATTTGATCTCATTTTCAGAAACCTTGGGAGTAAAATCTTAGGAAAGCAAATTAAAAATACTTACTAACTGGTTTTTAGTTTTCCAAATAATTACCTAAGAAAAAAGGATGGTTGAAATTCGTAAACCGAAGTGATTGGGATCCTACACGAAATAGCGTTCTTTGCTCGGAGCATTTTTCTGAAGATTGCTTTGACAGAACTTCAAGATTAAAAGTTTGATTGGTTCCAACTGCAGTGCCTACTTTTGCAGTAGCCAGGTTAAAAAATGTAAGTTTTGAAACTATTGTATCGGGTCATTACATAATAATATTGGAAAATATGTAGGTAGGTAGGTACTTAAGAATATGAATACAAATAATGCTGCATTATTTATTTATGCTTCTGAGGAAGCTGCTTTGTCACTTTTTCATAAATTATGTATCGATAAAAGTTTTTAGATGTTTTATTGGTTTAATCTATTTTTAAAATTTTAAACCCATGGATAAAGAATGTAATAAAATATGGGAGTGTAGGTACGATAAACCAAGAAATACATATTTAAAGATTGAAGACAATGATGTTTCTAGAATGATAGAAACGTTTTCCCAATATTCACCTGAGGACTACTGGAGATACCATTGATTAAAAAAATTAATTTCTATCATTCAAAGAAATTCATATCAAAATATAAAAAAAAATTTTACAAAGAGAGGTAGTATCACGTCATATAGGTACTTTTGTGTCATTTGGTAAAGGTGCCAAACAGATATGTAATTAAAAAACTTATATTTTTTTGGCAGGTACGTTCCTATACAATATCTTATAAGACACCATGTCAAAACCTGCCTGAAGATAATAATATCCTACTGTGAATCCAACTGGAACACCTTCTGGTTACAACATATACTGGACATGGCTCTTCCAGGACATTTTACTATCCAACAACACACCTAAGATTTTAGTATCTTCCTTTAATCTCATATGACAATCATTAATGGTTACGGTTTCCGGATTCTCCAAAGTGTATTGGTTAGTCTTAAACAAGGTGATACCGGTCTTTGAATTATTTAATATTAGTTTATTTTTAGAAAACCAATTATTTACTTCAATCATAAATTGTTGAATATGTTGCTCGAGAAGCTCAAGGTCTTTATATGACAATAAAATGTTTGTATCATCTGCATAGTTTATCATTTGACAATTTTCTTGTATACTAGAAATCTCATTAATATTTTTTATTTACATATTATATAATAAACAGGATTATATATTATATTTTATTATTTTCTTGTGATTTGGTTCATAAAGAGAGAGTAAGGTTTTCTGAAAATTGTATTTTTTAACATAGACGTTTTGGCAATAATTTTGCCTTCATCAGTATTTAATATCTGAAACAATTTCTTTTCTGCAATTTTCTTTAATGTATAATAACAGGTGTTTTTTAGTTATTTAACCAGATATTTACAAAGGACCCTTTCACCTCCGTTACCTTATTTAAATAAATAATTAAAAGAAATAGTTGTATTGTTTTATTACACCAACCTTAACGTATCTTATAGGTATATATGAATCTAAATATTTTCTTTTCTTCGCCAAATAAAATATCATTAATCATTTTATTATTACCATTTTAAAGATACGCCACAGGTGGACCGGAAACAGTCGTGCGCGCATGCGTCAAATGTTGCCGCCATCAGCACCCATCCCGGACAACTGTCAATCTACAAAACCCTACTTCCTTTGTATTATTAATTCGTTGGTTGAAACTAATACTCAAGCGCACGGCGATTGCCGATCGCTTCGAACCCCCATCAACATCTTCGTGGATTATAATTTCTACCAGATACAATTCGTTTTTGGGACGCTGTTCTGCTTTCTTAGTTGTAAAAAAAGCTCTTTACTGGGAACAAAATGCGCCGCATTGAGAAGATACAATTTATTTCTTAACAAAATTGCTGTACATCATTCAACAAGACTGTGCTGTTAATGGAACTGATTACTACCAATAAAAACACTGTTCCGGCAAATCTGTAGTTGAGTAAGATGTTTCATTATCTCCATATATCCATTACACCAGATTATCGTAATCACTTGCGTCACATGGCCCAAAATTCACGCTTAAAAGTTTATGTAACTATAGGGACTTGCGAAATTGGTCCTAAAACAACACAATCTTTAAGGGCACCACAACCATCGCAACCCTTCCCAAATATTAAAAATAGGTATGCCGCGAGCATAACTGAATCAAAAACGAATCGAACACATGCACCCTCGAATAATTTCCCAATTTGGATATAAAAAGAAATAAAATATGAAATAAAAGTTTGCGTTCCATCCCTCTTCATAAAGTTCCCGACCCGTCACCTTAAAATTATTCCCGTCACAGCCTAAACCTGGATTTGGCAAACTCCACCGACTCTACAAACTTTTAAACTCTCAATACTTGGAACAAAAACTCCGGAAACGTGTCTCTCTCCTTAACGCACCTACTTTATATTATTTTCGGGGAGGCAGGGCAAGCGAGAGATTTGAACAATATTCATTACGGTTTATGTTTGAAGCCTTTAACGCCTTTTCTCCGGGTTACTGTCAACCGCGAAGTATCAACGAGTTTTATCCGACCTTATCCTTCTTCGAAACTTACGTTTTCCTTTGTTTTGTTTGGAATATTAAGGTAAGAACGGTGATTTAAAAGATTTACAATGATATATTAACCTCAGCATATATGTAAAATAAGTAACAAGACTGATGTAATATAATATTACTGAAAGGGGGAACCTAGATCTTAGATAGATAGATCTAGCTCTAAAGGTAAGCCCGGTAAATCTTGATACAAAGTTTTTATTTTGTTCAAAATAAGCGACTACACAAACGAATGTGTTGAATAAAAAAGGAATTTAGCGAAAGTACTTCCTTATATACATTGACCATAAGAAATGCCATTATTGCACTGAGGAAAATGATCTAATACAACAGGTTTGCTAAAAGGCATAGTTTGTATTGCTAGCTTATTTTTCATTAATCCATATTAAATAAATTGCTAGTTTGTATATCAAACCCGCTTTAGTGTTATATCAATTCCAGATTTGCTAGAACAGTGTTTCTATTGGTAGTAATCAGTTCCATTATAGCAACACAGTCTTGTTGAATAATGAACACATCAATGTTGTTAAGAAATAAATTGTACTTCTCAATGCGACGCATTTTGTCCCCAGTAAAGCGGTTACTCTACAATTAAAAAAGTAGAACAGTGTCCCCAATAAAAATTGTATCCTTTAGAACCTATAATCCACAAGACGTTGGTGGGGGTTCGTAGCGATCGGAAATTGCCGCGCGCCGTATTATTAGTTTTAACGTATTTGTTGCGCAGGTTACATCGTTGTTCGGAGTCTTCTAGCTGTCCTGTCTGAATTTGAATAATAATAATCGTACCAATACCTGTTTTAATTAATTTATTTTTACTTTGTGTTTAAGTTTGTGTAAACTTTGCATGTCAGATAAAACAATAAAAGATTTTTATTTCGCACAACCCATCATTAGTATTGGAGTTTATAATCTATGGACGAATTGTACCATCTCGCAGTAAACCATATTGCATAAGAGATAATCACATGCAATGTGACAAGAACAATATCACACTAGAAGCTACTTAAATTTTTGAGAATTACAGTACTGATTTTTAGTGATAATTTATATGCTTTATTAATCGTAGCAGGCAACTATTATATGATTAATGTCAAGTTTCATTACAACTGCCAGTCGGAACTAATACAGTAAATAAAACCAGATTATACCCCCAATCAGAACTTGATAATTACTGTGAGTAGTCAGAGCAATAATGGCCATAAACAAATCTATGATTTAAGACCTTCAAAAAATTATAATACCATTTTTATGTAAATGAATAGGACAGTCAATATTTGATGGTAGCAATGGCCACTCTGGCGGAGCCCCATCCGGTATATACCGGGTGTCAACGAGATTATTGTATATAGCATGTTATGTTAAGAGATATTTTAATCAAATTTGGGTTACTGTAATGTCTGAAAGGGATCTTTATTTTTACCTAGAAACCAACTGAATTTCACTTCTGGTTTAACCGGAACTACGTCATTTATGGTTTTTTTAAATGACAACCTGTATATTATATTGCACAGTCAAATTATCCTCTAAATTCTCTTTTCAACGACATACAACAAGTTGACATTTACTTTCAAAATGGCGGCGTAGGACTCATTTTACCAAAAACAAAATGGTGTCTATAAAACAACGTATGCAATTGATACGGGAAAAATAGTGATAAAATCTTTTAAATTGGTCCGTTTTGTAATTCTTTAAGCACTGACATTTAGATTTTCTTCTTTTGTTTTTAAAGGAAGGTATTTTTTTATTGTTTAAAAAAATCTTAACTTTAACCCTATTTTACAGAGTTTTTTTTAAATGTTATCATATACTTTTTATTAATTAGTATGAAAGTCTAAAGTATCCTTAAGCACCTAGGGATATTTTCGAAATCAGAATGCGTTTTGCTTCAATAATAAAAATTTAATTGTTAAATAATTAACATGTACAACAATACACTAGAAAATTTTCATTACAAACTAATAGTCTGATAATGGCGTTGACAAATACCAATTTTGTTATCCAAAGCCAACTTAGGTGGAACTAAGATATTCAGTTTTTATTGAAAAATGCACGGTTTTTTTTCTTGTTTAAAACTGAACCAAAACGCATTCTGATTTCGAAAATATCCCTAGGTGCTTAAGGATACTTTAGACTTTCATACTAAATAATAAAAAGTATATGATAACATTTAAAAAAACTCTGTAAAATAAGGTTAAAGTTAAGATTTTTTTAAACAATAAAAAAATACCTTCCTTTAAAAACAAAAGAAGAAAATCTAAATGTCAGTGCTTAAAGAATTACAAAAGGGACCAATTTAAAAGATTTTATCACTATTTTTCCCGTATCAATTGCATACGTTGTTTTATAGACACCTTTTTGTTTTTGGTAAAATGAGTCCTACGCCGCCATTTTGAAAGTAAATGTCAACTTGTTGTATGTCGTTGAAAAGAGAATTTAGAGGATAATTTGACTGTGCAATATAATATACAGGTTGTCATTTAAAAAAAAACATAAATGGCGTAGTTCCGGTTAAACCGGAAGTGAAATTCAGTTGGTTTCTAGGTAAAAATAAAGATCCCTTTCAAACATTACAGTAACCCAAATTTGATTAAAATATCTCTTAACATAACACTGTGGTGCTATGTACAATAATCTTGTTGACACCCGGTATAGGTGTAAGCGTATATTTCCTTAGTTACATCGATCGGTTAGATCAACGAATTACCAATTTCAAGCACAAAATAACAGCAAACACGATGAAAATAAAGTAACGAACAGACAGAAAAGGAGAAAAGAATTGTCAGAAGAAAGGGCTGAGAATGAAACGGAGAGCCGCACCACTCGTGCGTGAGTTCGAATTTCTTTGATCCTTCTAACTCCGTTCCCGAATAGACTAACTTGATTAAGAAAGAGATTCGCAGAGGTATGGCGCGACTTACAATACAAATGGGGACGTTCACGGGTTTAAAAGTTTTTAAACATTGAAATTTAATCTAAGAAACAAAGACATCCAACGATTGGATGACCATATGAAAGAGATGCTCCCCTCCGATACAGCAGCGGGGGACCTAACTTCCCTTCCACCAAAAAATGTTTAATAGCTAGTAGAAGGATGTTGACTACTGTCCACGGTTCGTCACAGCCGATAAGTATTCTCTAAACAGAAGTGGTAAACGTTCGTTTCCTTAATATATCTATATTTATTGCATTTCTTTTATTTCTTTCTGTCTTTAAGGGCCTAAATAGGCCTATCGAGAAGCGACGTAGTCAGGTCACGTCTGTTTCTTATTTTTGACTTCAACGCACACGCCGCCATATTGCCAACGTTACAGGCTTATATCTGGTTGATCTTTTGCATATTTGAACAACATATCACTGCGAAATTCTCGCGACGTGTCAAGAAATAAGAGAATTGCTTTTTTTGTTTCGTCGCTTTATCTGCGGAAATAATGCCTTCTGGAGATTGGAGATCAAATTTTCAGTTGCAGGAAAAAATTTATATAAATAGGCCAGATGGTAGCTTTTTTAATAGCATTCGACAACAAGAAGTTCATGTTTCCAAGAAATATAATATCTATAGATACTATCTAATGGATAGATATTCATTTGAAAGTTACAAGAAACCTTTAAATTCAGATAATAAATACAATAGATGTACTCACCTATCGCCTCCCCCCACCCCAAGATTCTCATCATTAAAAAAAAGCGCCTTCTAATGGTTTCAATCAAATAAACCTACGTTAAATTTTACAAAATCTTCTTTTATGTTTATAACTAAAAACAAAATAAATTCCATCAACATTTAATAATGAAAATATCCAATACTAGCGTGTACCCGGCCTGCGTTGCAGCCCGGCATTATACGACGTCGCTTTCTCTAAGATAATAAGGCGAGTTCACCATCACGTCAAGATTTATAAATACAAACCCGAACAAACCTCTAAATTTATCAGTGTTTCTCTACAATAGTATGCATGTATTATACATAAAAACCGCTTCAAAATCCGTTGCGTAGTTTTAAAGATTAGGGCACATATAGCTGGGGACAGACGCGACAGCGCCTTTGTTTTATACTATGTTAAGAAGATTAAAAACGACAAAATTTTTAGGATTAGTTTTAGACGAAAATTTAAATTGGAAATGCCATATCCAGTATATTATCAACTCGATATCTCCTTTGGTATCTGTTATGTACAGAGCTAGATATTTCATTCCTTTGAAATACTTTAAAAATATATATTTTTCATTAATATATTCAAAATTACAATACTTACCTTCTGTATGGGGATCTGCTTGTTTATCAAACTTAAAACCATTACAAAAATTGCAAAATAAAGTTATACACAAATTACCACATCTAGAACCAATTATATGGACCGAAAGGGTATTTACACGTTCAAAACATTTATAAATTAAAAATTTGTAGTCTAATTCACTCTATTATTTTAAAAGGAAAAAAAATCAAACATAACACTTCAGGAGAATAAGACATTACATGATCATAACACCAGACGTATAAATTATCAAACTATACCAGTAAAAAGTAATTTCGGAAAAAAATCGCTTTTATATGACGGAATAATAAAATATAACAATCTTTCAAAAAATATCAGAAAAATTAAAAAATTGGCAACTTTTAAAAAACAATTAAAGAGATAATTACTAAATTAAATTATTTATAATATTTTTTTAAAATTGATTTTATTAACGAATTTAATTTGATTAACTTCAATTTTTTATTTATTGTTATTTTTTTTAATGGTTATTATTTTCTATATTATGTTGTCACTTTCCATGTAATGAACTGTAAAAGTTAGTTTGGAATAAAGACATTTTGAAATTTAAATATTAACATTCTCAGCTTCAGCTATCTAGAGGCTATGACGTCACATGGTGAGTTAAAAATCCTTGTGAAACGGTGATAATAATTTTTTTGCAGTTTCATGGTTACGAATACAGTTTACTCGCCACATGACGTCATAGTCCCTGGACTATGATATTATTATGATCATTGCAAAGTTACGTTAAAAGGACATATTATATGCGTCGACATAAATTCATTATTAACGCATGGTGTAGAAAAAGTTTCCGAGAGGGAGTCCTCTAGATTTATTCGATGACAGATTTCTTACACGGACAATTTTTCTTACTTCGCAACTGCTGAAAAATTAATATCTCCTGCTCCCCCGTGCTAAAACTTCTAAGGTAGGTGGGTATTGCAATCATAAATAATCCTTCTTAAATATCATTTCAGTCGACGAGTTTAGGCATGGGGAGTTTAACTTGACAGTGGCAGGTTGCAGTGTTGCAAGAAGCAAGAACCGATTAAAATCGACATTTACGTCATAATAACCAAGAAAACTGATGTAATTTTTGATAAAAGTGATGGTTACCCACGTATTATATATTTTTTTAAGTCATAAATATTTATTGTGTAATATATCCCTAAAGAATTTAATGTAGTACTCTAGAAATACAATTTTACTTACCCAAAAGAACTTCTACACTTGATGCATTTAATCTGCCATGTATCCATTTTAGCAGGGTGGGAATTTTAAGTAGAATCGTCTTCAAGACGTTGTAATTGAGTTGGGGGAATACTGACATTATGGTTTTCTGCAGTATTGCACTCCCTTTGTCTGGAAGGGAATATCTTATACACTTTCTTAGCTTTAAGATACCAGTATATATGCAGGGCTGTAATAAGTAGTTTTATTATACTAGTAGTAGTACAGTAGTAGTAGTACTTAGTAGTAGCAGTTTCGTATAAGTGTCAAGTTTACTTATCAGCATGTTGCAGAAAAAAAATCCAAACATAAACCACCTCACTCAGCCTCATGCAAGACGGATCATCTTGAGGGTAATACCTACTTTTACTGAAGATACTTTAACAACGGTTTGCAAAAAAAATATATTTTTTAATGAATTTGTTGTACAGTTAACAATATATAAATTCGTACACTCCATGCACCCATACATAACTGAATTACAACAAAATTGGGCAGAACGGGTTTCTCCCTTGCTGCTTATATCTGGATAGAACACCATATACATAGTTGTAAATTATTGTATGTACGATTTTTTACACTAAGTAATAATGATAATGGTTATTTCTAAATATTTTTGTGTTTAAATTACAGCCGCGAAATAAGAAAATTATAAAATAATACCACGAAACTACAAAAGTATATTGCCAAAACGGGTAAATTTATTAACAAACAACAAACAAAATACTAATATTTAATTGCCGCGCCATTGGATTCTAACACTAATCGTAATCTTCTTGGCATTGACGAAATAATACTTCTGGTGCAATCCGGAGTTAGCCCTTCCCAAATTTCTTCTATTTTATCAAATAACTCTATTTCATTTTATGCGTTAAAATTTATTTTTTACATTTTTTTTCCATCAATTCCCAAACATTTTCAATTGGATTTAAACCAGGACTTCTTGAGCACCAAGGCAGACATGTTACGGTGTTTTGTCTAAACCAATTTTCTATATTTCTTCCAGTATGCACAGGGCAGTTATCTGAAGATATATATTACTGTTTAGTGTTCCATCAATATTCCAGCTTACACCTGCACCGTAAACACTTATCCATGCCCACACATTAACGGAGGAACGTCCACTGGTTTGCTTTTTTTGAGTATACTTCTCATCATATCGAGAATTTGGTGGTCTATATAATAAGTCGAATCCTTCCATTATATGTAGACTGAAAAGTTTTCTCATCGGAAAAGATAATATTTTGTCAAAAAAAAATCATTTTCTGGTAAATATTGCACTGCAAACCCAATTATTTGTTCCTTATCACTATTTTTTAAAAACGGTTTTGATGCAGCTGCTCGATTTCTTAATTCGAAACATTGTCTTACTCGGCGTTGCGTAGTTCTAGATGAAGCAGGGAATCCTGTTATGTGCATAGCGGATACTGCAGTTTCAAATAATATTGCCTTAAATACTCCACCAAATTTCGGTCTTCTTCATTTCATGATTTTCTATTATTTAAACCAGACCCAACAGACCTTTCAAGTGTTTGATGATAGCGCCATTTTTTTACAATTCCTTGAATAGTACTTCTAGGTACCCTGAAATGATCAGCTATTTTTCCATAGGACCACCCTATTTCTACTAAACATATTATTCTTGCTTTTTCAATAATACTTAAATGAGGCATTTTTAAATCAAATAAGATAATGACAATACTTTGACAGATATTATGATAACAATTATAACACTTTACAGTGTCACAGTTTAGTGTTCGAAATTATCTGTCGTCAACTGTACCTACATGAACTTGCTACTTTAAAATTTGACGTTTAATCCAATAAGAAAATGGCTTCCCGTTAATTTAATTTCCCGTTAAATACCTCCCTGGTCAAATTAAAACAAACTTGCAAGAAGTTGCAAGTTAAAATAGGCGCATCAATTTAAATGGGGCAAGACAAAAATTCTAATTGCCGTATTAAGCAGTCTAATTTTTCGATTAAGCCTTGAGTTATGAGGTTGGTAAGATTGAAATACTGCTGTGAGGAATCGGGTTAATGAGGGAAGTTGTAAGGTTGGCGAAGTTTGTCTTGGGAAATTGGCGGGCGTATTAATTTTAAGGGTGTTTAGGGGACACTTACGCGGCGGTAGAAAAACCTTTTCAATAGTCTTACTTTTTGAATTTTAATGTCCATTTCTCATTGGGTTATTGTTATAGAATCTAAAGCCGTTCCAGTACCTATAGGTACAGGTGGGGTACCAAGAGGGTTTCATGCATAATTAGGTACATGGCCATAGGCATAACTTTAAAAAAACTAATTTTAAAATCGTCCTTAAAGTCCTTAAACAACCAACTTAGTTATTATTCTTTTCGGGTGACTAATAAATGTAGGAAAAACAAAACTTTCAGAGATTCGGGGCATAAACCCTTCGTGGAAATCAAAAAGTTGTAAGAACAACTGCAGGAAGTTTTAAAATGGAAAGCCAATAATGGAACCGTCAGATGCTTTTTATTTTTCAGGATTTTTTATTAAAAACCAGATATGAAAACGTACAATTTAAAGCTGTAAAGAAAGTTTATTAAGTACGTCTCAACAGTATTTGGCGGTCGAAAAAACTGCTATTTTGGAAATAATGGTTTTATATTTTTAAGAATACAAGCCTCATCAAGGCTTACCTATTACTGGTGAGGTGCTGGTATTCAGATTTGGCCTAAAGTTCGCTTTACTTGCAATATAAGAAACTTCCACCGTTTATCAATTTTAATGTATCCTATACCTACGCATTTTCCATAACAATAACAATTTTATGGTATATGGCAGCTATACATGTTTTCATTATGTGCTCCGCCAGACGGCCATGGTAAATCCCATGGAATACCTACCATGTATATGATGCTCCCGATATTCTGGGTTTTCTCTTTTCTCTTGTTCAGTTCATTTAAGATACAAATTAAAAATCCTTAAAATGTTATATTGAATGGTTTAAAAAAAAATTTTTAAAACTATTTTGAAGGCAGATACCAGAGAGTTGTATTAAACAATAATACGTCAAAGCTTCTCCATGTGAACAAAGGTGTGGCTCAGGGCAGCATCCTGGGTCCCATAATTTTTTTCCTTTACACAGCTGATTTTTGTTATTCTCTAAAGTACTGTAGTTCACTTCAATACGCTGATGATACCCAGATATATTTTTCATTTTATATGTTGTTTCTGCTGTTAGCAATGGATAAAATTAACCATGATCTAGCAATAATCTCTAAGGTTTCTAAGGCTCACGGATTGGTTCTTAATGAGGGCAAAACACAACTAATGCTAATAGGGAAGGATAGAAAGGAGCTCTTTGACAACCCTGCTTTTAGGATCATACTTAACGGGGTTGCTATACAATCAGTTAACACTTCTTGTAGAAATCTAGGCTTGTATATAGATGCTGATTTAAGGTTTAATTCTCACGTTAACAACTTAATAAAAAAAACATTTTTTACACTAAAGCTATTATATTTGCATAAAGATATTTTCAGTACCGATTTGGGATAAAAACAGCCTACAAAAAATCCAAAATTCCTGTTTACGTTTTTGTTATAACCTCCGAAAGTATGATCATATAACTGCAAGTCTGATAAATTCCGGTTGGCTTAATGTTGAAGAAAATTTCAAATTAAAATTGGCTAAAACTGTTTTTAAAATTATTGGTAGTGGTTCTCCATTCTATCTACTTGATATTTTTACTAAAGGCAGTGATACACATAACCTGCATACCAGACATAGAGAACTGTTTAGTGTACCTCGTCACAGAACGGAACTCTTTAAGGCATCGTTTTCCTACAGTGCTGTAACACTGTATAATTCCCTTCCACTCCATGTTAAGACCTCCCAAGCCAATTTATATGTTCATTACATTAGTTAAGAAAGAGATATTGGGGAGCAGAGATCGGACTTTGAGATGATTAGTGATAGTGATATAACAAAGGGTTGTTTTTATGTTTTTTCTTTTTTTTTATGTCTTTGAACACATATTTTGTTTAAAAAGTTTCTTTCCTAAGATTAACTAATTTATTAGTGTAATAGGTTTTTAACTAGCTCATTGTTATAGTGTGTATTTTGTTATATAAATAAATATATTTTATTATAACTTATGTGGTTGACATATAGAGCAACTGGTTTGGATACCGCCACCTCTTTTCCAAGTTTTTGTTACCACTCTAATGTTTACCAAAATAAAAGGCATTTTGATTGATTGATTGAAAATATAATTTTTTCTTTTTTATGTATAATTCCACATTTCCTCCAAAAAATCTTTCAATCAATAAATATTGCCCAAGACCAAAATATGCGCCTATATCCGGATTTAAAAAGAATCGAACGAATCGAATCCAATAGATGTTATCTGTAAATTTTTCCATTACCTGACGCTATCTGCTTGATGAATGAGAAAGAAGCAGGAAAACATCGCTTCTCCGATTTCCCAACCTTATTTCGTTTATCGAAAAATAAATTTATTGTCTTATGGTAGTGGGCATTTCTAAATTCTACTCTTGAAATGTGCCTCGAAGAGGAAAGATAATTTTTATAGATGGTTTAGTTTTAGATAGAACCAAATGGTAAAAATGCTTATACACTGTGTCCATTAATAGGGAACTTGACAAAAATTTTAAATGGGGAAAAATTCTATAAATCATAAGTATATATTGTCATAAAACATATGGCAGCAAAAAAAAACAACATATTTCGTCCCAAAAGACCGCTAGCAAGATTTAAAAATTCCCCAAAATTAAAATTATCCCAAGCGGGTAAAAACGGGTCGTGACGTCAAGAAGTATAATTCGTGTGCGACATCCACGAAATAGGTTATAGGTTGGCAATAAATTGAACGACGTTGAGAATTCCACCTTAAAACAACAATACAATACCAATAACACACGGCAATCCAAATGCAAACTCGGTAGCTCGGCTACAGGTCAGGATGACGGAAAAGTCATACTTCGTGACGTCATCGGGCTTGGCGCGCTTAAAAGGTCGTTTGAAATGCTTTTGACACGCGCGAAACTTAAAGAATTTTTACCAAGTTATTACTGATTTTTAAGGAGTAATAATTGGGGAATATTTTTTTTAGGCCTAACTAAATCATATTATTGAAAAAAAAATTGGAAAGTTCCTTATTATTATGGAATAGGTAAAAAAGTACTCAAATTTTAAACATCCATATCTTCATCAAAATTATATCAATCCACCACTCAATTTTTGGTTTATTGTAAGGCCGTCCCTTGGACTACTTAGCACAATGTGTTTAACCTTACTTCGTGTCTTTTTTATACAGGATGATAGCTAAGATACCAAGCCGTGTAAGATCTGCTGATTTTAAAATTAATGAATACGAAGCAATGAAAATTGAATTTTATTAGTGTACTGGTTACAGCTTTATTTTAGGTACTTACTGTACAAATTACAGCGCAGTGCCGTTCGTGTCAATACAAAATCAAAAAAGAAAAAAAATCGTGATACACTAACTTAACAATATTAATAACAATTTAAAGAAGCAACTTAATTATAAGAATAAAAATTAATAACGCGTATTTCCTACACGGGTGTTAATGACAGCTTGACAACGATTTGGCATATTTAGAATCAGATTTCTTATAAAACCTGATCCATATTTTTCCATATTCTTTGTAGCGTCAATCTCAGCTGAGCCAAAGTTTCTGGTGGGTTAGCTTCTGCACGAACCTCTCTACCCATTCGATCCCACAAATGCTCTATAGGGTTAAGATCTGGGCTTCGAGCTTTCCAATTCATTACGGTAATTCCCGTTTCTGCTAGATATTCCGTTACTATTCTCGCAGTATGTGGACCTATTCCATAATTAATGGACGCAGTGTATAACAACAAAATATAATAAACAAACAAATAATATTGTAAATTTTCCTCTCCACGTTTACAAAATAAACAGAATCGAAGAAACACGTAAACCCGATTTCCCTCCATATACGTTTTAATGAACTGTTATAACCCTGGATTTAAATTTTAAACTACAATACTTTAACGACAGACTCCCGAGCTTTTAAATTTATTCCCGATTATATTATTCGTATTACGGTGTTGTGTTGTATAACGGCAGCTATTTCTTATTTCCTGCTCCAAAGAAAATGGCGCAGTTTGGTCTATGAATGGGTTTCTCAAAGATGTTCCAAGAAAGATTTACCTGTGAGTTTATAAGTTGAGCAAGCGTTTCAAATGGGATTTTAGTTAGAGCCGTTGAAAATTAATAGAGCTTTATTTTTAATAACTGTTTCTTGGCATGATTACGACGATACCAAAATAGAACCTTTTCTAAAAGATACTTCTAAGTACTTTTTATCCTGCGGGTTGACACGCGTCCCCAAAAATAAGTATCAAATAAAATAAAACTAAATATTACGTATTCTTCACATTTCAACCCCATAAACTTTGTTCCAAAAATATTCCTGATATGCCTATTCCCAAGACAACAAACGAAACTTGATACTTTTAAGGGAATGCGGGAAATAAGACAAACAGCTTTTATCGCACCGTGTAGGACGGAGTGACGTGTGACAGCAGGTCCTGAAGGAATACACCTATTAGTTATCTCAGAGTTATACTGCAAAATGTTTGGATGGCCTCTGGTATAGCCGTAAGCAGGGATATGACATATGCTTAGGGTTGAAGATTGATCGTTGTTTACCGTTGTTAAGGGTGTTTTACTTTGAATATAATATTATGATGGTAAAGAGACGTGTGTGTTTTTTAGTCAAAATAATCATTTTTTATCATCTTTTCCCTATTTATTATTTGATCCGCCACTGTGAATACTGCACTCCGTTTTGTGTATTGCGGTAAGGGTCTTGAAATATCCTGATTCGAGGAATTTCGAAGGGAGGATTTAAATAAATCCAAATTCAATAGGTAAATAATGACCGACGATGTACACGTCCCCCCTCCCTAATTTATTTAAATGACATTCCATTTCTAATTTCAATATTTTCGTTTAATGGGGACTTCCGACTTCAAGGACCTTTTGACCGTTACCTAACTGGAGTCTAATATGGTATTTCTAATTTTAAGGAGGTAGTCAAATAAGTCTATTTCATTCTGTGGTTTAAAATTTATTTTGTACATTTTTTTACCATCAATCCCAAACATTTTCAATTAGATTTAAATCAGGACTTCTTGGGCACCAAGGCAGACATGTGACGTTGTTTTGCCTAAACCAGTTTCCTATATTTCTTGCAGTATGCACAGGGCAGTTATCCTGCTGAAATATAAAGTTATTTCCTTCAAAAACTATCGCGGCAGAAGGAAGAAAAACATTTTCCAAAATCTGAAGATATGTATTACTGTTTAGTGTTCCACCAATATTCCAGCATACACCTGCACCGTAAACACATGCCCACTTTAACGGAGGAACGTCCACTGGGCACTGGTTTGCTTTTTTTGAGTATACTTCTCATCAGTTCGGAATTTGGTGGTCTATATACTCGAATCCTTCCATTATATGTAGACTGAAAAGTTTTCTCATCGGAAAAGCTAACATTTTGCCAAAAAAAAATAATTTTCTGGTAAATATTGCATAGCAAACCCAATTCTTTGTTTCTTATCACTATTTTTTAAAAACGGTTTGGATGCAGCTGCTCGATTTCTTAATTCGGAACATTGTTTTACTCGGCGTTGCGCAGTTCTAGATGTAGCAGGGAATCCTGTTATGGGCATAGAGGATAATGCAGTTTCAAATGGATTTTGCCTCAAATAGTCCACCAAATTTCGGTCTTCTTCATTTGATGATTTTCTATTATTTAAACCAGACCCAACAGACCTTTCAAGTGTTTGATGATAGCGCCATTTTTTTAAAATTCCTTTGAACAGTACTTCTAGGTGCTCTAAGATGATCAGATTTTTTCATAAGACCACCCTATTTCTACTAAACATATTATTCTTGCTTTTTCAATAATACATAAATGAGGCATTTTAAAATTAAATAAGATAATGACAATACTTTGACAGATATTATGATAACAATTATAACACTTTACAGTGTCACAGTTTAGTGTACGAAATTATCTGTGGTCAACTGTACCTATTAAAAGTTCTATTATAATACTATTAAATAATTTCTGGCCTGTCGGTAACAGTAACGCGCATACTTCCAGTGCCCTTACTCGTCCAATAAAGTATCACTTTCCAAACTAGTGGCATAAATAACTAATACTTTATTTATTTAAGAAGAACGTACAATATAGTTTCTAAAGAGGCTTTTTGCGGTTTTAACAGTAGACACTTGAAAACTAAATCAGCTACAATACGAGCAAAAAGCTCTTTCTAGACGGCTTGATACTCGCTACTTTAGCTTCATGGGCGTTCCAAGGGGAATATCTAACTCATAAGTGATCCCGGCTCATTTATCACGTAAAAACCGCACTAGGAGCAGGAGTTTTGGCTTCTGCCCGCGCTTTCCTGCGACGTTGCTTAATCCTGCGAAATCTTACGAATGCAGTGGCGGATGGAAAAGGGAAATAATAACTAATGGCCCTTTTCACTATAACCGAATTAATCATGTTCAGCAGTGATTCCTGAATTAGATCCTGTCGATAATACATCCCAATTATAAAAATTTTCCTAAACTGTCGCAAATCTTTCCTATAATAGAAACAATTAAAAAGACGCAGCACAAGCATAAATTTTGAAAATATGATCGCCATTATAATGGCATCCTTGTTTCGTTAATTAAATTAAAAAAAAAGAGGAGAAAGCCTCCAGATATCAATCAGGTAGATAATTATTTTTGCTTAAAAAATAATAATGTTTTTAAAAATCATTTTTATTTCTTGAAAAAGCAGCGACCTACCCTTTTTTATGAAAAAATATTCAGTGCCAACCCCGCAGGAACGCCACTGATTGTTTTAAATGTTGTTCATCAGAGAAAGGTTTATAATACCAAATTTCACAAAAATTTCTAGGGTGGTATCAAAGTTATTAATAAACAAAAAACTCATAAAACTTAAACACCCTGTACTTTAAAAGTTAGAACGTTTGGACCTACGTTTTTAAAAAGTGTTCTTTTCTTAAAATGGACCTAAGAATTACTTCTTGAATTAATAGCATTTGACAACCGGTATAAAAAGCAACTCGTCTGGCTGTCGATCAGAGCCATTTTGTTGTATTATTATTTAGTCCATCTCCACCACTGGTTACCCTTATACCTCAGCCACAACACAAAGTGGATTTAGTACATCAAATTAATAAAGTGTACCCAGTTTTGTGTTTGCCTGTGCGTTTCTTAAATCTGCGATGATATTTTTACAAACTTTTTGTAAATAGGCCAAATAGGGGTACCTAAACAACTTTAAAATTTGATAAGTTTTCTTAATATTGTAAAAATAGTAAAAACTATACGGCTCATAATAAAATATCTTTCTGTCTATTATTAAGTCTATACATCAGTTCATCTAGCTGCCCATAGCACATTTCTTTTTGTCAGGACCTTACATTTTCGAACACAGAAATTTGGCATGTAAACCGTTTACATTGGAGGGTTGCTCTTGATTGTATTTCTCTATTATATAGTAGAATTACCACGTTTCACGTTTGTATGAGTCAGTATACGTAGTATAGTTTGGTATTAGCTAAAGAAAATCTATTCATTGATGCTTATTCTTTTCGAAAAGGAAATTTTTATTTACCACGACTGTACTTATATCATCAGATCTTTTCCGGTCCTGTTATTGACATAGCTGATAAACTGAATTATTGTTAAACGCAGTGACGGGCAAAACTCTTTAAAAGGAATACATGAAGCATGGCAAAATGTCTTGGCATGCATGATCGATCCTATAGAAGTGGTATTGTGCATGTGTCATGATTTCTATTGAATTGGCCGAATTCGAACCCTATTATATCATCGATTATGGGTTTAATGCATGACCTACGAAATTTTAATAGGGAGGGTGGACACTGGAAGGAGAAATAGATAGTTTAAATAGTTTAAAAGTAGTGTTTTGCAGCTCTGCTTTCTAGAAAAAGAAATGAATTAATTGAAGTAAAATATAAAAAAATTTATGTTTCCGCCCGGGATCGAACCGGGGACCTTCCGCGTGTTAGGCGGATGTGATAACCACTACACCACGGAAACAATACGTAAAAACGATCATGGGTCTATCTTGACAAAGTTGAAAGGGTTTAACATGCGTGGCGCCATCTACTAGACACTAGTGATAGTTAAATTTCGGTAATCTGCAAATTTTGGTTTGAAACTTTGCTAACTCGCCATCTAGGATTGAATAGTAGAAACCATATAAAAAGGATCTGTTTTTTAGTTGCTAAATCCCTCTATGGGTTAGTAGTCGAGCTAAACCGTATAATCGATTGGCCTGCCACATAACGACCGTTTTACGGAACTAATTGGAAATGGGTTCGGATCTTAGCTCTATTTAAATTTCTGTCACTTTCCAACACAGAGCACAGAGCGAACAAGTCAGAATTTTTCAGTCAAGTTTCGTACGCGAGATAGGATTGTGTGTGAGAAAAGTGCCTTGTTTTATACAATTTTTAAGGATTTTTACCGATTTTTGACGCCATGGCCGATGAAGTAAACGAAAACGGACACCCCGAGAACGGAGATGTACCAGAAATTGAACTGATTATTCGGGTAAGTCGGTGTTTAATGGCAATATTTAGGTTTGTTACACAGGGCGTGACTTCAGTGCGAAAGTACCTATTTATTTTATCAGATTTTTAGATTCCTGATCATTTAAAACCTTTATTCTCATACCTCTTACTTAAAACTACGAAGAGTGAAAGTTTTAGGACTTTGCCGGGCTTACATAATCTAATTTTTACATTTTTTTTAATGGTATTAACTAGGACCTACCTGACCTTGGAGAACAAACATGCAATAATTCCTAAACGCAAACGAAAAGATTCTATTTTTATGTGTGATTTTAGCGGCTGAATCTGTATATTCCTATGGAATGCTTTATTTTTTACATTCACCTAATTCTGAAGTGTACCTACGTTTTTACACAAATATTTAAAATTCCAAGCAACTTATCGAACATCTGTTTGAGATAGGAATCAGTCGTAATTAATACCGTAAAATAAAACTTAGAATTTTCCAACACTGATTTATACCATCTAAAACCTAGTATTACTTACATGTTTTATAGCCGAGTTTGATAGTAGCAAAAACAGAAACCAAAGTTGAGACATTTAAGACATTCTTCACAATAACAACAGAACCTATATTTTCCCTTTCTGTACGTATTAACAAATAAAGAAATTGAACACCTATATTATCCTCAAATAAATACATATATACTCTTAAGGTGGGAGTATCAACATGCTTGCCAACCTATAACCTATTTCGCGTAGATTTATTTATGTTTTCTAGCTTTTATACAAAATTTAAAGAAAATCAGTATCGACTTGATATTCTTTGGGTAATAATTGACATATTTAATACATATCAAGGAATTTCATAACTTATTTTAGGAGAATTGTATAGCGAAAAATATCGGGTAAGATTTTTTTTAACATTATTATGTCATTGTCACTCATTGTTCTTTTACTATACAATTCTCCCAAAATTAGCAATGAAATAAATTGATATTTTTGTAATATATCAGATACTACCTACATAATGTAACGACGATATTTATTTTCTTTAAATGTTAGTTATTAAAATAATAAACTCAAAAAATCAACGCAAAATAGGTTATAGGTTGGCAATAGATTGAATGACGTTGAGAATTCAACCTTAAGGTGGGAATATCAACATGCTTGCCAACCTATAACCTATTTCGCGTAGATTTATTTATATTTTCTAGCTTTTATACAAAATTTAAAGAAAATCAGGATCGATTTGATATTCTATAGGTAATAATTGACATATTTAATAAATATCAAGGAATTTCATAACTTATTTTAGGAGAATTGTATAACGAAAAATATCGGGTAAGATTTTTTTTAACATTATTATGTCATTGTCACTCATTGTTCTTTCACTATACAATTCTCCCAAAATTAGCAATGAAATAGATTGATATTTTTGTAATATATCAGATATTACCTAAGTAATATGCCGACGATACTGATTTTATTTAAGTGTTAGTTAAAAAAATAATAAACTTGAAAAAACAAAGCGAAATAGGTTATAGGTTGGCAATAAATTGAACGACGTTGAGAATTCAACCTTAAGTTACCTCAATGTGGTTGATATGAGTGCAACTTTATCATTTACTTAAATGCGCCTAAAGGTAGGTGATGCACCTGCACCCATCATTTAAATTTATAAGGTATTGTTGCACACCTAAAAATCAACTATTGAGCTTTCCTCCATCCAGTGCCAGTGCACTGATATAAAATTTGTAGGTACTTGTCTAAGACTAAAAATTAAATGCTAAGAATTACTTTGGTATCTCTCTCTAGTCGAACTTGAGCTGTCCTAACTATAGAAAACAAAACGTTATTTTATTCACTATCGAATTTGTCAATGTCAATTTTATCATTTTACATTATTTCTATTTTAAACTTGTGTTTTTCTAATCAATGTAGGTGAGCAATAACAATTAATGTCAATTACTAACAAGACCTTACACATCTTTATCTTGTTCGAAAAACATAATAGATTTGAATTACATACCTACTTGTATAGTATAATATATGTAATAGAGGTATATGGGGTAAAAGGAATGTATGTAGGTGCTGCAACCTCTATGTAATGTGAAAATATTTAGGTACCAAATGTTAAAAACTAATATAAAATATCATATGTTATTCCCTCGGTTATTCCCAAACTAGGTAGGGACTTACCGAGGTATCAACACCCTTATAGAAAGAATCAGGTCTTCTTACCCCCTTACCACTATAAAGTACGTACCCAAAATGACTTGAAAGAATGGTAAATACTCCAAAATATTTGAAAAAATCGAGGACTGGTTGAATGTAGTCCACATCTAGCATGGGGTACTAACAGAGCGCTTGTTTATAATTGGAAATATAGTAATTACTTCATTATAATATTAATTAATTTTTTTTCTCACGGATTAAACGATTAACACGGACCATATTGTTTATATTTTGATGTTAACAATGACTAGGTTTTATGGGAATTTTCTCCTTTGATAGTTATAGTTTGTTTTAATAACTAATTTACGCATATCTATCGACTTTCGCTTTTTTTAGCCGCGCTACATTATTTAAACATTTTTCGATTATGGAATAACAATTGATAGGTATCGGAAGTTAGATAATTTTTAAATTGATTAAATTACATATCGCTGATTAGCGCATGGAGATTGGAGATAAAGCCGCAGATTTTTACCATACTACCTATTAATATGGTCTTTCCAATGTCAAAAACAAGAATGTATAGTTTTGGTGATAAGGGAATTGGACTGATAAGTGATAACACTTGGGATTGGGACATCACTGGGATCCAAAAATAAAAAGTTGGGTAAATAAGGTTCCAGTTTGTACCATGTTTGTCATAGACCAGGGCTGAAGCCTAGAAAACGATTTATCTCGATTCTCGGCAAAACTAAGTCCTATGGAAAAACGTTAAATGGCAAAGTTGTAGGTAATAAAAAGATCTACAACTCTTGTATTTACACTTTTTCACATACCCTCAAAATTTATGTGAAAAATTCAAAAACCAAGTTTTTGGTTTTTTATTTTTATCTTTTACAAGAAAAATTTTTTTTTTCACGAAATTTGGTGAAAACTTACCTTTTTATGTCCCAAAGACACTGTAAGTTTTTTTGATTTAAAATATTTATTTTTTCACCTTATTTTGACTTAATATCGAAAAAGCACCCTAATTTTCAATCGAAAATTCTCACGTCAAGATATCTGCTTTTTTAAAAAAGTTGGTGGGCTTTTTTGTTCGTTAAAATCTCTACTTTCTGATGGTATAAAAAAAATATACAAAACTGGTACTTAAATGTGATGAAATCCCCTTTAAATCCTACCTTTAATTATATTTCGAACAACTATTTTCGCACATTTTTTGCGATCTTTATGTTTTATGGATTTGTAATTTTTTTGTTTATCAATGTAACATGAAATCTTACGTTTTTCGAGTAATTAAAGTATAAATTTTAATAAATAGCTCAAAATTGTACATAATGATTAAAAAAAAATTTCTGATTCGATTTTTTTTCGTTTATTTGCATTTTTTGAGAATATTTACCATAGTAATGTATATTTTTTTTACATCATCAGAAAGTAGAGATTTCAACGAACAAAAAGCCCACCGACTTTTTTAAAAAAGCAGATATTTTGACGTGAGAATTTTCGATTGAAAATTAGGGTGCTTTTTCGATATTAAGTCAAAATAAGGTTAAAAAATAAATATTTTAAATCAAAAAAATTACAGTGTGTTTGGGACATAAAAAAGTTACTTTTCACCAAATTTCGTGTATAAAAATTTTTTTTTGTAAAAGATAAAAATAAAAAACCAACAACTTGGTTATTTGAATTTTTCACATAAATTTTGAGGTTATGTGAAAAAAGTGCAAATACAAAGGTTGTATGTTTAGATATTTTTATTACCTACAACTTTGCCGTTTAACGTTTTTCCATAGGACTTGTAGTTTTGCCGAAAATCGAGATAAATCGTTTTCTAACCTTAAAAACTCACCGCCCCTCACTTCCCGACCTCGGATCGCCCGTAATTTATTTTTTCTTTCATTTTTGTTATATTCTCTTCTTTTTCAAATGGGTTTCATCCTACTATTATTTTTTTTGGTTTCAAAAATTATCGACCCTGGTCTATTAATGGATGTCATGGTTCTAAACAGGTTGATCCATAACTAAGATGCCATATAACAACAGGGGATGGTAGACTTGAATATTAAAATTTATGATAAAATATATCCACTGTTAATTTTCAATAGAAATGTGTTGATTTAAATGTTTCTTGCCATTTAGCATTTGAACGCAAATATCTCACAAACTAAATACGTATCAAGATTGATTAATTACTACAAAACTATTTTTTAAGTACCTACAGTTGGTCCTGAATTTTAGATTGTAAATTCTGTGACCTATGTGGAGTTGTAAACAAAGTTCCTATGTTGAAATATAGCTATTGTCACGAGACCTAGCAGTGAGTAATGCACATTATATTATTCTATTGTTATTTCAATACACTCATCCCACTTCACATTTCGTTTTTAAGTAGGTACCGAGGTACCTACCTGTACCTAATAAATACAGATAATGTAAGGAAGATTATAATATACCTACCGCGTAAATACGTGACGGTGAAAAAATCTGAAAAACATTTAAAGGCGTGTAAATGACATGCACATTGAAAAAAAGTACCAGCAACGTTTTTTCAAATAACTATCTCCGCCATTACTTCACATTAGTTCTAAAACCTATTGCAAAACCTTACCATACATTTTTTTGAGATCACAATACAACTTAAGCGTTTGGTACCATGTCAAGGCCATTATCATAAGTACTAAAGTACTAGAAGTACAAGCGAACAAGAATAATATTCATAAATAAATAGCAGATTGTCATCGAGGCATATGAGCTCGCGAATGAGTCACTTTAAATGTTTGTTCGTTACTTCTTATTGCTATTACTGTTATTAGGTTGTTTACGTCGACCTCTTGAGAATGGTAATGTATAGTCATGTCCTCATGTCATCGGAGTATCTGACTTAACATTTTTACAAGTTAATTAAATATATGAAAGACTTAAAATAATTTAACATGGCACGAATGATGAGGTTCAAAGAGTGGGTTTGTAGGTATGACCATTGAAGGCAGGCAGGTGACTGTGTGGGTCCTGATTTTGATAATTTCTTCCCTCAGACCAATGGTCTGATCCTATACTGTGGTACTACATTACTTTCTTGTCCTATGCCGGCAATAAAAATGGAATTACTATTTGTAATAGGTACCTATATAGATTATTTACAAAGATACCATATATATGAGAGTATTATTTTTGTGTGTCATTTCTAATAAATGGGTATTTTGTAGGCCATGTAGGTTAATCATAGACATTTACCTTATGTCTATGAGGTTAACCTAATTTTACTATTTTACCATAGAAGGTTAGTTGTAATAAATAGTTGAGATTTATTATATTATTCAAGTAGATTTAAACTTTTTGGTAATAAATATGTACTTACCTGCGTAGTTTGTGATTAGAATATTTTATTTTAATGATACTCTGTTTCTTAAAGCCTGACAGTACAGCTGAGGGTCATGAGTCGTAAAACCTCAATAAACCATAAGCGCAACAATAATCTTAAGTAATTAAATTATCTATTATTGCATAGGTATATAGGTAGGTGGCTTATGTCATAGAATATTTCCAACTTCAAGTGAGGTACTTTAGGTACCCTTTGAAGATGGCATGTTAAAAAAAGAGCTTTTAAAAATGTGTAATTGACGAAATGGCTAAAAAACGTGTTATGTATCATTTTACTTAGACTGCCGCCCTACCACTGTGAGTTAAATCCAATTGAGTTAATATGGGCACAAATGAAAGGCTATGTAGCAAGGAATAACACTACATTTAAAATAAAATATGTACGTGAGTTATTGAAGTATTCATTAAACATTATAACGAAAAAAAATTGGAAAGAAGCTATAAAACATGTAATAAAAGTGGAAAAAAATATGGGACTTAGACAACCTGATGGAAGAAACGGTAGAACCACTTATTATTTTAGTTGACTCCACAGATGAATCCTTCGAATTTAGTGATAGCGAAGTTTCTAGACCGTTAATTTGTTAACTCTTTTAAGTATGAACTGTTTTTGTAAGGAGAAAATAAAATTAATTCAGTTAAATATACAAATATTTTTTGCACACCATAAAAACTACATACGAATAAATATAAATTATAAATAAAAATTACATATAGAAACAAAAAAAAAATTAAATAAGAACGTACCATAATATTACAATTTAACAGGACAGCTAACTCCATTCAAAAAAATGGGTTAAAAAGGGTCGAATTTTTCGGCAGACGTGTTCTCTTAAAACGATACACTATTTCACTATTACTTTAGTTTTGTTAATGTATAATAGTATCGGCTAGAACTAAATCAGATAAAGTTTTTACTATGTATAATTTATTTACAACACGGACAGGAAACAAAAGGAATTTATATTTCATAAATAGAAACCTAAACGATCGCCACTGTCCGAAGATTTATTCTAAATCATCGGCTTGCCCTATTTTAACACAATAAAGGCATTTGCAATTAAAGGAGAAAAAACGATATATTTAAATCATTACATAACCTATTAGCTTTTTTCTCTTATAAGACATTTAAGGGCCTACGTTCATATGAACGTTTTTCGTGTTTTTATATGTCGACTCTCCCCTAGGAATATCCGTATGGAACTTTCGGACAACTAGTATAAGTTAAGTGTAATCTATTGCATTGTATTGTATGTATTTTAATTTTGTTATGTGAACATTAAGATACGGCGGCGCCACTGGCCAAAACCCAATACATAGTCCTTTCTACATTTTTATTGTATGTTAATTTTCCGGGCCAATAGAGACAAACGTTCTAAAATTTAACGTAACCAATAAAAAAAAATGCACATGTACAGCAAAGCGGCACAGTCGACAAAATTTCTTTATCGGTTAATGAACCCGTGATGTGCATTCTAACCAACTGTAACAGCAGTTGCATGGATTTACCGAGACAAATTAAAATCGCTTCAATTCGCTATACGGGGGTATACCGGGGTACCTAGTAAACATATCTATATAAAATTCTAAAGTGACAGACTGACTTATTCATCAGTCCCTAATCTTAGAATCATGAAGTCTTCTCCTTATAACGTAATATCCACTATACTCTGTTTCTTAAAGCCTGACGGCACAGCTGAGGGTCATAAGTCGTAAAACCTCAATAAACCATATGCGTAACAATAACAGGTACCTGATCTTAAGTAATTAAATTATCTATTATTGCATAAGTATACATCAGGTAGGTGGCTTATGTTATAGAATATTTCCAACTTCAAGTGAGGTAGTTTAGTTTTATTTTTAACTTGACCTAAAGCAAAGACAATAGTTTTAAATGTACACGATGCACTTGTGCACCAAACACAATATAGTACTGTCAGATACCTAGTATCAACATGTGCTAATATGACGAGTTAGTGAATCAACAATCTATAGGCTTCTTAGGGAAAGAAAATCTGGAACTGTAGCCCCTCCCAAACAGTCGCCAGGAAGGACACCTATACGAATTGATAAGGATGTGAAAAGTCTCATAAGAAGAAAAGTGCATAATTTTTATTTTAATAGAGATATTCCAACATTAGATAGAATTTTAAAGGCTGTAAAAGAAGACAAGATTTTACCCAACGTAGGAAGAAAAAAATTGTGGCAAATTTTACATCAATTAAATTTTTCCTGGAAAAAACACAACCGAAAGTCAATGTTATTGGATAGATATAATTTTTTGGAGACGACAGTATCTAAGAGATATGTGCAGATATAGGAGTGAAATAAGGACCATTTGTATTTAGACGAAACCTGGGTTAACGAAGGACATTCAGTACCTACAAAAGAAATGGCAAGATAAAAATATTCAAAGCTCTCGTCAAGCATTTATAGCAGGTTTGTCTACTGGTTTGAAAATACCTGCAGGTAAAGGTCGCAGGTTAATAATAACGCATATAGGTTATTATTTCAGTTGACTCCACAGATGAATCCTTCGAATTTAGTAATAGTGAAGACACCTTTCTAGACCTTCAATTTGTTAACCTTTTAACTTTTAAGTATGAACTGTTTTTGTATTAAGAAAATAAAAGGAATTTATATTTCATAAATAAAAAGCTAAACGACCGCCACTGTCCGAAGATTTATTCTAAATCATCGGCTTGCCCTATTGTTACAATTTTACGACCCTATTGTGAAAGGTAAAATTAGGGGTGTGCCAATCTACAGTGTCACCAGTAAAGTCCGCATCATATGGGATTTTTTTTTACTAATAGCTTTATTCGAAATTTGACTTTCGCATCAAGTTCTGCTTCGATCGAGATGAAAACTAAGCAAAAAATAGCAGTCACGTGATTCGCATTATCTGTCAAATTTTAATTTTTTCCAAAAAATAATTCAAAAGTGGGGTTATTTCTGAAAATATCGAAAAAGATTATTGGAAAAAGTTGTTTTAAATGCAGTTTCTAGCCCACATGCAAAATTTCAACTGCATAAGATAATTTTGATTTTTTACCTATATTTTGTAAATAGCACCACTTTTGCAAAATAAGACCCAACGCAACCTACATAAAACTTCTTAGTTTTGACAGTGCTTTATTTCAGATACATTTTCTTTAAAGTAGCGCCATATGAAATGTGTGTTTTTCTACAAAATCAAAATTGGGCTATTAAAATTTGGTCACATGTGATGCAAAGTTTATTTGTTTTTGACCCTGTATAGGGTAACTTCATAAAATAAGTATTTTTGAAAACGTAGTTTGAGTCTGAAAGTAATACACCTTAATATTAAGTCAAAAAAGAAGACAGTGTCATCAGTAAATTGTTCATTAAGTGGAATATAAATTTTAATTTAACTTAACGTAAAGTTTATCTATTTCAACGATTTAATTAAAAACCCCTTCACTAAATTTTTTATTTTTTTACTTTCAGACACAAACTACGTTATCAAAAATACTTATTTTATAAAGTTACCTTATACGGGGTCAAAAACAAATAAACTTTGCATCACATGCGACCAAATTTTAATAGCCCAATTTTGATTTTGTAGAAAAACACCCATTTAATATGGCGCTACTTTAAAGAAAATGTATCTGAAATAAAGCAATGTCAAAACTAAGAAGTTTTATGTAGGTTGCGTTGAGTCTTATTTTGTAAAAGTGGTGTAATTTATAAAATATGGGTAAAAAATCAAAATTATCTTATGCAGCTGAAATTTTGCATGTGGGCTAGAAACTGAATTTAAAAAAACTTTTTCTAATAACTTTCTTCGATATTTTCAGAAATAACCCCACTTTTAAGTTATTTTTTGGAAAAAATTAAAATTTGACAGATAATGCGAATCACGTGACTACTATTTTTTTTACTTAATTTTCATCTCGATCGAAGCAGAACTTGATCCCAAAGTCAAATGTCGAATAAAGCTATTAATAAAAAAAAATCCCATATGATGCGGACTTTACTGGTGACACTGTATATAGTGTTTAAACTACCTGTATTGTTACCAAAAAAAAATACTTTCGGTAAGCTAAAATTTGTGTTTTGCATTTTTAATTAGGGTTCTTAGCTGTCAGGCAATAGAAAACAGACTATAAGAAAACAGTTATGCAGGTAATTGAAAAGAAAATTCAGTCAAAACCGCTCACTTTCTTTTACAAGTCCGTATTTGGCGTGAAAGTGTACTTTAAAAGCAGTCTCAACTAAAGCTCTGATCATGACAATAAATTAGGTAATCTTTATGCGGGTTTGTTCGGGTACGAATTACGAAGATAAAGCTGCGGTGTGCGAAAATTGTTAAGGAAGGCAACACTGCTTAGTTTTATGTAGCAAAATTATTAAAAAAATAAACACTACCTCGATGTTAGTTAGTTTGACGTAGCAAGCTGAAATATGGCACAGATGGCATAGCAATTATGTACACACACAGTTATACAGTGTGTGTATAAAGTCTGGAAACGGCTTAATAACATCACAATTTACTGGCCGATTTAAACCAAATTTGGTACAGCTGTGTAAGAGGATCTAACGCACCGAATTACGATATTGGCGTTGTTGCCAGCTTTTTAGTTTGTCTGGAATTCGAACGAATTTTATATTTTTAAATATAACACCCAGTATATTTTTACATTTTTAAATTCCACATAAAATTATAATTATTTTTTATTAAATGCATTATTAGTCTATACTTCATAGTTTCCGAGATATTGACTCTCGAAAAGTGACATTTTTGAACTTTGACAGCTTATAACTTTCTAACAGTACGTCTTAGAGCAAAACGGCTTACATATCCCTATCTTCAATTTTTATTATCTTCCGTAAAAAATCAACTTCCGGTTAAACCGGATGTAACTCGAAAGCAGGAAATATATTTGTTCCGGTTTAACTGGAAGTTGATTTTTTTGGGAAGATAATAAAAATTGAAGATAGGGACATGTAAGCCGTTTTGCTCTAAGACGTACTGTTAGAAAGTTATAAGCTGTCAAAGTTCAAAAATGTCACTTTTCGAGAGTCAATATCTCGGAAACTGTGAAGTATAGACTAATAATGCATTTAATAAAAAATAATTATAATTTTATGTGGAATTTAAAAATGTAAAAATATACTGGGTGTTATATTTAAAAATATAAAATTTGTTCGAATTCCAGACAAACTAAAAAGCTGGCAACAACGCCAATATCGTCATTCGGTGCGTTAGATCCTCTAACACAACTGTACCAAATTTGGTTTAAATCGGCCAGTAAATTGTGATGTTATTAAGCCGTTTCCAGGCTTTATACACACAGTGTATATAGTATACTTTTACCTATAGTTTTATGTTTTGTTATATCTGGTGACACAATCTAGAACGTACAATATACAAAATTTCTCTGACTTTTACAAAAAAAATATTTAAATTGCAGCTTAACAAGACTTACATTCCTTATCGTACGCGTACATAATAAATCCTTTATTTTATTGAAAAGAATGTAAATGGCGCTCTGGGATAGTTTACTTAGTGTAGAACGTTCTAAAGCCCGCCACACACGCTTTTACTACGGTCTAGCTACCCAAACAATTTGTATACCTACTTAGGTCAAGCTTGAATTAAAAACTCACGCTCCGATATGCCTGCACAAACAGGGACGGATGAAGACTGCTGCATATCCCGAGGTAGCAGTAAGATTCGCAAAAAAAAGCAAACACCATGATGACCAAAACCACTATATCAATGACTGTCCCAATCCGTCCCTGAACGGGGGTTGCGTAGGCAAAAAGCCTGAGCGTGTGTGGGTGCCCTTACTTAATTTTACAGTATTTCGTTGCGGTTTACTTTACCATCAAAACTATTTTTTTTAAATCACCAAAATGAATTTTTAATAGACAGTATTTATTTGTTTGCTGCATAGAAATATTAAAATATTTTTATTCAATTGCTGTTACATGGTTATTCTTTACGTCTGGTTTTAAAGTGTTGCTTATCCTTTCTTCAAAAACACGGTTTGACGTCAAGTTCTGGGTAAAAGCTGTGTAAAAACAAATCTAAAAATATTCAAATTTTCCATATTAATAGCAGATGGTACTGGTACAGCGTTACTGTGTTGCATCATCGGCCATACATTCTAAATAGAAATTTAAATCGATTCCTTAAGAGTTCATTCATCATCACGTAAAATAAAGTGATTTTTTTGCGATTCGCTGTCAAACAATTCCTGTAAAAATACTTGCTTTGTAAGAAGTAATAGTAATAGTAAGTCTATTTTCTATTGCCTGACAGCTAAGAACCGTCATTAAAAATGCAAATCACAAATTTTAGCTTAAGTACCGGGTGAGAAAATATTATTTTCGCCCGAAAGTATATCTTTTTAGTAACAATACAGGTAGTTTAAACACTATATAGAAAGGCACACTCCTAATTTTACCTTTCATTTTCATTAAAAGAGTTAACAAATTAAAGGTCTAGAAAGGTGTCTTCACTATCACTAAATTCGAAGTGTTCATCTGTGGAGTCAACTGAAATAATAAGTGGTTCTACCGTTTCTTCCATCGGGTTGTCTAAGTCCCACATTTTTTTTTCCTCTTTTATTACATGTTTTATAACTTCTTTCCCATTTTCTTTCGTTATAATGTTTAATGAATACTTCAATGACTCACGTACATCTTTTATTTTAAATGTAGTGTTATTCCTTGCTACATAGCCTTTCATTTGTGCCCCTATTAACTCAATTGGATTTAATTCACAGTGGTAGGGCGGCAGTCTAAGTAAAATGATACCACGTTTTTTAGCCATTTCGTCGATTACACATTTTTTTAAACGTGACTTATTTTCTTTAAAGGGTATATTTTTCTTAGACAGCCAATTTATAATATATGTTTTTTTCCAAGAAGTCGTAGGAAGTTTTTCTAAAACCCTTTAATGGTAGCTGGCGTTATCTAATACTATGACTCATGACAGAATTTTCGGGAATTAATTCTCTAATCATTTGCTCAAAATACTTTTCTAAGACATCAGCACTCATTTCCTCATGATAATATTTTGTTGATTTATAGTACCTAGTAGGTACTACCTATTAGATCGTTGAAACTTTGAAACTAATTGTAAATTTGCTTCTGGTTCATTTATGTACAAATGCAAAGCGCGAGCAAAAATAACAAAAAGCCGATAGTCCCTTTACATATTTTAATTTGCGATTGTGTTGCCTAATTAAATTACCTAGGATTTCCTTTAACGCCTACTGATGAATGATTCATTATCATTACTGCTTTTATGGATTTTTAAGTTCGTAATATTTTTTTTATTCACTAATCGAATGTAGACTTTTTTAATGGCTTATATCATAGTTGAAATAACGCTGTTTGGTTCTGGTGATGTAATATCAATCATTGTTGATATTCGAAAATAAACTTGGTACCTACAGAGCTTACTTGTAGGTGCATGAAACTAATGTTTGTACTTTTAACTAACTTGCAACTAAATTAATAATTATAGTAATTAATACTGTGAAATATATTAATTTGAAGTAATACTTTCTATTCATAACGTGGCACATTGACAAACGCTACCGACAGTATGGTACGATAGATATACATATACAGGGTGGTGCTACGACTGGAGCAACATAGAAATCCCAACGACGATGTTTTTACACACAATTTAATAAAATAATATAAATTATCGGTCTAAAGTAAACAAGGGAAGGTCCAATCAATTCGATTCTCGTAGACTAACTACATATTTTATAAGAGAGACAAAACAATGTTTATCTATACCTGACCGCAAGTTTTGACTTTACCGCCGATTTCCCACGTGAAAAGTGTTTAGTACAACAATAAATCCCACTCAACTTCCTCCTATTATTTTGGGTAAATGTTACAAGTTTATAAATAAAATTTTGGCATAGTTACCCAAGGAATAATCAAAGGAGTGTAAATATTTTCGTGTCGAAATACATAAATTAAAATGTTTCTAAATGTCAGAGCTTTGTTGGCAATCAAAAATGCAATTCTACAGGCTTTACCTTTCGCTGGTATATACCGTTTTTAATATTCCTGCGATTCACCTTCTCTCTTTTTCAGTTTATAAGGTTGATATTGACTTTTTTTATTACCGTATTTTTGTTGTCTAACCCCGTACATACTTACGTCATTGACATAATATATAGTACTTGCTTATTAAATATTTGTTATCAAGCTTGGTAAGGTAAGTACTAACTTTTAATCGTCTGGTAACTGTATTAAGTAATTATGGTATTTAAATAAATAAAATTTTAATGAGTGATTAAAATAGTAACAAGGGACCAAAATATGTTTCGTTTTCGAACCCATATTATAACATTAACAGTAGAAAAATGTGAGATGTGTAAAATCACTATCGCGGTTTAAAAAACTCATCGGCGCTCAGTACGCGACTTCCACCAAGTACCCAATTTAAAATTTCTATCTATTTTCATTATAATGTAAAAAAAACTGGGGTCGCCGTTTAAAAAATTATCCATATCGTCATGTCTCTAATTTGGGACACACTGCATCAATATTTTTTTTATAAAAAATCAATATTTTTTTATAAAAAATCAATATTTTTTTTATAAAAAATTAATATTTTTTTTATAAAAAATTAATATTTTTTTTATAAAAAATTAATATTTTTTTTATAAAAAATAAATCTTTTTTTTATAAAAAATTAATGTTTTTTATAAAAAAATACCACAGCTTAAAATGTTAAACTCGTGCCCGAGCATTTTAAAAACAATAAAACTACTGGATTTACTGAATTTACCAGTAAAGTCCGCATCATATAGGATTTTTTTTTATTAATAACTTTATTCGAAATTTGACTTTGGCATCAAGTTCTGCTTCGATCGAGATGAAAATTAAGCAAAGAAATAGTAGTCACGTGATTCGCATTATCTGTCAAATTTTAATTTTTTCCAAAAAATTATTCAAAAGTGTGGTAATTTCTGAAAGTATCGAAAAAAGTTATTAGAAAGAGTGTTTTTTAAATGCAGTTTCTAGACCACATGCAAAATTTTTGCTGCATAAGATAATTTTGATTTTTTTACCCATATTTTGTAAATTGTACCACTTTTGCAAAATAAGACTCAACGCAACCTACATAAAACTTCTTAGTTTTGACAATGCTTTATTTCAGATACATTTTCTTTAAAGTAGCGCCATATTAAATGTGTGTTTTTCTACAAAATCAAAATTGGGCTATCAAAATTTGGTCGCATGTGATGCAAAGTTTATTTGTTTTTGACCCTGTATAAGATAACTTCATAAAATAAGTATTTTTGAAAACGTAGTTTGTGTCTGAAAGTAATACACCTTAATATTAAGACAAAAAAGAACAGTGTCATCACTAAAAAATCAAAATTATCCTACAGCTGAAATTTTGCATGTGGGCTAGAAACTGCATTTAAAAAAACTTTTTCTAATAACTTTTTTCGATATTTTCAGAAATAACCCCACTTTTGAATTATTTTTTGAAAAAAATTAAAATTTGACAGTTAATGCGAATCACGTGACTACTATTTTTTTTGCTTAATTTTCATCTCGATCGAAGCAGAACTTGATGCCAAAGTCAAATTTCGAATAAAGTTCACATATGATGCGGACTTTACTGGTCACACTGTATATTTGGTGTCCTTGGCAACGTTTCACGTGGTTATACTTGGTTGGGGTAAAAACGCAAGGGGCAGGGGGAAGGACGAATGGACGATATCACCGATAAAGGTATAGTAAAACAACGAAAACTGATTACCAAATTAATAAATAACATACCTAATGAATGATACAGTTTTTAAAAATAGATATTACCTCTGTAATTAATTATTAACAATAGTTCGGAAAAATTTATTAGGTACATAAACCGACGTTTGTACCTAAATCAGAAAGCAAATATTTAAAGGCTTGTTATAAAATCCTGCGTTGCGTTCTATTCTATTATAATAATAACAATTTTAGTAACAGATGCCAAAATAATACAATTCCGCCTCATTCTTTACGTGTATCTATACAGGGTTCCCCATTTAAAACGAAACAGGCTAAATATCTGGTTCCACGCTAACTTAAAAAAAAAACGCTCGGACCCGTCGATTTTTATTTCAAGGGGGACATCTTTTGCGTTTATTGTTAATCTTGTTACTTCAAGCCCCTAGGAAGGAGGGGGGGTAAGATCTAAATCTTAAATGGATACCCCCATTATATATAATTTTTTTGGATTCTGCATAAAATTCTGAACATTTTCTAATAAAAGCATTATTAGTCTATACTAAACAGTTTCCGAGATATTGACTCTTGAAAAATGAGATTTTTGAACTTTGACAGCGTCTAGCTTTTTAACTGTACGTCTTAGAGTAAAACGGCTTACATGTCCCTATCTTCGATTTTTATTATCTTTCCAATAGTGTCAACTTCCGGTTAAACCGGTTGTAAGAAATATAGTACTTCCGGTTTAACCGGAAGTTGACACTATTGGAAAGATAATAAAAATCGAAGATAGGGACATGTAAGCCGTTTTCCTCTAAGACGTACAGTTAGGAAGCTAGACGCTGTCAAAGTTCAAAAATCTCATTTTTCAAGAGTCAATATCTCGGAAACTGTTTAGTATAGACTAATAATGCTTTTATTAAAAAATGTTCAGAATTTAGGGGCTTGAAGTAACAAGATTGACAATATACATAAAAGATGTCCCCCTCGAAATAAAAATCGACGGGTCCGAGCGTTTTTTTTTTTAATTAGCGTGGAACCAGATATTTAGCCTGTTTCGTTTTAAATGGGGAACCCTGTATGTTTTAATCTATTAACAGCTGTACCAAATTTCAACGCTCTACGTCAAACGGTCCCTAAGCAAAAATAGCAGACAGAAAAACATCGTTTTTAAGTGTACTATGATGACTATTCATGACCAATTAATGACATTTATAAACGACTGTTCTATTCTCAGAAAATCAACATGCATATATGGAAGGATGCTCTACTCAAACGACTATTTTTCAGTTTACGCGAAGAATTTTGGAAATATTAGAGAAAGGAGAAATGGCTCTGGGAATATTTTTAGACTTGTGAAAAGCATTCGATTGTTTAGATAGAACACTGCTCCTCAAAAAAAAAATGAATTTGTATGGCATCAGGAAAAATGCTTTAAAATAGTTTACCTCCTATCTTACTAACAGAACATAGAGAGTCTCGGTAAAAAATGGAAATAATTATTACAAATCAGATAATAATATATTAACTAACACCTTAGGAATCCCACAGGGTAGTATTTTGGTGCCGATTTTGTTTATCATTTTAGTCAATGATTTAAATTTTGAAGTAAATCCTCGGACCGGTTTAATAACATACGCCGATGACACAAATCTGTTAGTAGGACTACTTAGTAGGAGCATGCCAAACTATTGCGCTAATTGAATCTGGCAATCATGTGTTTAATATAACTAAACAGTGGTTTGACATGAATAAGTTAATAGTTAATGTAGATAAAACAAATATGTTAATTTTTAGAACGAAACAAAACAAAAATATTATCCCTGAGGAAATTTCCTTTAATGATAAACAGTTAAACGTTCAAAAAACAACACACTTTTTAGGAACACATGTAAATGAGTTTTTGGATTGAACAGAGCATATAATTATAGAAAATCTAAGTGCGAAATTAAATAAAGTATGTTATTGTTTTCGCATTGTCTTAAAATATCTTAATGAAATAAAAAGGCCAGAAGAACTTTGTATTTTGCAAATTTTGAAGCGGTATTGAGATTTGGTATTATTTTTTGGGCATCCAATTCGAAAATTATTATGCAGAAACGAGTAATTAGAATTATGTATAAAATGTCATATTTGCAGACGTGTAGAGGAGTATTTAGGAACAAAAATATTTAACGGTAGTGGCTTTGTTTATATTTGATTCGGTAATGTTTTTTTATAATAGAGATAGATTTAACACCAGTATAGGGCAGCACTCGTTCAGACAATATCATTTACCCTTTACATCGATTAACTCTGCTTGAGAAGAGTCCATATTATATGTGCATGAAAGTCTTTAATGAGTTGCCTCTTATTATAAAACAGGCAATTAATGAGAGTTTTTAAAAAGAAGTTGAAACAAATACTTATAGAATTGGAACCTTACAGTGTTGATGACTACTTGAACATGTAATTTCTGGCCATGCATATTTATTTTTGACGTCATTTCATTTTATGTTTGTATTTGTATGTATGTAGGTATGAATGTAATTTGAAATAAACAAATAAATATTCTTTAAGATATAAAAAAAAATTGTTGCAATATACATTCAGATCAATTCGGTATATTTATTTGTACAACCGGATGCAACGAGCATAGCAAAATTTCTACCATTTAAAGAAACTTAAATGTAGTTTAGATGCATGCCATTAACACGGTTACGTTGATTTGTATTGATTTATTGATCCAAATTTTCCACGTTCGCATACAAAACGGTCTGCTTTTTATTTATTTACAGTTTTTACATTTATAGAAGTTCTTAGATGACAATTCACTGTTAAACAACGGGTTTGTTATTAAGTGTTCATCACCGCGTGTACAATAAACCCGATTATTGCCCTCCGCTGTCACCGAATTATAAAAATAAATTAAAAATATTAAAAAAACTATCCTTAAGCTTTGTTTCTCATATAGCAAATTTTCCAAATATCCTTTATACCTAGACCAGGGCTGAAGCCTTTGAAAATGGTAAAAAGTAAAAAAAAAAAAAATAATAGGATGAAACCCATTGGAAAAGGAAGAGAATATAACAAAAATGAAAGGAAAAATAATTTACGGGCGATCCGAGGTCGGGAAGTGGAAAGGGGTGAGTTTTTAAGGGTAGAAAACGATTTATCTCGATTTCCGGCAAAACTACAAGTCCTATGGAAAAACGTTAAATGGCAAAGTTGTAGGTAATAAAAAGATCTACAACTCTTGTATTTACACTTTTTCACATACCCTCAAAATTTATGTAAAAAATTTAAATAACCAAGTTTTTGGTTTTTTATTTTTATCTTTTACAAAAAAAAATTTTTTTACGAAATTTGGTGAAAACTTACCTTTTTATGTCCCAAACAAAATAATTTGTTTGATTTAAAATATTTATTTTTTTACCTTATTTTGACTTAATATAGAAAAAGCACCCTAATTTTCAATCGAAAATTGTCACGTCAAAATATCTGCTTTTTTGAAAAAGTCGATGGGCTTTTTGTTCGTTGAAATATCTACTTTCTCATGGTGTAAAAAAAATATACATTACTATGGTAAATGTTCTCAAAAAATGCAAAGAAACGAAAAAACTCGAATCCGAAATTTTTTTTTTAAATCATTATGTACAATTTTGAGCTATTTATGTTATCTATGTTTTATGGATTTGTAATTTTTTTGTTTATCAATGTAACATGGAATCTTACGTTTTTCGAGTAATTAAAGTATACATTTTAATAAATAGCTCAAAATTGTACATAATGATTTAAAAAAAAATTTCGGATTAGAGTTTTTTTCGTTTCTTTGGATTTTCTGAGAACATTTACCATAGTAATGTATATTTTTTATAACCATCAGAAAGTAGAAATTTTAACGAACAAAAAGCCCACCGACTTTTTTAAAAAAGCAGATATTTTGACGTGAGAATTTTCGATTGAAAATTAGGGTGCTTTTTCGATATTAAGTCAAAATAAGGTGAAAAAATAAATATTTTAAATAAAAAAAATTACAGCGTTGGGACATAAAAAGGTAAGTTTTCATCAAATTTCGTGAAAAAAAATTTTTTTTTATAACAAATAAAAAACCAAAAACTTGGTTATTTGAATTTTTTACATAAATTTTGAGGTTATGTGAAAAAAGTGTAAATACAAAAGTTGTAGACCTTTTTATTACCCACAATTTTGCCATTTAACGTTTTTCCATAGGACTTGTAGTTTTGCCGGAAATCGAGATAAATCGTTTTCTACCCTTAAAAACTCACCCCCTTCCACTTCCCGACCTCGGATCGCCCGTAAATTATTTTTCCTTTCATTTTTGTTATATTCTCTTCCTTTTCCAATGGGTTTCATCCTACTATTATTTTTTTGGTTTCAAAAATTATCGACCCTGGTCTAAAATATACTAAAAATTATTTTCTCTCAAAGAAATTCCTAAATTGAAAGTCTGTTAAAATGGGTATTTTGCTGATGATTATAGATTAATTTATGCGGTACTTTTTGTATTTGACTTTTGGCCCAAACTTACACTGACATTTTATTGACCTATAGAATGCACATTGAATAAAACTAATTTTTTGCAGGCCTCAACGATAGACGGCCGCCGTAAGGGAGCATGCCTCTTCTGCCAGGAATACTTCATGGAGCTGTACCTCCTGGCCGAACTGAAGACCATCAGTCTCAAAGTGACCACGGTCGATATGCAGAAGCCGCCGCCCGATTTCAGAACGAACTTCGAGGCGACTCCCCCTCCCATTTTAATCGATAGGGGGATGGCTATATTGGAGAACGAGAAAATCGAGAGGCATATTATGAAGACCGTTCCTGGGGGGCATAATTTGTTTGTACAGGTTAGTTTATTAACCGTTGCAGAGTAACTAAATGCTCTTTTAGGATGAGTTGAAAGTTATACAGACACATTAGACAGTGGTGTCTCAACACAAACTTATATACATAATATACTTCTTGTACTTTCAGGATAAGGAAGTAGCGACCCTAATCGAAAACTTGTACACAAAGTTTAAAATGTACGTCACCAAATACGAGTCTTCCGACTCGAAAGAAGCAAGCCAGCCCCTCTTCTCGCATTTGGAAAGAATCAACGATTTTCTTGTCAAAAGGGGGACAAGATTTTTAACAGGTAAAAAACGTAATATTTTGCAATAATAACCCATAAATGTACCCGTTTTCCTCTCTGAAACTCTTTGAGTTATATGAACGGTATACAGGGTGTGCGACACTCAACACGGGTATTTTTGAAATGTACTTAATTTAATAATAATAATAATAATAATAATAATAATAATAATAAGTTTATTTAAAATTTAATAATATAATAAATATGTTTATGTTGTCTTCTATAACCTTATTCTTTAATCCCCTGAAGCTCAGCTTGTTAGGGGCAAATCTTATTTTTTGTTTTAGTATGTAAAACCATAAATCATAAATATGCATTAAAAATCAAGTTTTAAAGTAAAAATGTTAATTTATATTATAAACGCAGCTATAATAAAATTATTAATTTATAATTTTTAAGTAAAAAATATTACTTATTATATATAAATTATTCAGAACAATATTAATTAATTAAAGCATTTCTAAAAATATTTTCAAACTGTCTGTTTTTAATATCCATGTTTTTATTTCGACTTTAAATTTTTTTAATGAAATCAATTTTTGAATTTTTGTTGGTAAATAATCGTTTAAGGTGGGAGTATCAACGTGCTTGCCAACCTATAACCTATTTCGCGTAGATTTATTTATGTTTTCTAGCTTTGATACAAAATTTAATTTAATTTTAATTATATTCAGAAACAAAAAAGTTGAACATAAGACAACTTTACATTTTTAACATCTTAATTAGTGATGCAACGATTACTATTAAACGATTACGATTACGATTAAAACCGAAATAATCGTACGATTACGATTATCAAGTAAAAAACGTAAAAATATGTATTTCATATAATTTATAAAAGAAACTTTAACGAAAATAGATACAAACTGAAAACAAAACATAGATTTACAACAAAAATATTAAAAATCTAAAATAAACAAGCAAACTAAATCCCAGGCCTGTTTTTGGTATAACATAATATAATTTAATATTGAAAATTAAGTGATATTAAATTTTTTAAAATAATTAATAATAATTTTTAATAAAAACATAAATGTTTGAAATTTTTTTGTCCTATGGACTTATTTATTTTAGGTTTTATGGTTATTTCATTTTTATGACGTGTATTATGTTATGATTATGGTTTTTAAATTGTATAAGGTTTATATTTTTAAATATATATATTAGGATTAGCGATGAAACGATTCCGATTAGGATTAACCGCCGATTATTAGGATTTTCCGATTAATCGTAACCGCCGATTATTTGGACGATTATTGATACGATTATTGTAATATAAAGTTTTAAAACCACTGGTAATTCCCCGGCCATGCGTTAGGACTTTGACCTCGATGCGAGGGATGCAAAACATTCAAACTCCGAAGAGAAATCGACTGGGTTCTGAAAACTTAAAAATGTTATGTTTTCTTAAGGTTGAATTCTCAACGTCATCTAATCTATTGCCAACATATAACCTATTTCACGTTGATTTTTTGAGTTTATTATTTTAATAACTAACATTTAAAGAAAATCAATATCGTCGGTACATTATTTAGGTATAGTATCTGAAATATCAATTTATTTCATTGCTAATTTTGGGAGAATTGTATAGTGAAAGAACAATAAGTGACAATGACATATTAATGTTAAAAAAAAATCTTACCCGATATTTTTCGCTAAGTATACAATTCTTCTAAAATAAGTTATGAAATTCCTTGATATTTATTAAATATGTCAATTATTACCTATAGAATATCGAGTCGATACTGATTTTCTTTAAATTTTGTATAAAAGCTAGAAAACATAAATAAATCTACGCGAAATAGGTTATAGGTTGGCAAGCATGTTGATACTCCCACCTTAATAAAAATTTAATATAACTTAATTTTCAATATTAAATTATATTATGTTATACCAAAAACAGGCCTGGGATTTAGTTTGCTTGTTTATTTTAGATTTTTAATATTTTTGTTGTAAATCTATGTTTTGTTTTCAGTTTGTTTCTATTTTCGTTAAAGTTTCTTTTATAAATTATATGAAATACATATTTTTACGTTTTTTACTTGATAATCGTAATCGTACGATTATTTCGGTTTTAATCGTAATCGCAATCGTAATCGTTTAATAGTAATCGTTGCATCACTAATTAAGATGTTAAAAATGTAAAGTTGTCTTATGTGCAACTTTTTTGTTTCTGAATATAATTCTTAAAGATAATATTTATTGAATATAATTTTTAGAAACTTTTTTGTAATATTTCTAATTTTTTAACTAAAGTTCTATTTATTCCTACAACCTAAAATTCCGTAATTTAAATGAGTTTCAACTAACGCGTAATATAATATTTCCATGTCTTTCATTTAAAAAATTTTTAAGTAAACTTTTTAATTGTGTATTCTAAGTGAAAATTCTAAAATAAAATTTACATATTATGTTGAGTTTAAGCAATGGTTAAGATATTTGTCGTCCTATATTTGTAGGTGACACCATGTCATGTTTTGACTGCGAATTGATGCCGCGACTCCAACACATTAGGATTGGTGCAAAGGCTTTTAGGAAGTTTGAAGTACCGACCAGATTCACAGGGTTGTGGAGGTAAGTCATTGGTAGCATTGCAAAGGAAGGGCCTGTCTCTTCACAAAGCGCCTGCGACACAGCATGGCCAGCATAAACTATAGAGAAACAACCAAGCTCATAATTTTGTACGATTGTACGTTTCCTGTACTTTTGACGATTTAGGTGAGGTGTAGGTTTATGCGTTGGGAACATTGCATCTCTTCCTATCAAATAGGTTGATCGCTTTCTCTTTGCAGGTACATGACAAACATGTACGAGCTGGAAGCCTTTAGACAGAGCTGTCCAGCAGATCAAGATATCATAAGCCACATCAAAAATCAACTCGGTCTAAGAACAACTGCCAGGATAGAATTGGAAACACCCATTTACACGACTTCCATTCCTATTTTAGACTCGTAAAGTGTTTTCCAAGCATTAGACGTCTATTTCACAAGATTTAACGTTTACATAAAAAGAAACGTGGCTATACTAGAATGCTTTAATTTTTTTAATGCTTTATTTTTACATACCTACTGCTAGAAAAGTGTCACTCAAAAAATGTGTTGATATTTACTGTACCTAACTATATTTCCGGTGATTGGTCCAATACGGCGTTTTAAAAATTACAAAGATATAGTATAGCTGTCGCAAAATTTTGGCCAGTATTATTTAATTTAAACTCTACCGTTTTAACCATTGGAACAAATACTGGCCTTAAGAAGAGAGTTACAAATTTGACATTTTATAGTAATCGGTTAAAAATCCTTGAACAAATAAAGACGTATATTATACACAGCTATTGCAATTGCTTGTATAAAATGTCAAATGAATAACTTCTCTTTTTACTAAACTATAAATACATTTACATTCAATTTTAGTTGTTCTTGGTGGAACATTGACATGATGCTATTCATTTGTCAAATTTTACATTGACTGACATTGATGACGTGCACTGAAATTGAATGCGAATATTCATATTATGCATTTTGTATTTACGTACGTTGTTGCTATTTATACACCAAACTTTTGATACATACTTATAATAATTGTGATGAATCGCAAGTAAAATAATTTTTATATTATACAATATTGATTTTTTGCTGTATATATTGAGTAAATTATTATTTTTCCAGTGAAACCCCGCAAAATGGGTTCTCTTATTATGTATTACAGTATGTTGTACTTGTACTCGCTAACATAAACATACGGGTCCTGTAAAACACAATGTGACAACCAGTAAAGAAGAATTATCTTTTTATTTTCGAACCAGCTATTTTACTATCGTAGTATTTTTGATTGGGAGATGGTAAACGTATTTTTACCCCCCGGAAACAAATACGTCCAATAGAAAATGCTATTTGAACCAGCTGCTATTTATACTTCTCAGAAAGTTAAAATTGTTACAGTTACTTAAAAGTTAAGTTTCCTTAAGTATTTTTATTGTAATGGTAGTATATTTTGCTATGTTAAGGTATATTATTACGTTATTTGTATTTTATGTATTTATATCTTTGTCGTTTTCCACACACATAACCTTAAATTTGACCCCCGCAGGCGTAAGCGTGATTAGCCGCCTAATCGACCAATCACGTCACACTAGGGCTGTCAAATCACGCCAATGAGAACTCGGGGTAAGAGATGCTTACGCTGTCAAATTTACGCTCGTAAGAGCTCTGTTGTTTTAACGCCGTAATAGGTTAACATTGTTAGCGGTTGAACAGACTTGCAAAGAGGTCTGGTGAAACAGGTTAAATTGTCTATATAGGAATTCTATATTTTTATATTTGAGGTTATAAGTAGTAGAGAGCGACTAGGGTAGTGGTATCATAATACACTGTTAAATTTACTTAAAACTAAATGAGCGACATTAATAATACCTGTGGCGTAAAAATACTGTCATTATGTGGGCAAACGTTTGCGCTAAGTTGACAGTTTGTTATGAAGTTGTACCAAATTTTTCAATTATAATAAATAAAAGTTTTGAAAAGACTGTGATTTATTTATATTGAACGCCCTAGTAGTATAGCAAAAGTTACTGTTCCTTGAATGCCTTTGAATACTTACCCTGATTGACGGACATTGTATATTTCACAATTTTGGGATACACTTACCTAAATTGTAGGATACCATCCTTTAAAGTAAATAAAAATATCTAGGAATAATATAAAATATTTATATTTGAATTCGCTAAATTTTTCATATGCATAATTTGAAATGTAAAGTTATATCAGGTATAATATGTAACAGTCTACCATAATTTACCAAAAAATACTCTTAATAAAATACATAAATAAATAAAAATTATTCTAATGAAGAAACACGTTCTAATTTTTTCTGGCAGTCAAATGTCTATTGGAAGATTTCACGGGCGAGAGATATTTAATATGGTGAGTATAATTTTGATGCGGCAACAAACTACTCAAAAATCGATATGTCATAAAGGCTGTAAGTCCCCAAATTCTTAATTTGCCCCCGGTAAAAACTGGCATTGATGCAAACCCTTCTCGAAACTGGGTATAGCCTATTTGATTCGGATTACATAGGTCTTCGAGGGAAACTGCAAAGACGTCTTCGACTTCTGAACGGTTAATTTTGAGACTACTCAGTTTAAGTTCTTTTACGCGGCCTATAACAGGAGTGACACAGGTTTGGTATCTCGTAACTATCACATTACCACTTCCCCATATATCCACGTTACTTTTATTGATGCCTAATTCTTCGTGGGTTTCCCGCAGTGCGGTTTCTTCCAAATTTTTGTCGGTAACGTCTTGCATTCCTCCTGGAAAACTTACTTGTCCTCTGTGGGATTTTAAATGTGCCGCGCGGAGCGTATATAGTAGCGCCACCTTTCCGTCGACGACGCAAAGAGGAATCAACACGCCCGCGCGCTTTGTAGGTTTAGTAGCGCACATCCTTATCGGTTTTAAACTGGCGAACTTTCCGACCGTCTTTTTCACATTTTCTTCGCTAAAAATAAATTCGGGAGCAAATACGCTGGAATGGCGATAGCCTAGTGCTTGACAGAGGGTTGCGCGCGTTTTAAACATTTTAAAACTGAGTATTCGCTACCGTTTTAAGCACATCACTGAAATTTATTACTGGGCGAAATGTCATAATTGTCACATATGATCGCAATCAGCTGATGATGACGTCTAGGTTTGTTATTATTTATATTTAAAAATTTTAATACTTTTGCTATTTTAAAAATATTTTGCGGTCCGCTTTAAAAAAAAAAAGATAAAAACACGTTTTATCTGCTGTTACTAGCCGACTAATAACAATAACCTAGACTTTGATCTGTGCAAAAATCGATTAATAAAATTAGGTCAAAGTCATCTTCAGGCCTTGTGAAAGAGTTAGTTATGGCATCGTCAGTTATCACGGTCTAGGCTAATTAAATTGTAGTAAAGCTGCGGGGCACTCTAAGAGCGAATACCCGATCTAATCATTTCAAATTTTATCTAATTCCTTGGTAAAAACTGCCTGAATTCATGTGTCCAAAGCAGTAAGTGCCTATCGTTCATAACTTCGTTAAATGTTTAAACACAGGAGTCAGGAATATATACGTGATTATTGCTATGTAGGCCGCACAGGGTAAGCAAGTACTACAAAAGTGTTGGTAATAAATGTAAATGCAAGTACTCCATATTTACCTTCTCTTGTGAATGATCACGTATAGACGTAGGTAGGTAAAAAACCTTCAATATTTTTGTGTGGTTAAGAAATAACAACAAAAATATAATTGTATATTTTTATTTTTGTTTAACCCTAGTCTGTTACTTTACATTGACTTAAGATCAGAATAAGTTAGGATTTGAAAAATAAGCAGCAAAGTTTTTACGTTCATCACCCTGCTTAAATATTTTCTCGATAAAATTGACTAGAGTTTCAAGAAAATTTTAGGAATGCAATTTTTAATAAATTTTTTTAACATATTTACAAGAGTTTTGCCTTCAGTGAGACTGAAAAATATATACAACTTGTTTACAAATATATACAAAAAGACAAGTACACAATATAATATAATTAATAACTATGTAAGAAAACTATTTGAGGTATCAATAAATCTATTTTCATACTCCACATAACAAAATCTCTATCAACACAAGGCTGGATCGATTAAGCACTTGCTTCTATACAGTGTCACCAGTAAAGTCCGCATCATATGGGATTTTTTTTTAATAATAGCTTTATTTAAAATTCGACTTTGGCATCAAGTTCTGCTTCGATCGAGATGAAAATTAAGCAAAAAAATAGTAGTCAAGTGATTCGCATTATCTGTCAAATTTTAATTTTTTCCAATAAATAATTTAAAAGTTGGGTCATTTTTCATTCCATTAATTTGACTGGGGTTAAGGTTGAATTCTCAACGTCGTTCAATTTATTGCCAACCTATAACCTATTTCGCTTTCTTTTTTCAAGTTTATTATTTTTTAAACTAACATTTAAATAAAATCAGTATCGTCGGCACATTACTTAGGTAATATCTGATATATTACAAAGATATCAATTTATTTCATTGCTAATTTTGGGAGAATTGTATAGTGAAAGAACAGTGAGTGACAATGACATAATAATGTTAAAAAAAAATCTTACCCGATATTTTTCGCTATACAATTCTCCTAAAATAAGTTATGAAATTCCTTGATATTTATTAAATATGTCAATTATTACCTATAGAATATCAAGTCGATACTAATTTTCTTTAAATTTTGTATAAATGCTAGAAAACATAAATAAATCTACGCGAAATAGGTTATAGGTTGGCAAGCATGTTGATACTCCCACCTTAAATTGCTTTCCAACTTCTTGCATGCTTGCCAAATTGTAATGTAGGTCGTAGTTCTTCCATAAGTTACTCTTACCAACATAGAATTTCGTTTTTTTTTAATTACAGAAAAGAAAAACCCTGGGGGCACTTCCACGGCTTCCTAAGGGGACAGCAACAGGCTGTATACAGTGTGTCCAAAAAAGTATGCAACATATGGGAAAGTTATTTATTACCGATTTCTCAGAAAATTTTATTCTTGATAAAAGTTGGTGCATGCCTTAAAACTATAAATGCATATTTCATATTTCACCTGCGGTTAATAGTAAGAGAGCAAATGCCATTTTTCCGAAATTGCCTTAAGAGTAAAGTACCTTAATTATTAAAAATAAAGCAAAATTTTATATGGAAATGTTTTGGCAAATTAAAAACGTAGTCCAAATGCGAAATTTGCGTTAGGTGTCACAATTTTTAATTTTTTTCCCCTAATCTCTAATTTCTCCTAAACGGTACGCCTCTGGTCGATTTTTTGTTTACGCAATTTTAATATATTTATCAAATAACTTAAACGTGGGTTTATAATAAAAATGCATTAAGTAGTTGCAAACTTTTAAAAACTTTTCAATGAAGATATAAGCGTGTTGCACACGCCTACTTAAAGACATTTTAGCCAACTTCTGTTCGAAACTAAATTATAATAGAATTCAACCCTATTCATAATACAGGAAATAACTGATAATTTATTTGTCATAATAAATAAATAAATAATTACGAGAGGCAAAATACCTATTTTATATGCATTTTTTTAAAGTAGGTTTTTGGACTTCAGCGTACTGGGTGAAAATGACAAATAAATTGTTATGAATAGGGTTGAATTCTATTATAATTTAGTTTCGAACAGAAGTTGGCTAAAATGTGCTTAAGTAGGCGTGCAACACGCTTATATCTAAACGACCCGGTTTATTGAAAAGTTTTTAAAAGTTTGCAACTACTTAATGCATTTTTATTATAAACCCACGTTTAAGTTATTTGATAGATATATTAAAATTGCGTAAACAAAAAATCGACCAGAGGCGTACCGTTTAGGAGAGATTAGAGGAAAAAAATTAAAAATTGAGACACCTAACTCAAATTGCGTATTTGGACTATGTTTTTAATTTGCAAAAACATTTCCATATAAAATTTTGCTGTATTTTTAATAATTAAGGTACTTTACTCTTAAGGCAATTTCGAAAAAATGGCATTTGCTCCCTTACTATTACCCGCAGGTGAAATATGAAATATGCATTTGTAGTTTTAAGGCATGCACCAACTTTTATCAAGAATAAAATTTTCCGAGAAATCGGTAATAAATAACTTTCCCATATGTTGCATACTTTTTTGGACATACTGTATAGCCCTAGCAGCTCAGGCCACTCAGCACGTCAATCGACATTGACGTGCAACCAAAATAATCAACTACAGCTTTTCCTAAAAATACTTTAATAAGTTCATATTTTTAGGAAAATAATTTGAGGAAAGATTGTTTCTGCCATTTTTGCATTATCTTTATTTAAGTACCTAGGTACTAGGTACCTACTTTATATATTTTCCAACTTTGGTGGTTATAAAATTTGACATAAAAAAATTATTAAGTACTTTTACCATTCCACTTTATTTTTTGACAAAAAATTTACATTGACGCAAGAATGCAATAAAGAAATGGAATTAAAAATAGAAGGTAAGTGTTTTTAAAACCTTTGATCAATAGACTTTTGTAAATATATATTACATCTAATATCTATTAATTGTGTTACCATGTATTGATCAGTAAAAAGTTGAACCTTTGTAATGTCTACCCCTTGATCTGAGGCAGATACAAAGTGAACATAAGTTCAGAAATGAGGTTAAAAAATTGCTGGTAGCGAAACCTTATAACACTATAATATGAGTATTTTGCTGATTATTTTAATTATTTATTTTTCTAACAATTTTGGGCTTATTTTAAAGTCACAACCCAGCTTTCATGTGAGTGTATTTTTTTTAAAAATAGTTAGATCCATATTAATTGTTCCTGGCACCTGTTTTCATATATATATATATTTATATTTTTGTATGATCTGTTGTTAGTTTTATAGTTATATTTGATTTTTGTTATAGAGTTTGATGAAATGAAAACAAACCATGAAAAGGAAGGAAAGGATGAAAAACTTAAAAAGAAAGTAGATCTTACTGAAATAAATAATAGCCTAACCATGAAATGTGATTCCTTAAGCTTAAAAAATAAGGCACTATTATTGGCAATAGACGAGAAGAGAAAAACTGAATTTAAAGAAAAATCCAGACTTTTAGAAGAAGATGATGAAATGAAAACAAACTATGAAAAACTTAAAAAGAAAGTAGAAGATCTTATTAAAATAAATAATAGCCTAACCATGAAATGTGATTCCTTAAGCTCAAAAAAAGGGGCACTATTATTGGCAATAGACGAGAAGAGAAAAACTGAATTTAAAGAAAAATCCATACTTTTAGAAGAAGATGATGAAATAAAAACAAACTATGAAAAACTTAAAAAGAAAGTAGAAGATCTTACTGAAATAAATAATAGCCTAACCATGAAATGCGATTCCTTAAGCTCAAAAAATAAGGCACTATTATTGGCAATAGACGAAAAGAGAAAAACTGAATTTAAAGTAAAATCCAGACTTTTGGAAGAAGATGATGAAATGAAAACAAACTATGAAAAACTTAAAAATAATGTAGAAGATCTTACTGAAATAAATAATAGCCTAACCATGAAATGTGATTCCTTAAGCTCAAAAAATAAGGCACTATTGGCAATAGACGAGAAGAGAAAAGCAGAATTGGCAATGCTTAAAGAAAATTACAGGCTTTTAGAAGAAGATGGTAAAAAGTTAGATACAGAAAATAAAAACAACATCAAAGAAGTCTCAAGACTAACCAGTAAGTTTGGTAGTAATTACTGAGGTATTTACAAGCTTCAATTTAAATAGTTTTCTAATTAGTTTCTCCTAAAAATACTTAATAAGTAACACACATTTTTAGGAAAATAATTTTAGAAAGGAATTGTTTCTGCCATTTTTGCATTATATTCATTTAAGTACCTAGGTACTAGGTACCTACTTTATATATTTGGATATAAAATTTGACAAAAAAAAAGTAGTACTTTTGTCATTTAAAATGTTCATTTTTCATAAGACCACCGAAGATGGGAGAAGAACAACGTCTAGTGTAAAAATAATTGACGAAAAACTAACAGAAATCCAAAAAAATAAAGGGATTAATCCAATAACGAGAAAAATCGAAGAGTGTTTGTCGATATTTAAACTTGACAAGGTATTTTCGCAAGAAAATATCGAAAAAAGTTATTAGAAAAAGTTTTTTTTAATGCAGTTTCTAGCCCACATGCAAAAATTTCAGCTGCATAAGATTGATTTTTTTAAAGTGTTTTTTAAGTGGAAAATAAATTTTATTTTAACAACGTTTAATCAATTTTCAACGATTTAATTTAAAACCCCTATATTATAATTTATTATTAAGCTATGTCATAATAACGGTAACGTGTATTACTTTGAGAATCAAACTACGTTTTCAAAAATACCTATTTTATGATGTTACCTTATACAGGGTCAAAAACAAATAAACTTTGCATCACAGGCGACCAAATTTTAATAGCACAATTTTGATTTTGTAGAAAAACACACATTTAATATGGCGCTACTTTAAAGGAAATATATCTGAAACTGAAGTGAGAAGTTTTATGTAGGTTACGTTGAGTCTTATTTTACAAAAGTGGTGCAATTTACAAAATATAGGTAAAAAATCAAAATTATTTTATGCAGCTGAAATTTTGCATGTGGACTAGAAACTGCATTTAAAAAAACTTTTTCTAATAACTTTTTTCGATGTTTTCAGAAATAACCCCACTTTTGAATTATTTTTTGGAAAAAATTTAAATTTGACAGATAATGCGAATCACGTGACTACTATTTTTTTGCTTAATTTTCATCTCGATCGAAGCAGAACTTGATGCCAAAGTCAAATTGGGATAAAGCTATTAACAAAAAAAAAATCCCGTAAGATGCGGACTTTACTGGTGACACTGTAGAAGAATATCGGCCTGATTTTCATTATATGTACCGAAGAAAGATAAGAAAACAGAAATAAACTAAGAATTTACATAATTATGTCATTTCACTTTGACGCGAAAATAACTAATGCATGGCCTGGAAATGCTCACCCATCATATAAAGTGTATTTTTTCTACAGAACAGGGGAAAAGGACTATCGTTTGAGAAACGTTTTGTAGATTGAAAATTTTATTGACACCTCTTTTAAAGCTATGTTGTCTTTAACAATAAGGATTGAAATTTTAATGCTTCAAGGCAAATATTTTATAAAAATATTCCTAGATTCTACAACACACACACACAGTAAGGTAATTCGCTCAGTTAACTGTTTCAAAAGTGGAACATTATGGCGTATCAACCCATATTAAGTTTAAGTAAAATACAGGAAATAAACTGCAGAACAAACAGTTTACTTTTGATGAATAAAAATAGATAAAAAGTGTTGTCCTTGTGTCATTGTCACTTGTTTTTGATGAGAACTACAAGATTTTTGTACGAATCTTGAAAAACAACCAAAAGTTCCTACAATAGTGTAAAGATACGACAAAAATCATAAAATTTTTGCTTATTTCAAACAACCTATTGAATCACCAGCAGAAAGTACGAACTTACAATACCTTTTTAATGCTATTACAAACAAGAAAAACCTCGAATAATACCTGATATTATTTAGAAAACAGATTCGGCGGACCTGCTGAGATGTATGGGGTGTGACGGACTCCTGGCCAATTTTTTTTTGGGTAATTTACCCAAAATATCCGACAGTCTTTGGAAGTCCGGCCGTTTATCTTCTTTAAATTGCCAACAAATCAGAAGAATATCCTGAAAATTTGTTTTTGTTAATTATGTATAGTGACAGAGACGAATTCCGGGGAAGCACGATGGACGCAATTAATTAATTAGTAATTGGAAAAAGATGTAACTGTTATACAATCGAGCATTGAATGCGGATAGTAGTCCTTACTTACTTTAACTTCGCCTGAAGCTTGTAAATTAGCAAGCGGTTGCTTCATTCCTTTTCCTACTTGCCAAATAACAGCTTCGGGAGGTTGATTTTTGAAGGGCCACTCACCACACAATAGTTCATACCATACAGTTCTAAAAAAAAATTACAAATCAAAGTTTTGCGATTGTCGGTAATTTCTATTCTGTAATAGCTATTAATATAACGAGATTATTATACGATTTATAATAGTCGAGGACATTGCTAGGTGACGAGGCGACAGCCGAGTCACCCGCAATGTCCGAGACGGTGTTAAATCGCTAATAATCGAGTTATATTCAAAGCTTTATCGTATCATTGACAACGGCGATGCGAAAATAAAAACAAGGTTTTTGACATTTCATTTTGGCATTTCAAAAAGTCATCATTAAAATCATGCAAGATTTTGATATTCCTGACGATATATTTAGCTGCAGCCAACATTATAAGGTTGATCTTGCTTCCGGACAAATCTAAAATCCATTATGAAAAAGAATATCGGCAGTTTTGTGAGTGGCGAAACAAAGTACATGTTCAAGGTGCAGAAGAAACAGTATTGCTGGCGTATTTCTCAAAACTCTCTGAGGAATACTCTGCTTCGTCCTTATGGCCGAAATATTCCATGTTACGAGCGACTTTAGAACTGAAGGAAAGAGTGGAAATCGACAAATACGGCGCCTTAATACGTTTCATCAAGAAGAAAAATGTTGGATATAGAGCAAAAAAATCGAAAGTATTTACAAGAGAACAAGTCAACGAATTTGTGTGTTCTGCCTCAGACGAGAAGTTTTTAATGATGAAAGTGGCTTTTTTAATTGGAATTGGAGGAGCCTGTCGAACTAATGAATTAGCGAAGATGACCACGGAAGATGTTGACGTTTTAGAGGACAAGCTGATTGTTACTATTCCCGACTCAAAAACCCACAAGAAACGTATTTTCGCTGTGATATTTGACGGCGAAGTCAATCCTGTGCTTTTATTTAAAAAGTACGCAATGTTAACGCCAGACCATGTCACTCACCAAAGATTGTTTGTATCATATAGAAAAGGGAAATGTACGGTACAGCCCTGCGGCATTCATTTCTTCTCTAAAATACCACAAAAAATAGCTGAGTATCTCTCACTTGAAAATCCTAATTTGTATACTGGTCACTGCGTTAGAAGATCTTCGGCAAATTTTCTTGTTAATGCTGGAGGAGATATATTAGAACTACAAGAACTTGGTGGATGGGAATCGTCGAAGGTTGCTAGAGGGTATTTAGAAAAAAGTGTGACCAAGAAAGTTTCCATTGCTCGCAAAATTCAAATCGGCGATGTTTCCGGCAGTGGATTAGGTCATTGAATAAAGAATTCTTTATTCTGTGGGATTAGGTACTGGGGAACCGCACGAAATCAAAAGGAGTGCTTTCTCGGTCATTAATCAGTCTTCAGAGGGCATACCTAAGATCGTGGACGTTAAAGACAAAGGTGTATCCATCAAATTTGAAAACTGTCAAAATATTGTGTTAAATGTTCATGAAAAATAGTTCTAATATTATTTGGTATCTAACGTATTATGCTTTCGTAACTAACATATTAAATTATGGTAACTAATGTATTATGAGTAACTAAGGTTTTATGTAGGTTTTAGTATGTTTATGATGTTAATAATTATTAATAAAGATATCATATATCTTCAATGATACGATAAATACAATTATTCTTGAAAACTATATTTAAAAACCTACCCAAACGCGTATATATCCGATAATTTACTAAACGGGAGCTCGTTCTCTTGAAACCTATGGGCGTCTAAACTACGCATTATTTCAGGCGCCAAGTAGCACAGCCATCCAGGGGGAATGCTTAAGCTTTCAGTTTTACTAAAAATAAATATATATACAGGTATATATATGTGTGTGTGTTTCAATAAAAACTCCCAGGCCAATTATTTCGAAAACTAAAAGTGACATGTAAATTCTGTAAACGCCAGTTTTTAGCCTCTATGATTGGCTTCACAACTGTGTAAACAATGTGTTTGAATAATACAAGATGTAGGTGGCGCCACGGTGCAAAGAATTTTTTTGATGACAGGAACGTTTAAATGTTGCGGTTCTTAAAGATAATTATTTTTTGGTCAAATTTTGTCCCATAAAAAATTTTGATAAATCCAACATGAAAGGAGATATTTGGGGTTAAGTTTTTTTTTTAAATAATTTTAACGATTATTTTAATTATAAATATTTTTAATATCCTTTAGCAGATTTTAATTTAATTTTGGTAATGATCATTTTAGTGATAAAACGCTCGTGTAGCGCTAAATTATTACGTCCAGTGACGTCTCAGGGGGCGCTTTAACAAATAATATTGGCAAAAAATAAGACGCCACTGAGTTTTTGGTAATTTTTATATTTTTTTCGGATTAAACAACTAAAAATATCCTTTTCTTGTCTGTTAAATTGTTTTCATATCTTGCTTCGTAAAAATCATTAAATAATTTTTTATATTTTATAGTAGTTTTATCACTAAAATTATCATTACCAAAATTAAATTAAAATCTGCTAAAGGATATTAAAAATATTCATAATTAAAATACTCACTTATAATCTCTCTAGTGCTCGAATTATTTCCGGAAATTTTTCCAAAGGAAGGCATTTTTTTTAAATTTTCCCTCGTCTACGACTCGGGAAAATTTTCTAGAAAAATGCGTGACTGAGGAAGAATTTCCGGATATTAATTCAAGGACGCGGGAGATTCGGTAAGAAAATTTCACACTTAAAATTTATTTGAATTATTTTATTGAAATTATCCATAATTATGGGAATACTGAAACTTTCAAAAAAAAGTTTCCTCACCGTTTAGTTAAACGAAATGCAAAAAATATAAGTGAAAATTATCCTTTTTATTTATTTTTACTACATTTCATTAACTAAAACAAAGGGAAAGCATAGTATAGTCTAGTTTAGGCTAGTTATGCCAGATAAAACAATTTTTAAAATCTAGGTAGATAGTAGATACCACAGTCAAGTAGGCTTAGGCTTGTGATGTCAAAATCGTCTCTGCTACACGTCACGTCGACAGTTATTTCTTAAACGTGCTTCTTTAGTTCACAATAATTAAATCATGGCAGTAAACAATCAAGAAACTAATTTTAAGCCCTACGGTGTTTGTAAATCTTGCTCTGAAATAGGGGACATTAATATGTCTCATAAAAATTTAAAGTATTTGCAATGTTTAATGGAAAAAACTGAATTAAATCCCCATCAAGAAAACCTTTTCTCAGCTATCCAGAAGATTTTGGAGGAAGATATCCCATCCTTTTTAAGAAAAACCAGAATTCAGCAGAACAAAATTGCATCCAAATATTACATCTATTATATTAAACATAGACATCTGATAGAAGTGGAAAGGGAAGATAACCATTATCCTTGTTATTCTCCATTACGAAGAGAAGAGTTCGAACCAGAATTCCAAAAATATTTAGCCTTAATGAAAGAAATATTTGGTAAATAAATATTTGTATTTATTTAGTATTATAAAATGAATAAAAACATTAAATACCAAAATTTGATCCTGAATACTGATTTTCGGATCATATGATAGCTGTCAAGAAAAAATTTCCACTTATTAATTTTGTTCGCCTAGCTTGGCAGGAGGAGAAAAATTTCCGAAAAATTTGAAGGTTGTCATTGGTAACTGTCGAAATGAAAGTGTGTGATTGGCTTAGAATGACAGGTGTGAAATTTTCGTTAAAATTATTTTTAAAAAAACTTAACCCCAAATATCTCCTTTCATGTTGGATTTATCAAAATTTTTTATGGGACATAATTTGACCAAAAATTAATTATCTTTAAACGCCAACATTTAAAAGTTCCTGTCATCGAAAAATTTATTTGCACCCTGGCGCCACCTACATCTTGTATTATTCAAACACATTTTTTTACACAGTTGTGAAGCCAATTGTAGAGGCTAAAAACTGGCGTCTACAGAATTTACATGTCGCTTTTAGTTTTCGAAATAATTGGCCTGGGAGCTTTTATTGAAACACCCTGTATATTTAATCACAGTTGGAAATGAACACAAAATTTAAACTGGAACAATTTAAATAATTTTGTACTCACTTATTACCGAAGCAGAGTTTCGTTACACTAAAGAGACCAAAATCGGTGATCACAACTTTTCCATTTTCCAAAAATATGTTTTTAGTTTTTAAATCTTTGTGGATGATACCCTTCGCGTGTAAGTACCCCATTCCCTAAAATAAACATACATTGTTAGGAAAATACATACATAAATAATCCACAACGACAGAGCGAGATAAACATCTCATTCTGTCAATCGTAACGAGCCGACAAGATGTAATTTTTTTTTTTAATTTATTTATTTATTTATGACCTCAAATCAGTACAGAGATACTGGCACCGAGGCCTACGTACCGGGTGGTCAAATAAGCGAGGACGTCGGCTTTATCTCGGAAACCATTAATCGTACCACTTTCGGAGAGATTGTTTTATGAGTAAAGTGGTCAAGAGAAATTGCTGGAAATTACTTTTAAGTTTCTCATTTCGCCGCAAGGGGGCACAATTAAAAATTGTTTTTTGAAATTCTAAATTTCTCCAAAAATTCCCATATTAAGGTATAACTCTGATTACATCATTGGAAAGCTTAGACAATTCTGCCTCATTTTGGTTTAAGGCTCATTGGCGTACCGACCTTGATAAGAGTGGGAGAAGCTATTGAAAGTGTAAACATTAAAATCGCTGTAACTTCTAAACGACTTATCCGATTTTACTAAATTTAAGCTTGTTTGGAAGAAAAAGGTAAGTACCTTCAATTGTCGTATCCAATGGTACAAGATAGTTTCTAATAAAATTGCTAGAGGGCGCAATTTGTAATAATAAGTTTTTTCGATTTTATCCCGAAAATTCAAATCATACCGTATAACTTTGACATCATAATCGAAACGTAGATGAAATTTGCAAGAAAAGATGTGAAGACCGCAGTTCGATATCTTTGTTCGTTTCAGAGTTATTGCCAAAACAATTTTTAATACAAATTGCGCCCTCTAGCAATTTTATTAGAAACTATCGTGTAACATTAGATACGACAATTGAAGGTTCTTCCAAACAAGCTTAAATTTAGTATAATCGGATAAGTCGTTTAGACGTTACAGCGATTTTAATGTTTACACTTTCAATAGCTTCTCCCACTCTTATCAAGGTCGGTACGCCAATGAGCCTTAAACCAAAATGATGCAGAATTGTCTAAGCTTTCCAATGATGTAATCAGAGTTATACCTTAATATGGGAACTTTCGGAGAAATTTATAATTTAAAAAAACAATTTTTAATTGTGCCCCCTTGCGGCGAAATGAGGAACTTAAAAGTAATTTCCAGCAATTTCTCTTGACCACTTTACTCATAAAAAAAAACTTTCCGAAAGTTGTACGATTAATGGTACATTCAAAATAAAAAACAGTCGCTAAAATATAGATAGTACACATAATGTAACATAATTAGTTAATTCTTTGGAGGGTCTTTAGTTTTAATATAATTTTTAAAATTCAGGTAAGTCTTTTTGACTGCTCTACTAATGATGACTTTCGGTATTTCATTATACACCTGGATGCTTCGGAAAATTGGAGAGTCTCGACACTTTTTGGTTCTAGAAGAAGTTATTTCTAAGGTTTATGTTTGTTCTTAAGTTGTACTTATGAGAGTCCAAATTTTTGCTCAAAGGATGCCTTTAAAAAATAACAAAAACGAACCTGACATATTTGTTGAGCCATCATCGTAGTCCTATGCATATTAAACTTATCCTTCCTTAAATGAATATGAGTATACAGGGTGTTTCCTTTACTAAAACTAGTGACGATAGCCAGCTTGGGAGGCTTCATGCACGCGCCCATAAACAGGATCAGATTCTCGTGTCTCGTTTTTCGAAAAATCGCAACCTCGTTCTTGAATTGATCCAGCGTTTTGTCGTCTTCCAGATAACTGACGTTTAACAGTTTCACGGCCACGTCTCCGTGCCAGTAACCCCTGAAAACCGTGCCGAAACGTCCGGTGCCGACTTGTTTTGACATTTTTAGTTCGTCGAAAGGTATGTCCCATTCTCTCATTGATAACTAAAAATAAAAACCAAAATAAAACCCTTTATAAAAATTGTCCATATACATCTTACACTTAATAAAGATACAGAGGCGTCACTGGATGTTATTTTTTTTTAAATTGTTTTGTTTAAAAAATTACTTACGTAATAGAAAAAAGTTTGTTCAAATTGAAAATGTTAAAAGTTCACAAAAAAACATAACTTGTAGTGTTCCGCAAGGATCAACCTTAGGACCTACTTTTTTTTAAATTTACATTATGTAATTCTATAGCAAAATTAAATTTAAAAGGTAAAATAGAATTGTTTGCCGATGATACTACTATTGTAAATTTTCATGAAGACTATGCTCAAATTCATAATAACATTAACCACGACCTAAATATAATATGTAAATGGCTTGAAATTAATAAATTATCATTAAATTTTAATAAAGCATCTTTTATGTTTATAAGTAAATCAAAATTAAAAAATAATAATATTTCTTCACTATCTTTCAATAATCATATAATTAAATATACTAAAACAATTAAATTTTTAGGTTTATTATATATTGACGAAAATTTAAGTTGGAAAAAACATATTGAATATTTAAGAAGTTACATCTCATCAATAATTGGCATTTTGTTTAAAGCTAAAAATTATATATGGTTAAAATATTTAAAAACTATATATTATTCTTAGTTTATTCAAAAATACAGTATATGATTTTAATTTGGGGATCAGCGAATTTAACTACAATTCAGCCATTAAAAAACTACAAAACAAAATAATTAAATGCATACATAAACTTCCCTTTTTAGAACCAACTATAAATTTGTATGAACCAAATGGATATTTAAATTTAGAAAAGCTTTATAAATTAAAACTATGCATTCTAATACACTCTATTATTATTTAAAAAAAAACATTCGAATATAATATTTCCTTCAACAAACATTATTCACATCATGAGACAAAATCATCATATTCAAACACCAATGGTAAAGAGTACTTTTGGCCAAAAATCAATATTATATAAAGGAAAAACAATTTACAACAGTTTACCGAAAAAATTAATGAAATATCAAAATTATAGACTTTTAAAAAAACTAAAAAATATTTTTTAAAACTTTAACGTATTATACAGTATGTCTCCGTAAGTTTGCACCATATGGAAAACTTCTTTATTATTCATTTTACGAAAAAAAGTTATTCTTCATAAAAAGCTCTGCATGGTCTAAAACCTAAAAAATGTGAATTTTTCCCAAGAGTACCCATATACCTTTATTTTCGACATTATCAAAAATTGTTATTAAAAAAAGTTGATCAGAACTAAAAACCACGTCTAAATATGCAATAACACGCATTAAATTAATTAAATAATTAAAAAATTAAATAATTAATAAAATAATTTTTCAACATAATTGCGTATAATTGCATATTTAAACGGTTTTTAGTTCTGATCAACTTTTTTTAATAACAATTTTTGATAATGTCAAAGAATGATGACTTTTCAATAAAGTGGACTGTATCTGGTTTCCTTTAAATTGGTTTTATTTTATTTAGAACTATAAGTATTAGAAAAAACACTTAATTGTAATACTATCAAAATTGTTCTTATTTGACGTCTTCTTTCAAAATTTAATTCACATTTTATGACAAACCTCGTATATGACTGGAAAATTTCGATATCTGATAATTGCATTTTAGGTTTTAGACCATGCAGAACTTTTTATAAAGAATAACTTTTTTTCGTAAAATTAATAATAAAAAAGTTTTCCATATGCTGCGAACTTAAGTATATTAATATTTTTTTTTAATAATTTGGATACATAGTTACTAAACAGGGTTTTTATTATTTGTGAATTTATATATTGTATATTTGGTGTTCTATTCTCTGTAATAAACTTTTTTAAGTTGGTTGAGAATAATAAATAAAAAAAAAAAAAATTAAAATAAAACTTACACTATTTTGTCTAGGCCACTTGTGTCCATCCCCGATCGTATCCGTGTCCGAAACTTGACTGTCCTGCGAGTCCAATCGAACTGGCGTACGATCGGAATCGGTGCTGTTGCTATTCGACGTCTGTGATGCCGTTTTATCACTCTCCCGTGACAACTGTGTATTTACAATTTCGTGATGTCGCGGCGATATCACAGCGGGTAAGGGATGCGTTTCCAGCGTCACTTCTTTGATTGGCTCAGAATGCATAATATCTATCACGAATGATGTCAAGAAAATATTAAGTTTATTTAAAATTTAATAATATAATAAATATGTTTTTATGTTGTCTTCTATAAACTTATTCTTCAATCCCCTGAAGCTGAGCTTGTTAGGGGCAAATCTTATTTTTTGTTTTGGTATGTAAATCATAAATCATAAATATGCATTAAAAATCAAGTTTTAAAGTAAAAATGTTAATTTATAGTATAAACGCAGCTTTTTTGAAGAAATATATTACCTATAATAAAATTATTAATTTATAATTTTTAAGTAAAAAATATTACTTATATAAATTATTCAGAATACCTACTAATTAATAATTAAATTGAATAGAGAAGATTTTTAATTAATTTTTTACTTTAGGAAACCTAAAAATCAATCGTTACCTGGAAAATGAAACTGTTTCTGACTGCCATGAGGGGTGGTGGAATTTTGTACAGCCGGGCTAGATGGGGTCGAACTGTTACAACTCGATGTATTTGAACTACTATCAGGAAGCTAATTTAAAAAAAAAATCTGTTATACAGTGCATACCGGCAAAATGTTCGGAATCGGTTCTGCGTGTCGTCACATGACGAGATGCTAAAAAAATGTATTTAAAAAAGTTTTTTAGAATTCAATTCTCGATCCATATGCAAAATTTCAAGATTTTACTTGACAAAAAATGAGAAAAAGCAATTTTTTTTTTAAATATTATTATAGTTAAGTACAAATTTTCAGTTTGTCCACAGAATGAAATTAACAGAAAATAAGCGAGGCTATCTAAAACAAAAAAAAAACGGGAAAATTCTAAATTGATAAAAAAATTCCGTTTCCAATTTTTTTAAATAAAATCTTGAAATTTTATACAGGGTGTCCGGAAATCAAGGGGATAATTCTAGACCGAAAATAAATACCATCTCTACCTATAACATTTTTTCGAAAATTGTTTATTGAGTTACGGGGTGTTAAAGTTAAATTTTATTTGCAGTTTTAAAATACACAAGTTACTAGAACAATAAATTAAACATTCAAATCAAAGATTCAAGGTGACGTCCTTCCTCTTCAATGCATAAATTAATTCTTTATAAAACATTAAATTACTTAATTTAAAAAATAATAAATTAAAATGATTTCGTAGTCATCACATGTAAGCAATGTTATTTTAGCGGGTTAGATTTATCGAAACAAAAGTATTATACCTTTTTTACGTCAAAAGATTAGGAGAATAAAAATATTCTGTCAAAATGCGCATACAGTGTAGGACAAAAAAGTTATGACCATTCAAATTAAAGTATAGGCTCCTATGTGGCGCCCTCTACAAAATGCAAAAAAACGGTGGGCAAATTTGTATTCCTCATCCCGAAAAAGACCCATATATAGGATTTCGTAAAAATATTATGAGCGTGGAAAAAGGTATTGCAAAAAAACTGCAAATAAAATTTAACTTTAACACCCTGTAACTCCTATTTTAGAAAAAATGTTATAGGAAGAGATAGCATTTATTTTCGGTCTAGAATTATCCCCTAAATTTTTGCTTATCATTTCCGGACACCCTGTATATGGGTCTAGAATTTAATTCTAAACAATTTTTTTTATATTGCCGCTTATGCCAGTAGTCACCACGGTTGTAGGTAATTGGTTGATTAACGAAGTGTGAGTCGCCATTTATATATTATTAACGACTTACCGGAAACTGGGTATTGCTAAACGCGGTCTGAGGATGGGATCCCTTCCGATGCCTACCCCTGGTAAGCGAGTTCACTATGCTATTTGATTTGATAGTACGACCAGTCGTTGGTGAATAACATACAGGACCTGAAATTTCAACAGTCAACTGAACTATCTACGTGTAAAATAAAAAAATTTATAAGAAAACATTTGTGCAAGAAATTTAACAATTGTGACTCCGAGAAATTATTAAAACCGCTAGTCGGACCATACCTACCCTGGTTTCCCTCAACAGTCTTCTTAAAAGCGTCCAAATAGCCATGGGGCAGTCCACAAGACGGCGGCGCCTTCTCCTGGCACTCCCGGTGACAGTAATACTTGCACTCGCTGCATCTCAGCGCTTTGCCGTAGATCTTCTTCGGGCACAGATCACAGATCGCGACTAACTTAAAGGTCTTCGAGAACCTATGAGCTATCTGGTGAGTCATGCTGACCTTGATGGGGGGCGTTTGGGGCGATTTCGGTACTTGTAACATTATGGCTGTAAGAAAAAAGAAAGAGAATGTACAGTAACGACACTTGTACCTATTTATGTTAAAAAACAACTACATATTACTTAATTGTTGGAAAAAGCGTTTGACAAGGTGGACTTTGGCGAGATAATTACAGCTCTTCAAGACTTCTCAGTGGACCAAAACATTATTTCGTTATTATCATCATATTTGCATAAAAGATCATTATTTATCGACGGGAATTATAGAACCCGGTGCGACATCTTGCGTCCCAGTACGGTACCTTCAAAAGAGTTTTGAATTAATATCTGTGGTCCGGCACTTGTACCGGTTTTGAGAGCACTCTTGCAAAATTTTCTGTTTTTACAGAATAACCCCTTTACGAATGACCTTTTCTAAGGTACCGTACTGGAACGCAAGATGTCGCACCGGGTTCTATAATTCCCGTCGATAATCGATCCTGACAAGTGATTTGTCTTTGAGCCCTGTTCTCTTCTGCCAAACTGAGCCTCACTGATAAGCCGTAATAACGGCGAAACGCTCGAAAGAGATTTCTCCGAAATAAACTTAAACACTAGTGCTGGGAAGTTTAGTTCACTTTGCCGATTTCAATCTTTCGTTCTCGTTCAATAAAGTGAATAGTTCAAAAGACTAGTTCGTTTAGTTCATTTAGTTCACTGATTTATACTGGCATATCGCCGCATGCATCGGTCGGTCAGGTGATAAAACCTATAATCTCGGTCGTCTCGCTCTCGCTTGCGTAGTACATTCCGTTTAGACTTTAGTTCGCCTTGTTTCAATCTCTCAGTAATTACTGATTGAATCTTTTAGTTCAGTTGTCAGATTCGATCTTTTGAACTAGTTCGTTCGCGAACTACACAACTCTATTAAACACGGCTACTAAACCACGGGTTAACATCAACCCCGGCACGGGCCCTGCCTGGCCGCGTTTCCCCAGAAAGGTGCCCAAAACACCATTCACTGGGCGAGCATATTTTACATATTTATATTATGTACATTATATATTATTTAATTTTAGATAAGTGTAATTCAAATGTAAAAATATGAATAAACGTTTAAAATGAAAAATGAATAACGGCGAAACGCGTCTGGGGATGGGTTTGGCAGAAGGAAACAGACAAAACTCTTTTGAATTAAGATCATTATTTGTTGTAATTTGCATAAAAGATGTTCTTACTAGAGATGGGCTTAAGAGTTATTTTTGAATCACCGGTATACCGGTGACTGTTATTTTAAATTAACTTTTATTTTAAACAGTTACCAGTTATTTTCAAAAAATGAGATTTACTAAGGTGAAGGTGTCAATTTAAATAATCGACTTTTTCTCTTTTTAAATATTTTATTGGCGCCAAATTAAAATAGCTGTTATTTTGAAAAATAACAACGTTTTCTCTATTTTATTTTCAGCATATTATGTTACTGTACCCATCACATACCACACACCCTAGTCTCTAGTTAAATTACCAATAAAAATAAAGTCTATGTAGTATCATATACTAAGTAAATACACACAATACGACGGTCACGACTCACGACATACACACACATAAATAGAAAATACATTAAATACAACGCCACAACGCGCTTCGGGGAATTACAAAATATATAATTGCCAACCTATCCACCAATCCACTATTTCCCTCGCAATTTTAAACGTGAACAGTAGTGAAGACGTGAAATTATCTTGTAACTATTTAACACCTTTCCTTTAAGCATAAGCATCCTGCAAACCAGGACTATCAAATATCAGAGAAATAACGTTCATTGGAAATTAATTATACCTTACCGTTACCGCCCACAAAGTGATATGAAAATTATCCGATTACTAATAATAACCATGTTATTTTTTAATATCCAGTTATTTAACAGCGAGAGAAGGCTGCATGAGCCGGCGACTTAAGCAGCGGCAGTGCTGTGCGATCGGTTGGTATATGAATCACTAGTAGTTGCTTCACTACCTATTACTAAAATAACCATGTTATTCTTTATCCAGTTATTTAGAAAATAACAGCGTGCAGCGAAAGAAGGCTGCCATGAGCCGGCGAACTCAGTCGGCATTGCGATGTGCGAGCGCTTGGTATATTGAATAACTGGTAACTGCTTCAGATCACATTTAATCACCGATAGCGACTGTTATTTCTTAATAACCGGTTAATTTTAACCGTGACAGTTATATCGTCACACCTCTAGTTCTTACTATAGTAATCAATAAAATTGGAGTGAGCATTAATTTCACCAAAGATTTTATTTTTGCTTATGATTATAAGCTATTTCATATTATTGTGGATGAACTTGATGCAAGGACCCTACAAAACGATTTAAATTTAGTTGTAAAACTCAAAATATTAATTTTAATTACTGCATTGATAATGTGCCTCTAAGAGAACTGATTTTCACAGAGATCTTGGTGTCTATTTTGATCCTAAGTGAAGTTTTCTTGGGCATATTGATAATATTACTGCCAGCGCTTTAAAAATGTTAGGATTTATTATAAGAACTTTTAAATACTTTAAAAATGTTAACGCCATAATAACTTTATATAAATCCCTGGTAGTTACAAAACTTCGGGTATGCATGCACTATTTGGGATACTCAGTATGCCAATAAGATTGCTCTTTTGGAATCCGTTTAGCGTAAATTTTTTAAATTTTTGTACCACAAGTAATTTTCAGTTTATCCGCCAAGAGGTACAAATCAAAGGCTTTTGTGTAATTTGTTTAATTTCCCTTCTTTAAGACTATTGCGTATAGAACCAATGAATTATTTTCCTATATAAAATAATTGGAGACAAAATAGATAATAGAGTTCTTAGGACAGCTTCCGTTTAGAATGGGCATAGTCAATACTAGATCCGCTCATGTATTTTATATTGCTGCACCGAGGACAACTCTGTACAAGAGCTCACCGCTTATAAGACTGTGCTCTTATTTTAATAAATATTGTGGAGACATTGACATAATATATAATTTAAACTGTAAAAAAATCAAATTAAAATTAAGGAATGAAGGCTTAGTCAATTACTGTAATGGCAATACTAATTAAATTATTAATATAGCTTAGGTATAAGCTTTCAGAAATAAGGTTTATGTATCTATAATTAACTTGTTAAGGTGTCGATACTATAAATAAATAAATTGTCTACCTACATTTATAACTACTATCGTCACTATCGGTTCCTGTACTGTTGTATGGGGGCGATTTTATGGGACTTGTCGATACGGGGCTGGTCAAACCCATAGTTTCGGGTCCCGGTTCAGTCGGTAATCTTGCTCGTCGTACAGATCCGCCGGTCTCACTAAAAACATTATGACTTGAGTCAGAAATTAGCGAGCAGAGCGATCTAGGATACAGCAAAGATATATCCCTGTTAAAAGGGTTAGAAAAAGATGGAGTCCTATCGACTTACTTGATGTTGTCAATATCCCCAACACTTTCCCCCTTGGTAGCGGCAAGTTGCGATTCGTGGGACTTGCTTTTAGTCAATGGAAAAGTTTCTGCCACCAGCGCTGGCGCGTTATTAACCAACTGCTTCCTTTTAGCTGGTGGCGTCGTAGGAAATTTCTTTTCTGAAACGAAATGCCAAATCTTCATACAGAACTGAATTATACAGCAAATATATTTATTTATTTGCATGTTTCTTTATAATAGTATGAATTGAAATCAATAACATTGTTTTTTTTTAATAAAAATAAATACAATGAAAGCATTATTACAAAACCATAGATTAACAAATCTGTCCGATTTTGTAATGAAAAAATATACACCCATTAAGATTATTAATTTTAATCACATCATAAACATATTTAAAAATATAAGTAATTCAAAAATACGAACTTCGGTAGAAGTATGACTTGTAGCTAAGCAATTAATACAACCCTTTTGTTTTTTAATGATATCGAAGCGTTGTTGAGGCGTTTTTTCCAGAAATGTGGAACATCTATAGATAATATGTTTTCCTTTGCATAAAAAAACAATTATTTTGATAATTTTGAGTAAAAAATTTGGACCTACCACTTTGTTTAAACTGCTGAGGATTTCCCGCAATAACACGCATTAAATTAATTAAATAATTAATAATAAATCAATAAAATAATTTTTCAACATAAATGCGTATAATTGCACATAAGCCGTAGTTTTTAGTTCTGATCAACTTTTTTTAATAACAATTTTTGATAATGTCAAAAATAAAGGTACTTTAATCTTGGGAAAAATTCACATTTTTTGACAAACCTCGTATATGACTGGAAAATTTCGATATTTGATGGTTGCATTTTAGGTTTTAGACCATGCAGAGCTTTTTATAAAGAATAATTTTTTTTCGTAAAATTAATAATAAAAAAGTTTCTCATTTGGTAAGAACTTCCGAAGACACGCTTGTATGAGTACTTAATGTTATTTAATAAATTTTTAGTTTTATATACCTATGTATAAAATGGAAGTTTTGTAATAAAGTTATTTTAAACTAAGAATATTATTATAAACAAATAATATTTTTGAAGGAAACAAAATATGTTTATTAAATATTATTTTTAAAACATATTTTTGTATTGTTATAAACGGTCTCAAATTCCAGTCGTATGCACTTCCCCAACCAATTATACTATAGGAAAGAATTGATTGAAAAAGTGCATAATAAAACATTAAACAAAGTTTTTGATTCACAATACCTATAAAAGTCTAAATTTACATAGTGTTTCTTAATTTTTTTGTAAGAGTGTTAATTTGATGATCCCATTTTAAATTTTGGTCAATCAATATTCCTAAATATTTTATAAATTCAACTCTTCATTTTATTTTGGCAAGAACAGTTAGCATAATTAATTCTAACTATATCTGATATTTCTAAACAATTTAAATCATGAATTTTAATTTCTTTTAAAGATATATTATTATTATAAGTAAGTACTATATATATTTTTTTTCGACTTATATTTATTTATTCAAACTGTTCTTACAAAAATTATAAAATATCTCAGTATACAGGAATGGATGAAAATATTGTAAGGTTTATAAGACATCCAAGTGTTGAAAACAGCTGTGGGTGTCATAACAATCTCTTAAAAACTAAAAAATAAAGATAATTGACAGTTAGTTAAATATTATATATACAGGGTGTTCCGATGATCATGTTACAAAATTCTAGGGTAGATAAAACACACGAAAATAAGAAAAAAAGTTCATGTGAACATGGGTCCGGAAACGCTTCTTCAGGGAGCTAGGGCCCTTCGAAGATGACCTTCAAAAACTACTTTACTGTGACAGATAGCGATTTTTACTAAGAGTACCTTTTTTATGTAAAAGGCATTGGAGAATCATAATCAGATATAAAAATGGTAAGAAATTAAAGCCTAAGAGGGGTAGGGTCAAATTTACTCAAATACCCCCTTGGTTTGTACGCCCCTGGTTAAAGGTGACAAAATCCGGAAGGCTCAAATTGATGAACCTACGAACTAGATTTCATGTCCCAAAATTGGTTGCGATAGCTGCAGTAGTACCGAAGCTATAAAACGAAAAGTAGTTTTTGAAGGTCATCTTCGAAGGGCCCTAGCTCCCTGAAGAAGCGTTTCCGGACCCATGTTCACATGAACTTTTTTTCTTATTTTCGTGTGTTTTATCTACCCTAGAATTTTGTAACATGATCATCGGAACACCCTGTATAATACTTAATACTTTTTTTTGGTACAAGCGATCTCTTTTTTTAATTGTTTATACTTATACAATAGCGAATAGTAATAATATTATGTAAACTTTACTGGGGCTGAAGGACCTTGGTCGAAGGCCAATTGGGAAACCAATAAACAACATGTTAATAAATATAAAGAGGAATCAAGTTCTTTCACCACTTACCTTTTCCTCTCTCTTTCAAAGGGCTAAAAATGTTCGAACTATATCCAGGAGGCGTCAACGGTGGCCCCAACACCACACTACTCGCATTCAACGAATTGATACTCGAAACAGACGGACTCGGAGCGATCGTGGCGCTCGTCTTATGGTTGTTATTGAAGAGGTTCTCCTCGGATGGGACTGATGCCCGGGTAGCCCGCGATCTGCCGGTTCTGGGCGACAGACCGTGTTTGATTTTAAGGTAGTTACGGTCCCAGGAGTCCCAGGATAGGTTGGCGTCTTGAGTATCCTGAATAGATTGATCGCCGCGCTTTAGAATATCTGTAAATAGATAGAAATATAAAAGTAGCATCTGACATTAATATTTTTCAGAATCAACTTAATTACCGTTAATTTTAAAGACTAATAATAATATTATTAATAAGTTTATTTAAAATTTAATAATATAATAAATATATTTATGTTGTCTTTTATAAACTTATTCTTCAATCCCATGAAGCTGAGCTTGTTAGGGGCAAATCCGAGGGCAAATCTTATTTTTTGTTTTAGTATGTAAAATCATAAATCATAAATATACCTTAAAAATCAAGTTTTTAAGTAAAAATGTTAATTTATAGTATAAACGCAGTTTTTTTTTGAAGAAATATATTAACTATAATAAAATTATTAGTTTATAATTTTTAAGTAAAAAATATTACTTATATAAATTATTCAGAACAACATTAATTAATTAAAGCATTTCTAAAAATATTTTCAAATTGTCTGTTTTTAATATCCTTGTTTTTATTTAGACTTTAAATTTTTTTAATGAAATCATTTTTTAAATTTTTGTTGGTAAATAATCGTTTAAATATAATAATAATTATAATTAATAATATTTTATTTTATTAACTTTAAAAATTTGAATGTCTTCATTTATTTGAATACTATCCATAATTCGTGGTAGGTTATTTAGGTTTAAAGTAAAAGGAATATAATTTGATTAATTAAAACATTGTTTAACAAATTGTTATCAAACCAATTTTTTATAATTTTAAAATCTTTTTTAATTTTATTATTTAAGTTGTCCCAATTTGTATCGGTCTAAAAAATTGTAGTATCATCTGCAAAAGTATGAATTTGTCCATCACAATTTATACTAAATAAGTCGTTAATATAAATAATAAAAAATAATGGTCCTAAAATTGTTCCTTGAGGAACACCATACCTAAATACTTTTGTATAGCTTTTTTCTTTATCTATTTGAACATAAGTTGGTCTATTTTTCAGATCATTTTTAAATAATTCTAATTGCTTTCCTCTGAATCCAATATTTTCAAACTTTTTTAACAGTAAATTATGGCTAACTGTATCAAAGGCTTTTGCAAAATCTAGAAAAATACTAATACAAGGTTTTTTATTATCTAGTGCATCAAATATTTGATAAGACTGATAGAAGTATTTAAATAAAAACTAGGAGGTTTTACCTGTATATCTCTTCAGGTTATGCAAAGCTCTAAATAATCTACACAATTCTTCGGGGCTGGCATTTTTCTCAGCCAATATGGTTTTCAGTTCATGTTCCGTTTTATCTTGTAATTCTTCTACCTAAAAAGTAACATTGACAAATATAAAAAACACTTTCGTTGTGAGGGGACAAAATGGTTAACATTCTATAGCACCATATTTAGTGATGTGAGAGGAGAATATTCTCGTGAGAATATTCTCGAGAACGGGAATATTCTCTGTAAGAAAATTCTCCCGAGAATATTCTCTAGAGAAGTTTTTCTACCTAATTTAAACCGCCTCGATTTACACTGAAAAATTTTGCAATGATTTTTAAAATTTTGAGTTTCCCTAACCTTTTCTATAACTCTGGCAACAGTGTTTTACGTCTGGCAAAAGTGATTCAGGGAAATCCCCTAGAAGCGCGAACGTATGCTCATATGTTTTTAATAGTTAAATGTGATCTTTCTTTATTTGACTGTTTTTTTGTTTAGTTTTTAGTTATTCTTGGGAAGGTATGTTGTTTTTTAAATAAAAATTTTATTTCTTTACGTTTTGCTTGATTAACGCCGTTTGACATTTGCCGAAAATAAGCAGAATAGGTAATTTTTAATTTCTTTTTATTGCTATTTCTAGCGGTTTTCTTACCATTCTCAGAAAATTCTCTAACTTGAGAATATTCTTGAGAATATTCTCCAAAAGATTATTACCGAGAATTTTACATCACTAACAATACTATACAACTTACCGAAGATATTTTTTGACAGATTCCTGTAACACACTCGTTCTCTAGACCAACCACTTGCAGCCATTGCTTTAGATAGGGCATTCGAATGTCGCGGCCATTTTTTAACTTGGACTTTGTCACCAGTTGTTGGGAAAAATGTTTGATCAATTTTCCCTTAAAAAATCGTCATTACAATAATTTTAGTCGATAACCAATTGAAAGACAATCCTACTTACTCATGCATGAGCAAAATATACCTACTTGTCTCTATTTTTAAACAATAATTTATGATTATTATTTATAGGGTACAAACAATGACATGTAAAAACCCTACCACAAAAATTGTTGTTGGTCTGCTGCAGAATTTACTTTAAATTAAAAAATAATAATTAGAGTTTTTCTTCAAAAAATCATAATTTAATTATAATTATAAAAGATAACTGTCTCCTGTGCAAGACTGTTAAATAATTCCTACCCATTTAAAATTATCAATAGGAATTTCTAATAATCAATTTATATAACTACTTACTTATTTCAAGATTGTTTTATTTCAAAATGTTTTAAATATACCTATATGACAAAGGTATGTAATTAATTTAATAAATAAAACCTTGGTTTAACTAAGTATGTCTTTATTATTTAAATTATTTATTTCTAATGGTAGAAGTATTACCTATGGAAAGTATTAATAATTTTAGGAACTTTTGAGTCCTGTTAGAAAAAAATCTTGGTCCTCTTTTATAATCTTACAAACTAGAAAATAAAAAATATTTAAAAAACTAAGGACAAGACGCAAAGGGAGAAAATGTTAATAAAAATGGTTAATAAAATTAAGTAAATGACTTGTTTGCTAGCCTGCTTTAAGGGCCCCCTAACCCTTGGTTATACTATTAGTGATGATAATGATAAGGCTCTGGTTAGTTAAGTTTACGGAACAACCCTATTGTCATGGGTCATCGCAAATGACATTCTGAATGTAAAACGGAAGATATATTATGGAGTTACGTCGAGATAATCTCCCTACCTACAATTTTCTCTAAATAATCTCATTACTTTTCGTTCTTTCCTCAGAAAGTGTCAGGGAAAGCTCCTCCAATGTCAAGGGCAATACATAAATACTTTCCACTCAATAATAAACTATCTACTCAAATAAATATAAAAAAATAAAAGAGGTACCTCTAATGTCCTTATTTCTTGACGAGTTAACTCTGCGCTTGTAGCACATTTCGTTCTGAGCCCCTCTAAAGTGGTAGCAGATACATCTATCATAGACTGCAAAATTTCAAGATCTTTCTTTAGATTTTCTTCTCCAGGATCATTAGCCATCACATTTATCACAGTATGGTTTCTTGCTTATATTTACAAGTACTTTAGCGCCTAACTATTTACATATCACCGGGTTATTAGATTTTTCTATACAGTTCTGTGCTGATTTTTGTTAACTTTTTTAGTTGTCAGTCGCCATATTTGAACTAAGGCAATGGACAGTCGGTAAGGCAGAAAACCTAATTATCGACAATGTCAAGGTCAATCAATAAACAGTATCCTGACAAATTTGGGAAGTATCCTATCAATCCTCTGTGCCCTCAAAAGTCCATTATTTGTTCGATAATCAGACCTTTATACACGCCATTTTACCTTCTGTCAAACTTTGAGGTTATACAAACAAGAATTTTAGGTTATATCCTAGCTTTTTTACTTAAAATGTAGTATTTTAAAAATATTCCTTATTTATTTGACTTAAAAATAGTTTATTTTTGCGTAAAATGTTTATTAAAAAGTTGATGCGTCATGGTACCGCCCTATATAAGTTTAAAAACGCACCTACAAGTTGTGCCCAAAATATTCCGAAGTGTTTTCATACTTCTGGAAGAAGATATGAAGAAAAAGACCAAAAGGAGGAAGAAAATAAGGATAAAAACGATAAGAGTATTGTTGTCAGAGATTCCTTTGAGCAAATTAAAAACAAGACTAGAAATACTTACCTACAAATGATTAATATTTACATTAATAGAGAACATGTATATCGAAGGGGACATGTAGAGTTTATTTATTCTGCTCTTAAACATATGGAAGACTTTGGAGTTCATAGAGATCTGGAAGCGTATAGAAATTTAATAGATGTGCTGCCAAAAGGGAAATTTGTTCCAGAAAATATGATTCAAGCCGAATTCATGCACTACCCGAAGCAGCAACAATGCATTATTGACCTTCTAGAACAAATGGAAGAAAACAATGTGCTGCCAGATCAAGAAATGGAAGAACAGCTTAGGGCAATTTTTGGTAAAAGGGGTTTTCCATTAAGAAGGTTATGGAGAATGATGTACTGGATGCCGAAATGGAAATATGCCTCCCCTTTTCCTCTACCCGATCCTCTTCCAAATGATACCTTTGAACTAGCTAAATTAGCCATTGAGAGAATAACAAATGTAGATGCTACTAACCAAATAACAATATATCAAACTGCAGATATTAAAGATTCATTGGATGATACGTGGATAGTGAGTGCACAAAGTATTCATCAAAAACGCTTGTTAAGTGAAAATAGTTCCGACGATCCTGTATTTGTGGAAGGAGCCTTTACAGTTTTTCTAAAAGGATATACAATAAACTATTTTATTTTAAGAGGGAAAGCTAGGCCTTATGTAGATGACTTTGAAGAACCAGACAATGTTGAGAACATAAAAGCGTCCTTTTTTAATTTTAAACCTCCTGTTAAAAACATTTTAAAAGTAGTCCAAACGGTTCATGAACAAGAAGATGGCGTGATATATGCCGTCTGTGCCACTGGTACATCTAGCAAAGACTCGTTGCTTTCTTGGATTAGGCATCTAGAAAATGATGGTAATCCGGTGATAGCAACATTGCCTATAGTATTTACATTAAAGAGTGGAACTAAAGAAGTAGCTAACATAAAAGGCGAACCAGGAAAACACGAGGATAAGGAAATTGAGGACAAGTAATTAGTTTGTGTATTTGTAAAGAGTGTTTCAGAATTAAAAACTGTTGAATAAAATTGTTTTTTATAAATGTAATTAATAATTCTTACCTAGAGGGTAGCTACATAATGTCTAGTACAGTTGTATTCATAAAAAAAGTGTACACAAATTAGAAAGAGAGGAAACCTTAAACATATTTGCGTAAACCGGCGTATCGCATGTTAAGTTATTAAAAATGCAAAGCATTGGCGTTGGGCGTTATTTCAATGGAATAACAAAAATTACTCTTTTTATTTTATAATATATCTTAACAGTTTTATAAAAATTAAAATAGAAACGAAACGTTTTACAAGAATAAATAAAATCTAATATTTGGTCATATAGGTATCCCTGTTTTTCTATTACTGGAGCCAGTCTATTCGGAATTGACTGAATTATATTCGGATCAAGCTCTTCCCAGCACGCATGTATTATTTCCCATAAATCTTCTGAATTTTGTGGCCCAAAATTTCGATTATATATTTTTTTTACGATTATACCCCAAATATTTTTAATTCGATTGATATCGGGACTATAAGCGACCCAAGGCACACATTATGGGTTTGAAACCAGTGGGTTACAGCATGGGCAGTGTGGTGTGGACAATTATCTTGTTGAAATATGAAAGTTTTATCGGGATATATTTGCTCAGCAGATGGTAATAATATGTTTTCTAAAATGTTAATGTAATTTCCGGCATTAAATCTTCCCTCTATTCGTCGGCAAACATCAGGTCCATGAACACTTATCCAGCACATTTACAGAGAAACGCCCATGTCTAGAAGTGAAGGGGTTAGTATATCGCTCATCAGTAAAAATGATCCTGTTCCAAAATTGAGGAGTGAGGTACCTATATACAGGGTTAGGAAAAATTACCAGAACGGTCGATTATTTCAAAATATACAGGGGTTATCAAAAAACGTCTTATATAAAAAATGTAGGGCTGTTAAAAAACTACATATCGGTGATAAATTGAAATATACAGGGTCGCCCACAAAGTTGAGGAGAATGATAGTTATATTTTTTTAAATGGAACACCCTGTATATTGTTACATTTTTCAGTTCCACATAAAACTATAATTATTTTTCATTAAATGCATTATTAGTCTATACTTCATAGTTTCCGAGATATTGACTCTCGAAAAGTGACATTTTTGAACTTTGACAGCTTCTAACTTTCTAACAGTACGTCTTAGAGCAAAACGGCTTACATGTCCCTATCTTTAATTTTTAATATCTTCCCAAAAAATCAACTTCCGGTTAAACCGGATGTAACACGAAAGCAGGAAATATAGTTGTTCCGGTTTAACTTGAGGTTGATTTTTTTGGGAAGATAATAGAAATTGAAGATAGGGACATGTAAGCCGTTTTGCTCTAAGACGTACTGTTAGAAAGTTAGAAGCTGTCAAAGTTCAAAAATGTCACTTTTCGAGAGTCAATATCTCGGAAACTATGAAGTATAGACTAATAATGCATTTAATAAAAAATAATTATAATTTTATGTGGAACTGAAAAATGTAACAATATATAGGGTGTTCCATTTAAAAAAATATAACTATCATTCTCCACAACTTTGTGGGCGACCCTGTATATTTCAATTTATCACCGATATGTAGATTTTTAACAGCCCTACATTTTTTATATAAGACGTTTTTTGATAACCCCTGTATATTTTGAAATAATCGACCGTTCTGGTAATTTTTCCTAACCCTGTATAATTTAAAGCAAAAATAATCCTTGATTGTCGCTGTTCTTCGGTAAGAAACATTTTCTTCGCAGCTGGGCGACATTTTAGTTCAGATTCCTTGACTCTCCTGCTGGCGGTAGGTTGGGAGGCAGGGAATGCTGTATCAATAACAGCATCCCTTGCAGTTGCAAATGGATTATTTCTTAAATATTCCAAAAAAGCAGCATCCTGTTCAGGGTTGGAACTCAAGTTGGAACGACCTGAACCAATTTTCCTCTTTAGGGATTCTTCTTGTTCCCAGCGATGCTTAATTTTGTGCTACAGCACGGATTGACCATCCTTCTTCGATTTTTGATACAATTTGAGCCTTTTCAACTTCACACAAGTGACGAGGCATTTTTATGTTCTTCTGTGAAAGTTTATCAAACGTTACCACCATGCACAGTTTCAAAATTAATTACACCGACGCCAATGCTTTTTGATAATCGCTATAACGCGTGATAACCACCAATAGACAATCATATTTAGACAAGCCGGTTTTACGCAAATATGACAAAACTTGCCTCTCATTCTAATTCTTGTACGCTTTTTTTATGAATACAACTGTATATTTTCATTTGAGGAAAAAATGTTAACTCTAAAATAAGGTTTTGGGTAAAAATGAAACAAAAGTATTATAAAAAGTATTTCTTATAATACAAAATCTAACAACTAAAACATATATCACACTTGTTTACAAAACAAAAAGATCAACATACTACAAAAGCTACCAAAAATTTGTACAGGAAAAACTATGGCACAAAATTAAAAAATATGACATTTTTTATAGCAGTTCTTGTTAAAATAAATATATATAAAATAATGGCAAAAAGAAAATCAGATCATTATAAAAAGTTTTTTAAAAACTTGTAATACAACTTTACAAACGAAAATAAAAGGAAGACTATTTACAAAATCGTTTTAAGAATCTTATTTGTATAATAATAAAATAAATATAGAACTAGAGGGTATAGGTTAGTCCTCTGTCGTTCGTTTCAACCTAACAAAGTATGGAGAAGGATCAAATAAAAAACTATTACTATTTAATTGAATCAGTCCAACCTACAGACCATAACAAGTAATGTGGTGAACGAGAGTCGAGAAAGTCTGTATATTCCTCTCCTATGGGTAATATTAGGTTGTTACAGATATACCTATTTAAGTACAATGGTCAATTTTATATAAATAAAACAAAAACGGAGATACCAAAAATATCTATGCATATTTACGAACCTACCTACGTTAATAACGTCTCTAGAATAAATATTTTGTATACAATGTACATCACAGACTATTTACAAAATAGAGGGAAAAAAATCGAGCTCTTTTTCTTCTTGATAAACGTCAAACGTTTAAAATAAAATTAAAAAGTTTGTTTTTAATAATTAGGTACCTACTCTTAGGTATGGATATTAAACCGCATCTTTCCGATTTCAAAATTTTCGGAAGCTAAATTCATAAGTATAAAGAAACCAAAAAGTATGTGTACAGTCATATAGCAAAGAAAAAGTTGCAATTTATTAATTGTGGAAAATAAAACGTGCTTTAGTAACGACTGTACTGTTTATGTATGTCATAACATTATACTGACGGGAATATTATTTACACCTTTTTTACTTATTAAAAAAGGGAAAAACATTTTATCTCATATTTTTGATTTACCAGATGCGCCAGCCAGTTGCCAATACACGTACGGTTTCCCGTAGACATAATATTGACAAAAACCAGAGAAATAAGGACGAGGAGTAGTGTTCGACTTTGGTTCAAAAACGAACCAATTAAAACTCAACAAAAAAACGTATTATTTAAATCGAAACAAAAGAGTTTGGCGCGAATATTGACTACTTCAAGGCTTACAACTTTTGTGCACTTCAGGCACAAAAAGTTCGATTGTTTATATAATCGTTTCACTAGCACTTCTCATATGATGACTCCTTGGCGTTTTCCTATGGGAATGGGCACGACTGCTATGCCTGGAAACGGTATTTAAGTTAGCTGGTATGTTAATACCAGTATGATGTGCTAGCGGATATCTGCAAAAAAAAATACCTAATGAATATCATATATTGTAGTTATTGGCGATTGATTGCGATGATTGATATACTGTTTCTTAAGGCCTGACAGCACAGCTGAGGGTCATGAGTCGTAAAACCTCAATAAACCATAAGCGTAACAGGTACCTGATATTAAGTAATTAAATTATCCATTATTGCATAGGTATACAGGTAGGTGGCTTATGTCATAGAATATTTCCAACTTCAAGTGAGGTAGTTTAGTTTTATTTTTTAACGTGTTATCGAAACAAAAGGAAATTATATTTCATAAATAAAAACCTAAACTACCGCCACTGTCCGAAGATTTATTCTAAATCATCGGCTTGCCCTATTGTTATTGTTACAATTTTACGACCCTATTGTGAAAGGTAAAATTAGGGGTGTGCCAATCTATATAGTGTTTAAACTACCTGTATTGTTACTAAAAATATATACTTTCAGGCGAAAAATAATATGTTCACCCGGTTAGCTAAAATTTGTGTTTTGCATTTTTAATGACGGTTCTTAGCTGTCAGGCAATTAGTGATGTGGGCCGGGTAAATACCCAGCGGGTAGGGTATTTATAAATTGGGTATTTACCCGGTATTTACCCCATGCCCTAATAAATACCCAAAATGAGGGTATTTTCATTTTTTTCTTGTTTGAGAGTTTAAGGTGGGAGTATCAACATGCTTGCCAACCTATAACCTATTTCGAGTAGATTTATTTATGTTTTCTAGCTTTTATACAAAATTTAAAGAAAGTCAGTTTCGACTTGATATTCTATAGGTAATAATTGACATATTTAATAAATATCAAGGAATTTCATAACTTATTTTAGGAGAATTGTATAACGAAAAATATCGGGTAAGATTTTTTTTAAGGTGGGAGTATCAACATGCTTGCCAACCTATAACCTATTTAGCGTAGATTTATTTATGTTTTCTAACTTTTACACAAAATTTTAATGAAATCAATATCGTCTTTATATTCTATAGGTAATAATTAAGATGTAAAATAAATATCAAGGAATTTGATAAGTTATTAAAGGAGAATTGTATATCGAAAAATTTCGTTTAATATTTTTTTTAACATTATTATGTCATTGTTCTTTCACTATACAATTTTCCCAAAATAAGCAATGAAATAAATTGATATTTTTGTAATATATCAGATATTACCTAAATAATGTGCAGACGATATTGATTTTATTTAAATCTTAGTCAATAAAATAATAAACTAATAGCGTTTTCGATTTACTGCTCTCGCGCACTCTGAGAGTGCTCTCCCCGAGATTTGCGTATTCGGTTTTCAAAATCCACTGCTCTCACTCGGAGTAGGACGTTCGATTTACAAATTTGGTTACTCTGAATCCGTTTGAGAGTGCTCTTTTTCGATCTGAAAATTTTTACAGAGTAGAGAGGCAGCGCTTGCGCAGAACCGCAAACCACCACCATTTTCTATTCTTTTGTTGATGTGTAATCTCGTTTGATGTGTTTTCTGTGTTTTTTTCCTCTAGTTCAATGAATATTAATATAATATGTCATAAACGCACTCAAGTAGATTTAAATTTGAAAATTAACTGTTTATTTTTGTATGTTGACATCTGTCAAATTTTCAAGCGCAATCACGTTTAATTTACACTCCGTCCGAGGGCAACCGCCTTCGGAGTGACAGCAAATCTCGGGCTGATCGATGACGTCACAGAGCGCTCTCGGAGCACTCTCGGAGTTGTAAACCGAAAACGCTATAAGAAAAACAAGGCGAAATAGGTTATAGGTTGGCAATAAATTGAATGATGTTGATAATTCCACCTTAACATTATTATGTCATTGTCACTCATTGTTCTTTCACTATACAATTCTCCCAAAATTAGCAATGAAATAAATTGATATTTTTGTAATATATCAGATACTACCTAAATAATGTACCGACAATGTTGATTTTCTTTAAATGTTAGTTATTAAAATAATAAACTCAAAAAATCAACGCGAAATAGGTTATAGGTTGGCAATAAATTGAATGACGTTGAGAATTCAACCTTAAGAGCCAATTTTATTCGATAGTTTCGTATTATTTGTACATTACTACCACTACCACAGAGTACATATTGGTCAGCTGACGCTGGTTGGCTGACCTGGACGCACTACCAACCGCAACAAATCGCAAGCAAAACCTTACTTTTAGTCAGTTTTATACTGTTGAACTGTTGTAGATTAAAGTTTTGACTTACATTTACCACTAAACAAGAAATCTAACAGAATTAAAACTTAAAACATGTTAATTTTTCTTTCTACCAGCGTGCGCAAAGTGCTTTTCCGCACGCAAGAATTATACTTGCGTGCGGAAAAGTATCACTTTGCGCATTTATTAGGAAAACAACTATTATCCATAACATTTTCCAGGTTACTTATTAAAGTAGCTATCTCACGAACATTAGTTACAAGCAAAATTTTACAATTTTTTTTAACTTACTACGTGACTGTGACTATTACAAGCAGTGATTCTCTAGAAATTCATAAATACCTGGGTATTTATGAATTTTGGGTATTTACCCCGAGTTATAAATACCCAAGTATTTCACATCACTACAAGCAATAGGAAACATACTATAGTCTATTAGTTTTCAGTTTTGGTGTTTCTATTTTGGTTTTCAGACGCTTAAACAAACGCGATCTTTATTCTCTATTTAAATAACGTTTCGACCTCTTCAATCGTGTTCAGGAGAATTGTTTTGATTGGCTTACCTTAATACCGGAGCATTCTTGCTGGGCTGAGATCGAGGACCCAATCGCTTTACGGCCGATCTCCATACTTGTGCCGATTTGCTGGACCAAATCCAGGAAACTGAACTCACGCCAATTGAGAGGGACATGAAATGACGAAGAAGGAAAAACCACAGCGACGGTCTTTGTTCGCCAGATAACCATTTTTCTCTATAAAAAAAAATCTAGTAAATAAATAAATAAAAGTTTATTTAAATATTTTTTAACGTTTAATAAGTAGACTAATATATAATTTTTTTGTATAAACTATCAATTCTGAACTCAGAAGTAAAATACTTGTTTTGAGTTAAATAATATAATATTTTTGTCAAGAATATCTTAACATAGTATAAAACAAAGTCGCTCTCGCCCGTCTGTCCCCTTATCTGCGTACATCTTTAAAACTACGCAACGGATTTTGAAGCGGTTTTTTTTAATAGATAGAGTGATTCAAGGGGAAGGTTTTTATATATAATTAGCGACCCGCCCCGGCTTCGCACGGGTGCAATTTCAGAAAGTGGCATGCCGGGTACTAATTTATCGGGTTTGTATTTATACCAGCGGGTTGCAACGCATGCCGGGTACACGCTAGTATTTCATAATTCAGGCACAACTAGATTATATTACTTATAAAAGGAATATGACAATATTTTATTAGTATATTTTATATCACTATATTGTACGAATATATAATACGTTATGTATATAATATATATATTTATTTATTTTATTCATTATTTATTAATGACGTCCTTGAATATATCTCTTGGATTAGATAATATCCAATTTTTAATTTAATTTTTATAATTATTTAACGATTTAATTATTTTAATTGACTGTGGTAGCATATCAAAAATATATGGATTGATGTTTAAAAAATGTTTGTGTGCTATTGTTTTGTTTACTCTATTTTTCTATGTAATAGTATTTTTATGACGAGTTTCATGTGTGTGATTAATATAATTTATTATATTTTTATGTTTAAAAATATATATTAACATGTTGTAAGAAAATATTTGTTTAATATCCATTTTTTTGCTATCTTTAAATAGTAAATCAGAAGACTATTGGTGGTCTTTTTCGTAAATAATTTTTAAAATGTATTTTTGAATAGTTTTAATATTATTAAGATAACTCGTAATTCTTATTTATGCCTCCCCATCCTGGTATTCCATAATTTAAATGGGTTTGTACTAAAGAATAATAAAGTATTTCTAATTCTTTTATATTTAAAAATTGTTTAAAATGTTTAAATTTTGGTATAAGAATTCTTAGTTTTTTTATAATGTATTCACTATGGAAATCCCATTTTAAATGTTTATCAAAAATTATTCCTAGATATTTAATATTTTCACCTTCTTTTATGTTAATATTATTACCTATTGCATATTATTGGACCAATATTTGGAAGTTTATTTTTGTATGAAGTAAATGGAATGTATGTTGTTTTGTTATAATTTATAGTTAAGTTAGTTTTTATTAAACCAGTTGCTTATTTTTATAAAATCTTTTTCAATAGTATTTTTTAAAATATTCCAATTTAGACCTTCATAAAAAATTACCGTATCATCAGCAAAACTATGTAGTTTTCCTTGACAGTTTAAATTAAAAATATCATTTAGATAAATATTAAAAAGTATTGGTCCTAGGACTGTACCTTGTGGTACTCCATAATTAAATATTTTTGGTGAACTAATATTTTCACCAATTTTGACATGATGTACTCTGTTATATAAATAGTTTTCAAATAAAGTTAATATTTGACCACGAAAACCAAGTTTTTCTAATTTGTTAATAAGAATTTTATGACTGACAGTATCGAAGGCTTTAGCTAAATCTAAAAATACACATATACTATTAATTTTATTATCGATTGAATTATATATTTGATTTTTTAGGTGATAAAATAATAACTAATTTGGGAAACTCAAAAACTTTAAAAAGTCTATTAGAAGTAGTAAGTAAAGTAGTATACCTAGAAAAACAAGTAAAATATACAAAAGTACTGCTTTATACCGGAACTTACCTATTATAATACTCGGTACAAACACTGGCCATCACCAAACATATGGGCACGGCGTAAAACGTAGCCAACGCTCCCAAAAAGTCTCTTTCCTTCCTCGGAGTCCCTTGAGTGAGGGGCGCCGACACGGAGCTTACAGTGGCCACTCTCGGCCCCCTCAGTACCAGTATCCATCCTGTCGTCAACAGTAAGGCTCCGGCGCAGAAATATAGGAAATGAGGCACCAGCACCAAGTAGAGGAGGGTGGGCAGGTTTTTGTTGCCGATGTAACAAGTACCTGAAAACAAAATAGATTCTTGAATCTTAATAATTTATAAAGAAGAGAAGGAGAAGGGTTGACTTATTGAACAAGTTTTTAAACTGTGAATATGTGACACCTAACAAGCAAAATAAATTTTATAAAGATTATTTAAACTACTATACAGGGTGTCCGGAAAATACGTGTACAACGTTTGACGACAGACTCCTGACGTCAAAATAGGTCGATCTAAGCCGACTTAGTTATATTCAAAATTGTCTCGTTTAGCCGGTAGAGGGCGTCAAAAATTTGTAAAAATATTGGTTTTTCCTAAATTACGTGAAAACCTGCTAATCGATTTTAATGATTTTTAGTATGTAGACTAATACTATAAAATGACGTTTTCTAGTAGTATAGTCACCGGCTGTAAATAAGTGGAAGTGTTATAAAAGTGATATAATACGTCAACATTTCTCCTCATTTTTTATATGAACGGCGTTATGACAACCCAGATATTTTTGTAGAGTGACTGGATGTATTTGGAAGCTATTTTACCTCTTTAATATTTTTCGTTGAATGAGCTGTTTTGCCAGAAGAAAATATTTACAATATTTAGTATTATTAGTAATAATATTAAAATCAAATTACCTGTAACAATAATTTTTTAAGTGAGCTTGTTGCTATGGCATTTAATAATTTGACAATTATTGACAAATTGTCACCAGTCTATGAAATTTAATTTAATGTAATTGTAAATATTTTCTTCTGGCAAAACAGCTCATTCAACGAAAAAGATTAAAGAGGTAAAATATAGCTTCCAAATACATCCAGTCACTCTACAAAAATATCTGGGTTGTCATAACGCCGTTCATATAACAAATGAGGAGAAATGTTGACGTATTATATCACTTTTATAACAGTTCCACTTATTTACAGCCGGTGACTATACTACTAGAAAACGTCATTTTATAGTATTAGTCTACATACTAAAAATCATTAAAATCGATTAGCAGGTTTTCACGTAATTTAGGAAAAACCAATATTTTTACAAATTTTTGACGCCCTCTACCGGCTAAACGAGACAATTTTGGATATAACTAAGTCGGCTTAGATCGACCTATTTTGACGTCAGGAGTCTGTCGTCAAACGTTGTACACGTATTTTCCGGACACCCATTTCTATAAAGTGGGTAAATACCCTTATACAATATTTATAGAATCAAAAAGGGCCCACTTTTATATAACGTTTTGGTACTGTAAGAGTTATATAGAAAGTGTATACAATACTTTTAAAACAATTTTATAGAGCAACTATAATTTTTAAGTCTTAAAAAATTACCACCTATAATAAAAATAATAAAAAAAAACCAGCCACGTTAACTCCTTACAAGATAAAAAAAGACACGTTCGTGCTTAACACAGAATACCAAAAAGGCGTTTAATTTGTTTTGTAAAATAATGTGAACACATTAAGGCGTTGGTTTTATATTAAATATTTCCAGTTTCGCGGAAGGAATGTGCAACTTGTTGCCGGGAAAAATCGTACTCTGATTGACAGTGGCGCCACGTATTTCTACTGCAAAAATCATTATTTAAACTGCTATACCTATATTAATATTAACTGCTGGCATAATAATATTTGAAATAATGCAGGGTGTCCGGAAATGATAAGCAAAAATTTTAGGGGATGATTCTAGATCTAGACCGAAAATAAATCTCTTCCTATAACATTTTTTGTTAAAGTTACATTTTATTTGCAGTTTTAAAATACATAAGTTACTAGAAAAATAAATTAAACATTCAAATCAAAGGTTCAAAGTGACGTCCTTTCTATTCAATGCATAAATTAATTATTCTTAAAAAATTCCGACGAACTCCATGGAATATTCCTTCCTTTGCTATGCTATGTTTAGGGTTGAAATAAATAAAAATGATTTCGTATTCATCACATGCAAGCAATGTTATTTTAGCGTTTTTCTCGAAAACGGTTAGATTTATCGAAACAAAAGTAGTATACCTTTTTTATGTCAAACGATTAAGAGAATAAAAATATTCAGTCAAAATGCGCATAGAGTGTAGGACCAAAAAATTGGGACCATTCAAATTAAAGTATATGCGCCTATGTGGCGCCCTCTACAAAATACGAAAAAACAGTGGGCAAATATGTATTCCTTATCCCGAAAAAGCCCATATACGAGATTTCGTCAAAATATTATAAGCGTGGCAACAGGTTTTTTCGAAAAAATGTTATAGGAAGAGATAGCATTTTTATTTTCAATCTAGAATTATCCCCTAAATTTTTTGCTCATCATTTCCGGACACCCTGTATACATACAAATTTGTCAAAATAGAAAAACTAATTTATGAATGTTATGAATAATTTTTTTGGACGCATGAATTATACGTATTTCCCCCGAAAATTATTCCCAAATGTGCTGCCACTGTCTGATTAAATTTATAACAAACTTGTTTCTTATGTAAATTCGTCAGGTCGCATTCAAGTATGGCCAGACTATAAAATGATAAATATTAAATATACTCGTATCACTTTCAAAGTTTTGGATTATCAGCTGAATTGGATGTCAAGGCATGGCTATTTAAAAAAAACCGAAAAGTGCAGACTATCTTTAAAATAAAAAATACAATATAAATTACGCATATTTTCCCTTATTTTTGGTCAAACTAAATACAGACCTGGGTTGGGAGCTTAAATTGACTCAATTTATTCTCCCAGCTAGCCCAAACCAGCCAAAACTAACCCATATGCACATTAACACAAAAAACTTCAATTTTATGTAATTAATCTCTATCAATTATAACCGCCTCTCGCTTTTAAATGTTTAAAATCTGACAGACCTAGACGATTTCGCATCGCCTCTTCGCCGTGACGTGAGTGGCAAGCAAAAAATTCCATGAAAAAAATTCGTACATAAACTGTCCTCTTTAAAATTACCCAGTATGTGATTAACAACATAATAAACTAGACCTAATTAACTCGATAGGGCGTAGGACGTTGAAAGCTCGCATCGCGTTCAGCAAAAACGATTACTCTCGGCGATGTCTTTAAGTTTAATCAACATTCCACGAGAGATTGCTGTTCGAGACTGTGAAAATGACTTTATTCACGAGATTTTGTGATAATGTAGAATGCCAATGCCTATATCCGTTCCATAGCTTTTTGGACTTTTCTAATCTCGTCTTGCATTTATACCGTTTTTCATTCAAAAACGACTGAATCTATGTCCATTTTTTGTTTGATTATGGTACAAAGAATTTTTGATTTTTGGCAACTCGATGTTTCTTTTTAACATATGGCCTTATATCGACCCTTAACATTTTAATTTCTTTCCAATTTGTGACCATTAAAAATGCAATGCAAAAAAAATTGCCGACTATGTAAACCGACCGTATTGTTTATCGCATTTTTTATAACGAATGTCATTGCTCTCATTATAACTGCAAAGTTCTTGATAATCTTGAAAAGGTATCACCTCCGAAACAATAGCAAACAGTTCTTCTTATCGCCTGGGAAGCGATGAAACTGCACACCAGTACATTAGCTGTCAATTTCCAGCTAATTAACAAACCCACATCCTTTATACCAAGAAAACCAACACAGATTTTTATCGCGTATCATTTATTTCACCCTGCGAACGATATATACCCACTCTAGACACTGCATTTTTTGCAAACGTCGCCGCCGACGCATTTTTCTCTCACGACATTTCAATGGAATATATCTCCGGCCATCTAGACGGTATACCTCGTTTTAGCCGTTTCAGCATCCCAGAAGGCCTTGCCATATTTAAGGTCTTCGGGCGTGTTTTGTTTTCGAAAAGGAAGATCGAGAAACAAGAGAAATGGTCCGGTCCGAGGCGGCTCGGAAGAAAACAAAAGAAGAATTTGCATACGATGCGCTCTTGTTAAAAATCGTGCGATGACCAGTGACAGGCGAAGGCAGCAGGCCCATGCATATTCGTTAATTGGGTGTTCGATGACATATCAGGGCCGCCTTCCAACGTCCCAACGGTTATTTAAATTGGGAAGATCAAACGGAGCAGAGGACTGATAGCGGTATGCGACATGAGGATTTTTGTTAAAGGACACGTATACAGGATACAGGGTGATATATGGAAACCCTATTGCAAAAAGAAACTCCAGGCGTAGATATGACCCGAAAGAATTGCCCACTACAACGACCAACGACTAAATAACATTAACTTATTTTAACAACAAGAAGTGATTTATCCTGTTGCACCAAACCAATTTAGTAATTTATGTGAACGACAGCGTTCCGAGAACGCCCATAAAGGCGCTTTTACGAGGGCCAACCTCGTTTGAAATTGGCATGAGTCGCATGCATGGGTTAGAGATGGATCTGGCGTCCCACATATCGATAGTTATCGGAAATCTGAATATCGATAGGTCGATTACCAAAACATCGATACAGTTACGAACAAAAAAGCTGAGCCATACGTAGAAAATGTCGACTGGATCGCCTTTTCGATGCGAAAAAGTGAGTGAGTCAGAATTTCTTCACTAACTTCCTAAGTCAAATGATACATCGCTTTCTACCCGATATACAGTATCACCAATAAAGTCCGCATCATATGGGATATTTTTTATTAATAGCTTTATTCGAAATTTGACTTTGGCATCAAGTTCTGCTTCGATCGAGATGAAAATCAAGCAAAAAAAATAAAAAAGTAACGTGATTCGCATTATCAGTCAAATTTTAATTTTTTCCAAAAAATAATTCAAAAGTGAGGTTATTTCTGAAAATATCGAAAAAAAGTTATTAGAAAAAGTTTTTTTAAATGCAGTTTCTAGCCCACATACAAAATTTCAGCTGCATAAGATAATTTTCATTTTTTATCTATATTTTGTAAATTGCACCACTTAGGCAAAATAAGACTCTACGCAACCTACATAAAACTTCTTAGTTTTGACAATGCTTTATTTCAGATACATTTTCTTTAAAGTAGCGCCATATTAAATGTGTGTTTTTCTACAAACTCAAAATTGGGCTATTAAAATTTGGTCGCATGTGATGCAAAGTTTATTTGTTTTTGACCCTGTACTGTACAAGGTAACTTCATAAAATAAGTATTTTTGAAAACGTAGTTTGTGCCTGAAAGTAAAAAAATAAAGTAAAGGGGTTTTAAATTAAATCGTTGAAAATAGATAAACTTACCGTTAAGTTAAACTAAAATTTATTTTCCACTTAATGAACACTTTACTGATGACACTGTGTTCTTTTTGTCTTAATATTAAGGTGTATTACTTTCAGACACAAACTACGTTTTCAAAAATACTTATTTTATGAAGTTACCTTATACAGGGTCAAAAACAAATAAACTTTGCATCACATGCGACCAAATTTTAATTGCCCAATTTTGATTTTGTAGAAAAACACACATTTAATATGGCACTACTTTAAAGAAAATGTATCTGAAATAAAGCCTTGTCAAAACTGAGAAATTTTATGTAGGTTGCGTTGAGTCTTATTTTGCAAAAGTGGTACAATTTACAAAATTTAGGTAAAAAATCAAAATTATCTTATGCAGCTGAAATGTGATGAAATGCATGTGGGCTAGAAACACCGCGGTGCCTATTTAGAAGCTTTCGTAATTATTATTCGGTTGTCAGATGTCATTTTCGCTCAAAGATTGGCTGAAGCCAGTATATAAACTATCGATAGCCATTTTACAAGTCGATTAAAGCCCATTCCTACGAATGAGAGTTGAGAATCGTTAAGTTTATATGCGTGCAGTGCTTGTAGGTGGTAATATAACTTAAACGAAAACGAGTTAAACTGTTTATGATCCGGATGGGTTTCGATTTCATTGGGGAATTGGAAAAGGCAAATTACGTCACAGAGTTAATTGGAGATTTTTTTGTAATTAAAGTTGAACATAACGTATTAATAACCAGCTGCTTCATACGCGCTGAAAGGTATAAACGAATTTTGGTAGGATCCAATGGGGGTCAAAACTTTTTTTTTTTAATTTTTTTATAAAAAAACAAACCTGTCAATTCGTCAGAATCCACATCCCTCCGGACCAAAGCTGCGACAGTTTGAGCTGCGGGCAAAACCCACGCGCACACGTGCAGGGCCGAAGTGAGGCCTCTCATTTTTTCCGGGGTCCAACTCAGGCCGGCCCTGGCTAACCACCAGGCACATAAACAGACCCACCTGAAAAAAAAAAAACTACAATTAAAAAGAACCCTTATTGATTTCACAATAACCTAACATTTTTTATTATTCTAAAATTCGAAAATAGTAATATTTCATCAATATTCAATTTAGTTTTATATATGCTCACATTTTGACGTTATTCGTTTGTTTTTTTAATAAACATTTGTCAAAGATATGACGCCATCGATCTTTTTTTTTAATGGAAACATACAGCTTGTGAAACATCATTTGAAAGCTAATATCTCGTACAGTATGCTCATAAATTTTGGCGCCATTCTGTCAAGCTATTTCAAAATGGCGACTGTTAAAAGTTTTTAAAAAATCTCTATTTAAATAAGCGAAAATGATAAATCATTGATATTTCTTTTACCTTTCAAGGTAAGAGATCTTCATTGTTTCACGTTCTGACATTTTGTGACTTAACAATATTTATGGTTTATGTTATTTATTTTGTAAAAAAAAATTAAAATGTAACGAAGCAAAACAATACACCACAAAAAGGTGGTTAATGCTGGAAATGTCCTGTCATATGCATCTTCTAAAAGCTCTTGGACAAGATATACTTTATAAGGGTGGTATTTTTCTGCTTTCAAAAATCTTTCAATAGTATCTTAAGATGTATCATGATTTTGAGCCAATGAAACTGTTGAAACATGCGGATTATCCTCTCTCTCTCAACAAAATCTTTATTAATTCATCATAATTTGTGTACATCAAGAATTTTAACTTATTACATAATATAGTATAAGTATATAATACATAAATTAAATATATATGTATTGGTCGTCCGCAGGTCAGGTCCGTTATGTAAATCTGTCACTGCCCAGGACACGTCACTGGCGGACGCCAGCGGGGTTGGTGTTAGCCCTAGGATAAAGTTACTTGATTTATCATTATGTACTCGGTTTGGTCGGTTCCGTGACTACTCCACCGCCATAAGTGAATTTATTTTGTTCAATGAATTCAAAGCAGTGGCGTATTTAGAATATTGCCCCGGGGGGGGGGGGGTCTATACCTTTCGTTTTATCTTTGTTTTTTTCATTAAAAAAGCGCCGCAGGCGAAAAATTTTTCGGTGCCACCCCCTTTTTTGAACTATCAAAATTTATAATTTCTATGTTTTGATAGCTGAACCCAAAAAAGGAAGAAATTAAGAAATTTTTAAATATAAACGCAATAATGGGAATATATATTTTTTTAAATATTTATGCTTAAAAATATATATTTCTACATAATATGACCGATTCCGAAAATGATTGGTTTTCAAGTTATTTTTGCCATTTTTTTTTGCCAAGTTGTTTTGTTATCTGTGACACAGTTACTTAATTATTTGTAAAAACAAAGTATTGCTAATAGTTTTAGTTTGCAAAAAAATTACAAAACTAAGTGAACATCATTTAAATTTTTTTAAATTAAATAAATTAGACACGCAGGTAAAAAACAAGAAAAAAATTGAAATAACTCGAAAACCAAGCATTTTCGGAATAGGTCATATTTAAGAAAAAATCACAAATTACCTCCTGCGAGGAATTAATCGAATTATCAATCACCATGTATATATTATTTTACTCACTTAAATTAGAAAACACGGGCGCCAAACAATAAAATTTTACAATTTAAATAAGACTGCGGGAATCCCCAAACACATTATATACGCCACTGTCCAGAATCAATACTTCAAAATGCCACATATTATCTTTTGTAGTCTGTAATATTTTTTGCGAGGCAGAGTTACATTAAATGCAACAAGGCATCTGATCTGTTCTGAGTTTTTTTAATGTTAAGCCCACGGGGGGGGGGTCCAGACCCCTCGGACCCCCCCCCCCTAAATACGCCACTGATTCAAAGGATATGTAGCGCTGTTTTAATTTGAAATTTTGATATAACTATTTACTGGAAAAGCATTATTGAAAAAACCAGCTTAATTTTTTTTTGTCAGGTATAGTAGCGCAAAACGTTTGCCATTTGGCTTGAAATAGGGGTGTGTCTGTAACTGATTGGCGGAGCCTAAATTTCCGTGCCAATTTCGGTGGACGATGTATTATATTTTGTTGTATTATGCAGCAGAGATAATGCAACATCCAATTTTTCATCGTCGCCTAAAACACGTGGCCGTCCCATTCCTAGGCAAGTCCTTTACTGTGTTCATCAAATTTGAGCAATATATTACTAGTGCCCATTTTTGTTTAAAAAATTGTAAAATAATATTTCGTAAATACCTAAATTCATTTTACAAGTTCACAATGTCACAAAATGTCAGAACGTGAAACAATGAAGATTTCTTACCTTGAATGGTAAAAAAAAACATTAATGATTTTTCATTTCCGCTTATTTAAATAGAGATTTTTTAAAAACTTTTTCCTACAGACGTGTGGAAAAATCAATTTTCCACACTAGTGCGGAAAAAATTTTCGTCACAATTATGTCAAAAATCCGTGCGGAAAATTGGGTTTTCCACACTAGTGCGGAAAAATTTTTCGGCACGATTATGTCAAAATCAATAATATATCAATTATAACTTGTAGTTATTACTTTTTTTCTCAGAAATAATTACTGTTACATATTTACATATGTATGTGATTGTTATAGTTAATTAAAAATTATTAAATTTCTTTGAAATGTGTTACTTATTTCCACACGTCTGTAGAAAAACTATTGTGCCTGACACGTGTGGAAAATGTTTTCCCTGCACTCGGCTGCTTCACCGGCAGACGGCAACGGCAGACTCGTGCGAAAAAGTTAATTTTCCGCACTTGTTAGGTAAATAGCTATTAACAGTCGCCATTTTGAAATAGCTTGACAGAAGTGCGCCAAAATTTGAGCATACCGTACGAGATATTAGTTTTCAAATGATATATCACAAGCTGTATATTTCCATAAAAAAAAATCGATGTTATACCTTCGACAAATGTCTATATAAAAAAAACGAATAACGTCAAAATGTGAGCATATTATTATATAAAACTAAATTGACGTGTCCGAGCGTTTTTCCCAAAAGTTACACGTTAAGGCTACATTAATTTTATTCCGGACTTCTGGGCAAACCCTGTATGGCAAGGATTAACGAGTTAACAAAAAACACGCAATGAGACGAAGTTATATATTTATCAGCCTTAAGTTATTATTATATTATAATTTTTACCCGAAGGTTCAACCCTAAAGAAATAAATTATTGAGCACCTGCGCTCCACAATAGAAGTTAATAATGCCCCCGACGTGCAGGACAACCTGCCGAAGTGCCGTTTAAATAATCACCTTTTATTATTTAATATTTCCTTGATAAGTTCGATTTTTATCGACAAATAAAACATTTTCTGATGTAACGCAATATTAGTACAGTAATAAAAAGGAAGCATAAAAGTGATGTTTGGAACCTATCATAACTTTACCTAATCCCATTATCCTAAATTGGTTATAAGTAGGGTTGTTATTATTTGTACAGGGTTGTAATAAAATATCCAGGTCCGCATTTAGGACAATTAAATCGTTATCTACCCAATAATATAGAAACGATATTGCGGTATACATATTACATTAAACCCCGGTTATTACTTCTTTAATCTATTGATCAATTGATATCGATTCATAAATTACGGTTGTTGTAAAAGGTGGTTTACAAGCTGCTATCGACTGTATTCAACCATGCAATCAGCAATAAACCTCGTTTTATTATTATAGGTACAGGACAGGAACGTACTTAGCAATTTATTAACAGAATCGCCCACAAAATAGTTCTTTACTTAAGTAAGTACAGTTGTATTCATAAAAAAAGCGTACCAGAATTAGAATGAGATGTAAGTTTTGTCATATTTGCGTAAAACCGGCTTGTCTAAATAATTATTGGAGGTTATCACAATAGATTATCAAAAATGCAAAGCATTGGCGCCAGTACATGGTGGTAACGTTTGATAAACTTTGACAGAAGAACATAAAAATACCTCGTCAGTTGTCTGAACTTGAAAAGGCTCAAAGTGTATCAAGAATCGAAGAAGGATGGTCAATCCGTGCTGTAGCGCAGTTGTATAATAGAAATAAAAAATCTATATTGAAAATTAAGCAACGCTGGAAACAAGAAGAATCCCTAAAGAGGAAAATTGGTTCAGGTCGTCCCAAACGTTCCAATCCTGAACAGGATGCTGCTTTTTTGGGATATTTAAGAAATAATTCATTTTCAACTGCAAGAGATGCTGTTATTGATACAGCATTTCCTGCCTCCCAACTCCCAACCTACCGCCAGCAGGAAAGTCAAGGAAGCTGAACTAAAATGTGGCCCAGCTGCGAAAAAAAAAATTTCTTACCGAAGAACAGCGACAACCAAGGATAACTTTTGCTTATATATACTGCAATCCTCAACTTTGAAACAGTGTCATTTTTATTGATGAAAAGACGTTCCAGTCGAGTTATAACGGACAAATTCGTGTGTACCGTCCAAACAATACCAGGTTTGAAAAGCGATATACTAACCCCCTCACTTCTAGCCATGGGCGTTGTATAAGGTTGGATAAGTGTTCATGGACCTGGTGTTTGCTGGAGAATATAGGGAAGATTTAATGCCGGAAATTACATTAACATTTTAGAAAACATATTGTTACCATCTGCAGAGTAAATATGTCCCAATAATACTTTCATATTTCAACAAGACAATTGTTGTCCATTCCACACTGCCAATGATGTAACCCACTGGTTTCAAACCCATAATGTGGAAAGTGCTGCCTTGGGTCGCTTATAGTCCCGATATCAATCCAATTGAAAATATTTGGGTTATAATCGTAAAAAAAATATATAATCGAAATTTTAGGCCGCAAAATTCAGAAGATTTATGGGAAATAATTATAGGCCTCTAATATATCTATGGAAATAATACATACGTGCTGAAAAGAGCTTGATCCAAATATTGGATCAAATATAATTCAGTCAATTCCGAATAGACTGGCTCAAGTAATAGAAAAACAGGGATACATGACCAAATATTAGATTTGATTTATTCTTATTAAACGTTTTTTGTTTCTATTGTACTTTTATAAAACTGTTAAAATATATAAAATAAAAAAATTAATTTTTGTTATTCTATTGAACTATGGAGGACTTGAGGTAGGAGGCCGATCGCAATGCATTGGATTCGGTCCCAAATTAGCATCGGTAATTCAGCTTTACGAGTCGCTGTAAGATGGCGCGCGTGTTCGAAGTGGGCTATCAAATAATGGTTTCTTATGGACGCAATAACTATTTTTATTTAAATTAGTTCTTTAAGGAACAAATAAGGACTTTTATATGAATTTACACTTACTTTGTTATACTTATTAGTAAACTCGGCCTGTATAAAGTTCCAACGATGCTTGGTTTTTAAAATACAGGGTATTAAACATTCTAGCTATACCTCTGGAGCTAGAAAGATACTTATTTGGCTGCGTTTCCTCTCTGAAAAATATCCTGTCTTACACCCCGACACAAAGCAAACTCTATTTTTATAAATTGTACCATTATTTATTATAAATATGGAAATTAATTACAATACAACGTTATTTGTCTTGTCTTGCCTTCAAACATTATTTGTTATTTCGAAAAATAAAATGTCAATTGTCAAAAGTAAAAGCACAGAAAAATAAAGGGTTTAAGTAAAAGTTAAAAACTATGGAGGATCTAGTTTTCCATATTAAAAACGAAGAAGAAGAAGACAACATCAGCCCACTTCGGACGCGAGAGCCATCTATCAGCCAATAGCGAACTAACCAAAAAACCGGGACAGAATTTGAAAATGCTGCCATTGTCGTTCGGCCTCCTACCCTATAGTTCTCCATATATTGAACCAACGTCCAACGCCAATGCTTTGCATTTTTAATAACCCTTAAACATTCGATAAGCCGGTTTTACGCAAATATGGTTAAGGTTTCCTCTCATTCTAATTCGTGTACACTTTTTTTATGAATACAACTGTACATACTACAACTAAAGTATTTAAAGCGAGAAAGCAAAATATGGGTACTAATATTGAGGTATTTTTTCAAAAATAACTGTTCCAAACAACGCAAGAAATTGTCATTAAGGCAGCAATTTTCACACTTTTAATGTTAACTTCACGTTACCTTCCGCCAAAGAATTATCTTTTACAGGCACCAAGAATAATTAAATGTTTTATTTACGTTTTTTCAATTATAGGTACCGTTATTATTTTCAAGTCTCCCATTGCATCTTGATTAGAAAGAACGCCTGACGACATTTCTAGAAAAAAATTATCTACTTAAATATTCATAACGTTTCTGACAGGTTGTACTGGTTGTAATGGTAGAAATACCATCGATCTCATTTCCAACCTGTCGATGGTAATCTACATGATAAATCGTTCGGTACTGATTCTCCCCGATCGCCTGATATAAGTGCCAGTGGGTTCTTGAAAATGTATAGCTTTTGTCGTTTTTTTTTTATTTAATAATACTGAAGTAAAGTTTTGTACATTTTTTATTTTTGTGTTATTAAAGTAAAGTAATTTTTATTCGTCATTCAAGCTCATTTACAATATCTATACAGTGAGCTTAAAAAGGTTGGAATAAATTCGTTTAAAATTCAGGTGATTATTTTCTGGACATGTCGATTATTATTTTTAATTGCGAATTTTTTGACATAAGAAATGTGTATACAGGTTGTCTCAAGAAGAACATATTATATACCGTCAACATTGATTTTTTAAAATAGAACACCCTGTATATTATTTTCAAATTCTACGATACATTCTGAACATTTTTTGTATAACATACCATATCTGCAAAATCGATATTCGATATATTGACAATATATTGACATTTTTTCTGGTACGAAAACTATACATTTAAAAATTAACTCTTTACATCTATTTAGTCTATAATATTTACGTAGACTAAATTAAATATTATTTTAATAAATGTTGAAATTGACCGCCACCAACTTCCTGGCAACATGCAAGTCGATCTTTGAATTCTATCAAAACGTTATGGATTACCTGAGGCTCTATTAATCTAACCTCATGCCTTATTCGAGCTTTAAGTTCACCAATATTGTTGGGTCTGTTAAAGTATACTTTAGATTTTAAATAGCCCCACAGAAAAGAATCTAGCGGGGACAAATCTGGTGACCTTGCCGGCCATTCTATTGGACCCTGTCGACCAATCCACACACAAAAATGACAATTTTGATATTTTGAATAAAATAAAATGTAGGTTTTGGTGAAAATAGTAATGGAATTTAAATGCTTATTGATCGTCGTTGTAGGTATACGCGTTACTGATTGTTTTACAGATAACTGACTAACGTCAGTTAAACCTCATTAACTGACGTCTTAATATTTATAATAATAAGCACTTTTAATAATACTTAATGCCGGACTTAATCCGCTCGAAAGCACCAACCTCAATCCCCAAACGAGTTTACCACGATTTTATCCATCTTTGTAGTCGCCTTTCTCACGAATGCCGCCCATGTCACGTCTCCTTACAGTCCTTATCCGCCATATTATCTCGTTTAAACTTCACATCTACATAATAAACATAATAACACGGGTAACAAGTAATCTAAATCCAATTTCTCAGTAACATTCCGAAACATCTCGACAAGAAGTACAACAACAACAACCAAACGGATCAAAACGTGCAAGTAATGGTTCTCGTTAACTTCGGGCCTAAAAGCTTTTTTTTTCGAAGCTAGTTTCTGTGGATGACTTGTTGTTAAAATAAGCGACTGAATTCAAGAAATGTTTCTGAAATTGTCAGTAGATGGCGGTCGATATTTCAATTTTTTCGCGTCATCGAGTAGGCTCAAGTTTCAGTTTTGTCTAAGCCATGTTTGAACCCGCGTCCGCCAACAAAGTTACAGAGGTTCTGCGCAAACAATGACCAGTATATTTGTCCGCATCGCTTAGACCCAGATATTTTGCAATAATGAAAGGAATCTCGCCTATGGTGTTCTTCCCAACAACACAAAAATAATCTATTGGCGTTGCAGTTCGTCGGGCGTAACGACCAATAAGTTCTCAGTAGCTTTAAACAACCCATCTCCTTCTCATCAATAATTCTGAAGACACGCTTTTTACAGGTCTTTGTATCGGGAATATTAACTATTACTACGGATCCTCTATCCTCTATATGTTCAACCAACATATTAACTAGCTTTTACCCACCAAATACACCAAATAGCAGAACCACTTTGTAAATCAAAAAAGTGTCATTGGGAGCTTCACGGATGAATTTCAGCACATCTTCTCGAGTCAAAATTTTCGATTTCTTCGCTTCATATCCATTGGATGCTTGCTTTAGATACTGGCTTAACTTGCTATATTTTTATTAACGATTAATGTCTTCTTTAACATTGAATATTTCGTTCATAGGGAATTAGGAGTGAATGTTCCAGACTATAATCGATATACATATGTAATATAATTTACATCATTATTTTTCATCCAATCCCCAAACCTTTGATATTTCTTATCACAGGCGTCTTTAGACTTCTTTGGGACAAGAATATCCAAAGGTTTGGCAGCATTCACAGCAATTCTATCTGGAATCAACGGAAAATCCATTATTTTATATGAATTTCAGTTTTGACTTTGACAAAGCACAACAATGAACACTTATTTACCTTTGTTTATTTAGCAACTTTATAGGTAAAAAACCTTTAGTGATTTTTAGTTTTCCTTTAATTTAACTTGGAATTATCTGAAGTAGGACATAAAATATTGTATGTACCACGGGCATTGCTTGATGTCTATACCCTCGGACAACTTACAAATCCCCGGGCCAAAGGCCCTCGGCTTTGTCAGATGGTTGCCCCAGGAGGCATAAACATCATCATAATGTCCTTAATATAATAGTTTTGTTTGTCAAATCATGAGAAGACGTCATAATATTAAAAAATCAACTGACATGGTTTGCTTCTTGCTTCATGGCGAAATAATTGTCTTTTTCTATACTCGTGAGCATCCTCGAGGGCCATCTTCTTTCTTCCATATTAATAAATAAAGTAAAGGAGTTTACTCTAGGCCGTGCTGTCTCACCCGTCTTCCTTAATTTACCAAAACATGTGTGTTATATGTCGCCCAATATTATATTCGTTAACAAGTTAACATTAGCGATGAAGAGCAAGTTCAATATTGACTTTGACACAGGTTCCACATCTCTGCGTCTTTTTTCTGGAATTCATTAGCGTTTGTGTTGTTTGCTTGCTACTTGTCTCGAAAAGGTCCGGTGTTCGTTTTCACCTTTCAGTTGATTTTGTTGAGCGTTTTCGGCCAACCTTTTTAAGTGATTTTGATTTTAAGAAGACAGTGGCGGAGTGGCGGCTGTGATATATAAAAAGTTAAAAATAAAATTATTTTATTTACGAGAAGAAACAAGCATAGCGAGCGAAAATTGTGGCATATCGGACAAGTGTGTAACTGTTTTTTTTATATTGGAATACACAGGGATCCATAATAATCGAAAGGTAGACAACTAAATAAACCAGAAGTGCATCACAATCCAGACTTAGACCTCTTAAACGGATTGGCGCGCATTCTAGTAGGTGCCAGCGTTGATCTGTTTCTAATCCGCAAAACGGCAGATGTTCCGGTGAAAACGCAAATAGGGGTCCCTATACTGGATTGTGAAGCACTTCGTGGTTTATTTAGTTGTCTACCTTTTGATTATTATCAGTGTGACTGCCTTTTATATTGGAGTTAATTCCGCTGGGATGGCGCAACGGTGTATTGATGGCCGCTTTGATTTTGCAAAAGGCTTTTAATACATCTTCCCGCCGTTGTCAGGATTGCTTGGGTTATGGCTGCCCGTAGAGTCCTGACAAGGACGAAACGGCCGTCGTGGTCTACCCGCCCCAGGGTACCTATTGTGCTTGGATCACTGTGTATTCCAATATAAAAAAACAATTACACCCTTGTCCCACTTGTCCAATATGAACGCTTTTTACTTATTAATTTATAGACCAGGGCAAGCCTTTGAAAATGGTAAAAAGTAAAAAAAAATAATAGTAGGATGAAACCCATTGGAAAAGGAAGAGAATATAACAAAAATGAAAGGAAAAATAATTTACGGGCGATCCGAGGTCGGGAAGTGGAAAGGGTTTTAAGGGTGGAAAACAATTTATCTCGATTTCCGGCAAAACTACAAGTCCTATGAAAAAACGTTAAATGGCAAAGTTGTAGGTAATAAAAAGATCTACAAATGTTGTATTTACAATTTTTTCACATAACCTCAAAATTTTTTGGTTTTTTATTTTTGTTTTACAAAAAAAAAAATTTTCACGAAATTTGGTGAAAACTTACCTTTTTATGTCCCAAACATACTGTAATTTTTTTGATTTAAAATATTTATTTTTTCACCTTATTTTGACTTAATATCGAAAAAGCACCCTAATTTTCAATCGAAAATTCTCACGTCAAAATATCGGCTTTTTTAAAAAAATCGGTGGGTTTTTGTTCGTTGAAATCTCTACTTTCTGATGGTGTAAAAAGAAATAGCAGTCATATTTTTTAGATGAAATCCCCTTTAAATCCTACCTTTGATTTAGAACAACTATTTTCGCATGTTTTTTGCGATTTTTATGTTTTATGGATTTGTAATTTTTTTGTTTATCAATGTAACATGAAATCTTACGTTTTTCGAGTAATTAAAGTATAAATTTTAATAAATAGCTCAAAATTGTACATAATGATTAAAAAAAAATTCGGATTCTAGTTTTTTTCGTTTCTTTGCATTTTTTGAGAACATTATTTACCATAGTAATGTATATTTTTTTTTACACCATCAGAAAGTAAAGATTTCAACGAACAAAAAGCCCACTGACTTTTTTAAAAAAGCAGATATTTTGACGTGAGAATTTTCGATTGAAAATTAGGGTGCTTTTTCGATATTAAGTCAAAATAAGGTTAAAAAATAAATATTTTAAATCAAAAAAATTACAGTATGTTTGGGACATAAAAAGGTAAGTTTTCACCAAATTTCGTGAAAAAAAATTTTTTTTTGTAAAAGATAAAAATAAAAAACCAAAAACCTTGTTATTTGAATTTATCACATAAATTGTGAAGTTATGTGAAAAAAGTGTAAATACAAAAGTTGTAGATCTTTTTATTACCTACAACTTTGTCATTTAACGTTTTTCCATAGGACTTGTAGTTTTGCCGGAAATGGAGATAAATCGTTTTCTACCCTTAAAAACTCACCCCCTTCCACTTCCCGACCTCGGATCGCCCGTAAATTATTTGTCCTTTCATTTTTGTTATATTGTCTTCCTTTTCCAATGGGTTTCATCCTACTATTATTTTTTTTGGATTCAAAAATTATCGACCCTGGTCTATTATGTAAAATAAGTAAAATGAAATAATATATCCCTATTTTTACCGTTGTCACCCCTTAAGTAAGTTAGGTATATTATGTAACGTGTATTAACTTAAATAAAACAAAAATACATATTGTTGTGATAAAATATTGTGTTTTATCTTTATAGCGACCGTTTAATACTCAATTCTTTATTAATAAAATAATTTTTAAAACTTCGACATTTTATTAGCAGGCATTAAACTTTCCCTAGATAAATATTACAATACCAGGGCAATAAACGTCTCTATAAACAAGGATTTTTATAACGCCAATATAAAAATACAGATGTAAACCCAACGAGATGCTATAACAATAAAACGGGGCCTTAAATTATAAATTTCAGTTTAAATTTAGAATAAAGTTCAATATTTTTATACGCCAGTTGGCTCCATAAGGCATTTAATTTTTGATTTATAAACAGTTTATGGTAGAGTTTGATAAATCGGTAAACAGAACGATACACATTCTATAAATATTTAATTAGAATATTTTAATCGGGAAAAATTTTATGAATCGACAAGAAGCACGGTCTGAATTAAAATGTATCGTACAGACACTGGCGTAACAAATACTAGGTGCCCTCCCCAGCGGCGCAACCAGGATTTCGTTCTAGGGGGGGCTACCAGAGAGGATCATTCTTTCTTTATTTCTTTCTTTAAAAAAGCGCCGCAGGCAAATTTTTTTTGGCGGCCACGCCCTTTTTTGGTCTATTAAAGAAAATCTAAAAAGGCTACCTTTAATTTTTTGGTAGCATAAAAAATTGTAGAAATAATAATTAGCCTCACGATTTTTTAAAATTTTTAACGTGCTTAAAAATTTTTTTTTTACACTTTCTAGGATAAGTAGAATATTAAAACATCGTTAAACACATTCCTACTTTAAATAATTATTTTAAATCTTCTTTACTATTTCGTAGAAAATATTTTATTCCACGGCTGTTAAATAAAACACGCTACAATAAAAAAAGACTAGCCAAATACTACAAACTTTTATTTTAAACTAAGTGTAAACATAACGTATTTATTGAAACTTTTACAAATTGAACTGAAGTCTACGAGGTCCCAGATTTTGAAGTTCTTTTATCACTTCATCAACCGATACTGGTATTTCTCGATGGATGTTTAAATGGGCTAGACCATTTAGTCTATTTTCTGTCATTGTATTGCGCAAATAAGTTTTGAAGGAACTTCAAAGGGGGGGCTTTAGCCCCCCTAGCCCCCCCCCCCGTAGTTGCGCCCCTGGCCCTCCCCCCCTACCGCAAACGTTTTCAGAGGCCCCCTCTTTATAACGAATGGAAAATGATAATTCTTATTTTCATTACTATTAGGTTGAGGTTTATGAATTTTTGAATTCGTTAATCCTGTAAAAATTTAATTAGGGTTAAACCCACATTATGTGTTAAGTACCTACTATTAAAACAGCAAACAATTCGAATTTATTTTATAATCCTAGTTAGACTGGTATATATAACATAGGTAGGCATTAAGTCATTATATGTGATATTCCAGCAAACATGATGCAAAATCAAAATTTTAAAACACCACTTATAATGTTGCTTACCATGTATGGTAGTAACGGGGGTAGCCAGGGGCGGATGGGCCCACCGGGACACCGGGAGATTTCCCGGTGCGCCGGTCCTTCAGGCGCCGATAAGCGCCGCCGCTGTTTGCCAACTTTTTCTCTTATTTTTTAACAATTTGAATTTTTATGTTATCTTTATGTTGAATAGTTTTTATTTAATTTTTATATTAACAATAAATATTGAGCCTAATGAATAAAAATTAAGCAATTACTTGTAGCAATTACTTTTTAGTAAAAGCAATTGCTCGACTAGCAAATGCTATAAGTAAAAGCGATCGCTAGATCTGGATATGCGATTGCTGTTTTTCTTACACCCCTGTAGCAAATGCTTATTCAACACAAGCTCAGACGTGGCTTATCCACTTGTTCAGACTATAGATTTCATGTTCAGTTTGGTGCCTAATTTGCAAAAGAGTTGACGTAAATACAACAACGTTGGTCTATTTATTTAGTACAATAGAAATCTGTTACGTTTTTGTGGAAAATATGAAACTTATATTTGTGATATGGCAGATTTCAGTGAAAATGAGGAAAGTGATAGTAGTGATGAAGAAATTAAAGACAAGCAATTCGTTCACAAATTGAAGGAAAATAAATAAATCTCTGTGACCACAACCGTTTAGCTTCCACAAAATGTAGATTTTTCTTTTACGGACGTTCATATTATATTTAGCCATAATTGAAGACACAAATTAAGAGCAACGCACGTGGTGAACTAAAATTGACTGCTACCAAGCAAATGATGCAGGGGTCGACCTAACTTAAAAAGTTGGAAGCAATTGCAACACTAGAAAAAGCGATTCCTTAATTTATTCATTACATTTTAAATAAACGATAGCAATTGCTTCTATTTTTTAAGAAAAAGCATTGACTAGAAGCAATTCCTCCACTTTTAATCAATCGCTGGACGCAAAAGCAATTACTTTATTTTTTATTGGCTTTCAAGAAATTACTTCGATTTTATAAGAAAAAGCGATTGCTACATTTTTATTCATTAGGCTCATTTTCTTCACCTAAATATGATTTAAATGTAATAAATGAAGTTTGTTTTTTATTTATGAGTTATTATGAAAAAATATGTCATATAGGTGGATGAAAAAATACATATTTATGTATTTTCATTTTATTATTGGATCGACGCGCCGCGCGCCGTTTCGAGGTATCCCATCCGTCCCTGGAGGTAGCAGTGATCGAGCCTCATAGAATCCAAAAAACAGAAAACAGTAAAATACATGAACACTCAACAAGTCTGCACAAACATTATGTTACTAAGTAATATAGGCACAAGCTATTATACAAAACGACCAGATCGTCGAGAGGTTTTTTTTGCAAAATCGTTTATAATTTCGTCGATATTTAATGTTTTAACAAACTCGTGTTCGATACTGATTAAGGATAAATCCGAAAGGCGTTGTTGTCCCGCATGATGTTACGTAAATAGGTTTTTACTATTTTTAGTTTGGAAAAAGATCGTTCCGCTGATGCCACACTAACACACTGATTTTTGATTAATAAATGAAGTTCATACATACACTGTTTTTAATTTTGAAATACTATCTACAAGTCCCTTTCTGAGGCTTAAAATTTGACTAGGAACAATGGACAAGTCTTTATGGTATCGTTTGAAAATTCCGCGTTTTCACGTATAATTCTTCTTCACTTTACAAAGTTAAATTCTTAGGATATAAAAAAATAAAATTAATTAAGAAATGAAATACCTATGAAAAGCAAAGCTGACAGCAAGTTTTGAAGGGGCCGTCAATGTGCCCCCCCCCCCCCCTTGTTACGCCGCTGGTACTAGTTTTATTATAATGTTCATACGACACGCAAAAACGTTGAAATTTCAATACAATTTTCACAATGACCAATTGTCATATTTTATTTTCTTATTTTCACCTACTACCGCTAGGAGACAGACGTTGCCACGTCTTGCAGACTCAACACTAGTGTAAAACATTGAGAAAAAAGCGATCGTGCTTAGTAATCCTTGTGATCCTTTTCGTAAAGGCCTTTTACGTAAACGTAAATAATAAGTGCCTCTATAGTTAAATTCACATAAAGTTTTAATGCCAAATGTCAAGACTTGTCATTGTCTAGTTACTTTAGATTTCACCAACTTACTAAACTTCTTATACAGCTGAGATTGGTCAGTGTTTTTTCTTTTTATTTTCTGGAATTGTTCGGCCAACTCTTTTTATTTCTATCTCTTTTTAATCGTATGAAATAATACAAGATATACATACTTTGTGTGCAGTAAAATTATACTAATTAAATTTAGTCATTAGAAATTTATATTTTATGAGTTGCTGCAGTATTTGACAAGTATGACAGAACTGAAATGTCACAGCATTAAAAGTTTATGTGAATTCAACTATAACGATTACCGGCAACACTGTACTTAGGTCAGGTCACACCTTGTTGCCACCTATAAAGAATTTTATAGTAAATTGCAAACAAGATTTCGTAACGCCTACAGTGACTTGCAGAGGTCGTTTGTTACTGTTTATGCCTTTAGACTCGCGAACAAGAAAATTATCTTTGGGTAACTCCTCCGTATCTCGAAGTTAATTGTCGGGATGTTCGATATTAGTCAGTATAGAAGCGTACTTGAGCAAATACGAACACGCAAATTACTATGTTTTGTAAAATTGCAAGGAAAATTATGCAGAAATCGCTACGTATATTTAATTGGACACACATTATAAAATGTATAACAGGGCAGCAAGTAATTGTTTTTTTGACAGATCCGTTTCACCTGATATAATAAATACAGTGTGACCAATAAAGTCCGCATCATATGGGATTTTTTTTTTATTAAGGTTGAATTCTCAACGTCGTTCAATTTATTGCCAACCTATAACCTATTTCGCTTTGTTTTTTCAAGTTTATTATTTTTTAAACTAACATTTAAATAAAATCAGTATCGTCGGTACATTACTTCGGTAATATCTGATATATTACAAAAATATCAATTTAATTCATTGCTAATTTTGGGAGAATTGTATACTGAAAGAACCATGAGTGACAATGACATAATGTTAAAAAAAATCTTACCCGATATTTTTCGCTATACAATTCTCCTAAAATAAGTTATGAAATTCCTTGATATTTATTAAATATGTCAATTATTACCTAAGTATAGAATATCAAGTCGATACTGATTTTATTTAAATTTTGTGTAAAAGCTAGAAAACATAAATAAATCTACGCGAAATAGGTTATAGGTTGGCAAGCATGTTGATACTCCCACCTTAATAGCTTTCTTCGAAATTTGACTTTGGCATCAAGTTCTGCTTCGATCAAGATAAAGGTAAGCAAAAAAATAGTAGTCACGTGATTCGCATTATCTGTCAACTTTTAATTTTATCCAAAAAATAATTCAAAAGTGGGATTATTTCTGAAAATATTGAAAAAGGTTATTAGAAAAAGTCTTTTAAAATGCAGATTCTAGCCCACGTGCAAAATTTCAGCTGCCTTTGCTTTTTTACCTATATTTTGTAAATTGCACCACTTTTGTAAAATAAGACTCAACGCAACCTACATAAAAATTCTTAGTTTTGACAATGCTTTATTTCAGATACATTTTCTTTAAACTAGCGCCATGTTAAATGTGTGTTTTTCTACAAAATCAAAATTAGGCTATTAAAATTTGGTCGCATATGATGCAAAGTTTATTTGTTTTTGACCCTGTATAAAGTAACTCCATAAAATAAGTATTTTTGAAAACGTAGTTTGTGTCTGAAAGTAATACACCTTAATATTGAGTTGAGTTGCGTTGAGTATAGTTTGTTGAAATAAAGCATTGTCAAAACTAAGAAGTTTTATGTAGGTTGCGTTGAGTCTTATTTTGCAAAAGTGGTGCAATTTACAAAAATATGGGTAAAAAATCAAAATTACCTTATGTAGCTGAAATTTTGCATGTGGGCTAGAAACTGCATTAAAAAAAAACTTTTTCTAATAACCTTTTTCGATATTTTCAGAAATAATCCCACTTTTAAATTATTTTTTGGAAAAAATTAAAATTTGACAGATAATGCGAATCACGTGAGTACTATTTTTTTGTAAAATTTTCATCTCGATCGAAGCAGAACTTGATGCCAAAGTCAAATTTTGAATAAAGCTATTAATAAAAAAAAATTCCATATGATGCGGACTTTACTGGCCACACTGTATAAAAAATCTCAACGCCTTAATACCTTCAAAGGTTTGACCACTAGCTCAGACGCCACCTGAAGTGTCCTTATGAAGAGGCTAGTAAATCGAAAAAGCTATGAGCTAGAGTTACAAACAAGTGACGTCTTATATTTTTATCAAAGAAAGTAGTGGGGTAAATTTTCGAACTTGTCCGCCTTTCTTTGTGTCTCCTGACTTAAAGAACATCATGTCCCGTGTAAAAACAATGTTAAACAAGAACCCATAGAGCCTTCTGCCGTGAAAATAAATATTTACAAAAAGAAAAAATACAAAACTTCGAGACGGGCCATGTGTTCGCCCGATATTTTTCACGGCGTGCGAGAAAAAAGAACGGAGGTATAATTTTTACAGGTGGAACGGGGACGGACAAACGAGAGGAATGACGTACAAGAAGAGCCAGAGGTTGATGAATCATGATGGGATCCTGGTTATGAACAAGAAATGGTTTATGACGTGGGCCTACTATGCTCTGGTCGTATACAGGCCGTTTAAATCCCTATTGCCAAGTTGCGAGCCCCAAGCTTGAACCTGGTGAGCTGATTGTTACCCAAAACCTGAACGAAAACGAAGGATTTGTTGAAATTTTTGATCTCTGAGCTCAGTTCAATTGTGTAAAAGACCATTCACCGTGAATTGAAGGGATAATTACGAGTAAACTACCCGTTCAGAAAAGAATTATAAATAATAGTAAGGTTAAGGATATCCTGATCGCTTCGTAGGGCGTTCACTATTGAACTTAATATATGACCCGCAACTCGGCGAATAAAGGTTTTATAGATCAACTTGAATTGTAGGTAAACTAAGATTGTAGAACCGGGCCATAGAATGGCAAACAGAAAGATAACAGCTGTGAATAGAAAAGCAACTTTTCATGTGTGACGTGTGAGCTTGCATTACATCCCACTACTGAACTGGGAACGTTCCGAAGGAACCCGTATCAGCTGTGGTGGACACTGTGGTTGTCAGCTATCGAAGCGCTGACTCTATGAATCGTTGTCGCACGAACTGCCATGCCAGTCCGACCGAGCCAATAGGAACGCATACAAGAAGGTGCTTGCGAGTGCACCCCCAAGATTTATTACTTCATTCATCTTGACTTAGGCCGTTAAGGCACCTTGCCGGGCCTCCTAACCGACCGCATCTTGAGACCAGGCACTAAAACACGAAATAAAAAAGGCGCAAACGAGCGTATAACGAGATGCAGCTAGATAAAGAAAGACAATGAGCAGAAGAGACACAATATATAGTAATAAGGCAATGGACCGAGGCGAGCCGAATCAGAATACAATAATATATAATAGTCCAGTGGTTAGGTGGTTAAGAGGAATTATACGCTGTAGTACACCACCTCTTGGTGTATTTTCTCTCGTATTTTAGGCCTCACAAGGGTGTACCCACCCTACCCGTCTGTTCGCACAAATCCGTTCTGTATGAAGAACAGTTTGAAAGAAAATATTGTGGCATATCGGACAAGTGTGTAACTGTTTTTTATATTGGAATACACAAAAATCTCTGCAAAATGACAGATGTTTTCGGCGAAAACGCAAATAGCGTTCCCTATACTGGATTGTGATGCACTTCGTGGTTTATTTAGTTGTCTACCATTCGATTATTACCAGTGTGATTGCCTTTTTTAGTGGAGTCAATTCCGCTGGGATGGCGCTACGGTGTATTGATGGCCGCTTTGATTTTGCAAAGAGGCTTTTAGTACATTTTTCCGTCGTTCTTGGAATTGCTTGGGTTATGACTGCCCGTAGAGTCCTAACAGGACGAAACGGCCGTCGTGGTCTACCCGCCCCAGGGTATCCATTAGCTTGGATTACTGTGTATTCCAATATAAAAAAACAGTTACACACTTGCCCGATATGCCACAATATTTTATTTTAATTATTTTCGTGGACACCATCATCTTCTATTAAAATGTTTGTTCAATAATTGATTGGGTTCAACAATAATAACGTGTATCTGTGTTGATGTTATTCCGGTATCCCAGAGCCTTATTCTTCTTTCGAAGAAGCGTCCCGTGGTTTTTCTGTATTCAGTACCTATGAATAAACATCGGAATAAATCATACATACTTTGCTTTTGGTTCTTTTAACCAGGAAAGCATAGGAAAAATTGTTGCTTAGCTAAGTTGTTAAAGAAACGCTTTGCGAACAACGTCGTATAGACGTAAGAGAAATATAGAGGAGCCTACTTAACCGCGGCAAGAAGAGGAAAAAAGCTTTGCTGAGAAGAGTTAAATTTGGAAAAGGAACGCTCAACTTAGCAGTTGCTATGTTATTTAAAAGTAACTAAAATAATAATAATATTAATAATAAGTTTATTTAAAATTTAATAATATAATAAATATGTTTATGTTGTCTTCTATAAAATTATTCTTCAATCCCCTGAAGCTGAGCTTGTTAGGGGCAAATCTTAGTTTTAGTATGTAAAATCATAAATATGCATTAAAAATCAAGTTTTTAAGTAAAAATGTTAATTTATAGTATAAACGCAGTTTTTTTTTGAAGAAATATATTAATAATTTATAATTTTTAAGTAAAAAATATTACTTATATAAATTATTCAGGACAATATTAATTAATTAAAGCATTTCTAAAAATATTTTCAAATTGTCTGTTTTTAATATCCATGTTTTTATTTCGACTTTAAATTTTTTAAATGAAATCAATTTTTTAATTTTTTTTGGTAAATAATCGTTTAAATAAAAACATAAATATTTGAAATTTTTTTGTCCTATGGACTTATTTATTTTAGGTTTTATGGTTATGTCATTTTTATGACGTGTATTATGATTATGGTTTTTAAATTGTATAGGTAAGGTTTTTATTTTTAAATGTATATGTCGTAGGCTGATAGTGAAATCCGTCATTTCATGAAGCGCCGGCAGATTGTGTAATAGGTATATTGGTAACTGGTTTGTTCGGGTTTGTCAGAGCATTTTTTTTATTTTTATAAAATAATATTAGTTGAAAAAATTTAATTAAAAAAAAAATGCTCTGGGGAACAACGAACAAACCAGTTATCAATATACCTTTTAGACGGAATTACACAATCTGCCGGCGCTTCATGAAATGACGGATTTCACTATCAGCCTACGACATATATATTAAGATGTTATAAATGTAAAGTTGTCTTATGTTCAACCTTTTTGTTTCTAAATATAATTCTTTTGAAGGATAAAGATAATCTTTATTGAATATAATTTTTAGAAACCTTTTTTGTAATATTTCTAATTTTTTAACTAAAGTCCTATTTATTCCTATTAAAATGAACTCGGCAACTACATTGACTGGACTAGTAAAGGAATTCGAGAAAAGAAGATAAGGTCTTGCGAACTCATACAAGAAACGAAGAAGTAGTTAGTCTCTCTCTCGCATAATATTCTTCTTTTTTGTTCGTATTTACTGAGAACAATGGAGAATCTGATTAGCTAGTCCATTTTAGATGCAAACATCAAAACAAAAAGAAAGAAAACGATAAAAATTTTCATGGAACCATAAACATTACCATTATAATGGAACACCCTGTATTATCGTTTAAATATTGAAATATTGCCATACACGGACGACTTTTTAAAAAAATATTAATCAATTTGAAATTCTGCCGCATTCAATTCGTTTTAATGACTGAGCGTTTTAAACAAACGAGATTCTACATGGTATCCCGGGGCACTCCAATTTTAACCACTTGTATCGGTCCATTCTAGGACCTAATAAATCTTCGGTTATGGCACCGCCTATTATTTGTTTTAGCTTTTATGGGTACCTACCGATGTTTCTCGGTATACTTAACAAGGGGGCCGAACGACCGGTCGTAATCAATTTTTACTTTAGTATTATTAATATTGCGTAGAGCAACTAACTGTAACCTAGAACCACAAGCTAGAACCTATGTAAATAGGTACCTACTAAACATAATATATGTAAACAGCATTTCACTTCAAGCTAAATGATGCTTTGACTTTTACGAAAACCAATTTTTTTTCTCTCCGTCTCATTTCACTACTTTTACAACACGGGCAGGAAACAAAAGGAATTTACATTTCATATATAAAAACCTAAACGACTGCCACTGAAAAAGAAACGCCCAGTATAATAATGTGCTTAATATAAGAATCACCATGTGGTACCTACACAATCTACCAGTCCTCGTTGAAACTGTCAAGAATATGATGGAATATAAACTATCCACTTAACATATTTAAATATAAATATGAAAGTTCGAAGATAAATTTTTCTAATGATGTTCAACGTGGTCCTTCGAGAGAACCATTCGTACCCGTGTAAAAACCACTGTCAAAAGGAAGAAAAAAATGAAACAAAACGACCTTAACAGTGGGACTTCGGATGGTTCGTGGAAAGAGTTTTGCTTTTATTCGCCTATTAATAAATTAAATGTATAGAATCTGAAAATGTAATATATAATAGGTATAAGGAATAATGTGAAAATCAACATTTATATCTTTGTCTTTATTTACGGGTCTTAATGAATTAAAAACATTAATTGAGCAAAATGATTTTGATATATTCTTTTTATCTGAGACATGGCTTTCTGTTGATGATTCCTCTGTACCTTTTGAAATTCCTAATTATCAATTTTTCAGAAAGGATCGGATAGGTAGGGGAGGGGGAGTGGCTGTATATGTGAGGACTGATTATGCTATTGAAGTCATGAAGTGCTTACATTTGATTTTAACATTAATATACAATTGGAGTTTTTAATATTTAAAATGAGACTTGCTAACAAAACATACGCCTTTTTAGTTTTCTATAGACGACCCTTATTGAACTTTAATAGCTTGATACCGGATTTTGATGGCATATTTTCATTTCTTTATCCCACAGTTGATGATATTTTTTGTCTGGGCGACTTCAACATAAATCTACTTAGTTTACATAACCCGACGCCGCTATTTGAAAATTATAACTTTGTACAGATTATTGAGGAACCTACCCGTGTATCTGGCACTGTAAGCACATTGATTGATGCAATATTTGTAACAAATCAGTCTCTGATAACTAAATCTGGAGTTATTCCTGCAGATAATATCACGGATCATAAAATGATTTATTGTGATTGTAATTTGGAGAAGACACCAACTGTTCCTAAAATTATTCGATATCGGTCTTTTAAAAACTTTAATGTAAATAATTTTTTAGAGAATATGTACAGCTTACCATGGGATAATATACTTTACGAGAACAATATTGACGAAAAAATTAAACTACTTAATTCTCATACCTTAACTTTGTTTGATATACATGCCCCTATAAAAGAATCGAGAATAACAAAACCTAAAGCTCCGTGGTTGACTGCCAACATTAAAGTATTTATGAAACAAAGAGACAGGGCTTTGCAAAAATTTAAAAGAACTAAATTAAAGACGAGAAAAGAAAAATTGTTTGAATTCTTTGTGTACCGAGAAAAATTCTATAAAAATTTGGTCTGCTTTAAAAACCTTTAACATTTGCGCTGATAAAAATAGGTCAATACCTAAGGTGTTATCTGATCCTAATGATATTAATAATTTTTTTGCGGCTTTTCTTCAAAATGTCTCTAATTGTAACGATAAAGTTACATTTTATGAAGACAATGTTTTCAGTGATACACTACAATTTTCATTTAGGCCAGCTAAAGTATCTGAAGTCAATAAAATTTTAAACGGTATTTCAACAAATGCGACAGGGGTAGATGAAATTTCGCCTTTGATGCTCAAGTATTGTAGTCCATATATCGATAAATATATTACACACATAATAAATTGCTGTATAGAGGTTCGTTACTTCCCCGATCAATGGAAAATATCAATTGGTAAACCATTATCCAAGGTCAGTAGCCCAACTAGTTTTAATGACCTTCGAGTAATAAGCATTCTTCCGGCTATTTCAAAATTTTTTGAAAGGGTCTTGTATGATCAGATGTACAGTTATTTTACTGATAATAATATTATTCCTTCCACACAATGTGGATTTAGAAAGCACTTTGGGACTGCTGTGGCTTTAACAAATGTAACAGATGACATTCTTCGATGCGTGTGATAAAAAGATGAACAGTTTCTGCTTGGATGTTGAAAGAAGATCTCGGATACAGAGGGTGCAAAATGCTTGTCTTCGTTTTGTGTATGGTATAAGAAAGTACGATCATATTTCCCACTTGTATAGGACAATTGACCGGCTGAGGATGGATGAACGAAGAATGCTTCATTTTTGCACTTTCTTGCTAAAAATTATTAATAATCCTGACTCCCCTATTTCGATTCGAGAGCGTCTGATTTTTCGTCATGATATTCATGATAGACGGGTTAGAGACAGAAGTAAATTAACCATGCCTCATCATCGGAGCGCCATGTTTCAACGATCATTTTCTTACAATGCAGTAAAATATTATAACTCGATTCCCACTGAGATGTTGCCTCTAAATGTAAATTCGTTTAAGATTAAATATAGAAAATATATTTTAAATGTGCAGAATACTTAAAATTCTTTTGTAAATTATATTCATGTATTTTATTTATTTAAATTGCTTTAAGTTGTTTATATTTCTTATTAATTATATAATTATTGCCTATTTCATTGACTATGTTAAATTTCATTGAAATTAAAAATATTCATTTAATGATGACTATTAAATTTTACTTTTTGGTCTTTGACTGGTTCAGTAGAGTAGCTACTACAGCTAGACTGCGCCAGGATTTGACACTCATTTTCTAATTTAATAATTGTAATTTTATATTATATTGGAATAAAAGACGTTTATTATTATTATTATTATTATTATTATTATTATTATTATTATTATTATTACTGCACTGAGGAAAATGAAACAATACAACAGGTTTGCTAAGACGTGGTCTGTATTGATAGCTTATTTTTTATTAACCCATATTAAATAAATTGCTAGTGTATCAAACCCGCTTTAGTGTTATATCAAGTCCAGATTTGCTAGAAAAGTGTTTTTATTGGTAGTAATCAGTTCCATTGGCAGCACAGTCTTGTTCAATAATGAACTACTTCTAATACAGCAATTTTGTTAAGAAATAAATTGTATCTTCTTAATGCGACCCATTTTGTGCCCAGCAAAGCGCTTTCTCTACAATTAAGAAAGCAGAACAGCGTCCGCAAAAACAAATTGTATCCGTTAGAACCTATAATCCACCAAGACATTGGTGGGGTTCGTAGCGATCGGCAATCGCCGCACGCCGTAGTATTAGTTTTAACGTATTTGTTGCGCAGGTCACATCGTTGCTCGGAGTCTTCTAACTGTTCTGTCTAAATTTGAATTGTATTGATCGTACCAATACCTGTTTCAATTAATTTATTTTTATTTTGTAATTTAGTTTTTTAAAACTTTGCATGTCAGATAAAGCAATAGAATATTCTTATTTCCCACAAACCATCTTTAGTATTGGACTTTATAAACTATGGACGAATTTTACGATCTCAGTAAACCATGTTGCATAATAGACAATCATATGCAATGTTTAACGACAAGAACAATATCACACTAGAAGCTATTTAAATTTTTGAGTAGTAATGTCCATCAGTCATTACTGTTTTCTCAGGGCCGAATTAAGGTCGTTTGACGCCTTAGGCCAGACAAATTTTAGCGCCTATTTTTTTCATTTTCGAAATGGATTTTAAAAAAATTGAGCGAGTCATGATACGGATGATCAAATTTGTGCCTAAACGTAATTTCGTAAAAATACGTTTTGCAAGCGGAAATTTGCACGTTTTGTTGAAAAAAACTCATAGATTAATAATTTAATTGTATTAAACATATAATACATGTAAGTACTCCGGGAAAATTATAAACCAAAAAATAGAAGTATACACAGAAAAAAGTAAAAGATTGAATTAACGCAAATAGGTTTGATTTAACCCAATAATCAGTTTAAATAGCAACAACGCAATGATCTGGTTAAATCAACTCTATGAAATGATTAACTTGGTATGATCAAATCAATCGACTATTTGGTTGATTTAAACCACACTAAAGGTATAATATAGCAAATAATATGATTGAAGTAACAATATCATTGGGTTATTTTTACCATATCCTTGTAACCTTGTATCATTTTAAAAATTTGATATTGTTGTTACAACCCATTAGAAGGGTTAAATTTACCATATTATTGGTTTAAATTAAAAATATGAATAGGTTAAATTTGTGATATCCGAGGTGTAATAAAAGATATATACCCGCTTTATATAGTAGTAGTTTATTATACAACGTAATGTACTGGTCAAGTTTAAACACAATCTCTTTACTTATACCTAACAGATTACAAGGGAAACAGAACGGTGCGGATCCTTGATGGACCAGTCTGGTACAGACTGCCGGTCCGGTCGTGTTCCCACTGTTCCCAGCTGTGCCTCTTATGGTCGTCCATGCCTGCGCTTGCGCGTATGTCCGACTCTAGATACCCTCACCCCAGAGTGTTTGGAGATACCTGCCTGAGAGAGAAACCAAATTAGTGTTATGTAATTGCCATAAAACCCTTACATACTTTTCTGTAAACCAATAATAAAATAACATTATTGTTTTCCTGTTTAATATGATCGGTACATATAGATCTAAAGAGCTGACAGAAAAATGTATAGTTCGATCTTTAATATTCGAATACAACAAAATATGAGTTATTGTTCCACTCATAAATAAATAAATAAATAAAGTTGGTGGGACTTGACAGTCCCGTCCCGTTGGTATACACAAAGGGTTAAAACCATTAGGTTATATAGGTTAAGGTAAGCACCTATTAAGAATATTTTTTTGCTTGTAGGTAGGTACCTAAGGAAAATATTATTAGGTAAGGTAATTATTAAAAAGAGAAAACATGGATTTTTTATACCGACTAATTTTTGGTCGTATTCTATATAGACCATGAATCTCATGTCTCTTTTGGCAAATTTTTACTAAAATTTACATATTTATCTTCCCTAAAATTATTATCAATTGTAGGCAGGTACCACGATACACTTAAGTATACTTACCTAATAAAATAACAAATTTAATGTAGTATTTTTATAGTGCCTACATACAATTAGTTTAGGAATAATGAAACACGTGACACTAAATATAGTATACTATATATAATATAATATATTATTATCCTTACCCAAAAATGTTTCCACTAGGTGTGGAAGCCCGCAACAGCTTTTTCAATTCCATTGCACAATTTTCCTACACTTACAAAGAAAGAAAAACACGAGGAAAACCATAAATGAACTCCAGACTCCAGTGCCGCCACAAAACAGATAAGGTTATGTTGTTACTGTTGTTATGCGAATGCCGAGAATGACGAGACACTTGCTGCTTTATTAGCGTCCCTAAACTGAGCTGCCATTGGTCAATTGGCGATGGCCTGATTATCTTTCAAATTTACTAAAATTAACACGTTCACATGCTAGAATCTAACCGATAGTAGGTTTAAATAGAATTTCAAACCGAAGGTTATTAAATAGGTAATATTAACAAAATGAAATGGTTGATTGAACCATACAGTATTGTTTAACACAATATAATGTTTAAAATCAACATTTTGATTAGATTGAATTAACACAGAAAAGGTATAATTAAGTATTAATATTTTTACCATTTAAATGAGCTTGTTTTTACCCAAGGAAGGTGATTCTAACAATTTAAATTGGTTAATTTAACATTTTACATTCAACCCAATCAAGTAGTAGAAATAATCGAGTAAAATTGTTTAAAAATACCCAAATTGTTTTAATTTAACCTTTTTAAAAGTAATCCAATGGACTTGCTAGATTCAACATTTTACTTTTTTCTGTGTAAACAAACACTTAACATTAATGATTATCTAATGTTTATAAAATGTGAAATGAATAAAACAATTAACTTAAAATATCATGACTTAATATGAGTTTGGTAGTTTCCAAAGTTCAAAAAAACTAATCGACTAATCCAGCTAATTAAGATGCAAAAAATAAAACTCATAAAAACACAAATTCAGCGCTAAGAGTCAAATGATAGTGGTAGATTGGTTCCTTATAAATACAAAAAATGATTTAAACTAAAGTTACTCGTTATTAACGAGATCAACAAATAAAATAATATACAGGGTGTTCATTTGAAAACTTCCCCCCTCGATTTTCCTACTTTAAAATGAAGATGTGGAAAATCGCTCGGACCCTTCGATTTTTATTTCGAGGGGGACATCTTTTCCGTATATTGTCAATCTTGTTACTTCAAGCCCCTAGGAGGGAGGGGGGGTAAGATCTAAATTTTAAACGGATACCCCTATTTTATATAATTTTTTTGGATTCTGCATAAAATTCTGAATTTTTTTAATAAAAGCATTATTAGTCTATACTTAACAGTTTCCGAGATATTGACTCTTGAAAAATTACATTTTTGAACTTTGACAGCGTCTAGCTTTCTAACTGTACGTCTTAGAGCAAAACGGCTTACATGTCCCTATCTTTGATTTTTATTATCTTTCCAATAGTGTCAACTTCCGGTCAAACCGGAAGTACTATATACTACATTTTTTCTTACAGTTAGAAAGCTAGACGCTGTCAAAGTTCAAAAATGTCATTTTTCAAGAGTAAATATCTCGGAAACTGTTAAGTATAGACTAATAATGCTTTCATTAAAATAGTTCAGAATTTTATGCAGAATCCAAAAAAATTATATAAAATAGGGGTATCCATTTAAGATTTAGATCTTACCCCCCCCCCCCCCCACTCCCTCCTAGGGACTTGAAGTAACAAGATTGACAAAATATACGCAAAAGATGTCCCCCTCGAAATAAAAATCGACGGGTCCGCGCGATTTTCCACATTTTCATTTTAAAGCAGGAAAATCGAGGTGGGAAGTTTTCAAATGTAAATGTTTTGAGCAAAAAATATAAAGGTAATAAAGGAACAGTTTTCGTGGCCCAATGCCCAAAAACTTTTATTAAAGGCAATTTTAAAAATAACGACATATTTTTAAGTGTATTAAGATACTAGAAATGTTTTGTTCGTCATTTTTGACTCGAGAAATTTTGAATACTCTGTCGTCGAAGGAAGTTGATTTCACGAGATCTGATAACTAAATAGCCTCAATACTTTAATTTAGAATATTTTTGTTTAGATTGGAATGAGGAATGTTCTTTGTAGGATATATTATGTTCTGTATAGATAGGTATGATAATTAGCAATTATGCCATAGTGATTTAAATGTATAAAATAATTATTATTTTAGGTACACTGAAATTCGTTAAAAAGCCGCGGCGCCTATTTCGTTCGTGGCGCCTTAGGCCATGGCCTATTTGGCCTAGTGGTTAATACGGCCCTGTGTTTTCTACTAATGATCATGCATGGTCTACTTTTGGAAACGCACCTTAACATAAAAAACTCAACCAAGTAATGATGTAAACTGTTGAAAACACCTGAACTACCCGAATGTTTATAAAAAAAACTTGGCATTTACTGAGTTATACTAAAAATATTTTGATATTTTAAGAAAATTTCATGTCATTAAAGTTTTGTTTACCCCTTAAAGATAATAAACACTGTAGTGTTTATTGTAGCATATATACACGAGCCTCGGAGATCAAAGCAGGTAATTTGTCAATTATTTTGGTTTTGTTTTAGAAGAATTATTGTGAGTAATATGACTGGTAAGTGATATGTCAAATAATAAATACGGGGCTCCCGAAAGAAAACGCTTGATTAATGTTAAATAATATTAATTACAATGCTTTGAAATAAAAAAATAAATAGCTGACTTGAATTATTACCCTGAAATATATTTTCAAGGAAATGAACATCTTTTTTTTTTCTAGCACTGGCATTGTAGGTGTTTTTTTTTTGCAAATTTTACTAGTGACGCTACTGATTAATGAGCTAACTATAAGGTTTATTATTGTGGAGGTCTTCAGTTTTTTCTTTCTTTTCCATAATTTAGTATTGTTTAGATTAGAACAAAACAGTCAAACATTATAAAACCCATTGTTTTAACAATGTTTGGTCTGCAAATAGTTTTTCCAAAAACGTAAAAATAGGTCCCAAGTTGTCTTTACATAAATCGCTACCAGTACTAACCTTACTCTGGTATGCACAGGAGGTCGCCCATCATCCATTGCAAGGACACTTTTTAAAACGAGTGTTTAAAATTAACTGATGAAAGTGACTACACAAAAATTTACCTTGTAGCGTTGATTTTGCCCAAATTAACGATGGTCCTGTCTATGTAATTAGCAATAAAGCATTATATCATATATCGTCGTTAAATTGTTGAGACTTACTGCCCTTATTAATCATTTAAAGCACTAAAAAACACTGAAAATAACATAAAACACTTCAAATTACTGGAACAGGTAGCCATTTTTGCAAATGCAAACCACAGAAAAGAAAAGGGGTGCGATGCAAACGTCAAAGTTCCTGATAGCGCCACCAAACGACCGCTGTTCTAACCATTTCATTCATAAATAGTATTAGACTATCTTTGTTTATCTTATTTAAAAAAGACAAAGACAATAGGCGTCCAAGATGGCCGAGTCCAATTATCAATGAAGTTTCATGGCGGAATCGGTGTTTTGTCTTATTTCAAAGCATGTTAGTAGAAAGAGATGCTATATAGGTCAAATGATAATAGAATGGGATTTTTACTACGTGACCTTCCCAAGAATTTATAGTACTACAACAACTTTATGAATGAAAGTTGGGTTGTAAAGGGTAAAATGGAACATAATTTGGATGCTGCTTTTAAAAAGTTTTTAAAGTACTTTTAAATGTATTTAGAAAGTGGCTTTTGCATTTTTTAGGTTAATTTTCTTTAAAGCCAAAGAATTAGATTTTTCTGATAATGAAAAATTCCTGGGAGTTTCGATGAATGAACATCTTGATTGGGTACCTACCCAATCATGAAGTAACTTTTTTCGTGTGCCAAACCTCATATTATTATCCAGATGCCATCATCCCGTATTTTCGACACTTATTTTATATTTTAAAAGTCTATAACCCGAACGGTTTATTTAGTAGTTCGAAGTTACCTACTTGTGTACACAATATTGTAGTAAAAGCGGTAAATATGACAGTTTTTCAAGCATTTTCCTTTAATTTATGGCAGCCAGAATTCTTTGATCCTCCACATCGTAACTTGTGTAAATATATGACCAAAAAAAAACGTTTGGTTTACATTTATGAATGATCCATTCAAACCGTGGGGTGTTTTAATTTCAGCTCTAAATATGTATACAGTGTCACCAGTAAAGTCCGCATTATATGGACATTTTTTTATTAATAGCTTTATTCGAAATTTTACTTTGGCATCAAGTTCTGCTTCGATCGAGATGAAAATTAAGCAAAAAAATAGTAGTCACGTGATTCGCATTTTCCGCCAAATTTTAATTTTTACCAAAAAATAATTCAAAAGTGGGGTTATTTCTGAAAATATCGAAAAAAATTAATTAGAAAAAGTTTTTTTTAATGCAGTTTCTAGCCCACATGCAAAATTTCAGCTGCTAATTTTGATTTTTTACCTATATTTTGTAAATTGCACCACTTTTGCAAACTAAGACTCCACGCAACCTACATAAAACTTCTCAGTTTTGACAATGCTTTATTTCAGAAACATTTCCTTTAAAGTAGCGCCATATTGAATGTGTGTTTTTCTACAAAATCAAAATTGGGCTATCAAAATTTGGTCGCATGTGATGCAAAGTTTATTTGTTTTTGACCCTGTATAAGGTAACTTCATAAAATAAGTATTTTTGAAAACGTAGTTTGTGTCTGAAAGTAAAAATAAAAAATAAAGTAAAGGGGTTTTAAATTAAATCGTTGAAAATAGATGAACTTTACGTTAAGTTAAACTAAAATTTATTTTTCACTTAATGAACACTTTACTGATGACACTGTGTTCTTTTTTGTCTTAATATTAAGGTGTATTACTTTCAGACACAAACTACGTTTGCATAAATACTTATTTTATGGAGTTACCTTATACAGGGTCAAAAACAAGTAAACTTTGCATCACATGCGACTAAATTTTAATGGCCCAATTTTGATTTTGTAGAAAAACACACATTTAATATGGCGCTACTTTAAAGTAAATGTATCTGAAATAAAGCATTGTCAAAACTAAGAAGTTTTATGTAGGTTGCGTTGAGTCCTATTTTGCAAAAGTGGTGCAATTTACAAAATATAGGTAAAAAATCAAAATTATCTTATGCAGCTGAAATTTTGCATTTGGGCTATTTAAAACAATTATTTCCTATAACTTTTTTCGATATAGGGGAAATCGGGTAAAAATAGACATAACTGTTTTTTACGCAAACATGTACACTTTTTATGTCAAAAAACCATCCAGCCAAATGTTAAAGAAATCAATATCATCAAAGCTCTTTTGCGAAGGGTGTTAGGAGGAAATAAGTTTCGAACCTTTTCAAACACTAATCTTACCTAATCACCTTAACAAATAAAGGAAATTTTTGGAGATTGTAAAAAGTGATTGACAAGATATCTCTAATCGTGGAATGCCTTTTTGGACGGTGCATCAACAAACATGACAATTCTGGGATTTGGGCCTAAATGATAAGATGTAACAATAGGTGCCTTGTCAATAATTTCTACCTGGTAGAATTTGGGACTTGAATAATATTTATGGAAAGCAAACATATTTTTAAAAATATTGGTATATACTGGAACTGTAACTAATATACGGGCTACTGTTATCCGATGTTATTGAAATAACATGTGGGCACCAGCGGCTTCGCTTGCGGGTACCATACATTACTGGCAAACAGAACCTTTAAAACAAGAGCTTCGCAAAATTGGGAATCCCTTTATACCGGGTGTTTCTCAAAAGACGTCCACCCCTATAACTTTTCTGTATTTGAAAGAAAGAAAAAACTAAAAGTTTTCCTCCACAAAATTTAATAGAATATAGAAATTCTTTAGGGGTCTCTACACGTTTCGAACGTAGAAACGTTCATCATCAGGAGACAGAAAATTTATATAATGCTGATGGTATTAGCAGGAGAGAAAATTGCATAAAACCTTAATGGAGCTTTTATGGCATAGAAAAATTGAAATGTAGAAGTGACATATATAAAAAAAGGTTGAGGAGAGTTAAAACATGCTGAGCATGTGAAGAAAGTTAGTAAAGAAAGTCTAAACAACGAAATAAAATGAGGAAGAAGAAAACGGCGTTCTAAAGAGAGAGGATTTTTTAAATTTTTTGTAAAGATTGTTAAAGAATGGTTTTTGGGGTACTGGGGGTTGAAGCCCAGTAACCCCTGTATTTATAGATATTAAAATGAAATTTTGTTTTCTTGAAGTTTACTCCATATATTTTTCCAAATGGAACGATGGTAGGTCACTATAGGCTAGGATATATTTAAGACGAGCATTTTTTTCCAACAACAATTTGATACCATACACTCCTATGCTATTTTAAAATTGACACGAAAAAATTTGCCATCGCAAATTTAAAAGCGTTATGTTTTATTGTCGTATTTTCTAAACAAATATAAAGGCGGCTTTGAGAAACAATGGAATGGTTTTAAATTAAAATTGTAAAGTCATTTGTTTATTAAACTTACATTGTAAATCAGATAAAATGGTTAGTTTTACTAGAAATTAACAAATTGATATGCTCCTAATTTTTGGAGTAACCAGAAAAATTCTTTTGAAGCCGCAAGATTGTATGTATTGTATGTTTTAAAAACTAATGATATTACAACTTTAAATTAAAGCCATATTGCTTTTCAAAACCATTCCATTGTTTCTCAAAGCCGCCATTATACTTCTTTAGAAAAGAGAGGGCGGCAATAATGCATGACGCTTTTAAATTTGCGATTGGGATTTAAGGCAAATATTTCAGTGCCAATTATTTTAAAATAGCATAGGAGTGTATGATGTTGGAAAAAAATGCTCGTTTTAAATATCCTAGTAAACCACCATCGTTCCATTTGGAAAAATGGAGTAAACGTCAAGAAAACAAAATTTCATTTTTTAAACGCTTGTGAAACTTACAAAGTCAATTATTGACATAATTTTAATGTTCATATACTACTTGACTATAAATTAACACATTTAATTCATTTGTACCACTGTAGCGTAAAAATGTTATAACACGTCAAAGAATGACAAGTGAGGAGTCATTTCACTCACAATGTTATGCTGAACCCAAATAAGTAAAAATATACAAGATGTCCCATTTAAAACACCAAAGTCAAGGTCACTTCCGGTCAAACCGGAAGTGCTAACAAATTGAAAATTATGCCAATAAATGCAGACTCATCACGTATGCATAATTTAAAAATTTCATTTCAATATCTATAAATATAAAAAAGTTATAGGGGTGAACGTCTTTTGAGAAATACCCGGTAGGTAAAATACAGGAATATTAACTTAATTAAATATACATAGGTATTATACTTATACTATACAATGACATGTCATTTCATTTACGATAGAGAAACGATAGGCAGTCACGAAAATTTATACCCAAGACTATAAACTATTTTTTTTTTAATCCAATTAACACCTTTGCACCAGTTCGCGTACCTCACGAATACCGTCGGCAAAAACAAAAGTGAAAAAACAATAGAGAAGCGAAAACAAAAGCATAAGCAGCCCGTTTGGCCAGCCGCGCCGCCGAGATGCCGCGCGATCGAACCTCGTTTGTTTCCAGCCAAAACAAAAGACGGTAAGGGACATTTGAATGGCTTTACTCGTCGAATTATCGAAAATAATGCGATAATATAGTGAGGTCTTTGAAAAACGCCGACCCTATGGGAGGTAAAGTTGTTAATGGATGTTAAATCGTGGCAGGGGGGGATACCTAAACAGAAAAGGTAATGGTTTATTATTGGTCAGTTTTAATTGGCGGTGCTGACGTTGTTTGTTTTTGTACCATTGTAACCACTGTTTTACTTGTTAAACGACCCTAATTGATAGTTTGATTGATAATCCAGGACCAATGTAGCTATTATTCATCATTATCACCAAAATCGGGAGAGGAGTACCCGATCTAGCATTAAAAAACAAAAAATTGTAGTATGTAAATGTATTATTATGGCTAGAATCGTATCAGTATGGTATTCGCGGAAACGTTTATAAATGGTTTAAAAATTATTTAAGTAACAACTCCCAAAAAAGAAAAATATCAAAAACATAACTCAAATAAAAAAATAAATAATATAGGAGTTCCTCAAGGCAGTATACTAGGCAGGGTTGCAAAAAATCACGATTTTTTTGAAAAAATCAGATTTTTTGATTAAATCATGATTTTTTTGATTTTTATCAATATACAAGGTGTCCCAAGGTTAAGTGGCCAAACGTTCAGGATCGCTTGTTTAGGTAAAAATAAGATTTTTTTTCTATAAGCATGTGGCCTAACATGCTTCGTTTTCTAGATACAGGGTGTCAAAGTTAAAAAAAAAAAAATTTTTTTTTATTAATTACTCAAAAACGTTTTTGCCGATTTTGATAAAACTTGGCACTTTTATTTGCGGTAAAAAGGTTCTTACTTTAATGTAATTAGAATAGACATGTTAATTTCATTGGCGTCCCAAAGGGTAATCCGATTGAAATTAAAGGGAAAAAACATTGTACGCCACTGCTTTTTTATATGTTTAGTATTTTTTTTAGATTAAGCAATTAATAGTTCATTTTTTTCGCCACCTCAACTTTTTCGTAGCATGGTTCGTTTATGAGAAAAAATTTTAAAACCGTTTCCTTGCATGTCCCTCAACCCCCTAAAACAATTAAAAATCCGAGCAAAACTCCTTAAAATTTACTAAAATGTGTACTACTTTTTTACGTTGGACTGATGACGATTAGTTATGTTTTTACCCTTATATAATGTTTGTAAACACTTAGTTTTAATTAAACTATCTTCTTTTTTTTGAATTTTCTGATGGATTTGCTTCGGCGACTTGTTTTTACAGAAATTTATAATTTGATTTAAATCATGATTAAAATTGAAAAAATGAGTTGATTTAAATCGTCGCAACCCTGATACTAGGTCCAATATTATTAATTTTTTATGCATCAATTATATGCCCTTAGTTTTAAAAATGTGTAAGTTACAAATGTTTGCTCATGACACCTTAATTTACATTAATGTTTTAAATATTTTCGATGGTCTAAATACTCTAAATTCTGGGATAAATATATTCTTAAATTGGCTAAAAGTAAATAAATTAAAATTAAATATTTCAAGTATGGTTATGAATAATAATTTAAATTGTCAAAATATGAATGTTGTAATTGATAGTGAAAAATTGGAATTAGTAAACAGTTTTAAATATATTTAGGGACAATCATTGATTCAAAATTAAAATTTTTTTGAAAGTATCATATCGAAGATTGCCGAAAAGGTCATTTTAAAAGAATCAGTTCTAGTTTAAGTCTGTATTTAATACTATTATTTTACCACATTTTCTTTATTGTTCTTCCATTTTATACTGTGCTAGTGAGGAAATATTTGATAAATTAGACATTTTACAAAATAAGGCAATGCCGGTTATTTTAAATTGTGACAAATACACAAAATAAATGTGATGTTAAAAAATTTAGATTGGTTGAATGTCAGAAATTTAATTTTTTATTTAGTATGTATCTTTATACATAAAATTAAAATTAATTTATTGCCTGATTGTTTAAAAAAATGTTGTTCTTTTAATTATGACCATCACAATTATAGAACAAGAACTAATCAACATTTTTATGTGGATGGAGTGTCTAAAACATTAGCTTATGTATATTCTTTATAAAGGTTTGATAGAATATAACAATTTGAAAATTCTATTAAATCTCAAACATCATTAAAACTATTTAAAAAAAACTTTAAAATTACATTTAATTATAAAACAAAACGATACGTAATAGTTGATACAATTTGCAAAATGTTTAACTTTTCTGTCTGTTTTTGTTAAAAGAAGGTTGCGTTTTAAGATTTAAAATTGAATCTATAAAAATGTGTTAAAAAATGTATAAAAAATATTTAATTGTAGCTTTTTGCTAAATAAAACATGTTACTACTAGGGTTGTGGATTTGACCGGTCAATTTGTTTTTGGTCAATTGACTGAAATAAATTAAAATTTTAAAATGCAGTCGATGAACCTAACTATACTTGCCAAATTTATTATTTTGTATTTTGGAAAAAATTAATTTTTTATAACAAGTTTTGCTTGTTCTGAAAAGTCTATTGCCATACCTAAATTTTATACAGGGTGGTCAAATGGATGATATAGTTAGGTCCATCCAGGTACACATTCTATAAGTGTATATCTCAATAGTTTATTTTTATATAACCATGAAAACATAAAAACATGAACACTTAAAATAAAATATCAGACTCGGGTAATTAGGTAGCTGAATTATTACGAGCAGTAAAGTATGTAGCCAATGGTAAATTTTCATCTTGGGTTTGTTCGTTTGTTTGTTTTCTTAAATAACGGCGCAATAACGATACACTAAACATTATCCTGGGTGGTAGGAGGTAATCTGGACAGATCACAAATGCATAAATAATAAAATAAAATTGATATATTTTCACCGAATTTGACCGGTCAAATTCGTCATGGTCAATTGACCATGCCCAACTCTAGTTACTACTACTACTACTAGGTACTTACCAAGCATTAGCAGCCATTCCAAAATAGTACAGCAACAGGAAAACGAAGGCGCAAATGACGTTCGGCAGCCCGTCTTCCGAATTCGATCCCATGGTGTCGGGGGCTCCGCACGCAGCTCCAGATCGACCGGTAAAAGTCCTCAGGGTCCAACCAGCTCCGACTAGACAGTAGCAGAGAGCCAGACCGACCAGAGGGAAGGCTCGCACCCGACCTCCCCCTAGGAGCAGGGTCAAGACCGAGCCTAGACTAGCCGAGAGACACGCGAGTGCCCAAACTGTAATCCACACCTGCAAAAAGTTACAATTTTGGTACGGATTTATGTTACTCAAACTGTTTCGCTGCTGAAAATGTTGGAAAAGTGTGTGGAAAGATTTTTCCCATACCATGGGCTATTAAAGTTCAGTGGCGGCTCGCTTTATCCGAAATTTGACTTGGGCATCAAGTTCTGCTTCGTTCGAGATAAAAATTAAGCAAAAAAATAGTAGCCCCGTGATTCGCATTACTTATCTGTCGAATTTTAATTTTTTCCGAAAAATAATTCAAAAGTGGGGTTATTTCTGAAATATCGAAAAAGTTATTAGTATTAGAAAAAGTTTTTTTTTAATGCAGTGCTTAGCCCACATGCAAATTTCAACTGCATAAGATAATTTTGATTTTTTACCCACCACTAAAATGTATTTTCCACTTAATGAACACTTTACTGCGAGCTTTACTGATGACACTGTGTTATTTTTTTGTCTTAATATTAAGGTGTATTACTTTCAAACACAAACTACGTTTTCAAAAATACTTATTTTATGAAGTTACCTTATACAGGGTCAAAAACAAATAAACTTTGCATCACCTGCGACCAAATTTTACTAGCCCAATTTTGATTTTGTAGAAAAACACACATTTAATATGGCGCCACTTTAAAGAAAATGTATCTAAATAAAGCATTGTCAAAACTAAGAAGTTTGATGTAGGTTGCGTTGAGTCTTATTTTCCAAAAGTGGTGCAATTTACGAAATATTGGTAAAAAATCCAAATTATTTTATGCAGCTGAAATTTAGCATGTGGGCTAGAATAGAAACTGCACTAAAAAAACTTTTTCTAATAACTTTTTTCGATACTTTCAAAAATAATCCCACTTTTGAATTATTTTTTGACAAAAATTAAAATTTGACAGATAATGCGAATCACTTTACTACTATTTTTTTGCTTAATTTTCATCTCGATCGAAGCAGAACTTAATGCCAAAGTCAAATTTCGAATAAAGCTATTAATAAAAAAAATTCCATATGATCCCAAATATTGCTAAATTTAGTCAATATTTGTATAATTTTATTTCAGACATAGGTTTTTAAATCGGGTAACTGTAGTAATGGGCAAATACCCGGTAAATATATTTTGGGTAAATACCCGGACCCTTAATGGATATATAAATAGATTTAAGGTTTTTTATATATTTTATTGGAAATGTAAATTAGTAAAATCCTTTAAGTCGTATTTAAAATCAAATAAAACAACACATCAATAAAAAATAATAAAAACATAACATTAACATTACTAGGAAGCTAATAATATGAGTTAAACAAAATAAAAGAAAAACAGTGAAATTTTTTAACATGTAAAAACATAATCTCGATTCTCTAGACTACGACTAGCAGAGATAATACTTATAGGATAGGAGTAGACCAAATAAATACTTATATAAAAAATATTAAAATGAAAAAACAGTATAATAATCTGCATAAATTATGTTGTTTCTTTATTTTAAGGAAAAAACCCAATCTTCCCACGGGTAAATATCTTTCGGGTAAATACCCGGTATTTACCGGGTATTTATGAATTACCCATCGGGTAAATACCCATCGGGTAAATACCCACGGCCCATCACTAGGTAACTGCACCCTTAGGTTCTTAATTTTCATTTTTGTTTCAAGCACATTGTATAAAATAGATTGTACATTTAAAAACTTTTAAACTATAAAAAGTTAGAAACAATGACTGTGTTGTTGACGAGCCCGAACAAAGTAAAACAACGCATTCGCGACATACGAACCAACATCTGAATCGCGCCACCGCATGACCAAACCCGGAATGCGTACAACTGACTGAAAGATTTCCATTGGTGGGAGATTTGGGCGCCTGGCTCTTAAAAAGTTAGGTAACTGCCTATTATTGGCGACAGGTACCTAGGGTAATAAAACTGTGGCTCTACCTGATGGACCGCCACTGTTTTTTTCCAACAACACGCAAATATAAAATTGTAAAATAATATAAAATATCATTTTTCTTAGGTACTTACTTACTATTAAAAAAATGTCAATAAAACTCCTAAAATACCAAAGCTATCTAAGTATAAAGATGATAAAATAAAAAAGGTACACTAGACTTAGAAGTACCTAAACAAGCTATTATATAGTTATATTATGGTAAAATAAAATATTATGATGGATCTTGGTACAAATAATGTTCCATACAGTACTTGTGTAGAAGTACAAAAATCTACTCCCTGACATGTTTTTAAAACAACACAAACAGGTCCTATGCATTACTTACATTGTAATTGCTTACAATGAAAATAATAAATTGGAAGCGCAAGCCTAGGTGATTCTTTTGGTATGGAATATTTTGAAAGCTTGATTAAAGTCTGGGAAAAAGAAATAAAAATAATTCTACACTGGTTGCAAAGACGCACAGCTGTTTTGTTTACTGAAGGATGTTGGCTTGTTTAAAATTAAAACAGTCTGTAAAAATAAAGAAACTAAAAACTAAATATTATGAATGAAATTGAAACCAGATTAAGATAATCACAGGCATAATGCATAGCATAGCAATTGATTGTAAGAATTATTTACCAAGACGTACCCATGTTCTGTGAACGAACAAACAAAAGAGTAATGAACGTAGATCTTAAAAAGTTACCGAATTTTTTGAAAATTATCTTTCAAACTAACCTCTGCAATTTTTTTCTCAGACTCATCGAACATGCCATTTCCTAAACAATTTGTCGCTCCGCAACCGGGAATCCCACTTCTGATACTGTGAGGTGAACACTCGAACTTCCTGACAGCAGGATCGACGGGGGCTCTGATGTCAACCTTATCTTTGGGACCTTCCATACACATGTGTTCGCGATTATTTTCCACAGGGAATCGAGAGCAGTTAAGAGCATCCGGCCATGGAAAACCAAAACCCTGGAAACAATATTGAACGTATAATATTATAAAATGCTGAAATTTAATGTTAATAATTTTTTTAAAGTTCCGTTAAACCAAGCAATATACACAGAGAATTGAAAGTAAACACTGTATGCTCGATATAGGTTATGTTAGGGGTATGTACCCATACTCAAATTATCAAAATCCTTTAATTTCAAGGCAAAGAATGTGTGGTTAATTTTTTAAACTTATTTTGAGTTATTTACAAACAAAATAAAGGACTATTAAACTAAAACCCACCTGTAAAACAGGATAGCACCTCGATCTAACACTTTCACACAATCCTCTGCAAGGTCCTATGGGATTAGCGACTTTTTCCGTACACATGGGCACATACACTGAACACAAAAACAGTTTCAGCTGCTGACTACAACCGTACTGGATTAATGGGGAAAAGGACTTTAAATTATAATCAGCTTCCGACTGAACATCATTGCCACCCAAATTGGGCATACCAGTCATGTTATAGCCGAGTCCTGTGCACATTTCCACGCGGATAGGTTCACAAGTTCTTAACAAAGGTTCGGCCAAAGAGGCTTCATTGAAAAACACCGAGAAAATCGAGAAAATTAAGGAAAACCCGACGAGAGTCATGGTTGACGGTACACCAAAACGCGTACTTACGGAACAGCTACACGCTAAGCTCACTGCGACCCGAGTGAAGCACGCTTTTGTTTTGCGGTTTCTTGGGTGATCGGATGAGAAGCGAAGGAATGTGGATGCTGGCAGTGTTGTCACGTTCTGAGCAGTTTCTGAAATAAAAAACCTAACTGGTCAAGTGCAAACTAATGTAATAAAGGGGTGTCAAATTTAGGGGCTTCCGCACGTAAACAAAGCCAACCAGACGTAGTAAAAAAACTAACAAGCCAAACCCGAACAAACCCGGCGTACCTAACCTCGAGCCAAATATTGGTTGGTTTAAGAATTTGCCAAAAACTTGGGTAGGTGTCATTTTCGACACAATTTCTTGATCAACAATTTGAAAAGTTTTCGGTGCCAGGCATTGTTTCTAGCACACACACAATTCACTTAACTACACAAAACAGAAGTATAGAAAAACTAGAAATCCGAAATATATGCGAAGTTGTTCGGGAAGTAGATATTTTTGCGTTGCTGTTGGAAACAGAATGAGAAAACAAGTACCCAATAGCATAGAATAAAAAAAATCCACAGAGAAAATGGCGCCAACAAAATTGGCGCCGAGCCGGTTCTGGAGTGTATTTATACCGGGTGTCCACGGAATAACATTTGGGGGATTTGTATACGACATAAAACTGCATTTTTTTACAGGAGACTCAACATTATGAAACTTCCGGTTTAACCGGAAGTGACATAAACTTTCGATTTTTAAATGGGCACCTGGTATATTTTTCCTTTTTTTTTTTACTCCATATGACATTCTAAATATAACGATGTGTCACTTGTCACTTTTTGTCACCAAGAAAATATTTTTTTTCCAAATTTATTATTTTATCTAGAGGGCTATGAATACCTTAAAATCACTTATTTCAGTTCTTTAATCTTGGGAAAAATACAATTTTACTATTTTTGGTCCAATGCTATGTGCTACGTAAAATTTAATCTTTAAACTTGTATAACTTATTTCTTTTAAATTTTTAATTAAGAAAAAAGAGGATTTTATTACGATTATTTTGATACCATACACTATTAGGTTTTAGAAAAGCTGCCCTTAAAAAACTTTAAAAAGTTAACTTAGAACTTTTCTAAAATGAAGCATCCTTTGGGAATAAATTTAGATATAAATGCATCAAGTAGCCTGTGACCAGCAAAACTGATAAAACAAAATCATGCCTTGAAGAAAATTGACATGCCGACAGCTTCTGCCAAAGTAAATTAGTTTGTTGTTTAAATAACATGGAAAATAATAGTTTTACAAGGAGTGAAAAAGTTGATATGTTATTATTGTCAGGCTCATTTCGCATTTTCGGAACCAGTTTTGGGTACCTAATAGTGCCGGGTGGGATGACGCCGATTAAAATAGCTTTTGTGCGTAAAGTCCTGCAGCATGGGTTGAATTATTTCTACATTCTCTAACCACTAATAACATATCAAATTTTTCACTTCTTGTAAAACTATTATTTTCCATGCTTTTTAAAAAACTAATTTACTTTGGTAGAAGCTGTTGGCATTTCAATTTTTTTCAAGGCATGATTTTGTTTTATCAGTTTTTCTGGTCACAGGCTACTTGATGCATTTAATTTTTAATGGCAGCTTTTCTAAAACCTAATAGTGTATACTGTATAGTATCAAAATAATCGTAATAAAATCCTCTTTTTTCTTAACCCGACGAGCCACCATGTTGCCATTTAAAAAAATGAATTATACAAGTTTTAAGATTAAATTTTACGTAGCACATAGCATTGGACCAAAAATAGTAAAATGGGTATTTTTCCCAAGATTAAAGAACTGAAATAAGTGATTTTAAGGTATTCATAGCCCTCTAGATAAAACAATAAATTTGAAAAAAAAATATTTTCTTGGCGACAAAAAGTGACAAGTGAAACATCGTTGTATTTAGAATGGCATATGGAGTCAAAAAAAGTAAAAATATACCAGGTGTCCCATTTAAAAAACGAAAATTTATGTCACTTCCGGTAAAACCGAAAGTTCCATAATGTTGAGTTACCTGTCAAAAAATGCAGTTTTATGTCGTATACAAATCGCCCGAATTTTATTTCATTATCTTGAAAAACAAAAAAGTTAGAGGGGCGAGCCACCTTCTGTGGACACCCGGTATGTCATTAAAAAAAACCTAATAAGAAGAGGGTTGTACACATCTGGAGGCGTTTAAGTCTCTTGGAAATGATATACAGTATGTCTCTGTAAGCTTGCATCATATGGAAAACTTTTTTATTATTCATTTTACGAAAAAAAGTTATTCCTTATAAAAAGCTCTGCATGGCCTAAAACCTAAAATGCAACTATCAAATATCGAAATTTTCCAGTCATATACGAGGTTTGTCAAAAAATGTGAATTTTTCCCAAGAATGTAAATTTTTCCCAAGAGTAAAGTACCTTTATTTTTGACATTATCAAAAATTGTTATTAAAAAAAGTTGATCAGAACTAAAAACCACGTCTAAATGTGCAATAACACGCATTAAATTAATTAAATAATTAAAAAATTAAATGATTAATAATAAATTAATAAAATAATTTTTCAACATAAATGCGAAAAATTGCAAATTTAGACGTGGTTTTTAGTTCTGATCAACTTTTTTTAATAACAATTTTTGATAATGTCAAAAATAAAGGTACTTTACTCTTGGGAAAAATTTACATTCTTGGGAAAAATTCACATTTTTTGACAAACCTCGTATATGACTGGAAAATTTCGATATTTGATAGTTGCATTTTAGGTTTTACGCCATGCAGAGCTTTTTATGAGGAATAACTTTTTTTCGTATAATGAATAATAAAAAAGTTTTCCATATGATGCAAACTTACGGAGACATACTGTATATTGGGCTAAGTATTTAATTTGTACTTACTTTTATAGGAATCACATCGGCAACATCGCTCAGAATGCACTCTTCCGAAAGCTCCAAGACGAGCCCGAGTAGTACCGATTTATTCAAATAAGCGTACTGAAAACTGAAAGCTTGTTATGGTAAAAAGCTGTCGAGTTTTACGGAGCTTTTTTTTAATCTTTTCTCGTTTTAGTTGGGTAATATAATTTCGACGTACCTAATGCAGCACATGCCTTTTCTTCAGACTGCGTTCGTTATTTAAACTAAATTTTTGGGGGACTCGACATGGCGTTTTATATTCATTTATGAGACCTTTCGGGATTGTTTATACCTATATTTACCTTTGTAGCGGTAAAAGTTCAGTTGCCTACATTTTATCATAATTTATAAACGCTCTATCTCTATGTAGGTAGAGCTTTGTCGACGAAGCGACCGACGGGGGAGATTAGATAAATCATACAACAAATTGTTATCAGGTCAATGGCGTATCTAGGGGAAGGGGGGTCGATCGAAGGTATCGATTTCTTCGTATTTTATACTAAATTCGTTGACATTAAAGTCAAAATGTCGTCATGTAAGTCCAAATATTCGAGATTAAAGTCCAAATACCCGAGATTAAAGTCGAAATTTTGACATTTAAGTCCAAATATTTGAGACTAAAGTCGAAATTTCGATAATAAAGTCCAAATATCTGAGATTAAAGTCGAAATTTCGACATTAAAGTTGAAATTCGCCACTATAATAATAATAAAAGTTTATTCAAATATTTTTTTGACATTTAATGCTAATATATAATTTTTTTTGTATAAACTATCAACTCCGAACTCAGAAGTAAAATACTTGCTTTGAGTTAAATCATATAATAAGCATTTTTTTTCACGAATATATTTTATAATTCAGGCACAACTAGATTATAAATAATATAAAACTAATATGACAATATTTTATTGGTATATTTTGTATCACTATAGTATACGAAGATACAATACGTTATGTATATAATATATATATTTATTTATTTTATTCATTATAGTTTGGTATATTTATTATTTATTTATGACGTTCTTGAATATATCTCTTGGATTGGATAATATCCAATTTTTAATTTTATTTCTATTATTATTTAATGATTTAATTATTTTAATTGACTGTGGTAGCATATCAAAAATATATGGATTGATGTTTAAAAAAAAATTTGTGTGCTATTGATTTGTTTACTCTATTTTTATAATAATATGTAATAGTATTTTTATGATAAGTTTCATGTGTGTGATTAATATAATTTATTTTATTTATTTAGTTTAAAAATATATATGTATTAACATGTTGTAAGAAAATATTTGTTTAATATCCATTTTCTTGCTATCTGTAAATAGTAAGTCAGAAGAATATTGGTGGTCTTTTTCTTAAATAATTTTCAAAATGTATGTTTGAATAGTTTCAATATTATTAATAAAATTTCATAAATTTATTTTCAGCCAATTAGAAGGCTCCTTTTTGTTTACGTTGCTTATAGCAACGGGAGACTATCGCGATAGTCTATAGCCTATTAACCTAATAAAATTAATAGGTAATTATATACCTCAATCCGATTCTGACCAATTAAACGCTGTTTTGCGACCAATCAGATGCATATTATACTGAATATACCCCGCATAAGTGGATATACCCCGGGCTACCTGCCACAACAATGCCAATGCATAACAACATCATAACAAGTTTAAAATATTTGATGGTTGCTATAGACCGTTTCTATAATAACAAAAATCCCTTTCAACAAATCAAGTTTTTGATGTTGTCAGATTCATGTCATATTTTTTTAAAAATGGAATCTTGCCGATTCGGTAATGTTTCAGTCGAAAATATAAGAAAAAACGCTGAAAAGACTATCCCAGAAAATACAACAAAAACAAAAAAGTATATATGGACCCAATTCGAGAAATTCTGCGAAACACGGCAGTATATATTGACCAAAAATACAACTATAATACAGCTTGCCGCTATATTGGAAGACTGGAGTTTTAATATGAAGAAAAAAGATGGTTCTGACTACAAGGAAGGGGTTATCAAGACAATGTGGAACCAAACAGCCCAACTGCTTCAAGAAAGGTACTTCAATAAATACAACATTAAATTTGATCCTTTTAAATATCCTGAATTCCAAAAAGCACGTATGGCTAGAAATTCTAAAAGAAAACTGCTTCAGGCTGATCCAAAAAATCACCGGAAAAGTGCAAGAGCACTAACCTACGACGAGTACAAAAAGATGGTAAAAATTTTTGAAGAAAATAACCCCGAGGATTTACAGAAAAAGTTCTATCAAATAGCGACTGTGGAATTAGCATGGAGAGGAGGAGAAGCCGAGACATGCCTAAATACGTATTTCAGAGAAGAATATTATAGCGATGGTACAAAAAGTAATAGAATGGAATATAACCCAATATTTTCAAAAACATCCCAAGGCGGAGACAAGAAGCTTTCAAATTCAAAATGGTTAGTGGCAAACACAAAAGATGCCGATTTATGTCCAGTTCGCCTTTACAGAAAACTAATTTCAAAAAGAGGGCAAAATATAACTACCCAAAGACTATTCCTGACAGTAAATCCAAATTGGAAAATGGGAAATTGGTACAAAAACTGTCCCATTGGAAAAAATACTCTTTCTAATTGGACAAAACAAGCAGCACAAAAAATTGGACTAGATACTGAGAAAGAAAAAATCACAAACCATTCCAATCGAGCCACAGCTGTCTCTACATTAAGCAAAGCAGGTGTGAGCGAACAAACTCTTATAAAAATAACTGGACATAGTAGTGCTGCATCCATAAAGCCATACTTGCAGATGGACAAAACTCATCACGAAAACACTATTCAAGGTTTAAGAGGTCACCCTCCAACTAATGGGTTGGACCAACACGAAGCTCCAATCTCTTGCAGCTCGAAGAGCTTCCAGCAACACCAGCAAGCCACTACTGTTTATTATAATAACTGTGTGTTTAACAATGATACTTATAACTAATTTTCTGTTAGTTTTATTACTTTGTCAATTGTTTAGGTTTTGTTTCGTTTTGTCCGTTTTTCTAGTAGCTACATAAATCATTTTAAAAATCTTGCATTTCGTTGTATTTTTTCTTTTTTTTTGGTATATAATCTCAACATATACCACTCGAGGTACATATTTTATTTTAGAATATTCACCTCTTGTGATATAACTTATGATAATTTTTCTTAGGTATGCTACTACTACTTAATTTTAATTCAAATGTCAAGTCATTTCGAAGTGACAGGTGAGACAAAACAGCGAAATCCAAGGTCTTTATAGTTTTAAATTCATATATAACTTTAAAAAACATATTTCCGATGAGTTTAGTTTAATATGACGCACTGTATTTTTACAATAGAAGTTGATGTTACTTGTTAGTTACTAAGGTTTGTTACTAAAATTTCAGGAACAATATAAGAAACTCCAATTTGATGAAATTTTCTTACCGAATTTCCCACGCAGCAGAATTAATTCCCGATAATTCTTTTATCGGCTTCACTCATGTTTGTTGATGGAAAATTTCCCTCGTCTTAGACTCGGGATAACTTTCTATCAACAAGGCCATTCGTGACCTTAAAAAAAATGATCGGTAATAATTCTGCTGCTAGAGAGATTATAAGTGATAATTCTTATTTATGCCTCCCCATCCTAGTATTCCATAATTTAAATGGGTTTGTAATAAACAATGATACAATATTTCTAAGTCTTTTATATTTAAAAATTGTTTAAGGTGTTTTAATTTTGGTATAAGAATTCCTAGTTTTTTTACAATGTAGTCACTATGTAAATCCCATTTTAAATGGGGGTAAAAATTATTCCTGGATATTTAATATTTTCACCTTCCTTTATATTAATATTATTAAATAAGTATATCTAATAATAAAGTCACCACGCCAAAATTGATGATTCCTTCGGGAATAAAGAATTTTAGATATTCCTTCTTAAAGTGCTATTTTTCAATAGGTACAAATAATTAAGTAACTGTGTCACACAAGCAATGTTTAAACCTTTATCCATCCAGTGATATCAAATTTATACCTGTTTATTTAACTTTTACTGGTGATATTTAGTGACAGCCGAACGCCTGCAGCGATTATATAAGTCAAACGTACAAAAATTACTTTATTATTTCTAAATACAGTGGCGCACCCAAGGGGGAGGGGGCCAAGGGGGTCTTGGCCCCCCCCCAAAATCCCCAATGAAATGAAAAATTATGAAAGAGGATACGTATTTTAAAAAGTCAATTTTCTTAGATTTACCTCACGGGCCTCGTTTGAGGGGGGCCAGGTGGGGCATTTGCCCCACCCCTTCCTCTGGATTGACTTATTGACAAAAGTTGACTTATTGAGGTTTAATATGGTTTGATTGAATGTATGAATTTATTATTTCGAGTTTTCCTTTATATTTTTGTTATTATTTTGGGGTAGTAAAGACTTATTTTAATAAAAATAAACAGTTTTAATGCCAAAACGACTATGAATGTTTGAGAAACAATTTTAGCTCATTAAGTATTAAGCAAAAAATTTAAATTAAAATTAAGGGAAGACCTAAACTCTCGAAATTAACTTGATACATACCACAAAGTGTAAATCTAGGGACTTTATTGTTATTGATAAGTTTGCTGCAAATAAAAACAGATGAATGAACTTTACTTTTAAACAATGTACCCAGTAATGAAAAATAAATTAGCCTTTTTATTTTTTATCTTATTTCATTTTCAATAGAATAAGAAGGAAATCATAAATTTTTAAAATATTTCTATAATAATTATTGACCAAATTTGGGCGTAGTTTTAAAAAAATTTCGCCTGCGGCGCATTTTGCCTACAGCAAGCTTTTAGTACACCCCCAAGCTAACAAGTCACAAGCCGCCAATGCCCCCCCCCCCAAGAAACCGTTTAACGACTCCCATGACTAGGCTATTGCGATCTTCCCTGCAAGAGTACCTGTTAAAAAAGCTCCAAAGTTCTAGAAAAATGCGTAACTTAAAAGTTTATTAAAAAATTTGCTTCCAGCACTGGTTGGCGGGCCCCCCCTAACATAAAATCCTGGGTGCGCCGCTGTCTAAATAAATAAATATATCTTGAAATAAATTCGATAGGTTTACAGGGGTTCATGGTAGAAGAAAATTAAGTGTTGTACATATCATTGAAATTGAACGCCCTGTATATACGTATTCGCCTCATATTTTATCACAAAATATTTACTTTAATTTTGATAAAATAGTCTTTATATTTACACACTCATTCTTATTCTATTTTTAATATCTTTGATAAAACTCGTTGTACCGCACTTCGTATTTGAAGTATCAATCCAGGTACGGTGCGCATTAAAGAGCTCTTTGTGGTACTACCGAAACTTTTCGGAGCGAAAGAAATTTTAATCTGTTTTCGTACCCAAACATAAAAGGCACACAATAAAATTATAAAAAAATATGTATGGGATTATCTACCGCAACTTATTTTCCCATATTTTCTAAAATAAATACAGCGGCTCTTTACATAATTTTAAATCAGTGGCAGTTCTATAGATAATAGCAGTGGGGGACATTGATTGCTCCTTCAAATTTTGCTGCCAGCTTTGCTTTTCATAGGTATTTTATTTCATAATTAATTTTATTTTTTCATATCCTGAGAATTTACTTCGTTAAGTGAAGAAGAATTATGCGTAAAAGCGCGGAACTTACAAACGATATACCATAAAGACTTGTCCATTGACTTTCCTAGTCAAATTTTAAGCCTCAGAAAGGGACATGAAGATAGCAAAATTAAAAACTTGCGGATCATTTACTAATAAAAAATCAATATGTTCTTCAAATTTTCCAGATGTATCTTAGTGCAGTGTTATTTCTAACTTTACTATATCGTAGTTAGTGTGGCATCAGCGGAACGATCTTTTTCCAAACTTAAAATAGTAAAAACTCATTTACCTAACACCATGGGACAACAACGCCTTTCGGATTTATCCTTAATCAGTATCGGACACGAGTTTGTTGAAATATTAAATATCGACGAAATTATAAACGATTTTGCAAAAAAAAAAATCTCGACGATCTGGTAATTTTGTATAATACCTTATATAGTACTTACTGACATAATGTTTGCGCAGACTTGTTAAGTGTTTATGTGTTTTACTGTTTTCCGTCTTTTGGATTCTATGAGGCTCGATCACTGCTACCCCCGTTACTACCAGACACGTTAAGCAACATTATAAGTGGTGTTTTAAAATTTTGATTTTGCATCACGTTTGCTGGAATATTACGTATAATGACTTAATAACTATCTATGTTATGTCTAGCAGTCTACCTAGGATTATAAAATAAATTCGAATTGTTCGCTGTTTTAATAGTAGGTACTTAACACATAATGTGGGTTTAACCCAAATTAAATTATTACACCATTATCGAATTTAAAAATTCATAAACCTGAACCTAATAGTAATGAAAATAAGAATTATCATTTTCCATTCGTTATAGAGAGGCAGTGGCGTAGCGTGCAGGGGGCCGACCGCCCCCCCCCCGCCATTTGAGCCCTTTTCCAAACGACGCCCCCTTCTCACTCTCCCAGTAGTTTCGCAGTTCAATTTCACTTCACATGATAATTGATAATATTGTTTACCTATCGCAGCAAGAGGAAATTTACTATGTTTATAAATATAAATAATAAATATATAACAAAATAACCCTCATTATTTATTACTATTATTATAATTTAGTTCTTTGTTTCTGTTTATATTATAGGATGACCATTATCAGAAGAATATTGGCAAGTATGATATTTTGCGAAGCTCTCTTTCTCTTTGTTTTTAAAGTATTTTATAAGTTTTAACTAGGGTATTATTTGTTTATAACTTTTAGAGTAAAGAAACAGATAAAATAAATCTGTTACCTACCTTATTTATTTTATTTTCACTACTTGATTTAATTTATAATAAAAATATTTTGCCACGACCAATAATTTGTATTCTTTCAGTTACTTTTCTTTAACAATTAAAAATTGCTTGAAATCTCTAATTCACTACAGACTAAATTTTATCTTTTTAAAAGTGTGTTATTGAGAATATATGCTTATATTATTAAGAATATTAAGTAATATGCATAAAATATTTTATAGAGTTTTAACAAAATTCCCCTTGGCGTATTTATATTCTATTTTCATGTGACCATTTTAGACATGACGAAACAAAAACTTTATTACTCAAGGACTCAGGCCAAAATTTACTAAATAAACGAAATTATACAGTGAGGCGCCCTTTGAACAAGGGCGTAGATAAGGGGGTAATTACCCCCCCCCCCCTCCCCCAGGACCCATAGTGAGCCATAAAAACGAAGCACTTTTTTTTACTTGATCAATTTTTTTGTGATTTTCTTGAGGATATTGTGTATTTTATATTTTAAGGGCGTGGCATCCAAAAAATTTTCGCCTACGGCGCTATTTTTTTTACCCCCCGTTAAAAAGAAAATATCTACGCCCTTACCTTAGAAGCTTTCGCCCCCTCCGCCCCTTTGACCACGCTACGCCACTGTAGAGAGGGGGCCCCTGAAAACGGTTGCGGGGGGGGCCACTCAGTTTTCGTTACGCCACTGGATAAGAGAAAGATAGTACTGAGGCACCAGGGGCAATGGCGTAGCTAAACGGCACCCCAAGGGGTTTATTATTCAAATAAACGATTATTATATTTCCATAATTTCCTCCACTACCTGGGTGATCTCTGACTCTGACATACGACATTCCTCATCTAAAGCAAAAGAATTTCTTCTTCGTACCCGGCGTCGTATCGCGATCGCGCCTGCTTCTCCATCTTTCTGGGCATTGCAGGGGGTGCCGAGGGAAAAGGGGGTACTCGCTGGGCATCTCGGACCCATCATAGCCATAACCTATAATTTGTGTGTCAACAAAGAATAATAACCGGCCGTCCTAACGAGTTCTGGCTTATCTCGTTGTTTATTTGCAGGCCCTCGCCTTTAGGGGGCCTATTGTGCTTTGGAACAGGCCAGAACAAAGGTCATTTTAAAACGATATAAGTTTATACATAGTGCCAAATAGAACCTTTAATAGGTACCCATATTATGTTTAAAAAGTAATTTATTAGGTGCTTTCTTACATTATTTCTTTCTCTTCAGTGGCGGATTTACCGGTACGCTAAGTACGCTGCAGCGTAAGGCCCCATGTGCATGGGGCCCCGCAGGGGCCCTCCTTACATCTCAAGAATATACTCCAAATTCAAAATTTATTAAAAAAATCTGTTATTAAATTAATTAAAATCTAACCCCTAGTAATAATTATTATAAATTAAAAACCAGGAAACTATTCCCGACACACTTCAATACGCTCTTAAATCTTTGGTGTGCTCATTATGAAGCTGTTAGAACACTTAAAATTGGATACGATGATATTTGAAAAACTTTAAAACATATTTACATGGATGAAACAGAAAAAAATTATTGCAGAAACGAAGCCAAAAACTTATACAAAAAGATCATTAAATTAGAATATGCTATGTAAACATTAATTTGGGAACAAGTTCTAGAGCGCTTTAATAAGGTTTCTACCAAATTGCAATCGCCTGGTTTGGATATACAAGAAGGATACCATTTATTGGATTCTTTAAAACAATTTTTACACGACATCAGAAAAAATCTTAATCAGAAATCGATAAATTGGAAGCAAATGCTAAAGAACTAAGCGAAGATATTGAAAGTGCTTTTACTAGTAATTTAAATTACGATGATGCTATAAGGGAATTTACCGATATTAAAATTAGAAAAAAAGAGTTGTTTTTTGTGATTTTTGTTTGCTTCCTATATGTTCATATTTTATATCCTTACTACCTATAGTTTTTTACTGTTATAATTTTTTTCTGTTGTACCTTTAGTACCATATATTTTTGTAGTTTTGAAAATTCTTACTTTAATATTAGCAAAACTGGTTATTTTTGTTTTTGTATTTTTTGAGTTTTTATTTGTTTGTCTAAAAATGTTTGTATTTTATTTTCTTTATTTTGATACCACTTCGTTCTTAGCTTTTTATTTATATGATTTTGTATTTTAATATGTAGAATGTACGGTAATGTACCTGGAGTTACTTTTAAGTTATTTGATTACGAGCCAAAGTGTTTTGGTTTTGATCTCAGATATATTTTTCCTATTTACTTAATATAAAAAATTAAAATTTTGTTTCGTTTTGATTTTATTTTAATTTATCAATAAATACTAAAATGAAAGTTTTTGTTTTATTTTGTCTTTTGTATTAAAAAAAAATTGGGTAGTAATATAATAAAAAAATTAAAATAAAAAGTAGGGGATGGGGGCGAGGGGCCCCAAAAATTATGTAGCGCAGGGCCCCATAAATCGTAAATCCGCCACTGTTTCTCTTTCAAAAAAATGTCATTTATCTCCTTAGATTAGTTAGATTTTTTACAATTATTAAAAAATATACAAAAATACACAAATCTATTATATACAGAAATTACTATAAACATTTGTGTTTTTTTTTATCGTTTATTAATCTTATGCCTGTCCGAAGACAGAAGACTCTGGAGTATACTAGTACATCATAGGCCCAAAACCCGCCTTATTATAAATCGTGATGGGCCGTTAAAAGTTATGCAAATTACACAACGTATTTGTTTTATAAATCACGATTAAAATTGGTCTGCCAATTTCGAGATGAGATGTGGTGGTTAAGGGACTCGCGTTTATGTTTAAGCTGTTTTGATTAGAGGTTCAAGATCAGAATTCGTATATGCAACTTGGTATTTGGCCTTTTGGCAAAGGATATGCCTTATAATTTAACTCTTTCTTTATGGCTTACCTATACTTACCAAGCTTAGTTATTAATACGTATCGTATTTTGTATCATCGTTTAACTCACGAAACAACTCTTTTCTTAAATTATTTTACATTATTGTGAACTAGCGCACCACTCACAAAGATTGCATCGCAATCGAATGAATGGTATGGGAAATTGCATTCTGCTATATCGCTGCAAATATGCCTTCCCTATTAATTTTACATCAAAATTGTATTAGACTATTTTGAAGGTGCTTGTAGGATAGACTTGCGTACCAATTTTTATTATTTTCTTATAAGCCAACTGAAACAGATCAAAAAATTTTAAAAAATATTGTTTGAAGCAGTGGCGGATTTACTATTTATGGGGCCCTACGCTACATAACTTTTGGAGCCCCTCTCGCCCCCACCCCCTAATTTAATTTTTATTTTTTTGATATAGAACTACCCAATTTTTTTTTAATACAAAGGACAAAATAAAACAAATATTTTCATTTTAGAATTTATTGATAAATTAAAACAAAATCAAAACGAAACAATATAAAAAATATTAAGTAAATAGGAAAAATATATCTGAGATCAAAACCAAAACACTTTGGCTCGTAATCAAATAACTTACAAGTAACTCCAGGTACATCACGTCGTACATTCTGCATAATAAGATACAAAATCACATAAATAAAAAAGGAACTAAGTAGTATCAAAAATAAAGAAAATAAATTACAAAACTTTTAGACAAACAAATAAAAACTCAAAAAATACAAAAACAAAAATAACCAGTTTTGCTAATATTAAAGTAAGAATTTTCAAAACTACAAAAATATATGGTACTAAAGGTACAACAGGAAAAAATTATAACAGTAAAAAACTATAGGTAGTAAGGATATAAAATATGAACATATAGGAAGCAAACAAAAATCACAAAAACAAACTCTTTTCTAATTTTAATATCGACAAATTCCCTTATCGCATCATCGTAATTTAAATCACTTTCAATTGAAAGTGTTAGCGTAGTATAGCGTTAAAAATATTTTTAGGGCGGTGTACAAATTGGGAAATACATCTATCATTTCCTTACTATAGATGATGTTTAACATTGTTGAGCAACTCGTGTTTGTTTCAGGTTTAGATATTTTTAAATATTGTTTGAACTGCAAGGCTTCGCTAATGAGTTCTTCTTCAAGATCTTCGTTGTAATATTCTAAGAGTTTTTTAAAGCTTTCCGCATCAATATCGTCTTTTGAGATATCCGCTATATCAAATAAACATTTAAATTTAATTGTTATATCTTGATAGACAGAACTTCGGCGATGTAAGTCGTTTATCAAAAAATCCAACAGCTTGTTGTTAATCTCAACTATAAATTTTACTTTTCCAATAAACATAGACACCTCAGTTTCCTTATTATAGACAGCAATACTTTTCTTTGGCGTTTACTGGATTCAGCAAATTCTTTTTCAATACCTTCGCTTAGTTCTTTAGCATTTGCTTCCAATTTATCAGTTTCTGATTCAGATTTCTTCTGATGTCTTGTAAAAATTGTTTTAAAGAATCCAATAAATGGTATCCTTCTTGTATATCCAAAGCAGGCGATTGCAATTTGGTAGAAACCTTATTAAAGCGCTCTGGAACTTGTTCCCAAATTAATGTTTACATAGCAAATTTTAATTTAATCATCTTTTTCTATAAGTTTTTGGCTTCGTTTCTGCAATCATTCTTTTCTGTTTCATCTACGTAAATATGTTTTAAAGTTTTTAAAATATCTCGTATCCAATTTTAAGTGCTCCAACAGCTTCATAAAGAGCACACCATCTTGTTACATTTAAAAATTTAAGAGCGTATTGAAGTTTGGCGATAGTTGATACAATATTCCATCTATGAGGTGATGCGGAGAAAAAAACATAAAGGGACTGGATAATACCAAAATAATCAACGACTTCGACGTTCATACGAATTTAATAATAAAAATGGTAGGTATGGTATAGGGTACGAAGTTTTTGTATGTAATTAACTTTTAGTGTGTCGTGAATAGTTTCTTGGTTTTTAAAATGCCAGTTACTTCTGTTTGGTCTCAAGCTTTAGGTACTGATGGAATCGGATTATCTATGCTATGCCGTTGCTGTCCACATATACTACCTTTTATTTTACATATTGTCAATTCTTGCATAGAGACGTCCACATTCCCGGAAATTTGGAAAAGCTCTTTTCTTCTTCCGATTCCTAAAGTTCCTGCCCCCAATGAGATTAAGGACCTCAGACCTATAAGTATTCTTCCCACTCTGTCAAAGGTCTTGGAAAAAGTGCTGGAGAATCAGATTCGTAAGCATATCCAAACATATAATTTATTACCGACTGTCCAGTCTGGCTTTCGTAAGGATCATAGTTGCACCACAGCTCTTTTAAAGGTCACTGATGACATTCTAGTAGCAGCCGACCGTGGTGAACTTACTGCCTTGGTTCTGCTTGACTATTCTAAGGCCTTTGACAAATTAAATCATAAGCTCCTCTTGGCTATTTTAAAGTTTCTTGGTTTTGAAAACAATGCTTGCCAACTAATTGAGAGTTACCTTACCGGAAGGTCACAATCTGTTAAACTTAACTCGAATCTTTCAGGATTTATGGATGTATTATGTGGTGTTCCTCAGGGATCTATTCTTGGCCCCTTACTTTTTACTCTATATACCTCTCAACTAATTGAGAAACTGAGGTTTGCCACTGTGCACCTTTATGCGGATGATACCCAGTTATACATCTCCTTTTGCCCTGAAAACATTTTTGAGGCAATTGACAGATTAGCAGCTGACCTTGATCTTCTGTTAAGAATATCTACACAGCATTGTCTCGAACTAAATCCAAAAAAATGCCAGTTACTTCTGTTTGGTCATGCACAGAGTAGGGAGCAATATCGAAATATCCTTCGCGTTGACTTTGGTGGTCAAACCTTGTCATGTTCACCCAATGCGAGAAACCTTGGACTGCTGCTAGATGTTAACCTAAGATTTACTGAGCATATCAATAACTGCATAAAGAAAGCCTTTACCAACTTAAAGCTTATTTTTAACCAAAGGCACATTTTAAATACACACCTCAAAAAATCGTTATGTGATAGTCTGGTCTTATCACAATTTACATTCTGCGATACACTGTATGGTCCATGTCTTTTAGAAAGGGATGCCAAACGAATACAAATGATTCAAAACTGCTGTGTACGTATGATAGGGGGAATTAGAAAGTATGATAGAGGGGTGAGTGCTAAGATGAATGAGATTGGATGGTTGAATATGAGTGAAAGAAGAATGCTTCATTGCCTAGCACTGTATAACAAAATAATCGTTAAAAAATGTCCAGAATATCTATATCAAAAAATAAAATTTAGATATGACTCTCATGACCTCGACCTCAGACATAAATCCACAATTACTCCTCCGTCACACAAAACCACACTATTTGAAAGATCATTTAGTTATCAGGTGTCTTTAATATACAACAAAGTTCCAGTTAATTTAAAATCTGCGCCAATTCACACATTTAAAAATGCCATTCGTCCTCTTGTCCATCAAATATGTTCTGACATATATTAGATCAGTCCAGTTGTACTGCCTCTCAATGCCCTTCACATGCCCACGTTAAAGTTAATAGGATTTAACTGTAAAATCTGTTACTATCATTACTTATTACGTAATTTTTTCAACCTATAAGTATCATAACTACTGTCAAATATTACTACCATGTTATTAGTTATAATGTTAGGTTAAGTGAGGAAGCCTAGCTTCAACTTCGCCTTTTGTAATTTTGTCCTTAATTACAATAAAGACATTTATTATTATTATTATTATTATTATTATTATTTATGATAATTATTATTTTAATTAATTTAATAACAGATTTTTTTATATAAATTTGGAATTTGGAGTATATTCTTGAAATGTAAGGAGGGCCTCTGCTGGGCCCTCTTGCACATGGGACCCTACGCTGCAGCGTACTTATCCGCCACTTGTTTGAAGTACCTATTTTAATTCTAACCAAGTCATAAGAGCTAGGCCACCGATGTAATATGTTTTCTTTCGGTAGTTCTATTTACTCTACCTATAATATAACAAAAAGTACCGGTTCAAAACCAATATTTGTTTTTCGCAGCTCAGCTCCTTAAAGTCTAAGAACGAGAAACACATATGTGCTAATGCCTTATATTGTTCTTTGTCATTGACGTAGAATGGAGGACAATGAGGACATAATAGGAATAAATAGGTACCTATATTCTATACCTTCTCCCCAATGTAACTATTTCTTAAAATACCTACCTCTCAAATTTTACCCGCCATTGAAAAGTCCGATAAACTATATCAATTGTGACCTTTAAAACACATCCTTACGTTGTTTTTACAGTACCTACGTACCAGCGACCATGTAATAAAAAAAAATTACCCAACAAGAAAAGTACCGCACGGTGTACCGATAAAAAAACGAAAATTAAATACAAAAACGAAATCTCGCGGCATAAAATGAAATAAAAATAAAGCAAATATTTTTAAGATTGTAGATTTAAGAAAGGTTCATTTTTTTTGTTTGTTTAATTTGGTAATTGGGCGGCAGGAACAAAATTAGTAGGCAAGCGGTCTTTTGAAGAGCAGCCCAGCTTAAATAGGACTTGGTGATTTATAACAAACTTCGAGTCGTCAAGATGAAACTTCAGTTCTTTACATATTAGACCTGAAGACATGCCTTTGAGACGGCATTTTACTGCGTTAAGTACGGAACTGACGGACTGACTGATTAATTAGCGCCCAGCCTAAACCACTAATCCTAGAATCATGAAATTTCGAGGTCTTCTCCGTATAACGTAGGCATTTAATATTTTAAGATTTTTCAAAAATCAACTCCTAAGGGAGTAAAAACGGGGGTTGAACTTTATATAGGAATTTTTGTATCTCATAAACTAAAACTGGCGGAGGGCTAATTTTGGGGGGTAGAAATGTAGGGGTACGTTTCCAATGCAACCGCTGGAAAAAAAGACATAAGTAAAAAATTGTAGATAAATACTTTGCTTGAAGCAAATAAACATGGCGTTTAGGCATTTACGAAAAATTGGCCCCTAGGGGATGGAAAAGGGGGTGTAAAAGTTATAATAAAAAAAAAATTTTTGACGGACTTTCTTAAAACTCAGCATAAATACTCTAATATACACACAAAAGTCCACGGAAAGGTTTTGTTAGCGTTATTAATTAACGATCTGTAATGAAATAAATAATATATGTTTTAATAATGGTGATAAATCTTTATTTTTGGTATTATTTTCAAGCTAGCAGAGAAATTACATTTTTGTTAAAAAATAATGTAAGAATGCACCAAATAATTTTTTTTTTAAATAATATCGGTACCTATTAAATGTTCTATTGGGTAGTATATATGGTACTGCTGCTTTGTGTCGATAGCGCATTTTTGTAACCCGCTAATCATTTAATAATTTAGTAGAATAAATTGTTGTCTTCACGAATGACGTCACTACAAATGTTGCAATGAAAATTATTCTGGATTTTAGAGTAGGCGCAAGCGTCATTCATTTGTTTTCGATCGACTGCCTGGAAAAGCAGTGTAGGCGGAGGGAAAAGGGGGAACAGTTTTCACGAGCACCAGAGTTGCCAGAGTGTAAATAAAATAATTAAAACTATATTCTTACGCAAATAAATAAGCAGTAGTTATATCAGGTTCTGGTATACCTAATTTGTGTCTTTATGTCCAGTGGGGCAGAAGGCTCTAGATATTTAATTTCATCATGGTAAATACTTTTACCTTTCCTTTTTCACAGATGGTGTTTTTTCGAATCAACTTATACTAAACGAGGACAAAACAGTTCACATTCATTTCTACAAAACTTCTCCCAAAATGCAATTGAACCAGGCGGCATCCTCTTTCAAATTTCTGGGAACATATCTTGATTCCAAACTATCCTGGGAACACTGGAATCCTCAACTGGATCATGTATGCACAAAATTGGCAGAAGCTTACTACGCTATACTAAAGTTAAGATGCACAGTGCCTGTCCCTACTTAAATAACATCTTACTACGCATTAGCATTTCCTCATCTCAGCTATAATATGTTACTGTGGGGACAAGCAGTAAACATAAACCGAGTATTTCAAGCACAGAAACGTCTAATAAGGCTCATTTTTGGATTGAAACCAACACAAGCATGCAGAGAAATATACAAAAAACAGAAAATCCTCACAGTCACTTCAATATACATCGTTAAGTGCTCCACATAATACAAGAACAAGAACGAATTCCAAGAAAACATAAACAATCACAACTATCCTACAAGAAACGCAAATGTTCGTATAGTCCCTAGACACACTTCAACACGATATGAAAAATCTCCCCACTATACCTGCATCAAAATTTTTAATAAACTACCAGAAGAAATCAAACAATCCACAACAAGAGGTATATTTGGAAGAAAACTATAAAAAATGCATTAGGTACACACTAAAAGACTTTTTGATCGCTTAATCGATGTCATATTTGTGTAAAAGGTTTTGACCTTCTATAGATAAATAGATTTTTCTCGTACATTTAATGCTTGTAGTCTGAAATTTAAGGTAAACTGCCTCCTAGGTTAGTTAATTTTATAGTTTTATATGACGAACCTCAAATCATAATGTATGATTCTTAGTAGAATACATTTAATTTCAATTTGAATTTATTTTCCTATATTAACTATAAAAGGGTTTCTTCGGGACTACCTAGTCATAATATTTGTGCTAGGTATTCCACTAGAAGTATACAATTTCCACCAGCTTATTTTTCACCATGCACTTGGCAACATAGCGATCAAGCACGCGTTGCGTGTTTTCCACCGTTTATTTTCTTTTCCTACAGCATTTCCTTTCGACACTTGATTCACACAACACCGGAAAACCTTTTATAGCCGCCTTCTACTATCAATAACAATAAATCGTCAGAAAAATGAGTAAAACCACTAATAAAATTCAACAATTATGTTAATTTTCCTCGGAAAACACTCCCCCCACGCGTCGCCTGCTCGCTCGCGGACATAGAATCGTCATCATCAGGCCACCTATAATAACAGTGTATATTCGTGTTGTTTTGTTTTTTTGTCATTTGTCTTGGTTATGCTGATTGTGAGAGTTCAGGCAATCGCGATTAAAAAGTAAAATGCACAATGAAAGTGGAAGTGAAAAATGGCGTGGAAAACAATGCAGCATCGAAAAGGGCTGAGGAAACTCATTCATGGGTAAGTTGATATTAAAAATTAAGAGGAATTGAAGGTGAAGCTTTGTTATGAACAGTAGCCCGATCAACCAATCAAATGTAATTGTTACTGTATGAAAGCCACAGCGTAAACTGTTCCATTAAAGTACCTATTTGTCCAATAACAGCTACAAAAAGTTCAATTTTTTATATAGGTATTCATTACTACTATAATATTAAGTATTACTGATAATACCTACTACCAGAGGCATTAGAAAAGATTTATCCCTAACAACGAATATGATCTACTACATAACTGCAGCAAGATGCGTGTCGATATATCAAGTTGGTGCAATGTTATGAGCATTTAAAAGTCAGCGAAATCTTAATTGGGTTTTTTTCAATTAATGGTATAATATGGGCCATTTTTTCCGGGGGATGCCTCAATTTGAATTGTAATGTCATTTTGCCCGACCTTGAAAAGTAAGGAAAAGATAAAAACGTGTTTCCACAAAAGAAGAACGTCGTCTGTCTCACGTGCCAACTAGGTCAAACTTGGGTCAAAAGCTCTGTTAGTAGGCCGTAAATTTTCCCAAAAAGGCCAGCGAGAATCCGGCGGGCAAAAATATCCTTATTTATCTTATTTTTCCCGGAACGCCGAGTTATAATGTGCGGCAGGCAATCTTAGCGAAAATATATACGTAAACAAACTAAACTCTGTTTCTTAAAGCCTGACAGCACATCTGAGGGTCATGAGTCGTAAAATCTCAATAAACCATAAGCGTAACAGTAACAGGTACCTGATCTTAAGTAATTAAATTATCTATTATGGCATAGGTATACAGGTGGGTGGCTTAGGTATGTCATACCACTGTGAATTAAATCCAATTGAGGTAATATGAGCACAAATGAAAGGATATGTAGCAAGGAATAACACTACATTTAAAATAAAAGATGTACCTGAGTTATTGAAATATTCATTAAACATTATAACGAAAGAAAATTGGAAAGAAGCTATAAAACATGTAATAAAAGAGGGAAAACGTGGGACTTAGACAACCGGATGGAAGAAACGGTAGAACCACTTATTATTTCAGTTGACTCCACAGATGAATCCTTCGAATTTAGTGATAGTGAGGACACCTTTCTAGACCTTTAATTTGTTAAAAATTATAATAAATGCGTGTGCGGTTAACTCTTTCAAGTATAAACTGTTTTCGTATCGAGAAAATAAAATTAATTCAGTTAAATATACAAATATTTTTTGCACACCTTAAAAACTACATACGAATAAATATAAATTATAAACAAAAATTACATATAGAAACCAAAAAAAATGAAAATAAGAACGTACCATAATAATACAATTTAAGAGGACAGGTAACTCCATTAAAAAAATTGGTGAGAACGGTCGAATTTTTTGGCAGACCTGTTCTCTTAAAACTATACACTATTTCACTATCACCTTGTTTTGTTAATGTACAGGGTGTTTCATTAAGGTCGAAGAGCGGCCCTATCTCGGAAACTACTGGGCATAGAAACTCAGGAAAAGAAAAATGATAATAAAAGTGGCCATGAGAAAATTCTGGAAATAATTTTCAAGTTCCGCATTTTGCCGCAAGAGGGCGCAATTGAAAAGTAAATTTTTAAATTTTACATAACTCCGAAAATTCCACATTAAGGTATATGTTTGATAACACCATTTTAAAGCTTGGACAATTATGCATCATTTTGGTCTTATGCTCATTGGCGTACCGACTTTAATAAGAGTGGGGGAAGCTGTTGAAAGTGTAATCATTTAAATCGCTGTAACTTATAAACGACTTATCCGATTTTAGCAAACTACCATAATCGAAAAGTAGATGAAATTTGCTAGAAAAAATATTAAAACCGCAGCTCGATATCTCCGTTCGTTTCTGAGTTATTGCCAAAACAATAATTTTTAACACAAATTGCGCCCTCTAGCAATTTTATTAGAAACTATCTTGTACCATTAGATACGACATTTGAAGGTTCTTCCAAACAAGCTTAAATTTAGTAAAATCGGATAAGTCGTTTAGAAGTTACAGCGATTTTAATGTTTAAACTTTCAATAGCTTCTCCCACTCTTATCAAGTGAAACTGTAAACATTAAAATCGCTGTAACTTCTAAACGACTTAACCAATTTTACTAAATTTAAGCTTGTTCGGAAGAGAAGGGTAAGTACCTTTAATTGTCGTATACAATGTACAAGATAGTTTCTAATAAAATTGCTAGAGGGCGCAATTTGTCTTAAAAATTATTGTTTTGGCAATAACTCTGAAACGAACGGAGATATCGAGCTGCGGTTTTAATATTTTTTCTAGCAAATTTCATCTCCTTCTTGTTTATGGTATCATAATTATACCGTATGATTTATTTTTTCGGAGGAAAATAAAAAAACTTATTATTATTGCAAATTGCGCCCTCTAGCATTTTTTTTTAGAACTATTATAGACAACTAAATACGATTGGTGAAAGTGCATACATTTCTCTTCCAAACAGTCTTTAGTTTGCTAAAATCGGATAAGTCGTTTATAAGTTACAGCGATTTAAATGATTACACTTTCAACAGCTTCCCCCACTCTTATTAAAGTCGGTACGCCAATAAGCATAGGACCAAAATGATGCATAATTGTCCAAGCTTTAAAATGGTGTTATCAAACATATACCTTAAAGTGAAATTTTCGGAGTTATGTAAAATTTAAAAATTTACTTTTTAATTACGCCCTCTTGCGGCAAAATGCCGAACTTGAAAATTATTTCCAGAATTTTCTCATGGCCACTTTTATTATCATTTTTCTTTTCCTGAGTTTCTATGCCCAGTAGTTTCAGAGATATGGCCGCTCTTCGACCTTAATGAAACACCCTGTATAGTATCGGCTAGAACTAAATCAGATAAAGTTTTTACTATGTACAATTTATTTACAACACGGGCAGGAAACAAAAGGAATTTATATTTCATAAATAAAAACCTAAACGACCGCCACTGTCCGAAGATTTATTCTAAATCATCGGGTATCGGCTTGCCCTATTGCTACAATTTTACGACCCTATTAATTGTGAAAGGTAAAATTAGGCGTGTGCCAATCTATAAGTGTTTACACCACCTGTATTGTTTCTAATAAGATATACTTTCAGGCGAAAAATAATATGTTCACTCGGTAAGCTAAAATTTGTGTTTTACATTTTAAATGAGGGTTCTTAGCTGTCAGACAATAGGAAACAGTAGCTACTTCCATTCGTCACTACCGCCTATAGGTCGTAAGCTGATTATATACAGGGTGTTACTAAATTAATGGTATATCCGAAAGTAGGCGATTCTTTGGCTTATTTCATTAATAAAATGTTACATAAACATGGGACCGAAAAAGCTTCGTTTCCAAGATACACGGTAGGGTGTTAACATTTTAATTAAAAAATTTTTTTTTCATTGCCATTTTGAAACCACTCTAGATATTTTTATGAAATTTGGTACACGTCTTTTGAGCATCGAAAGACATTTTTGGGTGTAAAATATTTTTTTTTTAATTTTAGCAGTGGCGTCCGTGCGGGGTTTGCATTTAATATTTTTGAAGAAAAAAATGGTGCGCCACTGCTTTTTCTTTAAATAAAAATTATTTTTGAAATTCCCGTCTAATTTAGAGCAAATTCGGTCTCTTGACTTATTTTCTTACGGTGCACCGTTTTCGAGTAAAAAATAAAAATCATTTTAATGCACATTCCTGGAAACACATAACCCATTTAGTTACCATTAACACCCTGTATTTCGGAAAGGAAGCTTTTTCGGTCCCATGTTTATATAACATTTTATTTATGAAATAAGCCAAAGAATCGCCTCCTACTTTAGGATGTACAATTAATTTAGGTATATATATATACCATTTTTTTTTTGCATTTTGCAGGTTTCAGTATCCTGCATTGTAGTTGGATTAGGTGTTATTGCTTTAGCAGTATTTTTGATTCGAAAGTGCAGGTAAGTTAAATAAAATATTTAGTTATGGAACTATTTTTTATACTTATGTAAGAACGGCGAATCGTAGAGTGTGAAATTGTCTCAATATACAAGGTATCCGAAAAAGAAGTGTTAAAGTCAAATTTCTCTAAGAACACGCCGCATTATGTTAAGTCACCTGTCATTTATGACACCTTGTCGAAGTCTGATCGATTTTACGTTAAGATTTTGGCAACAGACACAGGGCTGGACTAAGTTCTTTTACTATCGCATTTACCATATTTAAAACTTGTACAGGGGTCTTAATGGATTAATGGCATCATGGCTTGCAAAAATACAGCGTCAATTTTATTTACAATAATTAAAACATCGAACTCAACGTGCGGTAGATTAAAAATTATGGCGTTATTCATTGGTAAAACATAGAAATACATTTGACATGCACTAAACTTACCAATGGAAAACGCTACGAACAACCTTGACAACATACAACATAGAAGAGTTTCACCGCCCAAAAAAAGTTAATTAAGCGGTAAACCGTGCGCCTGCACATGTTTTGCGTTCAATGCTGCGTTACCATACTATAAAGCCGCCAAAATGCTATGTGTATTTAAATACAAGCAGCTGGATTAGTTCTCAGTGAGCGTAAGGTTTGGCAACCTATTGTGCCGTAATTAAAATGGATAGACTAATAATAATAATAAATTTATAATAGCAAATGATGATAAATGAAATGTTTGCTATTCGAAATAGAATAATTAATTAACCTAAACTGGTTTATTCTATTCACCAAGAAAATTTAGTCTCTGAAATATGACGCGTGAGCTGGCTACGGTCCACTACTGCACTAGGAACTTTTAGGAAGAAACCAGTATCAGCCGTTAATGTGTCAATGAAAATACATTGATTAAAGCCACTTTGTAATATTATAAATTGCTTCGTTTAGTCGGTAGAGGGCGTTGTTTGGTCTCTTCAAATTTCTTGAAAACTCGGTTTTAATGCTGTTACTACTTAGCAAATAAAAATAAGGGAAAAGAAACCTTTGAAGTGACAGTAACAACTCGAAAAAAATCCACACAAAGCAATTGACTCACATCCAGACCTGACTAAACAGGATTAAAGCCTTAAAAGGAACCTTTGGTTTAATATATTCTGTAACGTACCTGTAGACAGTTCGTTTTATTGCTTTTAGTGATCGGGAAGTGTGGGGTGTTTTGTGAAAAACCTTGCGGGCTGTGATAAGTTTTTATTAGTGAAATTTTTTGCTAAGATATCTTGTCTTTTTTCGTATATACTTAGTTATTTACTGCTTTTATTTTGCTCTGTATAAATATTAGGTAATAATTAAGTCCTATAGCATGAATCGTTTGAGAAATTGATGTTACTGGAACAACTCTGTCAAGGGTCGGTTTGGAAAATTACACTGAATTTTTTTTTATTCATTAAATATAGCTTTGTAACATGGGATTTTAAGTCTTCTGAAAAATACGTCACTGGGAATAAAAACATACTATAAGTGTTTAATGGAGCGATATAAAATATGTCAAATTATATATTTTTTGATTGATGGTTGCTGATGGCAACCAGCCAGCTTCCAGAAAGCTAAATCGTGCATTAAAAGATAATTCAATCATAATAAATGTGTACAAATTGTATTTGAAAACTTTTATATTAATTTGATCAAAATCATAATTATCTCCCTAAAGAGTGTTTTTAATATCTCTGGGTACCGGAGTCAAAGAAATTGTTAGGTGTAGGAGACCTATAAGGGAGAAGGTTCAGCTTGTCTATAAAAAAATTCAACCCATTAAAGGTCCTTTATTGATTGCGAAACTGCATATTATACAGTATGTCGCCGGATCGACTCAAGAATAGGTCAAAAAGACTGAATTTTTTTAGTTGAAACTTCATCTTCTAGGGTTCAGCCCTGCTTGTTCTTGTGTGCTTTTTCTCCAGGAAATACTCTCTAAGAAAAGATGTCCAGAAGGAAAAACTGCGTAAGAATGCAAAATTTAAATGTTATAACCCAAATAAGTTTCTATCGAACCAGGGTTGAACCCCAGATGAAAACGAAGTTTCAACTCACAAAATGGCAGTATTTTTCACATATTCACGCGTGGATCCATGGACACACTGTATATATAAGAAAAAAGTCCTTGGCCACGAGTAAGAGCACCCCTCCTTAGTGCTCTAGAACAAACTGTAAATTAATGTGTATACATACAGATATATCTTTACCTCTCCTAGTAGCAAAATAACCAAAAACAATATAAAGAATAATATTTTAGTTCTAGTATATTGTATGGATGTGCTACATTATTGCCACCAGGGTAAAATGAAATATCGTTGGTGGCGACATTTACACCACGCAATAAGCTCTTTAGATCACCGATGAGTTCGTGTCTGTCAACTCGTACGTATTTGGGGGAGCACACAAAAAACAAAATTTACTACCAAAGTTTTTTTTTTTTTTGCTTTACTCCCAACCAACTTTACAAGTTTATTACAGGGATAAGTAAAAATAACTAACTAACAATTATTACTCTAACTTAATAGGTAAAAATAAAAAAAGACAGTTAAAAAAAATAAATTCGTTTTGTATTATAAACGTATAATTAACACGTTAAGAAAGAAATTTATACAAGGAGATATTTTTTTAAATGAAATTTAAATAATTTTAGTTTTTTTAATGTTTTAATATTTTCGGGTAAAATATTATATAATATTAATCCATTATATAACAATGACCGTTTTCCAAAGTTACTGTTTATTTTAATAGTTTGTAAAAAATTAGTTTGTCTAGTATCATGTCTATGAATATCATGAACTTTTGTAAACGTTATGTTGGAAATTTTTTGTTTTAAAAGTAAAGAATGAATAAATATGCAAATTTTTAAATTATATAAATTATTTATATCTAGGTATTTATTCGGTTTATATAAATTTGTTGTTGGTTCTAAATGCGGAAATCTATGAATACCTACATTTAATAATTTTATTTTTTAATTTCTTTAAAGGTTTTAGTACTATTGAATTGGCTGAACCCCAAATAGAAATTAGATACTGAATTTTTTAATGTACTAATGCATGATAAATATCTTTTAAATAATTTAAAGATATACAATGACGAATTTTAAAGAATATCCCAACTAATCGAGTAATGTAAGTTCGAATATGTTCTACGTGTTTTCTCCAGCTTAAATTTTGATCAATATATAATCCTAAAAATTTTATGTTATCTTTATAATTAATATTCTCCCCATTAAACATAATTGGTTGCTTCTCCATATCTAGGCTTTGTTTGTCAATGTGCATAAATGATGATTTATTAAAATTTAAAGTTAATTTATAAGATTGTAACCGGTCAAATATAATTTTTAAATCTTTTTTATATTTAATTGGTTGTCCCTAATATTTTTAGCATAATAAATAATTGTTGTGTCATCTGCGAAAAGTTTAATTTGTCCACATAATTTTAATTTTGAAATAGAATTGATATAAATTAGAAACAATGTGGGTCCTAAAATAAAACCTTGTGGTACTCCACATCTAATTGTTTAATAGGAACTAATATTACTTCCTATTTTAACGCATTGTTTTCTATCTTTTATATAACTTTCAAACCAACGATAAATTTTTCCTCTTATGCCTACTTATATCAAATAATTTAACTAATAATATTTCATGGTTTCCACTTTCCAGTATCAATAGTTTCCGCCGTGAATTTAAATAAGAGTTTTTTCCTAACAAATATACTAGACTAAACATAACTATGCCAAGAAAACCACTTTCCCTCTCTATATTCCTACGATATTTTAGCAAAAAACTTCCCGTCGTCCGCCTCGTCGTAACATCCGCGATGTTCAACCTGTACCAATCGATCAACAAAAAAGAACAAGACGAAAAAGAGTCGCAGGTGATCGGGCACGAAAGATGGTACCAGGAACGCACTTCACGCTCCAGCGTAAAAAAAAAGAAACGGACCCCCCGACGGACCCATAGTGCTGCGGAATTTTCGAATACGGCCCTGTCCGCTGCTAGCAAACGAGCCGCGTTCCGAACTAGGAGCCAGAGCTCGGAGATTAAAAGTGACGGGGAGGGGGGAAGGAGTGGAAGGAGCACACCCCAAAGGGTTGATTCTTTAGCCAAGGTGTTCTTTGGGTATAAAAGGTGACAGCTAAATACAAAAATTTGTTGACTTTAATATGGAAATTGACAAAAATTTTAAATGGTGAAAAAATTCTATAAATCATAAGTAATATATTGTCATAAAACATATGGCAGCAAAAAACCCAACATATTTCGTCCCAAAAGACCGCTAGAAAGATTTAAAACTGCCCCAAAATTCAAATTATCCCAAGCGGGTAAAAACGGGTCGTGACGTCACGAAGTATTATTTGTCATGATGACATCTACGAAATAGGTTTTAGGTTGGCAATAAATTGAACGACGTTGAGAATTCCACCTTAAAACGACAATACAATAACAATAACACACGGCAATCCAAATGCAAACTCGGTAGCTCGGCCACCGGTCAGGATGACGGATGACGGAAAAGTCATACTTCGTGACGTCATCGGGCTTGGTGCGCTTAAAAGGTAGTTTGAAATGCTTTTGAGACGCGCAAAACTTTGAAGAATTTTTACCAAGTTATTACTGATTTTTAAGGAGTAATAATTGGGGAATATTTTTTTAGGCCTAACTTAATCATAATATTGAAAAAGAAAAATTGGAAAGTTCCCTATTGTCTGTAATTGTTGATTATTTGCTAAAACTATAAGTCTTTTATAATATCTTTAAAGCCTCTTATTTCTTTAACGGGGAGAACTTTTCTAAGAAACTTTACCATGTTGTAAAATTCGCTACCCTTATCACTCTGCATTTTTTAAATTTAGATCTATTGGAGTAGGTTTATGGCCTGCAAACTTCTATCTAACTCTATCTGAAGACCCTCCATGTTTAAGAGAGTAAGACAAGTCAAGTAGTAGTAGTAACATGTTTTATTTAGCAAAAAAAGCTACAATTAAATATTTTTTAATACATTTTTTTAACAACATTTTTATAGATTTATTTTTAATTTTAAAACGGAACCTTCTTTAAAAAAAAACAGACAGAAAAGTTAAACATTTTGCAAATTGTATCAAATATTACGTTTCGTTTTGTTTTTTAAATAAATGTAATTTTAAAGTTTTTTTAAATAGTTTTAATGATATTTGAGATTTAATAGAATTTTCCAAATTATTATATTCTATCAAACCTTTATGAAAAATAGACTTATAAGCTTATGTTTTAGACACTCTATCCACAAAATTTTTTGAATTAGTTCTTGTTTTATAATTATGATGGTCATGATTAAAAAAACAACAATTTTTAAAATAATTAGGCAATAAATTATTTTTAATTTTATGTATAAGTAAAGATACATACTAAATAAAAAATTAAATTTCTGACTTCAACCAATCTAAATTTTTTAACATAAAATTAATTTTTGTATATTTGTCACAATTTAAAATAATCCGCATTGCCTTATTTTGTCAAATTTATAATTTGTCAAATATTTTCCTTACCAGCACAATATAAAATGGAAGAAAAATAAAGAAAATGTGGTAATATAATAGTATTAAATACAGTTTTTTAAGAAAACTTTAATTAGAATTGATTCTTTTAAAATAACCTACTTTTCCGGCAATCCTCGATATGATACTTTCAAAATAGTTTAAAAAATTTAATTTTGAATCAATAATTATAATTATCCCTAAATATTTTTTTTTAACTGTTTACTAATTCCAATTTTTCACCATCAATTACAACATTTACATTTTGACAATTTAAATTATTACCCATAAACATACATTTAGTTTTTGAAATATTTAATTTTAATTTATTTACTTTTAGACAATTTAATAATATATTTATCTTAGAATTTACAGTATTTAGAGTAGACCATCAAAAATATTAAAAACATTATTGTAAATTAAGGTGTCATTAGCAAACATTTGTAACGTACTCATTTTTAAAACTAAAGGCATATCGTTGAGGTATAAAATAAATAATATTGGACCTATTATACTTCCTTGAGGAACTCCTATATTATTTATTTTTTTATTTGGATATGTTTTTGATATTTTTGTCAGTAGACGAAAAAATTATTTTACCAATTCTGATTTTAGATAATAGCGCACACTTCATTTGTAAAAAGTAGGTATTATAGCCATTCATATTTTATTTATATTTCTATTTCAAACCCACCTATTCTATTTTTACTGTTGTAAATCAATATGGAGTTACTTTTCTGTCATATACAAGTATTGACAATAGATATATACGTGTTGTATGTGAGAAAATTACTTAAACTTAATATAACTTTTTTACTGATATAAATAAATACGACCTAACTTTGTATGTATTGTAGTATTAGACCTAGATATATATATATACGCAAATAAAATAGTGATAACTCTTAGAAATCAAAATTATGAGAATAATTTATCATAAAATATCCAATAATTTTTTCTGGATTAATATTTTTTGTCTGAGTTGGATTGTTTTTCGGGCCAAAGAAAATATTATATTAATGGTTTGCCAGGGAAGCTATTAATTTTTTCATTTAATAGGCGTCAGCTGTTTATTTAGAAAAAAAACGTTGCTACAAGGAACTGTGTTGCTTGTCCAATACTAAACAAATACTATTATATTGAGGCAAGGTTTTACGTCGCTCAAATTCAAAAGGACATAGTTAAACGTGAAAAAGTATTTTTTTCACTGAAAAAATGATTCACAAAAAAAACAATAACACATTACTTTTTAAAAAATGTATCGACATTTTTATAGCAAAGTTTTCAATTCTATACATATGAACAAACAGTTTCATTTCTTAGAATAATAATAATTGATAGTAAAATTTGAACAATTATTGCTCCCAATATGAATTCCCGAAGGTGTTTCACCTTGCCGCTGTTCAGAAAAACTAGGTATTTCTTGAAAAGTTGATTCTATAATTTTATGAGTTATTTTAATTTGTTTTGATGCATAGGAACAATTTAATTTATTAGATATATCAATTTTATTACTCAAGCTGTCTTCTATATATCCTTCTGCAATGGTGGCAGATTTGTGTCACCTCCTGCATTGGCCAAGATAGTTGCAGAGCCTCTCCTAAAACAGTGACCTGTGTATCTATTATATAACTCTTTTCCCAGCCATTTTGCAATCAAGCTGGGAAGCTCCTATTTTATTTATCCCTACATGTTGGTTCACATTTTCCTCTTGAACATTTTTAAAAATAATCTTTATTTGTCTGTATGGGACGGCCGTAGTGCTCTATACTTGCGGTATATCTCAATATATTCAGAATTTGAAACGGTAAACATTCTCGGGTAATAGGTCTTTGTATCCGGTATTTTAACGATCAATATAGACCCGACATCTTCAATGTCATCAATAGTTATCTTCAATAATTCGTCACGGCGACAAGCACCGCTGATTCCCAAAATTAATGCAACCTACAATTGAAAAATATTGAAATTACTGAAAACCCTAATACAAAATGATCATCGATAGGTACCTCATAAAGTAAATTTGTTTCATAATCAGCTTCTTGAATGAACTGATTGATATCTTCCCTCGATAAGACTTCTTTCCGCGGTATCCGACGTTTTTTTCTTAATAAGCGGTACCAATTTTGAAAACTTCCTTATGTCCATATTTTCTTTAACATTTAGTGTATTTTTCAACATGGAGTAGATACTCCATAACGTAGGAGGTGTTACAGTTTTTGATTTCTCCTCAAAATAGCATATAAGTACTTTTCAGACACCTTTTGTACATTTTTCTTGCCGCACCATACACGGAATTGGTCATATGTTATCTGATACTTGCCGAAATTGCTACATCGGCTATATCCGATGGAGTATCGCTGCCACTACCATAATCAACATCCATCTTATTAAAAATATCTTAAAATTGAAGTAATACCAACAAACTATAAACGTATGACAGTACAACAAGCAACGTGCCAACAAGCCGTTTATATAGTAACGACAGAGCATGTTAACTTGATGCTCTAAAATTATATGGGGACTATTTATTTATAATATAAAATTTTAGCCGATTAATTCATACTTACAGTTGTACAAAAAATGTTATTTGTATTTCGTTTGTGAAATTCGTGTTTTAATGACACATTCGAGTGAATTTTTCGCCTCGACCTGCGGTCTAGGCCAAAAATCACCCTCTCATGTGCCATTATACGAAAACACTCATTTCACGCAGTTAATACAAAAATAACTATTCTGGCGGTGGAGTCCCGATATTATATACTATTTTAAAAGTCACGATTTGTATTATTAATTTAACGTTAATTAACAAATTAATAATTGTGTATTATTTCATCATATCGACGTTATCCTTTGTACTATAATTGTACCACTGATGTACAACCCCGGTAAAAGTCAATTAATTTAATTAAATAGCATTTCATTATTCAGGAGAGCCCTTGAGACTTGGTATAGGAGGAAATTAATAATGTACCTTGTAAACCAACAAACGGTAACCTTTTTTGCGAGCCTATAAATAGATGGAATAGCAAGGATAATGTACAACAAAAATGGGCTAAAGTTCGTATAGGGCTTCGCGTTCATTGTAATCACGGGATAGCAAAAGCTTTAGACGTTGTTTGACGTTTAAAAATTTTCAATTTAGGCTTTTCATGTTGAGAAAATAACTCTCATACATTGACTACTTTGTTTGCTGTATGCTGCCTATATCCTTAAAACGAAATTTCAAGCCTTTTAAAACCATGAAACGGAGGAAGCCAATTGGGGAACGGAGAAAGTTATGGGTTGGATTGAACACGAACTATATCAGAGGGGATTTAGATAGATACAACTTTAATCTCCAATTATGTTGAAAGGGAAGGAACAGCTTTTCCCTAATTTTATGACTATGCATAAACGTGTTTGGGAAATACCTCTTTGCAACAATGATATATAAATAACGAGTTATCCTTTAATTCTTGAATCCTCGAAACTAGAATATACTTAAAGAGAATATACCACAGATTCTAACATAAAACATAAATATTTCAATTTCTTTTTAGACAATCAAGTCAATCGAAATACGAGTATAGTGCGGTCAAAACAGATGGGGGCAACGAAAAATTTAGAGAAGAAAATAAAATCAGGAATGGTGCTTTTTTGGCTTGCAAAAGAAACTTAGATGATAACACAAGATACGACTTGATAAGTCAACTTGGAGAAATCGGATCTAGATCCGATAAAAACTGGTAGGAAGTTTCGTCATATTATAATTTGATACCATTTATACTACTTTAATTACTATAGAAACCAACTTTGTTTACTTAATTCTCACTTTTTTTAAAGGTTTGCCGTCCATGATAGAACCCTAAGAGCAGAAAGACTGCTTACCCTGCTACCGTTGCCGTCCATTTGTCCAATTGCCCCCACCCCAGAAACCAGAGAAATACTTTTGGAATTATTTAGGTGAGAAATATCATTACTACCTATATTTTTTTTCCATAATTTTGTTGAATACTAAATTGTTTGTTTGATTTGACCTCAGAAACTCCGCCTAAACAAAAATGTCTTTAAAAATAGATGAGATAGAAAACATCGCATGTATTACCCCAATTACAGCATGTTTAACTATGTCGGTGTAATGAACTCGTGTAAGAGCTTTCGCTTTTTCCCATTCGAAGTAAAAAAACAAAGAAAGGCAATGTCAAGGAATAAAGAAAACAAATTAACTACATCCAGAAAACAATTGCGTTGATCCAAAGTAAAATATGGTTTTTACTGCATCAGATACCTTTTTATCTGATGCTTCGTAATACTAAAATAATATATAATTTGTTTTTAGGAGTTTACAACATCCCTACATACACCCCGTCCTGGATATAGACTTCTGGAAAGAAGGTGCTGCCATTATTAGCCCTTTAAACCCTACGGGTAGTTTAAGAGATCTGATCTATGGTAGTTTTTGGCAGAATGATTACGATAAAAAGTATGTCTCCAGAGGAGTAGGCTTGCCATTGAGAACTGTGAGTTATGTTTGGAGTAATTTTAAGAAATACAGCTTGAACATAATAGTAAAATTTTATCAACCCCCTTCTTTTTTTGGCTACATACCTTCTTAACCTGTTTATCTTTTCTTTTAGGTACAGTGCTTGGGAAGGCAAATAATCGAGGCACTTCAATTTTTAAGAAACAGACAATTTCCTCCAATTTATAATTTGCATTCAGGTAATAGTAGTAGTATAGTATTAAGAAACAAAAACTAGTATTTTCATAGAAGTCATAATTCGCTAATATAGACTAGCTTGGTAATAGGAACCACCTGTATTCCTGGAACAGTAGTCGTAACTGTTGTCCTAAGGTAGTCCAAAGTTAGGAAAACATTTAGTTACTACCTGATTGGTTAGTTCCAATGAACCTGACATCTTTATGAGAATTAACGAATTGGCTATTTGTATCGCATTAGAAATAAAAACATAAATGGTTTATAAAATTTAATTTTATGTTAACGTATCTAGCTGTTAAACATGAATATACGAGAAAACCAATACCATATTAATTATTTGTAGGTAACGTCATAATCCAAAACGGGGTCGCACGTCTTGCAGGCCTCGAAAACCCCCTATTGGGGCTCCTCCCCAAATCTCCAGCCGCTCCAGAAACACTAGCTTTCGGCTACCTTCTATTTGAAATGACGGTGGGGTACGAATTGCCGGCGCCCCCCAGTCCAGGTCATTTGCAGTTGGAACTGGAACGGTTTCCAAAAGTGGCAGATGCGTTAGAGTTGATATTTCAAAGCTCGAGGTACTACAGTTCTGTTTTTTTCAGTTCAATTTTTCACCTAGACCGTTTAAAACTTTTTAGGACGCCGAGCCTGGAGGAACTAGTCCGATCCGATCTGTTTCGAGGAGTAGAACTCAGAGAACTCAGAGGTGCCAGCACCCTCCAAATAGTGTCACCGCCAGAAGTCCTTCAACTTTTAGATATAGTGAGAAATCCAGTCATGCCCAGCCCACTTTTACGGCGGTGAGTACAATGTTTTTAAGTTATGAGTGGTATGTAGTTATGAGTAGTAAGGTTTAGGAAGAAGATGGTTAGGGCACTTTTAATTTCTTGGACGGAATGGTAACGGAACGAACCGGAGGGGGAAAGCACATTGAGTTCTAGTAAACAGGTTTTAATTTCTCATTTATGATAACTCACTTACACTCACTGCGTTTTCGCTATATATATCGTTCCATCCAAGGAATTAAAAGAGCACTTTTAACTCATTCATCTATAACAAAAAGTAATGGTAACAAAAAGTAGTGGATCGGTAAGAAATGAATGGTGAATCATATAACAAAAAGTAATGGTTTTACGACAATTTAATGGTGAATCGTATACCAAAAAGTTATTACAAAGAATGTTACCTATGTTCTTACTGAGAGGGATACGTATAAAATTGTTAGGGACAAAAAAAAAGCAATAATCGTATTAAGATAACCTTTTTACGAATTATACATTCCTACTATTTTTTCCCTACTAATATTATTATAAATTATTTAAAATAGTGTTATTTATGGGTTGCGTGTAGGTTCCCAATAACCGATAACATTTTAGTTTTGCATTTTTTAGTTCGCATGATTACGGTAAAGGGCAAAAGCGCTGAAAGACATGGAGGAAGTAAAGAGCAAAGTAAAATATATGTCCCTGTTGACAAGCTGTAATTTAATTTAAACGTCCGGGAGATCGATATTAGAACTGGGGAATTAATTAATATAGAATTTTAATTAAAAATTAAGAAAGAGAGGGGTAAAAACCCTGTAATATTATTTTATTTTAAAAAGGGTTTTTGAAGAAGAGTCGACCGTGAATATGGTATAGTCAGAGGTGTGTAAAATTTTGTGTTGCTGTTGTTTTTTGGCCATTTAAAGCACTTTCTTCTTCTTCGTCGGCCTTATCCGATCCGGATGTTGGCTATCATCATGACTATTCGCGCTGTGTTGGCTGCGGCGCGAAACAGTTCAATGGAAGTCACGCCAAACCACTTCCGTAAGTTAGCGAGCCGGGAGATTCTCCTTCTACCTAGTCCCCTTCTTCCTTTCACTTTACCTTGCAGGAACAGTTGTAGAGACGATATTTGACAGGATTTCTCATGACCATGGCCCAAATACTCAAGTTTGCGTTTTCATGAGAGTTAGTTGGCAGTTTATTCTTCTGAGGACCCCTTTGTTGGTGACTCGGTCAACCCAGGATATTCTTAGGAGTCTTCGATAAATCCATAGTTCAAAATTCTTGATCCTTTTTTCTGTTGCTTCGGACAACGTCCAAGCCTCGACACCATACAACAATATTGAGAAAACATACCATTTTATCATTCTCTTCTTGAGCGTCATGCTGTGATCTCGACAGCAGAGAAAGTGCTTCATTTGTGTGAACATTGTTCTGGCCTTTTCTATTCTACATTTTATTTCTTTGGAGTGGTCCCACGATGCATTGATGTTACAACCAAGGTAAATGAATTTGTCCACGCTCTCGATAGCTTCGTTTTTCCAATACAGCACACCGCGTTGATTAGGAGCCTTACTTATAACCATGTACTTAGTCTTCTTAATATTCAGTTCCAACCCGTATTGTTCGCTTGTGTGTGTAACTCTGTTGGTAAGTTCTTGTAGCCCTTTCAAGCTGTCAGCCAACAAAACCGTGTTATCGGCATATCTGATGTTAATTAATTCACCATTCACCTTAACGCCGTCTGTAGTGTTTTCTAGTGCTTCGATTCACTGTTTTCAAGATTAATGGTTGCTTTCTGGTTCTAATACAGATTGGCAATGATCCTTAAATCCTTTCGATCTAAGCCCATTTCGTGTAGAACTTTCACCATTGTTTCATGTTGACAACGATCAAAAGCCTTAGCATAGTCGCAAGTCATATCCCTACAGCGCTGTATAAGAACGTGTATGGCAAATAAAGCACTTTAGCTAATGTTTTTGCCAGATATTATTTTATTTCATTAATTTTAATTACATTTAAATATTTTAGCCGCCACATCTCTGACGACTTAGACCCCTGGTTTTCGAAACCTTTATAATTTTCTGGGTAATGTACAATAACGGACGTAACAACGTAGGCTAAAAGTATGCTTTATTATTCCTATTGTATCGTTGTACAGTAAGCTACATATGAAATAGTATTCTAAATAAATAAATAAAAACAAAAGTGTATAGAGAAACTGACAAAAAGTTACGTCAGAAAATGTTTATCCATTACCACGTTCCCAAGACATATTTCCAATTTATGGGATATCAAATTTCAATATATTACGTTGCGTGCCACGAACATATTAACTCAAAAGGGAAGTCTTTATATAGGCATAATTTGTAAGGGATGAATTTTGTTTTTGATCTGATTTTCCTGCTGTTTTGAACACCTACGTCATTAAGTACATTAAGCGTCGAGGGTGTAACCTAATTTAATTATTGAGAACTACTCTTGGTCTAGTCTAGATATTAATAAATATTCTGAAATTTCTTTAGTATTAACGTTATTTTATTTTATAGCATTTTTAAATTTCTTTATCTCTCACTTATAACGGTATATACAGGGTGTTATTTGATAAGTGACCGATATTGTACAGGGTGTACGATTCCCCAGTTATTTATAAGGTGAAAAGTTCATATAAGCATGGGTTCGCAAGGCCTTCATTTTCAAGATACAGGGTGTTAAAAATTTTATTTTATTTTTGTTATTCGTAAATAATTTTAAAAATAATGTCCATATTTGGAAGAAAATTAGTATTTGTGGATTTTTTACTATGAGAAATTCAAATTTGATCTTAGTTTGGCCGTTAATTGTATGGGGCGCCACCCACAGGCCTATTTCTCTTTTTGGGAGTCACAAATTTCTTGAGCGTGTATGTATCACATTTTTTAAATGAAAAATCAATCTTTCTATCATTTTTATTCGAAAAAGCTATGCTTGTTAAAAATTGCTACAAGAAGACGTTTTCCAGATATTTTGATTGAAATTAATAGCTTTTTCGAATAAAAATTATAGAAAAATTGATTTTTCATTTAAAAAATGAGATACATACACGCTCAAGAAATTTGTGACTCCCAAAAAGAGAAATAGGCCTGTTGGTGGCGCCCCATATAATTAAGGGCCAAACTAAGATCAAATTTGAATTTCTCATAGTAAAAAGTCCACAAATACTAATTTTCTGCCAAATATCGACATTATTTCAAAAATTATTTACGAATAACAAAAATAAAATAAAAATTTTAATACCTTGTATCTTGCGAACCCATGCTTATATGAACTTTTCACTTTATAAATAACTGGGGAATCGTCCTGTACAATATCGGACACTTATTAAATAACACCCTGTATATTTAAACTTATTTCACTTCCTGTGATTGTTAAATTTTTAGATGTTTCTTTTCTGATTCCCTAATTTTAGGCGAACCATTTTTTTAGACAAGAAACTGTAGTCATTATTGAAGATTGTAGCAAGAGGAGGCTAGAAGATATAATAGAAGAAGACAACGAATTTAGCGATAGCAATAGCGTAGAAGAAGATAGCAATAGTAGGGATAGATAGTAGTGTAAATTGAAAATAGAGTAGGTAAATTGATATATTAAGAATTCGTATAGAAGATGAAATAAGCGAGTGACCCATATCGTTTTTTAACAAAATCCTTAGGTAGGTACTTACTATCTGATGACCTGATTCCCTTTGGAGTTCCGCAGGGATAAGATATAGGTACTCCCAATTTTATGATGGCAACACTTAGGTATGTCCTATGGGATTTTATAAACAGATGTGATATGGGTAGTTCGTTTTCGTTATTCATCTTACAGTAGTCAGTGTAATAATTTCAGAAATAGTTTTGCTAGAAAATATTCGTATAGTTATACGAAAAAAATTCAACCGATGGGCCATGGGAAATCCCATGTAAATTTTGCTACCCTCAAATATTGGCTCCCGTATTAATTTTACAACAAAATTGTATAAGACTTTTTTAAAGGTACTTGTATGATGGATTTCCACACCAAATTTTATTATTTTCTAATAAGCCAAGTAAAAGTTATTGAGAAAAAAGTATTCGTAAAATACCGTAATGAAACTCCCAGTAAAAATGATCATAATATGGTCAAATGTTACTGTAGACAGTGGCGTAACAAAAACTGAATGCCCCCCCGCAAACGTTTTTAGGGCTCTATAAATAATGGAAAATGATAATTCCTTTTTTCATTACTATTAGGTTCAGGTTTATGAATTTTTGAATTCGTTAATCGTGTCATAATTTAATTAAGCTTAAACCCACATTATGTGTTAAGTACCTACTATTAAAACAGCAAACAATTCGAATTTATTTTATAATCCTAGGTATACTGGTAGACATAACAGATAGATAGTTAGTAAAGTCATTATACTTAATATTCCAGCAAACATGATGCAAAATCAAAATTTTAAAACACCACTTATAATGTTGCTTACCATGTATGGTAGTAACGGGGGTAGCAGTGATCGAGCCTCATAGAATCCAAAAGACAGAAAACAGTAAAACACATGAACACTCAACAAGTGTGCACAAACATTATGTCACTAAGTACTATACAAGGTATTATACAAAACCACCAGATCGTCGAGAGTTTTTTTTTTGCAAAATCGTTTATAATTTTGTCGATATTTAATGTTTCAACAAACTCGTGTTCGATACTGATTAAGGATAAATTCGAAAGTTGTTGTCCGAGTTGTCCCATGGTGTTACGTAAATGGGTTTTTACTATTTTAACTTTGGAAAAAGATCGTTCCGCTGATGCCACACTAACTGGTAACTAACTAACATCACTGCATTAGATACATACGGAAAATTCGAAAAACACACTGATTTTTTTTATTAATAAATGATGCGCAAGTTCATACACCGTTTTTAATTTTGAAATACTATCTCCAAGTTCTGAGGCTTAAAATTTGACTAGGAAAGTCAATGGACAAGTCTTTATGGTATATTGTTTGTAAATTCCGCGCTTTCACGCAGGGGAGACTGGGGGCTAATTGGACTGTTTTAGGGTCTAATTGGACATTTCATAATTTCTCTTTTATATTTAATATTATATAAACATACTTTTACATTACGGTATATACCATCCACTTAGAGCATTTTTAGGTACACAAGGGATTTTCAATTATTTTAGAAACCATAAAATTTTAATAATATTTTTTTTTTGTAATTTTCTTATGTATGTCCAATTAGTACCCATAACCGGGTCTAAATGGACATTCCACGGGACTAATGGGACACAATGAAAAACAAATTATTTTAATCATTTTTATATGTACTTAATTTAACGGAAAATATTATTATTTTACATTATACATGCTCAAATCATTATTAAAACTTAGGACTGACACTGCTCGTTCAGTAATCATGTCATCTTGAACGGGTGTTAAAATTTTTTCAATGTCTTAAATATCAATCCATGACTCATTAACTTTTTCAGGATAATAAAACCTAAAGGAACCACATTTCTTGCGTAAAAATATTACTAACTAACTACAAAGTTGGAAATTATTGGGTTTATCGCTACCGGCGGTACAAAATCAATTTATTTTTATCAATCTACACTAAATGTGAAACATAACTTACCTGCCAAACTTAAAAATATATTAGTCGTTACCAGACACACTCAAAAATTCAACTGTTTATTTTTTTTTAACGGACCTCCAGAACATGTTGTTGGTATTTAAATTTCATCATGGCGGATTTACGTCATTACCGGTTTTTATTTAGTTACAAAACAAGAGGCGCCATCTATGTGCAAAATTGCAAAACCGTAAGACCGTTGCCAAGGATTCTACAGAACTTGTCCCATTAGACCCTTGTCCAAATAGCCCCCACTCTACCCTACATATAATAATGCTTCTTCACTTAACGAACTTAAATTCTCGGGCTATAAAAAATAAAATTAATTATGAAATGAAATATCTACGAAAAGCAAAGCTGACAGCAAGTTTTGAAGGGGCCGTCAATGTGGGCCCCCCGGCTGGCTGGGCCCCCGCGGCGCGGGGGTGTTTGTTATGCCACTAACTATAGATGTAATATTTTTTTTTAGTTTTAACATGTTTTACAGTATTCAAGAAAAAATAAGTGGTACTTACTTAAAAAAGTGTAGTTTTTCCACTTCAAATGTTTAAATAAAAAGTGTTCGCATTATTTCGTATTACCTAAGTAGTGTAATGCAGTGCGTTTATTAATTTAGTGCAATCATTATTTCTTTTTAAATACTGTAAAATATGCCACTGTGCACCTTCCTGGCGGTGGCGTGAGCTGTAAAAGTATACAGTGACCGGCAGAAAGTACGCACCAAAGGGGATTTTTTTTTAATTTCAAAACTTACCAAATTGTTTTGACGGTGAAAAACTTCTGCATGTTCTTAAACAAAAAAGAGCATAGACAAAACTAGTAAGTATTGCGCTGTATACGAAGGAGAGGTAAAAACGTTAAATTCACTCAAGAATAAAGTGCCCTTCTTTTTCACTGTAGAATTTTTTTTTATTAGGAAATGTTGTTTGCACTTAGAAGTTGTCCATAAATCCCAAATTTCAGCTCGGTAGCACAAAAAAAGTGTTTTTATTTTTTTTTTACGCCCCCTCGTATAACGAATCGATAGAAGCTAGGCGACCTATAAATTCAATTTTTTAACAGCTCTTGGGCAATTAGACACATCACTTACTTAAATTTGTTTAAATACGCGAGAACTGGACGTTTAATAAAATAACGTAAAAAATAATCTGACTTTTCTGGTTATTCTATGGATAAGCGGAATAACCTTATGCACAACAAATGATGGTTTCTTCATTTATTTAATTTTTTTTTGGCGTTCCCAATTTTTCAAAAACTCTTAAACCCATTGGTTCATGAATTAAAGTTTAAACCCTTACAATAAAATTCGTTTTAATTTAAATTTAGTTGCCATGAAAAATATTTACATTTGTGCTACCGAGCTGAAATTTGGTATTTATGGATAACTTTTAAGTGGAAACAACATTTCCTAATAAAAAAAAATTTCCACAGTGAAAAATAAGGGCAATTTATTCTTGAGTGAATTTAACGTTTTCACCTCTCCCTCGTATACGGAGCATTATTTACCAGTTTTGTCTATGCTCTTTTTTGTTCAGGGACATGCAGAACTTTTCCACCGCCAAAAAAATTAAATTCCCTTTGGTGCGTACTTTCTGCCGGTCACTGTATAATTTTTTTTTAAGATTTACATACTACATAGTCTTTACTAGTTCCAAGTTACAAGGCGTCCAGAGGTCGAATTTTTTTTACTACGTATTGACTTATTGTGCCGAATTCTCTAATTAGATATAGTCATTTAATTACATTAGTTAGCATGTTGGTAATTTTCAGATCATACGTACATTTTTGTAATCTTGCATGCAAAAACAAAATAGCAGTAACTGAAAACCTGGAAAGGCAAACGGGTCATAATAGGCCACAAGTTTACTTTAAATTAGCCTCTGAATTATAGAAAAGTGGATACTAAAGACCTCAAAGTTTATTTACCGTTAGTAGTAATAAATATAAGAACGGTTTAGTCAATAGTCATTATCCCCTCTACATTACAAAAATGTTAAATCAAAATATAACTTCAAGTTGGTACCTTACAAAAATGGCAGAAAAGAATGCAATCAAATAGCTCTAGCAACTTTAGAGAATGGCATTAATACCTGTTTAATAGATTAAAATTATTTATTTACTTTTCGGTATTTTGACTTTGTTAACAAAACGCTAAGTATTTCGACACTAATTCAAATAAGTCACTCCCGTGCAAAAAAAACGGGCATCATAAAATTTTGATTAAGTTTATATTTATAACTTTTTAATTTTTACTCCGATTTAAGTGATTTTTTAGAGAGCAATATGTAGATACATTTATTAGTTTTAATATGAAAAGGTTTTTTTTGCTTAGTGTCAAAACACCCTGTGGAATAATTAAGAAGCAAAATCACATGATCTTGATGATGTCAATAATTTAAATGTTTCCATAATTTTCTCATTGCCATTGCATTCAAAATAAAATAGACCATTTAAATGCAAGAAAACAAATGTTATTGTAATAATCAAGATTTGCCTAATAAAAAAATAAATTTACGGAAAAAGGTGCGTATACCTAAGATTTAAAAAATAGCATATTCGCAAAACAAACTTTACAGTTGTTACCAACAGCCAACAATTACGCCTGTACTGACGTCAAACGACGATTCCGAAGAGTTTTAAGTAGGTACAAGAAATCGGTCTTCAATAGCTTTGGTTTTGCGTTTTCTAAATTATTGACATCATCAAGATCATTTTGCATTTGGGTGAGAACAAATGCACGTATTGACATGAACCAAAACCCAAAATGCAAAGAATATTTGCGGCTTAATGGAACTAACATTTTGAAGTAATTTTGCTTCTTAATTATTCCACAGGGTGTTTTGACAATAAGCAAAAAAAAATTTCGATTATTCTTGTATAATACAGTGTCCGCAAGAAAGTCCGCATCAATGGGATTTTTTTTTATTATTAGGTATAGGTAAAAATTGAAAAAGCAGTTAGTTTTTGCTTACCTAAAAACCAAAAATGACGTATACTGAAGCAGCTGCACGACTTGCGTTACCTGTCAAATTTGACATTTTTAATAAAATAGGTTCAAAAATGCCCTTATTTATAAAAATATCGAAAAACTTTATTCGAGAAAGTTGTTTATTTAGGCATTTTTAGCGTCTCTACGAAATTTTGACAGTCTAATACAATTTTTATTTTTGGCCAGATTCTTAAAAATTTTGATCAACCCTTGTGGATTAACTTTTATACATCGATGTAAAACCATTTGCCTTTACTTTATTTGTAATCTTAATGCAATTTTGTGTAAAATTTTGTTTTCCAATTATTTATTTTGCTTCAAAAACTGAAATTGTTATTGATCAGTATGTAATGTTTGATGCAAAGTTTATCTAATTACATCAGTTTTGTCAAAACCGACAATTCTCATTTTTCTTAAGTTAGTAAACAGATGTATAAAAAGAAAATATAAGGAAGCTTTCCTTAAAATTTTACTTAATTATTATTATTAAATTAAATTAATTATATTAAACTATATTTTTGTTGAATAAAATGTTTCGAGCGATTAATATTTATTCTTTTCGATCCAATATTAAGTAAGTAAAATTTTAACGAAAGCTTCCTAATATTTTCTTTTTGTACATCTGTTTACTAACTTAAGAAAAATGAGAAACGTCGGTTTTGACAAAACTGATGTAATTAGATAAACTTTGCATCAAACATTACATACTGATCAATAACAATTTCAGTTTTTGAAGCAAAATAAATAATTGGAAACAAAAATTTTACACAAAATTGCATTAAGATTACAAATCATGAAGTAAAGGCAAATGGTTTTACATCGATGTATAAAAGTTAATCTACGAGGGTTGATCAAAATTTTCAAGAATCTAGCAAAAAGTAAAAATTGTATTAGACTGTCAAAATGCCTAAATAAACAACTTTCTCGAATAAAGTTTTTCGATATTTTGATAAATAAGGGCATTTTTAACCTATTTTATTAAAAATGTCAAATTTGACAAGTAACGCAAGTGGTGAAGCTGCTTCAGTATACGTCATTTTTGGTTTTTAGGTAAGCAAAACTGCCTTTTCAATTTTTACCTATACCTAATAATAAAAAAAAATCCCATTTGATGCGGACTTTCTTGCGGACACTGTATGTCAAAAAACCAATTTCTCTTAAAATTTATATAACCTTGTTAAAACTAGTAAATGTATCTATAGCTCTCTAAAAAATCACTTAAATCGGAGTAAAAATAAAAATGTTATAAAGCCCTAAACTTAATCCAAATTTGGGCGTTTTTTTTTTGCACGCGAGTGTATAATAACTAATTCATTTCAAATTAAATAATTTTTCGTATTTTTTCTTATAAGTAACATTAATACGAAAAAAGAACTTAAATAGAACGTTATTTTTACTATTAACACAAATTTAGGAGTTATTATAGCTGATGAAGTGTGATTGAATTAAATAATACACTACGCCCATTAATTATCGAATATTCAAATATGCACGCTCAAATTAATAAGCTGTAATTTCGTTAATAATGAACCAATTTTGAATTTTTTTTTAATTATAGATATAAGATTCTAGTGTTTAGGGCTGAGTAGTTTGCGTCCTGACACGTCTTATTGTACGGGGTAGCGCATAAACTCTAGATGCATGTAAATTTCCTTAAATTTAAAACTGACATATCTTACATAAAAATTGAATTTTTTTTAAAACCGACCAGAAAATTTACACTTTCTGGACAATTTTTCGTCTAGAAAATAACGTTTTTCCGATCGCAAGACCGGAAAAGTGACATTAGAGACCGGAAAAATATTTTCCGGACTCTAATGTCACTTTTCCGGTCTCTAATGTCACTGTCACCCTGTTTTTTGTTTTTCCAATTGCTCTTTGATAATACAAGATACCTTGATTTCGTTATTATGACAACAACATTTCGATGTATTGTCGAGTGACAGTTCGTTGATTTTTAATTTTGTTCTTTATGTCAAACTTGTTTCGCGTAGATTATAAAATATATCGAAGTGTCGGCCTTAAAAAAAATATTGTACGTCACGCAACCGAAAATTAGTGTTTTCCAGGTCTCTCCAAGCTTCCAGGACTCGCCTATGGCTCGCCCTGGAAATGCTTGTCTCGACCTGAAAAACACTACTTTCCGGTCTTGTAACGTAAATTACTATTAATTTATTTTTTAAACGAAAGCAATTAGACATCTATCTGCGCTAGAAACTGGGCGCAAATAAATTCTGTTGCCGAAAAAATGTTTCGTAAATAATCAATGAGTCATTTTATCACTTTTGGCTTTTAAATTTAGAATAAAAAACATGTCAACAAATAAAGTCTATATTACAGAGTGCTACGGAAATATCTAACAATTTAATTAAATTGCTTAAAATTAAAAATACAAAAATAATAATACAAATACAAATTCAGGGATACATTCTGTGAACGAATTAAATGGATAAGTTTTTGCGTGCCACCCTGTATTATAGACTTTATTTGTTGACATATTTTTTATTTTAAACTTAAAAGCCAAAAGTGATAAAATGACTCATTGATTATTTACGGAACATTTTTTCGGCAACAGAATTTATTTCGAAGAAATGGCATTTTTTCTTTGCCTCTAGTGGCATGGCGAAACTTTTTGGCCAGTTTCTAGCGCAGATAGATATCTAATTGCTTTCGTTTAAAAATTCAATTTTTATGTAAGATATGTCAGTTTTAAATTTAAGGAAATTTACATGCATCCAGAGTCTATGCGCTACTCCGTACAATAAGGCGTGTCAGGACGCAAACCACTCTGCGCTAAACACGAGAATCTTATATCTATAATTTAAAAAAAAAAGTTCAAAATGGGTTTATTATTAACGAAATTACCGCTTATTAATTTGAGGGTGCATTTTTTAATATTCGATAATTAATGGGCGTAGTGTAAATAACTGGAAAATGTTTAGAGGCGCACAAAAATTTTTTTTTAATTAAACACTTTATTATCCCTCCGATGGGAATCGAACCCAGAACCTAAATTAGTATTCTCTATTATTATTTTCTTCTATAGATTTACTAAAAGCAGGTACTAATGCCATCAAGTACTTAATCATTGTAATATAATATATTCATATAGAGAGCTTAAATTATCGATATTTTTGAAAAGCCGAGTGTAAAAATGAAAGTATTTTTATACTTGCAATAGTATGAATTAGTAGCTTGATTGTCTAAACGTAATATGTATTAACAATAATTCTGATAAATAGCGTTAAGACCGTAAGACAGATACTCTCTTCTCTAGATATACCTATATAATAATCCGTATTCCACAATAATTATAGTATTTTAATTCGCATTACAATAATAATAAAATCAGCAGAAATATATATTACTAGGTAATAGCATAACCATAATTATTTTTTCTTTACAAGACAGGTATTTTCTGCGTATGCCGCTTGTGTTCTTTAGTCCGCCCAAAAATATAGTATATCTTTGTTATTTTCTTTATATTTAAGTAAGTATAGTTATGAAAAATATTGAGGTGGCATAAACATTTATGTTTTCTGAAATAAGGAAGTCATTTTTGTGCTCTTTATCTACGAATGCGTTATGAAAATATTTTAAAAATATTCGATCAAGTAGTAACCAAATCAAGTATAAATTTGGTATCACTGAATAACTATTATAGCAAAAGGTTAAGTTATCGATACTTGTCACGTACCTAGGTAATAGATTTTTAATTTAAGACTGTTTCCTGCAGAAAAACAATACCTACCTATTACTTACATCATGCTCTCAAATTTGAACAAAAAAACGTTAACAATGTTTGGTCTGCAAATAGGTTTTGCGGGAACGTAAAAATAGGTTCCAATTAAATCGCTGCCATTAATAACTTTGTACTAACCTTAGGTACCAATCGTACTCTGGTATTCACAGGAGGTCGTCCATCACCCATCGCAAGGACACTTTTTTAAAACGAGTGTTTAAAATTAACTGATGAAAGTGACTACACAAAAATTTACCTTGTAGCGTTGATTTTGCCCAAATTAGCGATGTTCCTGTCTACGTAATTAGCAATAAAGCATTATATCATATATCGCCGTTAAATTGTTGAGACTTACTGCCCTTATTAATCGTTTAAAGCACTAAAAAACACTGAAAATAACATAAAACACTTCAAATTACTCCAACAGGTAGCCATTTTTGCAAATGCAAACCACAGAAAAGAAAAGGGGTGCGATGCAAACGTCAAATTTCCTGATAGCGCCACCAAACGACCCCAGTTCTAACCCTTTCATTCATAAATAGTATTAGACTATCTTTGTTTACCTTATTTAAAAAAGACAAAGACAATAGGCGTCCAAGATGGCCGAGTCCAATTATCAATGAAGTTTCATGGCGGAATCGGTGTTTTGTCTTGTTTCAAAGCATGTTAGTAGAAAGAGATGCTATATAGGTCAAATGTTTATGAATGGGATTTTTACTACGTGACCTTCTCAAGAATTTATAGTACTACGACAACTTTATGAATGAAAGTTGGGTTGTAAAGGGTAAAATGGAACATAATTTGGATGCAGCTTTTAAAAAGTTTTTAAAGTACTTTTAAATGAGAAAGTGGCTTTTACATTTTTTAGGTTAATTTTCTTTAGAGGCATATTTTGTTACGTTTATATTGACAAATAAACGTTTAAAATACTTTGTCACGATCTTTAAATTTGCAAATATTTTTAAATAAACCAGAAATATTTGAAAATATCTTTCTTATACGCACACCATCCCAAAATAATTGATTTTCTACAAGGTTGTGGGATTGTAAGGCGACCATATCCACATTCACGACTAAAATAGACTTTCAGCAATAAAATAACTGGACGCTCATCTATAGTTACATATCGTTTTACAAAAATATTTAAAGCAATAAAGAAAAACTTTACGTTTACATATCCTACATTTATTATCCTTAATGAACCTTACCTGCCTAATAAAATAATAGAATTTATTATTTGTTGTGTTATCATCTTAAATCTAAGTAGTGTACATCTACTTAGGTCTGAATGTCGCCTGACCTGACATGAGAGCGAGACTGTGAACTATCTAATAGACAGTTATTTTGGCATAACTTATGTACGAATATGTATTTATTTGTATGAGTCTTTAGGGAAAAAAATAAGTGTTGTTTCTGAACTAAAAAAAATTTTGATCATTGTCAATTAATAGATACAAATTATATTAGTTTCAGTCTAAGGCGTGTATATAGTTCTCTAATCAGTATTTTAAGTATTAGTTCTGCGTAAATAATAGGAATAAAAATACATAAAAAAACGCTTTTGTTGTTGAAGTCCCAATACGTAACAATTTTCGTTCTTAATTTAAGGACAATCTACAAAATTATGATTGTTAGAAAATTATCCTATGTACCACAACGATTTTTCAGATTTTTGGCATACGCTTTGAGCCCCCCTGAGTAGTAACTCACAAAAGTGAACCAAAGTCGAGGTCGGGGGATAGAGATGGGGAGTAAATCGTCGATTTCCTCGGTCCCAATTGAAGCTACGACAAAAGTAAAGATATAAGCGTACAGTTGTATTCATAAAAAAAAGCGTACAAAGAATTAGAATAAGAGGTAAGTTTTGTCATATTTGGGTAAAACCGGCTTGTCTAAATAATGATGTCGTCCAGCTGCGAAAAAAATGTATCTTACCGAAGAACAGCGACAATCAAGGATTATTTTTGCTTTAAATTATATATACCGTAATCCTCAATTTTGAAACAGGGTCATTTTCACTGATGAAAAGACGTTCCAGTCGACTTATAACGGACAAATTCGTGTGTACCGTCCAAACAATACCAAGTTTGAAGAGCGATATACTAACCCCCTCACTTCTAGACGACATGGGCGTTTCTCTGTAAATGTACGGGGATGGATCAGTGTCCATGGACCCCCCTCACTTCTAGACATGGGCGTTTCTCTGTAAATGTACTGGGCTGGATCAGTGTTCATGGACCTGGTGTTTAATAGAGGGAAGATTTAATACCGGAATTAGATTAAAATATTAGAAAACATATTGTTACCATCTGCTGAGCAAATATATCCCAATAATACTTTCATATTTCAACAAGATAATTGTCCAATCCACACTGCCAATGCTGTAACCTACTGGTTTCAAACCCATAATGTGGAAGTGCTGAAAATATTTGGGATATAATGGTAAAAAAAATATATAATCGAAATTTTAGGCCACAAAATTCAGAAGATTTATGGGAAATAATACATGCGTGCTGGGAAGAGTTTGATCCAAATATTGTATCAAATATATTTCAGTCAATTCCGAATAGACTGGCTCAAGTAATAGAAAAACAGGGATATATAATGACCAAATATTAGATTTTATTTATTCTTGTTAAACGTTTTTTGTTTCTATTGTAATTTTTATAAGACTGTTAAGATATTATAAAATAAAAAAAAATAATTTTTGTCATTCCATTGGAGTAACGTCCAACGCCAATGCTTTGCATTTTTAATAAGCTTTGTAACATGCGATAAGCCTGTTTTACGCAAATATGGTTAAGGTTTCCTCTCATTCTAATTCGTGTATGCTTTTTTTATGAATACAACTGTACCTCCAACGGGGGGTGGGGGGGGTGGCAACCTTTGACAATTTATTCATATTCAATTGACATGTTTAAAAATCGTCTGGGTATAGGATCGTTTTTCACATTAACCTGGGAAAAGTCTCCTTGTCGTCTGGAATATCGTTAAAATATAACGGGTTTCTTGTTTTTATTTTAAGAGCAAACACTATAGTGACTGATTTATTTTAGAATTTTGGCCAAATTTGCCCATATTTCTTTTCTGTTTTTATTAATGCATAATTCCCACCTTTTTTCTCGGAAAACTGTAGGTAATTGTGCTCCAAAAGATGGATATTTGTCCATTTTTTTTGATAAAACGTAGAAGTAACGAAATATTGATCAAAAATCGAAATGGCGAAGGCGTCAATAGTGTTTGCTCTTAAACTAACTATTATTATTTATCCAATAATTTCCTAAAAATCAATTTAGCCCTTTATTTTCTATTTTTTAGCTTACCTAAAAGGAAATGTGTAACCTTTTTAAAACCAAGAAAATCAAAAGTCGTTTATTACCACCTCTGTTATGAAAAAAGTAAGTCTAGTGGTAAGAAAACGTTTTGTAAGAACGGTTAGAATGTTTAGTAACTTTTATATTTAGTTATTGTATCTTTGGTATACCGTACCTATGTCTGTGTAGTTTCATACATTTCTTTAAATTGTAAACATAAATATTATTTGCAAATTATGTAGTGTTTATTTATTTTTAAACCCCTATGGTACAAAAACACGCACTAATTTTGATAGAGGCGAAGGAAAATAGGTAAGGAAAAAACGTATTTGTTAATTATCTACTTCTGGCTATCGATGCACAAAAAATGTATCAATTTGACTAAATATGCCTATTACATAATTACATAACAATTATATAAAATATATATTTTAAATAAAAATATTATTTCCTTCTTATTTAGGGTGGTGTTTTGGACTGGCTAAACATAGGTGGTTTAATATTGGCTTCCTTTATTAATGGGATTAATTTGGCAAACTAACCTACCAAATTTTGATCTGATTTATTTGGTAATTAAGGGGATATTTAGAAAAAAGTAAATCTGGCTTATTGAATTCTTCAAAAAACTTCCATACACCCTTCGTCTAAAAAAAACAAGGGAGCCAATATTTAACCTCCTTAAATTTTACACCAACCAAGACACCACCCTACCCTGCACATATATTTACTTTTACTCGAAAATATATAAATTTATTTAGTATGAAATTTCTTTTTAATCAATTCTTTTTGGTAAAAATTTGGTGGATTTCTTTTTCGGTTGGGTTTTGTATCCATTTTTGGCTTCTCCTTTCTTGCTCAAACCAATAAACCAACCTTTGTAGTCAACACATTCGTAGCAATTATACGAACCGCAAAATTCTTCTCTGAACGTTGTCCCTGGCAACTCGGGGTTCGTCTAAAATGATAAAATAATTTTTACGTAACTCAATGTGGAAAAGTAGCATTTTCTGTATTTGTTCGTTAATACTTAAGTATTTCCTACCCTTGCACAAAGTACTCCATTTTCATTATAACAAATATATAGTCCTGATTGGTGCCCCCGGATTTTCACGGTGCCAACTTCATTGCCTGATTGCAGCTTCAGGTAAGCTAAAATACAAAAATGTTGAGCCATTCAAACAATTAGAGTTTTTTAAACAATGATCTGTCCCCTAGTTCATTCCCTCCCCTTATCTACGTGTCCGATTTACAATTATGTGTGTAAAAAATTATACATACTGTTTTCATCAAGATCATCTTGAGTGCCAGAAATTTCACCATTTTCCGAAATTTTAACCCAATACCCACGTTCGCAATACAGCTGAATTTTATCTCCAAATGGTGTTCCGTCTCCTTCCATTCTTCTGCAGCAATAATATGGAAAAGAAAAATGTTTTTAACCTTATTTTTTAATAAAAGTGGAGTAATCGCGTCCGTATAATTTGTATCAACCAAAAATATTCTTGGCTGGCGGACTTAAGTGTGAACAGACCTGCATTTTGCATTGAAGTACACAGGGATCCCGAAAACAATGGACTCCCTGGGGCCGAGCAGACATTGACAGCTGTTTCGTCCTTGTTAGGAACTCATCAGAATGCCACAACCCGAAGCAACTCCACTGATAACACTGCAGCGCATTTAAACCCTGCTTAATAAAATAGCAAGTAGTAAATAGGGCGCAACGCCATCACGTTGGAATCAACAACAATGCAAAATACAGGTATACAATGAAGTTTGGATGTATATTTTGTCTCAGGAATGTGTGCTAGCGTTTTGTTCACGTACCTTCCGGACACCCTGTATATTAGTAACAAATTTCGTTCTAAAAAAGGACTTACCGATTAAGATGTAGAGTAACGATCCGATCTACACTTCTTCCATTTAATCTGTACAGTACCTGCTAGACGTAGTGAACTAAACTCGCTTAACTCATATCGTATACAGGATGTGACTGAATACATATTGGGAACACCCAGCAATAATACCTATATATCTAAAATATTTGTATTGAATAGAATATTTAAACAAAACCTATTAAAATATCGATGTGCATTCCAAGTGGGACATTATAAAAAATATGTATGAAAATGCGTTCATGTAACGCAGAATGAAATGTAAATTTAGAATTGAAAAAGGTTTTAAATTTAGAAACTGAAATTTTTTCGTCGTACGGTGAAACCAACAACTTAAATAAAAGAGGCATATCGATGGCAGGAACTTTAGGTAACCTATATTTATACTAAAGGCACTAAAGCTATGACAGAAACGCAGATCTATTATTTATTACTTTTATTGAAAAATATAAATTAAATATATCTATAGGTACAATAACAATTATAACAGCTTTTATATATTATAGATTGGTAATTTGTATATGGCAATAGATATCAAAAATAAATGGCAACTGTAGTTTTCAATATATTCTATACTGTTTTAATTTTCTAATTGGAAAGACAACCTGGACACAAATATGTAAACATATTATTATATAGGTTATAGGTATGACAGAAGAAACTTATTTTAAATCATCTGCTTCTTCTATAGTGACTAAATGAATCTATTGTATAATGGCTTTGTACTATAAGCGAACACACATTAATAGGTAGGTACTTAACTGTTACAGTAATAATACTTTTTATTTGTGTTAAAAATAACAGCATTCGATATTAACAATACATATAATATATAATTATTAAACAAAAAGTAAAGTATAATATACAGGGTTGCTCAGAAGTCTGGAATAAAATTAATATAGCCTTAACATGTAACTTTTAGGGAAAGCGCTTGACGTTATTCGTTTGTTTTTTTATAGGCATTTGTCATTGATATGATGACATCGAGCTATTTTTTAAATGTAAACATACAGCTTGTGATACATTATGTAAAGGCTAATATCTCGTACAGTATGCTTATAAAATTTGGCGCGATTCTATCAAGCTATTTCAAAATGGCGACTGTTAAAATTTTTTTTTAAATCTCCATTTAAATAAGCGGAAATGATAAATCATTGATTTTTTTTTATCTTTCAACAGGTTAAGGCTATATTAATTTTATTCCGGACTTCTGTGCAACCCTGTATACTATTTAACGAGCGTATAATGTAGGCCACAATAACTATCAGAGGCAATATGGTTCATTATACGCCAGTCAAAAATCTAAATTCTAAAAATCTAAAAAACAACAATCCAGTAAGGGCACAAGTGCATCAAAATTACCGATAATTTTTGAATGAAATGTGTTTTTTTATAATTGCAAGAGTTTGTTTTCATATTTTCGCAAAAAAGCCCGACTCCGCAGGAGGAGGGCATTTTCGTAAAGCATGAAAACAAACGATTGCAATTTGTAAAAAAAACACATTGAATAAAAAAATTATCTGGTTATTTTTATGCACGAGTGTAATTTATTTGAATATTTCCCAAATTAATTAAGAACTCGAATCAAGTAAATTTAAATATTTTATTTAACAGAATGCAAAGCAAAGAGATAGTTATTAACAATTCTTGACAAAATGAAAGAAAAACATTCGTTGACATTGACTTTTTTGTCTGCTGTCACTCAATAAGATGACGTTAATTGTCAGAATATTACATTTTTTGACGTTTGTTAACAATAAAATCCCGCTTTGACGTGTCGTCAACAATATAAACTTGCGATGCAATTTTCGATTTCTGGCAGTGCTGTTTTCGCTGTAATTTTGCGAAAATTGCATTTCTCTTATGGGAACTTTAACATATGAGGGAAATATTCGCTGTAATTTTGCGAAAATTGCATTTCTCTTATGGGAACTTTAACATATGAGGGAAATATTCGCTGTAATTTTGCGAAAATTGCATTTCTCTTATGGGAACTTTAACATATGAGGGAAATATTCGCTGTAATTTTGCGAAAATTGCATTTCTCTTATGGGAACTTTAACATATGAGGGAAATATTCGCTGTAATTTTGCGAAAATTGCATTTCTCTTATGGGAACTTTAACATATGAGGGAAATATTCGCTGTAATTTTGCGAAAATTGCATTTCTCTTATGGGAACTTTAACATATGAGGGAAATATTCGCTGTAATTTTGCGAAAATTGCATTTCTCTTATGGGAACTTTAACATATGAGGGAAATATTCGTTCATAGCAACTTTTGTAAATTTTGTAAAAAAATTGCTTTACTTCGTATTAAGAAAAATGTTTACATTATTATTTGATCGTAGTACATTCAATCGTACGATCAGTACGACGAAACGACGATTGTCGGACATAACACCTAAGATATGATCAGTGGCGTGACAAAAACTGGGTGGGCCCCCAGCAAACGTTTTCAGGGGCCCCCCTCTCTATAATAAATGGAAAATGATAATTCTTAATCTTTATTACTATTAGGTTCAGGTTTATAAACTTTTGAATTCGTTAATCGTGTAATAATTTAATTAGGGTTAAACCCAAATTATGTGTTAAGTACTACCTACTATTAAAACAGTAAACTAGGTAGACTGGTAGACATAATATAGGTAGTTATTAAGTCCTTATACTTAATATTCCAGCAATCATGATGCAAAATCAAAATTTTAAAACACCACTTATAATGTTGCGAGCCTCATAGAATCCAAAAGACAGAAAACAGTAAAATACATGAGCATCTCAACAAGTCTGCACAAACATTATGTCACTAAGTACTATACAAGGTATTATACAAAACGACCAGATCGTAGAGAATTTTTTTTTTGCAAAATCGTTTATAATTTCGTCGATATTACTTATAAATGATATATATCTCTTTCTGAGGCTTAAAATTTGACTAGGAAAGCCAATGGACAAGTCTTTATCGTATATAGTTTGTAAATTCCGCGCTTTCACGTATAGGGGAAGGTTGTCTATATTGAACCGCTACCTAAATTGGACCACAGTACATTTCTCCGAAACTAAACAAGTGCCATATCATCTGGCAACACTGTTACATACTTCCACCTAGAACCGTTGATCGGCAAAAAACTCAACTAGTAAGTTTTTCCCTTTCTATTTCTCCTATTACCATACCATATTTGTTTTTTCTTGTTTCTTTCCTGTGTGGTTTTGTAAAACACGTGGTAGTTGCTTAAATTGGACCACTGGGTGATTGCCAAAATTGAACCGGTCCAATTTAGGGCATTTTTCCAAATTGTGCAAAAATAATTTTTCTCTTTAAATAAGTTAATGTCATTAACTGACACCATTTCAATATTGTTAAAATCTTTTTTCTTTGAGTTAAAAAATGAAACTATGACTGGTCCAATATAGGAAACTAATAGGTACTTTTTTTTGCATTAGGATGTCTTCTACCGACATTTTGATTGTAAATTTGATGTTTTTTTGAAATATAAGTATAAAACTTCCTGTACCAACAATTTTATTTATTATTTATTTATTTAACACCTAAGCTTCCGATTTAAATCATGTGGTCCAATTTTTTAACCCCCAGGTGCAATTTAGGCAACCGGTTTCCTATATTGAACCACTTGCAGAGGTTTTTTTATAGCCTGGTATATCATAGATACTTTGAAATAAAATTCTGCAAAAAATCCTGCAGTTGAACAACATACTAAAGTATACTAAGGTATAGCTTCAAGATCGATTTTGCGTTATTATCAGGATCTATGATAAGAAATCTGGAAATTGTTCCAATATGGGCAACCTTCCCCTAATTATTCTTCTTCACTTAAACGAAGTTAAATTCTCAGGTTTATAAAAAAATAAAATAATTATTAAATGAAATACCCATGAAAAGCAAAGCTGGCTGCAAGTTTTAAAGGGGCCGTCAATGTGGGCCCCCCCTGTTGGTTACGCCACTGGATATGATGTATAATTTACAAACAAAAATAAATGCCATTAATACTATTCAAATCTGGTCCGTCGGGGCAGGAATTTGACAGCCTTCTGTCGGTACTTAGTTTTCGATCCTTTTTTAAATTTTCCGGATTTTTTGATACCGACGTACCAACCCAAGTGGGCGTGGACTCTGGATAGATAGGTATTGTAGGAACCTTGGAATGATTCAATGAACACCGCGGTAGGGGCATTCGGATCAGACTAGAACATAAATGTGAAAAAAAATTGCTTGGGCAATTGGTTGCACTGCACCTAGTGCAAAAGCATAATAACATGCTTTTCAAAAGTATAAAAAAAAATAAACCATTACAAAACTAGGTTATTTTTTTGTCCAGAATTGAACAACATAGAAATAAAATACAATTTTTCTTACCTCCGCATATAACCGCCCTTTTTTATCCATAGCAACATACATATTGGTCAACATTCCTCTTATTTTTACATGTTCAGGTAGGAGTCCACCAGTCATTACTTCTAAAAATGCTAAAACATACATTGTAATAAATTAGACCAGGGTAGATAATTTTTGAAACCAAGAAAAATAATAGTAGGATGAAACCCATTTGAAAAGGAAGAGAATATAACAAAAATTAAAGGAAAAATAATTTACGGGCGATCCGAGGTCGGGAAGTGGAAGGGGGTGAGTTTTTAAGGGTAGAAAATGATTTATCTCGATTTCCGGCAAAACTACAAGTCCTATGGAAAAACGGTTAATAGCAAAGTTTTAGGTAATAAAATGATCTAAAACTTTTCTATTTACACTTTTTTCACACAAGCTCAAAATTTATGTGAAAAATTCAAATAACCAAGTTTTTGGTTTTTCATTTTAATCTTTTACAAAAAAAAATTTTTTCACGAAATTTAGTGAAAACTTACCTTTTTATGTCCCAAATACACTGTAATTTTTTTGATTTAAAACATTTATTTTTTCACCTTATTTTGACTTAATATCGAAAAAGTACCCTAATTTTCAATCGAAAATTCTCACGTCAAAATATCTGCTTTTTTAAAAAAGTCGGTGGGCTTTTTGTTCGTTGAAATCTCTACTTTCTGATGGTGTAAAAATATATACCTTACTATGGTAAATGTTCTCAAAAAATGCAAAGAAACAAAAAAAACTCGAATCCGAATTTTTTTTTTAATCATGTACAATTTTGAGTTATTTATTAAAATTTATACTTTAATTACTCGAAAAACGTATGATTCCATGTTACATTGATAAACAAAAAAATTACAAATCCATAAAACATAAAAATCGCAAAAAACATGCGATAATAGTTGTTCTAAATTAAAGGTAGGATTTAAAGGGGATTTCATCTAAAAAATGTGACTGCAGCTATTTATTTTTACACCATCAGAAAGTAGAGATTTCATCGAATAAAAAGCCCACCGACTTTTTTAAAAACGCCGATATTTTGACGTGAGAATTTTCGATTGAAAATTAGGGTGCTTTTTCGATATTAAGTCAAAATAAGGTGAAAAAATAAATATTTTAAATCAAAAAAATTACAGTGTGTTTGGGACATAAAAAGGTAAGTTTTCACCAAATTTCGTGAAAAAAAAATTTTTTTTTGTAAAAGATAAAAATAAAAAACCAGAAACTTGGTTATTTGAATTTTTCACATAAATTTTGATGTTATGTGAAGAAAGTGTAAATACGAAAGTTGTAGATCTTTTTATTACCTACAACTTTGCCATTTAACCTTTTTTCCATAGGACTTGTAGTTTTGCCGGAAATGGAGATAAATCGTTTTCTACCCTTAAAAACACCCCTTTCCACTTCCCGACCTCGGATCGCCCGTAAATTATTTTTCCTTTCATTTTTGTTATATTCTCTTCCTTTTCCAATGGGTTTCATCCTACTATTATTTTTTTTCACTTTTCACCATTTTCAAAGGCCTGGCCCTGGTCTAAATAGTACATATTTAAATAAGGATCAGGACACACGGATGTTTATACACATTAGGGATTTTCAATAACATATCAAAAAATAACGGATCGGTTTTTCAGGTGTTTTACGATAGAAACATTGGGTCTAAAGTTTATTAGGTCTTTGATTTCATCCCATGCGCCAGTAGCGGCGCGCTATAACTTCAAAGAATATAATTATGAATTTTCTCGCTAATTAGAACAAAACGACCTTTATAAATGTTTTTCCACAATAAGTTTTCCTCTCAGAATTTACGGGATTACCTAAAAATACCTTATACATAGTTATTTCTATAACACCCTCATATGTCGTAGGCTGATAGTGAAATCCGTCATTTCATGAAAAGCCTATAGTCATATCACGCTGCACGCTAAAAGGTATATTGGTTGGCATTTTTTTTAATTTAATTTAAATTTTAAAAAAATGCTCTGGGGAACAACGAACAAACCAGTTGCCAATATACCTTTTAGCGTGCAGCATGATATGACTAGGCTTTTCATGAAATGACGGATTTCACTATCAGCCTACGACATATATATTACGGTCATGTATATCCGCTATTCGGCCTATTCTTAAAACACTTCTTACTATGTGGATCGGCTTCGTCTTGGGTTCCCCTAACTTTTCCGTCTGGATAGACTCCCAAGAAAAATCCCGTTTTGCAGTACAACTGCATTTTCGACCCTAGTTTGGGATTTCCCCATCTCAAACGTTTGGGATCTATGTAGGCATTTCTTAGGTGTGATTGGGACGTCGATGGCGGTGGCCATACCACCCTCCTTAAGGGAAAAACGGGCGCGGTAGCAGATTTGGTGTTTTCAACGCCGCACCTACAATAAGAATCCCAGATGTTTTAAAATTATTGTGCTCTGTTAAATATGTGCATAGAAACCATGCAACCATAAAAATTTATCAAACAACAGACAATTTTGACAAAATAATAGGGAATTCAAATTAAAAAATATACGTACCATGAGACGTTTCGTCTTTCCCTACTCGAACCTGCACCACCCACTTGATTTACGTTATCTATCTCGTCTCCTGATGATTCTGAATTATTGTTATCAGAGCTAGAATCGGTATCTGAAGTATAACTGTTGAAGCCACTCATTTTTTATTTTTTATTTAAAAAATTACATACGTATCACAAAATAGAAAATAATGTCTTGGCGCTTATAGGCACGCCCCATTTAAACTACACCAGAAAAAACATGCAAAACAGCTTTATTGAATAACGCTCGTTGTGTAGTAGATGAATGAAAACTACCTACCGAGTTAATTTGAAAATTATACTTCTAAAAATAACATATTAAGTGCACCAGTCCGAAAATAAATCATATGGAAATGTTTATTTGATTTTATAGGTCATAGTTGCTGGAAAACTATTTCCCCAGTTTTAGTTTATAATAATAGAAATAAACTATCCTTACCTATAGCAATGTTGTCGAAAACATTAATTGTATAATTCAAATTTAATATGCAGCGCATATGTATATGGGTAAAATAGCAATTGAAAAATGAGGCATGCATTTATATCGATCGTACATGTTTAAGGTCTACTTTTAGGCAACCAGTTATACATTTAAGAAAGGGAAAAAATTCTGTTGGTATGCCTGATTCCCTAGTTCCATAATCGGTGATTTTCGTTTTAGGGGTGTGGCAACTGTCAGTGTGATTTGTTCCTGTCGTTGGGTGTTACGTTTTCGCCATTTTCTGGGTTTTTAATAAAAATTTCCTTTTTTTATGAGAAAATCTGCAGTTTTTAGTGCAAAAAATGTGACTGAACGAAATTCACATTAAAAAGCAACTTTTGGTGGTTTCACGGCGGTAAGAATGATTTTTATTTGTACGATATTTCATGTTTTGTTGGCCTCTTCACCTTTTACATCAAGCTTTGACATTTAAAATTATTGTAAAGTGATTGTAAAAGATTACGGCATTGCAAAAATAGTAATTGCAGCATAAAGTATTTGTGCTAATTAGCTGGGCTGGAGGCTCTGTTTGGTATTCAGGAAACGCTTGCAGTAAATATTAATTCAATTTAGGCATGGCCAGCAGGGAGGCACAATATTGATATTGACTTTTTGGGATTGGCAGTGAAAGTACAGATAATTTAATAAAAATTGATTTTAAAGTATTGATAAAACTATAAAATGAAAACGAATTCATGTACTGTTATCGGGTTTCACGCAAACAACATTTAAATTATGGATAATGGCAGTCTTTATTTTTTTTAATGGGTACCTAATTGAAGACAGAAAAAAATGTATGATAAGGATGTTTGGACAATAAAAGTATTAATAAAGTTTATAACAAATCAACTACAAACAATTTTCCATAATGATAGTACTCTTATTGATCACCGAAAATGAGTCACATTCCCACATCCTGGGAGTGATAATAAGGAAATAAGGATGTTTTATTTGTAACAGTAACTTTATATATATCATGCATGCAATGCTCTAGTTATTGTCTATTCTAAAGGCCATGTGGTATATGTATCAAATGCTGTGCTTATTTTATTTAAATCAGCTCTTAAAGAAACAAGATAACTGCCTTGCTTATAATTTATATTGTTTTAAAGTGTTAAATTATAATGAATGAGCTGTGAATGTGCAATGATACCATGTTTCCTCTTTAACACTGGTAGTTCCTGTCCTAATGGATTTTAAAGAAGTTTAGTAACCTTCTTTGTCTCTTTAAACTGACAGTGAGTGGCAAGTGTAGATAGGTAGTTGAGAAGGTTTATTAACATTCCTTGGGTGTAGTTAAATGGTTTCAGGAACATGCAGTGTGCATTATAAAATGTTTATTTCCCATTCAAATCTATTACCTATCTAATAATAATTTTTATTATTTCCTTGTCTATGTCCAATGTTTATAGTTATTTTGTAATAGTACAAGGTACCTACAAGGAAACTTGACTTTTGTAAATGAAAGTTTTAAGTAGCACCAAATAAATATTTTGGCCTACACATAAACCAAAAATTTGTAAAATAATCATTATTTATAGAAGACCCAAAATAAATATCCTATCTACACCAAACAAAATTTGCTTCCTAAATAACTTTTATCAGTGATAAATGATAAGCAAATTTACTTTTATCAAATTATAAAAGGTAGTGCAAATATTCCCACATAACTATAGTATGATGATGTAGCCTTTTGTAAATACAGGCAGATTAGGGAAATTTAGTTCATTTCATAGAAAAAAAATTAAATTAACCAATGCTTATAGGCGAGTTAGTATCAATTCATTAGTTGGTAAGATTGGTTGGAACAATCAGAAAGCTATTACAGTGGGACCTCGATAATTCGGACCTTCAGTAAATCAGATTCTTCGGTAATTCGGCCAAGACTTTTATAATTCGGACCTTCAGTTAACCGGATTCTTCGGTAATTCGGCCAAGACTTATATACATAGACTGTACTAAACTATTCAGCTTCAGTAATCCGAATTATTTACTTTTTTTTTTTTTTTTTTTTTTTTTTTATTTATTTATTTGGAGGGATCAGTACACCCTGCATCCCTACCATGTTTATTAATAGTAATATACTATTTTAACAATTTAACGTTCTAAGTACTTATTTTAATTTTACAATGCATCATTTTAGTTAACGCCTAGGTGTATAAAATACGCCTGTGTGCGTTGTAGTTCATAAAAAATACCTTTTTGTTACTTTTTAATATCTGTTAAAATGCACCTAAACTAATAATACAATATCATATACTGTAAGGTAATGCCTCACCGCCATATAAACAAATTACATTACTTATAATATTATTTCGATTCTGCCTCCAATAGCTGAGCCCTATTATAGCCAAAATACTAAAACAATGCGGAGAAGACAACAAACTGATTATGAACATATTTATTACAGTCCTTATTAAATTTGTTCTTGTTTCTTGTTTGTTTTACTATAGTAGGGAGAAGGTTATAAGTTTTCGGTGCCAAGTAAACGAAAAATTTTAAATTTATGCTTTTTAAGTTATTTGGAATGCTTAAGTTACCTTTTGCTCTTGCTCTCGTGTTATAAATGTGATCTATGCTGACTTTAATATGATCATGAAAGTGAATGTATGAACAAATTGTTGTTATGTATAATGTCCTTATGTTGGTTGTTTGTTCTGTAAACAGTTGTGCAGTGGAGAAAAGCCTTGGCTTTTTATATATGGTTTTTAAAATATATTTATGAACAATATTTAGTTTATGCAAAGCAATATTGTATAGTCCCCCCCACACCAATATCCCATATCTTAAAATTGATTCAGTTAAGGATTTATACACAATAATAAGTTCTTTTATATTTAAAAATGTTCTTATTATGTAAAATTTATATATTAATTTTTTGAGTCTGTTAGCCAAGTATTCAGTATGTACATGCCATTTAAGATTTTGATCAATGTATATTCCAAGGTATTTTGTTTGAGAAGTTTCCTTTATTAAATTGTTGTTGTCGAGTGTAAAATGTGAGAAATTAGGTCTGTTAGCGCCAGTAAGAGAAAATGCAATATAGTTTGTTTTTGTTATATTCAGACTCAATTTGTATGTTTCCAACCAGTTTTTTATTTTAGTAAGACCTTCTACGGCATATTGTTTGGTTTGGTCCCAATCCGTACCATTAAATAGCAACGCTGTATCGTCTGCATATGAGATAATTATACCATTTATTATTTTAATTTCAAGAAGAGAATTTAAGTAAATTATAAACAAAATAGGGCCTAGTACTGTACCTTGTGGTACTCCAATTTGTATTGTTTTTTCTGAGCTTAATGTATTATTAATTTTAACAATCTGGCGCCTATCTCGTAAATAACTTTTCATTAGTGTCAACGCCGTTCCCCTTATCCCATGATGTTCTAAGACTTCAAAAAGTTTGTTGTGTGGTACCGTGTCGAAGGCCTTTGCTAAGTCAATGAAGACACCAAGACACTTTGTGCTATTGTTTAAATGGTTAGTGACTTCCGATGTAAATTTGTGTAAGGCGTCCGTAGTACTTCGTCCTGGTAGAAACCCGTATTGATTTTCTGATAAAATATTATTTGTCATGAAAAAATTTAATAGTCTGTCTTTTACAGTTTTTTCAAAGATTTTAGCAAAACACGTGATTAGGCTGATTGGTCGGTAATTACTTATAATGTTTTTAGATCCTGATTTATGGATAGGGGTGACCACTGTTAATTTGTAGCTGACCGGGACTTGTCCAGTTTCATAAATTTTATTAATTATATGTAGAAGAGGTTCCAGGATTTCTATATGGGTGTTTTTAATTACTTTAGCGGATATGCCGTCGAAACCGGGAGAACTTTTATCTTTAAGATTGTGAATATGTTTTATTAATTCATTTCGAGTTACAGGGGTTAAAAAAATAGAATGTCTGTTTGTGTTTTGTAAATTGTGTGGAATGCTAGGCTGTAGGATTTTTTTTTCCATCTCAATACCAACGTTTGTAAAATATTGATTACAAAAGTCAGTCATTTCGATGTCGTTCTGAAAGTCGTCCCCGTTGTGATTATTTATTTTAATGTAATTTTTTTCCGCGCGAAACTTTTCGTTAGTTGCATCTTTTATTATTTCGTACATTTTCTTCATGTTATTTTTATTTTTGCTAATTTCATTTTTGTAGTAATTTCTTTTTTGTGCAGCTATTATTTTATTTAAGCGGTTTCTGTATGTTTTATATTCACGGATCACCGCGGTTTTAATTAGTCTGGATTATGGAGGTCTCACTGTATTGCTTTATTAGTTTTAAGGCATCATCAGGTGTTCATTTAATTTAAGGGAATAATATACAGACTGTCCGCGGATAGGGTTTAGGTACAATAGCACGAATGGATGAAAAATTTAATTTTTCGGGAAAGTCATTCTTGATAAAAAGTTTTGCTTGTAAAAAAAAACGCAATTCACGAAGAGAAACTTTTGATTTTTTATACAGGGTTCTCAAAAACATGATTTTTCTCCGAGAGTAAACTACCTTTATTTTTTATTTTTGAGCAAAATGCCAATTAGAAAACTTATTTAGAATAACGTTTGTAATTTAAATCCGAGATTTAAAATAAATCTTCGATTTTTTTAGTTTTTTTTTATTTTTAGAGTTAGGTAAATGGAAATTTTGCTGCTCAATAAAAATATTAATATAAAATTCCATTAGACTCTATTTTCATAATGGGCGGTGTGTATCTTATTTTAAAATTTTAAATGCATTCCTACCATCTTTTGTTTTTTTACCTCTAAAAATTTAAAAAAAAAACTAAAAAAATCGAAGATTTATTTTAAATCTCGGATTTAAATTACCAACGTTATTCTAAATAAGTTTTCTAATTGGCATTTTAGTAAAAAATTAAAAATAAAGGTAGTTTACTCTTGGAGAAAAATCATGTTTTTGAACTTTTTGCGAACCCCGTATAAAAAATCAAAATTTTCTCTTCGTAAATAGCATTTTTTATACAAGCAAAACTTTTTATCAAGAATGACTTTTTTCGGAAAAATGAAATTTTTCATCAATTTGTGCTATTGTAAACCCTATCCGAGGACAGTCTGTATGTGTTTCGTCTGGCGCAACATAGGAAATCCCATGCAATATAATGCATTTAACACTTGTACATTAAGTATTGTGATTAGAGCACAGCAGAACTCTCCTTCGGTTGGTTTTTGAACTTTCACTAGTCTTCGCACTAAAGACTTACTTATCACGCAAATTGGTTTCAGATTTCTAGAGAGATGATCATCGTTCCCAGCTCGGTTCCAGGTTTCTTTTAACAATTAAATTTTAAAGTATTAAAAATGCCGCTTCCAAAACGGGTTATAGAGCCTGTGTTTGTGACGAGGGGCACTCTTCCCGAGGACTTACCCCTTCCTTCGGAACTAGAAGGGGTTACCAATGGCTGTTTGGCCAATACTGTCAGACAGCTATCGTCCCTGTCCAGGTATGTTTAATAAAATATCTTTCCAGGGAAATTATTTATGTGTATTGTGTTCTGATATACCTATTAGCTCCTTCTTCCTAATAGGAATAATTTTATTATTTAATTCTTTAATTTTATAGATATAAGGTTTTTTGTAATTTACATGTAATTGTTTATACGTAAATAAATAAATAAATAAAAAATTTATTTGTGAGAGTGCTTCAAAATTTGACTAGAACATGAAGTGCCGTGAAAAATATGATTTTTCCCCATTTAGGTTTTAAAAAGATTGTTTTTTAGATCTTTAAAATTCAATTTAACAAAATTTTTTACTCAATATTTATTTATTTATGCAAGTAGGTTACCGAACAAACAATTTACTTATGTTATTAGACATGCAGAAGATATTTTTGGCGAACTGGCTCGAGATGCCCAGCAAATCAACGATCGATCCAATTCGTTGCAAGCAAGAATTGACAGGCTAGCTGTTAAAGTGACACAATTAGATAGTACAGTAGAAGAGGTCAGTTTGCAAGATATACATATGCGAAAGGCCTTCAAAAGCGCTACAGTATTCGACCAGCAGGTAATTTTTTCCCCCAATATATTTTAATTTCACTACATTTTTTCGCAAACAAAGAAAATGCCATAAGTATACTAATTCTAATACATTTTTTTAGATATTCTCAAGGGGCACAATGCCAACGGCCATGTTGGAAACATACAAGTCTTGTGATCGTCCGCCTCCACTGGATAAACTGAATTGTTACCGAGATGATGGTAAAGACGGACTCAAGTTCTATACTGACCCCAATTATTTCTTCGAATTATGGCGGGCCGAGATGTTGAACGACACCGAAAGGGTCATGCATGATAAGGGAAAAAATAAGTAAGTACGTTAGTACGGAAGTGTAGGTTGTCAGTGATATAAGTATTCCTTTGGTTTAAAGTACCTATGTTTCCTTATAGAGGGAATCAAACACCTATTTGTTATTTTTTACAGGGGTCATAGAGGAGCTAGAAGCTCTGTGGACGGAGTTCAAGGAGGAAACAGACATAAAAAGAGAGTGAGACAACCGCACAATACTAGAGAGAGGCAGAAGCAGATAGCCAGAGAACATGGCGAATACATTATGCCACAGAATACGATTTATAGGTTAGTTTGGAACTTAATTATACAAGACTGTCCGCGGATAGGGTTTGCAATAGCACAAATGAATGATGAAAAATTTCATTTTTCGGGAAAAAGTCATTCTTGATAAAAAGTTTTGCTTGTAAAAAAAATGCAATTCACGAAGAGAAAATTTTGATTTTTTTATACAGGGTTCGCAAAAACTTCAAAAACATGATTTTTTTCCAAGAGTAAACTACCTTTATTTTTCATTTTTTACTAAAATGCCAATTATTCAATTAGAAAACTTATTTAGAATAAAAAATAAAATCTTCGATTTTTTTAGTTTTTTTAATGTTTATAGGTAAAAAAACAAAAGATGGTAGGAATGCATTTAAAATTTTAAAATAAGATACACACCGCCCATTATGAAAATAGAGTCTAATGAAATTTTATATTAATATTTTTATTGAGCAGCAAAATGTCCATTTACCTACCTCTAAAAATAAAAAAAAACTAAAAAAATCGAAGATTTATTTTAAATCTCGGATTTAAATTACAAACGTTAATTAAATGAACACCTGATGATGCCTTAAAACTAATAAAGCAATAATAGCTTTCTGCTTCTTTTTTTCCAAGAGTGAACTACCTTTATTTTTAATTTTTGACCAAAATGCCAATTAGAAAATTTATTTAGAATAACGTTTGTAATTTAAATCCGAGATTTAAAATAAATCTTCGATTTTTTTAGTTTTTTTAATTTTTAGAGGTAAATGGAAATTTTGCTGCTCAAGAAAAATATTAATATAAAATTTTATTAGACTCTATTTTCATAATGGGTGGTGTGTATCTTATTTTAAAATTTTAAATGCATTCCTACCATCTTCATCAAGGATTTTTTTTACCTTTTTATTACTTTGCTTTACGTATGGGGCAAATTTGAATTTGTCAAATAGAATTTGATGTGTTTTGAACATGTTGACCTTAGAACAAAGGGTTTATTTAGTTCAATGTTATGGTGCGGGCGAAAGTTCTTACAACGTTGTGAGAGAAATTTAATCAAAGAAGAGAACGACGTACAGCTTCTAAAACAGCGAATTTTTGAAGCTGTTCAAACAATTTTCATTGAAGAAATTCGAAGAAGTTTTGACCACATTCGTTTACAGCTGGAAAAATGTGTTGAATATGGAGAAGTGTTTGAATAGCAAATTATGAAATTATTATTTGTTGTTATTTAAAGATTTTTTTGTGTTATTTCCGGGGTCATTTCATTTGTGAAATTAAAAATACATATTTCTGGTAACACCAAAAATCAGTTTTTGAAACTTTTTGATAACCATCTGTCATTGATAATGTATTTATTTCGACCGCTAATGCTGCTATCCAAAAAAAATTCTTTTACCTGTAAAAATTAAAAAAACTAAAAAATCGAAGATTTATTTTAAAGCTCGTATTTAAATTACAAACGTTATTCTATATAAGTTTTCTAATTGGCATTTTGGTCAAAAATGAAAAATAAAGGTAGTTTACTCTTGGAGAAAAATCATGTTTTTGAAGTTTTTGCGAAGCCTGTATAAAAAATCAAAATTTTCTCTTCGTGAATTGCATTTTTTTTTACAAGCAAACCTTTTTATCAATGATTACTTTTTCCCGAAAAATGAAATTTTTCATCCATTTATGCTATTGTAAACCCTATCCACGGACAGTCTGTATTTATTGTTTACTACTAGTTTACCTTTCAGAAGATCGTTTTTCTACTTCAACCGACCTTGTTACTCCCAAGTACCGTTTCTAAGATAACTCTTTTTTTACAGAACTCCCCAGCAACTTAATCAGTATCCGCAAGAAGTCGACGGATATATTCCAAATCATGAGCAAAGGCCTCCCAGGCCAAACTCGATCGAAATTCGGCGGTCTTATCAACGGGAACAGGAGATGCCCGACGGTATGAATTCGCCTTCTTTGTACCAAAACAATAGTCAAATGATGCACTATGAGGACCAGAATCCGTATCAGCATGGCATGTATGGACAAGGCCCCTTAAGGTATGATAGACTTTATTTTTTTTTTACTTTACTCCCAACCAACTTTAGTTTATTACAGGGATAAATATGTGTATAGAAATAACTAACAATTGTTACTCTAACTTAGTAGGTATATATATAATATATAGTAGGTATATATATAATTCATAGTTTGGCAGATGATACTATAACTATAGATATACAATTTTTTATACCGATACAAATTGGGCAACTTAAATAATAAAATTAAAAAAGATTTATAAAAAATTGGTTTGATAACAATTTGTTAACAATTAATTTTAATAAAACAAATTATATTCCTTTTACTTTAAACCTAAATAACCTACCACGATATATGAATAGTATTCAAATAAATGAAGACATTCAAATTTTTAAAGCTCATAAAATAAAATATTTAGGAATTATTTTTGATAGTAAATTAAATTGGAATTTTCACTTAAAATACTTAATTAAAAAATTAAGAAGTTTACTACCGATTAAAACTCATTTAAATTACGGAATTTTAGGTTGGGGAGGAATAAATAGAACTTAAGTTAAAAAATTAGAGTTAATACAAAAAAGGTTTCTAAAAATTATATTCAATAAAGATTATCTTTATCCTTTAAAAGAATTATATTCAGTAACAAAAAAATTGAACATAAGACAACTTTACATTTATAACATCTTATTAATATATATATTTAAAAATAAAAACCTTATACAATTTAAAACCATAATCATAATACACGTCATAAAAATGAAATAACCATAAAACCTAAAATAAATAAGTCCATAGGACAAAAAAATTTCAAATATTTATGTTTTCATTTAAACGATTATTTACCAACAAAAATTTCAAAAATTATTTCATTAAAAAAATTTAAAGTCGAAATAAAAATATGGATATTAAAAACAGACAATTTGAAAATATTTTTAGAACTGCTTAATTAATTAATATTGTTCTGAATAATTTATATAAGTAATATTTTTTACTTAAAAATTATATAATGTAATAATTTAATTATTATTAGGTAATGGTAATATATTTCTTCAAAAAAAAACTGCGTACCTACTATAAATTAACATTTTTGCTTTAAATTTGATTTTTAATGCATATTTATGATTTATGATTTTACATACTAAAACAGTTAAAAAAATATGCGTTTTGTGTAAACGTGTTTGATTAACTCATTAAGAATAATACTAAGTATTAGGAAATATTTTTTTAAATGAAGTTTAAACAAGGGTAGTTTTTTTAATGTTTTAATATTTTTGGGTAAAATATATAATATTAATCCATTATATAACAGTGACCGTTTTCCAAAGTTGCTGTTTATTTTAACAGTTTGTAAAAAAAAAGTTTGTCTAGTATCATGTCTGTGAAGATCATGAACTTTTGTAAACGTTATGTTAGAAATTTTTTGTTTTAAAAGTAGAGAATGAATCAATATGCCAATTTTTAAATTATCTAAATTATTTATGTCTAGGTATTTATTCGGTTTATATAAATTTGTTGTTGGTTCTAAGTGTGGAAATCTATGAATACATTTAATTAATTTAATTTTATTTTGTAATTTCTTTAAAGGTTTTAGTTTTAAACAAGTAGACCAGGGCTGAAGCCTTTGCAAATGGTAAAAAGTGAAAAAAAATAATAGTAGGATGAAACCCATTGGAAAAGGAAGAGAATATAACAAAAATGAAAGGAAAAATAAATTACGGGCGATCCGAGGTCGGGAAGTGGGGGGCGGTAAGATTTTAAGGTTAGAAAACGATTTATCTCGATTTTCGGCAAAACTACAAGTCCTATGGAAAAACGTTAAATGGCAAAGTGTAGATAATAAAAAGATCTACAACTTTTGTATTTGCACTTTTTTCACATAACCTTAAAATGTATGTGAAAAATTCAAATAATCAAGTTTTTGGTTTTTTATTTTTATCTTTTACAAGAAATATGTTTTTTTTACGAAATTTGGTGAAAACTTACCTTTTTATGTCCCAAAGACACTGTAATTTTTTTGATTTAAAATATTTATTTTTTCACCTTATTTTGATTTAATATCGAAAAAGCACCCTAATTTTCAATCGAAAATTCTCACGTAAAAATATCTGCTTTTTTAAAAAAGTTGGTGGGCTTTTTGTTCGTTGAAATCTCTACTTTCTAATGGTGTAAAAAAATATACATTACTATGGTAAATGTGATGAAATCCCCTTTAAATCCTTCCTTTAATTACCTTTAGAACAACTATTTTCGCATATTTTTTGCGATCTTTGTGTTTTATGGATTTGTAATTTTGTTGTTTATCAATGTAACATGGAATCTTACGTTTTTCGAGTAATTACAGTATAAATTTTAATAAATAGCTCAAAATTGTACATAATGATTTTAAAAAAAATTTCGGATTCGATTTTTTTTCGTTTCTTTGCATTTTTTAAGAATATTTACCATAGTAATATATATTTTTTTTACACTATCAGAAAGTAGAGATTTCAACGAACAAAAAGCCCACCGAGTTTTTTAAAAAATTAGGGTGCTTTTTCGATATTAAGTCAAAATAAGGTGAAAAAATAAATATTTTAAATCAAAAAAAATACAGTGTGTTTGGGACATAAAAAAGTAAGTTTTCACCAAATTTCGTGTATAAAAAATTTTTTTGTAAAAGATAAAAATGAAAAATCAAAAACTTGGATATTTGAATTTTTCACATTAATTTTGAGGTTATGTGAAAAAAGTGCAAATGCAAAAGTTGTAGATCTTTTTATTACCTACAACTTTGCCATTTAACGTTTTTCCATAGGACTTGTAGTTTTGCCGAAAATCGAGATAAATCGTTTTCTATCTTTAAAAACACCCCTTTCCACTTCCCGACCTCGGATCGCCCGTAAATTATTTTTCCTTTCATTTTTGTTATATTCTCTTCTTCCTTTTCCAATGGGTTTTATCCTACTTTTATTTTTTTTGGTTTCAAAAATTACCGACCCTGGTCTAAAGTGGTATTGAGGGTTAATCTGATCGATATTTAATAACGTAAACTTATTGTTGCTTTGTAGTTCCGAATCGCTCTATGCTGGAGGCACGCCCACTAGGTCCAAGTCACGTCCCAATGTTCCACCTCCGGCGCCGCCTTCCAATCAAAGCACGCCCACTTCTGGAACGCCTACTAGATTGCGACCTGCGGGCTCTGGACGGGAGCAGTTGCCACCGCCGCCGCCTCCACCAGAGCCGGGTTCTCCTCCACCGAATGGATTGCCTCCGCACATGGTAAAGTTTATTTTTTTAAATTTTTTATTTATTTATTACCTCAAATCAGTACAGAGATACTGGCACCGAGGCCTTCACGTACAATCAAAATTAAAAAAATCTTTTATAGGTAACAGTCGCTAAAATATACAGTATGTCCACGGATGGGGTTTACAAGAGGACAAATGGACTAAAAATTGAAAGATACGAAAAAAAGTCACTCTTAATAAACGTTTTTGCTTGTCTAGAAAATACGATTCATCATAAGAAACTTCAATTTTTTTTATACAGGGTGGATAAAAACTGCAAAAATGTTACTTTGCTTAAGAGTAAACATACTTTATTTTGAAAGATACGAAAAAAATCCACTCTTAATGAACCCTTTTTGCTCGTCTAGAAAATACGATTCATCATAAGAAACTTCAATTTTTTTTATACAGGGTGGGTAAAAACTGCAAAAATGTTATTTTGCTTAAGAGTAAACGTACTTTATTTTGAAAGATACGAAAAAAATCCACTCTTAATGAATGTGTTTTCTACACAACAAACCGAAGTAGAACAATTCATTAAAAGGTGTACCTATATAAAAAATTATTTCCCAAAAAGTATTCGCTGGCACACCTCTGACGGGCAAACCTAGTTAAAATAATAAAGACACTTAAGGTGATAGGTACTTGTTGTCAATGTCTTTATTTAATGAAGTTATTATTTAAGTAGAAATGCTATCTACTGAACGAAGAGTTTTTAAAATACAATGTTATGTGGATGGTCAAGTTTCATACCGCTACGTCATAGAACAATTTACCGAGAAATTTGTAGGAATCCCAATAACTAGGATGACAATCTGCAAGTTAATAAAAAAGTTCAAGAGAACTGGTTCGGGTTTGGATATCAAAAAAAAGAAGAAATACGACCATGATGATGCTGCTACAGTCTTAGTTCTTCAATCTGTTGAAGAAAATCCTATTACGTCCCTTAGAAATCGTGTTACTCAGTTGGAAGTTGTGAAAAAAAGTCAAATTCAGAAGGTCCTTAAAAGCAAATAAATTGTATCCGTGTAAACCGCACTTTAATCAAAGATTGGAAGAAGGAGATTTCGCGAAACGACTTGATTTTTGCTTGTGGATAGGAGACAAAATTTTAAGTGGAAATGTTGTATTTATACATGTATCATGTTTTCTGATGAAAGTACATTTTCTACCCATGGAACCGTTGCAACCCAGCACGTTAGGTACTGGTCTTTAGAAAATCCCGAATTCAGAATTATGACGAGAAGACAATATTTCACAAAAGTTAACGTGTGGTGCGCGATATCCATTCATGGCATCATAGGGCCATATTTCTTTGATAACACGTGCAATAGATTATCATATTTAGAAATGCTGGATACATTTTTCAATGATGAACTCGAAAATCTACCATTAAATTTTCGACAAAATATGTATTTTCAGCAAGATGGTTGTCCAGCCCATTTTGCTCGTGAGGTTAGAGAATGGCTTAACCGCAAATTTGGTCCAAGGTGGATTGGCAGGAATGGCCCAGATTTGTGGCCCCCAACTTAACCTTGGCGGATATGTTTTTATGGGCCGTTTACCAAATGATATTGAAGGGCAGAATTAGCCAGGCTGTCCAATCGATATCTCAGGAAGAAATCAGAAATTCTTTCACTTATTTGAGAAAGCAATTAGAAAAATGTGTCGAGTATGGGGGTGGAGTTTTTGAATTATGAAATCGTTGTATTCTTTTCATGTTAATAAAAATGTTCGTATTATTATTATTATAATTACTTCATTAAAACTTATTATTATTATTATTACTTCAGTAAAAACGTTTATTAAGAGTGGATTTTTTTCGTATCTTTCAAAATAAAGTATGTTTACTCTTAAGCAAAGTAGCATTTTTGCAGTTTTTACCCACCCTGTATAAAAAAATTGAAGTTTATTATGATGAATCGTATTTTCTAGACAAGCAAAAACTTTTATTAAGAGTGACTTTTTTTTTCGTATCTTTCAATTTTTAGTCCATTTGTCCTCTTGTAAACCCCATCCGTGGACATACTGTAGATAGTCCACATAATGAAACATAATTATGTTAATTCTTTGGAGGGTCTTTAGTTTTAATATAATTTTTTAAATTTAGAAGAACTTTTTTTTAAATTATTTTATTAATCTGTTTTATATTTTGCAGCGCATTTCCGAGAGTCCTCACCGCTCTTCCATATCCACCCCGGAACCTGCCCTCTCACCTCTCGCCAATCACATCCAGGATCTGCCCCCACCACCGCCGATTCCCAACGAGCAACACATGCAAACGAAACAAACTTCACCTCCGAAACAGATCATCAGTGCTACCAACACTCACGTGGGTGCGATGAATCAACAAATGAGCGGGACCAATCAACACATTGGTGGATCTAATCAACCTTCCGGGATGATCAGCCCACCTGTGGCACCCGCGGCTCCCCCACCTCCTCCCCCACCACCAATGCCGATGCCGATGAATAACGTCCAAGCTCCCCCTGGTGGGCCGGTGATGAACGGCGATTTAATTAGGGCACTGACGAGTCCTCCCAAGTTAACACCCATCAAGGATAGGGTGTTAAGCAAGTTGGCACCTCCATTGGCTGATCCTAGGAATGATTTATTAAAGGTAGGATTTGGTTTTTGAATACCCGGTATGTGTATTTTGGTGTAAACGTATTCGAAAAAATTTTAAAATTAAGAATTGAAAATTATTGGGAAAAAATACATTTTATTTCTAATAAACAGTTTGGGTTTCAAAAAAATAAATCAACACAAAACGCTATATTTGCTATCTAACAGAACAAATATATGATGCACTAGATAATAAAAAACCTTGTATTAGTGTTGTTTTTAGATTTAGCAAAATCCTTTGATACAGTTAGCCATAATTTACTGTTAAAAAAGTTTAAAAATATTGGATTCAGAGGAAAGCAATTAGAATTAATTAAAAATTATCCTAAAAATAGACCAACTTTTGTTCAAATAGATAAAGAAAAAGTTATCTAAAAGTATTTAAGTATGGTGTTCCTCAAGGAACAATTTTAGGACCATTATTTTTTAATATTTATATTAACGACTTATTTAGAATAAATTGCGATGGACAAATTCATAGTTTTGCAGATGATACTACAATTTTTTATACCGATACAAATTGGGACAACTTAAATAATAAAATTAAAAAAGATTTTAAAATTATAAAAAATTGGTTTGATAACAATTTGTTAATAATTAATTTTAATAAAACAAATTATATTCCTTTTACTTTAAACCTAAATAACCTACCGCGAAATATGAATAGTATTCAAATAAATGAAGACATTCAAATTTGTTAATAAAATAAAATATTTAGGAATTATTTTTGACAGTAAATTAAATTGGAATTTTCACTTTGAATACTTTTTCACCGAGTAATGAGTACTCGGTGCTCGGTCTTATATTCATTACTCGGCCGAGTATAGTAGAATATTAGAAGCAATCCTTTTCGGCATGTCAAAAACAGTAAGAAATCCTCCTGTACCATTAAGGATAGCGGAAAACTTTTGACAAAGCTTATTAAGGGTTAAGAGATGCATCTTTTAAAATTAATTCCGTCTATACTATACAGGGTGCTCCAAAAAACCGGATCGGTAAAAATTTTCCATTTTTTAAATAGAACACCCTGTGTTTTTTAAATTTTCAGATTCTACATAAAATTATAATTATTTTTTATTAAATGCATTTTTAGTCCGTACTTAATAGTTTCCGAGATGTTGACCTTTTGAAAAATATCATTACTCGGCAGCCGAGTACTAGTAACTCGGTCAATACCATCAGCCGAGTACTCGGTACTCGGTCAAGTTAAAAAACAGGGCTCGGTGCAGCCCTAGTTAAAACTCATTTAAATTACGGAATTTTAGGTTGGGGAGGAATAAATAGAACTTTAGTTAAAAAATTAGAAATATTACAAAAAAGGTTTGTTGAATGGAAGAAAGAACCTTCATAGTTTTTACTTTTTTCATTCTTAAATTGTTTTTATTTTACCCAAACTTTAGGTCCTGTAGAATAATTTAAAGATGTAAAATCCTAGGAAGGTAAAGTTGTAACTTGTATCGTTTTGAAACGGCGGGATGTTCTCTAAAAATTCATGCTTTAGTTGTATATTTATTTACAGGCTATAAGAGATGGAATCAAACTACGCAAAGTCGAAAAAAGCGAACAACGCCAGGAAGTCGACAGAGGAGTCAATGGTCTTCACGACGTCGCCAGTATTTTGGCGAGAAGAGTCGCGGTCGAATTCAGCGATTCGGAATCGGGTAGCGAGAGCGATTGCGATTCGGAGGGATGGGGCGAAAACGAAACGTCAGCGTGACACCGGCGAAAACCCAGTGAAGTTAGTCAGCAGGCTTATTGAGGCGGACGCGAAGCTGGGGTGAGTAGGTAGGTAGGAGTGACCGGAATGAAAAAAAAAGAAGAAAACCACCAAGAAGAGTGGTTGTGCGAATTTTAGGCTAATCAGATAAAATCAAAAGTGCACGGATGTACTGTATTATTTAAGACACTATTATTATATTATAACAGTCAAACAAATTCTCATTTGTGAGCTTCTTGAAGTCGACCCCGACCACAGTTCTGCGCTTCAAATCTCGACACGTCGCCATTAAAATTCCCACAGAGAAACTAACGGTCGATACTATGTATTGAGTAAGGCACAGAGCCCCTACTCTGTGTTGGTTGTAGTATTTTCTTAAGGTTGAATTCTCAACGTCATTCAATCTATTGCCAGCCTATAACCTATTTCGCGTTGATTTTTTGAGTTTATTATTTTAATAAGTAACATTTAAAGAAAATCAATATCGTCGGTACATTATTTAGGTAGTATCTGATATATTACAAAAATATCAATTTATTTCATTGCTAATTTTGGGAGAATTGTATAGTGAAGGAATAATGAGTGGCAATGACATAATAATGTAAAAAAAAATCTTGCCCGATATTTTTCGCTATACAATTCTCCTAAAATAAGTTATGAAATTCCTTGATATTTATTAAATATGTCAATTATTACCTATAGAATATCAAGTCGATACTGATTTTCTTTAAATTTTGCATAAAAGCTAGAAAACAAATAAATCTACGCGAAATAGGTTATAGGTTGGCAAGCATGTTGATACTCCCACCTTAATGTAAGTTTTAATGGAGCAAAACAAAGTTATTGTAAAAAGGAGTATCTACCCAAGTAGCAATTATAGACACAAATTGGACACAAATTCTTTGCTGAGAAACGTTTCGAAACATTTTCGATTAAAATTATTTAGATTGTGTGGAGACACATGTGTTTCGAAACTTTTGCGACACATTTTCGAATTTAGTTACTAGAAACGATTAAGAACTGTTAGTTTCAAAATACTTTCCAAACTACAGTGTCGATACATTTAGGAAACGCACAAAAGAAAATGTTTCGAAACATTTTTATATAATATTATAAAATTGTGTTTAGACACATGTGCTCCCAAATTGTAGCGACACATTTTCGAATTAAGTGATTCAAAACAAATTGGTATTCTTCTGCTTTGAAATATTTACCAAACAGTGATATCCATTTAATTACGAAACTTGCGCAGAAAATAATTTTCGAAACTGCCAGAAACCTTTACACTACCGCACCCGGGCAATTATTATTATAACCTCGATTATACCGATTATAACGATTATAACCTATAAATTGTACATTTTTGTTTTGTTAATATGGGAAGAAAACAACAGTTTAAACATTCTTCGAGGTTTTACAAAAGGTTTATTAAACGTTCAACAAAGTACAAACCAATTTTGTAGGTTATATGTCACAGAAAGTGTAAAGTGGTAGTGTAAACCGTGACGGTATACAGAAGTTTTATGCTTCTAAGCTTAACCTTCCTCTTGACGGGACTGTGCATTTTTTACTTTAGCGACGTTTGTTTCGCATGGTTTCGGTACAATATCGAAACATTCTTCATGTTTCGACACATTTTCTATGAATTATAGCTACATGATTATCGAAACATTATAGAAACCAAATACTAGAAATTGTGTGTCGACTCCATTTTAGACCAGAATAATTCTCGCTTTCTGGCGGCCATTTTGACAAATTCATTTTTATATTATTAAAATGGACTTTAATTAACTTCCTGCGTCATTTGAAATGTAAAAAAGTGGTTACATTAGTTCCATTTTGCTAGCTTAATCAATTGAAAGAAGAATTAAGTAAAATTTTAAAAATATTTAAGATTTTATTTTTTGACAAAGTATTTATTTTGTGTGTAAATGTCAATATACCGGGAGCGTCTTAAGAATATAAAGCTAAATTACTAAATTGCACGATAAAATTTATTTCGTCAACGATTTTTGGATCTCCTCTGCAATAAACCATACGAAAAAACTGTATCACTTATAGAAAATACTCTGGTGACAAATTCATTATGGCGAAATTATGCTGTCATCAAATTGTTTACTTTCTTTTATTTTACAACCTGCAGAGAGATAGATATTACATATCTAATTATTTGTTTCAATAATGTTTCCATTTTGACAATTTACAATTCCAACAGTCAGCGCCCTCTCTTTGTAAAATGAACTCTCACTCGACACATTTATGGAAACATGTTCCAAACATTTCTGAAAATTTTTCGAAACATTTTCGATAAAAGTTTCGATTTTGCGTCGCAACAGTGAAAGTCACAGCCCGTACCAACCACTTGGAAACACGTGCTAATGCGCCATTTAAAATGTATACGTTTCGAAAATATTTCCATACATGTTGCCAACAATTTCCAATTTGTGTCGGAAACAGAAACAACAGTTTAGACACATTTACCGTAATGTGTCTAAAAATGCTACTTGGGTAGGCAATACCATTTTGCAACGAAAAGATAAGTTCTAGGTGAATGTTTTTTTTTAGAAATTTTATTATCGAGTTCATGCTAGAGAACAAAACTCAAACATCTTTAGTAATTTATATAGCTTTTTAAACATTATCTAAATACACCATCTATAGATATACAGTGTGGTTGTTTAAGTGTGCAACATATGGGAATTTTTTTTATTACCGATTTCTCAGAAAATTTTATTCTTGATAAAAGTTGGTGCATGTTCGATAATCATATTAGGTGCACTTGGAATGGTTGCAAGTCGAACGGCGTACAGGGTAGGCCAAAAAATATAGAACTTGTACAAGAATAAAGTACCCCTATTCCAGAAAACTCAGCAAAATGTTATAAAGAAAAGTTGTTTAGAATTAAAAGCTATGCATAGATTCAAAAACGTGACCTAAAATAAGAAAATATATTTTTTTTAAAAACCTTAATAATTTCCCAAAAAATTTTTTTTATACATTCACCATAAAGACCTTCATAAATTAATCAAAATCAAATTAATTTCACATATCTTTGTTCAAATTCAAGCATATTTGTAAAATTTACTTGAATTTTTAATTTATTAAGGAATCACAAACTTCATGTTTGTTGCAACGATATTAAAGACAACTTTAGAATATCCTAAAAATTATTTTTAACAAGATAAAACATTAGTAATGATAATAAACTAATTAAAAAACTATCATTTAAAGTGCAACATTTTTATTTTAAATGTTTATTTAAAATCTTTATTCTTTTACAAGTTTTATAATTGTTGGCCTACCCTGTACGCCGTTTGACTTGCAACCATTCCAAGTGCACCTAATATGATTATTGAACATGCACCAACTTTTATTAAGATTAAAATTTTCTGATAAATCGGTAATAAAAAATACCCATATGTTGCACACTAAAACAACCACATTGTAGATATCCAAGTTATAGGAATATAGTCCCCCAGGGAGTTTATCTAAGAAAGAGGACTGATTATTGTAAGGGTAGTTTGGCCTTATGTTAACCGTTTGTATTCAAAGGCAAGAAAGACTTGCAGGCGAAGCACTTGTTATATGGAAGTCTAATAATGTTGGGGATTGTATGTCGGGTTTGTGCAGCATTCTCCAACTAAATTGCCTTTATTTTACAAACGTTTTTAAGCTAAAAATTTTGAAGTAATAATCGGCAAACGATACAAGATTGCTAAGAATGTGATGCTGTTATACAGAGTGTCCAATAACTAAAGAGCCACAGGAATAAGAAATTAAGCATCAATCAATGACCTATTTTCAAGTCTAGTATCTTGCTCCTTGGTTGTTGGACACCCTGTATATACCTAAACCACTAGTGGATCAAATGCAAAATTCAAGGTAAATAAATGCTATTTTAGAAAAATGTAGGTTTTAATTTTGGTAAACAAATTTATAGTGTTGCTTTAAGTTATAAATAAAATACCAAAAATGTAAAGCAAACTTTCTAAAGAGCACATAATATAACTGTATGTGTATATTTTAGTGATATAATATACATATATCCACTAGTGATATAGCTAATCCTTGTGATTTAAAATAATCAAATTATAGGTTATGCCAAAACAGATGTAGTAAAGACAGCCAATGCTTTTTTTAGATGAAAAAGTATATTTTGTAAGCATTGACCGTAGTTTAGAATGTTTTAATGCTCAGATTATTTTTGTGATTGCACAGCGATAAAAACGTATAAAAGAAATTTCTAATGACAGGAATTCTAACGCAACTTGCAATTTCCAAGATAGGTTGGTCATTAAAAAACGCAAAACTAGAATAAATTAATTCCAAATAGTGTATGCCAAATCTACAGTATTACCAATTTGAATATGGCGAAAGAAAAAAAATAATTTATTGTATATAGTGTAACATTTTTTCTTTACAAGATTTTTGTACAGTTAGTAATATTTCTTTTTAAAAATAAATTTGTATATGTACCAGACGAGTTTTAAGGTGTCCACCTCAATAAAACTCTACTTTAGAAATGTATAAATTTTTGATTAATTCGTACTATATGCAAATACTCTTATTAGATTATGAATTTGTAAATTATATTTGAATGGTAATAAAATCAAAAAGAAGTAACATGCATAAGAAGTTTTTTTAATCTCCTGTGACCTGTGACAAAACCTCTATTGTATACGGGCGTCCAAATCAACGTTCTATCTTTGCTAGATCATCGTTGATTGTCGGTTCAAAAGGCGTAAGTACCTTGCTTGACTTAAAACGCTCTTTTACGTTTACCTATCGTCATTCTTTTGTGGTTTAGATCTAAATGGCATCCTACCTTCCTCCCTTTTCCTGTTTACGGTACGCAGAATCTTGTCGCTTGGTGATTTGACACTATATTCTGTTTCCTATCGCCTGACAGCTAAGAACCCTCATTAAAAGCGCAAAACACAAATTTCAGCTTACCAGGTGAACATATTATTTTTCACCTGAAAGTATATTTTTTTAGTAACAATACAGGTAGTTCCATATAGATTGGCACATCGACGTTGTGGTCTACTGGTCAGCGCAGCGGCCTCACAGATCGTAGGCCCGAGTTCCATTCCCGGTCCGGCAACGTCGATGTTAAATTTGGAATTTGGTTTAACAGGTGCGCCGTCTTTCGGAAGAGACGTTAAACTGTGGGCCCCGGCGTGTCATGGATGTTGGCACGTTAAAGAACCCTACCCTCGACAAAGAGGGATTCGGCAAAATTACCAGATAGTGTGTGACAAATTCCCTGGCGTCGGTGATTGGCCTCGTTGCGGAAAAAGGCCGACGTAAAATAAATTAATAAAAAAAAAAAAATATAGATTGGCACACCCCTAATTTTACCTTTCACAATAGGGTCGTGAAATTGTAACAATAGGGCAAGCCGATGATTTAGAATAAATCTTCGGACAGTGGCGGTCGTTTAGGTTTTTATTTATGAAATATATATTAGTATATTAAAGTATAAGTGGATATTAAGGTCTTTAAAACGCGCGATTTTGCAAGCCCGACGGCGCAGCCGGAGTGCTTGAAATAGAGCAAGTGTTTTAAAGACCAGTTATCCACGAATACTTTACATTATTTTTTTTATTGGTATTTATATTACAAAAAATGGAAATAATAACTTAGTAAGTAAGTGAAATGGTCGAATTCGCGATGTGATATACCTGTCGTTGTCATGAAAATGAGGAGAACAAAAAATACCTTCCAATCTGTCACATAAGATTCATTGTTGTCACCGTTGACATTGGTTGTCTATTGCTTAAAAAAATATTTTATTTGACGTTAAAAGGTAATTCTGTCAAATCAATAATTAAAAAGTTGACATATTTAGCCTTCACGTTTCACGGGTTGTTGATGTTGCCATGGTAACTTTAAAACACGCGCGTTTTTGAAAGTGGGATTTAAACACGCTGAGGCGTACTTTAAATAAGCGAAATAGGGTATCAATAAAAAAAAAATGAATGTCTGTCTGTTTGTATGTCCCGCATGCGTTCCTATACCATTTATCCGATTACGATGAAACTTTGGTGAGTTGTTGTGTGCAGGCCGAGGAAGGTTTCGGCATAAAAAAAAGTGGCGCAACGCATACCGGGTACTAATAAATAATAATATAAAATGTTTGATGGTGAACCCACCTTATTATTATGGGCATAGCAACGCGCGCAGGGTATAGCTAGTGAAATATAAATTCCCTTTGTTTCCTGCCCGTGTTATAAATAAATTATACATAGTAAAAACTTTATCTGATTTAGTTCTAGCCGAAACTATACATTAACAAAACAAGGTGATGGTGAAATAGTGTATCGTTTTAAGAGAACAGGTCTGCCAAAAAATTGGACCGTTTTAACCCATTTTTTTAATGGAGTTACCTGTCCTCTTAAATTGTATTATTATGGTACGTTCTTATTTTCATTTTTTTTGGTTTCTATATGTAATTTTTATTTATAATTTATATTTATTCGTATGTAGTTTTTAAGGTGTGCAAAAAAAAATTGGTATATTTAATTTTATTTTCTCATTACAAAAACAGTTCATACTTAAAAGAGTTAACAAATTAAAGGTCTAGAAAGGTGTCTTTACTATCACTAAATTCGAAGGATTCATCCAAAAAAATATACAGGGTTAGGAAAAATTACCAGAACGGTCGATTATTTCAAAATATACAGGGGTTATCAAAAAACGTCTTATATAAAAATGTAGGGCTGTTAACAATCTACATATCGGTGATAAATTGAAATATACAGGGTCACCCACAAAGTTGTGGAGAATGATAGTTATATTTTTTTAAATGGAACACCCTGTATATTTTTTATTTAATGCATTATTAGTCTATACTTCATAGTTTCCGAGATATTGACTCTCGAAAAGTGACATTTTTGAACTTTGACAGCTTATAACTTTCTAACAGTACGTCTTAGAGCAAAACGGCTTACATGTCCCTATCTTCAATTTTTATTATCTTCCCAAAAAAATCAACTTCCAGTTAAACCGGAACAACTATATTTCCTGCTTTCGAGTTACATCCGGTTTAACCGGAAGTTGATTTTTTTGGGAAGATAATAAAAATTGAAGATGGGGACATGTAAGCCGTTTTGCTCTAAGACGTACTGTTAAAAAGTTATAAGCTGTCAAAGTTTAAAAATGTCACTTTTCGAGAGTCAATATCTCGGAAACTATGAAGTATAGACTAATAATGCATTTAATAAAAAATAATTATAATTTGATGTGGAATTTAAAAATGTAAAAAATATACAGGGTGTTCCATTTAAAAAAATATAACTATCATTCTCCACAACTTTGTGGGCGACCCTGTATATTTCAATTTATCACCGATATGTAGATTTTTAACAGCCCTACATTTTTTATATAAGACGTTTTTTGATAAGCCCTGTATATTTTGAAATAATCGACCGTTCTGGTAATTTTTCCTAACCCTGTATTGTAACATTAAATGTAAAAAAAAAATATATTTGAATAAACTTTTATTATTATTATCTGTGGAGTCAACTGAAATAATAAGTGGTTCATCAGGTTATCTAAGTCCTACATTTTGTTTCCTCTTTTATTACATGTTTTATGGCTTCTTTTCAATTTTCTTCCGTTATAATGTTTAATGAATACTTCAATAACTCATCATATGTTATTTTAATTAACTTTTTTCTTCCTACGTTGGGTAATGTCTCGTCTTCATTTACAGCAATTAAAATTTTATCTAATGTTGGGATCTCTCTATTGAAATTAAAATTATACACTTTTCTTCTTATGATACTTTTCACATCCTCATCAATTTTTATAGGTGTCCTTTCTAGCGACTGTTTAGGAGGGACTACAGTTCCAAATTTTCTTACCCCACAAGCCTCTACTAGATTGTTGATTCACTAACTCCCGCGTCATATTAGCACGTGTACATTGAAAACTATTGTCTTTGCTTTTAGGTCAAGCAAGCACGCATTTACAAAACACTGGTGAATAATTATTATTCGCCATTTTTGTATTATTTTTATAATATACACACAAGCTTTCGATAACACGTTAAAAATAAAACTAAACTACCTCACTTGAAGTTGGAAATATTCTATGACATACGCCACCTACCTGTATACCTATGCAATAATCGATAATTTAATTACTTAAAATCAGGTAGTGTACATGTTATTGTTACGCTTATGGTTTATTGAGGTTTTGCGACTCATGACCCTCAGCTGTGCCGTGAGGCTTTAAGAAACAGAGTATAGGTCGAAATAAAAGCCCAGTAGTTTGTATATTTTGCATTTAATTTGAAAATAAATAGATAAAAGGTTAACAAAGAAAATATAAAAACTATAAAATTTTTGCAACAAAAGGCCGTTTGCACAACCCGGCATAGACGACGTGCGAAACGATCCAAACTATAATTACGTTTTCTGTTATAGGTTAGGTTTAAAAAAACGTTCAAAGGCATCGTTTTCCTTCGGTAAAGCCGGCGCTTTTTAAATGTGTTTCTGTCCTTTATCAACTAGGACAATTAGGGGGCAAACACACCTAAAACCCACCAGTTTTTTCAATGGAAAATTCAACAAAACTCCTAAAAAAAATCACTGTTATTAATGGTTAAAAAGTAAATTTAATCGAGTATTTTCACAAGATAATAAAAAATTGGCACAAACAAAATGATATTTTAATACTAATTTAGTGACGAACATTTTATTACACGACAAAAACGTTACAAGTCATTGTTTACTTTACAGTTATACAGGGCGCAACTTGCCGATGATATACAGGATGTCCCAACAGTGCAAAAAATAATAATTTCAATGTATTTTTTGTATGTTGAATGACAACTTAATTATGCGCCATCGGGACACTAAGTATACAGGACGCGTTATTATTAAATAACTTTATCGTGTAGATTAAATCAAATTTATTATAAAACTACTCAATAACTTAACCATAATAGGGGGGCATTTAACAATAATTTCAAAATCACCCTGTATATTGTTCACAACGTTAAAATATCAAATGTACATACATTCAATATTAACTATTTAGACCTATAACTATAATAATTCAAAAATTGCAACAATTTTACTAGAGATACATAGTATCGACTTACAGGAATAAAATTAACTACAGGTGTTAAAAATGTTTAAAAAATTGCTTTTTCCACGCTAACGTGTATGACAGGCACGTAGCTAGGGGGGAGCATCCCCCCCCACCGAAACTCGAGACCATACATACTTACAAAAACAAAATGAATTTTATGCGAAATATCCAAATTGTTTTTGTGCTTTTCTTGAGGAATTTGTTGTGTTTTTTATTTTTCCCACTTGAAAACCAAGCACCATGATTTAAAAAAAAGGGCGTGGCACCCAAAAAATTTTCACCTGCGGCGCTTCTCTTTTTTCGCCTTCGGCGCGATCTCGATGAAGAAATCCTGGCTACGTGCCTGGTGTATGAATATTACGAAAGCACTAACTTTTACTCTAGAATAATACATTGTTGTCAAAGACTCGCTCCTTTTGCGTTTTCTTTGAGCTTAAATTGATTTAATTTGTAACTATTAAGAATTTACGAGTGCCATGGCGGCGCCTATAGTACCGGTAACATTGTTTGAAGGTTTTAGACCAGGCGTCGGCAACCTACGGCACGCGTGCCAGACTTGGCACGCCTGGCAGTTTAAAATGGCACGCATAACTTTGTGAAGTTTGGTGTATAATATTAAAGATTTAATTTTAAAATTTTAAGGATACTTATTGTAAATTTAAAATAATCTACGGAACTGTACACAAGCTGACAACGAACTAAACCTTAAATTGCAAGGATCGGGTCAAACTGTTCTAGATTTGTATGATTCGTGGAAGTCTTTTAAAATGAAAATAGATGTATTTATTCGCGATATTACCTCCCATACATATAAATACTTTGCAAATCTAAAAACATACTTACCCAATCTTAATAATTGTGATAATGCTGCATTTAATGAGGAAATGTTAAACTACATGACTTCACTGAAAGAAGAATTTGCTGAAAGGAGGAAGATTTTGATAAACATGGTCACATGTTCACCTTCTTGATAAAACCAGACTTAATGGATTTTACTAGCATTCCTTTTAATGATTCTCTTTTCGCATGGATGGCAATTCAAGATTTTGAGCTTCAGCATATTGAATTTAGAAACTTCGAGTTATGGAAGACAAAATTTATGGAACTAAGAAGAGTTTTAGAAGGTGATCCTCAGGATAAATTAAACGAAATACTGAATTGTTGCTAGTTTGCCAGATAAATTTATTTGCCTAAAAAAAGTGGCATTTGCAATGCTCTCAGCATTCGGATCGTCCTATATGTGTGAGCAAGTTTTTTCCCATATGAAAATCATTTTAAATCCATATCGAAGTCGGCTAACAACAGAAAATTCAGAGGCGTGTGTAATATTAAAAGTAACTAGACATGAACCAGAAATAGAAAAGCTTTCGCGAGAAACACAAGAACAAGGATGGCACTGAAAACGTTTCAAATTTTAAACAAAATGTTGCCTTATATAGAAACACATATATTTCGTTTAACAGTAAAGTCTGTGCTAGGTTTCCTTTTTGATTAAAATTTTTAGAAATATTGTTGATCATTTTTTTATTTTATTAGTTACCTTGTTTATTACTTTCAACAATTTTATACATTAGTTATTCGTATAAAAATTGTACAGTTTTGTATAGTCGCACTTTGGTTTTGTTCAAAATTGCACATGGGCACCTCTTTGTTAAAATGTTGCCGGCCCCTGTTTTAGACAATGAAGTTATATTAAAAAAATTACCTTGTCGGACTTCCATTGTCTTTATTTTGTTACTTAACACGACGTTTCGGTTAGTTGGTATCTCTAACCGTCTTCAAGTGTAAACTAAATTATAATTCTAAGGGTATTGTCTTAAATACTATCCATGTGCAAAGAAGCTTGATGACTCCGCCTACGTGCTTATTGGAGATAAGGTTGTGTTGTTTTGGGACAAGAAGAGGCTTCCAAATATTGGGAATATCTATACGTGGTTTACTAAATATATGGGTATTTTGATTCATTAATTTTCGTTTTCTCCAGGTTAGAAGCAGCTTTCATGAATCAAAATACCCATATATTTAGTAAACCAAGTATAGATATCCCCCATATCTGGAAGCCTCTTCTTGTCCAAAACCAACAGCTCAAACTTCACACTCCAATAAGCACGTAGGCGGAGTCATCAAGCTTCTTTGCACATGGATAGTATTTAAGACAGTACCCTTAGAATTATAATTTAGTTTACACTTGAAAACGGTCAGAGATACCAACTAACCGAAACGCCGTGTTAAGTAGCAAAATAAAGACAATGGAAGTCCGACAAGGTAAGTTTTTTGAGTAGTAACATTATTCGGAATATTCCACGGTTGGTGTACAGATCTCTTCGTTCGGTTCCGTAAACGTCTGAAAAACTCCGTATCACTGTCGTGGATTAATACACGCCAGCGCCAAAAAAGTAACAATTAAAATTTTTAACATCCTGAATAAAATTACATTTTTTTTTAGTGTTAAAACATCTAAAAACAATTATGTGTTTGTATTGCATCCATAATAATTAAAACAAGGTAAATCCATGCGTTTTTACTGACATTTCTTCAATATGAAGGTTAAACACTAACCTAATAAACCTAATATCTTAAAATATTACACGACGAGTAAAATTACCTACATTTTTTCATGGACCATTGTAAATTTCAGCTGCTGCTGCGAGCTAATAATTTTAATGGGCATTTTAATAACATCTCAAGCACCGCGTCGAAAATATAACCTCCAGAATTTCCACGATGAGAGATGGGAAAAATATTAATAATTTAGTTAAAAGAACCCGGGCAGACGTCATTTAAATTTTCTGCTACCTTCCCACTCATGTAAATCGAAATTTAAAGCTCATTTTTAATTGGAAAAAACTACATAAAGCTCTCTAAAATGTAAAACAAGGATTAAGTTTATTTTCGTTATCTTTTTTTTGTTAGGTTTAGTTTCAAAACCTTATCAATTAGTGGGCGAGTATATAAGTAATACCAAAAGAGGAACAACCCTAAACTAGTAAGTAGTACGTTGATCAACAGGCGTCATATTTAATTATAACAAATACCTGTCGTCACACACAAAGGTTGTACTAATTAAAAATAATGACTTACTGTGATTACATTTTCTAAGACATTGCTCTATTTGTCAGTTTTTTAGGTTAACACGTACGATCGAAGCGGGTAAAATATTTACCTTACACGGCACAGGAAGCTCTCTATAAAGTTCTGTTAAACGTGTCAACCTAACAAAACTTACATATTATGTACTTGATATTTCATTCCTAAACAAGAAAAAAATAATAAATATATCACCAACAATAACTGACCCACATTACAAATCATTCTACCTAGCTTCACCCCTCGCTTTCTATTTGAATTGAAGAGGCCAAAGATGTTAACAATTGCGCGCATTGATCAGATATGCGATTTGGCCAATGGGAAACAAGGGCCTCTTGGAATCGACCAGACTTATGGCTAACTTCACGCCTCGCTCACATGCCCATTCTCTTTACGACTTAGTGGAGAACATTGCTAAAATAGCGGCGCAGATTTTCTGCGCGTTCGTTTCCTCTGGATACATTTGCATGGCTTGTATCACCTGCTCCTCGGGAAAAATCGCCGCCAAGTGATAGTGCAGTTTTCGTCGGGCGTCCTCCTGAGAACCCACCGGGTTCCACTGTCCTGGCCATACGTTCAGTTGAGAATCGGAGCAGCTCGACATGCGTTGCATGTGACGAACTGGAGGAGTTTGCTGAAAAAGAAATACAATTAAAAATATTACCAAATTAACCGATATATCATGAAGTTAAGGGGAAGTTCGAAAAAAAAAATAATATGTGGAGTTTCATAAGGATCAATATTAGGTCCGTTATTATTCTTAATTTACATTAATTCCGTTTCCAAATTGAACTTAAAGGGCAATATAAAGCTATTTGCAGATGATACAACAATTATTTATTTTGCTGAAACTCTTGCAGAAATGTATTTTGATATTAATAATGATTTAAAAATACTTCTTTCTTGGCTTCAATCAAATAAACTTTCGTTAAATTTTACAAAATCTTCTTTTATGTTTATAACTAAAAATAAAATAAATTCCATCATTAACCCCTTAACATTTATTAACGAAAATATTCAATATTCAAAAATGACAAAATTTTTGGGATTAGCTTTAGACGAAAATTTAAATTGGAAATGCCATATCCAGTATATTATCAACTCAATATCTCCTTTGGTATCTGTTTTGTACAGAGCCAGATATTTAATTCCTTTGAAATACTTTTAAAAAATATATAATTTTCATTAATATATTCAAAATTACAATACCTAGCTTATGTATGCGGATCTGCTTGTTTATCAAACTTAAAACCATTACAAAAATTGCAAAATAAAGTTATTAAAAGTATATGTCGTAGGCTGATAGTGAAATCCGTCATTTCATGAAAAGCCTAGTCACTTCATGCAGCGTCGGCAGATTGTGTAAAAACATGAAATTACACGATCTGCCGCGTCACTTCATGAAGAGACCTTGACGTTTCGGCGTATTATGTATAACACAATCTGCCTAATTTTAAATATCGTCACTTCATGTAGTACCTAACGATGTCATGTCAGTCGGCAGATTGTGTAATTCCGTCTATAAGGTATATTGGCAACTGGTTTGTTCGTTGTTCCCCAGAGCATTTTTTTTTAATTAAATTTTTTCAACTAATATTATTTTATAAAAATTTAAAAAAATGCTCTGACAAACCCGAACAAACCACTTAGACGGAATTACACAATATGCCTTGTTTTTGGGGCATTTCATGAAGTGACGATATTTAAAATTAGGCAGATTGTGTTATACATAATACGCCGAAACGTCAAGGTCTCTTCATGAAGTGACACGGCAGATCGTGTAATTTCATGTTTTTACACAATCTGCCGACGCTTCATGAAATGACGGATTTCACTATCAGCCTACGACATATACACAAATTACCACATTTAGAACCAACTGTTAATCTATATAGACCGAAAGGGTATTTACACGTTCAAAACATTTATAAATTAAAAATTTGTATTCTAATCCACTCTATTATTTTAAAAGAAAAAATCAAACATATCACTTCAGGAGAATAAGACATTACATGATCATAACACCAGACGTTGTATAAATTATCAAACTATACCAGTAAAAAGTAATTTCGGAAAAAAATCGCTTTTATATGACGGAATAATAAAATATAACAATCTTCCAAAAAATAACAAAAAAATTGGCAACTTTTAAAAAAAATTAAAAAGATATTTACTAAATTAAATTATTTATACTATTTTTTTAAAATTGATTTTATTAATGAATTAAATTGGATTAACTTCCCATTTTTTTTTTAATGGTTATTATTTTCTATATTATGTTGTCACTTTCCATGTAATGAACTGTAAAAGTTAGTTGGGATTAAAGGCATTTTAAAAGTTAAGTTAATTTTAATAATCGAAAACTCAAACTTACCCCAGGTTGCGTCGGTTGCATCCCCGACCACCCTCCCGCCTGCGTGTTCTGCGAGCTCCTATACGAATCCGGGGCGCTAGCGATCCTGGTCACACACTGGTGAACGTCCCCCCACCCCGCGGAACCCAGGTATCCCCCGGGCGGTCCCACGGGGCCCGGACTCAAAGGGGCAAAGCGTCTCGAAGCGAGTCTCGGGTCGCAACTGGGGTTCAACGTTAGCTGTCTCTGGAGCTTCCTATGAACGTTTTCCGGAGTCGTTTGGTAGGAAAAGTTACCTGATGTGGCAAAAATGGGTATTTTTAGAAAGGCAGACCAACTACTAAACCAGCGGTAATAATATATGAATTTGCAAGATTAACAACATCTACAATTATTCCTATTTATAAATCTGGAGACAAATCACTATGCAATAATTATAGACCGATTTCTTTATTAAATACAACAGGAAAACTTTTAGAAAAATGTACTAAAGATCAATTATATTCATTTTTAGAAATTAACAAATTAATTTCACCTAATCAATTTGGATTTCGAGAAAAATTAGGAACAGAGAATGCAATCTTTAATGTTACCTACTCATTTTATATCAAAATGTTTAGATGAAGGTAAAAAAGTTATTGGCATATTCTTAGATTTGCAAAAAGCATTTGATACAGTATCACACAATAAACTGTTATCTAAACTAGAATCCTATGGAGTTAGAGGTATCTCATATAATTTATTTAAAAGTTACAAAGAGAACAGAAAGTAAAAATAGATAATTTCAGTAGTAACAAAAACTACTTTAATTTGTGGTGTTCCTCAGGGTACTGTTTTGGGACCAATTTTATTCTTACTTCATATTAATGATATATTAAAATCAGAGTTAAATGGAAAAATATTTTCATATGCAGATTATACTGTATTAATAATACCAGCTAATACTTGGAATGAATGCATTTTAAATTCAGAACTAGCCATTTCAATAATAAAAAATAATTTGAGTTATGACCTATTAAACTTAAATTTAACTAAAACAAAATTTATGACTTTCTTGTTATAAAGATACTCAGCCGAATAGTTTAAAAGAAATTAAAATTCATGATTTAAATTGTTTAGAAATATCAGATATAGTTAGAATTAATTATGCTAACTGTTCTTGCCAAAACAAAATTAAAAAAGTTGAATTTAAAAATATTTAGGAATATTGATTGACCAAAATTTAAAATGGGATCATCACATTAACACTCTTACAAAAAAATTAAGAAACACTTTATGTAAATTTCGACTTTGTTAAAAATAATATTCTGAGTTTAAAACAACTTTATTACAAAACTTCCATTATATATATACAGGGTATTCCCTACTCGATGGTACATTAGAAGTATCTGGAGAACGAAAAGAAAAATAATTTTGAAATTTTCACCACGGCCATAGGAGACTGCGCTCTAGCTTTTAAAAATAATTTCGCGGTTGCAGTGTTGCCAGATCTATTGATTACTGACATCAACTTTGGAATTTTAAATGAGACATCCTGTATATTTTTACATTTTTAAATTCCACATTAAATTATAATTATTTTTTATTAAATGCACTATTAGTCTATACTTCATAGTTTCCGAGATATTGACTCTCGAAAAGTGACATTTTTGAACTTTGACAGCTTATAACTTTCTAACAGTACGTCTTAGAGCAAAACGGCTTACATGTCCCTATCTTTAAATTTTATTATCTTCCCAAAAAAATCAACTTCCGGTTAAACCGGATGTAACTCGAAAGAAGGAAATATAGTTGTTTCGGTTTAACCGGAAGTTGATTTTTTTGGGAAGATAATAAAATTTAAAGATAGGGACATGTAAGCCGTTTTGCTCTAAGACGTACTGTTAGAAAGTTATAAGCTGTCAAAGTTCAAAAATGTCACTTTTCGAGAGTCAATATCTCGGAAACTATGAAGTATAGACTAATAGTGCCTCTAATAAAAAATAATTATAATTTTATGTGGAATTTAAAAATGTAAAAATATACAGGGTGTCTCATTTAAAATTCCAAAGTTGATGTCAGTAATCAATAGATCTGGCAACACTGCAACCGCGAAATTATTTTTAAAAGCTAGAGCGCAGTCTCTTACGGCCGTAGTGAAAATTTCAAAATTATTTTTCTTTTCGTTCTCCAGATACTTCTAATGTACCATCGAGTAGGGAATACCCTGTATATAAAAATAAAAATTTATTACATAACATTACTCATATATTATACCAAACAAGGCAAAAAACAAATCTATGTTAATGTTATGATAATTTTAAATTAACACTTTTAAAAAATAATGCTTTATTTGTTGGCATCAAAATTTTTACTATATTACCTACTAATTTGAAAACTATAAGTTTTTTGGCATTTAAAAGAAAATTAAAATCATGGATTATGCAAAATTATATAAAGGTAAGCCAGCTTATATATATAGGTAATAATAATACTAAATATTACAATTTTTTTATTATAATTTGTCCCTTATTTATAATTTTTCCTTTTTTTGGGTGAAATATTTTTGAATATATTTATGATGTGATTAAAATTAATAAATGGGTGTAATTTTTTCATTACAAAATCGGACAGATTTGTTAATCTATGGTTTTGTAATGATGCTTTCATTGGATTTATTTTTATTAAAAAAAAAAAACAATGTTATTGATTTTTAATATTATTATAAAAAAACCTGCAAATAAATAAGAAAAATCGTTTCAACAACCGGAAGGTGTTTTATTGTACAATAGGGACAATCGACTTACCTAATCCTCCTTTTTCGGGTGTGGCTTGAAAAGGGAAGGTGTCCGGGTACGTGGTGGACATGGTAAGACCACCGACATTATCTACGCTGCGCGATTTCGAGACCACAGCGTGTTGAGGTTCTTTTGGAGGGGGTATATTCGAGCGGGTACGACCCAGAGGGTTCTTACGGACGTCGCACCCTGTAATAAAAAGTAAAGAGCGTCAACGCACATAGAAAAGTAAGTATAATGAACGTTTTCAGTTTTCGCAGTTTGCACTTTTAGACCAGGGTCGATAATTTTTGAAACCAAAAAAAATAATAGTAGGATGACACCCATTGGAAAAGGAAGAGAATATAACAAAAATGAAAGGAAAAATAACTTACGGGCGATCCGTGTTCGGGAAGTGGAAGGGGGTGAGTTTTTAAGGGTAGAAAACGATTTATCTCGATTTCTGGCAAAACTACAAGTCCTACGGAAAAAACGTTAAATGGCAAAGTTCTAAGTAATAAAAAGATCTACAACTTTTGTATTTACACTTTTTTCACATAACCTCAAAATTTATGTGAAAAATTTAAATAACCAAGTTAGTTGGTTTTTTATTTTTATCTTTTACAAAAAAAAAATTTTTTTTACGAAATTTGGTGAAAACTTACCTTTTTATGTCCCAAACACACTGTAATTTTTTTGATTTAAAATATTTATTTTTTCACCTTATTTTGACTTAATATCGAAAAAGCATCCTAATTTTCAATCGAAAATTGTCACGTCAAAATATCTGCTTTTTTAAAAAAGTCGGTGGGGTTCGTTGAAATCACTACTTTCTGATGGTGTAAAAAAATATATATACATTACTATGGAAAATGTTCCCAAAAAATGCAAAGAAACGAAAAAAACTCGAATCCGAATTTCTTTTCTTTTAATTATTATGTACAATTTTGAGCTATTTATTAAAATTTATACTTTAATTACTCGAAAAACGTAAGATTCCATGTTACATTGATAAACAAAAAAATTACAAATCCATAAAACATAAAGATCGCAAAAAATATGCGAAAATAGTTGTTCTAAATATAATTAAAGGTAGGATTTAAAGGGGATTTCATCACATTTACCATAGTAATGTATATTTTTTTACACCATCAGAAAGTAGAGATTCCGACGAACAAAAAGCCCACCGACTTTTTTAAAAAAGCAGATATTTTGACGTGAGAATTTTCGATTGAAAATTAGGGTGCTTTTTCGATATTAAGTCAAAATAAGGTGAAAAAATAAATATTTAAAATCAAAAAAATTACAGTGTGTCTGGGACATAAAAAGGTAAGTTTTCACCAAATTTCGTGAAAAAAAAAATTTTTCTTGTAAAAGATAAAAATAAAAAACCAAAAACTTGGTTATTTGAATTTTTCACATAAATTTTGAGGTTATGTGAAAAAAGTGTAAATACAAAAGTTGTAGATCTTTTTATTACCTACCACTTTGCCATTTAACGTTTTTCCATAGGACTTGTAGTTTGGCCGGAAATCGAGATAAATCGTTTTCTACCCTTAAAAACTCACCCCCGTCCACTTCCCGACCTCGGATCGCCCGTAAAGTATTTTTCTCTTCATTTTTGTTATATTCTCTTCCTTTTCCAATGGGTTTCATCCTACTATTATTTATTTCTCACTTTTAACCATTTTCACCCTGGTCTATTTTCTAAAAAAACAAGTTCTATATTTTCTAGTACAAATAATTTCCTCACCATCTTTACCTTCTCTAGCTTGCAAGTGTCTCTGGGCGTGTTCCGACAGCCGTTCCGTCACGCTCTTATGGGGCAACGGTCCCCGTTCGGGATGGTGATATTTACACTTATTTCCGTAAGTGCATTTCTTCCCGTACGGGCATGGGGGAGGAGCGGGCGTTCCAGAAGGTTCGCCCTGAAAAATATGCCAACAATTAATGTCTCGTTTGTTCGCTAAGATAACGTTGTTTGTTCAGATAAGAGATTTTTTCTTACCTTTCGTGGTTGCGCTCTAAGAAAATTATCTAAAGTAGGGCCGGCGCGGCCCAAAGGATCATCGGGGGGCATAAAATGATCATTGACAAAGGAATACATTAATATTCTGTCTTCGACCACTTTTCTAAATTCGGCGTTTTCTTGACAAAGATCCCTAAAATATAAAAATTGAATTAATCGTTTGGCGATAACGACACAATATTACTTTTAAAGGAGGTTGTAGATACTAGATGATACTACAATTTTTTATACCGATACAAATTGGAAAAACTTTAATAATAAAATTTTAAAATTATAAAAAATTGGTTTGATAACAATTTGTTAACAATTAATAATAAAACAAATTATATTCATTTTATTTTAAACCTAAATAACCTACCACGATATATGAATAGTTTTCAAAGAAATGAAGACATTCAAATTTTTAAAGTTAATAAAATAAAATATTTAGGAATTATTTTTGACAGTAAATTAAATTGGAATTTTCACTTAGAATACTTAATTAAAAAATTAAGAAGTTTACTATAGTTAAATTCACATAAAGTTTTAATGCCAAAAATGTCAAGACTTGTCATTGTCTAGTTACTTTAGATTTCACCAACTTACTAAATTTCTTATACAGCTGAGATTGGTCAGTGTTTTTTCTTTTTCTTTTCTGGAATTGTTCGGCCAACTCTTTTTATTTCTATCTCTTTTTAATCGTATGAAATAATACAAGATAGACATACTTTGTGTGCAGTACAATTATACTAATTAAATTTTGCCATTAGAAATTTATATTTTATGAGTTGCTGCAGTATTTGACAAGTATGACAGAACTGAAATGTCACGGCGTTAAAAGTTTATGTGAATTCAACTATACCGATTTTTAAAAACATTAAAAAAATTTTAAATGTAAGACATGAAAATATTATATTACGCGTTAGTTAAAACTCATTTAAATTACGGAATTTTAGGTTGGGGAGGAATAAACAGAACTTTAGTTAAAAAATTAGAAATATTACAAAAAAGGTTTCTAAAAATTGTATTCAATAAAGATTATCTTTATCCTTCAAAAGAATTATATTCAGAAACAAAAAAGTTGAACATAAGACAACTTTACATTTATAACATCTTAATATAAATATATATTTAAAAATAAAAACCTTATACAATTTAAAAACCATAATCATAATACTCGTCATAAAAATGAAATAACCATAAAACCTAAAATAAATAAGTGCATAGGACAAAAAAATGTCAAATATTTATGTTTTTATTTAAACGATTATTTACCAACAAAAATAAAAAAATTGATTTCATTAAACAAATTTAAAGTCGAAATAAAAACATGGATATTAAAAACAGACAATTTGAAAATATTTTTGGAAATGCTTTAATTAATTAATTAATATTGTTCTGAATAATTTATATAAGTAAGGAATATTTTTTACTTAAAAATTATAAATTAATAATTTTATTATAGGTAATATATTTCTTCAAAAAAGCTGCGTTTATACTATAAATTAACATTTTTACTTTAAAACTTGATTTTTAATTTATATTTATGATTTTACTTACTAAAACAAAAAATAAGATCTGCCCCTAACAGGCTCAGCTTCAGGGGATTGAAGAATAAGTTTATCGAAGACAACATAAACATATTTATTATATTCTTAAATTTTAAATAAACTTATTATTATTATTATTATTATTATTAGATAATCGCCTCACCTATAATTATCGTTACTAACAACTACGCCATCAGTCTGTACGGCTAACTTCAGGATGTATCTGTCATCGTAGCAGACCATCCTTTTCCCGCCCACCAGGCGAGACGGAGTGAATACTAGCATTCTATCTCTTTCTAGTTCAGCTAATATTTCCTGGTCCCTAACAGGGTTGTCGGGCCGGGGAGCTTCTTTCCGCCATTTCGGAACGAATACTGTGATATCTTTATGACCACGAGCCTAAAAATTACATTAATTTTTAACAAACCCAGCTATACATTGTGCAGTCCATCGTAAATCACATTACAACTCTCACATTTTATACTACGGAGTCAAACACGTTTTAAAAAAATGTATACCTTAAACCAATCAACGCAGATTTTTATTCCTCGACACGAGAATATTTCCTTGTTGCCATGGCTCATTGCGACGTTACTGCCATCTACAACGATGGGCCTTAACGTAGTGTGACTTCCTTCCAGAAGATCAAACCTAAAATCGATTTAAAAAAAAACGATTTTAGCAACAAATCTTTAAAAATATGTAGACTTTCTTCTTCCTCAATGAACTTTTTGTATCGGTAACATGTAGTTGCATTCATAAAAAAAGCGTACAAGAATTAGAATGAGAGGCAAGTTTTGTCATATTTGCGTAAAACCGGCTTGTCTAAATATGATTGTTTATTGCACGTTATCACACGTCATAGATTATAAAAATGCAAAGCATTGGCGTCGGTGTAATTAATTTTGAAACTGCATGGTGATCGTTTGATAACCTTTGAGAGAAGAACATAAAAATGCCTCGTCAGTTGTCTGAAGTTGAAAAGGCTCAAATTGTATCAAGAATCGAAGAAGGATGGTCAATCCGTGCTGTAGCGCAGTTGTATAATAGAAATAAAAAACTATATTAAAAATTAAGCAAGGCTGGGAGCAACAAGAATCCCTAAAGAGGAAAATTGGTTCAGGTCGTCCCAAACGTTCCAACCCTGAACAGAATGCTGCTTTTTTGGGATATTTATGAAATAATCCATTTGCAACTGCAAGGAATGCTGTTATTGATACAGCACGATGTAGCGCAAAACGACATCTAATGTCGATGTTGGGCATATACCGGGTGTCCACGGAAGGTGGCTCGCCCCTCTAAGTTTTTTGTTTTTCAAGATAATGAAATAAAATTCGGGGCATTTGTATACGACATAAAACTGCATTTTTTGACAGGTGACTCAACATTATGGAACTTCTGGTTTAACCGGAAGTGACATAAAATTTCTATTTTTAAATGGGACACCTTGTTTATTTTTACTTTTTTTGACTCCATATGACATTCTAATTACAACGATGTGTCACTTGTCACTTTTTGTCACCAAGAAAAAAAAATTTTCCAAATTAATTGTTTTATCTAGAGGACTATGAATACCTTAAAATCACTTATTTCAGTTCTTTAATCTTGGGAAAAATACAATTTTACTATTTTTGGTCCAATGCTATGTGCTATGTAAAATTTAATCTTTAAAGTTGTATAACTCATTTTTTTTCAATGGCAACATGGTGGCTCGTCGGGTTAAGAAAAAAGAGGATTTTATTACGATTATTTTGATACCATACACTATTAGGTTTTAGAAAAGCTGCCATTAAAAATCTTTAAAAAGTTAGCTTAGAACTTTCCTAAAATGAAGCATCTTTTGAGAATAAATTTAGATTTAAATGCATCAAGTAGCCTCTGTGACCAGCAAAACTGATAAAACAAAATCATGTATTGAAGAAAATTGACATGCCGACAGCTTCTGCCAAAGTAAATTAGTTTGTTGTTTAAAAAGCATGGAAAATAATAGTTTTACAAGGAGTGAAAAAGTTGATATGTTATTATTGTCAGGCTCATTTCGCATTTTCGGAACCAGTTTTGGGTACCTAATTATTGTGCGTAAAGTCGTGCAGCATCGGTTGAATTATTTCTACATTCTCCAAACACTAATAACATATCAACTTTTTCACTCCTTGTAAAACTATTATTTTCCATGCTTTTTAAACAATAAACTAATTAACTTTGGCAAAAGCTGTCAGCATGTCAATTTTCTTCAAGGCATGATTTTGTTTTATCAGTTTTGCTGGTCACAGGCTACTTGATGCATTTAAATCTAAATTTATTCTCAAAAGATGCTTCATTTTAGGAAAGTTCTAAGCTAACTTTTTAAAGTTTTTTAATGGCAGCTTTTCTAAAACCTAATAGTGTATGGTATCAAAATAATCGTATTAAAATCCTCTTTTTTCTTAACCCGACGAGCCACCATGTTGCCATTAAAAAAAAATGAGTTATACAACTTTAAAGATTAAATTTTACATAGCACATAGCATTGGACCAAAAATAGTAAAATTGTATTTTTCCCAAGATTAAAGAACTGAAATAAGTGATTTTAAGGTATTCACAGCCCTCTAGATAAAACAATAAATTTGTAAAAAAAATATTTTCTTGGTGACAAAAAGTGACAAGTGACACATCGTTGTAATTAGAATGTCATATGGAGTCAAAAAAAGTAAAAATATACCAGGTGTTCCATTTAAAAATCGAAAGTTTATGTTACTTTCGGTTAAACCGGAAGTTCCATAATGTTGAGTCATCTGTCAAAAAATGCAGTTTTATGTCGTATACAAATCCCCCGAATTTTATTTCATTATCTTGAAAAACAAAAAAGTTAGAGGGGCGAGCCACCTTCCGTGGACACCCGGTATATATTTAATCATCACAAATTCTCACCTATCTAAAAGTCCTAAATCGCTGGCAACACTCTCCGTAGGACTGCTATCACAAGAGCCGCCTTTCTGAGCACCTAACTTAATCAGTTCCGCTAGGAGTTCGTTCTGAGTAGGAGACGGGCCTAATTTCAGTAATGCCGCTTGAACGTGCTTTTCTGTGTAGCCGAGTTTCAAAGCAAATTCAACCCTAAGAGAAAATAATAAATGTTTACAGGTAAAAACGTCTGCACGCCAAGTGAGATTTAAACGTTGACTGTTCCTTTAATACAGTCATACTCAACCGTTTCTTTATGGGGGCCACAAAGACGTTTTAATTACGGTGCTATAATACAAGGTTAACAAAATTTGGAAAGAGCGTTTCACAATCCAAAACTTCAGTTTTAAGCTGGAATTCTCAATCTATTGCCAACCTATAACCTATTTCGCTTTGTTTTTTCAAGTTTATTATTTTTTAAACTAACATTTAAATAAAATCAATATCGTCGGTACAATATTTAGGTAATATCTGACATATTACAAAAATATCAAGCATGTTGATACTCCCACCTTAATGAGATTTCTGAAATTGTAAACACTTTTTCAAAACTTTGTCAAGATGACATGCTAGGGGGGCCACTTACGAGGGCTCGAAGGGCCGCAGGTTGAGCATGACTGCTTTAATAGAAAGACAAAAATAAAAATGCTGTTTCTAATTTTCACCGTCACTTCTTTTAAATAACTTTGCATAAAAAAAATTTTTAATTACATTTTACTTGCTAATACTGTGTTTATCACTCGACTGCATATGATAAATGATAACACATTATATAGGTAAATAAGAGGACTTTCCCTGAGATAAAAGGGTATCATTAAACTTTGGTTTTTTTCGTCACGAGTTTGTATCATTTTTTAAAATTCCAGATTAAACGTGACGCAGAAGATTTTTAAATTTGAAACCATAAAGGAATAATTTGAAATTATTGCAGACATCCTATACGGGGTGTCTCATAACTAAGGGCCGAAGGGCCCATATAGCAACCGGAAATAGAAGACTTGAAAATAAGTCATTAATGCTTAATTTCTTAGAATAAAATATCCACCGTTAAAGAGATACAGGGTGATTCAAGTAAAAATACATATTAGAAAATTAGCGATGATTTGAAAATGGTTAAGCGGATATGACTCAAATTTGGTGTATAGTCAAATCTGGTCTTATCATGCGGGTCCAAAGGTCACCGATCATATGAGTCAATTCGAAAATTCCAGAACTTATCAAAATGTTGTGAGATTATGTAGGTATCAATATACCCGGAGAAAAGAAACATAGTTTTATTATTTTAACTGTCGTGAAGATACCCACATTTAATATTATTTTTGCTAATATTATGTACATAATAGTACAGGGGTGGCGTACCTTTATGTATTAACGTGCCATTTTTTCTAAAGAAATGTTTAATGAGGCCATAGACGTGCCGTCAAATCCGTAATTTAATAATTCATAGTAAACTGTGTGATCGGTGGCGTGCCCAAAATTTGATGTCGAGATTTTCAAAACGCCTCGAGTTTATATGTCTTCTTTTAAAATTGAAAGAGTTACATTGGTTTTTGATCTGTATAAATCATAAATCACGTTCCGAACTCCCATTTTCGCTCAAATCTTCAGTCTTTGACTTTCTTCGTTTACATTTTTTAGTATTCTTCGATATTATATTATGATTTTTTTCAAGCACAATTTTCTGCAAAGTCCTTAAACTAATCCCCAGTGCTTTTGCTACGGTTTCCTGCATATTGTTTGGCGAATTTTCACTTTTGCTTTCATTCTCGAAATAGTTTAACAAATTAAGCACCCTTTTTTTTTTTGCTTGGGGATGCAAAAACCCAGAAAATTTCTTTTTATCGTTCATATTGTCACATTAAATTAATTATCAGTCACAAAACTGACATCTTTAAATCAAGACGAAGGTTGCAGGTACAAACTTTTGTGAATCGCTGAAAATTAAATACATAAATATCCTTTTCTTTCATGTCAAAATTGCATAAGTCTGTCATATTTGTCTTACGCATTTTATTTGGACAGTATGATTAAAGGCAATAAAAGAAAAGAAAAATTGAAAGTATGTCTTTGTTAAATCGTAAAACCGGCACGATAAGACCGGATCCGACTATAGTGATGAACATCTCTGTAGACTGAAACAGAAATTGTCTTCCATACCTCGTATTGTAACCAGGACTCGTCTCCTGCGCCCCTTGCACGTATTCCGCGTACTCAGCGGCCAAAGTATCACTAACGGTCCTCGAGACATCCTGATGGCTGCCAGACAGGTGTCCCTGGGCCCCCTCGTATCCCTCACAATCGGAGTCATAGCTGGAGTCTTCGCCGGTCGCGGAGGTTTTAGCGAGATTGCAACCTTCTATGCAAATATCGTCTACATATTTCTGAAAAAAAAAAATAGGTTGGTATATGGGAATGTACAGGAGACAAGAATTTAAAAGTCCCATCATACTTTCACTTAAATAACTCTGTGAATAGATATTGTCATGGAGCAAGGATTGCATTATCTTGATCACAAGCATGGGCGTCGTTTGGGATGGGCAAGGTGGGGCATTTGCCCCCCCCCCCCCCCCTGGAAGTTGACTTATTGACAATTATTTATGTTTTAACAAGTTAGCAGTAAAAGAAAGAAAGATCGTATTATTTTTGAAGTCTGGCGACAGCCTAAATTCTCTATTCCCGGTATAGAAATGTTATTGCTAACATTGCTGTTTGCAGTCTTGTTGATCAAATTAATATACGTTACCAGTTCCAGTTACCAAATATACTTTCGTGGTCTAGTCGGTCAAATTCGCGGAAATTTTTTGCCGGTACTTTGACTATTTTTCTTGTTTATTGAGGTTTAATATGGTTTGATTGAATTTGATGAATTAATTATTTGGAGTTTACTTTTAAACAATGTAGGTACCCACTAATGAAAAATAAATTGGCCTTTTTATTTTTTTATCTTATTTCATTTTCAATAAAATAAGAAGGTAATCATAAATTTTAAAAATATTTACTAATAATTATTGACCAAATTTGGGTGTGGTCTTAAAAACTTTTCACATGCGGCGCATTTCGCCTGCAGCGGGCTTTTAGTGCACCCCCAAGCCGCCACTGCCCCCCCCCCCTAAGAAACCGTTTAACGACGCCCATGATAACAAGGGTGGGCCATCATAGAACCAAGTTAACTTTCAAAATGTCTTTATTCCAAACTAACTTTTACAGTTCATTACATGGAAAGTGACTACATAATATAGAAAATAATAACCATTAAAAAAAATAACAACAAAAAAAAATGGTTTAGTTAGTCCAATTTAATTCATTAATAAAATCAATTTTAAAAAAAATAGTATAAATAATTTAATTTAGCCAATTTTTAATTTTTCTCATATTTTTTTGGAAGATTGTTATATTTTATTATTCCGTCATATAAAAGCGATTTTTTTCCGAAATTACTCTTTACTGGTATAGCTTGATAATTTATAGAACGTCTGGTGTTATGATCATGTAATGTATTATTCTCCTGAAGTGTTATGTTTGATTTTTAATCTTTTAAAATAATAGAGTGAATTAGAATACAAATTTTTAATTTATAAATGTTTTGAAGGTGTAAATACCCTTTCGGTCTATATAGATTAACAGTTGGTTCTAAATGTGGTAATTTGTGTATACATTTAATAACTTTATTTTGCAATTTTTGTAATGGTTTTAAGTTTGATAAACAAGCAGATCCCCATGCAGAAGCCAAGTATTGTAATTTTGAATATATTAATGAAAAATATATATTTCTTAAGTATTTCAAAGGAATAAAATATCTAGCTCTGTACAAAACATATACCTAAGGAGATATCGAGTTGATAATATAATGGATATGACATTTCCAATTTAAAGTTTCGTCTAAAACTAATCCTAACTTGACTACAATTAAATAAATAAGCAATAATTTCCGTGTTTAATTTTAAGCTCTTTTGACGTCAGTCATAGCTACTCAAAGCAATATCTACACCTCTCTAGAGAAAAAATGGGACTACGGTTACGTGGTTGAGTATTTCGATGATTGGCAACAAATTACGTAAACAAAAACCGGTCGCAAAAGAACATAATAATTTTCAATGACATTATCTTGTGTCATTAATCTCAATTTGGAAACGACCTTTTCGTTTTAACGGATATTAAAATTCGGGGCCTGTGTATATACATACATACACAATAATTGAACAAATCATTGGTTTCTGTTCATATTTTTTACTATAATAGGTACTTTTTTTATTACAGTGATACAAATTCTGTTGACCTTTATAAAAATATTTTTATTATTTGCATCATCTAACAAGATGACAAGAACCTGAATACATTAAAATATTTTATTTAAGTATGTGGTCAATATGAAGCCACATGTATGAAACACATTATGAAACAAAGGCATTATACACAGTGTGACCAGTAAAGAAAGTCCGCATCATATGGGATTTTTTTATTAATAGCTTTTTTCGAAATTTGACTTTGGCATCAAGTTCTGCTTCGATCGAGATTAAAATTAAGCAAAAAATAGTAGTCACGTGATTCGCATTATCTGTCAAATTTTAATTTTTTCCAAAAAATAATTTAAAAGTGGGGTTATTTCTGAAAATATCGAAAAAAGTTATTAGAAAAAGTTGAAGTTTCTAGCCCACATGCAAAATTTCAGCTGCATAAGATAATTTCGATTTTTTACCCATATTTTGTAAATTGCACCACTTTTGCAGAATAAGACTCAACGCAACCTACATAAAACTTCTTAGTTTTGACAATGCTTTATTTCAGATACATTTTCTTTCAAATATCGCCATATTAAATGTGTGTTTTTCTACAAAATCAAAATTGGGCTATTAAAATTTGGTCGCATGTGATGCAAAGTTTATTTGTTTTTGACCCTGTATAAGGTAACTTCATAAAATAAGTATTTTTAAAAACGTAGTTTGTGTCTGAAAGTAATACATCTTAATATTAAGACAAAAAAGAACACAGTGTCTTCAGTAAAGTGTTTTTTAGTGGAAAATAAATTTTAGTTTAACTTAACGTAAAGTTTATCTATTTTCAACTATTTAAATTAAAACCCCTTTATTAAAATTTGTTATTAAGCTATGTCATAACAAAAGTAATAATAGTCTTTTATTATTTAAGTGCAGTTTCCAAAAAAATTATTACAATGATGCACCAAAAACACTTTACAACGACAAAATATGGGTAAAAAATCAAAATTATCTTATGCTGCTGAAGTTTTGCATGTGGGCTAAAAACTGCATTTAAAAAAACTGTTTCTAATAACTTTTTCAATATTTTCAGAAATAACCCCACTTTTGAATTATTTTTTGAAAAAAAAATTAAAATTTTACAGATATTGCGAATCACGTGACTTTGCTTATATTTCATCTCGATCGAAGCAGAACTTGATGTCAAAGTCAAATTTCGAATAAAGTTATTAATAAAAAAAAATCCCATGCCTATGATGCGGACTTTACTGGTGACACTGTAGAAGCATCGAAGGATGTGATTTTGCAAAGCATCAATCATTTTCGGTATTTCCGGTTTTGATACGACGTTTCGGTTCGTCGTTGGGTTCAGTTCAGTAATCTACGTCAAACGGTATCCGAGAAAAACATATGTGACAGACGGATAGATAGATAGAGAACCCGAAGAAGTTTCAAAAGTCTTTCATGATTTCCCAATTTTAACAATAAAAAAAATCAATTCTTAAAACAAGCACCGGAAAGTTGAAGAATTGACCTTAGAAATTACCATGTAAGTGTGGTATATAATACACATCAAATATTGTTAATTAAAGCGAAATAAAAAAACATGCATAATCACCCATCTTTTTTATATACGCATTAAGTAAATAAAATTTTAAGAAGTGGATATTTATTTAGTAGCAGAAATTTCCACTAGACCAGATTTCTGGTAGACGATGAATTTACATATTTTTAACTAATTTGAATGTGTTTCGGACGGGAAAATCCGTGTCAGTAGCTCTATTTCATGGAAACCGTAAATACCGACCAATAATGTCTGGTAAATACGGAATATTTGCATAATTGTTCTGAGTTTTCACTCGAAACATGTCAATAATTAAATTTAGATTTATTACAATCGTAAACAACGTAAATTCTATTAGGTACTTAAGAGTCTACCATCACTTTTACTCGCGAATTTACTTGAAACTCTTTAAAACTGGGAATATTTTTAGACTTGTCAAAAGCATTCGATTGTTTAGATTGAACACTGCTCCTCAAAAAAATGCATTTGTATGGCATCAGGAAAAATGCTTCAAAATGGTTTACCTCCCATCTTACTAACAGAACACAGAGAGTCTTGGTAAAAAATGGAAATAGTTACCACAAATCAGATATATTAACACCTTAGGAATCCCACAGGGTAGTATTTTGGGACCGATTTTGTTTACTATTTTTTTCAATGATTTAAATTTTGAAGTAAATCCTCAGACCGGTTTAACAACATACGCCGATGACACAAATCTGTTAGTAGGAGCATGTCAAACTCCTGCGCTAATTGAATCTGGCAATCATGTGTATAATATAACTAAACAGTGGTTTGACATGAATAAGTTAATAGTTAATGTAGATAAAACAAACATGTTAATTTTTAGAACAAAACAAAACAAAAATATTATCCCTGAAGAAATTTCCTTTAATGATAAACCGTTAAACGTTCAAAAAAACAACAAAATTTTTAGGGATTCATGTAAATGAGTTTTTGAATTGGACAGAGCATATTATTATAGAGAATCTAAGTGCGAAATTAAATAAAGTATGTTATTGTTTTCGCATTGTTTTAAAATGTCTTAATGAAAAGAGCAGAGGAACTTTGTATTTTGCAAATTTTGAAGCGGTATTGAGATTTGGTATTATTTTTTGGGCACCCAATTCAAAAATTCAAAACGTTTTTATTATGCAAAAACGAATAATTAGAATTATGTATGAAATGTCATATTTGCAGACGTGTAGAGGAGTATTTAGAAACAAAAATATGTTAACGGTAGTGGCTTTGTAGATATTTGATTCGGTAACTTTTTTTTTTATAAGAATAGAGATATATTTAACACCAGTATACGGCATGAACACAGTACTCGTTCATACGATATCATTTACCCTGTACATCGATTAACTCTGCTTGAGAAGAGTCCATATTATATGTGCATAAAATTATTTAATATAAAACAGGCAATTAATGAGAAAATTTGTAAAAAGAAGTTAAAACAAATATTTATAGAATTGGAACCTTACAGTGTTGATGACTACTTGAACATGTAATTTCTTGCCGTGTATATGTGTTTTTGACGTCATTTCATTTTATGTTTGTATTTATATGTATATATCTATGAATGTAACTTGAAATAAATAAATAAATAAAACTTATGGAATTTATTTCAAGATAGATTTGTTTATTTAAAAATAATAAAGTAATTTTTGTACATTTCACTTCTATATAGAAACAAAAGATAATCTAAAAGTCTTCCTCCATAAATTTTATTAGAATAAAAATATTCAATTAGGGTCTCAACCTCAACATGTTTCGAACGTACAAACGTTCATCACCAGGAGAAAGAAACAGCTTTGCTGCTGGTATTAGCAGAAGAGAGAATAGTATTAAGACCTATCCTCAGGATTATAAATCTAGATCCTCTGTGTTAAAATAAGTTTTAAAAACTGCATACTGGGATTTGGAATAATACGTGCATATTATCTGTTTCAGCTGTTGTAAAGACGGAGAGTACACAGAACTATTTTTGTTTGTATATACGTAGAGTATTCATACTCTTTTACACAACGAAAACATTACAACATTGGAATTTTCAAGCTTTCTCGATAACTTTAATAAAAATGAAAAAAATGCATATTAATATTAACTAATTAAACACCTAACTTATTAATAGATTCAAGAAACAGCCATTGTCTATTAATTATGACCGGCAATAGAATGTAATTCGCAATTAACAGTCAAATGCCTGTACTAACCTCGCCAAAAGTAACAGTCATATCCAGAAAAATAGGTACCCGGAACTCACAACACATTAATATAGTCAAAGGAGAAAATTTAGCACAAAATCGCACGTACGCGAATGGAACAAGTTTTATAAGCATTGGTCATTTTACACCCATTAATAATTTTCACTGCATTTAGAAGCTTAAATATGAACACAACACACAAACGTGTTCACCGCGATCAAGAAAAAAACTAGTTTTTACCACATTATCACCAAAATTCAAACAAAATAATTAACACAGTCGCGTCGTGATAAAAATCTAATAAAAAATAACTTTTCTAATCTAGTGTTGGTATTTATATCCGGTACTACAGTAAACTCCTAAACAAATCGAGTGCAACGCACGTTCTCATACTTTTTGTCACCCGATAAAGACTGACTGAATGGCTCCTCTACGTCTTCCGAAGATATTTTTCGTAAAACTCGGCACTAGTAAGATATACACTAATCTAGAAAGTGCAAAAATCCCGAAGAAACGAACCTTTCCACGGAATAATTACAAGGAACGACCGTCCAGCGACTCGAGACAACGGAGAAACGTCGAAATACTGAAGAAACCGCGAAGAATGGTAAGGAAAATTGAAGATCCGGATGGCCAACCGGATGTGAAAGAGAAAGAGAGGCTCGTAGCCTTCTAGCAGGCCGTTGAAATTGTTGTGTAAAATTTCGGCGACTCGCGAGGCAAGGCGAAACAGTTTCACCAGTCCGCTCCGCTACCGATATTCGACGGTTGAATGAATGAATGAAAATATGAACCGGACCTGAGTAGTGTCGACTGTCTACGGGGTCATATCAGAAATGAAGTTAACACAAATCGAAGAACAACCGAACAAGTCCGTGTTTTTGGACAGCAGCGTTTACTAGTCAGCTAACGAACCTGTAAAATTGGAGTTTTTGGTACAGCAGTGGCTTGGGAACTTGGGAACCCTTCAATCAAGCGGTTCCTCGGACTAATTTGGTCTGAGACGAGTTTAAAAAGAAATAACGGTTGCACTGAAAGTAATATATAGAACAACGACAGAGCGAGCTAGATATATCATTCTCTTTATCACAACAAGCCGACAAGACGTCAAATGCACAGGTCCACCAGGTTCCTCACAAGTTTCACAATGAAACCACGAGAAATATACAACAATTTTTACTCTAGACTACAGTGTCACTATGGAATTCAATCCCGGAGGAAATTTTCAATCCCGGGATTTCGGGATTATAATTTTTCAATCCCGGGATCCCGGGATTGGTCACGGGATTTATAAAAAAATAATTTTCCTTGGAGTTTTTCCTATTAATTAAATAAAAACATTTATTTCTTTATCAGAATATTAATACAAAACCAAGAAACTAAAACATACTCTCTTCATTTAATTTTAATAACTAAAAAAAATAACAATGAACATATAAGTACACTATAACATAATAATATAACCTATAAATAAAAAAAATGTTAAAACATAACATAAAAACGATTCTTATAGTAGGAAAAAAGTTATTCTAAACTTGTTTTTTAAAAAAATTTCTTAAAAAAATAAGTTGATCACTCAACCTAGACCTTGTGCACGATATAAATTAATGAAAAATGCAAAGATAAATACCGAAAATCCCGGGATTAAATAAACGACAATCCCGGGATTTCGAGATCGAAAAAATGTCCGGGATCCCGGGAAACGAGATCCCGGGATTGAATTCCCTAAGTGTCACCAGTAAAGTCCACATCATATGGGATTTTTTTTATTAATACCTTTATTCAAAATTTGACTTTGGCATCAAGTTCTGCTTCGATCGAGATGAAAATTAAGCAAAAAAAATAGTAGTCACGTGACTCGCATTATCTGTCAAATTATAATTTTTTTCCAAAAAATAATTCAAAAGTGGGGTTATTTCTGAAAATATCGAAAAAAGTTATTAGAAAAAGTTTTTTAAAATGCCGTTTCTAGCCCACATGCAAAATTTCAGCTGCATAAGATAATTTTGATTTTTTACCTATATTTTCTAAGTTGCACCACTTTTGCAAAATAAGACTTAACGCAACCTACATAAAACTTCTTAGTTTTGACAATGCTTTATTTCAGATACATTTTCTTTAAAGTAGCGCCATATTAAATGTGTGTTTTTCTACAAAATCAAAATTGGGCTATTAAAATTTGGTCGCATGTGATGCAAAGTTTATTTGTTTTTGACCCTGCATATGGTAACTTCATAAAATAAGTATTTTTGAAAACGTAGTTTGTGTCTGAAAGTAATACACGTTAACGTTATTAGGCCAGCTTATACGCTGTATACGCGCCTGACTGCATGTAGATAAGTACCCCTTTTTCCAAATTTATATCTGGCAAGCCTATTCTAACGAAAATTAAAACAGGTATTTTATTTTTGAGAATTCCTCGTAAAAGTAAAATTAATTAAAAACTGTTTACTGTAGTAAAATCGTATAATCAAAATCGCATGATGCATCTACGTATTTCGTCGATAAAAGGAAAAACAAAATGTTTAAAACAGCATTATTTAGTAATTTATTGGTAAACCACAATATTAATTTTACATACATTTTTGCTTCTAATTCTCCAGACAATCTGCACGAAATAATAAACAAATTATGTTATTTCTACCATTGTACAGTACCAGTATTCTTATCTCAAGTCATTGACGTCATCATACGTTCACGAGCGCAAACGTCTATTGGCTTCTTAGCCAGCGTTGCCAGATGGATGTTTGATGGCAAATTGGTCTGAGAGCAACACCATCGACGATCGAGCAACAGCGTATTATTCTTAAGTAAAAATTGGTGTATATTTTCACGTGCTTTCATTGTGGAACACGCGAGGAACCTGGTGGACCATTGCATTTGACGTCTTGTCGACTTGTTATGATAAAAATAATGAGATGTCTATCGGTCATCCATGGGTGAGACTTTTAAAAAATGGCTTACACAAGCTTAAACGAAGGTACATTGACAGAGGGAGCTAAGTAAGCGATTTTGGAATTGTTGGTATAGAATGATCTAGTCAAGACTAGGGCTGGGCAAAAATTCGATATATCGATATTTTTATCGATATATCGATAAACGATATTTAAAAAATAAAATATCGATATATCGACATTATCGATATTATTGATATATCGACTATATCGATATTCGATTGGAATTTCAATATCGTCCTTATAACACATTTTTAAGGACCAATATTTAATTCAATCTTTTTTCTTCATGTTTTCATAATTAGAGTCTCCCCTTGAAATGAAGGTACGGAGTTTTACAGAGCACATAAGAAAATATTGATATACAGTGTCACCAGTAAAGTCAGCATCATAGGTATGGGATTTTTTTTTATTAATAGCTTTATTCAAAATTTGACTTTGGCATCAAGTTCTGCTTCGATCGAGATGAAAATTAAGCAAAAAATATTAGTCACGTGATTCGCATTATCTGTCAAATTTTAATTTTTTCCAAAAAATAATTCAAAAGTGGGGTTATTTTTGAAAATATTCAAAAAAGTCATAAGAAAAAGTTTTTTTAAATGCAGTTTCTAGTCCACATACATGCAAATTTCAGCTGCATAAGATAATTTTGATTTTTTACCAATATTTTGTAAATTGTACCACTTTTGCAAAATAAGACTCAGCGCAATCTACATAAAACTTCTTAGTTTTGACAATGCTTTATTTCAGATACATTTTCTTTAAAGTAGCGCCATATTAAATGTGTGTTTTTCTACAAAATCAAAATTGGGCTATTACAATTTGGTCGCATGCGATGCAAAGTTTATTTCCTTATTCCTGTATAAACTTCATAAAATAAGTATTTTTGAAAACGTAGTTTGTGTCTGAAAGTAATACACCTTAATATTAAGACAAAAAAAGAACACAGTGTCTTCAGTAAAGTGTTTTTTAAGTGGAAAATAAATTTTAGTTTAACAACGTAAAGTTTATCGATTTTCAACGATTTAATTTAAAACCCCTATATTATAATATAATTTATTATTATTATAATATAAGTTATTAATAACGTTTTTGTAGAAAAACACACATTTAATATGGCGCTACTTTAAAGAAAATGTATCTGAAACTGAAATAAAGCCTTGTCAAAACTGAGAAGTTTTATGTAGGTTGCGCTGAGTCTTATTTTGCAAAAGTGGGGCAATTTAAAAAATATAGGTAATAAATCAAAATTATCTTATGCAGCTAAAATTTTGCACGTGGGCTAGAAACTGCATTTAGAAAAAGTTTTTCTCATAACTTTTTTCGATTTTTTCAGAAATAACCTCACATTTGAATTATTTTTTGGAAAAAATTAAAATTTGACAGCTAATGCAAATCACGTAAATATTATTTTTTTGCTTAATTTTCATCTCGATCGAAGCAGAACTTGATGCCAAAGTCAAATTTTGAATAAAGCTGTTAATAAAAAAAATCCCATATGATGCGGACTTTACTGGTGACACTGTACTTATTTATAATATAATAATTTTATGTTTTATCGATAATATATATTATCGATATATCGATAACGATATTTAAAAAATAAAATATCGATATACCGATATTATCGACCATATCGATATTTTTTCAATATCGATATTGGAATTTCAATATGGCCCAGCCCTAGTCAAGACCGGGCTCAACTCGCTCTTGACCGCCTTTTTCCCGCTCTTGCAATACTTATCTTTATGTTTACATATCCAAATAATTATTATCATAGCTATTCTGTACAGTTAATTTTTGTGTTCGGAATTATACAATTAAATATTCAAAGTTATCATGACCCGCTAGTCAAGGTGGTTTTAAATCCGGGACCGATCGTTTTAAACTAATGAAATAAGTAGCGAAATTTAAAATAGATATAAACTGTTCGGTAAATAAAGCGAATGTAAAAATAAACAGTCGATAAAATTGGATATTTTAATTGTCTTTTTAATAGAATGTTGAAAATTTAGTATCTACTGAAAAGCCAATAAGCTGCTGCGCTTAAAAGCCTTAGCTATGTATGTCTGTCAAATATTTATTGGGGTAGGGATACGTGGAATTATGTATCTTCGCTTAATCTTACCATAGAGAAACAAAATCAAAAGAAACCATGCAATGCAAATATGTTAGCGCTCATAGTTTTGTACGACATTTAGCAAAAGCGAATATCCGTGAGTTTGAGATCAAAGTTATAAAGCCACTACCGTTAATATATTTTTGTTTCTAGATGCTCCTCTACACGTCTGCAAATATGACATTTTATACATACATCTAACTACTCGTTTCTGCATAATAAAAATGTTTTGAATTTTTGAATTGGAGACCCAAAAAATAATACCAAATCTCAATACCGCTTCAAAATTTGCAAAATACAAAGTTCTTCTGGCCTTTTTCATTAAGATATTTTAAAACAATAACATACTTTATTTAATTTCACAATTAGATTCTCTATATTATGCTCTGTCCAATTCAAAAACTCATTTACATGTATCCCTAAAAATTTTGTTGTTTTATCATTAAAGGAAATTTCTTCAGGGATAATATTTTTGTTTTGTTTCGTTCCAAAAATTAACATGTTTGTTTTATCTACATTAACTATTAACTTATTCATGTCAAACCACTGTTTAGTTATATTAAACAAATGATTGCCAGATTCAATTAGCGCAGGAGTTTGACATGCTCCTGTTAACAGATTTGTGTCATCGGCGTATGTCGTTAAACAGGTCTGAGGATTTACTTAAAAATTTAAATCATTGACAAAAATAATAAACAAAATCGGCCCCAAAATACTACCCTGTGGGATTCCTAAGCTGTTAGTTAAGTTAGTAGAAGGATAAAAAAAATAAGTTCTACACAAACCAATGCCAAACGCTGTCTGTCGTCTGCAAAATATCAGTTATTATTCAAATAAAATATTAATTAATGTATGCACTTTTTACAAAATACATAGTACAGCCCTTGAATGTATTTTGAATGGTCGGAGGCCCCCGTTTTTTGATCGCAACGGCCTCGGGGAGATCCGGGTTGTACAGCCGGTCGCTGAACCGCCTCTGTTTACCGACACAACATGTTGCCAAACATGGTTGAGAATCAGAGATCTTCTTATATGAATTTGTGCTAGCGTTTTGTACACATATTTTCCGGACAACCTGTATACTCAATAAAAATAGAACGGCAAACATTTAAAAAATCAGGTAGACCCTCTTTTAGAATTATTAGTACATTTTCCATATGAACCTGCCTAACACAAGGACGTTAAGGAACATGTTTTTCTAATAATTCTTTTAATTCCAGTAAACCAAGCAATAAAATACCCTGTATATTTATTTTAGTGTTAATTAGTGCTAAGGTAATAAACATAATTTACACATCCTGTTATTATCCAGAACCGAAAATAGGTGTTACTAAGAGTACACATTTAACCAGATATCCGATAAAGTAATGATCTTATTTAAACAAGAAAATGCAAAATTTTAATTTAAAAAATTGGTTAGTTTGTTTATATTCAGGTACAATGTTGCCAAGTATTTTGTGATAATAAAAATGCAAAATAAACAGATTTTTATATACCCAGCCCAGATTGCCCCAGATACAAAAAGTATCTAAACTATGACCAGGTTAGAGGTTAGAGCTCAATATGGTCCATTACCATCCTTAGGAAGCAATTCCTAAGGGGAGTAAAGCCTATTAAAAATATACCCAAGTATGTTGTTTTTTTGATCAACTGTTTACACACGTGGAAACTTTTTTTTAACACTGAAATAGCCTTTTATTTATGTCAAGACACCTTTCACCGAGATATCTTTACAACTCTAGCACTAGATATTTCTTTAATTACCTAATGGAAGATCTACCTACTTAAAAATATCATGAAAAAAAGCATTGACTGTTAAAAATAAGGTTACAGGATGTAAAAAATAATATATGCCTATATTTAAGGGATACTCTACACCCAATATTCATAAGCTAGCTACAAAATTTTTGGTTCTACTATTCAGAAGGCTCTTGAAGGCTGCAAAGGGCTTTGTATGTTCCCTATTAAAATGCTTTAAAAATATTACCTATTTTACATTTACTTAGTTATAAGGGTCACAGTGATGTAGGCTCTTAGATAAAACATAATGAAGTCCTTCCTTGGTTATTTAGTAAACTGCAGACTAACTAATCTTAAATGTACAACTCATTATAAAAATAAGTAGGTACCTAGTTAGTTACTATAAATATTGAATCATAGAGATCAACCTAGATTGTTTTTTTCTATAACTGGATTGGCAACAAAAGGATCTAAAAGAGAGGAGAAGAAAAGTAAAAGTGATGTGTCCCCGTTTCCCTTGGGGTCAAATCCGTCTTGAATTCGTTTATATTTATCCGCCTGTTCCACTTATTAACTGGGTAAAACCACCTCTCTTATATCTGAATTTTTTAGCCTTACCTGAAGTCTACAGATGAAATCTCCGCTTACCGATCTTCCTTCGCCTTCAGAGCCAGACAATAAGACGTCGTACACCACGGTGTGGTCACTACATCTTGATTTTTCTTTTAAAATAGCTGCAAACAATACTAGAATCCTGTCCAAGTTCTCTTTAAGCAGGGGGATACAAGTAGATCTGAGTGAGACTGTACCAATCGTGTTTTTGGACATTTTTAGAGATGCCCATACTTACATTATGTATACAATTAGAGTGAATTAAACTTGTTGTGAATTTTGCAGGTTTTTACGCTTATTTTGAGGAAATTTGAGATCGCGATGACATTTTATTTTTTTTATGTTGATTACAGCGCCATCATCAGGTGGAAAAAGTCAGTGGTGACAACTGACAACCAAAAACAGGCAATGTTTACCGCGGCAAATTTAAAATGTAACCACACTTAGTGCGTTCGGTTAATGCAAATCTGTCTCCTCGGTCTGCTCATTAGTGCAGTGTTGCGTTCGTTTATTAGATCTATGACCTCGGGTGTAACTGCTCGGCGTTCGATATTGGAAAAATCGAGCACTCGGAGTTACCTCGTATCGCCTCACCTAAAAATATGGAGCTAACAGAGCAAACTAATTGAATTTGTGTTTTGACAGCAAATTTGGAAATTTGTTTTACCTAACCTAACATACAAAATCAAACATAATTCCCGTACCGCGAAATCATTCCAAATTGGACAAACACCAGATCATAACTAAAAGTTCTTTTTCCAACGGTATTGATGGATGTCCTTTGTGAGTTGCTTCGGGAGGCAAAATACTGTGCACTTTTTGCAATAGAACTTCAAAAGTTTCCGGTGTTATACGAAAATTATATTGAAATTGTTTGTCAGAGAATGCTGGGACAATATTTTCGGCATAGCCATCAACTTTTGTAATCGAACAGCTTTCTTCCTCGTCGCTATTATCATCAAACATCATCATTTGTCCTCCCCTAAGTGCTGGAATATTTTGATTCCATTTTCGTCTCTTCAAACCACCAACATAAAGTGAGGTTAATTTTATGTCAGATATAACTCGACAAACTCTATAAGGGTTCGGTAAATGCTACGCGCTCGTTTAGCCCGAATATCACGTGACATTAAATCTGCATCTGCTCGCTCTGCTCGACCTTTTCAAAACCGAACGCACTAAATATAGGTAATTAATTTGGCAAAGAGTAAAGAATATTTTATTGCAGCAAACCAAATATATGTGTGTACTATTATTTCTGGTAAAATAACGAAATATTTTAAATCATACAACTAGAGGGATGCAGGAAAATAGGGTAGAAGTATTATAAAAGTATTTATTTTAGTGGTCAGAGTACCACATTTTACAAAACTTATATTTCTAAACAATTAGATTATATTATAGGTTGCATATAGGTTTTACACTTACATACTTCAATAATATACAACAATTCCTATACTTCCTTTTTTGTGGTATTTAAATACACTTATATTGACTTATTTTTAGTTTTTATCTAGGTAGTAAAGTTTAGGATGTTCTTATAGGGGGTGACACCAGAATAACCCCATCGCCTCTAACAAAGAGCATAGGAATATTTCTTTTGGTAGTTTTATAAACTTCCTCGTAGGTCTCTTCATCAATTTCAACTGTTGTAATTGTCTCTTCAGCATCACTAAGTATCATGTTCATGTGTTGATCATATGCCTACAATAGCAAAATAAATGTTACTGATTTGTTATGTCTGTACAAGACGAGGTATATTAAAAAAAAAAAAAAAAAAAGCCACAATTTGCCAATTAAAACATAAATGGATTACTTACGTGTAGTCTTCCTCTTAGTTCTCGATCATTTCTCATTTTCACATAGATCTTTTCATCCAAACTGAGTCGAACCAAATCGAGGGGCTCCTTGACAGAGATCGAGGGAATCTGAAGAAGAAAAACAATTTGGCTTTAGTTAGAGATATTAAGCAGTTTTACTACATAACTTACCACATCTAATTCTTCGGCCATAATAACGAATATTTAAGTGTTTAGTAAAATAGTAAAATCCCGCTTTGAAGAATTGATTTTTGATTTTTAATTTTTTTTAGGTTAGTTAGTTTACCACAGAGAAGTTCTGTTCTGTTCGAGGATTGCGATGGCCTCTAGCTTTTCAGCCTCCAGCCAATTTTTTTCTTCTTTAATCTTCATGAAAGCTTGGGGATAAGCGCATCATGGGTGCGTCGGGAGGTTTCCCTACTTATCCCCCTAACGGTTTATAGGATAACAGGTTCGGGTACACATATATAAAATCTTCTCATTCTGTGGAGTATACAGAATTATCACATTGGGGATTTGCTCCCGGAAAAAAAGGGATATGTATATATATTTTTTTGTTTCGAGATGTTGTATATTTTGCAGACTCCAGCTGAACACCACAGAGAAGGTCTTCTCTGTTCGAGCCAATGTCTTCGTTTTCGTTAACATATTAACAAAATGCTTCTGATGTTAGCAACCCCCGACAAAAAATATATTAAAATACTTATTACGTTTGTGAAATATTCAAGTCCTCCATAAATCTGTTAATTAGAGAGAAATACAATAGTTAGGGTGCCGTCCCAGTTTATTATCAATCGTATGAACGAGACACACACACGAAGTTCTTCTATTTCCGAAAGAATAAAGAATGTAATTAAATAACCGCTTTTACATCAAATACCTCTGCATCAGAAGGCTATGAACATTTCGAAACTTCTTCGTTGGTAAATAAATATAATATAATTGTTGCAACCTCAGATGCATTTTGTTTTACCCAAAATATTGTTGGCTGATTGCGAAATCAGACGGCCATGAATGAATAAACCTTTTCTTCGAACAAACCCTATAAATTTTCTTTGCTTTTCTTGATCCTACTCGTTGATTATTTCTCTATGGAGCAAACATAACCAAACAGAATATATATTTTTTTTAAATGTCGAAAACTGAGAAAACCCCGATTTTAACGAAAAAGCAACAAAAATCATCATTATCAGCTAAAAAGACTAAAACGAAAGAAACGATAAGAAATGTCCTCGCATCCCCTTACAAAACATATTGGTAAGTAGTTTGCAAATTGTTTTGCGGAGGAAAGTTTCATAGTTGCACTTTTAAAACTGTTATTAGTAGGTAGGGCTCCCGAGTAATTTATTTAATTCACATTAGAACAATGTTAATTGAAAGTTTTTTTTCTCATTTTGTCCATAAAAATGTACTTGAACAAGTTATTATGACATCAAATACATGCAGGTTTGTTTTAGGCCTTTAATTTCTGCTGGACATTTTCAAACACTTAAAAACATTTTAAATCAATGTTTACCAAGGCTTCTACCAGAAAAAGCCAAAATTCCATGGACAGAAATCAGAAAAGTTCCCAAAACGGAAAGGAAAAAATTTAGACAACAATATATTGCTGAACATTTGGACCTAGTCAACCCTGAAAATAATATTGAGGAAAGGTAGGCAATAATTTTATCATTTTTATATATTTCTATAAATCTAGATGAAATTCAGGAAAAGGTTATGCTTAATTCTGTAATTTTTTTTAAGAAATGGTTTAATTTTGGGTATCAATAGTGTCACAAAAGCTTTAGAGAATCAAGAAGCTCAGTCTGTTCTTATAACTGAAGACATCTTACCTCGATTAATGGTAGAGCACATAATTGACCAAGCAGTCTTGTTAGGAACACCAGTTTTAATTGTTCCAGAGCTAAGAAACATTTTGAAGGATAAATGTGGTCTTTCCAGTAGTGTAGTTGCATTTACCGACTCGCCCAGATATACATTAGTGCAAGCTAGTATACAGGATCTATGTAAGAAGTACCCCATACCTAAACAGCATATAAATTTTAATAGAGCTCAAAAATTTGAGGACGATTCTGTAATTTTAATTGAAGAAAATAGTATAGAAAACCCAAAGACAGGAACAGGAATCTTTGCAGAAACATCAGATGAAAGAACTGAAAATAAAATTTCCAAACAGCAGAAAGAAATAAATGTGGAAGGTATAGATCCCTTAATAGATAATGTTTATCTTATTAGGGAGACTAAGAATAAAAGGATTTTTATTCCGGAGAAAAGTTCAGCCGACACAAAAATTGGTGGAATGGAGGTGGATTCTTCTGGTTTTCTATCATTTTCTATCAATACTCCTGGTCAACAAAATGCTGAGAAACAGTACCAATCCCTACAAGTTTTGAGAATAAAAGGAGATGGGAACAGAATTAAGAGAAAAATCCAAACTTCAAAAGAACGAAGTAAGCAAAAAGGTAATAAAAAATTTAAAAAGTAAAATAAATTTAATTGAAAATAAGTTAAAAACGTTTATAATATAATACAGTATATTATAATTGATTAAAAAAGTGTGTATTTGAGTTGTGAGTATTAAATAAAACATTAAAAAACACAAAAATCATTGCAGAAAACACCATTTATTTCTCAAAGTCAATATCTTTAGTAGTAGGTTTATAATATAATACTATATAATAAAAAGGGAGGTGTGCACATACATATTATATTTTGTCATGTTTTGAAAAAAAAAATATAACAATACAATAAGAAAAATGTATTTTTTCCAATACCCCTAGATAAACTATATTAGGTTCATAGAAAAATTTAGAATGTCCCATAATTTTTCCAATAGGGTTTGGAAATTTTGACGCCCTAGGGGCATGTAGGTAATAGATTTCCCTTAACATAGGTAAATAATATATTTTGTATCTTATTATTAGATAGAGCAACATACAAAATCAAATGTCACTACTATAGATAATAAAGCAGTCTTATAACTCGTCCTAAAACTTATAATAATATCCTAAACTCCTCTGACTACCTAGTTCCACAAAAGAACTAACATTTTTAATTATAAAAATAAAATTTACCCTAACTATTTTTGCTGTGAAATGCACCTTTGTGATCAGCAGTTATTCTTTTAGAAGAATCTGTGTTTAAAAAAATTATATGTACATAATATGGCTTCATTTATTATAGTAGGTAGGTACCTAATGGAGTGGTGCAAGATGCGCAGTTTAAAAACATTCATATTTAAAAAAAATTTCTAGTATTAGCATAAGCAATATCAATTAGGATTAGTTTCGAAATTAGATATAGATACATGTAATTCATAGCATCAAAACAAGAAAGACATTTTTCATGTCATAGTGATTTTATGAACATGCAATGCTTTTTCCATGGAAAAACCCCGAAAAGTACCTACCTGTTTATCTTGTAAAGCTGTTTTATTTCTTTGGTGACGAAGTTTCGACCCGTGTTAGGGTTATTCCTGAGCAAAAGAGACGATTTAAAACTATAAAAATGTTGTTTTTAAATAGAAAATCCATCGTTAAACTGTCTCTTACAATTTGGTAAGGTTTCCATTTATTTTATTGTCTTATTTTAAATTTCAATGGTCGTTATTCAAGAAACTTAGCTTTGGTTTGGTACCCGATCATTTTTTTCTAAAATTAATTGACTTTTTTGCACTTAAACTTTGTCTGTATTACTTTTCTCTTGTCCATTCTGGGATTTTAACGGTTGAGTTTCACCTGCTTCTTCTGGGCTTGTTTTGTTCCAGGATTGTTCCTCTCCAGAACCGAATACTGAAAAAACTACCAATTCTACTATATACAATGCAACTGTTACCCAAAAGACTATTCTCCATGAATGTATTGAATCCTACAAGCCAAAAAAAAAGATTAATTCGTAACTTATAACGTTTCATTCCAAACGATTCTCTCGATAACAGTTACTAGATTTGTCCATTAGCTATACTTACATCTGTCTTTGTTAACTCGCTAACAAATATTGGGACAACAATGCCAGGTATTGTAGCCACTGTATTGGTCAATGCCACGAGAGTTCCAGCGTAATTGGGAGCTATATCAATGTGATTGGACAGAAATCCACAAAACATTCCACCAATGGCGGTGATGGCAATTGTCATTAGCGTTACACCTGCACCTTTACTATCTATATAGCATAGAGCTATGAAACATATGAGCGGGATTAAGCTAGCGCAGCCTGTTGCTAGTTTTCGTGCTGTAGTAGTGGTGATAACCTGCAATAAACATAATAATTAAGCATAATTTGATGTATTTTGGGAGATATTCTTGAGCCAGATGTCATGAACTTTAATAGGTTCACATACTTACATTTTTGGTTCTTAAGTGATCCAATATCTTGCTGAATATCATGGAGAAAATCCACATACATAAAAACGGCAAGGCTGTAAGGAATGCATTTTCTGACAGCTTAAATTTTAGCACGCTCTTCATGTACAGGGGCAGTTCGATAAGGACCGTGTACCATCCCCAGTTTGAGCAAGTGTGAGCAATCAAAATGGCTAAGAACGCCGGAGATGTTAAGGCTGCTTTCCATGGCATTTTAAGCTAAAAAAATTAGGTACTTTTGAAGAGCGTAGATGGAAAGGAACGGGGAAATGATAATATTTTACCGAATCGATGAATTTTTGTGTTTTTAGCGCTGATGGAACAACAATATTTCTTCGTTTTGGTGTAAACTTTTGGCGGGGCCTGTATAATTCTAACTGAAATAGCTATTTACCTAACAAGTGCGGAAAATTAATTTTCCGCACGAGTCTGCCGTTCACCGAACGACGCGTAGCGGAGTTCGGGGAAGCAGCCGAGTGCAGGGAAAACATTTTCCGCACGTGTCAGGTACAATAGTTTTTCTGCAGACGTGTGGAAATAAGTAACACATATTTCAAAGAAATTTAATAATTTTTAATTAACTATAACAATCGCCTACATATATGTAACAGTAACTAATTCTGAGAAAAAAAGTAATAACTACAAGTTATAATTGATATAATTATTGATTTTGACATAATCGTGCCGAAAAATTTTTCCGCACAAGTGTGGAAAAACCAATTTTCCGCACGGATATCCTACCTACAGACGTGTGGAAAAATCAATTTTCCGCACTGATATTTTTCCTACAGACGTGTGGAAAAATTTTTCGTCACGATTATGTCAAAAATCCGTGCGGAAAATTGGTTTTTCCACACTAGTGCGGAAAATTTTTTCGGCACGATTATGTCAAAATCAATAATATATCAATAATAACTTGTAGTTATTACCTTTTTTCTCAGAATTAGTTACTGTTACATATGTATGTGATTGTTATAGTTAATTAAAAATTATTAAATTTCTTTGAAATATGTGTTACTTATTTCCACACGTCTGTAGAAAAACTATTGTACCTAACACGTGCGGAAAATGTTTTCCCTGCACTCGGCTGCTTAACCGAACTCCGCTACGCGTCGTTCGGTGAACGGCAGACTCGTGCGGAAAAATTCATTTTCCGCACTTGTTAGGTAAATAGCTATTACCTTCTGATGTTTTGAGTGGGAGTCGCTTCCACTTTGATTTAAAGACGTCATAATGTATTTCCTTTCTTCTACGCTAATGAGTGCTTGTTCTGCTGGTGTGTCTGATACCAGGAAATACCAAAATATCAACCAGACAGCACTGGCACCTCCTTCTATGTAGAAAACGTGTTGCCAGCTAACTTTTGCAGCGATTAATCCAGATACCAGCATAAAAATCTAAAAAAAAAAAAATTGAAAAGTATCACAATTATTTTTTCTTATGCTCTGTGGAAATAACAACTTACCACAGTACCCAAAGCAGTGCCAGCATAAACAATGCTGCTCATGACACTCCTTTCATTTGGTGGCGCCCAATGAGCCAAGAGGACATGCATACCAGGAAAAGTGACTCCGCCACCAATACCTATAAAAATCATAAAAATGTCATCGCCTTTATTTTATGTAATACTTTCTAATCTACGTTTTTTATTCCATTCAATGTATATACCTTGTGCTACCCTTATTACAAACAGAGCACCATAATGTAGCTCCGCAAAACAAGGCGTCAAAATAGCTCCCAGCGCGTTGATGGCTACCGCAAAGAACATCACCCATTTGGCACTGAATAGTTCGGCTATTCTACCACCGGGTAGTTCAGCGACGATGTAGCCCCAAAAATAGGAGCTGAGCAGTAACCCTTGGACCAATTTGGACCATACGAAGGGACCGTCCTAAAATAAAATGACAGATACAATCTGAAAAAAAGTTTCGATAGAATGAATATAATTTAAAAAAATTAAGGCGACGTCAATGGAGACAGTACAAAGCCTATTTTTAGGCTTTTTTATACCGTGCGAGCAAAAATTATTTGCATCAAAGAGGGCCTTGCATCTAAGGACGTAATGCTTAGCCGTAGAGCTTAATACCTGTGGGTGTCGGGTGTCGGCAACTACCTGAATTAATAATCAATCAGTTATTCCGTCATCTTTGACAGTCGTTACAAATAATTTGATTCATGGCTAATTTTTCCAATTTCTTGAACAATTCACACAATGGGCTTTACGGAACAGCACAAAACATTCATGGTTGAAGCGTATTTTCGAAACGGGGTTAGAGTAAATGGTGAGTGGCAATACAATCCGGGTTTGTGCATGGACGATTTTCACGAACATTGCACCCTCAAAAAATGGGTGTCTGGTTAGCTGTTTCCCGAAAAAGAATTGTTGGTCCTATTTTTTCCATGACACAGTTACAGCACAGCGGTATAGAGACAATATTTTAAATCTATTTGTGGAGCAATTACTTGACGACGAACTACGTTTTGGATATTTTCAACAGGACGGTGCAACCGCCCATACAGCCGCCGAAACTATTAACTACTTAGGTACGCAATTTTTTCGACGACAGATTGATCAGTTTTCGATCAGACATTAAATTCCCACCTAGATCACCTTGTTTAACGGTTATGGATTACCTACTTCGTTTTTCCTTATTTAAAGAACACTATTTTTAAAACACCAGTTGCAAATTTAGAACAATTACAAGAAAGGATTATCCAAGAATGTGGTAACATTTCTCCAGAGATGTTGGTCAACACTTTCGAAAATATGAAGAGACGTGTGAATTTATGCTTGGAGCATGGCGGTGGCCAATTTCAGCAATTTATGTAATCATTTTTCTTTTTCTTTCTCTATATTCTTACTTTGTTAATTTTGTAAACAACAAAAATAAATTTGTATTTATCTACTTATTTTATTACTCATTAGTTTGGCATATCATGTCGAATTTGACAAAATTTTAACCTAGATTTGGTTAGATATATCGTCCCCATATCATTGTGATCTAAACCAAGCCCCACGCTTTTTAATTCAAGCCCTCTTTGATGCAAATAATTTTTGCTCGCACGGTAATAGGACAATGATTCTTTACCGCCGATTTAAATCTGGCAAACCTTTACGTGTTTTGCCCATGTCTATTACTTTAGTGAATAAAAGAGTACAAATAATTTGACAATTTAGTCTCAATACTCTGACTGAATTAGTGTTAATATTGGGACGGGATTTTTGACCCTACTATTTTTGAGGAACAATTGGAGAATATCAATTTTATTAGCAAACATATTAGGCGATTTATTTTCATGAGATTTTTATTAGTTAAGTAGATGTGAACAAATTTGCATATATATATTTAGAAAGCAACTGGGAATTGATTTAAAATGCCCGACTGCATTAATCAAAATTATTAGGTACTGTAGGTTGTTTCAAGAACCAATTAATTAGAGAAACATTATCGGTAATAATATTAAATGGTATAAGAAAAAAAAGGTATTCTTTGTGCTCCCTGAAGTATAGTAATACCTATATTTTAATTAGTTTCCAAATGTTTGAGACCTTTGGCTGGTTTTAGAGGTATTAATTACACCAATACTTTCTTACCTCGGCTGCTTCTCCATGGTCTCCTCCTCCTCCCACTGCAGTGTGGTTGACCATACTCACTATGGCCACATGGAAATTGACTTTGAGGCCATAGATCAAACCTAAACCGATGGAACCCAGTACACACAAAACGTATCTAGTGGAGAGTTTACCTAAATAAAATATCAATCAGTATCAGTAATCAGTGAGTCACATGCATGTATAAATAAAATGGTGAAGGGACTGTAATAAGAAGCCTTAATACGATATAAATAACTGTGTTTGTGTAAAAGTGTTTTGCTGGTTTTTTTAAAATAGTATCTACTTTTGTTTTAATAACCGTCAGAGCACGTAAGAAATGGAACAAAGCGGCCATTACAGCCGGTGTTTTATTGTCAAAACATTTTTTTTCCAAAAATACCCGTACCAAAACCTATTAATTTGCGACTTAAAAATGGTTTGTATTTATAAATGAACTTATGTACCAAACATTGGAAAACCCGTTGATTTACAATACTTTGACTATCGGTAATGCCGGGTAATGCATATTCTATTACAAATTTAGATTTTATGATTCACATATTTTATTTTATGTATTTGGGTCGTATAATATCAGGATATTTATAACTCTAGGACGAGTGTTTGTGGGTTCGTATCACAAATCTCTTAAAACATGTTTAAGAGATTTGTGGTTCGTATCTCACGGCCATTCGTGCGTCCAGCACAACCCATTCATGCCGGACGAGATAAATCTCGTGGGGTGCACGAGGAGGAACACACTTTCCAAACAATCGGTCACGAAAGCGCAAAACCAAGGGTCGATAGCCCTTGGAGGTGCTTCTAATGACAGGATCGTGGTTCGGAGCCCACGTTAAACCGTAGGTCTCCTCGGGAATTACGCTGGCAGCAAACGAAGGGGGAAAATCCGAGTAAACAAACTTTATTAACTAATAAAATTTAATGAAATTAAGTGATGGTTTATGCCGATTTAACTTTCAAAATGTCTTTATTCCAAACTAACTTTTACAGTTCATTACATGGAAAGTGACAACATAATATAGAAAATAATAACCATTAAAAAAAAATAACAATAAAAAAAATGGAAGTTAATCCAAATTAATTCATTAATAAAATCAATTTAAAAAAAATAGTATAAATAATTTAATTTACTAAATATCTCTTTAATTGTTTTTTAAAAGTTGCCAATTTTTTAATTTTTCTGATATTATTTGGAAGATTGTTATATTTTATTATTCCGTCATATAAAAGCGATTTTTTCCTAAATTACTTTTTACTGGCATAGTTTGATGATACAATGTCTGGTGTTATGATCATGTAATGTCTTATTCTCCTGAAGTGTTGTTTGATTTTTTTTTTCTTTTAAAATAATAGAGTGAATTAGAATACAAATTTTTAATTTATAAATGTTTTGAACGTGTAAATACCCTTTCGGTCTATATAGATTAGGTAACAGTTGATTCTAAATGTGGTAATTTGTGTATACATTTAATAACTTTATTTTGCAATTTTTGTAATGGTTTTAAGTTTGATAAACAAGCAGATCCCCATGCAGAAGTTAAGTATTGTAATTTTGAATATATTAATGAAAAATATATATTTTTTAAAGTATTTCAAGGGAATGAAATATCTAGCTCTGTACAAAACAGATACCAAAGGAGATATCGAGTTGATAATATACTGGATATGGCATTTCCAATTTAAATTTTCGTCTAAAACTAATCCTAAAAATGTTGTCGTTTTTGAATATTGAATATTTTCATTATTAAATATTAAGGGGTTAATGATGGAATTTATTTTATTTGTAGTTATAAACATAAAAGAAGATTTTGTACAATTTAACGTAAGTTTATTTGATTGAAGCCAAGAAAGAAGTATTTTTAAATCATTATTAATATCAAAATACATTTCTGCAAGAGCTTCAGCAAAATAAATAATTGTCATATCATCTGCAAATAGCTTCATATTGCCCTTTAAGTTCAATTTGGAATCGGAATTAATGCAAATTAAGAATAATAACGGACCTAATATTGATCCTTGTGGAACTCCACATATTATTTCTTTTTCTTTTACCAATTTGAACAAATTGTTTACGATAGCTTAAATAACTTTAAAGTAGTTTGTGTGTATTTCCCCTTATCCCAATACTGTATAAATCTCTTAATAAAATATCATGGTTTAAAAGAAAATAGTTTCCACTTACCGATCCCACCTTTTGTTTCTACTTCTTTCATCTTCTGGCGTTTCCTTAAAAAAAAAGAGCGGAAGATATTTGAAGTTTTTGCTTGTAAAATAAAAGTGAGATTCAACGTTATGAAAAATGTAAGCATAAAAAATACGAAAACATTTTTTTGTAGTAAACGTAAACATACCTTGTATATCATTTTCTACCAACAGAACAAATATTAAATATGTTTTAAATTAAATCTCAAGCGGAACTACAATATTTCCTTAAAAAAATTAAATATTAAAAGCAACCGGAGTTTTATCGCATTACAAACGGTTCGAATGAAGGTGGTAGACAATGAAGTAATATCAAAAAAATTACCTTGTCGGACTTCCATTGTCTTTTATTACTTAACACAACGTTTCGGTTCGTTAATATCTCTAACCGTTTTCAAGTGTAGTTAGAAGGATAACCAAAAACTATAATATCAAAACAGCCTTCAAATCCGGAAATACGCTTAGAAGCTGTTTCACAAAAGTAAAACCCCCCCGTAATGAAAACACAAAAAAATGTATCTATCAAATCCCTTGCGAGTGTGACGAATCGTACATTGGAGAAACAAAAACCTCTTACCGTACGAGTTAAAGAACATCTGAAACATACTCGAAGAGGTGAACCTTCGACATCAAGTATAGCGGAACATGTATGGACCAACCAACATAATATACAGCGGTCAGAAGCCAAGGTTTTGGAGACGTAGAAGCACATGAGAAAACGAAAATTTAAAGAAGCAGCTTTCATGAATCAAAATACCCATATATTTAGTAAACCAAGTATAGATATCCCCAATATTTGGAAGCCTCTTCTTGTCCAAAACCAACAGCTCAAACTTCACACTCCCATAAGCACGTAGGCGAAGTCATCAAGCTTCATTGCACATGGATGGTATTTAGGACAGTATCCTTAGAATTATAAGTTAGTTTACACTTGAAAACGGTTAGAGATAATAACTAATCGAAACGTTGTGTTAAGTAACAAAATAAAGACAATGGAAGTCCGAGAAGGTAATTTTTTTTTGAAAGGTTGTTATAATATGTGTTGACCTGTATATCATAATAAATATTTAGATGTTCTCTATTTACAAAATGTGTAGGTGACCGAATTTATTTATGTGCCGTTTTAAAAGCATGAAAAATTAAAGGACAAAAATAGGTATTTTCTTTGATCAAATTGTTAAGCCCCAAAATACGTAATATCGCCTCAATTTGACTTCGTATCTCTATTTTCGGGATATCCATAATAGGGAACTTGACAAAAATTTTAAATTGGGAAAAAATTCTATAAATCATAAGTACATATTGTCATAAAACATATGGCAGCAAAAAAAACAACATATTTCGTCCCAAAAGACCGCTAGAAAGATTGAAAAATGCCCCAAAATTCAAATTATTTCAAGCGGGTAAAAACGCGCTGCTAGTAGTCGTGACGTCAAAGGGTATCATTTGTCAGATTTGTGTGTGACATATCCGTTAAATAGGTTATAGGTTTTCAATAAATTTGATGATTTGTCAGGATCAGGATGACGGATGACCAAACGTCATAGCCCCTGACGTCATCGGGCTTCGCGCGCTTTAGAGATCGTTTGAAATGCTTTCGACACGCGCGAAACTTTGAAGAATTTTTACCAAGTTATTTTTGATTTTTAAGGAGTAATAATTGGGGAATACTTTTTTCAGGCCTAACTGAATCATATTATTGAAAAAAAAAATTGGAAAGTTCCCTATTGTCGCGCACACGATTTTGTAGCACCATGTACATAAACAAACACAGGTTTGGTTCTCCGGTGCCAACGTTCTCTCTGAAAATGTATTGTTTACACACCTGGTTCAGGTGTCAGAATGAAATATGTATTCTTTACACTCACAGCACAAGCAGGTTGAAAGCGATAAAAATTTAGGATTATCGAAATAATGGATTTTCTTTAAACTATTTCCTGTTTCTGTGAACGACCGCATATTTATACCTACTGATAAATTCTGTTTATGTTTAATGTATTAATTATTTATTTAATCAAGCTCCAATTAATTCAAATGTGAAGTCAAAATATTATACCACGAATAACGGTAGGTGTCAGACTTTTGTGGTACAAAAAAAAATGTATTTTGTTTTTTGAACTACATACAAAACGTATTGTTGTTATTACATTATCGCCTCATATGTAACATATTATGTACTTTTTTTGTTCTCACTTCATCGTCATCGACATACGATTTATGTCAGCTTAATTAAATTTGGCCTTATTTGTTGATTGCATGCGGTGACGATAGTTAGTATAAATTTGCAGATGAGAGATTTTCGTCACTTCTGTACAATTGAGCCATATAAAATAATACGATCCTGCAGATGTTATCGTTAATTTCAGTCTAAACAACATATTTTATATAATCTACGGAAAAAGAAAGTTATTTTTAAACTTCTTGACCTGCAATGTCTATAATCTTGTTTAAATATAAGATAAAGCAATACCTGACATTTCTCCAAAAATTCACTTTAATAATAATAATATTAATAATAATAATAATAATAATAAGTTAATTTAAAATTTAATAATATAATAAATATGTTTATGTTATCTTCCATAAACTTATTCTTCAATTCCCTGAAGCTGAGCTTGTTAGGGGCAAATCTTATTTTTTGTTTTAGTATGTAAAATCATAAATATGCATTAAAAATTAAGTTTTAAAGTAAAAATGTTAATTTATAGTATAAATGTATTTTTTTTTAAGAAATATATTACCTATAATAAAATTTATTATTTTTAAGTAAAAATATTACTTTTATTCAGAACAATATTAATTATTACCTAATTAATTAATTAAAGCATTTCTAAAAATATTTTCAAATTGTCTGTTTTTAATATCCATGTTTTTATTTCGACTTAAACTTTTTTTAATGAAATCAATTTTTTAATTTTTGTTGGTAATTTGTAATCGTTTAAATAAAAACATAAATATTTGAAATTTTTTTGTCCTATGGACTTATTTATTTTAGGTTTTATGGTTATTTCATTTTTATAACGTGTATTATGATTATGGTTTTTAAATTGTATAAGGTTTTTATTTTAAAATATATATATTAAGATAATATTTATAAATGTAAAGTTGTCTTATGTTCTCATTTTTGTTTCTGAATATAATTATTCTTTTGAAGGATAAAGATAATCTTTATTGAATATAATTTTTAGAAACATTTTTTGTAATATTTCTAATTTTTTAACTAGTTCTATTTATTCCTCCCCAACCTAAAATTCCGTAATTTAAATCAGTTTTAACTAACGCGTAATATAATATTTCCATATGTCTTACATTAAAAATTTTTTTAATGTTTTTAAAAATCGGTAGTAAAGTTCTTAATTTTTTAATTAAGTATTCTAAGTAAAAATTCCAATTTAATTTACTATCAAAAATAATTCCTAAATATTTTATTTTATAAATTTGAATGTCTTCATTTATTTGAATACTATTCATATTTCGTGGTAGGTTATTTAGGTTTAAAGTAAAAGGAATATAATTTGTTTTATTAAAATTAATTGTTAAAAATTGTTATCAAACCAATTTTTTATAATTTTAAAATCTTTTTTAATTTTATTATTTAAGTTGTCCCAATTTGTATCGGTATAAAAAATTGTAGTGTCATCTGCAAAACTATGAATTTGTCCATCGCAATTTATACTAAATACCTAGAATTCGTTAATATAAATATATTAGAATATAATGGTCCTAAAATTGTTCCTTGAGGAACACCATACTTAAATACTTTTGGATAGCTTTTTTCTTTATCTATTTGAACATATAAGTCGGTCTATTTTTCAGATAATTTTTTAATTAATTCTAAGCGCTTTTCTTTGTTTTCTGTAAACAACTAACGACCAATCAATAATGTTTTCAACCCTGTAACAAATGAAATAGAGAACACTTACGGTTTGCCGACGCGGCGTTTCGTTTACTCATCGTCAGGAGAATCCCTATAACATGTTGACAGGGTCGTGTTAGAAAGCACCGTGTGCCACAGGTGAGAAAAGCCTTTTGTAAAAATGCTAAGAGCTATCTATTATACTGGCAAGTTAAACTAATAATAATTTTCAAATAAACCGATAAACATATGTGAACGACCGCTTAAAATAGACTTACCCTAAAATGTATTTCTTTTTCAAATATTCGCTTCAAATCACTTAACTCCACAACAAATAATCTTCCTTTCAATTAAAACCCCATTTTCTTTAAAATCTATTCCTAAAATATCTCGTGTAGCGTTTGACGAAATAAACACAAATCCACAGATAAAAGCCGGTCTTGAATATATATCGCCGGCCGCCGAACTTCGATTGTTTCAGCGTTCCGAGCTGTCTCATCTGCTCCAGCGTTCTCAAGGTGACCTCTAACTGTCATCGACCGCGTTGGGCGCTTCCGTTTTCATTGGCTAAGTACGCGCTCGATAGATCGCTGAAATATATTCCATCTTTATCTGCGGATGTGGCATGTGTTGAAAAGAACGTGAGAGAAATATCACGCTTCGAATTATGAACATATTTGATGCAATGTTTTGTAATGTGGAGGATTACTTCTCCTGGGAAGGAGAGAATGGAAATGGAAATGAAGCTACGTGCGTTCAAATCGTCGTTTTTTCCACTGGTCTCCTTATGTTGAAATAAATAAATTACTACGATAATAATCTGACAAAGTCTCAATATAACATATACCTAGTGTAAAGTTCAAATACCAAGCTTCTATATAGCGGTGCTGCGTAGACTGTGCTTAAGTCTTTTTACGCGAAATTGTGCAACTTGAAAAAATTCAGATTACCCCGATATTCCCGTTTCTGAAATGTATACAGGGTGTACGGTCGTACGGAAATGATGAGCAAAAGATGTAGGGGATAATTCTAGACCGAAAATAAATGCTATCTCTTCCTATAACATTTTTTCGAAAATTGAATACAGGGTGTTAAAAGTTAAATTTTATTTGCAGTTTTAAAATTCATAAGTTACCAGAACAATAAAATTAAACATTCAAATCAAAGGTTCTAAGTGGCGTTCTCCCTCTTCAATGCATAAATTAATTCTTCTTAATAAATTCCGACGAACTCCATGGAATATTCCTTCCTTTGCTATGCTATGTTTAGGGTTGAAAATAAATTTCAATGATTTCGTATTAATCACAGGCAAGCAATGTTATTTTAGCGGTTTTCTCGAAAACAGATTTGTCGAAACAAAAGTAGTATACCTTTTTTATGTCAAAAGGTTAGGAGAATAAAAATATTCAGTCAAAATGCGCATACAGTGTAGGACAAAAAAGTTGGGACCATTCAAATTAAAGTATAGGCTCCTATGTGGCGCCCTCTACAAAATGCGAAAAAACGGTGGGCAAATTTTGTATTCCTCATCCCGAAAAAACCCCATATACGAGATTTCGTCAAAATGTTGTGAGCATGGCAAACGGTATTGCAAAAAAAAACGGCAAATAAAATTTAACTTTAACACCCTGTAACTCCTTTAATAATCAATTTTCGAAAAAATGTTATAGGAAGAGATTTATTTTCGGTCTAGAATTATCCACTAAATTTTTTACTCATCATTTCCGGACATCCCTGAATGAGCATTTGGGGATATCAGGGGCTAAGGGCGATTTTTTCTGGTTCTTTTCAGAATCAAATTGAAACAGAAGATACCGGTAGAAAATGTGATTTTTCTTTCAGTCAGGTTTAAAAAATTATTATGTTATCATATCATATACAGTGACCGGCAAAGAGTTCGCAACATATGGGAAAAATTTTTATTAGCGGAATATTGAAAAATCTTTTTTGGGGGATTGGATGTGCATGACCCATAACCTTAAAATCGATTTTGACATACGTCACGTGACCAATGGTATGGCGGGAAAGTTGAAAAAACCAATATGAAATCATCATAAATCAGATAAGTTGATGAGATATCGAAAAAATTCCAAGAATAAAAAGTGTTTAGAATTCCATTAGAACCTTAAATACAATATTTGGGATATCTACTTAAAAAAACATAAAATCGAATATTTTTGTAAATATTTTTTTACCGAATTAAAAATTTTCATATTTTTCCTTTCTTAAAGCTTCATTAAAGTAAAACTGACATCTGGTGACCACCACTAGAAATATTCTTTTGTTTTTCTGACAATTTGGAGCAATAATTCTAAAAATTCGTTTACACTTGGATACCAGCTGTTGCAATAGTCTATTTCTAATAACCTTATCGATATTTTTTATATCGAAATATTCTATTGTGTTAAGAAATCCTTAAATTCATTAATCCAAAGCAAATTTTATTTATAACCGTAAAAAATAGTTTCAACTTTTATTAATTTTTAGATTTTTTTAAAGATTTCTGCGAAATTCAAAATTATTTTTTACGGTTATAAATAAAATTTTCTTTGGATTAATGAATTTAAGGATTTCTTAACATAAAAGAATATTTCGATATAAAAAATATCGATAAGGTTATTAGAAATAGACTATTGCAACAGCTGGTATCCAAGTGTAAACGAATTTTTTGAATTATTGCTTCAAATTGTCAGAAAAACAAAATAATATTTCTAGTTGTGGTCACCAGATGTCAGTTTTACTTTAATGAAGCTTTAAGAAAGGAAAAATATGGAAATTTTTAATTCGGTAAAAAAATATTTACAAAAATATTCGATTTTATGTTTTTTTAAGTAGATGTTTAAGGTTCTAATGGAATTCTAAAAACTTTTTATTCTTGGAATTTTTTCGATATCTCATAAACTTATCTGATTTATGATGATTTCATATTGGTTTTTTCAACTTTCCCGCCATACCATTGGTCACGTGACGTATGTCAAAATCGATTTTAAGGTTATGGGACATGCACATCCAATCCCCCAAAAAAGATTTTTCAATATTCCGCTAATAAAATTTTTTCCCATATGTTGCGAACTCTTTGCCGGTCACTGTATATCAATATTTGCAATTGAATCTTTAAAAAGGGCTTCAAAATATCTACTGCACAATGAAATTTTTTTACATTTAATTGTAGGTACTCCTAAGATGAGTTTTTGGCCGATTTTTGGATAAACCAAAGAAGTAACGAAATATTGATCAAAAAACGAAATGGCGCTTGCGTCACTAGTATTTTCTCTTAAAAAATTGTCAGGTATTCCAGTTATTCGTGAAATTATTTACGTTACACTAACATTAAAGGATAAATAAAAAAAAATATTTTGTCTACACCGTGGGGGCAAAATTAATTTATGATCAGCAATAAAAGTTTTAGGTTAAGTTGTTAATTTGACCCCGACGGTGGAATTTATTTGTTAAAAAATCTGTAATATACATAACAACAATACTATAAAAATAAGTAATAAATAGGTAACCAAGTTTACAAGGCGTTTTTTAAACACACTCTCAATTCTCTATAAAAACAATAGTGTTTTGTGGGAAGACTTATAGGCTCTATTTATGCATGTAATTATAATAACACAAAACCAAATTAATATTCATATAAAGTCGACCCAATGTGTAATGCAAAAATAACAATCCAAACTTTAATCCTGCAGAAAAACTAATAAAAACTTTTTTTTTTAATGTCATGTTTTGCTATAGTGGTATATCACAGAATATATAGCTACGCAAAGCTATATATGCTGTGGTGGTAGTCTCTATTCTATATTTATAAAACCTAAATTTTTCTGTTCTAAAAATCTTTCTCCCTATTTTGGAATTGACGTTTGCGCCGCGATTTTTCTAAATATTCATTTTAAACAGAATATAAATTCGGGTGTGTTGTGATGTGATAGTGATGCAACGTGTCCCCGGCTTTAGGAACACAGCCCCCAAATAGACTGTGATATGGGGAGAAAAATGTTTAAAACTAGTCAGCAAACTGTTTTTATGTACAGGGTCTTCCAACGAGGACTGAACAGGGGCTCATTTTTGAGCTTCCTTGTATTTAAAGAAAAATCCAAAATAGCCAATCGATGTACTATTTCCTGCAGAATTCAAAAATGAAACCAAAAATTTATTTGAACCAGAAACAAAAGAGTTACGCTATGGATGAGGTGTTTTTTAAATGGAACATAGCTTTTTTATACGATTTTTGGAACGAGTGATTTTTTTTTGTCCGTTCTGATTAAAATATTTAATATTGTGACAGCTATTTTTATTAAATTTTAATGTTTTATCCAGTATAATTTAACTTTAACCTGTTTGAAACATACACTAGGTAATAAAGGTATAATCACATTTGAATCCTTCAAAGTCAAAAAATTTGACAAATTTACTATAATATTGCCGAAATGACTTTGAAGGATTCAAAGGTGATTATACCTTTATTACCTAGTGTATGTTTCAAACAGGTTAAAGTTAAATTATACTGGATAAAACATTAAAATTTAATAAAAATAGCTGTCACAATATTAAATATTTTAATCAGAACGGACAAAAAAAAAATCACTCGTTCCAAAAATCGTATAAAAAAAGCTATGTTCCATTTAAAAAACACCTTATCCATATCGTAACTCTTTTGTTTCTGGTTCAAATAAATTTTTGGTTGCATTTTTGAATTCTGCAGGAAAAAGTACATCGATTGGCTATTTTGGATTTTTCTTTAAATACAAGGAAGCTCAAAAATGAGCCCCTGTTCAGTCCTCGTTGGAAGACCCTGTACCTACTATACAGGGTGTCTCAAAACTCAGTATCAAGATTTTAGGGGCGTATTTGCCAGGTCAAAATAAGCCTTTTTTTTCCTATAAGCATGTGTCCGCAAACGCTTCGTCACCGATCTACAGAGTGTTAAATTTTCAAAAAATTTTTATATTTTCCTTCATAGCTCTTTTAGTTTTTGAGATATTAAGATAAAATTTAAAACATAGATTACGCTTTAGGGCTTACATCATCTAGTATACCGAGTGATTGTAAGAATCTACAGGGAGATATTTTTTCAGGGGTCATGCTCCCTTTTCTCCGCATAAACTGTTTTATAGTGAGCTGCTGGCGGATTCTGAAATATGCAGTACATTCTTTGTTTTGTTTATAAACTTTTTTATCTCTTATAATTTTTATGCATCTAAGATCGTTATCGAGAAAAAAAATTAAACAAATTTTTGTAATTAGCTACATTTAATTAACATTTATAACAACAGGGGGGAATATATACCACAATGAAAACAAAAGACGCTATACTTATTTGTTATAAGATTATTTAAACATTACCTCAAAAATAAGAAACTTAATCAACTTTGACTTTTTATAAAAGATGCTGGAAATGCCCTCCTCTTTCTGCGATACAACCCTCTACTCTTCTTCTCATAGACTGCCGTACGCGTTCTAATATTCCGGGATTGTTTCTTACCGTTTGAAAGGCATCCATAATTCGTCCAGTTAGAACTTCGATGGAAGGCACTGGTCCTGCATCATAAACTAGACTCTTTACATGCCCCCATAAAAAGAAGTCCAGCTAGTTGCAATCTGGGGACCGTGGGGGCCAAGCAATTGGACCTGCTCTGCCAATCCACCGATTGGGAAACACTGTGTCTAAATAATCGCGGACGGTGACTCGAAAATGAGGGGGGGCCCCATCGTGCATAAACCACATTTGTTGACGAACGTGTAAAGGCACATCCTCCATTAATGCAGGCAATTCATTCTGTAGGAAGTTTAAATATGTGTCACCATTTAAAATTCGCGGTAAAATAAAAGGACCAATTAAAGTATCTCCTACTATTCCTGCCCATATGTTTACGCTAAACTGTTCCTGGTGTCGAGATTCTCTGATCATGTGTGGATTTTCTAGTGCCCAAATATGAACATTGTGGTAATTCACTACTCCGTCGCGTGTAAATTGAGCCTCGTCGGTAAAAAGGATACGAGATAAAAATTCAGGATCCACAGTACACTTGCGCAGTATCCATCTGGAGAACTGCAAGCGCTGTGGAAAGTCTCGAGGAAGCAAACCTTGGACGCGCTGAATATGATATGGGTATAGCATGTTTTCGTGTAAAACCCTCCAGACAGTTGAACGGGAAACATCCAAATGCCGTGCTATTTGTCGAGTACTCATACCAGAGTTTTCGTCGATAACATTTAAAATCTCTTCATCAACTGCTGGGTTGCGTGCTTGTCTTGGTCTACCAGTATCGTGCATTGGAGCCTGAAATCTGCCGTATTCCCGAAGGTGTTGATGGGAATTTATAAAAGTTCTGTAGTTGGGAAGCCGGCGATTAGGAAATCTTAGCGCGTACAACCTCTGAGCATTAAGCCCGTTACCATTAGCCAGACCATAAACGAAATGGATGTCAGCCAGATGTTCAAATGAATATGGTCCATTTTCCATTTTAATGTTAAACAAATCAAAAAATATACGATAAGTTATAAACCAACTTTTAAATAATGTCAAATGCATAAACCAACTTTTAAATAATGTCAAATGCTTCAAAATAAGCGTAAACGTCAAAATGAAAATAGCAGTCAAAGCCCACTTGTTTTTTTTTTATTGTTTCATTGAAAAATTTCAATTAAATATGGCGAATTACAAAAAATTGTTTAAATTTTTTTCTCGATAACGATCTTAGATGCATAAAAATTATAAGAGATAAAAAAGTTTATAAACAAAACAAAGAACGTACTGCATATTTCAGAATCCGCCAGCAGCGCACTATAAAAAAGTTTATGCGGAGAAAAGGGAGCATGACCCCTGAAAAAATATCTCCCTGTAGATTCTTACAATCACTCGGTATACTAGATGATGTAAGCCCTAAAGCGTAATCTATGTTTTAAATTTTATCTTAATATCTCAAAAACTAAAAGAGCTATGAAGGAAAAAATAAAAATTTTTTGAAAATTTTACACTCTGTAGATCGGTGACGAAGCGTTTGCGGACACATGCTTATAGGAAAAAAAAGGCTTATTTTGACCTGGCAAATACGCCCCTAAAATCTTGATACTGAGTTTTGAGACATCCTGTATATAGTACACATAAACCTTAAAATTGACTATTTATTTGAGCAATTTATTGTACTAATACTTTATTTAAATAAATAAATCTAACTAAATAATGTCTCACTTCAACATTAGCTGCCAAACAACACATTTTTTTTTATATTGAACATAAAACGAATATAGTTTTCAAATATTTAAAAATTTACAACTTTAAGTTAAAAGTATCAGAGGTTTTTAAAATAATTCACTGTTCAAAAAAAAGGGTTTTTGGTCAGAAAGGTTCCTCTAAACTAAATACAAATAGTAAATCAAACATAACAAAACTTACAGTCTTTCAATTATAAAAAAACCCAGTTCTGTACAGGAAAGAACATTTTTATATCCCAAGGTAGGTCATAAAAGACCCCCCAAATCATTCCCTAAATACAAATTGCACATTACCTAACGCACCATACCCCATACTACACCATCAACCCCGTATCTAACCCCATGACTTGCTTACACAACTCATATGTAGAAAATGACATGGCTACCATAGGAATAGCCCTCATATAGTTTATGGACATACCCCTGTAAAGTCCTTTGACTACTCCATGGTCACTGTAAATGTGTTTAAGGGTTTTAATCATCCCTTGACCCAAATGGTGGGTTTCGGGTTTCATCATAGCTAATTGCATGCTTCTCCTAGTAACGTCCAAGGGATAACTGAAGCTTTGAGCGACGGCACCGGCCAGGCCTCCACAGAGAAGTTTCGCCGGGATCGTTAACACCAAACCACCTGAAATTTGGTTTGTATTTAGACCAGTCAGACTCGTCACAGTACACAGAGTCTCGGTAAAAAAATGGAAATAGTTATTATAAATCGGATATATTAACTAACACCTTACGAATCCCACAGGGTAGTATTTTGGGGACGATTTTGTTTATTATTTTTGTCAATAAATTAAATTTTGAAGTAAATCCTCATACCGGTTTAACAACATACGACAAATCTGTTAGTAGGAGCATGCCATACTCCTGCGCTAATTGAATCTGGCAATCATGTGTTTAATATAACTAAACAGTGGTTTGACATGAATAAGTTAATAGTTAATGTAGATAAAACAAATATGTTAATTTTTAGAACGAAACAAAACAAAAATATTATCCCTGAGGAAATTTCTTTTAATGATAAACAGTTAAACGTTCAAAAAACAACAAAATCTTTAGGAATACATGTAAATGAGTCTTTGGATTGAACAGAGCATATTTATAGAAAATCTAAGTGCGAAATTAAATAAAGTATGTTATTGTTTTCGCATTGTTTTAAAATATCTTAATGAAAAGGCCAGAAGAACTTTGTATTTTGCAAATTTTGAAGCGGTATTGAGATTTGGTATTATTTTTTGGGCATTCAATTCAAAAATTCAAAACGTTTTTATTATGCAGAAACGAGTAATTAGAATTATGTATAAAAAGAAACAAAAATATATTAACGGTAGTGGCTTTGTATATATTTGATTTGGTAATGTTTTCTTATAAGAATAGAGATAGGTTTAACACAGTATACGGCATGAAAACAGCACTCGTTCATAAGATATCATTTACCCTGTACATCGATTAACTCTGCTTGAAAAGAGTCCATATTATAATATATGCATAAAATTCTTTAATAAGTTGCCTCTTAATCTAAAACAGGCATTAATGAGAGAACTTTTAAAAAGAAGTTGAAACAATTACTTATAAAATTAGAACCTTACAGTGTTGATGACTACTTGAACATGTAATTTCTTGCCATGTGACGTGTACCTATATGTATTTTTGACGTCATTTCATTTTATGTTTGTATTTATATGTATGTAGGAATATACAGTGTCAGCAGTAAAGTCCGCATCATATGGGATTTTTTTTTATTAATAGCTTTATTCAAAATTTGACTTTGGCATCAAGTTCTGCTTCGATCGAGATGAAAATTAAGCAAAAAATAGTAGTCACGTGATTCGCATTATCTGTCAAATTTTAATTTTTTCCAAAAAATAATTCAAAAGTTTTTCTGAAAATATCGAAAAAAGGTATTAGAAAAAGTTTTTTTAAATGCAGTTTCTAGCCCATATGCAAAATTTCAGCTGCATGAGATACTTTTGATTTTTTACCTATATTTTGTAAATTCACTTTTGCCAAATAAGACTCAACGCAACCTACATAAAACTTCTTAGTTTTGACAATGCTTTATTTCAAATACATTTTCTTTAAAGTAGAGCCATATTAACTGTGTGTTTTTCTGCAAAATCAAAATTGGGCTATTAAAACTTGGTCGCATGTGATGCAAAGTTTATTTGTTTTGGACCCTGTATAAGGTAACTTCATAAAATAAGTATTTTTGAAAACGTAGTTTGTGTCTGTAATATTAAGACAAAAAATAACAGTGTCTTCAGTAAAGTGTTCATTAAGTGGAAAATAAATTTTAGTTTAACTTAACGTAAAGTTTATTTATTTTCAAAGATTTAATTTAAAACAACAACCCCTTTATTTTATTTTTTTACTTTCAGACACAAACTACGTTTTCAAAAATACTTATTTTATTAAGTTACCCCTTTACAGGATCCAAAACAAATAAACTTTGCATCACATGCGACCAAATTTTAATAGCCCAATTTTGATTTTGTAAAAAAACACACATTTAATATGGCGCTACTTTAAAGAAAATGTATCTGAAATAAAGCCTTGACAAAACTAAGAAGTTGTATGTAGGTTCCGTTAAGTCTTATTTTGCAAAAGTGTTATTTATAACATATAGGTAAAAAATCAGAATTATCTTATGCAGCTGAAATTTTGCACTTGGGCAAGAAACTGCATTTAAAAAACCGTTCTCTAATAACTTTTTTCGATATTTTGATAAATAACCCCACTTTTGAATTATTTTTTGAAAAAAATTAAAATTTGACAGATAATGCGAATCACGTCACTATTATTTTTTTGCTTAATTTTCATCTCGATCGAAGCAGAACTTGATGCCAAAGTCAAATTTTGAATAAAGCTATTAATAACAAAAAATCCCATATGATGCAGACTTTACTGGTGACATTGTAATATGTATCTATGAATGTAATTTGAAATAAAGAAATAAATAAATTAATAGATGGCGGTTTGGACAATAATCTATGTTATTGTTTTTGTTTATTGTAAATTAACATTCACCTGTATTTTTTGGACACGGTCGACACGTCCATTCAGGAAGGTACTTCATCAAACCATACTTCATGTACTCGAAACAGTAAAAGGAGAGCCCAGCATAGGGGACCATGCCCATTAGTGTTGGGGTAAAACCTCTATAAAGAGCTCGAACCCCACCTTCATCTTTAAATATAGATGTAGCAGTATGCACTATGCCAGTGTACACATGTTCACCGCTTATCTGGAAAACAAGGAAATTATATTGAAAAAGCTATCCAAAAGTATTTAATTTTTTTTTTATTATTCATTTATTTCGTACAATACAGGCTTTGAATACCCAACTAGTACAATAAAAACTTATTCTAATAATATACAACATACAACCTACGTATTAGGGCCTATTACAATTAAAATTACACTAAATAAAAGGGAGAAAAGAAAAAAACAATAAAAAAAAAAAAGATCATACAGCCATTCAAAGTGAGATTACAATAATAATTTAAGTTTCTTCTTAAATGTCGTTGGAGTACAGTTAAAAGTATGGTGTTCCTCAAGGAACAATTTTAGGACCATTATTTTTTAATATTTATATGAACGACTTATTTAGTATAAATTGCGATGGACAAATTCATAGTTTTGCAGATGATACTACAATTTTTTATACCGATACAAATTGGGAAAACTTAAATAATAAAATTAAAAAAGATTTTAAAATTATAAAAAATTGGTTTGATAACAATTTGTTAACAATTAATTTTAATAAAACAAATTATATTCCTTTTACTTTAAACCTAAATAACCTACCACGAAATATGAATAGTATTCAAATAAATGAAGAGATTCAAATTTTTAAAGTTAATATGTAAAATAAAATATTTAGGAATTATTGTTGATTTATTATTATTATTTTATTATGTGTAAGTTATTTCTTACCAACTTTCTTGTATATACCTAGTGTAAAAATGGCCGGGGTAACCCGTCAATAAATAAATAAATAATTTAAATTGGAATTTTCACTTAGAATACTTAATTAAAAAATTAAGAAGTTTACTACCTACCGATTTTCAAAAACATTAAAAAAATTTAAATGTAAGAAAGACATAATATGGAAATATTATATTACGCGTTAGTTAAAATTCATTTAAATTACGGAATTTTAGGTTGGGGTGGAATAAATAGAACGTTAGTTAAAAAATTAGAAATATTACAAAAAAGGTTTCTAAAAATTATATTCAATAAAGATTATCTTTATCCTTCAAAAGAATTATATTCAGAAACAAAAAAGTTGAACATAAGACAACTTTACATTTATAACATCTTAATATATATTTTAAAAATAAAAACCTTATACAATTTAAAAACCATAATCATAACACACGTCATAAAAATGAAATAACCATAAAACCTAAAATAAATAAGTCCATAGGACAAAAAAAATTCAAATATTTATGTTTTTATTTAAACGATTATTTACCAACAAAAATTTAAAAATTGATTTCATTAAAAAAATTTTAAGTCGAAATAAAAACATGGATATTAAAAACAGACAATTTAAAAATATTTTTAGAAATGCTTTAATTAATTAATATTGTTCTGAATAATTTATATTTAAGGTTGAATTCTCAACATCATTCAATCTATTGCCAACCTATCCTATTTCGCGTTGATTTTTTGAGTTTATTATTTTAATAACTAACAGTTAAAGAAAATCAATTCGGTACATTATTTAGGTAGTATCTGATATATTACAAAAATATCAATTTATTTCATTGCGAATTTTGGGAGAATTGTATAGTGAAGGAAGAAGGAACAATGACATAATAATGTTAAAAAAAATATTACCCGATATTTTTCGCTATACAGTTCTCCTAAAATAAATTATGAAATTCCTTGATATTTATTAAATATGCTAATTATTACCTATAGAATATCAAGTCGATACTGATTTTCTTTAAATTTTGTATGAAAGCTAGAAAACATAAATAAATCTACGCGAAATAGGTATATATAGGTTGGCAAGCAAGTTGATACTCCCACCTTAAGTAATATTTTTTACTTAAAAATTATAAATTAGTAATTTTATTATAGGTAATATATTTCTTATTAATTATTTAATTAATTAAAATTTTTAATTTAAACCTTAATTTTTAATGCATATTTATTATTTATGATTTTACATATTAAAACAAAAAACAAGATTTGCCCCTAACAAGCTCAGCTTCAGGGGATTGAAGAATAAGTTTATAGAAGACAACAATATATATTTATTACTTATATTATTAAATTTTAAATAAACTTATTATTATTATTATTATTATACTCCCAAGAAACATTCCGATAAAGTATTGACTAACAGTAGGTACTTAACAAATCAAAATGTGCAGTAAAATGAACTGCTCTATAAATGACTAAAAAGAAGGTTGTGGTGTTATCCTACCTGAAAAGCAAGTCTCGCCCTGATAGTATCCAAGGGATATGTCAAGAAAACAGCCGTCAATCCGGCAGCTGCGCCGGCCAAAAATTTATCGATGTGAGATTTCTCCCCAAAGATTGAGGACAGGTATTTCTTGTAAATCTCAAAGGCAGTAAATTGGGACGCTGCATAGGGGAATATTCTGACCATTTGTGCACCATTACCCTAAAATTATTAAATTAATGAAAAGTTTAAAAAATGTTTATGACTCTAACTAAGAACCTACCTTATAAAGAGCTGAAGGACCTTCTTTTTTGATTATGTGCCTAAAACCTGCCAGAACACCATGATTCTTATGATGATGGTTGTGAGCTTGCAGTAGAATTTTTACTCTGTCTAATGGGGCCACAGTAGATTTCGATACCATTCCAGCAATACCTATAATTGTAATTTAAGAAGTACACATATGTAAATTCAAAAAAGTAGCTATATTAAGTAGGTATACTATATATTTATTTCCATTTTCCATTACATTTAGTCTTTCTTATATTCATTTTATTTAGGAATACCGAGGTAGAAACCAAAAATGTAGTACATAATACAATACCTCGAAAGGATTTTGAACCTTAGTTTCAGTGTGTGTATTTTTCATCTAGTTTCGCTATTATTTTTGACGGTAGAAGCCCTTGTAAATTACTAAAGCGTAGGTATGTAAATCAAATCCTACATTAACTTTATTTTGTGTTTGTTTAGTTTTAAATATTGGAGAAATTCAAGAGTAAATATTCATGATTGGGAATAATAGGAAGTGAAAGTTTTTAAATTCTAGTAAGTAATTATTTTTACCTACTTACCTCCACAAGCCAAATTTTTACAAACCATTAAAATTTGTATAGTTTGGGGCCTTGTTTCGCTTTTGAGACTTGCCATTTTACCTTATCCTTCACTTTTGATTAATTTTTTCTTCTTGACGCGTCACTCTTAAAAAATGAACAGAAGAATGTAAACATGAACTTTCTCTTCATGCCATCCGTGGTTTACTTTAGTAACGGATCCGTTTCGTAAGTTTAATAATTATAATAATGATTTCTCCATTATCAACCAAAATAACAAGCCATAGATAATATTTTCTAAAGTAAAATTGCACCCAATGTTCGAAGTCTGCTGCCGGAGACAATAAAAAAGTACTTTTTTGTGATGAATGAATATAAAGTAGTTATTTTAAATTGTGTTTATTTACTTATAGATAAAATCAACCGATTTTTGCGTAACTCGTTCAAAGTTCAAACTTGGAAACAGAATCGCCGGCTCAGTGCTCGCTCACAACATTTATTTCCAAAAATAAATTGATTTTATAGGTTATATTATATTGCCCAATTTGGGTTTTGTAGCGACTAACGTAAATAATTTTCCATTGCATGTAAATAGTTTATATCTTTATAACGTATGCTCTAAATTATTATTAAGTGACTAATATACAAAAAGAACTTAAGCGCTAAAGATTATTGGCGATATAACAACAATTTAAACCCGGCGCCATCGCTGACTGACAAATCTGTGTGACAAATGACAATGACCACAGAAAAATAAAAGGTTTGCGGTTTGACAATGACAGCAAAACTGTTTTGCTTTGACATTTGTGGGATTGAGACTGAGTTGCCAGATCGTATAAAAAATATTGTAGATGCTGTACAGCGTTTTTTTATTATTAACCGAAGTTCTATAGCATATAATAACAATGAAACTATGAAAAAATAGCGGTTCTTTCCATCTAGAAAGAACAAAATAGCAGATCATTGGAACAAAAAACAATTTATTGTTTCAGCGGTGTATAAAGTAAAATTTAAAAGTTGCTCAAGCTAGCGACTACTGGCAACAACGATTGAGATAGTCTCCAAACTGACATCTGACAGAAAACTAACCTCTACTAGAATTAACATTTGTTCCAAAACTCAAAACGAATATTTAAAAAAAATTTTAAAACGGACTTGAAAATCTCCAGATTATTCCTGCCAAAACGGCTACTAACAAATTGTTTATAATAGCGAGAGGCCAAAATTATGATTGGGCAAAGTATATTTTGTCGAGCCTATGCTCTATTTAACAATAGCACCAAAATGGTTTTAACTAACAGGTAAGCCCTCCAAACTTTGTACCACAAACAGAAACTTAAATATAGTTTATTTGCAGGATAAACCATGTAAATTTTACTCCCACTTGTAAGGGGCTCAAACATGAGGTCTCTGATTATGAAAAATATAAAATTCCAGAGAAGCCAAAAAAACCGCTAACAGCATTTTTTAGCTTTATGGTAGAAAAGCGTCCCATCGTGACGAAACAAAATCCTTCTCTTTCCAATAAAGATGTGGTGCGAAAAATTTCGGAAGAATGGAAGCATCTGAGTGCTGATGCAAAAGTAAAGTATGAAGAACAAGCTAAATACAGTAAAGTTTTATATGATAAAAAATTTCTCGAGTATACAGAAAATTTAACTCCTGAACAAGAAGCCATTATTAAGGAGATAACAACGGAAAAAAGTGAAGATAGACAACGAAGAAGGTATAAAAAAGAACTTAGGGATGAACATAAACCAAAAAAGCCTGCTACTTCCTTTGGAATTTTCATTCAAGTCAACAGTAAAAAGAGAGGAGAAAAAAGTATCTCCGAATTCATGAAACAAATTAAAGACCAGTGGGCTAAAATATCAGATGAAGAAAAAGATAAATATAAATTGGAATATGCAAAAAACAAACAACAATATGAAAAAGAATTGGCAGCTTGGGAAGCAAAAATGATAGCTCAAGGAAAGGAACATCTTGTTAGGGCAAATACATTGAAGGAAGCATATCCAAAGGAAAAAGTTGTTAAAAAAGGGCCGAAACCTGAATAGGGAAACGAGTGTCTTTACTTGAAAACATCTCCCACCTCTATGGGTGAAGACACAGCTGAAAAAAGAACTGAAACATATAGCAGTGACCATTTAAATCTAAATAAAACACAAAATCTTACCAATACAAATAGAAGGAATGACCCAAAAATATCTGGAACCGAATCAGCACTTTTGAAATCTCATAAAATAATATCTCCAATAAAAAAACCAGAAAGTGATGAAGAAAATATTAACAAGTCCATAGGATCTATGAATGTATCAAATACCAATAAATCCCTGGATATTGAAAGGGATCAAGTATTTAATATACCAAAGGAAAAAAACATTGCTAAGCATAATAAGGTTCCTAAAGACTTGCCAGTTTCAAGTTCAACAAATCGGGTAGAAGAGGTGGACAATGATCCTGATAAAGGCTCAGAAAGTGTTCTTGAAAAAGTTCGAAAGTTTTTTAAGTTCTAAGGTATAAATTTTTAAGGTTCATTTTGAAACCCATTATATATTTTTTTTCGTTTTTATCATATAACTGAGTTTTTAGGTATTAGTTTTAAAGTGTTGTCGTTTTTGCTATTAAAGTATATTTTGGAGTTTACTTTTTCACTTAGGCTATTTTAGTGCCAAAGACCTTTTCCAATATAAATTTAACTATATTTTATAAAAAATAATACATCATCCAAAATATATTATATTAAAAAACACCAAAAATTGTAAAAAATCACCTAATAAACATTTTTCATAAAAAAAACAAAAATTCATGTAAAACGTTAAAAATAAACCAAATACAGACAAATGCAAAAAAAAAGATCATAACATCTCGAGTAATAGTGAGAAATAAAGTAAAATATTTAATTGCTAATGCTAAATGTTGAGGTGGTATATTTGTACAAAATAAACGAAGAATATTTGTAAACTCATGTTTTGCTTCATAGTTCTGGTTGTAAAACAAATATACAGCTTCAAAACATAAAAAAGGTATAAATATGTTATTTAGTAAAAAAAGATCCTGGTTTCGAAACAAAAATTGCAATATATTCAAAAGGCATGCTATCCCTACTATGATAAGAACTTTGTTAGTCTTCGTGAAAGTAAGGTGTTCCACACTCGACAGAGAGGATCTATTAAGCAAGGAGGAACTTAAAGGATTTCTGTAGACACTCTCAAGTTGTGAAGAAATATGGTCATTGCTTAGAGATTCACCGGTCTGTATACTGCTATTATGTACATGATTTTCTATACTGTTTTCATTCTCGATATTTGAACTTTTGTATCCTAAAAATAAGGTGCTTTACATTAACAGAATCTGACGTATTTTACAATTACTACCTTCCAGCTCAAAACTAGCTTTTCTCTGTTCAACTCCAGTAATTCTTTGCAATCTCTTTCCCGAATTTTCCAAAATTCTACGCCTTCGGGCTTCTCTTCGTGCTTCCACATCTGACATTTTAAGGTTATGTCTTATTTTATTTTTGCTTGCAATAAATGACGATCATGATATTGACATTATACAACCTTAAGCACCTTAAGCGCTTGCAACCAACAATACAGAATGGACCTTTCACATTCTTAATACGTGAATCGTATCTCTCTCTCTATTTCTCCTTCAATAGGATCATATCCCATCTTTTTTCCACTTGCAGTAATACTGCAATTATCGTATATCGCCTAACGGGTATGTCCTTAGAATGTCACTCACGTGACCGGTCGATTCGCTTTTTATGGTAACCCATGCCCTTCAAATGACATTTTAAGCCGGTTCGTTTGAGTGTGAGCATCGTGAAAAATTTTCCAGGTAAGTACGAGCTGGTTTTCATTTCATTTATTATTATTCCTGGGAAAATGTTTTTGTTTGTTAGAATTGTTTATAAATGGGTAGCTGTAACATTTTTCAGCCCTTTTATGTCATTCCAAAAAGCTTACTTCCATAGACACTATATGGATTGTAGGGCGTTTTAAATTGCTATTTTTGGATTTACCATCTTACGTTATCTAATAGCCCCTTAAGTATAATAATTTAACATGGGTTAGTTTTAAAGATTGCACAATGTTGTAAGATTGATTCTGAGATATTTAATTCAAAATGCCGACTATGACCTCTTTGACCTTCTGATGTTGATAATGCCTTTTGTTTTCATCTAGTCAACACACTGACCCAAGTGGGTACGTAAATGCCTACTTTAAAACACAGTCTAAGTAAATATTTTCAAATTTTAAACAACCCATTTTATTTTTAATTGTTTCATAAGTACTTGTATTCTAGCATAGAAATCCCGCTTCTGATATCTTTATTTACCTACTTACAATAGGTACTTTCCTTTTGCCTCTTTTCAACAGTAAAGCGAAGCAAATATCTTTGCTTCGTTAAGTTGTTAAAGGAACACTTAACTTAGCCTTTGCTTTGCTGTTTAAAAGTAACTAAAAGGGACTCGACCATTAACTTAGTTTATTTTCTAATTGGAGATTTTTATGCTGTTTATTAAAAACCTCTTTAAATCAGAGGTTCTAGAAACATAGATATCTTAGAGATTACTATCTCTCCAAAAACAATATTTTTAGCTTATGAAATATAGGTATGTTAAATGTGTATTTGTTATATAACAAAAAATTGCTAAATATGTGATTTATTTTGTTCTTTGGCCAAGTCAGTAATCACATTTCTATTGACGCAGTTCAGGTGCACCATAAAACTAATATTACAGTAGTTTTACAAATTATAGACCAAGCACAAAAACATCTTCCCATTGTTCTACCTCTAAAGGTTGTGTTAATCCGTTTTTAATATCAGAAACTCTTCCTCTGACAGAACTAAACTACCACAATGGCAAAAATTGGAATCAACGGTTTTGGACGTATCGGTCGTCTCGTTTTGAGAGCCGCCATCGACAAAGGCGCGTCAGTAGTAGCTGTCAATGATCCCTTCATCAGTGTCGACTACATGGTCTACCTGTTCAAGTACGACTCCACTCACGGTCGTTTCAAGGGCTCCGTCGGCGTCGAAGGGGGCAACTTAGTAGTCAATGGAAACACCATCCATGTTTACCAAGAAAGGGACCCCAAGGTAAGGCGGATATACCCAGCTGTAGATTTAACATATTTTAAGTAGTTTGTACAAAAATTGAAAAAAGTTTATGTGGTTTTTTTTGTTATAGGCTATTCCATGGGGTAAAGCTGGCGCTGACTATGTAGTTGAATCCACTGGGGTGTTTACTACGATTGAAAAGGCTTCGGCTCATTTAGAAGGGGGCGCCAAGAAGGTTATCATTTCCGCTCCCTCGGCTGACGCTCCAATGTATGTAGTTGGTGTAAATCTCGACAAATACAATCCAGCAGACAAGGTGAATATTGTTATGCTTGAATATATTGTCACTTTTTCCTTTTCTAAGGGGTTTTTGGAATTTCCCTTGAAGATAGTTGCCTTAATTTCATTTGATTCTGACTTGTGGCCCTTTTAAAAGATTATTGTCTTGTAATTGAATATATTTCTCAATAACAGCAAAATTGATAAATTTTTGGAGAATAATATAAACACTTTTTGATTGGTTATCTATAATTATTATAGACCAGGGTCGATAATTTTTGAAACAAAAAAAAATAATAGTAGGATGAAACCCATTAGAAAAGGTAGATAATATTATAACAAAAATGAAAGGAAAAATAATTTACGGGCGATTCGAGGTCGGGAAGTGGAAGGGGGTGAGTTTTTGAGGGTAGAAAACGATTTATCTCGATTTCCGGCAAAACTACAAGTCCTATGGAAAAACGTTTAATGGCAAAGTTGTAGGTTGTAGGTAATAAAAAGATCTACAACTTTTGTATTTACACTTTTTTCACATAACCTCAAAATTTATGTGAAAAATTCTTTTAAAAAAATGTTTTTTATTTTTATCTTTTACAAAACAGAAATGTTCACGAAATTTGGTGAAAACTTACCTTTTTATGTCCCAAACACACTGTAATTTTTTTGATTTAAAATATTTATTTTTTCACCTTATTTTGACTTAATATCGAAAAAGCACCCTAATTTTCAAGCTGCTTTTTTAAAAAAGTCGGTGGGCTTTTTGTTCGTTGAAATCTCTACTTTCTGATGGTGTAAAAAAAATATATACATTACTATGGTAAATGTTCTCAAAAAATGCAAAGAAACGAAAAAAACTTGAATCAGAAATTTTTTTTTAATCATTATTTACAATTTTGAGCTATTTATTAAAGTGTATACTTTAATTACTCGAAAAACGTAAGATTCCATGTTACATTGATAAACAAAAAAATTACAAATCCATAAAACATAAAGATCGCAAAAAACATGCGAAAATAGTTGTTCTAAATATAATTAAAGGTAGGATGTAGGATTTAAAGGGGATTTCATCACATTTACCATAGTAATGTATATTTTTTTACACCATCAGAAAGTAGAGATTTCAAAGAACAAAAAGCCCACCGACTTTTTTAAAAAAGCAGATACTTACATATTTTGACGTGAGAATTTTCGATTGAAAATTATGGTGCTTTTTCGATATTAGGTAAGTCAAAATAAGGTGAAAAAAGAAATATTTTAAATCAAATAAATTCCGGTGTGTTTGGGACATAAAAAGGTAAGTTTTCACCAAATTTCGTGAAAATTTTTTTTTTGTAAAAGGTAAAAATAAAAAACCAAAAACTTGGTTATTTGAATTTTTCACATAAATTTTGAGGTTATGTGAAAAAAGTGTAAATACAAAAGTCGTAGATCTTTTTATTACCTACAACATTGCCATTTAACGTTTTTCCATTTGCCGGAAATCGAGGTAAATCGTTTTCTACCCTTAAAAACTCACCCCTTTCCACTTCCCGACCTCGGATCGCCCGTAAATTATTTTTCCTTTCATTTTTGTTATATTCTCTTCCTTTTCCAATGGGTTTCATCCTACTATTATTTTTTTCACTTTTTACAATTTTCAAAGGCCCTGGTCTATTATCTCCAGTATTTATTTAAAATAAAGAAATAATAATTTAAATGCAAGATGATGCTTTTAATTCTCTAAGCATATTTTGACGACAGATTTCACTAAAGTAGTAACATCTCAAGTAAATCCATACTTATTTTTAACGTGTTTTTATTATTTTAGGTCATTTCCAATGCTTCTTGCACAACCAACTGCTTGGCCCCATTAGCTAAGGTCATACACGATAACTTCGAAATTATCGAGGGCCTGATGACCACCGTCCACGCCACAACCGCCACACAAAAAACTGTAGATGGACCTTCTGGAAAATTATGGAGAGACGGTAAGAATTTCGTCTGTCTGAGGTCTGAGCTGACGTTTTAGATACGTAACTAATTTTATTTTTTCAATTGCAGGTCGTGGTGCCCAACAAAACATCATTCCCGCCTCCACCGGTGCCGCTAAGGCTGTCGGTAAAGTTATTCCCGACCTTAACGGTAAGCTGACCGGTATGGCTTTCAGAGTTCCGGTAGCCAACGTTTCCGTCGTTGACTTGACCGTCAGATTGGGTAAACCTGCTAGTTATGATGAGATTAAAGCCAAGGTATTTGCAATTTCTTTATTAATATTATATTACAGACTGTCCGCGGATAGGGTTTACAATAGCACAAATTGATGAAAAATTTGATATTTCGGGAAAAGTCATTCTTGATAAAAAGTTTGGTAATTATCTATTATACGCACACCACGCCGATTTTGGTGATTTTTTCAGGAAACACGTATTTCGATGCATAGATTACGAATCCGAAAACGAAAGTTGTCGGAAAAGCTTAGTTTCCGAGATATTTCCTTTTTAAGTTACGATTTTTAATGGGTTTGTTTACATCGTGTTTACTTGGGATTTTTATCGTTTTTCAGCCACCTCTCACTACTTTTTAGGTTACACAGGATATATACTAATTTAAATCGTGGTTAAAAGAAGGAAAATGCGCGTTTTTACCACGATTCTTTCTTTTAACCACGATTTTCCACTATGAGAAGCCATCGAAGAAACGAGGTTAGGGTAAGTTTAAGTTTTAGATTTTATGTTGGTAACCATGAGTAATATTTGGTGCGAAATATTTATATTTAAATCAATCTAGTGGGCGCTCTTTTTTCAATTTTTTTCGTTTTTAAAAGTGCTTTCCACTACTTTTCAGTCCTCGTCTTTTTATTTAGGTTAAATTAAGGAACTTTTGAAAACGTGAGTTTATAATTAATTAGAAACAATATATTTAACAAGAAAAATGAATATTGCCTATAAAATGAGGTTGCACTTTGTTTTCTTCTTCTTTTGGTTCACACAATACTTGCCGCAGCGGAACTTTAGAGTATATTTGTTTAACTTGCAAATATTTGAGCACTTTCCACCATTAATTTTAGATACAAATATTCCGAGCTCCAATAAATAATCAATAAGCGGCAAATAAGCATTAGTTAATACTAAAAATTCAGTGAAATTCATTTTTTGGAATAGCGTCCTAATAAAAACGAAACTTAATAATGAATAATGAAAATAAAGCCGCATTGGTTGGTAGCGTCATTTAAAAACGAAAAAAATTGAAAAAAAAGCGCCCACTAGATTGATTTAAATATAAATAGTTTCACACCAAATATTACTCATGGTTACCAACATAAAATCTAAAACTTAAACTTACCCTCGTTTCTTCGATGGCTTCCCATAGTGGAAAATCGTGGTTAAAAGATTTAAATTAGTATATATCCTGTGTTACCTAAAAAGTAGTGAGAGGTGGCTGAAAAACGATAAAAATCCCAAATGTAAACAAACCCATGAAAAATCGTAAAACTTAAGAAGGAAATATCTCGGAAACTAAGCTTTTCCGACAACTTTCGTTTTCGGATTCGTAATCTACGCATCGAAATACGTGTTTCCTGAAAAAATCATCAAAATCGGCGTGGTGTGCGTATAATAGATAATTACCAAAAGTTTTGCTTGTAAAAAATGCAATTCACGAAGAGGAAATTTTGATTTTTTATACAGAGTTCGCAAAAACTTCAAAAACATGATTTTTTCTACCTTTATTTTTCATTTTTGACCAAAATGCCAATTAGAAAACTTATTTAGAATAACGTTTGGAGGGCGCCTCAAACAATCGTGTACTCCCGTCCAATTGAGAACGACGTACAGCTTCTAAAACAGCGAATTGTTGAAGCTGTTCAAACAATTTCCTTTGTAATAAAAAAAAATTATATTACCCGTTAGTTAAAACTTATTTAAATTACGGAATTTTAGGTTGGGGAGGAATAAATAGAACTATAGTTAAAAAATTAGAAATATTACAAAAAAGGCTTTTAAAAATTATATTCAATAAAGATTATCTTTATCCTTCAAAAGAATTATATTCAGAAACAAAAAAGTTGAACATAAGACAACTTTACATTTATAACATCTTAATATACCGGGTGTCCACGGAAGGTGGCTCGCCCCTCTAACTTTTTTGTTTTTCAAGATAATGAAATAAAATTCGGGGGATTTGTATACGACATAAAACTGCATTTTTTGACAGGTGACTCAACATTATGGAACTTCCGGTTTAACCGGAAGTGACATTAACTTTCGTTTTTTAAATAGGACACCTGGTATATTTTTATTTTTTTTAACTCCATATGACATTCTAAATACAACGATGTGTCACTTGTCACTTTTTGTCACCAAGAAAATATTTTTTTTCCAAATTTATTGTTTTATCTCTAGAGGGCTATGAATACCTTAAAATCACTTATTTCAGTTCTTTAATCTTGAGAAAAATACAATTTTACTATTTTTGGTCCAATGCTATGTGCTATGTAAAATTTAATCTTTAAAGTTGTATAACTCATTTTTTTTAAATGGCAACATGGCGGCTCGTCGGGTTAAGAAAAAAGAGGATTTTATTACGATTATTTTGATACTATACACTATTAGGTTTTAAAGCTGCCATTAAAAAACTTTAAAAAGTTAACTTAGAACTTTCCTAAAATCAAGCATCTTTTGAGAATAAATTTAGATTTAAATGCCTCAAGTAGCCTGTGACCAGCAAAACTAATAAAACAAAATCATGCCTTGAAGAAAATTGAAATGCCGACACCCTGCTTCTGCCAAAATAAATTAATTTGTTGTTTAAAAATCATGGAAAATAATAGTTTTACAAGAAGTGAAAAAGTTGATTGATAAAAGTGTTTGGAGAATGTAGAAATAATTCAACCGATGCTGCACGACTTTACGCACAAAGATATTTTAATCGGCGTCATCCAACCCGGCACTATTAGGTACCCAAAACTGGTTTCGAAAATGCGAAATGAGCCTGACAATAATAACATATCATTTTTCACTCCTTGTAAAACTAGTATTTTCCATGTTTTTTAAACAACAAACTAATTTACTTTAGCAGAAGCAGGCTGATGGCAAAAGATGCTTTATTTTAGGAAAGTTCCAAGTTAACTTTTTAAAGTTTTTTAATGGCAGCTTTTCTAAAACCTAATAGTGTATGGTATCAAAATAATCGTAATAAAATCCTATTTTTTCTTAACCCGACGAGCCGCCATCCATGTTGCCCTTTAAAAAAAATGAGTTATACAACTTTAAAGATTAAATTTTACATAGCACATAGCATTGGACCAAAAATAGTAAAATTTTATTTTTCCCAAGATTAAAGAACTGAAATAAGTGATTTTAAGGTATTCATAGCCCTCTAGATAAAACAATAAATTTGGGAAAAAAATATTTTCTTGGTGACAAAAAGTGACAAGTGACACATCGTTGTATTTAGAATGTCATATGGAGTAAAAAAAAATGTACCAGGTGTCCCATTTAAAAATTGAAAGTTTATGTCACTTCCGGTTAAACCGGAAGTTCCATAATGTTGAGTCACCTGTTAAAAAATGTAGTTTTATGTCGTATACAAATCCCCCGAATTTTATTTCATTATCTTGAAAAACAAAAAAGTTAGAGGGGCGAACCACCTTCCGTGGACACCCGGTATATATATATTTAATTATTTAATAATAAAAACCTTATACAATTTAAAAACCATAATCATAATACACGTCATAAAAATGAAATAACCATAAAAGTCATAAAACCTAAAATAAATAAATCCATAACAAATTTTTTTAAAAATATTTATGTTTTTATTTAGACGATAGACCAACAAAAATTAAAAAATTGATTTCATTAAAAAAATTTAAAGTTGAAATAAAATCATGTAATATTAAAAACAGACAATTTGAAAATATTTTTAGAAATGCTTTAATTAATTAATATTGTTCTGAATAATTTATATAAGTAATATTTTTTACTTAAAAATTATAAATTAATAATTTTATTATCGGTAATATATTTCTTCAAAAAAGCTGCGTTTATACTATAAATTAACATTTTTACTTTAAAACTTAATTTTTAATGCATATTTATGATTTATGATTTTACATACTAAAACAAAAAATAAGATTTGCCCCTAACAAGCTCAGCTTCAGGGGATTGAAGAATAAGTTTGTCGAAGACAATATAAACATATTTATTATATTATTAAATTTTAAATAAACTTACTATTATTATAAGAAATTTAAAGAAGTTTTGACCACATTCGTTTACAGCTGAAAAAATGTGTTGAATATGGAGGGGGAGTGTTTGAATATAGCAAATTATGAAATTATTATTTGTTGTTATTTTAAGATCTTTTTGTGTTATTTCCAGGGTCATTTCATTTGTGAAATTAAAAATACATATTTCTGGTAACACCAAAAATCAGTTTTTGAAACTTTTTGATACCCCTCTGTCATTGATAATGGATGTATTTCGACCGCTAATGCTGCTATCCAAAAAAAATTCTTTTACCTCTAAAAATTAAAAAAACTAGAAGATTTATTTTAAATCTCTGATTTATATTTCAAACGTTATTGTAAATAAGTTTTCTGAAACTTTTTGATACCCCTCTGTCATTGATAATGTATGTATTTCGGCCGCTAATGCTGCTATCCAAAAAAAAATTATTTTACCTCTAAAAATTAAAAAACTTAAAAAATCGAAGATTTATTTTAAATCTCTGATTTAAATTTCAAACGTTATCCTAAATAAGTTTTCTAATTGGCATTTTGGTCACAAATGAAAAATAAAGGCAGAAAAATCATGTTTTTGAAGTTTTTGCGAACTCAGTATAAAAAATCAAAATTTTCTCTTTGTGAATTGCATTTTTTTTACAAGCAAAACTTTTTATCAAGAATGACTTTTTCCCGAAAAATGAAATTTTACATCCATTTGTGCTGTTGTCAACCCTATCCGCGGAGAGTTTGTAAATATATTGCCAGTAAGAATTAGTTAATAAGCGATTGTACTATTCTGAGGTATTAATATTTAAAAATGTTCTATTGTTTATTTTTATTCTTTCTAGGTTAAGGAAGCAGCCGAAGGTCCTCTCAAAGGTATCTTGGGCTATACCGAAGACCAAGTGGTATCGTCCGATTTCATCGGCGACACCCAAAGCTCTATCTTCGACGCTGCTGCCGGTATCTCTTTAAACAACACCTTCGTCAAGTTGATTTCGTGGTACGACAACGAGTACGGCTATTCCAACCGTGTTGTCGATTTGATCCAATACATCAAAACCAAAGATGCTTAAGTATTAGAAAAAGGAGAAATTATAGATTATAAGTTCTAAAATTTGTCTAGTAAGATGTTTGAAAAATCTCCAAAGTGAGTTGCCGAAGTTCGAGTCCCTGGATATATATCTCTCAACCGGCTTTAGGATGCCACCGTAAATGTTAGGTTTTAAAAACCAACTTGTTTTACATGTACTTTCTAACTTTTTTTTGTAGGAAAGTTGTAAAAATGTTTTTGTACACCGTGCTATTTATTTACGATATGAGCAAATGTATTCAATAAATCTTATGGGCGCTATATATTGTATTTAATTTGATCATTTCCCATTCGAATCGAATCAAAATACGCTTTATTGTTATAAGAAGTACGTCTTGTTAATAAAGCGTTGCGACAATATTAAAACTGCTATGGAAATTACAATATTCACTATGACTTTTTCGCTAAATTTTGATTTTTATCCCATGTGACGAGTAAAGTCCGCATCATATGGGATTTTTTTTTATTAATAGCTTTATTCGAAAATTGACTATGGCATCAAGTTCTGCTTCGATCGAGATGAAAATTAAGCAAAAAAATAGTAGTCACGTGATTCGCATTATCTCGAATTTTAATTTTTTTCAAAAAATAATTCATAAGTGGGATTATTTCTGAAAATATCGAAAGTTATTTTTTATGCAATTTCTAGCCCACATGCAAAATTTCAGCTGCATAAGATAATTTTGATTTTTTACCTATATTTTGTAAATTGCACCACTTTTGCAAAATAAGACTCAACGCAACCTTCATCAAACTTCTTAGTTTTGACAATGCTTTATTTCAGATACATTTTCTTTAAAGTAGCGCCATATTAATGTGTGTTTTTCTACAAAATCAAAATTGGGCTATTAAAATTTGGTTTTGACCCTGTATAAGGTAACTTTATAAAATAAGTATTTTTGAAAACGTAGTTTCTGTCTGAAAGTAATACACCTTAATATTAAGACAAAAAAGTGTCTTCAGTAAAGTGTTCATTAAGTGGAAAATAAATTTTTGTGGTGGGTAAAAAATCAAAATTATCTTATGCAGCTGAAATTTTGCATGTGGGCTAGAAACTGCATTTAAAAAAACTTTGTCTAATAACTTTTTCGATATTTTCAGAAATAACCCCACTTTTAAATTATTTTTTGGAAAAAATTAAAATTTGACAGATAATGCGCATCACGTGACTACTATTTTTGAAGTGGGATTGAGGCTGATGGTCGACCCTCCGGCATCTACCTAAATGATATCTCGAGCCTTCGACACCAGAAACATTTTTATAATTTGGTTTTAATATCGATAGATATTTGCGTTTCAAAGGGGAACATTTCTTAACGAAACCTAATTTATTGGAAACCAGTCGTGGATATTTAATCATAAAAAATTAAACATTAATGACCCATTTTCAAGTCTACTATCTGCTATGGCTCTATGGGCCCTTAATTTTGGGACACCCTGTATAAGTGGCAAATATTTTTAAATAAAAATAAAATATATTAAAAGTTTAAATTAAATTTATTCTACAAAGGATCATACATTATGATTAAATTTGAAATCGTCATATAAAATTAACTAAGGTAGGAGGCAGTTTACCTTAAATTTCAGACTACAAGCATTAAATGTACGAGAAAAATCTAGAAGGTCAAAACCTTTTACGCAAATATGACATCGATTAGGCGTTCAAAAAGTTTTTTAGTGTGTAAAATGCATTTTTTATATCAAGGTCCTTTAGTTTTCTTTCAAATATACCTCTTGTTCTGGTAGTTTATTAAAAATTTTTATGCAGGCTAGTGGGGAGATTTTCCATATCGTGTTGAAGTGTGTCTAGGGAATATAAATAAAACTATATATGTATGAGTAAGTTTTTATTACACAAAACGTGTATTAACATACAGTGATGGGCTAAAATATGGAACAAATTCATTTAAAAATCAGGTATTCATTTTTTGAAAAAACGCTCGGACACGTCGATTATAATTCTTTCTTCCGGATTTTTTGCCTCAAAAAGAAGTTATACCCGGTGTGTCAAAAAGTAGATGTAGCAAATTTTTTTTGTTTTTTAAATAGAACCCCCCTATTTTTACTTATTACCCTAATTCTACGTCAAATTCTGCGCATAATTCATGTAGCATACTCTATCCTTATCTCTAACTGTTTTAGAGAAAAATTACATCATAAAAAAAAATTCTTTAAAAAAAGGTACATGTACCTACTTAAAGGTAAACAGGTAAATTTAAATGAATTGTTACTATGATAGCAAGTCATGTGTCAATCAAAAATTAGTTCAGGTATAATTTTGAAAAACGGTGATCATGGTGCATTTAAATGAAACACAAAGAATCGAAATTTTAATTTTAATTGGATGTGGAGACAAAACAAGAAGTCAAGAAGAAGTTTGTAACTTGTTTAACGCTAACTATCCAGAACGGCCGATTGCAAGATCTACAGTAAGTAAAATTGAGAAGAAATTCAGGGAAACAGGGAATGTAAAGGATCGTCTACGGCCAGGTCGTCCAAAAATTAGTGAAAACTCACAATTAAACATTTTGTTAGAGGTTGAAGATAATCCTCATAGTGCATCCACTGAAGTAGCCCTTAATAATGATGTTAGCCGACGATCTGTGTTGCGGGTATTGAAACAAGAAAAGTACCATCCGTACAAAATTAGGTTGCTGCACGAGCTAGACGAAGATGATTCCGACCGCCGACTACAGTTTTGTGAAACTATGATGGAAATTTGTAACTCAAATCTATTTTTCCATCGCAACATACTTTTTAGCGATGAAGCCACGTTTTGTTTGAATGGTTCGGTAAACAGACAAAATTTTCGGTATTGGAGTACAAATAATCCCCGTTGGATGAGAGAACAGCACACGCAATACCCACAAAAAGTAAATGTTTGGGCAGGGATATTAAATGATAGAATTATTGGACCTTTTTTCTTCGATGGAAATCTTACAGGAGACCGGTATTTACAATTTCTTCAAAATGAATTAATTCCCACACTAGCAGCGGATTTTCCAAATCCGAATCAGCCTTATCTACCAGAAGCGTCTATTTGGTTTCAGCAGGATGGTGCTCCGCCTCATTTTGCTCGACAAGTACGAGAGTATTTGAATACTGTATTTCCCGAACGATGGATAGGTAGAAGAGGACCCATAGAATGGCCTGCAAGATCTCCCGATCTTACACCCATGGATTTCATTCTTTGGGGTTATTTGAAATCAAAAGTGTATCAGGATAAACCACAAAATTTGGAAGACTTAAAATTTAAAATTAGATATAAAATTAGGCAAATTAATGAAAATACTGTAAATAATGTTTTAGAAGGGTTTTTAAGTAGATTAGCATATTGTCAAGAAGGTAATGGTTTGCATTTTCAACACTTAATAAACTAATTTTTTAACCTCTTTAAAGAATTTTTTTTTATGGTGTAATTTTTCTCTAAAACCGTTAGAGATAAGGATAGAGTATGCTACATGAATTATGCGCAGAATTTGACGTAGAATTAGAGTAATAAGTAAAAATAGGGGGGTTCTATTTAAAAAACAAAAAAAAATTGCTACATCTACTTTTTGACACACCCGGTATAATTTCTTTTTGAGGCAAAAAATCCGGAAGAAAGAATTATAATCGACGTGTCCGAGCGTTTTTTCAAAAAATAAATACCTGATTTTTAAATGAATTTGTTCCATATTTTAGCCCATCACTGTATAAACAACTCTGGCAGTGAATAAACTTGGAATAAAGCTACTTAATTATGTCACTATCTTACACAGCCAAAGGTTGTCATAATAAGCAGGATATAGATATAAAAAATAAAAATTGTTTTCTTAATAAAACTTCCTTAAAATATAAAGCATAAAAGTAAAAAATCACCTATATCTAAACTCAATAACTTTAAAAAATTATTTTTGCTTTGCACTTTGCGATTGCTCCTGTTCCTTTTTATACTCCACAATTCTATCCAAAAGAATCCGTCCGACATCGTGGAACTTATTGTTGTTATCCATATCTAAAATACAGTTAGTATACAGTAACCGCCATAAAGCTGACCACACATGGGAAACATTTTAGTTTAATGAAAATATTTAAAAAAAATATTTTTTCAACATTTTTTGAAAAAATATCCAATTTATTTTTCATATCCCATTTATTATAACATCCAAAATCAAGGTCTTATAATCTATTGGTTAAAGAGTTAGTTTCATGTAATTGAGTATGTTCAGCCCCTGTATCTGACCCCCATATTTACCATACTATGCAGGGCCGAATTAAGGTCGTTTGACGCCTTAGGCAAGACCAATTTTGACGCCTATTTTTTTCAATTTCGAAATGGATTTTAAAAAATTGAGCGAGTCATGATACGGATGATCAAATTTGTGCCTAAACGTAATCTCGTAAAAATATGTTTTGCAAGCGGAAATTTCTAGGTTTTGTTAAAAAAAAAATTTCGATTATATTAATTGTAATAAATGTATAATACATGTAAGTACTCAGGGAAAATTACAAAACAAAAAATAGAAGTAGGTATGCCTAAACAAAGAACTTAACTTAGAAATGAATAAAACAATTAACTTAAAATATCATAACTTAATAAGAGTTTGGTAGTTTCCAAGTTCAAAAAAAATAATCGACTAACATTTTGATAACTTACCTTCGTAAAACACAAGCTCACACATATTGTCCATGTGTTCGTATTCCAAAATTTGCTTTAATGTCAAATAAAATTGTAGTAAGATGTCATTTTTATGCCTGGTATAGTATTCTAAAAACAAAAAAGTTATTTCAAGTGAAAAGTGTCGCAAAACTTCCAATGTTATGTAAGTGTGATCAAAACTTGTGACAAACATTCTCTAAAATTTCGTTACAAACATCATATAAAACTAAGGATTATGCCAGGTTTATTTTTATATTTTTACCCCCTAGTCAAATAAGCACATGTATAGGTACGTCCTTTATTATCGACGGTACTACAAACCCCTACATATTAAGGGAAAAATAGGACAGTACCTGTATGCAAAGTAGTATTCCTAACTACTTCCTTGAAGGTTTTAAGGGGTGTAGCATATTCAGTACACACATATACTTGCTTCTTTGTTTTCTCGTGCTGAATAGAATATACAGAGTTTCTGTATACTCTGTCTCTGACACCAGCTACAGTTATGATCTTGTCTGGGAGCGGCTATAAAATAATGTTCTATAGATTATTTGTACCTTACATATTATTCGTCAAAGAGGTTTTTAAATATTGTCAGTACTTATAATATAAAAACAAAATCGATAAATATATTTTTTAGTGTTATTGTTATCGCCTGTAGGTACCTCGCCGATAAAGCAGTCGTATCGATAATTATTTTTGTCGAGTTTTATAAGAAATTAAAAGATGGAGTTTTCCGCTGGGGGATTTTTTTATTTCTTAGGGAGTTCCCCTGCCTCCCGGAAAATTGATAATACAATCAAATTCCAAAGATAAATATAATCAGATTCAGGATTCAGTTCAGCGTCAGAATGTCGTTGTGTGGTGTGTAGGTCTAGTTAATAATAATAATTTAATAGTTAGTTGTAAGTGCTCATCTCGAAAGTGCTGTCACTGAAATATACAACGTTGCGTATATTTATTAAATGCCAGCAGAATTTTCCATTTTTTTATGAATTTGTGTCAAAAAATTGAGTGAAAATATTAACAAGTTCTTGTAAGTAAGTAAAGATTATACAAGTAAATACGCATACATAAGTTATACAGGGTGGTCTGTAATTAATGCGCCATGCATAGACTAACCACTAACATATTATTTTCATGTGTAGAATCGGTATTTTTTTAAATTGCCGTGTAGGTACTTACTTTCTTCATATCCATATATTTTGACACATCAGCAATTGTAACGTGACAGTTTAAAGACTTGGGTATTAAAATAAAGATCTTGTAAACCTCAAAATTAATCTGTTCCACGGCTTCATAGTCCTGCATCAATTCTTTTAAATTTTTTTCCTGGTCGCCCGTTTTCCTAAGGATATAGTCGAGGTATCCGTAAAAAAACGAGTAGGCCATACCAGACCCGTAATCTAATCCATTGCCCTTGGCTATACTTAACGAGTCGAATATTGGATTACTATCCTGAAAATATACGTTTGTTTTTTAGACCAGGGTCGATAATTTTTGAAACCAAAAAAAAAAATAGTAGGATGAAACCCATTGGAAAAGGAAGAGAATATAACAAAAATGAAAGGAAAAATAATTTAGTTTACGGGCGATCCGAGGTCGGGAAGTGGAAGGGGGGTGAGTTTTTAAGGGTAGAAAACGATTTATCTCGATTTCCGGCAAAACTACTAGTCCTATGGAAAAACGTTAAATGGCAAAGTTGTAGGTAATAAAAAGATCTACAACTTCTGTATTTACACTTTTTCACATAACCCCAAAATCTATGTGAAAAATTCAAATAACCAAGTTTTTGGTTTTTTATTTTTATCTTTTACAAGAATATTTTTTTTTTCACGAAATTTGGTGAAAACCTTGGTGAAAACTTACCTTTTTATGTCCCAAACAAACTGTAATTTTTTTGATTGTAAATATTTATTTTTTCACCTTATTTTGACTTAATATCGAAAAAGCACCCCAATTTTCAATCGAAAATTCTCACGTCAAAATATCTGCTTTTTTAAAAGTCCGTGGGCTTTTTGTTCGTTGAAATCTCTACTTTCTGACATAAATAAACAAAAAAATTACAAATTCATCAAACATAAAGATCGCAAAAAATATGCGAAAATAGTGTTGTTCTAAATATAATTAAAGGTAGGATTTAAAGGGGATTTCATCACATTTACCATAGTAATGGTATATTATTTTTTTTACACCGTCAGAAAGTAGAGATTTCAACGAACAAAAAGTCCACCGACTTTTTTAAAAAAGCAGATATTTTGACGTGAGAATTTTCGATTGAAAATTAGGGTGCTTTTTCGATATTAAGTCAAAATAAGGTGAAAAAATAAATATTTTTAATTAAAAAAATTACAGTGTGTTTGGGACATAAAAAGGTAAGTTTTCACAAAATTTCGTGAAAAAAAAATTTCTTGTAAAAGATAAAAATAAAAAAACAAAAACTTGGTTATTTCAATTTTTCACATAAATTTTGAGGTTATTTGAAAAAAGTGTAAATACAAAAGTTGTAGATCTTTTTATTACCTACAACTTTGCATTTAAAGTTTTTCCATAGGACTTGTAGTTTTGCCGGAAATCAAGATAAATCGTTTCCTACCCTTAAAAACTCACCCCTTTCCACTTCCCGACCTCGAATCGCCCGTAAATTATTTTTCCTTTCATTTTTGTTATATTCTCTTCCTTTTCCAATGGGTTTCATCCTACTATTATTTTTTTTCGCTTTTTATCATTTTCAAAGGCTTCAACCCTGGTCTATTTGTAAAAGGGTCTCCCCTAATATCGTTTCCATGAACATACAAAATAATTTAATTCTTTAACACAGCATGCAAGGGGTTCATTATTTTAGTACCTAGTTTAACTGGTACCGGTAAACTTACCAAATCTAGAATCTTATGGAGGAAGAACAAGAACACCATAACAATCCAGAATTCTTTCGGGAATACTGGCCACCCGTATCTACCTAGATAGTAAACAATATAAAACATACATCCAATAAATACTAAAATGCTTGGCACATTGAAGGTAAAAGCGGCTTTCAAGAGTCGATTGTGGTCATCCCCATACCTTGAAAGACTGTGTTGTTTTTCATGCATCAAAAGAATTACTCTGTATAACAGAACCATGATAAAGTAGAACATTAGGGTAAATGCATAAATACCTAAAAAGTGCATTTATTTAGTCTATTTGTGACATTTAAAAAAAAATACTAACAAAAAGCAAATATAAAATAGCTCTACTACTACTACACTAAACAAATATTAATGACAAATCCGTAAATATAGACCCTACTGATAGGTATCAAGCCCTAAATTACAAAGCAGAATATTTAACACATAAGATATGTATAAAAAAATAATTTTTAATTCAAGAAAGTTTTGTCTGTTTCCTTCCGCCAAACGCATCCCCAGACGCGTTTCGCCGTTTACGGCTCATCAGTGAGGCTCAGTTTGGCAGAAGGAAACAGGGCTCGAAGACAAATCACTTGTCAGGATCGATTATCGACGGGAATTAAGAATTTTTGTTGGTTGGTCTCTTATTAACTTTCAAAATGTCTTTATTCCAAACTAACTTTTACTAGTTCATTACATGGAAAGTGACAACATAATAACCATAAAAACAAATAACAATAAAAAATGGAAGTTAATCCAATTTTATTTAATTCATCATTAATAAAATAAATTAAAAAAAAAATAGTATAAATAATTTAATTGTTTTTTAAAAGTTGCCAATTTCATGGGTTCATGCACTTATGTTTAAGCATTAACTCATTGCATGATATTATATAAATAAAGGTAAAAGGTTTTCTACAGTCTCACAGTGCTTATCTACTTATCTTTATGAATAATGTATTTATAATAATCTGGCAATAATTCCGATAACACTCGAACACAGGGTGTGGTCTTTTTAAACAATCTCCGAAAATAATAAGTTAATATAAAATATAAAAACTAGTTAAATTACATTTGGTTATTGTTTTTATTTGTCTATTTATATTATGTAGGCTCTAAAGTAAAAGAAAATAATAAGTATGAAAATAACTTTAATAATTATACAAACTTTTATTAGGTAGGTATGTAATTCTTTATTATGCATTACATAATTACTAAACTACTTACTGATAAAGGAACTTCTGTCATCAGTAAAATAAAGATGTACTGAAAAAAATACACATTCATGAATAAGTCTATTATTATCTTCTAAGTATAAACTATATAGTTATATATACTATCAAATCTGCAAGAAATAATAAATGCTATAAAAATTAAACAAACTATATATTTACTCACCTAAAAGTACTATAAAAATGATTCCAAGATATGTGTAAGTAATGGGCTCCCGCTCACGAGGTATTGTCTTTGGATAAAAGTATCTCTGGCCTTTTCGTGTTACACATGCCTGCAATTATTTGAGAAGCAGCAATATAATTAGTTTATAGAGCCTTATCTTAAGGTTATAGAGCCTTATCTTAGTGGAGTGAATGGTCCCTATTTTTTAATATTTTTAATTTAAAAGACCTTAAGAAGTATCACATCTATCGATAAACAATAGGAGGCTTTCTCTACTCGGTTAAATAAGCATGTACTGTTAAAATATTCATTGAATACAATTTCTTATACTTAATATAGTTTATTTTAGAATATTTGAAATTATCAATTTAAACATTATATATTGAACGGTTTACATTATGCTTAAACTGTTGATATACCAATTTGATTTGTAAAGGGTAGGTACTTGGAAATAAAGTACCTAATTCAGCAACTAGAAAATTGTGTGAAAACATAATTGCAAAGTATTTTACATATACCTAGATATGTAACTAAGCTAATGTAACATAAGAAATACTTACTGATTTAAGATTTGTCTCATCTGATATGTTATTCATATTGTCTGGACTGCTTTATGATAGGTGATTATATTATATTGAATTTTTTATAAAATGATTATCAGTATACCTTTCCAGTGTCTGAAACACCAAAAATCTAATGCACTCATATAATGCAGATTTAATCAAACTATTTTATACTTCAATTACTGTGAAGTGTGAAAGAAAAAAGTTTGCTTATCTAAAAAGTAATAAACTCCGAATATTTAATCTGAATTAAATAGCGTGGAATTAATAGATTTCTAACGTGAAGGTCAGCGCAAAACCGCGATTGGGTTTCACAGCACATCAAAATCACCGTAGGAATAACTGCGGAGAATATAAAATAAAGTAAATAAACCAAGATTCCAGGAAATTTAAATTTGTACTATTTTAAACATAACCTAAAAAGTCTTGTCTTGTCTTTTCTTCAATGGCGTCTGCTCCAGAAGGCAATTCGCCAGTACATTAGGGCGACCACGATTCAGCCTGGCTGTAAACTATATATCGAAGTCGCTGATTTCCTACAAAATGCAGCTTAAGCGTATACAAATCAAAATATTAAACGATCAAGCAAGGTAAAAATGGCATGATGTATAGGAGTTATTACATAAAAGGATAGGACTCTTCTCGCACCCGCGCAGCGGAGGAGCGGAGGTGCATTACACAAATGAGCTGCGTCGGAAAGGAAAAGGGATATGATGTTTTTGGTGAGTTGAATATGTGTCTACGTAAGATGATTAGAGTTTAATTTTGTTGAAAGATAGACATTTTATTAGGAGATTTATCGTGACTGAGTTTATATTTTTTAAAACACACTGGATGTTAAGTGGGTTGTAGTTCAGAATGTTAGTAGCTTCCTTGTAGAGGTCAAAATTCGGAATGAAGAAGTTAATCGGGCATTCAAAGAATATGTGGTCAAGGACTTCCACTTGAGTGTTCTAATGACGTCAGTTGTTGACGGCTACATTTTTTATGGAGGGCACACAGTTGTCAGTAGCACCCCGGTGAAGCTTAAATGGACGATTTCGCAACACAGTAGAAAGAGAAAGAAGAGAGAGAGAGGGGTGTTAGTGTGCCTGCCGGCCATCAGGGGAAATTAGCGCTGTTGTCGCCAGCTGGCCGTGTAACCGGGTTCTGTCGCATATTTTTGACGTATAGAAGAGAAGGACAGTTATATTCTAACCTACTATAACGCTTCCCAAACTGCGCCAGGTGCTAATTGGAACAAACCAGCCAGCCCGCCATCGCCATCCATCCAACTGTCAATTTTTGTTGTCCACGTTTTTTTGTGAGGAAATTAATTATTTTTTTATTATCATTTTAATATACAATTCTATTCTAGAAAACTTCGCCGATGTGTGTAATCTTTCAGTTATTATTCCAGCCTACTATGCAGGTAATTATTTTTTATTATATCAAATTGATTTTACACTTTCTTACCTATTTTTTATATAGGAATATAGGAAATGTAAGTTTACAATAAATAAATTAACATAAAATGTTTCACATACATAATAGAGGTGTTGGTTAACAAGCCAATCTTAACAAAATATCACTGGGCAACCTGCAGATAACTGCAACACATTGTGCCCGAGGTAATACCTAACAATCTATCAGTTACGAACAGATAAGTTTAGTCTCTTGAAATGATAATTTTAACATTTTTGTTTTACTGAGTGGATTAAAAATTATAACATAATGGCACAAAGATAATGGTTTGAGCTAACTCGATAAGTAGATACTTGGCCATCGGCCATATTTTACAGAGAAATTTAATGTCTACCCGATACTGTTTCTTTTGTTTCAGAGAACGCTGTAAGAATCACCTGATAGTTTATGGATCTTTTAGTACGTGTCTCAATGCATCCTAGTGCTTGTGTTTATACAGTATTTGTGATAATATTATATGAATTGAGTCAATTCCAGATGAGTGAGACCTGTGAGACGTAACCTAAGGACATTAGTTTATTCTAAACAGTTATTTTTTGTTATGGTTGTCAATGCAGTTTTTATTTATAAATAAACGTAGAAAACATTAACGATAAAGTGCTTCCATCTTTATTTTCTAAATCTTGGTTAATATAAAAATAATGTGCATTATTTATTCCATAAAAAAGAACTTTTGTGCGTCTTTTTATTGATTTAATTTGTGATTTAATAATATTTATATTGAATCACAAATTAAATCAATAAAAACTCGTTCAAAAGTTAATAATTAAATTGAAAAGTCCTAAAACCGCTGTTCAAATTTCCCGCCATTGCGCCTCTGATGGCCGGCGGGCACACTAACACCCCTCTCTCTCTCTTCTTTCTCCCTCTACTGTGTTGCGATTTTTTAACAAGGAGCTAACATTTCTAACCCTATAAATTTTCTTTGGTCAGTAGTGTCCGTCCTTTATTTTTCTGTGGTCTCGGCGATCTTAACTCACCCGAACAAAGTAAAGGGAAAGGGGGCTGTGGTAGTGTCCTTGATTACACGCTTTTAAGTGTAAACATGCAGATTATTTTAAAAATTTATAAAACATCTCAAAAGCGCTGTTGAAAACACAATGGTTAAACGTGAAATAAGTGATGTATGCCCTCCAGCAAGCTGTCCAAAGGCAGAGGTGTTCTGGAATGAACAATATCCGTGGTTTTAAATTTTCATTTAAATAAAAATCCTCTACATTATTAGTCACGGCCTACGTTCATGCACTCGTTTGCACTTACGGCTTTATTGAGAACATTTTTCGTTCGTTTCAAGAAAAGCATTTGTCAATTTTTCAGTTTAGCGAATGTCCTATAGGTACACAGCACTTTCCAATTAATGTTCTAAGTAATGTTTTAATACTATAGCTTTGAAGAGCCTTCTGCAAAATTTCTTTATTTCATTTCTAATAATTACAGAAAAATAGATACCTCGTGGGAGCTCATTTGACAAAAGTTAAAAATATATCTCTAATTTATCCCTCTATATGACGTGTAGCCTCAGTAGTTGATGCCAACAAACACAGAAGTAAAATTATAAAAAGAAGAAGAAAGAAGGAATAACCTTTAAATTTCAACGTGTCACTGTTGCTAAGTGTCACTTATAAACATTTTGAATTAAATTATTCTGTCTCTGGTTTTTAGTAATATTAAAAGAAAATATGAGTGACGATGAAGACTTCCACTACGTGGACGACGATTTCGACGATGGAAAGCATAACAAATTGGTAGCAAATGTCCTTAGTTTAAATAAAACACAAAATCTTAAGAAACCTTCTCGAACGGAACCTACTCTCCAAATCTCTGAATTCGATTTGGTAAGATCAGTGACTGGAAAAAAAGGCTCCGTGCAAGTAGACCAGTTAACCAAAGTGTTAAAAAGTAAAAAGAAGCATATACAAATCGGTAAAAGACTAGAATCTACAAATAGAAAGGCTCGTACTTTACCCAAACCATTAGAGAAACCACAGTCAGAAAGAATTAGACGTACTGTTGGATACGAAAAAAATAGGTTTTTGTTTGACCGATGGGAAGCTTTCGTTTCATCAAATCGAGCTCAAGCACATCACATATTCCCTTTGGACAGTGTAGAAAAAATAAATGTTGAAGCTAAACAAGCTGTGAAGCTTCCTGAAACTTGGAAAGTAAAATCGCAATTGCAAAAGGAACTTGAAAAGTTAGATCAAGTTGAGGAGTATCACATAGAGGATGAAAATGATAAAGATGAATTTCCATTGAGTTTACAAGAATTGAAAGAAAAGCGTAAGGAAGCTGCCAAACTGCGGGCACATCAAAGCTTTAAAGAAGCCAAAGCAAGAAAACAAAATAAAATTAAAAGTAAAAAGTATCACAGGATCTTGAGAAAAGAAAAAATAAAGCAAAAATTAAAGGAGTTTGAGGAACTTCAAAAATCTAATCCGGAAGAAGCCCTAAAGAAGTTAGAAGAAATTGACAAAGCTAGAGCCCTAGAAAGGTTTAGCTTGAGACATAAAAGTACAGGACAGTGGGCCAAAAGTAAACAGTTTAAAGCAAAGTATGATAAAGAGGTAATCTAATTTTTTTATTAATCTGTCAATATTGGTAAAAAAGTTATTTTTTACTTCTATTTGTTTGCTTCTTATTCCTCGAATATTTACAATGGTAAATAGTAGAACATTTTTAAAAAATTGGTCTTCAAAAAACATTACCTACATAGGTCAACCGACTTAAAGTTTTCTTTTTGTTTTTTCCAGAGTCGTCAAGTTTTAGCACAACAACTACAAATCAGCAGGGATTTAACACAAAAACTCAAACATGAAGGTAGTGATTCAGAGGAAGAAGGTTTGGAAATGGAAGAAACATCCAATAATATTGAAAATGATGGAAACCCTTGGGTTTCCGGACCAAAGCCTGACAAAGAAGTATCGGAGTTTTTAAGTGGGTATAAAAAGTTTTGGACTGTACAAAATGAAAATGCAGAGAAAGACAATCTGGAGGAAGGTATTACCAAAAAGATGCAGGAAAAAGATATAGAAGTCATAGAGGAGCATAGTATGGACAATGAATATGAGGTAACAGAGAAATTTAATGGAGAAAATATTCAAAATGATGTTCAACAGATGAAGCAAAAAGTCAAGAAAAAGATAAAAGAAATAGAAATCATAGAGAAGCATAGTTTGGACAATGAATATGAGGTAACAGAGAAATTGGATGGAGAAAACATTCAGAATGATGTTCAACAGATGAAGCAAAAAGTCAAGAAAAAGATAAAAGAAACAAATAAAAGTAAAACTAATAAAAAACAAAATAATAGCAAAAGAATTAAAGAAAATAAACTTCCATCAAAAATGAAGAAAACTAGACTCAACACTTCTTCAGGCGATTGGAATATAGATGATATATTCAATGAAGCTGAAAAAAAAGTGGAAGACAAACTAAAAAAGAAGCTGAAGAAAGAACAAAAAATGTTGAAATCAAATAAGCCTAGTAAAAAAACAAGAGTTAAAGAAGTTAATAAAAGCAAAAAAATCGATCTTAGCATTCCTTCTCAAAGAAAAAAACAGATTATAGATGAGGAAATGGTGGAAAAGCCATTAAATGAAGACGAATCCAATGCAGACAAGAGTGATAAAGTGGAAAAATTAAAAAACATTCTTGGTGAAGGCATAAAAACTTCCAAAAAAGGATCTTCAGGCAAGTCACACCACTCACAAGATATCGACCCTGAAAAATTCATGAAACCAAAAACCACCAACCTGGACTCTGCACTTCCCGATTTAATGGTTGAAGATGAAAATCCTGAAGAGAACAGCCAGAAAAACATCATCATGGAAGCTTTTGAAGACAATGATATTGTCCAAGATTTCAGCAAGGAGAAACAAGAAGAACTGGAAAAGGATAAACCCAAAGATATTGATTTAAATTTGCCCGGGTGGGGTTCGTGGGCAGGGACCGGTATCAATCCAAAAAAGCAGCGTAAAAGAAGAAGGTTTATTGTCAGAATGCCTGAGGTTATGCCAAGAAGAGATGACAACAAGGGAACTTTGATTATAAACGAAAAAGCAGCAGCAAAAATAAAACCCCATTTGGTTTCCGAGGTTCCTTTTCCTTTTAAAACTGTAAAGGACTATGAAGCTAGTATTAGGTCACCAATTGGAAATACTTTTGTTCCTGAGTTAGCTTTTAGAAAGTTTATTAGGCCCGCCGTTGAGACTAGGATGGGAACAATCATTGAGCCTGTGACGACTAGTATTTTGATGGGAAAAACGAAGAGGTAGGAATAAGTTTATTTTGTAAATAATATTTGTGTTTGTTAAATAAAATATTAAGTCCCAATGTACTTAATTTTGAGTTATTAATTTGGGGTACCATGGTAAATGGTAATAAAACATTTTTCTTTTACATAAGACCAGGGGGTAAATAAAAATACACCTCCACTTTTTAAAAATAAATAATATATTAATTAGCTACATAGACAGTTGTCTTCTAAGTTTAATTTCAGCCAGTTTACGTATCTGGAAACCCTGGTATAGACCCCTGGATAACCTGGTCTTCCACAGCCAACACCCCAGGACACAATTCCTAAAATATATAAAATTCTACTGATTACTGATTTTTGAGTTCTTGATAAAAAAAAAACTTGTAGGTATTTTTAAATTTTAAAATGAATGAAAGGAAATTAAATATCAATCAACATACCCACTACTTCAAATTTTTCCCCGTTGTGAACCAACAAGGGACCGCCACTGTCCCCTTGGCACGAATCCATGGCACCCTTGCCTGCACACAACATATAAGGGGTTATTCTGGACGCTCGGTATTTCATTGCCTTACATTGACTGATGGTTAGAATAGGAACGTCAACTTCTTGTACTATGTCGGGTAGGGCGCCTCCTTCACTAGTCCTGCCCCATCCTACCACTACGCCCATTTTACCAGCTGGGTCGCCACCTAAAACGGTTAATTACTTTACTAGTGCGGCAAAGTATTACTTTATCGTCTAGCTAGAGTAATTTTTTGTTGTAAAGTAGAGAACATACAGGTTTCTGGAGGGTACACGTCGATTATTTCATGGGTTTTCGCTATCTTGTGATAGTTTACATTTTATAAATTTTTAAAATAATCTCTGCTTGGTTTCCTCTAAAAGCGGTCTTTACTTTTGTGAAGTCATTCACATTCACGAATCAGAACAAGTTCTATTATTCCATCAAATTATCCGACAATTCGGACGTACCAACACCTAAACTTTTTGAACAGTTGGTGAAAGGGTAGGTTATTTTTATAAATTAAGACAAACCATGCACTATGCTTACACTGTGTGAATGCTACCGACATCACGAAGAACTTCACAGGTGTAAAGACTGCGCTCCAGGCTCATCCAGCAAACATTGTAGACGTGCCAAATTCGTAGTTTTGCAGATGATACTACAATTTTTTATACCGATACAAATTGGGAAAACTTAAATAATAAAATTAAAAAAGATTTTAAAATTATTAAAAATTGGTTTGATAACAATTTGTTAACAATTAATTTTAATAAAACAAATTATATTCCTTTTACTTTAAACCTAAATAACCTACCACAAAATATGAATAGTATTCAAATAAATGAAGACATTCAAATTTTTAAACTTAATAAAATAAAATATTTAGGAATTATTTTTGACAGTAAATTAAATTGAAATTTTCACATAGAATACCTAATTAAAAAATTAAGAAGTTTACTAGGTACCGATTTTTAAAAACATTAAAATTTTTTCAAATGTAAGACATGGAAATATTATATTTCGCGTTAGTTAAAACTCATTTAAATTACGGAATTTTAGGTTGGGGTGGAATAAATAGAACGTAAGTTAAAAAATTAGAAATATTACAAAAAAGGTTTCTAAAAATTATATTCAATAAAGATTATCTTTATCCTTCAAAAGAATTATATTCAGAATCAAGAAAGTTGAACGTAAGACAACTTTACATTTATAACATCTTTTAAAAACCGTAATCATATTACACGTCATAAAAATGAAATAACCATAAAACCTAAAATAAATAAGTCCATAGGACCAAAAAATTTCAAGTATTTATGTTTTTATTTAAACCAACAAAAATTAAAAAAATTATTTCATTAAAAAAATTTAAAGTCGAAATAAAAACATGAATATTAAAAACAGACAATGTGAAAATAGTTTTAGAAATGCTTTAATTAATTAATATTGTTCTGAATAATTTATATAAGTAATATTTTTTACTTAAAAATTATAAATTAATAATTTTATTATAGGTAGGTAATATATTTCTTCAAAAAACTGCGTTTATACTATAAATTAACATTTTTACTTTAATTTTAATGCATACATATTTATGATTTATGATTTTCCATACTAAAACAAAAAATAAGATTTGCCCCTAACACGCTCAGCTTCAGGGGATTGAAGAATAAGTTTATAGAAGACCACATAAACATATTTATTAAATTTTTAAATAAACGTATTACTATTATTATAAATGATGTCATTGTCATTACCGAATGGTCAATACAAACCTGATGGCAAGCATATGGGCCTGATGTTTTTAGTAAACTCGACCGGTTTTCTTAGTTTCAATAAGGCAATATCATGATTATATGTATCAGTGTCGAAATTCCTGTGTCTAACAACAGCGGAAACTGCTCTCATTTTCGCCGGAACATCTGTGGTTGTAGATTGATCATGATCGCCTAGAATTACTCTGATTTTTGATCGTTTCAACCTGAAAACATGGATGTCGTTATATGATGGCAGTGATCTGCAGACAGAAGTGAGGATTTACTATAAAACGTAATAAAGCAAAAATTTAAATATGTCTGGCAGTTACTAAAGATACCGAGTCCTTTAAACTTATTTCACACACATTTTACCTTCTTACACAATGGGCTGCTGTGAGCACATAGTTTTGTGACACAAGGGAAGCCCCGCAGTGAAAGCGCCCGTCATACACAATTCTCGCGATCCATGGATAATGATTTATTCCTGTCGGCGTACCACCGACGATCCTATTTTCGTGATTTGAAACACCGCACTCTGAAAATTAGAAAAAGTTCATAATATATAATATGCTCGATATATTGAAAACCTTTACTAAAAAGACATTTGTCGTAGGTACCCTAAACCAATATAGTACTTATTGCCTTTTTTCATATAATAATTTTATTAATTACATTCTTATTTCAATATTAACAAAAAAAGTACTGCATATTATCCCTTAAAATATATTGAATACTTTCGAATTCTCGAATGCACCCTTATCAGCGACCTATCTTTCATCTGTGCTACCAAGAAAAAAAAAATTGGCTGGAGGCTGAAAAGCTAGAGGCCATCGCAATCCTCGAACAGAACATCATCTGTGCTAATTTTTCAGAACCCCTATTTTCTTTGTGCTGATTTCCGTTCATTGAATCAATCGCTTTACCCCATCGAATTGTATTCTTTATTCGTAGCTTTACCCCGTCAAAAAATATAAGAATAATCATTTATTTTCTAAATGAGAACTAGACACAAGTATGGGTTACTTAATGCTTTATACGGGGTGTCCGGAAAAAGGAGGTCAATCCATTAATCATATATTCCGTAAGCAAAAATAATATGTAGTAAATAACGGGTTTTTTTTTGGTTGAAAAAGACTTATTGTGATTCAATTTTTTGCAGATGTTTGTTCCGTATACAGGGTGTCCCGAAGTTAGCTGACAATATTTTAAGGAGATAAAGTACATCCAAAAATAGGACTAAAACCCTCTTATTAATATACCTTCAATAACGCTTCGTTATGGGACTAGAGCCTCCCGAATTGGAGCTATGATAAGCGGTTTTTCCACAATATCTCAGAAACAGATTAGGATATCGAAACAAAATTTGATACATGTTTTACCCACGACAAGACGCAATAAACGGTTTATTTAGCTTAACTGTATTTCTTCCAGTGGCGTCCCACTGGGTAGGTAGTTAAAAATATTGCCCCAAGTTTTTTATTTGTAGGATTTTATAAGTTCAGGTGCAATTTTTAGAAGCCTTGAAGTATTTTGTTGAAAAAAGGTACTCTTGTTTCATTGCGGTAGGATTCACCATTTTCCAGTAAAATCGATTTTAAAATTTTCTGTTTTTTGAAATCCGTTGAAAATTATTTTATTATTTTTATTTAAATTATATCCCCTTAAAATATTGTCAGCTAATTTCGGGACACCCTGTACCAGCTTCTTACGGGTTATAGACCTACCACAAGTGCAATTCCTTGTTTGTCCCTGTTCATCGTCGTCAAATGAATCGGTATCGTCCAGAATGGAGTCTGAATCGCCTAAAATATTTGTAAAACCAAACAGTTGGTTGAAAAATATTCTTCCCTCTCTGGAAGACTCTGGTGCAGAAGTTACGTTTTTATATTTTATTTTTTCCTGAAAATAAGAACATAACTGCTTGATTGTTGTTCCCTATACATTTGTATTAACTTTCAAAATGCCTTTATTCCAAACTAACTTTTACAGTTCATTACATGGAAAGTGACAACATAATATAGAAAATAATAACCATTAAAAAAATAATAAAAAAAATGGCAGTTAATCGAATAATTTAATTCATTAATAAAATCAATTAAAAAAAAGTATAAATAATTTAATTTAGTAAATATCTCTTTTATTTTTTTTTAAAGTTGCCAATTTTTCTGATATTTTATTATTCCGTCATATAAAAGCAGTTTTTTCCGAAATTACTTTTTTACTGATATAGTTTGATAATTTATACGTCTGGTGTTATAATCATGTAATGTCTTATTCTCCTGAAGTATTATGTTTGATGTTTTTTCTTTTAAAATAATAGAGTGAATTAGAATACACATTTTTAATTTATAAATGTTGTGAACGTGTAAACAAACATCCTTTCGGTCTATATAGATTACTAGTTGGTTCTTAATGTGGTAATTTGTGTATACATTTAATAACTTTATTGTAATGGTTTCAAGTTTGATAAACATACAGAAAGCTAAGTATTATAATTTTGAATATATATTAATGTAAAATGTATATTTTTAAAAGTATTTCAAAGGAATGATCAAATATCTAGCTCTGTACAAAACCGATACCAAAGGAGATAATATGTTGATAATATACAGAATATACTAGATATGGCCTTTCCAATTTAAATTTTCGTCTAAAACTAATCCTAAAAATTTTGTCGTTTTTGAGTATTGAATATTTTCATTATTAAATGTCAAGGGGTTAACGATGGATTTTATTTTATTTTTAGTTATAAACATAAAAGAAGATTTTGTAAAATTTAACGTAAGTTTATTTGATTGAAGCCAAGAAAGAAGTATTTTTAAATCATTATTAATATCCAAATACATTTCTGCAAAAGTTTCAGCAAAATAAATAATTGTTGTATCATCTGCAAACAGCTTTATATTGCCCTTTAAGTTCAATTTGGAAACGGAATTAATGTAAATTAAAAATAATAACGGACGCTAATATTGATCCTTGTGGAACTCCACATATTTATTTCTTTTTCCAAACTTTTTCTTTCCCCAATTTGAACAAATTGTTTACGATAGCTTAAATAACATTATTTGAAGGAGTTTGTGTGCATTTCCCTTTATCCCAATACTGTATAATTTTCGTAATAAAATATAATGGTTTACGGTGTCAAAAGCATATAGACAATTTACCTTTTGTCTATGGTCAAAAGCCTTACACAGATCTAAGGTAAGTGTTAGTTTAATTATTAATGCTATTTTGTAACAGAGCCTGCGAACGCCTGTTACAACTATTTTAAACATGTTTAGCATTCGTTAAAAACAAAAAAAAAATATTCTTTGAACTCACTTTTTTGACCAAAACGAAAACATTAATTTTAAATTTACAGTTTTTATTATTTTATACTTACTTGATTTACATAAGCCTCACATTGTTTAACACCTATTATGCATAAAACTGTTATAACACCTGTACCCACTTTCATTTTCACTAATTAAATAATTAATAGTGATCCTCCTATTATTTTCTTTATAAATTAAGTGGGTATTTAATTTGAATCTTATATTTTTCAACTGATGACGTATAAAATAATAATTCCGAAATACATTTCACGACAAATGAAGGGTTTTACTATAATAATTTTTGCCAAAAAAGTAAAAGTAATCTCGAGTAGGTACTTGCTGGATCTATAAGTGATTTCACCGAAGAACTAAAAATTGAACTCTCACTCGCGACCGTGGCCTTCAAAAGAAAGTAAGCTCTCTTGGACTGAAAATAACGGTCTACAGGGGAAAGTCTGGTAAATTGGGAGCTGCAATAATCAGCTGATCGAGAAAATGCTATAGGTAATAAAGTCTCACCTCCCAATCCCGAATATTCGCTCTCTGAGAACTATAGGGAATAAGTAGCAGACGAACAATCAATTTCGGAGTATCTATACAGGTTTTTGCAAGTTAAATTTCAACCTGAGTAAATTTTATTTAATTCAGCCAGCCCTGTCTGTGGACCTTGAACATTAAAAAGTGGTTGGTTAAAGTTAAAATTGTAAAGAAAATCGACTAACAATCAAAGGTATATTATAAAATGCATTTTATATACATATGTATACAAATTTACAAATCCAAGACGATAGAGCAGTGACGTAACAAAAACTGAGTTGCCCCCACCGCAAACGTTTTCAGGGGTCCCCTCTCTATAACGAATGGAAAATGAAAATGCATTTTCATTACTATTAGGTTCAGGTTTATGAATTTTTGAATTCGTTAATCGTGTAATAATTTAATTTGGCTCCAGCATAATGTTGCTTACCATGCATGGTAACGGGGGTAGCAGTGATCGAGCCTCATAGAATCCAAAAGACAGAAAACAGTAAAACACGTGAACACACAACAAGTCTGCACAAACATTATGTCACTAAGTACTATGCAAGGTATTATACAAAACGACCAGATCGTCGAAAGTTTTTTTTGTAAAATCGTTTATAATTTCGTCGATATTTAATGTTTTAACAAACTCGTGTTCGATACTGATTAAGGATAAATCCGAAAGGCGTTGTTGTCCCGCATGGTGTTACGTAAATAGGTTTTTATATACTATTTTAAGTTTGGAAAAAGATCGTTCCGTGTTCCGTTGATGCCACAGTAATAACTGGTAAAGTTAGAAATAACATCACTGCACTAGATACATCTGGAAAATTTGAAGAAACACACTGATTTTTTATTAATAAATGATCCGCAAGTTCATACACTGTTTTTAATTTTGTCCGTTTCTGAGACTTAAAATTTGACTAGGAAAGTCAATGGACCAATGGACAAGTCTTTATGGTATATCGTTTGTAAATTCCGCGCTTTTACTTATAATTCTACTTCACTTAACGAAGTTAAATTCTTAGGATATAAAAAAATAAAATTTATTATGAAATGAAACACCTATGAGAAGCAAAGCTGGCAGCAAGTTTTAAAGGGGCCATCGATGTGGGCCCCCTGGCTGTACGGGGGTTCCCATTACGCCACTGCGATAGAGCAATATAGATGTCTCATTCCCTTTATCATAAAAATATGTCAAATGTAACCAACGTCCACCAGGTTCCTCGCGAAACCACGTGAAAAGGTATCTATGGAAAATACACACCAATTTTGAGTCTAAAATGATACGCGTTTTATTTGAGCCGATTTCAAGAAAACCTATTGACTGTCAGGCAATTAAAATTTAACTATACAGTCAGAACCAACGAATAATTACACTAGAGTAAATACAGATAGTTACACTGACATATGGTATATCTACCCGACCTTCCACTACACTGAATTGAAGGAGGACATAATTATTCGCGCATATATAATCCATTTTATGGTTTTTAACTTTTTTCTTGGACAATGAAACTTTCGTTTCGTCAGTTTTATGGTTTTATTTTTACTACATTTTTGGTATTTATGCTGAAGACGCATACATTGGCGTCCGCTAGCAAGTAAATATATTTTTATAACGCAATCCAAGGGAGACAAACTCGAACAAACCCCAACGGAGGCCAATGCATGGCCGCAGAGAACATGTAATCGAAAATAATAAAGGCGCGAAAACAACAATTTTTTCACAGTTTTTAATACAAAAATTGGAATTTCTTTACATACCTGCCTATGCGATGTGGTATAAGTAAACACTATTATTAAAAACAAAATAAAAATAAATAATTTTTAATGACGCTGGGGTTTCCCAGAACCAAATGTCATCACTATCTGTATAGCGACGCCGTAGTTCAACAGTGATATCAGCGCCATCTATGATGCAGCAGCATATAAAGTGTCAGTGTTTTGTGAGGATCCTGTTTTGTGGTGTCAGCACTTAGTTGGTGTTTTGTGGTCAGCACCTGCGTCTCTGACGTAATACCTGGACCTTTCAAATATGACGTACAGGTGATTTGTTTACAAATATTTTTCACATTCCAAAAATATTTATAAATTTTCTTCCGGTATTGAAACTTGATGCTTCATCATTCCTTAAAAAGGAAAGGTTACCTAAGCAAGAAAAGGTATCAAATATGCCTACATGGCATAGCAAATAAATGGTGAATTTTTCATTATTGTGCTCCCAAAGCTTCAAAATTAGTTCATTGTAAGTGTATACTTTAGTTTAAAAATAATTATGCAATTATCTGTTAAACCTATTAAGGAAACATGCATATAATTAGAGTTGGCAATTAAAGCGTTTGCATTTGTAGATGTAATTAGTGACGGTCATGAACAATCGTAGCAAATGGCATGGATTTTTCTGTATCCAGGAAAATTATTGTCGCCCTGATTATTTTGGCGGCTATTTCGTTTTACGTTACGTTTGTCTTTAATTCTTGCCTTGTATCTAACATATCAAAGGGTATACCAAAAGTAAGTACCTAAGTATAATAATTTAAATATCATTAGCACCTAGGGATTTATGCATAGTACCTTTTTATAATTACATTTTAGTGGCGTCATACTCCAGTAATTGTCAACGAAATCCCTTTAACGCATTATTACACGGCCTCCGTTCGTGTAGTATCACTTTTAGAAGGAAACGAAACAGACATATCTCCCAAATATAAGCTTTTTAAAGAACAGGGTCTTAGGCCTGAACGGCAGTTACCTAGTGCATTAATTATCGGTAAGAGCATTAAACAGTTATAACCGGTGTAAAAGTTAAAATGGTAACATATTGTAGGTGTCAAAAAAGGTGGGACTCGTGCACTTCTCGAATTTATCAGAATACATCCAGATGTGCGAGCGGCCGGTAGCGAAGTCCATTTTTTTGATAAAAACTATCACAAGGGTTTCCAATGGTATAGAAGCCACATGCCACCAACATTGGAAGGGCAGCTAACAATAGAAAAGACTCCTTCGTATTTTATAACCAAAGAAGCCCCTAGGAGAGTGCAATTGATGAATCCTTCGACAAAGCTGCTAGTTGTTGTGAGAGATCCTGTTACAAGGTAAATTTTTATAATATTAACGTTTTTTTGTAGCATCTTTCGCCACACTGTCTACAAATTATGTATTTTTTCTCACAGCCCCATTAAAAAAAATTCCACATATCTACCTTTCTAAAAAAAACAGTTTTTTTTTTATCTCTCTTAATACTAATAATAATCCACTTTTATAATAATAATAACCTACCACGAAATATGAATTGTATTAAAATAAATGAAGACATTAAAATTTTTAAAGTTAATAAAATAAAATATTTAGGAATTAGGTATTTTTGACAGTACCTAAATTAAATTGGAATTTTCACTTAGAATACTACTTAATTAAAAAATTAAGAAGTTTACTACCGATTTTTAAAAACAATAAAAAAATTTTAAATGTAAGACATGGAAATATTATATTACGCGTTAGTTAAAACTCATTTAAATTACGGAATTTTAGGTTGGGGAGGAATAATAATAATTAATACATATTTATGATTTTACATACTAAAACAAAAAAATTAGATTTTCCCCTAACAAGCTCAGCTTTAGGGGATTGAAGAATAATTTTATAGAAGACAACATAAACATTTTTATTATATTATTAAATTTTTAAATAATCTTATTATTATTATTAGTATTATTATTATTAAATTGAACTTTAGTTAAAAAATTATATTAATATTACAAAAAAGGTTTCTAAAAATTATATTCAATAAAGATTATCTTTATCCTTCAAAAGAATTATATTCAGAAACAAAAAAGTTGAACATAAGACAACTTTATATTACATTTATAACATCTTAATACCTACATATATATTTAAAAATAAAACCTTATACAATTTAAAAACCATAATCATAACACACGTCATAAAAATGAAATAACCATAAAACCTAACATAAATAAGTCCATAGGACAAAAAAATTTCAAATATTTATGTTTTTATTTAAACGATTATTTACCAACAAAAATTAAAAACTTGATTTCATTAAAAAAATTTTAAGTCGAAATAAAACATGGATATTAAAAACAGACAATTTGAAAATATTTTTAGAAATGCTTTAATTAATGAATATTGTTCTGAATAATTTATAAAAGTAATATTTTTTACTTCAAATTATAAATTAATAATTTTATTATAGGTAATATATTTCTTCATAAAAAACTGAGTTTACTATAAATTAACGTTTTTACTTTAAAACTTGATTTTTAGTGCATATAGGTATATGATTTTATATACTAAAACAAAAAATAAGATTTGCCCCCAACAAGCTCAGCTTCAGGGGATTGAAGAATAAGTTTATAGAAAAAATAAATTTGTGATTCTTTGTTATAACAGGTCATACAATGTCTTTATTTTTAAGTTTGCTTGTATTATTTAATATTTTACACTTAAAACCCAGCTTTGTTTATAGGAATAGGTATTATGTTCTTTCAACAATAAAGCATATTTTGATTTGATTTAGAAGACAACATAATCATATTATTTATTATATTATTAAATTTTAAATAAACTTATTATTGTTAGTATTATTTGATAAAACAAATTGATACAAAATCTATAATTAGATATAGAGCAAGCAGATACCATAGAAATCTGCTGTTCTTACACTTAAACTAATTTTTTTAGGGCTATCTCCGACTACGCCCAGGCCGCTTCCAAAAAAACCGAGATGAAGGAATTTGAAGACTTGGTTTTTCTTAACGGGACAATCGGGAGCATAGTTGACACTTCCTGGGGTCCCATAAAGTTGGGCCTTTATTATAAGTACCTTACGCGATGGCTAAAGTTCTTCCCCTTATCGCAGCTACTTTTTATAAGCGGGGAACGATTAATATTAGATCCCGCGATCGAACTTAAAAGAGTCCAAGACTTTTTAGGATTGAAGCGGGTGGTTACGGAAAAACATTTTTATTTCAATAGTACAAAAGGGTTCCCGTGTTTGTTTAAGAGCGAGGGGCACAGCGCCCCCCATTGCCTAGGTAAGACAAAGGGTAGGAGTCACCCTTATGTGGATCCGATGGTTCTGCAAAGATTAAGGGATTTTTACAGGCCTTTTAATATGAGGTTTTATCAGATGACTGGAATTAATTTTGGGTGGGCTTGATTATAGTTTTTCGTTAAATAACTGCCGCCATCTACTGGATAATTTATTTAGGTAATTGCGCTTCTATTGGAATGAAATTAATTGATTCAGCCGATACTAGGTGTAAATCCATAATTATAGTATTATGGGATACAGTAAAACAAAGTTCAACTTGTAAATTTCCACTATATTAACAAGAAACTGACATTTTTCGCTGTAGCATCGTCAGATGACGATGATTTAATAAAAGGTGAAAATAAAAGGGGGGGTGTAATAAAATAAAATTATTGAAGATGTAAATAAAACAGGGGAAGGGTTACAATAGCGGGAAAATCCAACAGAGGTTTTAAAAATTAAATTAGGTACAATATAGGTAATTTACAAAATCTTAAGTATATGGTCAACAGAATAAATTTAACAAAGGTGAATTATTTAAATCTAATTGATCATTAAGTAACAGGTCCATATTTTAAAGTTTATTTATTTCCATAAATTCTAACAAATTTAGTTTTAAGCCTTTGTTTTCTGTTTGTAAGATTTTAAAGGAAAATAATAGATACGTTTTCTCCGTTTTCCATAAACCATCTCATACTGATGCTGTCACACAACTCTTCGTGCCACCCTATACAACACAAATTAGCTTCTTTTCACAGTATGATCCATAGACTATAGTAATTCTGCTCCCTCTAAATAAAATCAACTTTCTGAAAGAACTAAACATTATTATACAAATTGCAGCTAATAACGGATATAACTCAAATCTAATTGACCAAATCCTCAAAAAGAAAACTTGCAAAATTGGCTATTGACTTAGTTTTTCTAGAAGCAAAACCTCTGACCAATTTAAACTTGTCACGTTCTTTGGACAACCTAGCAAAGTGATTGGCAATTTTCTGAACAAACTTGATATAAAATTGTGTTACAAAACTAATAACTCTTGAAGTAAATTTATCAAAAACAATAAAACTAAAAGCGATAAAAACAAAAAATCAGGCGTCTATAAATTAAAATGCAAAGATTGTCCTAAAACATACATTGGCCAAACGGGTAGACATTTTAACAAAAGAATACAGGAGCATTGTAACAGTTTTCTAAAAAACAAAACAGACTCAAACTATGCTAACCATTTACTTAATAATCAACATAACTTCGATCCTTCCTTTAAAATCATACATAAAGAAAACAAAGGCTTAAAACTAAATTTGTTAGAATCTATGGAAATAAATAAACTTAAAAATATGGACCTGTTACTTAATGATTAATTAGATTTAAAGAATCCACCTTTGTTAAATTTATTCTGTTGACCATATACTTAAGATTTTAAATTACCCTTATTCAAATTTATTAAATCATTGTCATCTGACGAAGCTACAGTGTTAGCGACACATGTCAGTTTCTTGTTAATATAGTGGCAATTTACAAGTTCAACTTTGTTCTATTTGAATTGTTGGTATTAAAAAATTATATTGCCTAAAATTATAGCAATACGTATTTTACTCATGAGTAGCAAGTTTTTACAAATTTACAAAGTTCTATGGATATTTCCATACTCATAGGTTGTTATCTTTAGAACAGGGATATAATACTTATTCACAATGAAAACTTAATGTTATGAAAGCCCAATTTTTACACCAAACCAAATTTTATAACGCGTTGAACTAATATTTTTTTTCAAAATGACTAGAACCAAACTACTAGATACAAAGAATTCAAAGCTTTAATATACACTGCATACAGTTTACCTTAGGCTAGTTTAGTCTTAAGTTTCATTGTTTTAAGATCAAATGAAAACACATTTTAGTGTAGAGTTGTGAGTGAAAGTTGTTAACATACACGTCTACAATTTTTTTATAACCATGTTTTTAGGAGGTAGGTTTTTGTATATTTAAAAAATTCTATAAAATAGCTATTGATTTTGAATAATTAAAGAGTAGACGTAAATAGCGTCTCATATAACGAAAAGGGCCGTTACACAAGGACATTTTTGAATCCCTGTGAAGTAAGGATGTTTTTTAAATATTGGCATCAGCCTGGAAAACTTAATAATAATCTATAGTAATTTTTTGTCTAAAATTTTTATTTTGTTCTCTGGTCCCAAAAGGCTTTTACGATGACTTGCAAGACCATTAGATTGTGTTCATTCTATTTGATAAGGGCTGTTTGTCTTATTATTGTTATCCAACTTAAAACTAATTGTAGATTATTTATTATTTTAATACTAAGTATTAGGTTTTTAAATCTTAACAATATTTGTTAACACATTTTATGGTGTTTTAATAGTGGGTGGTTATAGAACTTATAGAACACGGTTGGTTTTATACTAATAATATTGACTTATGCTCAAAGGTATAATCAGAATATACCGGAAGATTATTTACTCAAAATACAACCTAAATTATTATTTAAATAAAAATGCATAATTTTAGCATAGTTTGCTCATTGTTTTAAGTATTAAAACAAATATATGCCCATGTACTTACTTATTAAATTCGTTATCCATATTATTAGTTCTGTAATAATCAAGTATTTTCCATAGGGTTCCACAGTACTGACTTGTAATAACCAACTGGTAAAATAAATAAAACGAATTACTAACAAAATGAAAGTAATTTATTTAAACGAAAAGTTTAAAATGATGTGTATAAAACTATATAACAATTTAGGCTGGTATTCGTCCCCTTTTTGAATAAAATGGCGAATACTATTAGCTACGTATATGGTAAATGGACATCACAAAATTTGTAAAAAGAAACATCATCAATACACAGAGCGTAAATGTTTGAACTGGTGCTGCTAAAATTCTTTTTATCTAATATATTCTTCTCACTAAAAGATGTATTTGTTTCAAAATTACATAAAAATCATACAAATATGCCTAGATATATCCTTTGGCCAAATTTGTATCTGTCAGTATATTAGGATATCCTGGTGTGAATGATATGGAATACCAAGTACAGGGTTATCCAACCAAGACTAGACAAGACGATTTTTTGACTTTTCCTGTACTTTTATAAAAAAAACTGAAATAGCCATCTTAAGTCATTTTCTCCCGCGAATTCGAATATCTTCAGCAAAAAACAATTGAACATCAAACAAAAGTACTAGAGGTCACTTTGATATTTTTTTAAATGGAACACCCTGTATATTTTTACATTTTTAAATTCCACATAAAATTATAATTATTTTTTATTAAATGCACTATTAGTCTATACTTCATAGTTTCCGAGATATTGACTCTCGAAAAGTGACATTTTTGAACTTTGACAGCTTATAACTTTCTAACAGTACGTCTTAGAGCAAAACGGCTTACATGTCCCTATCTTTAAATTTTATTATCTTCGCAAAAAAATCAACTTCCGGTTAAACCGGATGTAACTCGAAAGAAGGAAATATAGTTGTTTCGGTTTAACTGGAAGTTGATTTTTTTGGGAAGATAATAAAAATTGAAGATAGGGACATGTAAGCCGTTTTGCTCTAAGACGTACTGTTAGAAAGTTATAAGCTGTCAAAGTTCAAAAATGTCACTTTTCGAGAGTCAATATCTCGGAAACTATGAAGTATAGACTAATAGTGCATTTAATAAAAAATAATTATAATTTTATGTGGAATTTAAAAATGTAAAAATATACAGGGTGTTCCATTTAAAAAAATATCAAAGTGACCCCTAGTACTTTTGTTTGATGTTCAATTGTTTTTTGCTGAAGATATTCGAATTCGCGGGAGAAAATGACTTAAGATGGCTATTTCAGTTTTTTTATAAAAGTACAGGAAAAGTCAAAAAATCGCCTTGTCCAGTCTTGGTTGGATAACCCTGTACCTACAGATTCGGCAAGCTTTTGAGTTTGTTAAAAAAACATTTTTTTTTACAATGCAATCAACCAAAAGATTGACTGCCCGACCTGTATATTGACTACCATGTATACACTTACCAAATAAATAGGTTATAATCGGGTTCAAGTTTGGATGTATTAGTGGGAGACCAAATCAAATAATCAGGATTTGTGATGAGGGGTTCCTCAGCACAATCTCTAGGCATGTTAGCCCTTAACCCATTCACAATATTTAAGATATGTTCGGCCTCTTTTGGAACAGAACTTCCTGGTTCTGGAGTAGTTGTATATTTTTCAGAAGTCCCACTTTTATGTTGTTCATTTTCTTCTACTTCCACTGGGCATGATTGTTTTAGTTTTTTACACACCATTTCACAATTATCAGATTCTTCTAATCCTCTCTTTGGTTTAATCTTTTTAGTACCCTGTGTAGTTTTAGATTGAATTTGTTCATATCTTACAAGTTTGTATCCTAGGGTCACTAACTTTTTGTACACTCTGTATTTATTTAAATTAACATTTGGTATATTTAAAATCAGTTCATATGCCTTCTCTATACTGAGTGAAGTACCAATAAAAGTTACTTCCAGTCTATTCTAAAACAAACAAAAATATTCAGGGGATTACTTCAACAAATTAATAGTTAACTTACAGTTTCCAGTAAATACAACATTTCCTCTGGATGTAAAAACACTCCCTCTTTATTCTGATATCCAAAATATTTAAGGAGATTTTTTACAACCTTGGTAACTTTAGCAACATTCTTAGTGTCAAGCCAAACAGCTTGAGCTCGACTACATCTAGAAAAAAACACTATATCTTAAAGGATATATTAACCAACCAAGTTTTATATTACCGTTTCTCTACTCGCTGATGCTCTAAAATAGATGAAAATTGATCTTGGTGTTCTTTTACAAGAGCCGTTTCTTCATTATTTTTGGCGGCAAAGAAAAGTTTACGTGAAGGCAAGGAAACTTTCATTAGGGGATGTCTATGATTGTCTATACATTTCTTAGCTCTAAAAGTGTTATTTTAAATTTTAACATAGGTATTAACATATTTTTCAAGCTTGATAAAAAATACTTACAGAACTTTTAGGGCCATGTCTTTATTAGTTTTATCACTTTCTTCGTTTGAAGCCATGAAATGAATCAGACTGCGTGTTTTCAAGTCGATTAAAGTTTGGGCTAGGCCCTATATAACGTGTTGTACTGTTACTGTACTTAAGGAATGAGTGGAAACCAAAGAAAATACGGGAATCTAAAACATTATTTCGTTTTGTTTACTTTCTTGAACCTTCAAATTTTAGGTTATGTCATGATTGTCAGCACAAAGCGTTCTGTTCTGTTCGAAAATTGCAATGGTTTCTAGCACCTTCAGCCGATTTTCCTTCTCCAATATTCATGAAAGCGATCATTTTTTAACCGAGGATTTCCCTAGTATAAAAAACATTATGATTTGTCTTCATAGGACGTTTTTGAATAATATGAAAATGTATCGCAAAGAAAGACTAGTGCCCGTATCCACCAAAGCAAAAAATCACCAATTAAGTTTTAATCATGATTAGCTGGTTAATTTGCTATCCACCAAATATGTAATTCTCCGATTAGTCTTTAATCGTAAATTAAATTTAATTGTCAAAATTTGGCCGATTAGGAAGGCAATTGCGTGATTTTAAAAAAATGTTAGGTTATGGTATTTGTCAAAAGCACATATTTTCTTTATCATAAGCATTGTTTTGAAAGAAATTAGTTTTTAAATATGGAATTGGAAGACCTCATCTATGACGATGATCTGGATGTGCTAGACATTATTCACTATGACTTTCCAAGGGCTCAAATTGAGAGGACTGAATATTTCCATAACATGGACGACCTTAGTTTTTTTCGTCGTTTCCGACTGACCAAACCTACCGTTGAGCGACTATTGGAAGAAATTGAAGACCAATTGAGCTACAATAATCATGTGTACGTACTTTTCAAACTTTACATCTATCTAATATTATTTATGTGTGAAATATTAATGTTATTTATTACTATTAGAAATAATCCTGTAAGCCCTATGAATCAGCTGCTGCTCACATTGCGATTTTATGCTTCCAATGGACATCAACTGGCGATAGGTGATTTTATGGGGTGTGCCCAAAGCACAACATCCCGAATTATTAGTAAAGTAAGCAGAGCCATTGCTGGTCTACGGCCAATATATGTAAAGATGCCAGAGACTAACGTAGAAAAACTAAGAACTCAAGAAGAGTTCTATACAGTGGCACGTTTTCCAAGAGTGATGGGTGTCATTGACTGCACACATGTCAGAATTCAGTCTCCAGGTAAATGACTAATATACTCGTGTTTACACCCCTCTCAACTTGGGATTCCTGACACTTCTCTTCAAGGCTAGTACGTCTATGAAAAGATTGCATTTTTTGCACTTTCTTACATTATTATTCTTAAATTATAGGTGGTGAAGATGCTGAAGTGTATCGCAATAGAAAAGGATACTTTTCGATTAACACCCAGTTAGTGGGAAATGCCAATTTAGAAATTTTGGATGTAGTGGGGAGATGGCCAGGCTCAGTGCACGATTCTACAATTTTCAACAATTCCAACATAATGGGCAGATTTGACAATGGAGAATTTAGAGAAGGTCTTTTACTAGGTATAAATATATTTTTCTTTGTCACAACATTCATGAAAAAAAAACAGTTTAGGCACACAACTTCAATTAAAATTTTAATAACAATATCTTCTACGCTTCTTTTTCTTTGAGAACATAATGTGTCCATATTATATATTTTTAGGCGACAGCGGTTATGGACTTAGAAGATTTTTATTAACACCCTTACTAAATCCAAGAACAAGAGGAGAACTTATTTATAATGAATCACACATCAGAACTAGAAACATCATAGAACGGATTAATGGTATAATAAAGCGCAGATTCCCAGTTTTAGCTTACGGAATTAGGTGCAGTGTGGAAAATATAATGGCAATAATTGTTGCCACTAGTGTTCTGCATAATATTGCCAGAAGAATGGGAGAAGATATGCCACCACTTCCTGAGGGGATAGATGAACATGAGCTTGAATACCTAATTGATCAAGGAAATATTCCTATTATGCCAGTTGCAGATGACCACATTTTGTTTAATTATAGACAGCAGATTATTAATCAGTATTTTGATAATTTACGCCCAGTTTAGTGTTTTAAATAAGTAGGAAAAGCTAATAATTATGTATTTATTAAAAAAAAAAAAAAATATAAATACTAAAATAATGTGTCTAACTTCATACAAATAATTTATAGTAATTGATTGTACGAAAGTGTAAAAGGGCCACATACTACTTTTTTTTCGTAAAATCCTAAATTTATACTATTTTTACATTATGGAAAAAAATGTGCATTTACAGAAATTTTGTAAAAAGTGTGAATAAATGCAATTAAAAAATTGTTGTATGTGGCCCTTCTAGGCTTTCGTAGGATTGTCCTATTTGTAACCAATTTTTAGGCATTTGGATATACAAATAATAAATAAAATAAATATTTTCAAAAATGTTTTTTATTTCTATAACCCCAATTTAAACATAAGAATCGGTAGTAATATTTTAATTTTTTATACAAGTATAAAAAAATACCTAATTACACATCTAAAAAACAAAAAATAAATACCTTTCTAAAGAATAAAGAGTCAAAATCTTATTTTAATCTAAGCTGCTAATCAGGAACAAAATATCACAAAAACAATTTAACATATTGTATCCATCAGTAAGGAACAGCAACTATTACAAAAAATAAGAACAATGTAACTAACAATAAGTAAACTAGTCATACATTCAGGAACATTATGATTAAAACAACAAACAGCTACATTTTAGGAACAAATTATTTTTTTTCATTAATAACCTTAGCCGTTAATAGTTCCAATTCCAGTTGGTGCTTTCTCTTTTGAAATATTAGGTCTTGGTTGGCTAGTTCTATCTGCTTTTCTAATAACACTTTGCGTTGATCCAACAGTTGATCGTATTTTTTAGCTACATGGGAAGATGCCAAAATTTGGATTCCCGGCCTTCTTATGGTTGCCTAAAAAGAAGATTTGTAAAAACTAATGTTTTTGCTAAATACATGACTAATTACTGGCATTTGTCGTCTCCCTTGAGTTTTTTTTCTAATTCCTCCATTTGAATCAGCATGTTTATGAATCTGAAATTAATACAACCTGTAGCTATATAATAATTTATGAGTAGCTATCATTGACATTCTAATGTTATTGGACTCTGTCCTATGAGTGAGCAAAACAACGGCGTTCTTTATCCAAATATTAATGAACAGACCTCAATTTTTTCCAATTTTTCTCTTTTAAAACAGTTTTTATGAATAAAGGAAAGATAAACAAAAATGACGTCAACAAATGGCTATAAATTTGACTATAGGTCTGCCCTAGTTTTAGTAAAACATAGTAGTAACTTAAGTTACTAGGTTTAAGATATTTATTGCACTCATCATTGAAAATTACCTCTCTAGTATAAATAATTTTGTAGCCTTCTCTATGTAATAGCAAATGAAATAATTACTAGAAATAATTTTGAGCCCCGACTTTAAAAATGCAATAAAACTTCAAAACCTAGTAACTCAAGTTACTACTAGGTTTTATTAAAAGTGTGGCAGAGAGACAGTATAAACTTTTAGTAATGATTTGAAAAAAATATACATAAAAAATGAAATAAGCAATAAAAAAAATTAATTGAAAGTGACAAATAAGACCTTTAAGTACTGCATTTTTTAAAGTACTAAAAATGAAGACCAGCTCTGTCAAAGGTATATAGTTTGATCTAGTTTTTGCTAACTTACAATAAATAAAGAAATAAAATTCTTACCATGGCATTGTTACATTCTTTTTCTTTTTGCTTCTTAACTGCTTCATCCTAAAAAATATTACAAAAAAATAAAATAAATGGCTATACAAAAACTTTATTAAATTGTACTTACCTCTGCTCTGCTTTCCAGTAAATATGAATCCTTGTGCATCTGTGAATATGAAGATGATAAAAGTGATGTTGAAGATGAACCTTTGCCAATATCCAAATCACTAGATACTTTACAACCTACTTCTTTTTGTAGTTCTTCCTAAAAAAACAATATTTGCAGATGTAATGAGGCAGCATTTAAAGTATGAGTATTACCGTAGGCTCCACTTCCACAATTTCAATGTTCTCCTGTCCAACATGATTATTGATATGTTGATCCTAGAATGAAAAGATTCTTGCCATCAACAAAAGTTATGCAAAAAATTAATTTAAAAACATTCATACAATTTTGTGTATATTTATTAAAATTCTTACATTGTAATAAGTATATTTTTCTTAACTAACATTCTCCTCTGTTTTTCCTGTCATCATTATATTATCTACTCACCTTTAAAGTACTTCTACGACTATTCTTAACAAACCAATATTCATCTTTTTGTGGTTCTTCTATTTGTTTAATTGTTGGATTATCTGCATCAGAATCAAACATACTAAAGTTCCCTATGACTGTTTTTGGATTCATGATTTGAAGTAAAATGTCATCTGCAGCATCTATTTCAATTTTTACTTCTGGGCCACCGCCTGTTTTACGTTGCTCCTGCTTATTTTTTGCGACCGCCTTTTTAACCTCTCGCTTCCTATTTTCATAAAGGCGCTTAAGGCAATCTTTATCCCTAAATATTCCTGTGCTTGATACACAGTTAAAATCTTTCTCTATATTTTGCCATGATTTTTCTTTTAATGTCACTGAACTTTTATCAGTTCCTTTATTTTCCAGTTGATTTGCATAGTGATCCTTAATTATTGAAAACAACTCTAATTTTTCCCTGACAGTAAAATTAGGTTGCCTTTTTCTCTTTTCTTTTTGTAGGAGATCCTCTACTTCGTCGGACATTCTTTATTAGAATAAAGCAAACTCTAAAAATGAATTTTAATACTTTAGCCAAAGGTATAAGCATATAAAAAGAGAGCTCCAATATTTTGTTTAGAATTGATTTCTCAGTAGGGCAGTAAAAAAGCAATCACATTCAAATAGCATTGGAGTATCCAAGACTTTTCAAAACCAGGAGTCTTCTTAACTATATCTATTTAAACCGATTTTACTTACTTGTAGAAAGATAGAAACACCAAAACCTGTTCAAATATTTCAAACACAATACAATAACCAACAAATCACAAAATTTTGAACGCCAACGTTCCCAACCTAAAATTTAGGAATCGAAAAACTCTGCATTTAAGTTGTACACCCTGCGAATATTCCGCTGTTGTCAGATTGTTGACCGTGATTAGGTAAGTTGCCGAAAAAAAATGTTGGTGGATACCAAATTAAAGTTAATTCTGGTTAACGTTAATAGACAATTAGTTAATCACAATTAGAGTGTAAATTGGTGGATACGGGCATAGGTTTAACACAACTGGATTAATACGCCACCTTTATATTTTAAAGAAGAAATTTTCACATTAACCTGACTTTTTCAGAACGTGATCTTTTTAAAGTTTTCTCGTGTTATTCGACGGAAAAATCTACTTAAAATTGGCTCGTCTCACTTAAATTATGGAGCATTCTGTCTTAAAACCTTCGAAGAAGAAGCAGTTTGGTAAAAACAATTCACTAACTAGCGTGGAAAGTTTAAAAACTCCTAAAATCCGCCGCAAATCGCTAGGTACTGTGTTGCCCACTGCGAAAGTCAGCAAGAAATCTTTAGATTTAAATAGAAGACAGTCTCTAGATTCAGTACATATTGCAAAAAAAACTAAAAAGCAAAAAAGAGAAAGTTCATCTGCTAATACTAAATCTAAAAGCAACGAAAACCTAGAGGTGGGAAAGTATGTAAGGCCTCCCACAGAAGATTTACCTACTGAAACGCTTAAAAGGCGTTTAAAAGTTACCAAACATAATGAGAAGGAAAATGAAATTCAGGTCAATCGGACTCCTTTAGTATTGGCTCCAATCCCACCTAAAAAGAAATTAAATTCTTTCTCAAAGGGATCAAAAAATGTTAAAAAAACACAGAATGAACCCAATCCAAAATCGCAAGATGTCAACAACTTTGAAAATAAAGAGAGCATTGAAGTACTTGAAAAGAAGTTCGATATTAAATCCCAAGATGTTGAAAATGCAGTAAAAGGTGTAATTAAATTTGCATCCAACAATCCACACCTTCAAAACCAGCTTTTCAACGAAGAAATACCATTATTTCTTCAAGTGAACTCATTTAAAATTCCCAAAACCAAGGGCCCCGTAAAGCAGTTGCACAGGGTACCACTGTCACACTCAATATTACCATCAGATGCTGATATTTGCCTAATAGTTCCTGATGTAAAAGGTATAAAGAATGACGAACATGAAAAACATTTAGAACATTACGAGTCATTATTAAGTTCGAAGGATGTTACAGGAATTAAAAAAATTATGACATTTCACGAATTTAGGACCGAGTATGATACCTTTGAATTAAAAAACAGATTGGTAGACCTATATGATGTCTTTCTAGTAGATGGTAAAATAAGCGGTAAGGTAGTAAATAAATGTGGAAGTATTTTTTACAATAAAAGAAAGGTCCCAATTGCAGTTAAACTATTTCTTCCTAAATTAAAGTCACACATTGACAAAGCATTGAAAAAATCATTTTTCCATTTAAATGTAAAAAGTGACAGTCACAGTGTGCAGATTGGACATAGTAAAAATAATACTGACGATTTAGTAGAGAATGTGTTCAGCGTAGTTGAATTTTTGGAGAATCACTTTCCAGGGAAAATGGATAATATCCGGAGTTTAAATGTTTATGCACACAGAGGATCTAGTATACCTGTATACATTTCGTTAAGTAAGTGTTTTAATTATTTCTTGTTTATTAAGTATCCATTTTTACAAGTTTGTATTTTATTTTTTCAGAGAATCCCAACGAAATCAAGGTGCCAACCTTATCAAACAAAAAGCCTAAAGCTTACAAATCCTTCAGCGGTGAGCTAACCACCCAGTACAACGCTAATGTTGTAGTTAGACCTGGTGGCCAAGTGGTTGTTAGAAGGAAAAAAACGTATGCCCAACAAAGTGACCCAAATCATGACCACAATATTACAGATGCTGAAATCCTAAGGGAGAATAAAAAAGTTGATCAAGTGGAAGAACAGAATGGTAGGTACTTTGTTTATTGTGCTATATGATGTACCTACCTAAGTAATTCTATATTATACAATTATTACAAAAATATTATACAAAATAAACCTTTCTTTTTAGGCGATAATAGTAAAAAAACTGGTAAAAAGAGGAAGTTGCCTGAATCAGTAAAAAATCAACCAGAAAATCCATTGCCAAGTGGACCAAAGAAAATAAAAAACGAGAAACAAGCAAACAAATTGGTAGTTAAAGGTATAATTCATAGTTCAGAACACATTAATGAGAGAACAGGTAAAAAGAACACTAGGGTTGCAGGAAATTTAAATCCGAAGAAAAGTAACACTCATGAGAATATACAAAAGGCTGCCAAGAGAAATAAAGGAGATGGGGCTAAAGCAAATAAGGTTGAAAGCAGAGCTGACCAGAAAATTATTAAAAATAAGTTTAAAAAGAAATATGGTAAATAATGCCTTCTGGTTAAGATTTGTATTTTGATGTTTATTTTTTTTAATAGACCCTTTTTTGTACAACTGTATCAATGTTTCATTTCCTGAACATTACACATAAAAACAAGACGCTCGTCATTATTTTAAACTGTATATTTAACTTAAGTTTACACAGTTTTATCAGGTTGAAACAATAATTTCTTACCTAATAATAGCGTACATTTTACAATGTTTCGAGTAAATACATATATATAGATAATAAATAGATACAAGTTTTATCCCCCAACTAAATAGCTACAGTGTAAAAAAATAAAAATATTACATAGAGATTAGTTAACATTTTGAGAGATTCACTAAAATCACAAGAGTTATTTCTTTAAGAAATGCTACAAATATACAAGGACACTTAATAAAGGGACTTGAAAATTAATTCTCGCTGATATAGCGCGACCAGGACCCACAAGAGTTGTCAGTACAAAGGTCCTGGTCCCGTATCTTTAAAAGGAAACATTTTGTTTCAATTTAACGAAACTGACATAACTATTAAATGTCTTTGTATACTTATATTTCAACTAATCGGATTAGAAACTATGTATATACAGACCGTTTGTGAACGTTAGGCATCTCACAGTACCTTTTCTAAAATTCGAAAAGCAAGGATTATAAGTAGGGGTTTTATACAAAAATAAAATCAGATCTTTTACTTGGGTAAATCAAAGTTAGAACAAAAAATGTAAAGGTAATATAAATATATAAAATAATAGTACATGGAATGTATTTTTTTTTTGAGTATTCGAAAGTCTTCCTAAAAATTTAGAATAGTTGCACATAGCCCTACTTAAATGGAATGAATGGACCAACATTTGTTTGGCTAATCTTAACTAGAGAAAAATAAACTTAATCGAAGGGTCTTGAAAATAAGAAGGTAAATCTTTTTTTGATATATTTGGCGTAATTAAACCATTACATAATAAATGTTATGCACGAAAACGAGCCCTATATAGTCTTATAATTTGACACATTTGGCGTTGAATAATCATTTTTTTCTAATTTGGTATCGTAACAAGTCTATTACGATACGCATTTGCGTATCGTAATGAAGCTATTTCGATACGCGTTTTTTCTTTATTTGATGTTGGTAACATTTAAATATTTTATTTCATTGATTTGCGCGGCCTTTGTGATTTACGAGAAAACCCATTTTTCGCAGAGGAAAAATAGCTTGATAACTTACTTTTTTATTCTGTGTGGATAACAGTCATGTATGTTGGTGGCATAAATCTATAAATCAATCTTTTGTAGATGCTTCAAGCTATCATTTTCTGCCAAATCCTATCCAAAATTTAATCTACTAACCTTCCAATGTCGATTTTAACTTCAACTTTATTTGAATTTTCCATCTTCCCTATACTAAATTGCAATGCCGTGACGTAAAATCACGTCTTTTGAAATTGGAAAAAAAGTAGCAAAATCGCCCGAATTTCCGAACGCTCTGTATATGTACCGAATGTACAAGTATTACCAACATAAAATTTAGACATAAAAATTTACAAAATTTAAAGGATTTATTTTCTTTTTAAATATGTGTTTTTTATTAAAAAAACTACAAATTAGAAAAAATAGTATAACGTACGTGTTATATAAAGCAGTTTTAAGCACTTGTCCCGTTATAAAACTCGCCGCAAGCGGCTCGCTTTTTAACATGGACGCGTGCTATAAAATGATGCTTTATAAAACGTGTACGTTAATATACTATTAAAGACTGTAGAGTGGACTACGTTTATACTAAAAAAACAATTGAAAAAGTGAGCTCTTCATTTAAATAACTAATTTTAAAGACTTACCTTCTTTTGTAAACCCTTTCTGTATAAAAGCTACTAACTATATATCATTTAGGTGTTTTGAACGACAGAGCAAGATCTCTACATCTCATTCTCTTTGTCATAACAAGCAGACAGGATGAAAATGCAAAATAAATGAAAAATAAAAAATCAACTGGTATTGATGGCATACCAACAAAGGTTTTAAAGAATGTACGCGAGGAGATCAACATCTAATAAATAGTACCTTTATCACTGGAACATTCCCATCCACATTAAAACTAGCCACTGTAATACCAATCTTTAAAAAGGGCAATGAATGTGACATTGACAACTACAGGCCAATATCCCTGCTCAGTGTTTTTTCGAAAATCTTCGAACGTATACTGTACGACAGACTTATGAATTTTCTTGGCCGATTTAAAGTGATCAGTAACGATCCAACGTATACAATGTATACATCAAGAACTAGAATCAAAAGGTAGGAATGTTATTTGATTTATCACGGGCCTTTGATACTTTGAACCTAAATTTTGTCGACCAGAAACTCTATGCTGTCGGAATAAGGGGAAATGCACTGTCCTTAATAATGTAATTTCTAACCGAAAGAAGGCTGTTAGTCAAAATCGGAAATCATACCTCCTTAGAATATGTACTAAAAACATCGGAGCTGCCCAAGGATCTGTCCTCGCACCCCTCAGATTCATATTATTTGTAAACGATCTATCAGTCTATCACTGCCGGATTTACCATCAAATTTGCCGACGATACCACGGTTGCCATATCAGCACTAGATGACCCAGAAGCACACAGGAAAATACAAGAAAAAACGAACAGATGGTGTTTTTCGAATTCTAATCTCAGCTATAATATTTTACTGTGGGGAGCAATAAACATAAACCGAGTATTTGAAGCACATAAACGTCTAATAAGGCTCATTTTTGGACAAAAATATGCAGAGAAATATACAAAAAACACAAAATCCTCACAGTCACTTCAATATTCATCCTTAAGTGCTCCACATATGTATACAAGAACAAGAACGAATTCCAAGAAAACAGAAACAATCACAACTATCCTACAAGAAACGTAAATGGTCTTATAGTCCCTTTTTAATACACTACCAAAAGAAATCAAATAATTCATATCAAGAGGTATATTTGAAAGAAAACTAAAGGACTTTCTAATAAAAAATGCATTTGACACACTAAAAGACTTCTTGAACGCCTAATCGATGTCATATTTGCGTAAAAGGTTTTGCCTTCTAGATTTTCTCTTACATTTAATGCTAGTAGTCTGAAATTTAAGGTAAAACTGCCTCCTAAGTTAGTTAATTTTATAGTTTTATATGAATAACCTCAAATCGTAATTATGATCCTTAGTAGAATAAATTTAATATGAATTTGAAAGGTCCACCACGTTCTTCGCAATCCACAATGAATGAGCTTAAATTGACTCAATTTGTAACTATTGAAAATTTACCCAGTACCTACCATAATGACGGCTTCAAGAACAGCTATTGCATGGCATGGCAGCTAATCAAAAATTTAACTTTACAGTCCGAACAGTGGGTATATTAGTCCGCAAACCGTGGCAACATCTACCTCCTAGCGGTAGAAAGTGAAAATAAGAACATGAAATGACAATTTTCAAATTAGAATGATGCGTTCGTAGATATGTCGTATGATAGAATGTCCTCTATGGACAGCGCGTTGTAGTCTGGACGCAAAAGTACGTTTATGAATGAGATGTGCGGTCTGTCTTTGCTCGATCGTCGCTGGAACTAACTTCTCGACTTTATTATTTTAAAAATATGTACACCTAAAAGTTGAAATAAATACCGATACCCGAAAAAGTCGTATGTTTAAACACTACGTACTTTCCATTTGCTTCTTTTAAATAGCAATGCGAAGTAAATATATTGGCTTAGCCAAGTTGTTAAAATAATCTCTTAAATTTTTAAAAGAAACGCTAAACTTAGCCGTTAACTTTGCTTTGCTGTTTAAAAGTAACTAATAGGAACTCGCCTAATATCGGGAGAAATGGCAATATGACCATAATATCCATGTCGATTAGGCCGCCATTTTTAGAAATAGCGGCTATACAACACATCACTTCTAAGCACTTATAAGAGATGTATATAGACATGTTATAGCTGTATTTTTGGATTTTAAGCGGGCATTCGAAACAATTGACAGGGCTAGATGATTGAGTAAATTGTATCCGTATGGTATTCGCGGAAACGTTTCAAAAACATATTCAAATAAAAAAATAAATAAAATAGGAGTTCCTCAAGGAAGTATACTAGGTCCAATATTATTTATTTTATACATCAACAATATGCCTTTAGTTTTAAAGATGTGTAAGTTACAAATGTTTTCTGATGACACCTTAATTTACAATAATGTTTTAAATATTTTTGATGGTCTAATTACTCTAAATTCTGTGATAAATATATTATTAAATTGGCTAAAGTAAGTAAATTAAAATTAAATATTTCAAGAACTAAATGTAATGGTTATGGGTAATAATTTAAATTGTCAAAACATAAATGTTGTAATTGATGGTGAAAAATTGGAATTAGTAAACACTTTTAAATATTTAGGGATAATCATTGATTCAAAATTAACAAATTTTAATTATTTTCAAAGTATCATATCGGCGATTGCCGGAAAAGTAGGTTATTTTAAAAGAATCGCTAATTTAAGTTTGTTTTCTAAAAAAACTGTATTTAATACTATTATAATACCCAATGATCTGCTAGCAGATCATTGATATTACCACATTTTCTTTATATTGTGCTAGTGAGGAAATATTTGATAAATTACAAATTTTACAAAATAACCCAGGTAGCAGAATGACGTCTTTATGACGTCGAATATTGGGGATTTTTAGTCACTTGACGTCTTTTGGTCGCAAGATGACGTCAAAATAACGTAGTTTTTAACACGTGTATTATACGTCATAATTTTACGTAATAAAAACGTCCATTTTTAGTCAATTTATTGAATTATACGTATCATTAAAAAGTATCTAAGAGACCAAGTTTTTTGAAAATATAGTGGGACAGACTTTTAAATAAGTAAAACGCCTGAGAATAGCTTTTTCTTATAGTTAAAGGCACGTACGTATCATAAAACTTTTAAAATATTACCATTCCAAATGAACCATTCATGTATGTGAAATTTGCAAAAGCGAAAACCTATTTTGTCATTAAAAGTCTGCGAATATCAAATTTAAATTACCCGCGCTCCGTTTTATGACATTGGCAGTCTGACAGAACGCAGAACGCATTGGTATTCTGTTGTTGGCGCTAGCAGTCAGGCAGTCGACAGTTCGGCAAAAGTGAAAGTGAAAAGTTTATGGTGATTTTGATTTAGTTTCTATCATGGTTTCTATATATTTTGTGTTATAAACGAATATAAATGTACCAGATTATCGAGTTCGGGTTTGTTCGGCAATTGACGGCGGGGGAGTAGCCGTTGTGCCCTCAAACTGGGTGACGCCCCGAAAAAAAGAAGTATTTTGGCCGCCATTAAAGGATTCCTTAGCATTTTTCCAATTCTGCGTATACATGAAAGTTGTAATAGTTAATTTATTGTCATTAAAAGGATTTTTTACATAAAATATTTATATGTATTTTTTTTACCCCTATTATGTATTATTTTAGGAAGTTTTTAGTAAATGTTCGTTTTTCGTAAATTATGACGTTTATTGACGTTTTCTACACCTAAAAAGACGTCCTAAGATGACGTATTTTTTACGTCAAAAAAGACGTTATTGGTCTGTGACTTAAGCACGTCTTTTTAACGTTTCATTTACGTAATTTATGACGTCGCTGATGATCAATAATCGACGTCTTAAATACGTCACCTTGCTATCTGGGAAGGCAATGCGGATTATTTTAAATTGTGACAAATATACAAAAATAAATTTTATGTTAAAAAATTTAGATTGGTTGAATGTCAGAAATTTAATTTTTTATTTAGTAGGTATGTATCTTCATACATAAAATTAAAAATAATTTATTGCCTGATTGTTTAAATAAAATTTTTTTGTTCTTTTGATCATGACCATCATAATTATTATAAAACAAGAACTACTCAAAATTTTTATGTGGATAGAGTGTCTAAAACATTAGTTTATAAGTCTATTTTTCATGAAGGTTTGATAGAATATAATAATTTTGAGAATTCTATTAAATCTCAAATATCATTAAAACTATTTAGGAAAACATTAAAATTACATTTAATTAAAAAACAAAATGATACGTAATATTTGATACAATTTACGAAATGTTTAACTTTTCTGTCTGTTTTTGTTAAGAGAAGGTTGCGTTTAAAAATTTAAAAATGAATATATAAAAATGTTTTAAAATGTATTAAAAAATATTTAATTGTAGCTCCTTGCTAAATAGAACATGTTACTACTACTACAACCAAATGCGTCTACCTTTACGTCCTATGCCGTAGATGTTACTGTAAACCCAAAAAAAATTAAAAATTATGGGTGTTTTAAACTGACACCCCATCTAATATTTAAATATAACTGGAACCTGTGGAATATAAATTTCTATAATTGTTTTCAAATACATTTAACTGTCTGTCGAGAAGCTAGTCGCTCACCTATTTCATTAATTTAAGAAACATATTGTCCAATAATTTTTTTAAGCATTATTCCATAAAACTTTTTACACCTAAGTCACATTTTAAGTAAAACTTGACCGGATTCGTTTAAGCGGTATTTTAACATTAGGTTATCCGTGGCGGTATACAGGATGCCCGCACGCATATTTGTATACAGGGTGTCCCGAAATTAGCTGACAATATTTTAAGGAGATAAAGTACATCCAAAAATAAGACTAAAACCTTCTATTGATATAACTTCAAAAACGCTTCGTTATGGGGCTAGAGCCCCCGGAATTGGAGCTATGATAAGCAGTTTTTTCACAATATCTCAGAAACCGATTAGGGTATCGAAACAAAATTTGATACATATTTTACCCATAACAAGACGCAATAAACGGTTTAATTAGCTTAACTGTATTTCTTCCAGTGGCGTCCCACTGGGTAGGTAGTTGCGATAATATTGCCTTAAGTTTTTTATTTGTAGGATTTTTTACCTTCAGGTGAAATTTTTAGAAGCCTTGAAGTCTTTTGTTGGAAAAAGGTACTCCTGTTTCATTGCGGTAGAATTCACCACTTTCCAGTAAAATCGATTTTAAAATTTTCTGTTTTTTGAAATCCGTTGAAAAGGCTAAGGTTTTTTTTTGCATATCTCAGCAAACACTTAATATTAAAACATGAGATTTATTAGAAGTTCTACTACAAGGCATATTTATTAAAGGATGTTACTTTAAAATATTTTTCCAGTAACGTCGCACGGGGTGGAGCCTTAAGTAAATATTACCATTATTTTTTTTTATTTCATAGTATTACTGTAATTTTTTTTTTAATTTTAAATTTTTTGTTAATAAAACGTTCTATTATTGTAATTTGACAGAATGTAACGTTTTCAAATTAAACATATTTTTGGATTACCTACATTGTTTTTTAAATATTTATTTTCATGGAGATTTTAAGAGAGTTTTAAAATAAAACAAAAAAGAATAACAAATTGCAAATCAAATTTGATTGTGAACCACACGGGAAACTAATTTTTAAGCAAGCGTTCGAAATGATTTCCAATTTGTTGGGTGCACAATCTAGACCTGCGTGTTATATTTTATGAGGCCGGGAGAATTTGAAAATTATATGCAAAAAAAAACCTTAGCCTTTTCAACGGATTTCAAAAAACTGAAAATTTAAAAATCGATTTTACTGGAAAATGGTGAATCCTACCGAAATGAAACAAGAGTACCTTTTTTGAACAAAATACTTCAAGGCTTCTAAAAATTGCATCTGAAGTAAACAAATCCTACAAATAAAAAACTTAGGGCAATATTATCCCAACTACCTATCCAGTGGGACGCCACTGGAAGAAATACAGTTTAGCTAATTACACCGTTTATTGCGTCTTGTCATGGGTAAAATATATATCAAATTTTCTTTCGATACCCTAATCGGTTTCTGAGATATTGTGAAAAAACTGCTTATCATAGCTCCAATTCAGGGGGCTCTAGCCCTATAACGAAGCGTTTTTGAAGGTATATTAATAGAAGGTTTTAGTCTTATTTTTGGATGTACTTTATATCCTTAAAATATTGTCAGCTAATTTCGGGACACCCTGTATAGCACCCAGAATCGCTAATCGGCCCTCGCTCGAACACCTCTGGTAAATAGCAGACGATATGACAAATTGATTGGGTAACTAACACCCGTAATCGCAAATTTGGTCGATATTGAACAGACAATTATAAATTTAAATTATTTATAAGGTACAATTTATTAGGAAATATAAAATAGAACGAAAATCATATAAAAACCCGAACAAACCCATCCCCATTTGTCATATAGTCACCAGACATGCTCGGGCGAAAGCCGATTGGCGATCCTGGGTGTTATTTACAAATATGCTGCCCGCACGGCCATTCTTAGTACAGGGTGTTTATCAATGTCATAAATAGACCATGATATTAATAGTGTGAAGTTGACCCTAAAAAAATTATCAAAATATTTGCATTTCAATAATTCAGACCGTTATCTAATTTAGACATACAAGATCATTTTTGTAAAATAACTTTGGATAGACTGCAAAAAAATTTATAAACTTTTGTAACTGATTTTGAATTATTATTTTTTTATATTCAGGGTTGTATAGGCCAAATTAACACCCCGTTTTTCTTTACTGGGGACGCTATTATTTTACAATATATTAAAAAAACAGACATCCTGCATACTTGCATATTTTTATACATTTTAAGCGGCCACATCACGATATACAGGGTGGTGCAACGAAAACTTAACACCTCGATTTTCCTGCTTTAAAATGAAAATGTGGAAAATCGCTCGGACCCGTCGATTTTTATTTCGAGGGGGACATCTTTTGCGGATATTGTCAATCTTGTTACTTCAAGCCCCTAGGAGGGGGTAAGATCTAAATCTTAAATGGATACCCCTATTTTATATAATTTTTTTGGATTCTGCATAAAATTTTGAACATTTTTTAATAAAAGCATTTTTAGTCTATACTTAACAGTTTCCTAGATATTGACTCTTGAAAAATGACATTTTTGAACTTTGACAGCGTCTAGCTTTCTAACTGTACCATTGCGATCACAAAAAAGTAGTACAACAAAATATAATTTAATCTGCTGGTCTATTGTAAAATATTTTCTTTCAAACTGATAACTCAGTGTCACCAGAATTCTTGTGTCAGTGTTATGTCAGTGTCACCTTAATTACAATACTGTCCCCAGAATTCTTCATGGTAACGCCTAAAAAGTTAGGTGGCATAATTATTTTGTTTTCATAGTGCCGACGATATCCACTTCTCGATATATCCTTATAGACCAAGAGTTCTATCTGGGACTACTAATTCTTGTACTACTTTTTTTTTATCGCAATGGTACGTCTTAGAGCAAAACGGCTTAGATGCCCCTATCTTCGATTTTTATTATCTTTCCAATAGTGTCAACTTCCGGTTTAACCAAAAGTTGACACTATTGGAAAGATAATAAAAATCAAATGTAGGGACATGTAAGCCGTTTTGCTCTAAGACGTACAGTTAGAAAGCTAGACGCTGTCAAAGTTCAAAAATGTCATTTTTCAAGAGTCAATATCTCGAAAACTGTTAAGTAAAGACTAATAATGCTTTTATTAAAAAATGTTCAAAATTTTATGCAGAATCCAAAAAAATTATATAAAATAGGGGTATCCATTTAAGATTTAGATCTCCCTCCTAGGGGCTTGAAGTAAACAAGATTGACAATATACGCAAAAGATGTCCCCGTCGAAATAAAAATCGACGGGTCCGAGCGATTTTCCACATTTTCATTTTAAAGCAGGAAAATCGAGGTGTTAAGTTTTTGTTGGACCACCCTGTATAAAGAATTTCTACAATGCTAGCATACAAAAGCTATTCCGCGGCATATATTTTGTACATAAAAACCCAGTAGAAACTTCTAAAGCGTTGTTGCCGAATTTTACAATCATCCCCGCCATCGGGGAAATAACGCGTAACAAACTAAGCAAATACATAAGCTACAATACAAACTAAGGTAAACTAGCTTGTGTTAAGTTACGTTTAAGGACGCAATATGTGAGCTAAGCTTTATTAAGTACGTCTAGCTAAAAATATATAAGGCACACATGTAAAAACGCCAAAAAGGCATTTTCGAGACGATCTACAGTAACTAGCAACAAAAAATCTAACAACAAAATATTATTTACTGGGTTTCTATGTAAACTGAAGTCACATTGCTCAGGATATTGAGAAGGAATTTTTACAAAGTTCTATTAAACGTGGATTACATATAAGGTAGTAGTAAGAAGTATTATGCGTATACAATACATAGAGAATATTTAAAATCACTGCCGCCCATGATTGGACAGCTAGCCCCCTGGATTCATAAAAGGGGTTTAAAATCTAGTCTAAGTTTGGAACTGTAACATTCACTTAACGGACTCGTAACTTACATTTTATTTTATACGTGTACTGTCGATGTTTGGTAATTTCTTGTAATTTAATTTCCGGTTCACGAAAAAAACTTATTATTGATCTCAATGCAAAATACTCTAAAAGGTTGCTTTTTTGGCTCTGATACCTACAATAGGTCATTTCCCGAACTGACATTGTGTAAATGGGTATGAAATAAAATATTACATTAATTTTTATAACTGTGAATAAATATTTGAATGGTTCAAACGTTACTTCATGTACCTTAAAAATAAAAAGGAAATACCAACAACCTACTACAGATGGACCCAGTTTGTTTACAAGGGCATTTCACGTTCATTAGCTACCAGTCTAAGCACTTTTGCCAGATGTATTTTTTATACATGCGAAATTTTATGTATGTATACAATAAATATAAGTGTACAGTTGTATTCATAAAAAAAAGCGTACAAGAATTAGAATGAGAGGTATGTTTTGTCATATTTGCGTAAAAGCGGCTTGTCTAAATGATTGTTTATGGGAGGTTATCACAAGTCATAGATTATCAAATTGGCGTCGATGTAATTAATTTTGAAACTGCATGGTGGTACGGTTTGATGAACTTTGACAGAAGAACATAAAAATGCCTCGTCAGTTGTCTGAAGTTGAAAAGGCCCAAATTATATAATAGAAATTAAAAAACTATATTAGAACATATAACAAGAAGAATCCCTAAAGAGGAAAATTGGTTCAGGTCGTCCCAAACGTTCCAACCCTGATGCTGCTTTTTTGGGATATTTAAAAAATAATCCATTTCCTGCCTCCCAACCTACCGCTAGCAGGAGAGGCTAGGAATCTAAACTGAAATGTCGCCCAGCTGCAAAAAAAAAATTCTTACTGAAGAACAGCGACAATCAAGGATTATTTTTGCTTTAAATTATATATACCGCAATCCTCAATTTTGGAACAGGGTCATTTTTACTGATGAAAAGACGTTCCAGTCGACTTATAACGGACAACTTCGTCCGTCCAAACAATACCAGGTTTGAAGAGCGATATACTAACCCCCTCACTTCATGGGCGTTTCTCTGTAAATGTTTGGGACTGGATAAGTGTTCATGGACCTGGTGCTTACATTGACATTTTAGAAAACATATTGTTACCATCTGCTGAGCAAATATATCCCAATAATATTTCCATATTTCAACAAGATAATTTTCCAGTCCACACTGCCAATGCTGTAACCCACTGGTTTTAAACCCATAATGTGGAAGTGCTGCCTTGGGTCGCTTATAGTCCCGATATCAATCCAATTGAAAACATTTGGGGTATAATCGTAAAAAAATATATAATCGAAATTTTAGGCCACAAAATTCAGAAGATTTATGGGAAATTACACATGCGTGCTGGGAAGAGCTTGATCCAAATATTGTATCAAATATAATTCAGCCAATTCCGAATAGACTGGCTCAAGTAATAGAAAAACAGGCATATATGACCAAATATTAGATTTTATTTATTTTTGTTAAACGTTTTTTGTTTCTATTGTAATTTTTATAAAACTGTTAAGATATATTATAAAATAATTTTTTTTTTGTTATATTCTATTGAACTAACGCCCCACGCCAATGCTTTGCATTTTTAATAACCTTTAACATGCGATAAGCCGGTTTTACGCAAATATGGTCAAGGTTTCCTCTCATTCTAATTCGTGTACGCTTTTTTTATGAATACAACTGTACATAATCTTTTATTTTACATACAATTTTAAAGCTGCAAAATCATAAAAATACCTTTTAACAAAAATAAACGACAACGTCGACAATGATTCCTTTTAAATAGCAAAGCAAAGCTCAACAAAGATTTTGCCTCCTTCCTTGCCGCAGTTAAGTATGCCCCTCTATATTTCTCATACAATAGGTACTTTCCTTTTGCTTCTTTTAAACAGCAAAGCAAAGTAAAAATCTTTGATTACCTAAGTTGTTAAAGGAACGCTTCGCGAACAACTTCGTATGAGAAATATAGAGGGGCATACTTAACCGCGGTGCTTTGCTATTTAAAAGTAACTAAAAAGGGGTAAATTTTATGAATAATCGTATTGGTCCATCTATAGTAGGTTGAGAGAGACTTTTTTTACACAATTATATAGCAACTACCATTTTCAAAATATACACGCCACATAACACAATAAAAACATCATTTAAAAAAATTTTCACCTTGTATTCGGCACAGTATAGTACTTTTACAGCATAGAGGAAAGATAGGTCGGCGCGGTTGTTTATAGACTAGGGTCGATAATTTTTGAAACAAAAAAAAATAATAGTAGGATGAAACCCATTGGAAAAAAAAAAGAGAATATAACAAAAATAAAAGGAAAAATAATTTACGGGCGATTCGAGGTCGGGAAGTGGAAGGGGGTGAGTTTTTAAGGGTAGAAAACGATTTATCTCGATTTCCGGCAAAACTACAAGTCCTATAGAAAAACGTTAAATGGCAACTTTGTAGGTAATAAAAAGATCTACAACTTTTGTATTTACACTTTTTTCACATAACCTTAAAATTTATGTGAAAAATTCAAATAACCAAGTTTCTGGTTTTTTATTTTTATCTTTTACAAAAAAATTTTTTTTTCACGAAATTTGGTGAAAACTTACCTTTTTATGTCATATACATTACCATAGTAATGTATATTTTTTTACACCATCAGAAAGTAGAGATTTCAACGAACAAAAAGCCCACCGACTTTTTTTAAAAAGCAGATATTTTGACGTGAGCATTTTCGATTGAAAATTACGGTGCTTTTTCGATATTAAATCAAAATAAGGTGAAAAAATAAATATTTTAAATCAATAAAATTACAGTGTGTTTGGGACATAAAAAGGTAAGTTTTCACCAAATTTCGTGAAAAAAAAATTTCTTTGTAAAAGATAAAAATAAAAAACCGAAAACTTGGTTATTTGAATTTTTCACATAAATTTTGAGGTTATGTGAAAAAAGTGTAAATACAAAAGTTGTTGTAGATCTTTTTATTACCTACAACTTTGCCATTTAACGTTTTTCCATAGGACTTGTAGTTTTGCCGGAAATGGAGATAAATTGTTTTCTACTCTCAAAAACTCACCCCGTTCCACTTCCCGACCTCGGATCGCCCGTAAATTATTTTTTCTTTCATTTTTGTTATACTCTCTTTCTTTTCCAATGGGTTTCATCCTACTATTATTTTTTTCCACTTTTTACCATTTTCAAAGGCTTCAGCCCTGGTCTATTACAGCTCAGTTGATCCACATATGATGCAACAAGTTTTTGTCTATAGATATGGATCGTACACATTCTTTCATAATCTAGGCCATGCCTTACTTTAAAGCTCCAAGATCAGTACGTTCAATTTGATATTTAAAATTAATTTAATCCTAAATTCATTTAAAACCAGAAAATATTACTAGATGCAGATTTACCGAAGAAAGGTGGCGTTTAGCACCACCCCAATAAAAACTTAGTTATAGAATAAGCAAACCAGCAATTCGCCAGCTTGGACTATTATTACCCTTTGGGCTTCTACTGCCGACCTGACGACGAGGCGCTGCTCGCTTTGGACTGTTCGGCGCTGTTAGCCCCCGAACTTCCCCCGGACGGCAGGGGCGAGGGGCTCTTTTGCCCCCCTTGACCGCCACTACTTAACGCCATTCTTTGCATCTGTCTGATCACTGCCGTGGCGTGATAGGCCTGGCGCCATCTGTAAATTTAAAATTTTTACAAATAATAATTATAATAATGTTTATTTAAAATTTAATGATATAATAAATATGTTTATCTACAACCATTTAATAATAGGTGCATAATACTTCTGATAATAAGAGCATTATGCTATCCATAATACAACAAGTGTAATTATCATAGAACAACAAGTGTAATTATTATATTTCCCATATGAACTTTTTTTCAGGCACTGTATAAATGGATGGTTTTAGATAAAGTATAGTATTTGACTCGCGTCTAATGAACCATAATACACTCCGATGATTTACAACACTCGCCTTTGGCTCGTGCCGTAAACTTCATCCTCGTTTTATTATGGCCTACATTATACGCTCGTTAAATAATATACTGTTAATGTAAATAGTGATGAAATTTAAACGATTACTTGACTCTTACCTTGATTTGGCGAAATTTTTCTTAAGTTGCTCAGAAACAGTACCATGGATATTCTTGCTGGATGCTTCGTTCCCGGAAATCCATGGATGGCCCAAGGCCTATCAATTGAAAAGTAATTATTATTACTGACAAAAAAAATATTTAGGTTTATTAAGTAAATAATATTTTTGATATACTGCTACTGCAGTAGGTTTTTTTGTGTTACTCCACATTTGTTCCGCCTTGTTAGGGCTTTTTTAAGGTTTATTCATATTACTATAAATTTTACATACTACAGTATGGTTACAGCCCTAAGACAAAACCATTCTAATAAATTGTGAAATATTAAACAGCAAATAAAAAATATTTTACCTGTTTGCAGGTATATCTTTTCTCGACATTCACACAGATCAAATTCCTTATAAAATCCTTGGCGGAATCGCTGATTTCATCCCAATAAGGCGAATCGAATTCAAACTCTCCCTTCAATATCTGAGCAAAGAGATTCACGTCGTTCTCATCGTAAAAAGGAGGATAACCACAAAGTAAAATATAAGAAATCACTCCTATACTCCAAACATCTATAGCTTTGCCATAAGGTTTTTGGGCAAGTACTTCCGGGGCTACATAGCCAGGGGTACCGCAGGCCGTCGCCATGATACCTCCGTCCTCCATTTTAGATAGACCAAAATCGCTGATCATGATTTTGCTTTCTTTGTCAGGACTGTAGTAGAGGAGGTTTTCTGGTTTGAGGTCTCTGTGGACGACCCCTTGCTCGTGCATGTAGTCTACGGCCTCTAGAACTTGTCGTATTAAGTGTGCTGCGTCTTTTTCTGTATAGGAACCTAAAAAATGATTTATTATTGAAATATTCGTCAATAAAGGTTTAGTCAGATATTCAAAGGTCTTGCAGAAAACTAAAAAAAAATACTAACCTTTTTCTACAATCCTGTCGAACAGTTCGCCACCTGTCACCAGTTCCATGATGAGATAAACCTTTGTTTTATCTTCGAACGTTTCCAGCAGCTGAACGATGTTTGGATGCTTCAGTTTTCTTAGGATCATGATTTCATTTTCTAACGAGTCTTCTTTTCCTTTCAGCGCCTTTTTGTCGATTATTTTGACGGCGTAAAGTTGACCGGGTCTTTCCTTGCTCTCGGCCAATCTTACTTCAGAAAATGCTCCCGTACCCAACATTTCTTTAAGGTGATATTTCTCTTCGAGCAGTGCTTTATCTCCACAGTCTTTACCCCCATTTTTACTTTTGGACTTTTTGTCTTTTCCAAAGAGAGGCATTTTAGTTTTTTTTATTAGGTAAGTCTTTATAGGCATAGGCGTAGAAGCACAAATCTTTAAAAGTTTACCATATATATAAGGGACTTATATTAGATAATTACCTACAATTGTATTATTTATTTATCTACTTCAGGTTTGAAGGAACTGTAAACCTAAATTATACAATAGAACAGATATACATTTACTTTAAAATAATAAAATGTTTATCAAAAGCACAAAAATAGCCTTTATTTATGTTACTGTATCCATTTAAATCTACAAATAAAACCCATTAACTATGTTTGATGCTTGGCTCTAGTACAAAATCGTCTGATCCTTGCAAGTACTTATGCTTTGATAACAATTACTTGCCTTATCAGTACTACTACTTTTTAAAACCACTTCAAGAGCTTGAAAATCTGTTAATCGTTTCACGTCGTTGTCTTTACGTAAACGAGTGTCGGGTAGTTTGCGAATTCTTTCAACGTGAGTTTCGGGGATTTGGAGCTCCTCACAACAGATCTTTAGAAGGGTGTTGTAGGTCAGTTTCCACTTGGGAATCTCAATTTCGATGAAGTCGGGGTCCGGAGATCCGTAAAGTCTTACTTTTAAGACCAATTCTGGAAGTTAAAATTTGTTTATTGTACGCGACAAAACTTTGAAACTAAACCCATTAAATTGTCTACAATTGTAGAGACTATAGCAGGGTTTTTCACGTTGCAGTATGAAATAATAATAAGTTTATTTAAAATTTAATAATATAATAAATATGTTTATGTTGTCTTCTATAAACTTATTCTTCAATCCCCTGAAGCTGAGCTTGTTAGGGGCAAATCTTATTTTTTGTTTTAGTATGTAAAATCATAAATCATAAATATGCATTGAAAATTAAGTTTTAAAGTAAAAATGTTAATTTATAGTATAAACGCAGTTTTTCTTGAAGAAATATATTACCTACCTATAATAAAATTATTAATTTATAATTTTTAAGTAAAAAATATTACTTATATAAATTATTCAGAACAATATTAATTAATTAAAGCATTTCTAAAAATATTTTCAAATTGTCTGTTTTTAATATCGATGTTTTTATTTCGACTTTAAATTTTTTTAATGAAATCAATTTTTTAATTTTTGTTGGTAAAGAATCGTTTAAATAAAAACATAAATATTTAAAATTTTTTTGTAATATGGACTTATTTATTTTAGGTTTTATGGTTATTTCATTTTTATGACATGTATTATGATTATGGTTTTTAAATTGTATAAGGTTTTTATTTTTAAATATTTATATATTAGGATGTTATAAATGTAAAGTTTTCTTATGTTCAACTTTTTTGTTTCTGAATATAATTATTTTGAAGGATAAAGATAATCTTTATTGAATATAATTTTTAGAAACCTTTTTTGTAGTATTTCTAATTTTTTAACTAAAGTTCTATTTATTATAATGGGTTTTAACTAACGCGTAATATAATATTTCCATAGGTCTTACATTTAAAATTTTTTTAATGTTTTTAAAAATCGGCAGTAAACTTCTTAATTTTTTAATTAAGTATTCTAAGTGAAAATGCCAATTTAATTTACTATCAAAAATAATTCCTAAATATTTTATTTTAAAAATTTGAATGTCTTCATTTATTTGAATACTATTCATATTTCGTGGTAGGTTAAGGAATATAATTTGTTATATTAAAATTAATTGTTACCTAACAAAATGTTATCAAACTACATTTTTATAATGTTAAAATCTTTTTTAATTTTATTATATGTTTTCCCAATTTGTATCGGTATAAAAAATGTAGTATCATCTGCAAAACTATGAATTTGTCCATCGCAATTTATACTAAATAAGTCGTTAATAAAAATATTAAAAAATAATGGTCCTAAAATTGTTCCTTGAGGAACACCATACTTAAATACTTTTGGATAGATTTTTTCTTTATCTATTTGAACTTAAGTTGGTCTATTTTTCAGATAATTTTTAATTAATTCTAATTGATTTCCTCTGAATCCAATAATTTCAAACTTTTTTTAACAGTAAATTATGGCTAACTGTATCAAAGGCGTTTGCTAAATCTAGAAAAATACTAATACAAGGTTTTTTATTATCTAGTGCATAATATATTTGTTCTGTTAGATAGCAAATAGCGTTTTGAGTTGATTTATTTTTTTGAAACCCAAACTGTTTATTAGAAATAAAATGTATTTTTTCGAAATAATTTTCAATTCTTAATTTTAAAATTTTTTCAAATACTGTTGCTATCGAAGATATTAATGTTATTGGTCTATAATTACTAGTTTTACTAGAATGTCCATTTTTAAAAATAGGTTTTATTATACCAATTTTGAAAGGTTCTGGTTTTAAAAATATTATTTATAAGAAATGTTAGTGGTCTAGAAATAGTAGTTTTAATATTTCTGTTGTTATTCCATCGACACCAGGAGATTTCTTTAATTTTAAACTATCAATTACATTTTCAACTTCTTTATGATTAGTTTCTCCTAAATAAAATAAATTTATATTAAATTTATGCAAAGGTATAAGGCCCTATAAAAAACGTTTGCCTTAAATTAAAAAATAATTAAATATTGTGACTTGCAAACAGTAGCTATTTGACGTCGAAAATTATATAACTACATACCTAACGTGAGTAAAAATCGATTTATCAAGTAAAAAGGTAAAAAAAAAACCTGTTCTGTTGTAGACAAATACTAGATCACACACACTAAACACCAGATAGTAAATGGTCAAAACAAACAGCATACCTTGTGTTGTACTTATTTTAAAAATAAATATTAGCTTAATCAACAGTACTGATCAGTGACCCTGTGTAGCAAAACATCATTTAACAACTAATTAATACCTGTACAACCATTTTCGAGTTTTGCATATTAAAAAGATATCAAGGTGAAACTGTGTAAGACAGTGAATTATTGAAAAACATTTTATTCTATTAGATGCACTCCTATTAAATTATTGGTATTATTACAAGGTGTGTATGGAGTTCCAAACATACTAACATACAATAATATGCAAATTAGTGCAGAACACAAAAGATTATGTTGCACACTTTTTTTGTTGTTAAGGTTGAATTCTCAACGTCATTCAATCTATTGCCAACCTATAACCTATTTCGCGTTGATTTTTTGAGTTTATTATTTTAATAACTAACATTTAAAGAAAATCAATATCGTCGGTACATTATTTAGGTAGTATCTGATATATTACAAAAATATCAATTTATTTCATTGCTAATTTTGGGAGAATTGTATAGTGAAAGAACAATGAGTGACAATGACATAATAATGTTAAAAAAAAATTTTACCCGATATTTTTCGCTATACAGTTCTCCTAAAATAAGTTATGAAACTCCTTGATATTTATTAAATATGTCAATTATTACCTATAGAATATCAAGTCGATACTGATTTTCTTTAAATTTTGTATAAAGGCTAGAAAAAATAAATAAATCTACGCGAAATAGGTTATAGGTTGGCAAGCATGGTGATACTCCCACCTTAAACATTATAAAAAATATTCTTATGTTTTGACACAAACAATATTTCATTGAGTTACTTAAAACTCTCATAAAAATTCTTTCATTAATTAAATATACTTAAGGTGGGAGTATCAACATGTTTGCCAACATGTAACCTATTTCGCGTAGATTTATTTGTTTTCTAGCTTTTACACAAAATTTAAATAAAATCAGTATCGACTTGATATTCTATAGGTAATAATTGACATATTTAATAAATATCAAGGAATTTCATAACTTATTTTAGGAGAATTGTATAGCGAAAAATATCGGGTAAGATTTTTTTTAACATTATTATGTCATTGTTCTTTCACTATACAATTCTCCCAAAATTAGCAATGAAATAAATTGGTATTTTTGTAGTATATCAGATATTACCTAAGTAATGTGCCGACGATACTGATTTTATTTAAATGTTAGTCAATAGAATAATAAACTTGAAAAAATAACGCGAAATAGATTATAGGTTGGCAATAGATTGAATGACGTTGATAATTCCACCTTAATATCCAGATAACTAACGATTCTATGTGAACTTTCCATCTCATTTCCTAGTGAATTTTATAAAATACCTACATAAAACATCTAGGTATGTTGGTATGTATTAAAACAATCACTAACAAACACCTATATAATTAGTATACCTATACATACTTATTTATGAGCATGTTCACCAGTCCTAGGGCCTAATATAAGTATGACTAACATTTTGTTAGGTATCAAATTTAATAAGTAATAAAGGAAATTTGAGGAGTTTCAAACTGGAAATATTGTCAATGTATAGACACATCAGTTTCCAAAGGGCAACAATAAAGATTGTTAAAAATGGGAATACGAAAAGAATATAATATGGGAATTTGTGTGTAAAAATTCTAAGGTGATATAGCAACCAATCCGTTGGGGGAAGACACTTACCATCATGTTGTGCTGTAGGCAATGCAGTCTTTGGCATACTATGAAAATCAGGCTGTTTAAACTTAATAGGTCCAAGATCAACCTGAGCATTTATCGGGGCATTTCTAATGTAACTCGGCACGAATTTGGAACAGTTCTGGTCGCCCTGGACATTAGTTTTACTTTGGCTGGGTCCAAGAAGTTCGTTAATGTTCGAATAAGTACAAATATCACTGGCAGTTTCTTCCTTAAAGTTTTTCACACTTTTATCGGCCCCATAATTGAGCAACAGCTTTACAACCCTCTCGTTTCCTCGTTTGCAAGCCCAGTGTAAAGCAGTCCTTCAAAGATTCAGATCAAAATTTTGTGAAAAAAAAGTTGGGTTAGGGTCTCAAGTGACATATTTACCATCCGTTCACTGGATTTTGTGAGTTTATGTTGATGTTTTGAGTAAGAAGGGACTGGACTGCCTCAAGATCACCCACACATGAAGCTTCACGAAGTTTCTCTTCTAAAATATTAGCCATCCTATAAAAAAATTAGTCTTCATATTGCGAAAAGAAATTTTACCAGGTCAAACGTCAAATAAATTCGTAGCGCTATTGCCACTGTTGCCATTTTAATGGAGAAAAGCACAGAGGATAAATAGGACACGAAATCACTTGAACAAAACTAAATTTATTCACCCCGGGTGAAATTTTAAAGAGTGAGTGTCTACAATTTACTTCTTTAAAAATGGAGAAGGTTACGTCCTCACCAAAATAATACTACAACACATTATTAGAAGTGTCATGTATTACATATTCCATGCATATTATGCATGTGAAGGAGCATTATTTGGTTACACATTCAAAAGAAATATTCAAATCAATTTACCATATATATAAATATATTAACCATAAAATAAGATAACAGGTAATTAAATATCAATTAATGAGATTGACTGTAACTTTTTGATCCAACGTCAGAAGTTATTGCTTGTTGAGTCTCCAAATCTGTACCCTCTGCAATTTTATTAAGGAGCCTCTCGTTTTCATCCAGTAACGCTTCAATAGCTCTCTTGTTTTTCTGTAATATAAAATAGTTAACTGTGTACCTCATGGCCGTCTAAAGTTGGCCACAGAAAAATAAAGGGTTTATTGTGAAGGCAAACACAGAATGCTCAGGCCTTTGCAAAGGAAATTAGCGGTAGTTGGTTAGATGCAAGACACACAGGGATCGTTAATCAAACTTGCCATGAAGTTGACATCCGTTTGTTTATAACTGAATTGAAAGGTCAGTTTGACAAGCAAGCCCCGGGCGTCGGTTATTTCTTCAACCTCAACGATTCAGGAATCCGCCAAAACGTTATTTTGAAGAGGCCGGTTTTCTCTGCTCATTAACACCCTAGAAGGCCATGGAAAACGCGTTCTAAGTTCCGTTTCAAAATGCGCGCATTCAACGAACAGTTAAATTGGTGGCATGGCCTAATTTTAAATTGTTTCTGTTTGAGACAACAATATACTTACATTTATAGTATCTTTGTATTTATTATGGATTTCTTCATTTGTAGATACCGCCAAGTTGACTTTCTTCTGTGCCGCTTTAGGTGCCATGTAGGACATTCCAATAATGGAGTTTAGTTTCTTATTTTGATTAATCTCTGCTTGCAAGTTCCGTCTTAACTGGTTAGTCTCCACCAGTAACGTTGCATTTTCATCCACTAGTCGTACTTTGTCGAAACTCAAAGTGCTGGTATTTTTGGTGGCCTAAAAAGTCACAACCATAAAATAAGACTTTACCTTCATAGTCAGAGCTGTCGGTAATTGAATTAAAATAATTGAAAAATCGTGTTCAATTACTTTTTAGTAATTCAATTACTGTAATTGAATTACTTTTTAAAAACAGTATTTGTAATTGATTTTCCAATTACTGTGATAAAGTAATTGTAATTGGTAATTGATTTTAAGAAATCTGAGGGAATTGAATTACTTAAAAGTAATTCAATTATTTAAAAAAGTAATTGAATTACTCCCAAATAATTCAATTATATAAAAAGTAATTTAATTACTCCCAAATAATTCAATTATATAAAAAGTAATTTAATTACTCCCAAATAATTCAATTACTTGTAATAAAGGTAATTTAAATTACTCCCAAATAACTCAATTACATAAAAAGTAATTTAATTACTCCCGAATAATTTAATTAGATTAAAAGTAATTGAATTGCTCCAAAATAATTCAATTCCTTTACTCTAAAAAGAAAAAAATATTTTTCATTTTCCCTAATATTACGTTTGTTTTATTTCAACAAAAAGACAGTTGTTATTACTGGTCAATTTGTTAAAGGTAGGTGTAATAGGTACTTATCAAAATTAGGAAATCAAGTTTAACTATAAATTTCGAAATTTTTTAAATTTCTTTCTATAATAAAGTGGAATAATAGGACCTACTACTTTTAAAAAAAATAATACCTTACCTATACCTACAACTCTTTTTTTGTAAAATGTAAAAAAAGTAATTTCATTGCTCATATACTAATTCAATTTTAAAAATGTAATTCAATTACACTGTAATTCAATTACCAGAATGTAATTTAATTATCAGAATGTAATTGAATTACCAAAATGTAATTCAATTACTTACCAAAATGTTATTCAATTACTTACCAAAATGTAATGAAATTACTCAGAGTAATTTATTTGCCAAAAAACTGCCTATAATTAATAGATTCAGAGTAATTCAATTACTTTTAGGGTAGTTCCATTACTAGAAAAATTGAATTAGTATAAAAGTAATTGAATTAAAGTCAGTAATTCAAATACGGTAATTGATCAAGGAATCAATTACTTTTAGTGGGTAATTGGTAATTTAAATATTTTTATCAGGTACTGTTAGTATTTTTATATTTGCAAGAAACTCGATTAAACTGAACTTTTCAAGTATGTAATTGGGTAATTGTAATAATGCCTTTTTCGGAGGGTAATGGGTAATTGTAATTGAATTACTTTTTAAGAGTAATTGCGACAACTCCCTGGTACCTAATAATATATATAGAGCCGAGCCGACGATCTACACATACCTGTGCATGTAAAGTAGCGACTGTTCGTTCCAAAAAGTCTCTTTGTCGCAAAAATTCACTTTTCGCTTCTGTATCTTCAGCCTGGCTTACTTCAAAGTCCTTGTCAGCATTATATTTGTGATACATTTCCTTAAAATTAATAATACTTTTTGACATTGAATTTGAAAAATGTTGACATATAAAAGTTTTGTAACCTTCAACCTACACTACCCAAGCTCTCCACCATTATTTGTCAGTTTGTTTGGTTAACGCTTACGACATGCATGTATTGTTTAATTTGTAGTGACGTTACCAAAAAATAATTCTGCATATATCAACCATAAGCGCTGGATTCTCGATCGCATCCTTAGCTGTTTCTTGAATTCGCGAAAAAAAAACTTAATCACCGACAGCCGACAGCGTCCTATCTTTCCTCTGTTCTAATTTCCGTTCATTGAATCGATAGCTTTACCCTGTCTCGGACTTGTTTATTTTACTTGTGTTTGTTTTTAGTGCTGTAATACTTAACTATAAAAACTAGACATAAATATGGATCAGTGGAATAATTACGCGTGTAGTGAGTTTGGTTGAAAAAATTCATGGTTCAATTTTTATATAGGATTAAGACCTACCAATCCTACCATAAGCAACTTCTTTGTCCCTGATCATTGTCAAATAGCAACCTAACAAACTGGCAAATAAAGAAGAATTTGATCTCTACACTGCAGTGGATGATAATATATAGCTGCAAAAGAAGGAATGAGCATTGGGTGTTCCATATTGACCGAAGTTTCACTTTGATTTTACCTTTACAACTTTTTGCAACATGGGTGTATTTTGTATAAATCCACTAGCATGGTGTATATCCATCCTTATTGCTTGCAGTGCCTTTTTCATTATCCTATTCTTATCCACTTCCCTCCGGACTTCGTTAGCTGAAGCTGCAAGTTTCGCCCTACCCTCGGCCAATTGAGTGTCCAGGTTGAGAATAACTTTCTGAAGATTTTCTAATTCTCGGACCATTTCGTTGATTTGAGTTATTTGTTCTTGTATGGTTCTTTCTCTGGGTTCTATTTGGGATTTCAATTCTTTTATCTAAAATTATTGCTTGTTTTAACATTCTTTTGAAGATTATACCCATGTTTCCACGATCAATACCAGTACCTACTGTATTAATTCTATCCAAAACAAATTACTTTACCTTAAAGTCCAATATGAATTTAAATTTTTCAAGTTCCTGATTTTTGCTCTTTAACTGGAATATTCTCTTTTCCTTGTCTTCAATTGTGGTATCCCTTTCTACTATTTCTTTTTTTATATCTGTTATGTCCTTTTCCAATCCGTTTATTATTGTTTTGAATTTAACATGTTCGGTTTCAAGTATATAAACTTGATGTTTATAGTCGTCGGCCTCTTTTTGTGTTGCTAAAAAATAAGTGCAATAGAATTTTAGAACGCTCGCATTGCAAAAATACTTATCTATGTTTATAATTAAAAATAAAATAAATCATCAACCATTAAAATTTAATAATGAGAATATGCAATATTCAAAAAGGAAAAATGTTTGGGATTAGTTTTAGAACTAAATGTATTATATTTATACAGTGTGTGTATAAAGTCTGGAAACGGCTTAATAACATCACAATTTACTGGCCGATTTAAACCAAATTTGGTACAGTTGTGTAAGAGGATCTAACGCACCGAATGACGATATTGGCGTTGTTGCCAGCTTTTTAGTTTGTCTGTAATTTGAACGAATTTTATATTTTTAAATATAACACCCAGTATATTTTTACATTTTTAAATTCCACATAAAATTATAATTATTTTTTAATAAGTGCATTATTAGTCTATACTTCATAGTTTCCGAGATATTGACTCTCGAAAAGTGACATTTTTGAACTTTGACAGCTTATAACTTTCTAACAGTACGTCTTAGAGCAAAACGGCTTACATGTCCCTATCTTTAATTTTTATTATCTTCCCAAAAACATCAACTTCCAGTTAAACCGGAACAACTATATTTCCTGCTTTCGAGTTACATCCGGTTTAACCGGAAGTTGATTTTTTGGGAAGATAATAAAAATTGAAGATAGGGACATGTAAGCCGTTTTGCTCTAAGACGTACTGTTAGAAAGTTATAAGCTGTCAAAATTCAAAAATGTCACTTTTCGAGAGTCAATATCTCGGAAACTATGAAGTATAGACTAATAATGCATTTAATAAAAAATAATTATAATTTTATGTGGAATTTAAAAATGTAAAAATTTACTGGGTGTTATATTTAAAAATATAAAATTCGTTCGAATTCCAGACAAACTAAAAAGCTGGCAACAACGCCCATATCGTCATTCGGTGCGTTAGATCCTCTTACACAACTGTACCAAATTTGGTTTAAATCGGCCAGTAAATTGTGATGTTATTAAGCCGTTTCCAGACTTTATACACACACTGTATGTCCTAATGTATAAAGATGTATAATATAACATTCCTCTTATAAAAATACCTAATAATTTTTTCTTTGTAACAGCAGCTTCGCCTCGCAGGCGTACATTCAGGTCCTGCTCCTCTTTTATGTCCTTTTCATGGGCCGCTTTTAACTCATAAATTTCCCTATCGCAGTCGTCTTCAATTTGTTGCTTTATTAGTTCATGTTCTTTAACCAGGTTTAAGACATTTTCTTTAAACTAACAGAAACTAAATAAGTCAATTTAAGTTTCAATGATTCGACTGGTGGTACCTAACGGGTACCATTAGTGTTGTCGTGGTATGACTTGTAAATAGTTATCAACTTTAATATTACCTCTTCAATCAGAACATCTTTCTCTTTGACGATTTCAATATAATGATTGGTAATGGAATCCTCCGATTCTGTCTTATCTTTTTTTAAAACTTCGAAGTTACATTCTTGCTCTTTCATCATGGAGTTCATTTTTTCCTCAAACCTGAAAAGTTTATGATTATTTCCAGCTAAAAACCAATTAACACAAATATTTTTAATCGAAATTTGAAATGGTATTTCCTAAGCTGTTTATAAAAAGGTTCATTGCAAATTATATTTACCTCATGAACTTTTTATATTCGACTATCAATTTCTCATTGTAGCTAGCTTCTAGTTTTTGTACAAATAATTCATGATCAACTTTCATTTTGCCGATTTGACTATTGATACTGTTAATTTCTTGAATATGATCACCTTCCATTTGCTAAAAAATATACATAGAGCAACTTTAACTTCCAAACACCACACGATATTTTACAGGTAATAAGCAACAAAATATACCTCGTTTTTAATTTTTAATTCTTCAATTGCATGACAATACTCCGAATGAATATCTTTCATTTTCAAAGAATGCAAAGCATCATTCTGCCTCATTTGGTACGAATGTTCCGTTTCAAGTTCTTTGAGTCTCAGCACTAAATTCTTTATCTGGTCCATTTTATCTTCGAGAATTTGTCGCGATATCAAAATTTCGTTTGACGTCGATATTTCCTTATCTAATTTAATAGATTTTTCGTCTGCATTTTGCAATTTCCAGAAGCATATGCTTCCATCTATTGCACCTGTGATTATGAATCGATCATCATAGGTAAGATGCATCTAAAATTTAAAAAAATACTTTAGAAAATGTTAATCTATAAAACCAGAAAACCAACCACTGCAATCTATTTAGATTTTTAAAACTATAAAGAGTCTCCTGGAAGGCTTTCTTAGAGTTTGATTCAATAAACCTGCCACTTCTAGCTTCAAAATATATAAATTTCTTGCCGAAGGGTAACGGTTAAGCATGATATTCTGTATATGTAAATTATTGTAGATACACTGTTTCACTTACTACTGAAATACATCTCTTGTGCATGACAAATTCTAGGTACTCGGCCTTTTCAAGAAACGGTATTTTTACGCTATACACGCTTCCCTGATTGCCTGCTACGAAAAGCATAGTATCCAACTGAGAGAGAACGACAGAATCTAAGGTGGCATTAATCAATACTACATCCCTTAAAAGAAAAAAAAACATACAAAATATAAGTTTTTAAAGGAATATCGAACGTCCCACTCACCTCTGAACATTTGAATTAACTAGCTCCCTGATGTGGCCGTCATTACCCACTGCATATACTTCTCTGCCGTTTTGAGTAATGGATACTCCAGAAAAGGGATTTACTTTGATTATGGTTTCGGTAAGTCTGGAGGATTCAGCAACATCCCATATATAAACTGCTCCCTCCGTGCCACAGGTGGCTAGTAAACGATCGTCTTTGTTCCATGACATATCACGAATCTGTGATAGATATGGTATAAAAGAGTTAAATACTAGTCTACATAAAATGTTTCACAAGTCTAAGGTTTCAAAAATTGTCAAATATAAAACTAGACGATGTTTAAAACTATACTGACCTTTCCGTTGTGTCCTTTTAACATATACATCAAGTCGAAACTAATACTGGAATATATCTGGATGATATTTCCATTGGTGCTAGCAAACAGATGTCCCAAGCTGCTAAAACTACAGAGTTTACAACTTCTTATGTTGAACTCCTTGGTAGTGATGATGTCATCGATCATGATGGTCATATATCGCACCTTATCAGAAAATCCTATGACGCAGTAGAGACCGGTAGGGTGAAGAGCTACCGAATGGATATCGTCTTCGAAGCCTTGCACCAGCTCCAGTTCGTCCGTTTCGTAGTTCCAGATTTTTAGAGAACGATCCTTTGAACCTGAAATAATAAAGATTTTAATTAGGTGCCTGAAGACAGGCGCTGATTTCGCACTTCTTTTTAACTAACCTGCAGTAAGGCAAATCGGTTTCCATCTACAAATAGACATACTTCCAATAGGTCCAAGATGAAGTGGATACCCGTATTCTTGCATCATAACCTCGGGTCCAGAAGAACTATCCTGTTGCAACCAGAGTCGAACTTGGTAGATTTGTGTTTCGTTGCATGTAACAAGAAGACGGTCCTGAAATTATATACACTGATTATATATTATCTTAAAAAAGATATTTTATGCTCGTGTAGAGAAATTTCCCACATGTTTTATTACATTAGAAAAAGTAAATACCAATTTTTACCTGTGCAGCATTCACTTTTATAGTATTAACAGTTGTTTTGATTTCCTTGGGTCCATCGTCATACTCCCGATAAATCGTTTTATCCGGAATGCGGAATATAGTCCTCTTTCTGAATTTGTGAGGAGTTTCTCGTTCATATAAATGTATTTTTCCTATAATAATAAAAATATATGAAATGATTTTTCTGCTAAAACAGTTTAACTGGAGCTTCGGCAGTTACTGGTTACTGGTATCGCTTGCGCTTTGTCCAGTTACTTTAGATTAAATTAATATATATATCTTTATTCTCAACCAACTTAAAAAAGTTTATTACAGAGAATATAACACCAAATACAATATATAAATTTATAAATAATAAAAACCATGTTTAGTAACTATTAATAACTCCATCGAAATTATTTTAAAAAAATATATAATAACCATTTACAAAGAAAAATATTAATATAAGGTATAATACGTTAAAGTTAGTTCAGTTTTAAACAATATTTTTTTAGTGTTTTTAAAAGTCCATAATTTTGATATTTCTTTAATTTTTTTCGGCAAACTGTTGTAAATTGTTATTCCTTTATATAATATTGATTTTTGGCCCAAAGTACTCTTTACCATTGGTGTTTGAATATGATGGTTTTGTCTCGTGATGTGAATAATGTTGGTCGAAGGAAATATTATATTCGATTGTTTTTCTTTAATAATAATAAAGTGTATTAGAATGCATAGTTTTAATTTATAAAGCTTTTCTAAATTTAAATATCCATTTGGTTCATACAAATTTATAGCTGGTTCTAAAAAAGGAAGTTTATGTATGCATTTAATAAGGAACTTGACAAAAATTTTAAATGGGGAAAAAATTCTATAAATCATAAGTACATATTGTCATAAAACATATGGCAGCAAAAAAAACAACATATTTCGTCCCAAAAGACCGCTAGAAAGATTTTAAAATGCCCCAAAATTCAAATAATGCTTTCGACACGCGCGAAACTTTAAAGAATTTTTACCAAGTTATTTTTGATTTTTAAGGAGTAATAATTGGGAATACTTTTTTCAGGCCTAACTAAATCATATTATTGAAAAAAAAAAGTTGGAAAGTTCCCTATTATTTTGTTGTGTAGTTTTTTTAATGACTAAATTGTAGTTAAATTCGCTGATCCCCAAATTGAAATCATATACTGTAATTTTGAATAAACCAAAGAATAATATATATTTTTTAAATATTTTAACGATATATAATTTTTAGCTTTAAACAAAATGCCAATTATTGGTGAGATGCAACTTCTCAAATATTCAATATGTTTTTTCCAACTTAAATTTTCATCAATATATAAACCTAAAAATTTAATTGTATTAGTATATTTAATTAAATGATTATTGAAAGACTTAATTAAATAAACAAAACTTAATTGTATCATTATTATTATTACACTAGTTTCCTAATAGACCATTATTTTATAGTTACCGTTCATGAAGCCAAAAGCAAAGCCCCTCGGAAAATTATGTATGGACCTTATTTCATAATTCTCGTCGTCGTCCGCTTCATAATGTATACTGTCTACTGATGATGATTTCATACTGGTTTGGGAAGCTTGGTCTAATCTAAGGATTCAAATAATACGATGAGTTTTAGCGAATGCAAATTCTCCAGCAATTGTAAGATATTTTCTAAAATGTATCTATAAATCGCGCTGCTTTGAAGCGGAATAAATATTTTGCGTGGGTGTCAGTATCAGTATACTTACTTTTTATCGCCCTTTTTTGTCCTTCAGTAAGCATTAAAATAAAATAAATTCATTCAACCATTATTACAGGTCTCTTATCTTATATCCTATTGAGCCTAATGAATAAAAATGTAGCAATTGCCTTTTTTTTATAAAATCGAAGTAATTTCTTGAAAGCCAATGAATAAAAACTATAAATTAATTGCTTTTGCGTCCAGCGATTGCTTAAAAGTGCAAAAATTCCTTCTAGTCAAGCTTTTTCTTAAAAAATAGAAGCAATTGCTTTCGTTCGCTTAAAATGTGATGAATAAATTAGGGAATCGCTTTTTCTAGTGTAGCGATCGCTTTCAACTTTTTGAGGTAGGTCGACCCCTGCATCATTCGCTTGGTACTTTAGTTTTCCGCTGCATACACGTGCGTTGCTCTTAATTTGTGTCTTCAATTATGGCTGAATATATGAACGTCCGTAAAAGAATCTGCAGTGTACGTAAAAATTGCAGATATGATGATTTCAGAAAGTTATATCGATTTGACTGCGAAAATGTTGAGTGGTTGGCAAATTATTTTTTGACTGATACTAGTAAAAGGCGAGGGGGTGCACTGTCGCCTTTAAATAAGATTAAAGTCTTTCTGCGGAAATTGTCGGATCCAGGCTTTCAAAATTCTGTATGTGAAGAACTCGGTGTTCACCAAACTACTATATGTTCCTTCAATTTGTGAACGAATATCAATTGCTTGTCCTTAATTTCTTCATCACTACTATCACTTTCCTCATTTTCACTGAAATCTGCCATATCTCAAATATAAGTTTCCTATTTTCCACAAAAACGTAACAGACTAAATAAATAGAACAACGTTGTTGTATTTACGTCAACTCTTTTACAAATTAGGCACCAAACTGAACATGAAATCTATAATCTAAACAAGTGGATAAGCCACGTCTGAACTTGTGTTGAATAAGCATTCGCTACTGAGGTGTAAGAAAAACAGCAATTGCTTCAAAATTTTATTCATATCCAGATCTAGCAATTGCTTTTACTTATTGCATTTGCTAGTCAAGCAATTGCTTTTACTAAAAAGTAATATTGCTTCAAGTAATTGCTTAATTTTTATTCATTATGCTCATTGCCTTAACGAAGTAATAGCTACTCTCAGAAGGGTCATTGTTGGGATATCTTTAGGTAGAAAAGGAATTTTGTTCGACCTAAATCCTATTGCCTTTTTTCATTACAACAAGATAATAACTTACTCATCTTTTAATTTCATATTAATAATAGGCAAGTCCATGGCATGAAACACAGCCCGTAATTCCCCAGTTTCCAAAATCAAAATTTTTCCTTTATTACTACCGACCATCAACCTGTCCTGGGACAACCAACAGCAGCTGGTATAAACAACTTGGTCGAATTTGTTGTACCCGAATTGCCTCCATGTGAAGTCGGTACAGCCGAGAGATCTTAAAACAGAATCGCCTATGATGGCTAGTTGGTTGGCATCGTTCGGATTACAAGCAATCTAGAATACGTTTTAATTTAAAGGTCAGGACGACAATAGTAACTTTATGTGTAATTTAAAAGCGATCCTATGTATTTCATTCCAATTACATATTTAGACCAGGGTGGATAATTTTTGAAACCAAAAAAATGAATAGTGGGATGAAACCCATTGAAAAAGGAAGAGAATATAACAAGAATGAACGGAAAAATAATTTACGGGCGATCCGAGGTCGGGAAGTGGAAGGGGGTGAGTTTTTAAGGGTAGAAAACGATTTATCTCGATTTCCGGCAAAACTACAAGTCCTATGGAAAAACGTTAAATAGCAAAGTTGAGGGTAATAAAAAGATATACAACTTTTGTATTTACACTTTTTTCACATAACCTTAAAATTTATGTAAAAAATTCAAATAACCAAGTTTTTGGTTTTTTATTTTTCTTTTACAAAAAAAAAATTTTTTTCACGAAATTTGGTGAAAATTCACCTTTTTATGTCCCAAACACACTGTAATTTTTTTGATTTAAAATATTTATTTTTTCACCTTATTTTGACTTAAGGTGGAGTATCAACATGCTTGCCAACCTATAACCTATTTAGCGTAGATTTATTTATGTTTTCTAGCTTTTATACAAAATTTAAAAAAACCCAGTGTCGACTTGATATTCTATAGGTAATAATTGACATATTCAATAAAAATCGAGGAATTTCATAACTTATTTTAGGAGAATTGTATAGCGAAAAATATCGGGTAAGATTTTTTTAACATTATTATGTCATTGTCACTCATTGTTCTTTCACTATACAATTCTCCCAAAATTAGCAATGAAATAAATTGATGTTTTTGAAATATATCAGATACTACCTAAATAATGTACCGACGATATTGATTTTCTTTAAATGTTAATTATTAAAATAATAAACTCAAAAAATCAACGCGAAATAGGTTATAGGTTGGCAATCGATTGAATGACGTTAAGAATTCAACCTTATTATCGAAAAAAAATAAATATTTTAAATCAAAAAAATGACTTTGGGACATAAGAAGGTAAGTTTTCACCTTACGTGAAAAAAAAAAAATTTTGTAAAAGATAAAAATAAAAAACCGAAAACTTGGTTATTTGAATTTTTTACATAAATTTTGAGGTTATGTGAAAAAAGTTCAAAAACAAAAGTTGTAGATCTTTTTATTACCTACAACTTTGCCATTTAACGTTTTTTCATAGGACTTGTAGTTTTGCCGGAAATCAAGATTAATAGTTTTCTACCTTTAAAAACTCACACCCTTCCACTTCCCGACCTCGGATCGCCCGTAAATTATTCTTCCTTTAATTTTTGTTATATTCTCTTCCTTTTCCAATGGGTTTCATCCTACTATTATTATTTTTCACTTTTTATCTTTTTTAAAGGCCCTGGTCTAATTATGATTTATAAACTTACTTGTACGACTGTTCCAGTGTTGTTAGCATTATTAGCTCTGGCAAAGCTTTCCAATCGTCCCTTATCACATCTGAAGCAATACAAACTAAAGTCGGGCTCTCCAGTAACCACGATAATGTTTTTTGAATTGTACGTAAAATCTACTGCTACATACTGTTTGGCTATGATGTCTTTGTCGGTTGGTAGAGTCAAGGTACGTTTTTTTCTAAAGGTTTCGGGACACCATAGGGTTACTATCGGGTACCTTTCGGTCGTTTCAACTACTGCAATTAGTTTTCTAGAAAAAAATAATGATATGTGTAAATATGAAGTCCAAGTACCTACATTCCTTTTTTTTGAAAATTATCAATATACGATCAATATACGATTTAATTTAAGTAATACTGAGAGAACTGGTTTGCTTCCTATCTTTCTGGCAGGTCTTAGGTAGTTCGAGGCCAGTCATTTGATTCATCTGAGTTGAACATCCAGTCTGGGGTACCTCAGGGTTCTGTACTTGGCCCGGTCTTATTCCTGTTGTATATTAACGATTTGCCTTCCATTGATATCAGTGGTATCTTTTCTTTGTTCGCCGACGATACTACTATTTTGTGGCGTGGAAAAAGTGCAGAAGAGTTAAGGCTGATTGTGCAGAACAAATTACTGCTTGTCAAACAATGGTGTGATGCGAATCTATTATGTTTTATTATCAGCAAAACTAGTATTCTTACCTTTAAGTTTTCGTTTTCTGACTTAACTTTGACAAATAATTTTGTTAAGAACTTGGGCGTTGCTAAATTCTTGGGTGTTCAAATCGACGACAAACTTAAGTTTAAGGACCACATTCTTGCATTGAATGGGAGACTAGCGTCCGGTTCTTACGCAGTGAGAGTTGTCTCAAGAGAATTGAAAAAGAGTGTGGGTAGAATGGTTTATTTTTCACTTGTTGAGAGTCACTTGAGATATGGTATTGCTTTTTGGGGACTTAGTAGTAAGGGCCTATTGGGCTCTATATTAGTTTTGTAAAAGAGGGCATTAAGATACTTGCGCGGTGTTAATTGTCATACTCACTGTAAACCTTTATTTGTCAGGGAAGGGATTTTAACTTTGATTGGAATTTTTATCTTGGAAAGGGCCTGCCTTATCCATAAAATATATAAAAATTATGCTACTAACAGCAGGCTCCTATAACATGCGTACTGTGAATGATATTCCCCTTCCTATACCAAAAACAACTCTCACCAAAAATTCCTTGATATTTGAGAGCATCAAAATTTATAACCACATACCACTGGCTTATCGGCAGGTGATTGATGACAGGATTTTTAAGCAAATACTAAAAAGGCAACTAATTACTAGACCCTACTATACTATCCAGGAATTTTACGATGATAATATCTAGGCATTTCCTTTGATTTTTTATTTTATTTTATTTAATTAAAACTGATGATATTCCTGCCAGATTTTTTGGTAGGATTGAGCTTGTCTTCGTCTTAGATTGATTTGTGTGTACATTTATTTACCATTACTATTTTATTGTCTTATAATGTGTGATTATCTATTTATTTGTTTATTGGATTACTTATTCTTACTTTATATAGTGAACATTGTAATTTACATACATAATAATAGTTTTAATACTGTTCTAAAGCTTTGTTAACAAGATGTAGGTACTTCTTCTAACAATAAAGTGTATTTTGATTGATTTGATTTGATTGAATCTTAATTATTCCAATTTCATTACGATTAAATGTGTACTTACTTGTCTGGACTAACAGCAAGATGAGTCAAATTCTTGCCTTTATCGCTCAACCTGATAAACTTCTGTTTCTTGACGGTAAAATTATGGACGGCAACTACAGACCCTACAGGATATACAATTTCATCATCTGTTATAAAGTGCAGATTTCCTTTTATTCCGGTTTCTAGCCCCGCGATAAGGCGGGGTTGCAAAAAAGGTAGCGATGAAGTTGCCATTTTTGATGGGTTTAACTGTCAGTTTGACAGATTATAAGATAAGGAAATTGGTGTAGGTTAATTTTAAGTAGGTTACTCGCATGCCCGAATATACGAACGTTGTTGCTCTATTTTTAGAAATACCAGAAAATGTAGGTGCTTGTTTGATCAATATTCTTGTCTGTAAGGCTTCCATGGTTACGAAAATTTGAAGGTAAGACTGAACTACTGTTGTTCCTGAGGTTGAATCCAAATCCGGATATTGTTTTGTTATTGGAAATCAAAGACTAAAATTACGTATTTTTTCAAAATGCCAGAAATGTACCGGGTGCTCCGCCTAAGGAGGAAATCGGCTATATCTCAGAAAGTAATAACACTAGCTAGGACTTTGGGAAAAATATATATCGATAAAAGCGGCCAAGAGAAATTGCTGGAAATTATTTTCAAGTTCGAAAAATGACCGCTAGGGGGCGTAAGAGAACTTTCAAAATAGAAATGCCGATTTTCTCTTGATATTTCTTAATAAAAATATGTTAAAAATATACGCATTGTATTCTTCATAAAATTATACAACTTTATGTTAGGAATCGTTTTTTCTATTTTTAATAATAAAGTGGTGGGAGAAGGTCCAACCTTTTTTCTTTCAAACGCTGATATTTCTTCTTTGGATAAACCGATTTTATTCAACTTGGTCTTGAAAAAAAGCCCTTTCCTTCCTATTATACTATAAGGAACTGAAGACCGCAACGTGGTATCTTTAGTTAAACTAGAGAAAATCGAATGTTTTAAAAAATAGCCTATTTTTCCATATTAATTATTATTATCCCTAATTTCTCTAGTTTAACAAATAATACCACGTTGCGGTTTTCAGTTCCTTATAGTAACTTTTCCTCCTCTACAAGCTGATGGGGTTAGTTTTTTAATCCGACGTTTCGGATTCGAGCGACCATCATCAACTTTTTTATTTTAAATACGGACCTGGATTTTTTATTCCACTATTTAATAGCCTTTATAAGCCTAAAATAAAATATGATGAAAAAGTCATATCATAACATTTGATTTTTTTAAGAAAATCCTTATTCATTGAGGAATTACGGAAAAACGCCATCTAGTGGCCACCATCAGAATCAATATGGTATAGTTAATAGATCTACATGTACAGGAAAAGAAGGGCTTTTTTTCAAGACCAAGTTGAATAAAATCGGTTTATCCAAAGCAGAAATATCAGCGTTTGAAAGAAAAAAGGGTTGACCTTCTCCCACCACTTTATTATTAAAAATAGAAAAAAACGATTCCTAACCTAAAGTTGCATAATTTTATGAATAATACAATGCTTATATTTTTAACATATTTTTATTAAGAAAAATCAAGAGAAAATCGGCATTTCTATTTTGAAAGTTCTCTTACGCCCCCTAGCGGTCATTTTTCGAACTTGAAAATAATTTCCAGCAATTTCTCTTGGCCGCTTTTATCGATATATATTTTTTCCCAAAGTCCTAGTGTTATTACTTTCTGAGATATAGCCGATTACCTCCTTAGGTGGAACACCCGGTACACTTGTTTCTCTAGATCTTTGCAAAGCTTTTGATAACGTAAATTTTTCTATTCCTTTAAGAAAACTTGATATGATGGGTATTTCGGGTGTAGATTTTGACTTGTTTAGAAACTATTTGAATCAGCGGAAACAAAAAGTTCGTATCAAAAATAAATATAGCAAATTTCTTAATACTTATTAATTGCGGTGTTCCGCAATGTTCGATTTTGGCCCCTTAATTTTTCCTTATTTATATTAATTCAATATTTAAATTAAAATTGAAAGGAAAATTTAGATTGTTTGCTGATGATACAACTATTTTATACATCGCTGATTCATATGAAATTATACAAAATTTTATAAATCATGACATGAAAATCATTGAATTATGGATGTGTAGTCATAAATTAACATTAAATTTGGAAAAATTCTCTTTTTTATGTATAGGAAAGAAACCCAATTTATACAGAAGTGATTTAAAATTAAAAGTCGTGCATTTAAAACAATCAAATAAAATTAAATTTTTGGGGTTGATAATAGATGAAGCTATTAATTGGAGTGAACACATTGAATATATTAAACAGAAAATAGTTGCACCAGTGGGGATTTAAAAAAAACTTATTTTTTTGATTCCAAATTATATGTTACGTCCTATTTATTTTGCTATTATTCATTCTCATTTACAATATTAATTTAACTTTAATATGGGGATCAACTTTTCAAAATTTGCCTAACCTTCTACAAATTTTACAAAATAAAGCAATTAAAAATATATATTGCTTGGATAGACAATATTCAAGTAAACTTTTATATAAAAATTTTAATATTATGTCAATCAAGGATATTCACTTAATTCAAAATAGTGTTTTTGTTCACCAAATTATATCAAAAAACAAACATTCAAATATAAATTTCAATTACAGACGTGACAAAAAGTTGCCACAGTGGATCTTTTCCCGTGCGCCATCACATTCACGTCATCAAAATCGTATGAATCAAATCAGAATTACGAGACGAAAAAAGTCAAAACTAAGTCTAAGTTCATAAAATGGACCTGCCTGCCTACCGTTTGACGTACCTACATAATATCCCGAAAAATTATTATTTATTTTAAGTTTTGCCCGGCATTCTCTATTATCTAAAAGAAATTGACAAACAAATGTTAATACTATTTTTAAAGCTTAAAATCTAGAAAAGTTTGGTGTTTTATTGACTATTAAAATCGCAAAAGTCAAATTTTTGACATCCTTTCATTTAAGGGAATTTAGCCATTGCCGTAAACTTTTCAAAGAACTTTCACGGTTAGAATATTTAAAATAAATAAATTAGGTATTATAAAAATCCATAAATACTTACCGCCAAAACAGATGGTGGGTATAATTAGCTCTAAAAAGAACTAGTTTTAGAAAAAGGAACAGTTTTAAGGCACACAAATTTACAAAATACGAATTAGATTGGCAGATCAAAATAAGGTTGACAATGACGTTCTAAAATACAACGGTAGTCAACTAAACAAATAAAAAAAGTAATTATTTGACGTTTATAGTTTTATTCTTGTCTAGCACGTTATATTATTGCGGAATCTTGGAGACGTTCTTTTATGCTTTTATTCCAACTTGTTACTGTAATAAATAAGGATGCAGAGTTATTAACCACGTTGAGTCCTGATCGTTGATTGATGACGCACGGGAAAAGATCCACTGTGGCGACTTTACATGATCATTTAACTAGAACTGTTTTCAATATTAATTTTCCTTTAATACACACTAGGGCAGGTCAGAACTCCATTTATTATCAAGGTATGAAATTTTACAATGAAATACCCAAAGAATTAAAAATTTTAAATACAAAACGTTTTAAAATGATAACTAAGAAAATACTTAAAAAAGGGGAAGCTAAATTTTAAACTAAAAAATATTTAAACGTCACTTATTTTTTAATTATTTATTCTTTTCAAAATTATTTATAAATGATGTCTAAACGATGTTATTAGTTATATTATTTTATTAAAATAAATAATAATTCAATAATTTTATACTTGATTTAAATATTTTATATTTTTTTATCATTTTAAGTATTATTTTGATTTACCTTGTATTTTAATTACTTATATTTAACAATTATATTTTTAAATGTTGTTATAAGTAGAGGATCCCGCATGAACATAAAATGTTTTTGGGATTTTATTTGGATAAATATATAAAAAATAATAAATAAATAAATAAATAAATAAATAAATAAATAAATAAATAAATAAATAAATAAATAAATAAATAAATAAATAAATAAATAAATAAATAAATAAATAAATAAATAAATAAATAAATAAATAAATAAATAAATAAATAAATAAATAAATAAATAAATAAATAAATAAATAAATAAATAAATAAATAAATAAATAAATAAATAAATAAATAAATAAATAAATAAATAAATAAATAAATAAATAAATAAAATAATATAGTTTTATTATCTAGTTCACCCCGTATGTCGACATTCGCTCACCCTTCTCGCATGCGGTCTTCCTCGTTACCGACGAAACCCAATTTAGCTTTTGTTTTCTTTGTGACCCCCATAAAAGTAAAGAAAATCCCAAAACTGCACGTCTGCCGCGGTCCCTTATTATAGGTGACTGTATCAAGGGTGACGGCTTGTGATTTTAAGGGCATAGATCTATTAGTCTGATGCCTCGTTTTGCCCCTGTCACTCTCACTCGTGTTCCACCATGTCTCACGGGGTCTTTGTAGTGGTGTTAAGTTTTGTGTGGAAATGATTACTTAAAAATACATAGGCGTGTTAAAAAATAAAGAATCAGATATGAACATATGGAATCAGAAAGAATGAGGATTTCATCAGGGGTACCGCAGGGTTCTGTTCTCGGTCGGTTACTGTTTTCGTTATATGTTAACGATTTACCGAAACTAGAATAGATTGACAATATTGCGGAATGATTCTCTGGCAGCCGGCAGGACTCTGACCTGACTAAGTTGCAGGAAACTATTAATTTCGACAAAGACAAAGAGTTTCTTAAATAGTATATTATCCGTTATAACGTATAGACGGTTATCTCTTTTTTGTAATTCGTCGTCATTTGTCGGCTGATGGCGGCATAAACAAAAATGCCGCAAAATGCATGTTTTTGAGATTGGAGAGACCTGCAAAACACTAATTTTCGGTTGCGTGACGTACCTACAATATTTTTTCTAGACCGACACTTCTATATACCTACGTTTGATTCTTTATTTTATTTTATATAACAAAGTGATTAATATTACTAAAACCAGATAAGAAGCCAGTTTTTGGGACTTTTCGGCAAAATATGCCAAAAGGACTTCTTCTTTCACATTTTTCACTTTATTATAATTTAAAAATCAACGAACTGTCACTCGACAATACATCGAAATGTTGTTATCGTAGTAACGAAATCAAGGTAGATTGTATTATCAAGAGCGATTGAAAAAATGAAAAAAACAGGGACCGGAATAGTTATTTTTTTAAAACCGACCAGAAAATTTACACTTTCTGGACAATTTTTCGTCTAGAAAATAACGTTTTTCTGATCGCAAGACCGGAAAAGTGACATTAGAGACCGGAAAACTCTTTTCCGGACTCTAATGTCACTTTTCCGGTCTCTAATGTCAGTGTCACCCTGTTTTTTGTTTTTCCAATCGCTCTTTGATAATACAAGATACCTTGATTTCGTTATTATGACAACAACTTAAAAAAAATATTGTACGTCACGCAACCGAAAATTAGTGTTTTCCAGGTCTCTCCAAGCTTCCAGGACTCGCCTATGGTTCGCCCTGGAAATGCTTGTCTCGACCTGAAAAACACTACTTTCCGGTCTTGTTACGTAAATTACTATTACGTTACAAGTCCGGAAAATACTGTTTTTTTGGACGAGTCGACAAAATTCTAGGACAAGCCGTAGGCGAGTCCTGGAAGTCTGCGAGTCCAAAAAAACTGTTTTCGGACGTGTTGCGTACTTGCGTACACTATTTTTTCGGCAACCGTGTAGAATAACAAATCAATGAGACACATTTCTTTATTATATTTCTTTGTAGAACAAAATTTCGAACATTTTAATTCTTATTTGTATTAAATATTGAAATTCGAACAGAAGATAGGTACTAACAGAAACATTCTAATTCTTATTTATATTAATATTTATATTAAAATTCGAGCAATTGCTAATATTGATGTGATTCTTCCCGGCCTAGTCCGGGAAGTACGTACTTCCCGGACTAGGCCGGAGAAATGCTACTTTCTCAAAGGAGAAGCGTCCGGGAAGTGGGTACTTCCCGGACGGTTGCGGAAAAAAACCTTGCCGATCCCTCACGTCCATTTTCCGGTCTTGATTGACAAAACGTTATTTTCTGAACGAAAAATTGTCCAGAAAGTGTATATTTTCTGGTCGGTCTTAAAAAAAATTATATACTCGTATATCAATCCTAATCTCAGCCTAATTTTATTTAATTTTCTCTACCCCCTTAGATATGGGACTTCCTCTACTTATATATTGCCAATGGCAATCTTACGATATTATTTTTTATTATAACGTTGTATAGCCTGAGCCGATTGATTTATAAATACATTTAACACGTTTGAAGATTAAATCAAAAACTCTAACGAAGAAGAGCTTGTAGATGAGAGAGGCATTGCTTGATAATCAGGTTTTAAAACATATGTAAGGTATCTTTAACATGCAAATTAGGTATTTCAATACGATATACCATAATTTATTATTGTCTATTTGCTAGTTTATAAATGACCTGATTTAATTTCTCAAAATATTTTCTTTAATTTAACACTATAAGAGTTTTTTCCTAAATAACTTTTAATGGGGGTTTCTATGACCAGTCTGGCTGGGCACCACTCGGTATACAGTGTCACCATTAAAGTCCGCACCATATGGAACTTTTTTTTTATTAATAAGGTTAGTTAAACTTAAATATCAGCAATTGTTTTTGCTTTAAATTAGACTAAAAATTATATATTCAATTGTTACCATCTGTCATTCGGTATCTGTCAAAATTGACATTTTTGTAAAAAAATGCTGAAAAATGGCATTGTTTTACCGAATTTCAAAAAATGTTATAAGAAAAAGTTGTTTCTAGTACAATTTTAGGCCTAAATACAAAGTTTCAAATGTCTAGCGGAAAGTTGAATTTTTTGCCATTTTTTCAAAGTAACTTTTTTTTTATACAACGTAAGTTGGCTTAATGGATTGTAAACTGTTTGTTTATACCATACTTAATATTTTATTTAGTTTGTATGCTTATTTTTTCACTAGAATACCATTTTTTTTCGAAATATAAAATTAGAGGCAAAAAAAATTTACACGGGCGGTGCAAAGTTATCATAATTTAAAAATTTTAACAGATAGACGTCATATGTTCTATTTTTTTTATAGTACATACACGTAAAAAATTTAAAAACCTTATAATTAAATTCCCAGATATCAGATTAGTTGACAAATTTCAAATGACAAATTATATTTAGTATAAAATAACATTTTTATGAAATATTAAATAATATAATTTGTCATTTAAAATTTGTGAACCAATCTGATATCTGGGAATTTAATTATAAGTTTTCTAAACTTTTTACGTGTATGTACTATCAAAAAAATGGAACAAATTATGACGTCTATCTGTTAAGATTTTTAAATCATTATAACTTTGCACCACCCGTGTAAATTTTTTTGCCTCTAATTTTATATTTCGAAAAAAAAATGGTATTCTAGTGAAGAAATGAGCATACAAACTAAATAAAATATTAAGGATGGTATAAACAAATAGTTTAAAATCCATTAAGCCAATTTACATTATATAAAAAAAAAGTTACTTTGAAAAAATGGCAAAAAATTCAACTTTGCACTAGACATCTGAAACTTTGTATTTAGGCCTAGAATTGTACTAGAAACAACTTTTTCTAATAACATTTTTTGAAATTCGGTAAAACAATGCCATTTTTCAGCATTTTTTGACAGATACCGAATGACAGATGGTGACAATTGAATATATAATTTTTAGTCTAAATTGACTACCTGCTAATGTAAAATGGTCTGATTAAGCTATTGAAAAATGGTATGTATTGGGGCTTTCCTAATATTTTTTCTATTATTAGAAGGGTATTTCCATTTTAAAAATAAAGAGCTGACCTGTGTTAGAAAAATCTTGTCGGCCAGTGTTATTTTTGTTTCAATTTTATATTTTGGGTGTTTGCTTAGTTTTTTTCTAGGTGTAAATTGATTGGTATGACTTTTTACAAGATTTAGTAGTTTTTTACAGGGTATTCTGTTCGTGTCGAAGTCACATTTCGAAGCATGCGCTTTATGCTAGAAAAGGGAACAATGCGCAGTCTTCTTAACAGTGGCGCGACGACGGGGGTTTAGGGGGCTAGAACCCATCCCAGGGCCTTTTGAAAAAATGGTTTAGGTGCATATGTTAAATTAACGTAAATTTAGTAGTTCTGTACAAAATTAATTATGTGTGAGCTTGGTTTGTTCAGCGCATTGAGTGAATCCCTAACAGAGGGTGCGCTACTGCTTCTTAAGGGAAACCTATATACAGGGTGTACGGAAAGGATGAGCAAAAAATTTAGGGGATAATTCTAGACCGAAAATAAATGCCCTCCCTTCCTATAATATTTTTTCGAAAATTAATTATGTATGGAGTTACAGGGTGTAAAAGTTAAATTTTATTTGCAGTTTTAAAACACAAGTTACTAGAACAATAAATTAAACATTCAAATTAAAGGTTCAAAGTAACGTCCTTCCTCTTCAATGCATAAATTAATTCTTCTTAAAAAATTCCGACGAACTCCATAGAATATTTCTCTCTTTGCTATGCTATGTTTAAGGTTGACAATAAATTAAAATTATTTCGTATTCATCACAAGCAAGTAATGTTATTTTAGCGTTTTTCTCGAAAACGGTTAGATTTATCGAAACAAAAGCAGTATACCTTTTTTACGTCAAAAGGTTAGGAGAATAAAAGTATTCAATCAAAATGCGCATACAGTGTAGGACAAAAAAGTTGGGACCATTCAAATTAAAGTATAGGCTCCTATGTGACGCCCTCTACAAAATGCGAAAAAACGGTGGGCAAATTTGTATTCCCCATCCCGAAAAAGCCCCATATACGAGATTTCGTCAAAATATTATGAGCGTGGCAAAAGGTATTGCAAAAAACTGCAAATAAAATTTAACTTTAACACCCTGTAACTCCGTAATAATAATCAATTTTCGAAAAAATGTTATAGAAAGAGATGGCATTTATTTTCGGTCTCGAATTATATCCTAAATTTTTTGCTCATCATTTCCGGACACCCTGTATAAATACATGCGTCTTTTTGAAGTGTGCCTTTAAGAAAAATTAAATGATGGATAAATAATTCCATTAGCCTCATTTTTCTTACCTTAATGAGACCGTACATCGCTCATAAACACTAACAAAGATTAATTGAATAAAAAAAGTTAACCTTTCAAATGTGTGTGGTCCGTTTAAAACTCAGTCAATCTTGATAAAAACGGTCTAAATTGGTAAATGTTTAATACGTAGCAATATAAAATAAATAATATACAAAAATACCTCCATACTCAATCCTTGGGGAATGCAGTTTCTTTTTCTTCTTTACCCCTCAAATAAAATCGATTTGTACTGGCACATGTTCGTGCAAAAACAGATTAAGACCCTGCAGTCTATAGGGGGTTATATCATTTTTGTGATAGCAAATGAAGTCGGACGAATAGAATTATTTTTTAAACCAAAGAATTTATTCCAGTACATCATCAATGATGATAGAGGTAAACTAGTTAGGTATTACATTACCATATTGAATTTCCCAGTAAGGGAGAGTGGGAGAATTGTGCGCACTTAAGCGAAAATCGTTATAGGACTGATGTCCTTGTAGATAATTTAAATGTAAATACCGTAATGAAAGGGCTATTTAGTTTACTCTCGGCTTGTAAATCAATTTTAGGAAAAAATACAGTTTTGAAAGTACAATATTGCTGAACGTACAAGAGTGCTCTTGCGCACCGTTCCCCGCTGTTGCGGGTAATGATGCTCGGAGGGTGGGAAATCGTGCGCATTCAAAGTATTAAGTATCTAAGTAAGTATTCCATAAATCAACACTAACTTTAAAAACATTTATTGAAGTTGTGGAACATAAAATAATTCATAAAAAACATAAATACATAACTCCTAATTTGAGCATAGGTCACATTTATAATTTTTCGAGGTATCTGAGCCAGTACACTCCGCATGATTCCAAGTTGAGCAAAGGACATATCTGTACCATAATTCTCCTTGTTTGCCTGACTGTTGATTCAGGAATATTGAAGGCCCTTCCTACCTCCATAGGCGTAGCTAGCCTATTTTTTCTAGGGGGCTTAAGCCCCTAAAAGAATCGTAACAAGCGCCAGACGGGAAGCGCCGCAGGCCATGCGCCGCCGGCGAAAAATTTTCAGGGCCACGCCCTAATTTTACCAAGATTTAACCAAACTAGTTTGTTTACCAATATTATACTTAAACCTATAAAAAAAACGAAAGCCAGGAAAAAACTTTTAATCTAAGCTAATGTAAGGTAGGTGTATTTTAATTATTATTATAGCGGAAAAATATTAAGAACGTCGGTAAAACAACAACATAAACAGTATTAGGATTACAATAACATACTAAAAAATCTGAAAACAGCTACCATCAATTGGGTAAAAGTAGCTAACAAAGATAATCATTACTCTTCATAAACTTAAAAACAGTAAATATAATGAAACAACAACAAACACAATTAACACGCAACAAGAATAAATTAGCTTAGTAATGTTTTTTGAATAATTTGATTCCAAAAAATAATAAAAATAGATGGTAGAATTTGTCAGAGGGGGCTATTTTTATACGAGGGGGCTTAGCCCCCCCCCCCTTAGCTACGCCTATGCCTACCTCCCTTATTTTTCTGCTATCATTTCATATCGCCAATAATGCGTTTTTTAAATCTTCTGCCGTATATGCAAGAACTTTGGTTTTCCTTGTATAAGTTTTAGGCATCTATAAGAAAAAAATTACCAATAGATTACGTGTGCGGGAATCGTGCGCATGCACGCGCATCATTACCCCTTTAGGTATTAAATGACAATATTTTATTCAGTTAGCAAGCTACTTAACCTAACAATGTAAAACAAACATAAATAGATGCACAAGATCATACTTTTACATAAAATAAATATGTTCTATCGATTAGGGAAAAAAAATTGACTCACCGTCTTATTTTCCCATATCAAGAAATTAGAAAAATTTGCTTGATTTCAAATAAACCGAGTTCGTTCCACGCAAACGTTTACAACTGATGTGACTAATGGCGTAGGTGCTCCACAATAGGAAGGCGACAGCGTTGCACTCGTCAGTGGCGCTTAAAAGCCCGCGAACTATGAAATAATTTGATGCGCACGATTCCCCCACTCTCCCCTACTTATTTAAAGTGGCCCTGTATGGAGAAGACTTTTTGCTAAGTACTTAATATGTAAATTTCAGGGGCGAGGGGGGAAGTGGACCCCCCTAAATGATTGATGAAATTGAAGTAACTTGAGGAAACAAAAAAAAAGGAAACGATTTCTGACTAAGGGACCTCTAAGTTTACTACCTCATCGGTAATGACATGTTAGAGTTGATAGTATTATTAAGGGCATTATTGTAGGTCCTGCCAGGAGCAATTTATGTAATTTATGGGAAAACGTCCAGTTTGCGCGGAAAAGAAAGACTCGTAATTTTTTTATTGTAATGCGATCTTTTAATTTCCTGTTTTTATTGTACTGCAAATCACTAGTGGGGGTTAAATTTTTAAATATTGGGTTTTTTACTAAGATATTATTTAAGCAGTGGCGTATAACAAACGCCCCCCGCAGACCCCGCACTGAGGGGAGCCCACATTGACGGCCCCTTCAAAACTTGATGCCAGCTTTGCTTTTCATAGGTATTTCACCTCATAATTAATTTTATTTTTTTATATCCTGAGAATTTAGAATTATACGTGAGAGCGCGGAATTTACAAACGATATACCATAAATACTTGTCCATTGACTTTTCCAGTCAAATTTTAGGCCTCAAAAAGGGACTTGGAGATAGCATTTTAAAATTAAAAACAGTGTATGAACTTCCGGATCATTTATTAAGAAAAAATCAGTGTGTTTCTTCAAATTTTCCAGATGTATCTAGTCAGGGCCGTATTAACCACTAGGCCAAATAGGCCATGGCCTAAGGCGCCACGAACGAAATAGGCGCGGCGCCGCGGCTTTTTAACGAATTCAGTGTACCTAAAATAATTATTACTTTATACATTTAAATCAGTATGGCATAATTGCTAATTATCATACCTATCTATACAGAACATAATATATCCTATAAAGAACATTCCTCATTCCAATCTAAACAAAAATATTCTAAATTAAAGTATTGAGACTATTTAGTTATCAGATCTCGTGAAATCAACTTCCTTCGACGACAGTATTCAAAATTTCTCGAGTCAAAAATGTTGAAAAAAACATTTCTAGTATCTTAATACACTTAAAAATATGTCGTTATTTTTAAAATTACCTTTAATAAAAGTTTTTGGGATTGGGCCACGAAAATTGTTCCTTTATTACCTTTATATTTTTTCTCGTATTTTTTGCTTAAAACAATTACATATATTATTTTATTTGTTGATCTCGTTAATAACGAGTCGTTATTGATATGATGTTTAAGAAGTAATCCCTATACTTTAGTTTAAATCATTTTGTGTATTTATAAGGAACCAATCACTATCATTTGACTCTTAGCGCTGAATTTGTGTTTTTATGTTGTTTTTTTTTGTATCTTAGTTAGCTGGATTAGTCGATTAGTTTTTTTGAACTATGGAAACTACCAAACTCTTATTTTAAGTTAATTGTTTTATTCATTTCACATTTTGTAAACATTAGATACCTAATCATTAATGTTAAGTTGTTTGTTTATACTTCTATTTTTTGTTTTATAATTTTCCCTAAGCACTTACATGTATTATATGTTTAATACAATTAAATTAATCTATGAGTTTTTTTCAACAAAACGTGCAAATTTTAACTTGCAAAACGTATTTTTACGAAATTACGTTTAGGCACAAATTTGATTGTCCGTATCATGACTCGCTCAATTTTTTTAAAATCCATTTCGAAATTGAAAAAAATAGGCGCTAAAATTTGTCTGGCCTAAGGCGTCAAACGACCTTAATTCGGCCCTGTATCTAGTGCAGTGATGTTATTTCTAAATTTACCAGTTAGTGTGGCATCAGCGGAACGATCTTTTTATAAACCTAAAATAGTATAAACTCGTAACACCATGGGATAACAACGTCTTTATAGGATTTATCCTTAATCAGTATCGAACACGAGTTTGTTAAAACATTAAATATTGATTTTGCAAAAAAAAACTCTCGACGATCTGGTCGTTTTGTATAATACCTTGTATAGTACTTATAGTGACATCATGTTTGTGCAGACTTGTTGAGTGTTCATATGTTTTACTGTTTTCTGTCTTTTGGATTCTATGAGGCTCGATCACTGCTGCCCCCGTTACTACCATACATGGTAAGCAACATTATAAGTGCATGGTGTTTTAAAATTTTGATTTTGCATCATGTTTTCTGTTTGAATAGTAAGTAGGTACTTAACACATAATGTGGGTTAAATCCTAATTAAAATATTACACGGTTAACGAATTCAAAAATTCATAAATCTGAATCTAAGTAATGAAAATAAAAATTAACATTTTCCATTCGTTATAGGGAGGGGGCCCCTGAAAACGTTTGCGGGGGGGGGGGCACTCAGTCTATGTTACGCCCCTGATTATTGTATTAATAAATTTCAAATAATTTTTTGATATACTATCATTATTCCTTTTACGGAATATTATTAGCATCATGTTGTTTTGGAGCAATTATGTGCCAAAAATATTTCTCCACGAATACTGTTAACAAATTACAGCAACAAATCATCAATCATCATTCAATGATTTAATTATTCGATTTACCGTTGCAAGTCAAAGTAGTGCCTATACAATGTATAATATATAAAATGTTTTGATTTAGTTATTTCAGTGCGAACATCTGATGGTAATCGTTGATTGGCAATATATTTTTGCACAGTCATAATAGAAGTCCGGCGTATTTAAACTGTCTGTCTGGTAACAAAAAAAATTGCAAAAAACAGCCATTGTTAACAAATGTAGGTCAAAAGGTTTCTGGACTTCTATGCATGTAAGAAATTTTAGTGTAAAATTACCATATTATATTCATTGGTAATAGTATAAGAACTACATGAATTTAAAAAAAACAGTTGGAATTGATGGTATCACATCTGAGATTTTAATATCAATAAATTCATACATTTGTAAACCATTAACTCATTTAATTAACACCATCTTTAATACAGGAATATAGCCATCTGCTTTTAAAATATGTATAATCAAACCAATTTATAAAAGCGGAAATAAAGTTGAATTTCAAAATTACAGACCTGTAACATTAAATTCATCATTAGCAAAAGTTTTCCAAAAAGTTTTAAAAGAAAGATTAGAAAATTTCTTAAATAAGAATAAAATCCTATCAGACAAACAATTTGGATTTCAAAAAAAATAAATCTACACAAGATGCAATTTGTCACCTAACAAATCAAATATATAATTCAATCGATAATAACATTAACAGTATATGCATATTTTTAGATTTAGCTAAAGCCTTCGATACTGTCAGTCATAAAATTCTTATTAACAAATTAGAAAAACTTGCGTGGTTAAATATTAACTTTATTTAAAAACTATTTATATAACAGAGTACATCATGTTAAAATTGGTGAAAATATTAGTTCACCAAAAATATTTAATTATGGAGTACCACAAGGTACAGTCCTAGGACCAATACTTTTTAATATTTATCTAAATAATATTTTTAATTTAAACTGTCAAGGAAAACTACATAGTTTTGCTGATGATACGGTAATTTTTTATGAAGGTCTAAATTGGAATATTTAAAAAAATACTATTGAAAAAGATTTTATAAAAATAAGCAGCTGGTTTAATGGAACCTTATTAACTATAAATTATAACAAAACAACATACATTCCATTTACTACATACAAAAATAAACTTCCAAATATTGGTCCAATAATATGCAATAATAATATTAACATAAAGGAAGGTGAAAATATTAAATATCTAGGAATAATTTTTGATAAACATTTAAAATGGGATTTACATAGTGACTACATTATAAAAAAACTAAGAATTCTTATACCAAAATTTAAACATCTGAAACAATTTTTAAATGTAAAAGAGTTAGAAATACTTTATTATTCTTTAGTACAAACCCATTTAAATTATGGAATACTAGGATGGGGAGGCATAAATAAGAATTATTTTAATAATATTGAAACTATTCAAAAATACATTTAAAAAATTATTTACGAAAAATACCACCAATATTCTTCTGATTTACTATTTAAAGATAGAAAAAATGGATATTAAACAAATATTTTCTTACAACATGTTAATAATATTAAACATAAAAATATAATAAATTACATTAATCACACACATGAAACTCGTCATAAAAATACTATTACATATAAAAATAGAGTAAACAAAACAATAGCACACAAACATTTTTTAAACATCAATCCATATATTTTTGATATGCTACCACAGTCAATTAAAATAATTAAATCGTTAAATAATTATAAAAATAAAATTAAAAATTGGATATTATCTAATCCAAGAGATATATTTAAGAACGTAATTAATAAATAATAAATAAAATAAATAAATATATATATTATACAGGGTGTTCATTTGAAAACTTCCCACCTCGATTTTCCTGCTTTAAAATGAAAATGTGGAAAATCGCTCGGACCCGTCAATTTTTATTTCGAGGGGGACATCTTTTGCGTATATTGTCAATCTTGTTACTTCAAGCCCCTAGGAGGGAGGGGGGTAAGATCTAAATCTTAAATGGATACCCCTATTTTATATAATTTTTTTGGATTCTGCATAAAATTGTGAACATTTTTTAATAAAAGCATTATTAGTCTATACTTAACAGTTTCCGAGATATTTACTCTTGAAAAATGACATTTTTGAACTTTGACAGCGTCTAGCTTTCTAACTGTACGTCTTAGAGCTTACATGTCCCTATCTTCGATTTTTATTATCTTTCCAATAGTGTGAACTTTCGGTTAAACCGGATGTAAGAAATATAGTACTTTCGGTCAAGTTGACACTATTGGAAAGATAATAAAAATTCGATATTATTAAGTTTTCACTTCTGTCGTGTGGCACTTTTTGTGGGCACTGAATTAAACTGAGCCGTCACGCGTACACCCGTCACGCGTAACGCTCGGCTGTGTTACGCTCGAATTCGACTCCCATATGCCGCATCAGTCGCATTCTGTATCGACGTGGAAACAGTGTGCGTTGTTTGTGTGTTTAAGATCACAAGATAGACACTTGTTGCGTCTCAGGTATGTTCTGGCATTTTTGAAGTGAAAACTTCTTTAGGCGCGTTTAGCACTTTTTGTGGGCACTGAATTAAACTGAGCCGTCACGCGTACACCCGTCACGCGTAACGCTCGGCTGTGTTACGCTCGAATTCGACTCCTATATGCCGCATCAGTCGCATTTAGTATCGACGTGGAAACAGTGTGCGTTGTTTGTGTGTTTAAGATCACAAGATAGACACTTGTTGCGTCTCAGGTATGTTCTGGCATTTTTGAAGTGAAAACTTCTTTAGGCGCGTTTAGCACTTTTTGTGGGCACTGAATTAAACTGAGCCGTCACGCGTACACCCGTCACGCGTAACGCTCGGCTGTGTTACGCTCGAATTCGACTCCTATATGCCGCATCAGTCGCATTCAGTATCGACGTGGAAACAGTGTGCGTTGTTTGTGTGTTTAAGATCACAAGATAGACACTTGTTGCGTCTCAGGTATGTTCTGGCATTTTTTTCAAGGGTTGTTCAATTTTAGGAAATATATTTATTCGATATTATTAATTTCACCTTGTTGAAGTTTTCACTTCTGTCGTGTGGTCTTAAGGCACACACAATTTTTTAATTATTATTATTAGTTACCAACAACTACAATAATATTAAACACCACTTTTTAAATATTTTCCTGACGCGAGTCAAAGTGGCAGCTTTCCCCTGGTGTATAGGAAGCAACATGTTACCCGTAACAACCTAATTGATCACAAAGCTCCGTTGGAGTTTGATAAAGCCCTTTGCATGCCGACAAACGAGCTTATTACTCGCATAACGCCTATGTGGCAAAATAGTACACAAAGGCATATAAAAACATTGTTTGTCGAGCTTTCAGCAAACATTTTCGGAACGTTATAAAACGGTATAAAAAAAACAGGACGTAACAACACATGGATATTTATGTTTATCAACATAAGAAGACTTCAGAAAAAATAAGAGGAAATTCATAGGTTTATAATAACACTCGATTTAAAAGAAATGTTATACAGGGTTATGATGAAGAAATGGTTTAGCTTTGTATATACAGCGTGTCTACGTAAGTTGGCGGCATATGGGAAACTTTTTTATTATTAATTTTACGAAAAAAAGTTATTCTTCATAAAAAGTTCTGCATGGTCCAAAACCTAAAATGCAACCATCAAATATCGAAATTTTCCAGTCATATACGAGGTTTGTCAAAAAACGTGAATTTTTCCCAAGAGTAAAGTACCTTTATTTTTGATATTATCAAAAATTGTTATTAAAAAAAGTTGATCAGAACTAAAAACTACGTCTAAATATGCAATAACACGCATTAAATTAATTAAATAATTAAAAAATTAAATAATTTAATAAATCAATAAAATAATTTTTCAACAATAAAAAGTTTTTATTGAAAAATGCGCAACTAGAAATCTCATCTCAGCTACCTATAATATTTTACTGTGGGGACAAGCAGTAAATATAAATCGAGTATTTCAAGCACAGACCCGTCTAATAAGGTTCATTTTTGGATTGAACCCAACACAAACATGCAGAGAAATATACAAAAAAAAACACAAAATCCTCACAGTCACTTCAGTATACACCCTTAAGTGCCCCACATATCGTCGCCCTTCTGACTAAGTGTCGTAACCAACAAAACTTCAAAAATTGAGTTACGTCGGCTACCAGTTCGTCTTATGAAGTACGATATTCTGACAAAATGTCGTAACCGTATCTTGTATACTTTAAAAGATATTTGAAAGGTAACAATGGTCGTATTCGACATATTGCCTAAAAATGAATCTTACTATTAGTCGTAAGGTGGTTTACATCAGTTTGTTCGAATTTACTCCTGTATATAAGTACTTAAACAGTTCTTACTAACAGTCGCAAGTGACATTCACGACGCTTTGTGCGAAATGTTATGTTATTATAGTTATTGTTCTTTCTTAAATATTTAAGTCTGTTAGGTATTTATACCTAACTTGTGTTTAGTATTCTAGAAATAACTTGTTCTGGTAAAATTTCTAAGCTATATTTAGTTGTTTGTAGATTTAAAATTAAAAAAAAAAACAAGAATAGATAGTTATTTTTTAATGAATCCGTAAATCTGTGTTCATTACATTGCTATGTCAGAATAATTCATAACTAGTTTAATTTTTTTTTACTTTAGTAGAAGTTTTATTTTAATAAGATGTAAAGTTAAATTAATAAAGAAGTAATAGTGTACTTTTCGTCTTCCTGGAAATATATTTTTTCGGCAACCGTCCGCGAAGTACGTACTTCCTGGACTAGGCCGGAAAGAATCACATCAATATTAGCAATTGTTCGAATTTTAATATAAATATTAATATAAATAAGAATTAGAATGTTTCTGTTAGTACCTATCTTCTGTTCGAATTTCAATAAGAATTAAAATGTTCGAAATTTTGTTCTACATAGAAATATAATAAAGAAATGTGTCTCATTGATTTGTTATTCTACACGGTCGCCAAAAAAATAGTGTACGCAACACGTCCGAAAACAGCTTTTTTGGACTCGCAGACTTCCAGGACTCACCTACGGCTCGTCCTAGAATTTTGTCGACTCGTCCAAAATAACAGTATTTTCAGGGCTTGTAAATTACTATTTAGAATTAAATTTGCGTCGCATAGGTAGCATTTTTCCACAGTAATACTGAAAGTATTAGATATCCTGACGGATAGAAAAACAATTGAACTGTTTAGTGGATTACTAAAATATTGACCAAAAATGAATTTATTACAAAAGACTAAATTTCTGAAGTTTATAAGAATTGTGGAAAAATCACTAAAAAACTGTAAAATAAGTCTAAAAGTGTTGCGTGACTATAGTAGACTTCCATTACTTGGGTGCGAAAAGTATTGAAAGTCTACTAGTTTAAAAAATACGTCAATTTCTAAACATAAATTACTATTTCTTCACTATATTTTAACAGCCGTAACTAAATACAATCTGTTTTTAAAATCTCACAAAACGTCGTAATTACATTTTTTTTTTAAATTAACCTCAAAAATAATGTTTTTTTCGCTGAATTGCGTTTTACATAACAAAAGAACATATTTTCTGCTTGAATAAATAATAAAAATATTTATTTTGAATGCGCTAAGGTCATCATCTTCTGAATACTGACTGTCATTTTGGTTTTTTGCTCCTCCTGTAAAATTTACTAAATGTTGGTTACGACACTTAGTCGGAAGGACGAAGATATGTATATGTCGTAGACTGATAGTGAAATCCGCCATTTCATGAAAAGCCTAGTCGTATCATGAAGCATGGCTAAAAGGTATATTGCAACTGGTTTGTTCGTTGTTCCCCAGAGCATTTTTTTCAATTTTTTCAACTAATATTATTTTATAAAAATAAAATTTAAATTAAATTTAAAAAAATGCTCTGGGGAACAACGAACAAACCAGTTGCCAATATACCTTTTAGCGTGCAGCATGATATGACTAGGCTTTTCATGAAATGACGGATTTCACTGTCAGCCTACGACATATACAAGAACAAGAACGAATTCCAAGAAAACAGAAACAATCACAACTTTCCTACAAGAAACGCAAATCGCCTTATAGTCCCTAGACACACTTCAACACGAAATGAAAAATTTCCCCACTATGCCTGCATCAAAATTTTTAATAAACTACCAAAAGTAATTAAACAATCCCTAACAAGAGGTATATTTGGAAGAAGACTAAAGGACTTTCTTATAAAAAATGCATTTTACACACTAAAAGACCTAATCGATGTCACATTTGCGTAAAAGGACCTTCTAGATTTGCCTCTTACATTTAAATGCTAGTAGTTTGAAGGTAAACTGCCTCCTGAGTTAGTTAATTTTATAGTTTTATATGACGAACCTCAAATCATAATGTATGATCCTTAGTAGAATAAATTTAATTTGAATTTGAATATATTTTATACTTTTTAAAATATTTGCCACTTATACAGGGTGTTCGTAGAATAAATTTAATTTACTCGTATTACTCGACGAATGAACTTGAACAGGTTTGTAGGCATAAAATTTCCCATTTTTTTAAATTTAGATGCGGTGGTTTGAGGAGTATAGTAGTCATGCTCAAGTTGTGTGCAAAAAAAATTCAAATTTGAATAATATTCACTGACATTTTTTGACGTCTCAAACTTAAATAGCAAATTATCATTGTCACTGAGCCTAATGAATAAAAATGTAGCGATCGCGTTTTCTTATAAAATCGAAGTAATTTCTTGAAAGCCAAAGAATAAAAACTAAAGTAATCGCTTTTGCCTCCAGCAATTGCTTAAAAGTGCAGGAATTGCTTCTAGTCAATGCCTTTTCTTAAAAAATAGTAGCGATCGCTATCGTTTGCTTAAAATGTGATGAATAAATTAAAGAATTGCCTTTTCTAGTGTAGCGATCGCTTTCAACTTAACCTGCATCATTTGCTTGGTAGCAGTCAACTTTAGTTCTCCGCGGCATACACGTGCGTTGCTCTTAATTTGTGTCTTCAATTATGGCTGAATATATGAACGTCCGTAAAAGAAAAATCTACAGTGTACGTAAAAATTGCAGATATGATGATTTCAGAAAGTTATTATATCGATTTGACTGCGAAAATGTTGAGTGGTTGGCAAACTACTTTTTGACTGGTACTGGTAAAAGGCGAGGGGTGCACTGTCGCCTTTAAATAAGATTAAAGTCTTTCTGCGGAAATTGTCGGATCCGGGCTTTCAAAATTCTGTAGGTGAAGAACTCGGTGTTCACCAATCACCAAACTACTGTCTGTAAGACATACACTTCTGTAATGGATGCAGTTTTGGATAAGGCCAATATTTTTATTAAATTTCCTACAAGTGCTGAAGCTGTTGTGGAAGCTTAACGGTTGTGGTCAGAGAGATTTATTTGTGTTCCTTCAATTTGTGAACGAATATCAATTGCTTGTCTTTAATTTCTTCATCACTACTATCACTTTCCTCATTTTCACTGAAATCTGCCATATCACAAATATAAGATTCCTATTTTCCACAAAAACGTAACAGATTACTATTGTACTAAATAAGTAGAAGTTGTTGTATTTACGTCAACTCTTTTACAAATTAGGCGCCAAACTAAACATGAAATCTACAATACAGAGGTGTAAGAAAAACAGCAATTGCTTCAAAATTTTATTCATATCCCGATCTAGCAATTGCTTTTACTTATAGCATTTGCTAGTCAAGCAATTGCTTTTAGTAAATAGTAATTCGTTCAAGTAATTGCTTAATTTTTATTCATTAGGCTCAATGCCTTTTTACAATCTTTATCTTTAAGATTGTGACTTTAGGTTAGAACGTGTCTAAGTAGAGAAACAAATCAGTGGTGCATACCAGCAAAGTGTTAACATTGCGTAAACAGTTGAAGATAAGTAACGGGTATGATTTATAAAAAATGTCTATAATTGATGGTACAATGTAAAAAGGTAAAATATGTTTCATTAAAAAATGCACACCATATACATATAATTATCTATTGATGCACACGATGTAACAACGAATGAACACACCAGTGAATATTTAATCCCAAACTTAAAATACATATATTATTTAAGCACCCTGTAAATACTTGTAGAATAAAAAACGAGCACCTTTCAACTTTTAAATCTCATTCATGTAGGGTTCGCCTGCCTCGCTGTTTGAAAGTTTATTCTTTCTGACAGGCCCAGGCCTCCTTTTGTTTTTTGGCTTTGCCGCTGACAGGATGAGGATGTTTTCTTTTGTTTTTTTGTTGTCCAAGGGGAAAAGGCCGAAAATTCAAGTGCCTGGCAATGATAACACTAAATAGGTACTGTTTTATTTTATTGGTGTTAAAAATAGGCTGCCTAACAAAAAAGACGACCTTTAATTTATCAGACTTTTTACAATCTATTACATTACCAGAAACTTGCTTAGCAACACTTTGTTATAACAACTTACAAGCATGACGAATTTTCAATGAGAACTCGTTGCAAATTTCAGCTCTCTATGCTAAAGGGTCTCTCTTCAGTTGTTTCGAGCAGTATATCTAAACAAAAATGTCGATGTCTTATGTTAGATACGCTTGCGTAGGTGTTAGATCATAATAAACTTTGTGGCTACACAAAAAATACGAGATATGAGCATGTATGTATATTCGGCGCGTTTTATTACTGAGGATTATTCAAACAGAAACACGGTTATATTTTACCTGGATGCATGCATGAAGTTATGTTGTGCAATGCTCTAGAGGCGGTCTCAAAGTAAAATACAGGTACTGTTTCCCAGATACCAATGATGGAAGTGAATTATTCGGTCTAAACTTATCACACACTAGCCTAGACCAAAATAAAATGAAAAATTGACCTTCCAATGAATTTGAATGGCATACTTTATGGTTAATAATTAGTAATTACTATTGTGCTATATATAACAACTTATAAGCATGACGAATTTTCAATGAGAACTCGTTGCAAATTTCAGCTCTCTATGCTAAAGGGTCTTTCTTCAGTTGTTTCGAGCAGTATATCTAAACAAAAATGTCGATGTCTTATGTTAGATACGCTTGCGTAGGTGTTAGATCATAATAAACTTTGTGGCTATACAAAAAATTCGTATATTTGAGCATGTATGTATATTCGGCGCGGTTTTATGACTGAGGATTATTCAAACAGAAACACGGTTATATTTTACCTGGATGCATGCATGAAGTTATGTTGTGCAATGCTCTAGAGGCGGTCTCAAAGTAAAATACAGGTACTGTTTCCCAGATACCAATGATGGATGTGAATTATTCGGTCTAAACTTATCACACACTAGCCTAGACCAAAATACAATGAAAAATTGACCTTCCAATGAAGTTGAATGGCATACTTTATGGTTGATAATTAGTAATTACTATTGTGCTATATATAACAACTTATAAGCATGACGAATTTTCAATGAGAACTCATTGCAAATTTCAGCTCTCTATGCTAAAGGGTCTCTCTTCAGTTGTTTCGAGCAGTATATCTAAACAAAAATGTCGATGTCTTATGTTAGATACGCTTGCGTAGGTGTTACATCATAATAAACTTTGTGGCTACACAAAAAATACGAGATGTGAGCATGTATGTATATTCGGCGCGGTTTTATGACTGAGGATTATTCAAACAGAAACACGGTTATATTTTACATGGATGCATGCATGAAGTTATGTTGTGCAATGCTCTAGAGGCGGTCTCAAAAGTAAAATACAGGTACTGTTTCCCAGATACCAATGATGGAAGGGAATTATTCGGTCTAAACTTATCACACACTAGCCTAGACCAAAATAAAATTAAAAATTAACCTTCCAATGAAGTTGCATGGCATACTTTATGGTTGATAATTAGTAATTACTATTGTGCTGTCTCATCGTTTAAAACGAGATCATTATTTGTCAACACCGTCCACCTAGACCATTAGAATCGACCACCCTTATGATTTCTTACGATAATGTAATTGATATTCTAAATAGTGATGCATGGGTGGTCTGTTAAAGGGGATATAAGAAAATAATGGTGATTTTTGATAGTATTAATATAGATATAGGTTTTTAACAAATCTATTTAAACGGAAATCATCAAAACATAATTAATCTATAATTTTGTAATTAGGTTAGACATTTTATAGCGTCGTCGCTGTTGGATAGGTATGTTCCACCAGCGCTTGGCCTCTTAAAAAATGACGTTAAAATCGAAGGTCCACCATGAAACCACGTGAAAATATACACCAATATTTACTCTAGAAACACCCCTGCAGACCCCACACGGTGGGGGTATTTAATTTCATAATTAATTTTATTTTTATATGTCCTAAGTCCTAAGAATTTAACTTCGTTAAGTGAAGAAGAATTAAACGTAAATGCGCGGAATTTACAAACGATATACCATAAATTGACTTTCCTAGTCAAATTTTAACCCTCAGAAAGGGACTTAGATAGAATTTCAAAATTAAAAACAGTGTATGAACTTGCGGATCATTTATTAATAAAAAATCAGTGTCTTTATTCAAATTTTTCAGATGTATCTAGTGCAGTGATGTTATTTCTAACTTTACCAGTTAGTGTGGCATCAGCGGAACGATCTTTTTCCAAACTTAAAATAGTAAAAATCTATTTACGTTAAACCATGGGACAACAACTCCTTTCGGATTTATTCTCAATCAGTATCGAACACGAGTTTGTTAAAACATTAAATATCGACGAAACTATTAACGATTTTGCAAAAAAACTCTCGACGATCTGGTCGTTTCAGCGGCGCACCCAGGATTTTATGTTAGGGGGGGCCCGCTAACCAGTGCCGGAAGCAAATTTTTTAATAAACTTTTAAGTTACGCATTTTTCTAGAACTTTGGAGCTTTTTTAACAGGTACTCTTGGAAGATCGCAATAGCCTAGTTCAATCGAGGTAAATATCTAAAAAAATTGACTTTAAAATATCCACTTTAATAATTATTCCGGACAACACATACCACTCTTTTTACCAAATAAAATATAGGTAATAGTAATGACGACATATCCATAACACAAATATATTTATTTAAAAATATAAATTAGTACAAAGCACAACAATAAACAATATTTTATAAATAATAGAAACCAAAACTTTTTTATAACACCTTTGCATTTGTTAAATACGTAAATCTAATTTTCTTCGACCCTTAGAAAGCTTATTTAAAATTTCTTCACAAGAAACACGAACATTCTTATGAATAAATAAATTTGCCAAACCATTAAGTCTTACTTTCCCGGTGGAATTTCTTAAAAGTAGGATTTTAAGTATTTTAAGTGGAAAATGACCTTTGAGAGGTACTGGTGGTGAAGGGTAACAAAAATTTGCAAAAGTTTTTTATATTGGGAAATATCATACATACATATACATACATACTGAATATATAGCTTAAACATATCGGAGGGTATTTCTTTGCTATCTGTAAACTTGTCGTTCCATAATTTAAATTCGCATATTAGAATGCTTTCATTATAAAAATTTTCAAAAAATTAATAATTTGCATAAAAAGAATGAAGGCTGAGAAAGCTTTGCAAATTTTCTACTTGTTTATTGGGACAGGGCAATAAACAGTTAAATAGCAAAATAATTTCCCTGTGATTAATGAATCGATCGTCTAGGTTGGTAATAAGTGAATCTAAGGTATATACTGTACAAAAGTAATAAAATTATATCGTCCTTTGTATCGCGCCTGGAAATTAAAGTTTTTTTTTAGCGGGTTAGTGGGTATAGTTAAAGTCAATTTCATTGGGGGTTTTGGGGGGGGGCCAAGGCCCCCTTGGCCCCACCCCCCTGGGTGCGCCACTGGGTCGTGTTGTATAATACCTTGTATAGTCCTTAGTGTTAGTGAGATAATGTTTGTGCACACTTGTTGAGTGTTCATGTGTTTTACTGTTTTCTGTCTTTTGGATTCTATGAGGCTCGATCACTGCTACCCTCGTTACTACCATATATATAAGCAATTGGAATATTACTATTACGTATAATGACTTAATACCTATGTTATGTCTACCTATAATTATAAAATAAATTCGAATTTTTTGCTGTTTTAATAGTAGATACTTAACCCATCATGTGGGTTTAACCCTAATTAAATTATTACACGATTAACGAATTCAAAAATTCATAAACCTGAACCTAATAGTAATGAAAATAAGAATTATCATTTTCCATTCGTTATAGAGAGGGGACCCCTAAAAACATTTGCGGGGAGGCCCACTCAGTTTTTGTTACGCCCGCGCCACTGCGTTTATGAATGAATGAACGTCGCGTCGTTTGTCATGGATAATTTAGTTTTAATTATTTTTAAATAGGAATTTTGATTTAAAAAAAATAATTCCTCCTGTATCAGATATAATCTTTACGGTTTTTAAGATCAATTTTAGTATTGCAAAAAATACGCCACTTTTCTCATAAAAATATATCTACGTCACGTATTTTCCTTCCAACAGGGTGCTTGTTTCACTCTGTACAAACGGTAAAGTAAACTTCTTCTCGAAGTCGAAGAGAACCGACACTATTTGAGGGGTTTTCCACTGAGGCAGCTTTTATTCTCCGTTGGCCCGTTACCGGCAAAAGCACGCTAGTCCGCCTGCCGCGTCTTGCAGCGATATTAACAGGAATTCGCGATCTTTTTTCTTTTGAAAGATTTGTCTGTTTTTTTTTCCGTTTTGCGGGAACACAGAGGTTCGGGAAAAGCGGTGTTTTCCATAGACGAGTATTCCGTTACATATTTATGTATTTTTGAGTGAAGAATATTGGACGTTCAGTTGTTCCTGCAAAGGCGTTATCGGAAAACAGTAAATCATGTATTGTTATAGGTAAGTGTATATAGGTAGGAGTTGTGTGTATTTCATCGAGGTATTTCTTTATAATTGGCGTCGTTTTTTATTGAAGAACATAATGGAAATTTATTTGTAAAGTGTAGTTCGGTACTTTACTGAAAAACATCTAGTAAATATATTTTTTGTACGTTATATCGGTCTTACGAACAGGAAGATATTAAATTATAAAAGTTCACACCTTTATCTATATCTTATTATAGCGGTATCAATCTATGAAACATTATTGCATTAAAAACAGGTTCTCTATATCGCTTAAGTGAAAAAAGGTATGGGAATATATTAAAACCATAGTTATGTTATACTCGTGTTTATACTATAGGTATATGTATACTCTGCACTCATTACTAGACAGACATTAAATAATTACTTTGTTTCAATTGTTACTTATAAAACAACTGTAAATTTTAAGACCTTAGAGATTGTACAGGCCATTTTAAAAGGTATGTTCTTACAAAATGACAAAATAGAAATATTATAAAAGCAGGACACCTAAATTTACATATGTATAATGTAACTGCACAATAGTAACTGTAAACTAAAATAGATACTTCTGATGATATTTGATAGCCTATGCCTTATTGTTTGAAAGTTGACACTAATATAAACGAAGAGGGGTCAAACGCCACTTTGTAAAAAATGTTTGGCCCTCTTATCATTTATAATTTGAAATTAAAAATATTTCATTGCTTGAAAGGGTTCACAAAAAAGAGGTTACCCATCAGGAATTTGCACAGTTCAAACACACCCTTTCCTATCTCCATCTTTGGTAGGTAACTTCTAACCCATGTTTAAAATAATTGGACGAATAGAATGGAGGCGAAAAATATACCCATGGCATCATAAGGATTTCCCTAAAGAATATCGCGTAGCAGAAAACCGGGATCTAGCTACAATTATCGAAATGAATATTTAAAATGGCTGAATAATTTATATTGGGGATAATGCATGCAATATACAGTGTCACCAGTAAAGTCCGCATCATATGGGATTTTTTTTATTAATAGCTTTATTCGAAGCAAAATAATAGTAGTCACGTGATTCGCATTATCTGTGAAATTTTAATTTTTCCCAAAAAATAATTCAAAAGTGGGATTATTTCTGAAAATATCGAAAAAAGTTATTGGAAAAAGTTTTTTTTTAATGCAGTTTCTAGGCCACATGCAAAATTTCAGCTGCATAAGATAATTTTGACGTTTTACCCATATTTTGTAAATTGGCTTGAATAAGACTCAACGCAACCTACATAAAACTTCTCAGTTTTGACAAGGCTTTATTTCAGATACATTTTCTTTAAAGTAGCGCCATATTAAATGTGTGTTTTTCTACAATATAAAAATTGGGCTATTAAAATTTGGTCGCATGTGATGCAAAGTTTATTTGTTTTGGACCCTGTATAAGGTAACTTCATAAAATAAGTATTTTTGAAAACGTTGTTTGTGTCTTCAGTAAAGTGTTTTTTAAGTGGAAAATAAATTTTAGTTTAACTTAAAGTAAAGTTTATGTATTTTCAACGATTTAATTTAAAACCCCTTTACTTTATTTTGATTCTTTACCCACCACTAAAATTTATTTTCCACTTAATGAACACTTTACTGACGTTCTTTTTTGTCTTAATATTAAGGTGTATTACTTTCAGACACAAACCACGTTTTCAAAAATACTTATTTTATGAAGTTTCCTTATACAGGGTCAAAAACAAATAAACTTTGCATCGCATGCGACCAAATTTTAATAGCCCAATTTTGATTTTGTAGAAAAACACACATTTAATATGGTGCTACTTTAAAGAAAATTTATATGAAATAAAGCATTGTCAAAACTAAGAAGTTTTATGTAGGTTGCGTTAAGTCTTATTTTACAAAAGTGGTGCAATTTACAAAATATGGGTAAAAAATCAAAATTATCTTATGCAGCTGAAATTTTGCCTGTGGGCGCTAGAAACTGCATTTAAAAAAAACTTTTTCTAATAACTTTTTTCGATATTTTCAGAAATAACCCCACTTTTGCATTATTTTTTGGAAAAAATTGAAATTTGACAGATAATGCGAATCACGCGACTATTATTGTTTTGCTTAATTTTAGCAGAAGTAGTAGTAGCAAAATTTACGTGGGATTTTAGCAATAATTTGTTTGATCTGCTTTAGTTTCCTCACCCTGACCTCCGACAGTATATTTTTAAAAGTGTTTTGCAGACTTATATCACATTTACCTAATTGATTAACTTTGTTGTTTGTTTAAATTTATTTTTACAATTTGTTGAAACAAGTGTCTCAAGATCTTAAAGTCGACTTATTAGAGGCCGAATGAATAAGTTTGCTTAAAATTCCAAGTAAGGTGCAGGCATTAAATTACAAAGCCCGAAACCCGATTGGTTCCCCTGTTGCAATTTAGGCTACCGGCCAATAAAACTTATATTTTTCGGATATATAAAATTAAATTACAAAAATACCTGAAATAATTACAGGTCGAAAATAATTAAGGAGAATCTACAAACATATCGACGCCACAAAACGTATCATTAAAGTTAAGTATTCGCCCAAACGGGTTCTCGGTACCGCGGGCAAATTAAGTACTCCAAAAATCGTAATCTGAGCACTTAGACTTGGCTGAGATATTACTGTTTATACTACATTCTTATGAGATAAAACACATAGCAATTTTTGAAAAATTTAACACACCTTGAAAAGTGTTTGATTGAAAATAGCTCATGTACCAAGAGAACAAAAACTTTACAAACACATCTATCTCTATTAAGGCCACCCTTTTCTACTACAAATCTGATTTTAACAAGTTTTATTTTGTACTAGCGTGTACCCGGCATGCGTTGCAACCCGCTGGTATAAATACAAACCCGAACAAACCCGATATATTAGTACCCAGCATGCCACTTTCTGAAATTCCACCCGTGCGAAGCCGGGGCGGGTCGCTAATTATACATAAAAACCTTCCTCTTGAATCACTTTATCTATTAAAAAAAACCGCTTCAAAATCCGTTGCGTAGTTTTAAAGATTTAAGCACATAAGACAGGATAGCGACTTTGTTGTATACTATGTTAAGATTAAGATTTTTCATTGAAGTATTTTTAATAAGATACAACCAAAAATCATTTACGGGCCAGGCCCAAAATATTGCTAAATTTAGTCACTATTTTATAGTAAATATACTACCGTAACTGGTTCGTTCAATAGAAGGTCCTCACCGCAAAAATGAACGCAGTTTATAATTTGATGTTTTTATCAACTTTTTTGCCTGATTATTTCGTTACGGTTTGCAGAATTTAACTGAGCTTAAATGTTAATTTTACCGGGCGTACAGAAATTAAAGATGTACAGGGTTATCCAACCAAGACTAGATAAGGCAATTTTTTAACTTTTCCTGTACTTTTATAAAAAAACTGAAATAGCCATCTTAAGTCATTTTCTCCAGCGAATTCGAATATCTTCAGCAAAAAACAATTGAACATCAAACAAAAGTACTAGGGGTCACTTTGATATTTTTTTAAATGGAACACCCTGTATATTTTTACATTTTTAAATTCCACATAAAATTATAATTATTTTTTATTAAATGCACTATTAGTCTATACTTCATAGTTTCCGAGATATTGACTCTCGAAAAGTGACATTTTTGAACTTTGACAGCTTATAACTTTCTAACAGTACGTCTTAGAGCAAAACGGCTTACATGTCCCTATCTTCAATTTTTATTATCTTCCCAAAAAAATCAACTTCCAGTTAAACCGGAACAACTATATTTCCTTCTTTCGAGTTACATCCGGTTTAACCGGAAGTTGATTTTTTTGGGCAGATAATAAAAATTGAAGATAGGGATATGTAAGCCGTTTTGCTCTAAGACGTACTGTTAGAGAGTTAGTCAAAGTCAGAAAAAGTCAAAGTTCAAAAATGTCACTTTTCGAGAGTCAATATCTCGGAAACTATGAAGTATAGACTAATAGATTTAATAAAAAATAATTATAATTTTATGTGGAATTTAAAAATGTAAAAATATACAGGGTGTTCCATTTAAAAAAATATCAAAGTGACCCCTAGTACTTTTGTTTGATGTTCAATTGTTTTTTGCTGAAGATATTCGAATTCGCGGGAGAAAATGACTGAAGATGGCTATTTCAGTTTTTTTATAAAAGTACAGGAAAAGTCAAAAAATCGCCTTGTCTAGTCTTGGTTGGATAACCCTGTACCTAACTTTGATTTTTCGTGTGTTGTCGTTATAGATATTGTAGAAAATGGATTGTCCATTAAAAAACTGATCATATTCATAACTTTTAAATTATAAATAGTTAGAGGGGAAAAGAAAATTGCCTTGCTTATGAGAACGATACTACAAGCATTCGCGACAAACGAACCAACAGCTAAACCGCGTCAGCGCGTGAGACAAGACATGACTGCTTGACTCTTTGATTTTTATGTGATACGGCATAGATACTGGTCATACCAAACACATTGCTAACTGACTGAAAAGTTACATTTTCACAGCTTCTTGGATATATAACGCGAATGTAACTGTCCAAAAAACTGCTACTAAAAATGAAATACGACCAAAGCTCTGTCATGCACAAGATTTCCCAGATTTTCTGCTTTTCGCATTGCTTTGGCGGCTAGCCAACTGTAGCGAAATACATAAATTTTACATTTATTCGAAGGGACTTTACGTTTTATAGAGTGTTGTATAAAATTTGCTATCGGAAATTCATTTGATTGACGTCTGCAACCATTGACGTAACTAGGATTACTTTCCTGGGGATGAGGGTACCTCGATATCGTCATATCTCTAATTTGGGACACACTATATCAATATTTTTTTTTTATAAAAAAGACACACTTAAAATGCTCATGTCCGTGCCCAAGCATTTTTCTAAAAAAAACTGTAACGAATTTACTGAGTTTATTCCAAGTTACGAATTCACACTGTATATATTAAATTGCAGTTTTATGTCACCATCATTAATACCGTGCGAGCAAAAATTATTTGCATCAAAGAGGGCTTGGATTAAAAAACGTAGGGCTTGGTTTAGATCACAATGATATGGGGACCAAATCTAGGTTAAAATTTTGTCAAATTCATATTGTGACATGATATGCCAAACTAATGAGTAATAAAATAAGTAGTCAAAAACAAATTTATTATTGTTGTTTACAAAATTAACAAAGTAAGAATATACAGAAAGAAAAATAATTACATAAATTGCTGAAATTGGCCACCGCCATGCTCCAAGCATAAATTCACACGTCTCTTTATATTTTCGACAGTGTTGATCAGCATCTCTGGAGAAATGATACCACATTCTTGGATAATCCTTTCTTGTAATTGTTCTAAATTTGCAAGCTTCTTAAGAATATATATATCTTCCCACTTCTTGGGACAGGCGTCTTATACAATTTGTTGGCGTATTTTGCATTATTTCACGAACGTTTGCAACAAGTTCTTCTGTTCTTATAGATGGTCTTCCTGCTCCTTTTTTGTGTTGTATAGAACCTGTTTTCCTAAACACAGTCGCGGTTCTTTTCAGGCAATGATAAAAATCCCCAGCAATAAAAGCAACGTTAGGAAAATGTTCGTGAAAATCGTCCATGCACAAACCCGGATTGTATTGCCACTCACCATTTACTCTAACCATGTTTCGAAAATACGCTTCAACCATGAATGTTTTGTGCTGTTCCGTAAATCCCATTGTGTGAATTGTTCAAGTAATTGGAAAAATTAGCGATGAATCAAATTACTTACGTAACGACTGTCAAAGATGACGGAATAACTGATTGATTGTTAATTCAGGTAGTTACTGACACTCAACAGGTATTAAGCTCTACGGCTAAGCATGACGTCCTTAGATGCACGGCCCTCTTGGATGCAAATAATTTTTGCTCGCACGGTATAATTATTGTATAATGTATTTTTGTGTTCTGTGGTTATGGCATAAAAATAAATAAGCACGCTACGCTCTTCCACCCTTAAAAGAAACAGGACCGGCATAACGTGAATTTATTAACATTTTTACAAAGAAAAATTAAAATGATAACGCTACACGTAAATTGATTTATTTTCCTACATAAAGTTCAGTAACCTTAAATCAATAAATATTTTTAAAAAATTGTAATTTTTCAGTCCAAAGCAAACATAAATTATTCTTCAGCTCGCAGCAGACGTTAATAAGGATTGCTGATTTATTTTACTGCTTGAAAATTATAAAACTCCATTATATTATAACACACCGTTATAAAGAATAAACATATACCATATACCACATTGTAATGCAGTTGAAACAGGAAGTTTTATGATCTTGAGTGAAAAATGCATATATTTTGTTTTCACTGCTTATAATATCACGCCATATACATACCTGTAAGTTATTTATATCACATTTTATATCTCTCATTTATTACGTAACCTAGGAACCACGACTGGGAACACGTACTTAAAAATGTACATTATAGGCAGAGTCTCTTGCAGAAAATAACCAATTTTGACCGGTTAAAGCAATAGTCGACAGATCCTGAAAATGATTACAATAATGGCTAACAACACCAATGGTACACAGTGGTGTAAAAAAAACTGAGTGGGTCCTCCGCAAACGTTTTCAAGGGCCCCCTTAGGTTTTTGAAGGGGCCGTCAATGTGGGCCCCCCGGCTTGCCCCCCCACCGCGGTGCGGGTTCTGCGAGGATGTTTGTTGCGCCACTGATGGTATATTTGTAAAATTACAGCCATCAAAACAGCCCGTTATTTTTATTTCCAACGTCATCGTTTCACGCAACCGTTACCCTTTTCGTTTAATCCTTTAATCCATATAGGAAAGACATTTATGTAAATTAATACCAATTATTAGAATAACCCATTAGGTCATTTAAACTGGAACAGTAAACATTTGTTTATGAATTAATTTAAAGAATAAATAATAATAATCAAGAAATTACCACAGCCAGACCACAAACATTGTTGGGATTTTTCATTTTATCACAATCACTATAATTACACAAAATGAATTTTTGCGAAGGTTTACTCATTATATCTAAACCCCTAATCCCAGAAACACGAAATTTCGAGGATGTCTCCTTCTTATAATTTAGGCATCCCTCCAGAAGGGATTTTTCGAAAATCAGCCCCTAAGGGGGCGAAAACGGGAGATAAAATTTTTATTCGAGTTTCTGTATCTCAAAAACTAAAACCGGTGGAGGTCTAAACATTGGCATGTAAATTACTTTAATAAAATAATAATACCTATACGTGTCTCGTAATTTTTTTAAAATTCACTTAGGGGTCGAAGAAGGTAAGAAGGAGTGTATCCTATTTTGAGAGGGGTACCTTAAACTATGTCTATAATTTTAAGCTATATTGCTGAAAATTAGTAACGAGCTTAACATGTTAAAATAAGCAAATAGGGATTTGGGAAATTTGGCCCCTAGAGAGTAAAAATGGAGGAGAAATTTTCCAAGCAACCGCTAGGGAAAAATATATAAGTAAAAGGTTTTTGACAAATTTTTCGCTTGGAACAAATAAACATGTGAAGAAATAGCCCATGCTTATAGTGGAGTTGAAGGTATAACTAGGAAAGAAAAAACTAAAAGTCTTCATCCACAAAATTTAATAAACTACAAATTTTCTGGTGTCCGGAAATGATGAGCAAAATGCTATCTCTTCCTATAACATTTTTTCGAAAATTGATTATTTATGGAGTTACAGGGTATCAAAGTTTAACTTTATTTGCAGTTTTTTGCAATACCTTTTGCCACGCTCCTAATATTTTGATAAAATCTCGTACCTATATGGGGCTTTTTCGGGATGAGAAATACAAATTTTCCCACCGTTTTTTCGCATTTTATAGAGGGCGCCACATAGGAACCTATACTTTAATTTGAATAGTCACAACTTTTTTGTCCTACACTGTATGCGCATTTTGACTAAATACTTTTATTCTCCTAACCTTTTGACATAAAAATGGTATACTACTTTTGTTTCGATAAATCTAACCATTTTCGAGAAAAACGCTAAAATAACATTGCGTGCATGTGATGAATACGAAACCATGTTAATTTATTATTGTTTAATTTAATTAATTAAATTTTTTAAGAAGAATTAATTTATGCATTGAAAAGGAAAGACGTCACTTTGAACCTTTGATTTGAATGTTTAATTTATTGTTCTAGTAATTTACGTATTTTAAAATTGCAGATAAAATTTAACTCCGTAATATCCGTTAATAATCAATTTTCGAAAAAATCTTATAGGAAGAGATAGCATTTATTTTCGACCTAGAATTATCCCATAAATTTTTTGTTCATCATTTCCGGACACCCTGTATAAATTGTATATGTCATAGGATTCTTCAACATCAGAACAAATAGACAACTTAATTTTTTTAGTTACAGGTTATTGACACATGAAACGTTATTATTATAATGTGGCAAAATTTACAACCCATGAAATTAAACTTTTATATCTGCAATTTGCAAACAAATAATGGACATCTTTTGTATGTACTTTTCTGGAAATAATACCCAAGCAGGATTTTATTCATTATTTAAAAATAGCAACAAAAATACAGAGTGGTTAATTTAAAAAAAAAAACTATTTTTTTTTTAATTTAAAATGTTTCTTTTTTGTTGTTTGTAGATGATAATATGTTGATCAATCATTGAAGGCCAGACTTAAATACGTACATCCAAACCTATCTATTTGTTTAGCAAATATTATAATATCAGTACAGCAGTATTCCCATTGTCACAACTGTGTCGGTATCCTTGAAGAAAAAGAGTTAAACATTTTTAATTCAACCATCCAATTTGCTGAAAAGTTTAACAGAGATTCTGTTGTCCGGATTAAGGAGAATTAGATACGGCCATTACGGTAGACCGCATTCGTTTTACTAAATTAAACTTGAAAAACCCACAATAATAATGTGCGGTTTTTTGATATTTGATATAGAATCATTCAGTTTATTTACTTAATTAAAGGATGTCCACAAAAAGTCACAGTCGAGTTATTTTCACAGGAAGTATCAAGTGTCTTAAGATTTGCTGCTGTTGCTGCTGCTACCATAGGGTTGAATAAACACTTAAAAAAAAATAATCATTAACAGCCACTGAGTACAAAACTATAATATACTTATATTGGATTGGTATAACGAACGGGACACAGTCAGGACCAGGATATGGTATAATACACCTTTGTGTAGAGGGTGTGAACAGGAAGATGAGAATAAGACAGTCGAGCCTAATATCATCTGTGATTGTCATGATTCCTCATACAGTAGAAAATCCATCCTTGACGACCTACTCGACTGACCTACCCTAAATCTGTAGGTGAACAAACATATTCTTGCAATTTGTTCAGAAAGTTGATCACTTGGTAGGTTATTCAAATCTTTTTCCTTATTTGCTATAATTATAGCTATATTTGTATTTTATTTATTATCTCCTCAATCTGTTAACATTTAATTAGCATTATTTTCCAGGCTGCCTGTTTTTGGTTAAAAAAACGTTTATGGTGCATGATTTACAATTTCATTGTTTTTTGTTTTTAGACGTTCTGGTTTCTATTCGCAGTGTCGTAACAAAAACTGAGTGGCCCCCCCGCAAACCTGTTCAGGGGCCCCCTCTTTGTAACGGATCAAAAATGATAATTCTTATTTTCATTACTATTAGGTTCAGGTTTATAAATTTGTGAATTCGTTAGTCGTGTAATAATTTAATTAGGGTTAAACCCACATTACGTGTTAAGTATCTACTATTAAAACAGCAAACAATTCGAATTTATTTTATAATCCTATGTAGGTAGACTGGTAGACATAACATAGGTAATTATTAAGTCATTATACGTAATATTCCAGCAAACATGATGCAAAAACAAAATCAAAATTTTAAATCACCACTAATAATGTTGCTTACCATGTATGGTAGTAACTAAGGGGGGTAACAGTGATCGAGCCTTATAAAATCCAAAAAACAGAAACTAGTAAAACACATGAACACTCAACAAGTCTGCACAAACCTGATGTCACTCTGTACAATACAAGGTAATATACAAAACGACCAGATCGTCGAGAGTTTTTTTTTGCAAAATAGTTTATAGTTTCGTCGATATTTAATAATCTAACAAACTAGTGTTCGATACTAGTGCTGGGAAGTTTAGTTCACTTTGCCGATTTCAATCTTTCGATCTCGTTCAATAAAGTGAATAGTTCAAAAGACTAGTTCGTTTAGTTCGGTAGGTAGGTCGGTCAGGTGACAAAACCTATAATCTCGGTCGTCTCGCTCTCGCTTGCGTAGTACATTCCGTTTAGACTTTAGTTCGCCTTGTTTCGATCTTTTAGTAATTACTGATTGAATCTTTTAGTTCAGTTGCCAGATTCGATCTTTTGAACTAGTTCGTTCGCGAACTACACAACTCTATTCGATACTGATTAATAAGGATAAATCCGAAAGGCGTTGTTGTCCCATGTAGTGATGCCGCCGAGACGAGAATTTCTCGTGTCTCGTCTCGTCTCGACGAGACGAAATTTTTTTCTCGAGAGAAGTCACGAGACGAGACGAGAGAAGACCGTTTCTCGTCGAGAAATTTCTCGAATTTTCTCGTTTGTTAGAATACTGAATTTTAGGTATCTCCTAATATATAGACAGAAAAATAATGTGTTTAACGTTCTCACTCTATCGTATTGTGAAGGCATTTACCTTAAAACAGATATTCAAGAGAACAGAATCAAATTGTCTAGCCTCTTTCTTCTGTCTAGGGTTAGAAGTTGACATTTTTAAATAATTAACCAAATCTGAAAGAAAGTATTTTCGATTGAAAAGATAATATCGAAAAGGACCCCAGTCAAATTTCATTCACAAGGCCAAAGACGATAGATTTTGACTAAATTTAACAATTTTGTATCAAAAATTCAAAATTCGCCAAAAACTTCTCACACAAAAATCATTAATAAAAGTGTGAATTTCATCTCATATCTCTCTTACCAGTTTTAATATTTGACATTTCTTTCATAACACCCTGTATATCAACCGAAACTTTATTAGGAAATCACAGATAAAGACAACGGAGGGCCATGAAACTAGTGTTATTGAAACAATAGCATTAAGTTAATAGTCTCAATTATGACATTAGTAAATAAATTAAAAATAAAAAGTCTAATATAATAGGTAAAGTGACATTCAGTACGAATGATTCAAGTGTATGCCCTGTTTTGCCTCATTTTATTACACAGGTCTCAGACATAAATTTGGCTATTGAAAATAATTATTAAGTGCGGTAAATGATACTTTTCCGCACGAGGTGGCAGTTGCACGAACGGCTCGAAGCAAGTCCGGGCATGCCACTAAGTGAGTGTGGAAACGGAACTTTTCGCACATGTTACTTACAATATTTTTCCTAATTGCGTAAAATTTAAGCTTGTTCGTAATAAATTTTTGTATTTTTTGGGTAAAAAAAATAAAGTGAATTTTTAAATTTTGATATGTCAAATAGAGCATTTTCGGAAATACTTCTTTAAGTTCTTTCTCTTGCACTTTCTATTAATGTAATAAAAAAATTAAGGTTTTTCCCCGGATGACATTCTGGGCTGATCCCTTTATTTAGTCGAATATTTTCCAAACTATTGCAGTTAATTATGCCCCGAATTATGCCAAAAAATAAATAATAAAAGAAGGGTAGTTCCATTTCAATTATTATTATAAATAAATTCTCTAATCTGTATCTTTTACCACCCCGTATATTTTGGACTGAAAATACCTCTGTGCCAAGCCTTTTTTTTTTTTTTTTTTTTTTTTTTTTTTTTTTATGATCGAGTACAAGCACTATAGGAAAATCCTTTAAGGCGCTCTGGGAGCGGTGCGTGTGCGAAGAAAGCGATTCACGTTTTTCTTGAATCGTTGGAGGTTATATTCGGTTGGAAACACGGTCTCAGAAAGGCCGTTCCACAAAGATGACGTCCTCCAAATGAAAGAGTTTTGAAACAATGATGTTCGGGGTGTACTAAGTTGAACCACATAGGGATGGGCGGCAGTGGTTCGTCGTGTGTTTCTGCTATGCATTACTCTAGGTGGAATCGAGCGGGCAATATCTGTCGAACACTTGCCATGAAAATATCTGTAGAAGAGAGTCAAATCACCAACCTGTCTTCGATGTTCTAAGCTGTCGAGGTTCTTAGTCAGCTCGTGGTCGCCGATTAGACGAACGGCTCTCCTTTGGATGGAATCCAACAACCGAAGGGTATGCTGCTATTACATTAAGTGAATTATGTCTTATGGCCGCTTGCAATATTTTGTTGATCTAAGAAAAATAGTTTCTAAGTCACATGACTAACATGACTAACAAACCGTCTTATATTAAACCCTTCTGCGAGACGACCAGATACTTTTAAATGTTTACCCCCTTTAAGATTCGTATAAAAAAATATTTTTTATGATTCCCTACTCACGAGAAAAAACGAAACAAGACGAGACGAGACGAGACAAGACAATGGCACTCTCGAGCGAGAAAAACGCGTTTCTCGTCGAGACGAGATAAAAAAAAAATTCTCGCCTCACGAGACGAGACGAGAATGGGCCAATTCTCGTCTCGTCTCATCTCGCGGCATCACTAGTCCCATGGTGTTACGTAAATAGGTTTTTACCATTTTAAGTTTGGAAAAAGATCGTTCCGCTGATGCTACACTAACTGGTAAAGTTAGAAATAACATCACTGCACTAGATACATCTGGAAAATTTGAAGAAACATACTGTTTCTTTCTTAATAATTGATCCGCAAGTTCATGCACTGTTTTTAATTTTGAAATACTATCTCCAAGTCCCTTTCTGAGGCTTAACATTTGACTAGGAAAGTCAATGGACAATTCTTCATGGTATATCGTTTGTAAATTCCGCGCTTCCACGTATAATTCTACTTCACTTAACGAAGTTAATTTCTTAGGATATAAAAAAATTAAATTAATTATGAAATAAAATGCCTATGAAAAGCAAAGCTGGCAGCAAGTTTTGAAGGGGCCGTCCATGTGGGTCCCCCCGCGGTGCGGGGGTGCACTGTCTATTCGTTGAGGGCATATTTTATTTATACGGAAATAATAAATGTACTGTGGATTATTTAAGTAATAAAATTATAATTTTTTATATTTACAGTCGGTTCATCCGGTATTATTTTTATACTCCATGTGATTAAGATTTATTATACAGGGCACACGGAGAATACGTGTACAAATTTTGATGACAGACTTCTGACGAGACGTTTAAAGCCAACGAAATAGTCTCGTTTAACCGTTAGAGGGCGTCAAGGGTTGTTTTTTTTTTAATTTTCCCAACAAATAAAAATTTAATGAGGTTATGACAACCCAGGTATTTTTATAGCTATTAATATAACGAGATTATTATACGATTTATAATAGTCGAGGACATTGCTAGGTGACGAGGCGACAGCCGAGTCACCCGCAATGTCCGAGACGGTGTTAAATCGCTAATAATCGAGTTATATTCAAAGCTTTATCGTATCATTGACAACGGCGATGCGAAAATAAAAACAAGGTTTTTGACATTTCATTTTGGCATTTCAAAAAGTCATCATTAAAATCATGCAAGATTTTGATATTCCTGGCGATATATTAGCTGCAGCCAACATTATAAGGTTGAACTTGCTTCCGGACAAATCTAAAATCCACTATGAAGAAGAATATCGACAGTTTTGTGAGTGGCGAAACAAAGTACATGTTCAAGGTGCAGAAGAAACGGTATTGCTGGCGTATTTCTCATAACTCTCTGAGGAATACTCTGCTTCGTTCTTATGGCCGAAATATTCCATATTACGAGCGACTTTAGAACTGAAGGAAAGAGTGGAAATCGACAAATACGGCGCCTTAATACGTTTCATCAAGAAGAAAAATGTTGGATATAGAGCAAAAAAACCGAAAGTATTTACAAGAGAACAAGTCAACGAATTTGTGTGTTCTGCCTCAGACGAGCAGTTTTTAATGATGAAAGTGGCTTTTTTAATTGGAATTGGAGGAGCATGTCGAACTAATGAATTAGCGAAGATGACCACGGAAGATGTTGACGTTTTAGAGGACAAGCTGATTGTTACTATTCCCGACTCAAAAACCCACAAGAAACGTATTTTCGCTGTGATATTTGACGGCGAAGTCAATCCTGTGCTTTTATTTAAAAAGTACGCAATGTTAAGGCCAGACCATGTCACTCACCAAAGATTGTTTGTATGATATAGAAAAGGGAAATGTACGGTACAGCCCTGCGGCATTCATTTCTTCTCTAAAATACCTCAAAAAATAGCTGAGTATCTCTCACTTGAAAATCCTAATTTGTATACTGGTCACTGCGTTAGAAGATCTTCGGCAAATTTTCTTGTTAATGCTGGAGGAGATATATTAGAACTACAAGAACTTGGTGGATGGGAATCGTCGAAGGTTGCTAGAGGGTATTTAGAAGAAAGTGTGACCAAGAAAGTTTCCATTGCTCGCAAAATTCAAATCGGCGATGTTTCCGGCAGTGGATTAGGTACTGGGGAACCGCACGAAATCGAAAGGAGTGCTTTCTCGGTCATTAATCAGTCTTCAGAGGGCATACCTAAGATCGTGGACGTTAAAGACAAAGGTGTATCCATCAAATTTGAAAACTGTCAAAATATTGTTTTAAATGTTCATGAAAAATAGTTAATATTATTTGGTATCTAACGTATTATGCTTTCGTAACTAACATATTAAATTATGGTAACTAATGTATTATGAGTAACTAAGGTTTTATGTAGGTTTTAGTATGTTTATGATGTTAATAATTATTAATAAAGATATCATATCAAAATGACTTAATCTTCAATGATACGATAAAATAAATAAACAACCAATTGTATAGTCGGGAAGCAAACCAAACTGGCAGTTGCTTTTTGATATTTTGGCGTCTTGTCCACAAATAACGACGTTGCTTCTAGTCAACAAAATTTGAAATTTAAAAATTTGATTCCTACACTCATCAATCTTCAATTTTATCAAGCTGAGTGCCTGCGTTTTCTTAGCCATATTAAGAATGAACTAACTGTGTTTAACACGCCACCTGTCTGAAAAGTGTAACAAAAGGACTATTTATCAAATTATTAAATGTATGATTTATTATATATAGATATAGAGGTACACAATCAATCAATCAATCAACTTCCTTGTGACTTGTGGCAGCGAAAAGAAATTATACATTTTATAACATACCTATAGCCTATAGCAATGTTTTTATAAAGTTTAACTCGGTCTCACAGCAATTAAATCTCTTACAGTTTTGCAAATTTTTTTAGTGCTCTTCTATATGTATGTACCACCTATAACGTTTGTGTTTCTATCTAATCCATCATGGAGTGTTTCCAGTTCTCTGTATATTAACCAATAAAAAATGTCTTTATCACACATCTTTATTTTAAACGATCATAAAAGGATTATTTATTAATAATACAATAAATCAATAAACTAAGAAGCGCGAAGAAAGTATACATTATTAATAACACCCGATCAGGTTTTACTGAGTTTCAACTCGATGCGATATTTATGAAAGGCGATTACAATAATTACAAAATATTTGAAACATCTTTAAAATATCCGTAGCCGTTCTTAATTTTATTTATAATCCCCTTTTAATACCTACATTTTAAATTTATAAATATAATTTTTGCATTTTTGCATAATACATGGATTCTGCTATTAATGATGTCGTCTTTTTTCACCTTTCTATAGGCTGTAGACAACATATAATAATAATTATGAATTACTTAAATAAAATGTACATCATACACTTGAAAGTTATGATGAATACATTAAACGGTTTATCGTAGTTCTTTGAGTTATGAGAGTAGATTAATCGGAACTAAGAAAATGTTAAGGTGGAATTCTCAATGTCTTTCAATCTATTGCCAACCTGTAACCTATTTCGCGTTGTTTTTTTTTAGTTTATTATTTTATTTACTAACTTTTAAATAAAATCAATATCGTCGGCCTATTATTTAGGTAATATCTGATATATTACGAAAGTATCAATTTATTTCATTGCTAATTTTGGGAGAATTGTATAGTGAAAGAACAATGACATAATAATATTTTAAAAAATCTTACTCAATATTTTTCGTTACACAATTCGTCTAAAATAATTTATGAAATTCCTTGATATTTATTTAATATGTTAATTATTACTAAATTTTGTGTAAAAGCTAGAAAAATAAATAAAAGCTGCCTAAAATAGGTTGGCAAGCATGTTGATACTCCCACCTTAAAGGAAATTTGCTGCTAGGCGTACAAAGCAGAAACACCAATCGAGTGGTCTGAAGGTTTATATACGCCTAAGGCGGGGAAACCTCAGGAACGCGGGGAGTTTAGTCGGTAGGCAGCCCCATCAGGGTTGAATCCGACACTACTCTGTCTCACAGGGTGCCAGTCTTTAGGAGACTCTCCTCGTTTCTGGCTTTCGTGAGACATTTAAATGTTACTGGGTAAAAAAATAAATAAATAAATAATCGTCAATCTGTTTGCTTCCACGGTGTAGTTGTTTATGGGAAAGAGCAAACTACATTAATTCCTTGCCAAAGCTTTAGGTCATTTTAACGGTGCGAGAAAGTTAGCCGAGCTACTCAAAAATTCCTCTGTATAAGTGAATGCCCTAAAGAAGTAGGAAGAGCAGAAGAACATTTATAGTTTTATCTTTACTACATATATGTATAAAATTGTTCCAGGTAACAAACGGTGCTATAAATACTACTTTGTATGTATGGGATTAATAAAAAATTCATTTGGTATTACGGTCTAGGTCATCAAACGATAAACACGCACGCAGAAAAGTATGTTTCAATTTTTTTTTTTAACGGTTATAGTGACAAGTCTTTGTGGTACGTTCTGAACAAACTGAGGTACAACAAAATCATATTTGACGCCATCTACAGGCCAAGCGATGACATTATAACTAGTATTTTGTATTGTCTAAAAGCTTTACAATAAGTTACTTTATCCTTTGGAAAATTTATTACTTATTACCTTAAACAGTATACTGGCTGCCACCAGAAAAATAACGACTTTTAATTTCGCCAGTTTGGCCGCCTTCTTCCTTTTTACGAACATATAACGCCATTGTGGACGAAATACGTCCACGACGTTATTAAATTCCGTCCTCTTTTTGCGTCGAGCAATCTCTAGACCTTTTGTGATTAGTTTTTTCCGCTTTCGTATCTTAATTCTTGAATTTTCCGTATTAATATATACGACATGTAACATAGGCCAGAAGAATTCTTAGAATTTAATGAGATCGGTGTAAAAACAATGAGAAAGAAGAAAGCGAAGAGAATCAAAAGGACCAGCGGTTTTTCGATTCTCTCTCGGCAAAGACGTCCTTGAGGTTTTTGGCACTATATTTACACAAACGGTACACGGTGGTCTTACGTATTATTAAAAAAAAAAAGTAACTCTACTGCCATAAAATGTAACATGAATTAATTTATTGATAAAACTAGTCGATCTGTCAATGCCAATCGATAAATTGTGACTAAACTTCGAACACAAACAATAATACATAATCTGTTATACGGTTATATCTTCAACTCATTTGTATCTACGGTTGATATCCTATTTAGATGGTATGTACTGATATCTTTTGAAACGAACGAAGAGGTAACCCAATAGGCACACCAATATTTTACCTCCATGGATTAAAAGTAAATGAAGAGTACGTACTAGTGATGGGATAACTCGAGTGAAAAATAACCGATCACTCGGTTTTATCACTTATTCGATTATCTTCGGAAATAATTCAAGTGACGAACATAATGGTTTTTGATAGTGATGGGATCACTCGAGTTAAAAAATAACCGATCACTCATTGCGGCTACAGAAAGTAGTTACTTACACCACGGAACTGGCGACCTTTTTTTTTTTTTTTTTAGAAGTCTAAAAATATGTGGTTGATTATTGAAGTGATTAAAAAAAACCAGTTTTTTACTACTTTGGCGGCCTTTTTTTTTTAATTGCCCCTAATATAGCATTTGAGTGAACAATCGATTATAATTCGGTTTTTTAAATCACTCGAATACTCAGTAGTCGATTATTAAAATAACTCGATTTTTCCCATCACTAGTACCTACATATATGTTATGTTATAATATGTATTGTACATATTTGAAACGACGCGTTTAAAAAAAGATATTTATCATTAATTACCAAACAGAACACAAGAAATACATCGAGGAGAAATAATGGGTTACAGTAGATGCCCTGTAGTTCAGTGTAGTTTCAATAATTGATGATAACAATGGCATGTCAAAGGTTTGTTCGCCTTGTCATTGAATATATAGCTTACTAGTCAAAAACCTTGTTTCTTTAATAATTAATAATAATATTATTCCAGTATAGTATTTACATTATTTCGCTAAAGAAGGCTAGGCCGATAACAACAGGTTTGTGCGCATGTCCATAGTTAATGGACGTCTAGAAATATGTCCGACGAGCCGTGCGTATTGCATTTTACCTAGTATTGAAAATACTACTCGGTTCGTATATACGGGTCTGTTTCATGAAAAATAAACGACATGCAACGACATGCAAGAGCGTCACGCTAGACTCGACCTCGACTGCGGTGTCGGTAGGTCAAGGTTGCATAGCCCAAAATTAAGGACATAAATAAACACAAGCGGCGTCGGCTTTAACAGGATGTTTATTTAGACCAAATATTATTACTATTTTACTATATAGATTAGTATATAATATACCAGCGCATATGGATAGGTAAACATCCGAGCAGCACAGGATCGATGACATCATCTGCTAAGTTCGGTGGCTAAGTGTTAATATTGTTTTGTTTTGGGTTTCGGCATTTAACAGTTAGTAGTTAGTACCTATTATTGAATCGGCCAGTACTTGTACGGTTTACGTTTTTAGTATTGAAAATACTTTTGGTTGCGTATGTTATTACTATTTAAATATTATACTGTGTGTTTGAATTTTGAATATAACTTTATTTGGACATAATAAAAAGTAGATTATCTTTATTATTGTTCTACATTCTTACATTATTAATGATACTAGTTCGATATGAACATTATAATGAAACGTTAAACGTTAATTGCACAAGTTTCATTAACAAAGTTCTCGCAAAGTTCATATCAAACGTGTATCATTCAAAATTTAATTTACGACAGTACAAATATATTTTATTCGTCTAAATTTCATTGATTCAGATAACGTTTTCGTAATTTTAAAAATTTTCAGGTGTCCATATTAGTCGATATCATGGTAACCGCATTTTTGATTGTTTCAATTTCGATTTTGACAACGTCATTATTGCAGTCTAATTTTCTATTGTATGCAAAGTGTTGGCCAAAAATAATTTAAATATGGGAGATTCTGAATCCGAAAATGTCCCTTCGGATGTTTACAAACAAAGCGAAATAGCGCGGCGGTCTTAGCGTATTACACAGAAAGTCGGGGGAGAATGGATATACCAATCCAAAACATTTCATAGCCGACTTAAGATTTAGACATTTCATGAACAAAGAGTACAAGGACCAGCACGTAAATGGCTGTGTATAGCTAAAGAAATAATTTTGTCGCTATTTTTGAAAAGGTGGTTTTATTGAGCTCTCTTCAATATGTACTAATATACAGATTATCCTATATTTTTTATTTTAACAAAACAGTCAAATTTACACATTTTTAAGTATAATTTACACATTTCTAAGTATAATAATTTTATTATTATTTCAAACTAAATCGGAGCATCCATGCCGTCATAATAACGCGTGATAGCCAGCGGCTCCATTGTGTCAACACGTTACATACTCACAGATAGGAGTAATCTGTGCTGTGACATAATGGTTTCCTTCTCGCCACTGTATGTGGTAGGTATTTTCAATACGCCTATGATACTTGCGTAAGATGCAAGATCTGTGAATTTTTCACCCATAACTTAACTTTTGTATATGCACCAAATAAGTTCTGCGAGTCTTAAGGTATATGTCTATGGTAGAAACAGAACGGACATCGTACAATGATACATTGAACATTATTGGAATTTACACAATATACCAAAGACTAATAAATCCATCGGCGAGCATTTCATATAATTGGAAATTGAATAAAGAAAAATGCATAAAACAGTCGGAGTAAAGATGTATCGAATATTCTATAATTGTAACCGCGCGTTCCATAAACATCGGATCGAGTATAAATTCAATAAAAACTTGCCTCCGTCTATTACATATAATGTATAATTTCTTTGCGCTTGTCTGCTTGATTGATTCTCTGTAAGAAAAGCATAACTTGGTAATTCTTTTGTTACTAGTTTGCAACTTACAGGTGCGTGTAAGAACGTTTTTATAAAAAATTATAGATATCAATCAACAACTAAAGAATTGAAAGTTACCGCTTTATATTTTTAATAGATTTATTGGTTCTGAAACTAACTGTATGTGTCTATAAAATGTCGATTCAATGTATATTCATGTCTTCTATATAACAACAAGCAATAAATGCAACTAATAAAATTAGTTTTCGGTTGCATAACGAATTTAAACACCTATAATAAATATCTTTGGCATTTAGAGGTACTTCTCTCAAATTGTAATTCTCGGCTAGTTAATTGAGTTTAAATTGCTGTAAGTCTAGGCAATAGACTTTATTGTATTGTTTAGATATTATGGACACTTAGCAGTAAGCAACCCACTCACGTATAATTTACTCAGCGCAGATACTCGTGACCAAACTTTCCTTTACTAGTTTTTTTTTTTAGATTTACGTTTCGTAGTTTTATTAGTTCTATTAAGATACTCTGGCTATAAAAATATGTATTGGATGTTTTATGTGCTTAAGAAAAGCAATCAACGTAAATATAATCAAATTACGACTATACGTATTAAAGCATAAGAAACCAAAGAGGTTTATAACCGCTCGATGTTCTGTCCCAGATGTTTACAAATTATTCGTCTTTGGCGATCATTTATCCATAAATGTTAATTCCGAGCAAAGATATTTCGGACAGTTGAAAATACTTGTAAAAGAATAACATTTTGGATAAAACTAAACAATTATAAAACTTATGAAAAGAAAGATACCAAAGGCAAATCGTAAACGTCGGAAGTGCAAGGAAGCTAAATTGTAATTTTACAACGACACCTTGCATGTTTGCTTAAACTTGTTCCCGGAGCACTTGAAAGATAACTGCAAGTTGTCTTGTTATTCTTTAATCTTTAAATCATTCAACCTCAAACCAGTGGAGAAGAACTACAAGTTCTGAGATTAATATCCTGTTCAAAACTCTGTTTGTTTCACTCTTTTCATATACGAATATTCTTTGAACTTTTTTGTATGTACCCTATTTAAATCGATAAATATACTGGGTATCTCATAGATAGAGAGGGTGGACGTGAAAATAAATATTTATTTATCTTTTGATAAAATCTAAAATATCTTTATACCAAACTAACTTTTTCTTTGCAACACTATGGCTTTTTTAGTATTGAAAATACTATTGGGATCGTGTTTACGCAAACTTTGCATTGCATGTCAATGTCGCTCATGTCGATGTCGCGGCCAACAGCGCAATATCTAGATCGGTCAAAGTATTATGTTACAATACTCTGATAAGACTTGGTAGAAATATAAATATGAATCAGCGTAAAGTCGGCAAGTAAATAATGAATAATGTTTAGTTTAGTTTGTGTTTTAAAGAACGCCATAGTAACTTTGTTAAAAAGTGTGTTATTGAGATAAGTTATAACTAAGGTAAGTTCACGTTATTTAAATCGGAATATTATATCGAAAAAAAAGCGGGAGGCAAAAAGTAGGAGCACAATAATTGCATATTACAGGGTCCGCCCAAATTTGGTTAACAAATGGGATAATTTTTTTATTATTGATTTCTCAGAAAATGTTATTGTACCGTTGGGTAAATAAGTATAATTTAAAAACATAGCATAAGTATGCTTAGACAATATGACCGATTGAATATAAGGCAATTGTTCACCTTGGTTGGTCTGCTATGTGAATATTATTGTTTATAAACAAATTTATATTAATTATTCTTAGAAATAAAACCATACATTTAATATAATATGTTTTAGTGAATATACAGGGTGTCCCAAACGTAATGGGACACAGAGCAACAGCAGGCTCCTTAAGGCGAAATAACGCGATTTATTTAAACTTGCATTATCCCAAAATTGATAACAACCAAGATAAAGGGTATCAAACTTTTATTTTTGTTTTCGTTTTTTTGGGATTATTTATAATATGTTTTAATTAATATACAGGGTGTCCCAAACGTAATGGGACACAGAGCAACAGTAGGCTTCTTAAGGCGAAATAATGCGGTTTATTTTAAAGCTGTGTCAGGTATTTTCAATACATAGGATGCTTGCGTAAGGTGCAAGATCTGTGAATTTTGTTCATTTATTTTGATTCTCCATCTAATACAGAAATTAATAATAATTTACAACAATAATTTATCAGCTTTTACGCGTGTCAACTGAATTGTTTTTAACATGAATAATAACTTGTTAAGTGCTTCTTAGACATATGCTGGCCACCTACACCGTTAAAGGCAACTTTAATGTTTATAAATTGATGGAAATTACTTTGTGGAATTCCAGTGGGTGTTGTTTCTGCAAACAATTTTAACAGTGATTCTAAATTGTACTTGTTAAGTCCCTTGACCTATGGTAATTCAGCACCACGTCCAACGTAAAGCAGTGCCTAGGTCGTTAAATCTTTTCAACTATAGAATAGTAATTTCTGTCTTTTTACGGAGTGTTGAGCTAACCTCAGCATACTATTGCAAAATGCAAACTGTATAAATTAAAATGTAACAACCGCTGCTGTATGGCCGCACCATGTGCAGGCGAATGATACGCACCTCATCAGGTGGTTTTTAGATGCGTTCTGCAACAGGTGATCGATGTTATATATTACGATATCTCTACTGTAATCTGTGACAATTATTAGACTCTATGACAAGATCCTATGATTATCATAAGGATTAATAGATTCGCAGTTGCAGCAAATGGAAATTTAACTTTCAAAATGTCTTTATTCCAAACTTTTACAGTTCATTACATGGAAAGTGACAACATAATATAGAAAATAATAACCATTAAAAAAATAACAATAAAAAAAAATGGAAGGTACCTAATCCAATTTAATTCATTAATAAAATCAATTTAAAAAAAAATAGTATAAATAATTTAATTTAGTAAATATCTTTTTTTTTTAAAGTTGCCAATTTTTTAATTTTTCTGATATTTTTTGGAAGATTGTTATATTTTATTATTCCGTCATATAAAAGCGATTTTTTTCCGAAATTATTTTTTACTGGTATAGTTTGATAATTTATACAAGGTCTGGTGTTAGGATGATGTAATGTCTTATTCTCCTGAAGTGTTATGTTTGATTTTTTTTGTATTATGAACTTAACACAAACAGATATATTTTAAAATATTTTTTTTAAATTGCTCATAATTCCAAAACGACTAAAAATATTGATACTGACATATTAAACACTTAGATAGGAAATTTAATTCTCGTTGAGTGGCCTATTAGAAGATCTCGGAAACGAGTGACGTTATATTTCTAAAAATTTGGTAGCAGGGATGATTGGCTTTGAACTTTTAAAATATTCTATTTTCACGTTTGTATCACTTCCGGTTTTACCGGAAGTTATGGCCAACTTTGGTATTTCAAATGGAATACCCAAAAATAATGTCTTGTCTTGAACTTAACACAAACACATATTTTAAGATATTTTTTTTTAAATTGCTCATAATTCCAAAACGACTAAAAATATTGATACTGACATATTAAACACTTAGATAGGAAATTTAATTCTCGTTGAGTGGCCTATTAGAAGATCTCGGAAACGAGTGACGTTATATTTCTAAAAATTTGGTAGCAGGGATGATTGGCTTTGAACTTTTAAAATATTCTATTTTCACGTTTGTATCACTTCCGGTTTTACCGGAAGTTATGGCCAACTTTGGTATTTCAAATGGAATACCCAAAAATAATGTCTTGTCTTGAACTTAACACAAACACATATTTTAAGATATTTTTTTTTAAATTGCTCATAATTCCAAAACGACTAAAAATATTGATACTGACATATTAAACATTTAGATGGGAAATTTGATTCTCTACAAGTTACTAAAATAAAAAATATGGTGTTCCATTTGCAAAAATTGACTTATGCACATTTATCTAAATGGCCACATTGGCACACTTTTAAAAACTAAACAAAACATAAAACTTAGGTAATGTAGTCTAAAGATCTATGTTTTATTTAAAAGCCTAAACATTTTTAAATGTTTAGCTTTATTAATTTTAAAATTACTGAACTTTCTTCTCGGTAAGGTTTTTACATAAAAAATGCATTTTATAATTCATATCTCAAAAACGGTTAGAGATAGGTATAGATCATTGTTAATAAAAGTTACTTAGGTTTCAATAAGGTATCCAAAAATGTTAAAATATACAGGGTATTCCATTTGAAATACCAAAGTTGGCCATAACTTCCGGTATAACCGGAAGTGATACAAACGTCAAAATATAATATTTTAAAAGTTCACAGCCAATCATGCCTGCAACCAAATTTTAAGAAATACAACTTTGCTCGTTTCCGAGATCTTCTAATAGGCCACTCAACGTGAATCACCCTGTATAGATTAATAAAGGTGCATTTACACATGCATGGATTTAGTGGCGCCAATAAAAACTGGCGCACCAGTAAATAAAATTAGCAAGTGTAAACATCGACTTGCATAAAAATTTATTTTTGCATGCATAGACCAAAAAAGTCTGCATCCTTCTGAAATCACTGGCGCCAGTGGTGACAAATTCGTACAGAAAATCAAAACTTGCAAGTGTAAACAAGTGCTTGCACGTCGTCGGCGACCGCTCGCCAGTTTTTAATACTTGATTTTCGTTTCGGTTGCGCTTCTAATTTTTATTGATTGTAGTTTATATAGTTTGGCTAAAAAAAGTGGTCAGCAGAACTGACAATCAATCAAAGTTCTTGAAGGGTATGAATCTTATACGTGTCTATGGGATGTACATAGCAGTTCTTATAAAAGCAGAGATGGTCGTAAAAACGCTTATCAAAAACATTGCGAATTAATGGATATCGAAGGCTTTGGAATTGCTGAAGTGATCGCATCTCTTATGTGGGTATCCATTTTTATAATACGTGGTGTCACACAATCCAGAAGAGTATCAAAATATTGCTTTGGCATTCGAAGATGGTTTTTATAGCTTCCAGGATCCTCTGCTAAGAGTTCTACTAAAAGTTTTGCACAAGCACCCAAAGCAGGCGTTTTTTTTTCTGTACACGCTGAAAGTTTAGCGACTTTTTTGAATTTTGGAAAATTAACTCGACATAGTGCGCACTGTGAAAAACATTTTAAAAATTAAACAGGCGTGCCACTTATTTTTGTTTTCTCAACAAAGTGTAAACCTTTACTGGCGCGCAAATAGAACTGGCGTGACCACTGGCGCCACTAAATCCATGCATGTGTAAACTCACCTTAACAGTTGGTTCTAAATGTGGTAATTTGTGTATGTATACATTTAATAACTTTATTTTGCAATTTTTGCAATGGTTTGATAAGTTATAAGTTTTTTATATTTTAATTTAATAAGTTCATTGGTGTCTGCAGGTTGTAACATTTGTAAAGTGCAACTGCACAATGGGCCTTTTCACTATTCTTAAATTTGATACATTTGGCATTTGAATTGTTTAGTCGGTGCTATAATAAGTGTTTTTCATCAATAAAACTATTGCTAGGTCATAACATTAATTTATTTCAGCACAGTAAAAACCGGGTAAAATTCAACCAATTTGAAAATCTCAGAACAGGCGCGACTCATGACGTAGATATGTTTAAAGCTTGCTAGAGCGCATGCGTTTAACCTCGCACACGCGTAAATGCTGATCTGTCGAACTGCCATCGGCAAATTAAGCCGCTGTTGTCATATGTAGAAAGTTTTATAATCTTAATAATATACTTTCTTCTTAGAACTTTATTTGGATACTTTAAATAAATATAAACATAATACTGGTAAAATAATTCATTCCGCAGCTATTGAATGGAAACTGGTATATTATAATTACTAATAATTGCTAGTCAATTTCAATTACCATTACACTGGTACTATAAACATAATAAATGATTTTTGAGAGTATCGGCAACACTGTCAAGCTGCTGATTTTGTGAATTCTTGATATTTTAAGCCAGCGACTCTGCTATTCCTATCATTCCTCTGTGCATCAATCTTCCGGCGCGATGACGTAGGTATGTTTAAGTCCGTGTTTTTATTCAAGGAGTTTTTTTATTTATTTATTTTCTCGGTTATGGCTTAAAAGTATAGAAAAGTAAAAACACAGAAAATTTTATTTTTTGTTCCTTTATACACTACTACCAAAATCAAAATTTAGTGAAAAGGCCCATTTGCTGGTCATCTCTTATTGCGTCTTACAGATGTCATATTTAAATGAAAAGGGGCGTATGCGCTTGTCATTATTTAATCGCATTGTACCATTGCGGCCACAAAATACTGGGACCATGACAGTCCACAACCGTCCATCAAGGGTGATAATCCCAATAGGCTTATCACTTATTAATCACCAATATTTGCCCGATTTGCTACGTAAAAAAATGGTAATGCCAGCATTAACTGTACAACAGAAAACTATAAGTCACACCGGATGATGGACAGGATACCTGAAAGAGATTCCGCTGCGGAATTAATAGTAAGCAAGAATATAGTAAATTTATACGAATAAAGGAATGGAGGAAACACCGTGTATCTATGTCTTACCGTGGAGTTCAAAGAGTCCAGACGTCAATCCTATTGAGAATGTTTGGGAAGAAATGACACAACTATTTGTTTATGTCTTTATGTTATTTATTTATATTATTCCTCAAGGAACAATTTTAGTACCATTATTTTTTAATATTTATATTAACGACTTATTTAGTATAAATTGCGATGGACAAATTCACAGTGAACCCATGCTTATATGAACTTTTCACCTTATAAATAACTGGGGAATCGTCCTGTACAATATCGAACACTTATTAAATAACACCCTGTATATTTAAAAATAAAAACCTTGTACAATTTAAAAACCATAATCATAATAAACGTCATAAAAATAAAATAACCATAAAACCTAAAATAAATTAGTTCATAGGACAAAAAAATTTCAAATATTTATGTTTTTATTTAAACGATTATTTACCAACAAAAATTAAAAAATTGATTTCATTAAAAAAATTTAAAGTCGAAATAAAAACATGGATACCTATTAAAAACAGACAATTTGAAAATATTTTTAGAAATGCTTTAATTAATTAATATTGTTCTGAATAATTTATATACTTAAGTAATATTTTTTACTTAAAAATTATAAATTAATAATTTTATTATAGGTAATATATTTCTTCAAAAAAACTGCGTTTATATTACTATAAATTAACATTTTTACTTTAAAACTTGATTATTAATGCATATTTATGATTTATGATTTTACATACCAAAACAAAAAATAATATTTGCCCCTAACAAGCTCAGCTTCAGGGGATTGAAGAATAAGTTTATCGAAGACAACCTAAACAAATTTATTATATTATTAAATTTTAAATAAACTTATTATTATTATTATTATTATTATTATTATTATTATTATTATTATTATTATTATTATTATTATTATTATTATTATTATTATTATTATTATTATTTGAAAAGGCAGAATTTTAGACCCAGAAGCCAAGAACTTCGACAGAACATACTTTAAACATGGAATTTACAAAACATTTGGTGTTAAGAATGCTAAGAATAATAATTATTTTTACATATTTATTTCAAGAATGAGATAAAAAAATTTTAAATAGCTTCATTTATGACCCATAAAATTAATGGGTAAAAACAGTTTTATCTTCTTCAATGAATTTGCCTGTATTGTTTAGGTTTGCTTATTTACGTTACCGACTGTTTCAACAATCAATTTACACAGAAAAAAGCGTTTCTTCAGAACCGCCCATAGGTTGTCTTTAATTACGATAATAAGGCAACCAACCGGTGGGTATCGCCGTTTGCTAGTTAAAGAGTCAAGAATGCCCCCTCGGGCACAAACCATTGAGATGCAGCAGTGGTGAACAACGGTTTCCGTCACGTAATTCCGCATTTCTGGGGAATTGATGAACTTACCTTAAAGCAAAGGGCTCAATGTCCTTAATAATTATCTCCTTTGCAGAAAAATAAAAATATGTGGTTATCGTTTTTTTGGTTATGGCAGTTTTTTAAAACAAATAGATTTCTCTTACGTATTCGTACCGTAGAATGGGGGATTATGAAACACCCGGGGTTATATGAAACAAACGTACCTATATTTTAAATTAGGCGCAAAAATTGACATCTGGCAGTTGTCTGATATTGTCAAAAAAAAGTTGCTGTTCAGACAGATAACCACCTGTGCTATTTACGATTAATTGGTTTGTGGTAAGTACCTTACAAACACTTTAAATTTATTTAAAAAATCTGATTAAAATATGACATTTTGTGAATCCCATAGAGTCTCATCAGTACAGAGTTTATTATTATAGTTTCAAATAGACTCTAATGAAAAAAAGATGAGTTCATAACCTCAACAAACATCTTATGTAAAGAAAATTAGTTTAAATTATAGCAATTTTTGTTAAGGTTGAAAATAACAAAAATCGTATTTTTTAGAGGTAATATGAAACATGCCTAGAAAATATAAAAGAAAGTTGGGTAAGCAGAGTTTTGTAATTCTACGTTTAAGAAAATGTTCTTTGTTTATTCCGATTTTCTTTTTCATTAAAATAAGTTTATAAAACGTTCTTAACCTTTATTTTTCCCCTACAAATCGATCGACAACTATTAATAGAGCTAAAAGCATATGAAATATTCTTTAAATATATATATATATATATGCCTACCTATCTTATCCACAAGGTCCCTACGTTACAAGGATGGTATAATATGTTTCATAAAACCCCAATAGATTCTAATAAGAAATAAAATTCCAGATATTGTTACCTTTACTACAGAAAAATGCTAGTGTTTCGTATAACCCGGAGCATGGGGTTAAACGAAACACCTAAAAAAATATTTTTTTTTCGGAAGTGGGTTGATTAAATTTTTTTTTAGTTATGGATATGATTGCTCTAGTCAACCCGCATCCAGACATGTTATTGCCAAAATTATTGGATAATTCTTAAGAAAGTTATAATCATTTTTGTTAAAAATGTGTTTCATATTACCCCATTCTACGGTACCTCTTACTTTACCATTTTCAGATCCCAATGTACGCATACGAATTGGGAGTATTCTGTATATACAGGTTGAATATTGAAACTTATTGCTTAAGCACAATAGCTGAGTTATTGAGCCTAATGAATAAAAATGTAGCGATCGCTTTTTCTTATAAAATTGAAGTAATTTTTTGAAAGCCAATGAATAAAAACTAAAGTAATCGCTTTTGTGTCCACCAATTGCTTAAAAGTGCAGGAATTGCTTCTAGCCAATGTAAAAAATAGGAGCAATTGCTATCGTTTCCTCAAAATGTGATGAATAAATTAAGGAATTGCTTTTCCTAGTGTAGTATCGCTTTCAACTTTTTAAGGTAGCTCGACCCCTGCATCATTTGCTTGGTAGCAGTCAACGTTAGTTCTCCGCGGCATACACGTGCGTTGCTCTTAATTTGTGTCTTCAATTATGGCTGAATATATAAAAGTCCGTAAAAGAAAAATCTACAGTGTACGTAAAAATTGCGGATAATATGATGATTTCAGAAAGTTATATCGATTTGACTGCGAAAATGTTGAGTGGTAAGCAAATTATTTTTTGACTGATACTGGTAAAAGGCGAGAGGTGCACTGTCGCCTTTAAATAAGATAAACGTCTTTCTGCGGAAATTGTCGGATCCGGGCTCTCAAAATTCTGTAGGTGAAGAACTCGGTGTTCACCAATCACCAAACTACTGTCTGTAAGACATACACTTCTGTAATGGATGCAGTTTTGGAGAAGGCCAATATTTTTATTAAATTTCCTACAAGTGCTGAAGCTGTTGTGGAAACCAAACGGTTGTGGTCAGAGAGATTTATTTATGTTCCTTCAATTTTTGTACGAATATCAATTGCTTGTCTTTAATTTCTTCATCACTATTACTTTCCTCATTTTCACTGAAATCTGCCATATCACAAATATAAATTTCCTATTTTCCACAAAAACGTAATAAATTACTATTGTACTAAATAAATAGACCAACGTCAGCTTTTTTGCAAATTAGGCACCAAACTGAACGTGAAATCTATAATCTGAACAAGTGAATATGCCACGTCTGAACTTGTGTTGAATAAGCATTTGCTAAAGAGGTGTAAGAAAAACAGCAATTGCTTCAAAATTGTATTCATATCCAGATCTAGCAATTGCTTTCATTTATAGCATTTGCTAGTCAATTGCTTTTACTAAAAAGTAATTGCTTCAAGTAATTGCTTAATTTTTATTCATCAGGCTCAATATTAGAAATACGTAAAAAATATTAAAAAGTTAAAGAATAACAAAAGGCCCATAAGGTAAATAAATAATTTTCAACTCTACAGTGTCTATTTTATAGCATTTCGGAATTGTAGGGAATTGCAATAAGGATCAAACCAAATAAAGTTTCTAAAGATTTTATAACCTGATAAACGACACATAAACTTTTGATGAAGTTTCTCTAATGATGTTAATAATTAATCTGCATAATCCTATATAGCGATACATTTATTTACTCTCTTAAGATTGGTAAATATGCAGACAGGAAGTAATTTTGTAAAATAATTTCTGACAGAAATGTCATAAAACTAATTGATTTTTTTTAGAGCTCTTTGATGTCCTGTCTTGAATAAACTTACAAGCTAAAAATTATACGCTCGCTTGACAGAGTCGGGAAATGTTTATTTATTTATAATATGCTTGATCCTTTTAATGCCAGAGCGAGACTTTCATTATAAAATATTGACAGGCGGAGAGAAGGGCCCCTATTTCGTTAATGATTTCATTTAATACAGTATAGGTACTGTATTATTTACGTTACAAGTCCGGAAAGCGATTTTTACAATATGACGGACGTAACAACCCCATTCGGAAGAAATTAAAATTCGAAATTTCTAAAAAAAAGTTTAAAAACCCTAAATTTAATTTTATTAAAGAAGAGTTAAAAACATCCGTCCAGGAATGTTTTATATTGTACAGTTGTCTTTATAAAAAAGAGTACCCGAATTAGAATTGCTTAACGCATGTGAAAGGTTATTAAAAATGCAAAGCATTGGCGCTAGTTCAATAGAATAACAAAAATTATTTTTTCTATTTTATAATATATCTTAACAGTTTTATAAAAATTACAATAGAAACAAAAAACGTTTAACAAGAATAAATAAAATCTTATTATTGGTCAAATATAACTGTTTTTCTATTACTTGAGCCAGTCTATTCGGAATTGACTGAATTATATTTTTTGATATATACCTACAATATTTGTATCAAGCTCTTCCCAGCACGCATGTATTATTTCCCGTAAATCTTCTGAATTTTGTGGCCTAAAATTTCGATTATAGGTATATTTTTTTACGATTATACCCCAAATATTTTTAATTGGATTGATAATCGGGACTATAAGCGACCCAAGGCAGCACTTCCACATTATGGGTTTGAAACCAGTGGGTTACAGCATTGGCAGTGTGGACTGGACAATTATCTTGTTGAAATATAAAAGTGTTATTGGCATATATTTGCTCAGCAGATGGTAACAATATGTTTTCTAAAATGTTAATGTAATTTCCGGCATTAAATATTTCCTCTATTCGCCAGCAAACACCAGGTCTATGAACACTTATCCAGCCCCATACATTTACAGAGAAACGTCCATGTCTAGAAGTGAGGGTAAAAATGACCCTGTTCCAAAATTGAGGATTGCGGTATATATAATTTAAAGCAAAAATAACCCTCAATTGTCGCTGTTCTTCGGTAAGAAACATTTTTTTCGCAGCTGGGCGACATTTCAGTTTAGATTCCTTCACTCTCCTGCTAGCGGTAGGTTGGGAGCCAGGAAATGCTTTATCAATAACAACATCCCTTGCAGTTGCAAATGGATTATTTCTGACTTCTGACATATCCCAAAAAAGCAGCATCCTGTTCAGGGTTGGAACGTTTGGGACGACCTGAACCAATTTTCCTCTTTAGGCATTCTTCTTGTTCCCAGCGTTGCTTAATTTTCAATATAGTTTTTTTTATTTCTATTGTATCTACAACTGCGCTACAGCACGGATTGACCATCCTTCTTCGATTCTTGATACAATTTAAGCCTTTTCAACTTCAGACAACTGACGAGGCATTTTTATGTTCTTCTGTCAAAGTTTATCAAACGTTACCACCATGCAGTTTCAAAATTAATTAGACCGACGCCAATGCTTTGCATTTTTGATAATCTATGACGTGTGATAACCTCCAATAAACAATCATTTAGACAAGCCGGTTTTACGACAAAACTTACCTCTCATTCTAATAACTGTACGCTTTTTTTATGAATACAACTGTATATGACTTGCTACAATTTGTAATTTACAAAAATGTGGTCTAATAAAAAGATATGTGTAGATATATCCATTATTTATAATTGTAAAGTGACAGACTGACTGATTCATCCACGCCCTGCCTCAACTAAATCTATATTTTTGGTATTATTTTCATAAACTTTATTGCAAGATAAAGAAATTTCTTTCTAAAAATAAAATGGATACCTATTTGCCGATACCGTCGAGCCAAGCCGCGGGTAACCGCTAATATTATAATAATCATATCAAGTCCATGGTCACGATTTTAGCTTAAAGTTTATCTATTTAGCTCGTCATATTATTTTAATAAATATTTATAAAATACTTGCAATTTCAAAAACGTTTACTTAATCGAGTCCGCATTAAACCTTGTGTGTTATCGATGTTACCTATCATTAGAAAATTGCATATTTATAGAAGATCTAAAGCAATTCGAGTCCACTGAATAGGATAAACACATAGGAAGAGCCATTTTTTTCTCTTCGGGCTTTACCTGAAGCATGCCTTTTGATTACAGGCTGGTCGTATGGTATGCGATGGGTTTTAACAATAAGTTTGAAAAGGAATTTTTAGAAATTGGAATTTAAAGAAAACGTATAGCTTCATCTGAAAAACAAATTCTTTGGACAATTCGTGCGTGATTATCCGTTAGCTCAATCATTATTTCGCATAATTGCTCTCGCCTATCCGGATCATCGTTCAATAACTCGGGTACAATTACTGGTTTGTAGGGATGAAACTTCCTATTTAAAAAATTTAGATACGGTGGTTCGGTGGGTATCGTAGTCACGCCCAAGTTGTGGATGATCACGGACTTCCCTATGACTTCTATTTTTATCTCCACAAGCCAATATAATCAAAATTTCTATGCGTTCATCTTCAGCGAAGAGTATTTTGGATGTAATAGCAGGGCAAAATTCAAATTTGATTATTACTGACATTTTTTGACGTCTCAATTTTACATAGCGAATTGTCGTCAATGCGCTAAAGTTTCAAAAAATTCAGAACTATGCTACGTCTAGAAACATATCAATGGTGCATACCAGCATTAAATTGTTAATATTTTGTAAACGGTTGAGAATAACTATAGGGCAGGATTTATGGAAAATGTCTAAAACTGATTGTAGAAAGTAAAAATATACAATATGTTTCATATTTCAATATAATTTGACGGGTCCTAGCGATTCTTGAATAGGTGGGCGGTATTCTATAATAAAAGGCTGATTCGTTTCTTCGTGATCATGTATATTATATTCAGCGCGTTACAATTTTGGACAAGTCGCATGATTGGAAAATACCGTGCATCTTATATTTTCTAATAAAGATGTTTGAGCCGCTTCTCATCTGAAAAGCGTTTATCTAATCGAATCAGTGTCAGGACGTATAATTTTCTCGTTCTCTATTATTAGAAAATTGCATATTTATAGAGATACCAAACGCAATTTGAATTCCATTCCAAATAGCTTTACATATACTTCGTGAAAAGTCTTTTTATTGGCCAGTGAGAAGCGTATGGAAGAAGAACTAAGTTGGTGCTCCTCTGACTGATTTCATTGCACTTGTTCACATATACAGGCAGTTTCCGCAAACAAAACAAACATCACATTTTGAAATCAATACCGGAATACTTATATTATTCATATACGGTGTAACCGGTAAAGTCCGCATCATATGAGATTTTTTTTAATAATAGCTTTATTCTAAATTTGACTTTGGCATCAAGTTCTGCTTCGATCGAAATGAAAATTAAGCAAAAAAATAGTAGTCACGTGATTCGCATTATCTGTCCAATTTTAATTTTTTCCAAAAAATAATTCAAAAGTGTGGTTATTTCTAAAAGTATCAAAAAAAGTTATTAGAAAAAGTTTTTTTAAATGCAGTTTCTAGCCTACATGTAAAATTTCAGCTGCATAAGATAATTTTTATCGATGGAATGGCCAACACGATCCCCTGATCTGACGCCATTAGACAAATTACATTTAATTAAAAAACAAAATGATACTTAATATTTGAAACAATTTCCAAAATGCTTAACTTTTCTGTCTGTTTTTATTAAAAGAAGGTTGCGTTTTAAAATTTTAAAATAAATCTATAAAAATATGTTAAAAAAATGTATTAAAAAATATTTAATTGTAGCTTTTTGCTAAATAAAACATATTACTACATGATACTGCCTGACGAAAATAATAGTTTCAGACCATGGATGACGCTTTTCCGGAATAATAATCGTAGCTAACATAAAGTTAGTTCTATTATACCGTTAATCTGCTTATTTCCCATACATAACACTGACTCAATGGGCAGAGATGATTTGCACACCACACCGAAGCAACGCGTCCGCAATAAATTTGTTTTTCTGAAATAAAATGTTTGTCATTATCAATAATAGGGCAAAGCCTTTAAAAAAAGCATGAGCACTGGCCGATAAAACTCACCAATTTCTTAGTGTTTCGTGCTTTAAGGTTTCAAAAACCATACGACGAGTTCATAATGTATAAACCTGTTGCAGTCCAGCATAGATCCAAATGTGCAATTTACCTCCGCCGAGTACAAGAAAGTTCAGCTTTATAAAATCGTTAAAATCTAATGTTATGTCTGTAAATTGAACGGTCACATTACCATGCACCAAACATCTTATGGTCTTTGGTTATTACCCATTTAGGCGTGTACAAATGCGAAAATACAGTTATGCATATGTTGCACTGTTGCAGACGGTCAAGAAAGTCAAAATGGTTCCCATACATGAATGTGCTAAAGTATGGGCTAGTCTTAAGAGTCGCTTTTTCTACTCGTGAGGGTTTGGTGGTTTATTCTACATGCGGTCAGAAACTCTTAAATACTAGAGGAGAGGTGCTGTTAATTCACTTAGCCTTAGTTTTATCATATACTTTCCACAAAAAGGGCATTCAGACCATGGACAATAAAGCTATAGGGAATTTAAAGATGTTTAAAGAACAAGGGAAGCAACGATAAACGAAAAGGGATTAACATAAACTCCAATAAACTAATAGAAAACCAATAATTTAATGCCGATGTCACATTTTTTAATTCCTTCCTATAAAAAGCTTTATAAAAACAGTCGTGGCAAAGTAGCAAAATAAAAATAATAAAATCTGGATAACCACTTGGTAACATAACTCAATTTAAAATGTGGTAAATTATAGACCTACTTGGTTCCAAGTGATGCCGAGACCTGCCATGAAAACTGGTAATTTAACTAAAGTTGCGTTTACACAAATCACTAAAGAAAAAATACCTGATTATCTTCCGAACAAGGGTAAATATAATAATTATTGTCAAAGAGTAAATTCCATTTCACATCAGCAGAACTTATTAGTGAATAGAAAATACACATAGGTATATGTACACAAGTTGGGTTGTTAGTCCCATCATAGTGGGTAAATATTTATAAACCGGGCACTCATCCAATGGACTTTTTCTTCTTAAAATAAACCTTTTAGTGCAAAGAATCAAAGACAAACAGTCTGCAATAGTCTAAACATTCAGACGTAAATATTTCCAATGTAAACACTGCCTTAGCGTTTCAAACTTCCGATGTATTTTCTATTTCGCTGTCCATATTTGCAGAACGAAATGATTTCCTGTGTTGGCAAAACTTCTCGGCGCGGCAGAAATTCGTTTTATTGGATTTTTCTGTAAAAATAGGTCGCAGACTTATGGTCAATAATAGGTGTTTAATATACCGGGTATCACAAAAACCAGTTTCAATTGTACAGGGTAAATGCGTTAGTCTTCCACTTCCAAGGTTGGATTGGAAATTCGGCGAAACATACTGCCAGCGGAGTAGTTGTTTTAGGTTTGCGTGCGCCTTAACGAACCAAAAGATTGTGCAATATATTTTTCTGAGTATCCTTTCTTACCCCGTCCTCCCCTACTATCAATTCCAATTAAATATAAGACACGCAAGAGTAAAATGTGGTAGCCGAAGCCGGATTAATTATTATTTATCGGATATTACATTTCCTCCTCATTAGTTGCTTCTCCATATACAGGGTTGCCCAGAAGTCCGGAATAAAATTAATATAGCCTTAACCTGAAACTTTTGGGGAAAACGCTCGGACAGGTCAATTAAGTTTTATAATATGCTCACATTTTGACGTTATTCGTTTATTTTTTTATAGACATTTGTCAAAGATATGACGACATTTTTTTTTAAAATGGAAAAATACAGCTTGTGATACATCATTTGAAAGCTAATGTCCCGTACAGTATGCTCATAAATTTTGGAGCGATTCTGTCAAGCTATTTCAAAATGGCGACTGTTAAAAGATTTTAAAAATCACTATTTAAATAAGCGGAAATGATAAATCATTCATGTTTTTATTCTCTTTCAAGGTAAGAAATCTTCATTGTTTCACGTTCTGATATTTTGAGACTTAATAGTTATGGTTTAACGTGGCAAATGCTGGGAATGTCCTCCACCCTCTACTTGGCATGCTCCCAGACGATGGTAAAATCCTTTGACGGAATTCCGAATGGCTTCAGCCGGTATATGTTATGTATCTCCAATCTAGTTAAGTATTTCAAATCTTTAATATTATTTGGCCTATTTTGGTAAAATTTTTCTTTAAATATCCCCAAAGAAAATAGTCTAGAGGCGTTAAGTCTGGGGAACTCGGTGGCCATTCAATTGTACCACGTCGTCCAGTCCAGTGACCTGGAAATATCTCATCTAAATTTGTTCTCATATTGACACCAAAATGCGGGGGAATGTGGAATATTTTACTAACAGTGCCCTGTGAAATTTTGTTTTCGGTTTTCAGTTCCTCATAGTAACTTTTCCTCCTCTACAAGCTGATGGGGTTAGTTTTTTAATCCGACCGGATTCGAGCGACCATCATCAACTTATTTAGTTTAAATATGGACCTGAATTTTTTATTCCACTATTTAATAGCCTTTATAAGCCTAAAATAAAATATGATGAAAAAGTCATATCATAACATTTGATTTTTTTGAGAAAATCCTTATTCATTGAGGAATTACGGAAAAACGCCATCTAGTGGCCCCCATCAGAATCAATATGGTATAGTTAATAAATTTACGTGTAGAGGAAAAGAAGGGCTTTTTTCAAGACCAAGTTGAATAAAGTCGGTTTATCCAAAGCAGAGATATCAGCGTTTGAAAGAAAAAAGGTTTGACCTTCTCCCACCACTTTATTATTGAAAATAGAAAAAAACGATTCCTGACATAAAGTTGCATAACTTTATGAAGAATACAATGCTTATATTTTTAACATATTTTTATTAAGAAAAATCAAGAGAAAATCGGCATTTCTATTTTGAAAGTTCTCTTACGCACCCTAGCGGTCATTTTTCGAACTTGACAATAATTTCCAGCAATTTCTCTTGGCCGCTTTTATCGATATATATTTTTCCCAAAGTCCTAGTGTTATTACTTTCTGAGATACAGCCGATTACCTCCTTAGGTGGAACACCCGGTATGAGATATTAGCTTTCAAATGATGTATCACAAGCTGTATGTTTCCATTTAAGAAAAGATCGATGTCGTCATATCTTTGACAAATGTCTATAAAAAAATAAACGAATAACGTCAAAATGTGAGCATATATAGTAAAACTAAAATGACGTGTCCCGCGGCTTTTTCTTTCCCGAACACTTCACCTGTTTCACAACTCAGGAGCCGTTACTGTTTCCAAAAGTTTCGGGTTAAGGCTATATTAATTTTATTCCGGGCTTCTATGCAACCCTGTATGCCTATGATGTAAAGATATTGTTGGTACTTAATATGAATAGATTTATCCAACGGTGTAAGTGCATGGATCTATTCACGTTCATATCTTCAGAACTATTTAACATTTTTATCATAGTATACTAGTATACATACTTATTTATGACTGCTTCGTCCAGTTTAATCTGTAGAATCAAACGACATTATTTCATACATTTCTTTAAATTTTTAATTACTTTAGTCGAGAATAACAATAAGGTGTAAAAAGGCAGAATCTAATTAGTCTCAGCCGGCAAAGTGGGTGTTTATTTCATTATCTGAAATGTTTAAGACCTTGGTGCTTGGTGATCCTATGTCCCATTTGCTACAAAGTGTGTATAGTGTGTGTACAACCAGCATAATCGTTGGTATACAACCCAATGCATTGACTTAACGACCTTTCGTGAACCTTTGCGGTGAAGGAGTGGACATACCAACAAGTTCCTATCCATAGATAGATACGGCTTTTTCAGAGACTTTAAAATTTGAACATAAAATAATTATTTTATTTTTCTTGTATGGTTGGTAAGTAGGTCCCAATGTGCAATGTGCCTGTGAAAAATAAGACAATTTGTTTCTCTCTGAAACTCTTTAAAATTTAATAACTAAAAATTGGTGTTCCCCAGGGCTCCGTACTGATACTAATTGTTGTATTTTTTTAATGTTTGATTGGCCACAAATAGGTGAAGATGTGAGTAGTCTCCAAACGTAAAATTTCGACGATATCTTCGTATGCTCATTCTTCGTGACTAATTCGCATTATGGCCATCATGGGGTATTGTGCCGATGTTTCATGTCTGAGGTATTTTTTATCCGTGCATGTCCATCTTATTGTTTTACTTAGTCTGCCTCATATATTACGGCACTCTTTGCTTTTTTTTTGTAATCATGATTTTCATCATTAAGACAGGAAACTCATTTCCTTGATATTTGTTTCTTATACAGTGTGTCCAAAAAAGTATGCAACATATGGGAAAGTTATTTATTACCGATTTCTCAGAAAATTTTATTCTTGATAAAAGTTGGTGCATGCCTTAAAACTATAAATGCATATTTCATATTTCACCTGCGGCTAATAGTAAGGGAGCAAATCCCATTTTTTCGAAATTGCCTTAAGAGTAAAGTACCTTAATTATTAAAAATACAGCAAAATTTTATATGGAAATGTTTTTGCAAATTAAAAACATAGTCTAAATACGAAATTTGAGTTAGGTGTCTCAATTTTTAATTTTTTTCCCCTAATCTCTAACTTCTCCTAAACGGTACGGCTCTGGTCGATTTTTTGTTTACGCAATTTTAATATATTTATCAAATAACTTAAACGTGGGTTTATAATAAAAATGCATTAAGTAGTTGCTAACTTTTAAAAACTTTTCAATGAACCGGGTCGGTTTAGATATAAGCGTGTTGCACGCCTACTTAAACACATTTTAGCCAACTTCTGCTCGAAACTAAATTATAATAGAATTCAACCCTATTCATAATACTGGAAATAAGTAATAATTTATTTGTCATAATAAATAAATAAATAATTACGAGAGGGCAAAATACCTATTTTAAATGCATTTTTTTAAAGTAGGTTTTTGGACTTCAGCGTACTGGGTAAAAATGACAAATAAATTATTAGTTATTTGCAGTATTATGAATAGGGTTGAATTCTATTTTAATTTAGTTTCGAACAGAAGTTGGCTAAAATGTGTTTAAGTAGGCGTGCAACACGCTTATGTCTAAACCGACCCGGTTCATTGAAAAGTTTTTAAAAGTTTGCAACTACTTAATGCATTTTTATTATAAACCCACGTTTAAGTTATTTGATAAATATATTAAAATGCGTAAACAAAAAATCGACCAGAGGCGTACCGTTTAGGAGAAATTAGAGATTATGGAAAAAACCTTAAAAATCAAGACACCTAACTTAAATTTCGTATTTGGACGATGTTTTTAATTTGCAAAAACATTTCCATATAAAATTTTGCTGTGTTTTTAATAATTAAGGTACTTTACTCTTAAGGCAATTTCGAAAAAATGGCATTTGCTCCCTTACTATTAGCCGCAGGTGAAATATGAAATATGCATTTATAGTTTTAAGGCATGCACCAACTTTTATCAGCAATAAAATTTTCTGAGAAATCGATAATAAATAACTTTCCCATTATGTTGCATACTTTTTTGGACACAATGTATTTTACGCAGGTTTTGAAGAAAACTGAACGACCTTAATAGTTAATATTGAAATGAGTTTGATTAAGAGGTTTTTCTGGTAGATCAAGATCAGATTAGAGAAGTTTTTAAATTGAAGTCCATTTAACTCATCAAAAATACATATAATATAATATATTATATATATATAATAAAGAAATAATATGATATATCTATACAATGTGTCCACACATAGAGTTTGAAAGAGCAAAAAGTTTTTATTAGTAGGTATAGAAGAAAAAGTAATTCTTTATAAAAACGTCTACTTGTGCTGAAACTACAATTTCGAATATCATATTTGCGATTACTATATATACAGGGTTCGTTAGAAACAACATTTTTAGTTTTTTGGATTTCGTTTAAAATAAATTTACGTAAAAACAAACAACTATCGTTGCTTTCTTACTTTGAATATGATTTTATATCTGGCCGAATAACGATTTTATTTTAAGAAACCCATTTTTCATTTGCCTACTTTTACAGTATTTTTATAATTAGGTATAATTTATCCAAAGTCAGTGTGATGATATTCCAATCATTCCATCTCTTTGAGACTGCATTACCGCCGTTTGTATGCCGTATGGAATGATTGGAATGTCATCACACTGACTTTGGATAAATTATACCTACATGTCATATTTCTTCAATTCATTCAATCATAAATAATTATAAAACTTTTATTCAAACGTGGTACCACCCAGATGGCGCATAGCAACTCGACATCTGAATTCCCGATAACAGTTCCTAACTTGCTGTATTGGGATATTTGTAATAACTACTCTTATTTTTTCTTTCAAGAGATCTAAATTATAATTGAAATTGGTTTTATGTGGCTTCAGATATTCCCCCGATCTCAAGTTTTGTTCACTTTTGTGAGTTACTATACTCAGGGGGATCTCAAACGGTATGCCAAAAATCGTTGTTGTACATAGGATCATTTTCCACGACAATCTTAATTATGTAGATTGTCCTTAAGTTAAGAACGAAAATAGTTACTTATTGGGACTTCAACAACAAAAGCGTTTATATAAATGTATTTTTATTTTAAGTAAAAAAGTTGTTGTTGGTACCTACCTGTAAAGTTTGTTTTGCGAAAATGCTATTTTTTTAAGCTTAGGTATACGCACCTTTTTCGGAAAATTTATTTGTTTATTAAATCTTGATTATTACAATAACATTTGTTTTCTTGCATTTTAATGGTGTATTTTATTTTGAATGCAATGGCAATGAAAAAAATATGGAAAAATTTAAATTATTGACATCATCAAGATCATTTTGCATTTGGGTGAGAACAAATGCATGCACGTTTTGACATGAACCAAAAACCAAAATGCAATGAGTATTTGCGGCTTAATGAAAACATATTTTGATGTAATTTCTTAATTATTCCACAGAGTGTTTTGACACTAAGCAAAAAACCTTTTCGATTATCCCGATAATATGTCAAAAAACCAATTTCTCTTAAAATTTGTATAATAAATATATAAAAATATATGTAATATATAATATAACATATTAAAACTAATAAATGCCCAAAGTGATGATTTATCCAGTCATCAAACGGAATTGAAAATTATTGCTTTGCATTTTTGATAATCTATGACGTGTGATAGCTAAACACCAATAAACAATCATTTAGACAAGCCGGTTTTACGCAAATATGACAAAACTTGCCTCTCGTTATAATTCTTGTAAGCTTTTTTTATGAATATAACTGTACCTTGATTTAAATGTTAAAGTTTCCTTTTGTGTTTAATGGATTTTGAAAATGAAATACGATGAATATAAAGCAATAAAGTATTTGACTCGCGTATAATGAACTATAATACAGTCATTACGAACATTATACGCTCGTTAAGTAATATACAAATCGAATAATTTACAGATAAATAGAATACAGTATATTATCGAAGTTTATTTCTTTATTTTTACGTAATATCATATAGCAAATGAGTAAGCCTAAGCATACATAAATTAGGTATATCATAGCATCGTAGTAATCACAAGCTATAAAATGTAGCTTCATAAAATGGACGTTTTATATCAGAAAAAGTGCATTACTGGGCACCACTAGCTCTTGTTTATCACGAAAGAAGACTAAATGAAAAAAAAATGAAATTAAACAGGTGGAGAGTATATCAAGTATAAGTGTAACTAATGCGGCAAGAAAAGTAAAAATGGGCGTACCTGCCGTATCTCGTTTTATATGAAGAGATAATGAGTGTTTATAGTAATTTAAAATCACTTTGTAATTGTAGAGGCGAATTGAATTGAATTCTTTTGTTTCATGTTTGTGAGGTTTAGACTAGTGCTGGGCGACGTCCATCGACCTTTTTAAAGACGTCGTTTCGACCATCGATACCGTTTCTCAGGTCTTACATCATCCCTGGCAACATTGTTGGCTAGACATCGCCAACAGCTTGTATACAAAGCAATTAGCATTTTTAGTTAAAATAAACATCACCAGAACAACTTCACAAAATGCTGGTCTAAGAATTGAAATATGCACAGGTGCAGTATGTATGGTTGGTTCTTACATTTTCCTCGCTAACATTTGCATAGGTAAAGTAAAGAATAATCTTAAATGGATGCTATTTATATTGTTGATAATTACAGGACAGGGCTGGGGGAATAAAGGTTCTAGTTCAACCCTCAATTAATGATTTAATTCACATACTATTCCCTGTCGAATTTTTAAAGGTTTCGCAATCTGAATTTGCTGTTTCCCACCCTAGTACCTATATACATCGCCACAATTATCTCGGTAAAATCAGAACTATAATATTTACACTTCGGCATTTTAAATAATAAAACAACCAAAAGATAGCCTAATACAAAATACATACGATTAGTTCGATTAGGTCTACCGTAATCGCCATTCGCCAGAAAAGAAATTTAGACTGAATAAAAATCAAATATTTCCATACTTTTGTTGGCGTTAAAATAAGTATAAATCGCAATTCAAGAACCAAAAAAGTAGATGGCCCCGTAAAGGTAGTAAACACTTTCAATCAACTGAACAAAAGTAAACAATCAAATATTCCTTTACTTCTATACATTGTATATTGATTGATAACACCAGAGTAGTAAGCAATGTGCTACAACTTAACAAGTTTTGTAAAATATTTAAAATAATTTAACAATATTATCTATGAAGTATTAAAAAAAATTTTATGTCACTATTTTGTTTTTTAAATAAATAATTTTTTAATGATTTTTTTAAAATTTTCAAATAACTCTATGATTTAATTGAATTATTCAAGTTGTTATATTCACTTAATCCTTTATGGAAAACCGATTTATACGTTAAATGTTTTGATACCCTACTTAGACAAAAAATCTTTGTTATAACTAGTTGAATAGTTTTATGATTTTCAAAATTTTGAGTTAAAAAATCTTTTAAATAAGAAGGTAGTAAGCAGTTATGTTGTATTTTAAAAATAAAAGTACAAATCACAAGAAATATTAAATTTTTAACATTTAACTACTGAAGTTTCTCTAACATTAAATTTATTTTCGTATATTTATCCACATTTAAAATTATACGCATAGATTTATTTTGCAAAACTTGGAGTCTATTAAAGACCCCATCATTTGCTGTGTATAAAATAGTTGAACAATATAAAAAATGAGGTAAAATTATTATAGTGTTATAAATTGTTTTTCGTGAAAGTAACCTTAAATTTTGACTAACCCTTTTTAAATAATTAATTTTTTTCCAATTTTAGATAAGTATAAGTATTTTCAAAATGTCATTCAAATTTTAATTTAAAATCTAAAATTACTCCCAAATATTTAAAAGAGTGTATAATTTCTAATTTTTCTTCATCAACAAAAATAATTATATCTATATTATTCACGTTATTTTCAATGACCATAAATTGTGTCTTAGAAACATTTAATTTTAATTTATTTATCTTTAACCAGTTTGATATAGTTTTTAATTCAAAATTTCTATACAATCAAGAATATTTTTACCCTTTATATACAATAAAGTATCATGCGAAAACATTGGAATAAAACTTTGTTGTTTCAAAACATTTGGCATATCATTTATATAAAGAATAAATAATAATGGCCCTTGAATGCTACCTTGTGGTACTCCAATATTATTATATTCCTTTTTAGAAAATTTTTTATCAGTTTTTGTTTTTGCTGCCTATTAGGTACTTAAATAATTTTAAAACTATTTACTCCCCTTAATCCATAGGTACTGATATAAACAACAACGAAAGTATATTATAAAAATATAAGTAACAGAACAGCAGTGTGTTCGGTCGTATACCCATCCTATACATAAATGCGATTTGGTGTAAGTGTAAAATTACCCGATTAAATTTTTTAGTGATTTTTTTCTTTGTTTCAGGCACGCCATTGTCTCAATTCTACTCTTCTGCGTCCTGCTGCCATTCATTCAAGCCAGGCCACAATCGAACAACAAAAATCACGAACTTCTAACCAAAATCGGTCTACAAAAAATCAGAGGCCCAAACACTCACCACAGAAAAAGGTTAGCGGTAGAGTCGAGACATCACAGCAGATCCGACGATTCCCACATGTTCATCATCAAACTACCGCCCAATCCTCACTATTATGCCTTGAACAAACCCAACTCTATTATGCCAGAAGCGAAAAACATCCCGGTCGGTTTTAAAAGTAACGGAAAACCGGGAAAAATCTACCACTGGAACTTGCCCGTTTTGAAGAAAATTGTAGAAACGAAACAGAAAAGTCGAACCGACGATGTTGATAATATCGACCTGGACCATCCCGAAAGTTGGAACGAGGTCCTAGACAAGCCGAATCCGCTTAGTAATAAAAAACCGTTAAAGCCGTCCTATTACGTTCCGCAGAAACCAAAAAAATCTAACTTTATGAAATATTTTCCTGGCAACGGGAAACCGCATTCGTTTTATGTCATCGAGAAAAATAAAAGGGCGCACTATCATAGACTATTTCCCTAAGCGATGCACACGTTTTTTTTGTTTATTCTAGTAGTGTTGAAAGAAAGACTTTTGTGCAATAAAATTTTATGCGAAGAGTTTCGTTTCGGATGTAATTTTAGACTGATATAGGTAATATAAGTAATGGAGTATTATTTAACGACCGGTTATGACTGGTATTATTTACGAGGATGCACTTCTCGACTAGTAAGTGAGTGTCATAGGTCAGAAATCATCCCAGTAACGTAACAGTCATTACTGCGACTAGAATACTAGGTATACATTTTTACGGCTATTTAAAACTTTAATAATTTTTATTAATTATTGAGAATAATAAATTATTGAAGATGTAAATAAAACAGTGCATGGAAGGGTTACAATAGCGGGAAAATCCAACAGAGGGTTTAAAAATTGAATAAGGTACAATATGGGCAATTTACAAAATCTTAAGTAATATATTATGATCAACAGAATAAATTTAACAAAGGTGAATTAATTAAATCTAGTTAATCATTAAGTAACAGGACCGTATTTTTAAGTTTTTTTATTTCCATAGATTCTAACTAATTTAGTTTTAAGCCTTTGTTTTCTGTATGTAAGATTTTAAAGGAAGGATCGAAATTGTGTTGGTAATCAAGTAAATGGTTAGCATAGTTTGAGTCTGCTTTATTTTTTAGAAAACTGTTATAATGTTCCTGTATTCTTTTGTCAAAATGTCTACCCGTTTGGCCAATGTATGTTTTAGGACAATCTTTGCATTTTAATTTATAGACGCTTGATTTTTTGTTTTTCCCGCTTTTAGTTTTATTGTTTTTTATAAATTTACTTAAAGAGTTATTAGTTTTGTAACACACAATTATATCAAGTTTAAATTGGTCCGAGTTTTTGCTTCTAGGAAAAATAAAATAGCTATTGACTTAGTTTATCATAGAAGCAAAAACTCTGACCAATTTAAACTTGTCACTTTCTTTGGACAACCTAGCAAAGTAATTGGCAGTTTTCTTAACAAACTTAATATAAATTTGTGTTACAAAACTAATAACTCTTTAAGTAAATTTATCAAAAACGATAAAACTAAGTCAAAGTCAAAAATAGCTTTATTGTCATCAACATTCTAAAAGTTATTAACAAGCCATACTTACAAACTAGAAACATTAAAAACACAAGTGCAAAATTAAATTAACAAATAAACAATTACGTAGTAAAAAACACATATACACCTAAATCTAAAAATGGTCTAAAATGTATTCCTCTATACTATAATATGCCTTTGTTAGCAACATCTTCTTTACCCGCCGCCTAAATAATTTAAATGTTGCTATCTTCCGAAGCGTCTGTGGAAGATGATTGAAATATTTTTGCTTCTGTAATAAATTGAATTTTGTGTCAATGTTGATGTTGGAATAGGTAAATTTATAAAATATGACGAACGAGTGTTAGCCGGGTTGGGTGAGTGAATTATAGAGGCATACTTTCTATGCATCAGACAAACGGTCTCAAGAATGAAAATTGCTGGGAGTCAGAATTTTTTGCGTAATAAAATACGGTTTACATGACTCCCTGTACCCAAGACCACACAGATACCTTAGGGCACGCTTCTGTAGAACAAACAATGGACCCAACAGGTATGTGGATGAGTTCCCCCAAAAACAAACCCCGTATCTCAAATGAGAATCAATTAATGCAAAATAGGCATCTCTAGCTACTGACGCACTTGGGTCCCGTTTAATTGTTCTTATCGCGAAACAACCCGATGCCAATTTAGAGCCAAGCTGCTCAATATGCCTGTCAAACCTCAACCTTTCATCAATGGACAATTCCAAAAATCTAGCCTCAATGCAATCACTCACCACATCCGTATCCAAGAGAATCTGACCCAAGTCACACCTAAAAGATACTAAGAATTTTCAGGTCATTAGAGATATAGTTTTGTAGAACAGACTTATCCCAATGATGCCAGATGATGGTGATGTCATCTGCAAATATAGTAAATTTCCCGCTTATTGGGAGAAGCGACAAGTCGTTAACATATATCAAAAACAATAAGGGGCCAAGTACAGATCACTGAGGAACACCGCTCTGCAAATGACGTTTATCGGAGCATTCCCCATTCAAGGTTACCCTTTGACTGCGTCAAGACAGATAAGAACGGAACCAGTCTAAACTCCGACCTCTAAAGCCGTAAGTCTCAAGTTTGCGCAGCAGCGTCCTGTGATTAACACAATCGAAAGCCTTGGATAGGTCACAGAACGCCGCCGCTGCAACATCACCATTATTGAGTTGTAAGTAAAGGTTCTCCAAGAATGCAAAAATGGCGTCACTAAAAGCGATAAAAACAAAAAATCAAGCGTCTATAAATTAAAATGCAAAGATTGTCCTAAAACATACATTGGCCAAACGGGTAGACATTTTAACAAAAGAACACAGGAACATTATAACTAACAGTTTTCTAAAAAATAAAACAGACTCAAACTATGCTAACCATTTACTTGATAATCAACATAATTTCGATCCTTCCTTTAAAATCTTACATATAGAAAACAAAGGCTTAAAACTAAATTTGTTAGAATCTATGGAAATAAATAAACTTAAAAATACGGACCTGTTACTTAATGATCAACTAGATCTAAATAATTCACCTTTGTTAAATTTATTCCGTTGACCATATACCTACTTAAGATTTTATAAATTATCCATATTGTCCCTAATTTAATTTAATTTTTAAACCCTCTGTTTTATTTACATCTTCAATAATTTAATTTTATTGCACCCCAATTTTTTAATTTTCACCATTATTAAATCATTGTCATCTGACGAAGTGAAATATCTTTCTTTCTTATTATAACAAATATTTCTCACGAAGTGTATAATACTGTTTCGATAAATAGCTGTAGAATATAACTTATTTTATATTACATTTTGTATTTAAGTCAATTAATTGTTTTATATTAAATATATTTAAGGACTTGTGTTTTTTATTTATTTTAAAGATATACATGCTAACCAGTAAGGGGCAAAAGGTTTTCTCCGTTGACCTCACAACGAAAGATGTGCCAATGAAATATCTCATTAGAAGTCTTGATTTCTGTTTTAAAATAAGGTGGCGTAGGTAAAAAAAAGTCTCACAACCTTAACCAATTTTAGTTTTACATTTTTTTAAATAAATACCTAAATCAGGTCAAGATTTTGTTCGTCAAATTATTTCCTTTAATAAATGATAATAAATTATCGGTCTGAAATAAACAAGGGGGGGCAATATTTCACCCCCTTCTATTTTGCATGTGATTTCGTATGTTGCGTCAGCCCATGCACGCCCCTGTATACCTAGATATTCAAATGTTTTCGACCCCCTTGCAGAAACAAGTTATCTTGACAGAATGACGAATTCGGTCGGAAATACAAGCCGTCCAAAACGATGTTTGAAAGAGCTGACAATAGTAATTTACGTTACAAGACCGGAAAGTAGTGTTTTTCAGATCGAGACAAGCATTTCCAGGGCGAGCCATAGGCGAGTCCTGGAAGCTTGGAGAGACCTGGAAAACACTAATTTTCGGTTGCGTGACGTACAATATTTTTTTTTAAGACCAACACTTCGATATATTTTATAATCTACGCGAAACAAGTTTGACATAAAGAACAAAATTAAAAATCAACGAACTGTCACTCGACAATACATCGAAATGTTGTTGTCATAATAACGAAATCAAGGTATCTTGTATTATCAAAGAGCAATTGGAAAAACAAAAAACAGGGTGACAGTGACATTAGAGACCGGAAAAGTGACATTAGAGTCACTTTTCCGGTCTTGCGATCGGAAAAACGTTATTTTCTAGACGAAAAATTGTCCAGAAAGTGTAAATTTTCTGGTCGGTTTAAAAAAAAAATGTTGAAAAACGATTTTTTTATAGGTAATTATGAAAGATGAAAGCACAATATAATATAATAATATGTATTATATTAACAATAATAGTATAGTACAAAATTGAACATAAAATAGACACTTAAAATACTTGGTCCAAAGTACTTTACATTTTACATAGAATCCTAGTAACGGCTCTGTGTGTCTATATGGTTTTACTGCGGTACGCACAGCCAAATGCAAATGGAATTACGACGACTAGAAAGAAAAAAGCAAAGATACCCTTAAGCATAAAACTAGCAGAAACAATTTTGTTTTCGTATTCACAGGCGTTAAAAACTGCAATAGTTTAAATAGTAGAATTAGTATGCCAGTATTGTATGTACAAGCCACTTTATCATGACTCTATAAAAGATTAGCTAAATTGGACGCATCATCAACGCCAAAAGGTACAGTTGTATTCATAAAAAAGGCGTACAATAATTAGAATGAGAGATAAGTTTTGTCTTAAAACCTGCTTGTCTTAAATGATTGTTTATTGGAGGTTATCACACGTCATAGTTTATCAAAAATGCAAAGCATTGGCGTCGGTGTAATTAATTTTAAAACTGCATGGTGGTAAACGTTCGATAAACTTTGACAGAAGAACATAAAAATGCCTCGTCAGTTGTCTCAAGTTGAAAAGGCTCAAATTGTATCAAGAATCGGAAAAGGATGGTCAATCCGTGCTGTAGCGCAGATGTATAATAGAAATAAAAAAACTATATTGAAAATTAAGCAACGCTGGGAACAAGAAGAATCCCTAGAGGAAAATTGGTTCAGGTCATCGAATTGAGATCGTAGGTTCAGGTCGTCCCAGGCGTTCCAACCCCAATAATAATTTCATATTTCAACAAGATAATTGTCCAGTCCACACTGCCAATGCTGTAAAACCCACTGGTTATAAACCCATAATGTGGAAGTGCTGCCTTGGGTCGCTTATATCAAGGCCGTAGCCGGGGGGGGGGGGGGATCAAGGGGGATTGATCCCCTCCCCCCCCCGAAATAAAAAAAAATATATTTATTTTAGACTTTTAATAAGTATTAATGAGACTGCAGTTATATACAGTGCGCCCGTCTCACTTTGTTGTTACACAACATAATAGTCAGTGGCGTATTTAGGGGGGGGGGTCCGAGGGGTCTGGACCCCCCCCCCGTAGGCTCAACATTAAAAAAAAACTCAGAACAGATCAGATGCCTTGTTGCATTTAATGTAGACAGGGTGAACTGAACCTCGCAAAAAATATTACAGACTACAAAAGATAATATGTGGCATTTTGAAGTATTGATTCTGGACAGTGGCGTATATAATGTGTTTGGGGATTCCCGCAGTCTTATTTAAATTGTAAAATTTTATTGTTTGGCGCCCGTGTTTTCTAATTTAAGTGAGTAAAATAGTATATACATGGTGATTGATAATTCGATTAATTCCTCGCAGGAGGTAATTTGTGACTTTTTCTTAAATATGACCTATTCCGAAAATGCTTGGTTTTCGAGTTATTTCAATTTTTTTCTTGTTTTTTACCTGCGTGTCTAATTTATTTAATTTAAAAAAATTAAAATGATGTTCACTTAGTTTTGTAATTTTTTTGCAAACTAAAACTATTAGCAATACTTTGTTTTTACAAATAATTAAGTAACTGTGTCACAGATAACAAAACAACATGGCCAAACTTGGCAAAAAAAAATGGCAAAAATAACTTGAAAACCAATCATTTTCGGAATCGGTCATATTATGTAGAAATATATATTTTTAAACATAAATATTTAAAAAAATATATATTCCCATTATTGCGTTTATATTTAAAAATTTCTTAATTTCTCCCATGTTTTGGTTCAGCTATCAAAACATAGAAATTATAAATTTTGATAGTTCAAAATAGGGCGTGGCACCGAAAATTTTTTCGCCTGTGGCGCTTTTTTAATGAAAGAAAGATAAAACGAAAAGTATAGACCCCCCCCCCCCCCCCTTGGCAATATTCTAAATACGCCACTGATAATAGTTAATCTTATTTACGGGCTACAATGGCTGCAGATCGCCTTAAGGTTGAATTCTCAACGTTATTCAATCTATTGCCAACCTATAACCTAGTTCGCGTTGATTTTTTGAGTTTATTATCTTAATAACTAACATTTAAAGAAAATCAATATCGTCGGTACATTATTTAGGTAGTATGTGATATATTACAAAAATATCAATTTATTTCATTGCTAATTTTGGGAAAATTGTATAGTGAAAGAACAATGAGTGACAATGACATAATAATGTTAAAAAAATCTTACCCGATATTTTTCGCTATACAATTCTCCTAAAATAAGTTATGAAAATCCTTGATATTTATTAAATATGTCAATTATTACCTATAGAATATCAAGTCGATACTGATTTTCTTTAAATTTTGTATAAAAGCTAGAAAACATAAATAAATCTACGTGAAATAGGTTATAGGTTGGCAAGCATGTTGATACTCCCACCTTAATGGTCTGGCTTTCCTAATATGCCCACCGTGATATAAACGTAGATGTAAACAAAATCATAAATATTTTCTCTTCTAAGAACAAGAAACTTGATTTTGTAATTTAGTACAAAGTAAGTAGGTACTTCAGATTTTTTTTTTTGTTCTTATTGTTTATTTTTCGTTTTTATTTTGTTTTTGATCTTATTATTACATAATATAATTTATTATAATAATTATTATACTTAGATATAATTATGACTTAATATACAGAGACATGTTAATTAGTAAAATAAATAGTTTATTGTTTATTTTGTCGACCGACCTTTCAAATTTCGAATTTCTTTTAAATTCTTTTAAATTAAAAGAGTGCCCCAAAAAAGGGCGTGGATCCCAAATAATTTTCGCCTGCGGCGCAAAAGAGCACCTTAGAAGCGGTTCCCGTTCGCCCCCCCCCCCCTAAAACAAATCCTAAATCCGCCACTGGAACAAACCCCCCCCGAAATTATTTTCTGGCTACGGCCTTGGCTTATATAGCCCCGATATCAATATCCAATTGAAAATATTTGGGGTAGGTACCTATAATCGTAAAAAAAATATATAATCGAAATTTTAGGCCACAAAAAAAGATTTATGGGAAATAATACATGCGTGCTGGAAAGAGCTTTATTTATTCTTGTTAAACATTTTTTGTTTTTATTGTAATTTTTATAACACTGTTTAGATAGGTATTATAAAATAAAAAAAATAATTTTTGTTATTCTATTGAACTAACGCCCAACGCCAATGTTTTTTAATAAACACAAGGGATCCAATATTTGACCACCTGAGACAAACTCAACAAGATTAAATTGATTTTTTGTGTAGGTATTTCCTACTTATATATTCGGATTTTAAATTTTATTAGATGCATCAACATACAGTTCAACAAGGTGTAAAGAAATCAATCCTGATAAGAACTGTTATAATCCTCTAATTCTTGTCAAATTATTGCATCAATATTTTATAACATAATATACATGTCATCCTAATTATTCTGGACAAAGTGATGAAACAAGGTAGAATGATATACGATTGGCTGTACAGATTTTTTCACAATATATTTGTATATTTCTAGGATCAGTTATGGGGACATTTACTGAAACACACATAGGGCATGCTGATGAATTGAGAACTAAAAGGCTAACGAGAACTCAACAAAACATCATCGTCGAACAATTGAGTGGGGGAGTTAGTAATGACAGAATAATTCAAGATGCACGAACTTCAATTAAAATCAATACCTATTCTCCTAATTTTACATTATATAAAGATTAAGCCCAGACCTTTTTATAGTACACTGATCTGATGATGAAATCCAAAACTGAAGGTTCAGTGCAAAAGGCTTTTATTTAATTACATCATTTTTTAAATATTTTAGTTCGGTTTAGTTCATTTCATTTTTACCATACTTATTTATACTTAGGTTCATATGGTTAATATAGTTACTTTTAAATAATATATTGTTTTATTTGTTCTCGACTGTTTACAGTATTTTCATAAATAAATTTTAAGTTTTTATACTATTTTTTTTTGTTTTATTGAATTATGTTCCTATTCGAAGGTAATAGGGGTACCTAGTTATTATAAAGTTAAAAAAAAGTATTTTTGTTTTAATATAAATAAATTAAAACCGATAATTTAATAACAATCAGAAATAATATGATTAACCGAGATAAACAAATTACTGGTAATTTAACTTTTTGTACAGAATCAAATATATGGTGAATGCGCTGGAATTATACAAAACACTGTTCTACCTCGATCATACTGCAATAGAAATTTAAATTTAGCGCCTTGGAAGCCACGCTTACATAATTCTCATTGGTCGGCACAGGGTTAAAATTAATTTATGCTGGAGTGAATAGAGCGTCCGACATCTGTTTGTCATCACTCCATCCCTTTATAGCTTTTAGGTTTTTAAAAGGAAATAATTTCAGTGTGTATCCAACGATTATAACGCAACGAACAATTTTAAAACATACCACTCGCTCTTTTTATTTTATTGTTATTTTTGTTTACATTGTTTTAATTGTTTATTATTCTCAAGATTACTTTTATTAAAACTTTTTATACGAATCGGCGCGGGTTTTATTTTACTAACTTACTATCGCTCTAATATATTTTTTCTTAATATTACATAATCATTTGTTTTTTATATTTATTTTAAAATGGACCAGGTGATTTTGAACTAATTACCTTTAATTGTCAAATTTGTCTGATGACTCATAATTCAATAAACAGGAATACAATGAGGTACAGATATACAAAAACTAGCAGCTATGTTTCAAGCGCGGATCCAGGGTGGTCATGACCCCCCTCCCAAACGCAAAAAAAATAAATGGATTTACTGTTTTGCGACTACTTCTGCAGCTTTTTCACAAGATTCATGACTACGTTACCGTACATAAATTAGTTATATTTTTTCTGTCGATTGAATTTAAAATTTAAAATGTAAATGTAAAATACATGAATTACTTCCCCATATAGCTAATTGATAATTGTGATTCTGATTTATTCCCCAATATTAAGATTATTCTTTAAATACTTGCTACACTACCTGTAAGTGCAGCAATAGCGGAAAAGGTCCTTCTCTACTTTACGTCACATTTAAAACGTGGCTTAGAGCAAGCATGGTAGAGGAACGCCTCACTGGCTTATGGCTTTGTTGAACATTCATAAAAATATAATCATGGACGTTGATGAAGTTATAACCAGATTGGGAAATAACAAACAAAGAAAATTATAATTTGTGATTTAAGAATCAATGCCATGTTATATGTATATTTTTTATTTTATTTTATCAAGTGTAGAATTTTTTTGTTCTTAATATTGGGGAATAAATGGGGTTTATAACCAAAATTTTTACTTGGTTTTAAAAGTACACGACTATTTATATATGTATATTATATTTTGTATTGTCGATAACGAACGTGGCAATTTTTCAAAATATTGGGATAAAACATGCATATTATAGGAAAGGAAAAATATAGTAATTTTAGCAGTACATTTTTTCTTTTTTTGAATTTATTTTAACATTAATTTACATGCATATTATATTATCCTTTTTAATGTAAAGTTCATCATTGGAAATTTTCTCGCCTATAGCGCATTCTCTGTCAAACTTTGGGCATGGTCGCAACATTTTTTTGCCTGCTGCGCTTTTTAACTTTGTTTATATGATGTTGACCCCCGCCCAAAGCAAAGTTCTGGATCCGCGCCTGCTATGTTTATTGTTAATTGCACATATAAAGAACTAAAAAACAATGATAGTCCAACACCAGCGGCATTTAATCTCATTGTTTTAACACTTTTACTACATGTATATATATGTATATAAGTACAAAAAAAAAATCATAAATACCTGAACCTAATCTAACATAAACCTGACTTGTGATGCTCTTTTAAATAGACTATAAAAGGTTCTAAAATGTTATCTAAAATTCTATAACATTCTCCTTTGGTATAGTCTATCTTGTGCTGGTATTCTTGTAGGGTAAGTAAAGATTTTTTATTGAAATCATTGACTTCTTCGATTAAATCCATCATTTTCGCCTCGTCCCAAAAGTTGGAACTGTTAGCTGCCTCCCATAGTATAAGTGCATCGAGTAAAATAGGTTTCTTTACTACTTTATCAAGGTATGTTTTAAATATAATACGACATTTGGGATCATCAATACAATTTTTTATTCGGTCATTGAATCTTTCTATTTGTTGTGGGGTAAATTTGACAGTTGCCATTTATTATCCTGTAACAAAAGAGGGCTTATAATAATTTAAGAAAACTGTTGCACATATCATATTATATAGAAATAACCTTTGAATAAAAATAACCTTTAACTTTACCGTCGATTTCATTAAAGCAAGAAATATCATATTATCAGTATTTAAATAAACAGTTCTTCTTTTTTTATTTCAATTAAATAGCTGTGTATTATGGAAAAATAAGTATATTTTTCTGCAATAAACGTAGGCTCTTACTAATTTCTTCTTTGTAATGCAAAGTCAAAAGTCCAATGTGCGGAATGTGCCTCCATATTGTTCTCAGGTAGGATCGATAGAAATACACTAGACACTTTGAACTGTTCACAAATCTTAAATAATTTTATCTACCTACAAGTACCTAATACTTACACACCTTAATATTGAAAAAATAGGCAAGCCTGTAATAGAACACAAGTTTCAATGGACCTTTTTAATTTTAATTGTTGATGGTATCAAAGATGTATTTGTATTAGATCAGGTTTTTCGGCAAACTTGATTTGGAGTAGATGATAGGTACAGTTGTATTCATAAAAAAAAAGCGTACACGAATTAGAATGAGAGGAAACCTTAACCATATTTGCCTAAAACTGGCTTATCGCATGTTAAAGGTTACATTAAAAATGCAAAGCATTGGCGTTGGGCGAAACATTTTTTCGCAGCTGGGCGACATTTTAGTTCAGATTCCTTGACTCTCCTGCTGGCGGTAGGTTGGGAGGCAGAAAATGCTGTATCAATAACAGCATCCCTGCTTGCAGTTGCAAAGGAGAATTTCTTTAGTATACCCAAAAAGCAGCATCCTGTTCAGGGTTGGAACGACCTGAACCAATTTTCCTCTTTAGGGATTCTTCTTGTTCCCAGCGTTGCTTAATTTTCAATATCGTTTTTTATTTCTATTATACAACTGCGCTACGGATTGACCATCCTTCTTTGATTCTTGATACAATATTTGAGCCTTTACAACTTCAGACAACTGACGAGGCATTTTTATGTTCTTCTGTCAAAGTTTATCAAACGTTACCATCGTGCAGTTTCAAAATTAAATACACCGACGCCAATGTTTTGCATTTTTGATAATCTATGACGTGTGATAACCTCCAATAAACAATCATTTAGACAAGCCGGTTTTACGCAAATATGACAAAACTTTTACCTCTCATTCTAATTCTTGTACGCTTTTTTTTATGAATATCATAACCAAGTGTTTACAATCCACCAGTAGCAGCAGATCATAAAATTCAAAGTACCTGCATACAAATGGTAAAATTTCTGGCTTCTAACAAAGCGAAATATTTTTCTTTCCTATTATAACAAATATTTCTCACAAAGTGTATAATACTGTTTCGATAAATAGTGGTAGAATAATAATATAACTTATATTATATTACATATTGTATTTAAGTCAATTAATTGTTTTATATTAAATATATTTAAGGAGTTGTGTTTTTTATTTATTTAAAAGATATACATTCTAATGACCCGTGTCAATGATTTTATTAAGTTTTTTTTTAATATCTCATTTGAAGTGTTGATTTCTGTTTGGAAATAATGTGGAATAATGTAGCGCAGGTGAAAAAATGCCTGACAACCTTAACCGATTTTTTAATTTTGCCAATTTTAGATATACATTTTTTTAAATAAATAAATCACGTCAATATTTCGTTTGTCAAATTATTTCCTTTAATTAATGATGAATGAATAAATTATCGGTCTAAAATAAACAAGGGGGCAATATTTCACCCCCTTCAATTTTGCATGTGATTTCGTATGTTGCGTCAGCCCATCCATGCACGCCCCTGTATACCTAGATAGTCAAATGTTTTCGACCCCCTTGCAGAAACAAGTTATCTTGACAGAATGACGAATTCGGTCGGAAATACAAGCCGTCCAAAATGATGTTTGAAAGAGCTGACAAAAGAAATGTTGAAAAACGATTTTTTTATAGGTAATTATGAAAGATGAAAGCACAATATAATAATATGTATTACATTAACAATAATAGTGTTTGTTTGAAAGTTGTAGACAATGATGTATCTTGAATAATAGTATAGTACAAAATTGAACATAAAATAGACACTTAAAATACTAGGTCCAAAGTACTTTACATTTTACATAGAATCCTAGTAACGGCTCTGTGTGTCTATATGGTTTTACTGCGGTACGCACAGCCGAATGCAAATGGAATTACGACGACTAGAAAGAAAAAAGCAAAGATACCCTTAAGCATAAAACTAGCAGAAACAATTTTGTTTTCGTATTCACAGGCGTTAAAAACGGCAATAGTTTAAATAATAGAATTAGTATGCCAGTATTGTATGTACAAGCCACTTTATCATGACTCTATAAAAGATTAGCTAAATTGGACGCATCATCAACGCCAAAAGGTACAGTTGTATTCATAAAAAAGGCGTACAATAATTAGAATGAGAGATAAGTTTTGTCTTAAAACCTGCTTGTCTTAAATGATTGTTTATCGGAGGTTATCACACGTCATAGTTTATCAAAAATGCAAAGCATTGGCGTCGGTGTAATTAATTTTAAAACTGCATGGTGGTAACGTTTGATAAACTTTGACAGAAGAACACAAAAATGCCTCGTCAGTTGTGTGAAGTTGAAAAGGCTCAAATTGTATCAAGAATGGAAAAAGGATGGTCAATCCAAGCTGTAGCGCAGTTGCATAATAGAAATAAAAAAGTATATTGAAAATTAAGAAAGTAAACTCCGTAAAGAGGAAAATTGGTTCAGGTCGTCCCAAACGTTCCAACCCCAATAGTAATTTCATATTTAAACAAGATAATTGTCCAGTCCACGCTGCCAATGCTGTAACCCACTGGTTTTAAACCCATAATGTGGAAGTGCTGCCTTGGGTCGCTTATAGTCCCAATATCAACCCAATTGAAAATATTTGGGGTATAAAATCGTAAAAAAATATATAATCGAAATTTTAGGCCACAAAATTCAGAAGATTTATGGGAAATAATACATGCGTGCTGGGAAGAGCTTGATCCAAATATTGTATCAAATATAATTCAGTCAATTCCGAATAGACTGACTCAAGTAATAGAAAAACAGGGATATATGACCAAATATTAGATTTTATTTATTCTTGTTAAAGGTTTTTTGTTTCTATTGTAAGTTTTATAAAACTGTTAAGATATATTAATATAAAATAAAAAAAAAAATTTTTGTTATTCTATTGAACTAACGCCCAACGCCTATGCTTTGCATTTTTACTAACCTTTAACATGCGATAAGCCGGTTTTACGCAAATAAATATGGTTAAGGTTTTCTCTCATTCTAATTCGTGTACGCTTTTTTTATGAATACAACTGTACCTACATATTCAAGAAAATTCGAGTGTTTGTTCAATTTTCATTAAAAAAAAACATGCAAGCATCTATATATTCGATAAAATTCAAGTATGTACCATCGTGAACGACCTACGACCTTTGGTATAAAAGTTCATAGATAAAAAAAAATAAGTGACCAGTATATCTAATCTAGCTACCATATATATACACACACACGTTAAGGAGGTAGAAACTGATCTTGAAATTTCATAGAAATTGATTCACTTAGAAACAATAAAAAAATTACACTTTCGGTTTTATATTACTAAAACTTCACTTTTTGCAAAAGTACAAGACCAATTTCATTCTGCTCAATGTACGTATGGATTGAATTTCGTTATAATCCAGGGGGCACCTACCCTTATCAGTATTTAGAAACATACCTCCACCACATACAATTATTATATTATAGTACAGTAAAAAATAGCTAATGTACATAAAATGTACATAAATATTCATTGAAATTAACACTTATTCTTTCCAAAATGACACAGCACTGTTCCTTGGTATAGTCCAACTTATCCTGATCGTTATCCTTGTCTTCCAAAGGTGTATCAATAAAAGCATCAACTTCCTCTATTAATTTCACCATTTCATCTTCATTCCAACAAGCAGCACCATTAGCTGCCTCCCAAAGTTCTAAGACTTTAAGCATGCTTGGTTGTTGGAGTTTTACCTTGATAAACTTTTTAAGCATGCTCCTACATTCGGAATTCTCCAAGCAGTTTTGCATTCTGAGACGGAAATAGTCCAAGTCTTGTCTTGTGATACCTGATGCCATGGTTACGTTTTAACCTGCAAAAATGATTCAACGTTGAGAAAATGTCTATAGCTGGTAGGTATTTCTTATGTTATTGTTTATCTCTGTCATTGATTGTGAATCGGGATGAGTTAGTAATACACATTCTGTTAAAATGTTTTAAAATGGTCCAATTTCCTGTCCTGCTTTTAATAGTTATTAAATACAATCTTTTTGAACTTTAAACTGTTGGTTATTTATTCCCGCAGATAAAAAGAGATGTTGAAAATTATATATTTAAAAAAATCGTAGATACTATCACCATACCCACTACAAAACAACGTACCTATTCATATACAAAACGATATAAACTTAAAGTAGTTTGCAAAATTTTAAAAATACTTTACCGGCAATATAAAAATAGCTTTTTCTGATAATTTTAAACCACGTCGAAATATTTCAATGTAAACATCCGACACAGCTTACAAAACTGACGATATACCCGAGGATACTTATGAAATGCACAATGTAAACCCGGAAAAATATGTTATAAAGCTGGGACTGGTGGCATTTGATAGCATTGGGGGTCCCATTTCACAGACTAAAAGTTCCCATCCATATATGTCCGCTTGTCTGAACGTAGGTACTGAAAAAACGTTATCCATCTTGGATTTTAGCATATTTTTCAATTAACTGCAAATAACGCGAAAAATATGACATTTAAAAAAAAATTAAGAGAAAAAATTCCAAAACGATTGCCATTTCCAAAAAAAAATTATTTGGTTAAAAAAAATATAAAAATTTTAATTTTTTAGTTTTAAATAAAATTATATAACGTAATAGGAATAGCTTAAATATCTTTTTTTTAATGGGTATATGGAACCGAGCGAGTTTTTCTATTAAAAAATAGACTTTATCCTTTAATGTAACTTGTAATAAAATGATGAAACTATCAAAAACAAATCTCATTATTTTATTTGATTGTCAATCATCCCATGAAGGTAATCTATAAGAGCCGCGTTCGGCAATTACCTCAGACTGCTTGGATTGATCTAAATCGTTCGTTTATGACATCTAAATGGAGGGGAAATAAATCTCAACAGTTCGGCAATTAAAATCGGAGCGCTCCGAGGATAATCTTTTTGCTCGGAGTATTTTGACCGAGGAAAGCGATTAATCTCAGCTGAATTTGTGAGGTTAAGTTTAATGTTTATATTTAGGTTTAAAATTTTGGTAGTTTGATTGAACAAAGCCTTTATTTTTCTGTGATTTGACTGAAAATAATATGCAGGAAGTGGAACTATATGATGTGGAAGAACAAAAACGCTATACCATGTTTATTTGACCATAAATACACAGAAATATTCTACATGTTCTATATAAGACGTCTCAGCAGGTTGACTTAGTTATTCCAAATCGATCAGCGACTGATCTAAATTGAAAATACACATTAGGCAAGGCTAAGGAAGGCATACACTCTGGTGGGTTTTACCTAAAACTTTCCATATTTGATAAACACCAGATTGCTATCATGGTCTGTTTATCCAATAACATTACCGGATGGCCAGCACCTACAGCTATCAATCTTCCCTCTGAAACTGCATTTAATTTATTAAGCAAGTCTTCAAAGGTAGTTGGGGACAATCTAAAGTGCTGTCTGAACTGGTGATGTGCAAATCGGGGTACCGTTTCTTCGGCAAAACCGTCTAATACCTTTTCCAAAATCTTGACGTATTCCTCATTATCGTCTTCAAACATTAGTTGATATAGCCTCCTTCAATTAAGGCCTATACAACGCTAGGAATACTCATTTTTAGTAACTTTACAAAAAGGAAAAAAAGGTTAGGTTTCTTAGATCAAAACAAAAATATTACATTTTTGACTTTGACAGAGGTCAGCTGTTAGGTACCGTTCGTTTATCACAAAATTATCCGACCGATCCGAGGTCACGTGACAAAATATCCATCGCATCGCAGATGTAATTGCCGAACGCGGCTTAAGGTATATAAGTAGCGTGATGTGCGTGGATTTGCTTGCCAAATTGAAAACTTCTTTATAAAAAGTTTTGCTTGTAAAATTATTAAGATTGGCATAAGAATTTATTTTTAATGTACATGGTGTCTCAAAAAACGAAAAATTATAGAACTGCATGTGATGTCATATTTTAATCACTCTGTATACTAAATTAACTTGCAAATAGTACATTGCTTAATAATAAATATTGCGATGGTATTTCTCCATATTGTTTATCAAAAATGTTAAGTAACTATTCAAAAAAAACTTTATCATTGCCCTGTATACTACAAATTATAGTTGACGATTTAATGCGCTTTTTGCGATTTCCAATTTGCCGGTTAATAAATATTGGTATAAAGTTTTTCACATTTAGAATTAAAGTTTTTCGTTTTTTGAGACACCATGTAGGTACAACATTAAAAAGAAATCCTTATGCCAATCTTAATAATTTTAAAAGCAAAACTTTTTATAAAGAATAACTTTTTTTCGAAAAATGTATAATAAAGAAGTTTTCCATTTGGCAAGCAAATCCACGCACACCCTGTATATACAGTGTGTGTATAAAGTCTGGAAACGGCTTAATAACATCACAATTTACTGGCCGATTTAAACCAAATTTGGTACAGTTGTGTAAGAGGATCTAACGCACCGAATGACGATATTGGCGTTGTTGCCAGCTTTTTAGTTTGTCTGGAATTCGAACGAATTTTATATTTTTAAATATAACACCCAGTATATTTTTACATTTTTAAATTCCACATAAAATTATAATTATTTTTTATTAAATGCATTATTAGTCTATACTTCATAGTTTCCGAGATATTGACTCTCGAAAAGTGACATTTTTGAACTTTGACAGATAACTTTCTAACAGTACGTCTTAGAGCAAAACGGCTTACATGTCCCTATCTTCAATTTTTATTATCTTCCCAAAAAAATCAACTTCCGGTTAAACCGGATGTAACTCGAAAGCAGGAAATATAGTTGTTCCGGTTTAACTGGAAGTTGATTTTTTTGGGAAGATAATAAAAATTGAAGATAGAGACATGTAAGCCGTTTTGCTCTAAGACGTACTGTTAGAAAGTTATCTGTCAAAGTTCAAAAATGTCACTTTTCGAGAGTCAATATCTCGGAAACTATACAGTATAGACTAATAATGCATTTAATAAAAAATAATTATAATTTTATGTGGAATTTAAAAATGTAAAAATATACTGGGTGTTATATTTAAAAATATAAAATTCGTTCGAATTCCAGACAAACTAAAAAGCTGGCAACAACGCCAATATCGTCATTCGGTGCGTTAGATCCTCTTACACAACTGTACCAAATTTGGTTTAAATCGGCCAGTAAATTGTGATGTTATTAAGCCGTTTCCAGACTTTATACACACACTGTATATAAAATAGACAGATTGCCTTTCTAAGATGTAATCAATATAGCTTCGTTTTTATAATTAGGTACATGTTATTAAAACCTGTAAAATTTTAATTGATGTATTTTTGCATAAAAAGCAAAAGATTGACCAATTTTTTTAGTTCGTCAAATTATTCCCTTTAATAAATGGAAATAAATAATCGGTCTAAAATAAACAAGGGAGCCAATATTTAACCACCTGACACAAACTCAACAACATTTCTTACTTATATTTTCGGATTTTAAATTTTATTATATTATGCACTAACATACAGTTCAATAAGGTGTAAGGAAGTCGATCCTGATAAGAACTGTTCTAATCCTCTAATTCTTATCAAATAAAATCCGCTTTATTTGTCAACATCAACTATTTCAGTTTCTTATTTACTATTTTTATCTAGAAAAACACAGGTTATTCGTTGTAACAAAATATATTATTACTTTCATACATATTTGGGTAGGTAATATTACACAATCATTGTTCTTTTATATTTATTTTAAAATGGACCAAGTGATTTTGAAATAATTACCTTTAAATGTCAAATTTGTTTCATGACTCATAATTCAAAAACAGGAATACCTACAATGAGGTACAGATATACAAAAACAAGCAGCTATGTTTGTTGTTAATGGCTTTAACATATAAAGAACTAAAGAACAATGATAATTCAACAGGGACGGCATTTAATCTCATTGTTTTAACACTTTTACTATACATAAGTACAAAAAAAAATCATAAATACCTAAACCTAATCTAACATAAACCTGACTTGTGATGCTCTTTTAAATAGGCTATAAAAGGTTCTAAAATTTTATCTAAAATTCTATAACATTCTCCTTTGGTATAGTCTATCTTGTGCTGGTATTCTTGTAGGGTAAGTAAAGGATTTTCATTGAAATCATTGACTTCTTCGATTAAATCCATCATTTTCGCCTCGTCCCAAAATGTGGAACTGTTAGCTGCCTCCCATAGTATAAGTGCATCGAGTAAAATAGGTTTCTTTACTACTGTATCAAGGTATGTTTTAAATATAATACGACATTTGGGATCATCAATACAGTTTTTTATTCGGTCATTGAACCTTTCTATTTGTTGTGGGGTAAATTTGACAGTTGCCATTTGTTATCCTGTAAGAAAAGACGGCTTATAATTTAAGAAAACTGTTGCACATATCGTATAGAAATTACCTTTGAATAAAAATAACATTTAACTTTACCGTTGATTTCATTGAAGCAAGAAATATCATATTCAGTCTTTAAAAAAACAGTTTTTCTTTTTATTTATTTTAGTTGACTGTGTATTATGGAAAAAAAAGTATATTTTTCTGCAATAAACCTAGGCCCTCACTAATTTCTTCAGTGTAGTGTAAAGTCAAAAGTCCAATTTGTCCCCATTGTTGTACGGTAGGATCGATAGAAAAACAGTAGACACTTTGAACTGTTCCGCAAATATTAAATAATTGTATCTCTAAGTACCTAATACTTACAAACCTAAAAATAGTCGAGCCTGTATTACATGCACACAAGTTTTAATGAACCTTTTTAATTTCAATTGTTGATATCAAAGATTGTATAGGTACGTATTTAGCTCGGTATTTAGATATAATTTTTATGGATGCAGAAAGGCGGTGCTTATACTTACCTAATAAAAATTAAAACATCTGTAAACTCCTTACATTCTGAGTATGATAGTGATATTTAAGAGATAATTTTAATCTTATTGTATCATTTCTTTTCTTGTAATGACCTAACCTCTGTACTGTAACCTGATATTTAGGAATATAAAAGATCCAATTTTACACTTACTTTGCATGCATGACCGGTGCTACACCCTTGAAAACTCTAGTAACGTATAAACAAACATTTTTTAAATTTAATACTCAAATTAATTATATACAGCACTTTCTGCGACCATTTTTATTGTTTTCTACACCACAGAAAAATAAACGGTTTATTCTACACCACAGACTCAAAGAAAGTTCCACACGCACAGAAAAGACTAGCGATGCACGAACGATACCTACTTTGTGAGTTACATCATTTTCCATTGGAAAACTTAAAGCGCAAATTATTTTAGCTTGAATCCAAAATGCTTACGTTTCACCTGAAACATCATTGTTAGCTGTTATAATTTATCCAATGTCAGTGTGATGACATTCCAAGCATTCCATACGGCGGTAAACGTCGGTCTCTTTGAGACTGTTTACCGCCGTATGGAATGTCATCACACTGACTTTGGAATAACAATACATTGAGAATATTATACATATCACCAATCCCAAGGTCTCTATACTATTTAGAGACCTTGGTGTCAGCCTCTATGAATACCATAGGATTCTGCACCAATCCGACAATGAATCAATGCCTATACGATTTCCCGAGATAATTTATACAAAAAAAAAAACACAATCCAATTAGATAATAGTAAAACTGATGATTCTATGAGCAGTTAGTAGTGTTAGTAGTCGGTTAATCGTTATAGGGTAGGTTCGCATAGGCCAGCGAGCAATTTCGTTTTGTGAAATTGACAAATTTTAGGATGACAAAATGGTGAAGTTTTTTTTTAAATATTATATTATAAAGAATATACCTATTGGAAAGGTGAGTTTATCAGTAAAAACCTATTAAAAATTGTAAAACGGTGATACTTGATAAAGAACATGCATCACCACATTTTATAATAATATTAATTATTCTTTATCAGTATTCCACGTAAAAGTAATGTTAAAATAAGGTATAACAAAAGTAACTTTAACCTATTGTATACATTTTCTCGTATAAAAAAAAGTTCTTTCTATTAAGAACTTATATATTTTGTGAAGGATAAAATGAAATTTTTATGGATACTATGGATTATCTTAGGAGTTGAACTAAACTTTGTGATTAGTTTTATCCTAGGGAACGTATTTGACACGTTTAACATTTTTAAAATAAGCCATAATAACAGCAATTCGTTAAATGACAATGAGACGATGTCGTCGATGCAAAACACGACAGGCCAAAAAATGAGTAAGTAAAATAGGGAAAATTAACTGCTTAAAAATATTTTATTTGATAAAGTAAATTTGTGATAGTTGCATGGTTGTTCTATCTGTTCAAATAAGAATAATATATATGTCTTTATTAATTTTTTTAGCTCCTCTGCCATTTATAAGAAAAATAAAAGACATAAACGACTTTTCAGCTAATATCATGAGTGGAGACTTGATTGGGGCCTCACTAGATGGCGTAGACTTTTTAGAAACATTTTCAAATCTAAAATGGCCAATAAAAATGTTGTTAAAAATAGCGGACATGATTTTAAACGCAATACACCCAGTATATTTAAAGTTATTTCATCAGAAAAATAATAATGGTACATTTATGGATAACTTTGCGTTCACTGTGTCCCGTGGAGGTGGAATATTGAAGAGCGCACTGAAAATATTTTCACCGGTTAAAATAAGATAATTATTTCTTGTGTTATTGCAATATAATTTAATTAATAAAATTTAAAAATTATCATATTTAGTACATCCTGTAGGTACATTAAATAAGTACGTTCGGTTTCGGTTTTGTTTACTGTTTACTCAGGTCTGGTTCAATAAACGAACAGGCCGACTGTTAGTGATAATCGCAAATCAGACCTTTGAAACTTTGAACCTCTGAAGCCAAAGTCCAAACGTGTTTACGATACATTCTACCGTAAAACATTAAAAGATAGCAAAAAGATAAGCAGTTGTTTTTCTCGTTTTAAAAATAGGTACCGGTAAAACCAGTTGGTGGTGGTGCCTGCTTAAATAAGTACCCAAACCCAAAAATGGCCGCTCGATCTGTCGCTAAGCTATTTTTCTCTAAATCATCTGCGAATTTAGTGAAAAATTCTTGTATTGTGCAAAATGTGAGGTTATATTCCAGTCCCGCTGGAGGTAAGAAAATGTTTAATATTATTTTCCTATAAGCAAACGTTGAAATCAATAATCAAGGAGGTTTAAACTTTTCTTGATAACAAAATACAAAATTTCCTTGAACTTGTTTTTCAGTCAGCTGATGTTTTCATTTAATTAATTTACTTTGCGATGTTGCTGCGCAAAGAAAGAAGCTTTTCCCGCAAGAATTTTAACAGTTTTCTGCTTTGGGCTTTGGGTAAACTTATAAAATTAACTCTTATCATATTTAAATCAAGATTGTTATTTATCATGTTTTAAACTTTAGTTGAGTTTATTTAAGCTTTGAGTTTTAGTTTATGCAATGACCTCCATGTAGGAAAGGTCTTCGGGCGTTTGTATAATAAATAAATGAGGATTTGGCAACATCGGTACATTTAACCTACTTACCAGGACTGCTCAAGAATCATTTATAATTCACTGTTTTTTTTTTAAATTTAAGAAAATTACGAATTTATCAAAGTGAGCACCGCTGGATCTAAAAACAATGTAGGTGTGATAACCTTAAACCGTCCTAAGGCCCTTAACGCCCTGTGCGATGGCCTGATGTTGGAGGTTTCCAAGGCTCTGGATTCGTTGGAAAGTGATAACAATATCGGCGCCATTGTCATAACAGGAAGTGAGAAAGCCTTTGCTGCCGGAGCAGATATTAAAGAAATGCAAAATAACACGTATGCACAAAATGTAAAGGGAGCATTCTTAGAGCATTGGAATAGAGTCAGCAAATCCTATAAGCCTGTTATTGCCGCCGTCAATGGATATGCTGTAAGTAGAGTGCCCGTACTAGTAGTCCAAGTTATTTAGGTCGTAATTTCCCCTATACCTTATACTATAATGCTTGTTACAAAGTAACACGCTGCGGCATAACGGTTTAACAGGATTTTTAGTTTATCTAACATAAATTAAGTTCCCTGGGAATATAATAATCGATATCTCTTTTCTCAGCTTGGTGGTGGATGTGAATTGGCAATGATGTGCGATATCATCTATGCCGGCGAAAATGCCAAGTTTGGTCAACCCGAAATACTTCTTGGTACCATTCCGGGAGCTGGAGGTACCCAAAGATTACCCAGATATGTTGGAAAATCTAAAGCTATGGAAATTGCATTAACAGGTACGGTTTTGACTGAAAAGTAGAGTGCTTTATAGGTATAGCATGAGACGGTCTTATAGCATGGAATATATGACTTCACATCATTTAGTCATTCTAAACATTTATAATATTTTTTTAGGTAACCAAGTTCCAGCACAAGAAGCTGAAAAGATGGGTCTGGTATCGAAAGTATTTCCAGTAGACAAACTTTTAGAAGAAACAGTCAAATTGGGTGAAAAAATCGCTAGCAATTCTCAACTCATTAATCAAATGTGCAAGGAGTCTGTTAATACCGCCTTTGAGACTACTCTGGCTGAAGGTTTACATTTTGAGAAAAAACTGTTCCATGGAACGTTTGCGACAAAGGATAGGCAAGAGGGAATGAATGCTTTCGTTGAAAAAAGACCGGCAAAATTTACTCATGAATAAAGACTATTTTTTTACTTATACATTTTATTTTTCATGCAATAATCGATGGTTCGTATTATATAAATAATTTGAAATGAAACTAGCATTTTTTTTATTACTACAGGCAAATGTTCCCTATCGTGCCTATTTTCCAGAACAGTAATGTGTCCTTCACCATCTTTATTTCCTATTAATAATGGAGGGAAAGGCACACTTTGTTTCTTGTTTAGTTAATTATTTATTTTATTGCTCACACCTTATTATTAGGTACAAAGTAAAAGTCTTTGCTGTGCTAAGTTTAATTTTTAAAAGGAATGCTCAACTTAGCCGTTGGCTTTGCTGTTTAATAAATAAAAAAATAAAAGGAACTCGCCAATTGATTAATAGCGCCATCTAGCAGGGACGGGTAAGATCACTAGAAAATAACTGTTCCATGAATGTGCTGTTTTTATTTCTATTTGCCGTATAATAATATGTTCATTTCGATTACAATATTTAATATAACCTTCGCGATTTCAAAGAAATGAACAGCCAGATAACATTATTCTAGTCTGTTACACTCCCCAGATAATATGAACAAACAATATTTGGTATAGTATAGATAAATATAGCTATAATAAAACAATATATTATTAGTTCTTAATAAATTACTACGCCCAAGGTTTAGTAAGACCTTCCTCGATATTCTCCTGTTCCCTTTCCAAAAATTCATTGCAGTCTGTGACTTCAGTCGGATAGTTCATCTGCTCGTGCAGAAAATTGACAATTAAGGAATTGTTTATCTTAAGAGCTATCAGAGGATCTAACTTTTTCATAAACCAGTTTAGCCAGTAGCCAACAAGGAGCACAGAGTCCGTTTGGTTTTCGTGAGTTGTGTGCCTAAAAAAAATTAAAATCAAATGAAAAATTATTTAATTCCATGATTATAATCAAAAATTAATAAAAAAAAAGAGTACCAATTTCTTATTTATTCCCCTAAAGGCTTTTAGTTTGGAAAATATTAACTTACTTGATTGTATACATTTTTGTTCCCTCTACGTGCAAAAATTTAGACATTGCTTCGACGTTTACAGAAATATGAAATGTCTGAGTATTGATAAAAAGTAACGGTTTCGAGACCTTTTCTTCTAAACCTTCATTTTTAATGGGAAACATCCAAGGGTCTAATAGAATTCCTGTTCTAAAAATACGCTATAGTTGTATTATTGTAGATACGGAAAGATACAGAGAGAGTGTCACCAGTATTTCTAAATAACTTTTAATTGGTGCAATTAGAAAATAATACAATTTGGTGTGCAAGTCCCATCATACGAAAATCTTACATGAGATTTCTCATGGCTAGTGTGGCGGTGCTCCAACCGGTATAGTAATTAATATGGATACAGCTATAATAGGAACCAAAAACTATTCTGCTTACTTAAATTCGGGTCTTCTAAATAATGTATACAAGGCTGTTGAGGCTCCAAATGAATGTCCCATCATACACATATTATCCAGATCAAGTTTCCCAACAAAATCATCCAACCGGAACGTGATATTCCTGCTTTTGTGAAAAGGAGTGTCGTCCATAACGTTATAAGGCGCAATTCCATTTTGTAAATCCACTAGAAAATCTACGACTTTGCTGCACTCCTCTGATTTGACTTTTAACTGATCATTTCTTTTGGTATAGTGATCTTTTCCTAACTTGATATGCTTAAACTCGATCTCGGTTCTTTTGTCTTTTTCTGCATCCAATTTGTTGTCATAGTAAAAGGTGTTGCAAGCAGAATGGTCTCTGCAACAGAAATTTGTTTACTTTTAACAAACGTTTATGATTATTTTTAATGAGATAAATTACCTGTGTTCTAATACTGCAACAAGGAATCCTCTAGAAGCTAGTTCACAACATACATTACTGTAGAGAAATCTACAACCGCCTAAACCATGTGACATTACAACACATCTTAGTTTTTCTGTTGTTCTGGGCTTTTCTCCATAAATAGCTGGGATCTTTATATTGTCTACCAAAAACATAAATTGCAGAGGTTAATTTAATACAAGTAGAGTTTAGTGGTTTAGATATTTATTAATTTAGAAAATTAATAAAACTGTTGTAATGTTTATTTTATCATTACTGTCGTCATTTTAATCAATATTATTTTTGCTGTAATGAGATAGGTATCTCTTTAGGATAGTTAAAATTTCTATTTTACCTGACCACCAAAAGATCATTCTAAGGACAATTTTATATAGCAATACTACTTTGGATATTCCTTCAATATATGTTTCATCCGGCATCCATGTAATCCACCGTTTTGATTGCTCCTAAAATTTACCCAAAAATTGATATCGCGAATAAATTAGGAAAATATGGTTCTTTTTACTTTTAAGTCAAATTTTTCATCTGTTGGATAGTACAGTCTAATGAACGGGCTGTCCTTTTTGTAATCTGGCATAACATCAATCATTCCTGGGACATAGGGACCTAAAAATATTAAATACCTCAATTAAGCATTAATATCGGGCAGAGTTTAGAAACTCTCCCAAGATTACTTTAACTGTCCATGTTACGAATAATTACCCATTTCCGCTGAAAGCGCGGGAAATACAAGTTTAACGTCACACAAAACGTCATCACAATCATAATAGGTCAAAAAGTCATAAAAATTGTTCCTAGTGAATTTGTTATGATAAAAGGGACAATTTTACTGGAAATATTGGCAAAACCAGTGAAAACCATTACCTGTGGACAAAGGTAAGTGATTCGGCATCCTGCTGAACCAGCCCATTCAATTTCTAACCAATTTACAAGCACAAAAATCAATTAAAACACAAGTACTTTTAGGTTATAGTACACTAAACATACTAGCTAAAGTCCAAATGTGGTACTACTACCGTTTAGAGGTCAAAGATCTTGATTTTTTTTATAAAAAATCACAGCCTATTTCTATGCACATATTTAATATAGGTACATTATTATTACAATTAAATGGATTATGAATATTTTGCTGACATAGCATATTTTGAAAACTACACAAATACAGTAAATAATATAAAATCCTCTTTCTGGACAACTAGTTCACTATAATGATATAATAATAATATAATAAATAATACATATTAAATTTGCTGTTGGTTACAAAATATTTACTTAATTGTGATTTGTTTTACTATGTTTCTTGTTTTGATTGCCTATTCAAATATATAATATGGAAATGTGGAGTAGGTATTTTTTAATGTAATACCTAGAATATTTTCAAATTAAAATTGTAGGTAGAAACCTAATTTCAATAACTTTGTGTGTGTATTTTATCCACAATTTTATTGGCAGGTACTTATTGTTTTTTCATAGTTATGTAGTTAGTCTTTATAGCATATATAAAAAATATCTACAAGCAGCCACTATTGTTTTAACCCTATACCTACTATATTCAGATTTTATTTACGCCAGGGTAAATACGCCTTGGCCAATAACAGCTTTTCCTCCTGCTGTTATGGAGTAAGGCGTGTTTACCCCTTAAGTGTAGAAAAAACACAAATAAAGGTACCTGCTTATAACCGTAAAAACTTTAAATCCCCCATACAAGTTATCTGTAACATCCTTGAACCTAACCAAAACCAATTAATAAATGTATATAATTTCTAACCTTTTGTTTAAAACCTATAGCATAAATCTGCACTAAACTTTAAAAAATATAGTTTTTGCAAATTTCCAAATAAATAAGTGCAATAATCATTTAATATCTACATTCAATATGTTTCACTCAGTCTTAAACAATAGACATATTATAGTAAATGTTTTATTTCTTACACACTACACTCTTTAAATAAATTTACTAAAAACCTGAAAGGAAATCCCTAACCACCCATTAAAAAAAAATTTTAAATATGATTATTGCACTAATTTATCTTTTTTATTGTAGGAGTTATTAAGTTTCTATCTCCCCTGTCAAAATATGAGCAACATAGAACTTCGAGATGACGGCAATATACCAGAACTAGTCATAAAGCTGTGCAAGTATTTGGCACCAAAAAACGATGATTTGATTTCAAAACTTACCGACAGAGCCTTTAGATGGCTCACACAAGCGAACACCACCAGTATCAGTACCCCCAGTGACGAGCCATTTCTCCTCAATCAGCTGCGTGATATTTTAAAATCAAAATCCAGTGAAGAAAGTGAGAAATTCGAACTCTTATACGGCAGTCTGTTAAAATCGGGAATTATAAAAGATAGAACAGCCCTTCTTAGTTTCCTATACAACATCACCTTGTCTTCGAGAGATTCACACATACCTTTACTATCTGGTAAATTGGAAAATTTTAGTAGTAAAAAGTGGCCTGCGGGTAAAAATATTTCCCAACACAACCTAAATAAGGGGGGCTCAAACGAAACCATTAGCATCCGCCATATTTTCGATAGGGGAGAAAGAAAATTTACAGATAATACTCTAACAAGTGTTTTAAGAGCCAATTCTCAAGCTACAACTATATCTTCAACAGCTTGGTCGCATCATGACATACCCTCTTCATCAAAAGCAAGCTTTTGTCATTCCGTAACAGAGCAAGAGCTTCTACAAGATGTCATTTATAGCTTGCATGGTATCCAAGGAAGGTATTTGCGAAGAGAACCTAGTGGACTGGGATACACTCTAGATCCTAAAACAGCAAAAGCGCTTTCACCAATTCAACGTAGCTTGTTGGAAAGAATAGTGGGCATGAGTTTTTTACACAAACAACTCAAGCAGTATTGTGAAGAAAACGAAAAACAAAGCGGCGCTATTTGTCAAGCATTCATAGCTACGTTAAACAATGAATTGTCCGAGTATTACAAAACTATCGCGCTTTTACAAGCTAACATAAACAAATCTAACTTGGAACAATCAGATATGACATTAAGAAGAATTCTATTTGTGCTGCAAGATCACAGAATTAGGTTTGAGTGGTTGGCGTACATTGCAGAGCAATGTAGTGATAAAAAAGGAGGAGCCCTCATAACTGCTGTCCACGGGTTTTTGCAGCATGGTTCAAAAACTGCTCAGGAGGTATCCGAAAAAGTCCTTAAAGCGGTGTGCAAGCCTTTATATATAATGCTGTCGCGGTGGTTACTGGATGGAGAAAGCAACGATCCATGTAATGAGTTTTTTATTGAAGCAAAAAATATCATTGCAGCAGAAAGATTATGGCATGATAAGTATAATGTCAGGAAGTCTATGATACCTTCGTTTATCAATATGGAACAAGCACAAAGGATCCTAGCAACAGGAAAAAGTATAAATTTTTTAAGACAAATTTGTAAAGATGGTGGACAGCTTCCAGGGAGAGAAGCATTACATAAGTTGTTTAATACGACCTCAGCTGAGGCCCTGTTTACACCAGAGCAAAGTATTGAATTTCACTCTACCTTAGAGAATGTTTACAAAGAAACTTCACTGAGAGTTTTGGATCTCCTAAAGAACAAATTTCATTTATACGAGCACCTGCAATCTCTTAGAAGATATCTACTTCTAGGTCAGGGAGATTTCATTAGACACCTCCTAGAACTGTTAGCGCCAGAATTAAGCAAATCAGCTGGTGAAATTTATGGACACACCCTGTCAGCTATATTAGAATCAGCTATTAGAGTGACTAATGCTCAGTATGAAGATGAAGATACCTTAAAACGACTGAATATAAGTTTTATGAGTCATTCTATAGGAGATATGGGTTGGGATGTCTTCAGTTTGGTTTACATAGTAGACGGCCCCATTGGAACTATATTTCAGCCCACTATGCCCGCATATCAAAGCTTGTTTGGTGCCTTGTGGAAAGCTAAGAGAACCGAGTATGTGCTGGCTAATATGAGACGTCAACAGCTTTCCATGGCGAAATTATTTAGGAAAATACGAGAACTAGAACCTGTGATGAAAATTATTCACGTCTTGACGAGCAAGATGATACATTTCATTCATCAAACGCAGTATTATTTCCTGTTTGAGGTATTAGAGTGCTCTTGGGCTGATATGCAGAATAAAGTTAACAAAGCAGAGTGCTTGGACGATATTATTACTGCCCATACAAAGTTTTTATCGTCAGTTCAAGAAGGTGTTTTGTTGGACGAAAGTTCCAGACAACTTTTTTCCCATCTAATATCTATTTACAATTTCGTTGTTAATTTGGAGATGCATCAGGAAGCGATTTATGCCGCAGCAACCCAAGAGTACGATGCCTATATGGAATATCGTAGAAAAGCTGAGAGCACTGAAGGATTCCATATTAATTCGGAAGAAGAGGCGAAGGCAAAACACCGAATTGCAAAGTTTCATCAGTTTTTAAATTCTACAAAACTTAAAGTGAAAAGCACAGTACAAACTTATGATATTATTGTTATTAAATTTTTGGAACTTTTGGCGTCTAATACTAACTTCAAATTACAGTTGCTTAGTGTAAGATTAAGCTTTAATAATTTTTATAAGATCGCTTGATTTACGTTTACTACTTCGCTTCCTGAATCGTATTATTTTTTATTAATACCATTCGTTTAATATTTGAACCTACTTTAAATAAATAATAGATGACATTTTAAAAATTACACGCAGGTCGTAAAGTTAAAGTTTTCAGACGTTTAATATATTATTTTCATCTCCTGTGTCCATTTTGTAATAATTGTACCTTGGGTATGTTATTAGTAGTAGTAGTGTTGAAGAAAGGTTTTATTTATGTCAGCCAGATGTATAAGTATTATTAACATTACAATTTATTAGATCTGTTTATGTTAAAATATATTTTTTATTTTGTACGTTTTTTTTTTAATTTATGAACCTAACCCCGGCCTAAATAAAATCTAAATATAATCACAGAATATATAGCTACGCAATATAATATAGCCCACCTCGATATTTATGAAATTTACGACAATTATCAATTAAATCAATAAATTTGATAACATAAACGTTTATATTATAAGTGGCAGGTCACAAAAAACAAAAATATATGCAAATAAAAAAATAAATAATATAGGAGTTCCTCAAGGAAGTATACTAGATCCAATATTATTTATTTTATAGATCAACGATATGCCTTCAGTTTTAGAAATGTGTAAGTTACAAAAAATGTATTGCTAATGACACCTTAATTTACATTAATGTTTTAAATATTTTTGATGGTGTAAATACTCTAAATTCTGAGATAAATATATTATTAAATTGACTAAAAGTAAATAAATTAAAATTAAACATTTTAAAAACTAAATGTATGGTTATGGATAATAATTTAAATTGTCAAAATATAAATGTTGTTATTTATGGTGAAAAATTGGAATTAGTACCTAAACAGTTTTAAATATTTAGGAATAACTATTGATTCAAAATAAAATTTTTTAAATTATTTTGAAAGTGTCATATCGAAGATTGCCGGAAAAATATTAATAAAAATATATCCATTTTATATTGTGCTAGTAAGAAAATATTTTGCTAAATTATAAATTTTACAAAATGAGACAATGCGGATTATTTTAAATTGTGTCAAATATACAAAAATAAATTTGATGTTAAAAATTTTTTATTGGATGAATGTCAGAAATTTTATTTTTTATTTAGTATGTATCTTTATATACATAAAATTAAACATAATTTATTGCCCGATTGTTTAAAAAAATTTGTTCTTTTAATCATGACCATCATAATTATAAAACAAGAACTAATCAAAATTTTCATGTGGATAGAGTAGAGTGTCTAAAACATTAGCTATAAGTCTATTTTTCATGAAAGTTTCATGGAATATAATAATTTGGAAAATTCTATTAAATCCCAAATATCATTAAAACTATCTAAAAAAACATTAAAATTACATTTAATTTTTAAAAAAATTGTACGTAATATTTGATACAATTTGCAAAATGTTTAACTTTTCGGTCTGTTTTTGTCGAGGTTTTTGTTAAAAGGTTGCGTTTTTAAATTTAAAAATAAATCTATAAATATGTGTTAAAAAATGTATCAAAAAATATTTAATTGTAGCTTTTTGCTAAATAAAACGTGTTACTACTACTATTACTACTAACGTGACAGCATACCTATTCTTTAAGAGGTGATTGGTTGATGACCGCTATTTTTAAAACTATCTGCCTAATCGACCAATCGCCACATGACACTTACGCTGTCAAATTTGCGCCCATGGGGACTCTGGCTCAACCAAGTATTGGACCTTGTCGACTGGCAGTGTCCATTGGTAATTACAGTGTTGCCGCTTTGAAGCGTGACATGAAGCTCGCGCTATGAGGAAGTTATTTGTAAATTTAACACATCAATAAAAATCAAATTGAAACAACACTAGGAAAGAATCAAAAGCGTCTGTATATATTTATATTTAAATTTCAGCAGAAATCGAAAATTTCCACCCAAAAGAACATTTAAACTAACAAACCTTGCCACAATGGAAGGAGTTATTACGACTATTAGTGGTTTAAAACGACCTGCCGCATCACCACAACCGTCACCTAGTAAAAAGACTAATTTCGTGGGGATTTCCCCAATGAAAGAACTGACAAATGTCAAAACGCCTACAGACAGACCTTTTAGGGTGTCTATAGAAGGGAACATTGGAGCGGGGAAATCAACGTTGATTAAGTATTTTAAGGATATGGACGGGATTGAAACGTATGCGGTAAGTATAGGGAAAACGTTCAAGTCAATTTATGTTGTTATATCTTAACATAGTGTAAAACAAAGTCGCTGTCTGTCCGTCCCTACCTATATATGCTTGAATCTTTAAAACTACGCAACGGATTTTGAAGCGTTTTTTTTTAAATAGATAGAGTGATTCAAGGGAAAGGTTTTTATGTATAACTAGCGACCCGCCCCGGCTTCGCACGGGTGCAATTTCAGAAAGTGGCATGCCGGGTACTAATATTTCGGGTTTGTATATATACCAGCGGGTTGCAACGCATGCCGGGTACACACTAGTTTATTAATATTAGAAAAAAACAGTAGATAGTTCCTATGGAAACTTTATTAAACGACATTGCTAGTAAAAAATATGTTTATTTTAGGAACCTATCGATTGGTGGCGGAACGTCGATGGCCATAACCTTCTAGAACTTATGTACAGTGACATCCAACAATGGCTTAAAGTTTTTCAGAGTTACGTACAGTTTACCAGGCTCAGTATACAGACAAAGTCACCAAAAAACAGCAGTACCAGAGTACAGATGTTCGAAAGGTATGTTAGATTACACAGGCCTGCATGAAATTTGTGATGACGTGATTTTTGTTTGCTGACTTCAGTTTTTATATAGAAATTACTAAATAAAATATAATTGGTCTCTATCACCCACAGATTTTTTTTTGCAAAAAAAAAAAAAGAAAAAATAAAAAAAAAAACTTATAATAGGCGTTTTAATACATTTTAAAATGAATGTAGTACTTCAAATTCTAAATGATTGATGAATAAAAAATGATTTTCTGTGGTGCTACACACCTTCCGACTGGAGACTTTTTATCGACTTCAAAAAGGAGCTTTAAAGCTGTTCTTTTACATAATGACAATGTTTTTGCTTCTGTTTCGGTCGGCCATACAGTTAAGTTAAAGGAAAACTATGAAAATTTAGAGGAATTACTTTTAAGAATACAGAATACAATATAAAAATCACAACTGGGAAGTGTGTGAAGATCTAAAAATTTTAGGTCTTCTCTTAGGTCAGCAGTCTGGATTTACTAAATTTCTATGTTTCCTGTGCGAGTGGGCTAGCAGGAATCGAGAACAGCCTTGGATAAAAAGAGACTGGTCACAAAGAGAGATTTTAACACCTGGAAACAAAAATGTAATTCGCGAAAGTCTTATCGACCCTCAAAAAGTTTTACTTCCACCACTTCACATAAAACTTGGACGTATGAAATAATTTGTTAAGGCATTAAACAAAGAAGGAAATTGTTTTAAATATTTGTGTAAAACATTTCCGGCTCTGTCAGAGGAAAAAATAAAGGAGGGAATCTTTGTAGGGCCGCAGATTAGCAGCTTGATGAAAGATACAGAATTTGAAAAGGTAATGGAAGATAAGGAAAAACATGCATGGAATGCTTTTAAAGAAGTTGAACCTACATTACTACTATGTTGAGATCGTTGAAAATATGCTGGAAAATTTCAGGAATGAATATGATCATAAAAATTTACTTTTTACATTCCCATTTGGACTAATTCCCGGAAAATCTTGGGGACGTGGGTGAAGAGCAAGGTGAAAGATTTCATTAATATATTAAAGAGATGGAAAAAAGATACCAGGGGCGCTAGGACACGAAAATGATTTCTGTTGGACATTGAGAAGAGATCTTCCTTTAGCTGAAACAGAAAAACAACCAAAAGAAGCTTTTCTGAAAAAAGTAAACGTTTTTTGAAGAAGCGTAACGAATAAATAATCATTTATAATAGTTTATATGTGTATATTTTGTATATTTTTCCTTAATATATTAAAAAACTAGCTTATAAATTAAATAAATCGTGTTTTTTCTATATTTTTGGATTTTACCGGTTTGAAAAATAACTTTACGTGATATAAAAAAACTGAAAGCAGATTTGAAATCAGCGCTATACCCAATTACTAGAAAACAGTTAAAATTTTTAAATCAACTTTCAAAGTGTTAAAAAATGCAGGCCTGTGTCATTAAATAGCTTTAATTTGTAAGTACAATAGACTGGACACTAAAAATAATAATGTATTGTTTCAGGTCCATTCAGAACAACAGGTTTTGTTTTATGGAACAGGCGCGTGACAACGGCTACCTTCACGAAGCAGATTACGCCGTTTTGGATCAATGGTATAGGTGGATCAGAGCTAATGTTGATATTAGTTTAGATTTAATTGGTAGGTAAATATGAAAGTTTTAATAAAAAAAAAATATTATACATTTTTTCTGCAGTTTATCTTAGAAGTTCTCCCAAGGTTGTTTATGAAAGGGTCAAAGCAAGGGCTAGACCTGAAGAATCCGGATTGTCATTGGAATATTTAAAGCAACTTCATAACAGCCATGAACAATGGTTAATGACGAATGATGAAAGGTAAAAAAACTACAAATTTGTTCTTGCAAATATAGCACACGTTCAAATCAAGTTTATACTCCAGGAATCAATAATGATTTTAGATTTAATGACATACCCGTTTTGGTTTTGGACGCTGATAGGACATTGGAGGAGATTGTGGAGCAATACAGGAAGAATGAGAATAAAATTTTAGGTACTTATTATACAGGGTGTTCTCAACGTTGAGTAATTGATTTTACCAGGTTGTAGACCTCGTAAAAATAAGTAATTGTACCAAAAATCATTTATATAAAAGTTGCAGAATAAAGAAGTCATTAACAATTGAAAAAATCAAAAAATCACGCACTTTAGCGAATTATTTACCACTGGTCAAATCGAAATTCGCACTAAAACCCGTAAAATGAATGAATGATAAGTAATTTGTATCCTACAAAAAAATAAGCCATACCCAGTATCGCCAGTAAACAAAACATTGATAACGCAGTGGTCGAGAATATCAAAAAATCAGGTCTTACAGTTTTTTAATTTTACATTTTTTCAATTGTTAATAGACAGTTTTCGTTGTATTGGCAAATTCAAACGGTTAACCATAACGAATACGAATACGAAGCCGCTATTTGACAGATCGTAAAAATAGTTTTCGTTCAATTCGCTTAACGTTAACGTTAAGTCGAATTCGACAGTAAGCATAACCTATCTTTAATGGTTTGTGTTCATATTTTCATATACGTTTTGTGCTATATTTTTTGATTGGGTTTAATTTCCTAGTACCCAAAATTCTAAAACATCATGATAGACGAAAGGTTGCTTTTATTGGACTCATCCTGTGATTCGGATTTGGATGATGCCCTTCTCTTGGAGGTGCTTGATCACCAGGACATTCAGTATCGAGATAATTGAGCACAGTTGTATGGAAATTTCAATTTAGATTCAAAAAAATGGTCATTACGCATGCGTTCCGTTTTCGCTATGGCTTTGTCTTCCGTCCGTTAGCTCCCGCCACTTATCCGTAACGATAACAATAAATGACAGCTCAAATGTCAAAGTTGTCAAATAGCGGCTATCGGAATCGCTTTTAAAAGACAACGAAAACTGTCTAATAACTTCTTTATTCTGCAACTTTTATATAAATGATTTTTGGTACAATTCTACAACCTGGTAAAATAAATGACTCAACTTTGAGAACACCCTGTATATACAGACTGTCCGCGGATAGGGTTTACAATCAGGGACGGTTCTACGGGGGGGCCAGGACCCCAACATTTCTGAAAAAAACTTTAAAATATCTCGAGAGAAATACAATCAAGCGAAGGCTACCAAAAATTGTGGCTGCGCCAATGTGGTGCCCCCCTAATATTTTGGGTCTAGAACCGCCCCTGTTTACAATAGCACGAATGGATGAAAAATTTCATTTTTCGGGAAAAAGTAAATCTTGATAAAAAGTTTTGCTTGTAAAAAAAATGCAATTCACGAATAGAAAATTCTGATTTTTTTATACAGGGTTAGCAAAAACTTCAAAAACATGATTTTTCTCAAAGAGTAAACTACCTTTATTTTTCATTTTTGACCAAAATGCCAATTAGAAAACTTATTTAGAATAACGTTTGTAATTTAAATCCGAGATTTAAAATAAATCTTCGAAAATTAAAAAAACTAAAAAGTTTTTTTTTTAATTTTTTCAATTTTTTACTTTAGGGGTCTATTGGCTTCCCCCCACTGAATCTGTTGACTATCTGCATCCTATGATCCTTTTTTCATTTTTCAGGTTATGAAAAAAAAGGAATCCAAAAGATTGATCAAGAGTATAAGAATAAAGTGAAAAAAGTATTGAATTTGCAATAGTTCATACAAATAAGTTTTACATTTATGCTCACTACACGCACACTTAAAAAGTAGGCCTGTGTGGAGCTTATATTCGAATTTATACATACTTACCTTATTTACCTGTGAACCAAATTACCTATTTTTATAAGAATATTATACCTAATTTATTTAGTATTACTTACATATATATTAATACAAACAAATAATAAATGCCGATAAAATCCAAATACCTAAGTATTTTTATTTTTCTTCATGCTCATACACTTAATAAAAATATACAAGTTCTGGATAATTTGATTTATGTCTAGATCTAACACAGCCAAGAGTCCCAAGTCGTTGGTAATAGACTGTCTATATTTCGACCAAAAAATGGCAGTTTCATATTTATATCCTGGAATGACATCATTTATTACTCAATGTAGACTGGAGTTCATTTATAGCTAATAAAACCATTTTAATGTGAACTTTAACATTAACAGCTAACTTTCTAAGTTGATCAATTTCCTTTTGAAGAAGCTTCAATCGAATATCTGCATACTTGGTTGCTTCGTCACGATTCATTTCTAACAGATAACCTAAACCTATATCTATGTAAGTATTCTCATAGTCCGAAATTTCAGCAAATGATATAACGTCCGAGCCTAAATCCAACTGCACATGCATATCCCGGTCTTTTTCTTTAAATTCGTTGATTGCGTCCACAACAGTTTTTAATTCATTCCATTCTTTGTAGTTTGAAGACTTGTCTTGAAGAATTATCTCGATGTCTTTAAGGTCTGGCTTCAACTTTTCTGCTATAAAATGTTCGTACTGTTTTAGTTTCTCTTCAATTTCCATTTTAAAACTTTTCCACAGCCCCAAAATTAATATTTTTAAACTTTTATACTCGATATAATATAACGACCATCCAAAACAAACAAACTCTCAGACTCCGGAACTTTAAGCGGTTACATCATAGACAAGCGAGTTGCGCGCTCTCAAGGATAGATAGGCAACTTAACATACTAAATTGGTTCCCTGATAGCGCCACATGCGACCGGTGGAAAAACTAAATATAGTCGTGGTGGGGGTAGGCGCCAAGCATAAAAATTTTAATTTTATTAATACTTTGAATTCAAATTTTCGCGCTTCTAACTTAACGGAAAAGTTTGAAGCGCGAAACATCTGATTCAAGTTAAAATAATTTGGGAGAACGAAAGGAAATTATAACAACGTTTCTTTGATATGGCGACAAGATTTATTAATATTAGATATTTACATAATTATGGTTTACATAAAAAAAAGCTTACATTATTATATTATTATTTTCTGTAGATTTTTCTAACAATTCCGTGTTATTTTCAAAGTTTTTATTTAATAAACTAGGTATTGTACCTTGTAGTTCATTAAGTTGTGAAGTAAAGTTTCTTTCTATATCTTTAATAGCTTTCGCTGTACTTTCCAATCGTACTTTCCAATCATTAATGAAGTCTTCAGCAGGTTCCACGCTTTTGTTAATTGCCTTGGTTTTTCTTCCCGATTTCTTTGGTCGCGACATATTAAATATATACCTATTTACGATTCTCAAACTACCGACTGCGCCATGTTAAGTTTATAAATTATATATGAATAATTATTTAATAATAATTTTATTTTTTATATATTTGACAAATCAATCATAAAATGACAATGACTCAATGACAATCTTTCACCAGTCCAGGTAAGACTTCAGGAGCTGTCACAATAAGCCATATTTTTATCTTTCTCGCACATATTATGCAGGTACAGAGAGAGAGAGAGAGGTACAGAATGTTGGCCATGCTCATTCTAAATGAATATTCTGTTCCTACCAACGTTAGGAGATGAACAACCTTATAAAACAAAATTCCTACAATAGCGCCACTAGCGACCGGGGGGCTAAATTAAACGAACAGGGGACGACCTTCACCATTTAAGTTATCCTAGCCTGGGTTACATAAAGTTTCGTTTTGTATAGTCTTGCATTCCGGACGATTTTTTTTCCTCTGTGCGGGCGTATATTAAAGACCGACAGTTGTTTTGTTTAGGGGTGGGAAAAAGCGTGATTTTCCTGTCACAGCTCCAAGCTGTGACAGCTCCATGTCTGAACCTGTGACTTGAACCTGTGACTTTGTCACAGCTCCGGACTTGCAATTTGCAGGGATGCTGGCTGCGAAAGCACAAACGAACGGCAGCGTACCAGCGCGGTAGCGGTTTCACACTATTTATATTCCGCTCCGCCAACAAGCTCCTTCTGCGCTTCGACACAGCACGTGATTTATATTTTATAGAAGCGGCGGCGGCGACGCTCAAATGAATTCTCCGAATTACTTTTTGAACGAGTTCCGCGAATTGTTTATTTTTCTTTTATTAAATTGGTATTTTCTATTTTATTATAATATAATACGGTGTGGTACTCCTACCGATTCCAATTCCGGCATTTCCAGCGTTTCGGCAGGACCTGTTTTTACGCTCGCGTCGCTCACTCACATCCAGTCCAGTTTCTACCGCACCGTTAGGTCTTTTTTATGCCGCACCGTCGGGTCCGCGAACCTCATATCCAGCGCGGTCACGTGAGTCACATCGTCGCAGGTCCTTTAGTCGAAGCGGAAGCCGCAGCGCGCACCGGCCGGTCCGCGAACCTCATATCTAGCGCTGTCACGTCGTCACAGCTCCTTTAGTCGAAGCGGAACTGGTCGCGACTGTGACAGGCCCGGAGCTGTGACAAAATCACAGGTCGTGAAATCACACCACACCCCTAGTTTTGTTAACATAACCTCAAATTTGTTTTAAATATTGGGGTAAGTTTTAATTTTACTACCCCCTGTAACTAGAAGCTAACAAGAGACCAAAAGGAGCCCATACAAATAACGTCTGCAGCTTAGGCTATATTTGAAAGAAGAGAGAGAAGTTTAAATTTTATTCTTCATTTATTTAAATAAAGTTAGTGGACAATAACAACTCATAAAAAAATAAAACTTTCCATATAATTTCTGACAAAATTCCGGCCTTTAAATTGCAAACAAAATGACAAAACTCTCTAAAATAATTAAAGACCTTAAAATATCACTTTATTCTATTCAATCTTAAATAGAAAACATAGTATTCCAAAAACATAAATATTACCCAGCCCATTTAAGACACCTAGTGTCCATATGGGTTTCCATACATCTGATACTACAGTACCTAGTTCCACATGATAAACAATTATAAGGCCCAAAAAATCCACAAACGGCGCAAAAATGTCTAGGGGGCAACTGAGACTCTTCACACTGTATATCCATGTAAGAAGGGCGGTTTTTAACTTCTGATTCTGCTCGATCTTCGTCTACAAGTTGTTGAAAATTTTTGCGATATTTAAATTGGTAATAATCAACTGAAATAAATAATGTGAATTAATTTTTAAAAATCAAGTTAAATAAATTGTGTAAAATGTGAAACAAACCTGTTCTTTCTTTCTTCTTATTCCTGCTGGTTCTCTGTTCTAAATTATCTTCAAATTTAGGAACCTTTTTACTCATAACCAGATCAGCATGTGGATCTTCATGAAAATTATCAGACTCTAGCATTTCCATAACTTTCCGCTGTCTCCTTTTTCTCTGGCTTTCATCGATGATGCGCCGTTTGTCATTCTCTTTGATACGGCTGGACCCCCGTGGGGCGGCCTTTGAAATAGTCATGGTTGGTTTTTTAAAGGAAATTTTGATGATAGTTTTGAAATAAATGTAAAAATAAGTTTTTTGCACTTCACGGTTTTTTTAAACTGTTTTAATGTCTGTAGGATTGTACACGTTTAAAACTGCCGCTTTAATATCCTTTTTCAGCTAGTGGGAAACTAATCTGATCCATTAAGTCATCAATTTTGGCTTGTAGAGTTTCCAAGATGTCTGCCGAAATAAAAAGATGGTTTTCATCTAGGTCTTGAATGATGAACTTCCTTCCAAGTTTTAAGGTTTCATCTAAATGTAAAAGAAACTGTTTCATAGCCTGGTCACTGAAATAAAAGAAAATCCAGTCAAGTTTGAATGTACCAATGCATGAACTGCTGACAACCCCACACAATTTATATACATACATAATAATATGTATAAAGCCTTCATCTAGTTTTTATTACATACCTACCTACTGTTTATTTCAGGTTTGGGAATTTAAGTATTTTACAATGTCCAAGAAAGGAGTTAGTGCTGAAGAAAAGAAAACCAGAATGTTAGAATTATTTTATGAATCTGGAGAGTGCTTTCAACTTAAGGTTTGTTCCAAGACTATGATGGGTCAGTTTAGTTGTTATAAGTAAAAAAGTACCAGTATAATATATAATGGTACTAACACAAAAATTACTTTTTTGTTAAAGGAATTGGAAAAAGTGGCCCCCAAACTTAAAGGTATTGTAGCAAACTCTGTAAAAGATGTAGTGCAAAAGTTATTAGAGGATGGTCTCATTGATTCAGATAAAATTGGAACTTCTGTCTACTTTTGGGCATTTCCTAGGTAAGTTTGTGCAAAAATTTTATACCAAAGAGTTTTCTTCCTGATTGATTTCTTTTTAGCAAAGCCATAAAATCGCGAAAAAGAAAACTTGAAGAGGTTACAACCAAATATGAAGAAACAAGTAAGAAACTAAAGTTGATAGAACAATGTGTAAACGATTCAAAAGTAAGTTGTATAGGTTTTTGTTTTTAATTACTATTTAAAAACTTTACTTTAGGAAAGCGAAGCCGATGAAGAACAAAGAAACAGAATTTTCAATGAAATAACTACTCTAGAGTTAGAAATTGGTTCACTTAAAAAAAGGCTACAAGAGCATAAACAAAATGACCCTGCAAAATATGAGGTTATGGGTAAAAAAAGCGAAGTAGGTAATAAATAAAGTTTTTAATTAAACTACAAACATTTTACTCTCATTTTATGTGCATAAGTATGTAATAAATTCAAGTTGATATAATAGGCTTCAAAAGATTATTTTTTAGGCACTTAAAGATGCTGCAAATCGTTGGACTGATAATATTTTTGCTGTCAAATCTTGGTGCAAAAAAAAATTTTTGATAGAAGACAAAGTCCTAGACAAACAGTTTAGCATTCCTGAAGATTTTGATTATGTGGAATAAGTTAGTTATAATATATAGTATTGATTGAGGTTCGCTGGAATTGATATACCTAATAATAATATTGTTAAATTTTTCTTCATTTTTAGTGTTGCTAAGTATGTCTATATTTAGGTAGGAATCGACTGTTTTTGAGACCATCATATGCGCATAAATAACTTACAATTGCTATGTCCTGTTTATATTCTAATGTAATAATGTTTGTGCAAATCAACCATAGTGTTTTTCTTAATATAGGTATTAGTTGTAAGTAAGTAAAATTGTCTTGCTATTTTACCAGAAAGTTCAGGATAAACATCACAAAGTTTGAAAAGTCTTTTGGAAGTTAATAAATGTCAGGTAAAACCAGTAACATAGGTTTTTTTTTAAATTATGGATTCAGATGGGTCTACTTTCTACTATTAATTTGCTATACTAAGCTTGCATTATAACGTAGATATTTTTTAATAGAATAAATATAAATGTTAATTATAGGCTATAAAATAGCTAAAAAAGTTAATTATTTTCTTACCATCTAACTAAAACTCCTTTCATAACATTTACCATCTTGATCGATTAGTTTTTGGCATTTTTTATTTTTTGTTAAGAAAAAATAATCTAACCTCAACTCACTAACGAAACGAGCACAGAACACAAAGGTAACGAGTCGAGCACAGAAAAATAATTGATTACACCGCCCTCGACATCATTTTCAGTTACGGGAAATATGTCAAGGCGGTAAATTTGAAATATCAATGTCAGATACTACCGGTAACATGATAAAACTATCAGAAAAAGGTCCAATTCCAGTGTTAAAAAAATATAAGCTTGTTTTCCTCGGCGAACAAAGCGTCGGGAAAACATCAATGATCACCCGTTTCATGTACGACAGTTTCGATACAAATTACCAAGCTACGATAGGCATAGATTTTCTTTCAAAGACTATTTATCTACAGGATAAAACAGTTCGATTACAGCTATGGGATACGGCGGGACAGGAACGGTTCAGATCCCTTATTCCGTCATACATAAGGGATTCACAAGTAGCAATTATAGTGTACGATATAACGAATTTAAATTCATTTGAATTAACAACGAGATGGATCGAGGACGTTAGGAAGGAGAGAGGGGACCATGTTATAGTTATTTTAGTAGGAAATAAGGTAGTTGTATTAAAAACAAATAATAATTTCTAAGCTATGATTAAGTAACATTTTATATTTAATTTTTCAGGTTGATTTGGAAGATATGAGAGAGGTTCAAACAGAAAAAGCGGAAAAACTGGCAAAAGAATTAAACACGTTATTTATTGAAACTAGCGCAAAGTGCGGGTACAATATCAAACAGTTATTTAGGCGAATTGGGGATTCTTTACCAGAGTTGGACTCCGCCGTAAATAGTGAGGCATCTCTGCACGAAGTGTGTCTTGAGGAACATGGAGAAAATAAAGGGGAGTCCATTACCAGTTACTGTATGTGTTAAAAATACTATGGTAATCAATTAGTTCGTTTATTTAAGTTAAATAAATACCTAAAAAATACACAAAATAGGGTTTTCTTACTCTAACAGAACAAAAAATTACATTGGTAACTCTGGATCCCTATCAACTTAATCACCTGTACAATATCACTAGCATGTTTAAAATCATCCCAGTCAAATTCCTTTTTTAGGATTGAATATTGACTATAGACAAAATAAAGATATTACAATAAGCATTTTTTAGAATATATCCATGTACATAAATTCTATATTTCTCCAGTTTTTTCCTTTATTTTCTGATCAACCTCTTCAAAAACCTTTTCACTTACTATGTCCGACTTATCTGAGACTTGTTCTACAGCTACTACTTCGGGTATGTAAAACTGAAGCATATTTTGCACACCATTTTTAAGAGTTACCACTGAACTAGGACAACTTGAGCATGAGCCTTGCATTTTTAATTTTACCACTCCATCTTCATAACCCATAAAAATTATATCACCTGAAAATTAATACGGTATGTATATTTAGACTTAGATTGGAATAAATAATCTGAAGCATTGTTTAGGCAAGGAATAATTACCTCCATCCTCTTGAACTGTGGGTCGAATTCTAGTATCAAGAAGTTCTTTAATCATCTGTACAGTTTCATCATCTTCCTCGTTAAATTCTAAAATATAAAAACACATTTCACAACAATTCTCTTCGAAATTATTACAAAAAAACAATGCTTAGACAGCAAATGTGTCTCACTTACGAGTATCAGGATTGGGTTTGGCTTCAGTTAATACAGGCAAGTTGCTAGCGAAAAAATCCATAATAGTGGCAAAAATTTCTGGTTTTAGCACTTTCCATTCTACATCATCATCAGTTTTGGAAATTGTAATGAAATCGGGCCCCAAAAAGACACTCTTGACACCGTCTATTCGGAATAGTAGTTTTGCTAGAGGAGAGCAGTAAGCATCTTGTGGTTTCGGAAAGTCAATTGTTTGCTTTGACTCTAGAACATTTACACCTGGTAAAAATTTGAGACTGTTTGGATTTGGAGTTTCTTGTGTTTGTACGAACATCGATAGAGAGTTCGTAGTAGATATAGCTTCAAAGTTCTTTATATATTTGATGGTTTTAACATTTCTTGGAGCGCTAAAAACGACACAAGATTAGGAGTCACATAAACGATATATTACAATGTATGCTTACTTTTCAAAGGTTTTGCTAATTAGGGAAGTATTTCTTGTGAGATTAAGCGTTAAACCTAGTGTATTACGCCACATTTTTAAAAAATTATCGCACAATCAAAAATCATAACAAAATTCAAGGTTATGTACTGGAAAAAAAATGTCTTCTTTCGAATCTTAGGCGGAGGCGTAACAATAAGCATCTTTTTTATTTTCTGTGCTCGGGTTTGTTCTATCCTAAATCTCAGGATCCTTTTCTAGAGGTAATAAAGAACAGTTTCAAAATAAAATATTTATTAACTCTAATTATACAAAAATCATAGTTTGTAAATCCTAATGTATTTGTACAACTTTGCTAAGGACCTAACTTATTTGTTACATGCCTAGATTTATTTATACATAGTTAAGATTAAATAAGTCCTAAACTTGAGAATTAATAAGTTTTTAAACTCCTTTTCTCCACTTTTCCGCAGCAGTAAACTCAGTCATAGGCTTCCCACTGATGCCACAAGTACCAATACCGACTCGTCCATTAACAGAATCTGGTGAAGCAAAAATACTTTTTGTCTGAAGGCCACTTTTTTTGGTTTTAACTGCTTTATTTGCAAAAGCAAGCCACTTTTTCTTCTCAACCTCTCGTTCTTCTTCTAGCTCTTTAAACCTCTGTTGCTTTTTAAGTTTCTTTCTCTTTAAATATTCTTTATTTACTTTGCCTTTTTTGAGTTTTTCAGCTTCTGAGAGTTGTCTTTTTTGTCCAGTAAATTCTTTTAGTTCTGCGAGAGCTGTGACTCCTCTGTTCTTGTATGCTTCAAAAGTGACATTAACTTGACCATCTGCATTTATAGCATCAATTTTTGCTTCGTAATATTGTCCATTTTCATTCCATTTAGCCATGCATACATCCCCTACTCTCCATATTTTTTTGGATTTGTTTTTAGCTACAAATTGTTCCACAGCAAGTAAAGATTTTGTAATTTCATCTTCTTCATCGACTACACCTACAGGTTCCGTATATTCGGGTAAGCTTGCTGCTTCTTCCGCTTTACTTTTGAGATCTACTGTTAGATCTATCACTTCTTCTAGATCTACTCTAAGTTTTTGTAATTCCTCATTATTCGGATCTGTGAGCAACGCTGCTTCTACTTGCTGGAGCTGAAGTTGGTAATTTTGCAATTCATCACTCATTGTGTATAAATTAAATATTTAAAAATATATGGATTACCTTAATTGTATTATAGGAAACCCTAAAATTACTTCTGTTGTAAAGGAGTTTTAGAATTTCACCCAAACTTGAGCTTTTAAATAACCTTTTCTTCTGATGTTCCTCACAAATAAATTTTCTTTGATTTTTGACAATTGTTTTTGTTTTGTTTGACATTGACATTGACAGAATAACATGTCTCGATTTCGAGCACAGAGGAATATTGGTTATCTGTCGCCATCGTAATTTATAGTATTCTTCATTGATAAAACTTGTGCATATTTATATCCGTTTTGTTTCCGTAAAAATGTTAATTGTTATCTATCTACAAAACAGAAGGCCTGTGATATATCGACCATGATAAGATGCCGCTGTTCAAAACTGAAGCTATATTTTATTTTATTAAACACTTTTTAAATCAATTAAATATTTGCGAATACCTACCGGATATTTTATTTATGCGGCGTATATTTTAAAATGTTTATTTTTATAGACATATATCATGGAAAAGTGCCTAGGGAGTAATGAGAGGAATTCTTATACTGTATCAGAACTAGGGGGGAGGGGGGCAAGCCGGGGCCCCTGCCCCGGGCGGCATTTTCAATGGTTTTTTTTCCCTCGGTGTTTGTTTGATGACGAATGGGCTTAAGATGGGGCTTACCTTAAATTCTGATCTTAACAACTTATTTTTTAAATTCTTACGAGAGTAATCTTTTAATTTGGCAAAAAATGCTTCGAAGGGAAAAATAGAATTAGGTATACCGAATTCTATGCCAAGCGGGGATTATTAGACGGTTACAGGGTTGCAGCCCGTTCCTCGACAATCGTTTTAAATTTTTGTTCGTTATTGCGTATAATCTATCCTACTTACTATATAACCGAAACCATTTATAGTCAAGCTTGTTATTGGAAATTATAGCATTATATAAATAATGAAGAAAAAAAATTAAAGACGTAAAATAAAACAAATCGTAGTTTGTTTGCAATAAATGCACACGCAAAAAGAACTGGCAATAAAAAAAGTCGTTTGATTAAAGGTTTAAAAATTCAACAACAATTAAGTTAAAAACAAAAACAAAGTCATTATAATAATATATGATTCAATTTATCTACAATGACGTTAAAACATCTTATGGTTTTTGGCCGTTAAAGCTCGAAAATGTAACTTTTAAATATTAAAGATTTTAAAAGAATTTGGGAATTATTTCCCAAAAAATTGTTACCCCAAAAACTCTTCTGCAAACATGCGCAATAAAAAAAAAGTACTTTTTCTATCGCGTGATAAAATGATGAATGAAAATACTCTTACCATTATAATAATAGGTATAATAAGTATTATTTATTCCGAGCGCGATATTTTTTTTAATTGGGGTAGTCTGTTTCTTTATCGAGCGCCGATAAATCTCGATCTGTAGGGATAAAATGCGTGGTAGAATTTCATTCATGAATCATTTAAAAACATAAAAAATTTCCACGTAAGGAAAGCGATAATAATAATCTACACCCATTTTCACAATTCCAAAATTGAATAATATTTACTTACACTTTTCATAGATTATACATGATTGACCAAGGTTGTATGGCCACTACATACATTTTTTAACCGCCGCAACGTTGCCAGATTTCGAGCCAAACACACCTCCGTTGGTATATTATAATATTATATAATATCAAAATGAGATAAATAAGTCTTATCTTTGAAACGCAATTGTAAGAAACATTTCATCATACGGAAAAAAACTGTAAAATAATTAATTACACTAAGCGATATATATGAGTACCTATACCTAATCAAAAATCATGTTATGGAACCAATTAATGACAACCTTGATGTGTTTATATGTTTGTACATGTCATGGACAGTGCATGTTTATCAATATAACTGCACAGATATATAAAAAGTCGATTTTAAATCTTGCTATGGTAATTGGAAAGCAAATACACTACTAGTATACAAATATATATATGATAAGAAAATAGTAATTTCAATAATTAATACAATATTTTTGGGTATATTCTCGCGACTTGGCAACACAGCGTCAAATTATGCGCATTTCGCCAGCATAAAAAATACGCCGCGGAACCGCGTGTCTCAGTCAGTATTATTTTTGCTGTAGGCGACTAGATAAATACGCAGTCTCTCTCTCGTGCGAAAAGCCGGCTTTTTTCTATAGATTAATTATTTCGTTATAAAGTTTTTAAAGTTGCTAAAATGTCAGCGTCTCCGATGGCTAGACAGGCCGTAAATACCCAGGCGATTCCAATTAAGAGGGTATTGTTAAAAGACCCCTCTGAGATGCCCAGTCACTATTCTCAAACACCCGGAGGTACCATGTTCTCAACGACACCTGGAGGTAAGTTTTTCTTTTGGCTAAAAACTTTTCAAGTTTGCTTTTCGCAAAATCTAACGGCGCTAAATCAGGTAAACAGGGCGGCTGCGAGAAATGGTTTCAAAATTTAAATAAAAAGTATCCCTCTTATTTCTATCTTCCTTTTGCAGTTGCCGTACAAACGTACATCCCTACTAGTTTATTGGTGGCTTAATATATCTTAAAAAATAAGATATATCATACGGAATACATCTGTATGATATCATTCACCTCTGATCCTGATCCCTCGCCAATAGAATGATCTGTGGATCAGAATGTCTTATATATTGATAGTATAGGGCAGATCTAAATTTGGTCTATGATAGGAATAACTGATGATGATTATGTTGTGGTTCGCACCAATGATCTGCTACCTAAGATCATTATTGGTTCGCACCAATTTAATTAACGGACGGAGGTGAAAAAGGTTTTGACGTAAATCTGACCTTAACAGCGTCTGTTTCTAACACGATGAAAATGTCCTCAACCAAAAAAGAAATTTAAATAGGTATAAACCTTTTTTGTAAAAAATGCACTTTTTCTACTAAACTTTATTTCTACCTCTTGATCTTTGATATAAGTATTAGGTAGGTACTTTTCCTACATAATATTTAATAATTTTTTTCTTCCCTGCAAACTAAATGAAAACCCGGCCAGTTGGTATAATGGATAATTCAGATAAGCTTCTCTTTTTTTATTTAACTCATCGTTTTCTTCACTCATTTGCTCAAATCTGCCATAGTTTCTAAATCTTCTTCATATTCGACCGTCACTTCATCATCTTCGTCCCTGTGGTCGTGTAGTTGACTCACATGGCGCACTTACCCTTTCCACGCATTTTCTGGCCTTGCGGGTAAGTGCGTCCACAAGTATATCTGAGAAGTAAAATCCATTTTACGGAAAATAATACAAGCTATCTTAAGTTTACTAAGTTTTTATTACTACACCATAAAACTAAAATTATCATATAATAGTATATTAAAGTACACGTTTCATAAGAGGCGGTTTTAGCGCACGCGTCTATTTTAAAAAACGAGCCACAAAGTGGCGCGTTTTTTTATTGACACGTGCGCTAAAACGCCTTATGAAACATGTGCTTTATACATTTTTTTCTATTTCACCTTTTATAAACAAGAAAAATACATTTTAAAAAGAAAATAAATCCTTCAAATTTTGAAAATTTTTATGTCTAAATTTTATGTTGGTAATACTATTTTTTATCATAGTGGCCTCTGGACAACAAAAATTATTTTGCAAACTGTCATTTTTTGATTTATTGACCCATTTTCACCACAATATTCTAAAGTTATTTTAGCGATATGAGATTTGAAATTGGACGGAATACGTTGTGTGATCCTTGTACATTTTCTGCATATACAGAGCGTTAGGAAATTCTGGAGATTTTGCTACTTTTTTTCGAATTTCAAAAGACGTGATTTTACGTCACGGCATTGCAATTTAGTATAGGGAAGATGGAAAATTCAAATAAAGTTGAAGTTAAAATCGACATTGGAAGGTTAGTAGATTGACAGCTAACTGATCGGTTTATGCATGCAGCGTTTCCATATCACCCTGCCATAGCCACTACTATATGGTAGTGAACACAGTGTTGTCACTTCTAACTATATTAATATTTCTGAATTATTAAAAATGGTCGCTCTTACCCCAACTGACCTTAGTTTGATTCTTGCACTAAAAGCGAGCTGTTATAAATCTATCTAATAATATTAATCATAATATAGGTAATGGTTTGTTGATTATATGATTTGATTACGCTCTAATGATAAGAATGACCAACTGTGCTGTGTTTATCCGAAAAATAAAACATATCTGTTTTATATTAATAAATTGTAATTTGATGCCAAGAACATGTTGATGACAAACCATGTTTGTTTATTTTTTGTATGCTCGTTGCCCAACAGCTTGTTTACAAAATGCGTTGACCTATTCAGGCCAGGCTAGACAAACAGCGAGAAGGTATCCGCCTGCTTGTATCCGCGATATATAATATTTATATATGCTATACGAATAAATCATAGGCATTTTAATCGTATGACGCTAAAAATGAAATTCTTTTAAAACAAGGAAAAGCATTATATATTGGAGTTTTGGTCAAACACTCACAAACCCTATACATGTTCATTGGTTTTAGTGTACGTTATAAAATAACAACATGCTATAATTTGATAGTGACTAAAAGTGCACGTGTAAAGCAATATTTTAAATTCAGCGATATGATTGTGTAATTTACGAAGCTGCAGAGACACGTCGTTTATTAGTTGATGTAGACTGATTTGTATTACAGTGACGAAAATTTTACAAAACATCTATTGTTGTCCTGTTATCTACAATAATAATTCAAATATTATCGTTCCTGGCAAGTCTGTCTACTTAGCATGTTTTTTGATTCATCATTTTATCTACATAATATATATAGGTATATAATAATAATATATCAAACTTCAACACAACATCAGATCATTTTATTTAAAAGTAATTATATCAAACAAAAAGAAAATTCAACCGAGATAAATAACTAAAATTAGCTTAAGTTGATTAAACTTTTTCTATTTAATAATAAATGTGTTGTTGTTTTTTGTTTAATTGTAAAGTTATTGTGCAAGCATATTTATTCTTAAATATTAATAATATTTGGATATCGTTGTAGGTATCGTTAATAATTACTAAGATGTAATAGTCACTAAACAGAACAGGTTTCTATTTTTGGATTTGTATCATCTCCCACGTTTTTCTTTGGTCCGTCCAATGCCCTATAAAAAAAAACACACACGTGTCCCTGTCTGTTAGTAAAAAAATATGTTACGGGTACACATTGATATGTATTAATAAAAGTGGTACACTTTTAAATAGAATTTCTTAAACCCTTTTTATTAATTTACACTTACAAATATCATCCTCTCATTGGTTGCAAATAGAAAACAGAAATTATACAATGACAAAAGGAATACACCTATAGAGTTTTTCTTTCGCAGAATCCGTACGTTTTGTATGTGTTGAAAAGCAACTTCTGTAAAAATTGTTGGCAGCTTCAGTATTCGTTTAACCTATTTAGAAATTAAAACACAACATAACTTTGAGATTTTCAAAACAATAACAGTCTAATTTTAAATGAAATATAAAAACACGATGTATATGCATACAACAATAAGATACTTTAGCTTTTCATTTTGTTCTTTAATTATTTTTTCCGTAATTAAAGCGTTATCAATAAAACTTTTATTTACCACTATATAAAATATGGCTCTTATGTGGCGATCTAAACATCCGGCAACGTAGTGTCCTATAAGATAAATATGGCAACCGTGCATGAACTGTTCATAGAATTAGACATGTATCTTTTGTCGTATAAATTAGTGATTAAAATAATGATATATGTACCTACTTTGAGAAAGGTTAAAAATAGTAGTTTATTTACATTACCTATACGTCTGTTTTTGTTTTATACGTATACATGTAACATCTTATATAATAGTTATCTAATAATAATAAATGGTATAGACGAAATCAATATAAACGAAAACAAAAAGCTTTGGCAAGGTCCAAAGTAAACATATTATACCTCTCACTATAAAAAGGACAAGGATAAAAATACAAATAATGATGCAATTAAAATGTATAGTTTTCTAGCTGTTTTTCTAACATTTTGCGTAGTTCAGATATAATTATTATTATTAAAGTAAGTAGGTACTCTAGAACATGTTTTATGTGCTCAATTGTTTTGATTTTATATTTATAGCATTAGAAAACAAATGCTATAGCTTCCTTATAGTAAGAACAAACACTATATATAGTGACGCATTCACTTGTTCATTTTCTTATACATATTTCTTTTTCTGCTTTTGTTATGTATAAAACCAAACTTTTTTAACGAAAAGCTGTAGGTACCTAATTGTATTCCTAAAAGGGATATTTCACCGATTTTTGTACTTATAAAACGAAGAAGCAACGAAATATTGATCAAAAAGCGAAATGGCGAAGGCGTGTTTGCTCTTAAGGCGTCGCCACCAACAAATATTGATAAAAAAGATAAGTATAATATATAGGGGAACCATGGGCAAGACGGGGACGCTAAGCATTTAGGTATATCAAAAAAAACTAAAACCAATTAATCAAAAATAAAGTTTATTCTAAAAATTCTTTGGATTACATCCATAACTCTTTTAGCATAAAAATGTTTGGCTTAACTTACACCAAAATACTAAAAACTATACTTATTTAAAAACAAACAATTATTCATGATGGGGTTCGCCATATTATTATTTTCTTTGGACCACTCTCCTCTCGCTGTTTTTTTTTTATATTTGCGAACCATTTCTGAAAATAAAAATAACCATTTTAATTCATTATGCATTAATTAAATAAGTCATTAATTTTTTAGTATCATTTTTACCAAAAAAATATTAGTTGGGGCAAGATAAGGTACGCGACAAATATAACATCCCATCATGCCCGCAATGACACTTTAAAAAAAAGTTTTACTTACCCTTTACAATCTTTGATAAATTAATATTTTTGCCAAAAGATGCATCTATATCTATACCTACTGGTACACTCCAGGAAAAATAACGTATTTTGCTTTAACTTTTGACATACTCTGTTTTAAGCCAGAAAATTAGATCAATGACACGTAATACTGGAAAATCGATCATAACTTCCGAACGAAGACTTTGAACGCCTGTTCTGCGAAGACTGAGCGATTTTTCATCAACCGAGTCCAGGGTTATGCAATAGAGCCGTCCACAGACGTCAATGTTGGGATTAACTGGGGTATCCCATCTTACCCCATGGTCCCGTCATGCCCCTGCTTCCCCTAAACTTTTTTTAAAGTATACTTTGGTAGCTACTACACGTGTCTGTATATTTGCATTCTGGAGAGTGGAGAGGTACTAAAATAAAACAGACGAAATTGTTTGGTCGCTATACCTACCATAAAATACCTCCCCCATGAAAAAGCAGTAGGTACTGTTCCAAAAGAATCCTTTTAAAATTGTTATTTATAGTTTTTTGCTTCATGCTCCAACAAGCTTAACTATAAGCACAGCATATATAGCTACGTATAGCTACATATTAGATATATTCTGTGCAATTAGTATTAGATGAAACTAAATGAGCTGATTTTATTATCATACGGACTATACGCGCGTCGTGAATTCTTTTTGCAACCGCTGTTATTCTCAAGGCCAAAATTAGCAAAACATTTGTTTACCTCATGTTTTACGATAAGATTAGTACTGCGTCGCATTTTTGTACAACTTGATCCGATATAGGATAGTCAGTAAAAATTATGTCCGAGGAATTATTGTTCGGAGACGCCGCGCCGCAACAACTACAAATTAATTATTTGAAATATACAGGGTGTCCCAAATAGTCGGGGCCTATCAAACAAGACATGTGTTTTTTTTAATGGAACACTCTATAGAGTGAATGAGCCTGTTAGCCGGACATTACCAGTTTTCGGCCGTTTTCATTAAAAAGAGTTGAAAATAGTTAAGTAGCTTGTAATGTTGGTTGCTTAAGCTGCCCTCATTATTTGCCGTATCATCTTTTCTTATATTCAAAATCAGCACCCCCTAGTGGCAGACAACAAACTTGACAAAACATTTTATTCACAGCCGTTTCCCGGGCTCGTGATATGTTTACATTTTTTGTGTTTAAATTGAAATGATATATGGTGCTATGTGGTGCTGTTTGGTCTCTATTATTGTTTAAGCTTGATTATATACTATAACAATAACTAAAAGTGCTTAAAAACTAACCTTTTTTTCCTTTTTTCATTAAAAAGTTTACTGTCCGGAGAACTGGTACGCAGAAACTCTAAAATTATTTTTTTCGGACGAGCGTCCGAAAACCGGTAAATTATTTGTTCTTGTTTCTATCTTTTTCTGACCTTATGCAAAGCAGTATCTCTGTCTTAACATTTTTAAACAAACGAATTTATTCAAGAACTAGCGTGTACCCGGCCTGCGTTGCAGCCCGGCATTATACGACGTGAGATAACAGGGCGAACAAACCTTAAACTCAACCGTTTGCCGGCCCGTCCACAATTCACATCCATGCATAAAACATAGTCTGTCTTCGTCTATTCCGGCTTCGGTGCTTCGGATCGATCGTTGAACGGGCCGGGGACCGGTTAGGTTGGGTCGTTCGTTCTCCCTACTCTAATTTATCAGTGTTTCTCTATAATATTATGCATGTATTATACATAAAAACCTTTCTCTTGGATCACTCTATCTATTAAAAAAAAACCGCTTCAAAATCCGTTGCGTAGTTTTAAAGATTTAAGCACATATAGGGACAGGACGGGCGATAGCGACTTTGTTTTATACTATGTTAAGATATTTGGTCTCCAGATTTCGGACACCAAACAATTTGTGTTTATAATAGGATTTTCCTTACGAAATTTGGTGTCCGAGAAAGGGAATTTTCAGATCCCATTTCTCGGACGCATTAAAATAGCTGGTAATAACGCGATCGCACGGACGAAGACCTTCCTGACGCGTCATCAAATGACCCAAGAAGAAACAATACTTCCAAAAAAGCTCAATAATTATTTCTCACGCTAAAACTCCCAATTAAGATATCATTGCAGACACTATATAATAATTAATGATAATTCTGAAAATCTCAATATAGACACCAATGAAGACATCATCGATAAAATAGCTGAAAATCCCAATAAAGATACTATCATAAATTATAACGTTGAAAACCCCAATAAAGACACCAATGAATAAGGTACTGCGGATGATAAAGCTGAAAATCCCAATGTAGACACTTTCATGAATGATACTGTTGAAAATTCGAAGAAAGACACCAATGAAGACACTATCATGGATGATACCGTTGAAAATCTCAATAAAGACACCAATAATACCAAAGAAGACATTATCAAGAACGATAACTCTGGAAATCCCAATGAAGACACTAAGGAGAAAAATCATGAGGTTTTAACGGTTATAATAATTAATACCAATGGTAACTCAGCAAACTTGAACAAGCTTGAAAAAAAAAATTCTTTAAAAACTTAGTACTTACCTAGTTTTTTAAACACCAAAAGATATTTTTTTATCAAGTACCTACTTACTTACCTATTAAGAAAAAAATGGTCTGATAAAAATACTTACCTAGATTTTTTTGTGTTGCATTTTTTTTAATATATTTTGTCTTTATTTTTATAATTTGTTTTGTTCATATCTGTATTCTATAGGTATTTACTACCAAATAAACGTTTAAACCTATAATAAGAGTGTTTTTTTTGGAAGATAAGAATCGAAATAGTGCAAATCAACATACCCGTAATGCGCTTAAGGATGAATTCTCAACGTCATTCAATCTATTGCCAACCTATAACCTATTTCGCGTTGATTTTTTGAGTTTATTATTTTAATAACTAACATTTAAAGAAAATCAATATCGTCGGTACATTATTTAGGTAGTATCTGATATATTACAAAAATATCAATTTATTTTATTATTAATTTTGGGAGAATTGTATAGTGAAAGAACAATGAGTGACAATGACATAATAATGTAAAAAAAAAAGTTACCCGATATTTTTCGCCACACAATTATCGTAAAATAAGTTATGAAATTCCTTGATATTTATTAAATATGTCAATTATTAACTATAGAATATCAAGTCGATACTGGTTTTCTTTAAATTTTGTATAAAAGCTAGAAAACATAAATAAATCTACGCAAAATAGGTTAAAGGTTGGCAAGCATGTTGATACTCCCACCTTAAGCGTCCGAAAACCGGCTCAGTCACCCTATATATTATGGTATTTTTAGATGGCTTAATTAGTTAATTACATTCTACAACTTATTCTAATTATTTCAGGAACCAAGATAATCTATGAAAGAAGCTTTCTACTCAATCTCCGCAATTCGCCAATCGCGACGACTCCGCCCACCTTCGACATTCCCGAGAATCTGGTCAAGGGCTCCGGTAGTCCTAATAAGAAACACACCACCCATAACAACAACCATTATCATCAGCGAAGGAATAATTTAGCGCCCAGGAAAAGGAACGATAGTTATAACAACAGAAGGAACAGCTCGCAAGATGATGAACATCAGTTCGAAATGGATCTTTAGTAGGTTTTAAAGTTATTAATGCAGATATACCTATAGCTTAATTTAATTTATAAGACGGTATATCGACTCGTGGATACCAATTTGACTGGGTCGCATAACATTGATAGGTTCGTAATTCTATTATACTTATTCTACAAGTCTATGAAATAAAAAAAAAATCGGGGTATTCTGTATAGAAGAGCCTTTTACTTAACTGACGTCAAAATACAGTTCCATTTAGAGTAGGTAGTTCTTTTATTGTACATATTGCACCCGTTTAACCACCTCTGTATAACGAATTTGCAGCACCCTGTGCAATGTGACAATTTAAATATAGGTAGGTACCTATATAATTTACAAAAAATGTGATACTTCTACATTTGAATCACAAAAGAAAGAGGACATTTAAATTCTAAACAACAAAGCTACACATACACGTTTATTGTTATAAATGTTGGATTAGCATAAACTTCGACAGATATAAAAATGTTTTTCATAATTAAATCAGTGACGTCATGTCATAAAATAAAGAACGTACTGATACGATGCTGGCAAGATGATTTTTATATGTTCTATAGATGTCAATATTCTTGGTGCTATCTCTCGATTTTATGACGTCTTTCAGCGATATTTAAGAATCGCGTTAGTTAGATTAGGTTGTGGAAAGGTTTTCATTCCGTCGGATCCTTCCTTGGATGCGTTTCGCCTTATCATGGCTCAGCTGTAAAAGGCTATAGGATCCGACAAAAGGTTACCCTATAGTGTGGTGTGTTGATATATTTTTCTTTCTATACATATAAGCTATTCCAAACGGAATCGGCTATCATTGTTTTAACACAAATTTAAATTATTCCGTTTATATACCTACTTTTTATTTAACTGGGCTTGTTAATTGTATACAGGGTGTTCATTTGAAAACTTCCCACCTCGATTTTCCTGCTTTAAAATAAAAATGTGGAAAATCACTCGGACCCGTCGATTTTTATTTCGAGGGGGACATATTTTGCGTATATTGTCAATCTTGTTACTTCAAGCCCGTAGGAGGGAGGGGGGATAAGATCTAAATCTTAAATGGATACCCCTATTTTATATAATTTTTTTGGATTCTGCATAAAATTCTGAACATTTTTTAATAAAAGCATTATTAGTCTATACTTAACAGTTTCCGAGATATTTACTCTTGAAAAATTACATTTTTAAACTTTGACAGCGTCTAGCTTTTTAACTGTACGTCTTAGAGCAAAACGGCTTACGCATGTCCCTATCTTCGATTTTTATTATCTTTTCAATAGTGTGAACTTTCGGTTAAACCGGATGTAAGAAATATAGTACTTCCGGTTTGACCGGAAGTTGACACTATTGGAAAGATAATAAAAATCGAAGATAGGGACATGTAAGCCGGTTTGCTCTAAGACGTACAGTTAGAAAGCTAGACGCTGTCAAAGTTCAAAAATGTAATTTTTTAGGAGTCAATATCTCGGAAAAAGTATAGACTAATAATGTTTTTATTAAAAAATGTTCAGAATTTTATGCAGAATCCAAAAAAATTATATAAAATAGGGGTATCCATTTAAGATTTAGATCTTACCCCCCCTCCATCCTATATAGGGGCTTGAGTAACAAGATTGACAATATACGCAAAAGATGTCCCCCTCGAAATAGAAATCGACGGGTCCGAGCGATTTTCCACATTTTCATTTTAAAGCAGGAAAATCGAGGTGGGAAGTTTTCAAATGAACACCCTGTATATATTGTTCTGTGCAAATGTCTAAGGATCTTTTCAAAATAATTATTTTGAAGTTTTTTACTAATCTAAAATGTGCACTCGACTTCAACTAAAACGTGTTTTTTGTGGATTATTTTTATTAAGATAAGAGAGATAACATCAAGTTTCTTCATACAAAAAACTTGTATCCACTTGCGTTTAAGTGTCTATACGTTCCGTACTTTTTACTATAATCTTATTGTTTTGTATAAAAATGTCTACAAGACAAAGAAAATCGCAGTCTTAATATGTAATTATCAAATTTGCAAGTGTTCCTTAGAAAGACAAAGAATTAAATACTTTTAATTATATTTTACAAACACAAAGCATTATTGTACAAGCAATTAAAATTTGTAAAATAAAGTTATGTGGAGTATCAGAAGTTCTCAAAATTAAGAATACCTACTATACTTACGACCATATAGAAATCATTGCCAATAAATAATTTTGTTACTTTTTTAAGTAGATATATCTGCATTAAGTTTAAGTTATTTTATTATAAAGGCTTTTATAAGAATTGTAGGTAATCGTTTAAAATTTAGATTATTTAAAGTTCAGGCCAAAGGGGTTATTAGAAATAGATTTTCAGAATTAGTATCTACTTCTCACACGACATTGTGTTCATCGTTCTATTTTGGAATTATTGTAGTTCAAAATATACTTACATAATCTTTGAATTTAATGTTCTGAAATTTAACATTACTTACCTATTTAAAGAGTGTCTTGGGAGGCAGAAATGCTTTATGATTAGAATTAGAACAAGAAAATACACTCCCGTGAAAAAAAACGGTCATCATAAAATTTGGATTAGGTTTAGGGCTTAATAACTTTTTTATTTTTACTCCGATTTAAGTGATTTTTTAGAGAGCTCTAGATACATTTATTAGTTTTAACATGCCTATACAAATTTTAAGAGAAATTGATTTTTTGACATATTATACAAGGATAATCGAAACGTTGTTAATTATGTTTTTGAAAATATAATTTTTGTTCATCTTTTTTGCATGAATGGCAATAATATTATATATGTAAGAGTTTCTTATCGGATATTTACATCAGAATACTTAAGAGTACTTATTATATTGGCGATCTTAAACGCCTGCATCCTGTACTTTTACTATTCTAAAATGTAGTTACCTAATTTTAATTGAATTTGACAATTTAAATTAAATTGTATTATTTCACGTTGTGAACACAGTTTTTTTGTGTCGCTAGTTTTTAATTTTTAATATAGGTATATTGTATACGCTTTGTTTAATAATGTAAATGTTAAAAAGGTAATATAAGTTTTTTTTGCAACCTGTTATTTTATTAAGTCCACTTAAGTTGATACTTGATAGGGTTTACCTATAAAATGCATCTAGACTTTGTCCAGTCTAGAACAAAAAAAAAGACCAAATTATTATTAGGTATTTTAAAACTCCTGTTTAAGAATTCAGTAGGTACTTACACGTGTTTTATTTAAAGTCTTAAAATAAAACAATAGAAAATAAAAAATATAGAACCCAAATAAATTTTATCGTGTAATTACAAAATTATTATTATTTGAAAATTCCTTTTTGAGAATTAAGTAGGTACTTACACATGTTTTATTTAAAGTCCTAAAACAATAGAAAATAAATAATATAGAACCCATGTACATTTTATTAGTAACTAAACTGAAATCTAGTTAAAAAAAATTATTATATTCTTGTTGGTCAAGCTACTCTGCGTTCAAAACTCTGCTAGGCCAATCTAAAGCTAAGGGCCCAGAGCACTGTCAAGTGACTGATGGGGAACCGTAGTGGATTAAGGCCCAACACCTACAAAGAGTTTGGCGCTAGTGATGGGAAAAATCGAGTTATTTCAAGAATCGATTACCGAGAATTCGAGTGATTTAAAAAACCGAATGATAATCGATTGTTCACTCAAATGCTATATGAGGGGCAATTTAAAAAAATTCATTTCTTTAATCACTTAAAACTTAAATAATCAAGCACATATATTTTTAGACTTCTAAAAAAAAAAAGAAAAAAAAAGGTCGCCAGTTCCATAAACTAACTACTTTCTAAAGCCCCACAATGAGTGATCGGTTATTTTTTAACTCGAGTGATCCCATCACAATCAAAAACCATTATGTTCATCACTCATTTCGTCACTCGAATGATTTCCGAAGATAATCGAATTATTCGAGTGATTGAAAAAACCGAGTGATCGGTCGTTTTTCACTCGAGTTATCCCATCACTACTTGGCGCCAGCTCTATGCAACAATTTATATGCGGGCTTGCCAAACTTCTGGCGAACTAACTAGCTATTGAGGACGATCCAAAGATGCCCTAACTAATTGGTCCAATTTTTTGGCGCCAAATTCCGTCAAAATATTTTTACGATGGACGTGACGTGACGTCGTTTTTTAGGTATTATGGTTGTTATTTAGGTTGCAGAGCAGATCTAAACCAAAAATCAATAATGAGTGTGGGGAATTATTATGAGCTGCAAATCCATCAAATTAATAAAAAAATACTTAATTTTTAAGGTTTAGGTATTAGCAAGCAAGTTACAGTCATAGACAATTTACCTTTAGATACGTACACCTTATCTCCTGCGCAAACAAAAGTTACGTTTTATGGGTGAAAAAATACGTCCGAGCGCATGACTCGCCGGTCAGCTGCCTTCCTTCTGGACACCTTGGTGCATGCGCACAAACCTCGTGTTATCGGCCTGTCCAATTTTATCGATATGCTCACGATACTTTATTTCTCTGTGAAGATACTCTCCAGAACCGGCTCGGCCGCCATTTTTGTTGTGTTGTAAGGTTTTTCTGTGGATTCCTTGTAGTTTTCTTATATAAATCGTGGATTGTGTGTGGGTGTTTAATATTTACGGATTTCTAGTTTTTGTGTTTGTGCTTTTAGTGACTCGTACTAGTAGCAGCCGTTGTATAGTTTTATTATGCACAAATAGGGGTAGAGTTAGTTCGCCTCCACGTGGTGCACCCTGGGTAACGCTGAATGAACTAACACAAAGAGGCGCCAGACAATCTCTAGAGTATCTTTGGATCTCCTGGCAAGAAAATCACAGGCGCAACAACAACAACAAAAGATGACACCATCAATGAACAGTTCTTCTGAGGACCAACTGACAAAGGAGCTCGGACCTAGCATACGAGTTTGCCACCTAAATATACTTACCTGTGATGTAGCCATACGCTAAATAAATAAATAATAAAATAAATAAATAGGGGTAAAGTACCTGATGGCATTTCGTATTTTCAGTAAGTTTGAGAAGAGTAAAATTGAGAAGAAATAAGAAATTCCAATTTTTTGGCAAGAATTTAAATTTTAAAGCCCGGACCAGTCTATTTTCCCATTCGTCAAACGATAATGTTGCAGTGCGCATGACTAATAGTGTCTAGCTTTGTTTACATGCGCGAGGCCATAAAACGGCCACTTTCCTGATTATTGTTTGCTTACCTAAAGGTAAATTGTCTATGGTTACAGTCACAGTCCATTCTCAAGATTGTTAGAGAGGTTCTCTACGAACCTTGGCCTATTAAGGGCACAGTTCTCAAAGTCAATCATGTATAAATGACTTGAATGCAGGAGAAGTATATAATTTTGGAAGGGCTGTTCAGGGTGGCATTGACAAATAGTATGCCGGTGTTTTTTTTAAATGCTCAGAAACTTTACACAAAGCAGTTTTTTGAAACAACTAACAATTTTTACTGGTAACACGATATTTTCTAGTCGATCTAAAGGTGTCATCTATCCTAAGAATTTTAGAAAATACGCGTTTGTTTTAACAGAGGAAAGTATCCGTAATTGCACAAAACACGAAAGAAAACAAAACTATGAGCGACTGACTAACATCTGCCTTGCTCTACCAGTTCCAGAATATGTCTGTATTTTTCTTCGTATGCCAAAAGCATAAAAATAACTACTCTGATCAACACAGCACTGCAGTGCGCATGCGAATCGTTAATAGTTAGGCTAATCGAAGTTACGATAGAAAATTGCGTCGTTAATCCCACCTAAATTTTCTTCTTTTTTACGTAATTTTTATTAAGTTACGGATCCGAAGATGTATGATATAAACGCTACAGGAATGATAGAAACTGACACAATTTGTAAAATTAGTAGATGTGCATAAATATAGAAGACGTAGAGTCTGGTTCACCCAACGAGGTTAAACAAACACATAAGACACAAATTAACAAATAGTATTATATTCATTATAAATATAAAAAAGCAATTTAAAAACAACGAATTATTACTTCGCACACACTTCTCTCGACGCTACATACTTAACCATATCGAATAACCGATGAGCAAAGGCATATTCCGCGTCGTACCAACCGAACAGCTTCACTGAACATTTCGGCAAGCCCACACCTGCTTTCGCATCGATAATGCACGATTGCGATTGGCCTATAATATCCGAACTCGCTAAATCTTCCATAGAATACTTAATGATACCTTTCATGTGACAATCTGCGGCTTCTTTTAGTTTTCCTTTAATTACGTTATAGGAAACTTCTTGTCCTAATCTGAAAAATAATTGTTTTTGGTTTTAATTCGCTGCATTACGGATAAATCAACGCATCGTAGGCAGACGACGACGCGGGCCTACTATGCTTGCCTACCGACCGTAAAATATTTAATGCCAGCTATAAGTCATAGAAAAGCGCTGTTTAGACAAAGTGATGATGCTTATACACTTACACAACTGATAAATCTATTGCTCCGACGCATGGTACGGGTATTTTGATAGCTGCAGACTCTACTCTACCTTCTAGTTCAGGCATGATTCTAGCGACGTATCTTCCCGATGCTGCTGATCTGACGGGCATAAAGTTTATGATAGCTGATCGACTTTCGCGGCAATTAGAGCCGCTACTATCATCGAGAATCTTGTCACTGTTGCTTATTGGATGTATTGCCGTAGCTAGAGCTTTCTGAAAACGCGACAATCAGTTTTGTAGCAACAAAATATATATCGTGAAAGTTTTATTACGGTACCCACATAGAAACTTAATATAAGTTATTATTTACCTCTACTTTATAGTTTTCATGCAAGACTTTTAGCATTGCAGAAAGACAGTTTAAACTGGGCGAACCAACTGATACGGTCTTCATATTTGGTTTATAGCAGGTATGGTTCACTCCCATAACAAACACAGGAATATCAGCACATCCTGTTACTATAACTCCTTTAATTTTTTCTTGTAGATGTTTCTAAAAAGACAACTATGCTTTTAACAAAATGTCATATTATATATTCGGGTTTATTTGGATGAATACTGAATACCCCTGTCCAAAACGATGCAAAGCTCCCCGTTACTTTTTAGGTAAATCGTAGGACATACCGAGGCAGTCGCACATGTTATATTTTTCCCAGTTGTATCAACAATGTACTCCACAGGGCAAGATTTATGCCAAGGTATCTTCGTAACATCTTTTACTTGAACTGCTTCTATCCTATGTCCTAAAAATATTAATCTTAATAGTATAATCTATAACACATACAGCTTTAAAGGTAAGGACCTTCAATGACAAGGCAGTTGTCCATATCTATAACTTCTTTTTTAAAGGTCCCATAAAAGGTATCTCTCTTTAGAAGATAGCCCATGCATTCTGCAGAAAGATCTGGATCATTTACTATACTAACGACCGGAAGTTCGGCTCCTGCAGCACCCTAAAAGTACATACTTACAAAAACAACTGCCCATTATTCGCTCGAAAACTTTTGAATGGGTTTGTTGCATACTATTGTTTTGTATTTTTTTCTTACGACGTGTTATCTTAACATAGTATAAAACAAAGTCGCTGTCTGTCCGTTCGTCCCTACCTACCTTATATGCTTAAATCTTTAAAACTACGCAACGGATTTTGAAGCGTTTTTTTTATTAGATAGAGTGATTCAAGGGGAAGGTTTTTATGTATAACTGGCGACCCGCCCCGGCTTCGCACGGGTGCAATTTCAGAAAGTGGCATGCCGGGTACTAATATATTGGGTTTGTTCGGGTTTGTATTTATACCAGCGGGTTGCAACGCATGCCGGATACACGCTAGTATTATATAATCCGGCAACACAATCTTCTTTGAAGAGCGATGCTGTGGTTCGGCTTGGACGAACCCTTTAGAAAAAACAGTATTTTGTAATATACTGATGACGAGAACCGTGCAAATTCAATGAAGTGTGGTGTATGTCAAACTCAATCTGTATCACTCTGGGACAAGAAACGGAGTTGTTGGATTCAATTAAAACTGAAACAATGGTTCTGCAACACGCATCCTCGGAAGAAAATTTATTGACTTGTTCTGGCTCTTCGCAACCTTGGGTGCATGACACAGCTCTCAAGAAAATAATGTGTGCGAGGTTATTGGAAGAATATACTACGTACGTAGGTATGTCGGTGTACTGGTTATACCGACCAAAAAATAAGGCTATTAAACATCCTTAAGTGATTAACAATCACAATTAATAGCGTTAATGTTAAAAAAATGGTATCTATATGACTTATTACAAATGAGTCTAGAGTTATAGAATCTGAGGAAAGCACACACATAATCTGTCCTACCTTTCCACATTGTTCCAGTGCTATTCTCAGTAATAATCGACCGACTCTTCCAAAGCCGTTAATTCCAATTTTGACCATGCTAAAGTTTTTTTTTGGGAATATGTCAAGCTGGCATTTTTAACACCCGTATTTATTGAAAAAAAAAAGTGGAAAATCTTGACGTCGGGTACCAGTATAATTTTGGAAATATATAATTATTACTTACCGGTAGCACAGACGCATGCACCAAGTATCTTCGGAGCCGTCGTGCGAAATACTGATAGGATAGGCGCCTTTACCCTATGCATTGACAATGTAGGTATTGAGCAGCCAAAATTACCGCCCACTCTCGCACAGTTCAACGTTGAAATTGACGGTAGACAATTTAAAATGGAATGATCAACTTAGCCGTGGCCTTGCTGTTAAAGTAACTAAAATGAAATCAGTCATTTTTACTTTGCTGTTTAAAAGAAGCAAAAGGAAAGTGCCTATTATGCGATTTGCAGCATCCTAATCCTGAACCGTAGAAATTCTTTTTAATCTTTCTGATTCTGACAATTCCGCAATTCGTAACGTAAATACTAACTAAATTGTTATTTGTTTTCTTTCACCCAGTTCTTTTTGTGGGTTGTATTTAATTAATTAAATATTTTGTCTTGTGATACTGGGAATTTAGATCATACTATGAAAACGTAAACAAACAGGCGTGTAAACCAAGCTAAACAACTGTTTCATTAATGGAGTTTAAAGACGATAATTTCCAGGTTTGTTGTTCATACCTACACAAATTTTGATTGCCCTTTCTACCACCCATAAAGGACAAATAATTATATTGCCCATTTTTTGTACTTAACTTGTCTCATCATACCTAATATTCAAAAACTAGAATCAGGAATATCCAGAGTGGTTACAATTTATAATTTCATAGACTTCATTGCCCCCAATTGGCCTGATAATCCTCAATGCATATCAGTTTAAAAATAAAACATAATAATAATGATAAACATAGACTTAATTCCTAAGATTTTGAGATAGGTAGTTATATTACTATTATTTTTAAGGTAGTAGAGTCTCATGACTAAATAAGTATTTTTTACAGGTAGAATCAAAACCACTGACTGCACTTGCTTCAGCATTCAATGAGTTAGAGATGTTGGCCACAGGCGCAGAAATTAGAACAAAGAATTATTTAAATATGTTAACTATTAATTCAAGATATGTTAGTAATGTCTCGATAGGCTTTAGAGTTAAGCCTAGCTCACGTCGTCGTGTACCATATAAACCCTATAAGTTGCCACAAAAAGAAAGGCATAGGTAAGAAATAAAATATTCCTTCAGTATAATAATTATACTTTGCTATCTAATGATTAATTATTAAACATCTGTTTTAGAACAAGGTCAGAAAATAATGACATAGAGGCAGCTTCCAGTTTAGCAAACAAAATAGTAGAAGATTGTATTACAGAGTCGATAATAGAAATTTCACAGCTAAAAAAAGCTAAATCACTTGAAAGCCTTGTAGCTGAGGATAAAGACTTAAAAAATATTAAATTTGGTAGCCATAATGAGCTTGAACTGATGTCAGATGGAGTGCAAAAGTTAAAAGTAGTAGAATGAAAGTCCAGGACCTATTTATATTAAATTAGGTATTCTCTTTTTTGTTGTAATTTATAATAAAGTCAACTAGTCATAGTAAAAAGTTGTTATTGTGTTTGATATGCATTATAGTCTGGATATGTTTCTTAAAGGTATTTTTATCCCTACAGGTATATAAATCATTATACTGAAACTAAGTATGAACCTATAAAAAGGTAGTAAAATGTACTAAAAATGCAAAATGGACTGGTTTATCAAAGTTTTTAATTTCCATTCCATAATAAAAATTATAGTTTGTTTTTAGAGAAACAGCAAGCCTAAACTACAGTGTACAGGTGAGATTACAGAAAATGCATACCTGAAACTATGGCCGACTTACAGATGCAAAATAATTTATTTGCAAATCTGTCATTTTTACCGTAGTTAAACTGTTTTAATACATCTGAAATATGCCCAAATCCATGGCAATAACGCATTAATGAACTTAACTATTGACGTTCCCTTGTTATTTTTTTATATAAAAATAGGATACAAATTGTAAATAACCAATACAATCACCTTTTAAATTCCCAAAATATAGGTTAGTTTTTAACAAATTTTATACATTCTGCAAGTTTGCAGACGCAAAGTGTTATAAACGTTTTCTGGAATTCCAATTTTGTGATTCGCATCTGCAAACTGATCCTTGCAGCTGCAGACGTTAGATGCAGAGCTTCTGTAATTAAGGTTGCTAACCCTCCCGATTTAGGCGGGAGGCTCCCGATTTTTCAATAAATCTCCCGACTAAAATATTAAAACTACCGCTTTTCCTTTTTTTTTGTTATACTTCTAGCTCAGAAAAATACATATTAAAGTCAGAAAAATAATTACATGTCTATCTTGGAAAAAAATAGACTTTAAATTAGTATTACAAAACAACTTATTAATGGAGCAAAAAATATATACCTACCAATTTTAAACAGTAATTATTTTTATGATATGGCAAAAGCGCAAAAATTATATCTGCACCTCCCGCTTTTTGTTTTCTGAAATTTGGCAACCCTATCTGTAATCTCACCCTACATCTACAAACTATCATGTCCCAAAATATGCAACTTGGTCCTAATTGGACCATTCAGAGGAGAGATCCCCATATAAATACATATTATAGCAAAATTATCTAGTTATTACAAAACAATAATATAATATCTAGTAATGTCGTAATATATCACAGATTAAATATTCCCTACTTCACTGCCATAAACAAGTTTTTGTAAACCCGATTTTTCAATTTTTTTTCATACTTTTATTTCTGTTTGACTAAAATGTTTAACCACATGAACCTTTAAATTATGTTTGTATTTAAACATTTTCTGACAAAACTTACACTCAAAGGTACCATTACTAACATGGCTCTTTACATGAGCTGTAAGATTCTTCTTCGATTTGAACTCTTTTGTACAAATCACACAGCTGAAATTTTTTGCTGAGGAATGAAGCAAGCTATGTTGCTTCAAGTTATTCTTATCAGTAAAGCTTCTCTGACAATCAGAAAAAGTACATACAAAGGGTTTATCTTTACCGTGAGTTAAAACGTGCCTAGTAAGCTTACTTGGAACATCGAATTTTTTATGACAGATCTGACAAACAAAAATATCCAAATGAATTTTTTTATGCTGCGTTAAATGGCATTTAACAGCAAAGTTTTTTGAACAGCTACAACATTTGTAAGGCCTTATTTTTGTATGCACTGAAATATGAGCATTTAGATTACTTCGTCGCATGAATGTCTTGTCACAGTGGGGGCAGGAATAGGATTTTTTTGTCATTGAATTGCAATGTCTAGTTTCTGCTAACTTTTCTGCTTCTAGTGATTTTCTTACATCTTTTACTGATACTAAGCCTTTTTTTAGTATGTGGCAGAGAGTTCCTTTATCACTAACATGGTTAGATGCATTGTCAACACAGTCTAGAGGATTGTTTTCATTAATTAAACATGAATTTGTAGGTTCTTTACTGTGTCTATATGTGTTTACTACCGCAGGGTTAACTTCTTGTTTGTCAAAGGTATCAGACTCAATAAAACAATTATTATGAATATCCTCTTGCTGAATATTATTATAATTTACACTAAACCCTAACATATCTTCAGATTGGTTTAAAGTATAGCTTGGCAGGATTGTCATACTTTCTTGACTACTCGACTGGCAGTAAAATTGTGTGTTATCATTACTTTGTCGGTTGCTATTGCTCACGATCACACTTTGTTTCGGGGCATTTAGATGTTCATACAAGATTCCTTCATCATTATGCCATGGTCCTGTGTAATAAACAGACTCAAATTTTAGATTTGTGGCATAACAAATATCTATAAAGTTAGAAAAATCATCAAGTTTATTAAAGCACGATTTACATACTTGCATGGGCTTGAAATCTTCTTTGTATATCTAAAACAACAATCGTTTTTTATTTCTCGTAAATTTAAATAGGTAGGACATTTTTACCTCTAAATTTAAACATTTTTTAATTTTTTCTTCTAAATTATCCGAATCAGAGATGTTGTAGGGGTTTTCTCCAATCTGTCCACACAATCTACATATATTTTTGGCCCACTGCATTGCTATCTGTTCACAAAAAAGCTAAAACTATTAATTTAAAAAAAAAACACCATTAGTAATTTCGTACCGTCTACTGATCTGCTAAAAGGATTTTTATTGTGAATAGAAAACGTCCGAACATTATTTTGCATAAAGCTCCACGTTCATGAACTCGCGGATTGGTGGATTTTCCTGTTGTAACACTTGAAATTTTTACTTTTTTTTATCTTTCTACTGGTTTCGTGGAAAATTTTTTATTATTTTGGGCTGGCCACTGTATACAGGGTGTTCCCAAATTAATGGTACATCCGAAAGTAGGCGATTCTTTGGCTTTTTTCATAAATAAAATATTATACATGGGACCGAAAAAGCTTCGTTTCCGAAATACAGGGTGTTAATGGTAATTTAACAAACTAGTGTATTAATAAGGGCGATTATTAATCGCTATTTAATATACGCGTTAGTTACAATATTTTTCCGTCGATTGTCTTGTTAATAGATTATATTTTTTTTTAATTTAGAACCAAACTACATATTATAACAAATTTTTGAATTTCAAACTTATTAACATCGACAGAAACTATGGCAACGCCATTATGTACGCGGCAGTGCGTGCTTTGTAGTATGTTTGGTTGCCTAAAATCATTTATTAATAAAAAAAATCATGCCCATTAATGTACGATTTTTTATACATTAATTAAGGTGGTAAATACACGGTCGACGGAAATGGTAATTAAATGGGTTATGTGTTTACAGGAATGTGCATTAAAATGATTTTTATTTTTTACTCGAAAACGGTGCACCGTAAGAAAATAAGTCAAGAGACCGAATTTGCTCTAAATTAAACGGGAATTTTAAAAATATTTTTTATTTAAAGAAAAAGCAGTGGCGCACCATTTTTTTCTTCAAAAATATTAAATGCAAGCCCTGCACGGACGCCACTGCTAAAATTTTAAAAAATTATTTTACACCTAAAAATGCCTTTCGATGGTCAAAAGACGTGTACCAAATTTCATAAAAATATCTAGAGTGGTTCAAAAATGGCAATGAAAAAAATATTTTTTTAATTAAAATGTTAACACCCTGTATCTCGGAAACGAAGCTTTTTCGGTCCCATGTTTATATAACATTTTATTTATGAAATAAGCCAAAGAATCGCCTACTTTCGGATGTACCTACTATTAATTTAGGAACACCCTGTATGTTATAAATATGGAGGTAATTATGAAATTGTCAAAGCAAAAACTGGTAATCTTTTGCCTTAAAAACGTCATTGTCAGCTGCCCTGTCTAAAACGCCTCGTAAAAGTCCCATTTTATTGATTATTTTTCTCCATGAGTGAAATTGTATCAAAATGGATCCAACATCGGTTGGGTTTAGTCGTAGACATGACCCCGGATAACTTCGCCATTAAAACAGCAAATGGATATTTGCTGGCACAAATTCTCCACAGTTATCAAGTAATTGTTCCAGAGCAGTTAAATTTGATCGTTGAAACTGATCTTATTAAACAGTGCTACGATAATTTTCAGCAAATAAATATATGGTTAAAAGATTTAAATGTAACAGTTCCGGATGAAGATTTATACGAGGTAGTTCACGGCGTCGGAACAGCTTCACTTCATTTATTTTATCGGGTCTTTTTAGAATTAAAAGACAAAACTCAATTAGATTTTCTAACGGACAATGAAATAAATGCCCAACTCGGGAACAAATATACTCGATTTCAAGTTAAAACTGTTTCTAGTACAGAAGATCCCAATAAATTCGATCTTCATTATGAAGGATTGTGCGAACCATTCCTAGCCGGCGGAGATGTGTATCACTGGTACAAAGATCGCATAGAAAATCTTCAGAATCGGTGTAAAGAAGCTAGAGAAGAATACGTACACATGTTGAAAAACCGCTGTAAGTCATGTGGATACGATCATTTGCCGACACACGAAAGCGCCTTTGTTCTTGCGAGAGGTATCATTCCGAGTCCCAGACCATCTATATTAATGAATAATTCTAACTCTGAAAAGTTGCCAGACGAGGATATTTCCTACGACGAACGGACTTACGATGACTTGGTGAATAAACAACAAGAAGCTCAAAAAATCGAAGCTATAGTTCCCGACACTAGAGAAGTTAAGAAAATTTTGAAAGGATTAAAACGAAAAAGCAAGACAAGAAAGGAAAATATATTATTCAGAAACGAACTTCACCAGGAGATAATGAATGAGTTTGATCGGAAAATCACTCAAGGCAAGATGCAGTCGGAGGATCAAGTTCTTACAAAAATATTTATGAGGCAGAGTTGTTTCGAGAAGGAGCTTGTGTCTAAAATGGGACAAGTGAAAATGCAAAAGGAATTCATGATAGAGAACAAAGCCGAACAAGCCGATTTACTTAACAAGCTCAAAGAAAGAGAGTTTGTAAATTCAATAATTCTGCAGGATAAAGAGTTAGATGAAAAGAAGTTGATATTCTATTTAGAAAGGGAAAGACTCTTGGAACTCCACAAGAAAATTTGGCACGAGAGACTACGCCTTAGAACCAAAAGGCACGAAATTCTTTGTTCGAATGCTGTGAAAGATATAGTTGATATTTCCATCAAAATATCTGACTACAAGTCGAGGTTTGGCCAAGAACCTACAAGACGCGAAATGAATGAACTAAAAGATATTTTCGTAAGCGGTCAACCGGTCTTTAATATTTGTGAACCCCTGGTAGACATCATCAAGGACAGAGATGGATTTAATGAATTCGATGAAGAAATATTAACAATGGAGACCCATAGACAGAACGCCTTGGATCAACAAGAATTTGAGAGCTACATTCATTACTCTTGGCCATGGGAGTTAAAAAATATCGAAAGCACTCACAGCGTAGATAGTTTTGAGCAAATCGGCTGTGGATTAAATGTTTTAGGTATCAGCTACAATTAATTTCTTGGTCGATAACTCTTTTATGATTATCATATTATTTATTACACACTGCTTCCTAAAACATAAAAATAATAGGGTGGGGATTTTAAATGGAACGCTGTTTATAGCGGCTATAAGAATAAGATTTCTCTAAAATCCAAAAATACGTCCTCAAAGAATTTTTATGGGCCACGATTTTGTCATGTAAAAAAAATGGGGACCCCAAGGGACCCCCGCCCTATAACCAACTTTCTTTTTCCAAATTAGACGATACCACTTTGTGGCACCTTTTTGGGAAGCTTATTGAAGAAGGAATTTGTCCATATTCTTTTTTTACATCTGTCAAACCATGTGTCAGAAATTTAATAAAAACTAATTTTTAAAGAATAATTATTATACAGGGTGTTAGTGAATAAGTGCGACAAACTTCAGGGGGTGCTTCTTTAAGTGATTTTAAGAAGAAAAGTTCATATAAACATGGGTCCGAAAATGCATAGTTTTTACGATACAGGGTGTCAAACTTTAAAAAAAAAATCGGATGTTCGTAAATATCTCGATACTCTTGTACTCAATTCTGTTGAAATTTGGTAATTCTATTTGTAATAACAAGACGATAATTTAGCCTCAATTATATTAAAATTTTTAAGTCCAGTGGCGTCCCGGAAGACAGTCCAACTAATATTTTTGACAAAAAAAATGCGCGCCACTGGCTTTTTTAAAAATTATGTATTTTTTTCGAATTAAGCAACTACAAATACAAATATTTTATTTTTTGAGTTTTTTTCATATCTTGCTTTGTATTTGAGAAAAAAAAATAAAAACCACTTTATTGTATGTCCCCGGGACAATAACAGTAAAAATTTAAACCACTTACTATGCTATTAACCAATTAAAATTACACAAAAGTTCTCTTTCGAACTTTTCGCATAGATTTTAAAATATTAAAATTCAAAAGAGGACTTTCGTGTAATTAATTGCTTAATAGCATAGTAAGTAGTTTATAGTATATTATTAACCAAGGTTTAGACAGCCATCATTATTGCCCGAGCGTCAAGTTTAAATCACGAGGAGCGGAGCGACGAGGGATTTAGGGCGCGAGGGCTATAGGCTGTCTAAACCGTGGTTAATATAATTTTTTTTCCACTACTAACACTTTTATTTTGTACAGTATTAATAAATTATAAAAAATCCTATTAGGTAGGTATAAATATATATTTTAATCAAGTTACCTGCTTTGGCATATTGGCAAGATAATTTGTTTTCTTGCCAGTTGGCTTGGCGTCACCTTTCATGTTATTTGTTGGGGAATTAACAAATCAAGTTACCTGGTTTTAAATAGATCGGTCAATAATGGATTTCAATGCTTTATTATTGACCGTTGTCAATAGCAACTGAGAAGGGAGAGAAAAACGATTTCTGGCGTTAATTAATCGGTCAATAATGGCGATGTTATAGGTTAGTAGTGGAAAAAATTTTTTACTCTTATTGTCCCGGGGACATGCAATAAAGTGGTTTCTATTTTTTTTCTCAAAAACAAAGCAAGATATGAAAAAACCCAAAAAATAACATATTTGTATTTGTAGTTGCTTAATTCGAAAAAAATACATAATTTTTAAAAAAGCCAGTGGCGCGCAGTTTTGTTGTCAAAAATATTAGTTGGACTGTCTTCCGGAACGCCACTGGGCTTAAAAATTTTAATCTAATTGAGGCTAAATTATCCTCTTGTTATTATAAATAAAATTACCAAATTTCAACAAAATCGAATAAAAGAATATCGAGATATTTACGAACATCCGATTTTTTTTTAAAAGTTTGACACCCTGTATCGTAAAAACTATGCATTTTCGGACCCATGTTTATATGAACTATTTTTCTTAAAATCACTTAAAGAAGCACCCCCTGAAGTTTGTCGCACTTATTTACTAACACCCTGTATAAAATAACTTTAAAACTGTAATGCCACGTTTTAGCGTAACAATTATTGTTGAAAATGTGCCCCTTTTGGGACAGGCCTATCCGTACGCCAATTACCTTGTTTCCATGGCAATAAAGCCAGTTTTGTTACATTTGACAAGTTGTTTAATTTTTATCGATTTAATTTAGAAATTTTAAAAATGTATTTAACTGAAAAATTGAAACATTGATGATGGTCGGGTTTGAAGAAAGAAAACGGAGTCAAGAAGAAGTTGCTGCGTTCGTTGTTTTATGAAAGTCATCTCGATTTGCCCCGCTGTCGCGTACAGTCAGTAAAATTGAAAAACAATGTTCTTTGAAGAAGACCCCCAAAAGTATCAGATGAAACTAAATTGAATATCATATTGACCTATCAAGAAAACCCAATTATACCAGCAAGGCAATTATCTCGTGATCACAATATCGATCATAAAACGGTGTTAAAGATCAGAAAGTCTACTGGGATAAAATCATTCAAAATACAGCCAGTTCAAGAGTTATTGAAGGATGACTTAGAGAGAAGGGTAGAATTTTGCGAAGTTATGATGGCCGCATTGGACGACCGACAAATTGATTTAGCTTGTATACTTTTTTCTGATGAAGCAACATTTACTTTAAAAGGTCAAGTAGGTAAGTAAGTCGAAAGTTAAGCAAAAAATTATGTTTTAAAGGCAATTAACGGTTATATAATATACAATCGCTGGGCAAAATCTAAACATATTAGTAATTAATTTTCATTTTAGGTTAATCGACAAAATTGCCGATATTATTCCGACGAGAATCCTCATTGGATTGTTGAATGTCATTCTCAACGCCAAGGGAAAGTGAATGTTTGGGCTGGAATAATAGGCGACAGAATAATTGGTCCATTTTTTTAAATGCAATTTAAATGGAGAACTGTATTTAAATTTTCTTTAAACATTTTTAATACCAGAACTCCAAAGAATAATCCCTAATTATGGAAATCTATAGATCAAAGGATTTTTTTTCCAATAGGATGGAGCCCCTCCGCACTTTGCAAGAAATGTAAGAGAATTCTTAAATATGACATTTCCAAATAGATGGAGAGGACGGCGAGGATTTATATGTGATGAATCCAAAATTTGATTCACCTTTAATGGGAAAAGAAATAAAAAAATTTTAATTCAGGATTGGAATTTATTTTAAAATAAATTGGAAAAAAATAATTTTCTTGTAGGAGAAAATTCGTTAGAATAAAAATCTTAAAATGTTTTTGAAAATTGCACAAAGAATAAAGTGTAAGAGTATTTGCATCAAAGTAAGAAAAAATAAAAATAAATAAAATTTATTTTTATTTAATTCCAGAATTGGAAAATATTTTTAAAATAAAATTTTGATTGAAAAGAACTTCTAAATAAATTGAATAAAAACTAAAAATAAATTTTAAGAATTTTAAATATTTTTGAATAAAAATTAAAATCTTTATTTAAATCCAGTATGGAATCCAGTTTAAAAAGAAAGAAAGAATTAAATTAAAATTAAAACTCACTGTCAAGGATGAATAAATCCAAAGAGTTATTTCACAAATGGTATCACATAAAACCAAAAACATTTTAAAGATTAAGGAACTTTCTAAGTTATCCCTTGGATCAACCGATTAGGAACGCGAATCACTGAAAACTAGACGCGCTTTTCGGTCCGATCGGAAGGAAAACGCTGCCCCACCACCAAATCACACCTGCGTTTCCAGGGAAGGGGTCACTTGATCTAAATATAGACGGTAATAAATTGTCTTTCCCCCTGACAATACATGGTCGGTGAACTCATTTAACTGGATAATTCCAGAATCCAGTGGACACGTGCATCTTCCACCTGCGAAAGGAAGTGATGCAATCTTTGTATGATTTATGAGTTTAAAAAGGTCAAGCGCTCGTTAATTGCTTAGATTCACGTTTCATGGTTATAATCAAGCGAAAATGAACCTTATACAGTCATAAATTAGTTTTTTGTACACTTGTTTCTGGGAATATCAGAAAGATTTATAGGATAATAAATCTGTCAACTAGCACACAGGTGTTGATAATTAATGGGAAAAATTGGTATAAAAGGTGGACACGGAATTAGAGAAGTCAGTCATTTTCCGGTGTTACGCTCGATTGTTTGAATACGTACCTGTCGCGAAAAATAGTTGAAAGTTGTGAAAAGTCTTAATAAGAAGAAGTAAGTGTGTTGACAGGAATATCAGTGTTATAAAAGTGTTTGTCAGGAATAAATTAGTGAATTTATTGCCTTCTGTAAAATGTTGTAAAGGAGGTAATACCGGGTGGCTCCACTGTATATCCATTTTTATTATGTGTTTAAGAAAAGGGTTATATCCGATATAGTTAAGTGTTTAGAAAAGGGTTGCTGAAAGATAAATTGTGAACTTGAAGAATTTTTAATAAAACTTGTGTATGTGAACTAGAATTTCAGTGTTTAATTTTTGAATATAAAGGAAGAAGCTTAAGTAATTAATAGAAACCATAAATTTACATCTGGGTAAACAGTTAAAATTAGAGAGATTACAGGGTGTGGTTAGTGTGAATAAAGGGTTAATTCACAAAGGTTGTAGTTATCTTGTTTTTGCAATTAAGCACGGGAATCTTCCGAATCCCGCAATATTAGTTAAATCTTATACCTCACCTTTGGCCAAGATATTATCAAGCCGCTCGGATAAGTAGAAGTCAGGACTAGGCTGAGGTGGGTGTTATATATAGAATGGCCACCCAGATCCCCGGATATTACATAATACCCTTAGATTTTTATTTATGGGGCTATTTAAAAGGCTGGATCTATGCCACCAGAAATAGAAATCTGGAATAGTTGAAAGTAATGCTTCGAGCAGAGATAAGTTTAATCACTCCAGAAGTTTTGTAAAGAGTAAGGGAAGAGATCTACCATCGGTTGAGTCTGTGCCAACAGGTTTATGGGGCACATTTTCAACAATTGTTACGCTAAAAAAGTGGCAGTACAGTTTTCAAGTTATTTTATGTAATTATTCGTTAAAAATTAATTTTTATTAAATTTCTGACACAATATGAAAAATGCCTTTTTTCATAAGCTTTCCAAAAAGGTGCCACAAGTCAAAAAATCTTTGAGGACGTATTTTTGGATTTTAGAGAAATCTTATTCTCATCAGAGCCGCTATAAGCAGCGTTCTATTTAAAATCCCCCTTCCTCCTGTAATAATGATCGTATTTACAGGACATATAGTGCATCAACTATTACTCGCCAAGTATCCACTGCCACCAGCCAGCGAACGGCCTTTTTTTCCTGAATGCACCATCAGAGTATGCGTAAATGGTTTAAGTGATGATACCCATATACCAATTTTAAGGAATCTATTATCGGATAGAGAAATTGAGGTCGTGGAGTTGAGTCAGGCCGTAGATTTTTGTGTATTTGCATATGTACAGGAAAGCAAAAGGGAATATGAGGAAGAAGATAGTATGTCCATCAAAGAGGTACCTAAGTAATTAAGTAGTGTCTAACTTATTTCATACTATTTTCAGATTTGTGTATCTTTTCGTACCTAAGTAAATAAATGTTGTTATACCCAAAGGTCGAGATTCTGGTTGCATACAGTGTGTCACCCAGTATAAAGTCCGCATCATATGGGATTTTTTTTATTAATAGGTTTATTCGAAATTTGTCTTTGGCATCAAGTTCTGCTTCGATCGAGATGAAAATTAAGCAAAAAAATAGTAGTCACGTGATTCGCATTATCTGTCAAATTTTAATTTTTTCCAAAAAATAATTCAAAAGTGAGGTTATTTCTAAAAATATCGAAAAAAGTTTTTTTTAATGCATCTAGCCAACATGCAAAATTTCAGCTGCATAAGATAATTTTGATTTTTACCTTTATTTTGTAAATTGCACACTTTTGCAAAATAAGACTCAACTAACATATACATAAAACTTTTTAGTTTTGACAATGCTTTATTTCAGATACATTTTCTTTAAAGCAGCGCCATATTAAATGTGTGTTTTTCTACAAAATCAAAATTGGGCTATTAAAATTTGGTCGCAGCTGATGCAAAGATTATTTGTTTTTGACCCTGTATAATGTAACTTCATAAAATAAGTATATTTTTGAAAACGTAGTTTGTATCTAAAAGTAATGCACCTTAATATTAAGACAAAAAAGAACAGTGTCTTCAGTAAAGTGTTTTTTAAGTAGAAAATAAATTTTAGTTTAACTTAACTTAACGGAAAGTTTATCTATTTTCAACGATTTAATTTAAAACCCCTTTACTTTATTTTTTTGTTATTTTTATACTTTCAGGCACAAACTACGTTTTCAAAAATACTTATTTTATGAAGTTACCTTATACAGGGTCAAAAACAAATAAACTTTGCATCACATGCGACCAAATTTTAATAGCCCAATTTTGATTTTGTAGAATAACACACATTTAATATGACGCTACCGTAAAGAAAATGTATCTGAAATAAAGCATTGTCAAAACTAAGAAGTTTTATGAAGGTTGCTTTGAGTCTTATTTTGCAAAAGTGTGGTGCAATTTACAAAATATAGGTAAAAATCAAAATTATCTTATGCAGCTGAAATTTTGCATGTGGGCTAGAAACTGCATTTGAAAAAACCATTTTCTAATAACTTTTTGCTTAATTTTCATCTCGTCGAAGCAGAACTTGATGCCAAAGTCAAATTTTGAATAAAACTATTAATAAAAAAAATCCCATTTGATGCGGACTTTACTGGTGACACTGTATATTTCAATTATGGATTCTATATTTCAGACTAAGAAAAAGAAGGAAAAACCTGTTAAGGAAATAAAAAAGGGAGAAAAAGTAAAAAAAGGTAAACCGAAGTCAGAAGAAGTTGTTCCCGAGAAAGAACCAATAGTATTCGAAAATAAATTAGTGCAGACGCCGATAATATTTCCTAGTGAAGAAATAGCTTATTCACCGCAAGGTCTATTAGGACAAACTGCTCAAGAGATGTTAGATAAGGGTCAACCACTGACTGACTCTCTTTTGGTAGCGATGTTCGTGGAGTATCTTAAGTCAATGCCTCAACTCAAAGGATGGGTTCTAATAAACTATCCGACCAGTTACGAACAAGCAGTAATTCTAGAAGAAGCATTGACCGGAACTAGTATACTCCAACCCCGAAAAACAATGCCCGATGCAAATGACATTCTAGAGATTGCAGATATCGATGAAAACGGTTCTAAAGGCGACGCCAACGGGGGATTAGAAAAAGGCTTGGAAGCGAAAAGAAAATCCCGATTGTTACCAAATCCATTAGTCGTTGATAAAACAACTAAAGTTTACGATACCATTCTTACGGCGTACATAAAACTAAAAAAGACTTTGGCAGATGAGAAGAATGGCGACTTAATATTACCACCAGTTTTTGAAGAACTTGGCGCTGAACCTGATCCCTTAGATAAGTTCTACTCGGACACTGGCGCAAATTATTCGTTGTACTACAGAGATTTTGATCTTACCGCTCTTAAGTACTTGGGAAAGTTAATAATAGGAGATTATAGCCTTCCTTTAAAGTCTTCCATTGAACTATTCGGAGAAGGTCTGAATTACATGAATCTGGGCAGCGGACCGGCAAAATCGGTAAGGATTGTAAAGAAAGGAGAAAAAGAGAGTAAACCTAGAGAAAAATTAACGAAATCGTCAATGGCTAGCGGCCCCGAGAGTTATGACAAGAAAACAGCAGGAGAAAGTACTGGTAAATAAAGAAATTTGAATAAAAGAGCTAATGCATTTTGGAATAACTTCTATATTATAATTTGAAGAAATAGTCCATACTTAAAGTGGAGTTGAAAGTATGAAAAGGAAAGAAAAACACAACGTCTTCCTCCACAAAATTTAATAGAATAAAAATTAGTTAAAGGTCTCTACATGTTACGAACGTAGAAACGTTCATCATCAGGAGACAGAAAAATGTATTTTATGCTGATGGTGTTAGCAAAAAAGAAAATTAGAACCTTAATGGAGCTTTTATGGACTTCAAAAACTTTTAATGTAGAAGAAACATGATATGAAGAAAATTGATAATGGTTAAACCATACTGAGTATTTGAAAACGTTATTAAAGAGGGTCTAAACCAACCAAATAGAATGGGGAAGAAGAAAAAACCTTTCTAAGAAGGTGTCGCAGATTATTTAAATTTTACACTTTTGCCCCAGCACGTGGAAACGTGGACGTGAATAACCTTTTGACTTTTAAAAATGTTTAACTTTTTAATTACCTCTATTCCCCCGCTCGCGGGGTTACTGAGGTTTAATCCTCAGTACCCCAAAAACGCTTTTTGCCACATAATGTTATTGTGATACTGCACTTTTATCCTCATAATGTCTTACAGACATATAAGTTTTTTAAAATTTAAATAATCTTCGACACCTTCTTAGAAAGAGTTTTTCTTCTTCCCCATTCTATTTGGTTGGTTTAGACCCTCTTTAATAACGTTTTTAAATTCTCAGTATGGTTCAACCATTATCAATTTTCTTTATAAAATATCATGTTTCTTCTACATTAAAATTCCATAAAAGCTCCATTAAGGTTCTAATTTTCTCTTTTTCTGTCTTCTGATGATGAACGTTTCTCCGTTCGAAACATGTAGATACCTTTAACTAATTTTTATTCTATTAAATTTTGTGGAGGAAGACTTTGTTTTTCCTTCCTTTTCATTCTATATTATAGTTTATTTAGCCCGTAAGCTGTTGAGTTCGTCCAAAAACAACATGCTTACGATAACATATACCTAGTTAATTTTTGTTATTGAAGTTAAATATTAAATGATCCCAAATATTACATATCTATTCATTTTAGGGGATAAAAAAGATAAGGGTAAAGTAAAAGCTGTTATTGTACATGAAGATAAATATACACAAATTCCTAGTGAAGATGAAGATGACATTGAAGAAATTTTTGTTAACGACAAAGATCAACAGATTCCCACGCCTGGTCAAGAGGGATGGTCCTACACCGTAGTCCCTTGTCCAGAAGAATTAATGGTAAGTCGTAAATTAAATACTTACAGGCTTTCAGAAAAGTTTGTTTCTAACAACGACATATTTTAGTATGAAATAAATTATTATCTGAAATGAAAAATTTGACTTAAAGATGAATTCTAGCTATATTTAAACTTCTAGGTTGCCTTGGCCACACTTTGGGAAACTATGGAAGATATCTACATAAACGACTTGAAACAATTATTTTTTCTCAAGAGGTTAAATATGAACGCTGTTAGGCCATATGTACAGTATGTCAAAGACATCATGAAAAAAGATATCAACAAACCAGATTATAAGGGGTTCTACTTGGCAAAGTTTCAAAAAGCTTTTAATGTTTTTGAAATGGATTTCAGGAAAGACGACGAGTTTAAGGCTGAAATGTACTGCAGGTACTTATATTAGAAGCTAATTACGTTAACTGTGTAGTTCCTCAAGTTTCCGTTCTTGGTCCTTTACTATTTTTGTTTTGTAATAACACCTAGCCTCAGTTCAACAGATAAATTAGCGGAATTTATATATTTAATATTATAAGAGAGGTATTTCAGTTGGCTACAGAAAGAGTCACTAAGTGTTTTCATTCTTGTCCTTAGCTTATTTATGATATCTCTTTGTAAACAATATTTTTGTACCTTTTTTTATGCAGAATAGAAGATTTCAAAGAAAAACTTGCCGAGACGTGCGATGGAAAGATGATGGATTCGGAAAGGGCAAGATGCAAAATTATCAGCGGTAATTGGACCACCATTCAAATTACTGAACTTCTTAACGATTTCGTAAACATGTTTCAAATTGAAATGGATAGATTTTCCGAAACTTGCCGATTGATAAACGATTATTATATGGGCTTATTTACCGGCAGACCTGGGGAAGACGATGTATGGAAAGAAGATTCCTTTCCTAAAATTATAGTTTCAAATCCGGAAATTGTTAACCGTATGCTAGAAAACGTAGAGAGTACTGTAGATTTGTCTTACTTCGAATCTTTACTGTCACATATGATCCAGAAAGCTCAAGCTTCTATAAAGAAGGTTACTGCCCAAATAATGGCCAACATAGACAAGATAAAATCGACCCAAGCAGCATTTAGCCTAAAAAGCAAAGCGAGCAGTCCGAAATCAAAAGCTAATGGTAAGTAGGATATTTTAATTTTATTTAAATTGTACTGGTTTTAAAAATTTTAGATGATAAAAGATCAATTCAAACGGAAGTGGATTTAATTAAAGATAACGCCAGTAAACTTGTCGAAGAGTGGCAATGCGCCGCCAAAGGCGAGTCCGTTAGAATCGCTCATCGTCTGGAACTGTTAAAATACAATGCCCTTCACACGTTGCAAGACTTTGTGGAAGCTGTCCGCAATTGCTTCCATAGCATATACGACGACATCCGTTCAAAATATTGGAAAGAAATAAAAAATATACAAAACGCTTGCAATATCTTCCAGGCGGCTGTAGAATATGAAAGACCAGTACAAAAGGAACTGCTATTTATCGGTCATGAGTTCTGTATTAATCCAGAAGTGAATCTGTATGAAAATCCTCCAATAATACCTGGGTTACCGATAGAAACGGTTCAAGATGGAGCATTCACTGTCCAGCAGCTATCAAATTTAGCTGATATCCTTATGGATTTAAGTCCTAGTGGATACATGCTAAGAGCCAGCTTTATTTTTTTCCTTCAGGATATATTATGGAATACCCCTGAAGAGGGGGCAGAACCAATGGCTCCAAGTCTTTGGAGACAATTAAACCCTATGGGAATAAGGAAAATCATCGATGAGTTATTTGACGATCTAGAGTACGTTTACTGGAGAGATTTTATTGTTTATAATTTAAGAATTAAGTTCCCCACAGAAAGGGAGTTATTACTGACGAGAAATAATTTAAGACTTTGCGACCCTGATTGTACGGAATTAGTTCAAGACTATCAGTTCTATGGTACTAAGATTTGGTTTGAGTACTGTTACCAACCGGAAGATGAGTCAAGAATTAAAGAAGCCAAACGACTTTTGAGCAAGATGTATAACGTTAAAAATGGAGGTATTAATTATACAGCTTTGCTTTTGGATTTTTGCAAAGACCAACATTCATTGACAGGTAATAATGTGTTCTATAATAATACAGTGTGGGGTTGTAACTTGGAATAAATTCAGTATACCCGCGAACGGACTTTCGGGTGGGGGGGGGGGGGGTAACGGAGTAATTACCCCCCCCCCCCCATCCATGCATTGTAATTTTAGTGGTTATAGTTAAAAAATACTTAATCTTAGTTACCCCCGCCTTCCATGATTGTGGCGCTAAATCCTCGCTTGCTTGCGTATAATAAACAGTATAAAGTAGCTCAAATCAAGCCATTACTTGGTCTGGCGTTAGCTCAGACCAGTTTGGTCTGAGGACAGACTCTCGATCACTCTTGGGGCTTGGGTTGGGAATGAATTACATCACAAGAGTTTATTGCAGGTCACTCATCACTTAGGCCTCTCTCTTGATTGCTCCATTTTTACATATATTTTTCTAACAATTTTTTTTGCAGGTTTGGGAAAGGCTTTGGAATTGTCACTCGGTAAAATGGTTTGTTGGAATAGTGACCAGGGTAATTCATTCACAGAGGAATTCTTTCAAAAAATGCTTGCACATGAAGTTAAAATTCGGATCGAAGCCGAAGAAAGAGCTGAATGTTACAAAATAGCTTACGACGAAGTCTGTAAGTTAGTTGATTATGTAGTTCACATATCAGACGACGTTATTATAGAGGAGGTTATACAGGAGAAAAAGGAAGCCAAACAATCGTCAATAGATAAAAAGTCAATAAGGGTTAATAATAACGAGGCGGTAAAATTTAAAAGAAATAGCTCACTGAAAAAATCAGCAGATGCGACAGGAAACAATAGGAAATTTAGTGAAACGAAACTTAAAAATACCATGGTAAAAAGTCCAGAAATTAAAGTGGAAAAAGACAAAAGCAAATCAATTATAGAAAAGAGCAATGCGGAAATAAATAACGTAGAAAAAAATGAAAGTGCCGAAACTTTAACTGATGATGAATATAAACAATCCTTACACGATAACGTTTATACTGAGGCATCGGATTATACACAGATGGCGTTTTTCTTGGAGGCAGATGTACTCCTCACCTTGATAACGGCAGCGTTGCCATGGCATTCCCGAGTTCAAGTTTACGATGATTTAAGCTTTTTGGAAAGGGCCGCTGAAATTTATGAAATGAAGAGGAATTCTAAATTTAATATGGCTGTTCTTATACACGAGTTGCTAAACAGCGATGAATTTCTATTTCATTTGGGTAAAACTAAGAAGTTCAAAGCTATCGACCCAGTGAAAATTGTAAAGAATATTATAGATACGGCCAAATAATGAAAAATAAATTAATTTAAAAAAAAATTTATTATTGAAAAAAGAATATCACATTTTGGAATTCTTATGCAAATAACAGGAATGTACAAATCTTTGCAATAGTGAGAGAATGTATTTCTTACGGTAACCCCCTTACACTTCTTTTGTATGTTTTACGTGACACATCTCGAGTTCTGAAAATGAATGGTTTTGAAAAGCAATATGGCTTTAATTTAAAGTTGTAATGTCATTAGTTTATAAAACATACAATACATGCAACCTTGCGGCTTCAAAAGAGTTTTTCTAGTCACTCCAAAAAGTAGGAGCATATCAATTTGTTCATTTCTAGTAAAACTAACCATTTTATCTGATTTATAATCTAAGTTTAATAAACGAATGACATTACAATTTTAATTAAAACAATTTTTGGTTTTGAAAACCATTCCATAGTTTTTCAAAGCCGCCTTTATATTTCTTTAGAAAAGACGATAATAACGACAATAATGCATAACGCTTTTAAATTTGCGATTGGGACTTAAGGCAAATTTTTTCGTGTCAATTTTAAAATAGCATAGGAGTGTATGGTATATTATATCCATTTGGAAAAGTGGATTAAACGTCAAGAAAACAAAATTTCAATTTTTAAACGCTTGTGAAACTTAGAAAGTCAATTATTATGACATAATTTTAATTTTCGTATAGGTACTACTTGACTATAAATTAATAGATTTAATTAATTTCTAGCACTCTAGATTGCAAATAAAAAAATAAACATAAAAATGTTATAACACGCCAAAAAATTACAAAAGTGAGGTGTCATTTCACTCATCGGGCCAAACCGGAAGTGCTAACAAATTGAAAATTATGCCAATAAATGGGACTCATTTCTCATGCATAATCTCAAAATTTCATTTTAACATCTATAAATACAGAAAAGCTCTAGGGCTAGGGGGTGAACGTTTTTTGAAAAACACCCTGTATATCAGGTTCAACACCATTCTCCATTGCTTTTGAGTTTGAACACAACCACTATAAAATATAAGCTATATTACCTAGCTAGCTATTATTTGAGTTTAAATAAAGTCGCCACAGTGGATCATTTCCCGTGCGTCATCAACGATCAGGACTCAACGTGGTTAATAACTCTGCATCCTTAGTTATTACAGTAACAAGTTTGAATAAAAGCATAAAAGAACGTCTCCAAGATTCCGCAATAATATAACGTGCTAGACAAGAATAAAACTATAAACGTCAATTAATTACTTTTTTATTTGTTTAGTTGACTACCGTTGTATTTAAGAACGTCATTGTCAACCTTATTTTGATCTGCCAATCTAATTCGTATTTTGTAAATTTGCTTGCCTTAAAACTGTTCCTTTTTCTAAAAATAGTTCTTTTTAGAGCTAATTATACCCACCATCTGTTTTGGCGGTAAGTATTTATGGATTTTTATAATACCCAATTTATTTATTTTAAATATTCTAACCGTGAAAGTTCTTTGAAAAGTTTACGGCAGTGGCTAAATTCCCTTTAATGAAAGGATGTCAAAAATTTGACTTTTGCGATTTTAATAGTCAATAAAACACCAAACTTTTCTAGATTTTAAGCTTTAAAACTAGTATTAAATGTATTAACATTTGTTTGTCAATTTCTTTTAGATAATAGAGAATGCCGGGCAAAACTTAAAATAAATAATAATTTTTCGGGATATTATGTAGGTACGTCAACCGGTAGGCAGGCACGTCCATTTTATGAACTTAGACCATAGACAATTTACCTTTAGATACCTACAGCTTATCTCCTGCGCAAACAAAAGTTACGTTTTATGGGTGAAAAAATACGTCCGAGCGCATGACTCGTCGGTCAGCTGTCTTCATTCGGGGAACCTTCGTGCTTGCGCACAAACCTCGTGTTATCGGCCGTCCTACTTTATCGACAATAATCGACGCGCTCAAGAATAATCTCCAGAACCGGCTCGGCCGCCATTTTTGTTGTTGTGTTTTAAGGTTTCTCTTCTCTGCGGATTCCTTGTAGTTTTCTAAAGTTTTCAGCTATCGGATCGGCTATGGTGGATTGTGGGACTGGTGTTTAATATTTATGGATTTCTGGTTTTTGTGTAGTTTAGTTAGTGAATTGTGTTTGTGGTTTTAGTGACTCGGATTGTAATATAAACAATGACTAGTACTAGTTGCAGCCGTTGTATAATTGTATTATGCCCAAAAAATAGGGGTAAAATAAACCCTCTATGGTGGCATATGAGCAAGAATTTAAATTTTAAAGCCCGGACCTGTCTATTTTCCCATTCGTCAAACGATAATGTTGCAGTGCGCATGTCTAATAGTTCCCAGTTTTGTTTACATGCGCGAGGCCATAAAACTGCCACATTCGTGATTATTGTTTGTTTATCTAAAGGTAAATTGTCTATGACTTAGACTTAGTTTTGACTTTTTTCGTCTCGTAATTTTGATTTGATTCATACGATTTTGATGACGTGAAAGTGATGACGCACGGGAAAAGAACCACTGTGGCGACTTTACGTCTTTGTCTGGGCAATTTTTAATTTGAACGATAAAATCTGTAATAAAAATCAAAATTATTTAAAAGAAGTTTTTCTGTAAATCTTTTCAAATGCTCTTATTCTGAATCTTATAATCTTAATCTAATATATCGTACAGTCATTCACAGCCAAAATAAATTTAAATAAAGCGTAAGTACGGTACTAAAAAGTGCCATCAACAAATTTGGTAAGTAAGTACATAATACGTTTTATACTTTGAAAGGTACCAACAATTGTTACATAAAGTTCAGGCAGAACTGTTATTATCAACTTGTCCACTTCACGATTAAAAAAGGCATAATCCTGGTCAATTAATAAATGAATAGATTAGGCCCAAAAGAAGATAGGTATAAATACCTAGTAAATTAATTAAAATATATTTGGCACTTACCTTGCTTACATTATATTATAGTCGATTCACTGAGTAAACCTGCAAGATGGCCGACATGTCATATGACAAAAGTCATATTCCAGCTAAATAAAATAAATTTTTGCATTTTCAATGACTTTTGTCATATGACATGTCGGCCATCTTGCAGGTTTACTCAGTGAATCGACTTTAATATGTAACATCTATATCTATCATAAAATTTATTAAATTATAAATTGTACCTCTTCAATCACTTGCAATTAAAAATTTTAAATATATAATATTCGGAAAAATTTCAAGACAAATCAATATTTCTTTTAAAGTTTGCATGCATATAACTTAGTAGATATATTTTAAACTTAATTATATTTTTGTACGAAAGAATTACATTATTTTCCTATTTCTCTTTAAAAGCCTTTATATACAATCATTAAATTGTTCCTATTCAAAGTATCTATATAATAAACAAATAAACATATTAACCAGTGGCGTACCAAACAACCCCACAGACACTTCCCCGCGGGGGGGGGGGGGGGGGGCCAGCCGGGGGGCCCACAACGACAGCCCCTTCAAAAAACTCGCTGCCAGCTGCTTTGCTTTTCATAGGTATTTGATTTCATAATTAATTTTATTTTTTTATATACTAAGAATTTAACTTCGTTAATTGAAGAAGAATTATACGTAAAAGCACGGAATTTACAAACGATATACAGGGTGTTTCAGAATAAGATGCTGATCCTTAACGGTGTGAATCCTTAGGTGATTTTAAGAAGAAAAGTTCTTATAAAAATAATTCCCTTAACCTATCAACTTTCGAACTACAGGGCGTTAAAGTTTTAAGAAAAAAATCGTTTTTCTATCATAACTTTAATAACTTTCTAGCTATTTTTAGGAATTTTTCACACATGCCCTCTAAGCATCAATAGCCATTTTTTGGTGTAGAAAAATTTTAAAATTTTTTAACCAGTGGCGTCTTGAAAGGGTTTGGACTAGACATTTTGGAAAAATATTATGTACGCCACTGCTTTTTCTTAAGATAAAAATTATTTTTAAAATACTCATTCATTTTAGGCCAAATTTAATATCTTGCCTTTTTATCGTTCGACAAACAGTTTCCGAAAAAAAAAATAAAAACATTAAATGCACATTCGCTATGTGCCTATGGTTTGTTTTGACACTATCAGGAATACGCCAGGAATTTTTCAAAGGGTACGAGACTCAATGAAGAGAAGAGCTGAAGCATACATTCTTGCAAGTGGTGGCCACTTTTAATAGCTAATCTAAATTATTTTCGTTTTTGTTCACACGTTATTTAAAGCTGTTTTAATTTATTGTTAAAAAATAAACCATAGGCACATAGCGAATGCGCATTTAATGTTTTTTATTTTTTTTGTCGGAAACTGTTTATCGGACGATAAAAAGGCAACATATTAAATTTGGCCTAAAATGAATGAGTATTTTAAAAATAATTTTTATCTTGAGAAAAAGCAGTGTCGTACATAATATTTTTCCAAAATGTCTAGTCCAAACCCTTTCAGGACGCCACTGGTTAAAAATTTAAAAAAAAATTCTACACCAAAAAATGGCTATTGATGCTTAGAGGGCATGTGTGAAAAATTCCTAAAAATAGCTAGAAAGTTTTTAAAGTTATGATAGAAAAACGATTTTTTTCTTAAAACTTTAACGCCCTGTAGTTCGAAAGTTGATAGGTTAAGGATATATATTAATATGAACTTTTCTTCTTAAAATCACCTCAGTATTCACACAGTTAAGGATCAGCATCTTATTCTGAAACACCCTGTATAATAAGATAATAAAAAGTTGCTAGTGTATGGGCCCCCAATTTTTGGTGCCCTAGGGCCCCCAGGTATGTAAATACTGCACTGAACATTATAAGTGGTGTTTTAAAATTTTGATTTTGATTCATTCATGTTTGCTGGAATAGTGCTTATAATGACTTAACAACTACCTATGTTATGTCTACCAGTCTACCTAGGATTATAAAATACATTCGAATTGTTTGCTGTTTTAAAAGTAGGTACTTAACACATAATATGGGTTTAAGGCTAATTAAATTATTACAAAATTAACGAATTCAAAAATTCAGAAACCTGAACCTAATATAATGAAAATATATAAGAATTATCATTTTCCATTCGTTATGAAAACATTTGCGGGGGGGGGGGGGGTACTTAGTTTGTGTTACGCCACTGATATTAACATAAATTTATAAAAACCTAGAAATTATTTTTTGTTGGTAATTATCACAAATGAATAAAACAAAATACCCTATTAATTTAAATTAAAATAATCTACTTATATGGATATGTTTCTTAGCAAACTTTAATTGTGTTTTCGAAATTAAAATAAATTAAAAATATACAGGGTGCTACAAACTCGTGTGGGTACACGCTGGTATAGCCGTTTTTTATGATCTGCAAGATAGCGTTTATTAATAATAATAATAAGTATATTTAAAATTTAATATTATAATAAATATGTTTATGCTGTCTTCTATAAACTTATTCTTCAATTCCCTGAAGCTGAGCTTGTTATGGGCAAATCTTATTTTTTGTTTTAGCATGTAAAATCATAAATCATAAATATGCATTAAAAATCAAGTTTTAAATTAAAAATGTTAATTTATAGTATAAACGCAGTTTTTTTTTGAAGAAATATATTACCTATAATAAAATTATTAATTTATAATTTTTAAGTAAAAAATATTACTTACTATAAATGATTCAGAACAATATTAATTAATTAATTAAAGCATTTCTAAAAATATTTTCAAATTGTCTGTTTTTAATATCCTTGTTTTTATTTCGTCTTTAAAAGTTTTAAAGAAATCAATTTTTTTAATTTTTGTTGGTAAATAATCGTTTACCTAAATAAAACCATAAATATTTGAAATTTTTTTGTCCTATGGACTTATTGATTTTAGGTTTTATGGTTATTTCAATTTTATGACGTCTATTATGATTATGATTATTAAATTGTATAAGGTTTTTATTTTTAAATATATATTATATTAGGATGTTATAAATGTAAAGTTGTCTTATGTTCAACTTTTTTGTTTCTGAATAGAATTCTTTTGAATGATAAAGATAATCTTTATTGAATATAATTTTTAGAAACCTTTTTTGTAATATTTATAATTTTTTAACAAAAGTTCTATTTATTCCTCCCCAACCTAAATTTCCGTATTTAAATGACTTTTAACTAACGCGTAATATAATAATTTCCATGTCTTACATTTAAAAATTTTTAATGTTTTTAAAAATCGGTAGTAAATTTCTTAATTTTTTAATTAAGTATTCTAAGTGAAAATTCCAATTTAATTTACTGTCAAAAATAATTCCTAAATATTTTGTTTTATTAACTTTAAAAATTTGAACGTCTTCATTTATTTGAATACTATTCATATTTCGTGGTAGGTTATTTAGGTTTAAAGTAGAAGGAATATAATTTGTTTTATTAAAATTAATTGTTAACAAATTTTTATCAAACCAATTTTTTATAATTTTAAAATCTTTTTTAATTTTATTATTTAAGTCTCCCAATTTGTATTGGTATAAAAAATAGTAGTATCATCTGCAAAACTATGAATTTGTTCATCGCAATTTTTACTAAATAAGTCGTTAATATAAATATTAAAAAATAATGGTCCTAAAATTGTTCCTTGAGGATCACCATACTTAAATACTTTTGGATAGCTTTTTTCTTTATCTATTTGAACATAAGTTGGTCTATTTTTCAGATAATTTTTAATTAATTCTAATTAATATTAATTTCAAACAGCGACGTTTCGTGCTTAATTAAGTAATTAATAATATTAAATCCTCAAAATAGTAAAATTGCTAGGGCCGTACTATTAAAGAGGGTTTCTTTTTGAAATACTGAAGAACGAAAAATCATTATATAAGCCTCAAAATACTCACACGAATTTGTAATGGGTAGCACCCTGCAGAGATACGCAATAAAAAAATTGGAAAACCGCCTTTTTTTCAAAGACTACGACCCAAAAACGCAAAAAAACTTTATCCTGAAGTGTCAAATTAGCAAATTACAATCATGTTTTCTCTATTAGCTTCCTTTCGGCGGATTTAGTTTAACTAACAGCCATGTGTACAATAAATTTTCTTTCCTCATAACGAGATCATATGATAAATTGTTTAATCCATCCTTGTCAAACATTTTTTGGCCTTTTCTTAAGAGATCATACCTAAAAGAATGCAAATAATACAAATTATTGTTATTTAAACTTTTTAAAAGCAGCATTCAAATTATGTTCCATTTTACCCTTTACAACCCAACTTTCATTCCTAAAGTTGTAGTACTATAAATTCTTGGGAAGGTCACGTAGTAAAAATCCCATTCATAATTATTTGACCTATATAGCATCTCTTTCTACTAACATGCTTTGAAACAAGACAAAACACCGATACCGCCATGAAACTTCATTGATTATTGGACTCGGCCATCTTGGACGCCTATTGTCTTTGTCTTTTTTAAAGAAGGTAAACAAAGATAGTCTAATACTATTTATGAATGAAAAGGTTAGAACAGGAGTCGTTTGGTGGCGCTATCGGGAACTTTGACGTTTGCATCGCACCCCTTTTCTTTTCTGTGGTTTGCATTTGCAAAAATGGCTACCTGTTGGAGTAATTTGAAGTGTTTTATATAATTTTCAGTGATTTTTAGTGCTTTAAGTGATTATTAAGGGCAGTAAGTCTTAACAATTTAACGGCGATATATGATATAATGCTTTATTGCTAATTACATAGACAGGACCATCGCTAATTTGGGCAAAATCAACGCTACAAGGTAAATTTTTGTGTAGTCACTTTCATCAGTTAATTTTAAACACTTGTTTTAAAAAGTGTCCTTGCAATGGATGATGAGCGACCTCCTGTGAATACCAGAGTACGATTGGTATCTAAGGTTAGTACAAAGTTATTAATGGCAGCGATTTATTTAAAGACAAATTGGGCCCCGTTTTTACGTTCCCGCAAAAACCATTTACAGACCAAACATTGTTAACGTTTTTTTGTTCAAATTTAAGAGCATGATGTAATACGTATCGTTTTTTTGCAGGAAACAGTCTTAAATTAAAAATCTATTACCTAGGTACGTGACAAATAACGATAACTTAACCTTTTGCTATAATAGTTATTCAGTGGTACCAAATTTATACTTGATTTGGTTACTACTTGATCGAATATTTTTGAAATATTTTCATAACGCGTTCGTAGATAAAGAGCACTAAAGTTGTATTTGATTGCATTATTTTCTGCCATTTTTGTAAGGTACCAGCTTGAAGTTCTATTTTGATTTAACATTTTCGTAATGTAGAGGGGATGACTAAACCGTTCTTATATATATCTACTACTACTAACGGTAAAGAAACTTTGAGATCTTTAGTTTCCACTTTTCTATAATTCAGATGCTAATTTAATGTAAACTTGTGGCCTATTATGGCCTATTATGGCCCATTTTCCTTTCCAGGTTTTCAGTTACTGCTATTTTGTTTTTGCATGCAAGATTACAAAAATGTACGTATGATCTGAAAATTACTCTAACTAATGTGTGTGTATCAGCCAAATGGAATAAATTCGGTAATAAATACAGAGGGGCGTGTCCGAAAAAACGCTCGGACACGTCGATTGGTATTTCCAGTTGCGCATTTTTTTCAATAAAAACTTTTTATACAGGGTGTGCAGTGGTCAAACCAACTTTCTTATTTTAAACGCAACACAACATTACACGTACATTATTCAGTTTTTGGATTCTTCAGAAAATTTTAAACCTATTTCATGTACAATGTCCTACACCTATCTTCAACTGCTTCGGAAATATTAAGTGTTTTCAGATTTATTGGAAAAATTAACAACACAGTCAAAAACTAATAAGTAATACTATGTTGGTTGATTTAGCGTCCTTAATAATTTAATTCTTTCAGGGTATTAGTGGGGAGGAGGACCCCAATGAAAACACTTTTTACTTTTTACTCATTCCCACGTTGCGGTTTATTCTTTAAACGTTTCTCAAGGGTCTAGAAAATTGTATAAAGTGTAGAAACTTAATGAACTGACATGGCATTATGCATTTTCTTTAATATTTATTCAACTTATTATTACATCAAAAACATGGTTAACCAATTGAAACCCACAAGCAAAACATTCAATAATTGGTTAACCATGTTTTTGATGTAATAATAATTTGAATAAATATTAAAGAAAATGCATAATGCCATGTCAGTTCATTAAGTTTCTACACCTTATACAATTTTCTGGACACATTATTTTGGAGCAATGCTAAATAATGACTGGCCATTTAAATTGCCATTAATGAAAAAGGAACCTATGATATGATATCCAACTATTCCTGCGCAAACATTAACCTTTTCAGAATATTGCGTATGTTCTTCTCTAATCCAGTGAGGACTTTCCCTAGACCAATAACGACAATTCTGACGATTAGCATGGCCGTGAAGTGTAAAGGTGCACTCATCAGAAAACAAAACATGTTCTAATTGGATCACATTGTTATCTAATATGGCCATCATTTGTTCACAAAAATACGTTCTCCTATCAAAATCGTCTTCCATGAGCTCATAAGTAGGTATCGTTTTATAGGGATATACATTTTATTTTCTTGTAATGTTCGAATAATCGATGAATGGCTAACATCGAACATTTGGGGCTGTTTTTCGACTAGAAGTATGTGGGTTTTCCTCAAACTCAAGCATAATATCCAGCTTGGTATCATCCCTTATTGCAGTGCCAGCTACTTTTTTTTATCTGCTTTACATGTCCAAGCTGGCGAAACTGCTTTTCTATTTTACTAATTTTTCCTCGAGTTATAGGCGACAAATTTGGAAATTTTTCATGAAATAAGGGAGCAACTTTCATTTATGTCCGTGTTTTATTTCCATAACCAATCATCTGTAGAATTGTTATTTTGTGCATTTCTGTTAAATAAACCATTTTTCTGATATGCAGTTAACGAAATTCAAACGACTACAACACTGACAACTACTGTCATGCAGAGAGACAACAATTTGCTAAGGTCAAGAGTTTTAAAGAAAAGTAAACAAAACTCTTTATACCTTTTTTTTATTTCATATCAGTAAAAAAACGCTGAAATGCAATAAATCTGAAAACACTTAATACTAATATGTAGGTCCTATTTATTATCGAATTTATTCCATTTAGCTGATACACACTGTATTACATTTTATGAACACCGATCAATGAAAACCAGAGACGGCATACTATTGCCTACACTCTGTACACCAATAAATATTTTTCAGTTTCACTTGCCTATTCGGATTCGGTTTATCCTTCTTGTGCGTCAGCATCGTATATCTCGCAATTGTTATCGGGTATCTAGAGATATAAAGATGGTGATACCTTATTCTGTTGGACATATCGTCGTCTTCACCACCCCAACCGCAAAAAGAATTAGAAAATCCGTTGAGCGTTTTAAAATGTTCAGTACTGATGGCGGAGACACCGCCAAAAATTGCTGGGTAAGGTAACCTAGTGAAATAAAACATTTTAAATTACCAAATATATCTTATTGAAAAGATATCGTTGGTTATTATGATGCATAGCATCGCGTCAAATACTTTAAGAATAACACCGCTAGGTCTAGGTCATCGTTCGACAACTGCAGTTACTTACATAACAGAACGGCAACAATATACCTACGGCATAGAAATTAAACTGCGCTTGTGGTAAAAACCAGCCAAGGCGGTATGGTAGTCATGGAAAAAAACGGTTGCTAAGCAAGGGCGGCGCTTGGTTGACAGATGACGTTTGCGGTGTTATTCTAACAGTATTCGGACTCTACCTACTTATATTTAAACATATCCACGGCAACGCTCATATGCCTTGGTTGTTGGGGGCACGTGTAAAGGTTCCTGTCATCTTCTGGCAAGAGATCGACATCGTGGAATATAAAGCAGTCATACTTTCTTAGTTTTAATGCTTCTACGTAACCTATATTCATTAGCGTTGCTCTACAATAAAAAAATAAATTGAAATGACGTACAGTTGTATTCATAAAAAAAGCGTACACGAATTAGAATGAGAGGAAATCTTAACCATATTTGCGTAAAACCGGCTTATCGCATGTTAAAGGTTATTGAAAATGCAAAGTATTGGCGTTGGGCGTTAGTTTAATAGAATAACAAAAATTATTTTTTTTATTTTATAATATATCTTAACAGTTTTATAAAAATTGCAATAGAAACAAAACATGTTTAACAAGAATAAATAAAATCTAATATTTGGTCATATATTCCGGTATTTCTATTACTTAAGCCAGTCCATTCGGAATTGACTGAATTATATTTGATACAATATTTGGATCAAGCTCTTCCCAGCACGCATGTATTATTTCCCATAAATCTTCTGAATTTTGTGGCCTAAAATTTCACTTATATATATTTTTTACGATTATACCCCAAATATTTTCAATTGTATTAATATCGGGACTAGAAGCAACCCAAGGCAGCACTTTCACATTATGGGTTTGAAACCAGTGGGTTACAGCATTGGCAGTGTGGACTGGACAATAACCTTGTTGAAATATGGAAGTATTATTGGTATATATTTGCTCAGCAGATGGTAACAATATGTTTTCTAAAATGTTAATGTAATTTCCGGCATTAAAACTTCCCTCTATTTGCCAGCAAACACCAGGTCCATGAACACTTATTCAGCCCCATACAATTACAAAGAAACACCCATGTCTAGAAGTGAGGGGGTTAGTATATCGCTTTTCAAACCTGGTATTGTTTGGACGGTACATATACGAATTTGTCCGTTATAAGTCGACTGGAACGTCTTTTCATCAGTAAAAATGACCCTGTTCCAAAATTGAAGATTGCGGTATATATAATTTAAAGCAAATTTAATTATTTAAATAATCCTTGATTATTTATCGCTGTTCTTCCGTAAGAAACATTGTTTTCGCAGCTTGGCGACCTTTTAGTTCAGATTCTTTGACTCTCCTGCTGACGGTAGGTTGGGAGGCAGGAAATTCTGTTTCAATAACAGCATCTCTTGCAATTGCAAAGGGATTATTTCCTAAATATTCCAAAAAACCAGCATCCTGTTCAGGGTTGTAACGATTGGGACAACCTGAACCAATTTTCCTCTATAGGATTCTTCTTGTTCCCAGCGTTGCTTAATTTTGCGCTACAGCACGGATTGACCATCCTTCTTCGATTCTTGATACAATTTCAGCCTTTTCAACTTCAGACAACTGACGAGGCATTTTTATGTTCTTCTGTCAAAGTCAGGCTAGGATAACTTAAATGGTGAAGGTCGTCCCCTGTTCGTTTAATTTATCCCCCGGTCGCTAGTGGCGCTATTGTAGGAATTTTGTTTTATAAGGTTGTTCATCTCCTAACGTTGGTAGGAACAGAATATTCATTTAGAATTAGCATGGCCAACATTCTGTACCTCTCTCTCTCTCTGTACCTGCATAATATGTGCGAGAAAGATAAAAATATGGCTTGTTGTGACAGATCCTGAAGTCTTACCTGGACTGGTGAAAGATTGTCATTGTCATTTTATGATTAATTTGTCAAATATATAAAAAATAAAGTTATTATTAAATAATTATTCATATATAATTTATAAACTTAACATGGCGCAGTCGGTAGTTTGAGAATCGTAAATAGGTATATATTTAATATGTCGCGACCAAAGAAGTCGGGAAGAAAAACCAAGGCAATTAACAAAAGCGTGGAGCCTCCTAAAGACTTCATTAATGTCGCCCAACGATTGGAAAGTACAGCGAAAGCTATTAAAGATATAGAAAGAAACTTTACTTCACAACTTAATGAACTACAAGGTACAATAACTAGTTTATTAAATAAAAACTTTGAAAATAACAGGGAATTGTTAGAAAAATCTACAGAAAATAATAATATAATAATGTAAGCTGTTTTTTTATGTAAACCATATTTATGTAAATATCTAATATTAATAAATCTTGTCGCCATATCATTGTTATAATTTCCTTTCGTTCTCCCAAATTATTTTAACTTGAATCAGATGTTTCGCGCTTCAAACTTTTCCGTTAAGTTAGAAGCGCGAAAATTTGAATTCGAAGTAATAATAAAATTAAAATTTGTATGCTTGGCGCCTACCCCCACCGCGACTATATTTAGTTTCTCCCCCGGTCGCATGTGGCGCTATCAGGGAACCAATTTAGTATGTTAAGTTGCCTATCTATCCTTGAGAGCGCGCAACTCGCTTGTCTATGGTTACCACCATGCAGTTTCAAAATTAATTACACCGACGCCAATTCTTTGCATTTTTGATAATCTGTGACGTGTGATAGCCTCCAACAAACAATCATTTAGACAAGCCGGTTTTACGCAAATATGCCAAAACTTACCTCTCATTCTAATTCTTGTATGCTTTTTTTATTAATACAACTGTACAACACCACAAGTAATATATTTTTCGATAAAGAAAATGTTTACCTATTAAAAGCACTATCGCCATCTTGTTCGACAACAAAAATGGTATAATCCAATTCTTGCTTCCTTAAAAATGGATGCATATGTTGTAAAAACAGTAGTAAATGTTCGCCCCGACACCGAAACGGTATGACGATGGCTACTTTTTTTTCTGTCTTACAATTGAGCGGTGCCCAATGGCCTCCAGGTCGCAACCATGAAAAGCCTCTTTCCAAAGAGTCAATGGATGGGACTGGATATTTGACAATTTGAACCCTACCATCTGCAAATAATATTAATTTAATATTAGACAAAAAGCTACTTTATATAAGGTTAGTTCGACATCGACAGCCAGTAATAAGACTGAATGCGTTCATAAAATTTGGCATATTCAGTACGTTTCAGAATTGCATTGTTCACCCGGTAAAAAATATTGAACCCACTTACATAATTGCTGTGATATATCGGGGCACATTGGCAATGCTGTACCCCGTTGAGCATCGTCTAAGTTTACTGATTCATTATTAAAATCTTCCCAACTTACTTCCGTCGTGACCCCGAGCAAATTTGAAACTTTACTGTATGTCGCAGACACATTTCCAAGCAAAAACGGCGGTACGGTAACTAGGTAATCCAAATTCGATAAATTCACTGAATAGTTCCTAGTTTTTAGTTTTGGCGTTGTTTGATGCTTATGCACAATTGATGCGGAAATGTTCGTGGCGTTTTGAATGTGATTTTTGAACATTAACGTTTTAAGGAGAGGTCCGTAGTTAATGGAAGACTTGTCAACGTATGCGGGAGAGCTAAAACACACAAAATTATGTAGATGTAGATACAGATAAGTACGAATAATTTAAAGTCAGATCCGGTCTTATCGTGCGGGTCTTACGATTTAACAACGACATACTTTCAATTTTTCTTTTCTTTTATTACGTTTTATCATACTATCCAAATAAAATCCGTAAGACAAATATGAAAGACTAATGCAATTTTGACATTAAAGAAAAGGATAATGTATTTAATTTTCAGCGATTCACAAAAGTTTGTAGCTACCTGCCGCCTTCGTCTTGATTTAAAGATGTCAGTTTTGTGACTATGGCAATTAATTTAATGTGACAATATGAACGATAAAAAGCTATTTTCTGTTTTTTTTTGCATCGCCAGGCAAAAAAAATGGAGCTTAAATTGTTAAACTATTTCGAGAATGAAAGAAAAAGTGAAAATTGGAAAAACAAATATGCAGGAAACCGTAGCAAAAACACTGGGAAATGCAGTGCATGAAAGAAAGCATAATATAATACCGAAGAATACTAAAAAATGTAAACGAAGAAAGTCAAAGACTGAAGATTTGAGCAAAAATATTACAATGGGAGTTCGGAACGAGATTTATTTTTTCAGAATATCTAAGTGATGATAACAGTTTTTGGTCTATTATTATAAACGGGTTTCTTTGTTTACATTTTTTAGTATTCTTCGATATTATATTATGCTTCCTTTCATGGGCAATGTTCTGTAAAATCACAATCCTTAAATTGATTACCAGTGCTTTTGCTACTGTTTTCTACTTATTGGTTGGCAAATTACCATTTTTTCTTTTTATTTCTTGAAATAGTTAATCGGATTAAACTCCATTGTATTTTTATGAAATAAATTACACTGTTTATTATTGTCGTTGTTAATAAATAGATTTAGTAGATATACTATTTACAGGGATGGCGAACCAATCGCTCGCGTGCTATTGATGGCACGCGACATAAAATTTCGGGCACGCCACCGATTACAAAGTTTACTATGAATTATTATATTACGAATTTGACGGCACGTCTATGGCCTCATTAAACATTTCTTTAGAAAAAAATGGCACGGTAATACATAAAGGTTCGCTACCCTTGTACTATTATGTAAGTACATAATTTTTTCAAAAATAATACCTAATGTTATATGTGGCTATCTTCACGACACTTAAAATAATAAAAATGATTCTTTTCTTCGGGTATATTGATTCCTACATAATCTCACAACATTTTCATAAGCTCTGGAATTTTCGAATTGAATTATATGATCGGTGGCCTTTGGACCCGCATGATAAGACCGGATTTGACTATACTTACGTTTTGATATTTCAATCAAATACATTTTTAAGCGAAAAAATGTGTACCTATGGTATAATAAAATATTTTTATACATCAGTACTGGCAAGCTTCAGCTTACACGGCGGCTTTAAATGTAAAGAAATGCAAACAAAAAAACTCACTGTGCACTCAACTGCACAATAAAACTAACTGAGTAAGGGTTGTTTATGCCGGTAATACTGATTGATTTGTTGTCCTTGTTGCGGTTATCTAAACATATTATTTACTCTCTCCTACTCACATATTGGAGTTTGCCAGTATTGTATGTTACTCCTACTCTCTTACCTCGTGGAATTAAAAATTGCATTCCGCGTCTCAGATACAGTGTTGAAAAAGTATTCCAAAGCCACAAAAACCAGGATCAGAATAAACAGCCCCTTATAGGGCGTGCTGTGCGTAAAGCAAGGGGACATAGCCCCTCAGGTCCTGTAAAGTACGATCATTTTTTCTTACTTTGGATGCCTAATTGTAACATTTTTTTTTTTGATCCTGAAAAATTAAAAATAGGCTTGAGCTGCATGTACAGGGTGTCCGGAAATGATAAGCAAAAAATTTAGGGGGCAATTCTAGATCGAAAATAAATCCTATCTCTTCCTATAACATTTTTTCTAAAATAGGAGTTACAGGGTGTTAAAAGTTAAATTTTATTTGCAGTTTTAAAATAAATAAATTACTAGAACAATAAATTAAACATTGAAATGAAAGATTCAAAGTGACGTCCTTTATCAGCTTTATCTTCAATGCATACATTAATTCTTCTTGCTATGCTATGTATAAGGTTAAAAATAAATTAAAATAATTTTGTGTTCATCACATGCAAGCAATGTTATTTTAGCTTTTTTCTCGAAAACTGTTAGATTTATCGAAAAGAAAAGTAGTATACCTTTTTTATGTCAAAAGGTTAGGAGAATAAAAATATTCAGTCAAAATGCGCATACAGTGTAGGACCAAAAAGTTGGAACCATTTAAATTAAAGTATGGGCTCCTATGTGGCGCCCTCTACAAAATGCGAAAAACGGTGGGCAAATTTGTATTCCTCATCCCGAAAAATACTTCAGTTCTATAATGCCGATAGTTAAAACCATTCCAGCGAACGAACCAAATTATCCCATAATATGGTTGTAAGAATGAATATACAACAAGTATTATAGTAGAAACGGCAATCAGGAGTATCTGTATTTTATTAGTATTGCATAATTATTTATATCACATTTTACACAGCCTTTTTAAAATAGTTCTAAAAGATGTATATATAAACTGTATAGTATTTGTCAATACTCTTATACAACAGTTATAAAATAGTTTTATACACATTGAATAAGAAGTTGTGTAGCTTATTTTAAAATAATTTATTAAAATTAGTATAATATTAAGACAATACAACTGTTACAGAACTACTTTAAAACTATTTTATAGACGTTTATAATCTTAGAAATTGTCACTATTATAAAATTCTTATAACATTAAAATGTATCTTATTAGAATAAAATGTTTACTAACACCGCGTTATACAACTTAACCTCATTTTCGTTTATAGAACAAAAATGACGATAAACAAGTTTAAATTAAATCAAAACATGCTTTATTGTTGAAGAACATACAATTTCATTGACAAAGTGTATATAATAAAATAATATATTCTAGATCCTACCTAAAAATAGAGGTGAAAACAGAGAAGGGGACAAGCACGTCCTTAAAATTCACAAGTAGTTAAGTCAACAAACTATAAAATAAAATAAATCCTCTTATTTAATTACTTTGGACATGGTTGGCTCATAATGGTCCCAAAATTTAAGAACGGGTTTCGACTTTTGTCTAGTATTATAATACACCTAGGTACCTACCTAATCAAGAGTTAACAATCTTTCAAAAACGGTATAGATGGCGTTCATGTAAGGCTTCTTTAGCGCCTGCATAGGCAACATTACACCACTAAAGTCTCCTATAATGACCCAAAAAGAACCAAACGACTTTTTAGCGTATTATTAGACAACATTATTCAACCAAAGCGTCGTATAATGATGAAAAGAGAACAAAAACATTGTATTAAAAATCCGCCATATTTTTCACTTCCTTTCGCTAATTCGACTGACGCCATTATGCAAATGTTATTTTCTTAAACAAAAAATACACGAATTTTTTTAGACAAAGACATAATTATTCTATCATTTACTTATTAAATCTGGTATAAAATATACTGCAGATTAAATTTTACTTTTTTTTTGTTAAATATTTGTTATCGTAATAAACCCAAATTTACGCCAAAGAGAAGGCGCTTGCATTTTTTACTGTAAAAGTATATATATTTTGTCAGAAAAAGTTGCCAGGCACATAAAATTCGTCATTTAATGCCGTTTGTCAAAGATTCTATCATTACAAAATATTTTTTATTAGAAATATTCCATCGCCATTTTAACTTATAAATGTTATCCATATTATTTTGCAAGACCTGGGCTATACAGCAATTTTGCGATATTTTGGTTTAGTTCTTCAACATTATAAAATTAAATTGTTGTTTAAAATAAATGCAATTTATAAGGCAGCCCAAGTGGATATCTATATAACAGTTTTATTAGTGTTATTTAAATATACCTATATGAATTGTATAATGACTGTATAGCCTTACAATACAGGCACTATAGAATTAAAATATTTTATAAAAATGGGCCTTTTTTGGTTGTAAAGCTATCGTATTGCGGTTTAAAAACCCCTTTAAAAATAATTTGGTTTTATCAACTTTCCTTGTGTAGTGGTTTATACAATCATTATAAATATAATTTTGCTAGTTGATTCTGAGGCGTAATTCACCGTTATGTGTTGTGATGTTGTTAAATCCAGTTTGATTCCTGTTAAATGAGTTTCCAAACACGAACTAATAACCCTTTTCCTGGAATAGCCGTTTCACGGTGTAAAGTTCAAGGATTTCACGTTGCATAATGGTGCGTATTGTAAGCATTAAACTTTTTATTCCGCTTTTCATTATCACATTATTAATCAAGAAAGGGGCTACTGTTCCCTTCGATTTCCACTCAGGCATTGGCGCATCGAGGGGGTGGGGTTGGGTGATAGAACGCTTCCCAACGCCTAGTGAAAAAACTTTAAGCCTACGACACTGAAAATTTAAAAAATTGTGTTTCTTAAATGTAACTTCTATACAGCGTGTATCAGCCAAACAAGGGCGGATCCAGGGGGGGGGTCATGGGGGTCATGACCCCCCCCCTGGGCGGTTTACATTTCAACATACGTAAAAACTATTGTGGAGTCAAAAAGAGTGAGTTCATAACCCAGTGCACATTTTTTCTACAAATTGAAAACACTGTTATTTTACGGCGTCGTGCAAAAAGGAACTCGTTACCTACTCATTTTCATTGTAAAAGGAACTTCATTAATAAGTTTATAATTTAGGATTATCTCTAAAAAATGTACTAATAAAATCTCTAGTTTTGTAAATTTCAGGAGTTGGTTCTCTAAACCCATGTTCTTTTTTCATTAAAAACTCGGCGACTGCCGGTCTTGGATCAAAATGGGCTGTTCCAACTTCATTTAATGACACTATATAAGAGGCGATCATTCATTGTATCTTCATTTAATGAAATCCTTTCTGGCGTTTTTAATTTGTTGTAATGGGAAATAATCCTCTCAGTATAGTCATTGACTGAGGACTTATTAGCAATAACGAGACTAAAAGCCTTTTTAATCCTTAGTGCAAACTATAAGTTTTCTTAATTTATTGGCAAGTCTGGTGCGTTCGTCGGGAGTATTAATGTCTGAAATTTCTTGAATTAAAGGCCAGCAATCACACACGGATGTCGCACAATTGGACACTTTCTCTGGACCGAAGAGATTCTCAACTAATGGTCGGCCTGCGGATATCATTTCAGCTTCGGCACAAATAAGGTTTATCATATTTTTAATTGTTTCATCTTCTTCCTCTAAAAACCTCTAAAAATTTTCGCCTACGGCGCTGTTTGACCCCCCCCCCCCAGAATTAATTTCTGGATCCGCCCTTGCAGCCAAATGGAGTAAATTCGATAATAAATACATGGGGTGGTGTACAAAAAAACGACGCTCGGACACGTCGATTGGTAATTCTAGTTGCGCATCTTTTTCAATAAAAACTTTTTATACAGGGTGTGTCATGTAACAGTGGCCAATACCAACTTTCTTATTTTAAATGCAACACCCTGTATATTATTCAATTTTTGGATTCATCAGAAAATGTTAGACATATTTCATGTACCCCCTATACCTATCTTCAACTGTTTCGGAAATAATAAGTGTTTTCAGATTTATTGCATTTCAGCGGTTCTTTTTACCGATAGCGGCAATTCTTATTAGCATGACCCAGTGGCGCAGCCAGAATGTTTTATTAGGGGGGGTTTTCAAAAAAAAGAACAGGATTTCAAAATTGTAAAAAGCGTTTTTTTTTTATTTGGTCGTTAATTTTAATACTGTAGGAAAATTTGTATAAATACAAATTCTGTATTTTTTAAATTAATACCTGTTTAAAGGCCGTTTAGACCAGGGTCGATAATTTTTGAATCCAAAAAAATAATAGTAGGATGAAACCCATTGGAAAAGGAAGAGAATATTACAAAAATGAAAGGAAAAATAATTTACGGGCGATCCGAGGTCGGGAAGTGGAAGGGGGTGAGTTTTTAAGGGTAGAAAACGATTTATCTCGATTTTCGGCAAAACTACAAGTCCTATGGAAAAACGTGAAATGGCAAAGTTGTAGGTAATAAAAAGATCTACAACTTTTGTATTTACACTTTTTTTACATAACCTCAAAATTTATGTGAAAAATTCAAATAACCAAGTTTTTGATTTTTTATTTTTATCTTTTACAACAAAAATATGATTTTTAATCAAAGTCAAAATATCTGTTTTTTTAAAAAAGTCGGTGGGCTTTTTGTTCGTTAAAATCTCTACTTTCTGATGGTGTAAAAAAAATATACATTACTATGGTAAATGTTCTCAAAAAATGCAAAGAAACGAAAAAAACTCGAATCCTAATTTTTTTTTTTAATTATTATATACAATTTTGAGCTATTTATTAAAATTTATACTTAAATTACTCGAAAAAGTAACATTCCATGTTACATTGATAAACAAAAAAATTACAAATCCATAAAACATAAAGATCGCAAAAAATATGCGAAAATAGTTGTTCTAAATATAATTAAAGGTAGGATTTAAAGGGAATTTCATCACATTTACCATAGTAATGTATATCTTTTTTATACCATCAGAAAGTAGAGATTTCAACGAACAAAAAGCCCACCGACTTTTTTAAAAAAGCAGATATTTTAACGTGAGCATTTTCGATTGAAAATTAAGGTGCTTTTTCGATATTAAGTCAAAATAAAGTGAAAAAATAAATATTTTAAATCAAAAAAATTACAGTGTGTTTGGGACATAAAAAGGTAACTTTTTATCAAATTTCGTGAAAAAAAAATTTTCTTTTAAAAGATAAAAATAAAAACCAATAACTTGGTTATTTGAATTTTTCACATAAATTTTGAGGTTATATGAAAAAAGTGTAAATAAAAAAGTTGTAGATCTTTTTATTATCTACAACTTTGCCATTTAACGTTTTTCCATAGGACTTGTAGTTTTGCCGGAAATCGAGATAAATCATTTTCTACCCTTAAAAACTCACGCCTTTCCACTTCCCGACCTCGAATCGCCCGTAAATTATTTTTCCTTTCATTTTTGTTATATTCTCTTCCTTTTCCAATGGGTTTCATCCTACTATTATTATTTATTCACATTTTTTCACTTTTTACCATTTTCAAAGGCTTCAGCCCTGGTCTAAACCGTAAAAAACCATCTTAGTCTGGGCGTCTGGGGGGGGGGGTTAACCCTTAAACCCCCCCCCCCTCGCTGCGCCACTGGATGACCGTAAAGTGTAAAGGTGCACTCATCAGAAAACAAAACATGTTCTAATTGGATCACATTGTTAACTAACATGGCAATCATTTGTTCACAAAAATACGTTCTTCTACCAAAATCGTCTTCCATGAGCTCATGAGTATGTATCATTCTATAGGGATACATTTTATTTTCTTGTAATGTTTGAATAATCGATGAATGGCTAACATCAAACATTGGGGCTGTTTCTCGACTAGAAGTATGTGGGTTTTCCTCAAACTCAAGCATAATATCTAATTTGGTATCATCACCTATTGCATTGGCAGCTACTTTTTTATCTGCTTTACATGCCCAAGCTGCCGAAACTGCTTTTCTATTTTACTAATTTTCCAGTTATAGGCGGCCAATTTGGAAATTTTTCATGAAATAAGCGAGCAGCTTGCATTTGTGTCCGTGTTTTATCTCCATAACCAATCATCCGTAGAATTGTTATTTGGTGCATTTCTGTTAAATAAACCATTTTTCTGAGTTGCAGTTAACGAAATTCAAACGACTATAACACTCATGCAGACAGACAACAACTTGCTAAGGTCAGGAGTTTTGAACAAAAGCAAACAAAACTATTTATACCTTTCTGTTATTTTATATCAGTAAAAAGAAAAAATGCTGAAATGCAATAAATCTAAAAACACTTAATATTTCCGAAACAGTTGAAGATATGTATAGGATATTGTACACGAAATATGTCTAGAATTTTCTGAAGAATCCAAAAATTGAATAACATACAGGGTGTTGCATTTAAAATAAGAAAGTTGGTATGGCCACTGTTACATGACACACCCTGTATAAAAATATTTTATTGAAAAAGATGCGCAACTAGAAATACCAATCGACGTGTCCGAGCGTTTTTTCGGACACGCTCCCATGTATTTATTATTGAATTTGTTCCATTTGGCTGATTGCCTGTATAAAAGGTTTTATTTGGGATCTGGGTTTGCGAATGTACTAAGTGAAACCTCTTCCTGAGGAAGATTCGCGGGTCGCTACTGCGATCAAACACGCCCACTTACTTTTTTTTATACCAATTTCCTGATTTTTACAAATTTTCTATACTTTGGCGCTGGTCATATAGGTATAGAAATAGAGCGAGTGAGCTTTCACCAATACCGAATGGAATATATTGGGCGAAAGAGGATTCTTGTAACGGCACGTAAAAATAAAAGTTGAAATATCACGCAATATATTTGTTATAATATAATTTACTTATTTAATTGTCATATATTACAAGTTGTTTACATTGTGATACAAGATTTCTGATATCTTGATTAGAAAAAAACATTTACTTCTATTTAAGTAATTAGGTAGAGGCACGTTAACGCTGAGACCCAAGATCGGCTACTGATTAGCAACACGCAGCTATATCTATATCGGGTGAAGCACTACCAGACTGGCCATGGGAAATCCCATGTAAATTTTGTTTCCCTCAAATACTGGCTCTCCTATTAATTTTACATCAAAATTGTATTAGACTTTTTTCAAGGTCCTTGTTTGATGAACTCGTACACCAAATTTTAGGATTTTCTAGAAAGCCAACTCTTTGTAAAATTAATAAAAGCAGAAAATGAAATATGGAGCAAATTTTAAGCAAACAAATTATCACTTATAATCTCCCTAGCAGCAGAATTATCGGGAATTAATTCTGCTGCGTGGGAGATTCGGTAAGAAAATTTCATAAATTGGAGTTTTTCTTATTGTAATTTTTTTGCTAAAATGCTACAAAAACATATTTCCGGCAGCGTTAGTTAATTGTAAATAATAAAGTTTTAGAAATGAAGTTCATTTTAGCCGTTAGTAACTCATTTTTATTACTAAAATGTGAGAAACATTAAATAACAAATTTGTTATCTGAAATCCAATGTTTGTATAGTTTTAAATTCAAATAAAATTATTTATATGATTATATATTTCCGATGAGTTTAGTTTAATATGACGCACTGTATTTTTACAATAGAAGTTGATTTTACTTGTTAGTAACTAAGGTTTATTACTAAAATGTCAGGAACATTAAAAACATTAATTCGTTTTCAACCATAACATCTGAAATTACCTACATGTCTACGTAGTTTCAAATGAAACTTTAAAAAAACATATTTCCTAAGAGTTAAGTTAAATTTTTTATGTGTCTCTTTTAGCCCCGGTGTTCGGTTTGTAAAGCAAATTGGTTGGTATCAATAAAAATTATAAGTTAGCAGCAAAATGTATTTTGATTTTATATTCTGAGTGACTTTTGCCAATAGATATAAAGCACTTCATTTTTGACAGAAAAATTATCACTTATTAATTTCATTAAGTTAATAGGAACTAACAAAATTATCGCGATAATCTCCCGTTGCTATAAGCAACGTAAACAAAAAGGAGCCTCCTCATTGGTTAAAAATAAATTTATGTAATTTTCATTTTAATTCTATGTTCGTGTCTTGATACAAAATAAAGTAACAATATTAAATAGATACTTACTAAAAATGGTCAAAATTTTAAATCAATTTGTTAGCTATTTAATCGAACCTTAGCTATGTCACTTAGCCCCGATTTCCCCTACTTCCCATACCTTGCGTATGATCTGACTTCATTGAAATTATAAACGGCCTAAACACCATAGGTTTTTAGTATCTGTAATGTAATTGCTATTAATGGTATAAAGAAATGATAATTTGAAATTTTATTTCAAAATGTCTTTATTCCAAACTAACTTTTACAGTTCATTACATTGAAACTGACAACATAATATAGAAAATAATAACCATTAAAAAAAATAACAATAAAAGAAAATGGAAGTTAATAAAATTTAATTCATTAACAAAATCAATTTAAAAAAAATAGTATAAATAATGTAATTTAGTAAATATCTCTTTAATTGTTTTTTAAAACTTGCCAATTTTTTAATTTTTGTGATATTTTTTGGAAGATTGTTATTATTCCTTCATATTTAAAAGCGATTTTTTTCCGAAATTATTTTTTACTGGTATAGTTTGATAATTTATACGTCTGGTGTTATGATCATGTAATGTCTTATTCTCCTGAAGTGTTATGTGTGATTTTTTTTTCTTTTAAAATAATAGAGTGAATTAGAATAGAAATTTTTAATTTATAAATGTTTTGAACGTGTAAATACCCTTTCGGTCTATATAGATTAACAGTTGGTTCTAAATGTGGTAATTTGTGTATACATTTAATAACTTTATTTTGCAATTTTTGTAATGGTTTTAAGTTTGATAAACAAGCAGATCCCCATGCAGAAGCTAAGTATTGTAATTTTGAATTTATTAATGAAAAATATGTATTTGTAAGTATTTCAAAGGAATGAAATATCTAGCTCTGTATGAAACAGATACCAAAGGAGATATCGAGTTAATAATATACTGGATATGGCCTTTCCAATTTAAATTTTTGTCTGAAACTAATCCTAAAAATTTTGTCGTTTTTGAATATTGAATATTTTCATTATTAAATGTTAAGGGGTTAATGATGGAATTTATTTTATTTTTAGTTATAAACATAAAAGAAGATTTTGTAAAATTTAACGTAAGTTTATTTGATTGAAGCCAAGAAAGAAGTATTTTTAAATGATTATTAATATCAAAATACATTTCAGCAAAATAAATAATTGTTGTATCATCTGCAAATAGCTTTATATTGCCCTTTAAGTTTAATTTGGAAACGGAATTAATGTAAATTAGGAATAACTCCACATATTATTTCTTGATCCGAACTTTTTCTTTCCCCAATTTGAACAAATTGTTTACGATAGCTTAAATAACTTCGAAGTAGTTTGTGTGTATTTCCCCTTACCTCTATACTATATAATTTTCTTAATAAAATATCATGGTTTACGGTGTCAAAAGCCTTACACAGATCTAAGGATAAGGATAGTAAACAGCCTTTTTTACTGCTGTCGACATTAACTTGAATATTTGTTATGATACCTCCTACAACTATTTTTGTATCCTTAGATCTGCGAAAACCATACTGGTTAGCAAAAAGTAAATTTTGGCTTTCTAGAAAGTCGCATAATTTATTATTTATTATTTTAAAATAAATATCTCATTGCCTCTTATCGTTTTCGAGATCCCTACCTACGCACACGAATAACTTACAACTGGAAAAACGTTTTCAAGAACTTAAACTGAAGAAACACTAACTTAACAGAACTACTGTGAACACAATCACACAATGCTCAACATTGAATGCTGCCAACTTCGAATTTGCTTAAATACAATAATGTGTTGTTCTCAAATCATGTATTTACATGTGATGATGTTGGACAATATCGTCTCGCCTTATTTATTTGGCTATTGCATTTTTCCCGGGTGAACGCGCCTATATTATTTTGTGAAATTTAGATTTTTTAAATTAAAAAATATTTTTAATAGGCCTTGGATCTAGTATTAAAAAATGAATTTTTGTTGAACAACGCGTGCTGTGACCTAACCAAGGCGGCGACGGTCGCTTTACCGCCCGGCCCCCAGTCCGTCTCTGTCAATATTTACATTTACATTATACACAACCAAGTGCAGTGCATGTATGTATTTGAACCTTGTTTCCTTATCTAAGATTTGAATTCATGCAGCTGTGTTTATAGGATAGGGGCGGGTTCAGTGGCGTAGCGACAAAATATGGGCCCCCCGCGAAAATTGTGTTAGGGCCCCCTCGCCTATATTAGGAATATAATATATAAAGTTTGTGTTACCAAAAAAATTAGGGAGTACTGTTTATTATTTAAACTACTAACCTAATATAAAATTTAACTTAAATTCCTATAAAAACACTCGGGAAAATACAATACACGATATGTAAAGAACGTTACAATACATATAACTATTGAACAAGGAACAAGAACAAAATAAAAAATATTCTTTAAAACTAAAACGGACAAAAACTAAAATATTCTTTAGGTAGCTAAGGTAGCGATACTAAATACTTGAAAGCAACAGTGAGATAAAAACAAAAATATTTTAAATTAAGCGAGAAAATCTTGAATATTTCAATAGTTATTGCCAGGCAATTGCCTATCCTAATTATTAGGCTGGGCCGAAAAAGTAAAAAATTGGAAATGATATATTTGCCAATATCTGACTATACATCTAAAAGTAATTTGTGGAAAATTTTATTAAAATCCGTAAATGTTTCGCCGCGCCCCTGTGACCTTGAAAATTAGTAAAAAGGCAGATATTTCAACATTTTATATTTTTTAAATCCAAAATTATAATTTTTTTTGTGACTTCTTGTGGATGTGGGAATGTGTATAGAAATAATTTTTCCAATAAAATATTTCTTTGTTGGATAGAAATTACAAATTTGTCTCTGAAAACGTTAAATTACGTTTAAATGAAGATTTTGAGGACAAATTTGTAATTTCCATCCAACAGAAAAATATTTTATTGGAAAAATTATTTTTATACACATTCCCACATCCACAAGAAGTCACAAAAAAATTATAATTTTGGATTTAAAAAATATTAAATATTAAAAAATCGGCCTTTTTATTAATTTTCAAGGTCACAGGGGCGCGGCGAAACATTTACGGATTTTAATAAAATTTTCCACAAATTACTTTTAGATGTATAGTCAGAAATGTTGGCAAATATACCATTTGCAATTTCCAATTTTTTACTTTTTCGGCCCAGCCTACTAATTATACTGTAAAATTATTTAAGTACAATTATTATAGCCGTTATCTCATTGTTGCTTTAAGGTGGTAAATTAGGTAAATTGTTTTTCTAGCTTTTGCCTCCACAAATTTTTTTATTAAATGAATATTATCCATTTTGGCCGCCTCTTGTGCCTCTATGGACAGTATAGCCAAGTTAGTTAACCTTGTCTGAGAGGAACTATTTCGTAAATAATTTTTAATTAATTTTTAATTTGGAAAAGGATCTTTCAGCTGTAGCAACACTTACTGGAAGAGTTAAAAATAATAATAAGGCTGTTGTTACCTCTGGAAAATTTGATGATAAAGTGTTATTTTCCACAATTAAAAACCCGTTGGGCGTTGGCCTTTTGAGGCCAGGACATCGGCCCCTTCGGGGCCATAGCAATAGGCTCTTTCGGGCCTCGGAGACTTTGGGCCCCCCAGCAACTGCGGGGGTTCGCGGTGTAGCGCTACGCCACTGCGCGGGTTCTGAATGTAGTAGCAAAATGGCAAAATGTAATGATGAAATAAGCTTCAAAGTGGGGAAGATTTAATGGCTTGACTTATAATGTTTCACAGACATTTTTAAAATAGAAAGTTAACGGGATTGGCAAATATGTGATACTTACTATATTTTCTTCCTAGGAGGGATGGGGGCCCTTTGTCTCCCTTATGGTATGGCACTGGAGTTACTATTTTTCGTGGATAATAATCAGACCTCTGCTGAAGCCGAAAACTGATCGTAAATATGGATATAAAAATAGAGTGACGACAATAATTAAAGTACCTATATGAACAAAACTTGATTTCTGTCGCAACCCCGATACTGCGAATCTTATGACCTTAAAGGTCATCTAAATAAGATTTAAAAATTAAAACATTATATACAGGGTGTCCGGGAAAATGTGGGAAATCTCCCGGATATGAAAAAAATACGTGAAAAGAATACTACAAGTTCATATAAATTTCTTTCATATCGGCCTCCTCTTCGGAGATATGGGCTCCCAAAGAGCTCCCATGGAATTAAGTTTTTGACACATATTTATTAAACCAACAGGTACCTATATTTCAATTTTTTTATATGATGTATACCAGGTAAGACCCTTCAAATTACTATCCCAGAAAGTGTTGCGAATTACTCACAGTTGCAGGAACGGACTAGCTGTGACAATAATGTGCCCATTTTTTTTTTACGCTCTGTATGATGAAAACTTTGGACAACGTTTTTTACATACCTTTAGCTATTGACTAAAAATTAAGTACTTTTCATTCATGTCGCTAATCCTAACCGTTTTTGGAAAAACGTTATTTTATTTACATCATGTATTTAGCGTATTTCGATAAAAGATACATCTTTGTTCCTATCAATAGTATGTATAAAAGGATGTCCAAAGTTTTTATCATACAGGGCGTAAAAAAAATAGGCTCATTAGTGTCACAGCTAGTCCGTCCCTGCAGCTGTGAGTAATTCGCAACACTTTCTGGGATAGTAATTTGAAGGGTCTTACCTGGTATACATCATATGAAAAAAAATTGAAATATACCTGTTGCTTTAATAATTATGTGTCAAAAACTTAATTCCATGGGAGCTCTTTGGGAGCCCATATCTCCGAAGAGGAGGCCGAAACAAAAGAAGTTTATATGAACTTGTAGTATTATTTTCACGTATTTTTTTCATATCCGGGAGATTTCCCACATTCTCCCGGACACGGTATACTGAATTTTTATTTTTTTTTAAATTGAACGGATGCGTAACAAAAATGTGTATTCCTTCTTCTATTTCCTCTAGTCAATCAACACGTTTTATTTCAAATCTTAAGGTCAAATAGTACCCTCCTTACGTGAATATGAATGGGTATCCAAAAAAATACTGCTGTTAACCCTTGCTCTTTGCTGTTAAATCTTTTTGCTTCCGAAAGGGCCAAGAATCACCCGAAAAGGGATAGGCAAGGGATGCATAAATAAAACCCCATTTGAAAAGCAATGGAGTATCCTTTCGTTTTATGTGTGGGTCTGGAAGTATACGAGCGTAAAATCCAATAAAATAAATGGTCGTTTTGAAAAATGCCTATATACTGTGGTCATTTATTGTTATTTTTGAGGTCATGTTCACGTGTTACAAGCAAGCGGGATTCCAGGATTAAAAGGAGAGCTTTTAAATCAATCGATCACCAAATAGTAATTTAATAATTGTCTCGTGGAAACAAAAAAAAATATAGCCAATCAAGGAAAACGTTAACCTAGTTATTAAATGGATATTCTGTAAAAATGTATCTACATAATATATTGATTTAGAGAACTTACTAAACTGTTTAGATGGCTAATAAATAAATTTGGATATGATACATTATTTATTTACTTCATCAAACAATAATTAACGTAATGTAGGTACAGGGTCTTCCAACGAGGACTGAACAGGGGCTCATTTTTGAGCTTCCTTGTATTTAAAGAAAAATCCAAAATAGCCAATCGATGTACCTTTTCCTGCAGAATTCAAAAATGAAACCAAAAATTTATTTGAACCAGAAACAAAAGAGTTACGATATGGATAAGGTGTTATTTAAAAGGAACATAGCTTTTTTTATACGAATTTTGGAACGAGTGATTTTTTTTTTGTCAGTTCTGATTAAAATATTTAATATTGTGACAGCTATTTTTATTAAATTTTAATGTTTTATCCAGTATAATTGAAACATACACTAGGTAATAAAGATGTAATCACCTTTGAATCATTCAAAGTCAAAAAATTTGACAAATTTACTATAATATTGCCGAAATGACTTTGAAGGATTCAAAGGTGATTATACCTTTATTACCTAGTGTATGTTTCAAATAGGTTAAAGTTAAATTATACTGGATAAAACATTAAAATTTAATAAAAATAGCTGTCACAATATTAAATATTTTAATCAGAACGGACAAAAAAAAATCACTCTTTCCAAAAATCGTATAAAAAAAGCTATGTTCCATTTAAAAAACACCTTATCCATATCGTAACTCTTTTGTTTCTGTTTCAAATACATTTTTGGTTTCATTTTTGAATTTTGCAGGAAAAAGTACATCGATTGGCTATTTTGGATTTTTCTTTAAATACAAGGAAGCTCAAAAATGAGCCCCTGTTCAGTCCTCGTTGGTGTACCTATACTTATAATAAAAAACAAATTGGCGAAATTAAAAAAACTTAGCAAAAAAAATATGTTTTATCTATACCTACCTACTACTTTTCAAGGATGTCTTTAACGTAGACTCCCTCCACTAACAAGGGATTTTTCGATAATGAACCCTAAGGGGTTAAAAACGGGGGTTGACATTTTTATAGGAATTTCTGTTCAGACACTAAAACTGGTGGAGGTCTGAAAATTGGTATATAAGTTCCTGTTAAAAATTGCAACCCTGTCGACGATGCGGAACTTGAAGAAGCCGACTAGCATCCCAAAGTAAAATAGGGAAGTGGGGCACGGCGGGGATAGGTCCAGGCCGAAAACAAGAACACATGTGGGAGAGATATAGAGTAGCAGTAGCAGGTACCGCGACAAAGGTCTAACGCTAAAAATGGACTTTTATTTACTCCATTGTTTTGCCGGATATTTTAGTATATTTAGTTTTAATTATTCATGTATACAGCGTGTCCCCGGATGGAGTTGACAAGAGGAAAAATATCTTTATTATTGATTTTACGTCGAAAAGTTATTCTTTATAAAAAATTCTGCTTGTTGCTGCAGTTGTTTATAATCCAAAATAAGGCCTAAATACAAAATTTGAATGAATTATAATTTTTGTTTTTTATTTTTTACAATAGAATTTATGAACATTCAAAATGAAAACCTGAGAGTGCTGACCTATTTATTTATTTTATTTCTAATTTGGAGAAATGTGTGCATGTTGGAGGAGGATATGTAGAATAATAACTTTTTTCACAATTGTACATTTTAAATGTTCATAAATTCTATTGTAAAAAATAAAAACAAAAATTAGAATTCAGATTTCAAATTTTGTATTTAGGCTTTATTCTGGATTATAAATAACTTTGTTCCATAAACATTTTGTGTAAAATAATAAATAATGGTAGGTACTTCTCTCTTAAAGCATTTTCATGTTTTCTTAATTTATCAACGCCCTTGTACAGGGTTATCCAACCAAGACTAGACAAGGCGATTTTTTGACTTTTCCTGTACTTTTATAAAAAAAACTGAAATAGCCATCTTAAGTCATTTTCTCCCGCGAATTCGAATATCTTTAGCAAAAAACAATTGAACATCAAACAAAAGTACTAGGGGTCACTTTGATATTTTTTTAAATGGAACACCCTGTATATTTTTACATTTTTAAATTCCACATAAAATTATAATTATTTTTTATTAAATGCACTATTAGTCTATACTTCATAGTTTCCGAGATATTGACTCTCGAAAAGTGACATTTTTGAACTTTGACAGCTTATAACTTTCTAACAGTACGTCTTAGAGCAAAACGGCTTACATATCCCTATCTTCAATTTTTATTATCTTCCCAAAAAAATCAACTTCCGGTTAAACCGGATGTAACTCGAAAGAAGGAAATATAGTTGTTCCGGTTTAACTGGAAGTTGATTTTTTTGGGAAGATAATAAAAATTGAAGATAGGGACATGTAAGCCGTTTTGCTCTAAGACGTACTGTTAAAAAGTTAGAAGCTGTCAAAGTTCAAAAATGTCACTTTTCGAGAGTCAATATCTCGGAAACTATGAAGTATGGACTAATAGTGCATTTAATAAAAAATAATTATAATTTTATGTGGAATTTAAAAATGTAAAAATATACAGGGTGTTCCATTTAAAAAAATATCAAAGTGACCCCTAGTACTTTTGTTTAATGTTCAATTGTTTTTTGCTGAAGATATTCGAATTCGCGGGAGAAAATGACTTAAGATGACTATTTCAGTTTTTTTATAAAAGTACAGGAAAAGTCAAAAAATTGCCTTGTCTAGTCTTGGTTGGATAACCCTGTACATCTTATCTAAAATTTTATATGGTAAATTCATTTTCTTGACAAGCAAAATTTTTTATAAAGAATAACTTTTCGTCGTAAAATCAATAATAAAGACCTTTTTTCCTCTTGTCAACTCCATCCGGGAACACACTGTATATTCTTCAGCTAGTAAAACGAGTTGTTACGAATCGGGTGTTTCACTTTAACGACTTTAACGCAGATATTTTTGACAGTTCCATTAATAAAATTATATTATACGTATTTCGGCATTTTCACTTAGGGGTTGAAAAAAGGGATGCCTATTTTGAGGGGGTACCAATACCTGTCTATAATTTTAAGTTATCTTGCTGAAAATTGGTACTGCTTACTCTGTTAAAACATAGGCGAGTACGTTTTTTGATGTTTTGGAAAAAAAATTGCCTTAAGGGGTAGAAATGGAGGGGGTAAGCTTCTATAGCAACAGCTAGGGAACAAGATATAAGTTAGTAAAGGATTTTAGACAAATTCCTCGCTTGGGTTTGTTCGGTATTATTTTTATGAACAAAGCAGAAAGATAAATGATATTTTTATTAAAAGAGAAAGAAATGTAAAAAAGCTTTTTTAAATAATATGGGCACCTCCTAAAAAAAGTTCTATTGGGTAGTATGTATGGATGGTACTGCTGCTTTATTTCAATAGCGAATTTATACCAATTGAATTGCACTAGTAACATAAATTAAAGTGATGATAATAATTTAAATTGTCAAAATATAAATGTTGTAATTGATGGTGAAAAATTGAAATTAGTAAACAGTTTTAAATATTGATTCAAAATTAAAATTTTTAAATTATTTTGAAAGTATTATATCGAAGATTGCGGGAAAAGTAGGTTATTTAAAAATAATTAGATCTAATTTAAGTTTATTTTCTAAAAAAACTGTATTTAATACTATTATATTACCACATTTTCTTTATTGTTCTTTCATTTTGTTTTGTGCTAGTGAGAAAATATTTGATAAATTACAAATTTTACAAAATAAGGCAATGCGGATTATTTTAAATTGTGACAAATATACAAAAATTAATTTTATGTTGAAAAATTTAGATTGGTTAAATGTCAGAAATTTAATTTTTTATTTAGTATGTATCTTTATACATAAAATTAAAAATAATTTATTGCCTGACAGTTTAAAAAAAATTGTTCTTTTAATTATGACCATCATAATTATAAAACAAGAACTAATCAAAATGTTTATGTGAATAGAGTGTCTAAAACATTAGCTTATAAGTATATTTTTCATAAAGGTTTGATAGAATATAATAATTTGGAAAATTCTATTAAATCTCAAATATCATATCTATAACTTTTTAAAAAACAATTTAAAATTACATTTAATTAAAAAACAAAATGATACGTAATATTTGATACAATTTGCAAAATGTTTAACTTCTTTTCTGTCTGTTTTTGTTAAAAGACGGTTGCGTTTTAAAATTTAAAAATAAGTCTATAAAAATGTGTTAAAAAAAATGTATTAAAAAACATTTAATTGTAGCTTTTTGCTAAATAAATCTTGTTACTACTACTACTAATGAAATTATGGTAAATGTTTTCGTTAAGTGAAAAAATATATATCTATCTAGTTTGTTTGTTTAATAAATTGTAAGTGGTTATAGAGACCAGGGGAGGGCGGGAGGTTGTATGCATGCAAGTGATATGATAGTAATTATAGAAAATTGCATTTTTGTGATATTTGACCGAGAACGACACATATAAATGTGATAAGTGTATGCTTTAATTGCTTTAGTAAAATAAATGATTATTTATATTGAGTCTTTTCCAATAAATAATTTTTGTGATTCGGTTTTTATTCTACTGTAGTGGAGTGGCAAGAGCAGTGCAACAAAAGCGGCAGAGATAAGTTTTTAAAGCATTTTTGATTCCTCGAAGAATTGAAAGTGTATATAGCATCTTCCAACTAAGACAATTTTATTTTAGTCACGGTGTGAAAAAATTATTAAAATTTTTAAAAATTCATTAGAGTCATTGTATAATGCATAGGGACCTCATATTACCTACATATTCATTCTTGAGTTTAGAATAATTTAAAAGTATCGATTCTGTTAAAAATATCAACGTTTGATATTGAAGTAAAGTAGGGCAAATTATATTTACCTATCCTTCCATACTTTTTTAAAATTTATGTTGTTTTAACGTCTAAATATTGATTGCTCCCAACACGACTTCGTTATACAAGACGACAAGGGATAAAGTTGTTGAGAAAGGTTAACAACAATATTTTTTTTGGTATCTACTCCAGACATGTCAACTGTCATCATTCAAACTCAAAACCATGACATTTTTGAAACACCAACAGCACCCCTACCTCTGTATATAATTAGGTAATATTTTTGAAAAAAAGTTTTCATTTCAAATTTTTTTTTTAAATTGTCAAAAAATATTTCTCTTCAAAAACCGATGCATATGGTATCCAGTATCTGATACTTTTATGATTCGCCAATGCAATTATTTTAATATTGACTTAAAAAAAGGTAAATGTATTTTTCTTTAATTACCAAAGCAGAATTTAAAAAAACACCCGGACTTTTCAAAGAAAAACCTGGCCTGCCTGCAGTCCTCGCTGTAAACTCACCTTTTTCCAATTTGATATCAGAAAATTCCAGAAAACGACCCTTTTCTCAAATTACAACCGATTCCTTTTCATCTTCCTAAAATTTCTCACTTATCGCCACTTTTCACGAAAATTCCCGTCTACAAGAAATATCTCGAATGATTTTTCCTGCTGCTGCTCCGCAGCATGGCTGAAAACCTTTTGCAAATTTCATTGGCCGAAATCCTGCCGGGCTGCGAGGTGGTGGAATATGATTCCTGCTGGGGCACGAACAGTCATCAATTTGAGCGTTGACAAGTTGTGGTAAAAATACGATGATATAAGTAAATGGAAAACTGAACTAAATCAATGGAAATTTGTTTGAAATTATTTACGGCCTATTTGATTTGAGGTAAATATTTTATGTAATTGCAGGAACTATACTCTTTTGTCCAGAGCCTGCAAGCTTTTTTGACCATAAGCTTTGTCTAACTTTGACAACGTCCACTGCTAAGTTTACGTATTAATATCTCGGCTTTTGTTTCGTTGACATAAACTTTAGCTTTATTTATATACAGTGTGTGTATAAAGTCTGGAAACGGCTTAATAACATCACAATTTACTGGCCGATTTAAACCAAATTTGGTACAGTTGTGTAAGAGGATCTAACGCACCGAATGACGATATTGGCGTTGTTGCCAGCTTTTTAGTTTGTCTGGAATTCAAACGAATTTTATATTTTTAAATATAACACCCAGTATATTTTTACATTTTTAAATTCCACGTAAAATTATAATTATTTTTTATTAAATGCATTATTAGTCTATACTTCATAGTTTCCGAGATATTGACTCTCGAAAAGTGACATTTTTGAACTTTGACAGCTTATAACTTTCTAACAGTACGTCTTAGAGCAAAACGGCTTATATGTCCCTATCTTCAATTTTTATTATCTTTCCAAAAAAATCAACTTCCAGTTAAACCGGAACAACTATATTTCCTGCTTTCGAGTTACATCCGGTTTAACCGGAAGTTGATTTTTTTGGGAAGATAATAAAAATTGAAGATAACCATTCTCGGAAAAACGTCATTTTATTTACGGAACCCATGTTGAACCCACTTACGAAGTTTTTAACTAAGTAGGGAAAGTTTAAATTTTCATTTTTTGACAAATATGTATCTTTTATCGAAATACGCTAAATACATGATGTAAATAAAATGACGTTTTTCCGAAAACGGTTAGGATTAGCGACATGAATGAAGAGTACTTAATTTTTAGTCAATAGTTAAAGGTATGTAAAAAATGTTGTCCAACGTTTTTATCATAAATGTTAAATTAAAAAAAAATGGGCACATTAGTGTCACAGCTATAGTTCGTCCCTGCAGCTGTGAGTGATTCGCAACACTTTGTTAGTAATTTGAAGGGTCTTACCAGGTATACATCATATGAAAAAAAAATTGAAATATACCTGTTGGTTGAATAATTAAGTGTCTAAAACTTAATTCCATGGGAGTTCTTTGGGAGCCCATATCTCCGAAGAGGAGGCCGATACGAAAGAAGTTTATATGAACTTGTAGTATTCGTTTCACGTGTTTTTTTCATATCCGAGAGATTTCCCACATTTTCCCGGACACCTTGTATATATTATCTACTTACCCCCTCGCTATAGGACGGCAAAACTCCTGATTCCGTTACAGCGGAATAGGCGCGTAGATGGCAACACATCGCGGCTTCTATGGCAGGAAAATTTATGACGGTCATGTCCTAAACGACAATAATCGTGGGATATTGTTCCTGCTGGCCGAAGTGAGCTCAGACTTACGTTTGACAAAGAAATTTTGCATTTTACAAGTTCTGAGCACATGTATAATTGGCGAATGTTTGTATTACATAATTTGTTCGATGAGTGAGGAAATGTAAGACTTTAAATCACAATCTAAGTGGTAGGAATTGCTTAAATGTCTATAGTTGCTGCGATTTCAAGTTTAGATACTCGTAGTTGACTATTGCGATATTAAAAAATAGTCAAATGCTGGAAGTAGTTATAAAATTTAGGGGTTTTTATTGGAAAATGTAGATTTTTTGCAGTTTTTCATTTTTAATTTTATTGTTTGAACACCCTGTATTAATAGTTATCAAAATATTATAAAAAAATCTATTAAATCAGGTCCGTTTTAACAAGCAACCCAACCCAAATTAAATAATTAAGGAAAAATTGATAATTATTTTAAGGCCAACAAATTTCATATTTCACTTATAGGTATGGGACATGATCAGTAGCGTAACAAAAACTGAGTGGGCCCCCCGCAAACGTTTTCAGGGGCCCCCTCTCTATAACCAATGAAAAATGATAATTCTTATTTTTATTAGGTACTATAAGGTTCAGGTTTATGAATTTTTGAATTCTTTAATCGTGTAATAATTTAATTAGGCTTAAACCCACATTATGTGTTAAGTACCTACCTATACTATTGAAACAGCAAACAATTCGAATTTATTTTATAATCCTAGGTAGACTGGTAGACATAACATGGGTAGTTACTAAGTCATTATACGTAATATTCTAGCAAACATGATGCAAAACCAAAATTTTAAAACACCACTTATAATGTTGCTTAACATGTATGGTAGTAAAGGAGGTAGCAGTGATCGAGCCACATAGAATACAAAAGACATAAAACAGACAGATCGTAAAGAGTTTTTTTTTGCAAAATCGTTTAAAATTTCGTGAATATTTAATGTTTTAATAAACTCGTGTTCGATACTGATTAAGGATAAATCCGAAAGGCGTTGTTGTCCCATGGTGTTACGTAAACGGGTTTTTACTATTTTAAGTTTGGAAAAAGATCGTTCCGCTGATGCCACACCAACTGGTAAAGTTAGAAATAACATCACTGCACTAGATACATCTGGAAGATTTGAAGAACACAAGGATTTTTTATTAATAAATGATCTGCAAGTTCATACACTGTTTTTAATTTTGAAATACTATCTACCGTCCCTTTCTGAGGCTTAAAATTTGACTAGAAAAGTCAATGGACAAGTCTTTATGGTATATCGTTTGTAATTTCCGCGCTTTCACGTAACTAAGTTAAATTCTCGGGATATAAAAAAAAATTATGAAATGAAATGAAATACCTATGAAATGCAAAGCTGGCAGCAAATTTTGAAGGGTCCGACAATGTGGGCCTCCCGGCTGGCGTCTATTTTAACGGCTATATTCATGAATAATGTTTTTGTATTCAGGCACAGAATATATAGCTACGCAATGCGTAGCTATATATTCTGTGATTCAGGACTAGAAAATGATGGTAAAAAGACAGAAAATAACTTGAATGTTTATTAACTTACACCACAGAATATATAGCTTTGCGCAGCTATATACTCTGTGCTTTTACACTAACTACTAAATTACAAGATAAGATTAATAATAATATACCTATATAGCCTTTTCTATTATTTACAAAAAAAATCTCTATCCTAAAACAGATAAGACTTAATAAACATAACATTAAATAAAATGACACGTTAGTTTGACGTTAAAACGCATTTAAAAAAAAATATGTTTTTGCTACTATTGGCCTTCTATAGTAAATTTATAACTTAGAAAAAAATTTCGTTTAAAAACGGGAGTTTAAACTAGTATTAGGTTGTTTATTGGTGGCACTTGGACATTTCCTTTTGAAAAATCATCTTCAAATGAAACCTAAAACAGTGATTTAAAAATTAGTGTTTTTAGCGTCCTACCTAACGACTTCTCGTCGTGTCAAACCAGTGGCGCAACCAGAAATTTAGTTCGGGGGGGGCTTTAACTTCTCGCGCTGAAGGCTCTTTTGCGCCGCAAGCGAAAAATTTGTTGGGTGCCACGCCCTTTTTTGGGTAAAATACGTATGATTGACGAGAACGACAGCCCCCTAAAACTTCTGCAATAATACGCCGCTGGCCCTAACTAAATATTTATGAAAAAAAAATTAGAGATTTTATTTTAATTAGTAAAAATCTATTTAAAATGAGTAACGCATATATTAATCATACTTATACTAAAACAAAACAAAAACTTTATACAATAAGTTGTAAGTAATCTCTAATAATACTAATATTAAAGTAAAATTCTTCATTTTGTTTTTGCCTTTTCGTCCAGAATTTCTGCCACGGTAATATCAATATCGTGGTTCTTATAAAGAACTGCCAAACCATTTAATCTGTCCTCTTCCGTGGTGCTACGCAGATATGTCTTTAAATATTTTAAATTTGAAAAGGACCTTTCAGATGTGGCGGTTGTAATAGGCATAGTTAAAAAAAATTTTAAAAGCCTTTTTATATTAGGAATGGCATCACATTCGGAATACACTTTGTCCAAATCTTCCTTCAGTTTTTGTTTTTGCATTTTTTATACCACAGCTCAAGTTTAGCTTTTAAGATCGTTTTAATGGAAAACTCTTCAAGGAACTCATTCTTGTAGAAGCTGTGAAGTTTCAAAAAACATTTAAACTGACTATCAAAATCTTGATTATCATATGGAAAGAGGCATTCAAAATTTTGAAGGGTTTCTCGATGTTTTAAAAACCGATCCTCGAGATTTGCTATGAGGCCATCTAAAAACGGAATAAAAATTGTTATTTTAAAATACTCAGCAGCGGAATCGGTTTTTATAACCAATATTTGTGTTTGTCTTGGCGGTAGTCTAGGTACTCTGATTTCAATATCGTATTCCGAAAGTAGATCTTGATCTTCCTTAAACATAAATTATCATCTGCCAGGCCTCTTATTTCTTTAACTTGATCTGTTACGTCATTAGCTAACTGTAATGCTTAAAAAAGGTTTAAATCGACTGTTTGTAGACTCTTGCGGCATATATTCTTTCTGTACACATTAGTGCGATCACAAATTTGGGACTTATATAATGCTGGGCAGTAATCCAGATGCCTCAGTGAAAGTATTTCGGTCGGTCCATTCAGTCAGACGTAGTATAATTTCACTATTGATAACATGATTGATGTAAATTATGTGGCTGAATATAAAATATTAGTAAAAGGCGTGACATGAAAAATTGGTTTGCAATTAAACGAATAGGCTAAGTTTCCAAGCTCGGGGGGGGGGGGGGCTGCAGCCCGGCAGCCCCCCCCCTGGTTGCGCCACTGTGTCAAACCCTTTATTTCTTTTTAACTCACCCATTGACTATTACTACCGACATTCCTCGTCGTACAAAGCTCATCAAACTCCCAATCGTCATCCTCCACTCCCTCCGTATCGAAGTCGATCAACTTCATTTCGCTGACGACACTATTTTGCCTTTTTTCATTGCTTTCACTAACCATCTTCAAAGGTTGTTCGTTATTGCTTTTATTAATTTCGTTGTTTTTTTGATTCAACGATTCCGAAGATGCCGGCGAGTCTTTCCAAGATTCGTAGGCTGAGGTGAAAATTTTACCCACGGCCAGGGTAACGGTTTCGGCAATTTTTCGTTTCGAACAGAAAAAGGCGTGACACTCCATGGTGTCGTGTTCGTCGGTAGAGATGAAGGAGAATACTTGGCGATGGGCGGCGTCTGCGGCACAATTTGAGATCCTAGGTACAAATAAATTTGATTTAGGTACATATTTTTTAAAATATAAAAAAGATAATTTACCGCTTCTATTTTGACTGAAAATAACGTTAACATTTATTTACTGAATGCAGCAAGAAATGATTTGTCTATCTAAGCATGATTGTCGTTAGTAAGAAGTATCTTAGGTAAATACAGTGTGTGTATAAAGTCTGGAAACGGCTTAATAACATTACAATTTACTGGCCGATTTAAACCAAATTTGGTACAGTTGTGTAAGAGGATCTAACGCACCGAATGACGATATGGGCGTTGTTGCCAGCTTTTTAGTTTGTCTGGAATTCGAACGAATTTTATATTTTTAAATATAACACCCAGTATATTTTTACATTTTTAAATTCCACATAAAATTATAATTATTTTTTATTAAATGCATTATTAGTCTATACTTCATAGTTTCCGAGATATTGACTCTCGAAAAGTGACATTTTTGAACTTTGACAGCTTATAACTTTCTAACAGTACGTCTTAGAGCAAAACGGCTTACATGTCCCTATCTTCAATTTTTATTATCTTCCCAAAAAAATCAACTTCCAGTTAATCCGGAACAACTATATTTCCTTCTTTCGAGTTACATCCGGTTTAACCGGAAGTTGATTTTTTTGGGAAGATAATAAAAATTGAAGATAGGGATATGTAAGCCGTTTTGCTCTAAGACGTACTGTTAGAAAGTTATAAGCAATCAAAGTTCAAAAATGTCACTTTTCGCGAGTCAATATCTCGGAAACTATGAAGTATAGACTAATAGTGCATTTAATAAAAAATAATTATAATTTTATGTGGAATTTAAAAATGTAAAAATATACAGGGTGTTCCATTTTAAAAAATATCAAAGTGACCCCTAGTACTTTTGTTTGATGTTCAATTGTTTTTTGCTGAAGATATTCGAATTCGCGGGAGAAAATGACTTAAGATGGCTATTTCAGTTTTTTTTATAAAAGTACAGGAAAAGTCAAAAAATCGCCTTGTCTAGTCTTGGTTGGATAACCCTGTACATATTTTTTTTAAAATATAAAAAAGATAATTTACCGCTTCTATTTTGACTGAAAATAACGTTAACATTTATTTACTGAATGCAGCAAGAAATGATTTGTCTATCTAAGCACGATTGTCGTTAGTAAGAAGTATCTTAGGTAAATATACATATTAAACCTAAAAGTATATACAGGGTTGCCCAGAAGTCCGGAATAAAATTAATATAGCCTTAACCTGGAACTTTTGGTGAAAACGCTCGGACACGTCAATTTAGTTTTATACAGTGAGGACCTAAAGTCCGTCCCCCCCACCTCTAACTTCTTAACCGTTCGGTATATTTTAATGAAACTTTGAACGATAATGTTTGAGCAAGTCTTGCACTTTTTGACATACCAATGACAGCTTTAAATGTCAAGATGACAGCTGGGTCCGCTTTTGGAATATTTTTTTAAATGGAACAGCCTGTATATTTTTACATTTTTAAATTCCGCATAAAATTATAATTATTTTTTATTAAATGCATTATTAATCTATACTTCATAGTTTCCGAGATATTGACTCTCGAAAAGTTACATTTTTGAACTTTGACAGCTTATAACCTTCTAACAGTACGTCTTAGAGCAAAACGGCTTACATGTCCCTATCTTCAATTTTTATTATCTTCCCAAAAAAATCAACTTCCGGTTAAACCGGATGTAACTCGAAAGCAGGAAATATAGTTTTTCCGGTTTAACTGGAAGTTGATTTTTTTGGGAAGATAATAAAAATTGAAGATAGGGACATGTAAGCCGTTTTGCTCTAAGACGTACTGTTAGAAGGTTATAAGCTGTCAAAGTTCAAAAATGTCACTTTTCGAGAGTCAATATCTCGGAAACTATGAAGTATAGACGAATAATGCATTTAATAAAAAATAATTATAATTTTATGTGGAATTTAAAAATGTAAAAATATACTGGGTGTTATATTTAAAAATATAAAATTCGTTCGAATTCCAGACAAACTAAAAAGCTGGCAACAACGCCAATATCGTCATTCGGTGCGTTAGATCCTCTTACACAACTGTACCAAATTTGGTTTAAATCGGCCAATAAATTGTGATGTTATTAAGCCGTTTCCAGACTTTATACACACACTGTATACATATTAAACCTAAAGGTATACGAGTATACAGGGTTTCCCAGAAGACCGGAATAAAATTAATGTAGCAACTTTTGGGGAACCCGCTCGGACACGTCGATTTAGTTTTATATATGCTCACATTTTGACGTTATTCGTTTATTTTTTTTATAGGCATTTGTCAGAGATATGACGACATCGATCTTTTTTTTTTTTATGGAAACATACAGCTTGTGATACATCATTCATTTGAAAGGCAATATCCCGTACAGTATGCTCATAAATTTTGGCCCGATTCTGTCAAGCTATCTCAAAATGGCGACTGTTAAAAGTTTTTTAAAAATCTCTATTTAAATAAGCGGAAATGATAAATCATTGATTTTTTTTACCTTTCAAGGTAAGAAATCTTCATTGTTTCACGTTCTGACATTTTGTGACTTAATAATAGTTATGGTTTATTTGTTATTTATTATGTCAAAAAAATAAATAAAAATGTAACGAAGCAAAACAAAACACCACAAAAAAGTGGTTTAACGTGGTAAATGCTGGAAATGTCCTCCACCCTCTACTTGACATGCTCCCAGACGATGGTAAAATTCGAATGGCTTCAGCCGGTATGTTATGTGCCTCCAATCTAATTTTGTATTTCAAATCTTCAATATTATTCGGCCTATTTTGGTAACCTTTTTCTTTTAAATATCCCCAAAGAAAATAGTCTGGAGGCGTTAAGTCTGGGGACCTCGGTGGCCATTCAATTGTACCACGTCGTCCAATCCAGCGACCTGGAAATATCTCATCTAAATATCTTCTCACATTGACACCAAAATGCGGGGGAGCTTATTAGCAGAGATTTTTAAAAACTTTTAACAGTCGCCATTTTGAAATAGCTTGACAGAATCGCGCCAAAATTTATGAGCATACTGTACGAGATATTAGCTTTCAAATGATGTATCACAAGCTGTATGTTTCTATTTCAAAAAAGGAACGATGTCGTCATATCTTTGACAAATGTATACAAAAAAACAAACGATTAACGTCAAAATGTGAGCATAAGGTAGCCGTACCAATTATCGACACCTTAAGCAAAATATGGAATTTTACCTTTTACAAAAAATATGTTTTAAGGAATGTCAGCTTGAAACTTGTTTTGGAAATAAATTGATTATACTTTTAGGTATTAGTGATATTACTTTTAGCATTTTTTTATCCTGAAATCGGATAAAAAATATTTTATTTTAGAAATACAGGTCGTACCAAATATCGACAGTTCCGTACTGAGAAAGTTCTATTTATCGACATATACTTGTACCAATTACCGTTATAGAGGAAAAGTAAGGGGGGTAATTAAAGTGGCAATTGAACAAAGGCTTAATTACATTATTTAAAGTTATATTCAAAATTAACAGATTAAGATAACTTATAGATGTGAAAAAACATAAATAAAACGTTTCAGAAAAAATTATAACACAATACAAAATTTAGTTTTAACGAACGTTTTTACATGATTAACTTTTATACTCGACAATGTTCTTAGTGTCTATTGACATACCTATTACTTCTCTAGGAAAGAACGGTTCATTATAGTTAACTATGGCATAATCATTTACTGCCAACTTGTCTTCTCTAAGATTATTGGTTTCAACTTCTTTTTCACTTTCGTTAGATATTTTTTTTAATGCAACAATTTCTCTTTTTTTTTCTGTTTGCTTTCTCTTTCTTTCGCTAATTCTCTCTTCTTTTTCTTTCAGCCCTTTTATTTTCTTTTCTTCTTTGCGTTGGTGGTACTGGTGCCATTCTTTTGCTGTGTCCACTGCTGGTACTTTTTCTCTTGGCTTCTTGGTGGTTTGCGGCTGCTGTTCTGACCAAAACAGCGATTTTTTAAATGGCGTGGGAACATTATTGGGACTAAAAGATGTTTTTGCCGATTGGTGTTCTATTTCTGTTTTAGGATTTTTTTCGGGCGTTAGTTATTTCAAAAACATTTGCATTCTTACGACATTTTTCTTTTTCATCTTCTTCTTGTATGCATATTATTTTTTCTTCTGAAGTTTTATTTTCATTATCAGCAATATGATTTTCTTCTTTTTTTTTAAATTTTTTTGATACATCATTTCACGCTCTATTAGACTGTATTTTTTCATCTGCATGCTGTATTACTAAATGTAACATTTTGTTCTTGAATAGTAACTTCATTTCCAATGGTTTTTGCATTACCAATTTCAGTGGGAGACTCAACTAATTATATGAATTGATGTGTCGTTAAATGGTGCAATGTATATGCCGATAATTGGTTTTCAGTGCGCCAACTATTAACACCAGCATTGTGCCCGATATCGACACCAAGAGTATTTAATCAATATCCGCTTTATTTTTCATAAGATATGGTGTCGATAATTAGGATTCATGTAGAGCATTATGTTTCCTTCAAGTATCAAGAGATATGTAAACCCTTTATATACAATGTTTAAATAAATACCAATAATTTTAAAATACAACACTGTGCTAATTATCGACATTACTGTCGATAATTAGACCAAGGCATTTAATGTCAGTACCAAATATCGACACTACGTTTTTATTAAAATTTATGGCAAAAATCGCTTAGTTTTAACAAACTCTATACATGTCATATAAACAAACTGGAATAGTTATTAGGCCTGATTAAACGTCAATGTCAAAAATAAACAGCCTTAAAAGTCACCCTTCTCTTAGCACTCCAAAGAAACATTTTACACCTTATGCAGATACCTTAGGGCTTGACAAGTTCTTGGCGGGAACTAAAATATGTCGGTTGGTGGGATGTCAACGCGCTATTGCCAAACGGTGCAGGAACAATTAAACTTACATTTAAAAATATGAATATCGGCTTGGATTAAAGGAATTCCTTAATAATTTAGAAACTTAACAAATCTGTCGATAAATGGATCACTGCCGATAATTGGTACGAATACCTTATATAAAACTAAATTGACGTGTCTGAGCGTTTTCCCCAAAAGTTACACGTTAAGGCTATATTAATTTTATTCCGGACTTCTGGGCAACCCTGTACTTATATAGATAGTCTATGGTCTTACCTGTATATGGAAACTTTAAATAAATCATTTCCTTGTAATTCTGTAACAGCAATTCCCTTTGGTGATATTGCAACTAACACCCTTTGCAGCTTCTTCTGTTGCTTCCTTGCAGCTTTAGCTGTTTTAATGATGTTCTTAACGGCTTCTGAGCTAAGGTTAGCTTTATCAGTCGTTGTTTTTTCTACCACTGTACTGCCTACAAAATATGTTATTATTTACCACTTCTAGTTTATTATATACTAGCGTGTATCCGGCATGCGTTGCAATCCGCTGGTATAAATACAAACCCGAACAAACCCGATATATTAGTACCCGGCATGTCACTTTCTGAAATTGCACCCGTGCGAAGCCGGGGCGGGTCGCTAGTTATACATAAAAACCTTCCTCTTGAATCACTCTATCTATTTAAAAAACCGCTTCAAAATCCGTTGCGTAGTTTTAAAGATTTAAGCATAATATATAGGTAGGGACGGACAGACAGCGACAGCCACTTTGTTTTATACTATGTTAAGAAATAGTATATTATCGGAAATTAAAAAAAAAGTTTTTCTGCATTTATTTTTTTATCAGCATAGGGGGGGGGGGCTTTAAATTTGTATGTAATATTTAGTCGTTTTCTTCAGTAGTCCGGTCAATCTAGACCACAAAATCATACTGAAGGTACATAAATTAACAACAAGCTGGAAATCAGTAAAATTGTTCAAAATATAATTATAAATAAAATTTATAAGTTCCCCATCATTCCCGTGTTTGGAAAAAATTTTACTCAAGGTCAAAGGTCAAAAAAATTAGTTTTTCGCGATTTTCAGCAAAACGGTACGTTTTATCATAAAAATAGCCCAGACAAAAATTGTAAATCATAAAATTATCTATAAAATATGTATTCAGACTTTTTTTCTACGAGCCACCGTTTCTAAGATATATGATTCAAAAAGTTGTAAAAGTTGTTATCGTCATAATATGCGGGTCATTCTACTTTTTAGTGCAGGTTTTTGTGTCCCCCAGACAAAAAAATCTAGATTTGCCATATTGTTCATAAAATTTAAAAATATTGCGCAATACACGAAACTTCCGTAATATTTCCTTTACTTCTGTTAACATTTATATTTAAATATTTTGCCTATTTTAAGATAATTAAGGGTAACAAAGTGGAGTTTTATGGTAACATAGTTGTTTTCCATAGTATTGCAAAGTGTCCCCGACCTAATACGCGGACTAACTTAACCAAAAAAAGTATTCTTATTGCAGTGTAGTCTATGTTTCAAAAATTTATTAAGTTTATTTGATATGTTTGCGTTTTTTATGTAGGCCTCATATATTTTTAAACGATTTATTTCTTTTTCAAAATAATTACTTTAGTTTTGTCCCTAAGGAAGAAGCTCAATACGGTACTACTATGTTACTGGTATTTCTTAAAAAAATCGTTAGATGTCGCTGTACCGCCACTGGTCGGGTCGATTGGGTAGGTTGCGCATTACAAGAGCGGGGTGGAGGGGAATGGCAGTAAGCCACGTGCCGCCACTCAGTCGCCGCCATGTTGTGAATCAAGACGCGTGTGTTTATTTGGTGTGCACTTTGTTACCCGGCGAAAAGGTAAGTTTCTAAACTTTTACTTTATGTTTTAACTGTTGAGACGTGGCATTTATGTCACTTAATTGTATTCTATTGTTGGATTTGCAAATTATATGGTCATTTCGTAAATATCAGGTAGCATCATGTTATTTTACAACTGTGTTACCGGCCCACTTTGTTACTCTGCTGTGGTAACGCAGTTGTAAAGATGGTAACGCAGTTGTAAATATACTCTGTCGCTGATTCTTTCTAATTTTATTTAACTTGATTAGTTCGTATCGACCCACAGGTTAATATTTTAACAATTTTACAATTGTTTGCTGACTTACTTTAATTGTTGACGGTAAAATTAGTACTACAATGCCATGTTTTTATCTTTTACAGAAGATCATGCCGCTAACTCCAGCCGAAAAACAACGTCGGTATCGAAACAAGCGAAAATTAGACCCTGTTAAAGATGAGGACGCAAGAAAAAAGGCTCTAGAAAGGTACCACAAAACAAAACGCCTTGTCAAAGACTTAACATCACGTGAACATCGCCAATGCAAGAGAAAATGGCGGGTCGCTAACAGCAAAAGAAGAGCCCGCATTTATGCCCTGCAATCTATTACAAGAAACACTCCGGAATTGACCCCTCAACCTGATGTACCTCGTGTGAACACTCCACCAACAGGACAAAATGCACCAAATATTCCTGAAAATCGTCCGATACCCGATTCTCGCAGATTGCGCACACCTTCTTTGTCTCCATCTCCATTGTCTTCGCGCCAGAAAGCCACTCGAAAAAATTCTCATGAACGGATGCCTAGACAATCACTATTTCTATCTCGTTCGGCTAAGGAACAATCAACATCAACGGTGACTTCACCTGCATCAGCTTCTGTTTCTGCGCAGAATCGTGGACGTAAACAAGTAAGAAGGGACAGAACTAAACTCTATAGAGAAAACGTAAATCTGAAAGAAAAGCTAGAGGCAGCTGAGCGAAAATATCAAAAGTATAAGAAGAAATGCCATAGATTAAACCGAAGTAAAGAGAATAAAGCAACGGAAACTGACAAAACAGCTGAAAAGTACAAAATTTTGACGAGTGCGATAAAAGAACGGTACAAGAAAATAAAGAGTCGAAAAGAAAGAAGAATTTTCACGAAAATATTTGAAGAACAGACGATTGCGGCATCGAGAAAGAAACTTGATATACTTCGGGAAACCCTTGACCTGCAACAGGGATATTTTAGAAAAAACACACTGACTTCAAAAACGACGATATTACGAGCAAAAGTAATTGAATTCTTCAAACGGGATGACATCTCTAGAGCCACTGCAGGTAAAAAGGAAACAATTACATTTAAACAAGAAAAAGTACAAAGAAGATACTTACTAGACACGATAAAGAACCTCTATAAGTCGTTTAAAAAAGAAAATCCTAATTTGAAATGTTCGCTGTTTCATCAAATTTACTCCTCGGACTCCGACAGCAGTGACGACATACCTCTTTCTGCGCTTAGAGACATTTCCAACAATAATGACCACAATTTTCCCAGTACTTCAAAACAAAGTGACGAACTACTTCAGAAAGAAAATTTGCATCCCAGTAAAATCGTTCCCGGCACTTATGTGTTATTGAAAATACAAGGTAGAAAACAAATTTATACATACTTGGCTTCAGCATTGAGTGAGGTTGACGAAGATGGCGACGTAAAATTTATGTTTTACAGAGGTGTAAATGAGACTGGCAAACTTTTTAAAGCGGTCGAAACAGACACTAGTTGTGAACCTTATGATAACATTGTTGAAGTGGTTTCTGCACCGAAAAAGATTTTTAGAGGGAAACGCGAATACTACGAATTCCCTAATCCTCTGGAAGTGTTCGAACAATGACTGCAATTATTAATTAATTTTTAAGTAATCCGACCTGCATAAGTGCTGTGATTTTGGTAAAACGGATATATTTGTATTATTAACATTATTATCTTTAACCTTTGTGGTAAATAAGAGACTGATTAGCTCTTTTTGTAGAAGAGAATTCTATATTGAAACTACTTTGTTACTGTTAAACAACTGTGTTACCATTATGTCCCTATTTGTAAGTAAAGGTTTTTCAATTTGAGTTGTACAATTGGCATAATAAGCTACATTACAGATATATCAGATGCAAGATAATATTTTTTAATATCAATGTTAAATACGTTGTTAAGATATTTTTACATATATACATTTTATGTCAAATCTTTGTAAACAAAAGTGCACAACAGTAACATAGTTGTCATTTCAATGTGATTTATAAGACTTAATAAATGATAATTTCTAATTTTAGTTATGAAAGAGAAAGATTTATGTTCCTAAAATACGTTTTGTTAATTATTTGTTTGTAATGAGTGACTAAAGCTGCTCAATAAAAATATTTAGATTGGTAACAAAGTGGTATGATTTTCCTACCTTGGTCGCCAAAATCTTTATTTTCAGAAAGAAATATGTAAAAAATTCGCTGCTGGCAGTTAATTTCAATGGTGTGGGTATAATTACGCATAAATACAGTTACATTACTTCATTTATCTCTAATGATAAAATTTTTAAAGCCCACTTTTAGCAGTGCAAAAACCTGCACTAAAAAGTAGAATGACCCATGCACACGTTATTTTTTCTAATGATTTTACCGCATAGATCTCTGCGAGTACTTCTGTTATGCCGCTTCCTTGCATAATATGACCAATTGCTCCCAGAAAAGACATCAGTAGATAAAATCCTCCGAGTCTGATGATAATTTTTGATACTTCAGAGCCCTCAGGTGTGGCTGATGCTGATACCATTTCTCGAGCTTTAGCATACAGGGGCTGGTCGAAAGTCACGATGCATACAGTGTGGTCATACCGTTTTGCATTCTCTAATGCACAAAGTAAAGTCGTATAGATAGTATTATAGTTACTGGCTGGTTGGTGAATAAATGGTAAAAATGAAATTTGAGATTTAGAATAATTCATAATAATATGGTTATTTGTTAAACGTTCAATAAAACAATTCCAACCGGGTAAAGACGCATTTTTCCATTTTGACGATAACATCTTTTAAAACTTTTTGAATCGTTATATCTCAGAAACGGTGGCTCGTAGGAAAAAGTATTGATACATTTTTTTTTAGATAATTTTATGCTCTACAATTTTTGTCTGAGGTATTTTTATGATAAAACTTACCGTTTTGCTGAAAATCGCGAAAAACTCATTTTTTTGACCTTTTACCTAGAGGTAAATTTTTTCCAAACACGGGAATGATGGGGACCTTATAAATTTTATTTATAATTATATTTTGAACAATTATACTGATTTTCAGCTTGTTGTTAATTTATGTACCTTCGATTGTCTAGATTGACCGGACTATCAGTATCATGGCCTCGTAAATGGTCGTTCTTTTTGATACATATTTGTTTTATTTTATGTTGTTTCTCCTGATTGTTATATCTTTTCTATTTAGAACAGAGATCACAGGCCAATTTGACAATGAAAAGAATTTCCACCAGTGTGAAAATATGCGTGAAAGCACTAGTTTAACAATTAAAAAGCACGTCTAATAATAACATAACATATTAAATATCACTTCGGTTTTAAAATTATATTAATTATTATTATAGGATCCTATTGCTATTATTATAAAGTGATTATAAATAAGGTTAATTGTTTTCTAATGCCAGAACAGTGTGCAGAAAATAGTAAATGAATGAAACAATATAAAATAATATACTAAACCAGCGGGTGTACCCGCCGCTTCGCTTGCGCAATTCCTTTGTAATAAAAGCTCAGAGAACCTTTCCACGGAATTGGTAAACAGTTTTAAATATTTAGGGATAATCACTGATTCAAAATTAAATTTTTTTAATTATTTTGAAAATATTATATCGAAGATTGCCGGAAAAGCAGGTTATTTTAAAAGAATCAGTTCTAATTTAAGTTTGTTTTCTAAAAAAACTGTATTTAATACTACTATTATTATTATTATTATTATTATTATTATTATTATTATTATTATTATTATTATTATTATTATTATTATTACTTTATCAATAGGAAGAGGAAAGTCCGATGAAGCTATTGTTTTAGTCTCTTTGATTTGTTTTTTTTTCTTTAATTGTTCATCTTGATTTAAAATGTCTTAAAGTCCGTTGGCTAGTTTAAATTACTTGTTAAATTCTTACGCGAAAGTTATTTAAACAAGGGTAGGTAAGTATTTTGGACGCACAAATATCATTAAATATTTAAAAACGAATGTCATCAAGCAGCGTAATGCACAAAGTCTTGAGTTAATTGCTCAATATAATTATTACCACATTTTCGTTATTGGTCTTCCATTTTATATTGTGCTAGTGAGAAAATATTTTGAAAATTACAAATTTTACAAAATAAGGCAATGCGGAATATTTTAAATTGTGACAAATATACAAAAATAAATTTTATGTTGAAAAATTTAGATTGGTTGAATGTCAGAAATTTAATTTTTTATTTAGTATGTATCTTTATACATAAAATCAAAAATTATTTATTGCCTGATTGTTTAAAAAATTTTTTTTTAATTATTACCATCATAATTATAAAACAAGAACTAATCCAATTTTTATGTGGATAGAGTGTCTAGCTTATAAATCTATTTTTCATAAAGGTTTGATAGAATACAATAATTTGAAAAATTCTATTAAATCTCAAATATCATATCTATAACTCTTTAAAAAAACTTTAAAATTACATTTAATTAAAAAACAAAATGATACGTAATATTTGATACAATTTGCAAAACGTTTAACTTTTCTGTCTGTTTTTGTTAAAAGAAGGTTGCGTTTTAAAATTTAAAAATAAATCTATAAAAATGTGTTAAAAAATGTATTAAAAAACATTTAATTGCAGCTTTTTGCTAAATAAAACATGTTACTACTACTACTACTCTCACTTTGGGTTCACAAACATATTAGGGGCCGAATTTATATATCGTCCAATATTAAATGTTGAAATACATCAAAAAAAAAAAAATTAAGGGTTGATTTTCTAAAAATCCCTTCTTAGTGGATGCCTAGGTTATAAGGAGAAGACATCTTCGCAATTTCATGATTCTGGGATTAGAGGTTTGGGCTGGGCGTTGGGCGTCAGTCAATTTATTGTTCGCAAATAAAAAATTAATGAGTATCGACATAAATTTTTCCAAAAAATATTCGATTATCTACTTAGTTGTAAAAACTACGAGCACGGAAATGCCAATGAGGAAAAATACTGGTATTTTGAATTCCTACTAATTTCAATGTTTATGCGTCCATGTCTGGTATTTGTCCCAATTTACATGTTAATTACGCGACTAAGTAAAATCACATCGTAAAAATCATAATTACCTAAATATTTTAATTTGAAAGTAACTATGTCATTTTCGGGCTCAATGATATCATTGTCCTGTTCAATGATTACTTCCTTTCCAGTTTGCAGGGCCGAGTCCTCTGATAATTCTGAAATATAAAAAGTACCATTTGAGAAATTGGAAAACAATATAACATTTTTAAAAACGCCTTTTTTGTAACATATAATTTCCCAACATAGCTTGTCTCTTCTGTGCTGCGCAGTTCAAATTGTTCGCAACATTCTTGGTCCTTTTGCCAAAAATCCTTTCAGTGTACTAGTGTGCAAGTGTAGTAACAAAGTAATATCAAAATAAATTACCTTATCGGACTTCGATTGTCTTTATTTTGTTACTTAACACAACGTTTCGGTTGATTAGTATCTCTAACCGTTTTCAAGTGTAAACTAAATTATAATTTTAAGGCTACTGTCTTAAGGTTGAATTCTCAACGTCATTCAATCTATTGCCAACCTATAACCTATTTCGCGTTGATTTTTGAGTTTATTGTTTTAATAACTAACATTTAAAGAAAATCAATATCGTCGGTACATTATTTAGGTAGTATCTGATATATTACAAAAATATCAATTTATTTCATTGCTTATTTTGGGAGAATTGTATAGTGAAAGAACAATGAGTGACAATGACATAATAATGTTTAAAAAAATCTTACCCGATATTTTTCGCTATACAATTCTCCTAAAATAAGTTATGAAATTCCTTGATATTTATTAAATATGTCAATTATTGCCTATAGAATCTTAAGTCGATACTGATTTTCTTTAAATTTTGTATAAAAGCCATAAACATAAATAAATCTACGCGAAATAGGTTATAGGTTGGCAAGCATGTTGATACTCCCACCCTAAATACTATCCATGTGCAATGAAGCTTGATGACTTCGCCTATGTGTTTATTGGAGTGTGAAGTTTGAGCTGTTTGTTTTGGACAAGAAGAGGCTTCCAGATATTGTGGATATCCATACTTAGTTTACTAAATATATGGGTGTTTTGATTCATGAAAGCTGCTTCTTTGAATTTTCGTTTTCTCCAGTGCTGTTCTGAGTCCAAAACCTTGGCTTCCGACCACTGTATATTTTATGTTGGTTGGTCCATACATGTTCCGCTATACCTGATCTAGAAGTTTCACCTCTTTGAGTATGTTTCAGATGTTCTTTAATTCGTACGATTCGCCACACTCGCAAGGGATTTGTTAGATAGATACTACTAGATACTATTAGTTTTCACTTCGCGATTTTTAAGTTTTGAGATGGAATTAGTTACAAAGGTTTCAGGGTAACCATTCTGTTTTAAATCTTTTTTGATATTTGAAATTTCCATATTAAGGTCTTCCGGATTGTAGCAAACGTTAAATGTTCTGTGATAAAGAGTTTGAATTATGCCCTGTTTTATGGAGTTTGAATGATTCGATCCGTGATTAAGGTATTATTGCCCTGTGTGGGTGGGTTTCCTGTACACTGAAGTTTTTATGTTTTCAACACTTCGTTTGACGAGAAGAGAACATCGAGAATCGAAAAATCGAGAATTATAATTTAGTTTACACTTGAAAACGGTTAGAGATAGCCGAAACGTTGGTAATTTTTTTTGAAATGTACAAGGTGTTATAGAAATGATTTTTTTTAATGGATGTCCTCAGAGTACAGTACAGTACAATACAGAGGAGACCACACATTAAGCCTGGGCTACGCTACTGGGTAAAAAAGAGAAACATACTTTTATACAATATGGAAAACCAAGAAAGATACTATTTTACCTCAAAATAAATAACAATTTAAGAGGTGTAATTTGAATTCAAGGAAAGAAAAATCAACAGTAAATTGCTATAGATAAATACCAACTGTATGGGTCTTGAGGTATATACGGGCTTGTCTGATTGTGAGAAACCACGACAATTTGTAAGGATGTTGCATCAGCGGCAAATTATCCATTTGGGTCGGTATTCATTGGCCATTGAAAGAAACAAGACGCAAGAACCACATTCACGAGGGCAAGCATAGTTGGGAAATTTACGATATGTGTAACTTAAATAAAAAATATAGTTTTGTGTATTTTAAGGTAATCACATCGCTTTAAAGTTAGTAAACCTTGAATATTAACCTAACTAAAAACTAAATGGTTTTCACATAATAATATTTTTTCGGGTAATCTAGCCTATTAAATAGGGGCAACTAGCATACGCCTATCCTGTCGAATACTAGTTGATAACCTCTCGTATAATAGGTGGCATAACCAGTGGCGTAGCTAGAGGGGGGGCGGGGGGGGGGGGGGGGGGCGGACCGCCCCGGGTGTCACCCTTTTAGGGGTGACACCCGACCCACCCGATAACCCGACAGTGATGAAAAAAATACACAAATCATAATTATGACAATTTTTATCAACAATAATAATCACTGAGTAAAGCCACTTTTATTTTTTTTTTAAGATCATTCAGTGGTCGTTATTAACATACATACAAAATGTGTTATTTACTTATATGCGGCTCATTTTACTTTACAAATCACAATTTTATTTTATAAAAATAAACACAAAAGTTGCTTTTATATTTTAAGATCTAAGAATCTTCTTACTTCTATCATCTCTCTTGTTATTAAATTATTCAAAATAATTGTCTTAGTTTAACAACATGCATAAGCCCTGTCCTAATTTTATCCGTTAACCGAATTCATTTTAATATTCTTCGTCCCTTCACCGCAAGAAACAATGTTGGATTTTTCCTTGTTGACCGAATTTATTTGGTATTTTTAAATATTAATTTAATTTAATTTCTTTACTGATGAATTGAAATTGGCTGTATCAAAATTTTGTAATTTTTATGACGATGAAGTATCGGAAGCCGAACTCCTCTTGGAGATACCAAGACTCCGCCGACATATTCAAGCGGCCAATATATCAGTGTCTAATTGGTTGTCTCTAGACTTTTTAAAGTTTATTGTGCAATGGGATTTTATAGAATCTGTGCCAAATCTTGTGGTCGCTCTCAAACTATTTGTAACAATTTGCGTATCGGTAGCCTCGTGTGAAAGAAGTTTCAGCAAACTCAAATTAATAAAAAACTATTTGAGGGCTACAATGAGCGAAAGAAGACTCAACAGTCCAAGCATGTTAACAATAGAACACGAGGCAACGCAAAAAATAAATTTTGAGGACGTAATTAGTGAGTTTGCAGCTGTTAAATCTAGAAAAAACAGCTTTTAAGGTACTTACATATTTTTGTTTACTCATTTATATTTTAATTAGAAAAAAATAATAATCAGTTTTCATTTTTGGGGTGACACCACGAATTCCGCCCCGGGTGTCACCCATGCTAGCTACGCCACTGGGCATAACTGTGGGCAATTAAAATTCATATTTAAATAATTTTCACGATTTTTTTAGGATTAGATATTAGATTAATGACATGTTGGGTCAGAGATCATGCAGAGTCTATCTACGCATATGATTTCTTTAATGGGATTTCCGCTTTTAAAAATGTTTATTTCTAATTAACTAAATTCGACGCAGTTTATCTTTACAGCGAAAGAGATAAAATAAAACAATAGACGTAACATCCACGCTGTTGGTCAATATCGATGACATATGCATGTGTGTTATCGAATTAACTACGCAGAAATACGTATTTTGGAGGACGACTATATATCTCGTAACTAGACTTGTGTCATAAAGTTGCAAATTAAAACAAACATTTATTTCCATATATAAATATTGCTCGCTTACATCATCTAAGGTTTTGGAATAGTCTATATGTTATTTGGATCGTAAGATCATAGATCATAATATCGTGATTTCGATACAATGACGCGAACTTACAAAGATTTTCTTTTGTTTATAGGGAAGCATGTAGCCAGAACATACGAATACGAACAACGCAAATACGGTGGGACCAGTAAAGTCCGCATCATATGGGGATTTTTTATTAATAGCTTTATTCGAAATTTTACTTTGACATCAAGTTCTGCTTCGATCGAGATGAAAATTAGGCAAAAAAATAGTAGTCACGTGATTCGCATTATCTGTAAAATTTTAATTTTTTCCAGAAAATAATTCGAAAGTGGGGTTATTTCTGAAAGTATCGAAAAAAGTTATAAGAAAAAGTTTTTTTTAAATGCAGTTTCTAGCCCACGTGCAATATTTCAGCTACATAAAATAATTTTGATTTTTTACCCATATTTTGTAAATTGCACCACTTTTGCAAAATAAGACGCAACGCAACATACATAAAACTTCTTAGTTTTGACAATACTTTAATTTCAGATACACTTTCTTTAAAGTAGCGCCATATTAAATGTGTGTTTTTCTACAAAATCAAAATTGGGCTATTAAAATTTGGTCGCATGTGATGCAAACTTTATTTGTTTTTGACCCCGTATAAGGTAACTTCATAAAATAAGTATTTTTGATAACGTAGTTTGTGTCTAAAGGTAATACACCTTAATATTAAGACAAAGAAGAACACAGTGTCATCAGTAAAGTGTTCATTAAGTGGAAAATAAATTTGAGTGCTGGTGGTTAAAAAATCAAAATTATCTTATGCAGCTGAAATTTTGCATGTGGGCTGCATTTAAAAAAACCTTTTTCTAATAACATTTTTCGATTCTTTTAGAAATAACCCCACTTTTGAATTATTTATTTAAAAAAATAAAATTTGACAGATAATGCGAATCACGTGACTACTATTTTTTTGCTTAATTTTCATCTCGGTCGAAGTAGAACTTGAAGCCAAAGTAAAATTTTTAATAAAAAAAAATCCCATGATGCGGTTAGTTTTCCAATAAACTCTCCTAATTTCTTGAAAAAAAAAATGAGAGCTTTTTTCTAACACTATTTGTATAGGTACCCCGACTTCCCCCCCTCCCCCTCCTCCATTCAATTTTTTAGACAAAATGCGCAAATTATAATTATTAGTGATACTGATATGATAGCAATAATTTGTTTTGTTTGGTTCTAATTGAATTACTTTTAACCAAAATAAACATTGATATTTTAGAATGGCGATTCGCTAATATATGACACAAGGTCTTCACTCACCACACAATTCGTTTTGTTTGACTTTACGAATATAAATATATCACTTGAAGTGATAATTTTGCATTCTTCCGCATTGTTAACGAAATAAGAGTACCTACCTAATAATTAAAATAAGAAATAAAACATGCCCTTTTCTATTGGCGTATCTACCTATTTTACCGACGTGGCCATTTAGTAGAACAAAAGTTTCAAAAGAACCAAATAAACGTTCTTTTAGGAGCAATAAATATTTTAAAATTCCAAAAATCCAAGGACGGAACTAACAAAAGTAAAATAATTTTTATAATATGTAACCGATTTTTACAATAAAAATTCCAAAATATTTGTTCGTTCATTCATAATAATTATATAGTATTTTCGTGTTATTTTAGGCTTCAGTGATTCTGGGTCCGCTTTTTATAAAGTTTCTATTTTAAAATTAATTAAACATTGCAAATTAGTTTTATTATTTTAATTTACTAAATTAAAAAAAATAATTTATGCAAAATACAGGTGGATTACGTAATTCACGTCATAATTATAAAGGATATGTAGTTTATGAATATAACTAGCAATGTTGCACACATAAATTAATAATTGCCAGTTGCGTTTATGCCTTTTTAAGCAAGAAATAATCTTAAAAACCCATATTTATATATATTTTTAAGAATAATTACACCAAATTTGTCGGGGTGATGCGATCGATTCAATGAACAGGCATCACAATTAGTTGGGGTGCGTTCATAATTTTACTAAAAATAACAAGGCACAAGGGAATAATTGGTCGGCACTGTCGCCAGGGGCGCGTTCGAGAATTTAAAAAGGGTTCGAAGGGTTTATTTGCAGTAATAATTTGGACTAGTGCTTCACAATGCAGGGTACTCTCATCTCAAACTTGTGTAATACTACGATTTATTCCGTTTAGCTAAATAATGCAATGTAATAGCTACGAAACTTGAATAACAATGTTTTTGATTATTTTTCCACGAGACACCGAAAACAAGTTTTTAAAACAGTAATTAACAGCAGTTTATGGAAACTATATATCGGTACCTAAGCAATAATACTACGTATAATATAATATACATAACATGTAAGTGAAGTACCTAAATATCTATCAGATTTTATCACAATGTTTGGGACAATAAAAAAAAACGATAATCTATTGTTTTGGTACAATTAGTCGAACAATGATTCCTAAATCGACATGAACCCGACTTTTTTTGTTATCCATAAAGCTTCTAGGAAGTGTATAAATTTATATTATCCCATAATAGACGTTTAGAGGTCACCATACAGGTTGTTAGCGAAATATTAATTATTAAAGAGTAATCTGCTTGGTGCTTGGTACTGATGGTACCAATAACCTAGAACAAAAGGGGGAGATAATATAGTGTATTATCTATCTATATACAATAAAATTGATGCACGATTTTAATTGTTGTTGTTTCAGTTTAAAAATACATCGTCTCGCGATATTGCAAGTCACTTTTTGGTTTTTATTGTATCAGTAGGATTTTCCAAAACTAAACATTTTTTTTAAAAGTAGACAAATTGCTTTCAATTTGAAGAAATAGTCCATACTTAAAGTGGAATTGAAAGTATGAAAAGGAAAGAAAAACACAAAGTCTTCCTCCACAAAATTTTATAGAATAAAATTCTTAGTTTAAGGGTATCTATGTTTCGTACGTAGAAACGTTCATCCTCAGGAGACAGAAAATTTTTATTTTATGCTGATGATGTTAGCAAAAGAGAAAATTGAAAATTAGAACCTTAATGGAGCTTTTATGAACTTAAAAATTGAAGTGTAGAAGAAACATGATATGAAGAAAATTGATAATGGTTAAACCAGTGGCGTAACCACCGGTGTTCAATGTGTGCGAAGCACACGGGCCCGGGCTAGAAAGGGGCCCGGGAGCGGAGCCACAAAAACATAAAAATGCAAAACAAAATATTCTCATAGAAAAAAAAATGCAATATCCGCAAAACTACTCTACTCAATACTTTTATAGATAGTAATTCTAATTCATCTTCCAGTTTTAGTGAAATTGTAACTGCCTGCATTATTTTTTTTATACCATCCCTATTTCGGTTGCATCAGCTGAACGGTCTTTTTCCAAGTTAAAGTTAATTAAAAGTTATTTGAGAAATTGCATGACCGATAAAAAATTATCAGCTTTAGCAATTATTTCTATCGAAAATGAGGAAGTTCAAAAAATAGACATTTCTAACCTGATTTCAAACTTTGCGCATGCAAAAGCAAGAAAAAATTTTTTTTTCGGCAATCGTCCACAAACCGACATCTTTCTGGCGTGTTTTGACGCCATGCACAATAGTAATTTACGTTACGAGACCGGAAAGTACTGTTTTTCAGGTCGAGACAAGCATTTCCAGGGCGAGCCATAGGCGAGTCCTGGAAGCTTGGAGAGACCCGGAAAACACTAATTTTCGGTTGCGTGACGTACAATATTTTTTTGCGACCAAATTTTAATAGCCCAATTTTGATTTTGTAGAAAAACACACAGTTACTATGGCTCTACTTTAAAGAAAATATATCTGAAATAAAGCTTTGTCAAAACTGAGAAGTTTTATGTAGGTTGCGTTGAGTCTTATTTTGCAAAAGTGATGCAATTTGCAAAATATAGGTAAAAAATCAAAATTATCTTATGCAGCTAAAATTTTGCATGTGGGCTAGGAACTGTATTTAAAAAAAACTTCTTCAATCACTTTTTTCGATATTTTCAGAAATAACCCTACTTTTGAATTATTTTTTGTAAAAAATTAAAATTTGACAGCTAATGCTACTATTTTTTGTTTAATTTCATCTTGATCGAAGCAGAACTTGATGCTAAAGTCAAATTTTGAATAAAGCTATTAATAAAGAAAAAATCCCATATGATGCGGACTTTACTGGTGACACTGTATATATAAATTATAATTCTTTGTTTTTGATAATATGTACTTGCAGATATTTTTCTATGTTCAGGAATATAACTACTTAGCATAACAATAATTATTGCTTTTTTGTGTACCTACTCAAAATTCATAAATTAATATGGTTATCAATAATAATACTTCGTATCATAATGGGGGCCCGGCACAGTTTTCGCACACGGGCCCGTGGCTACGTTGTTACGCCACTGGGTTAAACCATATTGAGTAGGTATTTGAAAACGTTATTAAAGGGGGTGTAAACCAACCAAACAAAATGGGGAAGAAGAAAAACCTTTCTAAGAAGGTGTCGAAGATTATTTAAATTTTTTTTTTTAAAACTGATCGAACATATGTCTGTGAGACATTATGAGGGTAAAATTGTAAAATTGTAGTATCACAATAATATTATTACGTAGTAATCCTCAGTACCCCAAAAATGCTTTTTACTACGTAATAATATTATTGTGATACTACAACTTTACCCTCATAATATATGTCTTACAGACATATGTTCGATAAGTTTTTTTTTAATTTTACCTTCTTAGAAAGGTTTTTCTTCTTCTCCATTTTGTTTGGTTGGTTTAAACCCCCTTTAATAACGTTTTCAAATACTCAGTATGGTTTAACCATTATCAATTTTCTTCATATCATGTTTCTTTCTACACTTCAATTTTGAAGTCCATAAAAGCTCCATTAATGTTCTAATTTTCAATTTTCTCTTTTGCTAACACCATCAGTATAAAATAAAATTTTTCTGTCTCCTGAGGATGAACGTTTCTACGTTCGAAACATGTAGACACCCTTAAACTAAGAATTTTATTCTATTAAATTTTGTGGAGGAAGACTTTGTGTTTTTCATTCCTTTTCAAACTGCTTTCAGTTTGACAAGATGACAAGCGAACCTTGGAAGTCAATCAAGCTTTCGACTGTGAAAACGTCACTTTGGAATAGACAGATTTCTGTGCTTTCTTGCTCTAACTCAACATCCTAGAGGGAGAGGGCCATGCCATGATTCTTACAATCGAAATTTGTCATTGACAATTGAGCGACTTTATTTTGACATTGTATAAAAAATATATTAGGAATATTGTAAATTGCAATTAATTTACTGTGTCTAATTAAATTGAAGGTGTATATTTCCAAAGCCTTCTTATTGTTATTATCTACGCTTCAATTGTTTTTTAAACGTTACAATTTCATTAAACTTGCAATAAACATGCATTGCAAAATAGTTGTCGTTGTTGTGACAATATGTAATTAAATTCTGTTTTGGTATTTTTAATTCTGTTCTTATTATCTTAATATTTTTCTTACAAAAATATAAGGTCATAATATACTATAAGAAAGTAGAATTTTCATAGATAGCGCAGCTTAAAAATAATTTCCAGCAATTTCTCTTAGTCACGTTTGTGATAAATGTTTTTTTCGGCAAGTCGTACCGTAAACGTTTTCCAAGATACCATGCACCGGAGTCCCCTTTTAGTTATACATTCGGTACATTCCATAGCCCAATGGGGTTATTAATCGGTACCAAATATTGTTGGGCGGGGGGCGGGGAGTGGGCATCCTCTCTATAACGAATGAAAAATGATAATTCTTATTTTCATTACTGTTAGGTTCAGGTTTATAATTTTTGGAATTGGCGAATCCTGTAATAATTTAATTAGGGTTAAACCCACATTAGGTATATGTTAAGTACCTATACCTACTAATAAAACAGCAAACAATTTGAATTTATTTTATAATCCTATATAGGCTTGCCAGAAGTACCCCTTTTGGGGGTACAATACCCCTTTTTGTAATTATATTTTTTAAAGTACCTACCCCTTTTTGAATAACCTAAAAGGGGTACCGAAAATACCCCATTTTAGGCCGCTCGGACATTTTTATCAAGAGCAAAATTATTCCTCCTCCCATATTTCAAAGTCAAGTGAAAAATATAACAATTAAATTAAAAGAGGCTAGAGTTATTAATGTTTTTATTATATTTTCTATTTATATTACAATAAATAGTTATATAATTTACCATATTAAAGTAAGTTTTTAAATCCACATAGTGTTTTACGTTTGCTTTAATGTTTTTATTGTTTCTTCCAATTAAAGTTGAATTTTTTTTAAAGCATTTTTATGGTTTGTTACACTGTTTTTGTGGTTTTCTTGAGGATTCTGTGTTGTGTATTTTATATTCCTAATTAAAAATCAAGCACAAACATTGAAAAAAGGGCGTGGCACCCAAAAAAATTTCGCCTGCGGCGCTTTTCTTCTCCTTTAATTACCCCCCCCCCCCCCCCCCCCATACCTAAGAGCTGTATACGCGCCTGCCTGCATGTAGATAAGTACCCCTTTTTCTAAATTTATATCTGGCAAGCCTAATCCTATAAGTAGACTGGTAGAAATAACATAGATAGTTATTAAGTCATTATACGTATAATATTCCAGCAAACATGATGGAAAATCAAAATTTTAAAACACCACTTATGCCATGTATAGTAGTAACGGGGGTAGCATCCAAAAGACAGTAAAATACATGAACACTCAACAAGTCTGCACAAACATTATGTCACTATACAAGGTATTATACAAAACGATCAGACCGTAGAGAGTTTTTTTTTAACAAACTCGTGTTCGATACTGATTAAGGATAAATCCGAAAGGCGTTGTTGTCCCATGCTGTTACGTAAATGGGTTTTTACTATTTTAAGTTAGGAGAAAGATCATTCCGCTGATGCCACCAGTGGCGTATTTAGAATATTGCCACGGGGGGGGTCTATACCTTTCGTGTTATCTTTCTTTCTTTCTTTCTTTCTTTCTTTCTTTCTTTAAAAAAGCGCCGCAGGCGAAAAAAATTTCGGTGCCACGCCCTATTTTGAACTATCAAAATTTATAATTTCTATGTTTTGATAGCTGAACCCAAAAAAGGAAGAAATTAAGAAATTCTTAAATATAAACGCAATAATGGGAATATATATTTTTTTAAATATTTATGTTTAAAAATATATATTTCTACATAATATGACCGATTCCGAAAATGATTGGTTTCAAGTTATTTTTGCCATTTTTTTTTGCCAAGTTTGGCCATGTTGTTTTGTTATCTGTGACACAGTTACTTAATTATTTGTAAAAACAAGTAGTTTGCAAAAAAATTACAAAACTAAGTGAACATCATTTAAATTTTTTTAAATTAAATAAATTAGACACGCAGGTAAAAAACAAGAAAAAAATTGAAATAACTCGAAAACCAAGCATTTTCAACAAATTACCTCCTGCGAGGAATTAATCGAATTATCAATCACCATGCATATATTATTTTACTCACTTAAATTAGAAATTAAATGCAACAAGGCATCTAATCTGTTCTGAGTTTTTTTTAATGTTGAGCCCACGGGGGGGGGGTCCAGACCCCTCGGACCCCCCCCCCCCTAAATACGCCACTGGATGCCACACTATCCGGTAAAGTTAGAAATAACATCACTGCACTAAATACATCTCGAAAATTTGAAGATCACACTGATTTTTTATTAATAAAGGATCCGCAAGTTCATACACTGTTTTCAATTTTGAAATACTATCTCCAAGTCCCTTTCTGAGGCTTGAAATTTGACTAGGAAAGTCAATGGACAAGTCTTTATGGTATACCTATCGTTTGTAAATTCCGCGCTTTCACGTATAATAATTCTTCTTCACTTAGCGAAATTAAATTCTCGGGATATAAAAAAATAAAATTAATTATGAAATGAATTAGCTATGAAAAGCAAAGATGGCAGCAAATTTTGAAGGGGCCGTCCGTGTGGGCCCCCCGGCTGGCCGGCCCCCCGCGGTGCGGGGTCTGCGGGGGTGTTCGTTGCGCCACTGTTTCTAAAAGATTAAACTTTTAATAGCCTTATTTCGAAAATATTTGTAAAAAATTGCTTGGCACCCAGTATGTAGGTATGTATAATATATGTGTAAATTGTATGTACTTTTTTAATTATCGTTTACAAAATTTTATTTGTTGCAGTTTTCGGTGGGTTGCTCAATTTTCGTCCGAAAATAATGTTAATTTTATTTATTTCTGTAGAAAGTGGGTATACATTATATGAGTGTACCCAAAGTCATTAACTCCTAATAACCGTGGAATTACCCAAAGTTAAAATTTCTTTTACCTACATTATCACTTTCAAATATTATTATTGTATTATACCCAAGTATTACACATAAAAATAAATCTTTTTTGTCGGTCTTTCGCATTTCTTTCAGTCTAATATTAAACGCGATATGATATCAATAAGTTTCTTCGCATCTATACTGAAAGTATTGCAGTATGAAAACTAGGAAATAAATAATTTTATCATAAAAATAAAGTACGTATTTTAAAACTTTCATTTTTCTTAGTTCCTATATTATGTACGTGTATTTTAATCTTTAGATTTATTAATAGAATTTGTGATATGGATAAAATCACAGATTATCGGTTTTTTGATCGTTCTAACAAAATAAACAATGGAGACAATATTTGACCACCTTAAATTTTGTGTTTTCTATGTTGCGTCAGCCTTCTGCGTAACTACATTTTACGCACGCAGAAATAGGCTAATTTTATTCTAATATCGCTTTGTCTGTCACCTCTCTCGACCTTATCTTACGTATATTGTATAAATTTTGTGACCATAGTTTGGGTTCTCCATCATCAGAAAATATGTAATTTTTATATGCATTTCGTTCATATCCCAAAACATCCACTATTCTATATAAGTATGTATTATTATGTATATAAGACAAAAACGTAGGTACTACTTGTTTAATACATTTGGTAGACTACCTTATAGACCCTACACAATATTTTAACCCTGGGCACTCTGGTTCGAGGGAATCACATGAAAAATCGTTCTGTAAACAATCAACAAACAAATAGTGAATAGCAGAAAAAGCAAAAAGAAATGTTTTAAAAATTATTTTCTTCAAGGTGTAAAAATTGTCACCTTCCTGCCACTTTAAGCTTCGTCATGTTATTGGAGACAATCCAATTTTTTTGCTAGAGGTACGTAAAAATAGAAAATAATCTAACCATTACAAACAAATTATAAATAAAGGTATAAGTATATATGTATACAAGAAAATCCACTTACTCTTATGCTTTGAGTTTCCCTTCCAAATAGGTTTGATTTTGAAAAACGACATCGTTCAAAATATGCAAAAACGCAGCAATACTTTCTATTTTTAAGAGCGGGAACAAGCGCACTGACTTAGACCAAACTATCGCGTGGAATCTGTCTGCTACCAGAAAAATATCGGTTAGAAATGAAACGGAAAATAGGTAGTACTGCTAACAAACTTGTACTATAGTACTGAATAACAGTGTGTGTAATGAGCTTTCTTATTTGGCGAGCGATACAACAACGCTAATCGACGGACTTTCAAAGAGTGAAGTGTATTAAAGCCAAGTTTCTTGACATGATCGGTACGATTCAGTACCTAGCACATGGTGGATTGCATCTCTTTCAGTGTCGATTTACAAGAGATGGATTTCCCCATTCCTATACACTGCTTGAACGGATATTATAGTTATAGTTTGTTTTTGTCAATATCTTATAAATATACAAGAAAAATGGTTAGTCTGCGTTTGTTGTCCTATGGGTAAAAGTATATCATGCCCACTGTGGTACTCGCTGAACTATACAGGGTGTCCCGAAAGTAGCTGACAATATTTTAAGGGGATAAAGTACATTCAAAAATAAGACTAAAATCCTATATTAATATACCTTCAAAAACGCTTCGCTATGGGGCTAGAGCCCCCCGAATTGGAGCTATGACAAGCAGTTTTTTACAATATCTCAGAAACCGATTAGGGTATCAAAACAAAATTTGATACATGTTTTACCCATAGCTAGACGCAATAAACGTCTTATTTTTGGATGTACTTTATCCCCTTAAAATATTGTCAGCTAATTTCGGGACACCCTGTATATTCAAGACAATTATAAAAAATGATGACGTAAAAGTGGCTTCACCGTATAGTATAAACCATAAACATCTATGAACCTATATATAGCTATAACAGTATTTTTTTTCAAAGTTTATGAATCTCTGCTTAAAAAAGGTCTTTATATAACTACTTTGAGACTATAATAATTTATTTCACTCGCCTCAGAGTATGCGTTTACAAGCAAAAGATCGAAATTGGGAGCCGTTCTAGGTGTTGTGAGTGCCCTAGTCGAGGTCTTGAAGTCTGGAAAGTTCACGTCAATAACTTTGTGCGATCTAACAAAAGCTTTTGACTATGTCTATCACGAACTCCTGTTAAAAAAACTATGCCGCTATGGCATAAGAGAGGTGTTGTAAACCTTATTGTTGAGTCTTATTTGTCTCGTAGGCGGCAGTTTGAGGAGAAGTGTCAAATCTGATTTAGCATATGCCAAATATGAAGTGCCACAGGGATCCGTGTACGTCTTCGGACCCCTTCTATTTATAATTTATATAAATGATCTGTGCTATTACATGCAACTTGACCATGTTTGCAGACGACACTACTTTCATTACTTCTGCCTCTATTCTAAAGAATTCTAATTGTGGCGTCACAATTGCTGCTGAGGAATGCAAATAAATGGTTATCTTGCAATCTCCTGCATGCTTAATGAAGTAAAGCTCAAACTCTGGTTGTCTCGAGTAATCGAGTAGGTACCTACCTATTAAACAAAAACAATAAATAATATACATAATATACTTGTATGTGGGTATCACTTGGATAGTTCTTTATCCTGGGAAGCCCACATGAGTTAGGACGAAAATTGTCAAGTACGATATTTCTTCTTAGAAATTTGCGTGACTTTTGACGTTTTGAAATCGATTTAATTTGATCTTTTTTATTCCCATCTTGCGTATGGGGCTATATATTGTGGGGAAAATGTGCAAAGTATATGCATCTTTCGACTACAAAAAAGAGCTGTGAGACTTATGGCTAACGCATGGTATAGAGATCACTGTCAGAGCTTGTGTCAAAAAATTTAGCATAATGCCGCTGCCCTGTGTTTATATATATTTTTCACCCTCTACTGGAGCTACACTCCCGCCGAAATAAACTCTCTAAGCATTTAGATATTCACAGCAATAACACTCGAGGCTCAGACCAGAATATAGTGGCTCAGCGATTCAGACTAACTAAATCTAAAAACGATTCCCTTGACTGTCATTTATATAATAAGATCCCAGAATGGTACCGATTCAAAAAATATGTTAAAAAGTATTTACCTACTAGAACACCGCTTTCACACATTGATAATGGGAAACTGTTGGCATCCTGGATCCTGGTAATCATTGCCTGGATGCTGTACTATTGGGTATGAATTTGCCTAGTTTGTTGTTTCTCCTAACTTTTATTTTATTTTAATTGTTTGTGCATAATTTGTTTATACAATAATTTATTGTTATTTATATAGTTGCAATAATCTACATGTTGAATTATATATTATATTAGAGGTTCATAGAACATTTTCTGTTAAGCAGTGTAATAATGTTTTATTTGTTTGCATGTATGTGTCAGTATATAATATGTTTTTAAATACGTAGGTAGTTTTAGTTGTTGGAAATTACATATTATGATGTATCTAACATATAATATCCGGAATTAAAAAAAAAGCAGAACTAGTTAGGGTGGTGGTTGGTTGATTAAATTAATGGCCCTCTACGATGTTTAAGAGTAGGCCAAGACATATCGTGCCAAACTATGCGACGATTGAACAGATCTCGGGACCGTGGTGGTTGAAAGGCCTAGGGCTTGCTTTTCAAACTGAAAATGTATTAATAAATAAACCGATATCAATGTCTTATCAATTTGACTTTGATTAACGAGCCCCGGGCGTCGTTGTTCATCCCCAACCTCACTGCTAATATCCTTTGCCATTGCTACAAAATATAATCTCTCAGGTCTCACAAGTTCTACTGTAAAAAGCTACTATTGTGAGTTATTAAGGAACAAAATTGCTAACTCGCCCTTAAGACGCTATGAATCCTCTTCAGCAGTCTCAGCTCACTGACACAGAATAATTTGGAATTATAATCTAATCAAATCATACTTAAAGCGTGAAATCGGAACCTCTCCCTATCCCGTGCCCTTAAATCGCCAATATATGTCTCCGTCTCCGGATCAGAGAAGGAGTTCTCTATCCGGAACACAAGCGCTATGCACGCCTTCTTTTATATGATATATTTATATTTATTAGTGTTGGGAAAAACCGATGATTTTAATAATCGAGTAGTCACTACTCGAGCGATTTCAATAATCGAGCGATCGCTCGAGCGATTTATCACTCGAGCGATTTATCACTCGAAATTTCGGTTCAAGTATCAAGTAGTGAATGAATTCAATGAATAGCGCATTGAGCGAGTGGTTGATCGCTTGCCGCTCGATTCGATTCGATAGCGAATGACGCCGAGGGCAAGCGATCACCACCGATTGCTTTTTGAAGGCCAGGCCAGGCGTCGCATATGTTTAATATCCAAAATCCAAACCAAAACGACGAAAACGAAACGCATGTCGCGATAGCGCCTTCTCTTTTATGTTTATGTGCCGTTAACAAAGACGTATGTCGTGTCAGACTTCGGAGCATTAACTTGAAAGCCGTCAAGCGACGATGGCCGAGCGGATATCGAATGAACGAACTTTCGCTCAGTGGTTAGTGCTTGACTGCTTGTTAAGCGACGATTTTCGCTTGAAATTATAACTCGAGTAGTCGTGTCAATAACCGAGTGATGTCGGTTATTTCAATAATCGAGTACTCGAGCGGTTTTTCACTCGAGCCATCCCAACACTAATATTTATTATTTAGTTTTTCAGGTTCACAACCACATATGACTGTATCGATCGGATGCTATCATTGTTGGTTTACTTTGGATAGAAAAAGACAGATCATGGCCTGTACCATCTTTGTATTTTAGTATTGCATTAATTATAATGAAATGAATATCGCGGATCGCCATTTTGCTGGAAGTTAAAGACGGAGTGATAGTGATAGGCGCGCCATTTTTTTCGGTACAAGTGTTTTTGGAGTGCCTTTTCCGACTTTCATTACATTTTTCCGATAACGCGGTCTTGTGAAAGTTACATTGCCCCTATTTATTCAATCTTGCGAATAAAGGGTTTTGTGTAAAGACAGTTTAATGGTAAACATGAGCGACGAGAAAGGTTTGTTCTTTTAGCATTACTATCGGTATTTTTTTGCTGCATGGGCGAAGCAAAGTAGTTTTATAAGGTGGATTCATAGTCGCCGTAACGTAAGCCGTAAGACGTAAGCCGTAAGAGTTAAGACGTAAGAGAAAACATGCCATTCATAGTCAAAAGTTAAGACGTAAGAAATTTCAAAATTGTAGGTTATGATTTTTTGTTGTTCCTCAACTACCTCACTCATTTTAACCGTTAATATATTATAATATTACTGTAATAACAAAACTGGAAAATGCAAATACGCTAGACAAAAAAGCAAAATGGCGTTAAAATGAAATCACCAAAAATAAACAAAGGAAATCTCCCTCCCGTCCCGTCGACTGTCATTCAAAGTGGTAATGACGGCCGGGTATGCACGAGTAAGGCCGATCCCGACCGAAACTTAAGACGTAAGACGTAAGAAATGGAAATAAACCATTTCGTGTTACGGCTTACGGCTTACGTCTTACGTTACGGCGACTATGAATGCATGTATTTATAATCATATGTTTATTTTTCTTACTGCTTAACCTTACGTCTTACGGCTTACGTTACGGCGACTATGAATCCACCTTTTAGCGTATAGTACAAAACATTACAGAATGATAACGCAATAATTATAGAAGAGGGTACCGTACATTTTTCCTGAAGTTTTTAAGGCTTCACCTTTATCTATTTATCTGAAACGTTATAAAATTTAATCTATTTACAGATGTTAAAGAACGGGAGAGAAGTCGAGAAAGGGACCCAAAAGATCGCCGCAGAAGATCGCGTTCACGAGAGCACAGGCGTCGCTCTAGATCTCGTTCCAGGGAACGTAGGAAGAGTCGTTCCAGATCCCCAAGAGGACACAAAGGTATGTTCAAATAATTGTATCTATTTGAAAATTTATAAATAACTTACCTATCTCTTTCAAAATTTTAATCTTCCACATATAATTAGGTTCTTCATCTTCAAGTTCAGCATATTCTAGAAGAAGAAAGCCTTCCTTGTATTGGGATGTCCCACCTCCAGGTTTCGAACATATTACACCTCTTCAGTACAAGGCTATGCAGGCAGCAGGACAAATTCCTGCTAATATTGTTGCAGATACCCCTCAGGCTGCTGTGCCTGTTGTGGGGTCTACGATTACCAGACAGGCTAGAAGGTAGGACTAAAAATTATATTGAATCTTTAAGAAAGGGTAAAAATTACCATATTAGGTATATAATTTATGTTTTCTAACTCAATTTGTTAATGGTATTAATATATTTTTTAGATTGTATGTTGGTAACATTCCATTTGGTGTAACAGAGGAAGAAATGATGGAGTATTTTAACCAGCAAATGCATCTGAGTGGTCTTGCTCAAGCGGCTGGGAACCCCGTCCTTGCTTGTCAAATTAACTTAGACAAGAACTTTGCTTTCCTTGAGTTCCGGTCCATTGACGAGACCACACAAGCTATGGCTTTTGATGGAATCAATTTCAAAGGTAAATTGAAAAAAATTAAGTTTTATATTAATTGATGGTAATCTCTCTATTTGTATTTCAGGTCAATCTTTAAAGATTCGTAGACCTCATGATTATCAGCCCATGCCTGGTATGTCTGAAAACTCTATCAGTGTACCAGCTGGAGTTATAAGTACCGTGGTGCCCGATTCACCGCACAAAATATTTATTGGTGGGTTGCCTAATTATTTAAATGAAGACCAGGTAAGTAAAAGGAGTATGAGTAAGTGTGAATGTGGGTGGTTGTGTAAAAAAGTTTTATTTGTGTTAAATACGGACTTTTTAAAAGTGTTTGACTTTTTTCTAAGAATACAAATGAAACTTTTCAGAATGAAAATATTTGTGAAAAGAAAGTATCTTTCTTTCCATAGCTTTAGCAAAGATCAGCATTATTAAGGAGTTCAACTTCATGGAGTTAAAAAAATATGTTGTTTTGCTTTTATAGCCTTTCAGGAAAAAATATTTTGCAGCAATGTGTCTCTTGCGCCAATTTCAGGGTTCTCTTACAGGGTTTTCTTTCAGGTGGTTTTTTTACAGGGTTTTTTAGGTATCGGAAATTCCTGAGTGCCGAATGTCTTTCAGCATTTCGAACGAAATAAATTTTCAGGTTTTTTAGGAAAAAAGCAAAAATATGAACTTCTGTTTATCGATGGAGATAAACTTTTTTTTTTAGCAAATCTGTTTTCTTTTTTCAGCTTTTTTTCCAGGTTTAAGTGAAAAGTGGAAGTTTTATTATAATATCAATTTTCATCTAGTTTTAACAATAGGGATTTTTTTTAAATTAAATAAAATAGTACGCTTTTTTCAAAAGTAAGTAGATTTGGTATTTTATACATACATCAGTTTTCCAGTAGTAGTAGACTACCTATGAGATAGTTACTTATTCTATAACAGGGATATGGGACAGGGAAATTGTACAGATATGAAATATATTTTAAAATTATTTTTAATTAAATATGTTGGGGGTCCACAACTTAAAATCCATGACAACGGTATGCTTTAATATGCGATTCCACACATATTTTAGGGCATTTTTGAATTCTAGTGCAAAGCACATTTGAAAAATGTCTCAAGCTGGTGGTTGTTACATATTAAATATAAAACTTTGTCGTGGATCGTAATTTTTGAACACCTTGTATATTCCGAGATAATTTTAGGATATGCTGCCCTTATTTGTTCCAACTCCCTGTATATTTTACATTACAATGATAGGCAGAAAGTGGGCACCTTATAAAAATATTTTGATTCTTAATTCTTCTAAAATATGTATGCATGCAAAAAGTAAGAGAAAATAAAGTGTCACCAGTACAGTCCGCATCATATGGAATTTTTTTTTATTAATAGCTTTATTCAAAATTTGACTTTGGCATCAAGTTCTGCTTCGAATGAGATGAAAATAAGGCAAAAAAAAAAGTAGTCGCGTGATTCGCATTATCTGTCAATTTAGTGGGGTTATTTCTGAAAATATCGAAAAAAGTTATTGGAAAAAGTTTTTTTTAATGCAGTTTCTAGCCCACATGCAAAATTTCAGCTGCATAAGATAATTTTGATTTTTTAACTATATTTTGTAAATTGCACCACTTTTGCAAAATAAGACTCAACTAACCTATACAAGATTCAGATACATTTTGTTTAAAGTAGCGCCATATTAAACGTGTGTTTTCCTACAAAATCAAAATTGGGCTATTAAAATTTGGTTGCATGTGATGCAAAGTTTATTTGTTTTTAACCCTGTATAAGGTAACTTCATAAAATAAGTATTTTTGAAAACGTAGTTTGTGTCTGAAAGTAATACACCTTAATATTAAGACAAAAGTGTCTTCAGTAAAGTGTTCATTAAGTGGAAAATAAATTTTAGTTTAACTTAAGGTAAAGTTTATCTATTTTCAATGATTTAATATTTAATTTAAAACCCCTTTATTTAATTTTTTGTTTTTTTACTTTTGACAAACTAGGTTTTCAAAAATACTTATTTTATGAAGTTACCTTATACAGGGTCAAAAACAAATAAACTTTGCATCACATGCGACCAAATTTTAATAGCCCAATTTTGATTTTGTAGAAAAACGCACGTTTAATATGGCGTTACTTTAAAGAAAATGTATTTGAAATAAAGCATTGTCAAAACTAAGAAGTTTTATGTAGGTTGCGTTGAGTCTTATTTTGCAAAAGTGGTGCAATTTACAAAATATAGGTAAAAAATCAAAATTATCTTATGCAGCTGAAATTTTGTATGTGGGCTAGAAAATGCATTAAAAAAAAAAGTCTTTCCAATAACTTTTTTCGATATTTTCAGAACTAACCCCACTTTTGAATTATTTTTTGGAAAAAATTAAAATTTGACAGATAATGCGAATCACGTGACTACTATTTTTTTGTTTAATTTTCATCTCGATCGAAGCAGAACTTGATGCCAAAGTCAAATTTTGAATAAAGCTATTAATAAAAAGAAATCTTAATGATGCGGACTTTACTGGTGACACTGTATATGGAATTTATTTAAAATATTAGTTAATTGTTTAAAAGTTTCTACAAAGAATTATAATAATTTAATGATCGTATAATTTATCCAAAGTCAGTGTGATGACATTCCATACGGCGGTAAACAGTATCAAAGAGGTACCGCCGTTTGTATGCCGTATGGAATGATTGGAATGTCATCACACTGACTTTGGATAAATTATAACAAATACAGTTTTTTGAGAAAATAAAAACGTTTTTCTGCCTATCACTGTCAATGTTTCCTTTATTATTTATTTTGTAGTGTATTCTTCTAAACTAAATCCCTATTGTTACAAACGGTAACAAAACTGTTAGTTCTTAATGTAAAAACTGTTTAAAAAAGTACTCATATTTTGATTTTTTGCCCTATAGCTAGGGTCGCGCGCTCGATCCTTATGAATTGTTGATTCCACTCTAAAAAACCCGATCACCCTGTGGATAGAGAAAGGCAAGTTAAAAATGGGAACACTAAAAAGAGATGCATATAATATGTAGAAATTTGGTAATAAAGTTTAAAATGCTGTACTTTTAACAAACGTTGTAAGAAATAAGACTTATTTGTCAAAACTACTAAACGATCGAATTTATAAAGAAATTTAAAAAATTCAGTAAACCTGTAAAAAAATTAATTTTCTGACAATTTTGTAACTTGGCGTTTGGATACAGCCTCCTGTTGATATAATTTAAAAGAGGAGCGGGGATTTTTTATACATATATGTACCCACGCTGAATAATTCTAAATAATATAATATTAATTAATTTAGTTATTTTTTTTGCATTTGGCAGCCAAAAACGCTATTGTTGGAACCAATGTCACATTCCTTTCTTTTTTCGAATTCCATTGTGTCGCCAATGGACTAAAGCATGCCTTTTAATCTCGAGGGCGATGTTTGTACAACTAATTTCAGGACAATAGAAAGTGGTATAGCTCGAAAACTAAACATTCAGCTTGGGTACAATTTCAATTTTAGGATCGCGGGCAATTGATTGACTTGTGTAAAACTTATTTTAGGTAAAGGAGTTACTGATGTCTTTTGGGCAGTTGAGGGCCTTCAATTTGGTAAAGGACACCGCCTTTGGTTTAAGCAAGGGCTATGCTTTCGCTGAATATATTGACATCACTATGACTGATCAGGTAAGTAAAGCTCAAGGTCTATCTAACAGAACAAATATATGATGGACTAGATAATAAATATACCTTGTATTAGTATTTTTCTAGATTTAGCAAAAGCCGTTGATGCAGTTACCCATAATTTACTGTTAAAAAGTTTGAAAATATTGTATTCAGAAGAAAGCAATTAGAATTAATTAAAAATTATCTGAAAAATAGACCAACTTATGTTCAAATAGATAAAGAAAAAGCTATCCAAAGGTATTTAAGTATGGTGTTCCTCAAGGAACTATTTTAGGACCATTATTTTTTAATATTTATATGAACGACTTATTTAGTATAAATTGCGATGGACAAATTCATAGTTTTGCAGATGATACTACAATTTTTTATACAGATACAAATTGGGAAAACTAAAATAATAAAATTAAAAAAGATTTTAAAATAATAGAAAATTGGTTTGATAACAATTTGTTAACAATTAATTTTAATAAAACAAATTATATTCCTTTTACATTAAACCTAAATAACCTACCACAAACTATAAATAGTATTCAAATAAATGAAGACATTCAAACTTTTAAAGTTAATAAAATAAAATATTTAGGAATTATTTTTGACAGTAAATTAAATTGGAATTTTCACATAGAATACTTAATTAAAAAATTATGAAGTTTACTACCGATTTTTAAAAACATTAAAAAAATGTTAAATGTAAGACATAGAAATATTATATTACGCGTTAGTTAAAACTCATTTAAATTACGGAATTTTAGGTTGGGGAGGAATAAATAGAACTTTAGTTAAAAAATTAGAAATATTACAAAAAAGGTTTCTAAAAATTATATTCAATAAAGATTATCTTTATCCTTCAAAAGAATTATATTTAGAAACAAAAAAGTTGAACATAAGACAACTTTTTCATTTTTATAACATCTTAATACATATATATATTTAAAAATAAAAACCTTATACAATAATTTAAAAACCATAATCATAATACATGTCATAAAAATGAAATAACCATAAAACCTAAAATAAAAAATTTCAAATATTTATGTTTTTATTTAAACGATTATTTACCAACAAAAATTAAAAAATTGATTTTATTAAAAAAATTTTAAGTCGAAATAAAAACATGGATATTAAAAACAGACAATTTGAAAATATTTTTAGAAATGCTTTAATTAATTAATATTGTTCTGAATAATTTATATAAGTAATATTTTTTACTTAAAAATTATAAATTAATAATTTTATTATAGGTAATATATTTCTTCAAAAAAGCTGTGTTTATACTATAAATTAACATTTTTCTTTAAAAAACTTGATTTTTAATGCATATTTATGATTTGTGATTTTACATACTAAAACAAAAAATAAGATTTGCCCCTAACAAGCTCAGCTTCAGGGGATTGAAGAATAAGTTTATCGAAGACAGCATAAACATATTTATCCTAAATTTGTAATTTATTTTTTAGGCAATTGCAGGACTTAATGGTATGCAGCTGGGTGACAAAAGGCTTATTGTACAGAGAGCCAGTGTTGGAGCTAAAAATACTACAGTTTTGCCAGCCGTTCAAATTCAAGTTCCAGGACTTAGTCTTGTGGGTGCTTCGGGTCCGCCAACTGAAGTCTTGTGTCTTCTAAACATGGTGAGAAATACCTTTTTGCTAGACGGGTATAAGACGATAGACACATTTTATGGGTCGATGAAATAATTTTGCTTTTTTAAGGTTACACCTGACGAATTAAAAGATGAAGAGGAATATGAGGATATTCTCGAGGATATTAAGGAAGAATGCAACAAATATGGAGTCGTCAGAAGTATAGAAATACCGAGACCTATAGAGGGCGTTGAAGTGCCGGGATGTGGAAAAGTAAGTTAAAAATAGTAATAATATGTTTTGAAAAGTATATCAAATATTCAAGCTAATGTCGACAGCAGTAAAAAATGCTGTTTACTATTCTTAGATCTGTGTAAGGCTTTTGACACCGTAAACCATGATATTTTATTAAGAAAATTATACAGTATTGGGATAAGGAGAAATACACACAAACTACTTCAAAGTTATTTAAGCTATCGTAAACAATTTGTTCAAATTGGGGAAAGAAAAAGTTCGGAAAAAGAAATAATGTGTGGAGTTCCACAAGGATCAATATTAGGTCCGTTATTATTCTTAATTTACATTAATTCCGTTTCCAAATTGAATATAAAGGGTAATATAAAGCTATTTGCAGATGATACGACAATTATTTATTTTGCTGACACTCTTGCAGAAATGTATTTTGATATTAATAATGATTTAAAAATACTTCTTTCTTGGCTTCAATCAAATAAACTTACGTTAAATTTTAAAAAATCTGCTTTTATGTTTATAACTAAAAATAAAATAAATTCCATCATTAACCCCTTAACATTTATTAATGAAAATATTCAATAATCAGAAACGACAAAATTTTTAGGATTAGTTTTAGACGAAAATTAAAATTGGAAATGCCATATCCAGTATATTATCAACTCGATATCTCCTTTATTATTTCTATTATATATAATTTTCATTAATATATTCAAAATTATAATACTTAGCTTCTGCATGGGGATCTGCTTGTTTATCAAACTTAAAACCATTACAAAAATTGCAAAATAAAGTTATTAAATGTATACACAAATTACCACATTTAGAACCAATTGTTAATCTATATGGACCCAAAAGGTATTTACACGTTCAAAACATTTATAAATTAAAAATTTGTATTCTAATTCACTCTATTATTTTAAAAGAAAAAAATCAAACATAACACTTCAGGAGAATAAGACATTACATGATCATAACACCAGACATTGTATAAATTATCAAACTATGCCAGTAAAAAGTAATTTCGGAAAAAAATCGCTTTTATATGACAGAATAATAAAATATGACAATCTTCCAAAAAATATCAGAAAAAAAAAAATTGGCAACTTTTAAAAAGCAATTAAAGAGATATTTACTAAATTAAATTATTTATACTATTTTTTTTTTTATTGTTATTTTTTTTTTAATGGTTCTTATTTTCTATATTATGTTGTCACTTTCCATGTAATGAACTGTAAAAGGTAGTTTGGAATAAAGACATTTTGAAAGTTAAAAGTGAATATATTTATTTTACTATAACAATTTTTTTTAATTCTGTACAGGTTTTTGTTGAATTTAACTCCGTCCTGGACTGTCAAAAGGCGCAGCAAACATTAACAGGGAGAAAGTTCAGCAACAGGGTTGTGGTTACGTCCTATTTTGATCCCGACAAGTACCACAGGCGAGAATTTTAAAACACATGTAGTAATTATAGTGCAATTAGAGTTAAGGCTACATTTTAATTTCATTCTGTATTAATCGTAACATTTGAGATATACTTAAATAAAATCTTAAATAAGTACTTGATTTAGTAATTTTTACGAGCATAGCTAATCCTCTGTTTTACACCTTTTCCCGTCCTCTATTTTATACCATTTACAGTTTTCTTATTTGCGTAAATTGCTTGTTCCTGACGTTTCTTTGGAAAGTATTTTAGTTTGATTATTCTCATTGACTGCCTATTATTTGTGAGGTTATCACGTTCGGAGATTTAACTAATACACACGACTGCTTGTTTTTATAATCACGGTAACGTTTCTGGAGTCACTCCTGAATCAAGTCTTGTCACCTGCTGTCAAAATTGTTTGTGTTTTTCTTGATGTCATCTTTATCATTGTTTTGATTGTGAACTTTTATTAAATATTTGAAGAAGTTTTTCTTGATTAATTACATTAGAAATCTATAGACGATGACTCAAGAAAGCATTGCATCGAATTTTACATCCATGCATCCTTCGGTAATTATTTTTTTAAAGTTTTTTTACAGTGCAAAAAAATGTAATTTTTTTTGTAGGTGGAATTTGTAGATATTTTGGATGTTTACTCCTTCAACGCTGACTTACATTGCAAGTTTAAATTTAACGATTATAAACCTCAAGAAGGAGATAGAGTTGCCATTTTTAAAATTGGATGGACCCTTGTTAAAGATTTTGTTGTCTTTGAATGGTCCCCGGTTAGTGCGGACAATGGACATTATTCAGTTACCTTTAACAGTAAGTTGTTACGCCCACGAAGTGGTAGTGCATTATGTTAACTTTTATATTATTTTAGGACACATTTTACCCAAAAATTCAACTGAAGTATATCAGATCTGTTACGTAAGTAGTGAAAATGAATTACATGGTGCTAGCACACCTTTTCAGTTTTGTTCTGGTGAGAACTGCCCCTCTGTATCAAGTATTTTGACCGCTAGACCCATGAATTCTATTGATGACCTGACAAAATCTCATATAATTTTGGAAATATATAAAGATCAAGAAATTGCCAGGCTAAGAGAAGAAAATGGTCTTTTAAAAGAATCATTAAGGACTATTATATCTCAAAACAAAAGCATGAAAGATTATGATAAAGATATACAAGAGCTTAAGGAGATAACCCAAAATTTACAATCTATGCTTATGACACATCAAAATGAGTTTGACATGCTCAAAACTAAAATTACTGAAGGGGGTGAGGAATATAAAAAGCTTTACTTAGAAAAAGTTAAAGTTGAAAGAAAATACGAAAAATTAAAGGGTAAACGAAATGAGAGGCAATCTTTTGATGAAGAAATAAAGCCTTTAAATGATCCTAATTTTGATATTGGAGATTTAAAATCGATTCCACCATTTCCGTCATTATTAAAGTAGAATTAAGCTAATTGGAATACCCTTTTAAACGTCTGTGTGTAATTATATTAGGTATGTCGTTTTCGTTTGTACATAAATATTGTTGTATTATTAGTTTTTGACTGTATTAAAAATATTTTAATGCATTTCCTATAAATGAGATTATAAAAGAAAATAAATAAAAGTCGATATAACATAATATGTTTTTGTGCAGCCACAGGTATAAATCAAAACCCAGGTAATTTTCTTTACGAGTTAACTTATATTTATTATTGTCTTGTTAGCGCACTAGTTTTAACAATGAACAACACTTTACATTTTCGGGCCAGTGAGATAAGGGCAAAATATGTTACCTACTTTAATTTACCGTTTACTTAAATATATTTCCACTAAACACTATTGCAATTTGTCTTAAAAAAAATAGACGAAAAGGTAAATTTGATAATTGATTTGTCTACGACACTGGTCTCGTAAGATCATTGGTCTATGCCACGCCACTGTAAGAAGTACCATTCATTCGTCTGTCAAAAATTTTATTTGCTGTCAAAAGTGTCAAAAACCGACTCTTCCCAAAATCCAGCTGGAATGAATCACACCAACACTAATTTTAGGAGTGTAGTGCTCGTTTCGATAAAATCTGCTTTGATTGCAAAATATACGGCTTTTGCGTCATCAGTTTAGTCGCCTGTAAACCTGCTTCACATTTTCTAAGTGTTCGTTTTTCTAAAAATAGTCTGAAAGTGTTCCATACAGTCCCACCTTGAGTTTGCTGTTGGCACTGCTTGCATAATTTTTTCAACTCGTCAAACATTTATAGCAAAAAGAACGTTAAGCCGCTAGATTTATTTTTGTTTGTATATTGTGGCAATTTGGTAAGTGAGACATGTTAAAAATAGATTGCTTTAGGCAAAAATAGTTTTATTTTTTTCTGGGCTTAGCCAAATAGGAAGTTTTTTTAGTACATCCAAGTACCAAGTAACGCCCATTATAATTTTGATTAATTCCTTCTATTTACCATGTTATTTTGCAGATTTTGGTCCACAGAATAATGGTATCTCATTTCTAATCAGGATAATTGTGGAAAAAATACCTTTACCACCTGTTCTACCAGGTGGGCTTGCTAAGTACAGCTGGTGCCCCAGGTATTAGAAGGCATCTATTTTTATGTCAGCTGTCAAAATAATCTAAAAATACACCCAAAAATGTCTGATGATGGGTTTTCAGACACTTTCGAGGAGCCCAACATCGAGATACAAATCAAGACTCTTATGGGTACAACTTTCGATATTAAAATATCCCCCAATGATACGGTCGGGGATATCAAGAAGAAAATTTACAGGGTTGAAGGTAAGATTTATGAATATGATTTAAAGTAGCTTTAGTGGGTTCTTTTAAAGTGCTGGCATAATTATTTGCTATAACTGGCTTACAGGTAATTACACACAGACATTTCTCTGTAAACTATATTTGCTTTTGTATAGTTCAACTTACCCACATAGAACTGGGACTAATTTAGAAGCCAGTTTGTGTCAATAATTTTATTAGCATACAAAAAAGTAATGGTATTAGAATAAATTATTATTTTTATTGAGCATACATTTTTATTACAGTAGGTAGAGTATTCTCAATTGTTGGTAAAACACAATCTAATACAAAAGTTTGATCACAGTAGATAGGTCCTATAAGGGGATCTAATCATTTATTCAGCTAGTTCATTAAAATAAGACATATTTAACCACTTAACTTTTTATTACAAAATATGTTAGGCATTGGAGGCATTGTCAAAATGAATAAAACTTGGTTTGGAATTGCTAAAATACAGCTTTTTTATTTTATTTTAATCCCGACCAACTTTATAAGTTTGTTACAACAATAACTAACCTGTCTTTGTCCCCAGGTCTTTCATAATATCAATTATGTTCTTTTTTCCAGGCATACCGATTTATCAACAAAATCTGATTTTTCGTTTGGAGGAACTTAAAGATAGCTCTAGATTATGCGACAAGGGGATAATAAATGGTTCTACGCTGACTTTGGTTTCGGCTATGAGAGGTGGCCCTATATCTACAAGGCGACTGTCTGTATCCTGTGAACATTACCTTTTAAAAGAGCTAAAGGATCTCTTGGAGAACACAAGGGATGAAATGTCGCCAGGATCTAAAGTCTCGGTGTTGGTTTTTAAAGAGGGTGATATTATAAACCTGCTAAGAGTGATTGAAAACGAGGATGGCTCTTATTCGCCTTATAGTGAAAGCCCCATTTCACCACCTTCAAAACCTTCTCGTAAAGATACTCTGGAAGCATTTGAAAGGTAATATTTGTTTGATATCTGTTTATAGAGAAAAGTGTTTTTTTTTGGGAAATACACTTTTTGATTCGTTCTAAAAGAAGTTACACAGTACAAATACCTAGGCCTAATCATTTGAAATGACTTAACTTTTTTATTTATTTGCAGGTTTCTTTATAATAATATTAAAAATCAATACAATTGTTTTTTTTTTTAATAAAAATAAGTCGAATGAAAGCATCATTACAAAACCATAGATTAACAAATCTGTCCGATTTTGTAATGAAAAATATACACCCATTTAGATTATTAATTTTAATCACATCATAAATATATTTAAAAATATAAGTCCTTAAGTAAGTAATTCAAAAATATTTCATCAAAAAAAAAAAAAGGAAAAATTATAAATACCGGAGAAATTATAATAGAAAAATTGTAATATTTAGTATTACTATTACCTATAGATAAGTTGGCTTACCTTTATATAATTTTGCATAATCCATGATCTTAATTTTCTTTTAAATGTTAAAAACTCATAGTTTTCAAATAAGTAGGTAATATAATATTAAAAATGTTGATGCCAACAAATAAATCATTATTTTTTAAAAGTGTTAAATTAAAATTATCATAACATAAACATAGATTTGTTTTTTGTCTTGTTTGGTATATATGAGTAATGTTATGTAATAAATTTTTATTTTTATATAATATATTATACAGTGACCAGCAGAAAGTGCACAGCATATGGGAAAGTTTTTTATCTTTAAATTCAGAAAATTAATTTTATTTTAGATAGGTTCTGCATGTTCTGAAACCAAAATAACACCCATTAATTCCAGTAAAGGTCTTATGGTATACGAGGTAGGATCAAAAATTTGAAATTCCGCTAAGAGTAAAGTACCTCCATCTTTCATTTTAGAATATTTTATTACTAAGAATTATTGTTTTAATTTCAAAGTTATACCCAAATTTCAAATTTCGCTTATTTTGGACAAAAAAATGGATTTAATACTGTTTTCTGAATAACCCCGTATAAAAAAATAAATGACAACCGAACAGTACGAAAATAAGATATTCTGCAGACTTTGTTAGTGATAACCATCGATCATAAGTCCGATTAGTTTGTTTTCCTAATATTATGGCTTTTTAAAATAAAAACATAAACATATTTTTTGATCTTAAATAGTATAGATTATGAGAAGGAAATTAATTTGTGTCATTATTTATAGGCTTGAAGCTTGCCCTTGGGGCAGAAAAAATCAGTTTTTGAAGAAACATTATTTTAAAATCATTTAAAATGTGTACAAAATATATTATTAATCATTATTTTGCGTGACGAATAAAATCCGTTCAAAATATATTTTTAATTCAATTTTTTTCTTTATAAATCAAAAGGAAACTTTCTATGCACACTTCAATGTATAAAAAACTATTTAGGAGATGCTTTAAGTCAATGTAAATCAAAAAATATCAGTTAGATGAAATTAACTTGTTCCCTCAGAAAATAAAATACGGTGTGCAGCAAAAATATTTGATATTTTTATGTTCTTATTTTAAAAAGCCATAATATTATGAAAACAAACTAATCGGACTTATGATCGACGGTTATCACTAACAAAGTCTGCAGAATATCTTAGTTTCGTACTGTTCGGTTGCCATTTATTTTTTATACAGGGTTATTCAGAAAACACGATTAAATAAATTATTTTGTCCAAAATAAGCGGAATTTGGGTATAACTTTGTATAATTGCACATTTAGCCGTAGTTCTTAGTTCTGACCAACTTTTTTTAATAACAATTTTTGATAATGTCAAAAATAAAGGTACTTTACTCTTGGGAAAAATCCACATTCTTGGGAAAAATCCACATTCTTGGGAAAAATTCACATTTTTTGACAAACCTCGTATATGACTGGAAAATTTCGATCTTTGATGGTTGCATTTTAGGTTTTAGACCATGCAGAGCTTTTTATAAAGAATAATTTTTTTTCGTAAAATAATAATAAAAAAGTTTCTCATTTGGTAAGAACTTCCGAAGTATATAAAATGGAAGTTTTCTCGGAAGTTTTGTAATAAAGTTGTTTTAAGGTTGAATTCTCAACGTCATTCAATCTATTGCCAACCTATAACCTATTGCGCGTTGATTTTTTGAGTTTATTATTTTAATAACTAACATTTAAAGAAAATCAATATCGTCGGTACATTATTTAGGTAGTATCTGATATATTACAAAAGTATCAATTTATTTCATTGCTAATATTGGGAGAATTGTATAGTGAAAGAACAATGAGTGACAATGACATAATAATGTTTAAAAAAATCTTACCCCATATTTTTCGCTATACAATTCTCCTAAAATAAGTTATGAAATTCCTTGATATTTATTAAATATGTCAATTATTACCTATAGAATATCAAGTCGATACTGATTTTCGTCAAATTTTGTATAAAAGCTAGAAAACATAAATAAATCTACGCGAAATAGGTTATAGGTTGGCAAGCATGTTGATACTCCCACCTTAAACTAAAGATATGTTCTATAATATTTAAATTTTATTATACATACTTAATTATCATATTTCTATAACATTTTGTGTATTGTATAATTTTTTTTAGACTGGTGGAAGATACAGAGATGTGCACAAAAATTGCGACACTTCGCAAAAAACTTGAAGAATTAAACATAAAAAGACACAATAGAAACAAGCAGTCAGACGAAAAGGATCCAAAATGTTGCAGGGGCGGGAGTAAAAAATTTAATCTGGACGACTGTAAAGACAAAAAGAATTTTTCTTATAGATTTTTAGAAGAGGGTGCTGAAGAATTGTTGGATAACGTGGATTTGACAATATTTGAAAAAAGTTTAGGTAAGAGAATTTATCCATTTTGGGACGTTTTTGAGATGTTTATGTGTTATGCTTAAAACACCTACCAAAAAATTCACAGATCTCGCACCTTACGCAAGCATCCTATGTATTGAAAATACCTGACACAGCTTTAAAATTTTAATGTCCTATGTGATGTAATTAAAGCCCACATTCTAATTTGTATTTTGTAAATGTTTAAAAAATGTTCTTTAATTCTACAGGGTCCGCCCAAATTTGGTTAACAAATGGGATAATTTTTTATTATTGATTTCTCAGAAAATTTTATTCTACATAAAAGTTTTGCATCTTGAGTAAATCATTTTGACGTATTCAAATCTTCTGTGGCATATACAGGGTGAATATAAAATAGAAAAATATGACGTCAGTGACTCAACAAATTTTAAAAACTTAAAAACTGAAACAGCCATATTAACAGTTAATATGAAAAGTGTAAAAATTCAATAAGAGCAAAAATTTGATTTTTAACTTGACTTTTCTTGAAAACTATTAGCACTAGAAAAAAACTTTATTTAACTTTTTATCTTGAATTTATTAGTTCTTTAATATAGCTGTTTCAGTTTTTAAATTTTTAAAAATATTTGAGTCACTGACGTCATATTTTTCTATTTTATATTCACCCTGTATATGCCACAGAAGATTTGAATACGTCAAAATGATGAAGATGCAAAACTTTTATGTACAATAACATTTTCTGAGAAATCAATAATAAAAAAATTATCCCATTTGTTAACCAAATTTGGGCGGATCCTGTATATGCAATTATTGTGCTCCCACTTTTTGCCTTCCACTCTTTTTTTTCGATATAATATTCCGATTTAAATAACACGAACTTACCTTATTTAACAAAATTATTATGGCAGTCTTCAAAACACAAATATACATAATTATATAACTTATCTCAATAAAACACTTTTTAACAAAATTATTATGGCATTCTTTAAAACACAAACTAAAACTAAACATTATTTACTTGCCGAGTCATATTTTTCTATTTTATATTCACCCTTTATATGCCACAGAAGATTTGAATACGTCAAAATGATTTACTGAAGATGCAAAACTTTTATGTACAATAACATTTTCTGAGAAATCAATAATAAAAAAATTATCCCATTTGTTAACCAAATTTGGGCGGACCCTGTATATGCAATTATTGTGCTCCCACTTTTTGCCTCCCACTCTTTTTTTTTTCGATATACTTAATATTCCGATTTAAATAACGTGAACTTACCTTATTTAACAAAATTATTATGGCAGTCTTCAAAACACAAATATACATAATTATATAACTTATCTCAATAAAACACTTTTTAACAAAATTATTATGGCATTCTTTAAAACACAAACTAAAACATTAATTACTTGCCGACTTTACGCTGTTATTCATATTTATATTTACCAAGTATTATCAGAGTATTATGTTACAAGACCGCTCGAGATATTACGGTGTTGGGTCGCGACAGATCGACACCGCGACACCAATGCAAAGTTTGCATAAAAACGACCCCAATAGTATTTTCAATACTAAAATAATTGACCTTATTTATTTTCTAGATGAAGGAAATCAGTCTGAAAGTGAAGAAATCGCTCTCAAAGACAAGCACCGGACCAAACCGAAGGTATTACAGAGTCTTCCAGTTCCCAAAGCAAACACCAAATCGTTATATAGCGAAAGAAAAGGGACTTACTCTCACACTAGGCAAAATTACGCCAGAATCGCCAAGCGGCGCGAATCAAGACTATTCGGAAAGGCTGACAAAAACTCCGGTCCATACACTTTATACTCCAGAGAAAGAAACATTGGTCGCGATCAATGGGAAAAATCCAGTTTGTTAGAAAGTAGCGTGTCTTACTCAAACTTGTTATCGAGTAATTTATCGGATGGGTTAGATAATGACGGTTTGAACAGACTTTCATTACCTAACGAGAGTAGTGACAACCCGTATTTGTTAGAAGGTTTGAACTCAAACAGACTGCCTGATCTGAGCATATTAGAGAAAGATGATTTTTTACTCGATGATGAAACCCGGGAGATATCGGCGAGCAGTTCCAACGCGTTAGAAAGAAATAGCTTTTTGAGACTGCCCATGTCGGATAGTTTGGGTGGTAGCTCCGGCGCTGGGTGTAGTAAGTCTAGGATTCTTCCCGACTTACCTACTAGGCTAGGCAGCGCCCATTTTGGCCCGCTTTTATCGGATACAAACAGTAATTTATTAAACCCATCTGCTTCAGGAAGTCGGTTAACCAACTCGAATGTCCTCATGAGTAATTTGCCTCTCAATAGTAGTTATTCTTTGCCGAGCATGAGCAAATTCTCACAGGCTCACTCTTCCTTGGAGTCTTCGACATTTCCAAACTTAGATGTGGCTAGTTTTTCCAATAAACTGCCCCAAACTAGCAGCTACTCGCTGGCGAGTACTAGCCAGTTATCCCAATCAAGCAACACTTTGGAAACTACATTGCCGAGCTTAACTAGATTGGAAACTCTAGGCAATCTGTCGAATAGCAGAGGAGAGAGTCCCATTTTGGGGGCTGGTGGTGTGGAAGAAATGGGAGCTAAGCTGGCGGAGCAATTGCATCTTTTGGACGAGGAACCCAATGCGGATGTTTACGGCGAGAGTCTGTCGGTTCCGGCGAGGAACAGGGTCCATCTGACCCGTCTGGTGCTCTCTTCAGAGGGTGCTGAGCGTCCGAAGAGCTCGCCGGATAGTATCGAGCTGGAGGAGCACGCGCAGGATGTGTGGGAAATCCACGAACCGGCCAGCGAAAGATTGAAGCACAGCGCCACGTGTAAGGTGGGTAAAACTTAAAATTTTTACTGATTTTTAATAATAATAATAAGTTTATTTAAAATTTAATAATATAATAAATATGTTTATGTTGTCTTCTATAAACGTACTCTTCAATCCCCTGAAGCTGAGCTTGTTAGGGGCAAATCTTATTTTTTGTTTTAGTATGTAAAATCATAAATCGTAAATATGCATTAAAAATCAAGTTTTAAAGTAAAAATGCTAATTTATAGTATAAACGCAGTTCTTGTTTGAAGAAATATATTAACTATAATAAAAGTATTAATTTATAATTTTTAAGTAAAAAATATTACTTACTTATATAAATTATTCAAAACAATATTAATTAATTAATTAAAGCATTTCTAAAAATATTTTCAAATTGTCTGTTTTTAATATCCATGTTTTTATTTGGACTTTAAATTTTTTTAATGAAATCAATTTTTTAATTTTTTGTTGTTAAATAATAGTTTAAATAAAAACATACAAATATTTGAAATGTTTTCTTCCTATGGACTTATTTATTTTAGGTTTTATGGTTATTTAATTTTTATGACGTGTATTATGATTATGGTTTTTAAATTGTATAAGGTTTTATTTTTAAATATATATATTAAGAATGAATTCTGAATTTATTTCATTGCTAATTTTGGGAGAATTTTATAGTGAAAGAACAATGAGTGACAATGACATAATAATGTTAAAAAAAATCTTACCCGATATTTTTCGCTATACAATTCTCCTAAAATAAGTTATGAAATTCCTTGATATTTATTAAATGTCAATTATTACCAATAGAATATCAAGTCGATACTGATTTTCTTTAAATTTTGTATAAAAGCTAGAAAACATAAATAAATCTACGCGAAATAGGTTAGGTATATGTTGTCAAGCATGTTGATACTCCCACCTTAAGATGTTATAAATGTAAAGTTGTCTTATGTTCAACTTTTTTGTTTCTAAATATAATTCTTTTGAAGGATAAAGATAATCTTTATTGAATATAATTTTTAGAAACCTTTTTTGTAATATTTCTAATTTTTTAACTAAAGCTCTATTTATTCCTCTCCAACCTAAAATTCCGTAATTTAAATGAATTTTAACTAACGCGTAATATAATATTTCCATATATTATGTCTTACATTTAAAATTTTTTTAATGTTTTTAAAAATCGGTAGTAAACTTCTTAATTTTTTAATTAAGTACTCTAAGTGAAAATTCCAATTTAATTTACTGTCAAAAATAATTCCTAAATATTTTATTTTATTAACTTTAAAAATTTGAATGTCTTCATTTATTTGAATACTATTCATATTTCGTGGTAGGTTATTTAAGTTTAAAGTAAAAGGAATATAATTTGTTTTATTAAAATTAATTGTTAACAAATTGTTATCAAACCAATTTTTTTATAATTTTAAAATCTTTTTTAATTTTATCATTTAAGTTTTCCCAATTTGTATCGGTATAAAAAATGGTAGTATCATCTTTTATTTGCCTATTCCAGGTGGGCCTGTTGAAACGTCGCCAAGGCCTCGAGTACAACTACGACAGCCTGGAGAATGCTCAAACTAATCTCAAACCGGAACTGGGTAACCTGGGTAACTACTCGAAATCGTCGACGGAATTCGGTGTTTGTTCTGGAGCTACTAATTTTTATATGCCGCAATATCTGTCGACACCCAGTGCGATACCTCCGCAGTACGCACCCAAACAGCACCAGAACTATTGCGATTTGTTCTTTAGGAATGAACCGCGATCGCCTTTGTATAGTAGGAAAAATAGGTAAGTTTTTGTATAGATTTTTTGACCATTTTGTGAAAATATTAAATATCTAGGTATAATTTTTGATAAATATTTAAAATGGGATTTACATAGTGACTACATTATAAAAAAACTAAGAATTCTTATAAGGTGCAGTGGGGTAAGTGGGTACTACAATAATGAAAGATCGACTTTAAAACCATATATCTTTACGAAAAATCGAGATACAGAGGTGCTCTTTAGACAGGAATTAGTTAGTTATGTTTACAATATATCCTAATATTGTTCAACTATTTACGAAAAAAACATTAAAGAAAAAAAAAATTTTCGTTTAAATGTACCCATAGTACTCACTTGCCCTAGGTACGGGGGCAAGTGGGTTTTTTGATTTGCAAATCACGTTTGAGCAGCGTTATATTAAACTGGGGCAAGTGGGTCGACCTATACGTCGTCATCCACAAGAAACTTTTTCAGATATAAAAAAAAGTCTTCAAATACAAGAAGTTACAAACTTTTTAAGGTACAAGGAATTTAAAAAGAAAATTACACAACAAACCTGAAAAAAGTGTTACCTATTTATTGTTAAACATAAGAACAATTTAAAGTTGAGTCTTAAACAAGAAAAAAAAGTTAGGTTTACATATAGGTATCAAAAAGAACGCAAATATAAGCTTGATCTAGCTTAGGTTATAGTTAGGAAAATACTAACAACAATGTGGGAACTAATCCCCACTTTCCCTGAAACAGTAGTGCCCACTTACCCCGGTAGTAGGAAAAGCGGGGCAAAAGTGGGCACTATGGACCTAAAACGAAAACCCTGAAAAATAAAACTGTTGAAAAAATATAAGGAACAACATAAGTGATTACATCTTTAAGAATGTAAAAATTTTAATCCCAGGTTGTTAATTAGTAGAGATACAATTTTTTGAAATTTTATTCCGTAACTTGACATAATCGATAAAGATTGGACACATTTTAAATAAAGCAGTGTAACCTGAAGAAATAAATATCTATGCATTTTTAACAATATATTGGGACCTATACAGCTGTGACAAGTATTTTATTATAATTTTGGATTTTTTTCGTAATTAAATTAAAAAAATATTTCCAAAAAACCCACTTGCCCCAGATCCTCACTTACCCCACTGCACCTTACCAAAATTTAAACATCTTAAACAATTTTTAAATATAAAAGAATTAGAAATAATTTATTATTCTTTAGTACAAACCCATTTAAATTATGGAATACTAGGATGGGGAGGCATAAATAAGAATTATCTTAATAATATTGAAACTATTCAAAAATACATTTTGAAAATTATTTACGAAAAAGATCACCAATATTCTTCTAATATTTTATTTAAAAATAGCAAAAAAATGGATATTAAACAAATATTTTCTTACAACATGTTAATATATATTTTTAAACATAAAAATATAATAAATTATAATAATCACACACATGAAACTCCTCATAAAAATACTATTACATATAAAAATAGAGTAAACAAAACATTAGCACACAAACATTTTTTAAACATCAGTCCATATATTTTTGATATGCTACCACAGTCAATTAAAATAATTAAATCATTAAATAATTACAGAAATGAAATTGAAAATTGGATATTTTCTAATCCAAGAGATATATTCAAGAACGTCATTAATAAATAATAAATATACCAAGTTATAATGAATAAAATAAATAAATATATATATATATATTATGTACATAACGTATTGTATCTTCGTATACTATAGTGATATAAAATATACCAATAAAATATTGTCACATTCCTTTTATATTATAATCTAGTTATGCCTGAATTATGAAATATATTCTTGACAAAAATATTATATTATTTAACTCAAAACAAGTATTTTACTTCTGAGTTCGGAATTGATAGTTTATACTAGTGTTGGGAAAAATCGCCTTATTTTAATAATCGACTACCGAGTATTCGAGTGATTTAAAAAATCGAATGATAATCGATTTTTTTTCACTCAAATGCTAATATTAATTATTAATATTGGCGGTTCATCGTTCATGTTGATATACAGCATTTTTTGTATTGGGAATAACTGACTCGGTGTTGTTAATCGATTGATTTTTTGCGGATTATTAAATGTGGCGGAGATATTTGTGGATTTTTTGGCATGGTTCCCAGATCTTACAACTTACAATTTAATTTAACTGCCACTTGACTACTTGACCTTGAGATGTCACGATATTGCATAAAGCAGTTTTTACAGTCGGCAATACTTCCTGCAAGTTGCAATTCTCTTGCTTGTAAGCTTGCGCAGTTACTATCCAGCTGATCAGATTTGGCAGATATGATCAGCTGGCTCATAACTGCGCATGCTTACAAGCAAGAGAATTGCGACTTGCACGTAAATATTGCCGACTGTAAAACTATCTTAACTCATGATATTTATGAATACTGAATACTCACCACTATAATAAATCCTACTATCCTACGCAGGCAACCCGTAATGCAGTATTTAAATCTAAATAAATCATATTTATTATCTTACGCAGGCAACCCGTAATGCAGTATTTAATATGAATAATATCGCCAATAATAACCGAAAACCACTCGATGTAGCCGCTCGCTACGAGATGGCTCTGGCCGCAGTGAGTGATTGACAGGCGGGCAGCAACTTTGGAGACGCGTTGAAAAATAAAAACCATATGTTCGTCACTCATTTTGTCACTCGAGTTATTTCCGAAGATAATCGAATAATTCAAGTGATTGAAAAAATCGAGTGGTCGGTTATTTTTTACTCGAGTGATCCCATCACTAGTTTATACAAAAAAAATTATATATTAGCATTAAATGTCAAAAAATATTTGAAAAAACTTTTGAACATGTGCTTTATTTAATTTTTAGGAAAGAAAACGTAGAAACTAAGCAGGATAAATGTAGCAACAGTAGTGCCAATATGGATGGTGATTGTTCGAGCATACAAAGGTTAAAAAATGACGAAATTTTCGGACCTAAAGAACAATTGGTGGATGACCTTTATGGATATTATAATTTGGGCTGTGCCGCAGATTTATTAGAAAAGTAGGTTGAGAACGAGTGTTTTACACTAATGCGGAACGAAAGAGGGTTTCGCACGCGACGGCAAAACTGTCGATTTAAAGGAAACTAAGTTTGACAAATGGAGTAATTTTATGAAGTTGTTGTTCACGACTTGAAAATTACATTTAAAAATCGTAATTTGTAAACGTAACTTTGTCTTTTTAGGGAAGAAGAAAGTAATAAATTAGAGATAAAATTACCGCCTGTGATAAAAAAGAAATCGCGATGTAATGAGTGCAACAAGAGACTCAATATCACGAATATATACAATTGTAGGTGTGGAAGGATATTTTGCTCACAACATAGATATTCAGAGGTAAGTTTGAGATACCTTGTGTTGCGCCGGCCGCAAATTTTGCTACCCGCAAATTATTCCTACATCAAATTTGTTTAAGACTTTTTTGAAGGACCTTGTATCATGAATTCGCTTACCCAATTTTACTATTTTCTAATAAACCAATTAAAAGTTATTTAGAAAAAACTTTTGGTAAACTTATTAAAAATTTAATACAGCTGATTCATACCTCGATGAAACCGCCAGTAATAATTATAATAACGCCAAATGTTACTAGACGTTTTATTTTTTAATGGTTTCAAACTAGACCAGGGCTGAAGCCTTTGCAAATGGTAAAAAGTGAAAAAAAAAAAATATAATGAAACCCATTGGAAAAGGAAGAGAATATAACAAAAATGAAAGAAAAAATAAATTACGGGCGATCCGAGGTCGGGAAGTTTTTAAGGTTAGAAAACGATTTATCTCGATTTTCGACCAAACTACAAGTCCTATGGAAAAACGTTAAATGGCAAAGTTGTAGGTAATAAAAAGATCTACAACTTTTGTTTTTGCACTTTTTTCACATAACCTCAAAATTTATGTGAAAAATTCAAATAACCAAGTTTTTGGTTTTTTATTGTTATCTTTTACAAGAATTTTTTTTTTACGAAATTTGGTGAAAACTTATCTTTTTATGTCCCAAAGACAGTGTAATTTTTTTGATTTAAAATATTTATTTTTTCACTTTATTTTGACTTAATATCGAAAAAGCACCCTAATTTTCAATCGAAAATTCTCACGTCAGAATATCTGCTTTTTAAAAAAAGTTGGTGGGCTTTTTGTTCGTTTAAATCTCTACTTTCTGATGGTGTAAAAAAAATATACATAACTAAAATTTTAAAAGTGCCTAAAAAACTATTGTAGTTATTGGACATATCTTCAATACTTCCACCTACTGTCTATGTACTAAAGGGTTTTCCAATAAGAACGATATGGTAACCATGGTAATAAAGTTATACCTGTCACCAGTTGTCAGTTATTGTCAGTAAACTATAACAATTTATTATGGCTAAATACGCCCTTCAAGAACGTTTGGTTATTATCCAAAAATTTTACGAAAATAGACGATCTTTTGTGAACACTTATCGCGCATTTCGCGAAAGCTTTGGTGTAAATAATCGTCCTCCTTTGCTTGCCATTCGTCGCATCGTTGAGAAATTTGTAAATAATTTTACTCTTCACGATGTAAAAACACCAAGAAGACATCGAAACGCAAGAATGTTGAGAATATTGCTGCTGTAAGAGCTAGCGTTGCAGTGGATCCAAATTTATCAACTCCTCGTCGTGCTCAAGAGTTAAGGATTTAAAAAACGACAACTTGGCGTATTTTGAAAGAAGACTTGAATTTACACCCCTATAAGATTGTTTTGACCTAAGAACTTAAGCCACTGGACCATCGTCGGCGCAGAGAATTTTCTGCTTGGAGTTTAGAACAACTTGAAAGGGATCCTAATTTTGCCAAAAAAATTATCTTTTCAGATGAAGCTCACTTTTGGTTAAGTTGATACGTTAACAAGAAAAATTGCCGTTTTTGGTGTGAAAACAATCCACAACAGATTCATGAGAAGCCTTTGTATCCGCTAAAGGTAACTGTATGGTGTGGTTTATGGTATGGTGGCATCATCGGACCATTTTTTTTTCAAAATGAGGCAGGAGATGCAGTTACAGTGAATGGTGAACGATATCGACAGATGTTAAGAAATTTTTTGTGGCCAAATTTAGATGCACTTGATTTGGAGGATATGTGGTTCCAGCAAGACGGTGCCACATGTCACACTGCTCATGAAACTATCGATATACTGCAAGAAAAGTTTGACGAAAGGATAATTTCAAGGAATGCTACTGATCAGTGGCCTCCAAGAAGCTGTGATTTAACTCCTTTAGATTACTTCTTGTGGGGCTATTTGAAATCTAAGGTTTATGAAAACAGACCACAAACACTTGATGCATTAAGGTTGAACATTGAACCCTGCATTCGTCAGATCACGCCCGATTTATTGCATAAAGTCATCGAAAATTGGGTTCGTCGAATTCGCTCGTATATTGTTGTTCCAAACTCAGTGTAATGACATTCCATACGGCGGTAAACAGTCTCAAAGGTTACCGCCGTTTGTGTGCGTATGGAATGATCGGAATGTCATCACACTGAGTTTGGATAATCTATACACGAAGTCGCGCAGGACATTTAAACGATGTGTTATTCAAAACATAAATGTTATCGACTATACTTTCAGATAATATAAAACGTTTTGTTGTATCTGAAATTATTTTAATTTTATTTCATTTTGAAATCATATCGTTCTTATTGGAAAACCCTTTACTTTAGGATTTTTAGATATATCGCTAAAAATAGACCACATACATTTATTTTTATTGTCCGAATCTTTAATTCGCCTTTCATAGCTTTCAGACCTACACTTTATCAACATCTCATCATATTCCTTTTTTTCAACTTTGTAAATTTCTTTGTAAACATCATTTTGTTGTTTTAACACTAAAAATATATCTACCCTATCTTTTAAAACCCTGACCTGTTCATTATTTCTAAAAATTAACTCTTTGGTGACGATAGACCCATTCCAAGCAAAATCGACAACAAAATAACTGTTTTTCTTTATTATAGGTACATAGATGCACATACGACTATAAGACAGAAGGTAGAAAAATACTAGAACGACAAAACCCGCTTGTGACTGCACAGAAAGTACAGCGGTTTTAAAACATATGAAAGCAAAAGAGATAGAACATATAACGAGTGCCTCTTGTGTATAAATAGTTTTTCAATTTAACTATTTACGCTGTATTGTCGATACTATAAAAATAATAATAATAATTATATAACTATCTACGGATTTGCTTACATGCTCAGAATGTTACATGTTGAAAGATGATCGGCGATGTAACTGGGACGTTGCCGAGATTATATATTTAGACCTAGAAAGATCCTCGTGTTACACAACACACATAACGTAAGTCTATACTGGGTATTTTCTTTGGTTAGGTAAATACCTTACTAATTAGCTATAGACTAGGGCCTATGAAAATGGTAAAAAGTAAAAAAAACAATAGTATAATGAAACCCATTGGAAATGGAAGAGAATATGACAAAAATTAAAGGAAAAATAATTTACGGGCGATCCGAGATCGGTAAGTGGAAAGGGGTGAATTTTTAAGGGTAGAAAACGATTTATCTCGATTTCCGGCAAAACTACAAGTTCTATGGAAAAACGTTAAATGGCAAAGTTGTAGGTAATTAAAATATATACAACTTTTGTATTTACACTTTTTCCACATAACCTCAAAATTTATGTGAAAAATTCAAATAACCAAGTTTTTAGTTTTTTATTTTTATCTTTTACAAAAAAAAATTTTCACGATATTTGGTGAAAACTTACCTTTTTATGTCCCAAACACACTGTAATTTTTTTGATTTAAAATATTTATTTTTTCACCTTAATTTGACTTAATATCGAAAAAGCACCCTAATTTTCAATCGAAAATTCTCACGTCAAAATATCTGCTTTTTTAAAAAATTCAGTGGGTTTTTTGTTCGTTGAAATCTCTACTTTCTGATGGTGAAAAAAAATAGACATTACTATGGTAAATGTTCTCAAAAAATGCAAAGAAACGAAGAAAACTCGAATCCGAAATTTTTTTTAATCATGTACAATTCAGCTATTTGTTAAAATTTATACTTTAATTACTCGAAAAACGGAATATTCCATGTTACATTGATAAACAAAAAAAATCCATAAAACATAAAGATCGCAAAAAACATGCGAAAATAGTTGTTCTAAATATAATTAAAGGTAGGATTTAAAGGGGATTTCATCACATTTACCATAGCAATGTATATTTTTTTACACCATCAGAAAGTAGAGATTCCGACGAACAAAAAGCCCACCGACTTTTTTAAAAAAGCAGATATTTTGACTTGAGAATTTTCGATTGAAAATTAGGGTGTTTTTTCGATATTAAGTCAAAGTAAGGTGAAAAAATAAATATTTTAAATCAAAAAAATTACAGTGTGTTTGGGACATAAAAAGGTAAGTTTCACCAAATTTCGTAAAAAAAATATATTTTTATAAAAGATAAAAATAAAAAACCAAAAACTTGGTTATTGAAAAAGTAATAGATCTTTTTATTACCTACAACTTTGCCATTCAACGTTTTTCCATAGGACTTGTAGTTGTGCCGGAAATCGAGATAAATTGTTTTCTACCCTTTAAAACTCACCCCCTTCCACTTCCCGACCTCGGATCGCCCATAGATTATTTTTCCTTTCATTTTTGTTATGTTCTCTTCCTTTTCCAATGGGTTTCATCCTACTATTATTTTTCTTCGTTTCAAAAATTATGGACCCTGGTCTACTATTTGTAGTGAGTCTTTTCAATTTGCTATTTTTATTTGTATAAGAACCATTCGCGTCCGATGGGACATTTACATTTTTTGTGGTTGCCTTGAAGTTCACTTTCCTATTGGTTTACCCCGTTATAGGAACAAGGCTGTTCAATGAAAGATTATATTGTTACCTCTTTTAGAGTGTTTTACAGAGCCGAGGAAAAATAACACGTTGAAACTATTATTTTAGAGTAGGTACACATCACACACAAATTACTGCAACGTCCAAGCTGCTTCACCGGTGGTTGGTTATGTTTATAAGAATAACTCAGGACTGCTTTAATTTTGTTTATTTTATCCTATTTCAGTACTAATTGTGTTGGTTAGTCTTGAAACTGAAATGATTCCTATGAAGTATAATTACTTGAAATATGTTTTACTCTAACAACGAAATAGCGAGTCTCTAGGTTGGTCAATTCGGCCGCCATTAATAAAAATGAGGGCTAAGCGACAAAACTCCATCTCCAGTCTGCTACTTACTTTCTACTTTCATAAATTAAATTGTATTTTACGTTTTACCTTTCGCAGTTTATCTTTTGACGGTACAATTATGCAATTAATTCAAAAATTTCTACCGTAATGAAAGCAGGAATAAGAATAGTTGTTTTTCCAGTCATCATTGTAGAGAGGGAGGTTCAACGTTTGGGGAGAAAGGGGCACTCAGTTCTTGTTACGTCACGGAGTTCATGGGGTTTCTGCAAAGCCTCTGGTTACGAAATATGTCGTTTCAGTCGTTGAAATGTAATTTTTATTTAATGAGATTGTTCTCCGACGACCGTTTTCACCACAAGCTGTACTGATCGATGGTCATACGCACTAAAGAGACTGTATCGAGATAAGATATTCGCTATTTCAATGTTTGTCAGGTGAATCAAACGGAAAAGTCCCTTTGAAATATTTAATACCAGATATACAAAAATGTATATTTTTATTAGTTGAAAAGGTCTCTAGAACATTTTTTTGGTATTCCGTTTATTTCAAAAAGTGTATGGAGCATGTATAAAGCACCATTAAATTTATACAGGGTGACGTTTTTAACTTACAATGTCTACATTTTCTATACAAATACGCGTAGAAACAAGTATTTGCCTACTGCAAAAAAAATAGTGTTAGCACTGCAGTAGTGTTTTAATTTAGACATGTGATCATTAAATTGTCATCACTTACCTTTATTCTCTAATTTGTCCTGCCAAATTTTGTCAAAGCCAGTTTAAAAACATTTTTTCAAAATGTTGCTGACATACTACACTCCCGTGAAAAAAAAACGGGCATCATAAAATTTGGATTTAAGTTGAGGGCTTTATAACTTTTTTATTTTTACTCCGATTTAAGTGATTTTTTAGAGAGCTCTAGATACATTTATTAGTTTTAACATGCATATACAAATTTTAGGAGAAATTGGTTTTTCGACATATTATACAAGGATAATCGAAAAGTTGTTTTTTCGCCTAGTGTCAGAACACCCTGTGGTGTTATCACAAGTTTGTGATAACTTTATATCTGGCAACGGCCTCCCCAGTTCTTTAATTTTAAGTTTATCCGCTAATGGCAGCCTACAAAATTTTATTTGAATTATATTATTGACGAAATTCATTTTTATTAGTTCGAACTCGACGCGCGCTTACGCCACAACAAAGTCCGAAATGTATAAAGCAATGCAGGCGCTAAAATACCGCGGCCGTAGAGTCCCTAAATAAATCGGATATAACCGGGTGACGTTCGGGCTCGTTCGGCGAAATTTATATACGCCAGGCGAGATTCACCGTCCGTCGCACCGTTTCAACGCCGGCATTCAATTATCTAAAATTCACACGAGGAGGCTTGCTTATCGTTGGTCAACGATTACTTCAGAATATCAGTTTCTATTAAGTCGCAGATATTCTATGCATTTTGGTTTTTAGTTTTATGTCAATACGTGCATTTGTTCTCACCCAAATGCAAAATGATCTTGCTGACGTCAATAATTTATGAAACGCAAAACAAGCTATTGATGACCGATTTGTTGTACCTAAAACTCTTCGGAATCGTCGTTTGACGTCAGTACGGGCGAAAACCCAACTTCGAGAGGTTCCAATTAAAAATGTCAGTTCTTGGACAGTTCGTCGAAGATTACACGAAGGCAGTGGCGTGTCGTGGGGTTTGTGTTTGGAGTGGCGCAATAGAAATCCAATACCAAATGACATATAAGCAAATTGCTCGAAAAAGTATCTATTTATAAAAAAAAATTCAGGTAAATTAATACATACATTTATAAATGTCTTTTGAAAACCGACGCGTAAAAGATCGGTTTTCGGCCCATCGTTCACAAGTTTGTGATAACTTTATATCTGGCAACGGCCTCCCCAGTTCTTTAATTTTAAGTTTATCCGCTAATGGCAGCCTACAAAATTTTATTTGAATTATATTATTGACGAAATTCATTTTTATTAGTTCGAACTCGACGCGCGCTTACGCCACAACAAAGTCCGAAATGTATTAAGCAATGCAGGCGCTAAAATACCGCGGCCGTAGAGTCCCTAAATAAATCGGATATAACCGGGTGACGTTCGGGCTCGTTCGGCGAAATTTATATACGCCAGGCGAGATTCACCGTCCGTCGCACCGTTTCAACGCCGGCATTCAATTATCTAAAATTCACACGAGGAGGCTTGCTTATCGTTGGTCAACGATTACTTCAGAATATCAGTTTCTATTAAGTCGCAGATATTCTATGCATTTTGGTTTTTAGTTTTATGTCAATACGTTCTCACCCAAATGCAAAATGATCTTGCTGACGTCAATAATTTATGAAACGCAAAACAAGCTATTGATGACCGATTTGTTGTACCTAAAACTCTTCGGAATCGTCGTTTGACGTCAGTACGGGCGAAAACCCAACTTCGAGAGGTTCCAATTAAAAATGTCAGTTCTTGGACAGTTCGTCGAAGATTACACGAAGGCAGTGGCGTGTCGTGGGGTTTGTGTTTGGAGTGGCGCAATAGAAATCCAATACCAAATGACATATAAGCAAATTGCTCGAAAAAGTATCTATTTATAAAAAAAAATTTAGGTAAATTAATACATACATTTATAAATGTCTTTTGAAAACCGACGCGTAAAAGATCGGTTTTCGGCCCATCGTTCACAAGTTTGTGATAACTTTATATCTGGCAACGGCCTCCCCAGTTCTTTAATTTTAAGTTTATCCGCTAATGGCAGCCTACAAAAATTTATTTGAATTATATTATTGACGAAATTCATTTTTATTAGTTCGAACTCGACGCGCGCTTACGCCACAACAAAGTCCGAAATGTATAAAGCAATGCAGGCGCTAAAATACCGCGGCCGTAGAATCGCTAAATAAATCGGATATAACCGGGGACGTTCGGGTTCGTTCGGCGAAATTCAGGCGAGATTCACCGTCCGTCGCACCGTTTCAACGCCGGCATTCAATTATCTAAAATTCACACGAGGAGGCTTGCTTATCGTTGGTCAACGAAAACGGACAATTAGAGACAGAATTGGTGAGTTGCTATAGTTTTTTAAAATTTAGAAATTTTAACTACCTATATGAATAATAATATTAGTATTAAAATGAATAGTAATAATAAATATTTAAATAAACATTTAATTTGTTTGTTATGTTAAAATTCCTAGGAGGGGCGCGCGGCCTTATTGAGCAACCGCCACTGCACGAAGGCAATTTAAACTCACTCGGACCAGCAACTGGACCTAAATTACTACCGCGTCATAAGATTCAAGAATGGAGGAATATTATCCAGGATCATATTCGCGCTAATGGATAGCATGAACCGACGTGTACAGGCAGTAGTAAAGGCTAGAGGAGGCAATAGAAATCATTGAGATGTGTTTAAGTGAAAAAGTTGTGTTGGTACCTGTTAAGTTTGTTTTGCGAAAATGTTATTTTTTAAATCTTAGGTATACGCACCTTTTTCCGTAAATTTATTTGTTTAATCAATCTTAATTATTACAATAACATTTATTTTCTTGCATTTTAATAGTCTATTTTATTTTGAATGCAATGGCAATAAGAAAATTATGGAAAAATTTAATTTATTGACATCAAGATCATTTTGGTGAGAACAAATAATGCACTTATTGACATGAACCAAAAACCAAAACGCAAAGAATATTTGCGGCTTAATGGAAACTGATATTTTAAAGTAATTTTGCTTCCTAATTATTACACAGGGTGTTTTGACACTAGGCAAAAATAAACAACTTTTCGATTATCCTTGTATAATATGTCGAAAACGCAATTTCTCTTAAAATTTGCCTAGGCATGTTAAAACTAATAAATGCATTTTTGATTAGCTTTCCAGAAAGGTGTCACAAGTGAGGCAGTGTCATTTAAGATTTCAAAGAGGACGAGGGTACTGATTCGGGGGGTAGGTGAGGGTGGGCCGCTAAATACCCCCTTTTTAATCACCCCCTTTCTTCCTTAGTTAAGAAAATCTAGCCATTGCATTGTATCTTTTCAAAAAGTATGTATAGTCAGCCTGTAAGTATAACCTCCCGCCTTTAAAATTTCTGATACCATTGCGCCAACGCAATACTATCGTTTCCTTTATTTCCAAGTGTTGTAAAGATAGTATTTTAGATTTCGGACTTTACACCATTACTGGCTGATAATGGTCAAATATAGTGGTGGGCAAGACGGATCTATTTTGGGATTTGGGTCACCAAATCCCAATCAGCACAAAGATCCGACTCAATGAGCCGGATCCCGGGTCTTGTCCCAAAAATCATAAAGAAAATCTTATCGGTTCTCGGTTCGGTTATTCTGGAGTCACGATCCGTGTCATTGAACATTATTTTAAACGATCTTACGCGGTAGCGCCATTTAACATTATTCAAAAAATAAGAACCCCCAGTGATTACAGAAATGGACAAACATTTAAATGAACCGCTTATTAAAAGATACGAAGATTCTTTAATATGGTGGTTTCATAGAAAAAACTGTGACTGAAACATGAAAAAGTGACGCAACCCACAATACAATAAACACAACAGTAATAAATCGCCACGCTTCGTTTTCTTTTCCAACGCTGCGACCCGCATGTCAGGCATCGGAACGACTTTAAAAAATCTTTTAACGGATCCGAGAGCCACGAGCCACTCTCTATCGCATCGCAGCTCGTAGCGTCGCGCGCCGTAGCAGCGAATTCTACCCCTACGCCGAACGTGAACCTAGCGGTCGACAATCAAATCAAATAGATCCGTCAGATCCGTGATCCGTCTGTTTTATTTTGAGAGTCGGATCAGTATAAATCTTTCTTAAGATCCGACTCACCGATCCGGCTCAGATCCGATCCGCCCATCGCTGGTCAAATATGGGTGTGAATGAACACAACGCCAGCTTTGAAGGGGTCGATAACAACATGTAAAAAACTGGACTTACAACGCTTATTTAAAGAGTAAAGTTATAAATATTACTGGAATAGTCAAAAAAATGTTCTGTGGTTTCAAATACCTGCCTACAGTTTGATAATTGCGGATAGTTAGATATAAAGAATATTCTATTCTAACCTATAATGTTTACAGATTTGCTATGGGAACTACTTTTACTTGTTTATATAAGACAAATAAGCAATAATTTTTTTTTATATTTTCGTCAAATTTTGTTCGAGTTTGCACCTAACAGACCTGTTTTGGGTGAAGTACCACCGGAGTGCTACCGATTTTTTTTAGTGAGTCAAAGCTTAAAAAATGACGGTCCAGTGCTGTGCCACAGAGGCTGTGGCTGTGCAAAAATGAATAACACTTTTTAGTAGTAGCCAAAATCTTAAGTTTTTTTTTGTATAATATAATAACTCTGGAATGCTTAGTGTTAACTGTTTTAAGAAAGAGCATGGTTACTACAATATTGTTACTACTTTTTCCCATATTGGGTTTTTTATTATTTTAATTTTATCGTTATTAACTTCGGGTATCTTATTAAAAGGTTAATTAGTTTTTTTCTTTTTATAAGTAAAAAAATAGCGTTCAAATGTTCCTATATGTAATGTTTGGACCGTCCTATAAAAATAAATAAATCACAAAACCCAAAAAAAATATCATATTTTTTGTGATTAGACTGTGTTATACTATTTATAGTTATCCGTGTAAATATTTATTATTTAAAAAAATATAACCCCTTCAACGCCAAACTGTTTTTTCTTTATTTTATTAAATGCGCATGCTGATGGACAGCGGCGCACCCAGGATTTTATGTTAGGGGGGCAGTGGCGGCTCGTCAGGTGAAGTAGGTGAAGGGGCCCTTCACCAATAAAAATAAAACCAGGAGGAAGTTTTTTTCGACAATATTAAATATTAAATGTACCAATACAGCTACCTTAAAAAATAATTATGTTCGAATTAATAATATTAATTTAATCCAAATGTAGCTATGCATAATAGGACCACGGTTAACTCCGATGGACAATTCTATTATAAACACTCGTGCATTTTGGCGCGCCCCAGCCGACCGCGTCCGTCGCATCGAAAGGTCAAAGCAGCAAGTGAAGAGCGGCGAAAACCCAACATACTGAACGTACAGTCAAGTGGCTTTGATTTCCACCGTCGCTATGGTTACGTGACGTCAGGTACGCGACAGCATGTGAGACGTGATTGAAGTGCATCTAAAAATAGATCAGTCATATGCACTATTGTTTTAAGTATTGGTTCGGGTATTTATTTTGAGGCTTCGCGAAACTTACGGCTATAGATACCCTTTTTACGTTATTTATTGTGTGATTAGAAAGTTTTGTTTTTATTTTTCAGTTAATTCAGTAGACCTAAGTACTAATTTTTATTGTACGTTTTAAAAATAAACCCAATTAATGACATAATTTGTAATTTGTTAGAAACTCCATTCAGTCGTGGGACAGATGAGGATAAGATACGTTTTAGTACACGGGCGACCTACTGGAATCTTAAACATAGATTTAAAAAAAGAATCGAAAAAAAGTGGCAGATCCTATAAGATTATAATTTTAAGTGTTCCTGGTTTTTAGAGTATAATTGGCTATGTATTAGTAGTGCCGCCTTACAAAAATTGTTTTGTAGGTCTAAAAAATTATATTAATTATTATTGTGGTCATTTTTTTTCGTTTATAAGTAATAAAGTAATAAATTATTGACCAAATTTGGGCATGGTCCAAAAAAAATTCCGCCTGCGGCGCAATCGCCTGCGGCGGGCTTTATGCCTCTGAGCACAAACTGCTACTAAGCTCTTCACCATTTTTTACAACCGCGAGCCGCCACTGTAGGGGGGGCCCGCCAACCAGTGCCTGCCGGCACACGCAAAAGTTACGCATTTTTCTAGAACTTTGGAGCTTTTTAACAGGTAGTCTTGGACGATTGCAATAGCCTAGTTCAATCGAGGTAAATATCTAAAAAAATTGACTTTTTAAAATATCCACTTTAATAATTATTATTCCGGACAAAACTTATACCACTCTTTTTACCAATTAAAATATAGGTAGTAGTAATGACGACATATCCATAACACAAATATATTTATTTAAAAATATAAATTAGTACAAAGCACAACAATAAACAATATTTTATAAATAATAGAAACCAAAACTTTTACATAACACCGTTGCATTTGTTAAATATGTAAATCTAATTTTCTTCGACCCTTAGAAAGTTTATTTAAAATTTCTTCACAAGAAACAGAAACGTTCTTATGAATAAATAAATTTGCCAAACCATTAAGTCTTACTTGCCCAGTGGAATTTCTTAAGTACGATTTTAAGTACTTTAATGTGGAAAATTACATTTCAGAGGTACTGGTGGTGACGGGAAGGGTAACAAAAATTTGCAAAAGTTTTTTTATATTGGGAAATATCATACCATTACATTGAATATATAGCTTAAACATATCGGAGGGTATTTCTTTGCTATCTGTAAACTTGTCGTTCCATAATTTAAATTCGCATATTAGAATGCTTTCATTATAAAATTTTTAAAAAAACGAATAATTTGCATAAAAAGAATGAAGGCTGAGAAAGCTTTGCAAATTTTCTACTTGTTTATTGGGGGACGGGGCAATAAACAGTTAAATAGCAAAATAATTGGAAATTAAAGTTTTTTGTTAGTGGGTATAGTTGAAGTCAATTTCATTGGGGGGGGGCCAAGGCCCCCTTGCCCCCTCCCCCTGGGTGCACCACTGCTGATGGACAATGCTTGAGACAGAGTTCCCACTAGCGTAAACATGACAGCGTAAGTCGCGCTTGATTGGGCGGCTACTCGACCAATCACCGCTTAGAAAGTGGGTACGTTGTCAAACTTACGCCCGTGGGGAATTGCCGGTTTTAGCCCGATTCCCCATGGGCTTAAATTTGACAGCGTAACTGTGACGTGATGGGTTGATTAGATACAACCACAGACATGTCATATAATATAATGTCTGTGGACACAAGTAATCACGACGCTATCAAATTTACGCTCGTGGGGATCCAGTCTGACTAGGTCCCACCGGGCGTAAATTTAACAGCGTACGTGTGACTTGCTTGATTGGTCGATTAGCAGCGCCATTTTAACAGTATTAGAAAATAGGATAGCTGTCAAATTTAGGCCCGCAAGAAGGACAATCCCCATGTTCTGCTCGAGGTTTAATACTTATTTTACCTAAGGCTCGTTTCACGCACACTACTTGGGAAGTTGCGGAGCATACAATGTGATGTTTTCATTTGACTAAGTTCAAGTTCACATGTTGGCAACTCTGCACTGTCTTATCAATATCGCTAAAATCTCGCCAGCATGCTATAATATGCTAATTTTAAATTTTCGTTTGCTGGGAGTTTTTAGGTGGTACAATTGTACTAAACTTAGTACATTTCTTGGTTAATAATTTTTGTGTTTGTAATCATTAAAAAAGTAGCCCTTAGCTTATTCTCGAGTGACAATAGAATATAGATTGGATACTTTCTGAATTATTGTGCATAAAATATAACTTTGCGAATTATAATTTGCGTTATAAATATCCTTACCGTTGTATGATGAAGTCACCGTTAGACGTTAGACCAACCCTATAAATTTTCTTTGGTTAGACCTAGTTTGATGTGCTTATACTCTTCCCCCAAAATTTCATGGGGAAAAAGAGATTTGCACTGGAACTTTCATTTTATTTTTGAATTCCGGCGTTTTCAATAAAAAAAAACTTGCAGGATGAGTGCTTCTTTTATGCCCTTTTATATATAGAACACGCTCTAATTGAAACATTTACCTTGTCTATAAATTGAGATAAAAGTTGCATTCATTCTATGAACGGTACATGTTGAAGCCACAAAGGAATAATATGTAGTTTTCGCTGGACGATGTTCACTACAAGCACAGAGGAATTATAGGTAGTCGTGCACTTATTGCAATTTCATTGCTATTCAGCTTTTTACAATAAGAAGTTATTTATTTTAATTCCATGAATAGTATTAGTACATTTCTTTACACTAGTACATTATCGATTCTAATTTTTAGTGCAAATCAGTAATCTTCTCGTGCAACACTGGTAGTTGGTATGGTGCGGTCTTCGTTTCTCCCGTAACGTTTGTTTCGCTTCTCGTTCGTTACCGGTTGCCTTTTATTCTTCGATTTTCATTAGCTCAACGTGTGTTGAAAAAGTGGTGTTTATATTTTTTTGCGGAACGTGTAAGCAAAAAAAACGTTGCACGAATAGAAAATGAACAGTTTGAGAACGAGTTTTAAGTTACAAGTAGTCGAAATCGCCTTCAGAAGAATTTTTTTCTGTTTCGAAGTGGAGTAGGGTTTATTGAGAAAAGGTCATTCTTCCAGCTTTGAGGTCAGTGCCTTGTGGTAAGTTTTTACTTCTGTTTGGCTTTGGTCAACTTCAACATATTTTTATGAAATCCTTTGTGTTTAGTTCTAACTAGAGGTACATTTTAAACTTTTATATGAATTGAAATTATTAAATTATATAAGGTTAGTGAAAGTACAGTTTTTTTGGGTACACCTAATCTTAAAAGGAATCTAAGGTCACATTGTGATTTCAACTGTTAAAATTCCCATCTCAAATGTTAGTATTTGTTTTATATAAGTAACCTAAATTCAGCCTAGGTCTGTGGTTTATCGAACACGAATTACATATTTTTGGGGTACTTAACTGCCAATTAGGGTCATCTTACCAAGGACCTATAAGCTAGGTAGGGCCAAAGTTACTTCGCTGGTGGGCAAGAGACTGATGCCCCTGTTTAAAATACACACGGCTACTGGGCTACTTCTATTGTCTTTCTCAATGTACAAAAATTAGGTATAGTAGGTATATAACCTATACCTACCCTAGTCTGTACACACCTAAAAACAACATAATTTACTTATAATATCTTCTTAAACCCATTGTGACCGGAACTGTGAACAGTAATAATATAAGTACCTACTACGAAAAATAAAACTAGGTTATGGTTTATGACTAATGTCTATAAGATTAGAGTTATATAGTACGTATATCTAGAGTTATGATAGGTAATTGCTACAAAAAGGTTCCAGAGTGAAAGGAAAAATCCCTAGGAACACTATGTATCTTGGATCAAGCCGTCACACTCACACGCTTACCATTAGGTAGGTATATTGTTAACTAGTTTGTCAAAAAGCATCAATAAGTCTGGTTCTACAACAATAATAATAAAAAGTAGGAAATATTTTTGAAATGAATAATAACAGTATCGGTAAATTGCTGTTTAGGGTAAATTATTAAACCGCAGACCATCCTAATGAGTTGCCTCTTAACATCTTAAATGGGTTTTTGATTATTGCTTGTTATTTTTTTTTTTATCTTGGTAATAGTTAGAAGATTACTCCTAATATTTGATTATTAACACATTAGTAACTTTTAAAAAAAATAATACAGAGTAAAAAACAATTAAGTAGAATACTTTGCTCATTTTCCAGTTTTTTCTGCACCTACCTATGTATATGTACATTTTTTATAAAGGATTTGTTTCATTCATTTTGATTCTCTTTGATATTAATAATTAAGATTAATTAGGTTGTTATAGGTAACCTTCTTATATTAATGTTGCCACTCTCAAAACGTTATACATATAGGTGCTACTTTTGTTTGGGTTGAAATAAGCAAACAATATTTACTTACAGTGCCAAATTACACTTCATTTAGATTAAACAGGTAAGAGGATCTAGAATATAGAACAATATATAAATAGATAGTGACTATTTTTACAGGGCCTGTCTAGTGTTAAAAAAATTAACCGATTTCAAAGTATTAATAATTGTAAAATAATCTCCTGACCTGTCTTGCCTCACCCTGTCGAAAGTGCAAGACATACCACCCAAAAATTACAAGACATTTAAGTAATACTTTAAAACTGACTTATAGGTTCTGCAGCCTCCTGTTTAACAGCTCATAATACAAATCACAAAGAACGAGGTCTTAAGACAAAATTCTTCGGACCAGATGGTTTTTTTTTTCAACTGTTGATTTTGAAGAATTGACGTCGGTATGACGTATGCTCTGTAACGGGTTTAACGGCCTTAAGAGTTCTTTAAAATAAAATTTCCATATAAAGCTTAACCAAAGCAAGTATACCCCACCAGGTATATGATTGCATGTCAACAAAATTCTGTTGTGTATGTATACTATACATTTAAAAAAATATCGATGTCGTCATATCTTTGACAAATGTCTATAAAAAAAACAAACGAATAACGTCAAAATGTGAGCATATATATAAAACTAAATTGACGTGTCCGAGCGTTACAGGTTAAGGCTATATTAATTTTATTCCGGACTTCTGGGCAACCCTGTATATTACGTAGTCCTACGTGGGCATTTATTGACTGTAAATACGGAAAAACCAATTTTTCAAACTATTACCAAAAAATAACTATTCTGAGTCACAGGTTTCGGAAAACCAAACGAAAACCACATTATAGGTATTATTTAATGTAGGTACATAATATATTGTTTTCCACATTGATTCAGTATCGAAAATACACATTAATTTTCAAGAGAGGTCAAATAATGTGGTGTAGTCACAGTTAGGATAGACCGCTTGACGTCAAAATCTTTTAACATATCCAAACACTTTTGCGAAATTTAAGATTAAATCGGGGTCAGTTCATTTGAATTTTATCAGAGAAAACATCGTGTGTGATTTTTAATAATTAATATTAGTGACGTTTTTTTTTTAAATTGGAAAAGGTAATTGCTTTAATCCCTTAAGTTTTTTTAATATATACAGGGGGTTAGTCTTTAGAAGATTCTCATCGAAAAAAAAAAAAATAGCGTATATTTTTTAACTTTTGTCTAAGTTTTTATTTTTTATTTAACAGTCTTGGAGAACTGATTGAATTATTGGTTGACCAAATGGAACACGAGACATACAGTTGACGACATTTATATTCGTACACTTCACCCATACCTACATAACTCAATTAAAACGAAATTGGGTAAAACGGGTTTCTCACCTTGCTGCTTATACCTGGATAGAACACCAGCTATATACATAGCTGTAAATTATTGTATGTACGATTTTTTACCATAAGTAATAATGGTTATTTCTAAATATTTTTGTGTTTAAATTACAGCCTCGAAATAAGAAAATTATAAAATAATACCAGGAAAACTACAAAAGTATAAAATATATAAAGCCAAAAAGGGTAAATTTATTACCAAACAACAAACAAAATACTAATATTTAATTGCTGCACTAATCGTAATCTTCTTGGCATTGACAAAATAATACTTCTGGTGTAATCCGGAGTTAGCCCTTCCCAAATTTCTTCTATTTTATCAAATAACTCTATTTCATTCTGTGGTTTAAAATTTATTTTGTACATTTTTTTTTACCATCAATCCCCAACAACATTTTCAATTGGATGTAAATCAGGACTTCTTGAGCACCAAGGCAGACATGTTACGTTGTTTTGTCTAAACCAGTATCCTATATTTCTTGCAGTATGCACAGGGCAGTTATCCTGCTGCAATATAAAGTTATTTCCTTGATTTCCTTCATAAACTATCGCGGCAGAAGGAAGAAAAACATTTTCCAAAATCTGAAGATATATATTACTGTTTAGTGTTCCACCAATAATCCAGCATACACCTGCATCGTAATCACTTATTCATGCCCACACATTAACGGAGAAACGTCCACTGGTTTGCTTTTTTTGAGTATACTTCTCATCATATCGGGAATTTGGTGGTCTATATACTCGAATCCTTCCATTGTAGACTGAAAAGTTTTCTCATCGGAAACGATAACATTTTGCCAAAAAAATAATGATTTTCTCGTTAATATTGCATAGCAAACCCAATCCTTTGTTCCTTATCACTATTTTTTAAAAACGGTTTGGATGCAGCGGCTCGATTTCTTAATTCGGAACATTGTCTTACTCGGCGTTGTGCAGTTCTAGATGAAGCAGGGAATCCTGTTATGTGCATAGCGGATACTGCAGATTCAAATGGATTTTGCCTTAAATACTCCACCAAATTTCCGTCTTCTTTATTTGATGATTTTCTATTATTTAAACCAGACCCAACAGACCTTTCAAGTGTTTGATGATAGCGCCATTTTTTTACAATTCCTTGAACAGTACTTCTAGGTACTCTAAAATGATCAGCTATTTTTCCATAAGACCACCCTATTTCTACTAAACATATCATTCTTGCTTTTTAAATAATACAGAAATGAGGCATTTTTAAATCAAATAAGATAATGACTAGGTATAGTTATCAATAATTAACACGTTACAAAGGTAAAAAAGTTGCATTTACAAGTGTCACAGTTTAGTGTACGAAATTATCTGTCGTCAACTGTACATTTTTTAGAAGGGTTACTTTACTTCTTTTTACTCATTCCCCTTCTCATACAATTCCATCTTTGTTTGCATGATGACGTACCGTATTAATTTTCTTGTCAATGCATTGTTGTGATTCAGTTATATGGAAAAGCCTTCCGTTTAAAAACAACAACGGAATCGATTGCCAGTAGAAATAGAAAAATTGTGGGAAAACGTCAAGGAATTAAAATTAATTTGTAACACTGTTTCGTTTCCTTGAAGCGTTGCCAGGACGAAATATAAAATAAATCGGGATATTACCCCTTTATGCGAAATGTTTAAAATAAGTGTGAATATCTATTTTCTGCTTGGTGACCGTGGTAGATTTAATATTAATAATTTAACAAATTACACTTTAATTTTGAGGTGTATTTATAGCGACCCGAAAATGAAGGTGAGGGAGAGATGCTAATGCAACTGATAAGGTCAGGGTTGGGACTTTTCGGGACAAACGCGTTTTTGTTACCTTCATTTTCTGATATATTTTGACTAATGCTAAAGAAAAATATACTATTTGCTTTTATGTCTCTTCTTACTTAAGATATTTTACTGCGTATTATAAAAAAAGGAGGGGGTACACCCCCTTCCTCCTACTAGTGCACCAAGAATATTCCTCTGGGAGGGGTTCATTCAAAAACCCAGATAAAACGTGTTTACTGAAATTACATTTATGGAACGCAATTTTTTAAATTTTCGGTCCTACTAAATTTATATAAACGTCGAGTTATTCGTCTTTATATTTTTTTTCAATAGGCCCTGGGAGGGGTTCTAACCCCCCAAAAGCCACTTACTCGGTGCACCACTGCTTCCCCCTAAAGTAAGCCTTGCGCCGATATACTGCCAGACTGTTCTAATCAATGCCACTAAAAAAAAAGCGAATCTAATCTGATATCTATTATAGGGACATTATTACTTTTAGTCTCGTTTTTAGTACTTACTTTATTTTTTTTTTAAACTTGAGGTCATGTACCTAACCTCGCGGCTATTTACGTTTTAATCCAACCCTGTCACTAGTAAATTATTTTTAGTTTACCTAATGATATTAACAAACCATAAAATTTCTCGTTGCGTTGGGTCTTGATGGACGTTTAAATAGGTTAAAAAAATACGGATTTCCGAAAAAAAATCGAAAATTTATCCGGGACTAACCGATTTAGTTTTTATACACATAATGCTCATTTTTAGCTTGATCTACTTTCACAACTAGGAATCTTACTACATAATATACAGGGTTGCCAAGAAGTCCGGAATAAAATTAATATAGCCTTACCCTGTAACTTTTGGGAAAAACGCTCGGACACGTCAATTTAGTTTTATATATGCTCACATTTTGACGTTATTCGTTTGTTTTTTTATAGACATTTGTCAAAGATAATATGACGATATCGATCTTTTTTTTTTTAATGGAAATATACAGCTTGTGATACATCATTTGAAAGCTAATATCTCGTACAGTATATGGTCATCAATTTTGGCGCGATTCTGTCAAGCTATTTCAAAATGGCGACTGTTAAATGTTTTTAAAAAATCTCTATTTAAATATCCGCAAAGAAAGTAGTCTAGAGGCGTTAAGTCTGGGGACCTCGGTGGCCATTTAATTGTACCACGTCGTCTAATCCAGCGACCTGGAAATATCTTAGCTAAATATCTTCTCACATTGACACCAAAATGCGGGGGAGCACCATCTTGCTGAAACCGAATTGTTTCATTAGGTATATCTGGATCTACTTCGTTGGGAAAAATTACAGCTAGAGCAGTCATCAACTCGAAGGTTAAGGAATCCAGGTACCGTTCAGCTGTGAGGTTTCCTTTAAAAAGAATGGCCCCAGAATTCGGTTATTAATAATACCTGCCCATACATTTACTTTCTGGGGCCGCTATACAGTGTGTGTATAAAGTCTGGAAACGGCTTAATAACATCACAATTAACTGGCCGATTTAAACCAAATTTGGTACAGTTGTGTAAGAGGATCTAACGCACCGAATGACGATATTGGCGTTGTTGCCAGCTTTTTAGTTTGTCTGGAGTTCGAACGAATTTTATATTTTTAAATATAACACCCAGTATATTTTACGTTTTTAAATTCCACATAAAATTATAATTATTTTTTATTAAATGCATTATTAGTCTATACTTCATAGTTTCCGAGATATTGACTGTCGAAAAGTGACATTTTTTAACTTTGACAGCTTATAACTTTCTAACAGTACGTCTTAGAGCAAAACGGCTTACATGTCCCTATCTTCAATTTTTATTATCTTCCCAAAAAAATCAACTTCCAGTTAAACCGGAACAACTATATTTCCTGCTTTCGAGTTACATCCGGTTTAACCGGAAGTTGATTTTTTTGGGAAGATAATAAAAATTGAAGATAGGGACATGTAAGCCGTTTTGCTCTAAGACGTACGGTTAGAAAGTTATAAGCTGTCAAAGTTCAAAAATGTCACTTTTCGAGAGTCAATATCTCGGAAACTATGAAGTATAGACTAATAATGCATTTAATAAAAAATAATTATAATTTTATGTGGAATTTAAAAATGTAAAAAGATACTGGGTGTTATATTTAAAAATATAAAATTCGTTCGAATTCCAGACAAACTAAAAAGCTGGCAACAACGCCAATATCGTCATTCGGTGCGTTAGATCCTCTTACACAACTGTACCAAATTTGGTTTAAATCGGCCAGTAAATTGTGATGTTATTAAGCCGTTTCCAGACTTTATACACACACTGTATATTAGCTTTCAAATGACGTATCACAAGCTGTATGTTTCTATTAAAAAAAAGATCGATGTCGTCATATCTTTGACAAAAAATGTCTAAAAAAACAACTAATAACGTCAAAATGTGAGCATAGATAAAACTAAATTGATTTTGGGCAACCCTGTATATGTTGCTGTAACGTTAAAAATATCGGCGATAATTATTATTATGTTTTATTAGTATTTCCTGCATAATAATACCTAGGTACTACTTACTGCAATAAAATAAAAACGAATTTTATTTATTTATTTACTTATATACTTATATGTATGTAGTAATAGACTATTATTATTATTATTTTATCGATTGCATGATCGTGAATAAGTAATCTTCTTTACGTGGGCAATTTTTTTTATCATTGCAGAAAATCACGATACTATAGGCAACCGAGAAAGATTAACTAAAGATCATAATTATTACATGCAGGTCTAGGAAATTGTAAAAATAACGTGATTAAAACGTGTTCAAAACCCATTGTATTTGGTTATGATAACATATTGTTACAATATTTTATGTTAGATTGATAGCCAAAAACGTAATCATCATTACTACCACTTATTCCATTAGATAAGCGACCGTCGCACGGTGTTTATATTGATCAGTATAAGATCGTCAATAATGATGAAGTCCGGGTTTTAAAACATATAAATATCGACTTCAATACAACAACGATCAAGCAAAGAGAGACCACGCATCTCATTTACCCCCGCACATGGATAACATATTAATCAATTTTATCCTAAAAAATTGATCGATATATTGATCGAGTGTGGGGCCGCTTTAGATATTGATCAATGCAAAATAATATTGATCGTTAGAAAAGTTATATTGCCGAACGTGCCGTGCCGTATTTAGAAATTTCTCGATTGCTTACCGATATTAAATGACGAAAAACAATTTCGATTCCTGTTAACATCACATTAAATGCTTTGGGCCGGGTCCTGCAATTATTCCTGTATACAAAACAACGAACAAAACATTGCAGTTTAATGGCGCGCTTTCCAAAAATTTTAATGTTGTTTTCATAGCTTTCTGAGAATTATTTCCCGGGAAACGCTTGGAAAATATTAATTTTTGTTGACGTCCAGACATAGCTTAAAATAAAATTGCACGCCCAGAAAAGCGAATTGCTAGGCAAAACGCGAAAATAATAATTCATTGTTTTTTGGAAACCTAACACATACAGGGTGGCCCTTTAGTGTGGCAAAGTACAATAGCTCCGTTACTATTTCAAATACATTAAAAATATTAATACAAAAGTTGAAGGGCAGTAAGTGACTTATAACGTAAAATTATTTTTAACTCTATAGGGTGGCTCAAAAAAGCGGAACAATAAAAAATGTACTTTTTTCAAATGGAACACCCTGTATATTTTTTCATTTTTAAATTCCACATAAAATTATAATTATTTTTTATTAAATACATTATTAGTCTACTTTATAGTTTCCGAGATATTGACTCTTGAAAAGTGACATTTTTGAACTTTGACAGCTTCTAGCTTTCTAACAGTACGTCTTAGAGCAAAACGGCTTACATGTCCCTATCTTTAATTTTTATTATCTTCCCAAAAAAATCAACTTCCGGTTAAACCGGATGTTACTCGAAAGCAGGAAATATAGTTGTTCCGGTTTAACTGGAAGTTGATTTTTTTGGGAAGATAATAAAAATTGAAGATAGAGACATGTAAGCCGTTTTGCTCTAAGACGTACTGTTAGAAAGTTAGAAGCTGTCAAAGTTCAAAAATGTCACTTTTCAAGAGTCAATATCTCGGAAACTATAAAGTATAGACTTATAATGTATTTAATAAAAAATAATTATAATTCTATGTAGAATTTAAAAATGAAAAAATATACAGGGTGTTCCATTTGAAAAAAGTACATTTTTTCTTGTTCCGCTTTTTTGAGCCACCCTATAGAGTTAAAAATAATTTTACGTTATAAGTCACTTACTGCCCTTCAACTTTTGTATTAATATTTTTAATGTATTTGAAATAGTAACGGAGCTATTGTACTTTGCCACACTAAAGGGCCACCCTGTACAGTTGTGTTCATAAAAAAAGCGTACAAGAATTGGAATGAGAGGAAACCCCAAGACTTCTAATATTAGAAGTCTTTGAGGAAGAGGAAACCTTAACCATATTTGCGTAAAACCGGCTTATCGCATATTAAATGTTATTAAAAATGCAAAGTATTGGCGTTGGGCGTTAAATCCAATTGGGCCCTGCATGTTATGCAAAAAGCAACCAACCCTCAACATATGTAAATTCGGAGTAAATTAGCATTTATTCATTTTCCTAACTAAATTTTTTCAAAACTAACTGTTCAACAAATTACAAAAAAAAATACGCTTTTTTAAAAAAATGTTTAAACTTAAATTATATTGATATAGATTTACAAAATCATCGTTAGGAAACCTAGGTAAATAGTGGAACACATGGATTCTCTTATTGGTGCATTTCACAAATTTTCATCTCCATCAAAATCAAGCAGTTCTATGTCAAAACCATCTACATCAGTGGTTCTTAACCTTTTAGTGATGAGGGACCATTTGAGTAAATTTTTCTTGTTATGGACCACAAACGGTCTGGCGGTAATACAAGTTATTCCAACATCACATAGAAATGTATTGATGGTTATTTTTAATTATTAAAAGCGCCAAGAATCCCTGCCACATAAGTATATGGTTGAAAATAAAGTTAGGTAACGTAAAGCAGTTTCTCGAATTTTAGGGAATTGTTTTTTGGGCCCAAAAATCTTTAAGTTTAATTCCTGCTTCGAATGTATTCTTGCAGTTACTATCGTGTTGTATTTCAATTATTTCTTCTTGAATTGCATCAGGCTCCTCAGAAATATTGACAATGAAATGATTGCGGATCAGTTCTCGAATACCTTTGTCCTCGCAGTCAGGAAAATAGCAATTAAATTCATTTTTTAAGTTTTACAAATGGAGTGTAATGTGTTTTTTCATTTCTCCTGTGATCTCAACTCATTAATAATTGGATTCAGCGTATCAAACGCTGAAGAGTTCTCTCTTTCGACTTTGCTGATCCATAGGTCGATTTTAGCGGTAAACGCACTGATTTTATCTTCAAATGCAAATATATTGCTCGTGCATTCCAACTTCATATTTCCTGACCTTTGCAGCTGAAGGTTCAATTTATATAGTTGTGCAAAAAAATACACTAAATAAGCGAAATGTATTTGAAATTTGTACTGACAGAACTGATCCAGAAACTCTTTGTTCTCCTTATTAGTTAAGAATAATTTTACTTCCTCTCTCAGTTCATACAACCTTGACAGCATGTTTCCTTTGGAAAGCAGCGTTTCGTGTTCAGAGTTCATATCAAAGCCTAATTTTTTGAAGAGACGTGTATACAGTGCACTCCTTTTTATAAAGTTCACTACTTTTATAGCTGACGTTATGTATAGTGGGAATCGTGGTTAATATGGTCGTCGTTTTGATAATTTTAGAATGACTTTGCGGACCACTTCAGATACTTTCAGGGACCACCAGTGGTCCACGGACCACCGGTTAAGAACCACTGATCTACATCCTCGATGAACCCTTATTCAGCACAATAATACCAACCCATTTGGTTGGTAATCTTTGAGAATTTAATTAACAAATATTAATCACACAACAATCCAAGTGGTATGGTTGTTTTATACGAAATCTAAGAAGTCCTGTTAATGAACAGGAGATAAGCGGGGATGCGTTTTTCAAGGTTAAAATGTATGGGATGGCTTGGTAGCTTTCTGCAGAATGTAGTATGAACATTTCTACACCAGAATATGATATTATCTCGTTTTTTAAAAATGTGAGGGTTGGTTGCTTTTTGCATAACAGGGCCCAATTGGATAAAAAAAATTATTTTTTTTATTTTACATTATATCTTAACAGTTTTATAAAACTTACAATAGAAACAAAAAACGTTTAACAAGAATAAATAAAATCTAATATATTTTTACCAAATATTTGTATATCGCTGTTCAAATGTGGTATTGTGGTAATCCTTGATTGTCGCTGTTCTTCGGTAAGAAAATATTTTTTTTTGCAGCTGGACGGCATTTTAGTTCAGATTTCTTGACTCTTCTGCTTGTGATAGGTTGGGAGGCAGGAAATGCTGTATCAATAACAGCATACCTTGCAGTTTCATATGAATTATTTCTTAAATATCCCAAAAATCAGCATCCTGTTCAGGGTTGGAACGTTTGGGACGACCTGAACCAATTTTCCTCTTTAGGGATTCTTCTTCTTCGCAGCGTTGCTTAATTTTGAATTTAGTTTTTTTTATTTCTATTATACAACTGCGCTACAGCACGGATTGACCATCCTTCTTCGATTCTTGATACAATTTGAGCCTTTCCAACTTCAGACAACTGACGAAGCATGTTTATGCTCTTCTGTCAAATTTTATCAAACGTTACCACCATGCAGTTTCAAAATTAATTACACCGACGCCAATGCTTTGCATTTTTGATAATCTATAACGTGTGATAACCTCCAATAAACAATCATTTAGACAAGCCCGTTTTACGCAAATATGACAAAACTTACCTCTCATTCTAATTTTTGTACGCTTTTTTTATGAATACAACTGTACATGTCTATTTATTAGATAACCATGACATGACATTGATATTGTTTCAGGCAATCCTCAGTACCTACCTACTTACCAACCTCGTATATTGATAAGTAATGTTCAAAATTAAATTTGGGAGATTGCAAGGAACGCAAACGTCAAAAAATTGCTTAAATGCTTTTGCAAGAGCAAGAGGCAAAATTTTTGTTAAATTCGGCGAACAAAAAGTTTTAAATGCCATGTTAATGCAATGCGGTGTAATAGACGTGATATATTTTTGGGTAGAAACAAGACTAGTAAGGTTCAGCCGAGGGTTCAGCAATCTTTCAAATAAATTAGAAATCCACTTCAAAATGTCACCATTTAATACCTAATGTGTAAGTGGTTATAAACTTAATTTTTTTTATAAGTATCTGTGTTCTCAAGTATGCCTGACATTATTTGCAGTTTTATAAGTTGCAGATAATTGATGCATTATTTCCTGTGTTGACGAATTGGAAATTTTAAAAATATAAATTCAATGCGGAGATTAGCGGATATTAATCCTATTCAAAGCCACTAGTGGTGCTCCTCAAGGTAGCAATGGAGCCCCCTTAATATTTTTAATCTTTATCAATGACATAAGTAACAATATGTCCAGCAATGTAGTGCTTTTTGCAGACGACTTAAAACTATTCAGAGTAATAAGTAATTTATTTGACTGCCTGTTGTTGCAGAGGGACCTAAACACTCTGGAGAAGTGGTGCAAATATAACAACTTGCCCCTGAGCGTAAGCAAATGCTTCGCCATGACATTTATAAATAGGGTAGACTTTATTTGCTTCAACTCTAGCATTGATAACACAGTCAAGCTGTGTGATACTTTTGGAGATCTTGGTGTAGTTTTCGACCCAAAGTTTTCCTTTACTTTTTACATCAGTGCAATGAAGATGCTTGGACCCATTATAAGGGATTCGGCTGATTTTACAACTACTCAAGAAAACCCTTTATTATAGTTTCGTGCCATCCAAACTAGAATATGGTACTATTATATGGCACCCCATTTTCCACAAATACATTAATCTCCTAGAAAACGTCCAAAGAAAGTTTGTTAAATACCTTTCCTTTAAGGAAGCTGGTATACCTATAGCGCCCTAGAGGCGCTGATCAAAATGCTCTTTTAATAAGATTTCAAATACCATCGCTACTTAATCGCAGATATTATTATTTGTTCATGCAGTTCTTGTTCAAAGTGTGCAGATCGCTCATCGATGGCCCTATGCTAGTATCCTGTATAAACTTCCACGTTCCCTCACGCACTGTCAGATCCTCTCCCGTCTTCCATCAGCCTACTCCCTCAACAAACTTTTTAATTAAAACGCCAATTTATCACTTAATGTTTATTTTCAAAAATATGACATGGGAATCTCCAGTTTGACTTTAAAATGAAGTAAATCTTGTTTTTTAATTAGGTAGGTTCTTGAGGGCTTCGGTTTCATTACATTTTCTTAAATTAACTTACTACGGTCTTATTCAATCACACCTCTCATATGAGATACTATTTTAAGGAGACTCGGCTTATCTCGAAAAATAATTTGTTATGCAAAAGAAAATCATATGATGTATGTTAGGCCTCCTGCCGGGTTCTCATTGTCGAAGGGATTTGTTGATCTGGGTCTCTTGACTCTTCCATCACTTTACTATATGTAACAATGATTCTATATGTCAAAAGGAATGAGAGGGAATTTCCAAAAAAATTCTGATGTAGTACATAGAGTTATAACACAAGAACTCAGAGTCATTTACATTTTTCATACTCTCGCTTGAGTGTAGGTCAAAACTCTCCTTTCTTTCAGGGAATGGTTTTATATAATAAGTTTCTGCAACTTATTGGTAATCAAACTGTCAGCTTTCGAAGTACTTTGCTTAATTTCTTGGTGGGTCAGGCTTTTTATGACGTGGAAGAGTATTTAGCATTGTTAATTAAGTGTGCTTCTTTACTTTTATTGTCTTTACTTTTACTGTCTTTACTTTTATCGAATTTAAGATGTGCATTGTTTTATTTTTAAGATATAGTACTGATATACATATTGACGAGTCTGATAGGCTTATTTATATATATGTATATATTGTAAATGAACTTGAATGACGAATAAAGATTACTTTCCTTTACTTAAAATAGTAAATTCAAACAGCCTTCATTTTAGAAACACTAATTAATAGCTATATTGATTGTGATGAAACCATTTTTCCCAGCAGGTTCTAAACGATTTTAATTTATTATTTATTCTCCTTACATTTTAATAAGCTTACTCTAATCTACCGATAATCCCAATAATTACCGACATAATCCTTTTGATATATTGGTTATTTTAATCTATATTTTTGGTATCCAGGCGAGCGCCCAGCAAACTTTATTTTATGTTCTTCTTTTCAGTTCTGACAGTCGTCAAGATAAAGAAGCTTAAGTTGACAGACAGCGAAAGACAAAACTGTTACGTCACATAAGTAATAAATTATTCACCATTGAGGAAAACAAGATGGGGAAATACGAGATACAGTCGATGCCTATGCCGAGGAGCGATAGCAATAATTACATATGCGCCCATACGACTTGTAAAAACCTGTATTTTAACAACGGGAATGTTAACGGATTAACTCAAAATCTATCCCCGCCTAACGGCGTCGTGAACGGGCACGTTGTTAACGGAGTACCGAAGACTTTGGGCAACGGGCTGTCGAACGGAATCGTTAATGTGTTAGATGGTAACGGAGACGATGGATCGATGGGAAATGGTCTAGAAAAGGTGTCCGAACGCGAGGAGACATCATTGGGTATTCCGGAGGATATGGAGCTGTTGAGTAATCAGGTTGCTGGGCATACCATCACAGAAGCAGGGGGAGTTGGTAAGGGTGAAATTTTTATTGGAATTTTTTGTATTTCGGAATAATCTCAGTAGTGACCGACCGAAGGTTCGGTTTCGGCTAGTTTCGGCCAAAAAATCTAGTTTCGGTGACAGTTTCGGTTTCGGCCAAAAACCAGCCGAACCTTCGGCCATGCCGAAACTTTTTTATTAATCGCTTTATTGGAAATTTGACTTTGGCATTAAGTTCTGCTTCGATCAAGATAAAAATTAAGCAAAAACAATAGTACCTATCTAGTCACGTGATTCGCATGATCAGTCAAATTTTAATTTTTTTCCAAAAAATAATTCAAAAGGGTTATTTCTGAAAATATCGAAAAAAGTTATGAGCAAAAGTTTTTTTAAATGCAGTCTCTAGCCCACATGCAAAATTTCAGATGCATAAGATAATTTTGATTTTTTACCCACCAGTAAAATTTATTTTCCAGTTAATGAACACTTTACTGATGACACTGTGTTCTTTTTTGTCTTAATATTAAGGTGTATTACTTTTAACCACAAACTACGTTTTCAAAAATACTTATTTTATAAAGTTATACAGGGGCAAAAACAAATAAACTTTGCATCACATGCGACCAAATTTTAATAACCCAATTTTGATTTTGTAAAAAAACACACATTTAATATGGCGCTACTTTAAAGAAAATGTATCTGAAATAAAGCATTGTCAAAACTAAGAAGTTTTATGTAGGTTGCGTTAAGTCTTATTTTGCAAAAGTGGTGTAATTTACAAAATGTGGGTAAAAAATCAAAATTATCTTGCAGCTAAAATTTTTCTAATAACTTTTTTCGATACGCTCAGAAATAACCCCACTTTTGAATTATTTTTTGAAAATAATTAAAATTTGACAGATAATGCGAATCACGTGACTATTATGTTTTTGCTTAATTTTCATCTCGATCGGTGCAGAACTTGATACCAAAGGGACATTACTGGTCACACTGTATATAAATAGATTTTTTCTGTCAACTTTTTTTTTTGGGGGGAAGAATTCAATCCGTTCCCAAGATCGATTTCGTCCTATATAAAATAAATTAAATTTCAGCATGCAATAAACTTTTTAACACGTACTTATAAAAAAGTTTCGCTTGCGGTTTCGGCCGAAACTGAGACCAAGGCCGAAGATTCGGTTTCGGCTGAAAATCTTGTTTCGGTCGGACACTAAATCTCAGTAAATCCAGTACGTTGTGGTATTTTTTATAAAACAACTATTGATACATAACTCAAAGTAGTAATACGACGATATCGATTATTTTTTTAAACGACAACCCTACTTTTTTATTGACTATGTATTTTTAAAGTGCAGTTAAGTACCAAATTTTTATTCTTTGTCATTTATAAGATATTAAACAAACAAAAATTCATTAAATTAAAAAATAAAAAAGCGTCTATCCATGTGTAATATTTTTTTTGTTAATAAATGCTCAAAATGTGGTCCAATCACTATTTGGCAATATGTTAAACACAAGTAAAACTCGTCTTGGACACTCGTGTGAATAGTGCCACTACTATAATTATAATAATTATTTAAATTATTATATTATACAGGGTGTCCGGCAAAATGTGGGAAATCTCCTGGATATGAAAAAAACACGTGAAAAGAATACTATAAGTTTATATAAACTTCTTTCGTATCGGCCTCCTCTTCGGAGATATGGGCTCCCAAAAAGCTCCCATGGAATTAAGTTTTTGACACATAATTATTAAACCAACAGGTATATTTCAATTTTTTTTTCATATGATCTATACCAGGTAAGAGCCTTCAAATTACTATCCCAGAAAGTGTTGCGAATTACTCACAGCTGCAGGGACGGACTAGCTGTGACACTAATGTGCCCATTTTTTTTACGCCCTGTATGATAAAAACTTTGGACAACTATTTTTACATACCTTTAACTATTGACTAAAAATTAAGTACTCTTCATTCATGTCGCTAATCCTAACCGTTTTCGGAAAAACGTCATTTTTAACATATTTACATCATGTATATTTAGCGTATTTCAATAAAAGATACATCATAACTTATAAATGTTCACTTTTAACTGCTTAATATTAATACATGATCGCAATAAAATGACGTTTTTCCGAAAACGGTTAGGATGAAGAGTACTTAATTTTTAGTCAATAGTTAAGGGTATGTAATGGGCACATTAGTGTCACAGCTAGTCCGTCCCTGCAGTTGTGAGTAATTCGCAACACTTTCTGGGATAGTAATTTGAAGGATCTTACCTGGTATACATCATATGAAAAAAAATTGAAATATACCTGTTGGTTTAATAATTATGTCATTGTGTCAAAAACTTAATTCCATGGGAGCCCATATCTCCGAAGAGGAGGCCGATACGAAAGAAGTTTATATGAACTTGTAGTATTCTTTTTACGTGTTTTTTTTCATATTCGGGATTTCCCACATTTTCCCGGACACCCTGTATACCTATGTATAATATAATAATTTTGGTCACTAAAAATATAATTAAGTATATGTTAAGTTTCAAAAATTATTGAAAGTCTTTAAAAATAGCAGCAATTATGTTGTGTAGAAAAAGTTGTTTTTCACTAGATTTATTTGGTTTCTGTCGGTCAAGTCCAAATGTTTTATATTTAATATTTTAGCACACTTTACGATTACATAATTATCATTTAATTTAAAAAAATACAGTATATTACCTTAAAGTATATATTAATTATTTTGTTAAAAAAGTATCCAAATATTATTTGTGTTCATTTTTATAGCGCAATTCGTATCACAACTTTGTTTTGTTATGTGCAGGGATGTTAAAACAAGATGGTCTGGTATTTAAACCTTTAATAAAAAAGGATTGTGCAGAACGAGAAGTTAACTTATACGAACAACTAGAGACTACAGTAGACAGATCGCTGATAGACATGAGACAACTAGTGCCGAAATACCATGGAGTTAAAAGAGTAAGTTTCTGATAAGAAAAAAGGGAGAAAGCGGTTCATAGTAAAAACTTTATCTGATTTAGTTCTAGCCGATACTATACATTAACAAAACAAGGTGATAGTGAAATAGCGTATCGTTTTAAGAGAACAGGTCTGCCAAAAAATTCGATTTAAATTACACAGATTGCCGGGTCGCCTAACGTTCCCTGGCATTGTCAGTATGTGTATGTCAGTAGGATCCTTGTCGTGTTTTAATACTTTTGGTAATTTTGATTTTATTGGAGAATGCTCATAACGAAGATGGAAATGCACTAAAAATTTCATAAAACCACCTTTTTCAATTAAAAACGATTTCTACACGAGCCCTGTGACTATTTTAAAAATAAAAACTGATTGCAGAGAGATGAATTGGTTGACAATGACAACCAAATTGCTTGGAAAGTCGCCCAATGAATGGGCAGTTCCTGAGCAACCAGATTACCAGGATATTTTTAAGCGATTTAAAACAGCACTATGGCCTGCACTTTTCGAAATATTTTTTGAACTGTTGCATAATAAATAAAATATATGTTTCAAGGTTAAGGTCAGCGCCATAAGAATTATTACAAACAAAAAACCTATTAAACTCACTTTTATCATGCCAAACTGTTTATAATCGTTAAAAATAACTGATTTATTACTAATAAATTTGAAAATGATTGATATGCAGACTTCTGGTCACATTAACTAACGTTATTCCTGATTTTTATGGGTAGGTCATCTACGAGGGACAGTAGAAGTGTTTATTCTTATTCAATGTATCAAAAAACGATTTTTATACAATGGTTTTATACAGCGTGTCCAGATTTTTGATGGTACCCTGTAAATTAAAATATTTCAACGAAATATTGTATCTGACCGCGTTTTGTAGTCCTTGGTAAAATTTGCTCTAAAATAAAAATTGAGGGTACCTTCCCTCTTAACGTAATTCTGTGTTTCTATATTTTTTTGCCTCCGTGTACACGATATTATTAAGATTTGATATGTCAATAATATTTGCGCATCAAGCAGAACTTTTTATAAAGAATAACTTTTTTTCGTAAAATCAACAATAAAGAAAATTCCCATATGTCTAGAACTTCTCTGGACACGCTGTATAAATATAACCTTTTTTAATTACAACGCGCTGACTCAATCTTTTTGAATAATTAAATGATCAAAAAAAAATTCCAATGTTTCATTATTATGGATGTTTCTATGGTAATCGTTCTATGAATTTCCTCTTTTATTTCTAGCTTCAAATTAGAGGAAAATACATCGATTTTTTAGGTCTGGAAGATCTGACCGAAGATTTTAAGGAACCGTGTATCATGGACATAAAAATTGGAAAAAGAACCTGGGACCCCAATGCTTCCTATGACAAAATTATTTCGGAAGAGGTGGGTATAGGTATAGCCAAGCGTACCAAAGTAAAGGCATAAAGTTGATACATGTAAAATAGTAGCGCCATTCTGTATGCTTTTAATTAAATTTTAGTAAGTAGTAATTTGGTAAACAATTAAAAATATTTTTTTGTAGAGTAAATATCACGAGTGCAAAAGAGATTTAGGCTTTTGTATACCGGGCTTTCAAGTATATCAAGTAACAAATGACAAACTGGTTAAATATGACAAGGAATATGGAAAAGGTTTAAACAAGGATACTGTTAAAGATGGTAAGAAAATAGACTAATCATTTCATTCACATCATAAAGTGACAAGTTTGGAGCCTGCTGGACGTTAGCATTTTATAGTCTATTTCAGAAAGGTGTAGAGTAATAAAATGGGAAATTCCGTCCAGTTCGGCTCAATTTCGGTGTCGGCCATAGGCGTAGGTAAACTTTGTGCATTAAATTATTTATAACTATATAACCAAAAATTTCAGAGAAAAAATAGTATTGTTTGTAAAATTAAAATTTCAAGTAATTGCGTAAGAGGATTAGAAAAGGTATATTTTCTGGCCTGAAGTGTAAAAATCGAAATATTGTGTAGGTGTAGGATTAGTTAATTAATAGATTATAAAGTTTTGCGTTTAGCAGGTACCATTTAACAGGTACCGAGTTTGGCTTTGGCCTCATTGGCTGATCATATAAATAGGTGGTAATTTGGAATAAACTTCATATATCGTGTGTGTATGTGTGTGTGTGTGTGTATGTGTGTGTGTGTGTGTATGACCTTAATATCTCATGGAAGGCCTGTCAACGGGTATTAAGGTGCCTTCAGGTAAAGGGAAGAGACTAATAATCGTCCATATTGGATGCGAAGAGGGATTTTTAAAAGAAGGTTTGCTAACCTTTCAGTCGATCAATACGGGAGATTATCATGAGGACATGAATTCGAATGTTTTTGAGTACTATTTTGGTGAAATGATAACATATCTTCCAGCTTATTCAGTAGTAGTTATGGATAACGCAACCTATCATTCACGACGCACAGAGAAGACTCCAACTTCATCTTGGAGAAAACATGAAATTATCGACTGGTTAACCATCAAAAGTATTTAGTTTGAAGATAATTTGATAAAGAAGGAACTATTAGCTATAGCAAATTTACACAAACATCGTTTTATGAAATATGCCGTGGAAGATATAGCAGAAAAACATGGTGTAACTGTGCTGCGCATACCGCCATATCACTGCGAACTAAATTCTATAGAACTATTAGAACTTATATGGGCGCAAGTAAAACGATTTGTAGCAAGACACAACACGACACTCAAAATGAAAGACGTTAAGCTACTATTTGAGCAAGCCATTAAGGAAGTGACATCAGAGAACTGGCGAAAAGCAGTCCATCGTGTCATTAAAGAAGAGGAGAAAATGTGGGATCTTGACCACCTGATCGATCGGACCGTCGACTTGTTAATTATAACGCCAAGAGGAGATGACAGTTCCTCAGATGACGAAGAATATTACGATTTTTTATAATTTAATTTCTGTATAATGTATTTTTTGTATTTTTTTTTATAATGTTTAATAAAAAATAAGTGTAGCTAATACTATGTACATAATATTTTTATTCTGTTTAAATAAAATTATTTCCTTTTTACGAATATCCTACCAGGACGCCTTTATCACACCATTTTCAGTGTTTGTGAATGGACAACAATAGGCAAAACCCATAAGTTGACCCAAACCCGGGTGGTACTACCTGCACTTGATGAAAAGAAATAATTTTGCAATGAAACCAATGCCAAATTATGAAAGTGGCTTAAATATTCGTTGGGTCACTCTGTAGTCCCTTTGTATACCTAATGAGCTTTTATTACTCTACACGTCTACACCTTTCTGAAATATACTATAGATCTTGTCGGCTTGTTGTGATAAAGATAGATTCATAGATTTAAATTTTATTCTTTGCAGCGATTAAAAACTTCTTAAACGCAGACACAAACCATTTCTGTCGCAAGCTGTTAGTTCAATTATTGGCTGCCCTATGGCAAATTCAACACTTTGCGAGAAATCAACGGAGGTTGAGATTCTACGCCACCTCCGTTTTGTTAGTATACGATGCGAGGAGGTTAAGAGAACATATAAAAGGCAAAAATACGATGAAAACGGGAGCCGGAAGTAGACCTCCATTAGTTAGAAATAGAAGTTTATACAGGTAAGAAAACGTTATTGAGGTTGTATATAGGGCTGGGCAAAAATTCGATATATCGATATTTTTATCGATAAACGATATTTAAAAAATAAAATATCGATTTATCATGGAATTTCAATATCGTCCTTATAACACATTTAAGAACCAATATTTAATTCAATCTTTTTTCTTCATGTTTTCATAATTAGAGTCTCCCCTTGAAATGAAGGTACGGAGTTTTACAGGGCACATAAGAAAATATTGATAAGTATATAGTGTCACCAGTAAAGTCCGCATCATATGTTTTTTTTTTTTTATTAATAGCTTTATTCAAAATTTGACTTTGGCATTAAGTTCTGCTTTGATCGAGATGAAAATTAAGCAAAAAAATAGTAGTCACGTGATTTGCATTAGGTATCTGTCAAATTTTAATTTTTTCCAAAAAATAATTCAAAAGTGGGGTTATTTTTGAAAATATCGAAAAAGGTTATTAGAAAAAGTTTTTTTTTAATGCAGTTTCTAGCCCACATGCAAAATTTCAGCTGCATAAGATAATTTTGATTTTTACCTATATTGTGTAAATTGCACCACTTTTGCAAAATAAGACTCAACGCAACCTACATAAAACTTCTTAGTTTTGACTATGCTTTATTTCAGAAACATTTCCATATTAAATGTGTGTTTTTCTACAAAATCAAAATTGGGCTATTAAAATTTGGTCGCACGTGATGCAAAGTTTATTTGTTTTTGACCCCGTATAAGGTAACTTCATAAAATAAGTATTTTTGAAAACGTAGTTTGTGTCTGAAAGTAATACACTTTAATATTAAGGCAGTAAAGTGTTTTTAAGTGGAAAATAAATTTTAGTTTAGCAACGTATAGTTTATCTATTTTCAATGATTTAATTTAAAACCCCTGTATTATAATTTATTATTAAGCTATGCCATAATAACGTTTTTGTAGAAAAACACACATTTATTATGGCGCTACTTTAAAGAAAATGTATGTGAAATAAAGCCTTGTCAAAACTGAGTTTTATGTAGGTTGCGTTAAGTCTTATTTTGCAAAAGTGGTGCAATTTACAAAATATAGGTAAAAATCAAAACTATCTTATGCAGGTGGGCTAGAAAATGCATTTAGAAAAACTTTTTCTAATAACTTTTTTCGATTTTTTCAGAAATAACCCCACTTTTGAATTATTTTTTGGAAAAAATGAAAATTTGACAGATAATGCGAATCACGTGACTACTATTTTTTTGCTTAATTTTCATCTCGATCGAAGCAGAACTTGATGCCAATGTCAACTTTTTAATAAAACTATTAATAAAAAAAATTTCATATGATGCGGACTTTACTGGTGACACGTTTTTTTTTTTTTTTTTTTTTTTTTTTTTTTTTTTTTTTTTTTATGATCAGCACAAGCACTATAGGAAAATCCTTTAAGGCGCTCTGGGAGCGGTGCGTGTGCGAAGAAAGCGATTCACGTTTTTCTTGAATCGTTGGAGGTTATATTCGGTTGGAAACACGGTCTCAGAAAGGCCGTTCCACAAAGATGACGTCCTCCAAATGAAAGAGTTCTGAAACAATGATGTTCGGGGTGTACTAAGTTGAACCACATAGGGATGGGCGGCAGTGGTTCGTCGTGTGTTTCTGCTATGCATTACTCTAGGTCAGTGGTTCTTAACCGGTGGTCCGTGGACCACTGGTGGTCCCTGAAAGTATCTGAAGTGGTCCGCAAAGTCATTCTAAAATTATTAAAACGACGACCATATTAACCACGATTCCCACTATACATAACGTCAGCTATAAAAGTAGTCAACAACAAAAGGGAGTGCACTGTATACACGTCTCTTCAAGAAATTAGGCTTTAATATGAACTCTGAACACGAAACGCTGCTTTCCAAAGGAAACATGCTGTCAAGGTTGTATGAACTGAGAGAGGAAGTAAAATTATTCTTAACTAATAAGGAGAACAAAGAGTTTCTGGATCAGTTCTGTCAGTACAAATTTCAAATACATTTCGCTTATTTAGTGTATTTTTTTGCACAACTATATAAATTGAACCTTCAGCTGCAAAGGTCAGGAAATATGAAGTTGGAATGCACGAGCAATATATTTGCATTTGAAGATAAAATCAGTGCGTTTACCGCTAAAATCGACCTATGGATCAGCAAAGTCGAAAGAGAGAACTCTTCAGCGTTTGATACGCTAAATCCAATTATTAATGAGTTGAGATCACAGGAGAAATGAAAAAGCACATTACACTCCATTTGTAAAACTTAAAAAATGAATTTAATTGCTATTTTCCTGACTGCGAGGACAAAGGTATTCGAGAACTGATCCGCAATCATTTCATTGTCAATATTTCTGAGGTGCCTGATGCAATTCAAGAAGAAATAATTGAAATACAACACGATAGTAACTGCAAGAATACATTCGAAGCAGGAATTAAACTTAAAGATTTTTGGGCCCAAAAAACAATTCCCTAAAATTCGAGAAACTGCTTTACGTTACCTAACTTTATTTTCAACCATATACTTATGTGGCAGGGATTCTTGGCGCTTTTAATAATTAAAAATAACCATCAAGACATTTCTATGTGATGTTGGAATAACTTGTATTACCGCCAGACCGTTTGTGGTCCATAACAAGACAAAAATTTACTCAAATGGTCCCTCATCACTAAAAGGTTAAGAACCACTGCTCTAGGTGGAATCGAGCGGGCAATATCTGTCGAACACTTGCCATGAAAATATCTGTAGAAGAGAGTCAAATCACCAACCTGTCTTCGATGTTCTAAGCTGTTGAGGTTCTTAGTCAGCTCGTGGTCGCCGATTAGACGAACGGCTCTCCTTTGGATGGAATCCAACAACCGAAGGGTATGCTTCGGTGCAGAACTCCAGATATGAGAGCAGTATTCCAGTGATGGTCGAATCTGGGCTTTATAAAGTGTCAAAAGTTGTTGAGGTGTATACAACTTTTTGGTACGGAAAAGTTTACCGAGCTTCTGAGAAGCTGCCCTGGCGATTGCCACTACGTGATTATGCCAAGACATATTTCCTCCCAGGTTGACACCCAGCAAATTAATAGACGAAGTCAGTGGAATTGCGTGTCCTGCCATAACGATATCGGGTTCTGCAATGTTGACCTTCTTAGAAAAAACTGCAGCCTGGGTTTTTTGAGCGTTAAATTCGACTTGGTTACTGTCACCCCAAGACAAAATTTCTTCCAGGTCTTTATTGAGGCGTGATACCTCATGTTGTCTGCGAAGATGTGACACTGTATTTATTATATAATATTTTTATGTTTTATCGATATATCGAATAACGATATTTAAAAAATAAAATATCGATATATCGATATTTAAAAAATAAAATATCGATATATCGACTATATCGATATTTTTTTAAATATCGATATTCGATATTGGAATTTCAATATCGCCCAGCCCTAGTTGTATGTATACTCTGATGAATATCAGGCGTCAATTTGACCTCCTTACCTTACCTTTACACCAACATTTTTTTAGACCATTGAGCTTGGCAGCTCTGAATAGCGGCTGTGAACGAATACCGACCGGATTCAGCGGTCAGCTGACTCTTGACGGACCAATCTTGAAAGCCCCTTCCACAAAAATTGTTAACCTGGAAGGACCTAGAATATTTAATTGTAATAATACCTGGCAAAAATCAATCCACGTGTTGAAAAGGACGCATTCATTCCAGAATAATTACGACAAGGATGTGCAGAATAAGAAGCAGAATTATACGTTTATGTTGGACGATTTGTGTTGCGAATCAAAGAGCGAGGTAAGCTATAATGGAATAATCATAATGGGCCTTTTCACTAAATGTTGATTTTGGTAGTAGTGTATAAAGGAACAAAAAATAAAATTTTCTGTGTTTTTACTTTTCTATACTTTTAAGCCATAACTGAGAAAATAAATAAATAAAAAACTCCTTGAATAAAAAGACGGACTTAAACATACCTACGTCATCGCGCCGGAAGATTGATGCACAGAGGAATGATAGGAATAGCCGAGTCGCTGGCTTAAAATATCAAGAATTCACAAAATCAGCAGCTTGACAGTGTTGCCGATACTCTCAAAAACCATTTATTATAGTTTATAGTACCAGTGTAATGGTAATTGACTAGCAATTATTAGTAATTATAATATAACAGTTTTTCATTCAATAGCTGCGGAATGAATTATTTTACCAGTATTATGTTTATATTTATTTAAAGTATCCAAATAAAGTTCTAAGAAAAAAGTATATTATTAAGATTATAAAACTTTCTACATATGGCAACAGCGGCTTAATTTGCCGATAGCAGTTCGACAGATCAGCATTTACGCGTGTGCGAGGTCAAACGCATGCGCTCTAGCAAGCTTTAAACATATCTACGTCATGAGTCGCGCCTGTTTTGAGATTTTCAAATTGGTTGAATTTTACCCGCTTTTTACTGTGCTGAAATAAATTAATGTTATGACCTAGCAATAGTTTTATTGATGAAAAACACTTATTATAGCACCGACTAAACAATTCAAATGCCAAATGTATCAAATTTAAGAATAGTGGGCCCATTATTCGTAAATAGATAGATGGTTTTATTTATAAATATATTTTTATTCCTTATTAGTTACATGCATATTTGACTATAAAATCATTTTTTGCGTGTTTTTAGGTTTGGGCAACAGCCAAAATGATCGACTTTGCTCACGTTCACCCCGCTGATAGTATTGACGTAGACAAAAACTATCTAGAAGGGGTAAATAATTTAGTTAGTATGTTTGAAGACTTTCTTGCCGAGACTCAGGAATGATATCCCTGAAAAACGAGACTTCTTAGGTTTATAAAAATGACTATGGTACTTAACCTGTTCTGATTGCCGTCCGTATTTTAGTAAATGAATTACTTTTTGTCACTATACAATATGCTTAATCAATGACGATAATGTGTATCAACAACCTGTAGATTTTAAATGATTTTACATCACTTGTGTTAATATTAGACCAGGGTCGGTAATTTTTGAAACAAAAAAAAATAGTAGTAGGATGAAACCCATTGGAAAAGGAAGAGAATATAACAAAAATGAAAGGAAAAATTATTTACGGGCGATCCGAGGTCGGGAAGTGAAAGGGGGTGAGTGTTTAAGGGTAGAAAACGATTTATCTCGATTTCCGGCAAAACTACAAGTCCTATGGAAAAACGTTAAATGGCAAAGTTGTACGTAATAAAAAGATCTACAACTTTTGTATTTGCACTTTTTTCACATAACCTCAAAATTTATGTAAAAAATTCAAATAACCAAGTTTTTGGTTTTTTATTATCTTTTACAAAAAAAAATTTTTTTTCACGAAATTTGTTAAAACTCCTTTTTATGTCCCAAACACACTGTAATTTTTTTGATTTAAAATATTTATTTTTTCACCTTATTTTGACTTAATATCGAAAAAGCACCCTAATTTTCAATCGAAAATTCTCACGTCAAAATATCTGCTTTTTTAAAAAAGTCGGTGGGCTTTTTGTTCGTTGAAATCTCTACTTTCTGGTGGTGGAAAAAAAATATACATTACTATGGTAAATGTTCTCAAAAAATGCAAAGAAACGAAAAAAACCCGAATCCGAAATTTTTTTTTAATCATTATGTACAATTTTCGATTGAAAATTAGGGTGCTTTTTCGATATTAAGTCAAAATAAGGTAAAAAAATAAATATTTTAAATCAAAAATATTACAGTGTGTTTGGGACGTAAAAAGGTAAGTTTTCACCAAATCTCGTGAAAAAAAAAGTTTTTTTGTAAAAGATAAAAATAAAAAACCAAAAACTTGTTTATTTGAATTTTTCACATAAATTTTGAGGTTATGTGAAAAAGTGTAAACACAAAAGTTGTAGATCTTTTTATTACCTACAAATTTGCCATTTAACGTTTTTCCATAGGACTTGTAGTTTTGCCGGAAATCGAGATAAATCGTTTTCTTCCCTTAAAAACTCACCCATTTCCACTTCCCGACCTCGGATCGCCCGTAAATTATTTTTCCTTTCATTTTTGTTATATTCTGTTCCTTTTCCAATGGGTTTCATCCTACTATTATTTTTTCAGTTTTTACCATTTTCAAAGGCATTGGTCTATATTACTCTATCTCTTTCGAGTAGACTATTTCGGCACTTTGGCAGATTCAACACCTGCGGCACCTGCCATCAAAAGCAGATCGTGTAGAGCTGCCTTTAGATCACCAAGCGACGAGCTGGTTGTTTATCTTGCTTGTCTCCTACGTTACCATAGCTTTTCCGATGACAATGACTTATGATTTTAAAAATCAGGCGCACCGAAAATGGCACAAAATAACAAGACTCCAGTAACGGTATTACAAGAATTAGCTCTCAAACAACGCGTTGCCTTACCCTACTATCAAGTCGTCCCTGAAGCAACGGGAAAGTTTACTATTCAAGTATCCGTAGCAGGAATACAAGAAAATGGAAGCGCCTCTTCCAAGAAAACGGCCAAACAGCAAGCAGCTTATAATGCGTTGATTCAACTTAAAGAAATGGGAATTTATGCCCCCGCGGATAATATCGAGTTTAAGGTACCGTTAAAAGATAAAAGTAGTCCTTACGGTACCTTGCATCATTTTGTAACAGATTTACAAGCGTTGTGCGTAAAACACAAGATTCCGGATCCAGAATTCTATGAAGTATCGAACTCCGGACCGTCACACGCAAAGGAATATACTTATGAATGCAAAGTTTTAACGGCAAAGACAGAGGGAAAAGGAAATAGCAAAAAAATAGCCAAACAAACGGCCGCTAGAGTTATGTTGCAGAAAATAAATGCAGAACTTCCAGATTTAATAGCGGAAAGTGAGAAATTTAAAATGCTTTTGGACAAAGACGCTGGTAACACGGAGAAAAAAGTAAAATGCGATAAACCTTTGGATAGACTGGTAGAACTAATGAAATTGCAAAATTTAACATACGAAGATTTTACTAATGATTTAAAGGTAGCCACGGAAGAGTCCCTTGAAAGAATTTCGGAAAAATTGAAGATATCGTATACAATCTGTCAAATTCAAGAAAGCCCTTGTACCACTGCTCTTACTCTTCATACCGACACTCCATTTGTAATGATGGGCGTGGGATGCACTTATGAAGAAGCAGTACAAAAGGCTCTAAAACAGACCTTTATTATCATAGATTGTTTTTTGAAAAAGGTTGTAAACGTTTAGGTTTTTTTTAGTTTTAGTTTCTTGTTGGTCAGTGGATACTTTAAAATATAATATATATTCAGGAACAATAGTCTTTTTTGTATGATGTAATAACTGTAAGATCAACCAGTGTTTTATAGGACGAGCGCTTGCGTGAGTTGCACAAAACCTAGTCGCAACCTAGTTTTAGAAGTAGAAGATACACCTTATCGTCATATTATGTTTTGGTGTGCCGCTGTGCCATTTTTCTGGTAAAAATGTATACTTTGGCTTTGAATGTCAATCTCTATAGAAAGTCCGGTGGATCGATAATACGTTTCGTTGTTCTTTAGTCTTAGAAATTCAAATATTTTCTACTTTAATTTAATACTTTCTGACTGTGACAAAATGTAATACCGACATATCAACTTCTACATTGATGTTTATAATTTAATAGTATGGACTAGGGCTGGGCGATATTGAAATTCCAATATCGATATTTTATTTTTTAAATATCGTTATTCGATATATCGACAATATATTATCGATAAAACATAAAAATATTATATTATAAATACAGTGTCACCAGTAAAGTCCGCATCATAAATATGGGATTTTTTTTTATTAATAGCTTTATTCAAAATTTGACTTTGGCATCAAGTTCTGCTTCGATCGAAATGAAAATTAAGCAAAAAAATAGTAGTCACGTCGCGATTCGCATTATCTGTCAAATTTTAATTTTTTCCAAAAAATAATTCAAAAGTGGGGTTATTTCTGAAAAAATCGAAAAAAGTTATTAGAAAAAGTTTTTCTAAATGCAGTTTCTAGCCCACATGCAAAATTTCAGCTGCATTAGATAATTTTGATTTTTTACCTATATTTTGTAAATTGCACCACTTTTGCAAAATAAGACTCAACGCAACCTACATAAAACTTCTCAGTTTTGAAAAGGCGTTATTTCAGATGCATTTTCTTTAAAGTATATATTCATTAAATGTGTGTTTTTCTATGCTTAATTTTCATCTCGATTGAAGCAGAACTTGAACTTGAATCACATTTTGAATAAAGCTATTAATAAAAAAAAACCTCCCATATGATGCGGACTTTACTGGTGACACTGTATATCAATATTTTCTTATGTGCCCTGTAAAACTCTGTACCTTCATTTCAAGGGGAGACTTTAATAATTATGAAAACATGAAGAAAAAAGATTAAATTAAATATTGGTCCTTAAGGTAGGAGTATCAACATGCTTGCCAACCTATAACCTATTTCGCGTAGATTTATTTATGTTTTCTAGCTTTTATACAAAATTTAAAGAAAATCAGTTTTGACTTGATATTCTATAGGTAATAATTGACATATTTAATAAATATCAAGGAATTTCATAACTTATTTTAGGAGAATTGTATAACGAAAAATATCGGGTAAGATTTTTTTAACATTATTATGTCATTGCAATGACATGTTCTTTCATTATACATATCTCCCAAAATTAGCAATGAAATAAATTGATATTTTTGTAATATATCAGATATTACCTAGGTAATGTGCCGACGATACTGATTTTATTTAAGGTTGAATTCTCAACGTCATTTAATCTATTACCAACCTATAACCTATTTAGCGTTGATTTTTTTAGTTTATTATTTTAATAACTAACATTTAAAGAAAATCAATATCGTCGGTACATTATTTAGGTAGTATCTGATATATTACAAAAATATCAATTTATTTCATTGCTAATTTTGGGAGAATTGTATAGTGAAAGAACAATGAGTGACAATGACATAATAATGTTAAAAAAAATCTTACCCGATATTTTTCGCTATACAATTCTCCTAAAATAAGTTATGAAATTCCTTGATATTTATTAAATATGTCAATTATTACCTATAGAATATCAAGTCGATACTGATTTTCTTTAAATTTTGTCTAAAAGCTAGAAAACATAAATAAATCTACGCGAAATAGGTGATAGGTTGGCAAGCATGTTGATACTCCCACCTTAAATGTTAGTTTAAAAATTAATAAACTTGAAAAAACAAAGCGAAATAGGTTATAGGTTGGCAATAAATTGAAGGACGTTGAGAATTCAACCTTAAATGTGTTATAAGGACGATATTGAAATTCCAATCGAATATTGATAATATCGATATTTTATTTTTTAAATATAGTTTATCGATATATCGAATTTTTGCCCAGCCCTAGTATGGATTTATGTATGCTTAACGGCGTAAGTATTACTTACATCACATGCATGGCCCCTTGGCAGCTTAAAAGATCTTATATAACTATTTAATGGTCCTATTTAATAATAATCGGTATTAATAAGGTGATAAGAGGTTTTTTTACTATGGATTGGATTGACGTGTATTATCCAAATATTTTGGAATAAAATTACTATTAAAAAAATTTAAATTGTTATTATTTGATTTTAATTTTCTCTTGTGAATGTTTATTTTGGTGAAAATTGAATTTGACGCAAGTGCGTCTACTATAATTATAGACCAGTGCTGAAGCCTTTGCAAATGGTAAAAAGTGAAAAAAAAAAATAGTGGAATGAAACCCATTGGAAAAGGAAGAGAATATAACAAAAATGAAAGGAAAAATAAATTACGGGCGATCCGAGGTCGGGAAGTGGAAAGGGATGAGTTTTTAAGGTTAGAAAACGATTTATCTCGATTTTCGGCAAAACTACAAGTTCTATGGAAAAACGTTAAATAGCAAAGTTGTAGGTAATAAAAAGATCTACAACTTTTGCATTTGCACTTTTTTCACATAACCTCAAAATTTATGTGAAAAATTCAAATAACCAAGTTTTTGGTTTTTTAATTTTATCTTTTACAAGAAACATTTTTTTTTCACGAAATTTGGTAAAAAATTACCTTTTTATGTTCCAAAGACACTGTAATTTTTTTAATTTAAAATATTTATTTTTTCACCTTATTTTGACTTAATATCGAAAAAGCACCCTAATTTTGAATCGAAAATTCTCACGTCAAAATATCTGCTTTTTAAAAAAGTTGGTGGGCTTTTTGTTCGTTGAAATCTCTACTTTTTGATGGTGTAAAAAAATATACATTACTATGGTAAATGTGATAAAACCCCCTTTAAATCCTACCTTTAATTATATTTAGAACAACTATTTTCGCATATTTTTTGCGATCTTTATATTTTATGGATTTGTAATTTTTGTTTATCAATGTAACATGGAATCTTACGTTTTTCGAGTAATTAAAGTATAAATTTTAATAAATACTTCAAAATTGTACATAATGATTAAAAAAAAAAATTTTCGGATTCGATTTTTTTTTCTCGTTTTTTTGCATTTTTTGAGAATATTTACCATAGTAATGTATATATTTTTTAACACCATCAGAAAGTAGAGATTTCAACGAACAAAAAGCCCACCGACTTTTTTAAAAAAGCAGATATTTTGACGTGAGAATTTTCGATTGAAAATTAGGGTGCTTTTTCGATATTAAGTAAGTATAAGGTGAAAAAATAAATATTTTAAATCAAAAAAATTACAGTGCGTTTGGGACATAAAACGGTAAGTTTTCACCAAATTTTGTGAAAAAAAAAATTTTTTTGTAAAAGAAAAATAAAAAACCAAAAACTTGGTTATTTGAATTTTTCACATAAATTTTGAGGTTATGTGAAAAAAGTGCAAATACAAAAGTTGTAGATCTTTTTATTACCTACAACTTTGCCATTTAACGTTTTTCCATAGGACTTGTAGTTTTGCCGAAAATCGAGATAAATCGTTTTCTAACCTTAAAAACTCACTGCCCCCCCACTTCCCGACCTCGGATCGCCCGTAATTTATTTTTCCTTTCATTTTTGTTATATTCTCTTTCTTTTCCAATGGGTTTCATCCCACTATTATTTATTTTGGTTTCAAAAATTATCGACCCTGGTCTATTAAAACAATTTTCATAAAATAAAACGGAGGATATAACAAATATGGAATTCAAGAAACTGGATACATTGGCATGAAGTTATTGTCTCTGTCTCTTCTGTTTTTAATCTTCCACATTCTGTAGTGCTTCATCCAGTCTTTCTTATTCAAAACGGCCTTTGATTTGTTCTGCAGCCAATATTTCAAACTAGAATTAAAGGAAAAGGAATTGGAAATTTGGGACTTGTTGCAAATGTTACACCACGAAATCTATAGAAGCCAATACACATTTGTTTGGATTAAATTTAAAAAAAAATCTATTAAAAAAATTGTTTATTTAGGGATATTATTCAATCATATAAAAAGTTTTTGTGGATATAAAATGTATAGGAAAAAAATATATAAAAATATATATTATTATCTTAAATGCGACAGCACATTAAAAAAATAATCAGTCTTATTATACTTATTTCCTAAAATTAAAAGAATTACTTGTTGTACTGGTAGTATCCCTCCCCACTTTTAACTCCAAATTTCTTTTGTTGCACCAGTTGCTTAGTTGATTCACACGGGTTAAAGAGGGGGTTTTCTGGGAATTTCTTGTGCCATCCGTCAAGGATAGAAACTGTAGTATCAAGCCCAACATAATCGGCCAGTTCTATAGGTCCCATTGGGTAACCGGCACCCAGTTTCATTGCTGTGTCTATGTCTTTCGGGGAAGCATCACCTACAAAATGGTAAATTTCCAGTACCACAAAAATTTGACTGGAAATAATATACTTTGATTTGTATGTTTACTGATCTTACCTCTTTCCATCATTCTTATAGCTTCGGCAGCATATGGTATCAACAATCTATTGACAATAAATCCAGGGGTGTCCTTGCATGTAACACAATTTTTGCCAATAGACTTGCCCCAAGCTGCAAATGCCTTATAGGTATCCTCAGATTGTTCAGGAATGCGAACGATTTCTAGAAGTTTCATGATGGTTGCAGGGTGGAAGAAGTGTAGCCCCCCAAATCTACAATAATTATTAAATCCTGATTAGTTGTTTGTTAATGTAAAGTTGGAATTTGCAATAGTGATTACACATACTTGTCTTTTCTATTCACCACAGAAGCGATATCTCCAATAGATAAAGAGCTGGTATTTGATGCAAATAAGGTATTTGGTGGCGCCGCCTTATCTAGAATCTTAAACAACTCCTGTTTCACATTCAAATTTTCAACTACAGCTTCCATTACTAAGTCTGCTTCTTTAACAGCTTCGGCAGTGTTAGTAGATCCTGAAACAGTTCAAATAAGTGAAAATATTGTTACATCCTTAAAAGTGCTGGTTTTTTTACCTTGAATTCGACTTCTCGTTTCATCCACAAACTTCTGAATGGCACCAGCATCGTCTTTATAAAGTTTTTTGGCAACACGACCTAAATTTTTAGCTATGCTCGTTTCAGCCTTTTTAAGAAGTTCTGGATTAACTTCTACTAATGTAACATTATTGCCACTTTGAGCTGCAACCTACAAAAGCGCCTTGTCTTTGAACCTAACCAAAATAAATTTAGGAAAAATTGAATGACAAAGTTCCCCATTGTATTTTGCAAAAACAATACCAAATGATATTCAGAGCTTTTGATCGAAAGCATGAGGGAGTAGGATATGATATCCACATCATATGTAATATTTAATGCTCTTACCTGAGCGATGCCAGATCCCAATAGACCTCCTCCGATCACTGTAACATTTTTGATGACATGTTTGGGGGTAGTGGTAGAAAAGCCTCTTTTTAAAATTGCAAAGCTAGCCATATTATGTAAAAGTATAATATACTATTGTAAAAAACAAAACTAAGTAAAATTTAAGTGTACAAAGGTCAACAAAGTTATCTTTCAATGATTAAACTTAAACGGTCAAAGTTCAAAGGTAAGAACAGTCGAAGACCAAATAAAGTCTGTGCTATAAGAGAACGCGAATTATTATGGCTAGTAAGTAGTATTTTGTACCTTTATATTATTTTTATGGATTCCAAAGGTCAATGTTATCTTTCAATGATGAAACTTGAACGTTCAAAGTACAAAGGTAAGGACTGTCGAAAACTATATAAAGTCTGTGCTATGCTATAATATCGTGCAAATTATAAAAGCCAGTTAGTATTTTGTACGTTTATATTAAACGATTTTTAAACTGAAATTAAATAGTAAACAAGTAAAAGACTGTTCCTTTCCTTCTTTCTCGCACAGAAAAATAAGGGGGTTTTTCGATATATGGTTTCAACACAGAGGAAAAATTGAATCGAACCCTAGAGAAACGAGTGGCCTTCTGCTTTCGCAATGAGCCAGTATGTCCTTGAATGAGTTTGATATTGTAAACTCATTGCTAGCCCAGACGAAAAGTTAATACGATTTAAGGACACTGGTACCAACAATATTATTGAAGTCTTGGACAGAAAATAAGTCCTAAGTACATTTTACTAATATTTCCTACTGTAGGATTTTTCCATAACCAGTATATATTTTAACTCACCATACCAAAGTAAAATCATGGATCTGTAATTTGTGAGGAAAATAAAAGGATAAAACACATTTTCTGTTTCCTTTATTTACAAAGCAGAACAATACAAGCTGAATGTATACTATACAAAATACTAAACGTGATCAACTGACCAAAACTGAAAACCGCGATACTTAGTAACTTGGGAAACTTTTTCATAAAACTTATTGAAGCATTTCTACGGATCTAGTTTACATTTTTTCTACTCTTAACTTCTTACGGTCGATCGGCACTACCACAAAAAGAAATTAGAGTTATTTACAGTCTATTTTGTATTTTTTTACAAAAGAAAATGATTGGACATATCTTGATTTTAAGGTCATACAAATTATTTATTTTAAATCTAAGTCTCTTTACAAGACAAATTTATTGAATAAAACTAAAATCAATATGACAGTCTCTCTGCAGCAACTTTGTACGATATAGAACGCCTTCTACCACATAAATTTGTTGTTGGTAACAATCTACCATTGTGAAACGTTTCAACAATGTTACTAATTTTCACGTGTAGATGGCGTCCTATGCCGTACTAGGTAAACTGTTTACCTACATAAACTGGACTGGACATTGGAGAGGCCTGTCTGCTTCTAAAACAAGTTTGGGATTTTTTTTTCTTTTGATTTAAGAGTTTTTTTTTTTAATTTTAAATGTCATTCGATTATGTAAGAAAATATTGTGTATTTCTCTTTGTAATAATGAAAAAGGTCATGTGGAAAATGTCAAAAAGATACTACTTGTCAAAACGATGACACCGTCAAGAAATCGGCGTAAATTTATACAATATCCTTTAATTTAATTTAAATAATTATAAAGAAATTATCAGACTGCTTTGTGTTGTTACCTATAAAAATTCTCTACCTAATTTGTAACATTTTTACAGAGCCTTTTTTTAATGGATGGATGGATGTGTTACAAATATTTAAAATTACATTTTTCAACACAATTTACACATTTATGACTGCTTTTATCTGCTAAATTGTGCCTTTTATCTTGAAATTGTTTTGTCTACTGTTAAGTTTAATTTTTATGATTACAGATTTTTCACTAAGACTAAAATCGTACCTATTTACTTCAATATAACTATAAAAATAAAAACAATTATTAGAAAAAAAATACTTCAATAAAATCAACAAACAGGTATTAATAAAAATAAAAATTTTACGCAAAAATAATTGGATTTTAAAACAAAGAGTATAATATTATAATAATATGTATAATATTACTTTGCTACGTTCTATTTCCTTTACTAATTTTCTGTTATTATTTTTATATTTCTAACCTGATTGGTTATTGAGCAATTATTTAAAATATTTTACAGTGTTGCAACTCAATGTATCAATATCACAGCGAAATATTTCATATTAACTGTATATTACGGAAAAATAAAATATTTAAGGGAATTAGGGATCCATTGGTGCCCTTTTCGAACTATTTTTACATACGGTAAAAAATGTACTAGCAGAGTACCGAAAAAAGTTTTCCGGAGGATCCGTTCTGCATGTCCGATAACATGAAAATCGATTTTAACGTATGTCGTCACGTAACAACTGACATAGCGACAAATTTTAAAAAATTAGTTGAAAAAGTTGTTTAGAATTAAAGCCTATATGAGGGTATGGTCCGAAAGTAACTAGTGTCGTGGTTTAGCGTTCCGTATTTACCCAAATGATAGCGGTAACCAAAAAATAGGTTTATTTTGGAACACGGTTTTCGGATAAGACGTCACCCAAATGTCAAAATGCTCACCGGCTTTAAACGCCGGTTACAAGTGGTTTCTCCTGTCACTTGTCATTATAAAATATTGTTATGAATTTAATTTCAAAATATTTGGCCGATGGTTGGTAATTTATTAAGAGAATGAATCTCAATGAAATTATAAGTAGGTGTATTTAGCATTTCTGTAAATTATCAGTCTGTCGTGAACTTTTCAAAATTTAAGGTTATGATTTTAACGAACATGGTGATTTCTCGTCCCGAATATAACCGGATTTTTATGGTTGATCTGTCATTTGTCGAAGTTAACCGTGGTTACTGGTGGTGATATTCGGACCATACCCTTAATATAAGAAAAAAAAATTAAATTTAAAAAAAAAATTGAAAAACGTTAGTTTCTTTTACTCTCCCGGTTACTGTATACAACCATACAACAAGGTCCTTAATTGCTTGCAAAATGTTGCCCGATATACAGGGTATCCGGAAATGATGAGCAACAAATTTAGGGGATAATAGACCGAAAATAAATGCCATCTCTTCCTATAACATTTTTCCGAAAATTGATTATTTATGGAGTTACAGGGTGCAAAAGTTAAATTTTATTTGCAGTTTTAAAATACACAAGTTACTACACCTTTTCCATTTGTAATTCAGAACGCGTCAAAAGGATTTCAGAAAGCGTTAAATGAATTTCAGAATACTCTAATGTAGTTCAGAAAGCATCAAATGTACTTCGGAATTGTCAGATGTAGTTCAAAAACCGTCAAATGTACTTCAGAATAGTCAAATGTACTTCAGAAAGCATCAAATGTATTTTAGAGAGCATCAAATATATTTCGAAAATTATCAAATGTATTTCGGAAAGTATCAAATTTAATGTATATTTTAGGTATATAATTGCTTATAATTCACGCTGAATATTTACAAATACCGCTTTATGAAATACTTTTGAATATTCTAAAATACATTTGACGCTTTCTGAAATACATTTGATGCTTTCTAAAATACATTTGACTATTCTGAAATACATTTGATGCTTTCTGAAATACATTTGGCTATTCTAAAGTACAGGGTTATCCAACCAAGACTAGACAAGGCGATTTTTTGACTTTTCCTGTACTTTTATAAAAAAACTGAAATAGCCATCTTAAGTCATTTTCTCCCGCGAATTCGAATATCTTCAGCAAAAAACAATTGAACATCAAACAAAAGTACTAGGGGTTACTTTGATATTTTTTTAAATGGAACACCCTGTATATTTTTACATTTTTAAATTCCGCATAAAATTATAATTATTTTTTATTAAATGCACTATTAGTCTATACTTCATAGTTTCCGAGATATTGACTCTCGAAAAGTGACATTTTTGAACTTTGACAGCTTATAACTTTCTAACAGTACGTCTTAGAGCAAAACGGCTTACATATCCCTATCTTCAATTTTTATTATCTTCCCAAAAAAATCAACTTCCGGTTAAACCGGATGTAACTCGAAAGAAGGAAATATAGTTGTTCCGGTTTAACTGGAAGTTGATTTTTTTGGGAAGATAATAAAAATTGAAGATAGGGACATGTAAGCCGTTTTGCTCTAAGACGTACTGTTAGAAAGTTATAAGCTGTCAAAGTTCAAAAATGTCACTTTTCGAGAGTCAATATCTCGGAAACTATGAAGTATAGACTAATAGTGCATTTATTAAAAAATAATTATAATTTTATGTGAAATTTAAAAATGTAAAAATATACAGGGTGCTCCATTTAAAAAAATAACAAAATGACCCCTAGTACTTTTGTTTGATGTTCAATTGTTTTTTGCTGAAGATATTCGAATTCGCGGGAGAAAATGACTTAAGATGGCTATTTCAGTTTTTTTATAAAAGTACAGGAAAAGTCAAAAAATCGCCTTGTCAAGTCTTGGTTGGATAACCCTGTACATTTGACGGTTTCTAATCTACATTTGACTATACTGAAATACATTTGACGGTTTCTAATCTACATTTGACTATACTGAAATACATTTGACGGTTTCCAATCTACATTTGACTATATTGAAATACATTTGACGCTCTCGGAACTGCATTTGACTGTACTGAAATACATTCGACGCTTTCTGAAATACATTTGGAAAAGGTGTAGAACAATAAATTAAACATTCAAATCAAAGGTACAAAGTGACGTCCTTTCTCTTCAATGCATAAATTAATTCTTCTTAAAAAATTCCCACGAACTCCATACTCCATGGAATATTCCTTACTTTGCTATGCTTGAGGTTGAAAATAAATTAAAATGATTTCGTACTCATCACATGCAAGCAATGTTATTTTTCTCGAAAACAGTTAGACGAATAAAAATATTTAGTCAAAATGCGCATACAGTGTAGGACAAAAAAGTTGGGATCATTCAAATTAAAGTATAGGCCGCTATGTGGCGCCCTCTACAAAATGCGAAAAAAACAGTGGGCAAATTTGTATTCCTCATTCCGAAAAAGCCCCATATACGAAATTTCGTCAAAATATTATGAGCGTGGCAAAAGGTGGGTATTGCAAAAAAAGAAACTGCAAATAAAATTTAACTTTCACACCCTGTTACTTAGTTAATAATCAATTTTCAAAAAAATGTTAAGCAAGAGTTAGCATTTATTTTCGGTCTAGAATTATCATCTAATTTTTTTGCTCATGATTTCCGGACACCCTGTATAGGTACAGGGTCTTCCAACGAGGACTGAACAGGGGCTCATTTTTGAGCTTCTTTGTATTTAAAGAAAAATCCAAAATAGCCAATCGATGTACTTTTTCCTGCAGAATTCAAAAATGAAACCAAAAATTTATTTGAACCAGAAACAAAAGAGTTACGCTATGGATAAGGTGTTTTTTAAATGGAACATAGCTTTTTTTATACGATTTTTGGAACGAGTGATTTTTTTTTGTCCGTTCTGATTAAAATATTTAATATTGTGACAGCTATTTTTATTAAATTTTAATGTTTTATCCAGAATAATTTAACTTTAACCTATTTGAAACATACACTAGGTAGTAAAGGTATAATCACCTTTGAATCCTTCAAAGTCAAAAAATTTGACAAATTTACTATAATATTGCCGAAATGACTTTGAAGGATTCAAAGGTGATTATACGTTTATTACCTAGTGTATGTTTCAAACAGGTTAAAGTTAAGTTATACTGGATAAAACATTAAAATTTAATAAAAATAGCTGTCACAATATTAAATATTTTAATCAGAACGGACAAAAAATAAATCACTCGTTCCAAAAATCGTATAAAAAAAGCTATGTTCCATTTAAAAAACACCTTATCCATATCGTAACTCTTTTGTTTCTGGTTCAAATAAATTTTTGGTTTCATTTTTGAATTCTGCAGAAAAAAGTACATCTATTGGCTATTTTGGATTTTTCTTTAAATACAAGGAAGCTCAAAAATGAGCCCCTGTTCAGTCCTCGTTGGAAGACCCTGTACATACTAGGCAATTTGCTTCCCCTATATATTTGTTATGTAAAAAAATTTATTATGTTTTTGGGCATTATTAAGAATTATAATATAATAAATATTAATAAAATTAGGCAAAATAATTATTTTAAAAATGGACACGAACTATTTACTATTTTAAATACTTCCTCAATACTCGTTTCCTATTAATTTAATAAAAATAAATAAATATTAAATTGATTGTCACACCAAAAATTTTCTTCATACAAACACGCACTTCACAGGTTTTGTTTTTAAAAATATTGCACACGTTATATAGGGGTCTTAAAAAAAAATCACTGTTCACGTTACATACATAAAATTTAAAAAATTGTTACTTATACAATTTTGTAAATATCGCGCAAAAAACGGATTATCTTTTTATACATCTCGGAATTTTTGTTCTCCATTGAAAAAGTAAAAAATAATAGGTATGGCTAAAAATACTTGGTATAACCATAAGTCACTTATTTTACATACATACATACAAATTCATACCTACATCTTATAAAGATCGTTCTACGTCAATTTACTTGGTTCAAAAAATATTTAGAATATAAGTAACCCCTTTTACCCAACGACAAGACGTCAATTGCATAGGTCCACCAGGTTGTCGCGAGCCCCACAATGAAACCCTGTAAAAATATACACCATTTTAACTTTATAATAAACTAGCGTGTACCCGGCCTGCATTGCAGCCCGGCATTATACGACGTCGCGTTCTCTGAGATAATAAGGCGAGTTCACCATCACGTCAAGATTTATAAATACAAACCCGAACAAACCTCTAAAAGATTACTGTGACTCAACCGTTTGCGGCCGTCCACAATTCACATCCATGCATAAAACATAGTCTGTCTTCGTCTATTCCGGCTTCGGATCGATCGTTGAACGGGCCGGGGACCGGTTAGGTTGGGTCGTTCGTTCTCCCTACTCTAATTTATCAGTGTTTCTCTACAATATTATGCATGTATTATACATAAAAACATTCCTCTTGAATCACTCTATCTATTTAAAAAAACCGCTTCAAAATCCGTTGCGTCGTTTTAAAGATTTAAGCATAGTTAGGGACGGACAGACAGCGACTTTGTTTTATACTAGGTTAAGATACTCTGTTTAACTATTGGAAAGTTGCCAGTGTCAAGAAAATAAGCTGAATGGCAGGCAATTAAAAATTTAAGTTTACAGTCGGAGCAGTCTGCCACCTAGCAAAAGTACGTTTATGAATCAGACGCATGGTATTTCTTCGCTGCATCGTCGTTGCTTTTACCTGTCCCTTTGTGGAGCTGCGACCCTTGGAAAGACCGACGTCGTTTTCTATACAAGTTGAATTGTCATAAAACAACCTCACACTTTTGGATCGTTAAAAACCATACTTAATTCACAATGTAAAAACATCAAATTTTTGGTATGAAAAGACATTAATTTTTGATCCTAGATTCCTTACCTTAATTAGTGTAAGCTTAAATTACATATCGTTCATATCACGCATACTGATTAGAGGATTTTTATATATTATAATCGTCATCCCGTCATAGCTTATAACTTTAAAGTTTGTAAGTTCACTTGTAAAAAGTCTTGGCATTTCTAAGCGTTAAAAAAGGAGCTCCTTTTTTAATCTGCGCCGGTTTCCTTCATATTTAGTAGCTAAGTAATTTTTTTTAGGTATTTGTATTATGTACAAAATTTTCAGTTTTTTTATTTAGTGAAACTTACGTTTCTACACTATTGCTGATTTTTTAAAATTTTTTATGGCGTTTGAATTCTCCATGAGATAATTGCTAAGCGAAGGAATTATAGCCTACTTATTGTTCTTTAAGTATTCCTCTTTCCTTACTTCATATTATTACACTAATCTATGGATTGTGCTTGTCGGAACTCAGTAACCTAAAACAACAAATAAAGCATTATTCTTCTCAAATCGACATGTCAACGTCCCTCATAAGTCTATCCATTGAATATCAAACTATATAAGCATGACGGATGTCCGAGAAAAGTTGACAACCCATTTTTTGACGTATTGGAGATGGTTTGGCCGCCATTGTGGAGCTGATCGTAACTCTAACCTTAAATCTGTCGCCTGTCTGTCGTTATAATGCAGCGCCTCGGCAACAGATGTCTCAAATTCACTGATGTGATGTCGTGGTGTTGCCGCTTATCGTATTTTATTGGAATTTTAAAGAATTTAAGCATTTTTAACAGACAATAAAATAGGAGGTTCTCAATTCCAGCCGAATGTATGTTTTTGATAATAATATGTACGCTGATTACTCCGGGGTAATTGGACCGACTTTCATAATGATTTTACCGTTGCATTAGGTGTTAAATGTTAAACAAATAAAACTAGATAAAAAGCGACAGCAAGTATAACTAAAATAGGTTTTATTTCGTCGAAAAATAGCAAAATACGTAATACACTAATACAAACAAACTGAATGTTTCTTAAGTAAGAAAGTAAAACCTATTTATTTTAACCACTTTGAAAAGTAGTATCTAATAATTGAAAATTAAAATTAAGTTATACAAACAAACCGCACATCATTCATATTTTACCCAACATATCGTTGTAGCCTAGGTAGGTATTGAATAGTGAGAGTCGTCATTTAGTTCTGTTAGAAATAGAATACATGGCGGTCAATATGTTTTCATGTAATTAACGTTTTGGGACGTCAAAAGTTTTACGATAAGCTATAAAAATAAATTTAAAAAACTCATGCAGCATCAAACAGACAGGCGGCAACAATGTTTTAATTTAGCAGTGAAAAGGTTAGTCGCTTTCTTGTTGGTGAACTCATTGTGCCCTCTATGAATTTAACGTAGCATCTGAAATCTGCTCATATGACCTTCTTATAGTTTGATATTCAATGGTCTATCCAATGAAAAAATAATAAAGGCTGTTCCAATGACCGCTGACCGTAACGTCATATTCTCCATATTTGCGGTACGTCGTAAATTAATTTAGTCAGTTTGACTTACCGGTGATAAAGGTTATGAATTTTCTTAAGCTTGATCTACATAAAGACGGATGCATGTGAACAAGTAAAATACAAATTCAAATTTTTAGTTTTTATTTTGATACTGTCAATCAAGTCAAAAATAAGTAGTTTATTTAGGGTAAAAGGTATCATGGGATGAAACATTTTGTCTTTGAAAATCGGTGTGAAATTTTTAATTAATTTAAATTTACTGAAAAATATATAAAACTCATTTATAAAATTTAAAATTGAATCATACCGGGTGTCCACGGAAGGTGGCTCGCCCCTCTTACTTTTTTGTTTTTCAAGATAATGAAATAGAATTTGGGGGATTTATATACGACATAAAACTGCATTTTTTGACAGCTGACTCAACATTATGGAACTTCCGGTTTAACCGGAAGTGACAGAAACTTTCGATTTTTAAATGGGACACCTGGTATATTTTTACTTTTTTTTGACTCCATATGACATTCTAAATACAACGATGTGTCACTTGTCACTTTTTGTCACCAAGAAAATATTTTTTTTCCAAATTTATTGTTTTATCTAAAGGGCTATGAATACCTTAAAATCACTTATTTCAGTTCTTTAATCTTGGGAAAAATACAATTTTACTATTTTTGGTCCAATGCTATGTGCTATGTAAAATTTAATCTTTTAAGTTGTATAACTAATTTTTTTTAAATGGCAACATGGTGGCTCGTCGGGTTAAGAAAAAAGAGGATTTTATTACGATTATTTTGATACCATACACTATTAGGTTTTAGAAAAGCTGCCATTAAAAAACTTTAAAAAGTTAACCTAGAACTTTCCTAAAATGAAGCATCTTTTGAAAATAAATTTAGATTTAAATGCATCAAATAGCCTGTGACCAGCAAAACTGATAAAACAAAATCATGCCTTGAAGAAAATTGAAATGCCAACAGCTTCTGCCAAAGAAAATTAGTTTGTTGTTTAAAAAACATGGAAAATAATAGTTTTACAAGGAGTAAAAAAGTTGATATGTTATTATTGTCAGGCTCATTTCGCATTTTCGGAACCAGTTTTGGGTACCTAATAGTGCCGGGTTGGATGACGCCGATTAAAATATCTTTGTGCGTTAAGTCGTGCAGCATCGGTTGAATTATTTCTACATTCTCCAAACACTAATAACATATCAACTTTTTCACTCCTTGTAAAACTATTATTTTCCATGCTTTTTAAACAAGAACCTAATTTACTTTGGCAGAAGCTGTCGACATGTCAATTTTCTTCAAGGCGTGATTTTGTTTTATCAGTTTTGCTGGTCACAGGCTACTTGATGCATTTAAATCTAAATTTATTCTCAAAAGATGCTTCATTTTAGGACAGTTCTAAGTTAACTTTTTAAAGTTTTTTAATGGCAGCTTTTCTAAAACCTAATAGTGTATGGTATCAAAATAATCGTAATAAAATCCTCTTTTTTCTTAACCAGACGAGCCACCATGTTGCCATTTAAAAAAAAAATAGTTATACAACTTTAAAGATTAAATTTTACATAGCACATAGCATTGGACAAAAAATAGTAAAATTGTATTTTTCCCAAGATTAAAGAACTGAAATAAGTGATTTTAAGGTATTCATAGCCCACTAGATAAAAGAATAAATTTGGAAAAAAAAAATTTTTCTTGGTGACAAAAAGTGACAAGTGACACATCGTTGTATTTAGAATGTCATATGGAGTCAAAAAAAGTAAAAATATACCTGGTGTCCCATTTAAAATATAAAGTTTATGTCACTTCCGGTTAAACCGGAAGTTCCATAATGTTGAGTCACCTGTCAAAAAATGCAGTTTTATGTCGCATACAAATCCCCCGAATTTTATTTCATTATCTTGGAAAACAAAAAAGTTAGAGGGGCGAGCCACCTTCCGTGGACACCCGGTATATTTCTTGTCTAGTGCATCAGTCTAAAAATTTTGTTTCAAATATTTTCATCTTATTTATAAAATCATAAAGAAGAAAATATAATAAACAATGACAACACCACAAAATACAGTTTTTTAATAATTAAAATAAATCATCTCCGCAAGGATCATCATAAGATTCGTCCAAGTTAATAATAAGGGGAAGAGTATCTGAAGCATCGATAAATCTTTCCCGTTCCCACATATCATTTCTACTTTTTTTAGTGTGTGTTACATAATTTTTCCATTTTCCACTGTTACATTTTCCATGGCTTCAACCCACAGACCCAAAACTACGTTATTTGTTACAGGATGCATAGAACTTATTTTTGCATTATAATAGCGCTTACATTCCGACCAAACTATTTCAATAGGATTAAAGTGGCAATGATATGGACGAAGTCTTAAAACTCTTTAATGCTAGTGCGTCCAACCTATTAAAATAAAATAAAAACAATTAAAAAATAAATAGCGCTTTCCAGATAACTTGTATTTGGCATTTTTTCAATTAGCCCAGATTGATAGGCGTTATCCATTATAATAAGCGATGGTTCTTCCAAGTTTGGTAACAATTTTTCTTCAAACCATTTCTCGAAGTTTTCACTATTTTGAATCACCCTGTATTTTTCATGTTTATTATTTGTGTTTTCACAATTCCTGCTTTATTATATCTACTTTTCTAGTAAACAGCGTTAAAGGGCACCACTTTCTTATAATGATCTATTGACGCAAATTTACTATCTCACCTAGTTCACGAATGTTAGAAAGATAAGTACTAGTCGTGACGTAACGGTCAGCGGTCATTGAACATACTTTACTACTCTTGGAAAGGTGTCATTCTGACAGGGTCATAACAATAATATTGCCCAAGTTTACCTGTCAAAAACATTTTAAACTTACCATTAGGTTCTGAATTATTCGGAGCCGCTGGACTGGGCTGTTGAGAACCACTAGACTGTGCCCTACCGTGCGAACTCTCATACTCCATAACTTCTTGGTAAATAAGCTCCTTCCACTGCTCGACGGTGTGCTCTCGCTCATCTACACTATGATCGTATGGACCGGGCGCCGGCTGACAGATAAAACAAAACAGTCGTGTAGAATTTCGTTTAAAAAATAAATCTGTGAAAATGGGTCTATTTCATTTATTCTAGAAATAGCTTGATAAGGTCGCTTCTTATATTCACCGATGTGACTGTTCAACGTGGTACTTCCCTTTTAATTATTTAATTAGCGGAGAAGAAACGCATTGAAAGGTCGATCAATATAAGAAATTTGCGCAGAAAAAGACCCATTGTAATATAATTAACAATAAATATTAGTGCAACATGCCCTAACTACAAAAGGAAATAATTTCTTTCAGTGTGGTAAGGATAGAATAAGAAAGAGACAAAATTTAAGTAGATAATGTCCTTAATTTTAACAAACAAGTCATAAATCTAATCGACATTTATTAGTAAAAAAATTGTTTTATACCTGTATTCTACTTACCGCATTCACTTCTTGTTCATCGTACCAAACATTTATGTACGGATGTAAAAGTGCCTCATCTACCGATATCCTACTCTGAGGATCGATAACAAGCATCTTAGATAATAAATCGCGAGCCTGACCAGCCTGAAATAATAATAATAATAATAATACTTTATTGTAAATAAAAGGAGAAAGAGAAAAACTATTAAGTAGCTGTTTTGAGAACTGGTTCAAAATAAACTTATGGAGACAGTTTCTAGTTATAATATTATATACTATGTCACTTTTTGACAACAGAATTTGTTCAATAATAATTATAAATAGACCACATAATAATATCTATACTTGCCTTTAACCTATTGTGTTCATTACTATCTGAAGGAAACAAAACATCGGGGAATAATTTTTCAAAGTTGAAACCGGGGAAACGAGGTCGATTTTCCACGTAGTTCCTCACAGTCGGCTGTAATCTTACCATAAACTGTTGCGAAGGAGTTCCTAGTTGCTCTAAAATAAAGACAAATGTATATTTTTACAAATAGACACTAATAGTAATAATAACCAAGCTAGCGGTCGCGCATATTTGGATTTCTTACCAATGATCTTATTCCACTGATCAATATGATCTGTTCCCGGAAATAACACTCCTCCTCGTATCATTTCACCCATAATACATCCTACAGACCATATGTCTACATTTTCTGTATAGCCCATGCCTAATATCACCTAAAATAAAACAATAAAAACATTATTTACATTACATACAGTATTTTACAGGCCTTGTAACATAACATAACTAACTGCTGTCCCATGATTGTTAATGTAGGTACTAATGGCTATACTTACTTCGGGCGCTCTATAATATCTAGTTACAACATATGGCGTCATCATGAAAGTGGTTCCTGCCGTCCTGGCAAGACCAAAATCCAATATTTTCAAGGTACAATCTGACTTGACGACTATGTTACTAGGTTTTAGATCCTGAAAAAAAAACAACCATATAAAAATGTAAACATCTTTACGCTTGAAGACCTTTTACCCTATGAATTATTCCTGCCGAATGCAAATGCTTAATCCCACAGAGCATCTGATACAACAGATAGCTCATTCTCTCGTGGTCCAAGTCCATTTGGATCACTTGACACAAGTTGGCATCCATTAGTTCCATTACTAGGTAGACATCTTGAAATTCTTCTAGGGATCTTTGCGGGGTGAAGGCGTTAAGAAGTCCAATTATCTGCAAAACATATTATGTTATTACGACGTTGGTATATTTATGTTATAAATTACTTTGTTTGGTTTTTGAAAACGCCATGTTATTAAAAAAGATAGATAATAGGTATAGATACGCGTGTAGCAAGCAGTATATCAAAGCTTTGTAGCTCATATACGCGTTGAACTTTATAGGAACAAAAACATGTTTCGGGTTTATCAAGAAAAACGATGTTTTCGCTAAAGTTTATGATAATGATCAAGTTGCATGAGGCTTTTCTTGGATTAATTTTTACAAATCCTATGCATATTTGACCTAACAAAACAAAACTGACGAAATAAAAGGAAAAAACTCTTCGCGAAATAGCAATAAATTTGTTTTTTGGTTTGTGATTATCTACTTACATTTTTGTGATTGACTAACTTCATAAGTTTGAACTCCCTGTACGCCCTTTTTGCGTGCGTCACATTTTGAAACGGTCTACTGAGTTTCTTTATGGCCACGTTTTGCTGTGTTACAGTGTCTACCGCGGCGCTAAAACAACGAACAGTTTTTATAGAAAATGTTCCAACGCCAAAAGGTTAAAAAACAAAATTACAATTTGTGCATTTAATATTAAATAAAAATACACAACACGGAAACTAAACAACACCAAGCACAAAATATACATGCAAAGCTAAGGTAACGTTATTATGATAAAGTAAATTTCTAGCTACTGTTTTTGTTGGAAATTTAGAAACCATATGCCTCAGAGAAGATTTATATATTTAAATCATAATTATAATAACCCCAATGAGATCTATAGGTGACGACAGATAATTTCGTACACTAAAATGTGACATTGTAAATGAAACTTTTTTTACCTTTAAAACCTTTGTAACGTGTTAATTCTTATCATGATATCTGTCAAAGTATTGTCATTATCTTATTTGATTTAAAAATGCCTCATTTAAGTATTATTGAAAAAGCAAGAATAATATGTTTAGTAGAAATAGGATGGTCTTATGGAAAAATAGCTGATCATTTTAGAGTACCTAGAAGTACTGATCTAGGAATTGTAAAAAAATGGCGCTATCATGAAACACTGGAAAGGTCTGTTGGGTCTGGTTTAAATAATAGAAAATCATCAAATGAAGAAGACGGAAATTTGGTGGAGTATTTAAGGCAAAATCCATTTGAATCTGCAGTATCCGCTATGCACATAACAGGATTCCCTGCTTCATCTAGAACTGCACAACGCCGTGTAAGACAATGTTCCGAATTAAGAAATCGAGCCGCTGCATCCAAACCGTTTTTAAAAAATAGTGATAAGGAACAAAAAATTGGGTTTGCTATGCAATATTTACCAAATTTTTTTCTTTTGACAAAATGTTATCTTTTCCGATGAGAAAAGTTTTCAGTCTACATATAATGGAAGGATTCGAGTATATAGACCACCAAATTCCCTATATGATTAGAAGTATACTCAAAAAAAGCAAACCAGTGGACGTTTCTCCGTTAATGTGTGGGCATGGATAAGTGTTTACGGTGCAGGTGTATGCTGGAATATTGGTGGAACACTAAACAGTATTATATATATTCAGATTTTGGAAAATGTTTTTCTTCCTTCTGCCGTGATGGTTTTTGAAGGAAATAACTTCTATATTTCAGCAGGATAACTGCCCTGTGCATACTGCAAGAAATATAGGAAACTGGTTTAGACAAAACAACGTAACACGGCACATAAATTCAATTGAAAATGTTTGGGGATTAATGGTAAAAAAAATGTCCAAAATATATTTTAAACCACAGAATGAAATAGTTATTTGATAAAATAGAAGAAATTTAGGAAGGGCTAACTCCGGATTACACCAGAAGTATTATTTTGTCAATGCCAAGAAGATTACGATTAGTGTTAGAATCCAATGGCGCAGCAATTAAATATTAGTATTTTGTTTTTTGTTTGTTAATAAATTTACCCTCTTTGGCTTTATACTTTTGTAGTTTTCCTGGTATTATTTTATAATTTTCTTATTTCGCGGCTGTAATTTAAACACAAAAATATTTAGAAATAACATTTATTAATTATGGTAAAAAATCGTACATACAATAATTTTGGTGGTCTATACATAAGCAGCAAGGTGAGAAATCCGTTTTAGCCAATTTTGTTGTAATTGTGTTATGTATGGGTGGAGTGTACGAACTTATATGTCTTCAACTGTACTTATTTAAATACCCATAGACCCAGATACTTTTATTACCATATCATATGTAATTAAACATATTCTAAGATCTACCAATCTGATAAATTATCGATTTCTCATACCCTTCGAAAATAAAACCCTAAAGAATTGAAAGAAAGTCAGAATTCTCACGCCACGGCAGAGGGTATTAGGAAGATGGGGGAACTAGCGACGTCCGGGATTGGGTAATCAAAGTAAAATTTTTAAAGACAAAGACATCGGTTTGTTTATTAATTAGCCAATACAAACCCCTTAATGTTTAATGGCGGCTGTAGGCAAAAATCATTAAGTCATGCGCAGTTATGTAGTATTTGCCCATAGCCACCATTTTTGCCACATTGCCTAATTAGGCAATCTAAAAATAGAAGCTGTGGGTAAATACTACTTTACTACTAGTGAAGTACAGAGGGAAAACAGGACGACGATGTGGTTAAATTTTCGAAGGTTTTTATACATTTAAAAAAATCCCTTTCCCAAAACTCTACTACTTACCACACTAAACCCTGTGCACCTCCGCCTTTAGGTTCCAAACTAACGTATCTTTCGGGAACCCAAAATTCTGTATCTCCAAAAATATGCTGACTAAAGCCGGAACGGAGATTCATTGTGCCAGGTTTAAAAAAACAGGATACGGGTATGGGGAATAAAAGGGGGAGAAAGAGGGAGGGGAGTGTGCTGAGCGGGGGATATAGGGCTGAGTGCGCGCGACAGGCTTTGTTTCTTAAGTGTTAAGATCGTAATAATGGGGAAGGGGTACTAGTAGAGTAGGTACCTAGAGGTACCGACGAGGGAATAGTTTTTAAATATTTCTAGTTTAATTATTATTGCCGTAGAAATACAGATTTCCTAGCTTAAAAGGGGTTAGTGTGGTAAATGTGCAAATAAATTATTATTTTTATTGTTAACTGTAACATGCAGAAAAATTGTTATAAAACTACTACTTTAAAGTTACGGGAGTTACGGGGGGATTACAGGAATAAGGATGAAAATAAGGTAATGTAATTCTTGCAAAAATCAACGCAACTCAAAACACCACTATGCCAGTGAATACGCAAAAGACAAACGCATTCCAAATCAACTATAAAAAAGAAAAAAACATAAAATAGGCTAAAATATAAAACAATATGCAATATTTTAGTATAAAAGGAGAAACAAAGTAAAAAAATATTGTCCTAGTTCCTTAATAAATAATAAAATTGAAGTAAAAATAACTTTCTCAAACTAACAAAACTTGTTATACATACTTATAAAGTCGGGGACATATTGTTTTAACGTGTTGCGTTTGTGATACTACAAAAATCATACACCGGAGTGCATTTTTATCTGATGCTCCATCAGAACGCGTCAGAGTATGTCCCATAGACAATTTACCTTTAGATAAGCAAACAATAATCACGAAGGTGGCAGATATATAGCCTCGCGCATGTAAACAAAGCTAGACACTATTAGACATGCGCACTGCAAAGTTATCGTTTGACGAATGGGAAAATAGACAGGTCCGGGCTTTAAAATTTAAATTCTTACCAAAAAATTGGACTTCCTTCTCAATTTTTGATCAAGTTGGGAAAAAAGTTAGTGATTTCTGGCATTTTTAGTAGCAGCAAAATCAGATTTTAAGGATAGAAAATTGTTTTTAGGGTTTTGTTTTTAAAATTTGTTTAAAAATGATTCGTCGTCGTGTTTTTACTTCGAAAAGGAAGAGAACAAGAACAACTGAATTAAACTAGTATTATAAAATCGAATATAAAAACAAACAAAACCAGCAAAATAACGGTGTCAAGTCAAATATAAGTTGGTATATTGGTAAAAACTTGGGTACGTGTAAAATATTTTCAAGCAAAATTTCTTGTTCAAGAATTTGAAAAGTGTTTGCCCGAGAACTTGACCCGTGGAATACTGGCTTTATTAAAAGCTTAATGTCGGGGTGTCCAGATTTTAACCAAAAAATTAACCAACCAGCAACTTTGACAAAATTAATTTTCTCACAATCAGACACAATTCACTAAACTACACAAAAACTAGAAATCCGTAAATATTAAACACCCACAATCCACGATAGCTAAGAAAACTACAAGGAATCCACAGATAAACCAAAACACAACGACAAAAATGGCAGCGGAGCCGGTTCTGGTAGGGTATTTTGAGCATGTCGGTAAAGTAGGACAGGCCGATAACACGGGGTTTGTGCGCATGCACGAAGGTGTCCAGAGGGAAGGCAACTGGCCGGCGAGTCATGCGCTCGGACGTATTTTTTCACCCATAAAATGTAACTTTTGTTTGCGCAGGAGATAAGCTGTACGTATCTAAAGGTAAATTGTCTATGGTATGTCCACGGCTTTAATCATATCACTAAGGGAAATTCTAATATCTAATAATACTGTCAAAACGCTAATAAACTTTGTCGGATAGGTAAAATTACAAAATTTGTTACGTAATAAGGTACCTAGTCAAATATTTATCACGAAGAAACTTGTTAAGAACAAACACTAGTGACGCCTTCGCCATTTCGTTTTTCAGAAAAAAAATTTCAGGAACATTTTTGTTTCGGAAATTTTTTTTATGGAAATTTACAGCAATCATAATTTCTCTTTTTCTAACACGTTAAATAAAAAGATAAAAATACCAACCGACGCGCTTGCTTATCGTCATCTTATTAAACTTACCAAACAATACCCTGCGCTCCTGACCCGATCGGCTTGAGGTTCTGGTACCTTTTGAGGATGGTGAACTTGGTATCTCCCACCTCGACCGTGTAGAACTGCGAGAGACGGGACATCTTGTTCCTCCAGTCCCAGTAGTCCTGGGCCGATGTCTGCAAACAAAACCGCGTGCTGAAAATCGGTTTTACCATGGTAAATAAAAATGTGGGTGGTGATCGGTCGGACACACTGGGTTAGTCTGCGGAACCGGTAAGCGTTAATCGGAATTAAGCGTTATTTAAAAACATACATATTTTTCGGCAAAAATATTTTTACAGCAGTTGATGGCCGTAATATTTCGGAACTTTTGGACTTTCAACATTTTTCTTCACAAGAGAAGCAGTGTCTTAGACCAGGGCTAAATGAAGCCTTTGAAAATGGTAAAAAGTGAAAAAAAATAATAGTAGGATGAAAACCATTGGAAAAGGAAGAGAATATAACAAAAATGAAAGGAAAAATCCGAGGTCGGGAAGTGGAAAGGGATGAGTTTTTAAGGGTAGAAAACGATTTATCTCGATTTCCGGCAAAACTACAAGTCCTATGGAAAAACGTTAAATGGCAAAGTTGTAGGTAATAAAAAAATCTACAACTTTTGTATTTACACTTTTTTCACATAACCTCAAAATTTATATAAAAAATTCAAATAACCAAGTTTTTGGTTTTTTATTTTTATCTTTTACAAAAAAAATTTTTTTTTAACGAAATTTGGTGAAAACTTACCTTTTTATGTCCCAAACACACTGTAATTTTTTTGATTTAAAATATTTATTTTTTCACCTTACTTTGACTTAATATCGAAAAAGCACCCTAATTTTCAATTGAAAATTCTCACGTGAAAATATCTGCTTTTTTTAAAAAAAGTCTGTGGGCTTTTTGTTCGTTGAAATCTCTACTTTCTGATAGTGTAAAAAAATATACATTACTATGGTAAATGTGATGAAATCCCCTTTAAATCCTTCCTTTAATTATATTTAGAACAACTATTTTAGCATATTTTTTGCGATCTTTATGTTTTATGGATTTGTAATTTTTTTGTTTATAACATGGAATCTTACGTTTTTTGAGTAATTAAAGTATACATTTTAATAAATAGCTCAAAATTGTACATAATGATTAAAAAAAAAATTCTGATTCTAATTTTTTTCGTTTCTTTGCATTTTTTGAGAACACTTACCATAGTAATGTATATTTTTTTTCACACCATCAGAAAGTAGAGATTTCAACGAACAAAAAGCCCACCGACTTTTTTAAAAAAGCAGATAGGTATTTTGATGTGAGAATTTTCGATTGAAAATTAGGGTGCTTTTTCGATATTAAGTCAAAATAAGGTGAAAAAAAAAATTTTAAATCAAAAAAACTACAGTGTGTTTGGGACATAAAAAGGTAAGTTTTCACCAAATTTCGTAAAAAAAAATTCTTGTAAAAGATAAAAAAAAAACCAAAAACTTGGTTATTTGAATTTTTCACATAAATTTTGAGGTTATGTGAAAAAAGTGTAAATACAAACGTTGTAGATCTTATTATTACCTACAACTTTGCCATTTAACGTTTTTCCATAGGACTTGTAGTTTTGCCGGAAATCGAGATAAATCGTTTTCTACCCTTAAAAACTCACCCCTTTCCACTTCCCGACCTCGGATCGCCCGTAAATTATTTTTCCTTTCATTTTTGTTATATTCTCTTCCTTTTCCAATGGGTTTCATCCTACTATTATTTTTTTTGGTTTCAAAAATTATCGACCCTGGTGTATCTGTAATTTGGGACACATTGTATTAATCTTTTTTTTTTATAAAAAGGACCCCAACTTAAAATGTTAATCCAAGCATTTTTCCAGAAAAAAAAACTGTATTTATTCCAAACTCGCACTGTATACGTTCTATAAGCGAACAAATAATTATTTACAGAGTTGCCAGATGAAAAATAAGAAATTCACCAGGTGTAAGGTAAGTTCAAGAAGTATCCAGATTTCACCATCAGATTCCGCGAATTGAAAATTTGAGCAACACCCTTGTCTTGCGTTACCCTCCCAAAAAAAGGCAGCCCAAACATTATTGACTCTTTTTTAGACCATTCGGCGGGGGAACGGAGATCTACCCCATTCGGGGTAGCGTGTTTTACGTTATAACGGTAGAGCGAAGATGAAAACGATCACCAGATTTGAGATTTGGCATGGAAAAATAACGAATATCGAAATAAAAATTTTCACCAGATTTGGTGACATTTCAGCAAGTTTGGCAACGCTGATTATTTATAAGTATTTTTACAACACACACGATATGCGTTAAGTTGTAGAACTTTGAACTGTTTGTTATTTAAAATCCTATCAGCCGGCAACGCGAAATCATAAGGTGTGTCGTGGCCGATACTCTGTACTGTCTGTATCAGTTGGCTTGAAATATTCTTCTAATATAACAAAAATTTGATTCTAATGGCGTCAAAAATAGGTGTTTCGCTTTTAGCGAGTGGTACCAGACAGTTCTCCAGTTCAGCGGTAAAAAACACCATTCAAAACGTAACCGTGATCGGAGGCGGACTAATGGGATCAGGTATAGCCCAGGTAAGTTTGCTTCATTCTCGTTAAGTTTATCGGCATTAACAAAAACGCAAAACTGTCTAAAAACTCGAAGGATCACTTACTCAGAGAGTTGTAATAGTTATTCAAGTGTAAGGGTAACCTCTGCCCGTTCAGTTTAAAGTCAAGACTAAATTCAACAATAATTTTTGAAGTCATGAAGAGTTCTGCACCAGAACCAATCTATTTTGCTCCAAACGCGTAGCTGTTCTTTAAGTAATTTATTTAACTGTTTATTGTGTAAATTTTGTATAATTCTTAAATATTAAGTGGAAGTTGTTTCTTTAAACTTGCAATAACAACACCTTCCTAAAGTAAGTAACAAGGGATCATCTCTCTCCTTATTTCGAAACAACAGTCTAGGAGCAAAGTATTTCGATTTTTTCTTGCCGCAATGGCAAATTATACCCCAGCTAGATAATTATCTAACTAAACATATCCTTAGGTTGCAGCTCAAAGTGGAAACAACGTGACCATTTTAGAGGTTGGTCCTGAGCAACTCAAAAACTCCGAAATCATCATTGGAGCGAGTCTGGGACGAGTAGCGAATAAACGTTTTAAAGACGACAAAAATGCCGCTAAGAATTGGGCTGAAGAAACCAGAGGAAGAATAAAGGCAAGTAAAGTAAATTTCAAAATACAGGGTGGTCCAACGAAAACTTAACACCTCGATTTTCCTGCTTTAAAATGAAAATGTGGAAAATCGCTCGGACCCGTCGATTTTTATTTCGAGGGGGACATCTTTTGCGTATATTATCAATCTTTTTACTTCAAGCCCCTAGGGGGGAGGGGGGTAAGATCTAAATCTTAAATGGATACCCCCATTTTATATAATTTTTTTGGATTCTGCATAAAATTCTGAACATTTTTTAATAAAAGCATTATTAGTCTATACTTAACAGTTTCCGAGATATTGACTCTTGAAAAATGACATTTTTGAATTTTGACAGCGTCTAGCTTTCTAACTGTACGTCTTAGAGCAAAACGGCTTTCCTGTCCCTATCTTCGATTTTAATATATTTCCAATAGTGTCAATTTCCGGTTAAACCGGAAGTAATGTATTTCTTACATCCGGTTTAACCGAAAGTTGACACTATTGGAAAGATAATAAAAATCGAAGATAGGGACATGTAAGCCGTTTTGCTCTAAGCCTACAGTTAGAAAGCTAGACGCTGTCAAAGTTCAAAAATGTCATTTTTCAAGAGTCAATATCTCGGAAACTGTTAAGTATAGACTAACAATGCTTTTATTAAAAAATGTTCAGAATTTTATGCAGAATCCAAAAAAAAATATATAAAATAGGGGTAACCATTTAAGATTTAGATCTTACCCCCCTCCCTCCTAGGGACTTGAAGATACAAGATGACAATATAAGCAAAAGATGTCCCCCTCGAAATGTCCGAGCGATTTTCCACATTTTCATTTTAAAGCAGGAAAATCGAGGTGTTAAGTTTTCGTTGGACCACCCTGTATATCGTTGAGTTTTAACAGTTTATTGTTTAATATTAAATTCCTGGATCGCCTTCGATCCACCTCTAGTCATATACCTGCGAGTCATTTTTTTAAACACCTATACGTATGGATTTTATTCGTACAAAATTCAGGCTTAATTTTTTTATATCACCTGCCTCATACGCCGTTTTACACCGGGGGGTCATAAATTCAGAAAAGGTCTTTCCCTGGTGTGTAAAATATTAATTCAGTTTCTGGATTGATACCCACCCTTTTTCGGGATTTGTTATCGACAACCTAATCCAATAAGCTCGGGTTTTTTAAATTAAAAATTTCAATTACATCGCTTCCAAACCTAATTGGCAGGCATCATTTACAATTTTCCACCGAATTAAATAAATACTCTAATGCTAATGAATGAACCCGTATTTTTACGTTAAATAAAGGTAACACAATGGAAGAGCGAATATACAAACTTGAAAATAATTAACGTTGCTCCATCTATTAATTATGACGTTTTTTAGGGCACGACTGATTTGAAAGAAGCTGTCCAAGACACGGACCTTGTGGTCGAAGCAGTAGTCGAAAACATGGAAATAAAACACAAAATCTTTAAAGCTTTCGACGAAGTCGCGCCAGCGAAAGCTCTGTTTGCATCAAACACGAGCTCGTTGTCCATTGCAGAAATTGCATCTGTAGTGAAAAGGAAAGACAAGTACGTATAAGTCTGAAGCCTGCTTGGTCGTTGTTGAGATGTTAAAAACGATAATTTTCGAACTAAAAATGTATTAAGAATTTATATAAATAAAACCTTTCCGTTTTAGATTCGGCGGACTCCATTTCTTCAACCCAGTGCCAATGATGAAACTTCTGGAGATCATCCGAATCCCGGAAACGACCGACGACACCTATAACGCCTTTCTCGCCTGGGGCCAAGCCATTGGAAAGACGTGCGTCACAAGCAAAGATACACCCGGATTTATCGTTAACCGGTTGCTGGTACCGTACATGAGCGAGGCTATGAGAATGCTCGAAAGAGGTATAGTATTTGTAGAATAAAATTATACCGTTGATCTTTTGACTGCAATAAACCCTCATTATCCCTTTGACCATAAAATAAATAATGAAATCCCAAATTTTACTTTTTGAGCAGAGCCGGACCAGGTACAAATTCAATTTATACCTATGCCTGATTCATATATAAACACAAACTGATTTTTAATAATTTTAGTCTTTAGTGGTTTTCCGGCGGGTAATTTTTAGTTAGGCTTATTACTGGTAGAATGTGGCGTCCTTGGAATTGTGCTGATAGGGCGGCATCTTCAAGTGTCATTTTTAAAAGAAAGCATTTATCTACCGATGCCAAACTAATAATTAAAAATGTGTATTAATCTTTGTTGAGTAGAAATTTTAATTCGATGGATGCTTTAGCAAAGACGTCTACTTTGACAAAAACTCCTTTACCTTCGGTAAGAGACATAGTACTTAAACCTGTTAATCCTAGAAAAAATCGGAGTGATTTTGGCACATTGACAAAAATGACATGAACTTATTAAGAAGAAAGATTTACCAAATGTATGAGGCACAAACTGTACCCACTTTGATTTCCCTCAAAGAGCGGCTGATTAAAGACGAAACAAATATCTCTTGTTGCCTTTCAAGCCTTAGGAAAATATTGCGTAAAATGGGTTTTAAATACCGAAGCATTAATAAAAGACAAACATTAATGGAATCTCAATGTTTACGGGAATGGAGACTTAAATATTTAACAGCTGTTAAACAATTTAGAGAAGAAAATCGTCCAATTATTTACCTTGACGAAACATGGTTCGATACCCATGACACTCCAAGAAAAGGTTGGGATGATTCTTCCAAAAAATGTCAAACCAAGGCACCATCAAATAAAGGCAAAATAATCACAATATTACATGCTGGTTCAGAGAACGGGTTTGTTCCAAATTGCCTGTTGCTTTCAGCTAAAAACATAGCAGATTCTTCTTTAGATTACCACCAAGATACCGACGCACAGCTTTTTGAAGATTGGTTTAAACATAAACTCCTTAAAAATATACCTGAAAATAGCGTCATTATAATGGACAATGCTAGTTATCATAGTGGGCAAGCAAAAATCAAAATTTATGATTGAAAATGATTTATATTTTGAAGAAACTTACAAAAAACGAGAACTGCTAGAAGTATTAAAAGCTTTTAAAATAAATAAGGAATACGAGTGTGACAAACTTGCAGCAGAAAATGGACATACAGTGTTGCGTCTTCCTCCATACTATTGTATATTCAATCCTATTGAGCTAATATGGCACCAATTAAAATCCAATATTAGGAGAAATAATATTTCTCCTACATTAAATGCATCTGTAGTAGAATTAATTAAAAACGAAGTAAGAAAAATTTCTGCAGACAGCTGGAAAAACTGTGTACAACATGAACTTAAGGTGAAAAATTCTTACAATTGTATGATTACAAATGTTCAACCGTTATTTACAAGTTTGGGCTTAGATGAAGATAGTGATAGAGAGTTAAATTTTAAATAAATTATCAATATTTTTTTTAGAATTTAATTAATTTTTATTGTACTTGTTATCCTAATAGTTATACTTTTAAATTATATTATTTTCAATTTAATCATTAATTGTTATCATTATTTTACATTTATTATAGGTACCTACCTAAAACTAAAAATACCTATCTATTTATTTTAAATTATAAAAATAAATCATGTGGTGTAGGTACATTTTCAAGCCGACCCTGATGCCATTTAATCCCCTTTGAAGATGTTGAGGCGTATACAATAGGGTTTATTCAGGTAGTTGAATTTGGCAGTAGGAGTCAACGGTATAATTTTATCAAAATAAATTCTCTATAATCAAGCTAAACGGATGATTAATCTACTAACTCTTATTATAGGAGATGCCACGGCCCAAGACATCGACACGGCCATGAAATTGGGCGCGGGGTATCCCATGGGACCCCTGGAATTAGCCGACTATACAGGGTTGGATACGGGAGTGTTTATCATGGAAGGGTGGCACAAAAAATTCCCCAACGAACCCTTATTCAAACCGGTAGAGTTGGCAAAGAAATTGGTGAAGGAAGGCAAATTGGGAAGAAAGAGCGGAGAGGGATTTTATAAATACGATAAAGTTAATAAGTTGTGAAAATTATAGGTACTTTATGTCAATACATACATGTGTTCTTTCTAACATCATTTCTAAGGAATAAAAAATCCGTTTTTTGTATAAAACCCTGGATTTTTTTCAGATAGGTACGCGCTAATTACTAAACCTAATTTTAAAAATGTTACAAGAACAGTGACGAGCAAATAAAATAGCTTGCATAGCATCAAAACAGTAATGTTTGATTATCTAAAATTAAAACAAACAAAACGGGATTCGTTTCACCAGTATCTAACTGTTTAATCTGCATCATACTTCAACATTGACTTTGGAAAGTTTGTGAATGAAGCGTGGATTTTCTCTGAGATTAAACTACATGAATAATTATGCTTGTGAACTTGGTTAACTAGCCAAATAACAAGGTTCCTTTAATGCAATATTACCTGCTTTATCTGACAAGCAAAATTGGTAGGGGCAAAATTACTTGATCTTCACTGTCAAAGGTCATCCTCAAATGTTAGAAAGCCTCGCGATTACTTATCTCAAAGAAGTCGTCACATACAATATAAAGAAAAGAAATTTTCGATTTATCTCCTATACGATCTATTTTCGAGGTATTCAACCTATTCAGACATTACAGCGGAATGCAGTAAAAATGCAATGTGAATTCCTAAAAGTCTGGGTAAATATTGGATCCAAGCCAGGTTGGTGGATTTATATGATTAGTGGTTTGGATTACTACACGACATCGACAATACTATTCGAATTGTTTTCTGGATATACACAGTGGTTACATAGTTAATATTTTACAAAAACTGTCGCAGAACGTTTTTACAACAATTAAGTTACTTCATTTCCTTATCCCTAAAGCAAAAATACTGAGTATCAGGCAAACTAACCTAGACATAAAAAATAAAACCTGTGTAATTTTATTTTAAAATGGCCTGCTACTAAAGTTTTACTGCACCAGCAGAAATAGTATCTCTCATTGGGAAGTCGTTTGGCATCACGATCTCAACGTTAACATCGGTACACGACGAAACGGCACGTTTACTTGAAAGTTAAATTTATTTACACTTAAGGAGAGTAAAATCGGTATAAAAATTATCCAGGTTTAACAATGTTAGAGCTCGAGGAAGGCTATTTCTAGATATTCTAGATACTATATTAAAAAAAAAAAGAAAGCAAGGTCCCTCCGAGGGGGTATTATTAATAATTGTTTTAAAAGGAACGTGGGTACATTTCGAGTTTCTAGAAACACTGACTTACCAAGAACGATCCATTTTTAGGACTGGGTAAAACAATGGACGGTCAGAGGACAGTGGGCCTGTAAAAAATTACAGTTTTAGTAAAAAAACTTAAAAAAAAACTGAGATTGAATTGAAAACATGTAAATATGGTTGAACCAGACGTACAATAAAACAAAGTTTCTTTGCTGGAGTGAAACATGTTTTGATGCCCCCGTAAAATCCTTTTTTCAGCGAATATTAGAGTAGATGACGTAAATCTTCTTTTAACCAACCTAAAATACCTGATTTAAATACGTACAATAAAGATTTTTATATTTTTTTCTTAAGCCTGTGTGACGTAGGCACCTGCATTATTAAATATTTAGTTCCGAAGAATTAGGTTGAACACAAGAGCCTTTTAAGTTATTATTACTTTCCCGTGCAAAAAAAAACGGGCATCATAAAATTTGGATTAAGTTTAGGGTTTTATAACTTTTTTATTTTTACTCCGATTTAAGTGATTTTTTAGAGAGCTCTAGATACATTTATTATTTTTAACATGCCTATGCAAATATTAAGAGAAATTGGGTTTTCACATATTATACAAGGATAATCGAACAGTTGTTTTTTTTTTGCCTAGCGTCAGAACACCCTGTGGAATAATTAGGAAGCAAAATTACTTCAAAATATCAGTTTCCATTGAGCCGCAAATATTCTTTGCATTTTGGTTTATGTCAATACGTGCATTTGTTCTCACCCAAATGCAAAATAATCTTGATGATGTCAATAATTTAAATTTTTCATAATTTTCTCATTGCCATATAGCATTCAAAATAAAATAGACTATTGAAATGCAAAATTACCCTCGTGTAATCTTCGACGAACTGTCCAAGAACTGACATTTTTATATGAACCTCTCGAAGTTGATTTTTCGCCTGTACTGACGTCAAACGACGATTTCGAAGAGTTTTAAGTAGATACAAGAAATCGGTCATCAATAGCTTTAGTTTTGCGTTTCCTAAAACATTGACACCATCAAGATCATTTTGCATTGCACGTATTGAACATGAATCAGAAACCAAAATGCAAAGAAGATTTGCCGCTTAATGAAAACTGATATTTTGAAGTAATTTTGCTTCCTAATTATTCCATAGGGTGTTTCGACGCTAGGCAAAAAAAATAACTGTTCGATTAGCCTTGTATATTATATCAAAAAACCAATTTCTCTTAAAATTTGTATAGGCATGTCAAAACTAATAAATGTATCTGTAGCTTCCTCATTGAATATCAAACTATAAGAAGGCCATATGAGCCGATTTCCTAAATCTGCTACGTCAAATTCAGAGATGGCACAATGAGTTCACCAACAAGAAAGCGACTAACCTTTTTACTGCTAAATTAAAACATTGTTGCCGCCTGTCTGTTTGACTTGCTGCATGAGTTTTTTAAATTTATTTTTATAGCTTATCGTAAAACTTGATTTCACATAACTCATCCACGTCTAGACCTAAAAATGTACCTATTTTTAATTGCTTTGTAGCATATAATATTTTCAACCTTCTGACGTCCCAACGTTAATTACATGAAAACATATTGACCGCCATGTATTCTATTTCTAACAGAACTAAATGACGACTCTCACTATTCAATACCTACCTATGCTACAACGTATATGTTGGGTAAAATATGAATGATGTGCGGTTTGTATAACTTGGTTTTTATTTGCAATTATTACTACTTTTCAAAATGGTTAAAATAAGTAGGTTTTACTTTCTTACTTAAGAAACATTCAGTTTGTTTGTATTAGTGTATTACGTATTTTGCTATTTTTCGACGAAATAAAACCTATTTTAGTTATACTTGCTGTCGCTTTTTATCTACTTTTATTTGTTTAACATTTAACACATAATGCATCGGTAAAATTATTATGAAAGTCGGTCCAATTACCCCGGAGTAATCAGCGTACATATTATTATCAAAAACATACATTCGGCTGGCATTAAGAACCTCCTATTTTATTGTCTCAAATCTCAATTCTTAAAAATTCCAATAAAATACGATATGCGGCAACACCACGACATCACATCAGTGAATTTAAGACATCTGTTGCCGAGGCGTTGCATTATAACGACAGACAGGCGACAGATTTAGGTTAGAGTTACGATCAACTTCACAATGGCGGCCAAACCAGCTCCAATACGTCAAAAAATGGGTTGTCAACTTTTCTCGGACATCCGTCATTCTTATATAGTTTGATATTCAATGGCTCTCTAAAAAATTACTTAAATCAGAGTAAAAATAAAAAAAATTATAAATGCCTAAACTTAATCCAAATTGTATGATGCCCGTTTTTTTTTGCACGGGAGTGTATTACATTTTCTAGTTTCGTAAACGTTTTCCAATAAGAAATAAAACTTTTGCCACGTTTTAGATTCTCGTTTTTCCCTAATGTGCCCATTTCAGTATTCAAATTGAATCTAAACTTAGATACTCTGGGAATCGGTGAAAATTCAATGGGAAATTGTTATTGGATAGCTTTTTCCTGTGTATACAAACAATTTAGGGAATAAAACAAAGAAAAATTCTGCAGGACTGAACTAGTTGTAAAACAAATTGTTATTACACGATACTCCATGTAATAGAAACAGTAAAAACTAAGCATTCGAAGACTAATAAGAAATCGTACAAAAGCACAAGTGGGTACTTATAATCCTAAATCACTGTTGCCATTGCTGGGGAAATTTCCCTAAATCTGGGGAAAATCTGCAATCAGTAGGGAAAAAGGGAAATTTTCTATAATTTGGGGAATTTTTATTCTTTTTTGATTTTGTGATATTTGTAAAAAATATATTAAGTAATCACTTAAAAAATTATTATTAACAACAAGAAACTCGGTAAATCCCAGGCCTCCGTTCGCTGGTATTTTAAGGGGAATCACACAAGAGGAACCACGCATTTTTTGAAACGAGCCGCATGGCATTCATAAATGACCAATCACTCATTGCGGCTACACAAACTAGTTGCTTTACGGAAGTGGCGACCTTTTTTTTTTTTAGAAGCGTAAAAAATATTGAAGTGAATAAAAAAAAACTCTTTTTAACCCGGTTTTTTACTACTTTTTTCTTCAAATTAAAAGATCTGGGGAAAATGTGGGGAATCTGGGGAATTTTTAAGAAATTATCTAGGGAAAAAAAATTTTGGACCTGGCAACACTGTCCTAAATATTAAACTAAACTTTACACTCTCTTTAGCGAATAAGGGGGCGGGGTGGGGTGTTACAGACCAACCAATGCGCAAAATTATAACGACTAAAGTTGGTAAACTTTTGATTTATTATTGGTTTAAATGGAAACAGTTCAAAGCAGACTTGAGGAAACCTGAAATCTTACTTTATTTATTAGACGTTCTCAGGAGAAACTTCGTTATTTTCCCTGATCCCAGAGCGGGCATCAAGCTGGAATGAAAATGGCTGAAATGCGGGAACGGGGTTTGAAGAGGAATGCCCAATATCACTATTTTTATAAACAAAGAAGCTAAAGTTCTTACTGCCCAGCAATAATCTAAACGGTCATAGAATTCAGTTCGTACATTATTAAGTTAATACGCAGAGACTTGATTGCAAAACCCTGAAATTGTTTGATAATAAAAAAAATAATTTGTTGCCCTCTAGACGAAGTAAATATATTCACATTCTGGATTACCCCTCCTCCGACACACATGCCAATTTAAAAAAACTTTACTGTATCCACATCGATTTTATAAGCATCATGATGTCGAATAATTTCGAGTTTTTATGCAAGCATGTATCATTATGAAACGTGCTCTGTGGCAGATACAAAATTTGCATTGCACATAAAGCTTTAAAAGTAGCTTTATTCTATACCAGCATTAGCAGTACATATTGCGTTAATGCGTTTTGTGGCGGAAAATATTGACACTGTTAAAGTTCAACGTGTTACGCCGAACTACGCTTTGAATAATGAATTTAAATCGGCTACAGACAGAATAATATAAAATATACAAAACCAAACGAGATAAATGCAACAGTCAATAATAATGTGCTTCATGTCAAAAGTAGTGCAGCATTGTTTTTAGCTAGCTGCAGCAAATAAAATATTAATTATTATACGTATAGACATGTATATAAAATAGGATGCGAGAATAATGGTGCACCAACAGAGTGGTTATGGGAAATCCTATGTAAATTGTGCTACCCTCAAATATTGGTTCCCCTATTAATTAAGTCCAAAGCTCGCTGAAAAAATTAATGTTCTAAATAGTTATATCAAAGTTAGTGAAAAATCTATAAAGATTTCTTTATTTTTATTATTATTTTATCAATAGCAAGCGGAAAGTCCCATGAAGCTATTGTTTCAGTCTCTTTGAATTTTTGTTTTCTTTAATTGTTCATTGTGATTTAAAAAGTCTAAAAGTCCGCTGGCTGGTTTAAATTACTTGTTAAATTCTTACGCGAAAGTTATTTGTAGGTAAGTATTTTGGACCCATAAAATATAATTAGATATTTAAAAACGAATATCAAGCACCGTAATTCACAAAGTTTAGTGTTAACTGCTAAAAATTACGATCAACTATACTTTTTTCAAGTGAGTTCCATATGTACACTACCCGATTGATGAGGAAGTTTTGCTTAATTTTTTTGAGTCTCCCCGAAGCTGTTGATTCTGATTTAAATAAAACAAATTTCTCAAGTTACAAGAATAGTAGTGCGTTAGTATTTTAAAAGTTTCTATTATATCACCCCTAGTTCTTCTTTGCTGCCGAGCAGTTAGCCCAAATCTTTTAAGTCTTTCGGGATAAAGTAGTCCTCTTAATTCAAATGGAATTCTGGTAACCCGCTTTTGGACCCTTTTCAAAATTTCAATATCTTTGATGTAGTAGCGGTTCCAAATATAGTATCCGTCTTCAATTTTTGTTCTAATATAGGAAGTGTACAATTTCTTTACAATCTGTAGAAAGTGATCTTTGAAAGTCTTTTGCACCATGAAAATAAAACTATTGGCTTTTTTTACCATTTTAATAATATGTGCTTCCCATTTTAAATTAGAATAAATTAGTAACCTTAGATCTGTTTGTTCTGTAACTTTAATAAATTGAATATTATTTAGCAAATATGTTTCACAAGGGTTATTTGGGCAAATATGCAATACTGTACATTTTGATACATTACGCCTCATGCATCACTGGCTTATCCATGACTCAATACGCCTCAGATCCCTGTCTAAGCATTGCTTTTGCAACAACAGAATAACTTGGTATCGTCAGCAAAGAAAATGATGATTGTCTCAATATTCCATGACAAATCGCTATTGTTAACCAGAAACAGTATGTTCCTAAAACAGATCCTTTTAGTCCGCCATCACTGATTTAGAAACTTCTCGATTGGTCAATAATTTAAAAATTGATTGGTCTATGGTACATAATTTTAATTATTCTTTTAATAATATTAGTAGGTACTATCATTTATATATTTTAAAATTGTAATTATAAATAAATAAATTATAAATATAATATAATAAAGTCTCGTTACTGGTATTAAAAAGTATTTTTGTTGATATAGATTTTTCCTTTTTACGTTTCTTGAACCGATTGCTCAAAGCCAAAATTTCCATTTATATTTTATTATATTTTCAGAAAAGTTTCAAGTTATGTTTCGCGTAGCTAAAGGCATTTTAAGTGCCAAATTATCACGGTAAGCTTCCTTTTGTAACGTAACTGACGAGCACGAATGTATAGCTTCTGTATCTAAATATTTACCGTCAAGTTTTAAGTCGGTTATATTCAGTTTGTTAACTTTATATTTGCCTTTCCGATTTTCATCTTCTCGTACACAAATTGGAAATGACAGATTTAACATGAATCTGTTTTATTATATAGTTTATATTTTGAAACAAATAAATACCTTTATTATTATTATTATTAATTTTACAACAAAATTGTATTTAACTTTTTTGAAGGCCCTTTGTATGACGAACTAGCACATCAAATTTTATTATTTTCTAATAGGCCCATTAAAAGTTATTTAGGAAAAAACTTTTTATTTGTTTCAATATGTTTTGCAGTATTCAAGAAAAAATAATGAGAACTCTATTTGTTTCAACATTTGGAGACAAGTGGAATAACAATACCTATTAAATTAAGACAAGCAATTTAAACTACGCCATGAAAATAATAACACACTAATTGAAGCTAACTAATCATTTTAACATACTTTCCGCCAATCCAAAAGAAGTTTCAATTTTTATTTAATTAAGAAATAATCAAGAAAAAATTGACCTACGCAAAATATGCGTAAGCTTTTAAACCCATACTTACCACACTTTTAAATTAAATTATTACATTTTTCCTACCATCCAGGCACTTAAGAAACAAGTTAATTTTCGGTTGTAATTAAAAATATCCAATTTTCGAATTTACTTTATACTTACAAATCGATGAATTTCAATTTAAAATAATTTCAGAGATACAAAGATAAACAAAAAAAAAAACAGAGCAGATGCAGACAAAAAGATCAATGAGGTTTTATGCCCAATTCATCGTCAGTTTGTCAAAAATAGACAAAAATACGGCTCCAAACATTTTTACGTGACCGACATTTGCTCGCTTATTTCTATCAAACATGGAAGAAACATTTCAAGCTAATATTTCACGACTGTTTATGGGGTATAGACTGAAAGCTCTTTTTGATTAATTTGGGGTTTGCAACCATTGTCTGTAAGTAACGCAATATATATAGCAGGGTGACAACGCAACGTGCCCCTATACCAATCAAAAAGTACCCCAAGGTGTTTTTATAGAAAGGGGATGCAAATGATTAGGTTCATTTGTTTACATTTCATTATTTTGGTTTGTTTTCCCATGGAAAAGCAGTTTTTAACATGCATTTTTAATAAAATAATAACATAGTATCATAGTCAGTAATCAGATGAATTACCGATAAAAAAAACTACTATTTGTTCATACGGGGCAAAAATTAATATAGCCATAACCTGTAAACGCGGAAACGGGAAAACGCTCACATATTGACGTTATTCGTTTGTTTTTTTATAGGCATTTGTCAAAGATATGACGATATCGATCTTTTTTTTATTTAATAGAAATATACAGCTTGTGATACATCATTTGAAAGCTAATATCTCGCAAAGTATGCTCATAAATTTTGGCGCGATTCTGTCCAGCTATTTCAAAATGGCGACTGTTAAAAGTTTTTAAAAAATCTCTATTTAAATAAACGGAAATGATAAATCATTGATGTTTTTTTACCTTTTAAGGTAAGAAATCTTCATTGTTTCACGTTCTGACACGTTGTGACTTTGAGAACTTGTAAAATTAATTTCGGTATTTCCGAAGTATTATTTTACAATTTTCTAAACAAAAATGGTTTTGTCGGAAATACAGCGTATCGAAGTCTTGATATTGTTAGGATGTGGAGATAAAATAAGAAGTCAAAGTCACAAAATGTCAGAACGTAAAACAATGACGATTTCTTACCTTGAAAGTTAAAAAAACATCAATGATTTATCATTTCTGCTTATTTAAATAGATATTTTTTAAAAACTTTTACCAGTCGCCATTTTGAAAAAGCTTGACAGAATCGCGCCAAAATGTATGAGCACACTGTACGAGATATTAGCTTGCAAATGATGTATCACAAGCTGTAAAGTCGCCACAGCGGATCTTTGCCCGTGCGTCATCAATCAACGATCAGGACTCAACGTGGTTAATAACTCTGCATCCTTATTTATTACAGTAACAAGTTTGAATAAAAGCATAAAAGAACGTCTCCAAGATTCCGCAATAATATAACGTGATAGACAAGAATAAAACTATAAACGTCAATTAATTACTTTTTTATTTGTTTAGTTGACTACCGTTGTATTTTAGAACGTCATTGTCAATCTTATTTTGATCTGCCAATCTAATTCGTATTTTGTAAATTTGTGTGTCTTAAAACTGTTCCTTTTTCTAAAAATAGTTCTTTTTAGAGCTAATTATACCCACCATCTGTCTTGGCGGTAAGTATGTATGGATTTTTATAATACCTATTTTATTTATTTTAAATATTCTAACCGTGAAAGTTCTTTGAAAAGTTTACGGCAGTGGCTAAATTCCCTTAAATGAAAGGATGTCAAAAATTTGACTTTTGCGATATTAATAGTCAATAAAACACCAAACTTTTCTAGATTTTAAGCTTTAAAAATAGTATTAAATGTATTAACATTTGTTTGTCAATTTCTTTTAGATAATAGAGAATGCCGGGCAAAACTTAAAATAAATAATAATTTTTCGGGATATTATGTAGGTACGTCAAACGGTAGGCAGGCACGTCCATTTTATGAACTTAGACTTAGTTTTGACTTTTTTCGTCTCGTAATTTTGATTTGATTCATACGATTTTGATGACGTGAAAGTGATGACGCACGGGAAAAGATCCACTGTGGCGACTTTATGTTTCCATTAAAAAAAAATATCGAAGGCGTCATATCTTTGACAAATGTCTATATAAAAAAATAAACGAATAACGTCGAAATGTGAGCATATATAAAACTAAATTGACGTGTCCAAACGTTATCCCCAAAAGTTGAAGGTTAAGGCTGTATTAATTTTATTCCGGACTTCTGGGCAACCCTGTATATATTCGTTAACAACCAGTACATCTATAGGCCAATATTTCTCGGATCCATTCTCACCCCTGCAACCTGCAAGTCCATACAAGGCAAAACAGAAGTGCTTAAAATAAGGCCACTAAAAAAGGGGAGAACCAAATACTAGGGACGATGTAAAGGAATTTCGTTTTTACGTGTTTTTATTACTGGGGGTGTCGAAAACGGTGGCTTGAATGATTTACCTTAATGTAGGTTTACTTAATTATTTTTTTAAATTTCCGTTGCGCCGGTGGATCCACGTCATAAACATCAATTAACGTCAAAAGAACCTCTAAACAAGCCATCCACTTTTCCAAACATCGCCCGATACCAGATCTAATAAAAAAAAAGTCGGGAAAACTTATTTGACATGCCTCTTACAAAGAAAACTGGACATAACAATGAAGTTTTTCAACACCACCCTAACTTTTTCTCTGGCTTCTTTACACTATGTAGGGGATAAAAGTTGATTAATGTCTTGTTGGTGTTAGAAAGCTGAAAAATATCTTTAAGGCATTTTGTCGGAAGTTTCTAAAAATGTCTAATTTATAATAAAAGCTTTACGATTTTAAATTTTTGTTGTGAATATACTAACAATTCGTTTTTTATCTGGAACTGTATTGATGACAATGATTTATTTTATACATGTTTTTTGATAAATCGTTACATTGTTTTATCCCCAGTTGCGGCTAAAACAACGCGAAGAAATAACAGCAGGGAACCCCAATTCACCTAGGGCTTTAGTGTTTTACCCAATTGCTGGTTCCCTTTAGTTACCATGCCCCACCAACATTGTTCGTTTTAAACAAAGTTCGGATAACCACAGAAATATAAAGTTAGATTCTTCTATAAGTGTTGTTAAAATTCTGGCAATCGCTAGAATTCGAATTTATAAACAAAATAAGAGACTGTGAAACGTGCCCATGCACGGGGTGGGGGTTCATCCAGCCCTGCCAACTTTTGCGACCAGTCAGGAGTTATTACCGTCGAATACATGCCAACAGGGATACTACAATCCTTTAGCTGCATCCCTTAGTTAATTTGCATATCCTTTCCACGGAAGTTCTTGTATGCGAATCGCGTTTATTCGACCCTGTTTACTTTTCAATGTGATACCTCCTCGGGCGAAAAACAATTTTTCTCTACTTTCCGGATACAATGAAGGTTGTGCGGGAGATCTTGTTTAAAGAGGAAAACTTCTTTGGTATTGATCCAGAGATATTGTCTACGAAAGGGAACGTGTGAAATATCAATTTTTTGTTGTCTTTTTATAGGTTTCTAATTAGGTATGGATATTTTCCTTGCAGTAAATTGCTTTAAAAAGTTTAAAAGATACTTTTCTTTATACTTATATTTACCTGAACGCCCTCCCCTCTTATCATGTTCATAATATTATATATTTTTTGCTAGGTAAATATAATTGGCAAAACAAGCATAAATTAATTATTATTTACCCGGTTTTGTTCATTACTCTTCCATACAAATTCTAATTAACTCTGCGTGCATCCATCCCCGGAGTGATTTAAACCCAGTTAGTTGCCCCGTCTTTGTCTGCTAACTTTCAACCTCCGCAAAGTTAAAATATCCTTATTGGGAAGAGGTATTGTGTAAATTTCCGAAAGGTATCAAGTCCTTACAACTGCTTTAAAGACTAAAATAGTCAGATATTAATCTTCAACAAGAGGTTTTTGCAATATATATTATATAAAAAAAATAATTTTCTACAATTCGTGTTCATAGCAGGATTATAGTAAGTAAAATTGACACCCTGCTATTAAAATTAAGGTAACATCATCATTTGAAACCTTTTCATACGCCTTACGACCAACTCTATACGAGGGGTGTTTCCACATTCGGGGGCCTTCCTTAATGGCTACATTTTATCAGGGGGTAAATGTTAGGGTTACCTCCTGTGAAATCCTATCCAGCGCAGTAATTTCCAAGATTGGGAAATTCGATAGCCAACTAAAAGGTCTGACAATGTCTGATGTCATCAGACGATTTATTTTGCAAACGAAAAAGGACTCTACAGTCTGCATGGACTAAAATTTGATGAAAGGCTTTCGTTGTATTTCTAAAAAATCGTTTAACGTAGAGAACTGAAATTTGGCGTAGATGGAGCTAGTTAATAATGTAACAAATATAGACGTAAAGCACGATTCGAAAATATCAGTGCGATTTTTGACTGACAAACCAGTGAGGCAGTGAATAAAAACGTTGGTATTATGATGTAGAATAGTTACTACGAAAGCAGCAAAATGCTGACACTTAAAACTTTCTGGAGCGCGTCGGCGACAAGAATAAAGGAAAAATCCCCATACAATACGTACTTTCGCGCTTAGCCAGGCTACAAAAGGATTTAAAAAATAAGGCCAGGAGGTTATTGTGACTACTTCGCATAGAAGGTTTTTACGTCTTCCTTTGTTTGATATTACTCCCGTCAAGAGCTGCGAGAGCAATGTTTTATATTAGGCGTAATATGTACAGCATTTTCTTACATTTTTAATGCCGTTAGAGCAGTGCCAATCGCGTGCAGCAAGGAGAGTGAGGATTTTAAAACCGAGGCGGGCGTTCATTGTTATTTCGCGCTGTTCTTGTGATATTACTCCCTTGAAGATATTTTTATCTAGCAGGGGAAGTGTTATTCACTTAGAATGAAATGAAATGTTTTGGTTTTATTTTTATTATGTTATCACAATTATTACTATACCCCAAACCCAAAAATATAGGCAGTGACGTAGCTGTCACAACCATGGAAACGGCCAAAATACTGTATTGTCATTGGTGGTTTGCATTGGTTTCCATGGTTATGATAGCTACGTCACTGCCTATATTTTTGGGTTTGGGGTATAGTAATAATTGTGATATAATGAATGAATATAAATTATTGACTTGTGTAAATTTTTTGTGAATATTAGCACCAATAAATTATATCTATCTAACTATCTATATGAGTATATAGTTTTTAAATCAGTTCCAAACGTAAGGTATTACAGTATTAGAGCTGGGAAACGGTTGCTAGGCAACATACTTTGGTCTATAGTGTGACCAGTAAAGTCCGCATCATATGGGGTTTTTTTATTAATAGCTTTATTCGAAATTTGACTTTGGCATCAAGTTATGCTTCGATCTAGATGAAAATTAAGTATTTCTGTCAAACTTTAATTTTTTTTTTTTAAATAATTCAAAACTGGGGTTATTTCTTAAAATATCAAAAAAAATTATTACATTTTTTTTTTAAATGCAGTTTCTAGCCCACATGCAAAATTTCAGCTGCATAAGATCATTTTGATTTTTACCCACGACCAAAATTTATTTTCCACTTAATGAACACTTTACTGATGACACTGTGTTCTTTTTTGTCTTAATATTAAGGTGTATTACTTTCAGACACAAACTACGTTTTTAAAAATACTTATTTTATGAAGTTACCTTATACAGGGTCAAAAAGAAATAAACTTTGCATCACATGCGACCAAATTTTAATAGCCCAATTTTGATTTTGTAGAAAAACACACTATTAATATGGCGCTACTTTAAAGAAAATTTATCTAAAATAAAGCATTGTCAAAACTAAGAAGTTTTATGTAGGTTGCGTTGAGTCTTATTTTGCAAAAGTGGTGCAATTTACAAAATATGGGTAAAAATCAAAATTATCTTATGCAGCTAAAATTGTGCACGTGGGCTAGAAACTGCATTTAAAAAAACTTTTTCCAATAACTTTTTTCGATACTTTCAAAAATAACCCTACTTTTGAATTATTTTTTTTTTTAAATTAAAATTTGACAATGCGAATTACGTGACTACTATTTTTTGCTTAGTTTTCACCTCGATCGAAGCAGAACTTGATGCCAAAGTCAAATTTTGAATAAAGCTATTAATAAAAAAAAATCCCATATGATGCGGACTTTACTGGTGACACTGTATAATCAGTAATTTCCACACACCCTGTATATATGGTATAATATTAACTTGGCAATGGGCGCCAACAGCCGAAACATAAAAAATAACTTGAAAAAAATATAACGTCTATTTCAGAATTGCGGCATTTTCGGCATACGACTATCATAAATATTGAAATCGGATTCTGAAATGTTGCCAAAATATTTGATGCCACGCTGTTATGACAAAGAGAGGAGGAGTTGACAAATTTTTGATTTATTTCAGTCTGGGCGCACAAAAAGTGGCGAGATTTATGAAATCGGTATCTCGCTTATGAATTTTCATCATTTGGGTATTTATCTGATTTTGGCAAGAGAGTTATCTTCTTGACAATAAAACAAAAGCCTAATTCCTGCTCCTTCGAATCTAGCATTCTTTGTCCCTGTGGAGCCAATGGCACTCAAAGAATACTTCACATCCTCATATCGACTACTATGCACAATTACCCTATACCGAACATAAAGATAACAAGATAAAGCCAAAAAGTGCTTCTTGAAAAGTCATAAAAAACCCCGTCCTCGACGACGATTAAAATATCGTGCAAAATAAGTCAAAAAATTTGCCATCATAACAAAAAAAAAAGGGTATTAGTTGGAAGCGTTTTTAAAGGCTTTTAAGGCAGACGCTTTTTTTTATATTATTAGGGTATATTTTTTAAATGTTAAAAGCATTTTTCCTACGGTACCTGAGGGTATAGTAATATACAGTGTGACCAGTAAAGTCCGCACCATATGGGATTTTTTTTTATTAATAGATTTATTCGAAATTTGACTTTGGCATCAAGTTCTGCTTCGATCGAGATGAAAATTAAGCAAAAAAAAATAGTAGTCACGTGAACCTACTTTTCCGGCAATCTTCGATATGATACTTTCAAAACAATTTAAAAATTTTAATTTTGAATCAATGATTATCCCTAAATATTTAAAACTGTTTACTAATTCCAATTTTTCACCATCAATTACAACATTTATATTTTGACAATTTACATTATTACCCATAACCATACATTTAGTTTTTGAAATATTTAATTTTAATCTATTTACTTTTAGCCAATTTATTAATATATTTATCTCAGAATTTAGAGTATTTAGACCATCAAAAATATTTAAAACATTAATGTAAATTAAGGTGTCATTAGCAAACCGTTGTACCTTACACATCTTTAAAACTAAAGGCATATCGTTGATGAATAAAATAAATAATATTGGACCTAGTATACTTCCTTGATGAACTCCTATATTATTTATTTTTTTATTTGAATATGTTTTTGATATTTTTGTTTTTTGTGACCTGTTAAATAATTTTTAAACTATTTATAAACGTTTCCGCGAATACCATAAAGGTACATTTCGCTAACTATTAAACGACGCGTCCATCCACCGGCAACTCTGCACCAAATCCCTCTTGCACGCCGCTCCAAAGAGTCCGAAGTGCGATACGAATAGCATCATCACGTCGTTCCCATATCGACCGGCGGCGTTTAAAGGCGCAAGCGCCCTGATGAAGGCCGGTTAGTGAACCGAAACACCCTGTCGTTACCGGCACATGTAACATGTGATAGCGGAGCGGCGTTGCCGCGGCATGAAAAAATGTTGTATAGAAAGAAAAAATTAAAGAAGTGCCTATCATATCCAAGCGAGTTGTAACCGAATTAACGATATGTGTATCATGTTTTGTGTTATTGGGAGGAAATATTCGGACTTCATTTACGAAGGGGTAAACACGCCTTGTCCAATACCAGCATTGATAATTGTTTACCATGTGCGAAACATTATTTTCAACCATGGATGACCAGTCCCTTAGGTAATAATTGCTGTACGCCTTGAAAACAACAGAATGCATTTTCATGTACTTTAAATGCTGTTCAACGGGGTTTATGAGGTCCTTACACTCGACAACGTCGCAAATAAAGTAATAACCAATGGCAAATAGAGGGAAAACTGTGGTTTAGTATCAGCGTTTAAGACGTCATCGGCAGTAAGGCGAGAGGGAAGCATTTCCCGTCGGGTTGGACGGATATTTTTGGATATTCCGAGGAAATAATCCGTTATGGAAGATTAAGGGGAGATGAAGGTAAAATTAATAGCGGATTGTTTTACCTTTCTTCCAAGTTATTTTTTTTTAGATTTTCTTAAGTTACTGTTAACCATTGAATATCAAACTATATAAGAATGACGGATGTCCGAGAAAAGTTGACAACCCATTTTTTGACGTATTGGAGCTGGTTTGGCCGCCATTGTGGAGCTGATCGTAACTCTAACCTTAAATCTGTCGCCTGTCTGTCGTTATAATGCAGCGCCTCGGCAACAGATGTCTCAAATTCACTGATGTGATGTCGTCGTGTTGCCGCATATCGTATTTTATTGGAATTTTTAAGAATTCAAGCATTTTTAACACACAATAAAATACAAGGTTCTCAATTCCAGCCGAATGTATGTTTTTGATAATAATATGTACGCTGATTACTCCGGGGTAATAGGACCGACTTTCATAATGATTTTACCGTTGCATTAGGTGTTAAATGTTAAACAAATAAAAGTAGATAACAAGCGACAGCAAGTATAACTAAAATAGGTTTTATTTCGTCGAAAAATAGCAAAATACGTAATACACTAATACAAACAAACTGAATGTTTCTAAAGTAAGAAAGTAAAACCTACTTATTTTAACCATTTTGAAAAGTAGTAATAATTGCAAATAAAAACCAAGTTATACAAACCGCACATCATTCATATTTTACCCAACATATCGTTGTAGCCTAGGTAGGTATTGAATAGTGAGAGTCGTCATTTAGTTCTGTTAGAAATAGAATACATTGCGGTCAATATGTTTTCATGTAATTAACGTTGGGAGGTCAAAAGGTTGAAATTATTATATGCTACAAAGCAATTAAAAATAGGTACATTTTTAGGTCTAGACGTGGATAGGTGTAGGTACTTATGTGAAATCAAGTTTTACGATAAGCTATAAAAATAAATTTAAAAAACTCATGCAGCAAGTCAAACAGACAGGCGGCAACAATGTTTTAATTTAGCAGTGAAAAGGTTAGTCGCTTTCTTGTTGGTGAACTCATTGTGCCATCTATGAATTTGACGTAGCAGATTTAGAAAATCGGCTCATATGGCCTTCTTATAGTTTGATATTCAATGCACACACACACACACACACCCCCTCACACACACACACACACACACACACACACACACACACACACACACACACACACACACACACACACACACACACACACACACTTTTTTTTTAATTAGGAGTCAGAAACAAAACTTTGTTAATGAGTAATACAAACTTTTTGTTGCTGGTTTAAACTCGCTAGCAAGTAATTAACTAAAATGGATTGCCAGTAACTTACACGTTTTTGCCCAAAGATACGGCGTTATGATAAATTGCCGCAGATTGTGAATTTGTGTAAAAACATGCAAACATTAGTTCAGGTCAGATGACCAGTTCATAATAATTATTACAGGGCACGATTGAACAACGATGCTTCGTATAGATACAGAATGTATGAATAGCACAAGTAAAAATGTATGGCTGTGAACATTGTTTGATACAAGAAGTAACAATAATAGCACCAATCCCAAATGTATGCGCTCAGCCCAAAAAATTAAAGATGGCGGACAAAGAACTTCTAACCTCAAATTATATCGATCATTTTAGAACGCCTGACTTTGGGTCCGTTACATTAGCCCCCCCCGGTGCCCATAACTTCGTCAAATTTTAGCACCATATAGACTATACCTAGCACTACCTAGCACCCAAATTATAGAGCTAGCACCATAGTGGTTACGGAGTTATTAAGCACTTTTACCGGGGGGGGCTAATGTAACGCTAGCCCCCCCCGGTGCCCACAACTGCGTAAAATTTTAGCACCATATAGACCATACCTAGCACTACCTAGCACCCAAATTATAGAGCTAGCACCATAGTCGTTACGGAGTTATTAAGCACTTTTACCGGGGGGGGCTAATGTAACGCTAGCCCCCCCCGGTGCCCAGAACTGCGTAAAATTTTAGCACCATATAGACCATACCTAGCACTACCTAGCACCCAAATAATAGAGCTAGCACCATAGTCGTTACGGAGTTATTAAGCACTTTTACCGGGGGGGGCTAATGTAACGCTAGCCCCCCCCCGGTGCCCACAACTGCGTAAAATTTTAGCACCATATAGACCATACCTAGCACTACCTAGCACCCGAATTATAGAGCTAGCACCATAGTCGTTACGGAGTTATTAGGCACTTTTACCGGGGGGGGGCTAATGTAACGCTAGCCCCCCCCCCCCCCCCCCCGGTGCCCACAACTGCGTAAAATTTTAGCACCATATAGACCATACCTAGCACTACCTAGCACCCGAATTATAGAGCTAGCACCATAGTCGGTACAGAGTTATTAAGCACTTTTACCGGTGCGGGGGGGGAATAATGAATGAATAATTTTCGGCTAACGACTACAGTCGCTAGATGGCACAGCTGTCACGGAATAAAGCTGGAATACACAGTTGCCTATCTAGATATAAACAATTCAAACATCATTCCAGACACGACGACACGAGTGCTTGTGCGAGCAAAGTTTACAACATTAATTAAAAAGTAAGTACATTTTTAAAACCTACTTATTGTTTCTGGTTTCTAGATATAGAATAGGTTTGGTATAAATAAATAGATATGTATATGAATCTCATATATATAACCAGTATATCGTCGGCTGAGGTGCAAAACCGTGTATGTTGATATCAGCCTTTTTGCAGTAGATGATAAAAACGTTTTATCATCGCCTTCTACACATAACCATACACTTCTTATGGAAACTAACAGACATACACGCTTTTGTCGCTGGCATAGATATATACACGGTTTTAATTTTATTTTCTTACGTCAAAACCGTTCAACCTATTTGTTTAGCATTTCCGTTACACAAAGAGCGCGAAATTTAAAAACAAATGTGGTAAAAATCCCAAAAACGCAGTTTTCAGAGTTACACGGTTTGCACCTTAGCCGACGATATGCTACAAGATTGTGACCGCGGGATACGGAGTTTGCACAATTCGCACCATTTTGTGTATCATCTAAACAGTGAACAGGGCCGGCTTAAGTTTATTTGACTATTTTTTGGTGCTAAATTTTTCAAAATACTAGTTTTTTACATAGAATAGCAAACTAGACGTACAATACAACACTTAAAAATCACACACCATAAGACATAAAATAAAAATAATGAGTGATCGGTTTTATTCGCATCGAATCAACAACTGATTTGTTGTTTATATGTACATGTTGCGTTCATGCTCCCTATCCCGGTAACGATCGTAATGAGCCGCATAGTACCCTCACTTTTCAATAGCCTAGTTGCATACCATTGGCATACATATAAGAAATTAGTATCGCCACTATGGGCAAAACTAGACGGCTGAATATTACGTCACAGTCTTACCCTTGCCGCCCGCTACGAATACGTTGGGGTAAGTTCTCATGCATCCGTTATCCGACGGCACGATGATCCGAAATGGCCTCTATTGGTGGAAATATTTGGCGCCAAATTTCACCCGAATGTTTTTAAAAGTTATTCGACGTCGGACAAAGTCAAAATAATTTCAAGTTTCTTCCATATCATGAGTTTTCTACCCGACTTTTAAATTTTTTAGAACTTATTGCCAGTATATTTTCTTTGCTCATTACGATGAATACTATGAATGTATATAAACCTCAAAGACGAAAAAGGAAAAATAACGTATTGCTTCTGTATGAGAGTTCATAGAATGTAGTTTTTAAAATAATATATTTAATGCCATTTTCAGGTTTATCTTTAAAAAAATGAAAAAAAAAAATTTTTAAATCACAAGCAATTTTTGTAACTATGTTAATTTTTTCTTGACTTAATTATCTTTGTTTATTTATAAATTTTGGTACGATATTCGGACATATGTAAATACGATATACGATTTTTTCGGACATCGTACCGTCGGATAACTGATGCATGAGAACTTACCCCAACGTAGTCGTGGCGGGCGGCAAGGGTAACGCTGTGACGTGATATTCGGCCGTCTAGTTTTGCCTACAGTAGCTTGATAAAGAACAGTGACGCCGCTAAGATCCTTGGCGACATGTTTAGGCAAATTATGTATGGTGGATATCGTCAAATAACATGAAATTATTATTATTATTATTATTATGAAATGGTGAGGGGTGTCAACTTAACTAACCTTAACAAAATTATACCATTACACAATTATAAATAATTGAATTTTGGTTATTGATTTGCAGATATGGTTAGAAAAAGGCAAGAATTAGATACTGATATTATAAAGAATACACTGTTGTCCTTTAGTCTGTCTTCCTTTTATAATAATGACAGTGGTAAATTTATGCCAAAAAATGCTCAAATATGGATAAATATATCAAATAAAATAACGGAAAGTGGGTGTAAGATAAGTTCTTTGGGCATATACACAGCACTTTTAAAAAATTATTATGATATCTGGGAATATATTGGGATATCACAGAAAAAAGATGAAAATGTAGTTGAAGACGACTTTAGCAGTGACAGTAGCGTTGGTAGTACTTTCAGCCTGAGTGACACTGAAAGTGTAGTTAGTACGTCAGATCGCCAATCAAGTACCTGTTTTAAGTTTTCCTGCATCTTTACTCGCGACCAACTATACAATCTGCAAAATCAGTCAAAGTGCAGGCGTCAAGACATATCAAAAACAAAATCACAACATAAAACAAGCAGTAGGATATACTCAACCTTTAAAAAATATGAATGGTCTCATGTAGTTTACAGAAAAATTATTGAAACCGTTCCTAAAGTCGAATGCTCGTTTTCTTTTAAAAGAGTAAAATTGTACATTACTGGCCAAAGCTATTGTAAAATTTACGGAACGTGTAAAGAATGTAAATCAGTAATAACTGGAACAGTACAGGGCAATGCTGAGGATGTTTTTTCAAAAAATGAAGTGATGATGTTTTTTGTAATTAAAGGGAATTTTAATAAAAAACATATTGGTCTTAAGCGATTTTTGTCGGGTTCCGTCAAGGAAAAAGTAATGCAATCTATGACAAAGGAAAATGTAACTGCTTCCGCTATAAGAAATCGTTTAGCATCACAGTACATGTCTTTTGGAGATAATGAACCAGCTGATATACCAAAATTAAGTACATTACGAGTTGCCAAGCATAGATATGAAAAAAGTTTTCGGTCAGATGAAGATGTAATAATTTCGTTATATAACTTTAAGCATGAGCAATTTTCATCTGGATCAATAAAAAATATTGGTTATTCACCGTTTTTTATTTATTATTGGAAAAGCTCACAAATTTATGTTTTTCGTCAATTTACAAAAACCAATTATTGTAAAATCCAAATTGATGCAACTGGCGGTATTGTAAACAAAATTCGTTACCCGAACGGACAAAAATCTAATTACATATATCTGTATGACATTGTGGTTAGAGATCCTACCATAAGCAAACAGTACAGTGTCGGGTCCATGTTAAGTGATAGCCACAACAGTATTGCTATTTCAACGTGGCTGTCTGTTTGGTTAAGAGATGCTCAATGTTTTCCATCTGAAGTGGTGTGTGATATGTCACTAGCTATAATATACGCCTGTATAAAAGCATTTACACAGTTTGATGATTTGACGTCCTATGTAAACTGTTGTTATAATAACTTAACCAAAAATTCAGATGAAATGCCAAAATGCTTCATAAGAAGTGATGTAGCTCATGTTATGAAAATATTTTCTTCCAAAAAGAGTTTAGTAAATCAGCATCGCCTAACGCGTAAATTTTATTTAAAAGCCATTGGACAAGCGATGCAGTGCGAGGACTTGCAATCGCTTCAACATATTTTGGAAGCGATTTTTATTGTTGCATATTCCGACACTGAGGGAAATAATAGTCATGGGGAGCCGACAACATGTGAAATTAAAAAACAATGGTTAATAAGGCGTATTGGTACAGGCACATTAGAGGATGTAGCAGAGGATTGTAGCAAAACAGATCACGAGTCAATAGTTACTGAGCCACCACATTCGATGAATGATAATGAAAACTTATTTAAAATTTGGGTTGCTGATATCATCAAAAAGGCACATGGTATATCTTTAGACCCCAACGAGGAAGGGGATCGGGGAAATCAACAGGTATTGCCTGATTTCGTAAAAGATATTATTTCGATGGCATCTACAATCCCACTTTGGACTTCAGTTCTAAAGACAGCTTTTCCGTTTGCACCGCGAATTGCATCATCGGCCAGTGTGGAAAGTTACTTCAATCAGCTAAAGAATCGAATATTTTCTGATAAAAAATTGCCAATGAGAGTGGATGATTTTATTCGAATACATATAAAAAATCTGGAAGGCGAAATGAAATTGGTTTCCTCTGCTAAAGAAGCATACCTAACTGCAAATGAGATCGTAAGTAAAATAAAAGAAAACATAATAACAGGTCCGAATTCTCACCTTTTACTTAACCTTAAAACACGTCACTTTAAACAGAGAAATGTCAACTTAGAGACAGTCTCTAAAGTGACGTCTAAGAATGAGATAAACATACAACAATAATTAGAAAAAGATAGATTACCGATTCACCAACTTCATATCAAAGTTACGTAAAAGATGAAAATCCTGGTCATAGTGTTATATATATTTTTTTAGCGTGTGGAAAATAGTTACTGACTGGCTCACTGACCCAAGGGCGGATTTACGGGGGGGGGGTAACGGGGTAATTACCCCCCCCCCCCATGAATTTTAGGGGTTCCGTAATTATAGATTTTCAAACTCGACGTCTGCAATCCCCGACCATACGGTCGAAATAGGTACAGGGTCTTCCAACGAGGACTGAACAGGGGCTCATTTTTGAGCTTCCTTGTATTTAAAGAAAAATCCAAAATAGCCAATCGATGTACTTTTTTCTGCAGAATTCAAAAATGAAACCAAAAATTTATTTGAACCAGAAACAATAGAGTTACGCTATGGATAAGGTGTTTTTTAAATGGAACATAGCTTTTTTATACGATTTTTGGAACGAGTGATTTTTTTTTGTCCGTTCTGATTAAAATATTTAATATTGTGACAGCTATTTTTATTAAATTTTAATGTTTTATCCAGTATAATTTAACTTTAACCTGTTTGAAACATACACTAGGTAATAAAGGTATAATCACCTTTGAATCCTTCAAAGTCAAAAAATTTGACAAATTTACTATAATATTGCCGAAATGACTTTGAAGGATTCAAAGGTGATTATACCTTTATTACCTAGTGTATGTTTCAAACAGGTTAAAGTTAAATTATACTGGATAAAACATTAAAATTTAATAAAAATAGCTGTCACAATATTAAATATTTTAATTAGAACGGACAAAAAAAAATCACTCGTTCCAAAAATCGTATAAAAAAAGCTATGTTCCATTTAAAAAACACCTTATCCATAGCGTAACTCTTTTGTTTCTGGTTCAAATAAATTTTTGGTTTCATTTTTGAATTCTGCAGGAAAAAGTACATGATTGGCTATTTTGGATTTTTCTTTAAATACAAGGAAGCTCAAAAATGAGCCCCTGTTCAGTCCTCGTTGGAAGACCCTGTACATACGTAAACGTCTGTAAAAAGCGTTTTATTATTATTCTTTATTTTAAAAACTGGGAATAAAGCAAAATTAGGGCGTGGCCCGAAAAAAACACGAGGAATAATAATGATTGCCAGCTTCTTTCCACACAAGCTTTAAATAGCTTCTGGGGTCCTCTTTGGAGGATAATAAGGGTTGAGAATAAATATTATTAACTAACTGTCGTAATCAACTTGGACTGAACTAAAATTGCAAAATTGCCAGTTTGATTTTTCAGCTACCAAAGAAATAAGTTACCTAATAGAAATATATCAGTTTGGAATTAAATTAGAGAAATTTAATATCACAAGCCACAGCATAATATTTAATAATATCTGTCCGTGCACTGAATACAAATAATCACCGGCGTCGTTTTAAAAAACATAAAAGTCACATGGGTTAGCTAGTTTTCGTGGTCATACCGATATTCATTTATTTTGTACTAGTTCTTCACCATTATGGACCTCTCTAAGTAACTAGCTGTTTTTATTTTTTGGATAAGGTTTAAGTACGCATAAGAGATTAGCACTTATTTCTGGAATATCCTGTATCCATAGGTAACTTTCTAAAATTTATGTTTCTTTTTTAGATGAAGGAACATGATATAATCTTAGACACCGCTAGCAATAATGTGCCGTACAATACCACAGGTAATATCACATTACATTAGGTTCAAACAACAACTTTTCTAATAAAAATGGCAGTTAGATACAATATTAAAAAAAAATTGTTTGATGATCCATGTATGTACCTACCAATTTTAATAACTTTTTATGTGCGGATGTTTTAAATTAAGTGTAATTTTCTTTAACAGATAATCGATTAGGCGATATTACCTGCTCATCATGTCAACTTCAACTCCAGGATTATGCATGTACTGATACTTGCTCTCTTTGCAACAGGGAAGTGCATATGAATGACAGATGTAGAAGTCACATAGAAGATAAAATTATCTGTGCGTACTGTTTAAAAGCCAATGAAAATAAACAGTTGGTGCTAGAAACCCTACAAGAAGAAAACTGGAGAGGAAAAAACCTACCCCCCAAGAAAAGAGTGAGGGAGTCATATTTGGATCCTCAGGCCGAGGTCCTTGAAATTAATTTTGAAAAGAAAAGGATTACTCCTGTTGGATTATTACGTAATGGACATCTTGTTCATTTAAAACCAATTAAAATTAAAGAAAAAAAAATATTACTTTCTAATACTTGTGGATTCGATTCTCTTGCTCAGATATTTGCCACTGCGTATTGTGACAGTAAGAACTTTAAGGTTTATTTGGAGAGTATAAGTACAAATGCATTTATTACCTTAGTCGTATATATTATAAAAAAGGGGATAACTTCTGGCACCTACCGTCTTAGGGCTGATGTTTTTTTAACTTGGCCCCAAGTAGATTTGTCGCAAGGTATTACTAGAATTAATGGGGAGGCCACAATAACAGCTGTATTAGATCATATTTGCAGTACTGAACTATTTTCTGTAGAATACATAGAGAACTGCACAAATTGCAGCTTTCTATCTATTACAAAAAAAAAATATGTTTCTTATAATGTAAAGGATCAGCACTTAGAGGAGACCCTAAAAAATTCAGTTCGAAAAAGAAATTGTCCTGAATGTCAAATTAATACAGTGAATGAATGTTTAAATCTAAATAAACATATTTTAATTTTAGAGCCGTTTGACATTTTACAAAAAAAATCAGAGTTACAGTGTCCGTTAGATACTCTAACACAGAAAATTACTATGTTTAAAAATGCTTATATTCTTCGGGGAGTAGTTTCTCATATAGGATCTGACACAGGTCATTTTACGGCATACAGTGTGCGACACAATGGTCGGTTTGAACATTATGACGACTTACAGAAAAAGAAGTTGGACATATCACATTCAACTTTGGTTAGAGTCCAGCTTTTAATATATACTTCTTAGTATACATTAACGCTGTTAATTACTGCGTTTCTCGAATTTGTTAATTAGTTGTTTTTTAACACTCAAAACCCTTTTTATTTTGATTTTAATTAGTTTTTATAAATAATGTTTGTAACGGACTAAAAAATATATTATTATGATAATAAATGCCTTGTTTTATTTTCTTTCACACTCAACGCGCGGTTTAAAGTACCTATATTTGCAAACTAGCTTTCAAAGAGAGTTACTGACTAACAATTGAATACTGATATAAAAGGATCATTTTTAATAAAAATAACTTAAAGACTTAAAAAAAAATATCTGACAACCCTGGTTTAGGTCGGTCTCTTTCAAGCCCGTTAATTGCTTTTTTAAGTCATCAAACTGAGTTTGGATAAATTATACCAAGTAAGTTAAATACAGAAAAAGTTTCTCTGTTTGGAGTTATTACTAACCACCTTTATAAAATTCTTGTTTTTCTTGAGTTTCTAGATTTATCATGTTTTATCCAATTTTAAGCAAAAAAGTTACAAACAAACAAGAAACTCTTATCATTGAGGCTCCAAATCTTGTCTTAACAGTATTTCGAAATCTGCGAAAAAATTCAAATTTTATAAGGGTGGTCACTCCTTGAGCGGAACACACTATATAGGCCAGGAATGTTAGTCAAATAAGGGCAAGTATCTCGGAATGAGAGATAGTCAGCTATAAACTTGTACAAACCTTTATTTTGGCACCCTAAAACTTGTCTCAAAACCTACTTATCGTAGGGTGTCCGCGACTACAGATATTCCAAGGTCAAAGGTCAAAAAATCGATTTTTTAACACATTTATTGCAAATATCCCGTTTCCTATGACTTTTATGCTATTATTTGTATTTCTTATAAATATTGTAGAGGATTAAATTCTCTACAAATTTTGTTTAAACATTTTGTTTATATCTTGAACCATTTTCTAGATAGAGTGCGCGCAGAGTTTAACTATTTAGAGCAGCGGTTCTCAAACTTTTTCTTTCGGATACCATTTATATGCAATGTGGATTAATCATTGGCGGATAAATCGAGTACCACCGAACTAAATAAATAAGTTGTGCTGGCTGTACGTATTTATTGAACTTATAGTGTAATAAGAAATACTGATAACCGTGCAACAGAACAGATTGTTATAGTATTAAAACAATTTTTAAAAGCTTTTATTAAAAAACAAAGAATTTATAATAATAAAATATTTAAAATAATATACATCAGCAAAAAAAGTCAGTGGGAATGATGAGGCTCATCGTTTACGTTTGTGAACTTGAATCCTAAATTAATGTATTAATTTCGGATCATATTTTCTTATTACTTTCCGTATTTGGAAGGATCTTCTTCATGTTTATTAACAATAACACATTCTGATTTTGAAGTAGAACTAGATAGAACAGGATGTTCCAACGTTTTATGTCTCTTTTAAGCCACTTACCCATATCTTCCATTAATTTGCGATAAAAATACAGTAAATACGTTCGCTTTACTAGAAGACAATCACCAACCAATACTTACACGGTTGGACAATCATGACACTGAACAAAACAAAATACGCATGATTCGTCACGATTTTAAAACGAGCAGGGGATTCCCCGTTGAATAAACACCAACAACAGTGTTGCCATTTACAATATAAAATGTGAGAAACGATAGATTATTAATAAAATTGAGTCAACGATAATTTTATTTGAAGGCAAGTACATAACTATTCGCGTACCACCTTTGGAGGCCTCACGTACCACTTGTGGTACGCGTACCATAGTTTGAGAACCGCTGATTTAGAGTATCATTCGAGGTCAACCTATGTAGTCCCGATTAAAAACAGGCCGCAAATTATTTACAAAGGCATTATGGTTCAGAAATTGTTGTTGTTTTTGATGGATATTCAGACTATAATAAAAACATAAAAGCAATGGAGCAGCTGAAAAAACCCATAGAAAACGAGATATTTGCAATAAATGTGTAAAAAAATGGATTTTTTGACCTTTGACCTTGGAATATCTGTAGGCGCGGACACCCTACGATAAGTAGGTTTTGAGATAAGTTTTAGGGTGCCAAAAGAAAGGTTTACACAAGTTTATAGCTGACTATGTCTCATTCCGAGGCGAAACCCCTAATATTTCTGGGCTAATATATTATATTTACGTTTTATTTTCATATAATATATTCATATAAAAAGACTGATACTTTGTAGCTAATTATACTCACACAGTTACACCATTATCCATTCTAAATTACTGACTCTGTTACCAAACCAGAACATGTATTCATAAATTTTATATTTAATTTAATTCGTACCTATATCGCTAACGCTATTTTAAAAAGTTACCAAGTGCTACACTCCAGTTCTCCTTAGCGGCAACGTTGTCGGTGCCATTCTTAAATTAGGTTAATAACTCCGTAACGACTATGGTGCTAGCTCTATAATTTGGGTGCTAGGTAGTGCTAGATATAGTCTATATGGTGCTCAAATTTTACGCAGATTTGTGCACCGGGGAGGGGGGGCTAGCGTTACATTAGCCCCCCCCCCCCGGTAAAAGTGCCTAATAACTCCGTAACGACTATGGTGCTAGCTCTATAATTCGGGTGCTAGGTAGTGCTAGGTATAGTCTATATGGTGCTAAAATTTTACGCAGTTGTGGGCACCGGGGGGGGGCTAGCGTTACATTAGCCCCCCCCGGTAAAAGTGCTTAATAACTCCGTAACGACTATGGTGCTAGCTCTATAATTTGGGTGCTAGGTAGTGCTAGGTATGGTCTATATGGTGCTAAAATTTTACGCAGTTGTGGGCACCGGGGGGGGCTAGCGTTACATTAGCCCCCCCCGGTAAAAGTGCTTAATAACTCCGTAACGACTATGGTGCTAGCTCTATAATTTGGGTGCTAGGTAGTGCTAGGTATAGTTTATATGGTGCTAAAATTTTACGCAGTTGTGGGCACCGGGGGGGGCTAGCGTTACATTAGCCCCCCCCGGTAAAAGTGCTTAATAACTCCGTAACGACTATGGTGCTAGCTCTATAATTTGGGTGCTAGGTAGTGCTAGGTATAGTTTATATGGTGCTAAAATTTTACGCAGTTATGGGCACCGGGGGGGGCTAATGTAACGGACCCCCTGACTTTGACAGATTGCTGGAGGGCACGCATATTGATTAGTTCACGTTTAACCATTGTGTTTTCGATAAAACATGTGATAAATAGTTTCTATTTTTAGGTTAACTGTAAATTTTTAAAATTATCTGCTCGTGTACATTTAAAAGCATGTAATCATTGTAATCAAGTGCGACTACAACTGACGACTGTGTGCCCTCCAGCAAACATTTCCGACCTGTCACCCTGTCAATGGCGTCTGTAGCCAACTACTGCTTTGCACTTGGTTTAATGCTTTCGACACAGCCGCCATTAAAAGTCACGTGGTTTGGATTGACCAATGATAGAGAAATCTCTTACACTATCTGAAGAGCAATAGTTTTTTTTTAAATACGATATGACTTTAATTTTTTTTGTGACGGATACAATACGGCTTAAAATAAAAGGTGCAATATACCCGATAACCCCGATCCCTATAGATGGGCATTTGGGTCACTGCTTATTGGTGTGAACGACGAAATATGTTGGATTATCGACCTTAATACATTGTAGCAGCATCGCATCACCGAATTAATTGCCCCTACGAAAAAGTTACAATATGGAAGGATTTGATATAGCTACCTATATATTTATTGTTAGATCATCGAATATTGAATGTACTTATAAGTGAAGAAAATACAATACCTTTACACCTACTGAACCTTTGTACACTTATATGATGAAAAAATATCATCCAGCTTATATTTTTGCTAATAATCCTTGATCCTCTATAGGCGTTTATTATCCAGAGAGTCCCTACAGACTACTAATCTTGCCTTTCCCTTTTTATCGTCTCAGTCTTTATTATCTTTTTTTCAACTTTTAATGTCCAATAAAATTCTTTTACGAACGTAAAAAAAATTATAAAAATTGTAATTAAGGAAGCTAATAGCGAAACAGAACCCAGACTTGCTAAGAAAGAAAAAGTACGAATCGAAAAGAGAAATGATATTTTCGCTAGGCACCATAGTTTTTGGGAATTATACAGACCTTTCGATAGAATTTTAAAAAATATCGATATAAGTCAAACAGATAAAGAAAACCAACAAAAATATTTAAAATAATTACAAATTTATCGTCCTAAGTAGGAAATAAACACCAGTAATTAACAAGGAACGATTTAATTACGCTAAATATTAACTAGCAGCCTGATTCATTAGAAATAGTTTAATGAAAGCTGTGCGACTAAAGATTTGGGGCCTATTAATTTAGCAAGCTCGTTTTAATATAATTATAATAATTTCTGGTATAATTGGCATTGCTATTCAAACGTTGTTAATTAAAAGGGAACAGCAGTGTTACTACTATTCGACTTCCAATCCGCCAGTCCATCTACTTTCAAAATTAGTTTAATACAATTTTTGCGGTAGCCAATATTTTAGGGTAGCAAAATTCAGCAAAAATCGACCATACAAATTCAACCGTTTTTGCATGATATATGCATAAGTATCTCACATTTAAAGGTAATCTTTTACAAATGTAACATTTGTATACAGGGTGTCCGGGAAAATATGGAAAATATCCCGGAAATGAAAAAAAAAACACGTGAAAATAATACTACGTTTATAAAAACGTCTTTCGTATCGGCCTCCTCTTCGGAGATATGGGCTCCCATGGAATTAAGTTTTTAACACATAGTTATTAAACCAACAGGTATATTTCTATTTTTTTTTATATGATGTATACCAGGTAAGACCCTTCAAATTACTATCCCAGAAAGTGTTGCGAATTACTCACAGCTGCAGGGACGGACTAGCTGTGACACTAATGTGCCCATGTTTTTACGCCCTGTATGATAAAAACTTTGGACAGCGTTTTTTACATACCTTTAACTATTGTCTAAAAATTAAGTACTATTCATTCCTGTCGCTAATCCTAACCGTTTTCGGAAAAACGTCATTTTATTTACATCATGTATTTAGCGTATTTCGATAAAAGATACATCATTGTCAAAAAATAAAAATTTAAACTTTTCCTGCTTAGTTAAAAACTTCGTAATTGGGTTCAACATGGGCTCCGTGAAGTCTAACTAAGCAGGTAAAGTTTAAATTTTTATTTTTTGACAAAGATGTATCTTTTATCGAAATACGCTAAATAGGTACATGATGTAAATAAAATGACGTTTTTCCGAAAACGGTTAGGATTAGCGACATGAATTAAGAGTACTTAATTTTTAGTCAATAGTTAAAGGTATGTAAAAAACGTTGTCCAAAGTTTTTATCATACAGGGCGTAAAAAAAATGAGCACATTAGTGTCACAGCTAGTCCGCCCCTGCAGCTGTGAGTAATTCGTAACACTTTCTGGGATAGTAATTTGAAGGGTCTTACCTGGTATACATCATATGAAAAAAAAATTGAAATATACCTGTAGGTTTAATAATTATGTGTCAAAAACTTAATTCCATGGGAGCTCTTTGGGAGCCCATATCTCCGAAGAGGAGGCCGATACGAAAGAAGTTTATATGAACTTGTAGTATTCTTTTCACGTGTTTTTTTCATTTCCGGGAGATTTCCCACATTTTTCCGGACATCCTAGACTTTGTCTTTTAGTTAACCAATTGCGATTAGTTATAACTAACTATCGGCGAGTACAACCAATAAAAAAAAGCCTGACCTTATCCAGTTAGGTACAAGAGTGTCGTCTAAGCTCTTTTACAGCCCATAACCGTAAACTGTGTCAAAGAGTGCTCGACGTGTCGATTCGAGCTCTCAACAAATTGATTAGCCAGGTCGATAAAACAGGGTGCTGCAATTCAATTAACTTCCACGTCGGCGATTTAGAGTCACATGTATACATAATTAAAAAGATAGAGCTATTAGAAGAGCTTATAATATGCATTTTAAATCGACGACGGTTAAATCTAAATTGATTTAGATCGCTTTATAGGGTCAATTCGGATTTTATAGATACTTACTTGCTTGCTTAAAATTTTTTTATCGCATATTTAAGAGTGAAAGATGTGAAATATGTTAAAAATTGTATTAAATTTAAATATAAAATTTTAAAAAACGACCTATACTATACAGTGTCATCAGTAAACTCCGCATCATATGGGATTTTTTTTTATTAATAGCTTTTTTCGAAATTTGACTTTGGCCTCGAGTTCTGCTTCGATCGAGTTGAAAATTAAGGAAAAAAATAGTAGTCATGTGATTCGCATTATCTGTCAAATTTTAATTTTTTCCAAAAAATAATTCAAAAGTGGGGTTATTTCTGAAAATATCGAAAAAAGTTTTTTTAAATGCAGTTTCTAGCCCACATGCAAAATTTCAGCTGCATAAGATAATTTTGATTTTTTACCTATATTTTATAAACTGCACCACTTTTGCAAAATAAGACTCAACTACACAAAACTTCTCAGTGTTGACAAGGCTTTATTTCAGATACATTTTCTTTTAAGTAGCGCCATATTAAATGTGTGTTTTTCTACAAAATCAAAATTGGGCTATTTCAATTTGGTCGCATGTGATGCAAAGTTTATTTGTTTTTGACCCTGTATAAGGTAACTTCATAAAATAAGTATTTTTCAAAACATAGTTTGTGTCTGAAAGTAATACACCTTAATATTAAGACAAAAAAAGAACACAGTGTTATCAGTAAAGTGTTCATTAAGTGGAAAATAAATTTTATTTTAACAACGTAAACTTTATCTATTTTCAACGTTTTAATTTAAAACCCCTTTATTTTATTTTATTTCATTTTTTTACTTTCAGACACAAACTACGTTTTCAAAAACACTTATTTTATGAAGTTACCTTATACAGGGTCAAAAACAAATAAACTTTGCATCACATGCGACCAAATTTTAATAGCCCAATTTTGATTTTGTAGAAAACCACACATTTAATAAGGCGCTACTTGAAAGAAAATGTATCTGAAATAAAGCATTGTCAAAACTAAGAAGTTATCTGTAGGTTGCGTTGAGTCTTATTTTGCAAAAGTGGTGCAATTTACAAAATATGGGTGGTGGGCTAGAAACTGCATTTAAAAATACTTTTTTCGATATTTTCAGAAATAAACCCACTTTGGAATTATTTTTTGGAAAAAATTAAAATTTGACAGATAATGCGAATCACGTGACTACTATTTTTTTTTGCTTAATTTTCATCTCGATTAAAGCAGAACTTGATGCCAAAGTCAAATTTCGAATAAAGCTATTAATATAAAAAAATCCCATATGATGCGGACATTACTGGTGACACTGTAGGTAGTATTTACTTCGGGGTGAACAATTCAAAAGCGATGGAACCTAGGCGAAGAAGGGGCACACCTGCTATTAACTTAGCTGCAATAAAGCATAAAATTTAAAAATTACTTCTTAAATTGTCAACCGAAAAATTTCAGTGACCAAATTTAAATTTGAAACAAAAACTACGTCGCGGAGTTTTTTTAAATTAACTCAATTTCTATCATCAAAGAGAGTTAACTTAAGTTTGAGATGGGGAGTTGTAAAAGTTAGGCTTGCAGCAAGATATAAATTAAATACAGTGAATATATATATATACAAAGCAGACTAATTTGAATTTTTTACATTTTATAAATTTCTTACTTTCGAGACTTATTACAATTTATAATCTAAATAAAGTCAGATCCGGTCTTATCGTGCGGGTCTTACGATTTAACAAAGACATACTTTTAATTTTTCTTTTCTTTTATTGCGTTTAATCATACTATCCAAATAAAATCCGTAAGACAAATATGACAGACTTATGCAATTTTGACATGAAAGAAAAGAATAAAATATGCATTTTATTTGATTTTCATCGATTCACAAAAGTTTGTACCTGCCACCTTCGTCTTGATTTAAAGATGTCAGTTTTGTGACTTTGACAATTAATTTAATGTGACAATATAAACGATAAAAAGCAAAAAAATGGTGCTTAATTTGTTAAACTATTTCGAGAATGAAAGAAAAAGTAAAAATTCGCCAACCAATATGCAGCAAACCGTAGCAAAAGCACTGGGAGTCAGTTTAAGGACTGTGCAGAAAATTGTGCATGAAAGATAATACCGAAGAATACTAAAAAATGTAAACGAAGAAAGCCAAAGATTAAAGATTTGAGCGAAAATATTAAAATGGGAGGTCGGAACGTGATTTATGATTTATACAGATGTGATGATGAAAAAACAATGTAACTCTTCCAGTTTTAAAAGTTGGAAATCGGACTTGAATCGTTATCAAAATTAATAAAAAAAGTTAGGGTTCCGCTATAAAAAAAGACTGTAACCGGAGATTTTAAGTGAGCAGCCACAGATAGTGATGCGGCGTGTTCAGTTTTTAAAAAAATATACGGAAAATTACAAATGAAAATTCAGAAAAGTAGTATTTTTAGACGTTATGTTTCTTGTCTCCGCGTATATTGATACCTACAAAATCTCACAACATTTTGATAAGCTCTGCATATTATGTTAAGCATAATATGATCCCGCATAATAAGACCAGATTTGACTATAGCAATTTAAAGCCAGCCTGTTGCCCCATTTCTAGCGCCCTTGTAGCAATACGTCTTGGCAGTTGAAGGATTACTAACATTTTTTTTGTTTACGAGCCCCATGACTATGTTTCGTTCATTACTTGGAGCGATATGACATGCCGTTTCTTTTATATTACTTTGATTAATACAAATATGACAAAGTTGTTACATTTGCCTTTAAATTTTTGGTCGCTTTTACGCTTTCTTGGATAATAGGTATACATGATTATTTGTCGTTGCATTACATGTTTTATAGTGTTAAAGAAAAAATGATTGTGCTAATTTAACAAAAGCAAGTACTTAAAATGAAATAATGAGAACTTCATTTCTTAATTTTGTAATTTATTCTCTTTAATATTAATTCGATTGTTATGATTTGTATTAATGAATGGAAAACAGCTCTTTCATTTTACTTCTGGAAGATCGACGCAGTTAGAAACGAGTCTTGACAATTTGCATTTTAAATGGATGGGACCGAAGTCAAATGACGCAGGATCCGGACTGTCCTACGGAAGGAGAAAGGCATAACTCACAGACGCCAGTAGAGTGTTTCTTAGGTCAATTTAATGACATAAAACAGTATGAAACTCCTAACCATAGGCGTCCCAAACAAATAATTAAAATGCGTACACACACTTATAAGTTTGTTTAACATTAGGTGTTTGTACATACTACACGTTATAAACCGACTGTATATATAATATTATATTAAAATAATAAATATAAGGTAACTCAAAGATTCTATACACAAAACTAAAACCAGAAAAATAAACCTGACACGGCACGACACTGCTCAGAAAATGCTTTAATTTTTTTACCAGAACTCCATTCTCGGACCATTCCCCGGCCCGTCCATAAGTTCCAAATCACGTATATTTTATCTTCGTCTCTTCCACGCTATCCGCGGTCACTGGCCTATCTCTGTCTGACAGAATAGATCGTTGAACGGGTCGGGGACCGCTTCTGCTATACCAGCTGCAAGTAGCTGGCGCTTATCACCCCTGACAACGTGCATAAATTGTGAACGGTTGCCAGTTCTACCAAATTTTCTGGTTTGTTAATATATTATGTATAAGTATACGAGAACCAAGGGTTTGTTAATTAGTTGTTTTTAAACACTGAAAACACTTTTTGTCTTGATTTTAGTTATATTGTTTCTTAAGGACTAAAGAATGTTTACTATAACAATAAATGGCTTGTTATTTTTTTCTGTCACACTCAAAACTCCTCGGTTTAAAGTATATTTGCAAACTAGCTTTCAAAGAAAGTTACTGACTAACAATTGAATACTGATATAAATGAAACATCTTTAATTAAAAAAAACTTAAAGAATTGAAGAAGAAAGATCTGACAACCCCGGTTGTGAGGTCGGTCTCTTTGAGACTGTTTACGATGGAATGATTGGAATGTCCTCAAACTGAGTTTGGATAAATTATACCAGTGAATACTAATTAATAATATCAAGAATGGCAGCCTCAAAATCATCGACAACGTCCCATACTTTTTAATAGAAAAGCCTTTTAAAACACACAATCGGAGATTATTCGACAATCGATCTCATATCGCGATAGCGATAATTAAAGTGCATAAAGCTTTCCTCGTTTCGGCGCCGATAGCAAAAATCAAAATGCTAACGACATTCGGAGTTAAGAGTCTTCCGCGGAAGCACAAGTCGGCTTAATGAATAATTCCGAAGAGGATTTTAATTAAATACGGAAAATTTAAATTTGAACCCGCCGCGACAAATTGCTCGAAACCTTTTTAAGGGTCTCGTGAGGGGGTCGTCTATAATACAGGATACTGTCTGTTGACTGGGTTTATTTATTTCTGTATCGTGTAAAAAGAAGTTAGTTACGTCTCATTCCGTTATCCCTATAAGATTTAAAGTCTCAAATTACTGTATTTCAGCGACTCTAAAATGGACGTTTTCAAGTTCAACCTGTTCTCTTTTCATAATTTTAGATAGACATCCCTTTGTTTGTTTGAAGGTGGTAGACAATGACGTAATGTCGGACTTCCATTGTCTTTATTTTGTTACTTAACACACCGTTTCGGTTAGTTAGTATCTCTAACCGTTTTCAAGTGTAAACTACATTATAATTCTAAGGCTACCGTCTTAAATATTATCCATGTGCAATGAAGCTTGATGACTCCGCCTACGTGCTTATTGGAGTGTGAAGTTTGAGCTGTTGGTTTTGGACAAGAGCGAGCTTCCAGATATTGGGGATATCTATACTTGGTTTACTAAATATATGGGTATTTTGATTCATGAAAGCTGCTTCTTTGAATTTTCGGTTTGTCCAGTGCTGTTTCGTGTCCAAAACCTTGGTAACTGACCACTGTATATTATGTTGGTTGGTCCAGACATGTTCCGCAATTGCAATACCTGATCCCTTTGAGTATGTTTCAGATGTTCTTTAACTCGTACGGGAAGATGTCTTTTTGTTTTTCCAATGTACGATTCGCCACACTCGCAAGGGATTTGATAGAGGGGTGTTTTTTCCCTCCGAGACAGGTATAGCGGAACAGGTATGGACCAACCAGCATATTAATATACAGTGGTCAGAAACCAAGGTTCTGGACACGGAACAGCACTGGAGAAAACGAAAATTCAAAGAAGCAGCTTTCATGATCATGAACCAAAATACCCATATATTTAGTAAACCAAGTATAGATATCCCCAATATCTGGAAGCCTCTTCTCGTCCAGAACCAACAGCTTAAACTTCACACTCCAATAAGCACGTAGGCGGAGTCATCAAGCTTCATTGCACATGGATAGTATTCAAGACAGTATCCTTAGAATTATAATTTAGTTTACACTTGAAAACAGTTAGAAAACGTTGTGGTAACTAACAAAATAAAGACAATGGAAGTCCGACAAGGTAATCATTTTTTTGAGACACGTCTTTATCATAAGCGTCTTTATCATAACAAGGCGTCAAAAGCAAAGGTACTGCAGGTTCTTCGCGAGTTCCAGAATGAAACCACGTGAAAATAAATACCAACTTTTATTATCGAATAATATTTTGTAAATATAATTGCCGAAGACTTCAAAGACTCACCCCTTGTGGATTTTGTTTGAGCTTTAATTGGCCAGAAGTCTCTAAAGTAACCGATTTACTGCCAGGATTTTTATTTTACAAGTAAATGTTCATGGACATGTCATGTGATAGAATGTCCTCTACAATGAGATGTCAGCTCAGTGCAAAAATATTATGCAACTGATATTGAAGGGTTTTAGATGAAGGAATAAAAATGCTCAAGGGGACGCTATTCTAAAAGACCCCAAACCCCAACTACCCCCAAGTAAAACATTAAACTTTAGCAATTTGTCGCGGTATCAAAAATTTGAATTAATTTAAATTTCCCAGATTTAATTAAAGCAATTTAGGAATTATTCATAAGTAAATTTAGGCTTGAATTAAGTTCGGGAACTCTTAGCGCTGAATGTAGTTTGCATTTTGATTTCTACTTACGCAGAGACAATGAGAAATCGAAATTTTTATTTTATTTAAAAAATATTTAAATTATAAATTTAATTAAGTAACATTTATTTTTTATCATTTTAATGTCAAAATTCATTGTCATATTTGCTTCTCTTGTATGTGCTCTCATGTAACAGTAACCAATACCAACTTTCTTATTTTAAATACAACATCCTGTATATTATTCAATTTTTGAGAAAATTTTAGACATATTTCATGTACAATATCATATACCTATCTTTAACTGTTTCGGAAATATTAAGTGTTTTCAGATTTTGTTGCAAAAATCAACAACACGCTCAAAGACTAATAAGTAATACTGTTTATTTCTTGATAATGTAAAAAACAAAAAAATACATTAATGCAGATGTTGAAAATGCTCGCCGCGAACGTCTTGGCAACCTCCTAATCTTAAATAGAAATTTCTTCTAATGTTACTGAACATCTCAGGCGTGACCGATCTAATCGCAAGCGTTATTCGTCTTCTTAAGTCGGCTAAGTCATGGGGTTTAGTCTTGTATACAATATTTTTGACATAATCCCATAAGAAGTCTAATGGCGTCAGATCAGGGGATCGTGCTGGCCATTCCATGTATATTTCCACAGTGGTTTTATTTGTGGAACTGGCGAGGAACCTGGTGGACCTATGCAATTGACGCCTTGTCTGGTGCTACTCCGTAAATGCGCAAAGAAACAAATCACTTTCTAGTCCAGACGGATAACGTGAATAACTATTTTCAAACTACTTAATGTGTTTTAAAGGCAATTACCTAAATCCTGCGTATTAATCCACCCTTTACAACGTTAAAGGCTTTGTTTTGTGCAAAATCGGTGAAAAAAAGGGAAACACGATTTGACGGAATTAAAATTTTAGGGTGAATACAAATTATCCTTGGAAATTATTGTACCCGAAAGGGATGGGTGTAGAGTGGCTTTTTAATTTGTAATGTGATAGACACGGGGTTTGTTTTCGACGGGGCGGAATGTGTATTTTTAGGCCCGTTTGGAGTGAAATTTAAATAACATTATTAAAAGGGTCCTTTGTCGCTTTATGAAAAGGTCTCATTCACCTAAACAACGTTTTCCCTAAGAGATTAAATATTTAACGTTTTTAAGTTGACGCGTTTATTGTTCAAGCTAAAGAAAGGAACTAGATAGAAGTATGGAAACGCGTCTCGCTGATCGTTCTTCTGGTAATTCTGGGTTCTGGTTCTAGTGCTATTTACGCTGTCGATGTTGAAGGGATGTGCGCTGTATTGGACACTGATGCCACTCTGTTTGCTTTGAGTTACTTAAGACATGGGCGGACAACGTAGATATTATTTCTTTTGTCATAAATGTTCAAATTTTAGTCTCTGAAAATAGTAGCTTATAAAAGAGAAAGATAGCAGCCAATAGTGATATATTTTTTAACTTGTGTGTCAAAATTGATTTCCAGCCGTTTATCACATTGTTTTATGAAGCGTTTTGAAACTAGATGGATAAATATAAATAAGTAGATAAGTACAATAATTACATATTATTAATACTTACCCTATAAAAGTTGAGGGTTTCTTAAATTCCAAAAAATATCATCTGAAAACAAAAACCATCATTTTAGTAAATACAAATACAGAAAATGAAACACTTATTTCCAAACATTTTTTTGGGATAACAATGGGGACTGGCAATTATTTCAAAACTAAGGTATTTTTAATTTGAGATTACCACTACAAGGGTCTCTCTTCTAAATTCCTACAGAATCAAACTATCAAAAAAAATGATAAAATTTGAATTAAAATTGAAAGAAAAAAAGTTCGGAAAAAGAAATAATATCTGGAGTTCCACAAGGATTATTCGTAGTTTACATTAATTCCGTTTTCAAATTGAACCTAAAGGCAATATAAAGCTATTTATTATTTTATTTTGCTGAAACTCTTGCAGTAATGAATTTGGATACTAATAATGATTTAAAAACACTTCTTTCTTGGCTTCAATCAAATAAACTTAGGTTAATTTTTACAAAATCCTCTGTTATGTTTATAACTAAAAATACAATAAATTCCATCATTAACCACTTAACATTTAATAATGAAAATATTCAATATTCAAAAACGACAAAATTTTGGGATTAGTTTTAGATGAAAATTTAAATTGGAAATGCCATAATATCCAGTATATTATCAACTCGATATCTCCTTTGGTATCTGTTTTGTACAGTGCTAGATGTTTCATTCCTTTAAAATACTTAAAAAATATATATTTTTCATTAATATATTCAAAATTAAAATACTTAGGGTCTGCATAGGGATCTGCTTGTTTATCAAACATAAAACCATTACAAAAATTGCAAAATAAAGTTATTAAATGTATACACAAATTACCACATTTAGAACCAACTGTTAATATATATAGACCGAAAGGGTATTTACACGTTCAAAACATTTATAAATTAAAAATTTGTGTTCTAATTCACTCTAATATTTTAAAAGAAAAAAAATCAAACATAACACTTCAGGAGAATAAGACATTACATTATCATAACAACAGACGTTGTATGAATTATCAAACTATACCAGTGAAAAGTAATTTCGGGAAAAAATCGCTTTTATATAACGGAATAATAAAATATAACAATCTTCCAAAAAATATCAGAAAAATTAAAAAATTGGCAACTTTTAAAAAACAATTAGACATTTACTAAATTAAATCATTTATACTATTTTTTAAATTGATTTTATTAATGAATTAAATTGGATTACCTTCAATTTTTTTTTATTGTTATTTTTTTTAATGGTTTTTATTTTCTATATTATGTTGTCACACTTTCCATGTAATGAACTGTAAAAGTTAGTTTGGAATAAAGACATTTTGAAAGTAAAATTAACGTAGAAATTAAATAAACACGACGTTCATGGGGAAACTCATTTGATGATACACTGAAGTCTGAGGTATACCTATGCAGTCATGTATGCGTATTTCGCTTGCATGTACGATTACATAACCCCAACTAAACTTTGTCCTAAAGGGATTTCACACCGCTCCCGTTAATTAAAACATGGAACAAGCTTTCTGGGTGGTTGAAATGATTAGGCAACATATATTTAACTAAAAATAAATAAACGACATCCTATGGGTGAAAAGCTCTTTCAATATTATCGATATAAACAGGGTAATCTAAATTCGCCGTGTCTCGTCGTAGGACGTGTTACGCATTTTTAAGACAGCATGTTTACTGGCTCGGCAATATCAATTTTCTTTTTGACAAATTTTATCTCTTTTATTTCACGAAAATATAGCTCACTAGCGGGTGCCCGCGACATGACATGACATGCATCATCGAAATTTCATGATTCTAGGATTAGAGGTTTTAGCGTTGATCAAGTCATGATATAATAATAATAATAATAATAATAAACGTCTTTTAGTAGGATGAATAAAGAAAACAATTACAAAGACTAACAATAATAGGCAGACAAGCAAAAGCGGGGCACAGTCTAGCCACAAAGGCTACTCTACTGAACCCCACACTGCTAGCTAAAATAATAATAAAAAATATATAATATAAATAATTATGAATGTACCTACAGATATTATATAAATATCGTAGAAAGAAATTTAAAAAAAAATAAAAATTGGATTAAATAGTTAACATTCTAGAAAAAAGAAAAGTACGCTACATTCTGACCTGATGAAGAAGCCGACAAAACATAATTTGAAGAATGACCTGCAAAACATTGATAAGAATAATAATTTAACAAGAATAATTAACGAAATTATTCATTTTGAATACTGAGTAGATATTTTTTTTATATTGCAATTTAAATTTGTTACTGTCAAGGGAAACCATTTCATTAGGTAAGGAGTTGTATAATTTAACAGATTTGTAGGTAAATGATCTCTGAAACATGGCATCATTTAGAGTTTTAACCAAAAAATTCCCCAAATGTAAAGTTCTACGGTTGTTCATTACTAGCTACAGAGAAATATGATCAAATTTTCGAAGTCCAAAAATAAGGCGGGAGCATGTATTCTGTACGCTTTGTATCCTATTCCTATCTTCTACATCAAGGCATGGCCCCCTAAACGAAATCACAGTAGTTAAAGCTGGATAAAACGAGACTTTCACAGAGCATTTTACGCAATTTAAAATTTAGGACATGAAGGTTGTTGTATAATACTCTTAAAGACTTTTGAATTAGCTTTTTGACATACTCCCTAACTAAACTTTAGTTCAGTATCCAGGATTATACCCAGATTTTTAGCTGTTTTAACTACGGGGAAGCCTAACACCATCGATAACTATATTGATATTATCATTCAAAAAGCTAATTTTGTTCTTATTCCCAAAAAGCATCAAGGATGACTTTGATGGATTCAACCTTAGATTATGATCCAGAGAAAGTTGATTTAGCATGCTTAAATATTCGTTAAAGAAATTCGATGCGTTTATATAGTCTTGGTAATCGAAATGAAGGTAAATTTGTGTATCATCTGCATATGCCTGAACCTTACAATGCTTTAAAGATTTTAAAATATCTGAAGTATCTTAACATAGTATAAAACAAAGTCGCTGTCGCCCGTCTGTTCCTATATTATGTACATAAATCTTTAAAACTACGCAACGGATTTTGAAGCGGTTTTTTTTTAATAGATAGAGAGATTCAAGAGGAAGGTTTTTATGTATAGTACATGCATAATATTGTAGAGAAACGCTGATAAATTTAGAGGTTTGTTCGGGTTTGTATTTATAAAGCTTGAGGTGATGGTGAACTCGCCTTATTATCTCAGAGAAAGCGACGTCGTATAATGCCGGGCTGCAACGCAGGCCGGGTACACGCTAGTAGATAATAAATAGAAGAGGTCCTAGGATCGATCCCTGAGGTACACCACACAAAATTTGAATTTGTTCTGAATAATTGTTTTTATTGAAAATTTTTTGGCACCTGTTGTAGAAGTATGATCTAATAAGATTTAAGGATGATTCTTCAAAGCCATAATATTTTAATTTTGCCAGCAAAAGTGAATGATTAACGGTATCAAAGGCTTTTGAAAAATCTAGAAGAACTAACATGCTATTTAATTTTTTATCAATTGCTGCCATTTATATCATCTGTAATCTTAACAAGTGCGACCGCCATATTAAAGTCCTTTCTAAAGCCACATTGACTATCCGGAATTATTTTGTTAATGACACATACAGGGTGATTCACGTTGAGCGGCCCATTAGAAGATCTCGGAAACGCGTAAAGTTATATTTCTAAAAATTTGGTAGCGGGCATGATTGACTTAGAACTTTTAAAATATTATATTCCGACGTTTGTATCACTTCCGGTTATACCGGAAGTTATGGCCAACTTTGGTATTTCAAATGGAATACCCTGTATATTTTAGCATTTTCGGATACCTTATTAAAACCTAAGTAACTTTTATTAACTATGATCTATACCTATCTGTAACCGTTTTTGAGATGAATTATAAAAGGCATTTTTTATGTAAAAACTTTACCGAGATGAAAGTTCAGTAATTTTGAAATTAACAAAGCTAAACATTTAAAATTTTGTAGGCTTTTAACTAAAACATAGGTCTTTAGACTACATTACTTCAGTTTCAAGTTTTGCATACAGGGGGTTTTTAAAAGTGTGCCAATGTGGCCATTTAGATAAATGTGCATAAGTCAATTTTTGCAAATGGAACACCATATTTTTTATTTTAGTAACGTGTAGAGAATCAAATTTCCCATCTAAATGTTTAATATGTCAGTATCAATATTTTTAGTCGTTTTGGAATTATGAGCAATTTAAAAAAAAATATCTTAAAATATGTGTTTGTGTTAAGTTCATAAGACATTATTTTTGTAAAAAAGGCATCTGGATAGGCATGAAAATATCCTAAAACAGTAATTTGCTTTTCTTCGGAGTTCAGAACAGGCATTGGAAATGTCCTTTTGGCCAAACTTACAAAAATTGGCCTCAATTCTTCTAAATTGTTTATCTCTAATTGGTAGTAAATGTGGATATCGTTCATTAAACACTTCGTGTTCTGCTTATGATTCGTAAACACTCTCCATGAATATAAAATAAATTTAAAATATCGTTATTAGAATAATTATTATTATTTGCCATTCTTAGATTATAAAGAATGAAAGTAATTTTCCATACCTATGTAAACTAGAATATGACAATAGACCTAAGGTGAGTGTCAACTTTAAAACAGTTTCAGTCAAAGCCTACTTAACTAATTGGTAACAAAGCTCAATGTCAAACAAAAATCGGAGTCAAAGCCTTCTTTACAAAAATATTGTCTTATGAACTTAACACAAACACATATTTTAAGATACCTATTTTTTTTTAAATTGCTCATAATTCCAAAACGACTAAAAATATTGATACTGACATATTAAACATTTAGATGGGAAATTTGATTCTCTACACGCTACTAAAATAACAAATATGGTGTTCCATTTGCAAAAATTGACTTATGCGCATTTATCTAATCGGCCATATTGGCACACTTTTAAAAACCCCCTGTATGCAAAACATGAAACTTAAGTAATGTAGTCTAAAGACCTATGTTTTAGTTAAAAGCCTACAAAATTTTAAATGTTTAGCTTTATTAATTTCAAAATTACTGAACTTTCATCTCGGTAAAGTTTTTACATAAAAAATGCATTTTATAATTCATCTCAAAAACGGTTAGAGATAGGTATAGATCAGGGGTCTTCAACCGGCGGCCCGCGGGCCGCTTGCGGCCCGCCATTAACTTTTTTGTGGCCCGCATACAGATAAAACACAAGTTCCAATACATAAAATATATTACCTAAATCTTAAAATATTGTCTACTTCAGTACTTTAGAAATCTCTTTTAGAAGAAAATTGAATAAATATGATAGAAATTATTTTACTTTAGTCTGGTCTAAATATTAATATAATCTAACATCGTGAAAAAAGTTATAACGATGGTAAATTTTACCAGGTCTCGGGGGCTCAACCACAGAGAATTCCAAAAAATGTTGTCCGATATTGATTCGCAGTATGGTGATGTAGTTACTTCTCAGATGTTCGTTGCCGTAGTAGGAGAAATATATTATGTTGAAGCAGGTGTTTAATCTTAAAGAACCAATTAGAACGTTTTTGGCTAGCAAGGGACATTCTGTTGCCTTCTTTGATGATCCAGAATGGCTTAGTGATTTTGGTTTTTTGGTTGATCTTACTTTACATCTGAATGACCTGAATGCACGATTACAAGGTAAGAAAAATTTTATAAACAACTTATATACAGCATAAAATCCTTTGAAGCTAAACTTAAATTGTGGGAAATGCAGCTGCAAAAAAACCATTTGACACATTTTTCGAACTTGTCAACTTGTAAGTGGGGTGATCCGAATAAATATATTTCCACAATAACTGATCTACAGAAATAATTTACTTCGAGATTTAAGGATTTCAGAGAAAATGAAAAATCAATACACTTATTTCCTACGCCTTTTACTGTGTCTGTTGAAGATGTTCCAGGAAATCTTCAAATAGAACTGATAGATTTGCAGTGCAATACTGAACTAAAAGAAAAATACAGTTGTGGACTATTTGATTTTTACTTCAGATACATTGATACAATTAAGTTTCCGAACATTCGACTTCATGCTTTAAAGATGATGCCACTATTTGGGAGTACCTATGTATGTAAACAATTATTTTCTCGAATGAAACATGTGAAATCAAAAAATAGGACCAGAATAACGGACTCTCATCTCGAAAATAGCCTTCGTATCGCTACATCCAAAATAAGACCAGATATTGACAAAGTGTCAAAAGGCTCATTAAATATAAAAAATGTGTTTATATAAATATTGTCTTGAGTTTACTATATTTCAGCTACCTATATTAAATTTCTCACTTTCTATATCTTCTGGCCCGGCAATCGATGGGTAGCCTAAATATGGCCCTTCTATGAAAAAAGGTTGAAGACCCCTGGTATAGATCATTGTTAATAAAAGTTACTTAGGTTTTAATAAGGTATCCGAAAATGCTAAAATATACAGGGTATTCAATTTGAAATACCAAAGTTGGCCATAACTTCCGGTATAACCGAAAGTGATACAAACGTCGAAATATATTTTTAAAGTTCAAAGCCAATCATGCCCGCCACCAAATTTTTAGAAATATAACTTTACTCGGTTCCAAGATCTTCTAATAGGCCACTCAACGTGAATCACCCTGTATAGATTAAATTTTTGAAGACTAACTCTTGTTTTTTTTATGTGTGCTACAATTGTACAAAAATATTCGATTTACGAATAAAAGAATTTTAAAAAATTACGGGACAGAGTTATTGAACATTTCGCCTAGTTAAAGCTTTTTGTTGTCTCGCTGTGCTTCGAAGGCGTGCCACTATCGAGCGGCGTCGACTTCGAGATGCCGGCCGGCCGGCTTCCTCTTCATTCAAGAATTCAGCCAGCACTCCTGAACGCCGGTGGCGGGTGTGGGATTAAATAAACAGTCCGGCTATAATAGAGCCTGTCTGCAATCTAGTATAATTCTATTTTGCGTCTAAATAAAATATTATACTCAAAGAATTAGTTATTATATTATCAGGGCGATTGTAAACGCAGATATTTCCGTTATTGTAGATTGTTTTTGACATAGCCGTAGAAAAAAAAGGTCTGTATACAAAACGCTAGTACAGAACTAGAAATTTACGATATCAAGGCACAAAAACGTTATGAAGCTGTAGCTGAAATGCTTCTGGCTCTGCAATGTACATTAAAACTGTGATCAGATCGTGATTTCGCATCATAAACAACCCATAAGTACCAAATATCGTGCAAATTATCCTATTCAAAGAATAGATTGACTCGTCCGTTACTTTGTGACGATACATGTTAACTATGTAAAATGAAACGGAAAAGTATACTTTGTTATTATTATTGTCACTAATTTTTATGTAAAAATTTTGGCGTACGGCCGTTTCGTAGTACAACTACATCTTCAAGACGCTAATCTAAACTTAACAAACCAAGGGTATACAGGGTCCTGCACCTCACCTCCCGTCTTCTATAGCTCACTTAGTAATTAGGTATAATTTATCTGTATCTTGGGGCGCATTTCAGGAAAATATTTTTTTTCATACAGGGTGTTCCAAAAAAGTGTGACGTCATAAGGGCGTATTTTTAAAATTACATGCCATATATTTTCTTACTTTTTTGGGTGCCTCATATAGTTACCTACATAACCCTAAAATTTTATTAAAATTTGAAACTTTTAGATTACTAAAGTCAAAATGGTCTCTGGTCACTTTAATACTAATAAATTGTTTTTCAAAGCCACCTTCGATATTTATTCATGATAATGACTGTTGGAATAGTTGATAAAATTAGTTTTCTGCAAATAAGTCTTGATGCGTTCGAAATTGCGATAGGGTTGCAATTAGGCAAAATGTTTGATTTTTAATTCTGCATCGAATGACATAAAAATATACAGGGGTTCCTATTTGAAATAAGAAAAATAAATTGCTTTAAAGTTTGCAAAGTTTGACACTAAACTTTGGACACCCTGTACAATTCGTATTAACCAAACTTGGTTAACAAAACTGTTATACCTTATTTAATAAGTTCCTTTGTATAATTTTATTAACGAGGCATTATTTTTATTTTTTATTTATTTTTAATACCAGTGGTGCAAAACTGATATTTTTTAGTTTTTATTTATTTTCGTCTATAATACTGAATCGACATTAATAAAATTTAAGGGGTATGTAGGTAACTATAGGAGGCACCCAAAAATATAAGAAAATATATGGCATGTAATTTAAAAAAATACACCCTTATGACGTCACACTTTTTTGGAACACCCTGTATGAAAAAAAATATTTTCCTGAAATGCGTCCCAAGATACAGGTAAGGCCTGCAAAATATCAAAATCCTAACTTAATTACTAAGTGAGCTATAGAAGACGGGAGGTGAGGTGCAGGACCCTGCATAGTATATAGGTATGGGTTAACTGAGTCATAAAATTATTGGATCTACCTAAAGTATAATATTGTTTGGTAAATACACAACATTCCTAATTATAAGGGACAGGCTAATGTTTATAAAATCTAAATTGTAAACATACCAGATGAAAATTATAGTAATTTTAAAAGTGGGGAATTTTCGAAATCTAATTGTGTATTTAAAAGCTTGACATTATGGTCTTTTTTATGTTTGTAAATTTAGATGTTTTCTACTAATTTATTACCTTTTTATTCTGTACTAGCGTGTATCCGGCATGCGTTGCAACCCGCTGGTATAAATACAAACCCGAACAAACCCGATATATTAGTACCCGGCATGCCACTTTCTGAAATTGCACCCGTGCGAAGCCGGGGCGGGTCGCTAATTATACATAAAAACCTTCCTCTTGAATCACTCTATCTATTAAAAAAAACCGCTTCAAAATCGGTTGCGTAGTTTTAAAGATTTAAGCATATATAGCTGAAAGGGACGGACGGACAGACAGCGACTTTGTTTTATACTATGTTAAGATATGTATTATTTGTAAGTTGTTAATATCGGGAAAAACGTGGTTTGTGTCTAAAAAATGATTCGCAAAATTAGATGTTATTTTCTTTAGTCTAAAACATGCATTATGTTCTTTAAATCTAGTTTCAAAGTTTCTTCCCGTTTGTCCTATATAACAGCTATTGCATTCATTGCATTTTAGTTTATAAACTCCTGATTTCTTATATATTTTCCACATTTCCGTTCCACATTTTTTAGACACAAACCACGTTTTTCCCGATATTAACAACTTACAAATATTACATACAGAACAAAAAGGTAAATGTTTACCATTTAGATTTTATAAACATTAGCCAGCCTGTCCCTTATAATTGGGAATGTTGTAAAATACCATTGTGCGTACCAAACAATATTATACTTTAGGTAGATCCAATAATTTTATGACTCTGTTAACCTATATACAGCGTGTCCAGAGAAGTTCTAGACATATGAGAATTTTCTTTATTGTTAATTTTGCGAAAAAAAGTTATTCTTTATAAAAAGTTCTGAATATTGACATTTTAGTCAAAATTCATTTAATATTTTTCGACTTGTATCTGAACGCGTTTTGTAGTCCTTAGTAAAATTTTCTTATAATAATTTGCTCTAAAATCAAAATCGGGGGTACTTCCCTCTTAACGTAATTCTGTGTTTCTATATTTTTTTGCCGCCCTGTACATGATATATTAAGTTTTGATATGTCAATATTATTTGCGCATCAAGCAGAACTTTTTATAAAGAATAACTTTTTTTCGTAAAATCAACAATAAAGAAAACTCCCATATGTCTAGAACTTCTCTGGACACGCTGTATATAATATATGCAGGGTGTCCGGTAACTTATGGGCCATAGAGCAACTGGAGATAGTAGATATAAAAATATGTCTTTTGAGCCAAATTTGCCCAAGTAAAATGTTAGAGGTTAAAGAGATACAGGGTGATGAAAGTGAAAATTAATTTCCGAAAAATGATGATAATTTTGAAACGGTTTAAGATATCGAATTTAAAATCGGTATAACTAGGTTTTCGAGAGTGAGAAATTCGAATTTGGTGTTAATTTCAAGATACTCCCTAGAGGGCGCTTGCTACGTGCTTCATGTTAAACTAATTCATCCATATTTTTTTTAACCGTGCAGTTACTAGTATTTATACTTTAAACTATAAAAGAACCTACCTTTTTACGTAAAAAAGGTACTCTTGGTCGATCTCGATATCTCAAGCCGTTACCCAGATTTTAGCGTCTGAATGTTCCATTGCACATTCTGTTGATTGCTGAGAAATATTTAATTCACAAAGTGTGCCTTGCATTTTGACAAAATTTGTTGCGGTGAAAACTGTCATTATTTTCTACTTTTTCCCGTCAAAGGTACGTAAATAAAAAGTTTTTGCAATATCCATGTACTGTAATCTTTTCAAATAAAAATGCCCAGGCTTAATAAGTTTTCTAACCGTGATTTACGTGATATGGTCTGCGTTTATGCACAAGAGAATTATAATAGTCGTGCTGCACTTAGAAGGTATGTAGAACTCTACCCAACCAGAATCATTCCAGACCGAAAAATATTTCAAAGAATATTCAATCAGTTAGGTGAAACCATTGAAATGAATTAAGTCGTCTATTCATTTCAATGGGTGAAACAGGTTCGTTTTATGTTAAAAATCCTGGTGGACGACCGAAAACTATAACGGTCGAACAAGAAGAAGAGATCTTGGTCCGTATCGCGGAAAATCCTGAATTAAGCACTAGGCGTTTGGAAGCTTCTACAGGAATAGGTAAATCGACCGTCTCAGAAGTCATCAATGCAGAACATTTATTTCCTTACCATTTCACGCCCGTTCAAAATTTACTGCCAGGAGATTTGCCAGTCAGATCAGAATTCTGTCAAAATCTACTAAATAAGAATAACGAAGATCCCATGTTCCTGAGAAAAATATTATTTACTGACGATGCAACTTTTACAAGACGCGGAATTTTTAACTGGAAAAATAATCATCACTATGCTTTGGAAAATCCACGACTACCCAAAGAAAGACATTTTCAGCACGAGTTTTCGATAAATATTTGGTGCGGCATTATCGACAATTTCTTGATCGGCCCATATCAGCTTCCGCAGAGACTTAATGGAGATCAATATTTGCAGTTTTTAGAAAACGATTTACTTTACCTTCTGGATGATATACCTCTGAACATAAGACACAATATGTGGTACATGCAAGATGGTGCCCCAGCACACTTTGCAGTTCCTGTTCGAAATCATTTAAATCAGCGTTTTCCACATCGGTGGATTGGTCGCGGAAGCGAATTTCCTTGGCCACCGCGTATCCCAGATATTAACCCGTTAGATTTTTATCTGTGGGGTCACATGAAGGATTTGGTATATGGTGATGAATCCAATACACGGGAAGAACTTGAACAAAAAATTCAAGAAGCCGCCATCGTTATAGGAGATAATCAAAATATCTTCCTGAATGTGAGACGTCATTTGTTAAAAAGCTTAAGAAAATGTATTGAAGTAAATGGTGGACACTTTCAACATTTACTAAAGTGAATTAAAACAAATTTTTAATAGTTTCCAATATTTTCATTTTGTTTTTTTTTCTGCCTTTTTATCATCAAGTCCTAGAATCTGGGTAACGGCTTGAGATATTGAGATCGACCAAGAGTACCTTTTTTACGTAAAAAGGTAGGTTCTTTTATAGTTTAAAGTATAAATACTAGTAACTGCACGGTTAAAAAAATATAGATGAATTATTTCAACATAAAGCACGTAGCAAGCGCCCTCTAGGGAGTATCTTGAAATTAACACCAAATTCGAATTTCTCACTCTCGAAAACCTAGTTATACCGATTTTGAATTCGATATCTTAAACCGTTTCAAAATTATCACCATTTTTCGAAAATTAATTTTCACTTTCAACACCCTGTATCTCTTTAACCTCTAACATTTTACTTGGGCAAATTTGGCTTAAAAGACATATTTTTATATCTACTATCTCCAGTTGCTCTATGGCCCATAAGTTACCGGACACCCTGTATACCCTTAGTTTGTTAAGTTTAGATTAGTGCCTTGAAGATGTAGTTGTACTACGAAACGGTCGTAACGCCAAAATGTTTAAATAAAAATTAGTGACAAATAACAAAGTATACTTTTCCTTTCATTTTACATAATTATCCTATTAAATTACGATATATATTTATTTTACAAAAGCGTTTAATAACTTTGACACCTTGTATTTTGGACTACGGTAAATTGGACTAGATCATATTTTAGCCTCAAGAATTTGTGCTCGCGTTTTGTACATGTACATTACCAAAAGGTAATGTGTACATTACCAAAAGTAATGCTATTGGAATAACTATATAATATTAAACATAGCAAACTCTCTTCAAAGGGCCGAACTCGCTAGATTTCATGCAGGTTTATAATTAAGTGGACATAAACAGATTGGGTTGGGTTAATTAAGTATTCATGTGCTGGGAACACGGGATACTGTAATATGCACAAGCAGGGACCGTTTGTAACCCTGCGAGGCAACACGGGAAAGCCGTGTGTTGGTAACAGTGAGAAAAACATTTTTCCTTTTATTTCGTCGGATCCATTCTTGGACGCGTTTCGTCACATCATGGCTCATCAGTGACGCTAGGATATGACGAAATGAATGAAGCCAATAACTTTTCAAAAATAATAAAAAACGCCGGTGGATGTAGCGACATCTGGGATCGTTTTTAGACAGTTTTAAAGCATACCGGCAAACATAAACTTATCAAAAAATGTGATTAGCGGTGCTGGTATGTTTTAAGACTCTAAAAACGACACTAGATGTCGCTACATGCTCCATTCTCTCTGCTACTTGGCAATAGTACTAATAGTTAAGACAGGAAAATTTGTACCATGGTGTTATAGTGGGTTTGAATTAGGGTTGGGATTTTGACCGTCAAAATCTTTTGTGGTCAATTGACCGTAGTGATGTTAAAGAACAGGTAAATTGCTGAACAGGTTCGAACAGTTCGGTTCTTACTCGGGAACCTGTTCCGTAAACCTGTGTGAACAGGGAACAGAGAACAGGGAACAGAGAACAGGGAACAGAGAACAGGGAACAGAGAACAAGGAACAGAGAACAGAGAACACAGAACAGAGAACAGAGAACAGAGAACAGGGAACAGAGAGCAGTGAGAGCATACATGCGGACGCAGCGGTGTTCTGTGATTTTACTTTGTTTACGGAACTGACGACCTTTTTTTTTTTTTTTTTTTTGTTTTTGTGACAATAGAACAGGTGAACAGGTTTCCGGATCAGAACTGCTGAACTCCCGCAGCAATTTCCCTGCTCTTTAACATCACTCGACCGCAATCATCTGTCATAAGTCTAACTAAAGAACCGGTTCAGTTCTTTTACAAAGAACAGTTCACTGAACAGGCTATCTGTAACCTGTTCTAAAGAACCTGTTCCGTTCTTTTCTTAACAACTCTAATTGACCGGTCAATTGACTGGTCAATTGACCAAGCCCCGGTCAAATTCCTCAGTTTTGTCATAAGAAATGAAACCACGAGTAATTACATAGAAACGTGTCTATTAAAAAACAGCTAACAAAAAATAAATAAACCATTCTGAGGCACAAAAAACACAAAAATGACATAAATATTATGTATAATATTAATCTAACAATACTAAATTACTAATGAAGTAATAAGCGAGTGACTGATTGATGATAAAATGAGAGACTGCTGGCAGTGCTGGCCTTGGTAGATAGCTTAGATAAAGGTACATCATCTTCGTCACTGAACTCACCCCCGGCATTGCCTTTATGTTCTTCAGAATCTAAATCACTACTGAAATTTAGCGGTGGTTCCTCCGAATTTTCATATTTTTTATTTACACTGCCACTTAACAGCTTTAAGTTGTACTTTATATAAACAAGCTTTCCTGAGCGAGTTGTTTTCAATCGGTTGCGAAGCTTGCTCTATGGACAATGCTCCATGAGGAACATTTTCCCTCACAAGAGGCTGCAAAAGTTTTTGACCGAATTTGACCCGGTCAAAATCTCGCCGGTCAAAATCGGTCAAAATCTCGGTCAATTGACCAGGAACCCTAGGAACCCTAGTTTGAATAATAATAATAATGAACGAATTAAAATAGCAGTTTTCACCAGGGAATGGGCTCAATTCAAACCTGACAGACCGTACATTAGCAAAAATACTGATTAAATAAAAGCGTTTTCCAGAACAGGATCAGATTACAGTGAACAAAAACCAGCCAACAAATCATTAGGAAAACAATAGAAAGAATTTCCCGAAATCTGTTACGGCAGGGAGAATAACAAAATTACAGACATATCTGATTGACGGCGCCGGCTGTCTACCAAAAAAATGATATATCAAAAAAGAACGGCCGAAAATTTCACACCTAGGTATAGAAAATGATATATACAGGGTGTCCGGAAATGATTAGCAAAAGGGAAAATAAATGCTATCTCTTCGTATAACATTTTTTCGAAAATTGATTATTAATAGAGTTACAGGGTGTTAACGTTAAATTTTATTTGGAGTTTTTTTGCAATACCTTTTGCCACACTCATAATATTTTGACGAATTGAAGAGGATGACGTCACTTTGAACCTTTGATTTGAATGTTTAATTTATTGTTCTAGTAACTTATGTATTTTAAAACTGCAAATAAAATTTAACTTTAAGGTGGGAGTATCAACATGCTTGCCAACCTATAACCTATTTCACGTAGATTTATTTATGTTTTCTAGCTTTTATACAAAATTTAAAGAAAATCAGTATGACTTGATATTATATAGGTAATAGTTGACATATTTAATAAATATCAAGGAATTTCATAACTTATTTTAGGAGAATTGTATAGCGAAAAATATCGGGTAAGATTTTTTTTAACATTATTATGTCATTGTCACTCATTGTTTTCTCACTATACAATTCTCCCAAAATTAGCAATGAAATAAATTGATATTTTTGTAATATATTAGATACTACCTAAATAATGTACCGACGATATTGATTTTCTTTAAATGTTAGTTATTAAAATAATGAACTCAAAAAATCAACGCGAAATAGGTTATAGGTTGGCAATAGATTGAATGACGTTGAGAATTCAACCTTAACACCCTGTAACTCACACTAAATTTTTTGCTCATCATTTATGGACATCCTGTATAATAAAATATATAATGTTAAAAGATTCATGTTCTCGGAAACATTTCCGGTAGTAATTTAAGTACTAGGGAGATTACTAGTGAAAATCGTACTCGATGCTTTTTAAAACTTGAAACAAGAAAACAAGCGATAGGATAAAGCGTCATCGGTCACGTTCCTTTCATTATACTCAAAACAAATAATATGTCAGTGTCAATTATCTGCCCTCGAGATGGCGCCCATGATGTTTGATTAATGGCAACATCGTTACCGTACAATTTCGCGCAGAATAATCCCGAACATAATACACGATACATATGAAACATAATGACGGCAATACGGATTCCCTAGGGCGTCTTAGAGTGAAATCCAGCCACTTGTAACTTGATTCGGGATTGATTGGATGTTTTGATATCTCTGTAGACGCCAAGGCTGTAGGGAGAATTTATAGTTTTTCCAGTAACGTAGCCAGCTTCTGGAAACGAAGAGACTACACTGGAGGCGATATACGGCAACTACCACAGACATTTACCTTTAGATACGTACAGCTTATCTGCGCAAACAACGTTTTATTGGTGAAAAAATACGTCCGAGAGCACGACTCGCCGGTCAGTTGCCTTCCCTCTGAGCAGCACCGGGCATGCGCACAAACCTCGTGTTATCGTTCCGTCCTTCTTAAGCGACATGCTCAAAATACACTTTTCTCTATACTTATAATAAACAAAAGAAAAAATGTAAATACCTAGGTAGTTTATATTACTCCACGGGTAGTCAGAAAAACGATGTTTTTTCCCTTACCTATTGATAAAATAAGTAAACCAAAGAAGCTTAGAAGCCAGTTCAATGTATAAAATTTGTTTTTATTAAAGTCCGATCCTGCGACATTCCATGACCAAGTGATTTCTGGTCGATTTTCATTACTCGCGGCTTAAAAAATGAAAAATTTTAGGTAATTTGGGCCTTATTTGAACAGCTGATTAATGATCGGTGTGGGATCATTAATACGCGTCGCGTTTAAATCAGTTCTATTATTTCTTCGGACGGAGATTTCAAGGGACTTTAAAGTGCGATGGGGACCTTCTGTAATCTGGAATACGGTAAACGGTAAAAGATACAGCTAATGTTAAATCGGGACACAGTTGCACAACTTGGACTTTATGTCTTTTTTATACAGGATGATGGCCAAGATACCAAGCCGTGTAAAATGAGCTGATTTTAAAATTAATGTTTGGAAAATACGAAGCAATGAAAATTGAATTTTATTAGGGTATTGGTTACGGCTTTATGTTAGGTACTTATGGTACAAATTACAGCGCAGTGCCGTTCGTGTCAATTAAAAAAAAATCAAAAATCTTTATATTGCAAATTATATTGACTGAAAACGTTTTACTTTTATTTGGATTTACGTTGCTATAGTCAACCAATTGCCCTTATCAATTTATCAAGATTATAAATTTGTTGGCAGTTCTTGACAAGGCCTTTTGTTTAGTTTCTTTTTTTAAATGATTGCCATTATCCGATTCATATCTCCAGAAGAATGTGCCTATGCAAGAGGACTGTTTGAGCAGGGCAAGGCCGACCAAGGAAAACAACTGCTAATCAGGATCGGTTTTTAACAATGCAATGTGTTCAGGAACGATTTACAACAAGTACCTAGCTACAAGCACGGTTGTCAAACGTTCACAATGTTCGACTATGTAAGCGAACAATACTTAATCGCTTAAAAGAGGTCCAACTGAAACCGTACGAAGCAACGATAGGACCAAAGCTGGAACCGCACCACCGACGTGAACGATTGCTGTTTGCTCAAGAGCATTTGCCATGGGGTGAAGATGAATGGATGGGCTAATGTTTTATTTGGTGACGAATCCCGAATTCGTTGAAATTTTACTTAATTAATATTGGATCAAAAAGAATAAATATTAATGCTCGAAACATTTTATTCAACAAAAATATAGTTTAATATAATTAATTTAATTTAATATTAATTAACTAAACGAAAGCTTCCTAATATTTTCTTTTTGTACATCTGTTTACTAACTTACGAAAAATGAGAAACGTCGGTTTTGGCAAAACTGATGTAATTAGATAAACTTTGCATCAAACATTACATACTGATCAATAACAATTTCAGTTTTTAAAGCAAAATAAATAATTGGAAACAAAAATTTTACATAAAATTGCATTAAGATTACAAATGAAGTAAAGGCAAATGGTTTTACATCGATGTATAAAAGTTAATCTACGAGGGTTGATCAAAATTTTCAAGAATCTGGCAAAAATTAAAAATTCTATTAGACTGTCAAAATTTCGTCCAGAGGCTGAAAATGCCTAAATAAACAACTTTCTTGAATAAAGTTTTTCGATATTTTGATAAATAAGGGCATTTTTGAACCTATTTTATTAAAAATGTCAAATTTGACAGGTAACGCAAGTCGTGCAGCTGCTTCAGTATACGTCATTTTTGGTTTTTAGGTAAGCAAAAACTAACTGCTTTTTCAATTTTTACCTATACCTAATAGTAAAAAAAAATCCCATTTGATGCGAACTTTCTTGCGGACACTGTACATTACGAAAATTCTTCAGGAGCATGTTGTGCCTTTTGCTCCCTTTATTGGAGAAAACATCATTTTTATGCAAGATAACGCACGTTAACATACGGCGAGAACAGTAACGGAATATCTATAGCAGAAACGGGAATTACCGTAATGAATTGGAAAGCTCGAAGCCCAGATCTTAACCCTATAGAGCAGCAATACTCTAAGTGTGTTCCGCGGAACCCTAGGGTTCCGCGATACCTCTGTAGGGGTTCCTCAAGAATTTAGAAAAAAAATCAAAACACCTCTCTCTGGTCGAACGTTTTGACTCCGCGGCCGCGCGTAGGTATATTTATTTATTTATTTGTATTTGTATAAACATGTGTTACAACAGCTGATACAATATCTCATAAGTTTGGTATCAACATGTATACTTGTATACTTGTGAGCGCGCAGTCCCTTTGATAAAAGCCGCCTCTGAATTGTTTACAACGCAATTTTTATATTTCTCTTTTTATTTTTGCTTTTTGTTTATCAAAGGCGCCGACTCGAGTATTTTCGAGAATATTCGAGATCGAGTCTAGGACTAAGTATAAAAGCGGCGATCGCGCGTCGCGCCTCGTCAGTCAGTTGACGATTAGCGTTCGGAGCGATAAGTTCCTACCTACCTACTTCCAAGCTCGCTAGCGAGAAACTAGTGTTCATTGTTCTACTGACTGCTGTATTCTGTTGTCTCAGTTTTATACATTTCTTCATTGTACTAAACTTAGTCTCTTATACACAGTAACGATTGTGCATTATTTAGACCCCACCACACTGACGTGTAACATTATAAATAAAGAAGAATGGAACGTTGGCTTAAAGGTGTTAAACGTGTTGCAACAACATCTAATGACGCTGAATGTTCAAAAGCAGTACGCGCGGAGAATATAGCAATCACCGATCCAGACGATGATGCCACGACGTCAAGCTCGACGGTTTCAAAGACGAAAAAAAGGAAGTATGATGAATCATATATCAGTTTCGGATTTGTTGATTCCAACGGCTCACCTCTCTGCATGCTATGTAGTAAACTGCTTCCTAATAGTTCCATGGCACCTGCCAAATTGCGCCGACATTTACAAACTGTACACACCGAGTCTAAAGACAAGAATAAAGAATTTTTTGTTCGTAAAAAAGATCAGTTATTGGAAAGTCAAAAAAATATGATGCATGTAACAAAAACTATCAACGAAAAGGCCACGGAGGCATCATATTTAGTTAGCTATCGCATTGCACAAGCAGGTGAAGCGCACACTATCGCTGAGAATTTAATAAAGCCATGTGTATTAGACATAACAAAATGTATGCTCGATGAAAAATCTGCAAAGCATCTTTCTACTGTGCCGCTATCAAACGATACTGTTTCACGGCGAATCCATGATCTGGCAAGCTACGTCAAACGAGAACTAGTTACACGTCTACAAAAAACACGATTCGCCTTGTAAATGGACGAGTCAACTGATGTCGCTGGTTTGGCTATCTTGCTGGTTATCGTGAGATATCCATATGAAAGTTCTTTTGAAGAAGACATGCTTATGTGTTCACCGCTGCTCACAAACACTACCGGGGAAGAAATTTTTAATAAAATAAATATATTTTTTGAAGAAAATAATCTCAGTTGGAACAATTGCATTGACATTTGTACAGATGGGGCCAAGGCGATGACAGGTAAAACAGCAGGAGCAGTGTCACGAATAAAAAATAAAGCGTCTAATTGTAGTTCCAGCCATTGTATTCTGCATAGACAAGCACTTGCGATGAAGCAAATGCCGTCAAATCTAAAATTAGTTGTGGATGAAGCGGTAAAAATAATTAATTTTATCAAATCACGACCACTACAATCCCGATTGTTCTCATTATTGTGTGAAGATTATGGCAGCAAACATAAAACACTGCTGCTCCATACAGAAGTGCGATGGCTGTCTCGGGGTAAAAATTTAACAAGGCTATTTGAACTTAGAGCCGAGTTACAAATGTTTCTTTCAGCAGATACTTCTTTTAATTTGAAGGACCGTTTGTATGATAAAACTTGGTTGTTCCGATTGTCTTTTATGGCGGATATCTTTCAAAAACTGAACGAATTGAATTTATCATTGCAAGGTAAACAGACAACAGTGTTTCAGGCCTATAACAAAATAACTGCCTTCAAAAGAAAATTAGATTTTTGGATTATTTGCGTTGGTAAGAAAGAAATAGAAGGCTTTACGTCACTCAGTGAGTTTGTTAGCGATAACGACTCAGAAATGTTTCAAGATGATGTGTTTGAAGAATTGGTCCAATATCTCAGTTCGATGCGCGCATCTTTTAAAAAGTATTTTCCCGAAGAACAGAATACAAAAATGAAACTGAATTCATGGATTCGTAATCCTTTCTTACCCAACTTGGAAAAGCCCGAAAGTATGTCAAACGAGATATATGAATCTCTTTTAGAAATGTCATCAGACACAAGTATGGAGTCACTGTTCAAAACGACGCCTCTCAACGATTTTTGGTGCAGAATCCGTGATGAATATCCAATGCTTGGCAAAATGGCTCTGAATATTCTTCTCCCGTTCCCAACAACATATTTGTGCAAAACAGGATTCTCAACCTATGCAGCCACGAAAACAAAATATCGCAATAGACTGGACGCCGAACCTGATATGAGACTTCAACTGTCTTCTATCAAACCTGATATCAACCAATTGATGAAAAATAAAAACAGTTTCATACCTCCCATTAGTTAGATTTTTTCTTTTTTAATATCTTCTATTGTACTTGCCATGTGGTAAAGTAAGTAATAATTAGTAACTGTTACATTGTACTTTTATTATGCTTATTAATAAAGAATACACTTTTAAAAACTATTGTTTTATTGTAGGGTTCCATCAAGTATTTTGCTTCCCAAAAGGGTTCCGTCACCAAAAAAGTTTGAGAACCGCTGCTATAGAACATTTGTGGGATCGAACGGGTAGAGAGGTTCGTGCAGAAGCTAACCCACCAGAAACTTTGGCTCAGCTGAGATTGACGCTACAAAGAATATGGGAAAATATGGATCAGGTTTTTATAAGAAATCTGAATCTGATCTCAGTAGTCAAGCTGTCATTAACGCCCGTGGAGGAAATACGCGTTATTAATTTTTATTCTTATAATTAAACTGTTTCTTAAAATTGTTATTACTATTATTGTTGAGTTGGTGTTACAGTGACCGGCAAAGAGTTCACAACATATGGGAAAAAATGTTATTAGCGGAATATTGAGAAACCTTTTTTGGGGGATTGGATGTGCATGTCCCATAACCTTAAAATCGATTTTGACATACGTCACGTGACCAATGGTATGGCGGGAAAGTTGAAGAAACCAATATGAAATCATCATAAATCAGATAAGTTGATGAGATATCGAAAAAATTCCAAGAATAAAAAGTGTTTAGAATTCATTTAGAACCTTAAATACAATGTTTGGGATATCTACTTCAAAAAACATAAAATCGAATATTTTTGTAAATATTTTTTTACCGAATTAAAAATTTCCATATTTTTCCTTTCTTAAAGCTTCATTAAAGTAAAACTGACATCTGGTGACCACAACTAGAAATATTCTTTTGTTTTTCTGACAATTTGGAGCAATAATTCAAAAAATTCGTTTACACTTGCATACCAGCTGTTGCAATAGTCTATTTCTAATAACCTTATCGATATTTTTTATATCGAAATATTCTATTATGTTAAGAAATCCTTAAATTCATTACTCCAAAGCAAATTTTATTTATAACCGTAAAAAATAATTTTGAATTTCGCAGAAACCTTTAAAAAAATCTAAAAATTAAAAAATTAATACTTTTAATACTCGGTTAAATTTTTTAATTTAGGTTAATTTTGGTGTTATCAGTATTAATAAAATTATTTAATGCTTATTACTAATATAGTTTTTTGACTCAAATTGTTGTTTATTTGGCTCAATAAAATAATTTAAATTTTTATTAATTTTTAGATTTTTTTAAAGATTTCTGTGAAATTCAAAATTATTTTTTACGGTTATAAATAAAATTTACTTTGGAGTAATGAATTTAAGGATTTCTTAACATAATAAAATATTTCGATATAAAAAATATCGATAAGGTTATTAGAAATAGACTATTGCAACAGCTGGTATGCAAGTGTAAACGAATTTTTTGAATTATTGCTCCAAATTGTCAGAAAAACAAAAGAATATTTCTAGTTGTGGTCACCAAATGTCAGTTTTACTTTAATGAAGCTTTAAGAAAGGAAAAATATGGAAATTTTTAATTCGGTAAAAAAATATTTACAAAAATATTCGATTTTATGTTTTTTTAAGTAGATATCCCAAACATTGTATTTAAGGTTCTAATGGAATTCTAAACACGTTTTATTCTTGGAATTTTTTCGATATCTCATCAACTTATCTGATTTATGATGATTTCATATTGGTTTCTTCAACTTTCCCGCCATACCATTGGTCACGTGACGTATGTCAAAATCGATTTTAAGGTTATGGGACATGCACATCCAATCCCCCAAAAAAGATTTTTCAATATTCCGCTAATAAAATTTTTTTCCATATGTTGCGAACTCTTTGCCAGTCACTGTATATCACGATTTTTTAAACTTTTTTTTAATTGACACGAACGGCACTGCGCTGTAATCTGTAATATGTACAGTAAGTACCTAACATAAAACTGTAACCAGTACACTAATAAAATTCGATTTTCAAAGCTTCGTATTTTCCAAACAATAATTTTAAAATCAGCACATTTTACACGGCTTGGTATCTTAGCCATCATCCTGTACAAAAAAGACATAAAGTAAGGTCAAACCATTGTGCTAAGTAGTCCAAGGGACGGCCTACCTAATAAACCAAAAATTGAGTGGATTGATATAATTTTGATGGAGATATGGATATTTAAAATTTGAGTACCTACTTTTTTACCTATTCCATAATTAATGGACGCAGAGTGTATTTCGACGGCTTGTTCAATAGATCTTTTACCGTTTACGAGACCGTCGAATTTGTAACACCCCGTATTGACGCATAACTATAAAAACAAGTTTACAAGATTTTTGATAAAAACTAGTGACCGACCGAAGGTTCGGTTTCGGCCAAAAACCGGCCGAACCTTCGGCCATGCCGAAACTTTTTTATTAATAGCTTTATTCGAAATTTGACTTTGGCATTAAGTTCTGCTTCGATCGAGATAAAAATTAAGCAAAAAAATAGTAGTCACGTGATTCGCATTATCTGTCAAATTTTAATTTTTTCCAAAAAATAATTCAAAAGTGGTGTTATTTCTGAAAATATCAAAAAAAGGTATAAGAAAGTTTTTTAAGTGCAGTTTCTAGCCCACATGCAAAATTACAGCTGCATAAGATAATTTTGATTTTTTACCCACCACTAAACTTTATTTTCCACTTAATGAACACTTTACTGAAGAAACTGTGTTCTTTTTGTCCTAATATTAAGGTGTATTACTTTCAACCACAAACAAAGTACATTTTCAAAAATACTTATTTTATCAAGTTCCTACCTTATACAAATAAACTTTGCGTCACATGCGACCAAATTTTAATAGCCCAATTTGGATTTTGTAGAAAAACACACATTTAATATGGCGCTACTTTAAAGAAAATGTATCTGAAATAAAGCATTGTCAAAACTAAGAAGTTTTATGTAGGTTGCGTTGAGTCTTATTTTGCAAAAGTGATGCAATTTACAAAATATGGGTAAAAAATCAAAATTATCTTTTGCAGCTAAAATTTTGCGTGTGGGCTAGAAACTGCATTTATAAACACTTTTTCTTATAACTTTTTTCGATACTTTCAGAAATAACCCCACTTTTGAATTACTTTTTGAAAATAATTAAAATTTGACAAATAATGCGAATCACGTGACTACTATTTTTTTGCTTAATTTTCGTCTCGATCCAAGCAGAACTTGATGCCAAAGTCAAATTTCGAATAAAGCTATTAATAAAAAAACATCCCATATGATGCGGACATTACTGGCCACACTGTATATAAATAGATTTTTTTCTGTCAACTTTTTTTTTTTTTTGGGGGAAGAGGTCAATCCGTTCCCAAGATCGATTTCGTCCTTTAAAAAATAAATTAAATTGCAGCATGCAATAAAATTTTTAACACGTTTAAATAATTTTCGGTTTCGGCCGAAACTGAGACCAAGGCCGAAGATTCGGTTTCGGTTGAAAATCTTGTTTCGGTCGGACACTAATAAAAACCAAATTTTCGGGAAGCTCTGACAAAATTACAGAAAACACAAATCCTATTCGGCTTTCGGAAACTCTATTTCATCTTAATCTTTTAATGGATTCCCGCTAAATCAGCTTCGCAAAATAACACGGATCCCAAGTTGCCTTCGCTTGTTCCCAATCTCGTTTAATATTTTAGATTCGTTCTATCCCCGAGCGATCTCCCGAGTCCCGACATGGCCGTTTTTAAGCGTGGCAAAGTGACATTTTGACCGACAGAGAATAAACGGGGGGCGGAAGGGTAAAAGGGGTCGCTGATGCCGTGGCCCGGCTATAATCATTTGCAGACTCCGGGGAGTCCAAAGGAGAGAGCTACGAAATCGACAAGATATTTGCTTAGTTAATGAAAGTTCTATTAAGTAAATTATGTTTAATGGAAGGATTTATAATTTAGACGGTCCCTTCTTATGTCGGTTTTAAATTCGTTAATTATTTTGAAAATCTAAAGAAGGTTTTTGTTAAATTGAAACGTTCGAAAATATTTCTGTACCTCAGAAGCAAACTATGTTAAATCACACATTTGCGATTTTTACTTTTTAATGTAAGTCAATCAGTGGCACGGCACGTCCTCTTTCTATTGATATTTTTATTTTTTCATTATCTCAACTCGTTTAAAAGTTAACACTTCTAAAACAAAAAGACTAACTAGGTTAAGTCATGTTAATATAGTCTGGCTTTGCAAGTTGGCAACGATGCGTTATGTTAAGTCACGGAACGGATTGTTTTCATTGGTTCAAATTGACTTGACATTTTTTGGGCTATGCTATGAATTAAGACAAGAACAAAGTGACTTGATATACTAACTCTCATTGGAACAAAAACAAAAAAAACTTTAACAAGCTCTCCTAAAAAATCAAAATTTTTGACTTAACATACTTTGCTTCTGAGGTACAGATTTATAATTCCGTTTTGCCGCCGGCCCTGTCAATCGAAGTCAAAGTTCGCCATTTGTCAAGAAATACGTCAACGACAAGAGAGCAAGATAGAAATCTCATCATCCTTACCATATACAGAACAAGCGGACACGACGTCAGGTGCCTCGCGAGTTCCACAATGAAAGCACGTGAAAATATACACCAATTTTTACTTCCGCTGTTGCCGAGGAATCCCATGGCTCTCTCCTCTTTTGGGTTTTATTTACGTTTAAATCGACTTAATTTGTAACTATTGCGAAGTTATCAGCGCTATGGCGGGGCACGGTACCGGTGTGGCAGGTATATTATTTCGAATATTTCACACTGGTGTAGAATCCTGAAGACGTGGCAACGTCTGGCCTCCTAGCGGTAAGACGATAAAATGCAACAATTTTTGAATTTTGACATAAAAAAATGTTAGGTTATTGTGAAAATAGTAATGAAATATAAACGTTTTCGGGTGTTGTGTAACAGGAAACATAATGTAGGAGTAACTAAACTTTTTTTAAAATGTCTGATAAATTAAAGATTCATTCAAAATAAACGGGAGTTTTATAGCCTTTGTAATGTAGCCGTTCATTGAGAATCCTTGCATTTTTGGCATAGTTCCAAGAAGGTTGGGAATGAAAATCACTCCGAGAATTTTAAAAACTTTCTGAGATTCCTGTTTATTTAAATGCAATGCTAAATGAGTACCTATAATGATCAGCATGAAGGTAGGTATTCTTAACATATGAATGAACTAGAATCTAAGAAATTTTACAAAAACTTAATCAAGGCTATGTTTAAAATATAGGAAGGTACTGAACCTTGCAGTAATTTCTTACAGCATAAGACCCTAATACACCTTTACCATTGATTATAAAAGGCTTGACAGTACTTTTTCTATAAATTATGGCAAAGAGAGAACAGATATTTCACTATGTACAAAATAATAGCAATAAATAGGTGCCACTAGCCCCTACCAACATAGATAGGTAATACTCAAAACTAACCTAACAGCAGAATATTACTTTTACACCTACTTCATACTTATAGGTACTCAATTTATATATCAATTTACTTGCATTTTTCTCAAAAATGTTCCTAGGTTGTTACCTATGTAGGTACCTACACAATATAATTTTTACAAACTACCTATTGAAAGAAAGTATTTTATAAAGAAAATTGCGTATCGTTGCTTGAAACCCAAATAAAATATAAAATAAATGTAATTTACCAATATTTTTCTTTAATACATTTTCAAACCACTACACACACCTTACACAGACAGTAACCTAACCTAAAATCAGCAATGACTGACAGGCGATTGTCAATTTTTTGGATTCCTTGTACCTTTTGTAAACTTTTCTAGGAGTTTCCTCCATTTTTAAGGCTAAATAGGAAATTTTTCTACAAATGTAAATTATGCTCATGAAAATGCCGCATAAGTGGTCGCAAACCACATTCGGCAAAAATGTCAGAATATAATCGATTTCATCCGAGACGGCAGTGTTTGTGAGATATTACAAAAATATGGTATGACAAGAATCACTTACAGGTTATATGCTGGAAAATAGCATAGAAGGGTTCACTCCAAGCTTTTGCACATAAAAACAACTCAGTTTTTAACACAAAACATGAAATAAACTCAAATTTTTATAGGCACCACATAACACCCAGAAAGCCAAAGACCGACTTCGGCAAATCCCGAAATGACGATCTAATCTGCGCCTCAATGGCATGCGCCCAAATAAAGCTTTCCAATTCTTCCATAAGAGGTCGCCTCATCAACATCATGATTTCTGGTGTGGGGCGCCCTATGCCTACTTTGTGTTTTGATCCTCCTGTGACCTGTGACATCTGTCAAACAAATCGTGTCCCTTTTAAAAAAGTTTCCCATTTCCAATATTTTTTTTTTGTAGAGATAAATTTGCAAGCAAAACTGACGACGCCCTTTATTGGTGTTCTGTGCAGACTCATTTATTTTCGAAATCATGAGCGATCCAGCGTTTTCAAGAACGGAAATCGTGAGTTTAGTTGTTAGGTTAACATTAGTGTCTGCTGTAACTTTTTGGAGTATAAAATGGATTATGAATCAGGTGGACCCTACAAATAAGAGTAAAAAAAATGCCCGAAAAGCTGCCGAGGAACAGTTAAAAAGGTATGTGAACCTATTTTTTAAAACCCCATTAAGATTAGAGGTCTTTGTCTGATGTGGTTTTCCGAGCACAGGCAAGCCAACAATTTTTTCTGCTACTCGATGCAGGCAATCTGAGACACACAGAAAATCTGTTGAAAGTATAATAAAATATGTTTAGATGTTTCTATTTCAACAGATTTACAAGTACCAGAAAATCCTTTTTTTTTAAGACTAGCTACAACTACAAATCAACACCAAGTAAAAGTAGACAAGTTTAATGATTATGAAATGATGATTGCTGCCCATCTAGTCAATCCACAAGAAATTAAGATAACATGGAATGACATTGCGGGCCTAGAAGGACTTATTCAAGAACTTAGAGAAACTGTTATTTTACCGATTCAACGAAAAGAGTTATTTGCTGATTCTCTGTTAACCACTGCTCCCAAAGGTAGGATAACAGTAGGCAACTGATGGCACTTACGCATATGCGTTTGGTGTATAGCAGAGTTTACAAAATACATATAGAGTCAGTGCCATCAGTTTTGGTCACAGACTAGGTACCTATATGATGAAACATTTATTTTTGTTATGCAATATTTAAACAGGAGTTTTACTGGGTACCTACCTATCAACTTAAATGCTAATGCACTCATTAACTTCCCTTATGTTTTTGTAATACCTAAATGGTGATAATTTTTTTTCAGGAGTTCTTCTTCATGGTCCCCCAGGCTGTGGCAAAACCCTTATCGCCAAAGCAACAGCTCGTGAAGCGGGCACCTATTTTATAAATTTAGATCTGTCCATTCTTACTGACAAATGGTATGGTGAAAGCCAGAAACTAGCTGCTGCAGTGTTTACATTGGCTGTAAAACTTCAACCTTGCATTATTTTTATTGATGAAATCGATTCATTTCTGAGAGCTAGGAATAGCTCTGATCATGAAGCTACTGCAATGATGAAGGCCCAGTTTATGTCCCTGTGGGACGGATTGATTACTGATGCTAGTTGCACAGTTATTATTATGGGAGCTACTAATAGACCACAGGTAGGCATTTCTTTTTAAAGTTGAAAGTTCATATTGGTCAAAATGAGAATTTTGTTAGTTCTAACCAATTTTAGTTCTTAAATTAATAATATGGGGTAGGGTAATCGGTAATAGAACTGTAGTCATAAACATTTTTTTATTCAGAAACCAATTGGCATATAACATTGTTAAAACAAACATAAAGAATATGTTCATAAGAAAAATAAAAATCATAGTAACAGCATTGAAATTACAGTACACATGATTTTAGAATAGGTATAACTCACAAAAATACATTTAAAAAAAATTATAAATTATTTTACATATTCTTAGATAAAAAAAAGTACAACAAAAGTTAAAGTTTATTGGTTTTCATTGTTAAAACTATGTAGTTTGACAAAAAATATGTATTTCGATTTTCACCATCATACTTATCATTTAGGACTTGGACAGAGCCATTTTGCGTCGAATGCCAGCTACTTTCCACGTTCCTATGCCCAACGTAGCTCAGAGACGTCAAATTTTAAGCCTAATTCTAGAGCACGAACCGACCTCTGAAGATTTAGATGTTGAGGTCATTGCAAAAGCAACTGACGGATTTTCAGGCTCTGATCTAAGGGAACTCTGTCGTAACGCTGCTGTTTACAGAGTTCGCGACTATGTCCGTCAAGAAATCAACAGTAACATGAACAGAAGACAAAGAAATAATTCTGAGGACGAGGTGTTCCATGATGCCTTACGTCCTATCACAATGGATGATTTAAAGTTTTCCCTCTCCAAGATGCGAGAAGGAAAAGTTCAGTGTGGTTCTATGAATATTCCATCGAGAATAGATCTCGATTAGCTACCATGGGTTTATGTTTTAGAACCGATTTTAAATGATCTTGAGCAGTATGAAAATAAATGCAATGAGTTCGCCGCGATTTTTGAAAAGTGTAGTAATTATTCTGTTTAGATTACTGTAAAATTGTAAGGCTGTGTTTAGTGTAAATAAAAAAAAAATGGTAGATCAATAATTTGGTGGTTTTTGACAACATAATTCAAATAAATTTTATCATATATTGGGAATTAAAAGTCACCGATTTTTGGTCGTCAGAATTTTGACAAAGGATTGATTTAGCTGGTTTCTAAATCTAGGACTTTTTTTTTATTGTGTTATATTTTATGAAGTGCTTATTCATGATCCTGCAGGAAGAATAAATTTATAGAGCTGTTTAATTTTAGAGTATGATCAGCTGTTAATGTGTAGTAAAGGCAATTTTCTGAAATAAAACCATGTATTTTTATTTGACAATAATGATAAGATAGAGAACTCATTTTAGCCTACAAATATTAGTCCTTATTTTAGTCACTTAAGAACAATGCCTTGAAGGTCCATGCTTTTGTATAGACTGGGAAGAAAAGCTTTCAAGTTGACTGCATAAGATACTATTTTTAGTAACTGCCGTGTTAAATAAGGACAAAGAACCTAATTTTTAGAACTGTATAAATACGTTTATATTACCTAAATAAGATCACATAATTTGGATGAAATATTTTACAGAAAACATTAAAAGGACGTTGTACCTACTACACATGTATAATTCTAAAACAGTGCTTATTTAATAAAAATAATTTATAGTTTGGTTAGAATATTGTGTATTTTTATTTACCTGTATTTATTATTTTCTATTTTAAAATGTATTTTTTAACTAGATACGAGTAATGTGTTGCCAGGCTGTCTCGAAAAACTATTAAGAAGATTAGTAAATTGTTTTTCTTATGACATAATTTCATTATCTGGGCAAATATTTACATGATACTATAAATAATTCTCTATCTCTATAGGCATTTAAATTTGAGGCTTCAAGATATTCACTTCCCAGGTTAAATAGATATACCTGTACTTACCTGTATATACAACATGAACTAAGTTGCAATAGCTCCATACAAAGTGTTACCAAAATATTTTCTCTTTGTTGCCAAAAGCAAAAGATTTTACATTTATATTTTTCAACCTGATGATGCTACATTAATAAAAATGAAACGTCGGCGTCGCCTTGTAATTTTAAAACAAATAGCTGCCATCTGGTAAGAAGGTGCACAATCAGGCTCAAATGAAATGTACATTTATCATATTTGGTCGTACCCATATAAATCCCCCAGAAACAACTAGTGGGCACCAATTATTTTTTCTATTCTCAATCTGTTATTCCCTAATAGACATGGCATCATTAGAAAATTTAACTTTCGTTTTGCGAAAACTTTCTAATATCCCAGAATTGCAGTCAAAATTCCCGGAATTTTATCCTTGTGACGTATACCGATAAAACAGATAGCGCGAACGTTACCGATATTAGCCATGAAGTTGAAGGTTGCCTAGCCTAGCAACGAGATTTGTCATAAAATGTGAAGTTCCCAGTTTCTTGTGCTAAAAAAGACAAAGACCGATTTGACAGAGTTGTTAATTTTGGCCAAAAAATAATGGTTATTTCTCTAAAAAACCCGGTAAAAATAACGTAGAAACTTGCACCCCCCGTTTCCAAATGGCTGAGAAGGGTTTGTAGCACGCGTGTTTGAAATGGAGAGCAAAAAATGTGATTGTGTTATCGCACACTAAAAAGGGATTTTTGTGATTTCTAGATGAAGTAGGTCTGACCCATCGTGTCCAGTTGACCCAGTGCCAACAGACGAGCTTTTTTATTTATTTTATAACCATTTCTCTCAATCTGTGATTACTTTTGATTTTTTCACCAGTGTGCAATTTTTTTCATGTTACCAACTTGGTTACATTTCCACTACTATCCCGCGAATTTTCAACAATATTGGGGCTTGCACTTATTTTTATGGGGCTCTGCGTGAGCTGCAGAAAATCCAAAGATAGATACAAAGGTAAGTTCCTGTTTCATTTTGATTCTAGTATGATTTGGCTGTTGCTGTTCGCACATGCACCATTCAGTCACGTTTACTGTAATATAAATATTTAAATTTTAACGTTTGAAATAGAATTTTTATGTCTGTTTTATTTTAAACTTTGGTAATAATCTGTTACAACAAACCAACTGGCTCTCAGACAAAATCTCCTATGGGTACATCAAGAAACCCATTCTTAACTTCACTGATTAAGGCACCAATCTATATACGTAGGTACTGCGTGTAAGTACATAACAGATAAAATTAAATTGCAGTGAAACATAAAATAATATGTTTTTTCCACATGGTATACAGAGTTGCTTTTTATAAAAATACTCCAATACCTACTTAAATATCCTTTTTGACTTTTGGATTAGTTCTCTGGTTAGTTCAACAGCACATTCAACTTTAAACAGTGTTTAAAATTCCTGGATGTAGATATAAAAAAAACCATCATCACTTATACATAATACCGAGCATAATACATTGGCAACGTGGGTACTTACGAACATAGATCTATTGTAAATGATGAGTGTAGGTATATTAGGTACCTCTGGTACTGACCTCTGGTACTGACCTCAAGTAATATTAATATGGGAGGACAGCTATGTCAATAATGTGGCACCAATTTTTAAGTAAATAGTTACCTACTTCCTACCTAAATTATGTATATGTAATATACCTATTTTGGAATAAGAGCAAACACTATCTCGCCATCAATATCTTGTTTATTATTTGTTTACTTCAAAAAGCGGTAGCACTTACCTACAGTTTTAAGTTTAATTGATAACATAATAAAGGCAAAAACCAAATTTTTTAATGTCAAACTGTAAATAATTGCTACCGAAAGAGGGGTATTTGGCTACTCTAGATAACATGAAAAAGTAAGGAGATATTGATCAAAAAACGAACTGGCGAATGCGTTTTGCTCATAAGCATCTTTTATTTATACTATTTAATAAATTACATAAGTACCTATTTAGTCTAAAAAAAAATGGTTACCTATTTCATTTAGTAGGTATTCATTTATTAGCATAGAAAAATGAAATAAAACCAAGAGAAACCATCCAATATAAACATTTTACCGTTCATAATTATTGTGTACGCAAATATCGTTCTTAAGGTTGAATTCTCAACGTCATTCAATCTATTGCCAACCTATAACCTATTTCGCGCTGATTTTTTAAGTTTATTATTTTAATAACTAACATTTAAAGAAAATCAATATCGTCGGTACATTATTTAGGTAGTATCTGATATATTACAAAAATATCAATTTATTTCATTGCTAATTTTGGGAGAATTGTATAGTGAAAGAACAATGAGTGACAATGACATAATAATGTTAAAAGAAATCTTATCCGATATTTTTCGCTATACAATTCTCCTAAAATAAGTTATGAAATTCCTTGATATTTATTAAATATGTCAATTATTACCTACAGAATATCAAGTCGATACTGATTTTCTTTAAATTTTGTATAAAAGCTAGAAAACATAAATAAATCTACTCAAAATAGGTTATAGGTTGGCAAGCATGTTGATACTCCCACCTTAAGCCACTTCGCTTCTTAGCATTTACATCGCGACCTTGTGCCTCACTTTCGTCCCGTTATAAAATTATGTTTTGAGGTGCCCCAAGAATTTGTAAAATAAAAAAAAAATTGATGATCAGGAAAAAAAAATATTAGTTTTTCAAAACGGAATAGCTGCAAAAACCTGCTTCGCTTCACTACTTAACTAAGTGCTTTGCGAAAGATAATTTTTCTAACATTATATTTCGATTTGCCCCAAAGGTCTTATATTTAAAAAAAAAACATGATTTTTATTTAAATTATATATATTTAATTATAATATTTAATATTCCTCAATTCCAAAAATAATCAAGTTAAAAAGAAACAAACTCTTTAACAAAAAAAAGTATACAAACTAAAACAGAGATGATAATTTAAAATAAGCATTAGTTGCATAAAAGAATTAGTGTTCAAATTTCGCGAAAATTTTCTAAATTAAAAAGGCTTGGGGCACCTCGAAATATAATGTTAGAAAAATTATCTTTCGTATAGCACTTAGTTTAGTAGTGAAGCAGGTTTTTGCAGCTATTACGTTTTGAACTAATATTTTTTTTTCATGATCATCGCCTTTTTATTTATTTTAAAAATGCTTGGGGCACCTCAAAACATAATTTTAGAGAAACCATCTTTCGCATAGCTCTTAGTTAAGTAGTGGAGCATGTTTTTGCAGCTATTCCGATTTGAAAAACGATTTTTTTTTTTTCGACACGTATAACTTCACTCCACCCTAACGTCTAGGTTTACGTTTATGTCATTACCATGACAAGCACACACCTTTTTAAAACTTTAGATCAACATGGGGTGACCTACACCTATTGCGATTTTCATCTGGTGATTATATGCAAATTTCTGATGCAATACTGGAATTATTATTATTCATCTTTGAATTAGTAGTAGTTAAGTTTTTATATAAATTCCTTAATTTTTTCTTTATATTTAACGTGTACCTAGGTGCTACACAATAATTGAATTTATTTGTGGTCGTGAATTTATACAATAAATTTTTTTTCTAAATTCCTATGCATTCCTATGCATTGTTAAGTTGTTCAATTTTAGTTGGCATTATTAATATACCATTTTTTTTCAAGAATCCTTTTCTATAGAGATTAAGTTAGTATGTAAGTACCTTCCTAATTCCTAAAAAATTTTTTGTTTAATAATAATTATTAGGTATAGTAGATGGACAACAATAACTGAAATATTTTTTACAACCTCCATTATCTTTCCAGATCATTGTGGCAATAATAAGGAATTCGTCGGTTTTCTTCCAGCCAAAACCACAAAGATATGTAACCAGATCCAATCGGTCGTGTCGAATCATGAAGCGAGCTGTTCCAATTGCCTGAACCGGCAATCGAGGGGCAGTCCGCGCGAGGAGGCGATGGCAGCCTCTTTTTCAAACATGAATCTGACGAATCCTATCAAGGGGCTTGTCAGCAAGAAACGGAACCGGTACAAGCAGGACGGGTTCAACTTAGATCTCACATGTATCCTTTTTTAGAGTAACCAATTTAATTTTTGTTGTTGTTTGTTGGAAGTATTTTTCTTAATTGAAAATCTTAGACATTACCCCTAGCATTATAGCGATGGGCTATCCTGCTTCCAATATAGAAAGTGTCTATCGAAACAACATAGACGATGTGGTCAAATTTTTGGATCAAAAACATCCTGACCACTATATGATTTATAATCTGTGCTCGGAAAGAAGTTATGACAAATCTAAATTTCACAATAGGGTAAAAGATTTCCCCTTTGACGATCACAATCCGCCTAGGATTGAGTCCGTCGAGCCTTTTTGCCAGGTAAGAATTTTGTTGTAAGATAGATTATTTGGTTTGTTGGAGGTATGTGGACGATCTTAAAGTTTTTGTTTTTTAAGTTGTGTAATGTGGTTTTGACTCCACCAAAAGGGTGTTTGGATAAAAGTCGTTGAAGGAGTAAACAACATTTTCGGTTTCATTAAAGTAAGGAAGTAGTTATCAGTATATAGGTATAAATAAGCTGTGAGCACATCCGTGGTTTTTGTGTTTATCTTTGTTTTGGTTCAGGTTTGCGGTTTTAAATTCATACGGATCGTTTAATTAAATAAATTTTTTTTTATTGTTCTAAATCTTTAGCAAATTAAATTTCCTGCATACATTTACAATATTATAATTTTATATTTTTTTTCTAATTTTAAAAAAAAATTTGCTCTTTCTAAGTAAATTGTATCAGTAGGGTATTCGCGGAAACGTTTATAAAATGGTTTAAAAAGTATTTAAGTAACACAAAAACAAAAATATCAAAAACATATTCAAATAAAAAAATAAATAATATAGGAGTTCCTCAAGGAAGTACACTAGGTCCAATATTATTTATTTTCTACATCAACGATATGCCTTTAGTTTTAAAAATGTGTAAGTTACAAATGTTTGCTGATGACACCTTAATTTACATTAATGTTTTAAATATTTTTGAAGGTCTAAATACTCTAAATTCTGAGATAAATATATCATTAAATTGGCTAAAAGTAAATAAATTAAAATTAAATATTTCAAAAACCAAATGTAGGTATGGTCACGGGTAATAATTTAAATTGTCAAAATATAAATGTTGTAATTGATGGTGATGGTGAAAATTGGAATTAGTAAACAGTCTTAAATATTTAGGGATAATCATTGATTCAAAATTAAAATTTTTAAATTATTTTGAAAGTATTATATCGAAGATTGCCAGAAAAGTAGGTTATTTTCAAAGAATCAGTTCTAATTTAAGTTTGTTTTCTAAAAAAACTGTATTTAATACTATTATATTACTTACCACATTTTCTTTATTGTTTTTCCATTTTATATTGTGCTAGTGAGGAAATATTGGATAAATTACAAATTTACAAAATAAGGCAATAATAAGGATTATTTTAAATTGTGACAAATATACAAAAATTAATTTTATGTTAAAAAATTTAGATTGGTTGAATGTCAGAAATTTAATTTTTTATTTAGTATGTATCTTTGATTTATACATAAAATTGAAAATAATTTATAGCCTGATTGTTTAAAAAAAATTGTTCTTTTAATTATGACCATCATAATTATAAAATAAGAACTAATCAAAATTTTTAAGTGGATAGAGTGTCTAAAATGTTAAAGAAAACATTTCTAAAAACTCTTTATTTTTTCTGTGGTGTAGGGTGGGTATAAAAATGTCATCCTTCATGTTTCAGTTTTTTGAGTGATAATAAAATAATTAAAAAGGCCGAGTGTTGTTCCGTTTTTCTAATCTAAAAACGCGTAAAAGTAAAAACAATCATCCTGAACAGGTTATGGGCCCAGGATATTCTGAGTAACAGTAAAATCCGTAATAAACAAGTAAAACCGTAATAAATAACCGTGTGTTGGTGTAAGCAAAACAAAAAACTAAAAAAAAAAAAAAAATGGCAGGAAGTATTAGCGTAGAAGAAACAGCCCAAATAGAAAAGTTGGAAAATGCAGAGTCCTTTCAAATGTGGAATTTTCAGATAACGATTTTATTTAAAGCTAGTGGATTACATGAAATAGTCAGTGGAGAACAAAAACTAGAAAGTTTAACTAAAGAGGATGAAAAACAGGCATGGAAAAGGAAAGATGCAAAGGCCCAGAAAGTAATAATAACAACAGTAGGTAGAAAAGTTCTTATGCATGTTATGAATTGTTCAACAGCCGCTGAGATGTACAGTAAATTATGTACAATTTACCGTAAGGATAATGAGCAGCAGAAATGTGCCTTACTGCAAGAGTTTTTCAATTTTAGTTATGAAAAAGGTAGCGATATTTCCCTGCACATAAGCAAACTGGAAAATTTAGCCTATCGACTAAAAGCTCTTAATCAGACAATAGATGATGAGATGTTAGTATCAAAAATTTTAAGCACTTTGCCTGAAAACTATAAAAACTTTCGAACAGCCTGGGAGTCTACACCAATGAAGGATCGGACTTTGACAAGTTTAACATCAAGACTGATAGTGGAAGAATATATGAACAAGGACAATGAAAGTGAAAAATCATTAGCGTTTAATGCTGTAACAAGAGTATGCTACAAGTGTAGAAAACCTGGACATATTGAACGATTTTGCAGAGTAAAAGGAATTGGAAAAATAAATCGTGAAGTAAAATGTTATGGTTGTGGTAAAACTGGACATTTGTTAATAAATTGTGGAAAAAATAATGGACAGAATAGGGAAAGAGAGACGTGCAAGATTTGTAAGAAAAATAATCACCAAGAAAAAGACTGTTTTTTCAGAAAAACTGAAGCCAGTGGCAGCAGATCAAGAGAAGAAAGTAAAAAAATTACTTTTCTAACCGAGGAATGTAAAAAAACCCAAAGAAAACTAGAAAGTGACATATTTATAGTGGACTCAGGTTCAACGTCCCATATGATTAATGACAAGACTTTATTTAGTAGCGTTGAAAATGTAGAGTCAGAGATTTGTGTAGCTAAAAAACATGCAATTATGAAAGCTGAGGCTAAAGGTGAAGTAGAGAATGATATTTGTATTTTAAAAAATGTTTTATATGTACCAGAACTCAGTAAGAATTTGTTGTCAGTGAGTCAAATAACCAAAAATGATGGTCAAGTTGTGTTTGAAGAAGACAAAGTATATATTATAAAGAATAACCAGAATGTTATGGAAGGTAAAAGGGGAGAAAATGGTCTGTACTCCATAAATTTTATAAAAAATGAAGAAAGCATGTTGTCTGTCAGCAAAGAAGAAGAAATAATGGACTGGCATAGAAAACTGGGGCATATGAATTTAAGAAGCATGCAGTGAGCAGAAAGTGAGATGGTTACAGGTTTTGACATAAAGAAAAAGGACTGTGACAGGTTAGAGGCTTTGTGTGAAATTTGTCTAAAAGCCAAACAAACTAGATTACCATTCGATAGTCAAAGAAGCAGAGCTAAAAGACCCTTAGAACTTATTCACACAGATATAGCAGGTCCTATCGATCCCTTAACATGGGACAATAAAAAGTATATTTTAACAGTGCTCGATGATTTCACTCACTATACTGTTGTTTATTTGTTAGAAAATAAAAATGACGCATTGGAATTTTTAAAAGAGTATACTGAAGAAATGGAAGCTTATACTAACCTAAAAGTGTCAAAAATTAGAAGTGATAATGGTGGAGAGTTCGTCAATGCAGAAACAAAAGCATGGTGTAAAAGAAAAGGAATAGTTATGGATGTAACAGTTCCGTATAGCCCACAACTGAATGGCAAGGCAGAGCGCCTTAACAGAACCTTGTTAGAAAAAGCTCGTTCACTAATTTTTGATTCTGAATCATCAAAAAAGTTTTGGGGTGAAGCTGTAAGAGTAGCAACATATATTTTAAACAGAAGCCCGACTGAAGCTGTAGAGAAAACACCTAGTGAGATATGGACAGGAAAAAAACCAAACTTGTCAAGAATGCAGTTGTTTGGAAGTGAAGCTTATGCAAAAGTACTTGGCTATTTAAAGAAGCTTGATGAGAGAAGTAAAAAGTATTTGTTTGTTGGTTATGCACCTAATGGATACAGATTATGGGATGAACAAAAACAAAAAATTGTAGTCTACAGAGATGTAATATTTAAAAAACCTGAAAGTCAGAAAATGAAAAATAAAGAACAGGAACCAATACAAATAAAATTAAATTTAGACGAAGGTCAAGAAGCTACAAGATATGAAGTGCAAGAAAACATAAATGAAATAGAGAACAGAGATAATGAGACAAATAGTGAATACGTTGGCAGTGAGAATAAGGAAGAAGAAAATGAAGTGTTAAACTTAGGAGAAGGCAGACAAGATAGAAGGGGAAGAAAGATACAGTTACCAACGAAATTTGACGATTATGTACTACTTACATATAATGAGGCAGTGACAGGACCAGAAAAAGATTTGTGGAAGGAAGCAATAGAAGATAAAAAAAAATCATTAGACAAAAATGAAACATGGGATTATGTAGATATAGAAGAAACAAAAGGGAAGAAAATACTGACAAGTAGATGGGTATTCAAAAAGAAAGACGATGGAAAACATAAAGCAAGGCTAGTTGTACGAGGGTGTCAGCAACAAAATGATTTTGATTATACAGAAATTTTTAGTCCTGTTGTAAATGTAAGCTCATTACGTTTACTCTTGGCTCTTTCTACACAGAACTATATTCTTAAAAAGTTTGATATAAAAACCGCATTTTTGTATGGTCTTTTACATGATGAAGTATACATGTCAATACTAGAAGGATATGATCGAAAAGAAAGCAAAGTATGTTTTTTAAAAAAGGCATTGTATGGTTTAAGACAAGCTCCACGAAGATGGAACGAACATTTTACAAATTTCTTAAAAGAACAGGAAATGAATCCTTTAAATATTGAAAGATGTATATTTAGAAACAAAGAAGGTACTATGTTTTTGGCAATTTACGTCGATGATGGTCTGATACTTGGGAAAAGTGAAACAGAAATTGACAATTTATTGAAGAACTTGGAAGAAAAGTTTGAAATGACAAAATTTGACAAGGTAGAATCATTCTTGGGTATTAATATTACACAAACATTAAACTGTGTAAAGCTTGATCAAAAAACTTATATTGAAGTCATGCTAGAAAAATATGGAATGAAAGATGCAAAACCAGCTGTGACTCCAATGGTGACATATAATACCGGAAGTGAAACCAAGACACATAGCAGTTATCCATATCGAGAAGCTATAGGAAGCCTACTGTATGTTTCCAATAAAACTAGACCCGATATAGCCTTTTCTGTAGGTTATGGCAGTAGAAATCTGGAGAATCCTACTGAAACTGATATTAGCAATGTAAAAAGAACAATGAGGTACCTATCATCAACAAAAGAAGATGGGTTAGTGTACAAGAAGTGTGCAAGCAACAGTGACTATCATCTAATTGGTTACACTGATGCAGATTTCGCTGGAGATATTTTTACTAGAAAAAGTACAACAGTGTTTGTTATTTACTTTTGTAACGGCCCTATAAGTTGGTGTTCAAGAAAGCAGCCTATTGTTGCTTTGTCAAGCACGGAAGCAGAATATATAGCAGCAGCAGATTGTGCCAAGGAACTTTTATTTTTAAAAGCGTTGTTAGAAGAACTGATTCAATGTGAAGTAAAGGTGAACTTGAAAATGGACAATCAGAGTGCTATGGCTTTAATAAGAAATGGACAGTTCAACCGAAGAAGCAAGCATATTGATGTAAGATTTCATTTTTTAAACGAAAAAATAAAAGAAGGACTAATAGACATTGATTATTTGTGTTCGGAAGAAATGATAGCAGACATTTTGACTAAACCATTAAATAATGTAAAATTTTTAAAACATAAAAATGTACTTGTAAATAGTTAGGTTAAGCTAGTTTTCTGTGATTCTGTGTATTGGTAGCATAGATTAACGTTTCTTTGTTTTAAAATGTTTAAATAATTATGTATCTTGTAAAATGGAAAATCATTTTTAAAGGGATTTTTTGAAATTATTGGAGAAGGTGTTAAAGAAAATAATTCTAAAAACTCTTTATTTTTTCTGTGGTGTAGGGTGGGTATAAAAATGTCATCCTTCATGTTTCAGTTTTTTGAGTGATAATAAAATAATTAAAAAGGCCGAGTGTTGTTCCGTTTTTCTAATCTAAAAACGCTAACAGTAAAAGTAAAAACAATCATCCTGAACATAAAACATTAGCTTATAAGTATATTTTTTATAAAGGTTCGATAGAATATAATAATTTGGAAAATTCTATTAAATCTCAAAAATCATTAAAACTGTTTAAAAAAACTTTAAAATAATTACATTTAATTAAAAAACAAAATGAAACGTAATATTTGATACAACTTACAAAATGTTTAACTTTTCTGTCTGTTTCTGTTAAAAGACGGTTGCGTTTTAAAATTTAAAATTAAATCTATAAAAAGGTGTTAAAAAAGTATTAAAAAAATAAAACATGTTACTACTATTACATTACTACTACTTCTTCTTTACTTAAAAAATCAGTTGAATTTATTTATCTGTAACTTTGTCAATAGCAATAGAAGATCTATTTAAGTTTGAGCTTTTGGGTAAGGAAAACCTTTTTTTATCGTACTTTTAAGAAACCTTTTTATATTACAGGATGTTAAAGATTGGTTAGAAAAGAATCCCCAAAATGTAGCCGTGGTACATTGCAAGGCTGGCAAGGGTAGAACGGGTACTATGATCTGCTGTTACCTACTTCACAGTCGGATATACACTACGGCCGATATGGCATTGAGTTATTATGGTAAGTATGACATTTGAGAATTTTCTAACGTGTTTTGTGTGATGTATTATTATTTTATCAATAGCGAGCGGAAAGTCCGATGAAGCTATTGTTTTAGTCACTTCGATTTGTTTTTTTTTCTTTAATTGTTCATCATGATTTAAAATGTCTAAAAGTCCGTTGGCTAGTTTAAATTACTTGTTAAATTCTAAAGGCGGCTACTCACTACGCGGGACTTGCCAAGTACTCGACTTGGAATATACTTGGCATGCACTTGTCCGGGTCCAAGTAAATTGTACACACTACGTGCCTACTTGAAAGTCTCAGTTTTATTTCGGGAAGTGCAAGTATAAAGACGAGTACTTGAAAATGGACGAGAATTCTGATTCAACATCTTTAGCTGCTTTTGTTATATTAAGTTTTGGTTATCTTTTACTCAGAAATAGAAGAAAGAAGCGCAAACCTAGAAGATGGTGGGTATCGGGTATCATCTCTACACAATGGTAGATATAGGAATTCGTTTCTAGGCATCGTATACATCATTTCTACTTTTATTCTGCTTATAATATGATGGGTCCCAAATGATAGGTTCCTTCTGATAAATATCAAGAAATTTCAATGTTACTCTATTTTTCCACGCCATTTCAAGATTAAGATACACAAATCGGCGGCTAACAAACACAGAAACTCGTAGCTACTCGTCAAGTAAAGCCGGCGTAGTGTAGCGCAGACAAAACAAACTCGGAAATAATCGACTCGCTGCCTTTGATTTGGACCCGTTTTCCGACAACCGATGGGAAGTGCAAGTTCTTGTCCAAGTCAGTGCGAGTCGCCGTACATACTACTCGCTACTTGCCAAGTACTTCGCAAGTACTTGTCAAGTCCCGCGTAGTGAGTAGCCGGCTTTACGCGAAAGTTATTTAAACATGGGTAGGTAAGTATTTTGGACGCACAAATATCATTAAATATTTAAAAACGAATATCATCAAGCACCGAAATGCACAAAGTATTTAGTTAACTGCTCGAAATTACGATCAACTTGGGTTTTAAAGGAGTTTACACTATTTGCGCAGACTGTACTTTCTTCAAGCGAGTTCCATATGTACAGGGTTATCCAACCAAGACTAGACAAGGCGATTTTTTGACTTTTCCTGTACTTTAATAAAAAAACTGAAATAGCCATCTTAACAATTGAACATCAAACAAAAGTACTAGGGGTCACTTTGATATTTTTTTAAATGGAACACCCTGTATATTTTTACATTTTTAAATTCCACATAAAATTATAATTATTTTTTATTAAATGCACTATTAGTCTATACTTCATAGTTTCCGAGATATTGACTCTCGAAAAGTGACATTTTTGAACTTTGACAGCTTATAACTTTCTAACAGTACGTCTTAGAGCAAAACGGTTTACATGTCCCTATCTTCAATTTTTATTATCTTCCCAAAAAAATCAACTTCCAGTTAAACCGGAACAACTATATTCCCTTCTTTCGAGTTACATCCGGTTTAACCGGAAGTTGATTTTTTGGGAAGATAATAAAAATTGAAGATAGGGATATGTAAGCCGTTTTGCTCTAAGGCGTACTGTTAGAAAGTTATAAGCTGTCAAAGTTCAAAAATGTCACTTTTCGAGAGTCAATATCTCGGAAACTATGGAGTATAGACTAATAGTGCATTTAATAAAAAATAATTATAATTTTATGTGGAATTTAAAAATGTAAAAATATACAGGGTGTTCCATTTAAAAAAATATCAAAGTGACCCCTAGTACTTTTGTTTGATGTTCAATTATTTTTTGCTGAAGATATTCGAAGAGAAGAAATCACTAGCCCCAGATCTGTTTGTTCCGTAACACTAATAAGTTGAAGATTATTTAGCAAATATGTTTCACAAGGGTTGTTTGAGCCAATATCCAATACTGTACCGGGTGTTCCACCTAAGGAGGTAATCGGCTATATCTCAGAAAGTAATAACACTAGGACTTTGGAAAAATATATATATCCACAAAAGCGGCCAAGAGAAATTGCTGGAAATTATTTGCAAGTTCGAAAAATAACCGCTAGGGGGCGTAAGAGAACTTTCAAAATAGAAATGCCGATTTTCTCTTGATTTTTCTTAATAAAAATATGTTGAAAATATAAGCATTGTATTCTTCATAAAATTATGCAACTTTATGTTAGGAATCGTTTTTTTCTATTTTAAATAATAAAGTGGTGGGAGAAGGTCAAACCTTTTTTCTTTTAAACGCTGATATCTCTGCTTTGGATAAACCGATTTTATTCAACTTGATATTGAAAAAAAGCCCTTCTTTTCCTCTACACGTAGATTTATTAACTATACCATATTGATTCTGATGGTGGTCACTAGATGGCGTTTTTCCGTAATTCCTCAATGAATAAGGATTTTCTCAAAAAAATCAAATGTTATGATATGACTTTTTCATCATATTTTATTTTAGGCTTATAAAGGCTATTAAATAGTAGAATAAAAAATCCAGGTCCGTATTTAAAATAAAAAAGTTGATGAAGGTCGCTCGAATCCGAAACGTCGGATTAAAAAACTAACCCCATCAGCTTATAGAGGAGGAGAAGCTACTATAAGGAACTGAAAACCGCAACGTGATATCTTTTGTTAAACTAGAGAAAACCAGTGATTTAATTGATTAATGAATGTTTTAAAAAATGGCCTATTTTTCCATATTAATTATTATCCCTAATTTATCCTAACATAACATAAAGTTGCATAATTTTATGAAGAATACAATGCTTATATTTTTAACATATTTTTATTAAGAAAAACCAAGAGAAAATCGGCATTTCTATTTTGAAAGTTCTCTTACGCCCCCTAGCGGTCATTTTTCGAACTTATGAATAATTTCCAGCAATTTCTCTTGGCCGCTTTTATGGATATATATTTTTTTCTCAAAGTCCTAGTGTTATTACTTTCTGAGATATAGCCGATTACCTCCTTAGGTGGAACACCCGGTACATTTTGATACATTAAGCTTCATGCACCACCGGCTTGTCCACGACTCAATACGCCTCAGATCTCTGTCTTAAGCATTGTGTAGGATGTAGGAACCCTAAAACCGACCCTTGTGGAACACCCCCCACCTTATGCTTTGTGTGGTTTTAAATTTCAAATGTGTAATGTCGTTTTACAGGTGAAAAACGAACACAGGACACCAAAGGCGTCACCATACCTAGTCAAGTCCGGTACGTGAGGTACTACGAACGGCTCGTGACCCATGGTTTCCGTTACACCCCCGTAACCTTATATATAAAGGAGTTCACGTTCGACCCGGTTCCTAATTTCCTGGGTGGCCCCGGCAACCTTTCCTTCACAGTATCGGAATCCTTTGCGGGTGATAAGTTATTGCAGAGGTGTAAAAGTGACGTTTATAAGATTCCGGTGGAACACAAGTCGTTTTCAATTAAATTGGACCGATGCTTTCGCTTGACGGGCGACGTCAAAATAGAGTTTTATAATAAGGTTATGATGAGGAAGGAGAAACTGTTTAGTTTTTGGTTTAACACGTTCTTTGTGGGAACGTCGGGTTCTGTTAATGTGAACGGTTACGGTAACCAGTACGGCGCGCTCGGGGACGATTGCTTCGAATTGGTGTTTAGTAAAAACGAGCTGGATAAGCTAAATAAAAAGGATAAACAGCACAAGATATTCAACGAAAAGTTTAAGGTAACCTATTTGAATTATCTTCTTTTTTTTTAACTCATTTTACGAGGATCTGCATGCGGTCATTTTTCTCATACATAATTTGACCTACCCAATAAGGAAAAACTGAAAATTTTTCGTTTTTCGTTATCTACGTCCTCAAATTAGCAAAAAAAACCATAATATCAAGAAAATCTGAGTAAAAGTAGGTACAGTTGTCATAAAAAAAGCGTACAAGAATTAGAATGAGAGGTAAGTTTTGTCATATTTGCGTAAAACCGGCTTGTCTAAATGATTGTTTATTGGAGGTTATGACACGTCATAGATTATCAAAAATGCAAAGCATTGGCGTCGGTGTAATTAATTTTGAAACTGTGCATGGTGGTAACGTTTGATAAACTTTGACAGAAGAACATAAAAATGCCTCGTCAGTTGTCTGAAGTTGAAAAGGTTCAAATTGTATCAAGAATCGAAGAAGGATGGTCAATCCGTGCTGTAGCGCAGTTGTATAATAGAAATAAAAAAACTATATTGAAAATTAAGCAACGCTGGGAACAAGAAGAATGCCTAAAGAGAAAAATTGGTTCAGGTCGTCCCAAACGTTCCAACCCTGAACAGGATGCTGCTTTTTTGGGATATTTAAGAAGTAATTCATTTGCAACTGCAAGGGATGCTGTTATTGATACAGCATTTCCTGCCTCCCAACCTACCGCCAGCAGGCGAGTCGAGGAATATGAACTAAAATGTCGTCCAGCTGCGAAAAAAATGTTTCTTACCGAAGAACAGCGACAATCAAGGATTATTTTTGTTTTAAATTATACAGTATGTCTCCGTAAGTTTGCACCATATTATTTATTTCATATTATTATTCATTTTACGAAAAAAAGTTATTCTTTATAAAAAGCTCTGCATGGTCTAAAACCTAAAATGCAACCATCAAATATCGAAATTTTCCAGTCATATACGAAGTTTTTCAAAAAATGTGAATTTTTCCCAAGAATGTGAATTTTTCCCAAGAGTAAAGTACCTTTATTTTTGACATTATCAAAAATTGTTATTAAAAAAAGTTGATCAGAACTAAAAACCACGTCTAAATATGCAATAACACGCATTAAATTAATTAAATAATTTTCAAAATAAATGCGTATAATTGCATATATAGACGTGTTCTGATCAACTTTTTTCAATAACAATTTTTGATAATGTCAAAAATAAAGGTACTTTACTCTTGGGAAAAATTCACATTTTTTGACAAACCTCGTAGATGACTGGAAAATTTCGATATTTGATGGTTGCATTTTAGGTTTTAGACCATGCAGAGCTTTTTATGAAGAATAACTTTTTTCGTAAAATGAATAATAAAAAAGTTTTCCATATGGTGCAAACTTACGGAGACATACTGTATATACCGCCATCCTCAATTTTGGAACAGGGCCATTTTTACTGATGAAAAGACGTTCCAGTGAACTTATAACGGACAAATTCGTGTGTACCTTCCAAACAATACCAGTGTTCATGGACCTGGTGTTTGCTGGCGAATATAGGGAAGATTTAATGCCGGAAATTACATTAACATATTAGAAAACATATTGTTACCATCTGCTGCTGCATTGTCCAGTCCACACTATCAATGCTGTAACCCACTGGTTTCAAACCCATAATGTGGAAGTGCTGCCTTGGGTCGCTTATAGTCCCGATATAGTGCTGGGAAGTTTGCCGAAGTCTGCCGAAGTTGCCGATTTCAATCTTTCGTTCTCGTTCAATAAAGTGAATAGTTCAAAAGACTAGTTCATTTAGTTCACTGATTTATTCTGGCATAGTGAAGTAAAAAAAATATTTTAAAATTTAAATTATATTATTAAATTAACAAAAAATACAGTAGACCCCGACAATATTTTTTATTCATTTCAATATCGAAATAGTCCGAAATCATCGCGGCATGCATCGGTCGGTCAGGTGACAAAACCTATAATCTCGGTCGTCTCGCTCTCGCTTGCATAGTTCAATCCGTTTAGACTTTAGTTCGCCTTGTTTCAATCTCTCAGTAATTACTGATTGAATCTTTTAGTTCAGTTGTCAGATTCGATCTTTTGAACTAGTTCGTTCGCGAACTACACAACTCTATCCCGATATCAATCCAATTGAAAATATTTTGGGTATATTCGTAAAAAAAATATATAATCGAAATTTTAGGCCACAAAATTTAAAAGATTTATGGAAAATAATACATACGTGCTGGGAAGAGCTTGATCTATATATTATTGTATCAAATATAATTCAGTCAATTGAAGTCAATTCCGAATGGACTGGCTCAAGTAATAGAATAACGGATATTGACCAAATATTGGATTTTATTTATTCTTGTTAAACGTTTTTTGTTTCTATTATAAAACTGTTAAGATATATTATAAAATAAAAAAAATAAATTTTTGTTATTCTATTGAACTAACGCCCAACGCCAATGCTTTGCATTTTTAATAACCTTTAACATGCGATAAGTCGGTTTTACTCAAATATGGTTAAGGTTTCCTCTCATTCGAATTCGTGTACGCTTTTTTTTATGAATACGACTATACCATTTGATCGAATCCACAATTTTAAATACCTTTTAGACAAAAAAATAATTTCTCAATTTGTTCCCAATGTTTATAGTTGACGATGGTAGTTCAGAAAATTTCCCGAGCCGACAATGCGAACGTACCGACCTATCCCCGGATTTTTCAGCCCATTCCGGACAACACGCCGAGCGAGAGCTCGGCCGAGTCGACGGACGAGTCCGAGGAGGACGAGTGGGATTCTGGTGAGCACAACCTCTTGTTAGATCCCAGTGATAACATTAATAATTGAGACCCGATGTCGGGTCTGTGTTATTCTTTCTGTATGAATTAACCGAAAAGTTTTAAATTTACCACGAAGGAAGTATGGCTAACGTTATTTAGGTGTGATGATACAAGCTGTTCTTATTCGGGTTATTTGCAGGGGTTCTAATTAATGACGATCAAGCAAATATAGACAACGCATCTCATTCATAATAGACCAGGGTCGATAATTTTTGAAACCAAAAAAATAATAGTAGGATGATACCCATTGGAAAAGGAAGAGAATATAACAAAAATGAAAGGAAAAATAATTTACGGTCGATCCGAGGTCGGCAAGTGGAAGGGGGTGAGTTTTTAAGGGTAGAAAACGATTTATCTCGACTTCCGGCAAAACTACAAGTCCTATGGAAAAACGTTAAATGGCAAAGTTGTAGGTAATAAAAAGATCTACAACTTTTGTATTTACACTTTTTTCACATAACCTCAAAATTTATGTGAAAAATTCAAATAACCAAGTTTTTGGTTTTTTATTTTTCTTTTACAAAAAAAAATTTTCACGAAATTTGGTGAAAACTTACCTTTTTATGTCCCAAACACACTGTAATTTTTTTGATTTAAAATATTTATTTTTTCACCTTATTTTGACTTAATATCGAAAAAGCACCCTAATTTTCAATCGAAAATTCTCACGTCAAAATATCTGCTTTTTTAAAAAAGTCGGTGGGCTTTTTGTTCATTGAAATCTCTACTTTCTGATGGTGTAAAAAATATACATTACTATGGTAAATGTTCTCAAAAAATGCAAAGAAACGAAAAAACTCTAATTAGAATTTTTTTTTTAATCATTATGTACAATTTTGAGCTATTTATTAAAATTTATACTTTAATTACTCGAAAAACGTAAGATTCCATGTTACATTGATAAACAAAAAAATTACAAATCCATAAAACATAAAGATCGCAAGAAATATGCGAAAATAGTTGTTCTAAATATAATTAAAGGTAGGATTTAAAGGGGATTTCATCACATTTATCATAGTAATGTATATTTTTCTACTACTGTATAAATAAATTAACTTTCGGGCCCTAGCAACACGAAAGAAAACGAAAGTAAATGTTACAGTTACCTGAATCTTATCCGTTGCTAGCTACGAAAGTAATACTTTCGGTGCCAGGACAAAAAAATCGAACTGACAGACTCTGACAGTACTCAAATAACTAGTTGTCAACAATACTCATATAACTAGTTGTCATGGATTATTTTATAGGTGAAAAAAAATTTATTTTATCATTTTAATTTGAATAAAATCAAAGTTTATTACTTAATAATATATTGATCAGAGAACAGTAGTAGAAAAAATTTAATACATTACACGATTCGAAAGCCTTTTTTGGTGGTCGGAGGTATTAAATCACCTCGGCTTTGCCTCGGCAATTCAAAAACCTCCTCACTCCAAAAAATTAACTTTCGCATCTAGTAATGTAAATAACTATTTTTTACACCATCAGAAAGTAGAGATTTCAACGAACAAAAAGCCCACCAACTTTTTTAAAAAAGCAGATATTTTGACGTGAGAATTTTCGATTGAAAATTAGGGTGCTTTTTCAATATTAAGTCAAAATAAGGTGAAAAAATAAATTTTTAAATCAAAAAAATTACAGTGTCTTTGGGACATAAAAAGGTAAGTTTTCACCAAATTTCGTGAAAAAAAAAATTTTTCTTGTAAAAGATAAAAATAAAAAACCAAAAACTTGGTTATTTGAATTTTTCACATAAATTCTGAGGTTATGTAACAAAAGTGCAAATACAAAAGTTGTAGATATTTTTATTACCTACAACTTTGCTATTTAACGTTTTTCCATAGGACTTGTAGTTTTGCCGAAAATCGAGATAAATCGTTTTCTAACCTTAAAAACTCACAGCCCCCCACTTCCCGACCTCAGATCGCCCGTAATTTATTTTTCCTTTTATTTTTGTAATATTCTCTTCCTTTTCCAATGGGTTTTATTCTACTATTATTTTTTTCACTTTTTACCATTTGCAAAAGCTTCAACCCTGGTCTATGTCTACACCCCATTTTAAAAATTAGTTTCTTACATTCTCGTTATATTACGTCTGTTTGTGTCATCACACGATTTTCTTCTTTAAAAGAAGAATGTACTTTACAAATATTAGTAAGCAACTTACTAAAAAAATACATTTATTTTTTTAATTGATCTTGTACTTTTTTTTTTAATAAACTCTGTTTACGTTTTTTCTATAATTTGTAATTAATTAACATTTTGTTTCTACTTTGAACAAAACCGATTGAAAAAGTGCTTTGTTGCCAACTTCATAGTTTCCATTTCACAAACATATTCATCAAAATTGACGTACTTATTAGATTTTTATTTTTTTGTTGTTGTAAATCTTTAGCAAATTAGATTTCCCGCATGCCTCCCATCTTTAAAACTTACAAAATTATAATTTTAGTATTATTAGAATTTCCCAATAAGAGTAGTACAAATGAGTAGTTCGCCAGCAAAACGCTAGCGAACTGCTCAAATAGCTTTTGATGTGGAAAGCCTAGATGTCGCTGGCGAGTGTGCATAAATGAGGTTTTCCTGCTTGCTTATCGTTGGAAAAATGAATTTTTGACATGGACAAAGAAAATTTAGAAAAACTGGTGACGCAAAAAGTGCATCAACCTCTTTATTACCGATTTCTCAGAAAATTTTATTCGTGGTAAAAGTGGGCGCATTAAAAAAATAGTACTTTTCATGTTGGAAATTTTTACTTCAGATATACAGGTAGCGCAATAAATTCAATTTAGCAAAAAAAAAATAAAATTAATTTTTTGAGCAATCATACTGTTACTGTACATAAAGTTGAAACAACTGTTTTCACTTGAATTTTTAAGCTCTTCAAGTTTCCAATTTTAGATCCAAATAGTTGTAAAGTTTATTTTTGCTCCTCTTTTACAAGCTCCCATAAAAGAAAAAGCTGCCCTGTTTGATATTTCGCAAGTTTGTTCTGCGCAAAAGCCTAAAAGCCAGCTGACGCGCAGCTAAATCAGCTAAATATTTGTGTAGTGTAGTTTCACTACGCTTGCGCTATAGCTTGCTGTTTTATTTGGCCATACATTAGTTAAAAACAAGAAAGCACAGAGTTAAGCAAGAAGAAACCTGAACAAGGAAGATTTAAGAAACTTTGAACGATAAATTCAGGAGAATTAATTCAGATTCGGACACCTTTTACCTCGACGCTTAATCCTAGGTTAAAACTGTGAATCGAGACTATTTGCTGATTAGATCAAGTTTTAAGGTTGTCACTTAATGACACGTAGCCGGTGTTTGTAGTGTAGTTGATTAGTGTCATTCTATTTAAGACTACACAAATGCTATGTGGGTATTAACTAACCATAGATATTTACCTTTAGATAAGCAAACAATAATTACGAAAGTGGCCAATTTATGGCCTCGCGCATGTAAACAAAGCTAAAGACGATTAGACATGCGCACTGCAACATTATCGTTTGACGATTGGGAAAATAGACAGGTCCGGGCTTTAAAATTTAAATTCTTGCCGAAAAATTGGAATTTCTTCTTAATTTTTTGTTAATTTCAGGTTGGGAATTAAGTTAGTGATTTCTGGCATTTTTAGTAGTTGCAAACCTATCAGATTTTGAGGATAGAAAATTGTTTTGTAAGGTTTTGTTTCTAAAATTTGTTTAAAAATGTCGTCGTGTTTTTAGTTCGAAAGGGAAAACAAGTCAATTAAACTATAAAACTTATAAAATCGAATATTATATAAAAAACAAACAAAACCAGCAAAATAACCAATTTTCGATGTTATCGCGTACCTAACCTCAAGTCAAATATTGGTATTGGTATTTAACTCGTATTGACTTTTACAATTTGGCTAAAAACTTGTTCAAGAATTTGAAAAAGTTTTTGCCCGAGAACTTGACCCGTGGAGTAATATAAACCACCTAGGTATATACATTTTTTTTTTATATAATATAAATATAGAGAAAAGTGTCTTTTAAACTTTTTGAAGGTTGCAGGGCTGCAAATAAAATATACTAAAACATGCATCGGGATAATCTTCTTGGTGTAGGTTTCTCTTTATTTTCATACCTTGTTTGTGTCGCCTAGGCCTAGTTTGATGTGTTTAAATTGATCATAATAAAATAAAGTTATATACAAGGTGTCCGGAAAATACGTGTACAACGTTTGACGACATACTCCTGACGTCAAAATAGGTCGATCTATGCCGACTTAGTTGTATCCAAAATTGTCTCGTTTAGCCGGTAGAGGGCGTCAAAAATTTGCAGCAGGTTTTCACGTAATTTAGGAAAATCCAATATTTTTACAAATTTTTGACGCCCTCTACCGGCTAAACGAGACAATTTTTGATATAACTAAGTCGGCTTAGATCGACCTATTTTGACGTCAGGAGTCTGTCGTCAAAGGTTGTACACGTATTTTCCGGACACCCTGTATATCAAGATACATCACTACTCCATACTTACTGAAAATACGAGATACCAGGTATTTTACCACTATTTGTGCATAATAAAATCATACAACGACTGTTACTAGTCACTGTTTATATTCCAATCCGAGTCACTATTCACTAAACTACACAAAAACTAGAAATCCGTAAATATTAAACACCCACAATCCACAATAGCAAAGATAACTACAAGGAATCCACAGAGAAACCTTAAAACACCAACAAAAATGGCGGGCGAGCCGGTTCCGGAGTGTATTTTGAGCATGTCGCTAAAGAAGGACATGCCGATAACACGAGGTTTGTGCGCATGCCCGGTGCTGCTCAGAGGGAAGGCAGCTGACCGCGAGCCATGCGCTCGGACGTATTTTTTCACCCATAAAACGTTGTTTGCGCAGATAAGCTGTACGTATTTAAAGGTAAATGTCTGTGGTATTAACTCGTTAAAAACTATCAAACGTGTGAAACCGTTCTACCGACTATTAAGACTAATTTTATCGGACTTGCATTATGTTTATTCCATTTAATATAAGCGCGACAAAGTTAGTCTATTGTCAGTCCTACAGACACAAAACCACCTTCGGACAGCTTGTTTAGTAAAAAATTCAACCTCTAGCCGCTACCAATCAGGCTCGCTACTTCAAATTTCACAAATGGTACTACTCTTCCTATTCCATTTACTAACTTTATTGGTTGGTGGGTTCTATTTGGTGTTCCCTTTCATATTCGCCAGTGGTGATGGATTCTGAGCTGTTTGATCCGCGCGGCGTGGGATATCGCATTCTGAGCGAGTGCGAGATCGCATCACAATTGACGTCGTCAAGCGGAGAAGAGAACCATCCGGGGATACTGATGGTCTGACTTTCGTCGTAAGAAACGCTGTTTTTTTTTGAGATTTTATTTTGTGTGACTTTTGGTGGAGGAGACAGGTTTGATGTTGCCTGTTTGTGGTTTCCTTAAAGGGGTTTCTTGGCTGTATTGTTTAAGCACAGCTACACCAAACAAATGGGTCAGGCCACATAAATAGAGGGGAGGAGGGGGTTTACCAACGATAATGAAGCAAAGATAGACAGCGTCATGATAAAGAAATGATATATCTATCTGGCTTTGTAGTCGTTGCGGGTCACAATACTCTTCAAGAAACATAGTGGATTATGGCAAATGCAGTTTCAAGCAGAATATCGTTTGAAGGGCCATCAAACCTATTTTTTCCATACATTTTGTTGTTCATAAGGTTGATTTAAACAGTAACATTACATTTATCCCATTGCAACGATCAACAAAAGTATCGTCATGTTGTCATTGTCATTTAAAAAGTATGATCAAATCATTCTTATTACGATGTATCAACAATAGGAAAAAATATAAATAGATCATATATGCAATATACAGGGTGAGTTTTTTTTAGTTTTAACTTAATCGAAACCACTAAATTTCTGAATTTTAAAAATTTATTTTTAAAGTAGATATAGAGAGAGAATTATAATGATTATAATAAGATTATTATAAAATAATAGATATCTGCGGGCTATCCCCAATTAACTTATTTTAACACACCTTGTATTCTGCGTACAATTTATTGCATCTTTTTTCAGAAACAAATTAAACATAAGACACATTTTGGAAATTTTAACATTAAAAGTAAAGGTCTTTGTTAATAAATTTGCAAAAAAGAAAATACCTCAAACATTTCTTACACCTACTACTACCCTTTTGTTTATATTTTTATCAGATATATGCGTCCGTCCCAATTCTTTTTTGTTATTGTACATAAGGACGGTGCAGCCTACATGCCTATAAAAAAAAGTAGAATGGTGAACAACGGGGTTGTCTTGTCGAGGAATTATTTTTTTTTCCTAGAATTAGTTTGCAGCCATTTGAAATTATATTAACGCTAACCAAAAGCCAATTATTTTTCAATCAAATTACTTTGTCAGACTTCCATTGTCATTATTTTGTTACTTAACACAACGGTTCGGTTAGTTAGTATCTCTAAGCGTTTTCAAGTGTAAACTAAATTATAATTCTAGAAAGCTATTGTCTTAAATACTATCCATGTGCAATGAAGCTTGATGACTCCGCCTACGTGCTTATTGGAGTGTGAAGTTTGAGCTGTTGGTTTTGGACAAGAAGAGGCTTCCAGATATTGGGGATATCTATACTTGGTTTAATATATATACGGGTATTTTGATTCATGAGAGCTGCTTCTTTGAATTTTCGTTTAATCCAGTGCTGTTCCGTGTCCAAAACCTTGGCTTGTGCCCACTGTATATTATGTTCGCGTTCCGCTATACCTGATCTCGAAGTTTCACCTCTTTGAGTACCTATGTTTCAGATGTTCTTTAACTCGTACGGGAAGAGGTCTTTTTGTTTCTCCAATGTACGATTCGCCACACTCGCAAGAGATTTGATAGATACGATTTTTTGTGTTTTCATTACGCTTCATACAGCTTTCATGAATCAAAATACCCTTATATTTGGTAAACCACGTATAGATATCCACAATATCTGGAAGCCTCTTCTTGTCTATTTAGAATTCTACTTTTTTTTACAGTTGTGTGCTGCAGACATAAAAAACTACAAATTTTTTAATGTACCTGTATTTATTTGCTCCATTGATTGCATTGCCCTTTAATTTACTTAAATTTAAAAATGAAGACAACGTTATGACAAGCGAGAACAACGTGTGTATGTATGTAAAGTCTCAAGAATGTAATTTTTTTAATAACAATATGATTCGTAGTAGAAGAGAATAAGTTATAGTTTTCTTGTACAGGATTTTTCCTAGGTAAGTACAACAAATTTAGAAGCATATGCTTGAACCAATTTTATGAAAAAGAATTCGTTTCCATATACACAGTGTCGAAAGTTTAAACAAATTGTTTTTGGAAAATCTACTAAACGCATAGATAAATATATAATCCATAGATAGGATTTTGCTACACATAACATTCTGGCTGAAAAATATGCTCTTAAATTTCATGTACTTACTTAAGAAGCATCCTGTATAGGTACACAGTATAATCAGGCCCCACGAAAGGGGGGGAGGTCGGGGGGTTATTCTCCCCCCCCCCCCAGGCTCACAGTTTCTGAGAGAGGGCCTTATTACTATCAATTTATTCACTGTCTATATATTCAGTTCTAATACAAAATTGTAATTGTATGGCACGAAGAAATCACTTTTTAAACTTAAAAGGTTAACTACCGTGGGCCCCAATTTTCTTTTGACGACCCCGAGTATAATTAATAATTATCAAAGCCAGATTTATATACCCAAATTGATTTTTTCATCTCTTAACTAACCAATGATGATTTCATTATAAATAACACATATTTTTATTAATTGTACCATTTTTGATACCTATTTCCATATGTATCCTTAGTTTCATGTATATCCTTATGAAAGAATAGTTATCAATTCCAAAAATACACAGTGGCGTAGTCTGGTTAAGGGGGGTGCCGCATTTACATTGGTGTATATTACAAAGAGGAAAAATAAAACTTTTTTAAAATGTGATTTATATAATACTTACAGGGATGGGGAACTAATCTAGGACAGGGGCGGGGGGGGGGGGGGGGGAGGGGCGTACGCCGTCTGGCTAAAAACAAAGCGTAGTGAACCTAATGAAGCCTTTTGATAATATTTTTTACACCAAACTTCCTTTGTAGGCGCCGCAGTTTTTAAATAATAGCGGACATTTTGTGTTTGCGAATTGAGTACAAATATTAGTAGATATGGGAATTTAAGTAAAAATATACACGGTGTTTTTTTTTTAATATATAGGGTGTTTAAAAAGAGTCGAAAGTCTTCAATTTTATAAGTATTTAAAAAAAATATGGTTAAAACAAATTGACTTCATCAGATGTTTTGTCATCTGCAGTGTTTTGACAAGTTGAACACTCTGTATATTTAATCTTAGATTGCTTTTTTCTTGGTGGGTGCAAGTATTGGGTTACCAAGAATGATCAATAGAAAGGAAATCGGTACCTACTTTGAACAAAGAACTTTTATTAATTAAAAAATACTACGTATCCCCTTTTTGAATCTACCTCAACAAAATTGCTGTGTGGGACAATCACCTTTTACAATACTAACGTTTTCCGACCACTGTTGCTCCAAATTTGATACACCCTGTATATTTTTGCAAAAAATACTAATGGATGAATATTTATTAACTGTATTATAGTCGAAAAACTAACCTGTAGTCTACAGTATTTTCTGTTATAATGAAATAAAACCTAACAAAAATAATTTGGTGTTCTTTTGATTAACACTTAACCAACTTGGAAACGAAGGTAATTTTTCTATGTTAAAGTGGTATTTTTAAAATATGTGTAGAGGATATTTTTGAATTCGAAGACGATTTTTTGAGAAAGAACTAAACAGGAGATACAAAATTCTGACATGTCACAATCATAGTAACTAAGTACACTTTTAAAAATACTATTTTAACAAAATTTCGATTATATTTTCATAATTACAGTTGCTTTTAACGAAGTTATATTTGTAATAGGTTGCATTTTTGTCACATGTCTGATATTTTCTATTGGTGTGTCAACTAACGTGTAAATTTTGCAGGGGAATCAACATACCTATGATTGGGGCTGTCCATGTCAAGGTGGAAAAGGTGTAAATATTGCATGATATTTTCATTCATAATTTTTGCTTGTTTTTGGCACTACCAACAAGAATTTTGGTGTTTTTTTTTTGTTTAACATTGTGACTTTATTTTTGTCCCATTTGGCTCAATCTCTGGAGAATGACGCTGTGTACATAAATTTTGAAGGCGAGAAAATATATTTGGGGATCCTAGGTAATTAAGAGTGAGATTATTATGACACCTCCGTTTTACGAGGTTCTTTGATAATGTAAAAAGAGAGGATGGTTTAACCAAATGTATGAACCATAGACGTATACCTTCAGATCAGCCAGCAGTAATTACGAAAGTGGCAAATATATGGCCTTGCGCATGGGCATACGCACTGCAAAATGGGAAAATAGGCAGGTCCGGGCTTTGAAACTTAACTTGTAATAATAACAACTCGATAAAATAAAGCATGGTTTTATTAGGTTCCCTCCCACCTGCCCTAAGTGATGATGGATGCTGATGTATAATTCTAATGCCTAAAGACTTCCACAATAATAATTTCAAATAAAATAGTTGATTTATTTTTTGATAAATAATACAGTGTGACCAGTAAAGTCCGCATCATATGGGATTTTTTTATTAATAGCTTTATTCGAAATTTGACTTTGGCATCAAGTTCTGCTTCGATCGAGATGAAAATTAACCAAAAAAATAGTAGTGACGTGATTCGCATTATCTGTCAAATTTTAATTGTTTCCAAAAATTAATTCAAAAGTGGGGTTATTTCTGAAAATATCGAAAAAATGTTTTTTAAATGCAGTTTCTAGCCCACATGCAACATTTCAGCTGCATAAGATAATTTTGATTTTTAACCCACCACTAAAATTTATTTTCGACTTAATGAACACTTTACTGATGACACTGTGTTCTTTTTTGTCTTAATATTAAGGTGTATTACCTTTAGATACAAACTACGTTTTTAAAAATACTTATTTTCTGAAGTTAACTTATACAGGGTCAACAACAAATAAACTTTGCATCACATGCGACCAAATTTTAATAGCCCAATTTTGATTTTGTAGAAAAACACACATTTAATATGGCGCTACTTTAAAGAAAATGTATCTGAAATAAAGCATTGTCAAAACTAAGAAGTTTTATGTAGGTTGCGTTGAGTCTTATTTTGCAAAAGTGGTGCAATTTACAAAATATAGGTAAAAAATCAAAATTATCTTATGCAGCTGAAATTTTGCATGTGGGCTAGAAATTGCATTTAATAAAACTTTTTCTAATAACTTTTTTCGATATTTTCAGAAATAACCCCACTTTTGAATTATTTTTTGAAAAAAATTAAAATTTTACAGATAATGCGAATCACGTGACTACTATTTTCTTGCTTAATTTTCATCTCGATCGAAGCAGAACTTGATGCCAAAGTCAAATTTCGAATAAAATTATTAATAAAAAAAAATCCCATATGATGCGGACTTTACTGGTCAAACTGTATAAGTACAGAGAAAAGTATCATACAAGGACTATAACTACTACCCTACTCCATGCTTACTGACAATACGAAATGTTCGGTATTTTACCCCTATTTGGACAAAATAAAATTATACAACTTTCGGTAGGTACTATAGTCATTAGACAGTTTTCGTTGTCTTTTAAAAGCGATTCCGATAGCCGCTATTTGACAACTTTGACATTTGCGCTGTCATTTATCGTTATTACGGATAAGTGGCGGGAGCTAACGGACGGAAGACAAAGCCATAGCGAAAACGGAACGCATGCGTAATGACCATTTTTTTTCACAGATCCTTTTTTACGAACTGCATTTGCATTTGCATACATCCTTAGCCGTTCTTGGTTTAACCACTGAGGGTTCCTTAAATCGGAAAGTAAGTGTCCAAAATTGTCATATACAGTGTCACCAGTAAAGTCCGCATCATATGAGATTTTTTTTTATTAATAGCTTTATTCAAAATTTGACTTTGGCATCAAGTTCTGCATTGATCGAGATGAAAATTAAGCAAAAAAATAGTATTCACGTGATTCGTATTATCTGTCAAATTTTAATTTTTTTCAAAAAATAATTCAAAAGTGGGGTTATTTCTGAAAATATCGAAAAAAGTTATTTGAAAAAGTTTTTTTTAATGCAATTTCTAGCCCACATGCAAAATTTCAGCTGGATAAGATAATTTTGATTTTTTACCTATATTTTGTAAAATGCACCACTTTTGCAAAATAAGACTCAACGCAACCTACATAAAACTTCTTAGTTTTGACAATGCTTTATTTCAGATACATTTACACATACAATAAAGGGGTTTTAAATTAAATTGTTGAAAATAGATAAACTTTACGTTAAGTTAAACTAAAATTTATTTTCCACTTAATAAATACTTTACTGATGACACTGTGTTCTTTTTTGTCTTACTATTAAGGTGTATTACTTTCAGACACAAACTACGTTTTCAAAAATACTTATTTTATGAAGTTACCTTATACAGGGTCAAAAACAAATGAACTTTGCATCACATGCGACCAAATTTTAATTGCCCAATTTTGATTTTGTAGAAAAACACACATTTAATATGACGCTACTTTAAAGAAAATGTATCTGAAATAAAGCATTGTCAAAACTAAGAAGTTTTATGTAGGTTGCGTTGAGTCTTATTTTGCAACAGTGGTGCAATTTACAAAATATAGGTAAAAAATCAAAATTATCTTATGCAGCTGAAATTTTGCATGTGGGCTAGAAATTGCATTTAATAAAACTTTTTCTAATAACTTTTTTCGATATTTTCAGAAATAACCCCACTTTTGAATTATTTTTTGAAAAAAATTAAAATTTTACAGATAATGCGAATCACGTGACTACTATTTTTTTGCTTAATTTTCATCTCGATCGAAGCAGAACTTGATGCCAAAGTCAAATTTCGAATAAGGCTATTAATAAAAAAAAATCCCATATGATGCGGACTTTACTGGTGACACTGTATCAGTGGCGGCTCCTCGAAGGAGGCAGAGAGGCTAAGCCTCCTCAGCATTCTTGCCCTCCTAAATATTTGATTTACTTAAATATTAACAATAACTTTTAAATCTTTTAATTTACAACGGGCAATTGTAATTTCAATATTATCCCCATTTAATATTTTCTTCACAGTCTGACAACAGCGCAGGAGGCTGTTTTTGAATTTTATCACCATGATTCCCTAAGTGATGTGTATTACGCAACAAAATTGTGTCAAACGCATATCAATTTCTAACTTATTTACTAAAATTGGCAACATCTAATGGAAAACAAGCTCAACCAATAACAATAACGTGTCTTCTTGACGTCAAACGTCCGACCTCGACCGAAAAGTGCAGCATCCCCACCCGACACCTGTTCGTTTTTTAGTTTAAAGTTTAAAGGGCGTGTGATGTCAGTATTGTCATCCCGCGCATTTCGGCATTTACTGGAAATTGCATCGGTTAGATATTTTATTTGTTTTTAAAATAAGACAATCTATAATATAGTGCAAAATGAGTGCGGTCGGTAATTTAGAGTGTAATCTCGATTGTAATTTAGTGGAACATTTCTTAACAGACTCAAACGCGTTTAATTCCCTGAGTTACGAAAACAAACTCATAGTAAAAAATGGACGCCAACAGCCAGAATTACGAGGTCTAGGAAGTACAGGTAAAGAAAAACAAACTCGTCGATTTAAAACAGACCATTACAAAAATTATTTATGGCTGACTGGATCCGAGGTAAGAAATAAGTTATTTTGTTGGTATTGTTTACTATTTTCTCCTGATATTTCGTCCTTCTGGGGTAAGCTGGGGTTTAACGATTTAAAAAATTTAACACGCGGCCTTGAAAGACACGATAAATCACAGGAACATATATCGTCAAGTGTTAAATTTAAGTTATTGGGAAAGCAAAATATTATAAATGTTATTGATTCCGCTCGATTACGTGAGATAGAAAATCATAATAATAAGGTTAAAGAAAATCGGGAAATCTTAACAAAATTAATCGATTTTATTTTATATTTATCATGTCAAGATTTAGGTTTTCGAGGACACGACGAATCTGAGGGATCTTTAAATAAGGGTAATTTTAAAGAATTAATAGATTTGTTTTGCAAGTACGATAATAAACTACGAGATTTTATGAGTAGTTCTTCGGTGTTTTCAGGAACATCAAAGACAATTCAGAATGAACTAATATATTCAATTAACTGCATTTTGCAAAATTTTATTGACGAGGAATTACTAAATGTACCTGTATTTTCGTGGCAAGTTGACGAAACAACAGACATAACTTGTAAATCTCAATTATCTATTGTTTGTCGTTATGTTAAAAACGGCGGTATTATAGAAAGATTTTTGGGTTTTCACGATGTAAGTTCGGGAAGAACGGCCGAAGATTTGTTTAATCTTTTAAAAACAAAATTCCAAAAATTTGATTTTGAGCACAAACTGGTTGCTCAGACTTACGACGGCGCATCTGTAATGGCGGGACATTTAAGTGGATTACAAACAAAAGTAAAGTCCGTTGCGCCTCAAGCTATTTTTACGCACTGCTACGCACATAATATGAATTTAGTTTTGAGTAATGCTTGCAATTTTATTAAAGAAGTTAGAATTTTTTTTTCAAATGTGTCAGCTTTTTCAACATTTTTTTCAAAGTCAACAAAACGTTCAGAAGTTCTAAATAAGATAGTGGGGAGTAGAATACCCACCAATGCTCCAACAAGGTGGAATTTTACGTCACGGGCGGTCTTTACAATTTGTCAACATAGGGAAAAATTAATAGAAGCATTTGATTACATACTAAATAGCGATGAGTTTAATACAGACAAAATTACTATTAATGCCGCATCAGGCTTAAAATCGTATTTAGAAAACGAAGAGTTTTTATTTTTTCTTAATACTTTTAAATTAATATTTGAGCAAACAGATATTGTTTTTCAAATTTTGCAGCATAAGATGACTGACATTGTTTATTCAAGAAACCGTTTAAAGTCTCTTCTAGAAAAAATTTCCAGTTATCGCAATGATGAAAATTGTTTTAACTCTCTGTTTTATACTTTTTTTACTGAAAATACAAGCCATGATGCAAAAAGACGAAAAACGTATAATTTTGAAGATAAGAAACTTCATTATAAGCAGCTATTCAATGACATTTTAGATACTACAAAAGGCCAGATTGAACTAAGATTTTCAGATTTGCATGAATTACAATTTTTTGACTTAATGAATAAAAATCTTTTTTTAAGTTTTTCAGAAAATTTCCCAACTAATCTTTTAGATAGTTTGTGTCTAAGGTACAACTTTATAAAAAAAGACATATTAAAAAATGAACTTTCTGTCATATACTCAGACAAGGATATGTTAGGTCAATTTGAGAATCACGCAGATACAATAAAGTACATGTTTGATAATGACCTACAGCAAGTTTTACCACAGACTTATGAGCTGCTCTGTTTGATTGTTACTATACCTGTTACTTCAGCATCAGTTGAAAGATCATTTTCGACCCTTAAGAGAATAAAAACTTATTTACGGAACACCATGAGTCAAGATCGCTTATGCAATGTTAGTATAATATCCATAGAAAAAGAATTTATTAAACGTTTAAAACTAGACAACTCATTTTACGAAAAAATTTTAGACCATTTTGCAGGTACAAAAGAGCGAAGAATATCACTATTATATAAAAAAACTTAAGAAAAGAACGTAAGTAGGTACTTAGGTATGTAGGTATTTATTAAAATTCTTTGTTTCTGAAATTTGGTTCTTTTTTCAAGCGGCATACCTACCTATGTAAAGTAGTGTTTAAACTTAACTTTATGGATATATTTTTAAATGATTTTTAGTCTCAGTGTGTGCATGGTAAAAACAACCAATCCAGCGCCAAAAACCTAATTACTTTTATTAAATAGTAATTTTTCATAATTAAAACCCGAAAAGCGACAAATAATCCGATTATGACATAAAATAGTTATTTTCTATAACTAAATAAAACCCGATTTGCGACAAATTACCCTATTGTAAAAAACCAGCTATTATAATAGCTGAGGTAAAAGAAATTCGTAAGAAGGCAAGAAGAAAGAAAATGATAGTGAGTGTAGTTCGCGTAGTATTCGAGTGACTACGTAGTTAGTAAACAAAAAATAAAAAATGCCTACCAAAAAAATTTTCCTACCACACAAGAACTTACTACACACAACACTGCACCAATACACACACCTACACCAACATAAGTAAGTTCTTAGCTAGTAACAGATCACATAAAGCTTACTTCTGCTCAGACCAGCGCTGTTGGTACTCTCCCAGAAATAGCGGGGTCCCCATTGCGGAAATGCGTGGGCACCAAATATCTCAGCTGGGCACAAACAACACAAACATAAACACTAACACGCTACTGCCCAGATCAGCACCGTCTCATCTGAGCACAAACATCGCAAACACAAACACTAACAAAGTAAGCTTATTATTTAGTTAGACGACAAAGCCAGCTTAAGTACACCGTGTGCCCAAAGCGTTGGCGAGTATGACGCAAAGTACGCACTAGGCGTGCAGAGCCGAAATACCGAACCGAGTGGTCTGAAGGTTTGTACGCTCGGAAACGCGCGAAAACCGCAGGAACACGGTGAGTTTAGTCGGTAGGCGGCTGTCCTTCAGGGGGTTGAATCCGACACTCCTCTGCTAGTATCCCGCAGGGGGTTAGTCTTTAGAAGATTCTCATCGAAAACAAAAAAAAAAAAAAATTGTAGGTAGGTATTTGATTTTTAGTGTAGCTTATTTTTAACAGTTTTTTTTTATAGTGAATTTTGAGCGTGGTCCCGAAAATTTTTCTCCCTACACTATCCTGCTCGTCTCTTTGTAGGTAGGTAAATATTTTAGTTTTTAGTTTAACTTGTTTTTAAAATTTTTTTTCAGAGTAAATTTTTGATTTTGGGCGTGGTCCCGAAAATTTTTCTCCCGACACTATCCTGCTTGTCTCTTTGTAGGTAGGTAGATATTTCAGTTTTTAGTTTAACGTATTTTTAAAAATAATTTTCAGAGTGAATTATTGATTTTGGGCGTGGTCGCGAAAATTTTTCGCCTGCGGCGCAATTTCGCGCCTGCGGCGCTGTTTCGCGCCTGCGGCGCTTCATTTCTGGAACTTAGCCTCCCCATCTAAATCAGTCACGAGCCGCCACTGCACTGTATATGGTTGTTCATGAAGTCAATGATTTTTGAGAGAGCTGAAGCTGACCGTCCAAAAAAGACATCCAAATTAACTGGCCTACTAGGGTAGCTTAATCTTCTTAACAAAATGCAAAACCCTTCCACGCCAGAAACATTATGGTTGCTTTGTGTTATTACATTATTGGGAATCCTAAGTGCTTCAGCCAGTCTTCTTAAGTGATTTTTTCAAATCGGAAATAAAGTTTGCATTTAGCATTATTATAGTTTTCTAAATTGAAATTTCCCCACAACTGTGCTCGATACTGAATGTCCTGGCGATCAAGCACCTCCAAGAGAAGGGCATCATCCAAATCCGAATCACTGGATGAGTCCAATAAAATCAACCTTTCGTCTATCATGATGTTTTAGAAGTTTGGGTACTAGGAAATTAAAACCAAGCAAAAAAGATAGCACAAAACGTATATGAAAATATGAACACAAACCATTAAAGATAGGTTATGTTATATTTGTTATGTATTGTTTACTGTCGAATTCGACTTAACGTTAACGTTAAGCGAATTGAACGAAAACTATTTTTACGATCTGTCAAATAGCGGCTTCGTATTCGTTATGGTTAACCGTTTGAATTTGTCAATACAACGAAAACTCTCTATTGTTTATCTTTTCTTTTATTCCAAAGCGAGTCGATACGTAATCGATTCAAAAAAGCACAAACACAATTCACTTAACTACACGAAAACTAGAAATCCGTAAGTATTAAACACCCACGATAATAACGAAACCGTAACAACAAAAATGGCGACGCGCCGGTTATGCAGTATATTTAGATGATGTCGCTACAGAAGGACAGACCGATAACACGAGGCTTGTGCGCATGCCTCTCGTTAATGGACGTCTTTTTTTGCCCTTGCGATAAGCTGTACGGTTTTAAAGGTATATTTCTATGGTATGTATCAAGTTTTATTATTAACAACTTAACAGGGATAGGTACTTCGTCAAAAAACATCAAAGAGTTTTACCAACTGCCCAAAATATCAGTATCCAGCGTACCTTTCCAGAGATTGAATTATTTGGAATTACTACCACTATATTGTATAGTAATACTATTCCCGGTGAAATCAGACACCTAATTTTTGTTGTGCCGTCTAAAATATTAATTTTATTTTTTTTTTCACATTTTTTTTTATTCATTTGTTGGATCATCTTCATTGCTTATGCTTAAATATAAATTTTTGTTAAAAAAAATACGGTTATGTAAGAAAAGTTTACAGACTACAATAAAATTATTGTTTTTTTTTTTTAATTTGAAATGCAAAGTACAAACTAATTGTTTTTATATATTGTTTGATCTCAGTTTATTTTTTAATATAAATCTTGCCTAAGTTACGATTTTTCAGAAATTTTTAATGGTGTGAAAATTTACAGGGTGGCCTCATTCAACGCTATTAAGGTGGGGCATTCTCAACGTCATTCCATCTATTGCCAACCTATAACCTATTTCGCGTTGTTTTTTTTAGTTTATTATTTGATTAACTAACATTTAAATAAAATCAATATCGTCGGTACAATATTTAGGTGATATTTGACATATAACAAAAATATCTATTCATTTTATTGCTAATTTTGGGATAATTGTATAGTGAAAGAACAATGACATAAGAATGTTAAAAAAAATCTTACCCGATATTTTTTTCGCTATACAATTTAATGAAATTCCTTGATATTTATTTATTATGTCAATTATTACCTATAAAATATGAAGACTATAATGATTTTATTTAAATTTTGTGGAAAAGCTAGAAAAATTAAATAAACATACACGAAATAGGTTATAGGTTGGCAAGCGCATGTTGATACTCCCACCTTAAGCAAAAAGAATGTTAGCTTAGCTAGTATTTAAAATGATTTGCTATACAGTTTGACCATAATATTGTAAAATTTAAAGCACAATTCATAAATAACATATTATACTTACAAGGCGTTCTATTAAAAAAATGGTATGTCTGGTGTGTCCCGTTTTTTTTTGGCACATCCTGTAGGTATAGCTGTAAGTTATTTTTAAACTGTATTAGGATGACCTTTTCCAAGCCTGTTTTTGAAGGAAATCGAAAATTTTAATATTTTCGATGCTATCAAATGTAATGAATATATAAATAGGCCACCCTGTAATTCAAATATTTAACTGCAATATTCTTCGATAAACTAATCGAGATAGTTATAAAATATTTTTTCTGATTGGCGACCGAAAACAAGCACTTTTCGGCACTCCTTTTAATGTAGTAAGGGCAGAAAAACTTTAGTAAGTTAGTATTTGTGGACTGAAGAGTATGTCAAAGTCAGGTGCTCGATTTAAGCGATTTGTGAAAGAATTTTTTTATCTGTTTTTTGTATTAAATATTTTCGATCGTCAAACAGAAAAATCTTGTTAAAAAGGTGTTTTATTACCATTCGATTTTTGTTACAAAATACAGATTTATAAAAAACTTTATTAATTTTTCAGTCGGAGACCCGTTTACACAAAAAAATGGTGTGTCAATTTATACGATTTTTTTTGTTATAACGCCAAGAAGGTATGCACATATTAGAAACATGTGAATATTGGATAATTTTTTCAATAAAACCTCCCTTCAAAAAGAACGATTCCTTCCTAACTTTTAATAAGAGTGTGTAAGGCTGTTGGTTTGTTCATTTTTCCCCTTAATTTATGACTGTTGGTTTTTTCGATGGTTCAATTTTTCATCACTAAATAAAGTAATATTATGTACAGAGTGGTCCAGGTAAGATGACCCACTATCCGATCTAAGGATCTGTAAGACCTATGACGAAAAGTTAAAAACCAAAAATATATTAATTTCACGTCTACCGCATGTTTAGTTTCTCCTGGCCAAGTACCAACTTTCTTTCAATGATACACCCTATATATTTTTTCATTTTCGAATTCTACATTTAATTACAAGCAATGTTTAGTACATATTTTTTAAATTTTTGAGTAAAAGTAAAAAGTATATACAGGGTTAGGAAAAATTACCAGAACGGTCGATTATTTCAAAATATACAGGGGTTATCAAAAAACGTCTTATATAAAAAATGTAGGGCTGTTAAAAATCTACATATCGGTTATAAGTTGAAATATACAGGATCGCCCACAAAGTTGTGGAGAATGATAGTTATATTTTTTTAAATGGAACACCCTGTATATTTTTACATTTTTAAATTCCACATAAAATTATAATTATTTTTTTATTAAATGCACTATTAGTCTATACTTCATAGTTTCCGAGATATTGACTCTCGAAAAGTGACATTTTTGAAATTTGACAGCTTATAACTTTCTAACAGTACGTCTTAGAGCAAAACGGCTTACATGTCCGTATCTTCAATTTTTATTATCTTCCCAAAAAAATCAACTTCCGGTTAAACCGGATGTAACTCGAAAGCAGGAAATGTAGTTGTTCCGGTTTAACTGGAAGTTGATTTTTTGGGAAGATAATAAAAATTGAAGATAGGGACATGTAAGCCGTTTTGCTCTAAGACGTTCTGTTAGAAAGTTATAAGCTGTCAAAGTTCAAAAATGTCACTTTTCGAGAGTCAATATCTCGGAAACTATGAAGTATAGACTAATAGTGCATTTAATAAAAAATAATTATAATTTTATGTGGAATTTAAAAATGTAAAAATATACAGGGTGTTCCATTTAAAAAAATATAACTATCATTCTCCACAACTTTGTGGGCGACCCTGTATATTTCAATTTATCACCGATATGTGTATTTTTAACAGTCCTACATTTTTTATATAAGACGTTTTTTGATAACCCCTGTATATTTTGAAATAATCGACCGTTCTGTTAATTTTTCCTAACCCTGTATAAGGAAAAAGCTATCCAAAAGTATTTAAGTATGGTGTTCCTCAAGAAACAATTTTAGGACCATTATTTTTTAATATTTATATTAACGACTTATTTAGTGTATAAATTGCGATGGAGAAATTCATAGTTTTGCAGATGATATATGGTTTGACAATTTGTTAACAATTAATTTTAATAAATCAAATTATATTCCTTTTACTTTAAAGCTAAATAACCTATCGCGAAATATGAATTAATAGTATTCAAATAAATGAAGACATTCAAATTTTGAAAGTTAATAAAATAAAATATTTGGGAATTATTTTTGATAGTAAATTAAATTGGGATTTTCACTTAGAATACTTAATTAAAAAATTAAGAAGTTTACTACCGATTTTTACAAACATTAAAAAAATTTTAAATGTAAGACATAGGAAATATTATATTACGCGTTAGTTAAAACTCATTTAAATTACGGAATTTTAGGTTGGGGAGGAATAAATAGAACTTTAGTTAAAAATTTAGAAATATTACAAAAAATATTTCTAAAAATTATATTCAATAAAGATTACCTTTATCCATCAAAGGAATTATATTCAGAAACAAAATAGTGGAACATAAGACTTTTGCCTTTATAACATCTTAATATATATATTTAAAAATAAAAACCTTATACAATTTAAAATCCATAATCATAATACGTCATAAAAATGAAATAACCATAAAACCTAAAATAAATAAGTCCATATTACAAAAAATTTCAAATATTTATGTTTTTATATAAACGATTATTTACCAACAAAAATTAAAAAATCGATTTCATTAAAAAAATTTAAAGTCGAAATAAAAACATGGATATTAAAAACAGACAATTTGAAAATATTTTTAGAAATGCTTTAATTAATGAATATTGTTCTGAATAATTTATATAAGTATAGGTACTTATTATTTTTTACTTAAAAATTATAAATTAATAATTATATTATAGGTAATATATTTCTTCAAAAAAAACTGCGTTTATACTATAAATTAACATTTTTACTTTAAAACTTGATTTCATGTTTATGATTTTACATACTAAAACAAAAAATACGATTTGCCCCTAACAAGCTCAGCTTCAGGGGATTGAAAAATAAGTTTATAGAAGACAACATAAACATATTTATTATATTATTAAATTTAAAATAAGACGTTGGTAGTTGGTCATGAGCAACTAAACCCCCTGTAGACATGAACATAATATACTTTAAAAATACAAGTCAATCCAAAAAACTTTTGTATTTAACTTGTTGTCATAGGTCTTACAGATTCTAAGATTGGATAGTGGGTTATCTTACGCGGACCACCCTGTACCTTCAATTACGTAGTAATAAGATATTAAATCAGAAGGCAATGCCGTTTCGTTAATAAACAAAAAGTTATCCATAATTCCACACATTTTTTTAATGTCTACTATTTTTGTGATTTATGATACTGTAGGTTTAGAGATACAGGAAGAGCGCCTACTTACCGGGTGATTCAATAAGAAATTCAGCCGGCTATATCTCGGAAACTACTAAACGTAGAAACTTGGGATAAAAAAAATGATGATTAAAGCGGTCCTGAGAAAATTCTGGAAATAATTTTTAAGTTCCGCATTTTGCCGCAAGAGGGCGTAATTGAAAAGTAAATTTTAAAATTTTACATAACTCCGAAAATTCCACATTAAGGTATATGTTTGATAACACCATTTTAAACCTTGGACAATTATGCATCATTTTGGTCTTATGCTCATTGGCGTACCGACTTTAATAAGAGTGGGGGAAGCTGTTGAAAGTGTAATCATTTAAATCGCTGTAACTTATAAACGACTTATCCGATGTTAGCAAACTAAAGACTGTTGAGAAGAGAAACGTATGCACTTTCACCAATCGTATTTAGTTGTCCATAACAGTTTTCAATAAAATTGCTAGAGGGCGCAATTTGTGATAATAATAGTTTTTTTTTGATTTTATTCCGAAAATTCAAATCATACGGTATAATTATGATACCATAATCGAAAAAATTTTCTAGAAAAAATATAAAAACCGCAGCTCGATATCTTTGTTTGTTTCAGAGTTATTGCCAAAACATTAATTTTTAATACAAATTGCGCCCTCTAGCAATTTTATTTGAAACTATTGTGTACCATTGAATGACATGACAATTAAAGGTACTTACCTTTCTCTTCCAAACAAGCTTAAATTGAGTGAAATCGGATAAGTCGTTTAGAAGTTACAGCGATTTAAATGTTTACACTTTCAACAGCTTCCCCCACTCTTATTATAGTCGGTACGCCAATGAGCATAAGACCAAAATGATGCATAATTGTCCAAGCTTTAAAATGGTGTTATCAAACACATACCTTAATGTGGAATTTTCGGAGTTATATAAAATTTTAAAATTTACTTTTCAATTACGCCGTCTTGCGGCAAAATGCGGAACTTAAAAATTATTTCCAGAATTTTCTCATGACCGCTTTAATCATAATTTTTTTTATCCCAAGTTTCTACGTTTAGTAGTTTCCGAGATATAGCCGGCTGCCTTTCTTCTTATTGAATCACCCGGTACATAACAAGCAACCAAACGGTATTAAAAGCTTCTGCTTCCTGTATAATAAAATAGTTGATGGATTAAGAGTATATTCCTTTTAAAACATTTGCGCATAGTGGTCCTGTATATTTATAGTTTGGTGTAAGTGTGGAGAAACCCGTATATTCCAGATAATAAAACAATCAATACGATATGCCTGTTCAATCAGTGTAGGTAACGATGATTTTTAAATAGAAATTTATATCCGACATAGACGCGTTAGCAGTTTTTGTGATACGGCCGTACGAGGCATAGAAGTCATACATTTTAAACCACAAAACAATTACGATCAAGCAAAAATATACATCGCATTATCTGTACGCTGTTGCCCAAGACTATGTCCTTATTGGTGTTATGTTCTTCTTCCTTCATCTTTTCAAAATTTCACTACTTTTTTAATAAAGTAGGAGTAACGCTTCGTTCTTTCGAGGACTACCGCATTTTATCAAGCCGGCAACCAATAATACAAGGACTCCATCGAAGAAATGTTAGGTTATTGTGAAAATAGTGATGAATTTAAACCTTTTTACGCGTGAACATTATAACAAAACAAGACAATACCAGGTCTACAGTAACCGTTTTCTTGTCTACCTTTGCTTAATCGTATTTGATAAAACACATCCATGCGGGACTCCAAAAGCGAATTATTTGTACAATGACCAAATAATGTTACATAGGCGTTATTTATCGAGAAAAATAATTGTTGTTAAGATATTTGTCAAATTTTAGATAGTACCTACCTACTCTTTTAGATTTATTTTTGTTGACGGTCGTACTTTGTGATAGGTTAGTCTAGCTAGATAGATAGAGAAGAATACTATTCGTACCTTAAAGCTGACGGATAATATTTTTTTATAAATTTATACGGGGTGGTATTAAAAGATTTGTTGGGTTTTACCTGAAAAGAATATATTTTTACACGGTTGTAAGTATTATTACTAGTTTCTTTTCAACAAATTGAACAAACTTTATTACGTAATATTGTTTATTATTGTATACAGGGGTAAAATTTTCGATACACATTGTACTTTTTTCATCCGCCCTGTATAGTAAGAAATTATCTGTAGAATATACTGTAAAGTTTTTATATAAGAATTTATTGTTAGCTATTCCTTGTGATAAGTACATTGTAGAAGAGAAATACAAATAAGTACAAAAGCAGCCATTGGAAAAATACAGAGTGTGCTGAAAAAATTTAAGCGGCAATTAAGGTACCCGCGTACACAACAAGAGGTTGTGGCTATATTTACCCAAAAATCTGCTTAAATATTTTTTTGGTACACACTGTAGTTTATTTTTAGATCTGAACTTACCCGATGACTACTTAAACTATTTTCAGAGGTCATGTCTAAATTCTTTTTCGATTTTGGATGTGAATACAAAAAAATAATAAAAAATATTTAAGTAAATCAATTTTTTTTGTTCTTTATTTTTCCAATCACCCTATTAAGGTCTCCATTTTTCAACTATCCTGTCGCACTGGTTTAAAACCGGGGTAACAAATAAAACAAGGCAGGTTATTCAAAAATATTCATTCTATTGCTGCTTAAAAAAAAATAATGTCAATATAAAGCATAAGCAATGAGGACGTACATAAAGGTTTAACTATTTTTGCACAATGTGAAAAATACATTGTAAAAGCATTGTTAAAAATTCCCCCTCCGCCTTGAAACCTTATTATAAAAAGTTTTTGTAAATAGAAAACCGTTTTATGCTAAGTGACATCATCAATCTACCGCAAATCTCTATAACCCTTCTATCTACCCCTCCCTCTACCCCTTTGGAAATTGCCCCTTCCCCTGCCACCAGCGTTGCCTTTGCCTTTAGGGGGTGGACTCTTGGGTCTCAAAGCTTCTATTCTCTCTGTACAACCCGTGGTCGTCTGGTTGTTACCAAAATGTCCAGGATAGGCCTCTGGCACAAAGTTGGAGTTGGTTAGTTCAGGACCTATGGTCAACCAACCTGGGCGAATCGTTGAATCTTTCCCAAATATGTGAAGTCGTCTTCTTCCTGAAATTATTTTTGTTATTAAAGAGGCCCCTTTAGAAATCAATTTGATTGTATGATTGACAGTGAGAAATTGTTGATTGTGATTAACCTACTTTTTTCTTCTACTAAATGGTAAAGGGTTACATTCAAAAATTTTTACTGTTCACTGGGAGTGATGTTAAAAAGTTAGTAAACATACCTAAGCAGAAATGTTCAATTATGTGATAAATTTCAACTGGTTTTTCTAAGCTGCCATACTCTGGTTCTTCTGAGATAATTAAGTCAATATCAACGTTGGCATGGATGAAGTCGCCATCTGTTGATCTTCTTACCGTGCCTAAAAATAACAAATTTTATTCTTTAATTTAAAATATGAATGTCCAATCCATATGTATTATCCTCTTTTATTCCACACTTTGTAGTAATAATATAAAGGTAATTTTATCAAAAATAATTTGTGTTTTACAAACTAATAGTACCTACCTTTGATACCCATGAGACAATGCTCTTTAGTCCTTTGAAATACTGCTCTGGGATCTAAATTTTTGGAATGTCCAGGATTTTTTATGTTTGTTTTTATCCAACATATGTCTTCACATCTACAAAAATGTTACACTTGCACCCATAGATATACCTTAAACATCTTTATTATTAACTACAAATTATATACTAGGTACCTACCTTCTAAAGCCCCATTTTCTCAAACACACTCTTCCCATATCCAATCCATCTGAACTACCACACCACAGAAACACAAAACTTCTTTGAGCTGCTATTTCTCCAACGTCCAGGTTCATAATTTGATCCCAGGGCCAAAACTGCATATTTGTTGCCCCCATAGTTTTCTGATACTCTTCTAATGGGGGCTCTATAAGGATGACATCAAATTTGCTATTAAGACCTTTGAGATCATAAGTTGTTAAGTCACATTTTAAATACATAGGAGGAGTGGCAGTTTGAGCAATTAGCTCATCTTTAAGACGGATTAGTTCTCGAAGTTTGGGATATTCTTCAAACCTATTAAAAGTTATAGTAAGTTATTATTGGTTTTACAGAATGTCACCTCAAAGTAAGACATCTTACCTGTCAGCTAAACCAACATCTCTTATGAAATTTTGGGGCCTTTGCCCGGTGTCTACAAAGTGCTGACAGTAATCATTGTGAGGATTAGACGATTGAGTTCCCTAAAGAAAAATTATGTTAAGCTAAATTTTATCATTTACATACTAAGAGTTTGAAGGAAATTACAACACATTTGCCTACTTAAGGAAAATAATGTTACAAACCTTAAGGAACGTGGATGAATCCCTATAAACCATTTCATCTGAATCTTTTTTATAATCATAGTTTTCAGATTCTTGACTACTTGTACTTGGTTTGTTGTCTACTTTTTTTACTGGTACATCTCCCGTACCTAATATTTGTCTCAGTTCTTCAGCACCGGATACCCCAAGCTAAAAAGATAAGTTTTAGACTAGGTTTAGGGGTAAACTTAACTCTAGCCTCGTCGAGGACATCATTCTGAATGAAATACTTACAGTTTGGGCAAGAAGCTGTTTTCTCTTTCGTGATTTCTCACGTAGTTCCTTTAGCATATCTCCCATTTCAATAAATTTAAGAAAAATCTCATAGCAAAAGGGAAAAATTACAAAACGGAATTTGAGGTTATGTTTGTTGTCAAAATAATGTCTAAAGTATCATTAGACGAGGTAATAAGCGATTAGATTATATAGTGAAATGTTCATGCACTTGAGAAGTTACGGACCAGCGATGAAAACGTTTCGGTTGTGTTGTCTGATAAGTATTGATTGATATTAAACCTGTAATAACAATTATATAGGGTGTCCGGAAATGATGAATTTAGGGGATAATTCTAAACCGAAAATAAATGCTATCTCTTTCAATAACATTTTTTTGAAAATTGATTATTATATCGGAACAGAGGGTGTTAAAGTTAAATTTTATTTGCAGTTTTTTTGCAATACCTTTTGCCACGCTCATAATATTTTGACGAAATCTCGTACATGGGGTTTTTTAAGGATGAGGAATACAAATTTTCCCACAGTTTTTTCGCCTTTTGTAGAGGGCGCCACATAGGAGCCTATATACTTTAATTTAAATGGTCCCAACTTTTTTGTCCTACACTGTATGCGCATTTTGACTGAATATTTTTATTCTCCTAACCTTTTGACAAAAAAAAAGTATACTAGTTTTGTTTCGATAAATTTAACCGTTTTCGAGAAAAACGCTAAAATAATATTGCTTGCATGTGATGAATACGAAATCATTTTAATTTATTTTCAACCTTAAACATAGCATAGCAAAGGAAGTAATATTCCATGGAGTTGATCGGAATTTTTTAAGAAGAATTAATTTATGCATTGAAGAGGAAGGACGTCATTTTGAACCTTTGATTTGAATGTTTAATTTATTGTTCTAGTAAAACTTATGTATTTTAAAACTGCAAATAAAATTTAACTTAATTCCCTGTAACTCCGTAAATAATCAATTTTCGAAAAAATGTTATAGGAAGAGATAGTATTAATTTTCGGTCTAGAATAAAATTATCCCCTAAATTTTTTGCTCATCATTTCCAGACACCCTGTATAAATAGGATGCAGTATCCATATTATACAAAAAACCCAATTTAGCCCACATGGTTTAAGAATATCAAATTATATTCTTTTATATTCTCTAGGTTCAAGATCACATACCTAGTTTTCAATAGCAAGCAAAAAAATCCTACAAAAAATGACCAACTTCTGATAAAGGATCATTTTTCATACCAAATTATATTTTCGTTAAACTCCATATTAGTCGTCCTAACAATTTCGTAAAATCAATCACGTTTTTAATAACCTAACACAATTTTAATAAAAATCTTCTATAGGACGTCCAAAATTCAAAAAAATATACGTACGACATTAAACATTTTAATTTATTTTTGTTAGTGAAGTGTTTGAAATAAAAATTCTGCAACGTGATTTTCAAAAAATTATTAAATATGGCTTGCAATTTTTTGCCGCTCTCAAAAGCGACCGAACAGGTGACTAAAAATTCGGATACAATGTCTGAAGTATCTGAAAGTGGTACTACGACCTCAGGGTGGGCTTCGCGTTGGGACTCTCGGGAAGACTTACGGGACCTCGTTTCGAAACTGGGACTCAACGATGTTTCTGAATTATATCAGGAACGGTTTCGCGTGGATAGATGCAAATTGGAGAAAATGTTGATTGGTAAGTACCTAAGAAATCTTTTACTTACTATTAGGTATTTATGCTAGATCATATTTTTTTAAACTAATAGGTAGTACTTATACAGGGTTAGGAAAAATTACCAGAACGGTCGATTATTTCAAAATATCAAAAAACGTCTTATATAAAAAATGTAGGGCTGTTAAAAATCTACATATCGGTGATAAATTGAAATATACAGGGTCGCCCACAAAGTTGTGGAGAATGATAATTATATTTTTTTACATGGAACACACTGATGTATATTTTTACATTTTTAAATTCCACATAAAATTATAATTATTTTTTATTAAATGCACTATTAGTCTATACTTCATAGTTTCCGAGATATTGACTCTCGAAAAGTGAAATTTTTGAAATTTGACAGCTTATAACTTTCTAACAGCACGTCTTAGAGCAAAACGGCTTACATGTCCCTATCTTCAAATTTTATTATCTTTCCAAAAAAATCAACTTCCGGTTTAACCGGATGTAACTCGAAAGAATTAAATATAGTTGTTCTGGTTTAACTGGAAGTTGATTTTTTTGGAAAGATAATAAAAATCGAAGATAGGGACATGTAAGCCGTTTTGCTCTAAGACGTACTGTTAGAAAGTTATAAGCTGTCAAAGTTCAAAAATGTCACTTTTCGAGAGTTAATATCTCGGAAACTATGAAGTATAGACTAATAGTGCATTTAATAAAAAATAATTATAATTTTATGTGGAATTTAAAAATGTAAAAATATACAGGGTGTTTCATTTAAAAAAATATAACTATCCACTCCACAACTTTGTGGGCGACCCTGTATATTTCAATTTATCACCGATATGTAGATTTTTAACAGCCCTACATTTTTTATATAACACGGTTTTTGATGACCCCTGTATATTTTGAAATAATCGACCGTTCTGGTAATTTTTCCTAACCCTGTAGATGTTTATGTAAGAAATTTTTGGAAACCATCTTCGCCCATATACATAGAAAAAAGTTTAATATAAATATATTGAAAACAGGTTGATTATCGCATGAGCTTGAGCCACACTTAACAGAGTTTTCTTCTTTTAGGTGACAATGATGCTCTCCTTCCCGCAGACGTATATTTTGCAAAAGTTATGGAAGACACCGACACTATTATTACATGGCCTAATAAATTGAAAATTGGAGCTAAATCAAAGAAAGGTATTAAATTGTGCCCCCCCCCCCCCCCCCATCCCTTCGCAAACGTTTTCAGGGGCCCCATCTCTATAACGAATGGAAATGGATAATTAGGTTCAGGTTTATTAATTTTTGAATTCGTTAATCGTGTAATAATTTAATTAAGGTTAAACCCACATTATGTGGGCAAACAATTCGATTTTATTTTATAATCCTAGGTAGACTGGTAGACATAACATAGTTATTAAGCCATTATACGTAATATTCCAGCAAACTTGGTGCAAAATCAAAATTTTAAAACACCACTTATAATGGAGCTTACCATGTATGGTAGTAACGGGGGTAGCAGTGATCGAGCCTCATAGAATCCAAAAGACAGAAAACAGTAAAACACATGAACACTCAACAAGTCTGCACAAACATTATGTCACTCTGTACAATACAAGGTTTTATACAAAACGACCAGATCGTGGAGAGTTTTTTTTTTGCAAAATCGTTTATAATTTCGTCGATATTTAATGTTTCAACAAACTCGTGTTCGATACTGATTAAGGATAATCCGAAAGGCGTTGGGGTAATTACTCGAAAAACGTAAGATTCCATGTTACATTGATAAAAAAAAGTATAAATTTTAATAAATAGCTCAAAATTGTACATATTGATCTAAAAAAAAATTTCTGATTCGAGTTTTTTTCATTTCTTTGCATTTTTTTGAGAACATTTACCATAGTAATGTATATTTTTTTTACACCATCAGAAAGTAGAGATTTCAACGAACAAAAAGCCCACCGACTTTAAAAAAAAAAACAGATATTTTTACGTGAGAATTTTCGACTGAAAATTAGGGTGTTTTTCGATATTAAGTCAAAATAAGGTTAAAAAATAAATATTTTAAATCAAAAAAATTACAGTGTGTTTAGGACATAAAAGGGTAAGTTATCACCAAATTTCGTGGATTAAAAAAATTTTTGTAAAAGATAAAAATAAAAAACCAAAAACTTGGTTATTTGAATTTTTCACATAAATTTTGAGGTTATGGGAAAAAAGTGTATATACAAAAATTGTAGATCTTTTTATTACCTACAACTTTGCCATTTAATGTTTTTCCATAGGACTTGTAGTTTTGCTGGAAATCGAGATAAATCGTTTTCTACCCTTAAAAACTCTAAAAGCTGGCAGCAAGGTTTGAAGGGGGTCGTCAATGTGGGCCCCCCGTGGTCCGGAGGTATTTCTTACGCCACTTTACGTAGCGTAACGAAGATGAATCGTTGTATAAAAAAGATTGATACACAAATACAACCTTTTATTTTCTTTAGAGTAATTTATATTTAACTTTTTTAGATCCTCACGTGAGAATTGCTGGTAGACCAGACGATGTGCAAGCTGCTAAAGAAAGAATTTTGACTCTGTTAAATACACGGGTAAATATTAATAAATTAATAAGCAGGGCACATAAAATATGTTTAGTTCCACACTATAATAGATATTCCAATTTTCGGAGAATTTTTCTAAACATTTTTTTACAAAAAAATATTAATTTAATAAGTAATTTTTTCTTTTATTTCAGTGCAACCGGGTGACAATGAAAATGGACGTTAGCTACACTGATCATTCGCACATCATTGGCAAAGGAGGACTGAGCATCAAACGGGTCATGGAAGAAACGAGATGTCATGTTCATTTTCCCGATTCCAACCGATCAAACCCAAATGAAAAGAGTAACCAAGTGTCCATTTCAGGAGATATAGAGGGGGTCGAGAACGCTAGATCTCGAGTTAGGGTAAGATCAAAGCCGTCCTTGTTGTAAATAATGACACATAAATATAATATATTCTTGTCTTCACGTAGATCAATTAATAATTAATAAGTGTACCACTCTGCGACCTACGTCTTAAATAAATTCACTTCACACACAAAAGATAGCAAGTTCACAAGTTCAACGCACGTGTATCTTTTCTAAGCTAGACAACCCGCTGTCCGGATTTAGCACCGTTTGACTTCCCTTTTAATTTTTATTTAAAAAATCATTCTTTTAGGAACTTATTCCGCTGATTTTTGGTTTCGAGCTACCAATCATGTCACAGAATGTAGACGCAAACTCGCCGTACGTCATCAAAATACAGGAACAGTATAAGGTCCAAGTGATGTTCAAAACTAGACCCAAACTTCACGCCACTTTGGTATTGGTAAAAGGGGTGGAGTGGGAAGTACATCAGGTGAAGCATGCTACTTTATTGCTTATGGAATTTATGTGTGATAACCTGGCTGTAAGTATCTAAAACTCGTAACGATTGTCGTTTTTCTCTAAATATACAAGGAGGTTTATAAAATAATATTAACCAATTTTTAGAGTCAAATCCCTGTTCAAATGTCTATGGAAATATCACCGCACCACCACCAAATCGTCCTGGCTAAGAATCACTCCAACTTAAAGGCAGTCATGCAGTACACGAACTGTCAAATAATGTTTCCAGATGCCCAAGATCCGAACATTCCGAACCTTAAGAAAAGCAATGTGAACATTACTGGGAATATCCATAATGTTTATAAGGCTAGACAGTTGTTAATGGGGAGCTTGCCTTTGATAATTATATTTGATTTACCTGATGATTCTGTTGGTCTAAGGATTAAGGTAAAATATTGTAAAAAATATATTAAAATATAAAAATAATATTATTATTTACTTTACAGCCTGAACAGATAGCTGATATTCAAACAACATGTGACGTTGTCATAAATATTAGACAAAAGGCAAATAAAACCACGAAAGCCTGTGTTATCAAAGGAATCGAGAGACTGGCAAGTAAGTATAAGAAAAATACTAGATCACATTATAATTTATCCAATGTCAGTGTGATGACATTCCAATCATTCCATACGGCGGTAAACGTCGGTCTCTGTGAGACTGTTTACCGCCGTATGGAATGTCATCACACTGACTTTGGAATAACAATACGTTGTAGTATTTTTTCTAGGTCCCCCAATATAGTTTCCCCAAGTTTTATATTGACCATTAATTTTCCGATAAGAAAAGTTTTACTCTTTTGGAAAATGTCAAACAACAGTATTCATATTCCAATTTTCCTTCTACCTAAAGTTTTGCAAATATTGCTTTAAGAATTCCGAGTTTACGTAAAACTTGGAAACAGAAAACTTTGAACAAGTAAACTTCTTTAAGAGTTTTATGAAACAAAACTTTAATGAAATGCGAATACTTATTCCTTTAGTTCCTTTTTTTACGTGCCCATTTGTTTTGACTACACATTTTTGTGTTCTTTAATTTTCTTAAAATATATTATTATACAGTGTCACCAGTAAAGTCCGCATCATATGGGATTTTTTTTTATTAATAGCTTTATTCGAAATTTGACTTTGGCATCAAGTTCTGCTTCAATCGAGATAAAAATTAAGCAAAAAAATAGTAATCCCGTGATTCGCATTATATGTCAAATTTTAATTTTTTCAAAAAAATAATTCAAAAGTGGGGTTATTTTTGAAAATATCGAAAAAAGTTATTAGAAAAAGCTTTTCTAAATGTAGTTTCTAGCCCACGTGCAAAATTTCAGAGGCATAAGATAATTTTCATTTTTACCTATATTTTGAAAAGGGCACCACTTTTGCAAAATAAGACTCAACGCAACTTACATAAAACTTCTTAGTTTTGACAATGCTTTATTTCAGATACATTTTCTTTAAAGTAGCGCCATATTAAATGTGTGTTTTTCTACAAAATCAAAATTGGGCTATTAAAATTTGGTCGTATGTGATGCAAAGTTTATTTGTTTTTGACCCTGTATAAGGTAACTCCATACTCCATAAAATAAGTATTTTTGAAAAAGTAGTTTGTGTCTGAAAGTAATACACCTTAATATTAAGACAAAAAAGAACACAGTGTCTTTAGTAAAGTGTTTTTTAAGTGGAAAATAAATTTTAGTTTAACAACGTAAAGTTTATCTATTTTCAACGATTTAATTTAAAACTCCGATATTATAATTTATTATTAAGCTATGTCATAATAACGTTAACGTGAATTACTTTCAACCATAAACTACGTTTTCAAAAATACTTATTTTATGAAGTTACCTTATACAGGGTCCAAAACAAATAAACTTTGCATCACATACGACCAAATTTTAATAGCCCAATTTTGATTTTGTAGAAAAACACACATTTATGGTGGCGCTTCTTTAAAGAAAATGTATCTGAAATAAAGCATTGTCAAAACTAAGAAGTTTTATGTAAGTTGCGTTGAGTCTTATTTTGCAAAAGTAGTGCAATTTACAAAATATAGGTAAAAAATGAAAATTATCTTATGCGGCTGAAATTTTGCATGTGGGCTAGAAACTGCATTTAAAAAAACTTTTTCTAATAACTTTTTTCGATATTTTCAAAAATAACCCCACTTTTAAATTATTTTTTTGAAAAAATTAAAATTTGACAGATAATGCGAATCACGTGACTACTATTTTTTTGCTTAATTTTCATCTCGATCAAAGCAGAGCTTGATGCCAAAGTCAAATTTCGAATAAAGCAATTAATAAAAAAAAATCCCATATGATGCGGACTTTACTGGTGACACTGTATTATAATAATATAGCTAGGTATTTAAAAAAATTAATTTTTTAGGTAATATTTACAAAGCAAGAAATTTAATCCTTGCCATCGACGAACCTCAAACTCAAGCTGACATACCACCTTCCTACCACATGCCATCTGCCCCTTCTCTCTCACAAACTAACGATCTTCTTACTCCTACCAATCTCAATCCTCCTCCAATTTCTCCTTTGTTAAGCCCACTGATTTCCCCTACTTGGTATTATCCTTCTCCTACTCTAAATCAGCAACACGTACCACCGTTTGTAGGGATGACTCAGCAACCTCACTTTTTTGCTAATATGAACATGAATATGATGCCGCAGGGTATGAATAATAGTAGTGGGTATGTATTTTCTTTATAGTTATAGTTAGTATAAATACAGAAATAATTTTCAAATAAACCTGTCAACTTTTAAAATTTACGGGAGAATCATATTATTGCAAATTGTAACGAATGAAAGAAAACATGTGTGTCATGATTTGTACAATTGGGAAATGCAAGTTACAGCATTTTATTTACTTTAATGGGTTTAACTCGGAAGAAGACCAACCCCTAATGGTCTTCCTAGATTTTTATCATCTTTATTTTTATCGAAATATAACATCAATACTTTAAACTTTTTATTTTTAAATATTTAATACCTAAAGCTACCAGTCTCAGCATCCAAGTCAGCTGGACCAAATGATGGATAACAATAAGGCAAATACAAGTTTTTGCAGCGCTAGCTCTCTGTCAACCATATCCAGTAAAGGAGCTAGTCCAAGAAATGCCTTATCTCCAAATTGTTATGGGAATTATTCCGACTCATCCAACCATGGTCAATATGGTAGTCTTAACCATCATACAACAACTGGTAAGTGATGTATCTGCATAATACATATCTAATTTCATTTCTTTGAACTTTTAAACGCGAATCAAAAGCCAAATTTTCAATTTTTAGAATTTTCTTCCGTCCTATCCGAAATGAACAACCCCGGTGAATACCATGGACCAACTCTAGACAAGAAGCCTCCTCTATCACCTGGAAACCTGACACCACACGACTACGAAAACAAAAGACTCGCTGCCATGAGAGCCATGCAGGCCAAAGCCAGTCCTGGAACCTACAGAGTCCCTCATAACTCTTGGTCCGGTTATGGAATAAGTTACACAAGTCCTGGCGGTTTTCTAGTTGATAAATTTAGACGCGTATGTAATTTTTATTTATTTATTTATTCGTTGTATACAAATTGACAACTGGCTGTTTTTAATTTCTTTATAAATTTTAAGGAGGATGAAATTTGGAAACCAACGTCACCAAGACAAAATGATTCTATGAATAACGTGCCTTCTACGTCATCCGTCATGATGAATACTAGTAATCTGCTAGATCATACTCCCAATCATGTTTGGAATAGAGTTAGTACCACCAGGTAAATTATTTTAATAAAGAAAATATAAATAATTCCTAATAACTTGCTCTGACAATAAAAAAAAAGAGGAATAATAAAATACATTTTCTGGTTTTAATTTTAAGTAACTGGCAAGACCTACCTTCAGTGTTGACAGCCATGAAGTTGGAGCACTACATAACATTGTTCAAGCAGCATGAAATAGACTTGACCGTATTTTCTACTTTGACCGACCAAGATTTGATTGACATTGGTATTACCGCTTTTGGTGCTAGGAGAAGGATATTGCTGGCAATATCGGGTAAGTTATTTCACCAAATAAAAAAATTTAATAGGAAAAAAAAATGTTTGATAAACATGTATGATGTTTGTTTGTATGTTTTATGTATACTATATATATTCATCTTTTCTAGAACTAAACAAAAGAAACGCGCCTTTTTCTGCGGCACCAGGTGCCGAAAGAAAAAGCTCTTCGACATCTTCAAATTCAACTTGTCATGGAGGCAGTCCTAGAGATACTAATTGGTAAAAATGAAAAATTTATTACCAAAAGTGAACAAGTTTAATAATAATGTAAAAAAAGTTGTTCATCCTACCTATAGTTCTTTAAGTGTGAATTGTATTTTTTTCTGTAGTTGTAGGTAAATTATTTATTATTTATTACAGCCATTTATTGGCGCATATAATCGCTTATTTAAATATTTATTTTAATATTTAGTGAGAAAGATATGTGTACAACTTGCCTCGTGCTTTTGAACCCGTCTGTTTTTATATTATTTAAAATATATGATTGAGCAAATAAGTACGTTGTGGTCTAGTTATACTATACAGGGTATCGATTGACGGAAGCCACATGACTTTCCATTAATATTTGAGGAAGAAGCTCTATCTAAACGCAATGTATCTTTTTAAAACAATGTGCAACCAGGGGTAACCCCTAATTATTAAATAATTTTTGCTTAGATCCATTCCATTTTAAAAATCCAAACAGCGTCTTTACTTAATACCTACCCTGTATATTTTCAATGTATTGACTGTCCCTCTTCAATCTATTACAGTGGTCCCATGATTTATGAATGTTAAAGAAAAATCAATTTTCTTTAATAACTTCTTTGTCTTGTTACAATGGAATAGATTGGAATTTTAAATTGTTGGTTTAATTACTATATATTATGTTTTATGTATATATTTGTTTAATTGTTTATGTGTAAATATTGATTGTCTTTTCAGTACGTATATTTTTACAAGAAAATATGTGATATTTTATCTGATAAAATTATACAAAGGCCAAAGTTTTACCTCGTTAGATACTTAGGTACAGGATTTTTGTAAGCAAAAGTTTTAATTTCGATTCAAATGACCGTCAAAAATATTTTACTAAAAAAAAATTTGCAATATACAGTGCAAACTGTTTTAAAAATTAAAACTTTTGTATGTTTCTTATATTGTGAATTGATGATATTTATAAAAATAGGATTAGAGCTAAAGCAATTATTTATTACATACGTATTTATATTTTTGAAACTTTATTTAAGTATAACCTTTTTTCAATTTGAAATATTTATTAAATTATTTATTTATTTGAGAAAGAAATATATTATATTTGATACTGCTTAAACCCTTTTTGTTTTATTTTCTATACAGGGTTGCCCAGAAGTCCGGCATAAAATTAATACAACCTTAACCTGTATTTTTTGGAGAAAACGCTCGGACACGTCAATTTAGTTTTATATATGCTCACATTTTGACGTTATACGTTTGTTTTTTTATAGACATTTATCAAAGATATGACGAATTCGATCTTTTTTTTTTAATAGAAACATACAGCTTATGATACATCATTTGAAAGGTAATATCTCGTACACAGGCCCGGTTCTAGACCTCCTGGCGCCCCCGGCAAGGGTCGTATTTAGCGCCCTCGAAATTTTTATTTCATATTTTTTTCCTGAATATATACAGTGTGTCCGCGAGAGGGAAAAAATCTTTATTATTCATTTTACGACCAAAAGTCATTCTTTATAAAAAGTTCTGCTTGTTGAGAAAATTAATTCACGATAAAAAAATGTTAGATCAGATGTACAGGGTGTTAATAAATTAGGAAAATATGAAAATGATTCAGGAGGGAAGTACCATTATTTATTATTTTAGACAACATGTTTATGAAACAAAGTTGTTTATAATCCAAAATAAAGCCGAAATATAAAATTTGAAATCTTAATTCTAATTTTTGTTTTTTATTTTTACAATAGAATTTAACATTCAAAATGCAGAATTATTGTGAAAAAAGTTATTATTCTACATATTATTCTCCTCCAACCTGCACACATTTCTCCAAATTAGAAATAAATTAAATAAATAGGTCGGCACTCTATAGGGTTTTCATTTTGAATGTTCATAAATTCTATTGTAAAAATAAAAAACAAAAATTAGAATTCGAATTTCAAATTTCGTATTTAGGCTTTATTTTGGATTATAAACAATTTTGTTTCATAAACATTTTGTCTAAAATAATAAATAATAGTACTTCTCTTGAAGTATTTTCATATTTTCCTAATTTATTAACACACATACATCTAACATTTTTTTTTTATCGTGAATTCATTTTCTCAACAAGCAGAACTTTTTATAAAGAATGACTTTTGGTCGTAAAATGAATAATATAGATTTTTTCCCCCTTGGGGACCCCATCCACGGACACACTTGTTTCACGTTCTGACATTTTGTGACATTGTGAACTTGTAATAGTAATTTACGTTACAAGACCGGAAAGTAGTGTTTTTCAGGTCGAGACAAGCATTTCCAGGGCGAGCCATAGGCGAGTCCTGAAAGCTTGGAGAGACCTGGAAAACACTAATTTTCGGTTGCGTGACGTACCATATTTTTTTAAGACCGACACTTCGATATATTTTATAATCTACGCGAAACAAGTTTGACATAAAGAACAAAATTAAAAATCAACGAACTGTCACTCGACAATACATCGAAATGTTGTTGTCATAATAGCGAAATCAAGGTATCTCGTATTATCAGAGAGCGATTGGAAAAACAAGAAACAGGGTGACAGTGACATTAGAGACCGGAAAAGGGACATTAGAGTCCGGTCTCTAATGTCACTTTTCCGGTCTTGCGATCGGAAAAACGTTATTTTCTAGACGAAAATTGTCCAGAAAGTCTAAATTTTCTGGTCGGTTTTAAAAAAAATTAATTTCGGTATTTCCGAAGTATTATTTTACAATTTTCTAAACAAAAATGGATTTGTCGGAAAGACAGCGTATCAAAGTGTTGATATTGTTACGATGTGGAGATAAAATAAGAAGTCAAAGTGAAGTTTGCACTTTATTTAATGCTAAATATCCGGATAATCAAATTTCACAGGGCACTGTTAGTAAAATATTCCATAAATTTGATGAACATGACACCTTGTTTTAGGCGACGATGATAAATATCTCTGCAGGATGATCCGCATGTTTCGTGGTACAATGGAATGGCCACCGAGGTCCCCAGACTTAACGCCTCTAGACTATTTTCTTTGGGGATATTTATCTTTGACAAATGTCAATAAAAAAACAAACGAATAACGTCAAAATGTGACCATATTTAGAACTAAATTGACGTGTCCGAGCGATTTCCCCAAACGTTACAGGTTAAGGTTATATTAATTTTATTCCGGACTTCTGGGCAACCCTGTATAATTTCCTCCTAATACAGGGTGGCGCACCGCCAGACTGGCAATGCTCTCAGGATTTGCTGGTTGTTTAAAGTCATTCTCATAACCCCCCTCCCCCCCCCTCCAGTATACAAAATTTTTTCTTAAATACTACTTTAAAGCTGTCGTTGTTTCGGATTTTCCGAAAAAGAAGAAAATTAATTTTTAATTAACTTTCACATCCTTTGTCAACAATAAACAAATTCCGTTGGCGTCCTACCGAGAAGAAAACCGGGAATATAGAACAAGGCCTCCCATTAACAGTGAGACTTGTGGAGGATGTTTAAAGCCCTATGCTTATTCAACGACATTCATAGAATAGAGATGGAGAGAAAACACATAACATTATTATTTCATTGCTTTGAAATACCTAAAAATATATATATTTTTCATTAATATATTCAAAATTACAATACTTAGCTTCTGCATGGGATCTGCTTGTTTATCAAACTTAAAACCATTACAAAAATTGCAAAATAAAGTTATTAAAAGTATACACAAATTACCACATTTAGAACCAACCGTTAATCTATATAGACCGAAAGGGTATTTACACGTTAAAAACATTTATAAATTTTAAAATTTGTATTCTAATTTACTCTAATATTTTAAAAGAAAAAAAAATCAAACATAACACTTCAAGAGAATAAGACATTACATGATCATAACACCAGACGTTGTATAAATTATCAAACTATACCAGTAAAAAGTAATTTCGGAAAAAAATCGCTTTTCTATGACGAAGTAATAAAATATAACAATCTACCGAAAAATAGAATTAAAAAATTGGCAACTTTTAAAAAACAATTAAATATATATTTACTAAATTAAATTATTTTTTACTATTTTTTTTTTAATTAATTTTTTTAATGAATTTAATTGGATTAACTTTTTTTTATTGTTATTTTTTTTAATGGTGATTATTTTCTATATTTCCATGTAATAAACTGTAAAAGTTAGTTTTGGAATAAAGACAAGTTCTACAAAATTCATTTAATGAGTTTATTTTTCCCTAATATTTTTTATTTCTGAAGTTATTAACTTAAAAATATTGCACAGGAAGAAAAATAATTACTACTTGTTGTGTTTCACAAATTTAAACAGTTTCCTGACACGTGTTTCGGCCCTTGCGGGCCATTGTCATAGGAGTACAGTATCTTCTTTGCAAAATTATGAGCATTAAAATTTTACATTGGATGGTTTCTCTTGCTTTTATTTCTCTATGCTCTGACTGAGTAATTTTGTTTATTTTTGATGGCCTTCAAAACAAACAAAAGGACGTCTTCTAAGTTGCTTTTTCAAATTTCTAAATAAATGGAAAGCTCAAAATCCACAAAAGTTCTTTGAGAAATTGTAAATGACGTACAACGATACCAAATGTTTATTCTCGTTGGACAAAGCTCCACATTTTCCCAAATCACAGAGCTTCTGTTCGGTGATCCAAAGCGCCTTGCTCTGCCTGTAGCTTCAGGCTTCAGAGAGGTTTCGCATTATTCGACTATTTTCAGCAGTTTCAAAGGTATCGTGATTTGCGCTTTAAAATCGCAACCTGATTAGCCAAGTTTATTGGCGATAATAATATACATCAAGCGGGCGGTGTTAATGATTTAATTAATTTACAGCTGTTGATTGTAGCAAAAAAGTTTGAAGGTTTTACTGTTTTGCGGTTTAACTTTTTTTGCTGGTGTGTTTTTTAGCAGGTTCTTAAGGAATTAATGCAGTGTGAAGTAACGAAGATTCTTTTTTAGCTTATCTACGTATCTAGACGTAAGTATAGCTACTAAAACAATTATGGAAATTGAAATCATAAATTAAACAGAAACTTTTAAATTTTTAATCAATAATTTGTGATTTAATTTGTTGCTTCATGATCGAGGTCTGATAGTAAAAAAAACCATTGGAAAGGCTTTTAAACAACACAAAAAGATACTATATACATTTTATAGATGTCCATTTACTCTGTAGTACTGAAATAACTAGTGCTCCTTTTTCTCAAAGTTGTAAATATAAATTTATGATAATGTACCATTAGGAAAATAAATAATTTTAACACATCCACACTCACTGGCCACTGGGTCATTTAATTAGTTAAAAAAAAAAAACTAAAATTAATACATGGACATACTACTTATTGTAAATATATACCGGACGGTGAACCGCCAGGCTGGCTATAGGAAATTGTATGTAAATTTTGCTTAAAAATATAAACATATTTTTAAGTTAAGGTTTTCCGTCAAAAATATTGTAACTGTAAGCGATAGGTATAGGATAATGGTAAATAAAGTTGTTGGAAAAATAATAAGGGGTTTAAAACGACTTTTAAATATTGTTTTCACTACTTCCAATATTTCCGAGACACGGTCACTACGTCCAATATTTCCACTTTTAGTACTAGAGAGCCCCATTTAATTTTTATGAATTTTACGAAAAGTTTTTCAAAATAACCTTTAATTGGCCCATTGGAAAATAATAAAATTTGGTGTGCGTACAATGGCCTACAAAAAAGTCTAATACAATTTTGATGTAAAATTATTAGGAGTCCATATTTAGGGTAGCAAAATTTATAGGGGATCTCGCATGTCCCGTCTGGCGATGCAGCACCCGGTATACAAAAAGTTTATACTTAAACAATATCCCTGGGAACCAGAATATTTTAAATAATAATTTGTTTCCATAACAAATATATTACATATAAAGCTAACACATTATTTCTCCAGCCAGCAGTCAATTTGATGTAAACTGTAACCGAACAGTTTGCAGAGTAAAATAAACCATAACAAACGCTTTAAGGGGAAGTAATGTTTGGAACTAATATTTACTTTAATTACTTTGTTAGTGTAATTAGTTAAGTTAATTATTTTCTAATGGAGATTAACCGCGTCATAAAACCTCAAAGGAAAATGGCAAACGTACTGATTTTCTAAATACGACACGGGATACATTAGATTAACTCTCTACCTAACAATGAAAATAAAAAACATAGGCACTGAATATATAAATACGCAAAGCTATATATTCTGTGACATAGGTAATCTTCCCATAATCCTATACAGGATGATTCACGAAGAAATGGCAATATTTTAGGTACAGTTGACGACATATAAATTCGTAACTCAATTACAACAAAATTGGGTAAAACGGGTTTCTCACCTTGCTGCTTATACCGGGATAGAACACCAGCTATATACATAGCTGTAAATTATTGTATGTACGATTTTTTACCATAAGTAATAATGATTATTTCTAAATATTTTTGTGTTGAAATTACAGCCGCGAATTAAGAAAATTATAAACTAATACCAGGAAAACTACGAAAGTATAAAGCCAAAAAGGGTAAATTTATTAACAAACAACAAACAAAATACTAATATTTAATTGCTGCATCATTGGATTCTAACACGAATCGTAATCTTCTTGGCATTGACAAAATAATACTTCTGGTGTAATCAGGAGTTAGCCCTTCCCAAATTTCTTCTATTTTATCAATTAACTCTATTTCATTCTGTGGTTTAAAATTTATTTTGTACATTTTTTTTACCATGAATCGCCAAACATTTTCAATTGGATTTAAATCAGGACTTCTTGAGCACCAAGGCAGACATGTTACGTTGTTTTGTCTAAACCAGTTTCCTATATTTCTTACAGTATGCACAGGGCAGTTATCCTGCTAAAATATAAAGTTATTTCCTTCAAAAACTATCGAGGCAGAAGGAAGAATAACATTTTCCAAAACCTGAAGATACGTATTGCTGTTTAGTGTTTCACCAATATTCCAGCATACAGCTGCACCGTAAACACTTATCCATGCCGACACATTAACGAAGAAACGTCCACTGGTCACTGGTTTGCTTTTTTTGAGTATTCTTCTCATCTTTTCGGGAATTTGGTGGTCTATATACTCGAATCCTTCCATTATAATACGTAGACTGAAAAGTTTTCTCATCGGAAAAGATAACATTTTGCCACAAAAATAATTTTCTGGTATATATTGCATAGCAAGCCCAATTCTTTGTTCCTTATCACTATTTTTTAAAAACGGTTTGGATGCAGCTGCTCGATTTCTTAATTCGGAACATTGTCTTACTCGGCGTTGCGCAGTTCTTGATGAAGCAGGGAATCCTGTTATGTGCATAGCGGATATTGCAGTTTTAAATTTCGATCTTCTTCAACAGTACTTCTAGGTACTCTAAAATGATCAGCTATATTTCCATAAGACCACCCTATTTTTACTAAACAAATTATTCTGGCTTTTTCAATAATACTTAAATGAGGCATTTTTAAAGCAAATAAGATAATGACAATACTTTGACAGATATCACGTTACAACGGTAATAAAGGTAAAAAAGTTGCATTTACAGTGTCACCAGTGGCGTATTTAGAATATTGCCACGGGGGGGGGGGGGGTCTATACCTTTCGTTTTATCTTTCTTTCTTTAAAAAAGAGCCGCAGGCGAAAATTTTTTCGGTGCCACGCCCTATTTTAAACTATCAAAATTTATAATTTCTATGTTTTGATAGCTGAACCCAAAAAAGGAAGAAATTAAGAAATTTTTAAATATAAACGCAATAATGGGAATATATATTTTTTTAAATATTTATGTTTAAAAATATATATTTCTACATAATATGACCGATTCCGAAAATTATTGGTTTTCAAGTTATTTTTGCCAAGTTTGGCCATGTTGTTTTGTTATCTGTGACACAGTTACTTAATTATTTGTAAAAACAAAGTATTGCTAATAGTTCTAGTTTGCAAAAAAATTACAAAACTAAGTGAACATCATTTCAATTTTTTAAAATTAAATAAATTAGACACGCAGGTAAAAAACAAGAAAAAAACTGAAATAACTCGAAAACCAAGCATTTTCGGAATAGGTCATATTTAAGAAAAAATCACAAATTACCTCCTGCGAGGAATTAATCGAATTATCAATCACCGTGTATATATTATTTTACTCACTTAAATTAGAAATTAAATGCAACAAGGCATCTGATCTGTTCTGAGTTTTTTTTTTAATGTTGAGCCCACGGGGGGGGGTCCAGACCCCTCGGACCCCCCCCCCCCTAAATACGCCACTGAGTGTCACAGTTTAGTGTAGGAAATTATCTGTAGTCAACTGTACATGTTCGCGGACCCAAAATAAATATAAAAGTTCCTATAAACATGCCGGTTCTAATTCCGGCCGTTACCGAAATACTGGGGTAAACAATGTTGGAATTAATATTTTTAATAAATTATTTATAACAAGTGGGCTAGCATAGCTTTTATGTTTATTTTGGGTTCCCAAATAAGTACCTAAAATTTTAATATTTCCTTCTGAATCACCCTGTATAAAACACGTGGCGAACAAAATAAAAAATTATTTTACGGAAGTAGAAACATGTACACCACATTAATCTGACCTTTTCCAATAAATTTGTAGAGACGACTGTGGGTTTTTTCCCTATAAAAAATAATTTGCCTATTATAGTAAGTATAGGTTTTTGCGTTTAATATACAATTCCCTGATCTAAATTAATTCAGGTAAGCCTTTGGCACGTTTATCTCCTTATCCCTCCAAAGTTTTAAGTTACATTCTCAGAGGACCATTATAATACTGTCGATAAAGAAAATTAACATAGTTCGGAGAGGTATACGATATACTTCCAAAGGGGAAAGTAACAGTCGATAATTGATTGCTATTATGAGGTTCAGGGAGAGGGACACCCTTTTAGAATATTGTTTAGCAGGGGCGTGCTGTACAGGGAAAATAAATTAGGTTGAGATCCGAAACCCCATCTTAAGTCGAGCCCGCCTACACGTTTTTCCAAATATGCATAAAACCCCATGGAAACTAAAGAACACATATTTTTTTAAATACAACCTTATTAATTTAAAAAACATTTTTGTAATCAACACAACAATAAAATATTTTATGAAAGTCGTTGTCTCACTCTCCTATGTATAATAATAATCATAATGTCCACCTTTAAAAAAAAATGTAACTCCAATTCGAAATTTATACGATACGCCACTGTTTATGATAAAAGCAATTAGAGTATACGTATAATCCATTAAATCCCCTTGGTAATGACAATAACACACGCACAAGGGTCTGGTTAAAAAAAATTTGATAAGTATTTCATACTTGAACTATGTTTATTATATATTTTCTATTTTTTGGGAAATCCCTTCCACTCAAAAATCAAATGTTTAACCATGCGGCTGTTTTTGGTCCAATACTATAATGCCAAATATCAGCTACTTAGGTACGTACAGTTGTATTCATAAAAAAAGCGAGAATGAGAAATAAATTTTGTCATATTTGCGTAAAACCTGCTGTAAATGATTGTTTATTGGAGGTTATCACACGTCATAGATTATCAAAAATGCAAAGCATTGGCGTCGGTGTAATTAATTTTAAAACTGCATGGTGGTAACGTTTGATAAACTTTGACAGAAGAGCATAAAAATGCCTCGTCAGTTGTCTGAAGTTGAAAAGGCTCCAATTGTATCAAAAATCGAAGAAGGATGGTCAATCTGTGCTGTAGGGCAGTTGTATAATAGAAATAAAAAAAAAACTATGTTGAAAATTAAGCAACGCTGGGAACAAGAAGAATCCCTTAAGAGGAAAATTGTTTCAGGTCGTCCCAAACGTTCCAGCCCTGAACAGGATGCTGCTTTTTTGGGATATTTAAGAAATAATCCATTTGCAACTGCAAGGGATGCTGTTATTGATTCAGCATTTTCTGCCTTCCAACCTACCGCCAGCAGGAGAGTCAAGGAATCTGAGCTAAAATGTGTGCTTGCTGGGAAGAGCTTGATCAAAATATTGTATCAAATATAATTCAGTCAATTTCGAATAGGCTCAAGTAATAGAAAAACATCAGGGATATATGACCAAATATTAGATTTTATTTATTCTTGTTAAACGTTTTTTTGTTTCTATTGTAATTTTTATAAAACTGTTAAGATATTATATACCTATTATGAAATAAAAAAAATAATTTTTGTTATTCTATTGAACTAACGCCCAACGCCAATGCTTTGCATGTTTAATAACCTTGAACACGCGATAAGCCGATTTTACGCAAATATGGTTAAGGTTTCCTCTCATTCTAATTCGTGTACGCTTTTTTATGAATACAACTTTACGTTATCAGCTTATTAGTCTTATCACTACTGTCCTTTTGCAGGTTCGACCATGGACTTTCGAATACTTCTCCACGAAAACTCTCCAAATCAAACTAGCGATAGCACAATCAACCAATTAGGAGACACTGCGGACTACACAGTCACTTACGTCATAGGCTCGTGTGTGCTAGCCGTTTTTTTAACCCTAGGTATCGTTGCTAGCGCCTATCTATGCTTAACGCTGAAAAAAGGAACACTTTTGTGGGTGACCGATAGCAACAGACAATTGAATAAAGATAAAGGGGACGAACTGCATCCCAACGATAAGGAAGTTAGCGGTAGTTTAAAAGATGTGAAAAGTTTAAGTAGCTCCCAAGAAACAACTCAAGTATAGATTTATGTGATCAATGATATATTAGTAATCTTATACAGATAGATTAGACATAGTGTCAATTTGTGACCTCTTATTCCTTAGAAAATATTGGTACCTAATACAGGGTGTTCATTTGAAAACTTCCCACCTTGATTTTCCTGCTTTAAAATGAAAATGTTGAAAATCACTCGGACCCGTCGATTTTTATTTTGAGGGGGACATCTTTTGCGTATACTATCAATCTTGTTACTTCAAGCCCCTAGGAGGGAGGGGGGTAAGATCTAAATCTTAAATGGATACCCCTATTTTATATATTTTTTTTGGATTCTGCATAAAATTCTGAACATTTTTTAATAAAAGCATTATTAGTCTATACTTAACAGTTTTCGAGATATTGACTCTTAAAAAATTACATATTTGAACTTTGACAGCGTCTAGCTTTCTAACTATACGTCTTAGAGCAAAACGGCTTACATGTCCCTATCTTCGATTTTTATTATCTTTTCAATAGTGTGAACTCTCGGTTAAACCGGATGTAAGAAATATAGTACTTCCGGTTTGATCGAAAGTTGACACTATTGGAAAGATAATAAAAATCGAAGATAGGGACATGTAAGCCGTTTTGCTCTAAGACATACAGTTAGAAAGCTAGACGCTGTCAAAGTTCAAAAATGTCATTTCTCAAGAGTCAATATCTCGGAAACTGTTAAGTATAGACTAATAATGTTTTTATTAAAAAACGTTCAGAATTTTATGCAGAATCCAAAAAAATTATATAAAATAGGGGTATCCATTTAAGATTTAGTTCTTACCTCCCCCCCCCTCCCTCCTAGGGGCTTGAAGTAACAAGATTGACAATATACGCAAAAGATGTCCCCCTCGAAATAAAAATCGACGGGTCCGAGCGATTTTCCACATTTTCATTTTAAAGTAGGAAAATCGAGGTGGGAAGTTTTCAAATGAACACCCTGTATAATATGTCGTATATAGGAATAATTTTAAAGAAAATATTTTTTTTTCCAATTTCATGAAATATTTAGGAAACAAGCTAAACAAAATTAAAAAAAGGTTTTGTGATTAGTTAGTTTTTTTTACTGTTATAAAATGCATATTCCTATTTATTGTCTGCTGAATAAAAGTAAAGTTATTAATATTTTATTTTTCTATCATTTTTTAATTATACAATATATAGGACACGAATCAGATCGTGAATAGATCTATTTCCTGAATTTAATTTTGTGGTCTTGCATGAAACGGTTAATCCCATTTCGTTTTCGATGAAAAGGAAATGAAATTCAACCGGCGAGATTAAGGATCGAATAGAGTTTTATATCGGGTCAGAAACAGTGGCGTAGCGTGGTTGAAGGGGCGGAGGGGGCGGAAACTTCAAAGGTAAGGGCGTTTTTTTTTATGGCGGTGAGGGGGTAAAAGAGGTGTGGGTGCCACGCCCTTTTTTCAATGAAGTTGCCTGATTTTCAAGTAGGAAAAATATAAAATACACAAGATCCTCAAGGAAATCACAAAAAAATTAAACAAGTAAAAAAAAGTGCTTCGTTTTCATGGTTCATTATGGGTCCTATCTACGCCCTTGTTGAAAGGGCGCCTCACTGCTAATGCATAATTTCGTTTGTTTAGTAAATTTTGGCCTGAGAAATAAAGTTTTGGTTTTGTCATACAGCAAAATAACTGAAAGAATACAAATTATTGGTCGTGGCAAAACATTTTTATTATAAATTAAATCAAGTAGTGAAAATAAAATAGAATCTCGAAATAGATATAATAGGTTTATTTTATGTTTCTTTACTCATAAAATTAATAAACAAATAATAACTTAATTAAAACCTGGAACTGGGAACTACTGGGAGAGTGGGAAGGGGGCGCCGTTTGGGACAGGGCTCAAAGGGCGGGGGGGGGGGCGCTCGCCCCCCTGGCCCCCTGCACGCTACGCCACTGGTCAGAAATATAATATACCAGTTAATTTTCTTTAGCAAAAATACAGTGTGTCCCCGGATGGAGTAAAGACAAGAGGAAAAGATCTTTATTATTGATTTTACGACGAAAAGTTATTCTTTATAAAAAATTCTGCTTGTCGAGAAAATGAATTTACCATATAACATTTTTAGATCAGATGTACAGGGTGTTGATAAAGTAAGAAAACAGAAAAATGCTTTAAGAGAGAAGTACCCTTATTTATTATTTTAGACAAAATGTTTATGAAACAATAGTTATTTGTTTCACTAGGCAGAAAAGCACAAGATTTAAATCTGCTTTTCTGCCTAGTAAAACATATAATTTTTTCTCCAAATTTGTTCCAATTTCACGCAAAATCGTATTTTTTATATTTATGTATGTTATTTATGACATTTATTGAATTGTTGTGTTTACTTGTCGTTTTAAATTTTAATTTTTAATGACACCTGACAGGCTCAAAAGGTGTGTTTTTTCTGCCTAGGCATAAAAAGTCCACTTTTTCTGACTAGGCAGAAAAATACACCTTTTGAGCCTGTCAGGTGTCATTAAAAGACCGCTTTTAATGTAATTTGGAAAAAAAGTTGTTTATAATCCAAAATAAAGCCTAAATACGTGAGAGCCCATGTAAATTTTTCTACCCTGTTTAAAGAAATTTACTTTGCTTTTATAGGTCAAAAGTTATTGTATATTGGAGTAGCTAGGGATTTTCCTAGGAGGATAGTCAACAGCGAGCTGGGTTGTGGGCGGGGGGTAACGCTGTGACAGTCAGAGAATTTTTCTATTTTCTAGGGGGGGCAACGAATTTTCTGTCCACCCTTGCCCCCTCCCCAGCTATTCCCATGTCTCCAACCTTAAATTTTTAACCTGACCTAAACAAACTGATATAAGTGGAGCAGTTCTTGACTCGAGCGATATCGTAACGGACGATTTTCTTTTACTTAAATAGAAAACCACAAATAGTTCACGACAAAAATATATTTATTAATTGAATTTAACAAAAAATATTTAATTTATTGTGTTACTACAATAAATATTTAACGCTTAAACATTCTAACGAACAAAAAAAGTTAGGCAACAATCTTCCCTAAAAACAGCACAAAAAAGGCAAACAGTAAAATATTTTTGGTAACAAAAAACAATAAAAAAAATAAATGGAAATATAAAGAAAAACATTTTTGATGTTTTTGAAAATTAGTCTAAACAAAACGCAAACAAAAACAAACGATTTTTAATATTTTTGTTCAACTAGCATGAAACACTCCGTTTTAAACTCTTAAATTATATTTGTGGTATTTTTAGATCAAATTTTAAAAAGTAATTCCTAAATAAACAGATCACAGTCACTGCTAAAAATTGAAGAAATGCTACTTTTTAGTTGTCCAACTTGCTCATTTGGTTCGCCTTTTATGTCACTAAAATCAAAGCGACCGAAATTTTCGACTAAAAGCATATCCAGCTTCTGAGAAAACCAACCAGCATTTTGAATGTCTATTTCGTCCCACAGCTGTTTGGAAAAATAAATTTGTTATCATAAAAAAAATGCTATTTTCAATCATACAAACCTTAATAACGTATTTTAGGTCTCGGACCACTTCATTAACAAAATTATATTCCATATTCTTAATCTTTTGCACTATTTTTTCGAGTTCCGTCTAAATTTAAAGAAAACAACAATTAGTAATTAAATTGGAATACCTACCATGCATGGTCAATAATATGGGTACACTAGATAATCAAATATTATCGACAATGATATACAAGGTGGGTTCGGGATGCTCACTCTTTTAACTCTATGTGCACAACACGCTCCCGATCCGTTCGGGTATTGTCCTTTCGAGTAAAAGGTGTGACTCGAAGTGCGGTCGGGTATTGCGACACGGAGTTAAAGGAGCTCACTCCAAGAGTTCCACCTCGCGAGATAAGAACTCCGGAGCGGGCATGCGCAGTGATCGTGTTTTTAGTATTTTACATATTCATAGGTTATGAGTTTAGTTTATTTGTCTTCAATCAAACATGAACGCGCAAGAAATATCATATCATCAGAAACACATTCCGCAGTAGTGGACCAAGACGGAAAACCAATTATTACGGACAATAATTTATTGTTATCATCAGAAAAATCTTCAAAAAATATTTTTCTGACAAAATTAAGTATTGGCACCAGATGACGAAAGAAATCCATATTGTAAATTAAATAATAAAGGTACAAAAAACACAAAATATTTACATAATAATAAACCACAAGTGATGAAGCACAAAGACGAAACAAGCGATTGAGGTTATGGTGATTAACTGTAAAAACTCTCGAGCGTTCGGGACAGACCATTCATACACCTAAAACTCTAAGGTCACGTGATTAAAACGCCACTCTAACTCTACTCCAGCTCCGTAAACAATCCCGAACTCAGCTTATGTGTCACCAGTAAAGTCCGCATCATATGGGAAATTTGACTTTGGCATCAAGTTCTGCTTCGATCGAGATGAAAATTAAGCAAAAAAATAGTAGTCACGTAATTAGCATTATCTGTCAAATTTTAATTTTTTCCAAAAAATAAATTAAAAGTGGGGTTATTACTGAAAATATCAAAAAAACTTATTAGAAAAAGTTTTTTTAAATGCAGTTAAATAAGATTCAACGCAACCTACATAAAACGTCTTAGTTTTGACAATGCTTTATTTCAGAAACCTTTTCTTTATAGTAGCGCCATATTAAATTTGTGTTTTTCTACAAAATCAAAATTGGGCTATTAAAATTTGGTCGCATGTGATGCAAAGTTTATTTGTTTTTGACCCTGTATAAGGTAACTTCATAAAATAAGTATTTTTAAAAACGTAGTTTGTGCCTGAAAGTAAAAAAATAAAAAATAAAGTAAAGGGGTTTTAAATTAAATCGTTGAAAATAGATAAACGTTACGTTAAGTTAAACTAAAATTTATTTTCCACAATGAACACTTTACTGATGACACTGTGTCCTTTTTTGTCTTAATATTAAGGTGGGAGTATCAACATGCTTGCCAACCTATAACCTATTTCGCGTAGATTTATTTATGTTTTCTAGCTTTTATACAAAATTTAAAGAAAATCAGTATCGACTTGATATTCTATAGGTAATAATTGACATACTTAATAAATATCAAGGAATTTCATAACTTATTTTAGGAGAATTGTATAGCGAAAAATATCGGGTAAGATTTTTTTAAACATTATTATGTCATTGTCACTCATTGTTCTTTCACTATACAATTCTCCCAAAATTAGCAATAAAATAAATTGATATTTTTGTAATATATCAGATATTACCTAAGTAATGTGCCGACGATACTGATTTTATTTAAATGTTAGTTTAAAAAATAATAAACTTGAAAAAACAAAGCGAAATAGGTTATAGGTTGGCAATAAATTGAACGACGTTGAGAATTCAACCTTAAGGTGTATTACTTTTAGATACAAACTACGTTTTCAAAAATACTTATTTTATGAAGTTACCTTATACGGGGTCCAAAACAAATAAACTTTGCATCAAATGCGACCAAATTTTAATAGCCCAATTTTGATTTTGTGGAAAAACACACATTCAATATGGCGCTACTTGAAAGAAAATGTATCTGAAATAAAGCATTGTCAAAACTAAGAAGTTTTATGTAGGTTGCGTTGAGTCTTATTTTGCAAAAGTGGTGCAATTTACAAAATATAGGTAAAAAATCAAAATCATCTTATCCAGCTGAAATTTTGCATGTCGGCTGGAAACTGCATTTAAAAAAACTTTTTCCAATAACTTTTTTTGATGTTTTCAGAAATAACCCCACTTTTGAATTATTTTTTGGAAAATATTAAAATTTGACAGATAATGCCATATATGCCATTTTTAGTAACATTATGTTTACACAACTTAAGCTTTAGTCAGGGCAGGGCTTCACATTTTGATTTTATTTGTAAACTTCTGCACTTAGAACCAAGAATAAATTTACAGGTACACAAACCCAAAATAATCATAATAATGGCAAAACACTTTCTGAAAACACTGAAAATGCACAAAAATATTCCTAATAGCAATTTTGATTTAACATTCCTGAATCAAAATTCGAATGTTACGGCTCTGCGAGTTACCGAATGATATAGAGACGAGTCTGAGAGATATGGTATGCCGGCGCAAAGGTGTAAGATAAAGATGCCTATCTAAACGGCGTTCTATCTGAGGTGCAAAACATACTCTAATCAATGCGACGACTGCTTGTATCAACGAGAAGTTCTCCGGATTAGGGCGACTTTTAAATTAAAGGTTGGCCCATTATGTTTGACATAGGTATAATTATGGCAACTTCGCCCATTACATTACTATGTGATAAACTTATCAAAAAGACAATTGTAGTAAAAATCTGTGCGCTACTTACTTCCCCCTCTACCGCAACTGGCCCCAGCACGTGACCCTTAAGATTCACAACCACATTTTCAAGGACACGTTGCCCAGCTTCTGTTAAACCGCCGCCTTTGATCTCGTATGGATTCGGACTTCTTCGTTGCGCATCATTGGGGATCGCTATTGTTGCGGGCAATCTTTGACTTTTTCGAAACGATCTCAAAGTAGGTTCGATTCGTCCATTAGTTGGTGTTGTTTTTGATCCGTTGCTGTTACAAAGTTTCGTTGGTTGTGATAATGAACATTTTCCACGCTGAAAAAAAATATTAAACAAATGATAACGCGTTTTTTTCGTGGTATTATGGGCGCAGCTCAATGATATTTTACCTGCAAAACAGTCACCGAAGCGGACGATTGCACTTTGTTATCAATGGAAATCGGACTATCCAGTTGTGGCAAGGTATCATAAGCGCTATCCAAATAAAATGGTTTTAGTTCTTGCTGAGAAATTGGAGATTTTGGTTCTCCAAATTCGGCAAAGTTGTTGCTTATCAGCCATTCGTGAACATTTAGATGCGTCGACAAGTTTAGCTAAAATAATTTACTTTTTTAAACATGCGTAAATACACAGGGTGTCATAAAAGGAATGGTCAACAATTTAACATTAAGTGAATTGGTTTGTTTACCAAAATATCTAAATATTGAATTTGTATCTACAAAGGCTTCGAAAAGACTTAGAAAAAACCATCATCAGAGTACCCCCTTTAGGGGGCTGTAGCTTTGCAGTAAGTGGACATAGAAACAGTTTTATATGAAGTTCTTACTTTATTTTTAACCAATCTACTTACTCCCAAATTATTGACCATACCTTTTGGGATACCCTGTATATAGCACCAAACATGTGTTAATGATTTATGATTTGTAGAGAAGAAAACGATCAATTAGAGGTCCAGCTTTAACGATACCTATATTTGACCACAATCAATCTTGTAGTTGAGCTTTAGGAAGTAATAAAAGTTTGATAATTAATTAGAAACTCAAATTTGTTTATAAATAATTTACTAACAATGTTAAAATTATCCGAAAGCGTAAAAGTAGAGAAACAAGTTTCTGAGATGACTTGTAAAAATGATCGACGTTCGCAACCTCTATTTAATACGGATCAATATGGTATTACAGTATACAGCATACTTACTTCTATATCTACGATATCTTGCCTTTTTTCTTCCTCCTCTGGCAAAATTTTGTATTCTGGGCTAGGTTTCTTCGTCCCAGTCACGTGGACATTAGCCCAATACCTCTCGTTCACCGCTTCTCTCGCTTTGTTAACATTTTGCGCTGTCTCCAGAAATTCGATGGCCCTTGGACTGTTACCAGAAGTAGTCCCTTCTAGACCCTTCTTCGGTACGTTGTAGCTACCTGGTTTCATGTAGACCCTGCTTTAAATAAAACACTCATTTAACATTAAACATTTCGAATAAGATTCCGAAGAAATCAACCTTCTAGTTCGTTCCTCTTCGGAATCATATTCCTCTTCTTTGGCGCCAAAATCGGCAGAATACGTTTGGTTAGCTTGATCCACTGTTTCGGTCGTTGGAGATCCACCAGCAGGTAAGTGGATGATGCCGCGAACATTTTTCGACGAGCAACTGCCGTTGGTAATGGTAGAGGTCGTTGTAGTATCGCTAGAGGTGGTTTGTTTTTTGATTGCCCCGTCCGAAGCACTTTTTATCAGGTTGATCTGCAAAATTTTAAACTGATTATTTTTTAACCTTTCTACGTTAATCTTAAAAATTCGTATTGGTATTGTATTAGCTATGATCTGTTAACTGATAGGATCAAACCATACAAAATTAAGAATTACCTGAGGTGGGATTAGGTTATTCGCAGAATAGACGCTTGCTCCTGAACTAGCAGTATTTAGATTCGTATCCAAATTGTAAAAAATCCTTGTTAGTTGTCCTGCCAACTCCACCGTCTCCTTTTCCCATCTAACATAACAAGCTCTAAATTCGGGTGTAAGTTCCTTTTCAATTTTTCCCAAGCTTGATCCTAAAAGAATGCATAATTGGTCACAATCTTAGGTAGGTACATCATCGTTTCTACCAAACCTGAAAATTCTGTTAATAAACCTACCGTCTCTATTTTCCCAGTAACCTTTCAAAATATGCCAGCAATTGGTCAGTCTCACGAATGCGTAAATGAAGTCCTTGGTGGCCCATGGTATGCCTTGGGAATGGATGTTGGAAATCGTTGTGCAAGGCTTCAAAATCTCAGATCTTGTGCGAATACACAGGTTTTGTATGTTGCGGAAGCATGGCCTATTGCGATTTCTATATGCGATCTGTTCCGCAGTGAGGCAGCTTCGTTCGAGAAACTTCACAAAATTTTCTTGAGTCGTAACTTCGGATGTGTCCTACAAAATAAGAATTGAACTTGAGCAATAACTTAAAATCAACCAAGCAAAAGTTTTACCGTTACAAGTAGTTCGTTAGCAGGTGGCGTAATCTGTCCATAATCATACCCCTCTGGAGGATCATTGCTTCTTTCTATATCCCCACTACCTTCCTCTCTATCTCTTCTTTCTTTAATGGTCGCCCCACCATACACCAAATCAATGGTACTGGACCCAGAAGTTGTCGGACCATAAACTGAAGTGTTGGATCCAGTTATGTGCCCAATGGGCACGGTGTATTGGCTACCCACGTTGAACTGAGTGTATTGATAGTGTTGTAAATAAGGTCTTGCTACTGCCGATGGGGTATGGTAAGGAACTAGTGAGGGCAAAGGGGTTCTGTAACCTACAGTTGGGTAGTAAGCGGGATATATACTGCCTTGACAGTTGCACACGTGGTGCATGTGAAGGTGGACGTTTTGTTGCTGGTTGGTACTATTTTCAGAACGATTTTGGTCCATGAGATTTTTGATATAATATAAGAAACCTAAATAGAAAAAGTGTATAAAATCGGGTCATAAGTCTTTAGCATTACATAATGGCTTTGAATTTTTAGTATTGGAACCTACTAGGTAAGTATAGTTAGTTTTTTTTAAATCAATAATTATCGCGGACATGTTCGAAGAATGGTACAATGGAATTATAAATAAGAAAAACGTGTATAGTTTGTGCTTGAGCCGTTATTTTATTTGGATTTATAGAAACTGCCGTATCTATTTATTTTTCTTTTCTGAAAGCAATCTTGATCGTGTTTAAATAACGATATTTTTATTATTTTACAAAAGAAAACTATATATCTTGTGTCGTATATGCCTCTTGCTATTATGGCTAATTATGCATATTTTATTTTACATAACAAAAGTTAGTACATATTTTAACTTACCTTGTATAGTTATATAATTACTTTAAAACCGTCTGATATTACACAAAAAGTAAATCGTAGATCTAAATATTATGGTAAATATTAGTCAGGTCATTCCTCAATTGTAATTTTTAACTTATGGTAAGAGTTTGATGAGTAAAATTATTTTAAGATTTTCGACAGAATTTAAAGTTAAACATTTGTTTCGAATAAACTTTTTGTTGCTTAGATACGGCAAGAAAAATGGCAAAATTTCAGATAAAATGGAAAAATAAGCAGATTTCTGTTTTTTAAACTGACACGAAAAGTCAATTTCCATAACCTTATAATTTATTACTGATTGTATTGTTATCGCAAATAATAATTTAAAATCATGGAAGTGGTTACCTATGGAAAGAGCTTGGAAAAAACATAAAACAATATGATAACTTAAAAATTACCTTATACAATAATGTGTTTTTTTCGTAAAAATCTTTATTACTTATTTATTAATTGTTTTAAGCAAAGCGCTATGCAAATGCCAATAAAGGCTTTTTCTCGACATAATTGAAATTAGAATTAGCGTTAAATATTGTTACAATGAACGAAAAATGCCATGCCAAAAATGCACAATATTATTAAACTTTTTAAATTTCAACAATAAAACACATTTTATTTTACTTTTACTTACCGTTTGGTTTTATTTGTTACAAAACACCATTTAACTTATAGGTTTCTTTTCAAATTCTAACAAAAAAAACAGGATAAAACTTAAACTAAAGCTTATCTGGTGTAGCTTTCTTGACAAGAAGAACAATCTTGACATTTCGTCATAATTTACCTTTATTGTTATTCATAGCCATCTAGAAAAAAATTTTAATATTTCTTGAGTTTACAAGCAACAATTTTGATTTGGTTTATCCCAGGATTGCTATAAGTTATCCTAAAATATACAAAGTAAAGATTAGATTGATAAGTTTTTCAATGTTTATGAATATAAGAAATTATTTAATTTGAAAAAATGGTTGCTATCATTTACATATATCGGAAGTTTGCAGCGATCAAATTCAATTCAAAAATATCATTTCAGGTAACATTTTTGCAGGCTTTTTAGCGGGAGGAGGCAGGGGGGCTGAGCCCTCTCTGTCATTTCCTCGTGCACACTTACTGAAATCATCATTCATCTATTTATCATCAATTCATTAAATATTTCATTTATTGAATTATTTTTTGTTCGATGTTATGCTGCTCGATTTAAAAAGGAGATTTAGTGAAAACGATGAACTGAAATCACTCAAGCTTCTGAAGATTTCAATTTTGAAGGAATAGGTTACCTTGCTTCACTTGGAATATCACTACCTAATAAAGAAGAACTAATTGTATCTAAAAATTACTTTTAAAAATATGTTAGCAGTATCAAAAAATTACCTTGTCGGACTTCCACTGTCTTCAGTTTGTTCCTTACTTCCTTAGCACAACGTTTTGGTTAGTTAGCATCTCTAACCAATTTCAAGTGTAAACTAAATTATAATTATATGGCTATCCTCTGGGCTACAGGTCTATTTTTCAGTTTAAAGTGAAAATTTTACTTTTAAAGGATTGTTTCTTTACCATTCTTTTGGTCTTTAAATCGTAATAAAACACATAATATGTGTGTTAGATTTTATTTTTTTAGCATTAGATATGATATGACACCAATGTTAAGAACAAACATATTACACAAACAACTCGCGTTGTATTGACATTCTCACGATATTTCAGCAATTCATGCTATCATGATTATGTTGCCAATCAGATAGCTGCTGCTGAAATACAAAAGGTAAAAATATCAACAGCTCCACGATGTTATACATTTTTTAACTTTTACTAGGCAGTGGGTTAATACAACAAAAGACAATCCTATTTTAGCATGCTTATAGGTGGATTAAAATTGTGATTAGTTTAAACTAAAGCCCTAGCTGGGTTCTAATTACCTACCGAACTAACAATGGATACATAGAAAGCAATATAGTATAACAATATATAAGTTGGTAACTAGGGAACGATTATAACAATAACTAATTTTACGTATAACAACTATAAGTAGCCTATATCTATAATTGGTATAATATAACAGTTATTAATAGTATGTTCGTCTAGAGTATGTTGACTTACAGTGACAAAATTTTGTTGCACTATTTATTTTATATAATATGCTTTCCAATTGGGACACAAAATTGTGTCGCCGTAAGGACACGATTTAATATGTTAAATATAAATTACGTTATTTCTAAGCTAAATGACCTTATAATAGCTTAAATTTAAATATTTTTAATAGAAAAAAGTCTGTGCGAGTTATATCCTTAGATATATGTATTATAACATATTATTGTTTCTTTAAAAATTTTCGTTTTAAAGAAACAGCGTAAACTACACTCTAAGAAAAGCGATACTATATAATATTATTTACTAACTTACTAGCTAGTTATCTTTCATTAATGTTCAATGCAACGTTTGTTTTTTCTTAAACCTAAATCTTATTATATATATTTCTTAAATCTACACAAATACGATAATAAGTAAAAGCAAAAGCAGACTAAATATATATTTAGCACAACATTAATAAGTGATATTATAATAATTATTAGGTATATCAATTAAATTGTGATATACTGATTTAAACAAAGAGCAAGTTCTATAATGCTTCTGGAACGAGGGGAGGGGGGAGGTTGTTGTTTATCATTAACATATTTATTGTTTGGTAAAGGTTAATTTATATCAAAAAGATCATCAAAACATTACTGGGTAAAATATAAAATTTGTTACGACTAAGACTGTAATTTAAAGAATCTTTTTGGAATAATGACAATGTTTACTATGTTTTTGACGAAAACACATCCCGTCGTACGTGTTTTAAATGTTTGATGAAACAATTGAAATGTGTGCTTAAGGCAAAAAATGTAACGAGTTTCCCCCTCCCTAATATTAAAAATTTAAAACCGACAGTCACTATCGCGACTTCCGAATATATAATTAGCTACAAAATACTAAACATGTTTCTAATTATTATATAGTTTTGCCTTTTTTTAAAACAGAACAGCTTCATCTACGCATATATACGAAAAGCTTTTATATTTTACTAATCTATGTTAATAAAACATCAATAATAAATTCGAAAGCAATAAATAAACGCATAATTAGCTTCGGTTTACGATCAGTGATGTTATATAAGCCATTTCATTTTTAATTTTGCTCATTTTATTCAAAATAAACTCCCAGAGGACAAATCTTGAAACTTATTTCGGATAAATAAGAGAAAAATAACGAAATTTTATTAAAGCACCAGTCACTAATCGTAAACCTCGTATAATTGTGTGTTATTTCTATTTCTAAAAATTATTTGTGCTTTTTGAATAGGTGTACTTTAAGCAGCTAGATCTGTTAGTAGATATTATAAGGTTAGTCCAGTTAAAGTTATTTTTGGCATTCTACCCTACAGTGAGCGATTTCCAGAATTCCAGACTTCCTTTTTAAGAACCGAACTTGTGTTATGATTGAAAAGTGTGTATTGGACAACTTTTATTGGTTTGAAAAAAACTATTTGAAATATATAACTTGAGTAAGAGAAAGCTTACAATGGCGAAAAACGCGAAAACGCGAAAACGCAGAACGCTGTGTAATTGGCTAAAGGTAGACGTTGAAAGTTCCGTTAGCCAATACGAGATCCAGTTCGGATCCCGTCCACATCACATTATTTATAGAATCAATTTACGCGTGAAAACCGTGCGGTTTGGAAAAACTCTAATTTTAAAAACAGTAAGAGAAAACCTAGTAAGTGTAAGGTTTTTTTGTTCTGCCCCAAGTTATCTTTTTCAAACGAATTAGAAAATGTTTAGTTTTAACAAAATGAACAGACCGGTTATAAGTGATGTGGAAGCAATAACGAACGAACTCCCATTGCAATGATCATCTTGGCAGGCGCAAACTTCTTGCCTACCACCGAATCCTGATCTTTGGTAACATCGATTCTTATACTGGGAGTCCTCCCAACCACAAGTTCTGATCACTCTACTGTCGGGTTGTACTAAAAAAAAAGCATAAATTAGTATGATTTGATTTAGCACTACTCATGGTTAAAAGTAAAATAAAAGCACTTCGGAACCAGGGCCGTTTCTGGCCTGTTGGCCGCCCTTGTGCGACATATGAACTGGCTGCCCTTTAAATCAAATCAGTTACTATTTTACAATTACCTACCTGAAATTATGGCGCAAAGCAATTGTCAGAAAAATAAATCTTTAATAGGTGTCTATTTTTAATATTTTTCTTTTATTCATACTTACCTACAGAGGGACTAAGCAATTTGGCTTTCAATGGCGATAAGGGCCAAGCCACTAATCCTTTCTTCGGACATAATTGACCGCAAGTAGTTTTTAATTAATTTTAACTTTGAAAAACTACGTTCGATAGATGCAACAGTAACCGGCAGAGTAATAAAAATTCTCAGCGCAACACAAAGATTTGGAAATGATGAGATTAAATCTTTTTCAGCTATGAATTTTAGCGTATCTACAATTATTATTTTGTATGTTTTATTGGAAACATTTCTCGGAACGACAAAATTTCCTGGTCGAGCTCTGAGCGATCAATATCTTTGTTTGTGGGACTTCCTTGCTATTGAAGCGCTATATCGAGATATTTGCAGGATTTTAACAACTTCTCGTCATTTATGGCATTATCTTCATAGAAGTTCGACAAAAACCCAAAAGTTTCATTACACTTATTAAGTGAAACGAATCTCTCCTTAATTGATTCTATCGCAATATCCAAAGAACAAGTAACCGGTGCCCATAAAGGGTTTCCCCTGGCAAAAAAAAAAATATCCAAAATCGAAAAATAAAAATTCTAATTGAAACGCTGTTTGGTCTCGACGATAAGGTCATCTTTTAATTCGTAATCAAAATGTCTGGGTACTTTTTTTCGGCGTCGGAAAAGTTATTTGTAACAGCATTTGAAACCGGACATCGGCAGCAAATTTAAATAGGGTGCGTTCTTTTGCCCTGTGAGTATTTGTGCCCCCACCTATAGTTAAATTTACATACAGTTTTAATGCCAAATGTCAAGACTTGTCATTGTCTAGTTAATTTAGATTTCACCAACTTACTAAATTTCTTATACAGCTGAGATTGGTCAGTGTTTTCAATTTTTCTTTTCGGGAATTGTTCGGCCAACTCTTTTTATTTCTATCTTTTTTTAATCGTATGAAATAATACAAGATAGACATACTTTGTGTGCAGTACAATTATACTAATTAAATTTAGCCATTAGAAATTTATATTTTATGAGTTGCTGCAGTATTTGACAAGTATGACAGAACTGAAATGTCACGGCATTAAAAGTTTATGTGAATTCAACTATACCTACATAATTATTCAAATAATATCAATTAGTTTTAATTTTTTTAGTAAATCTAAGACAAAATGTAATTGACGTGGGTTGCAGGGTGGCCACCTCCGTTGAGAATTATTTTTATTTTTCCGATACTTATCTATCTAAAAAGAAATCTCTAATTAACACAAAGGGCGGCTGCCTCATTCTTGACAGCTACTGCATCATTTTTTTTTGAAAACTGAATTTACCATTTTTATTTGACCCTTCATAGAAAACTCCTAGAATTTTTTTTTACGTCTAACATTTTTTTCTGTGAAACTGCAGGCGGCTTTCGCCGCCCTATAACTTCGGCCGCCCTTGTGCGGGGGCACTCCCAGCACACCACTCAGAAACGGCCCTGTTCGGAACAAAGCAGCTAACAAAACCCACGCTCTGACCACTGGTTTATAAAAGACAGCGGTAGCCCATGTCACCAGGGTATTAACCCACACACATCAGGTTTAAACTATTTGGCATGCTAGTCGACACCAGACCAGAGGGTGCCTCTAATATTAATAAAATAAAAATTAACACTCCTGCAGCTGTGCTTAGTAATCCCTCTTATTATCATCCAACCAGACACACAGCAAATACTTGCCATTACACCACATGTACGCTTTGCAGCAATTTTAAGATTCGTTGCTACAGACATAGACCAGGGTCGATATTTTTTGAAACCAAAAAAAAATAATAGTAGGATGAAACCCATTGAAAAAGGAAAAGAATATGACAAAAACGAAAGGAAAAATAATTTACGGGCGATCCGAGTTCGGGAAGTGGAAGGGGGTGAGTTTTTAAGGGTAGAAAACGATTTATCTCGATTTCCAGCAAAACTACAAGACCTATGGAAAAACGTTAAGGAGCAAAGTTGTAGGTAATAAAAAGATCTACAACTTTTGTATTTACAGTTTTTTCACATAACCTCAAAATTTATGTGAAAAATTCAAATAACCAAGTTTTTGGTTTTTTATTTTTATCTTTTACAAAATTTTTTTTTAACGAAATTTGGTGAAAACTTACCTTTTTATGTCCCAAACACAATGTAAAATATTTATTTTTTCACCTTATTTTGACTTAATATCGAAAAAGCACCCTTATTTTCAATCGAAAATTCTTACGTATATATATAAATATATATCTGCTTTTTTAAAAAAGTCGGTGGGCTTTTTGTTCGTTAAAATCTCTACTTTATGATGGTGTAAAAAAAATATACATTACTATGGTAAATGTTCTCAAAAAATGCAAAATATTGTAGATGTCTTATTAAATATTAACTTTATTAACTTATTTGGTTGTTAATTATAGTAGTATATTTCGACTTGCAATTTTTTGTTTATCAATGTAACATAGAATCTTACGTTTTTCGAGTAATGAAAGTATACATTTTAATAAATAGCTCAAAATTGTACAAAATGATTAAAAAAAAAATTCTGATTCGAGTTTTTTTCGTTTCTTTGCATTTTTTGAGAACATTTACCATAGTAACGTATATTTTTTTTACATCATCAGAAAGTAGAGATTTTAACGAACAAAAAGCCCACCGACTTTTTTAAAAAAACAGATATTTTGACGTGAGAATTTTCGATTGAAAATTAGGGTGTTTTTTCGATATTAAGTCAAAATAAGGTGAAAAATAAAAATTATAAATCAAAAAAATTACAGTGTGTTTGGAACATAAAAAGGTAAGTTTTCACCAAATTTCGTGAAAAAAAATTTTTTTTGTAAAAGATAAAAATAGAATACCAAAAACTGGGTTTTTTGAATTTTTCACATAAATTTTGAAGTTATGTGAAAAAAGTGTAAATAAAAAAGTTGTAGATCTTTTTATTACCAACAACTTTGCCATTTAACGTTTTTCCATAGGACTTGTAGTTTTGCCGGAAATCGAGATAAATCGTTTTCTACCCTTAAAATCTCACCCCTTTCCACTTCCCGACCTCGGATCGCCCGTAAATTATTTTTGCTTTTATTTTTGTTATATTCTCTTCCTTTCCCAATTGGTTTCATCCTACTATTATTTTTTTCCACTTTTTAACCATTTTCAAAGGCTTCAGCCCTGGTCTAGCAGAACTTCAAATGTTCTGTTATATTTTGACAGCTGTCAACACGGCAAAGCTAGATTCTGGCGCCCGTTAAAATAAAAATCAAAACAATTTTGGTTTACTTACGGCCATTAACTTCAAAATCGATGACCTGCTTAATCTTCCTGCAAAGGGTGTAAGGTTTGTCATCCTTTTTGTTACACGGACTCTTCAGATCGTCTGTTAGTTGGTTATTTGCATCTCCCAAGCATCTCTTGTCTAGTGCACTGTTACATTCATAGCAGGAGATGGCAATACCTTTAGGAAAAAGCACAAGTGAATTTCTAATAAGCTATGCTGATTTAATTTTTTCCCTGATGTAGATACCACTATTTATTATATACAAAACTATAGGTAATTGTTCCCAAAGATCGTTATTGGACTTATGAAAGTAACGCAATATTGATTGAAAAACTAAATGTTGAAAGCGTCACTATCCCTAAACAATAAGTAGCACTAGTAGCAGAACAATTAAATATATTTTAGAAGGGATTCAGGCGATAAAAAACATTGACAAAAGATTAATGAAGTCAAACCTTTAAATAAAATTTGAACATGTTGCAAAGGAAGAAACTACACTACGTATAATGGATGTTCCAGATTGCATGGTTTGTGCTTCCATTTAATGGTCTGTGCGTATATAAATCGATTTTAAGTATAGGTAGCTTTAACGAAAAAATTATACTTTACCTATGGCTTACATATCCTAAAAGGAAACCCCACAAACCCTCCGAAAAACTACATTTTTATGCTGTATGTTTCACCCAACATGTAATTTGTACTGCAGACTGGCAGAGTTCCACTGACTGGCACTAGGGCCTCTATATTGATTTTCAAAGAAACCTGCGCGCTTTTATTTTATCGGCAAAACTGGAGCATGGAAGGTAAAACATAGAATTTTGAAAAATACATTACATAATTTTAGATTAAGAGGAAAAACTAAAAATTAATAACTTAAAAGGAAAATATTCCTCTTGAAGAAATTGACAGTAAATGTACGCAATGCAGCGGAAAATGGGAATATTTCACCTTGTATATAAACAAAAGCATGTGAACTGAGAGTTTATAATTAAAAATAGAAGTTTTAAAAATAGCTCTGATTTGTATACGATTGCCTTGAAGTAAACTTGACCCTAAAATGTAGTCAACGATAAGGAAAAACTTACTTTTATCGATGCACACGATCACCAAACACACTATTCCGAAGAAATAGAGCAATGTATTCATTTCAAACACTATATTTCTATATTTGCACTGTCCACTTTACAATTTCACGTTACCTCGTCGATATAAAATCGACGAAAAGGAGCTAGCAAACTAGTATAGAGGCTGTGCTAAAATATGTGCGCATGGTTAGAATAATTTTTGAACGGAAAAGCCCTATTGAGAGTTGCATGAAATTTTTAACGAGCTTTTTAATGTTAAGAATAAGAAACCTTGTTGTTGTATAGATAAGTTACACAAGGCCTTATTTGACATTAATATCAATAATAAATAATAATATTTATTACCGGTTATTTTTATAAGATATCGCACATAATTATCGAGATAAGACTATTTGGAATACAAATACTGCTGGTCGTAAATAGTTTTACATTAAGGTTATCCCAAATTACTTTTATTATATAACTTACTGATGTTGAATTATATCGGTCACACTCATCATACAACAAGCGCGCCAGGGGCGAGGTGGGCCAGGGCTTTAGTGCAAATTTCACTAAACAACAAGGGCGTCCGAAGGAACTTTTCCAAGGGGGGGGGGGCAAATCATAATTGGAATTATTTTTGTTTCTAGCACTTCAACAAACCTTCAATAAAAGAATTGAGCTACACACCTAATACTTATATTAAATAGGTAACAAAAAATAGCTAAACAAAATATTTAAAAATACAACAAAAAACTTCAGTTATTCAGATTTATTGGAGAAAAGAAATGTTAATTTGCTTGAATCTTTTGCAAATTCATCAATAATTTTTTCAATTAAATGTCTTTTTTTTTTCTTTTACAAATTTGCGATGAACACTCATATACATAAACCGTCCAATCGGTGCTGAGTCATAGTCGAGCGAATCCAGGTTTTTACTCTTCTGAGAGTATTGAATGATCTTTCGACTGTACATGTTTGGAGGTAAACAAACTGCTATCGCAATTGCCTGACCAATAGCTGGATAGAACTTGCAATGTTCCAGTAATTCTAACATGGATGTATCTTCTGTGTAAATTAAAATAAAGCTTTATTTATTCTATTCTAATATTTTTCCTTCGCTATTTAGTGAAGATTTTTGAATTCCACATTTCATTTTATGCAGCAAGAGTTCGTTTTACCAATTTTGTTAATTGAATTGTATCTCAATAAATATGTATATCCCAGTTAAATAAAATATTCTCAAATCTACTTGGGCCAGGGGGGGGGGCAAGCGCACCCCCCCCCCCTTCGGACGCCCTTGCTAAACAATGTGTAAATAGGTAAACATGTACTCCCTCGCCGGCCCTCCTTCAATTGTAAAATAGTATGTATATTAACATAGGTATAAATCTTTACAGTGTGTCCACGGATAGAGTTTGGAAGAGGAAAAGCTTTTTTATTAGTATATAGGTAGGTATAGAAGAAAAAGTCATTCTTTATAAAAACGTCTGCTTGTGCTGAAACTACTATTTCGAACATGAGATTTGCGATTACAGGGTTCGTGAGAAACAACATTTTTAGTTTTTTAGATTTCCTTTAAAATAAATTTACGTAAAAACAAACAACTATTGTTGCTTTTTTACTTCGAATACGATTTTATATCTGGCCGCGTGACGATTTGGTTGTGAAAAAACCATTTTCTATTTGCCCACTTTTGAAGTATTTTTATTATTACATGTCATATTTCTTCAATTCATTCAATCATAAATTATAAAACTTTTATTCAAACGTGGTACCACCGAGTTAGCGCATAGTTCAACTCGAAATCTGAATTCTCGATAACAGTTCCTAACTGGCTGTATTGGGATATTTGCAATAAATACTCTTATTTTTCTTTCTTTCAAGAGATCAAAAGAAGTTATTATTGAAATTGGTTTTATACACATGTGGCTCCCATAAATGGAAGTCGATAATTGTGGGATCGGGCCTTCTACGTGCCAACTGATTTGGTCCATAGTATAGGTACCTTTCAATCCATTTGTTCCCAAAGTGATGATTTAGCCAATCATCAAAACGAATTGAAAATTGAAAAAAAAAATCCAACAAACAAAAACTATTGTTTCTGACGAACCCTGTATAGTAATCGCAAATCTAATAGTTGAAATTGTAGTTTCAACACTAGGAAAATTCATTTAACAAATCAAGGAATTAAAAAAAAATGAACAAAAAAACTAAATTTGTTGTGTGTGACGAACCCTGTATAGTAATCGCAAATCTGATGTTCAAAATTGTAGTTTCAGCACAAGCAGACGTTTTTATAAACAATGACTTTTTCTTGTATACCTAGTAATATTTTTTTTTCTCTTTTAAACTCTATCCGTGGACAATGTATAATATACAGGGTGTTCCTAAATTAATAGAACATCTGAAAGTAGGCGATTCTTTGGCTTATTTCATAAATAAAATGTTATATCAACATGGGACCGAAAAAGCTTCGTTTCCGAGATACAGGGTGTTAATGGTCATTAAATGGTTCATGTGTTTCCAGGAATGTGCATTAAAATGATTTTTATTTTTTACTCGAAAACGGTGCACCGTAAGAAAATAAGTCAAGATATAGAATTTGCTCTAAATTAGACGGGAATTTCAAAACTAATTTTTATTTAAAGAAAAAGCAGTGGCGCACCATTTTTTTCTTCAAAAATATTAAATGCAAGCCCCGCACGGACGCCACTGCTAAAATTTAAAAAAATTATTTTACACCAAAAAATGCCTTTGGATACTCGAAAGATGTGTACCAAATTTCATGAAAATATCTAGAGTGGTTTGAAAATGGCAATGAAAAAATATTTTTTTAATTAAAATGTTAACACCCTGTATCTCGGAAACGAAGCTTTATTTGGTCCCATGTTTATATAACATTTTATTTATGAAATAAGCCAAAGAATCGCCTACTTTCGGATGTACCATTAATTTGGGAATTTGGTATAATATAAATATAAATTGTAAATAATTGAAAATGGAAAAAAATATATTAATTTGTATATAATTATAATTCTCACATCCTTTATTATGTAAACATCTCAGGGGAAGGGGGGGGGGGGGGGGTGCCCCCTTAAATTCAACATTGCTTGCTAGTTGAGTAAAATCAATTGTTTCAGTCGGTTCATGTTAAAAAAATGAATCATTGTCTTTAAATTTCAAACCCAAAGTAAAAATTAAAGTTCGTTGGTGAATTAGATAATTTTTCTCTTCCGTCCGAACAATGCCCGACTAACACACACACCTACATACTTATATATAATACGAAGCGTCTATGATAGAAGACCATGAAAAAATTAAACTAGTTCCGGTTAAATTAAAATATATGACATAAATATAAATTAGTTATACAGGCTGGTCTGTTCGAATGAAGCAAAGCAGATTGTTCCCTGATCTATGAGTTGTACCACAGAATATACAGGGTGTCTCAAAAGATATGGTCAAGATTGAGGTATTAGGTATAGATTTAATGGCGTAACAAACACCTCCGCAGTCCCCGCACCGCTGGGGGGCCCGGCCGGCTGGGGGGCCCACACTGACGGCCCCTTCAAAATTTGCTGCCAGCTTTGCTTTTCATAGGTATTTCATTTCATAATTAATTTTATTTTTTTATATCCTGAGAATTTAACTTCGTTAAGTGAAGAAGAATTATACGTAAAAGCGCGGAATTTACAAACGATATACCGTAAAAACTTGTTCATTGACTGTCCTAGTCAAATTTTAAGCCTCAGAAAGGGACTATGAAAAAACTCTCGACGATCTGGTCGTTTTGTATAATACCTTGTATAGTACTTAGTGACATAATGTTTGTGCAGACTTGTTGAGTGTTCATGTGTTTTACTGATGTGTTTTACTGTTTTCTCTCTTTTGAATTCTATGAGGCTCGATCACTGCTACCCCCGTTACTATCATACATGGTAAGCAACATTATACCTAAGTGGTGTTTTAAAATTTTGATTTTGCATCATGTTTGCTGGAATATTACGTATAATGACTTAATAACTATATATGTTATGTCAACCAGTCTACCCAGGATTATAAAATAAATTCGAATTGTTTTCTGTTTTAATAGTAGGTTCTTAACACATAATGTGGGTTTAAGCCCAATTAAATTATTACACGATTAACGAATTCAAAAATTCATGAACAAACCCGAACAAACCCGAACCTAATAGTAATGAAAATAAGAATTATCATTTTCCATTCGTTATAGAGAGGGGGGCCCTGAAACCGTTTGCGGGGCGGGGGGCACTCAGTTTTTGTTACGCCACTATATAGATTGGGATGAAGCAACCAAGCTATAGCCCCCTGAGTTGGTTTTTTCTAGATATTTTCGAAACCACCAAAGATAGAAATACGAAATTTGGATATTTTGGTAACGAATAATTTTTCCGGTATGAATTTCTTTCCGAAGATCTGCGAAGCCCCTTTTTGCAACAGCTAAAAGTTGCGAATAAATATAAAGAGGGTCGAGACAGATAAAGTCCTCTATAAGTGGATTTTATCGCTGGACCACTGTTTTTTTATTGATAACATGTTATTGATAACACATATTGCAGGCCATCAGCATCATCCTGATCTAAAGGAAAGAAACAGGGTTATTCGCTCCAGTTTTAACACAAACAAAAGTGGTTATAGTTAGATTACGTTAGTTTCGGTAGACCGTAGATGTCAACAATTTATAATTTGTATAATAATTATTTTTTGTATTAGGTTTTGGAGGGTCCCCAGAAACCGGTAGATACAGATTTTCGAAAATGGTTTATTGGAAATAAATTACGCACTACGCATATTTAAAAAAGGGGTTTTCTATCTGTAAAGATGGGCAACTGTGTAGTAGTAGCTAAATTAAAAATGTAGGTAGCTAGTTTTTAGACACCACAACTGATAGTAAAATTAAATTACAAAAACAAAAAAAGGCTGAAATATTGCAATTTGGCACACCTAGGAAGGTTAACAGCGCTTCTGTAAGGGTAGGAAGGTACACTGCACACTTTACAGGGTTAGGTTAGGTTAGACAGAATAAATACAATTTTTATAATTTTAAATAGCCTATACAGTGTATATAGTAAAGTCTGCATCATATGGGATTTTTTTTATTAATAGCTTTATTCAAAATTTGACTTTGGCATTAAGTTCTGCTTCGATCGAGATGAAAATGAAGCAAAAAAATAGTAGTCACGTGAATCGCATTAAGTATCTGTCAATTTTTTTTCCAGAAAGTAATTCAAAATTAGGGTTATTTCTGAAAGTATCGAAAAAAGTTATTGGGAAAAGTTTTTTTTAATGCAGTTTCTAGCTCACATGCAAAATTTCAGCTGCATAAGATAATTTTGATTTTTACCTATATTTTGCAAAATAAGACTCAACGCAACCTACATAAAACTTCTTAGTTTTGACGATGCTTTATTTCAGATACATTTTCTTTAAAGTGGCGACATATTAATTGAGTGTTTTTCTACAAAATCAAAATTGGGCTATTAAAATTTGGTCGCATGTGATGCAAAGTTTATTTGTTTTTGACCCTGTATAAGGTAACTTCATAAAATAAGTATTTTTGAAATCGTAGTTTGTGTATGACGACATATTTTGTTTAAATAGAAACATATACAGCTTGTGATACATCGTTTAAATGCTAATACGTACAGTATGCTCATAAATTTTGGCGCGATTCTGTCAAGCTATTTCAAAATGGCGACTGTTAAAAAAAATTTGTAAATCTCTATTTAAATAAGCCGAAATAATAAATCATTGATGTTTTTTTACCTTTTAAGGTAAGAAATCTTCATTGTTTCACGTTCTGACATTTTGTGACTTTGACTTCTTATCTTATCTCCACATTCTAACAATATCAAGACTTCGATACGCTGTATTTCCGACAAAACCATTTTTGTTTAGAAAATTGTAAAATGATATTTCGGAAATACCTAAATTAATTTTACAAGTTCCAACATGTCAGAACGTGAAACAATGCAGATTTCTTACCTTAATGGTAAAAAAAAACATTAATGATTTGTCATCTCCGCTTTTTTAAATAGAGATTTTTTTAAAATTTTAACAGTCGCCATTTTGAAATAGCTTGACAGAATCGCGCCAAAATTTATGAGCCTACTGTACGAGATATTAGCTTTCAAATGATGTATCACAAGCTGTATGTTTGTGGTATGTCGACGCATAATGTAGGTTTTCAGAAAAGCTCTTGTCTGGCAGCCAACAAAAGCTAAAATATTTTTTTATACCTTCAATGTTTATTTCGTACAAAGTAATACATTCCTTATTAATACTTAATAATACAATATAACTATATATATAATAAATTTATACTTCAGTTCATCTAAAACTAAAATATTTCAACAAATACCACACGAGATATACAGGAAGCATCCAGTAAGAAACATTTAAATGGGGAGTGCCATTGCACATTTCCGAAAAACAAGCGCAACTTTTCTTTAATATAAAGTCTGTATCTCTTTTTTTGCAAACGTCTGTTCGTGAGTCGTTCTTTTCCATGATCCAGCCGCAGGTTCTTATTGTTCTTTCGTCTTCACCATCAATAACTGAAAAAATAATTATTCGTTAATAAAAAAATTATTATCAATAAGTAAAGAATCGAGTTTTTTTAATTGTTTTTTTAATAATTATGGTACGTTTTTAAAACCAATGATGGATATATCGTAATAATAGTCTTAGAGTAAATCACATGTTAAAGGACGAGCGTTTCTAAGCATCGCTACGTTTTCTAAAAAAAAAAACAACAGAAAACCAATATGGGGAAAACTTTTGGTAACAACGCATTACTCTAGCGTAAACCTTTGCTAATATTTCCACTTGGTTTTATTTATGAACTTGCGAGGAACCTGGTAGACATTTTAGGTCTTGTCGGCGCGTTGTGATGAAGCGATTTTTTTTCTTTTATTTTTCTCGGTCCTTGGCATCGCACTTCAGATATTTCTGCTACCTAGCAATATTTGTTAATTCATCATTTTGTCAAGAAACATCACAGTTAAATAAATATCATTATAAATAATGATAGAACGTTAAAAACTTGATGGACAATGCAGCGGCGTAACAAAAACTAAGTGCCCCCCCCGCAAACGTTTTCAGGGGCCCCCTCTCTATAACGAATGGAAAATGATAATTCTTATTTTCATTACTATTTGGTTCAGGTTTATGAATTTTTGAATTCGTTAATCGTGTAATAATTTAATTAGGGTTGAACCCACATTATTTGTTAAGTACCTACTATTAAAACAGCAAACAATTCGAATTTATTTTATAATCCTAGGTAGACTGGTAGACATAACATAGGTAGTTGTTAAGTCATTATACGTAATATTCCAGCAAACATGATCCAAAATCAAAATTATAAAACACCACTTATAATTTTGCTTACTATATCGTCGCTCGCATTACGTAGGGGCCTATCTCGATTTTTGGCAAAAATGAGTTAGGCCCATATAAAGTTAGGGAAAGACTGCCTTAACGTTATGACAAACTGGCATTTCTCAAAACTACATGGTTTTTGTTTTATAGTATTATTATAGTCAGGCCTATCTTAAAATATCGATAAAAATACTTTTACGTAAAGACCAAACTTAAGATTGGCCCCAATGCTATATTTTTTGTATGGGTCTTACTGGGCGAATCTCAACATATTTCTTTACGTTATAAAATATTTTTAAAGGATGAACAGTTCTTTGCGGATACGCCTTATTAATTTATTATTTATTGCAATTTTATTTAACACATAAAAGACAATTCGTAAAAAATAAAATAAATACCAATCCCATTTTTAATTTGTTATACATACCTCTAGAGAATAAATAATTAAATATTACACTAGCTGTTTTTAATTCTTTTGAAATTATATGTTTAGAATTTTTTTTACCGTTTTTATAAAATAAAGATATTTAAAGTTTAAAAATTTCGCTCCCTTTTCTTTGAAAACAAAATGTTTTATTAATATCACAGGGGCCTATCTTATTTCATGTACAAATCAGAATTTGTTATTGTTTTTACGAAGGGGCCTATCTTGATTATTATTTATTTTTTACAAAACCCGTAAAACTTCATTAAAAATTATTATGTCTCATCATTCTAGATTGATTTATCTAGGAAACTGTAAAAAAATAAACCTAAATAAAAAATTGCTGTCAATGCTGTATCCAAAATAAGCACCATTGATTTCTTTAAATCGCTCTACTGAAAAACTACAAAAACCGAGTTAGGCCCCTACGTAATGCGAGCGACGATATGTACGGTAGTAATGGGGGTAGCAGTGATCGAGACTCATAGAATCCAAAAGACAGAAAATAGTAAAACACATGAACACTCAACAAGTCTGCACAATCACTAAGTACTATACAAAGTATTATAGAAAAATAAATAATTATGAAATGAAATAGCTATGAAAAGCAAAGCTGGCAGCAAATTTTGAAGGGGCCGTCAATGTGAGCCCGCCGGCCGGCAGGGACACTTTCCCCTCTGCGGTGTGGGGTCTGCGGAGGTGTTTCTTACGCCACTGGGACAATGGTAGAAGTAATACAATTCTTACCTTTTGTAACAATCTTGCGACAAAACGGCTCCTTGCCGCCGTATAAACCAAAACATTCCTTTAAAAATGGACTGGTTGTATCATTGGCATGTATATCTAAACATTCCGGATATTCTACCGAGTTACATTGAAAACACTTCAAACTGAACCCTAAAAGAACAATATCGTATAACCAACCCAAGAAGATAAAAAAAAATTAATTACTTCCAAATATTAATGTAAAAACCGATAGATTCTTCAATTTCATTACAATTTCACCTACATCACTTTCATGTCGTAAAAGATTGTAGATAAACATTGTACCTTTTTTCGTATTAATTTATTTAATTAATAATAGATGTTTTAAAAATTATTTAATACAAAAAAACTATTTCAATCACTCACCTGTTGATACTACCATAGCCAGAAATAGCATGACGTAGTTGGTAATCTGCATTTTGAGTATGTTGTGTAAACCTAGAACAGTAACAAATAAAAAAATCAAGGTATATCTAGGTACCTATTTGACTAAAGTTTTAGCACTAAGGTAGTAACAAATTATAAGGATTTTATTTATTAATGATGCCTGTATTATGTTATAAACATTTGACAAGTTGTCTAATGCTTAAACGATTATACGTTTTAATACATATAATTGTTGTATTAACCAACAAATAAATATTAAATAATAATAAATCATAAGTAGTTACTAATTAGGAGCTTAACACATATTTCACGGTTAGTGTAGGTAACATTTTTCATTTTATATGGCAAGTCGCTGGAATTGTTCTACGTAATATCGTAGGTACATCAAATTTTTCCGCTCAAGAGAATGAGACGTCTATATCTTGCTCTATTGTCGTTTTGTTTTCCCTTTAATTATAACAAAAAAATCGATAAATAGATCGATGGTTATTTTTATATATTTTCTTATTTAGCCCATTAAAATACAAGAGCTTTAAGAATTTTCATTGCTTTATACAGTGTGACCAGTACACAGCGGGTACCATACACACTACCCCATAGAACCATAATCGGTACCCATACTATTTTTAAAATGAAATTTCTTTGGTGTTTTCATCCATTATTTTTTCTTTCAATAAAAATGTAATTTACTATAGAGTGTGGTTGTTTATTTAAGTGTGCAACATATTATTATTGACATTTTTTTTATTACCGATTTCTCAGAAAATTTTATTCTTGATAAAAATTGGTGCATGTTCGATTATCATATTAGATGCACTTGGAATGGTTGCAAGTCAAACGGCGTACAGGGTAGGCCAAAAAATATAAAACTTGTACAAGAATAAAGTTTTTTAATTAGCATATTATCATTACTAATGTTTTATCTTGTTAAAATGAATTTTTAGGTATCGTTGCAACAAACATGAAGTTTGTGATTCCTTAATAAATTAAAAATTCAAGTAAATTTTACAAATATGCTTGAATTTGAACAAAGATATGTGAATTGGATTAATTTATGAAGGTCTTTATGGTGAATATAAAAAAAATTTAGGGAAATTATTAATGTCTTTTAAAAAAATATATTTTTTTATTTTAGCAGGTCACGCTTTTGAATCTATACATACCTTTTAATTCTAAACAACTTTTCTTAATAACATTTTGTTGAATTTTCTGAAATACTGAAAACTTTATTCTTGTACAAGTTTTATATTTTTTGGCCTACCCTGTACGCCGTTGGACTTGCAACCATTCCAAGTGCACCTAATATAATTATCGAATATGCACCAACTTTTATCAAGAATAAAATTTTCTGAGAAATCGATAATAAAAAAATGCCCATCTGTAGACGTAGAATTTAATGAAATATTTAAATATGTCAAAAAATAGTACCAATTTTCAACAATAGAGTTCAAAATTATAGACTGTTATAGGTACCCCCTCAAAATAGGCTATATACACCCCTTTTTTCAATCTTAAAAGATGGACGAAACACGTTTATTATTTTATTAAAGGAAAACTTATATTATACCAATTTTTAGACCTTCACCAGTTCTAATTTCTATAATATCGTTCTTAGTGGTTGCCTACGTTAGAATGAGAAGGCATCGTCAAAATTTCATGATTCTAGGGTTAGGCGTTTTGGCTGGACATTGATGAATTAATCACTCAGTACAATTTTATATATAAACTCGCGTGTACCCGGCCTGCGTTGCAGCCCGTCATTATACGACGTGAGATAATAAGGCGAACTTCAAACTCAACCGTTTGCCGGCCCGTCCACAATTTCCATGCATAAAACATAGTCTGTCTTCGTCTATTCCGGCTTCGGATCGATCGTTGAACGGGCCGGGGACCGGTTAGGTTGGGTCGCTTGTTCTCCCTACTCTAATTTATTAGTGTTTCTCTATAATATTATGCATGTATTATACATAAAAACCTTCCTCTTGAATCACTCTATCTATTTAAAAAAACCGCTTCAAAATCCGTTGCGTAGTTTTAAAGATTTACGCACATAAGGGGACATGAACAGGATAGCGACTTTGTTTTATACTATGTTAAGATTTTATATATAAAGTAGCGTGTACTTGGCCTGCGTTGCAGCCCGTCATTATACGACGTGAGATAATAATGCGAACCTCAAACTCAACCGTTTGCCGGCCCGTCCACAATTTCCATGCATAAAACATAGTCCTTCTTCGTCTATTCCGGCTTCGGATCGATCGTTGAACGAGCCGGGGACCGGTTAGGTTGGGTCGTTCATTCTCCCTACTTTAATTTATCAGTGTTTCTCTATAATATTATGCATGTATTATACATAAAAACCTTCCCCTTGATTCACTCTATCTATTAAAAAAAAACGCTTCAAAATCCGTTGCCTAGTTTTAAAGATTTGCGCACATAAGGGGACATGAACAGGATAGCGACTTTGTTTTATACTATGTTAAGATTAAGATGTAGAGTATAAAATATAAACTGTAAAAGTTACCTATTTATATTTGCCTGAAAGCTGTATATTATTATAAATTTGAAAAAATTTACTGACAACGGAGGGTAAAAATATGGCTTTATCTTACAAACGTGTATGGACTCTTAAAGAATTCCACTTGTTTAATTAAAATAATATCATCTTGATTGGGAATGATAACCTATTTTTAATAATATTTTGAATATTACTCACCATAGAATATTAGATATATTTATTCTACGATCGTGCAAAAAGTTACCATTTACTGTGCCAAAAGTTTAACTTTTTTGCACTAGTGCAAAAAGTAACGTACTTTTTTGCACTAGTGTAAAAAGTAAGATACTTTTTGCAGTAATACTTTGATACTCTATTGATTAGGAGTTTAATCTGAAGGTAGCATTTTTTTTTGCTCTAACTGCGATATTAAAATTGAAATTAACTCAAAAAAAGGAAATAATTAACTATAGTTTTATAAAAATAACGTTAGTTTAAACTGTTCATGTTATTGTTAAGAATTAGTTAGTAATATTTCTTGTATTGTAAAATATTCTTCAATAAAATTTGAACAAAAAAAAATTAAATTCGATCGTAGAAAAAATGTTGCATGCAGCATGATTGTAGCTCTCGACTTCGTCTCGAGCTGCTAACTTCATGCATCATGCAACAAAAATATACTTTTTGCACTAGCTGGATAAATAACTATTTGTGACTTAATGTAAGTTAGAAAAATGTAATATTTGTACTGCTAAGAATTCTGACTCAAAATCAAAAAATTGCCGCTATGTATTTGTTTTTTCACATATTTATTCTATTTAAAAGGTAAAAAGTGTAATCCAAAAATCACTTAATTATTAATGAAACTGTTCCGATCAATTATTTTTAAATATTTAACATACCTTAGTATATAACGGCTTTTATAAATTTCTCACGTTCAGAGAAAAATGTCTGTATCGAATAAAGGTAATAAATCTACTAAAACCAACAAATTGAAGCTGTTCCGTTGTCGATCACCAAAAAACAATTATTTTCTGATTATCAAGTTTTTAACGCTTTAACCTCATCTTTTTAAAAATCTTCCTATTTTCGAATCCACCAAGAATTAACTGAATTTTACCAGTTGTAGCTCGAAAATGTAGGTATCTTCATAATTATTGATGAACGTCTGTAATAAAATAAGGATATTACAATAGTATTACATATTATATATTACAAAAATAACAAAAAATGTTTGAAGTCATTCTTTTTAGGTCTTTGACCCACTCCACTTTGTACCACCTGAGATTAGAGGTGTAACGTTGGTAAGGGATTTCATAATTTTTATTAACACTTTTTGAAATTTGATGACTAGTCAAATATGTTGTTTTCATGATCAAAATATAATGTTAACATTTAAAAAAAATGTATAATAACAACACTAGAATAAATGAAAGTATGAAAGGAAAAATAGATATTATTATTAACATGTTCTTTATTGGTTACCCAATTGGTCTTCGACCGAGGTCCTTCAGCCGCAGTAAAGTTTACATATTATTACTATTTGCTATTGTATAAGTATAAATAATTAAAAAAGAGATCGCTTGTACAAAAAAAAAATAGATAATAATCAAGAAAATAGAGAAGAGAAGAAGAAGAAAGAGTTACGTTTAAATTGGATCGTGATGATATAAAAATTTAATAAACTGATTATTTCACCCGCTTACCTTTAGAAAATGTACAATTATTAAACATGGTGTAAATGAAAGCTAAAATTATTTGTTGCCGACCAAGGAAAAAGTGCAAGAAGAACTCGTGAAAGCATGGAATGATAAATAAAGGTTAGGTCGAATAATTACAGACATTGTATTGAAAAGCAATCAAAATGGATTAAATACGGGGCTGTATAGTTACTAGACTGTACATTGTACACTATGGGTGGGATCCGTAAAAATAGGTTCAATTTATCTTTTATGCACTAAGGAAAATGATCTAATAGGACATAGTTGATAGAACAGTGTTTTTATTGGTAGTAATCAGTTCCATTAGCAGCGCAGTCTTCTTGAATAATGAACTACTTTTAACACACGTATCCAATGTACAAGATAGTTTCTAATAAACTTGCTAGAGGGCGCAATTTGTCTTAAAAATTATTGTTTTGGCAATAACTCTGAAACGAACGGAGATATCGAGCTGCGGTTTTAATATTTTTTCTAGCAAATTTCATCTCCTTCTCGATTATGGTATCATAATTATACCGTATGATTTATTTTTTCGGAGTAAAATCAAAAAATGTATTGTTATTGGAAATTGCGCCCTCTAGTATTTTTTTTGAGAACTATTATGGACAACTAAATACGACTGGTCAAAGTGCATACATTTCTCTTCCAAACAGTCTTTAGTTTGCTAAAATCGGATAAGTCGTTTATAAGTTACAGCGGTTTAAATGATTACACTTTCAACAGCTTCCCCCACTCTTATTAAAGTCGGTACGCCAATGAGCATAAGACCAAAATGATGCATAATTATCCAAGCTTTAAAATGGTGTTATCAAACATATACCTTAATGTGGAATTTTCGGAGTTTTGTAAAATTTAAAAATTTACTTTTCAATTACGCCCTCTTGCGGCAAAATGCGGAACTTGAAAATTATTTCCAGAATTTTCTCATGGCCAGTTTTATTATCATTTTTCTTTTCCTGAGTTTCTATGCCCAGTAGTTTCCGAGATATAGCCGCTCTTCGACCTTAATGAAACACACTGTATTTAAGTTTTTTTAAACTTTGCATGTCAGACAAAGCAATAGAAGATTCTTATTTCGCACAACCCATCACTAGTATTGGACTTTATCATCTATGGGCGAATTTTACCATCTCAGTTAACCATGTTGCATAATAGATAATCATATGCAATGTTAAACGGCAAGAACAATATTACACTAGAAGCTATTTAAATTTTTGAGAACTACAGTACCTACTGGTTTTTAATGGTAAGTTTATGCTTTATTAACCGTAGCAAGCAAATTTTATTATGATTTAAGTCAAGTTTCATTAAAACTGCCAGTCGGAACTAATACAGTAGATAAAACCAGATTACACCCCCAATAGAACTTGAGTTACTGTAAGTAGGTATTCAGAGCAATAATGTCTATAAACCATTCTACGGTAGCTCCGGTAGCATTAACTCCTATTTCCTATTGGCTTAATTACCGTGATATTATCTCTACACAACGGTCTAGCAATTTTCGTTGTCTTACAGTAGGAAAGCTCGTTGCTGTCACATGTCACATTTAGTATTAAACAGTTGTATACAAAGTATGTGAATTCTTATAAGAAATAGAAGGGTGTCCACAAACGATGAAATTTAAAAAAAATTCTTATAGGTAATAAAATATTTTTTATTATAAGCGGAGTTCCTTTTAGGTACTTGTAAATAGCAGAGCTAAGCCAACTGCTGGCTTAGTTGAGCTCCCTTCCGCGGTTAAGTATGCCGCTCTATATTCTCATACTCTCTCTCATTATACGAAGTTGTTCGCGAAGCGTTCCTTACAACCTAGCTAAGCAAAGATTTTTATTTTGCTTGGCTGTTTAAAAGAAGCAAAAGGAAAGTACCTATTGACTGTGATCATACCTTAGATAAGGGATTCCTAGTCAAAGGATCATACCAATAAATTGGAATTCCTAGGTATTCATAAAAATAATTACAATGATTAAAGTAAATTTTACAACGATATTTGGAGTTATTTCATTTATTTAAAATTTATCAAGTAATAGCAAACCTTAGTTGCGCATTCGCCAATTCGTTTTTTGATCAATATTTCGTTACCTGTTCGTTTTCTCCAAAAATCGGCCAAATACCCATCTTTGAAATACGATCATCTACAGTTTTAAGGTAAAAACGGTTGAATGTATAAGTTAACTAGCGTGTACCCGGCATGCGTTACAATGCCCGGCATTCGCCCCGGTATACCTACCGGTATACGCCCTGGTATACGTCCTGGTACGGTAGCTTTCTCTGAGATGCCATAATAAAGCGAGTTCACCATCACGTCAAGTAATACTTTACAGATGTATAGATACAAACCCGAACAAACCAGAATTATTCTATATATTAGTACCCGGCATGCGTTGTTACAATGCCACTTTTTTTAATGCTGAAACCTTCCTTGAACCTGCACACAACAACTCACCAAGGTTTCATCGCAATCGGATGAATGGTATAGGAACGCATACGGGACATACAGCCAGACAGACAAACATTTATTTTTATATATAAACACGACACTGTTCGGGTGTGTGTCATTTTTTCTACAACCTAAGATCGTTGTACACTTGTGACAATACTATTATACCGAATCCTTTGGGCACGGCACTGTTTGGGTATGTGTCAATTTATCCGCCATCCATGATGAATTTGAGACAATAATATTGTGCCGAACCCTTCGGGCACGGCACTGTTCGGGTATCTGTAGTTTTTTCACAATGGTATAGTTTTTTCATAACCCAAACCGTCTTATCAAATATGTATAATTTTTTCACAACCAAAGATTGCTTTAAAACATTGTGTAATTTTTTCACAAATCCATTTCGTTTTTCTGGTATCCATGATTGTCGCTTAAGAAAACGAATTTAAAGAAATTTTTTTAAAACCGACCAGAAAATTTACACTTTCTGGACAATTTTTCGTCTAGAAAATAACGTTTTTCCGATCGCAAGACCGGAAAAGTGACATTAGAGACCGGAAAAATCTTTTCCGGACTCTAATGTCACTTTTCCGGTCTCTAATGTCACTGTCACCCTGTTTTTTGTTTTTCCAATCGCTCTTTGATAATACAAGATACCTTGATTTTGTTATTATGACAACAACATTTCGATGTATTGTCGAGTGACAGTTCGTTGATTTTTAATGTTGTTCTTTATGTCAAACTTGTTTTGCGTAGATTATAAAATATATCGAGGTGTCGGTCTTAAAAAAATATTGTACGTCACGCAACCGAAAATTAGTGTTTTCCAGGTCTCTCCAAGCTTCCAGGACTCGCCTATGGCTCGCCCTGGAAATGCTTGTCTCGACCTGAAAAACACTACTTTCCGGTCTTGTAACGTAAATTACTATTTCAGTAGGTACCTAAATAACGAAATTTTATACTTGACCTGTCAAATTTTGACAGGTAAGTGTCAAATTTTTTTTATTTTTTTCCTTTCCTAGATCATAGCTGCAAGATTGCGCGGTTAAAAATTTAAATAATAAGACTTTAAATCACTGCTGTCACATTTTGACAGGTCTAATATGTTAAATTTTTTTGCATTTCTTTTTTGTCCAAGATCGTAGCTGCAAGAATCCGATATCAAAAATATGAAAAAAAAAATGTATACCTACTTGATCTGTCAAATTTTGACAGGTCAATTTTCTTTTCATTTTTTTCTTGTCCGGGATGGTAGCTACAATATTGCCAAATAAAATATTTCAATTAAAAGAAGTTGAAATGTCAAATTTTGACAGCTGTCAATGTCAAATTTGTAACGGCCATTTTTTCACCCAGGCTATTACTTAAATTAATCCGAAATCAAAAATTTGTTATGTCTTCAAATAAGAAAGTTACACATGATTTTATGTGACAGCTGTCAAATTTTGACAGATTGACATATACTTTTTTTAAACTTTTTTTCATGTTAAAAACAAAAGAAAATATACGTGTTTTTTTGTTTTTCTCTAAAATTAATTCCAGACCCAGCTATATCTATATATATATAGTACCCGACATGCGTTGTTAAAATGCCACTTTTTTTATGCCATAATTTTCCTCGGCCTGCACACAACAACTCACCAAATTTTTATCGTAATCGGATAAATGGTATAGGAACCCATACGAGACATACAGACAGACAAACATTCATTTTTATACATAAGAGAAGAAGAAGAAGAAAGAAGATAAAAGCAGAAAAAGATATACTTACTATGAGCAAATTTCATTTTCTACTTTTATTAATTTATCAATACATTTTTTAAAACTTAAAGTTGTAGGGAATTGCAACCCACTTTTGGAGAAAACGAAATATTGATAAGAAAATGAAATGGTGAATGCGTATACCTAATGTTGGCTCGTAAAAGCAAGGCAGTTATATTAAATTCAATTTTTTCAAATGTAGATTATAATTAGGGAACACCCACTTCCTCTTTTATTGCGTTTTCATGGAAAATGCGATTTTGTATAAAAATTATTTCCTAACAATAGTTGTACCACCTCTGAGTAACAACAGCTAGGCACCGCGACGCCACAGGTATTGATTAACACGATACTGTAATAAATTGTAAAATATACTTTAGTTTTTCTTATTTTAGATGATGAGTTGTTACTATATATTTTTTTTTACACTAGATACTAAATAAAATACTAAAAAAAAATGGTGCAATCATAAATTTAGGTTAAATATGTAAGAAGCAAAAATTCTATAATCTGCCACGATTTTATGTCTCGAGGAGCCGAAGTGGTTTGATTAATTTTTCCACAATAATTATCTTAATAAGAATTAATTGATAATTTAGTAAACGCAGTTTTTCGGTTTTTTCCACAATAAGCGTCATGACTCATTGAACTCACATAATGATGCGAAAACGAGTCGTTTTGTTAACACTTTTATTTTAAAAAAGATAAAATCGGTGCCAGAAAATATTTATAAACTCTTACCCTTTAAGCGTAAATATCGCTATATAACGTATTATTTTTAACAAGAATCTCTTTTACATTTAATAATGGGAAAATACGAAAAGTCTATGCAATATGTAAATCGATATCGCTTTTTTCACTCTAGACATGGAACCACAAAATTTACCGAACGCGAACGATAAAAGTAAAAAAGTTATCGAACCTACTGAACCATAAACGTCTCACAATCAGATTAAAGATACTGAAAGTTAATATCCCAAGAATTTGCTTAGGTAGATAGATTCTTGATACTTTATTTTATTTCTTATTAAAGTAAAGTATATTTTATAACTGACTAACTTACAAACTGAAGATACAGATCCAAACTGCACAACAGATCAGAATGATGATAACTGTTCTATATTAATGCCAGTGATTTTTATTTTATGCAAAAAAAAAACGTTTTTACTACTGGAATTGTAGCTTTCACAACCTGGCGTCCACCGTCCACTAAACACAAAGTACTTAAAACATTCTTAATGTATTTAAAGGTATGAACCTCCAGTCCGTAGATAAAACTAATTAACGCAGACGATTGTCCTAAGAGCTTTTGGTAACATAGAAATAATGCATTAAACCTATACATTTAGGTAGATATAGGTACTGTGCTTGACAATTAGGTACTAGAGTTTATTCAGATGGTACTATAGTACCTACACCAGTTTATAAATTAAATGTGACTAAAATTTAATTAATTTTTCGACAATTTTATTAAAATAAAACTACCAAAGATTTCCTGATAAATATTTTATAGCATAGTAATATAAAACTTTTCCAACGTAGTATGTAAAACGTATAAAGGTACAAGATTACAAGACAAATTGCCATCTTAAATACTTAAATCTATGAACCATAAAACTTCAATAAATGGGATGCAACATCAACAAACAACATTAACAACAACAACGTACTTCCAAAGCATTTTTTTTTTAACTTAAATTATTGGTCTGGAATTTGTAACATTTACTAGAAATATTGGTCGGTCGGATGTGTACACCTTTTAAGGGATAAATAAGGGAAACTTTTGTATTATGAGATTTTATAATTGCACTTGTATTATGCATAGCATAATGCATAACACCAGTATTAACATAATCACCAGTATTATGTTCTTTTTATTGAATCGTTATTGTAGATAAAATATTTTATTAACATGAATGGGAATGTACCTACGTTTCTCTTTACAACTTAACATTATCATAAGTTTCAAACCATTGACAAGTAATTTTAATTCTACATACATATAGGTGCTTCTATTAGTTGGAACCTAACTCTATAATTCAACACATACATTTTTTTAAATTTTTAAGCAACATTTAATTTTTTTTTGTATCGCAATATTATATCTCACTTTTACAAATTCGTTATAATTTTGTAGGTAAATGTTTTTCATTCTATGATTGCCATATCTTTAACTACTAAGTTACCGCACTTTGTGAAGGTAAATGTTGGGTTTGTAAAAGGATTTTCTCACTTAAAGGCGTATCTAACTTTTCAGAAAAGTGACTAAGATTTTTACTGATCATGCTGTAAAATTTTCATCTATTTTAACAAACCCGTTTTATGCCTTTTGTTTTATTTCTTTCAAATTTTAGGTGATACATTTTTAAATTTTGAAAACTTAATATCAAACTATTAAAAAAAAAGTACCTTAGAGTACGGGGGGGTAACGTAGCATTTGAATGAGCAATTTCATACCGACTGAAAATGTAATGTAGTACCTAGTAGTAGTAGTAGTATTAGTAGTAACATGTTTTAATTAAATGTAATTTAAAAGTTTTTTTAAACAGTTTTAATGATTTTTGATATTTAATAGAATTTTTCAAATTATTATATTCTATCAAACCTTTATAAAAAATAGATTTATAAGCTAATGTTTTAGACACTCCATTCACATAAAAATTTTGATTAGTTCTTGTTTTATAATTATGATGGTCATAATTAAAAGAACAAAATGTTTTTAAACAATCGGGCAATAAATTATTTTTAATTTTATGTATAAAGATACATACTAAATAAAAAATTTAATTTCTGACATTCATCCAATCTAAAATTTTCAACATAAAATTAATTTTTGTATATTTGTCACAACTTAAGATAATCCGCATTGCCTTATTTTGTAAAATTTGTAATTTATCAAATGTTTCCTCACTATAGTACAATATAAAATGGAAGAACAATAAAGATAATGTGGTAATACTTATAATAGTATTAAACAGTTTTTTTAGAAAACAAACTTAAATTAGAACTGATTCTTTTAAAATCACAATTAATAGTTTTCCCCTATGACATATAAGCGATCTGAATTGCAGCTACTCTTAGCTTAAGCATGTAAAAGTTGTTTAAAAAAATTATGCTTCTAATATTTTCATACCGTGCTTTTTTTTAAACAACTTTAACATGCTGTCACCTTTAACTTCATCGCGGGTGCGCATACTTTGCTAATTATTGAATATTAATCAACAGCTATTCCTCTAAAAATGCAACGCTACCTCCCGTACTATTAGTTTGTTAGACTTTTAGAAACTTTACATGAGTACCGTCATCACTAGTATTAGTAAGTAACTCCAGTTTTTCCGCACAAGTGTGGGAGCTGAATTGCAACCGTCGACGCTACATCTAGAGCAATGTTGTTTTACAAACAAGTCAGTGTTCTCCTTTTCTATTTTAACGCATATATCCAGGTTATTCCGTTCAGCTAATTGACATCCTCGGAATGTTTCATGTTTGTTACCATCTGCAATATTAAAGAAACCTAAATACTCCCAAAACTTTAAATAACAAAATTGTTAAAAATTTAGTGCTCAGAAGTGGGATTCGAGTGGAAAAGTATTTCAATTTTATCGTTATACTCACCTTTTATTACAACTTTTAAACAATTTAGATCCATACTAGCCGTATCCATGGGAGAAACGTCAAATATTTTTTCATATGGAGGATGAATTTGCTTGGCATAGTCTCTGGTAGTTTCCAAAGCGCGTTGATCACAGTTGGTAAGCGGCCAACGGTATGATTCTGGATAAAGACACTGGGTTTCATTCCTTTTGGTTGAACATATGTAGCATTTAACAGATTCTCCTAAAATAGAAATAAAATTTTAACAGGAGATCATTTTAGGTCATACGATATATCTCTGAGACGTGGTATTTTTTTAAAGGGCCGGACCGCTTGGCTCTTTGTTTAGAAAACTTACCTGGTCTACAAAATAACATCATTAACAGGAATACGCATCCTTTAAACAACAAACTCATTTTTAATAATTAACTTTTAGAGTAATGTTTAAAAATTCTCAAAATATTTAATTGAAGCTTTTTAAAGCTTTGAAGCAGCTTTTCACTCGAACGAAATCAGTTTTGAAGTGAAGGAACTTTTAGTAAACAAAATGCGCTTTGACGGAATTAACCTACATATACTAAGAACAGAAAATCGAGGGTTTCCAGAAGAACTTCGTGTGATCCCGAGTTTTATTTACGATTAAGTTTAACTTGAAAAAAGCCACCAATTTTACAGCATATAATTTCTCTATTTTTAGAAATATATAATAGATATTATGGTCATTTAATAGCCCTTGGCGTCCATACCATTGGAACAAGTGGACAAGATAAATTTATTGGGGGTTTTCCATATATATACATTTACCTTTAGATACGTACAGCTTATAGGTATCTTGTGCGTAATAAAAGTTAAGTTTTATGGATGAAAAAATACGTCCGAGCGCAAGTATCGTCGGTCAGATGCCTTCCCTCCCAGCAGGATTGAGCATGCGCACAAATCGCTCGTTATCGGCCTGTCATTTTTTAGCGACATGCTCAAAATACACCCCAGAACCGGCTCGGCGCCATTTTTGTTGTTGTGTATTAAGTTTTCTCTATGGATTCCTTGTTGTTTACTTTGCTATTGTGGATTGTGGGTGTTTAATATTTAAGGATTTCTAGTTTTTGTGTAGTTTAGTAAATTGTGTTTGTGCTTTCAATCCAGTGTTGCCGGAGTGAAAACGCACGGCGATACCACACGACGGATGTCCGAGAAAAGTTGACAACCCATTTTTTGACGTATTGGAGCTGGTTTGGCCGCCATTGTGGAGTTGATCGTAACTCTAACCTTAAATCTGTCGCCTGTCTGTCGTTATAATGCAGCGCCTCGGCAACAGATGTCTCAAATTCACTGATTTGATGTCGTGGTGTTGCCGCATATCGTATTTTATTGGAATTTTTAAGAATTCAAGCATTTTTAACAGACAATAAAATAGGAGGTTCTCAATTCCAGCCGAATGTATGTTTTTGATAATAATATGTACGCTGATTACTCCGGGGTAATTGGACCGACTTTCATAATGATTTTACCGTTGCATTAGGTGTTAAATATTAAACAAATAAAAGTAGATAAAAAGCGACAGCAAGTATAACTAAAATAGGTTTTATTTCGTCGAAAAATAGCAAAATACGTAATACACTAATACAAACAAACTGGATGTTTCTTAAGTAAGAAAGTAAAACCTATTTATTTTAACCATTTTGAAAAGTAGTATCTAATAATTGAAAATTAAAACCAAGTTATACAAACAAACCGCACATCATTCATATTTTACCCAACATAAGTATACGTTGTAGGTAGCCTGGGAAGGTATTGAATAGTGAGAGTCGTCATTTAATTCTGTTAGAAATAGAATACATGGCGGTTAATATGTTTTCATGTAATTAACGTTGGGACGTCAAAAGGTTGAAAATATTATAAGCGACAAAGCAATTAAAAATAGGGACATTTTAAAGTCTAGACTATACTATAGGTAGGAAAATAAATGTAAGCTACTTAAATCTAGAATAGGTGTAGGTACTTATGTGAAATCAAGTTTTACGATAAGCTATAAAAATAAATTTAAAAAACTCATGCAGCAAGTCAAATAGACAGGCGGCAACAATGCTTTAATTTAGCAGTGAAAAGGTTAGCCGCTTTTTTGTTGGCGAACTCATTGTGCCATCTATGAATTTAACGTAACAGATTTAGGAAATCGGCTCATATGGACTTCTTATAGTTTGATATTCAATGATGTATCTGTTACGTACCTGTTCTGTAACATACATAACTAATAAATAAGTATAAAGAGACTAAGCGTTTGACTTGTAGCTAAATTCTCCGTCCCAAGTATATATCCCTTATGGAAATGCATGTAGGGAGACATCGTCAGGCTTTCTGGCGCCTACTTGTCCCATTTTCCCCGTGGTAAAGCGTGAGGGGTGCGAAAGACATTTTAGATCCTTATAATGCTTATCAATTTCACGACATCTAGTAACATAATACGAACGCCGAATAACGAACTAAATTATGATATTTTTCAGAGTTAATTATTAATGTTTTATTGCTTGAGGAAACGCGATGGTATAAAAAGCTGTAACGCATTAGATTCTACGCAATTTATGGTAGACAGTATACAGTATAATAATAAATAAATTCATTATTTGCTGAAAAATACAGAATTTTTAGTTTGGCATACTTTTTTCGTGTCTTTATAAAATTTGCCCCTTTTTTGGGGGGTAGAAACCGCCCCCAACTTTTTTTTTTCAAATGTAAAGGTATGTATCGTGAGCTAGTTGGAAGGCGCATAAAAAATAATGTAGACGCAATTTATTTTAGTGTAAAAATTGTGGGAATCGTTGCCCCTTTGTTTCTTGACAAACCCCTAATCTAAAGTAAAATTAATTCTTGACATTATGTACCATATATTTGGCGTAAAAGTCGTTGACTAAGTTCCTCTAAATTTTCTGGAAATATGTGGGTATATTGATTTCCCTGTCTAACGTTTATTACAAATGAATTATAGTTTGCATATTTTGTTATTGATGACTAATTGCTATGGAGAATAAAAATGATAAGACAAATGGGTACTGACATAGGACTAGAATATTCTAATCTCTATTTATGAGCCCTATTTTACCGGGGCAGAAACAAACGTTGTCAAAACGGGAAGTAAAACAACTAGTTATACTCTGTTTCTTAAAGTCTCACAGCACAGCTGAGGGTCATGAGTCGTAAAACCTCAATAAACCATAAGGGTAACAATAACAGGTACCTGATCTTAAATAATTAAATTATCTATTATTGCATAGGTATACAGGTAGGTAGGTGGCTTATGTCATAGAATATTTCCAACTTCAAATGAGGTAGTTTAGTTATAGTACCTATATTATAAAAATAATACAAAAATGGCGAATAATTATTTCCCAGTGTTAGTTCTGTTAGAAAAGTAGTATCAGCATGTTTAGTGAATCAACAATCTATAGGCTTCTTAGGGAAAGAAAATCTGGAAGTGTGCCCGTCCTAAACAGTTGCCAGAAGAACACCTATACAAATTGATGAGGATGTAAAAAGTATCATAAGAAGAAAAGTGCATAATTTTTGTTTCAACAGAGAGATCCCAACATTAGATATAATTTTAAATGCTGTAAAAGAAGACTTTACCCAACGTAGGAAGAAAAAAATTGTGGCAAATTTTACATCACTTAAATTTTTCTTGGGAAAAACACAACCGAAAGTCAATGTTATTAGATAGAGAAGATATAATTTTTTGGAGACGACAGCATCTAAGAGATATGAGCAGATATAGAAGTGAAAAAAGGACCATTTTTTATTTAGACGTATCCTGTGTTAACGAAGGACACTCATATAGAAACAAAAAAAAATGAAAATAAGAACGTACCATGCATAATATTACAATTTAAGAGGACATGTAACTTCATTTATCTTAAAACGATACACTATTTCACTATCATCTTGTTTTGTTAATGTATAGTTACAAGGGCGGATCCAGGGGGGGGGTCATGGGGGTCATGACCCCCCCCCCCCTGGGCGGTTTACATTTCAACATACGTAAAAACTATTGTGGAGTCAAAAAGAGTGAGTTCATAACCCAGTGCACATTTTTTCTACAAATTGAAAACACTGTTATTTTACGGCGTCGTGCAAAAAGGAACTCGTTACCTACTCATTTTCATTGTAAAAGGAACTTCATTAATAAGATTATAATAACGGATTATCTCTACAAAATGTACTAATAAAATCTCTAGTTTTGTATATTTCAGGAGTTGGTTCTCTAAACCTACGTTCTTTTTTCAGTAAAAACTCGGCGACTGCCGGTCTTGGATCAAAATGGGCTGTTTCAACTCCATTCAATGACACTAAGACGCGATCATTCATTGTATCTTCATTTAATGAAATTCCTCCTGGCGTTTTTAATTTGTTGTAATGGGAAATAATCCTCTTAGTAGTCATTGAATGAGGACTTATCAGCAATAATGAGACTAAAAGCTTTTGTAATATATCCTTAGTGCAAACTATAAGTTTTCTTAATTTATTAGCAAGTCTGGTGCCTTCATCGGGAGTATCAATGTCTGAAATTTCTTGAATTAAAGGCCAGCAATCACACACGGATGTCGCAAAATTGGACACTTCCTCTGAACCGAAGAGATTCTCAACTAATGGTCGGTCTGCGGATATCATTTTAGCTTCGGCAAAAATAAGGTTTATCATATTTTTAATTGTTTCATCTTCTTCCTCTAAAACCCCCGTAAAAACCTCTAAAAATTTTCGCCTGCGGCGCTATTTTTGCGCCTTTGGCGCTGTGTAACCCCCCCAGAATTAATTTCTGGATCCGCCCTTGGTATAGTATCGGCTAGAACTAAATCAGATGAAGTTATTAATAGTCATAGTCATAGTCATAAACATTTTTTTATTCAAAAACGAAAAACCAATCGGCATAGAACATTGTTAAAACAAACATAAAGAATAATTTCATAAGAACAATAAAAACAAACATCATAGTAACAGCATTTAGATTACACATGATTTTAAAATAGGTATAACTCACAGAAATACACATAAAAAATTATAAATTATTTTACATAGACCCTAAGTAAAGTAAAGTAAAGTAAAGTAGTGGCAAGATATTAAAGTATACACATCACTTAACAGTAGCAGCTGGTACACATCACTATAAAACATAGTAAAAAAATTGTAAATAGCGCACAAGACAAACAATATTAAATTGTGCAGTGTACAGATATCACAGCAGAACCCTGAGAAAAAAAAATACCTACCTATGTATAATTTATTTATAACACGGGCGAAACAACAACTAAGTTGTTGGTTTTCTGATGGCTGGAAGATTTCTATATGTTACAGGACGAATGACTGGTGATTATTTTAAAGATCTCAATTGGGAAGCCTGGAAGTCTTCTTAGATGAAGGGTTGGAACGTTTAGTCTTTACAGTATTTCTTGATATGGTATTATGGTAAGTTGTTGTTGTTTGGTGACTCTAAGTTGGTATAGCAGAAGATGACAAGGCGTCATCTAAAGGAGAGAAGGTAATGTTATCCCAAGAGCTTAATTTTTTTAACTTCGCCATTATACGTAAATTATCCATAGGTTAATCAATGACTCACCAGCAGCTTAATATTATAAATTATTTCTTTGTGAGATTGCAGATCAATAAACCAAGTGATTATTTTATAGATTTAAAAAAATAACCAATTCTTATTGGACCAAATGAAATTAGCTAAACATTTTAAATGGGACACATATATAAACTATAAAAAAATTCAAAATAACTGTTTTTTTTTATCTAGAGATAAAAAAGCGTATTAAGTTGCAATCGTCTATATATAAAGTATGCCTGATGACAATAATTACCGTCAGTTAAAGCCTTCCAGGTGACTGAAAAGATCAATCAAATCGTTTTCATTTTTTCAAGAAACAAAAATGATTTTTTTCGTGGGATTAACCTTGATCGTGCTTTCAGAGGTCGATCTAAGTAAGCATTAGTTTTAATACGTTTTCAAAGCTTTAATAGTGCTCAAAAAGTTAGTCATAATCAAATAAGCACCTTCTGTGCAATATTAAAACAAAGGCAAACTATATAAAAAAATGTATTTTTTTCAAAATTTCAAATTTAATTTTTTACACCTTACATAGCTGTGATTGGTCTATGCAGTACCAAATTTTAGCAGTTTACATTTAACGGTCTAACAATAGAAGTAAGAGACGTAAACATAGTGACAAACAACATTAATAAATGTTTTAATATTTTATATCATAAAAACTATTTTGAAATTTTTTTTGAAGATTTCGCAAATGAACTTTGCAGAACTTGTCGCGGAAGTGACTGTGAAAAAGAGAATGTCCTACACCTAGAATGCACTAAATTCATACCATCCTTACCTTTTGAAAGTCAATTATTACTGAGCGGTAATGTGGGGGATTTAGAATATGGATGCCTTGAATTGGAATATTATATTGGTAAGAATTTTTTTTTAATAAGTTTAGTTTTTTATTATTATAAATACTTTCCTAGGTTTTATTGTAATTTAAACATAAGTGGCAACTCACAAAAATACTTTAAGAATGATTAAATTATTCGCTAAAGTGCCTATACCCAGGGCCGATCCTAGCAGGTGTGCAGCGCGTGCACCGCACGCGGGCGGCCAAAACAAGGGGCGGCCGTAGGCCGCAGATAGTTCTGTCAATCAAGCAAAACTTTTTACGAATTTCTCGAAATAAAAATAAAGTGACATTTATCAAACTATAAAAGATAACTTTAAATTAACGTCGAAGAAAAAAAACAATATTTTTGTGAATTATTTCAAATGGATTTATTTATTAAAGATTTTCAATCAAACGGCCGCGGTCGGCCGACGGCACGCGGCTCGCAGATCAATGGGACAAAAGAAACTTTATTTTAGCGGTCTTCTTTGTAGATAAGACACACATAACAACACTTGCTAGAGATTTAGGTATTGATCCCGAATTTCCCATCTCGAAGCTCAGAAAAAAAAAAGTTCGTTTATTTGATTACGAGGACAGTGATGAACCAGTTTTAAATCCCTTCCTGCAATCCAAGATTGCTTTCTATTTTGCAGTTCATGATTACGCGATCTCTTCGATAAATGAAAGATTTACCTTATTATCTGAGTGCTATTCAATATTCTGCTTTCTGTATGAGTTTTACACCATTTCTAATGATGACCTCATGAAAGCCTGCATGGACTTAGATATTAAGTTACAGGTGTAGGAGGAAGGGACTATTGTGAAAGATATAGGCGGTATACAACTCTTTAATGAAATAACTTCATTTAAAGATATTTTTCCAGGTAAAAAACAGCCAATTAAGATATAAGAAATTTTAGTCAAAAATGATCTCATTCCCTGTTTTCCAAATTTTGCTCTAGCAATAAGGATTTTTTTAACCTTACCTGTTTCTGTGGCTTCAGGTGAAAGAAGTTTCAGTAAATTAAAAATTACTTGAGAAATAATATGACACAAGAAAGACTTTCAGATTTGGCCATCAGATTTGAATCCGAAATCTCTGAAAAAATTGATCTCACCGCAATTATTGACAAATTTGCTTCTCAAAAAGCCAGAAAAATTATTTTATAGTTAATTATTAGGTAATCTTCGAGGAAGGACGTACTGATTTATATACTTTTCGTTTCGGGAGATTTATGCTTTAGTACTTTTTGTTATTTTATATTTTCTGGTAAATACTGTTGTTTTACATTTCTAATTATAAAATGTCTATTTTTGTTTCAAAGGTAATATTTTTGTTGGTTTATTATTTTGTTAAAGTAAAAAGAAAAAAAGGTGTCGCTAATATAACATATTAGCTGGCCCAAAAATAAAGTATTTCTCGTAAAATTTTATTTGTAGTTTGCAATTAATGTTTAACTTTTTACTCTTATGTACATGTAGATGACTTTATAACGTCAACGTTAAGTATTACTCAAAATAGGAAAAAATCTTTAGAGGGGCGGCATAATAGGTCTTTGCACGCGGGCGGCCGACACCCTAGGATCGGCCCTGCCTATACCTTAAATACCAAAAAAATTTTGAGAACAATTAAAAGTAAAGACTCGGGTAACAACAAAAATGTTTATTTTTAGATGAGACGTTGGACCACCTGGAACAGTGCATCCACGCATCGAATCTATCCTCGTTTTGTTTTAACCTGGAATATTCCCTTAAGATTACTAAATGCGATGTCAAATCCTCAGACGGAACAGGAAATGTCAAAACTCTCAGTAATGCCGTGTCTTCTCTTGACCAATTACAGTCATTTAAAGCAGGATTAGAAGTAGAATCAGACGTAGCACCGTTGCTTGACGAAGGATCAGGATATATACCAGATCCGATTGAAACGACGACGACGACGACGACAACGACGACAACGACGATGATGACGACAACGACGATGATGACGACAACGCCAGCTGGAGCACCCGCTGTGCATCTTACTTCTTTATCGACTATATTGGGTGTCATATCAGTAATATTTTTTCCATAAAGTTATTTATTACATTCTTACTGGATCAGAAACTTGAGTTTTAGATTTTAGATAATAGAACCTTTTTTACCACCACCACCACGATCTACTGGATAAAGAAATTTCAAGGAAAAAGGTTTTTTTTTAATATTTGACCACCTTTATTAAATGGTGTGAAATGTAATTACAATAAAGAACTTTCATCTACAGTAGAATTTGAAGTTTTTAAATTTAGCTTTATATTGAATACCGCCCACCTAATTAAAATCGCTCGAACCCGTCAATGTTGCCAAATTATTCATGTATCTTATCTTATGTTTTTTTTTATTAATATATTTTCACTTTATTGCCATAAATAGCTATTAACCTATTAACCATCGCTGAGATAGTAGCTATATCAACAAAAATAAAAATATAATAAAGAATATTGCGTTGTTATTATTATTTAAACCCTGATTTTGCTTCGCCTAACTCTCAGAAACTTCAAAAAATCACAACACAATAATTTTGCAAAAAGAACTGAAGATACTTTCATATACTTATAATAAATCCCCTTGTTGCATATAAATATTTAGTACGAAATATTTAACGGAATTAAGATTAAAATGATAAAAAAATTGCAACCGTGATTACTGGAAGGATTATAAATTCTAGTACAGATTTTGAAACCATTCTATTGAATTATTATTTTTATCGTCCATTTTTCCGTAGAAAAATCTATTGCAGTTCCATTTTAATGTCATACCTACTTAGATGATAAATGATAATGTTCGTTATTTAGAAATTTCAGCCACTCGAATCTGCCAAAACTAGAGAACTATTATCTAGAAAACATATTCGATTTTGATATGCAGATAATATAATTAGACATAGCCAATTACCATAAGGTTCAATAAAAGTTTTAAGGCGATAAGAAAAGCGTATCATACATAAGCCATGAAGTTTTCGTTGTGTATAATGTTATTGGAGCATATCGCACCCGATGACTATAGGAATCACTAACTAAAAATAAAACCTTGTAGAAAAAGTTTGGGTTTCCAAAAATATAGCCAGCAAACTGAGTTTTATGTGATAAAACCTATTAAATTATAGCCTAGCTATAGTATCTATTAGCAGAGACGTAGCTAAGTTTAGGGGGGGCGCTGCAGATAACAGTGATATAAAGCACTGTAGAAAATTTGCCATATATATTCCAATCCCGTAGATACGCTAGTGCCTGTTAGACCATGATCATGCTATTTTCTTCTGAGGGACTGTCAATATCTATATAGTTAATAACCATCATACTACACATACCTATATTTCATGGGAATAAATACGTAACAAAGAATGTTTTTTTTTTGGAACTTAGCAGGAGATTGATATAACTGCACCCTTAGAGAGGCAAATTCGGAATCGAAAATTTCCACGAAATATTATAATAACAATCAGAGAGCCATTGAGAAATGAGGAAAAAGTTATTAAAAAATATGAGGTAATGATTCATCGTCCAGAAAATGTTCTTAAAGTCAACTCTTAAGCTTATGAGCGGTTATTTGAAAAATATTTTCTACTGTTGCATGGGTACTTTAAATTTATATAAAATTTTCTCTGCCTCCGCATCGCTATTGTATTTCACATCAGCAACTTTTTCCGCAAAAAAAAAATTGTCTTTCAATAATAAATTGATAAAAACTAGTAACACTTCAATCTGCCACAACTGAAAAAATGTTATCTATAACATAGTAGTTCTCGATATAAAGAAAAAAATATAAATGTATATAATGGGTGCCAATTGGCGTAGCTTTTAATAATAGTTTCTGGTGGCTGCAAAAACACATTATCAGCTATGAAGATTTTCGTGTGTATCGCATTATTAGTGATTATTGTAGAAGGAAATAGTAAGGAAATTTATATAGTAGATCAACAATAAACAATGTGACTAATAATTTATTTGTCAACGATCAACAATCAGTCTTTTAATTATAATAGAAAGTGATTTGTTATAGTGACTAATTAAATTTCGAAACAAGGATCTAAAATTATTTATAATGCATTTAATTCGGCATCGGATATGCCTATCAAAGACAAAGGGAGTATGTCGTTTGTTTAATGGCTGTTAGGAACTTCATTTTTAATGTATTGCCGTCTACTCTCTAGATAAAGTTTATTATCGTGTTTCTTAACATTATATGTTAACGTATGACTTACATTTCTTTACATCAAAAATATTACATGTTACACTAATTTGTAAAACATTTTAAAAGGTAATTCTCGTCATCTGGCAAAAATGGCGGTAAACATAGTAAACAAGCAACGGTAATTTATTGTTCAATTTAACAAAAAACGTAAAGTGGTATTTTTAGCTGTGTCTGTTAAATAGATAGGCACTTTACCCAACTTATTTATTTTAGGTTTAGCTGAAAAGTCTTGCCGAACGTGTCAAGATGCAGATTGTTTAAAGGGAAACGTAATTTTACTAGATTGCACCAAATTTGTACCAGCTTTGCCATTTGAGAATCAATTTATGGTAAAAAATCAGGAAGGAGACCTACTAGAATATGGATGTTTGGAATTGGAATATTATACCGGTGAGTAATTTTTTTAAATTGTCCTTTAATATGGTGACGCCGAGTACTTGGTACAGAGATGTCATCAAGATATTGTAAAAATCGATACGAATGATGCTTCAATCGTTTTTTTTTTTTTAAAACTATATTAAAAATAACCTAAAAAATATCCTTTTTGATTTTAGGGGAAAATCTAAATTATATTGAACAGTGCATCTTGACCAAAGACATAGAATCATTTTGCGATACCCTAGAATATTCTGTTAAAGCTAACAGATGTCGCGTTAAGCCTCTAGGCGCGAATAGAACTAGAAGAAACGTAAATCAAGAGTTTATTGCTGTGGGTGATGATTCCACTGAATCAACTGATTCAACGAATCAGTCAGAGCCTATAACAGAAGAACCAGAACCTATAACAGAAAAACCAGAACCTACAACAAAAAAGCCAAAACCTACAACAAAAAAGCCAGAACCTATAACAGAAAAGCCAGAACCTACAACAGAAAAGCCAGAACCTATAACAGAAAAACCAGAACCCACAACAGATAAGCCAGAACCTATAACAGAAAAGCCAGAACCTACAACAGAAAAACCAGAACCTATAACAGAAAAGCCAGAACCTACAACAGAAAAACCAGAACCTATAACAGAAAAGCCAGAACCTACAACAGAAAAGCCTGCAGACCCTACAACAGAAAAGCCAGAACCTACAACAGGAAAGCCAGAACCTACAACAGAAAAGCCTGCAGATCCTACAACAGAAAAACCTGCAGATCCTACGACAGAAAAGCCACCAAAGCCTACAACAGATACCTCACATGGCAGTTTGACCAACGTTATTTCACTAATGTCTTTCGTGGGAACATTAGTCTTGTATATTTTTTAATAATTTCAACGTGGGTCTCTTTTTCGCAGGAGTTTCTGTTATTGATCGAAAATACATATTATTAGTTATTCCATTGAAGAAATTGTAATATTTTTCAATAAAAGAACTTTAAGATCTCCCTTGATTTAACCGAAAAAAAGTTTTTAAGTAAAGTACATTTTTATATTCCTGGGGTTATTATAAATTAATAGCTTTGTTGTAGGTGTAATTTTGTATGTTTTAATTTAATTTATGCTTTAAATATTTAAATTTAGGGATATTTAAGTTAAAAAAATACCAAAATGTGTTTAAAGTACTAACCAAGAATTTTACAATGATAATATTTAGGCATTCGCTTGTAGTTTTGTAAAACTTTTGATTATTGCATATTCTTGTCAGATTTTTTGTAAGATTGCGTTTGTTTTAGTCTTGGATTGATTTGTGTGTAAATTTTTGACTATGACTATTATGTTATCTCATAAGGTGTGATTATCTATTTATTGGATTACTCTTTCTTACTTTATATAGTGAACAGTGTAATTTCCATAAAAGTTTTAATACTGTCCAAAGCTTTGTTAACAAGATGTATTTCTTATAACAATAAAGTGTATTTTGATTTAATGAATTCAACATAAAACGTCAGATCACAGACTGCCGATAATACAAATTTATTGCATTCGAAAAAGTATCTAATCCCCAATTTTGATAAAACTTGGGTTGGGCAGGTTTTAGCAGAGTTGTTTAATGTTATAAGACGTAGAATGCAACTTTTATTTATCGGGAATATGACGTAGGTGCTTTATTAATTATTTATTTATTATAACTTCGACTTAATCTATATGTATTTTACACTTTTACAGACGTCTCCTTAAAAGCCATAAGATATTAAAAAACCGATAAACAAATAAATTACGTAACGGCGGGACTCCCGGCAGGCCCGGTTCTAGACCTCCTGGCGCCCCCGGGCAAGGGTCTTATTTAGCGCCCTCGAAATTTTTATTTCATATTTTTTCCTGAATATACAGGGTGGTCCTCAAGTACATCAAGAAAATCTAGGATATGATTCCTGGCATCAATTTAAGTTGAAAAGTTCATATGGACTTATGCCCTAAAATGCTTACCCTCTAAGATACAGGGTGTTAACATATTTTTAAAAAATAATTGTTTTTTTAAAATTTTGAAACTCCTTGAAGATACGCTATTGAAAATTGATGTCGATTGATTTCGTATTAAACTGCACTTTTTGGTTAAAAAAGGTTTTGCTTCCTTCCACCAGTGGCGTGCATGAAGATACCATCAGTATTTTTTTGTGAAAATATGTGATACGCCACTGTTTTTTTTTTAACTCTGATGCATTTTTATGCATTACTGATATAAGCGGAACAAAAGTTGTATCTACTATGTTTTTGAAAGAAATGGTAGTTTTAAAGAAAAATGGAAAATATTTTAACACCCTGTATCTTATTAGAGGGTAAGCATTTTAGGGCATAAGTCCATATGAACTTTTTAACTTAAATTGATGCCAGGAATCATATCCTAGATTTTCTTAATGTATGTACTTAAGGACCACCCTGTATACATATACAGGGTGTTCATTTGAAAACTTCCCACCCCGATTTTCCTGCTTTAAAATGAAAATGTGGAAAATCGCTCGGACCCGTCGATTTTTATTTCGAGGGGGACATCTTTTGCGTATATTGTCAATCTTGTTACTTTAAGCCCCTAGGAGGGAGGGGGGTAAGATCTAAATCTTAAATGGATACCCCTATTTTATATAATTTTTTTGGATTCTGCATAAAATTCTGAACATTTTTTAATAAAAGCATTATTAGTCTATACTTAACGGTTTCCGAGATATTGACTCTTGAAAAATGACATTTTTGAACTTTGACAGCGTCTAGCTTTCTAACTGTACGTCTTAGAGCAAAACGGCTTACATGTCCCTATCTTCGATTTTTATTATCTTTCCAATAGTGTCAACTTCCGGTCAAACCGGAAGTACTATATTTCTTACCCCCCTCCCTCCTAGGGGCTTGAAGTAACAAGATTGACAATATACGCAACATATGTCCCCCTCGAAATAAAAATCGACGGGTCCGAGCGATTTTCCACATTTTCATTTTAAAGCAGGAAAATCGAGGTGGGAAGTTTTCAAATGAACACCCTGTATATACTTATACCATCAAAAATATTTAATTTTTTTGACGTGATATTTTAAGAAGGAGAGGCTCTCTGTGCACTCTGCAGTGAGAAAGTTAGTTAGAAAAAAACAAGTCGACACGAGTCTATCCAACTGAGCCTGCTGTTTCTGACTATAAATATCGAGGATCATCGATGTTCCATTTTCGATGTTTTTTTGGCCCCTATTAAATGGGTTAAAGGCACCCGCTTTGTTTCAGAATTTATAAAAAATACTTGGGCGCACTTATCTTTTAAATAGTATATTATACATCGAAGGTTATACAGACGCTTATTTGTTTTACCTTTGGCAATATTTTGCGCCCCTTGGACTTTGCGCCCGGGTTGCCCGGGCGCTGGGACCGGGCCTGCTCCCGGCATAATTGTGACGTGGTGATTTCCTATTTTTTACTTATTTATACGGTTTGTAGAGGCTATAGTATGCTTTAGGAGCGTCCAATATCGCCACTAGATGGCGCCTCGCGTTACATCCTTTTGACGGTTCTCGCCTGGTTCATGTTTTCTATCCTTCTTCTTTCTGAGGAATTAGAGTGTTAATTAAGTTAAATTTTCGATTGGTATCCAGCCAACAGCTTTTTTTGAAATCGGTATTACGTGCCGTAGCACTGATAAATTCTCAAGAGGGATGAAAAAGGTATAGTATAGAATAATCGTACGTTAAATTTTTTTTCTATACAGGGTGTCCGGAGATGACGAGCAAAAAATTTAGGGGATAATTCTAGACCGAAAATAAATGCTATCTCTTTCCCATAACATTTTTTCGAACATTGATTTAACGGAGTTAAATACCTTTAGCCACGCTCATAATATTTTGACGAAATCTCGTATATGGAGTTTTTTCGGGATGAGGAATACAAATTTGCCCACCGTTTTTTCGCATTTGATAGAGGGCGCCCGCCATATTATAATTTGAATGGTCTCCATTTTTTTCCTACACTGTATGCACATTTTGACTGAATATTTTTATTCTCCTAACCTTTTGACATAGAAAAGGTGTACTACTTTTATTTCGATAAATCTAATCGTTAACACCCTGTAACTCATCAGTTAATAATCAATTTTCGAAAAAATGTTATAGGAAGAGAGAGCATTTATTTTCCCTAACAAGCTCAGCTTCAGGGGATTGAAGAATAAGTTTATAGAAGACAACATAAACATATTTACTATATTATTAAATTTTAAATAAACTTATTATTATTAAAGAAAAAAAAATGAATTATCCCCTAAATTTTTTGCTCATCATTTCCGGACACCCTGTATATATTTATATCTATCTACACAATAATCTATGCCAGAAGTGTAGCGAAAAACCAAAGACAAACTGCTAATTCTACATACAAAGAAGTTATATCTTTGTCTAACAAATTCTGGAAAATTTGCTATGATGAATTACTAACTTTAATAAAATATTGTCCATATGGGAGTGTGTTATTGACTCATTCGTAAATCTGTAAGCTTTAGCTTTGAATTTATCAGTGCTTATATTATGTGACCAACTTTTTTTTAACACTTATTATTTATAAAACACCTTATTTCCCAGTCTTGCAGTTTGCAGTTTCATTAGTGCAGTTGTGTTCGCTAGAGTAAGGATGAGATCAGGACTGGGAATTTTTTCAGTCTTGTTGCTGCTTACTCCCCAATGTGAGTTTAATTTTTAAATTTATTTTATTTCTTGAAATGTTATATATGTACTTATATAGCATATGTTTTATATTAACATAAACTATTCGGAGAAGGAGTAACTATACTACAATCCCCTCTCTAGAACTCAATGACTTGTTTCAAAACTATAACATTATATGGGTTTAAAAAATAGTATAAGTAATGTTATAAGTTCTTGAATTTTTACATATTTCGATAACAATTTTTTTTTTAATTAAATTTAAAAAAAAATATTGTAGACTTTATCATAGAGGTAACCAGTTTTTATTAGGTCTATGTCTTTATTAAAAAAATGTGTATTTCCCAAATGGTGTCATAACCAGTTATCAAGTTTATTAGTGTATACAAATATTAACCTACTTTAAGGTAATTTATGCAGAGGTGTTTATGCACTTACCTATAAAGATTAAATTTAGAGTTATACATTATTTATACAGTATTTCTAGGTAGGGCTAATAAAAATATTTAAAAAACTTAATACCCCAAGGCAGTGCAGTTTTAATTGACCACAAAGATTAAGCCAGCACCTAGCTACCAGAGGGTATCAGATGCGACCCATCTGCATGATGGGTAAATAATGTTTTTTATTTCGATATTTAGGTTTGCAAATAGTACCTATCCATGGTGTTTGGTAAAACCATAGAACAAACAACAAAATAACCATAGAGTAGGTATCTAAAACGAAATCCTTGTAAATGTTATATTTTTCAGGTTTTTCAAGTTATTGTAGGACATGCAAAAATGAAGAGTGCTCCGGGGATATTCCTTTAATAAAATGTAACAAAAATGTTCCCAAACTACCTTTTCAGAACCTGACTCAACAAACCCGTAAAGAGAATTTGCACTATGGTTGTTTACAGTTGGAGTACAGTATAGGTTTGTATACTATACAGGGTGTCCGGAAATGATAAGCAAAAAATTAAGGGGATAATTCTAGACCGAAAATAAATGCTATCTCTTCCTATAACATTTTTTTCGAAAATTGATTATTAACGGAGCTACAGCTAGGGTGTTAAGTTAAGTTTTATTTGCAGTTTTTTTGCAATACCTTTGGCCACGCGCGCTCATAATATTTTAACGAAATCGCGTATATGGTGCTTTTTCGGTAAGATGAGGAATACAAAATTGCCCGCCGTTTTTTCGCATTTTGTAGAGGGCGCCACATAAGAGCCTATATAGGGTAAAGTACGGATAGATGCCCTACTTTTGAAAAAAATCGATTTAAATTTTTATTGTTAAAAATAGACAGGTCCTTTCGAATGCATATGGTTACGTTGCCTTTCATGTTCATTCTACCAACAATTTAGTTTCATACGGCTGATGAGTAAACAACTATCACCAAGATTGTGAAGATGTTACAATTGGGCAACTATCCTGATGGGGTGGGATAGATGCCTTACTAAGTACGGATAGATGCCAATACTAAGATCTGACTCGTAGCACTATTGTTGTCGTGCTGTCTGTCACCACGTCGTTGGCAATCACTAGAAATGATGCTTAACAACAACGTGACAAACAGAGCTGGACAAGCCAAGTAGGGTGAAGAAAAATTACAAAAGGCTCACATTCTTCCATTAAATATGATGTATTAAGAAATATATTTTTTTTTGAATAACAAAAAGCAATTTCTTTAGCTTTTTTTGGCTATTGTAATGTTTTATAAACTAACTAATCATCCTCCGAACTATCGCCCACCCAGCAACTATTTGAGCATCTATCCTCTATGGGCATCTATCCGGGCGCTGAACTGGGGCAACTATACTTTTTGGTACGGATAGATGCCTCACTTCGGTTTTATAACCTCTTAGAGAATTACGTTTAAATAATGATGTACTGCACATATTTGAAAGGTACCTATTCCATCAAAAAAATCGAAAAACATCAACTAATCTAAAAGTTTTTTCGTAATCTAGCAGAATATTCTTTTCCACTGATTTTTACACAACGTAGTTCTAAAAACGCTGTTTAAACGGGCATGCATGCTTCGCCAAGGTCGCTTTGATACCGAGACGTGCAGGACGTTCGAGCACTACAGGTTGCCAGTTGTTGTTACCGCGGCACTTAATTTCGTCATGGAGTTCTGAGAAGTGGGGCAACTATCCCACTGGGGCAACTATCCGTACTTTACCCTATAGGTACTTTAATTTGAATGGTCCCAACTTTTTCTCCTATACGCTGTATGCGCATTTTAACAAAATATTTTTATTCTCCTAACGTTTTGACATTAAAAAGGTATAAGTACTTATATTTTTGTTTCGATAAATCTAACCGTTTTCGAGAAAAACGCTAAAATAACATTGCTTGCATGTGATGAATACGAAATCATTTAAATTTATTTTCAACCTTTTAAACATGGCATAGCAAAGGAAGGAATATTCCATAAAGTTCGTAGGAATTTTTTAAGAAGAATTAATTTTATGCATTGAAGAGGAAAAACGTCACTTTGAAGTTTGAACCTTTGATTTGAATGTTTTATTTATTGTTCTAGTAACTTCTTATGTATTTTAAAACTGCACTTAAAATTTAACTTTAACACCCTGTAACTGTAAATGTTATAGGAATTTATTTTCGGTCTAGAATTATCCCCTAAAAATTTCCAGACACCCTGGATTTGTTTAAATAACGTTATGTAAAATATCTTAACAAAGTTGGCATACACGATTCACAATAAAAGTCTATTTGTTTTTAGATAACTCTCCAATTGCTTTGCAACAATGCATTATAACAGAAGATATACATGATTTCTGCACAAGTATAGCAAAAACTGCACACGTAGTACATTGTATTGTTAGTTTACCTACAAATATTGGTTTCAGAAAAGAAACATTTGTTGATAATTCAAGAACTAGCAACCAAGATAAAACAGTTAATATTGACTACAGCCTAGACTATTTCCCAACTTGGCCACTAAGTAACCCTCATGATCTTAGGATGATTCCTGAATATGACGAACCTGATTCTGTTGATAATGGAAATGCATTAACAACTTTGACAAATTTTGAACAAGACATAACTGATAAAAATGCTTCAGATGATGCAGAAGAATTATTCACAACAACTACCTGGCAGTCTAATTTATATAAATTATTGGTTAGTATCGAAGAAGGCGATGTAGATGTAGTTTTATCAACAGTGACTTTGCTACCTGAAACTGAAGACAAAGCAACTTCTTTAAACGAATTAGAGACTTCAAGTCTATATGATGAATCAACGATTGACTTCAATACAGAAACTATATATTTTACCATTACTAACCTAGCTAATCATGATAAAAATTCAGAAACAAAAGAGGGTTTAACTAGGAGCAGTCCGGAAGTATCAGAAAAATCAACAGTAACATCAGATAACGAACTGGATGAATCAAGTCTACATGACGAGTCCACAATATCAATTGAATTAATCGATTTCAACATTAAGTATTCAGATTTCACTACCACTGAAAGAGTTGACTATTCCAATAATCATCAGGAGACAGTAGCAGGATTAACTACGAGCATTTCCAAAATTTCAGATAGTAAAGAAGACTTTCAATCGACTGAAACTCCAGACACGACTACAATTAATGCTGTGGATAATTCAAGTTCCCTCGAATCGAGCGATGTTGCTATCATTCAAGAAGATACTGTGTATGACATGAGTAATAATCTAAATATTCCAGAATTTGAGGTAGATTCAATAGTAGTTTCTTCGACGACGCTACAGTCAGGAAATACGAGCTCTGAAGAAGCAGGTGATTTGGAATATCTTGACGAATTAACTCACTCTCCAATAATACCACCTGAGTTCGAAGGAAGACCAAATTCTGTATCTGGTCTCAGATCTTCGTTTTATATTCTTATAATATTAACCCCAATATCCTTATTAAACCTAAAATGTCAATAAAATGTTTGTAGTTTTACAAGTTGTGTTTATAAGGCCATATTAATATAGGTACTAGTTTTCTATTTAAATTAGGGTAATTATCTGTTTATGTCCAATGCGACCAATCAAAAAAAAGATAGGCGATAATCCGTATCGCCATTTTCATTAGAATTACTATATTATGATGTACTTTACCATTTTATACTAATAATAAACAGAAATACATTCCGCAGGCACTAACAATTTTGCTCTGATTGTATCAATGGAAAACACTGCGAAGAACTCCCATAATTTCCCATCGTGATACCGGAGAAACTCCCGGAACTATCAAAGAAAGAAAGTAGTAAACTAACCTTACTTTTACACGTTAGTTTTTAATGTTTTTATAGGTTCTTTTGGTCAAAAATTTTATAGCCCTGGAAAAATGGCTTTGAAAAATAAAGTTAAAAGAAAACCAAAAATAAAATTAACCAGAAAACAACAAAGAAAAGAAAAGCGCAAAGAGAAAAAGGCCAAGCGGAACGAATATTATACCAAGAGAGGTCATAATACTGTCTTAACTGCTGATAAAAAATCTGAACCACAAACGTTATCCAAAACTAAGGGAAAACCGGAGAAAAATAATCCTGTACATAATGCGAAAGCTGTTAATAAGACATCTTTAGGCAATAAGGTAATAAATTATAGAATTTTTTTGATAAAATGGACTTTCTGGGTCTGCCAGTCATATGAAATCGAGGGTACCTAAGTAGGTATATTATTGTTAAACATTTTATTTAATGTGTCTTAAATTTGAGACTGACTAAGTATTTAATTTTTGCTTCGTTTAGGTTTTAAGCACAGAAGAGCAATATCGGAAGGAAAGGAAAGAACTAAAGAAAATAGAAAAGGATATGTCTAAACAAAGAAAAGAGCAATTATTAAAAGCAAATATGTTAGAAGATAAAACAATTAGGAAAATGGAAAAGCAACTGAAATTACATAAAAGAAAAAGTAAAACAATACCAAAATCTTTTGCTGTGGATGGTTTAGATTGTAAGTATTATTTTTTGGTCCTAGCTTCAACCCTGTAAATATGATACTTACCTACTTATGTAAAATATTGTACATATTTGATGCATAATATTTATATTATGTTTTATTTAGATTTACTAGAGGTCTGTGATCCAGAATACATGAAAAGTGCTGTGTCTACAGAACAAGATTTGCTGGAGGTCAATAATGAATTCGAAGAAGATTTTGCTCTAATGACTGGACAGAAAACTAAAAATAGTAAGAAGAAAAGTAGTAAAGGTACTGAAGATGACAGGATAAAAAGCGATAATGACAGTATTGAAGACTTGATGAATGAAGATACATATTCTGAAGATAGCATAATGGAAAGTGATGAACTGTCAGAAAATAATGATGGTGAAAATTCTGAAACTGAAAATAAAGCAAAAGTTTCAAAAAAGAAACCTAAACCGGATAAAATTATTAAAGAAACTAAGTTTGATATTGATTCTGATTCAGAAAATGAAATGATTAACTTTGATTTAGAGTCTGACAGTGAACCAGAGGAAATGCCAATAAAATCAGTAAAAAGAAAAAATAACAGTGATAAGGATACAGTAAATAAAAGACAGAAGGATGAAACAAACTCTAAAAAACCAAAAGTTGAAATAAGAAGACAGGAAGAACTGGATGAGAGTGAAAATGATGATGAGGATGATATTGAGCTACCAGGTTCAATTCAGGAAAGTGAGCCTGGTACTGATGGTTTAGAAAATAAACAAGGAAAAGATATTTGGGAAGATATCTATGGAAGATTAAGGTCTAAGGATGGAGCAATTATTAATGTAAGTGTTTAATAGTTGTTTATTCATTTTAATGTAAAAACAGTCCTGATAAGTTCTATGTTCTATGATTGTGTACAAATATAGATTTATAAAATAAAATGGTTATGTATTGCATACATGCACCAGTTAATTGGGTAGGTACCTGCCGTGCAAATACTATATGCTATGGAATTTTTAGAATTCAGAAGGAAAATACATACCGCCAGCAATAAGAGCTAAAATGGAGTGTACTGGATCAGAAGACAAAAAGAAGAAAGAGAAATTGGATAGGTTACGAAAACAGCTCAAAGGTATTATCTGTTAAAATGTATTTCTTTTATGTACCTACCCGGTACCTACTTTACAATTATATATTTCCAAGTATTGTATTCTTATGTATTGTACATGTTTAATTACATAATAGTTTGTTGCCTTCTTTTTTTTAGGTCTTCTAAATAGATTGGCAGAAAGTAACATGCATAATATAGCTGGACAAATTGAGAATTTGTACATGAACAACAGCAGAAATGACATGAATGAAACTTTAAACTCCCTCATCTTTGAGTCATTAGTTGGTACTGTATTGACACCAGACAGGTTACTTATGGAACATATATTGTTAATTGCGATATTACATGCCAATGTTGGTACAGAGGTTGGTAAGTACCTTTACATGTTGTGTTTAGGTACCCTAAAAAACCCGTTTTTAATATATTTTAGGTGCTAATTTCTTGCAAACCATCATTAAAAAATTTGATCACCTATCCAAAACTACCCAAAACGTCGAAGACAAATCGCTGGACAACGTAGTGCATAGTCTTGCTCAACTATATAATTTCAAAGTATTCGATGCCAAACTTTTATACGAAATTTTACAAAGATTGACAAGTCGTTTTGAAGAAAAGAATGTCGAGTGTATTCTGCACGTTTTAAAAAGCGTTGGGTTTGGTCTGAGAAAAGACGATCCACTGGCGCTTAAAAATTTGATTTTGGAGTTGCAGAAACAAGCTGCTAGTGCTAGTGCAGGAAAAGTCAGCAAGTATGTAATATTGTTTTGTTTTATACATTTTTGTAAGACAGTGGGCTACATAAATAGTTCTTGTCTATAGTAAAATATGCTATAAATAAGGCGTTTTTAAAAGTTTACACTTCTATACAGTGTGGTGGTTTAAGTGTGCAACATATGGGCATTTTTTTATTACCGATTTTTCAGAAAATTTTATTCTTGATAAAAGTTGGTGCATGTTCGATAATCATATTAGGTATACTTGGAATGGTTGCAAGTCAAACGGCGTACAGGGTAGGTCAAAAAATATAAAACTTGTATACAGGAATAAAGTTTTTTAATAAACATTTAAAATAAAAATTTTGCACTTTAAATGATAGTTTTTTAATTAGCATATTATCATTACTAATGTCTTATCTTGTTAAAAAGAATTTTTAGGATATTTTAAAGTTGTGTTTAATATTGGTGCAATAAACATGAAGTTTGTGATTCCTTAATAAATTAAAAGTTCAAGTAAATTTTACAAATATATGCTTGAAATGAACTTGATTTGATTTTGATTAATTTATGAAGGTCTTTATGGTGACTGTAAAAAAAAAATTTTTGGGGGAAATTATTGTTTTTAAAAAAAATATATTTTTTCATTTTAGGCGATCACGTTTTTAAATCTATGCATAACTTTTAATTCTAAACGACTTTTCTTAATATCATTTTGCTAAATTTTCTGAAATAGGGGTACTTTATTCTTGTACAAGTTTTATATTTTTTGGCCTACCCTGTACGCCGTTTGACTTGCAACCATTCCAAGTGCACCTAATATGATTAACATGCAAGAACTTTTATAAAGAATAAAATTTTCTGAGAAATCGGTAATAAAAAAAATTCCCATACTTATGTCCACACTGTATACATTTTTCAGAGTTTCAGTTTTTAAATCATTTCTCTGGTTCACTCTCAAGTAAGTTTTAAAATTAAAAGTTTAACATTCTATACCTTTAAATCTTAGCAATTTATATATAGACTTTTCGTTTTAAAACAAACTGCCTTTTTAGCCATTACAAAAAAAAACTTGTTTTTAATTCAAATTTTCAGTTCAAGAGTAAAATTCCTGCTAGATATCTTATTGGCGATAAAAAACAACAATGTAACAAAGATCCCAAACTATGATACAACGTATTCTGAACACCTAAAGAAAATTATGAAAGGTTTTGTAAGAAAAGGAAATTATGTTACCCCGTTAAATATCTCTTTGGACGATTTACTAAAAGGTAAGAAAACCTATATTTTTATGCTTACAAGTTAAAAAGTTGACGCACTCTTCCACCGTTTTTTTTTTAATCAAAAATAACATTTTACAATTTTTTCAGCTGATCAAAAGGGAAAATGGTGGGTGGTAGGATCTGCGTGGACAGGAAATATAGAAGAGACCGAGAAAAAAGAGAAATTAGTCAAGTCGGATGGCTTTTCACAAAAGCTTCTAGACTTGGCGCGAAAACAAAGAATGAACACAGATACAAGGAGAGACATATTTTGTATTATAATGTCATCAGAGGTATGTGATCTATTTTTGTTGTTGCTATGGATGCACAAAACGCTTCTGTTTTTCACTGAAGAAATTATTCACAAAAAAAAACAATAAATCATTACTTTTTGAAAAATGTATCGAAATTTTTATAACAAAGTTTTTAATTATATACCTATCAACAGCCATTTTGCAATGAAGCTGAGAATTTCTCCTATTTTATTTATCTCCACATGTTGGTTAACACATTTTCCTCTGGAATATTTAAAAAAAATCTTCTTTTGTCTGTATGGGGCGGCCGTAGTGCTCTATACTTGCGGTATATCTCAATATAATCAGAATTTGAAACGATAAACATTCTCGGGCAATAGGTCTTTGTATCCGGTATTTTAACGATCAATATAGACCCGACATCTTGAATGTCATCAAGTTATCTTCAATAATTCGTCACGGTGACAAGCACCGCTGATTCCCAAAATTAATGCAACCTACAATAATTGAAAAATATTGAAATTACTGAAAACCCTCATACAAAATTATGATCATCGATACCTTATAAATCAATTTTGTTTCATCATCAGCTTCTTGAATGAATTTATTGATATCTTCCCACGGTAAAACTTGTAGACTTCTTTCCGCGGTATCCGACGTTTTTGTTCTTAATAAACGGTACCAATTTTGAAAACTTCCTGATGTCCATATTTTCTTTAACATTCAATGTACTTTTCAACATTGAGTAAGACACTCCGTAACGTAGGAGGTTTTCCAGTTTTTGATTTCTCCTCAAATAGCATATAAGTACGTTTTCAGACACTTTTTGTACATTTTTCTTGCCGCACCATACACGGAATTGGTCATGTTTTCTCATACACCATACACTACTTTAGATTTGGGCGGTAAACATGTTAGATATTGCCGAATTTGCTACATCGGCTATATCCGATGGAGTATCGCTGCCAATGCCATAATCAACATCCATCTTATTAAAAATATCTTAAAATTGAAGTAAATACCAACAACCTATAAACGTATGACAGTACAACAAGCAACGTGCCAACAAGCCATTTATATACAGGGTGTTCATTTGAAAACTTCCCACCTCGATTTTCCTGCTTTAAAATGAAAATGTGGAAAATCGCTCGGACCCGTCCATTTTTATTTCGAGGGGGACATCTTTTGCGTATATTGTCAATCTTGTAACTTCAAGTCCCTAGGAGGGAGGGGAGTAAGATCTAAATCTTAAATGGATACCCCTATTTTATATAATTTTTTTGGATTCTGCATAAAATTCTGAACATTTTTTAATAAAAGCATTATAAGTCTATACTTAACAGTTTCCGAGATATTGACTCTTGAAAAATGACATTTTTGAACTTTGACAGCGTCTAGCTTTCTAACTGTACCTCTTAGAGCAAAGCGGCTTACATGTCCCTACCTTCGATTTTTATTATCTTTCCAAAAGTGTCAACTTCCGGTCAAACCGGAAGTACTATATTTCTTACATCCAGGGGGACATGTAAGCCGCTTTGCTCTAAGAGATACAGTTAGAAAGCTAGACGCTGTCAAAGTTCAAAAATGTCATTTTTCAAGAGTAAATATCTCGGAAACTGTTAAGTATAGACTAATAATGCTTTTATTAAAAAATGTTCAGAATTTTATGCAGAATCCAAAAAAATTAGATAAAATAGGGGTATCCATTTAAGATTTAGATCTTACCCCCCCCCCCCTCCCTCATAGGGGCTTGAAGTAACAAGATTGACAATATACGTAAAAGATGTCCCCCTCGAAATAAAAATCGACGGGTCCCAGCGATTTTCCACATTTTCATTTTAAAGCAGGAAAATCGAGGTGGGAAGTTTTCAAATGAACACCCTGTATAGTAACGACAGAGCGTGTTAACTTGATGCTGTAAAATTATATAGGGAGTATTTATTTATAATATAAAATTTTCGCCAATTAATTCATACTTACAGTTGTACAAAAAATGTTTGTATTTCGTTTGGGAAATTCGTGTTTTAATGACACATTCGAGTGAATTTTTCGCCTCGACCAGCGGTTTCGTCCAGAAATCACGCTCTCATGTGCCATTAAAAAAAACACTCATTTCACGCACTTAATACAAAATTACTATTTTAGGATTATTTAGATGCATTTGAAAAACTATTACGTTTAGGTTTAAAAAACCAACAAGAAAGGGAAATAATCCACGTTATTTTACACTGTTGTCTACAGGAGAAAGATTACAATCCGTATTATTCTGTACTGGCACAAAAGTTTTGTGAATATGACAGAAAATTTCAGGTGAGGGCAAATGGAAAATAAAATTTTAAAAATGTAGTTTTAGATCTGAAGTAGGGGTATTTTATGATCTTAAGTAGGGGTATTTTATCAGCCGAGTTCCTTTTAAATAGCAAGGCGAAAGGGACTGTTTGTTGTTGTTTCTTTTAAACAGCGAAGCAAAGCTGCTTGCTTAGCTAAGTTGTTAGTCCGTATGGGAAATAAAGAGGGCCATACTCTTTTGGGGCAAAGGGGAAGGAAAAAATCTTTGTTTATGCTACGTTAAATGTGTAAAAGAAATGCTCAACTTAGCCGTTGGCTTTGCTTTGCTATTTAAAAGGAATTCTGCTAATAGACCAGGGCTGAAGCCTTTGCAAATGGTAAAAAGTAAAAAAAAATAATAGTAGAATGAAACGCATTGGAAAAGGAAGGGAATATAACAAAAATGAAAGGAAAAATAAATTACGGGCGATCTGAGGTCGGGAAGTGGGGGGCGGTGAGTTTTTAAGTCCTATGGGAAAACGTTAAATGGCAAAGTTGTAGGTAATAAAAAGATCTACAACTTTTGTATTTGCACTTTTTTCACATAACCTCAAAATTTATGTGAAAAATTCAAATAACCAAGTTTTTGGTTTTTTATTTTTATCTTTTACAAGAAATTTTTTTTTTCACGAAATTTGGTGAAAACTTACCTTTTTATGTCCCAAAGACACTGTAATTTTTTTGATTTAAAATATTTATTTTTTCACCTTATTTTGACTTAATATCGAAAAAGCACCCTAATATATAATTTTCAATTGAAAATTCTCACGTCAAAATATCTATTTTTTTTTAAAGTTGGTGGGCTTTTTGTTCGTTGAAATCTCTACTTTCTGATAGTGTATATTTAGAACAACTATTTTCGCATATTTTTTGCGATCTTTATGTTTTATGGATTTGTCATTTTTTTGTTTATCAATGTAACATAGAATCTTACGTTTTTCGAGTAATTAAAGTATACATTTTAATAAATAGCTCAAAATTGCACATAATGATTAAAAAAAAAAATTCGGATTCGATTTTTTTTCGTTTCTTTGCATTTTTTGAGAATATTTACCATAGTCATATACAGGGTCCTGCAATAGTGCGTCAGGCTTCCATAGCTCCTATACGAATTTAGTTAGGAATTTCATTCAAACGCTAACTTATACTGTATTATATGGGGTACTTCAGGAAAATATTTTTTCATATACAGGGTGACCCAAAAAAGTGTGGTCAAAAAAAGTTGTGATTTTTTAAATGGCATACCCCATATTTTTTTGCATATTTAGATGTATGCTATCGTCCTTTATAAATGCCTAAAATTTTGTGTAATTTGCTTTGGCAGTTTAAGAGCAATCAATTAAAAACTGAAAAAAAATTATTCTGAAGTCGTGGAAAAAATATCAAAAAAAAGAATCTAAAATTAGTTTTTTAACCACGGTATTAAGTGAGTTTAATGACAAGAGGTTTAAAGATACTATGAATCGAATAGTATTTATTTATTTTATACAGGGTGTTCGTAATAAGGTTTCAAAAATGACACATTTCAAACCTATTTTTCTCAACTTTTTCAAATGGAACACCCTGTATATTATTTCGATATTTTATATAAAATACACAAGCAATTTTTTTTTGTAGTTGAAGCATATAAGTTATTTCCAGCCGTTTTCGAAATAAATGCAAATTTCATAAATTATGTCGATTAAACAGAGTATATTTTTAAAATTAAGCGTAGGCGACTAGACTAATAATTAAAAACTACAGTAATTGTTCAAAATGTCTTTCATTTTGTTCTGTGCACAAGCCAACATGTCTTTGAAAAGGTCTGTTTATTTTTCTTTTAACATTTCAATTGCAATACCAGCAAAGAGGTTCATTAGTAAGGTTTATCTCTAAAACCCATAGTAGGCTTTGAAATAAAACATGGATTCTTATACTTAGTTTGACAAGTTCTTTAATTCATTTTAAAAAAGTGTAATATCGGGTGAATAAATTATAAGAAATCAGCTTGATAATACCTCTCCGAACCAATGGATCGGTAGAAACGGACCCCCCAGCCAGCTAGATCGCCGTATCCTACAAAACTAGACCTTTTTTATGGGGGCACGTAAAACAAATTGTTTACTATGATCCACCTACAACTGCTAATAAAATGCAGCAAAGGATAAGAAACGTGTTTGCTAGCATTTCCCCTGGAATGTTAAGGAAAATAAACAGACCTTTTCAAAAACATGTTGGCTTCTGCACAGAACAAAATGGAAGACATTTTGAACAATTACTGAAGTTTTTAGTTATTAGTCTAGTCGCCTACGCTTAATTTTGAAAATAAACTCTGTTTAATCGACATAATTTATGAAATTTCCATTTATTTCGAAAACGGCTAGAAATAACTTATATGCTTCAACTACAAAAAAAAAATTGCTTGTGTATTTTATATAAAATACTGAAATAATATAGAGGGTGCTCCATTTGAAAAAGTTGAGAAAAATAAGTTTGAAGTGTGTCATTTTTGAAACCTTAGTATGAAAACCCTGAATAAAATAAATAAATACTATTCGATTCATAGTATCTTTAAACCTCTTGTCATTAAACCCACTTAATACCGTGGTTAAAAAACTAATTTTAGATTGTTTTTTTCGATATTTTTTCCACGACTACAAAATAATTTTTTTTCAGTTTTTAATTGATTGCTCTTAAACTACCAAAGCAAATCAAACAAAATTTTAGGCATTTATAAAGGACGATAGCATACATCTAAATATGCAAAAAAATATGGAGTATGCCATTTAAAAAATCACAACTTTTTATGACCACACTTTTTTGGGTCACCCTGTATATGAAAAAATATTTTCCTGAAGTACCCCGTATGATACAGTATAACTTAGCGTTTGAATGAAAGTCCTAACTCAATTCGTATAGGAGCTATGGAAGCGTGACGCACTATTGCAGGACCCTGTATATATATTTTTTACACCATCAGAAAGTAGAGATTTCAACGAACAAAAAGCCCACCGACTTTTTTTAAAAAACAGATATTTTGACGTGAGAATTTTCGATTGAAAATTAGGGTGCTTTTTCGATATTAAGTCAAAATAAATATTTCAAATCAAAAAAATTACAGTGTGTTTGGGACATAAAAAAGTAAGTTTTCACCAAATTTTGTGTATAAAAAAATTTTTTTGTAAAAGATAAAAATAAAAAACCAAAACTTGGTTATTTGAATTTTTCACATACATTTTGAGGTTATGTGAAAAAAGTGCAAATACAAAAGTTGTTGATCTTTTTATTACCTACAACTTTGCCATTTAACGTTTTTCCATAGGACTTGTAGTTTTGCCGGAAATCGAGATAAATCGTTTTCTACCCTTAAAAACTCACCCCCTTCCACTTCCCGACCTCGGATCGCCCGTAAATTATTTTTCCTTTCATTTTTGTTATATTCTCTTCCTTTTTCAATGGGTTTCATCCTACTATTATTTTTTTTGGTTTCAAAAATTATCGACCCTGGTCTATAAAGCCAACGGCTAGGTTGAGTGTTCCTTCTAAAAATTTAATCCAATAAAGATGATTTCCTCTCCCCTTGCTGCGGTTAAGTATGCAGTATAAATAATTAAAATATTAATTCTTATAACAAAGTTAATCTAATAATTTTACTATATTTGTCATTCCTTTAATAACAACTGGGCTAAGCAAAGATTTGTACTGTGCTTTCCTGTTTAAAAGAAGCAAAATGAAAGCACCTATTACTCACACAAAGAACTGTACTTTTAATAATGTGCTTTAATTTTAATCCTTATTATTGATGGTTTTCAGATGACGATCAAATACTCGGTTTGGGACAAACTCAAATCTTTAAACAGCCATTCGGGCGGACAAATATCCAATTTGGCAAAGTTATTAACGCACCTGTTCATTGAAAAGGGACTACCTATATCCACATTAAAGGTAACAAGCTGAGAAAGTGTTGTATAAAAAAAAAAGTACTACTAGACGACTAAAATTTTGTATAGAGATTGTTGGTGTTTAACCAAACACAGACATGGTACAGTTTTTAATAAAAAAAAATGTCAGTCTGACCAGGTAACCTTTATTAATACATTGTTCATATTTTATCTCATTTTAGATTGTCGAATTCAGTGAACTAGATAAAGTCACCCTTCGATTCATGCGACAAATTTTGCTGGGAATATTACTGCATAACGATCCAGACGCTCTACAGGGTGTCTTCGAAAAAGTGGGGCAGTCGGACAAACTGAAAATGTTTAGGGAAAGTTTAAGGCTTTTTATCCACCACTTTTTGTTGAGGAATTTAAAAACGGAATCTGTTTCCGAGAGTCAAAAAGTAAATTTGGAAACTAGGGCGAAAATGGTGGAACGGATATTGCTGGCTAAGGAGTCTAAGTTAAGAATGTAAATTACTATATTTAAAAGGTATGTATATTTTTTTATGTTTAAATATTATGTTATGTTATGTTATGAATTCTATTAAAACATTACTTTTTTTTTTGTTTTTTTATTCTCAACCAACTTAAAAAAGTTTATTACAGAGAATATAACACTAAATATACAGTATATAAATTCACAAATAATAAAAACCATGTTTAGTAACTATTAATAACTCCATTGAAATTATTTTTAAAAAAATGTATGTAATAACCTTTAATATTATTGGTCGTTACTTGGTGGAAATCCATAATAATATTGTTTTATTACTGTAAGTAAAACACTTTTTTACTTAAATTCCACTTTTTATTGACAATACGACATGTTTCACTGCACTGCAGCTTCGTCAGGTAATGTACATTTAATTTTAAAGATACGCTATATATAGATGCCTGTATAATAACAAAGGAATTTTATTGTAAAGGGTGGTATAAACGATGGGATTTCCTAATATTTTGTATAATTTATTCTAGGATGACAAACAATTTAGTCCTAAGAACAGATCAAAGGTTTGGGGTTTTCCTATCTTAATTTTATTTACAAAATTTATGAAATTGGGAGTTATATTGACTGACAAGAATATTAAAATAAGTTCAATAAAGGTGAATTGTTTAGGTCTAATTGATTATTTAACAACACATTTGCATTTTTAAGCTTGTTTATTTCCAGTGATTCGAGATGGTTTAATTTTGATCCTTTATTTTCTATATGAAGTATTTTAAATTCTTCTTTAAAAGAGTGGTTGGATTCAATAAGATGATTCGCGTAATTGGAATCATTTTTACTATTTACAAAACTATTAAAATGTTCTTTGATTCTTTTTGAAAAACTTCTACCTGTTTGACCTATATAGGTTTTTGGACAGTCACCGCAAGTTAATTTATATACTCCTGATTTTTCTTTTTTATGGGTTTTAGTTTTAGTAAAACTAAAAAACGCGAATCATCTTATTGAATCCAACCACTCTTTTAAAGAAGAATTTAAAATACTTCATATAGAAAATAAAGGATCAAAATTAAACCATCTCGAATCACTGGAAATAAACAAGCTTAAAAATGCAAATGTGTTGTTAAATAATCAATTAGACCTAAACAATTCACCTTTATTGAACTTATTTTAATATTCTTGTCAGTCAATATAACTCCCAATTTCATAAATTTTGTAAATAAAATTAAGATAGGAAAACCCCAAACCTTTGATCTGTTTTTAGGACTAAATTGTTTGTCATCCTAGAATAAATTATACAAAATATTAGGAAATCCCATCGTTTATACCACCCTTTACAATAAAATTCCTTTGTTATTATACAGGCATCTATATATAGCGTATCTTTAAAATTAAATGTACATTACCTGACGAAGCTGCAGTGCAGTGAAACATGTCGTATTGTCAATAAAAAGTGGAATTTAAGTAAAAAAGTGTTTTACTTACAGTAATAAAACAATATTATGTAATAACCATTTACAAAAAAAAATATAATACGTTAAAGTTAGTTCAGTTTTAAAAAATATTTTTTTAAAAGTCCATAATTTTGATATTTCTTTAATTTTCTTCGGCAAACTTGTAAATTGTTATTCGTTTATATAATATTGATTTTTGGCCTAAAGTACTCATTATTACCATTGGTGTTTGAATATGATGATTTTGTCTCGTGATGTCAATAATGTTGCTTGAAGGAAATATTTTATTCGATTGTTTTTCTTTAATAATAATAATGTGTATTAGAATGCATAGTTTTAATTTATAAAGCTTTTCTAAATTTAAATATCCATTTGGTTTATACAAATTTATAGTTGGTTCTAAAAAAGGAAGTTTATGTATTATGTATGCATTTAATTACTTTGTTTTGTAGTGTTTTTAATGGCTGAATTGTAGTTAAATTCGCTGATCCCCAAATTGAAATCATATACTGTAATTTTGAATAAACCAAAGAATAATATATATTTTTTAAATATTTTAACTTTATATAATTTTTAGCTTTAAACAAAATGCCAATTATTGGTGAGATGTAACTTCTTAAATATTCAATATATTTTTTTCAACTTAAATTTTCATCAATATATAAACCTAAAAATTTAATTGTATTAGTATATTTAATTAAATGATTATTAAAAGACAGTGAAGAAATATTATTATTTTTTAATTTTGATTTACTTATAAACATACAAGATGATTTATTAAAATTTAATGATAATTTATTAGTTTCAATCTATTTACATATTATATTTAGGTCGTGGTTAATGTTATTATGAATTTGAGCAGTCTTCATGAAAATATACAATAGTAGTATCATCGGCAAACAATTTTATTTTACCTTTAAATTTAATTTTGCTATAGAATTAAGGTGGATTAAAAAAAAAGTAGGTCCTAAGGTTGATCCTTGCGGAACACCACAAGTTACGTTTTTTTGTGAACTTTTAATATTTTCAATTTGAACAAACTGCTTTCTATTACTTAAGTAATTTTTTAACAATAAATAAATATTTCCCCGAATTCCAATATTGTATAGGCATTTAAGTAAAATGTTGTGATTGACTGTGTCAAATGCTTTACATAAATCTAGGGACAGTAGGCAGCATTTTTGGTTGCTATCAACGTTTTGTTGAATATCTTTGATAATGTCTGCAGCTGCAACTTCTGTATCTCTAAATTTACGAAAACCATATTGAAATGGCGAGAGTAATTTTTTTTCTGCTAAAAAATTTACTATTCCATTATTTAAAATTTTTTCAAAAATCTTTGAAAATGCAGGTAAAACAGAAATTGGGCGAGAGTTACTACTAAAATATTTTTCTGCATTTTTAAAAACTGGTGATACTTTTGCTATTTTTAATTTATCCGGAAATAACCCGGTTTTAAAAGAAATAGTGATTAAATGTTAAATGATGTAGGTACTTAATATAGGAATTATATTATATTTTAGAATTTTAATAATTTTGATGGAAATATTATCAAATCCCGTTGCTTTCTTCGAATTAAGCTCATCAATTATTTTGCCTATTTCTTTAAATGTGATATCTTCTTTATTTAAAAACATAGAACTTGAATGTATTTCTACATCTGGGTACTTTCCTTTTTGATTTATTGTATATTTTTTGTTATGTTAAGAATCCTATTAAAACATTACTGGAGACAGATATTGTACGAACCACTCTGTATGGGAAAACGTTTCCTTTTTAATCAATGAATTTATGATCGGTTTCCAAAAATACCACTAACAATAACATGAAAATTCAAATAGAAGCCAGTGAGTCATGACCTGTCGCTTTTACAAAACCCACAGGATCTAATAGATTGATTAAACATAAAAGTAATACCTCTGCCTTATCTCTTAATCAAACAATTCGACACAGTATAAAGATAACGTATTTTCGTTCGATAAAACAGTGCTACATCCGATAGACTATTTCAACCACCCATATTTACTACATCTTTTTGCCAATTAGTCCTCAAAAATATCTCAAAATGAGACTGCTTTTTCTCTCAGCTTTAATCGTCGCCTCAACTTTATCATCAGTGTATGGAATGGGGATACGTGATGGTTATCCACTATGTGTCTGTCCAAGAGTATACTCCCCGGTGTGCGCGTCTGATGGAAAAACCTATGGCAATCATTGTGAGCTGAACTGCGAGTCTTCCAAACTGATCACACGAGGTTTGGGGGGACTCAGAATTGTGAAGGAAGGCATTTGTGAGGAGAATGAGATAAATCGACTGGCTGAAGTAAATGAACCTGAATATCAGGTGGTCTATGGTGATTTACCGGTCGAACCGTATTACCAATAATTATCATATGTATTTATCTAAAGTAGTTTTGTAAGGAAAACGTACGGTTTTGTTATTTTTAATGTCATATCTGTGAAAATATATTTAATAAATTTTACAGCTCTCTCGTTTTTATTGTGGTTTATTTATTTTTTGTTGGTAATAAGTAGTAGTAGTAGTAATAGTAGTAGTAACATGTTTTATTTAGCAAAAAAAGCTACAATTAAATATTTTTTTTAACAACATTTTTATATATTTATTTTTAATTTTAAAACGGAACCTTCTTTTAACAAAAATAGACAGGAAAGTTAAACATTTTGCAAATTGTATCAAATAGTACATGTCATTTTGTTTTTTTAAATAAATGTAATTTTAAAGTTTTTTTAAAACAGTTTTAATGATATTTGAGATTTAATAGAATTTTCCAAATTATTATATTCTATCAAACCTTTACGAAAAATAGACTTATAAGCTAACGTTTTAGACACTCTATCCACAAAAAAATTTTGATTATTTCTTGTTCTATAGTTATGATGGTCATAATTAAATGAACAAACATTTTTAAACAATCAGGCAATAAATTATTTTTAATTTTATGTATAAAGATACATACCTACTAAATAAAAAAATAAATTTCTGACATTCAACCAATTTAAATTTTTCAACATAAAATTAATTTTTGCATATTTGTCACAATTTAAAATAATCCGCGTTGCCTTATTTTGTAAAATTTGTAATTTGTCAAATATTTCCTCACTAGCACAATATAAAATGAAAGAACAATTAAGAAAATGTGGTAATATAATAGTATTAAATACAGTTTTTTTTAGAAAACAAACTTAAATTAGAACTGATTCTTTTAAAATAACCTACTTTTCCGGCATCTTCGATGATACTTTCAAAATAATTAAAATTTTTTAATTTTGTATCAATAATTATAATATTTAAAACTGGTTACTAATTTCAATTTTTCACCATCAATTACAACATTTATATTGTAAGTATACTTCCTTGAGGAACTCCTATATTAATTTTTTTATTTGAATATGTTCTTGATATTTTTGTATGTATCATGACATTTTAAACCGGCACTATTTTTGCATATCTCATTTAAGCAGACATCATTTTTCTCCCCCTTCTTTTTGGTTCCCTACATTTTTATCGTATCTGTTATCGTTTTCTAGTTATTTGCGGAAACAGCCGTCCACGCAAACAAAGTATTTATTATCCTTAACAAAGTAACAAAATTTTTCTTGTGAAATAATTCGCGATATTCCAGAGAGTTCGCCACTACGAGGCGAAGAGTTGATTCCTGCATATTAGCAAGAGGAGGTAATTTTCAGCAGTTCTTATAATTGTTTTAGTATATCATCTAACGCTAGAATTAAATTGTAAATTAATTAGCATCTCGATAATACTTGATTTGCATCGACGACGTAAATAACTAGAAAACTATGACAGATACGTTAAAACTGCAGAGAACCAAAAAGAACGGGGAGCGAAAATATGATATCAGTATTTATACAGGGTATTCCAAAAAACACAGAACAGTGGAACTGTCGGTAGCACAAAAAATATAATCCTGTATACTGCATGCGACAATTTTGACATTTTCTTGTAAATGTTCCAAAAACTAATAATTATACCAAATTGGGAATAATTATCCTGGAACTTGAGAGAAAAAAATTAGAACTTTTGACACCCTGTATCTCGAAAACGAAGCCTTTTTGACCGCATGTTTATCAGTATTTTTTTCCTATCTTGGAGAGTACTATCACTCCCTTAAATGTCTAGGTGACATTCATTAAAACCCTGTATAGCTAGGCAAAATTTAGCTTCGCCACTGTGACGTTAGTGATCTGTATCTTTTAGCACCTTTAAGGTGGCATTCTCAACGTAATTTAATCCATTACAAACCTATAACTAGTGTTGGGAAAAATCGACTTATTTTAATAATCGACTACCGAGCATTCGAGTGATTTAAAAAATCGAATTATAATCGATTTTTTTTCACTCAAATGCTAATATTAATTATTAATATTGGCGGTTCATCGTTCATGTTGATATACAGCATTTGTATTGGGAATAACTGACTCGGTGTTGTTAATCGATTGATTTTTTGCGGATTATTAAATGTGGCGGAGATATTTGTGGATTTTTTGGCATGGTTCCCAGATCTTACAACTTACAATTTAATTTAACTAACCACTTGACTACTTGACCTTGAGATGTCACGATATTGCATAACTCATGATATTTATGAATACTGAATACTCACCACTATAATAAATCCTATTATTCTACACAGGCAACCCGTAATGCAGTATTTAAATCTAAATAAATCATATTTATTATCTTACGCAGGCAACCCGTAATGCAGTATTTAATATGAATAATATCGCCAATAATAACCGAAAAACCACTTGGTGTAGCCGCTCGCTACGAGATGGCTCTGGCCGCAGTGAGTGATTGACAGGCGGGCAGCAACTTTGGAGACGCGTTGAAAAATAAAAACCATATGTTCGTCACTCATTTTGTCACTCGAGTTATTTCCGAAGATAATCGAATAATTCAAGTGATTGAAAAAATCGAGTGATCGGTTATTTTTCACTCGAGTGATCCCATCACTACCTATTAACCTATTTCGCGTTGCTTTTTTTAGTTTATTATTTTAATAACTAACATTTAAATAAAATCAATATCGTCGGTACAATATTTAGGTAATGGTAATATCTGACATATAACAAAAATATCTATTCATTTTATTGCTAATTTTGGGATAATTGTATAGTGAAAGAACAATGACATAATAATGTTAAAAAAAATCTTACCCGATATTTTTCGCTATACAATTCTCCTAAAATATTTAATGAAATTCCTTGATATTTATTTAATATGTCAATTATTACCTATAAAATATGAAGACGATAATGATTTTATTTAAATTTTGTGTAAAAGCTAGAAAAATTAAATAAATATACGCGAAATAGGTTATAGGTTGGCAAGCATGTTGATACTCCCACCTTAAGACCTTATAAATTGTCTGAGATTTAAAAAAATATAAACGAATATTTTTTAAAATCGCTTATTGACTACTGGACTGACTAGTAACGTAATTAACAATAAATAATAACTTTAAATAAAAATTATTTATTAATATGATGTTTTTTTTTCACTGGGATATTACATTATTTGACATGGAAAACTATCAAACATAAAATAGCGTAAAATAAGTATAGGAAAAATGTATATCTAGTAGTATAACGAAAAGTTTGACTAGTACAAGAAATGTTGCTGTCTATCTTAAAATATAAGGAATTTTTGGCAAGATATACTTATTTAATAAAACATTCATAATACTATTACTACCTATTTAAAAAAATCCATAATCATAAAAAAATATACACTAAACAACTATATACAAAACTATTACTTAGCGTTTACAGTTTCTATTTCTTCTACTGTGTTTGAGAAAGTGATTTCAAAACCGCAGTTTATGATAAACTTCACATTTTATAAATCGTCAGAATGTTCAGTTGCTACTTTATGAGTGCGTTGTGTAATTTCAAATGCCATCATTCATAAACAGTGGTTTGCAGATCAGATACTACCTATTTTTTACTAAACTAATTATGACGTAGGAATCAGTGCCAACTATCAACTATAATATGTAAATATTACATATTCTAATATGGCATAAATGTGTATAACATTTTGGCAACAAAAGACTAGTTATGCATTACATTCTATGTTCTGTAATATCAATAATAAAGTGTAATATTTACACTTTTTGTGAGCATTGAGTACGTTTACAAATAAAACTAAATCTAAAAGTATTTTAGGTGTTTTTAATATCCTTTTAACACTAACTGTAAGATAACTTCTAATGATTGGAACAATTATCGTTGTCATGGAAGTTATGTTGCTGTTAGTATTACTATTAACAGGACATTCATAATTTGGGCCTAAACAATTTCCTAGTAACACTAACAGCAAGTTTTTTGCAAGAACAATTATTGTTGTTTTCTTGGAAATTATCTTGTTAAAATCGTACCCCCAATATTTACTTTGTCTCAACTGACTTCGTATGAAGTATACCAATGACAATGATACAGCCCCCCTAATAAATAATTTAATGGTAACTTAGTATTTACCTTCTTAATATCTTGTGGAGTATGTAGAGGGTTTTGAAGTATTGCTAGTGCCATATACGTACATACATACAGACTGTCCGCGGATAGGGTATACAATAGCACAAGTGGATGAAAAATTTTATTTTTCGGGAATAAGTCATTCTTGATAAAAAGTTTTGATTGTAAAAAAAATGCAATTCACGAAGAGAAAATTTTGATTTTTTTACAGGGTTTGTTGTTTGTTGTTATTTTAGAATAACGTTTGTAATTTAAATTCGAGATTTAAAATAAACCTTCGATTTTTTTAGGTTTTTTAATTTTTAGAGGTAAAAGAATTTTTTTTTGGATAGCAGCATTAGCGGTCGAAATACATACATTATCAGTATCATTATAAACCCTTTGTTCTAAGGTCAACATTTTCAAAACACATCAAATTCTATTTGACAACTTCAAATTTGCCCCATACGTAAAGCAAAGTAATAAAAAGATAAAAAAATTCCTTGCTTTTACAAAAGATGGTAGGAATGCATTTAAAATTTTAAAATAATCCATTATGAAAATAGAGTATAATAAAATCTTATATTAATGTTTTTATTGAGCAGCAAAATTTCCATTTACCTCTAAAAATTAAAAAACTAAAAAAATCGAAGATTTATTTTAAATCTCGGATTTAAATTACAAACGTTATTCTAAATAAGTTTTCTAATTGGCATTTTGGTCAAAAATGAAAAATAAAGGTGGTTTACTCTTGGAGGAAAATCGCGTTTTTGAAGTTTTTGCGAACCCTGTATAAAAAATCAAAATTTTTTCTTCGTAAATTGCATTTTTTTTACAAGCCAAAGTTTTTATCAAGAATGACTTTTTCCCGAAAAATGGAATTTTTCATCCATTGGTGCTATTGTAAACCCTATCCGCGGACAGTCTGTATACAGTGTGTGTATAAAGTCTGGAAACGGCTTAATAACATCACAATTCACTGGCCGATTTAAACCAAATTTGGTACAGTTGTGTAAGAGGATCTAACGCACCGAATGACGATATTGGCGTTGTTGCCAGCTTTTTAGTTTGTCTGGAATTCGAACGAATTTTATATTTTTAAATATAACACCCAGTATATTTTTACATTTTTAAATTCCACATAAAATTATAATTATTTTTTATTAAATGCATTATTAGTCTATACTTAACAGTTTCCGAGATATTGACTCTCGAAAAGTGACATTTTTGAACTTTGACAGCTTATAACTTTCTAACAGTTCGTCTTAGAGCAAAACGGCTTACATGTCCCTATCTTCAATTTTTATTATCTTCCCAAAAAAATCAACTTCCGGTTAAACCGGATGTAACTCGAAAGCAGTAAATATAGTTGTTCCGGTTTGGAAGTTGATTTTTTTGGGAAGATAATAAAAATTGAAGATAGGGACATGTAAGCCGTTTTGCTCTAAGACGAACTGTTAGAAAGTTATAAGCTGTCAAAGTTCAAAAATGTCACTTTTCGAGAGTCAATATCTCGGAAACTGTTAAGTATAGACTAATAATGCATTTAATAAAAAATAATTATAATTTTATGTGGAATTTAAAAATGTAAAAATATACTGGGTGTTATATTTAAAAATATAAAATTCGTTCGAATTCCAGACAAACTAAAAAGCTGGCAACAACGCCAATATCGTCATTCGGTGCGTTAGATCCTCTTACACAACTGTACCAAATTTGGTTTAAATCGGCCAGTAAATTGTGATGTTATTAAGCCGTTTCCAGACTTTATACACACACTGTATATGTAAATTTTAAATGATGGGTTATATACGTAACAAACTTCCACGGCACTTGTACTATCTTGTAACCGGAAACATACCAGTTAGATAGAACGTGACATTATTCAATGCTATTTTTAAGGCTCCCGTCGTATTCTATCCGCCTGATAATTCGAAAGCAGATTATGTTTTGAGCCTACCAAAATTCGTATAACTGCAATAAGCGCGCTAAAATTGGAATATTTTAATTTGAACATCGTATTCTATCACTTTTAATGAGATTCCTTTTTGTTTGTCAGTTCTGTAGGCATTTCTACTTGGTAGGAGATTCCGTAGGGTCTTAGGTGGTAAATGAGATATTCTAATACGTACATCTGGTTGGGAGATACATAATGAAAAGACACTGCGTTATCTGAGCAACATTCCATTCCCTGAAAATGATTTTCCAACGTTTTTTATTTATTAAAAAAAATTTTTTTGATCGACTTTAAAATGTTCTCACCTCTTTATTTTCGTAATAAATATATTGCCAGTACCAAAAACTCTTTGAAACGTGACCCGGGATGAGGTGATGTTCAGGAACGAACGGGAAAAACCGTCCGCGTCCCATCGAGTCCCTAGAATCGCCAGCCGTCACTTTGACAGTTTCCATGCACCGGCCCATTTCAACATCTTCTGCTCCGTTATCGCTCCTGGAACAGCCCGAGGTGGAGGAATTTTTCATACCAATCTGAAACGAAAAATATCAATTCATCTAATGTAAAGACACAAGTAATCATTACCTACCTCAACGAAGCGTTTAAGAGCCTCTTTACTGAGAACATAGCCAGCCCCACCACTCATATAGCCCTGTTTGACGTAGGGCTTAAAACGGCAACCAAAATATATCGATTCATTTGAACTGTACGGCATCAACATATATCTTAAATTTTCTAATATCACATACCTAAAAAAAAATCAATTTTATAGACTTTTTTATAAGTACATTCATAAAAAAAGCGTACAAGAATTAGAATGAGAAGTAAGTTTTGTCATATTTGCGTAAAACTGACTTGTCTAAATGATTGTTTATTGGAGGTTATCAGTATCACACCTCATAGATTATCAAAAATGCAAACCATTGGCGTCGGTGTAACTAATTTTGAAACTGCATGGTGGTAACGTTTGATAAACTTTGACAGAAGAACATAAAAATGCCTCGTCAGTTGTCTGAAGTTGAAAAGGCTCAAATTGTATCAAGAATCGAAGAAGGATGGTCAATCCGTGCTGAAGCGCAGTTGTATAATAGAAATAAAAAACTATATTAAAAATTAGGCAACGCTGGGAACAAGAAGAATCTCTAAAGAGGAAAATTGGTTCAGGTCGTCCCGAACGTTCCAACTCTGAACAGAATGCTGCTTGTTTGGGATATTTAGGAAATAATCCATTTGCAACTGCAAGGGATGCTGTTATTGATACAGCATTTTCTGCCTCCCAACCTACCGCCAGCACGATAGTATATAATCGAAATTTTAGGCCACAAAATTCAGAAGATTTATGGGAAATAATACGTGCGTGCTGGGAAAAGCTTGATTCAAATATTGTATTAAATATAATTCATTCAGTCAATTCCGAATAGACTGGCTCAAGTAATAGCAAAACAGGTATATATAACCAAATATTAGATTTTATTTATTCTTGTTAAAGGTTTTTTGTTTCTATTGTAATTTTTATAAAACTGTTAAGATATATTATAAAATAAAAAATAAAAATTTGTTATTCTATTGAACTAACGCCCAACGCCAATGCTTTGCATTTTTAATAACCGAACCGAAAAACATGCGATAAGCCGGTTTTACGCAAATATGATTAAGGTTTCCTCTCATTCCAATTCGTGTACGCGTTTTTTATGAATACAACTGTACCAGGCGCGGATCTAGAAAATTGTTTGGGTGCCGCGCCCTTTTTTGAATCATGGTGCTTGGTTTTCAAGTGGGAAAAATAAAAAATACAAAACAAAACTACAAAAACAACCCGGTGCATTTAGGAGGGGGTTAATTTTTGTGATTTTTACCTTCCAGAGAATTCGTTCTAAATAAAAATTTCATAAAATTTTAATTTGTTGTCCAAAAAAAATATGGAATACAAAACACATATATAATATCTAGGTATAAAGAGACTAAAGAAAGAAACAAAAACAATTTAGATTGAGCGCTTAATGGCAATGTGGGAGTTTTTTAAAGAAAATTAGCCCTTTAATTTTTATTAGAGGTGTTTTTAGGTTCTACTCCCTGTGATTTATTACTTGTTATACGTATTGTTATGCATTATAAAAAAAAATACTAAAATTTTAAGAATAAGAACCAATAAATGTTTCACTACTTCCTATTCGCACCATGTGCTCCTTTTGCAGGCGCGCTTTCGGGCGCCTTCGGGGTTTTGATTTGCGCTTTGAGTTTTATACATCTAGCAACTCTATTACAATTTAATGAAATCATATTTTTTTATTATTCCTTAAAGTAGGACATACCTACTATGTAGTACAATGTTAGTATTTTATTTTTAGAAATCATGGATATAAGAATATTGTTTGAGAAAAAAACTAACAGTAGTGAAAAATCTCAATACATAGTCGATTTTAAAAATTTTGCTCTAAGTTATTGACCAAATTTGTTAAAATTTGGACGTATAGTTAAAAAAAATTTTCGGGCTTTTCGCCTACCCACATTGACAAGGGTGCCCCGAAAAATTTTTGCTTGCTCAGGGGGGGGGGGGCAATTGCCCCCATTGCCCCCCCCCCCCTGTATCCGCGCCTGCCTTGGCCTCAACCAATAATTAGATCTAAGGCCAATACTTGGCAGGGGGAACATGGACAGGTCCGGGCTTTCAAATTTAACTTACAATATAATATACCCACAACTTTATAAAATCAAGACTGGTTTGATGAGGCTCATACATAAATTAATCTTCTTAACATAGTACAAAACAAAGTCGCTATCGCCCGTCCTGTCCCTATATGTGCTTAAATCTTTAAAACTACGCAACGGATTTTGAAGCGGTTTTTTTTTAATAGATAGAGTGATTCAAGAGGAAGGTTTTTATGTATAATACATGCATAATATTATACGAGAAACACTGATAAATTAGAGTAGGGAGAACGAACGACCCAACCAAACCGGTCCCCGGCCCGTTCAACGATCGATCCGAAGCACCTAAGCCGGAATAGACGAAGACAGACTATGTTTTATGCATGGATGTGAATTGTGGACGGGCCGGCAAACGGTTGAGTTTGAGGTTTGTTCGCCTTATTATCTCACGTCGTATAATGCCGGGCTGCAACGCAGGCCGGGTACACGCAAGTATAAACATAAAGCAAAAATGACGACGAACCGGCTCTGGAGTGTATTTAGATGATGTCGCTCAAGAACAACAGGCCGATAACAAGATGATTGTGCGCATGCCCATCGCTAAAATGTATGTCTAGAAATATGATCGGTGTACGGGTCTAAAAAAAATCTTACGTGTCATCGTCTGCTTTTAAAAACCAGTCAGCTTTGTGAAAATAATGCTTATAGACATATTCGAAGGCCCTCTTTGTTTTACCCCATAAATACTTTCTTCCTTCCTTTATTGGTAATGCTACAGATGGCAGTGATGCATCTGAAAAAAAAATTGTTTTCCCTTAAGAAATGTACAAACACTGTTACTGAAATATGTACATGGAAACAGTGAATGGACAACATTTTGAGCATTTATTGACGAAAATATATTAAAGATGAATAGAAGTTTTTTGTTTTTTTTTCAATTAAATTCATTTTTGTTTGTTTAATATCTTATTTATTTATTTATAGTATCAACAACTTAATAAGTTAATTATAGATACATAAACCCTATTTCTAAAAGGTTATACCTAGAGGGTTGTGCCTGGTCAATTGACCGAGATTTTGACCGGGTCAAATTCGGTCAAAAACTTTTGCAACCTTTTGTGAGAGAAATTGGTCCTCATGGGGCATTGTCCATAGCAAGCTTCGCAATCGATTGAAAACCACTCGCCCAGGAAAGCTTGTTTATATAAAGTACAATTTAAAGCTGTTAAGTGGCAGTGGAAATAAAAAAAAAAATGGAAATTCGGAGGCACCAGCGCTAAATTTCAGTAGTGAGGATGAAACGAGTGATTCAGATTCTGAAGAACATAGAGGCAATGCCGGGGGTGAGTTCAGTGACGAAGATGATGATGTAACCTTTATCTAAGCTATCTACCAAGGCCAGTACTGCCAGCAGTCTCTCATTTCATTATCAATCAGTCACTCACTCATTACTTCATTTGTAATTTAGTATTGTTAGATTAATATTATACATAATATTTATGTGTCATTTTTGTGTTTCTTGTACCTCAGAATGGTTTCGTTATTTTTTGTTAGCTGTTTTGTAATAAAGACAAGTTTCTATGTAATTACTCATGGCTTAATTTTTTTTGACATAACTGAGGAATTTGACCGGAGCTTAGTCAATTGACCGGTCAATATACTTAACAGTTTCCGAGATATTGACTCTTGAAAAATGATATTTTTGAATTTTGACAGCGTCTAGCTTTCTAACTGTACGTCTTAGAGCGGAAGTACTATATTTCTTACATCCGGTTTAACCGAAAGTTGACACTATTGGAAAGATAATAAAAATCGAAGATAGGGACATGTAAGCCGTTTTGCTCTAAGACGTACATTTAGAAAGCTAGACGCCGTCAAAGTTCAAAAATGTCATTTTTCAAGAGTAAATATATCGGAAACTGTTAAGTATAGACTAATAATGCTTTTATTAAAAAATGTTCAGAATTTTATGCAGAATCCAAAAAAATTATATAAAATAGGGGTATCCATTTAAGATTTAGATCTTACCCCCCCTCCCCCCTAGGGGCTTGAAGTAACAAGATTGACAATATACGCAAAAGATGTCCCCCTCAAAATAAAAATCGACGGGTCCGAGCGATTTTCCACATTTTCATTTTAAAGCAGGAAAATCGAGGTGGGAAGTTTTCAAATGAATACCCTGTATAGTGAACATTATAATTTACATTAACAGTTTCAATACTGTCCAAAGCTTTGTTAACAAGATGTACCTCTTATAACAATAAAGTGTATTTTGATTTGATTTGATTTATTTACAAGTGAGCTTATTATTAGCAAAAAAATTAAAAGTTCAAAAATCACTTTAGTATTCTCCATAAACAAATATATAAACTTTACTGCAACAATTCATAACTTTAAATACAATAAGGATCCAGTAAGGACATAAAAATAGTAAATACATACCCCATATTGTACATAACATGTAAATTTTAATGAATATTCAGTTTGTTTGTGCAGTAAACAAGATAATAACATGTATAATATCACAATTAAAAAGTAATTATAATCATTTTTAACGCCATGTGTTGGATAATTTAATTATTGCATTCTTAATTTGGGCTGATGAGCTGTTTTAAAGAGATTATTTTGATGTTTGATTTTTTATATTCATGAAACGTATAGAAAAACAAGGCAAAAAAGTACAAATTTAAATCTATTTAACAACTTACACACTGTGGTCGAAAAAGTTGTTCCATTGGATAATCTCTCAATCTATTGTATAAATCATAATAAATCTATTTTTAAATTGATTCTAATAGAAGCTGTTCTGTTCCTATTTTTCAAAAAGTCATAGGCATAATCCAGTTTAATGAATTACTTAGTTGTCTGAATTAACTAACAACCAAATTAGAAGTCACATTATTAACAATAAACAGGATGTGTGATTAGAATAAAACGCCTTAACATCATACTGCAGATAAAAAAAACAGTTTTTATGATAGCACTCACATAATTAACTATTATATTTTTTGATAAAAAAACATATGGACATAGTTGATAATTTTATGTGAAATAGGTATCATAAAATAATATTTAATATATTTGTTACATTTATACCTACCAAATAATTACTTTATATATTTGCATAGATAATATTTAAATCTGAACAGATACGATTTTTAGCAATATAAAATGATATAGTAAATACTAATAATTCATTATTTGAATTGAAAATCCTTAGCTCTAAATTCCAAATAAAAAACTTTTACCTATCTATATCATCTTTTTCCTCTAAAATACCTGCCATAATAATATGCCTATTTTCTGGTATTCAAGGATACATAATATTACAATAAACCTTTTATAAAACATACAATTATTGTTATACCTTCTTTAGAGCTCATAAACAGCAAAATATTGCATCGTTTCCCCCAAGTGTTTTTAACATGTCTAGCACGCTTTTCGTGATTGCTTGGCCCAGTCATTATCCAGCACAATACTCGAACATCCTTGTAAAGCTTGTCTGCAACTGAACTATCTTCCAATAAATGGAATTCTTCATTCTTTGAATGGTCACCTGCAAAATTACGTTACAATTGTTTTGAAATAAATTTAAATGTGGGGACATTGCAGGGTACCTACTAATCAGAGTATAAAATAAATATTTCTCCATTTTATTTTATTTAATATTGAAATGTTACAAGGCAATTAAGCTTCAATGTGTTTTCACCTGGGTCTATTGTAGGTCCTTCCATAAATTCCATTTCATAACTGGAATGGGGATCCGAAAAGCCTATTTGTTGAGACAGGGCTACATAAGCCACTGTAAAGCCAATGGCTAAGCCAGAGAGTAATGTAACAACGCATTGCTTGTTGAGTACTTGCCTAAAAACATTCATACATGTAAAGTTATTCTGATAAACAGATATGTTTTCAATTTTTATACGGCTCTGTATTAGCAACTGCTAAGGGAATGAAAATGAAATAAAGCTCTACTTACCATTTGTACATCCTTATTTGGCGCATATCACGTAATATTTTAAAAATTGTTTACAATTCTGAATTTGTGAAAAACTCTTCCATTTCTAATGTTTGTAGTGAAACTCTCAACTTTGGTACAGTTACTTACTGCGAAGAGCCTTTAATGGTACTATCCTTACAACTTACATTTAAAGTAGTGACAATACAATTGGGAATGCGAAATTTTTGTTAAAAATTTGATTTTTCATTAAAACGAGTTTAAAAAACACTTAACCGGGTGTCACTCGAAAATGTAAACTGCGAACTGTCAGTGTCAATGGTGTCAATCATAGATAAAGGTTTATTATACTTCCAGGCAGGATAACAAACAAGCACACAGAAACATTAATTTTATAGTTATACCATTGGTAACAATACAATTGCACAGAGGAAAAGTAGGTGTGCTGCAGGTTTCATCTATTAGTTGCCCTGAATCTGAATATTTTCTTTAAAGTGTATGGAAAAAGGTTTAATTTTAGTAATTAATATATCTACTACTTGTAATACTTCAAACTATTTAAAGATTTTGTTTACCCTTAGTTAAAGGGAATACCTAAATACAAAATACAGGTTTGGTGGTTAAAGAGCCAAATAATTTATTTAACAAAAGTGTCTTACAACATACATATTTTAAGGAAACTGAAACATTTAACTATTCTTACACTTTTCACTTGAAAAGTCCAGGTAATTATGAAGAATGCATAGCAGCATGTTTCTTACAACCTTATAAATTTAACAATTATAATTCTAGAGTAGGGTTCTATACAAATCTTTGTTTAATCATAAATATCTTCTTTATCGGCTATATACCTAAAAAAATTAGATTTTAGAAAGTAGACCTAGGAAAATCAATGTAAAAATTATTTATTAAAAAATAAATAGTGAGCACTGCAAAAATATTTTAGGGGTACCAACTTACTTAACAATATCTCCAGGCTTAAGGAGTTTTTCTGCATCTGAATCAGGAATTTCAAACCCAAATTCATCTTCTATAGCCATTATAACCTCAACATGATCAAGGGAATCTAAACCTAAGTCGTTAATAAAATGTGAATCCAGCGATAACTAAAAAAAATAATTAATTATTTTAACAAAGTTTAATACAGTGCAGAGACAAATGCCAAGTAACATTGGTATGGAAAAGACTATTATTTAATTTCAACAATATACTGCTGATACTTTTAATATCATAAACCGTTTTTTCTCTACCAGTGTTATAGTTACCATCACAAGCAAAATTACCGTACCTTGTCGGGGTTGACTTTATCATACAATTTTAAAACTAAAAGTACCCTGTCAGCGATAAGTTTAAAAGTCATTGGCGGTTTGGAACTGTAACTTCGCTCATGAGGCAATACAAGTCTCTGAAATAAAAAAAAGCTTTAGTTATTTTAGTATACCTTGTCAGCAGTTACTTTATCGTAGGAGGCTACTACTTTCAGCACTCGGTCTATGATTTCTGCCTCAGTCGGTTTGGGTGCAATTACTTCTGGTGAGTAAAGCCTAATCTGAATAAAAAGAGCAAAATAATTTATGTTTAGGCCTGTATCGGTGAGGGGAAAGTGAGGTTATTTTAGTTATGTAATTTTTGCAAGATAGTCTTCAGTACGTATTTTAAATTCATTCATAAAACCTTAAGCGTAACCGAATGCTTAATTGTTCCCATATTTTTTGTGAAAACCCTTAAATTTCCATAAAAACTTTAAAATACCTGTGTGGCTGTCAAAAGTAATCCATTATTAGGGGTATTTCGGTGCGTTTTCTGGAGTTTATTTAGAGCTAAAACGGTAGGTCTCGTCGAGAAACACCTCAAATATGAAGCCGTTCTGGTTAACGAACGAATATTCTTAACTAAACCCGACATTTTGGCAATAAAATAAAAACGCACAGTCGTTTTTCACGCGTTTTTACTTGAAAAATCTTTTTTTAGGTTGAGTTTTCTAGACGTCGAGAAGAGAATTGCGCGCGCGCCTCTAGCGGTCACTTTGAAACTTTGAAACGAACTGGATTTTCTTTGGCAACAGTAATTTATTTTATTTTTTCTACGTTGAATCGTTAAACAATTGAGAAATGATTTCTTATTAAAGAAAAAAGAAATTTAAGTGTTTTTATTATTAAACGAAATTATACAAACTAACAGAAAAGTAATAGATAGATATTTTAAAACATAGCGGGAAATAAACTATTCAGGGTAGCCAACATCGTTCTAAAAACCACAGAATATTCCCCAGATAATACACTAGCAAACATCAAAAAGGTTGTTCTTGTGGCGGTCTAGCTCATAATTTTTTTAACATTTAAAGCTTTTCTTTTCAAATAAACTTCTTTTAATTAATAAAATAGGGTAAGTAAAATTCTCAGGTAACATGGCAGAAGAAAGCAGCCCCACCTTGGCACTGAGGGGCTTTCGAATCCAGAAAAAACCGCAGCTTTCACACCAGTCAAATGGGACATTGGATACTTGTAAGTAAAAACGTCTCCCTTATGACCTGTAATTTTTTTCATAATTATTATTGTAGCTCAAGAAACAAGTCCCGATGTTCCTTCCACTGTAAGAAAGCGTATTATAAATCCATTTAGCGATTCTGATTCTGAAATTGAGGGTCAGAAGCGAATTGAAGAACACTCAGGAAGTTCAGGACTTCAGAACTCCAATAACTGTAGTACCTCGTCGGTTCCAAGTACCCCAAATATAGTTCCTCCGCCCATACAGCGGAATGGCCTTATAAGACATAAGAATCCAGGAGTCCTTGAAAAAGAAAAGCAAATGAAGTTCCTACTTGAAATATTTCCTAATCTTGAAGCCATGGTAGGTCCTACCCAAGTTAATAGGTTTTAATATCCTTTAGAATCTAAAAGCACAGATATGTCTGTTGCTGAATTAGTTTAATGAATAGTTTGTACTTTTTGCGCACAAGACTGCATGGCTCTGATTTCTTCCTTTCCGAGGACAATGCAGTTTTGACTCTGTTTTGTACAGAATGAATAAGTTGCAAAACTCCTTTTTTCAGAAAATTCATGATATACTATCCAAGCATAGTTTTAATACTGATGCTGCTGCTGCAGAGTTATCGAGAACTTATACCAGAACACTGATGTTGGGCAGTTACAATGAGTGGAGAGAGGAATATGAGAAAAATGTTGCTGAGAAAGCAAATGAAAGTGGGGTTAAACGATTAGCAGAAAGTGGACCCAGTGTTACCAAGAAAAAGAAAGGTGAGGAAAAGTGCCATTGGATTATTTTAATTTTTTTTTTCAAGGTATAGGTACTTACCTACTAGGTACATTTTTATATACCATGTTTTATATTGTCTCTAAATAGCTTACCTTACCTAAGAGCTATTAAATATAAACAGCCATATTCAAGAAAGCTTTTCAATTGAAATGTAATACAGTTTATACATATTAATTGCAGTTAAACGAAGAAGAACAAACTATGATAGTGATGATAGTAATGCAAGTAATAATGCATATGGAGACAACAGGGTTTTTGACAGGTATGTTAACATTGCGATTTGAATATTAAATAAATAGAAGGTTTTATTTTATACAAAATTCTCAATATGATATTGATTGCTTTAATAATTTATACCTAAGTATACCATCAATTTATTTTCTAAAATTATGCTATTTCAGTGATGATGAAGATTCAGATGCCGAAATCAGTGATGAATTAACAGGTGATAAGAAAAGAGTATTCGATTTTCTAGGAACTGCCACTATGAACGAGTTAAAGTCTATGCAATTTTGTTCGAAGAAAAAAGCCGAAATGATTGTTGTTTTGAGACCTTTTCGAGGTTGGTTAGATATGGTAAGATGTGTAATGTTCATTTAATTTAATATAGGTAAATAGGAAGTTAGAAAATTAATTAATAGAGTAGTAGTGTCTACATATTTTTATTTTTCTTTAAAGGTTAACAAATTTCAAAGCAATAAACATCTGAGCACAGATCTCTTGAATTCTGCACAACAATTATTGGCCACTAGGAACAGTATCAGGCATTTAATGAAGCGATGCACAAACTTAGCTCAACAGATGGAAAGAGCTATTGCAGCAGGTGCTGGTGTTACCGAACAACCTAGAAATTTATCCTCATTGTAAGTAAAATAATAATAATAATAATAAAATAAATATGGTTATGTTGTCTTCTATAAACTTATTCTTCAATCTCCTGAAGCTGAGCTTGTTAGGGGCCAGTCTTATTTTTTGTTTTTGTATGTAAAATCATAAATATGTATTAGAAATTCAGTTTTAAAGTAAAAATGTTAATTTATAGTATAAACGCAGTTTTTTTTGAAGAAATATATTACCTATAATAAAATTATCAATTTATAATTTTTAAGTAAAAAATATTACTTATATAAATTTATTATATATTATTTATTCAGAACAATATTAATTAATTAAAACATTTCTAAAAATATTTTCAAATTGTCTGTTTTTAATATCAATGTTTTAATTTCGACTTAAAATTTTTTTAATGAAATCAATTTTTTAATTTTTATTGGTAAATAATCGTTTAAATAAAAACATAAATATTTGAAATTTTTTTTCCTATGGACTTATTTATTTTAGGTTTTATGGTTATTTTATTTTTATGACGTATTATGATAATGGTTTTTAAATTGTATAATTTTTTTATTTTTCAATACATATATACAGTGTGTGTATAAAGTCTAGAAACGGCTTAATAACATTTCAATTTACTGGCCGATTTAAATCAAATTTGGTACAGTTGTGTAAGAGGATCTAACGCACCGAATGACGATATTGGCGTTGTTGCCAGCTTTTTAGTTTGTCTGGAATTCGAACGAATTTTATATTTTTAAATATAACACCCAGCATATTTTTACATTTTTAAATTCCACATAAAATAATTATTTTTTATTAAATGCCTTATTAGTCTATACTTCATAGTTTCCGAGATATTGACTCTCGAAAAGTGACATTTTTGAACTTTGACAGCTTATAACTTTCTAACAGTACGTCTTAGAGCAAAACGGCTTACATGTCCCTATCTTCAATTTTTATTATCTTCCCAAAAAAATCAACTTTCAGTTAAACCGGAACAACTATATTTCCTGCTTTCGAGTTACATCCGGTTTAACCGGAAGTTGATTTTTTTGGGAAGATAATAAAAATTGAAGACAGGGACATGTAAGCCGTTTTGCTCTAAGACGTACTGTTAAAAAGTTATAAGCTGTCAAAGTTCAAAAATGTCACTTTTCGAGAGTCAATATCTGGGAAACTATGAAGTATAGACTAATAATGCATTTAATAAAAAATAATTATAATTTTATGTGGAATTTAAAAATGTAAAAATATACTGGGTGTTATATTTAAAAATATAAAATTCGTTCGAATTCCAGACAAACTAAAAAGCTGGCAACAACGCCAATATCGTCATTCGGTGCGTTAGATCCTGTTACACAACTGTACCAAATTTGGTTTAAATCGGCCAGTAAATTGTGATGTTATTAAGCCGTTTCCAGACTTTATACACACACTGTATATTAAGATGTTATAAGTGTAAAGTTGTCTTATGTTCAACTTTTTGTTTCTGAATATAATTCTTTTGAAGGATAAAGATAATCGTTATTGAATATAATTTTTAGAAACCTTTTTTGTAATATTTCTAATTTTTTAACTAAAGTTCTATTTATTCCTTCCCAACCTAAAACTCCATTTAAATGAGTTTTAACTAACGCGTAATATAATATTTCCATGTCTTACATTTTAAAAAATTTAATGTTTTTAAAAATCGGTAGTAACTTTCTTAATTTTTTAATTAAGTATTCTAAGTGAAAATTCCAATTTAATTTACTGTCAAAAATAATTCCTAAATATTTTATTTTATTAACTTTAAAAATTTGAATGTCTTCATTTATTTGAATACTATTCATATTTCGTGGTAGGTTATTTAGGTTTAAAGCAAAAGGAATATAATTTGTTTTGTTAAAATTAATTGTTAATAAATTTTTACCAAACCAATTTTTAAAAATTTTATTATTTAAGTTGTCCCAATTTGTATTGGTATAAAACATTGTAGTATCATCTACAAAACTATGAATTTGTCGATCGCAATTTATACTAAATAGGTCGTTAATATAAATATTAAAAAATAATGGTCCTAAAATTGTTCCTTGAGGAACACTATACTTAAATACTTTTGGATAGCTTTTTTCTTTATCTATTTGAACCTAAGTTGGTCTATTTTTCAGATAATTTTTAATTAATTCTAATTGTTTTCCTCTGAATCCAATATTTTTAAACTTTTTTAATAGCAAATTATGGCTAACTGTATCAAAGGCTTTTGCTAAATCTAGAAAAATACTAATACAAGGTTTTTTATTATCTTGTGCATCATATATTTGTTCTGTTAGATAGCAAATAGCGTTTTGTGTTGATTTATTTTTTTGAAACCCAAACTGTTTATTAGAAATAAAATTTATGTTTTCCATTCTTAATTTTAAAATTTTTTCGACTACTTTTGCTATCGAAGATATTAATGTTATTGGTCTATAATTACTAGCTTTACCAGGATCTCCATTTTTAAAAATAGGTTTTATTATACCAATTTTGAAAGCTTCTGGATATATACTATATAATATGTAAAATGATTGTATTCAGTGAATTAATTCAAAAAAAAAATTTTTTTCATCCTTATTTTTAGACTAAAATATTAATTTTAGGTTAAAATTAACCAATTACCAATTGATTGGCTTAAATTGGCTGGCTGTGTTACATTCTCAGGGCGTCAATGGTATTCTGGCCGATGAAATGGGTCTTGGAAAAACTGTTCAAATTATTGCCTTTTTGGCTTATCTGAAAATAACTGGGCAAGCGCGAAATACGCACTTGGTCGTCGTGCCTTCTTCAACCTTAGGTAGGTAGGACATAACACTTGTACAATTTGTGAAATGTATAGTCTGTCTTTTTGAAAGTTTTTAGCTTTATGTGCTTGTTGGTTCATATAGCCAAGTTTCCTAAAGGAAAATGGCAAGAAAACTGTACAGTAGACTTTACATTTAGTTAAAATTAACTACCCATAGTTTTCTTTTAACGTGTTTTTTATATTATCCATACTTATACTGCAATTTCAACTTTTTTTCATAGATAATTGGAAAAACGAATTTTCAAGATGGTGTCCTGAAATTAGAGTTTTTATGTATTATGGCAGCACAGAGGAAAGAAGAGCTTTCAGATTTGACCTGGCCAAAGGAATGTTATCTGAATTCGATGTAATTTTAACCACGTGAGTAAATCATGGTAATATTGTTGGGGAAGATCACAAACAAATGAGCAAAGTTATACAAGAGCTATTTGCATTGGCCATACAGTGGTCACAGTATAAGAATTTACCTTATGTTGTAGTAAAAAACTTGAAACTGCATCACCAGTCATTTTACAGTCGCGTAAATGGCTCAAACGAAGCTTATTCTCCCCTTATAATATGAGTGATTTCACTTTGCATAGTAAATTTAGTCTGAATGTCAAGTGTCCATTTTACTATTTTGCCTGTGGGTAAGGTAAAAAATGTGTGGTATTTTAAATTAAGCCTTTAAATGTAATTTTATAAATATTTCTATAAAGTTGCCACAGTGGATCTTTGCCCGTGCGTCATCAATCAACGATCAGGACTCGACGTGGTTAATAACTCTGCATCCTTGTTTATTACAGTAACAAGTTTGAATAAAAGCATAAAAGAACGTCTCCAAAATTCCGCAATAATATAACGTGCTAGACAAGGATAAAACTATAAACGTCAGGTAATTACTTTCTTTATTTGTTTAGTTGACAACCGTTGTATTTTAGAACGTCATTGTCAACCTTATTTTGATCTGCCAATCTAATTCGTATCTTGTAAATCTGTGTGCCTTACAACTGTTCCTGTTTCTAAAAATAGTTCTTTTTAGAGGTAATTATACCCACCATCTGTTTTGGCGGTAAGTATTTATGGATTTTTATAATACCCAATTTATTTATTTTAAATATTCTAACCGTGAAAGTTCTTTGAAAAGTTTACGGCAGTGGCTAAATTCCCTTAAATGAAAGGATGTCAAAAACTTGACTTTTGCGATTTTAATAGTCAATAAAACACCAAACTTTTCTAGATTTTAAGCTTTAAAAATAGTATTAAATGTATAAACATTTGTTTGTCAATTTATTTTAGATAATAGAGAATGCCGGGCAAAACTTAAAATAAATAATAATTTTTTGTGATATTATGTAGGTACGTTAAACGGTAGGCAGGCACGTCCATTTTATGAACTTAACTTAGTTTTGACTTTTTTCGTCTCGTAATTTTGATTTGATTCATACGATTTTGATGACGTAAAAGTGATGACGCACGGGAAAAGAACCACTGTGGCGACTTTATGTAGGTACCTAATAAAGATTTTTTTTTACCTTGAAGGAGAGATATTTTAGTTTGTCGCGCTCTTGTGACACCCTGTATATTATTAATAATTTTAGGTATACAATTGTAGCTAATACCCCAGAGGAACGGAAAATGTTTAGGGTGACACCGTTGCATTATGTAATTTTTGACGAGGCGCATATGTTGAAAAATATGAACACCCAGCGATACGAGAACCTCATAAGAATAAATGTAAGTATTTTTAGGACAAGTAGCGTTTCCACAAGACGCATTCATTGTATAACCAATATAGAATTGTATACAGTGTGACCAGTAAAGTCCGCATCATATGGGATTTTTTTTATTAATAACTTTAATCGAAATTTGACTTTGGCATCAAGTTCTGCTTCAATCGAGATGAAAATTAAGCAAAAAAATAGTAGTCATGTGATTCGCATTATTTGTCAAATTTTAATTTTTTTCAAAAAATAATTCAAAAGTGGGGTTATTTCTGAAAATATCGAAAAAGTTTTTCTTTAAATGCAGTTTCTAGCCCACATGCAAAATTTCAGCTGCATAAGATAATTTTGATTTTTTACACATATTTTGTAAATTGCACCACTTTTGCAAAATAAAACTCAACGCAACCTACATAAAACTTCTTAGTTGTGACAATGCTTTATTTCAGATACATTTTCTTTAAAGTAGCGCCATATTAAATGTGTGTTTTTCTACAAAATCAAAATTTGGTCGCATGTGATGCAAAGTTTATTTGTTTTTGACCCTGTATAAGGTAACTTTATAAAATAAGTATTTTTGAAAACGTAGTTTGTGTCTGAAAGTAATACACCTTAATATTAAGACAAAAAGAACACAGTGTTTTCAGTAAAGTGTTTTTTAAGTGGAAAATAAATTTTAGTTTAACTTAACGTAAATTTTATCTATTTTCAACGATTTAATTTAAAACCCCTTTATTTTATTTTTTTGCTTTTAGACACAAGCTACGTTTTCAAAAATACTTATTTAATGAAGTTACCTTATACAGGGTCAAAAACAAATAAACTTTGCATCATATGCGACTAAATTTTAATAGCCCAATTTTGCTTTTGTAGGAAAATACACATTTAATAATGTCGCTACTTTAAAGAAAATATATCTGAAATAAAGCATTGTCAAAACTAAGAAGTTTTATGTAGGTTGAGTTGAGTCTTATTTTGCAAAAGTGGTGCAATTTACAAAATATGGGTAAAAAATCAAAATTATCTTATGCAGGTAAAATTTTGCATGTGGGCTAGAAACTGCATTTAAAAAAAGTTTTTCCAATAACGTTTTTCGATATTTTCAGAAATAACCCCACTTTTGAATTATTTTTTGGAAAAAATTAAAATTTGACAGATAATGCGACTACTATTTTTTTGCTTAATTCTCATTTCGATTGAAGCAGAACTTGATGCAAAAGTCAAATTTCGAATAAAGCTATTATTAAAAAAAAATCCCATATGATGCGGACTTTAGTGGTCACACTGTATGGGGAAAAAACCAGAATAAAAATGACACGAGACTCTTTTTTTGTCCATTTCTTATACAAATCTAACCCCGTGTTGTGTTTTTAGGCGAAACATAGAATATTACTAACAGGCACTCCCTTACAAAACAATTTATTGGAACTTATGTCGCTACTAATCTTTGTAATGCCGAAAATGTTTGCGGAAAAGGCCGATGACTTAAAGAATCTCTTCAAAAATTCGGTAAATATCATGAAATATCAATGACTCATCGTTTTAATGTTGTTAAATGCTGTTATGGATAATTTAACATTGTGTGCAACTTGCAGAAATCGAAAGAAGATGACGAATCGGTGCCGAATTTCGAGAAGGAGCAAATAGAACAAGCTAAGCGAATAATGAAACCTTTTGTATTGAGGAGGCTAAAAAAAGAAGTCCTACAAGATCTACCGAAGAAAACTGACCTTGTTGTTACCGTATCCATGGTACCAACGCAGAAAGAACATTATGAGCAATTGGTGGCAGCATATAAAAATATTGGAAACGTAAGTCTCCACTATTATAGATGTTGCATACTTACTCCACTGATAGATACCAGGGTCGATAAGTTTTGAAACCGAAAAAAATAATAGTAGGATGAAACCCATTGGAAAAGGAAGAGAATATAACAGAAATGAAAGGAAAAATAATTTAAGGGCGATCCGAGGTCGGGAAGTGGAAGGGGGTGAGTTTTTAAGGGTAGAAAACGATTTATCTCGATTTCCGGCAAAACTACAAGTCCTATGGAAAAACGTTAAATGGCAAAGTTGTAGGTAATAAAAAGATCTACAACTTTTGTGTTTACACTTTTTTCACATAACCTTAAAATTTATGTAAAAAATTGAAATAACCAAGTTTTTGGTTTTTTTTATCTTTTAGAAAAAAATTTTTTTTTTTACCAAATTTGGTGAAAACTTACCTTTTTATGTCTCAAACACACTGTAATTTACTCGAAAAACGTAAGATTCCCTGTTACATTGATAAACAAAAAAATTACAAATCCATTAAACATAAAGATCGCAAAAAATATGCGAAAATAGTTCTTCTAAATATAAGTAAAGGTAGGATTTAAAGGGAATTTCATCACATTTACCATAGTAATGTATATTTTTGTTACACCATCAGAAAGTAGAGATTTTAACGAACAAAAAGCCCACCGACTTTTTTAAAAAAGCAGATATTTTGACGTGAGAATTTTCGATTGAAAATTAGAGTGCTTTTTCGATATTAAGTCAAAATAAGGTGAAAAATTAAATATTTTAAATCAAAAAAATTACAGTGTGTTTGGGACATAAAAAGGTAAGTTTTCACCAAATTTCGTGACAAAAAAATGTTTGTAAAAGATAAAAATAAAAAACCAAAAACTTGGTTATTTGAATTTTTCACATAAATTTTAAGGTTATGTAAATACAAAAGTTGTAGATCTTTTTATTACCTACAACTTTGCCACTAACGTTTTTCCATAGGACTTGTAGTTTTGCCGGAAATCGAGATAAATCGTTTTCTACCCTTAAAAACTCACCCCTTTCCACTTCCCGACCTCGGATCGCCCGTAAATTATTTTTTCTTTCATTTTTGTTATATTCTCTTCCTTTTCCAATGGGTTTCATCCTACTATTATTTTTTTTCACTTTTTATCATTTTCAAAGGCTTCAGCCCTGGTCTGTGAAAGATGGACTACTAAAAAAAATTTTATAGAGAATAAGCCCCTTGCTCTTTATACTGGACTGAAGGTTTTCAGGACGCGTCCTGGAAACTATCTGCTTAGTTTTGTAACATTATATTTCTTTACTTGTACAGGGTCTTCCAACGAGGACTGAACAGGGGCTCATTTTTGAGCTTCCTTGTATTTAAAGAAAAATCCAAAATAGCCAATCGATGTACTTTTTCCTGCAGAATTCAAAAATGAAACCAAAAATTTATTTGAACCAGAAACAAAAGAGTTACGCTATGGATAAGGTGTTTTTTAAATGGAACATAGCTTTTTTTATACGATTTTTGGAACGAGTGATTTTTTTTTGTCCGTTCTGATTAAAATATTTAATATTGTGACAGCTATTTTTATTAAATTTTAATGATTTATCCAGTATAATTTAACTTTAACCTGTTTGAAACATACACTAGGTAATAAAGGTATAATCACCTTTGAATCCTTTAAAGTCAAAAAATTTGACAAATTTACTATAATATTGCCAAAATGACTTTGAAGGATTCAAAGGTGATTATACCTTTATTACCTAGTGTATGTTTCAAACAGGTTAAAGTTAAATTATACTGGATAAAACATTAAAATTTAATAAAAAATAGCTGTCACAATATTAAATATTTTAATCAGAACGGACAAAAAAAAATCACTCGTTCCAAAAATCGTATAAAAAAAGCTATGTTCCATTTAAAAAACACCTTATCCACAGCGTAACTCTATTGTTTCTGGTTCAAATATATTTTTGGTTTCATTTTTGAATTCTGCAGGAAAAAGTACATCAATTGGCTATTTTGGATTTTTCTTTAAATACAAGGAAGCTCAAAAATGAGCCCCTGTTCAGTCCTCGTTGGAAGACCCTGTACCTTCAAAAATATTACATTTACTTTTATTTTACAGGATGTGGGTGAACAGTACAACGGAATGAGTATAATGACAGATTTGAGGAAGTTAAGTAATCATCCACTTCTTATGCGCTACCATTACGGCTTAGATCAGTTGAAAGAAATAGCGCAATTACTAGCGAAAGACCCTGGATACAAAGATACGGTTATAGAATATATTGTGGAGGACCTTAAGTGGATGTCGGACTTCGAAATACACACTATGTCGCGGCAATTTTGGGTAAGTACTACGAAATGAAGACGATAGCTAGATGATTTATTTCAAATTTTTATGTGTAAGACAGTTTCTAGAATAATTGATATAATTTATTTTTTGCCGCGTTTTAGCTTTAATGGGTTTATTTTACAAGAATTTGCTCGCAGTAAAAGTTGTAGGAAATTTAATTCTCTATAGAAAAAGTCTTTAGTGTTTTTGTCGTAGCCTCGACGTTTCCGAGATATTTAGACTCGAACTACTCGCTAAACTTTGGGGTTGACTATTGGACTAAAAACTTACTACTTAGGATAAAACTACATATTTTCAAGTAAGTAAGTAAGGAGAATTCTAATTCGTTACTATTTTTTCAGTGTTTAAATAAATTTCAATTGCCAGACAATTTGATACTTACCTCAGGAAAATTTATGTATTTAGATAAAGTGTTACCTGATCTACAGAGGGAAGGACATAGAGTTCTAATTTTTAGCCAATACGTTATTCTTCTGAATGTACTCGAAGTTTACCTAAAAATAAGGAAGTACCGGTACTTAAGGTTGGATGGGAGTACCGCGGTTAATATTAGGTAAGTGAGATTTCGCTTGGACATTAAAATACAGTCACCTGCGAAAATTCCGTAACATAATGGAAAAAAAAAATTATTAGTTGAGTACCGAAAATTTTGTCACTGTATAGATTTTTTAAAATTTATTATATTCGGATCCGGTCTTATCGTGCGGGTCTTACGATTTAACAAAGACATACTTTCAATTTTTCTTTTATTGCGTTTAATCATAATAAGCAGTTGAAGTACAACCAATACGTAAGCAAATTTACGCACGTTAGTTGAGGAGTTAACGCGACGAACCGGTGGAAATAATTTTAGTTGAAGTGCTTATCTTCTGTGTCCGTTAACGTAACCTACAAAAAATGCAAATTTGACATTTGTCATATTATTATGTTAATTTTTTACCTTTATTTTTCTGTTGATTTTTTAAAAGTTAGGAAAATTGCATAAAGAAGGAAGAAAAGCAAAAAGGAGAGTATGGAAGAGTATAAAACTTTGTTTTATTTTAAATCTTCTAAAAATACAAAACATTATACAAATAAAATGGAACATACCATCGATAACAAACTTAAATCTATATTTATAGAGAAAAAAAAATTCAAAAGTATCTCTGATGAACTAAAATTACAATTCAATCACAAAACTTACGATAATAAAAATACTTTTTATTTTTTAACTAAAAAACAAATAACTCGGATTGTTGATAAATTTTGATTTGTTTGATTACTGCAAAATTATTTGGGATTTGTTTGTCATGTTTTGTGGTTAGAAAAAGTTATTCATTTAGAACCACAGAAAAAACTGTTTGTCAAAAAATGACATTTCGGAAATAATCGGTTATATTCGGAGGTCCTTCGGGTAACGGAACGTTCATTTTTCACGCCCGTAAAACAACGCAAGATAACGTACGCCCGTTGAACTGCTTAAAACACGTACGTCAAAATGTGATTACTGCGCATGCGTAGCTGTCAATTTGTACGTATACGTTATCGTTCGTGACCGCACTTCAACTGCCTACTATCCACATAAAATCCGTAGGACAAATATGACAGACTTATGCAATTGTGACATGAAAGAAAAGGATATGTATTTAATTTTCAGCGATTCACAAAAGTTTGTATCTGCCACCTTCGTCTTGATTTAAAAATGTTAGTTTTGTGACTTTGACAATTAATTTAATGTGACAATATGAACGATTAAAAGCAATTTTCTGGTTTTTTGCATCCCCAAGCAAAAAAAAATGGTGCTTAATTTGTTAAACTATTTCGAGAATGAAAGAAAAAGTCAAAATTAATAAAAAAGTTGGGTTTTCGTTATAAAAAACACTGTAACCGGAGATTTTTATGTCAGCAGCCACAGATAGTGAGTCCAGCGTGTTCAGTTTTTAAAAATATATATTATATATTTGTTTACATTTTTTAGTATTCTTCGGTATTATATTATGCTTTCTTTCATGTACAATTTTCTGTACAATCCTTAAATTGATTACCAGTGCTTTTGTTACTGTTTTCTACTTATTGGTTGGAAAATTACCATTTTTTCTTTTTATTTCTTTAAATAGTTAATCGGATTAAATTCCATTGTATTTTTAGGTTAGGTAATTTTATTGCTAAAATAAATTACACTGTTTATTATTGTCGTTTTTAATAAATATATTTAGTAGATAAATATACTATTTATAGGGATGGCACGCGACATAAAATTTTGGGCACGCCACCGATTACAAAGTTTACTGTGAATTATTATATTACGAATTTGACGGCACGTCTATGGCCTCATTAAACATTTCTTTAGAAAAAAAATGCACTTTAATAAATAAAGGTTCGCCACTCCTGTACTCTGTACTATTATGTACATACTTTTTGCAAAAATAATAATATATGTGGCTGTCTTCACGACAGTTAAAATAATGAAATTATGTTTCTTTTCTTCGGGTATATTGATACCCACATAATCTCACAACATTTTGATAAGCTCTGGAATTTTCGAATTGATTCATATGATCGGTGACCTTTGGACCAGCACGATAAGACCAGATTTGACTATACCATAAGTACAGATTATACAATCAATCCACTTAACAATCCTATGACAATATAAAAACCATCTCTACAAATTAATCAATCGAATTTTAGGCAGGACCTAATCAACCAATACACAGAAGACAAAAGTATTTTTATATTCCTACTTTCGACCAGAGCTGGCGGTTTAGGGATTAACTTAACCAGCGCCGACACTGTGATTATACACGATATTGATTTTAACCCGTACAATGACAAGCAAGCCGAGGACAGATGTCATAGGATGGGTCAAACCAGACCTGTTACAGTTTATAGGTAAAAAAAATTTACTAAACGTGTTCGAGAGTTTGTTAAGTCGACGGGCAGGCCCGTTTGATCGGCGTAGGTAAAAAGCGTACATTCTAAGGCGCCCTAGAACGCCTTCTACAATATAAATTGAAGGTTGTTACATTGCGTAACTCAAGCCCTATCGATTTAAGGAGTGAGTAAGACAACATTCCTAGGAACGGCGATCAAGCGAAAGATTAATTAATTTTAGTTTAGCTTGTCGAATTATGACAGTACGTGGACTTGTTTATTTCAGGTTAGTTTTATGACATGGCGTTGAGATCGGTCTTTTTAGGGTTGTGTTTGTCAAATTATGACAAGACGACAAAATATCAAAAATAAACTACTATTTTGGTTTGTTTCTCGGCTATGCAGTTGGTTTGCGTCTTTACTAGCCGAGTGGTAAAAGGCTATTTATGTATTTATAGACCAGGGCCTTTGCAAATGGTAAAAAGTATAAAAAAATAATAGTAGGATGAAACCCATTGGAAAAGGAAGAGAATATAACAAAAATGAAAGGAAAAATAATTTATGGGCGATCCGGGGTCGGGAAGTGGAAAGGGGTGAGTTTTTAAGGGTAGAAAACGGTTTATCTCGATTTCCGGCAAAACTACAAGTCCTATGGAAAAACGTTAAATGGCAAAGTTGTAGGTAATAAAAAGATCTACAACTTTTGTATTTACATTTTTTCACATAACCTCAAAATAAGTTTTTGGTTTTTTATTTTTCTTTTACAAAAAAAAATTTTTTCCACGAAATTTGGTGAAAAGTTACCTGTTTATGTCCCAAACACACTGTAATTTTTTTGATTTAAAATATTTCTTTTTTCACCTTATTTTGACTTAATATCGAAAAAGCACCCTAATTTTCAATCGAAAATTCTCACCTCAAAATATCTGCTTTTTTAAAAAAGTTGGTGGGATTTTTGTTCGTTGAAATCTCTGCTTTCTGATGGTTACTGAAAAGAAATAGCAGCAGCCACATTTTTTAGATGAAATCCCCTTTAAATCCTACCTTCAATTATATTTAGAACAACTATTTTCGCATGTTTTTGCGATCTTTATGTTTTGTGGATTTGTAATTTTTTTGTTTATCAATGTAACACGGAATCTTACGTTTTTCGAGTAATTAAAGTATAAATTTTAATAAATAGCTCAAAATTGTACATAATGATTAAAAAAAATGTTGGATTAAAGTTTTTTTCGTTTCTTTGCATTTTTTGAGAACATTTACCATAGTAATGTATATTTTTTTTACAACATCAGAAAGTAGTGATTTCAACGAACCACTTTTTTAAAAAAGCAGATATTTTGACGTGAGAATTTTCGATTGAAAATTAGGGTGCTTTTTCGATATCAGGTCAAAATAAGGTAAAAAAATAAATATTTTAAATCAAAAAAATTACAGTGTGTTTGGGACATAAAATGGTAAGTTGTCAGCAAATTTCGTGAATTTTTTTGTAAAAGATAAAAAACCAAAAACTTGGTTATTTGAATTTTTCACATAAATTTTTAGGGTATGTGAAAAAAGTGTAAATACAAAAGTTGTAGATCTCTTCATTACCTACAACTTTGCCATTTAATTTTAACGTTTTTCCATAGGACTTGTAGTTTTGCGGGAAATCGAGATTAATCGTTTTCTACCCTTAAAAACTCACCCCCTTTCACTTTCCGACCTCGGATCGCCCGTAAATTATTTTTCCTTCCATTTTTGTTATATTCTCTTCCTTTTCCAATGAGTTTCATCCTACTATTTTTTTTTTGGTTTCAAAAATTATCGACCCTGGTCTATTACGTCAGGCCTGTATTTTGTTTTATTCGCTCCTGAAATCGCAGGTATAACTTATTAATGATGTTACCAGTCCTAAATTTTTAGAACAATCGGTAATAAAATAGTTCTCAATTTTTTCTAAGGGTTTTTTGTCCATCCGATATTACTATTTTAGATTAGTTTCACAAGGAACAATAGAAGAAGGCATGCTGGCAATGAATAAAGAAAAATTAAAATTAGAAAAAGAAATTACAACCGATGGTAAGTAGGGGGATTATTTTGTATTACTCATCAGGATAGTTATAAGAATCAATTTATAGTCTGAAGACGGTACAGAGTTACCGTATACAGCTCAATTACTTTTTTACTGTTAACGGTACAGGTGTATTCATAAAAAAAGCGTTCACGAATTAGAATGAGAGGAAACCTTAACCATATTTGCGTAAAACCGGCTTATCGCATGTTAACGGTTATTAAAAATGCAAAGCATTGGCGTTGGGCGTTAGTTCAATAGAATAACAAAAAATAATTTTTTTATTTTATAATATAAATTAACAGTTTTATAAAAATTACAATAGAAACAAAAAACGTTTAACAAGAATAAATAAAATCTAATATTTGGTCATATATTCCTGTTTTTCTATTACTTGAGCCAGTCTATTCGGAATTGACTAAATTATATTTGATACAATATTTGGATCAAGCTCTTCCCAGCACGCAAGTATTATTTCCCATAAATCTTCTGAATTTTGTGGCCTAAAATTTCGATTATACATTTTTTTTTACAATTATACCCCAAATATTTTCAATTGGATTGATATCGGGACTATAAGCGACCCAAGGCAGCACTTCCACATTATGGGTTAGAAACCAGTGGGTTACAGCATTGGCAGTGTGGACTGGATAATTATCCTCTTGAAATATGAAAGTATTATTGGGATATATTTGCTCAGCAGATGGTAACAATGTTTTCTAAAATGTTAATGTAATTTCCGGCCATAAATCTTTCCTCTATTCGCCAGCAAACACCAGGTCCATGAACAATCCACTTATTCATCAGTAAAAAAGTCCCCGTTTCAAAATTGGGAATTGCGGTATATATAATTTAAAGCAAAAATAATCCTCGATTGTCGCTGTTCTTCGGTAAGAAACATTTTTTTCGCAGCTGGGCGACATTTTAATTCATATGTTGGGAGGCAGGAACTGCTGTATCAATAACAGCATCCCTTGCAGTTGCAAATGGATTATTTCTTAAATATCCCAAAAAAGCAGCATCCTGTTCAGGGTTAGAACGTTTGGGACGACCTGACCAATTTTCCTCTTTAGGGATTCTTCTTGTTCCCAGCGTAGCTTAATTTTCAATATAGTTTTTTTTATTTCTATTATACAACTGCGCTACAGCACGCATTCTTGATACAATTTGAGCCTTTTGAACTTCATACAACTGACGAGGCATTTTTATGTTCTTCTATCAAAGTTTATCAAACGTTACCACCATGCAGTTGCAAAATTAATTACACCGACGCCAATGCTTTGCTTTGCATTTTTGACAATCATTTAGACAAGCCGGTTTTACGCAAATATGACAAAACCTACCTCTCATTCTAATTCTTGGACGTTTTTTTTTATGAATACAACTGTACAAAGAAATGTATTTGGAAGAATTCTACAGGTGCAAATTTTAAAACTGCAGAATATACAGACCAATACGTTCTCTGTTTATTAGCTGGGTTGACACATAAGTTGTTCAATCTGTTTTTTTTTAAGGTTGAATTCTCAAAGTCATTCAATCTATTGCCAACCTATAACCTATTTCGCTTTGTTTTCTCAAGTTTATTATTTTTTAAGGTAGGAGTATCAACATGCTTGCCAACCTATTTCGCGTAGATTTATTTATGTTTTCTAGCTTTTATACAAAATTTAAAGAAAATCAGTATCGACTTGATATTCTATAGGTAATAATTGACATATTTAATAAATATCAAGGAATTTCATAACATATTTTAGGAGAATTGTATAGCAAAAAATATCGGGTAAGATTTTTTTTAACATTATTATGTCATTGTCACTCATTGTTCTTTCACTATACAATTCTCCCAAAATTAGCAATAAAATAAATTGATATTTTTGTAATATATCAGATACTACCTAAATAATGTACCGCACGATATTGATTTTCTTTAAATGTTTGTTATTAAAATAATAAACTCAAAAAATCAACGCGAAATAGGTTATAGGTTGGCAATAGATTGAATGACGTTGAGAATTCAACCTTAAACTAACATTTAAATAAAATCAGTATCGTCGGCACTTTACTTAGGTGATATCTGATATATTACAAAAATATCAATTTATTTCATTGCTAATTTTGGAAGAATTGTATAGTGAAAGAACATGCGTTATTGCAATGACATAATAATGTTAAAAAAAATCTTACCCGATATTTTTCGCTATACAATTCTCCTAAAATAAGTTATGAAATTCCTTGATATTTAATAAATATGTCAATTATTACCTATAGAATATCAAGTCGATACTGATTGTCTTTAAATTTTGTATAAAAACTAGAAAACATAAATAAATCTACGTGAAATAGGTTATAGGTTGGCAAGCATGTTGATACTCCCACCTTAATATAATAATTTTTTCAGAATCTGATAATCCTGACGTTAAAAGTGTAGTAAAATTACTCTCCTCAGCATTGGGTATCGAATCGTCGAAAGCCGCCACACTTATTTCACCAAAGAAGGACACAGTATAACTTTTTTTAGATAATTTACTTTCACACACTGTTATTTAAGTTATTTGATTATTTAAGCACTTTTCCAGTTGATCAAGATTTTTAATTTAGACTATTGTGTTGTATTAATTAGTTATTGTCAAGTAAAACATATTTTTATTATAGAGTGTTGTTTTACTAAAACCTATCAATAATTAACTTTCAAAATGTGTTTATTCCAAACTAACTTTTACAGTTCATTACATGGAAAGTGACAACGTAATATAGAAAATAATAACCATTAAAAAAAATAACAATAAAAAAAATGGAAGCTAATCCAATTTAATTCATTAATAAAATCAATGAAAGAAAATAGTATAAATAATTTAACTTAGTAAATATCTCTTTAATTGTTTGTTAAAAGTTGCCAATTTTTTAATTTTTCTGATATTTTTTGGAAGATTGTTATATTTTATTATTCCGTCATATAAAAGCGATTTTTTTCCGAAACTTTTTACTGGTATAGTTTGATAATTTATGGTGTTATGATCATGTAACGTCTTATTCTCCTGAAGTGTTATGTTTAATTTTTTTTCTTTTAAAATAATAGAGTGAAGTAGTACCCTTTCGGTCTATATAGATTAACAGTTGGTTCTAAATGTGGTAATTTGTGTATACATTTAATAACTTTATTTTGCAATTTTTGTAATGGTTTTAAGTTTGATAAACAAGCAGATCCCCATGGAGAAGCTAAGTATTGTAATTTTGAATATATTAATGAAAAATATATATTTTTTAAGTATTTCAAAGGAATGTAATATCTAGCTCTGTACAAAACAGATACCAAAGGAGATATCGAGTTGATAATATACTGGATATGGCATTTCCAATTTTACTCTACTATGACATAATATTATTAGTGTTATTAACTAATACTAGGTGCGATGGAATAGGGTTCCGTGGCGCACCGCCAGACTGGTGGCTATGGGAAATCCCATGTTAAATTGGCTCTTCTATTAATTTTACGTCAAAATTGTATTAGGATTTTTTGAAGGTCCCCTCGCACACCAAATTTTATAATTTTCTAACTAGCCAATTAAAAGTTATTTAGAAAAAAAACTCTTTCTAAAAATTAAATACGGTTGTCAGGGCCGGATTAACCACTAGACCATAGACTATGGCGCCACGAACGAAATAGGCGCCGCAGCTTTTTAATGAATTTCAGTGTACCTATAATAATAGAACTATTATTTTATAAATTTAAATCACTATTTAAACTATGGCATAATCGCTAAGTATCATACCTATAAAGTATTAAGAACATTCCAATCTAAACAAAAATATTCTAAATTAGAGTAATGAGACTATTTAGTTATCAGATCTCGTGAAATCAACTTCCTTCGACGACAGTAGGTATTCAAAATTTCTCGAGTCAAAAATGTCGAAAAAAAAAACATTTCTATTATCTTAATACTTTTTAAAATTACCTTTGTTAAAAGTTTTTGGTATAACGAAGTTATGGCTGCTCTCTAGAAGGGTCATTGTTAAGATTTAAAAGGGTTGGTTGGTAAAGAAAAGTCCTTTCTACCTTCTTATATTTATAAAATACTAAAATTGCCTACGCGTTTCGACTTATATAAGTCATCTTCAGGGCGTAGCGTATTTTATAAATATAAGAAGGTAGAAAGGACTTTTCTTTACCAACCAACCCTTTTAAATCTTAAAAGTTTTTGGGCTTTGGGCCACGAAAACTGTTTTTATCACCTTTATATTTTTTGCTCAAAACATTTACATAATATTATATTATATCTTATTTGTTGATGTCATTGATCTCGTTAATAACGAGTCGTTATTGATATGATGTTTTAGAAGTAATCCCTATACTTTAGTTTTTATCATTTTGTGTATTTATAAGGAACCAAATCTACCAATATCATTTGACTCTGAATTTGTTGTGTTTTATTTTTTTTTCGTATCTTAATTAGCTGGATTAGTCGATTAGTTTTTTTGAACTTTGGAAACTACCAAACTCTTATTAAGTTATTGTAATTTAAGTTAATTGTTTTATTCATTTCACATTTTGTAAACATTAATCATTAATGTTAAGTTGTTTGTTTATACTTCTATTTTTTGTTTCAATAAAACGTGCAAATTTCCGCTTGCAAAACATATTTTTACGAGATTACGTTTAGGCACAAATTTGATCATCCGTATCATGACTCGCTCAATTTTTTAAAATCCATTTCGAAATTGAAAAAATAGGAGTCAAAATTTGTCTGGCCCAAGGCGTCAAACGACCTTAATTCGGCTCTGACGGTTGTCATACATACCTGAAGCCTAGAGAGTGTGCATTATTCAGGTATTTGTCTAGCGTAGTAAAACACACAAGTAAAAAATATATAATTTTATTTTATATTATGTAAAATTCTTATCAACAAAGCATAACTTATACTCTGGAAGAATTCAAAACAATCATTAAAAAATTATATTTCCTATTAGCCCATCATCAGGTAATAAAAGATATGCACCAATTATGTAAAACTGTCCCAAATAAATTTAATACGCTTTTGAAAATTCTTTGGTAACGTAATTATTACATGCAAAACGATCGAGAAAGAAATAAAATTTATGTTAATTCGATTACAATTTATAAATAAAGCCGTCTAAGACTATGCCGGGTTTAACAGTGGCGTAACAGCGCCGCAAACGTTTTCAGGGGCCCCCTCCCTATAACGAACGGAAAATGATAATTATTATTTTCATTACTATTAGGTTCAGATTTATGAATTTTTGAATTCTTTAATCGTGTAATAATATAATTAGGGTTAAACCCACATTATGTGTTAAGTACCGTAAAACGGGGTGGATAGGATCAGCGGGGTGAAATGGATTGAAGTTACCTTCAAATTAAAAAAATCTGTAATAATTTTAAAGGGTAGGTCTTTTCTATGTACAGATTTTAAGTGACGGATGTTAATAGTATATTAAAGTACACGTTTCATAAGAAGCGGTTTTAGCGCACGCGTCTATTTTAAAAAACGAGCCCCAAAGTGGCGAGTTTTTTTATTGACACGTGCGCTAAAACGCCTTATGAAACACGTGCTTTATACATTTTTTTCTATTTCACCTTTTATAATCAAGAAAAATGCATTTTAAAAAGAAAATAAATCCTTTAAATTTTGTAAATTTTTATGTCTAAATTTTATGTTGGTAATACTATTTTTTATCATAGCAGCCTCTGGACAACAAAAATTATTTTGCAAACTGTCATTTTTTGATTTATTGGACCCATTTTCACCACGAGATTCTAAAGTTATTTTAGCGATATGAGATTTGAAATTGGACGAAATACGTTGTGTGATCCTTGTACATTCGGTACATATACAGAGCGTTCGGAAATTCGGGAGATTTTGCTACTTTTTTGCGAATTTCAAAAGACGTGATTTTACGTCACGGCATTGCAATTTAGTATAGGGAAGATGGAAAATTCAAATAAAGTTAAAGTTAAAATCGACATTGGAAGGTTAGTAGATTGAATTTTGGATAGGATTTGGCAGAAAATGATAGCTTGAAGCATCTACAAAAGATTGATTTATAGATTTATGCAACCAACATACATGACTGTTATCCACACAGAATAAAAAAGTAGGTTATCAAGCTATTTTTCCTCTGCGCGAAAAATGGGTTTTCTCGTAAATCACAAAGGCCGCGCAAGTCTATGAAATAAAACATTTACATGTTACCAACATCAAATAAAGAAGAAACGCGTATCGAAATAGCTTCATTACGATACGCAAATGCGTATCGTACTGAGCGTATTATGAACGTGAAATAGAAAAAAGTAATTTTTATGACATTAAACTTAAAAAAATTTGGCCACATCGCAGGCTGAATACCATAACCTAAAACGTCAAATTTAGCGGTTAAACTGTTGTCATTTTATCTTTGCTTTTGTCTTACAAACTTCATATCTCTACAACTATGCAGTACTTATAAAATTTAGGTAATATTATTTTTAGTACTCTTTTATATTACTTAAGATACATTTGTGTGCAAAATTCTATACACCCCGCGGTTGTTTAAATGCGATACAGTCAATAAATCAATAAATGATCCTATTGACACCGCCTGCGGGGTGAATAGGATTTTTGCACAAAAAAAAATATATATACAACAGGGTACACCCTGTATAAGAACTTATACCACCATTTAAAAGTACCAACCTTAACTCATGTTTTAAGCTATTGAGAAATGTATTCAGGCAGATAGTTTTCAAGTTACAAGCTTTCAAACTTAAAAATTGATCCTATTCACCCCGTTTTACGGTACCATTAAAACGGCAAACAATTCGACTTTATTTTATATTTCTAGGTAGACTGGTAGACGTAACATAGGTAGTTATTAGGTCATTATACGTAATATTCCAGAAAACATGATTCAAAATCAAAATTTTAAAACCACTTATAAGGTTGATTACCATGTATGGTTGTAACGGGGGTAGCAGTGATCGAGCCTCATAGAATCCAAAAGACAGAAAACACATGAACACTCAACAAGTCTGCACAAACATTATGTCACTAAGTACTATACAAGGTATTATACAAAACGACCAGATCGTAGAGAGTTTTTTTTAAACCCTTATAATTTCGTCGATATTTAATGTTTTAACAAGCTCTTGTTCGATACTGATTAAGGATAAATTCGAAAGGCGTTGTTATCCCATGGTGTTACGTAAATGGGTTTTTACCATTTTAAGTTTGGAAAAGGATCGTTCTGTTGATGCCACACTAACTGGCAAAGTTAGAAATAACATCACTGCACTAGATACATCTGGAAAATTTAAGGAAACACACTGATTTTTTATTAATAAACGATCGGCAAGTTCATTCACTGTTTTTAATTTTGAAATACTATCTCCAAGTCCCTTTCTCAGGCTTAAAATTTGACTAGGAGAGTCAATGGACAAGTCTTTATGGGTACCTATATCGTTTGTAAATTCCGCGCTTTCAGGTATAATTCTTCTTCACTTAACGAAGTTAAATTCTCAGGATATAAAAAAGTAAAGTTTATTATGAAATGAAATACCTATGAAAAGCAAAGCTGGCAGCAAATTTTGAAGAAACCGTCGATGTGGGCCCCCCGGCTGCCCCCCCCCCCTGTTACGCCACTGGGGTTTAAGTCAACAACATCTGTCAGAAATTTATGGTAAACACACTACCATCGATAGAGAGTTAGTTAGTTAGTCTTTGACACTATCTACTTAAAGCCTTGATAAGCTCTAAAATTTAAAAAAATAGTACTGGGCATGTATTGTAAAGTTGCTGGTATCAAGTAGAAATAATTTTATTTAACTAAACACCTGTCTAGGAATACTTCAAAAAATATCTTACGTGAAAGATAGGTGTAATTTGGTAAGACTAAACCTGTTTGTAAGATCACATTTTTGCTCCTTAGGTATATTTACAATAACTCTACTTCTTTTATAAATAATATAGTATAAACTAACAAAGCTTACATGAAAGGACAAATAGTTTCTAGCAATATCACAATAGAGCCTTAAGTAAAATTTTGAAATAATATATAGTTTTTTTTAACTATGACAGAGATCTAATATTCCAAAGTACGTAGGTGACTAGAAAAGTTCAGCAATATACAAAATTTGAAATTATTAAAACATGAAATTATTTTAAATTATAAAAATTATTAACGCAAAATGCTAATATAAAATAAAATAGCAAACAAATTTTCAAAAACTGAAATAGAGATTATGTGTGGTGAAATCAGCATGTGTCGTTTTAGAGATAGTCAATATGAAGATAATTACTGGCTCCTGAGATATCCCTTTCCCAAATTATGGCCAACCTCCCATTCGTATAGAACGCACATCTTCCAGAAAAACAATCTCATCTTGAATGATTGGTTATTTTGTATAAAGTACGTGTATTTATCAGCTGTGGTGAATTTTTCTAGTGACCAACATACTAAATTTAAAATTTTAAAATAAAACTATACTTATAGACCAGGGTCGATAATTTTTGAAACAAAAAAAAATAATAGTAGGATGAGACCTATTGGAAAAGGAAGAGAATATAACAAAAATTAAAGGAAAAATAAATTACGGGCGATCCGAGGTGTGGTGTGTGTGGGGGGCGGTGAGTTTTTAAGGTTAGAAAACGATTTATCTCGATTTTCGGCAAAACTACAAGTCCTATGAAAAAACGTTAAATGGCAAAGTTGTAGGTAATAAAAAGATCTACAACTTTTGTATTTACACTTTATTCACATAACCTCAAAATTTATGTGAAAAATTCAAATAACCAAGTTTTTGGTTTTTTATTTATATCTTTTACAAAAAAATTTTTTTATACACGAAATTTGGTGAAAACTTACTTTTTTATGTCCCAAACACACTGTAATTTTTTTGATTTACAATATTTATTTTTTAACCTTATTTAGACTTAATATCGAAAAAGCACCCTAATTTTCAATCGAAAATTCTCACGTCAAAATATCTGCTTTTTTAAAAAAGTCGGTGGGCTTTTTGTTCCTTGCAATTTCTACTTTCTGATGGTGTAAAAAAAAATATACATTACTATGGTATATATTCTCAAAAAATGCAAAGAAACGAAAAAAAAATCGATTCCGATTTTTTTTTTAATCGTTATGTAGGTACAATTTTGAGCTATTTATTAAAATTTATACTTTAATTACTCGAAAAACGTAAGATTCCATGTTACATTAATAAACAAAAAAATTACAAATCCATAAAACATAAAGATCGCAAAAAATATGCGAAAATAGTTGTTCTAAATATAATTAAAGGTAGGATTTAAATGGGATTTCATCACATTTACCATAGTAATGTATATTTTTTTTACACCATTAGAAAGTAGAGATTTCAACGAACAAAAATCCCACCAACTTTTTAAAAAAAGCAGATATTTTAACGTGAGAATTTTCGATTGAAAATTAGGGTGCTTTTTCGATATTAAGTCAAAATAAGGTTAAAAAATAAATATTTTAAATCAAAAAAATTACAGTGTGTCTGCGACATAAAAAAGTAAGTTTTCACCAAATTTCGTGTATAAAAAAATTTTTTTGTAAAAGATAAAAATAAAAACTAAAAACTTGGTTATTTGAATTTTTCACATAAATTTTGAGGTTATGTGAAAAAAGTGCAAATACAAAAGTTGTAGATCTTTTTATTACCTACAACTTTGCCATTTAACCTTTGTCCATAGGAATTGTAGTTTTGCCGAAAATCGAGATAAATCGTTTCCTAACCTTAAAAACTCACCGCCCCCCACTTCCCGACCTCGGATCGCCCGTAATTTATTTTTCCTTTCATTATTGCTATATTCTCTTCCTTTTCCAATAGGTTTCATTCTACTATTACTTTTTTTCACTTTTTACCGTTTGCAAAGGCTTCAGCCCTGGTCTATTACTTAAGTCAGAATACAGAAATTTTTCTCTTTTTTTTTACTTTTCCTGTAATAAAAGTCATAATAGTCGTATTACAATATAGTCATAATACAATGGAATGTAACATATATAATCCTTAGACTGTCCGTAAGCTTAAAATTAATGTAAATTTACAGACTTTTGCAAATTTACACAAATTGACAGTAATGACGTAAATTTACAAACTCCATAATTGTAAATGTACACAAACTTATACTATGTATAATAAATATTGTAAATTTACAAATTTTCCCTTTGTAAATTTACACAAACCGATGTTATGCCTCGACCAACATGGCCAAGTAAAGGGCCTGTCAATTTATTGAGCTGGCTCGTTGTGATTTCGACCACGGTAGTTCTTTTGCACTGGCAAATGCTACGTAAAATAGATTGGCGCCTATATTGATACCTGCTGCTAAGTAAAATACCATCCTCCACTGGCCTAATGTTTGCTGAAAGAAGAAAAATACATTCAACTATAAATAATAGTAATAATAAAAGTTTATTCAAATATTTTTTCTTTTTACATTTAATGCTAATATATATTTTTTTGGATAAACTATCAACTCCGAACTCAGAAGTAAAATACTTATATTGAGTTAAATATAATAATAAGTTAAATATAAATTTAAAGTTAAATAATATTTATTGTAAAGAATATATTTCATAATTCAGTCACAACTAGATTATAATATAAAACGAATATGATAATATTTTATTGGTATATTTTATATCACTATAATATACGAAGATACAATACGTTATGTATATAATATATACAGGGTGTTAGTGAATAAGTGAGACAAACTTCAGGGGGTGCTTCTTTAAGTGATTTTAAGAAGAAAAGTTCATATAAACATGGGTCCGAAAATGCATAGTTTTTACGATACAGGGTGTCAAACTTTAAAAAAAAATCGGATGTTCGTAAATATCTCGATACTCTTGTATTCAATTTTGTTGAAATTTGGTAATTCTATTTGTAATAACAAGACGATAATTTAGCCTCAATTAGATTAAAATTTTTAAGTCCAGTGGCGTCCCGGAAGACAGTCCAACTAATATTTTTGACAAAAAAAATGCGCGCCACTGGCTTTTTTAAAAATTATGTATTTTTTTCGAATTAAACAACTACAAATACAAATATTTTATTTCTTGAGTTTTTTTCATATCTTGCTTTGTTTTTGAGAAAAAAAAAATAAAAACCACTTTATTGTATGTCCCCGGGACAATAAGAGTAAAAATTTAAACCACTTACTATGCTAATAACCAATTAAAATTACACAAAAGTTCTCTTTCGAATTTTTCGCATAGATTTTAAAATATTAAAATTCAAAAGAGGACTTTCGTGTAATTAATTGCTTAATAGCATAGTAAGTAGTTTACATTTTTTACTCTTATTGTCCCGGGGACATGCAATAAAGTGGTTTCTATTTTTTTTCTCAAAAACAAAGCAAGATATGAAAAAACTCAAAAAATAACATATTTGTATTTGTAGTTGCTTAATTCGAAAAAAATACATAATTTTTAAAAAAGCCAGTGGCGCGCAGTTTTGTTGTCAAAAATATTAGTTGGACTGTCTTCCGGGAAGCCACTGGACTTAAAAATTTTAATCTAATTGAGGCTAAATTATCCTCTTGTTATTATAAATAAAATTACCAAATTTCAACAAAATCGAATAAAAGAATATCGAGATATTTACGAACATCCGATTTTTTTTTAAAAGTTTGACACTCTGTATCGTAAAAACTATGCATTTTCGGACCCATGTTTATATGAACTATTTTTCTTAAAATCACTTAAAGAAGCACCCCCTGAAGTTTGTCGCACTTATTCACTAACACCCTGTATATTTATTTTATTCATTATTTATTAATAACGTTCTTGAATATATCTCTTGGATTAGATAATATCCAATTTTTAATTTTATTTTTATAATTATTAAACGATTTAATTATTTTAATTGACTGTGGTAGCATATCAAAAATATATGGATTGATGTTTAAAAAATGTTTGTGTGCTATTGTTTTATTTACTCTTTTATATGTAATAGTATTTTTATGACGAGTTTCATGTGTGTGATTAATATAATTTATTATATTTGTATATTTAAAAATATATATTAACATGTAAGAAAATATTTGTTTAATATCCATTTTTTTGCTATCTTTAAATAGTAAATCAGAAGAATAAAATACCATCAGTATTTTTCGTAAATAATTTTTAAAATGTATTTTTGAATAGTTTCAATATTATTAAGATAATTCTTATTTATGCCTCCCCATCCTAGTATTCCATAATTTAAATGGGTTTGTACTAAAGAATAATAAAGTATTTCTAATTCTTCTATATTTAAAAATTGTTTAAGATGTTTAAATTTTGGTATAAGAATTTTTAGTTTTTTTATAATATAGTCACTATGTAAATCCCATTTTAAATGTTTATCAAAAATTATTCCTAGATATTTAATATTTTCACCTTCCTTTATGTTAATATTATTATTGCATATTATTGGACCAATATTTGAAAGTTTATTTTTGTATGAAGTAAATGGAATGTATGTTGTTTTGTTATAATTTATAGTTAATAAGTTTTTATTAAACCAGCTGCTTATTTTTATAAAATCTTTTTCAATGGTACTTTTTTAAATATTCCAATTTAGACCTTCATAAAAAATTACCGTATCATCAGCAAAACTATGTAGTTTTCCTTGACAGTTTAAACTAAAAATATTATTTAGATAAATATTAAAAAGTATTGGTCCTAGGACTGTACCTTGTGGTACTCTATAATTAAATATTTTTGGTGAACTAATATTTTCACCAATTTTAACATGATGTACTCTGTTAAAATAGTTTTTAAATAAAGTTAATATTTGACCACGAAATCCAAGTTTTTCTAATTTGTTTATAAGAATTTTATGACTGACAGTATCGAAGGCTTTAGCTAAATCTAAAAATATGCATATACTGTTCATTTTATTATCGATTGATAATAATAAATATTAAAAGTTTATGAAAACTAGAAGAAAAAATTGATATATTACTTACCCTGCCGTTAATTAGCAATCCGATAACGTAAGGGGCAAGAAATCCGCACATATTTGAAGCTGCATTCGTGATACCATACATCGTACCCGCATACTTTGGGCTTAGAGCTATGTGGTTCATTTGATTCCCTGCATATGTGGCACCCGCAAAAGCACCAGGTATAGCAAGCAGGAATTGTACTAATATTTTATCACATCCTACGTACGCTACCCCCAATAGACCAAGGGATGGTATAACGGACGCTAAAAAACATTTAAAAAGGCATTTTATTACATTGTATGAAGAAAACTTATTTATTTATTAATAGGTGTACAAAAAAATAAAATAAAACATCTGACATCTATAGTCAAATTTGGTCTTATCATGCGGGTCCAAAGGTCACCGATCATATGAATCAATTCGAAAATTCCAGAGCTTATCAAAATGTTGTGAGATTATGTAGGTATCAATATACCCGGAGAAAAGAAAGAGTTTTATTATTTTAACTGTCGTGAAGATAGCCACATATAATATTATTATTTTTGCAAAAATTATGTACATAATAGTACAGGGGTGGCGAACCTTTATGTATTAACGGGCCATTTTTTCTAAAAATGTTTAATGATGTCATAGACATGCCGTCAAATTCGTAATATAATAATTCATAGTAAACTTTGTGATCGGTGGCGTGCTCAAAATTTTATGTCGCGTGCCATCAATGGCACGTAAGCCATTGGGTCGCCATCTCTGAAGATAGTATATCTACTAAATCTATTTATTAAAAACGACAATAATAAACAGTGTAATTTATTTTAGCAATAAAATTACCTAACATAAAAATACAATGGAATTTAATCCGATTAACTATTTCAAGAAATAAAAAGAAAAAATGGTAATTTGCCAACCAATAAGTAGAAAAAAGTAGCAAAACTACTGGTAATCAATTTAAGGGTTGTACAGAAAATTGACCATGAAAGAAAGCATAATATAATACCGAAGAATACTAAAAAATGTAATTTCTTTCATGCACAATTTTCTGCACAGTCCTTGAACTAATTCCCAGTGCTTTTGCTACGGTTTCCTGCACATTGGTTGGCGAATTTTCACTTTCTCTTTCATTCTCGAAATAGTTTAAACAAATTAAGCACCATTGTTTTTGCTTGGGGATGCAAAAAAACAGAAAATTGCTTTTTGTCGTTCATATTGTCACATTAAATTAATTGTCAAAGTCACATAGGTAACTGACATCATTAAATCAAGACGATGGTGACAGGTACAAAATTTTGTGAATCGCTGAAAATTATATAAAATACATATTATCCTTTTCTTTCATGTTAAAATTGCATAAGTCTGTCATATTTGTCTTACCGATTTTATTTGGACAGTATGATTAAACGCTATAAAAGAAAAGAAAAACTGAAAGTATGTCTTTGTTAAATCGTAAGACTCGCACGATAAGACCGGATCTGACTTTATCAGAGATTGATTGATTGATTGATTCATTTTTCGAAACCTACCAACTGAATTCCATATTTTGTATGACATTGACAGGGATATGTATCCTTTGGCAAGTAACCAATCAGCGAAAATACTTATCAAAATACCAGCTATCCAACTGGTAAGATAGGGAATGGCTGACAGAACTGCATCCTAAAAAAAGGAATACCCTTTTTCAGGTTGTTCTTCGAATTATGTATAAAATGTAAATTCGAAGAACAACCTGAAGGCCTAACTAAGGAATGGGGATATTTGTACATAATATATTACACAAGTCACTGTTCTTTTAATATAAGAAATTCATGAAAGAGATTTAGCCGACATGATGTAGTTAAAGAGTTTTAAAAGATTCTTATAGGAAAAAATATACAGTGTGTCCAAAACAGTATGCAACATATGGAAAAGTTATTTATTACCGATTTCTCTGAAAATTTTATTCTTGATAAAAGTTGGTGCGTGCCTTAAAACTATAAATGCATATTTCATATTTCACCTGCGGGTAATAGTAAGGGAGCAAATACCATTTTTTCGAAATTGCCTTAAGAGTAAAGTACCTTAATTATTAAAAATACAGCAAAATTTTATATGGAAATGTTTTTGCAAATTAAAAACATAGTCCAAATACGAAATTTTTAATTTTATTTCCCTAATCTCTAATTTTCCCTAAACGGTACGCCTCTACTCGATTTTTTGTTTACGCAATTTTAATATATTTATCAAATAACTTAAACGTGGGTTTATAATAAAAATGCATTAAGTAGTTGCAAACTTTTTAAAACTTCAATGAACCGGGTCGATTTAGATATAAGCGTGTTGCACACATTTTAGCCAACTTCTGTTCGAAACTAAATCATAATAGAATTCAACCCTATTCATAATACTGGAAATAATTAATAAAAGTTTGCAACTACTTAATGCATTTTTATTATAAACGCACGTTTAAGTTATTTGATAAATATATTAAAATTTAGTAAACAAAAATCGACCAGAGGCGTACCGTTTAGGGAAAATTAAAGATTAGGGGAAAAAAAATAAAAATTGAGACACCTAACTCAAATTTCGTATTTGGACTAAGTATGTTTTTAATTTGCAAAAACATTTCCATATAAAATTTTGATGTACTTTTAATAATTAAGGTACTTTACTCTTAAGGCTATTTCGAAAAAATGACATTTGCTCCCTTACTATTAGCCACAGGTGAAATATGAAATATGCATTTATAGTTTTAAGGCATGCACCAACTTTTATCACAAATACAATTTTCTGAAAAAATCGGTAATAAATAACTTTCCCATAATATGTTGCATACTTTGGACACACCGGTATAGGCTAGATATAAACTTACTGATTGGATATCAAAATGTAAAATTTGAGCCATGTAAGTAGGCAACTCCGTCAGTTGGGTGTAAAAAGCCCAAGAGTTACCACATTGGGTTACCAAGATGGCCCAAAGTGGAAGACAGGTTGCCATCTTTAACCATGGAACTGTAGATTTATCTTCATCCTAAAAATAAATGCGTTTGATTTATCGTCAAATGTTTTCAGTCGATTTTATTCAGTGAAACTCTGCTTTGGGATGTCTTACCTGTGGACCAATACTAGCCAATATATACGCCTGTTCCTGTCTGTCAATCCGTGGATGGCTCGTCGGGGAGTCGTAGACCAAGAACATCCAAAATACAAACCATATTATGCCAAGCACTCCGAACAAATAAAAAGCTAGGGGCCAACCGCCCCAAAGATCCAAAGAACACAGCCATCCGGACAGCGGTAACGATATTATTGTACCAAAATTAGCACCTACAATTAAAAAAAAAATTGTTTAGCTAATTCGCTAATTATCTGGGTTTCAAAAAAAATAAATCAACACAAAACGCTATTTGCTATCTAACAGAACAAATATATGATGCACTAGATAATAAAAAACCTTGTATTAGTATTTTTCTAGATTTAGCAAAGGCCTTTGATACAGTTAGCCATAATTTACTGTTAAAAAAGTTTGAAAATATTGGATTCAGAGGAAAGCAATTAGAATTAATTAAAAACTATTTGAAAAATAGACCAAATTATGTTCAAATAGATGAAGAAAAAAGCTATCCAAAAATATTTAAGTATGGTGTTCCTCAAGGAACAATTTTAGGACTATTATTTTTTAATATTTATGTTAACGACTTATTTAGTATAAATTACGATGGACACATTCATAGTTCAAATTGGGACAACTTAAATAATAAAATAAAAAAGATTTTAAAATTATAAAAAATTGGTTTGATAAAAATTTATTAACAATTAATTTTAATAAAGAAAATTATATTCCTTATACTTTAAATATAAATAACCTACCACGAAATATGAATAGTATTCAAATAAATGAAGACATTCAAATTTTTAAAGTTAATAAAATAAAATATTTAGGAATTATTTTTGACAGTAAATTAAATTGGAATTTTCACATAGAATACTTAATTAAAAAATTAAGAAGTTTACTACCGATTTTTAAAAACATTAAAAAAATTTTTAATGTAAGACATGGAAATATTATATTACGCCTTACTTAAAACTCATTTAAATTATGGAATTTTAGGTTGGGGAGGAATAAATAGAACTTTAGTTAAAAAATTAGAAATATTACAAAAAAGGTTTCTTTCTTTATCTTTCGAAAGAATTATATTCAGAAACAAAAAAGTTGAACATAAGACAACTTTACATTTATAACATCCTAATATATTTATTTAAAAATAAAAACATTATACAATTTAAAAACCATATTCATAATACACGTCATAAAAATGAAATAATCATAAAACCTAAAATAAATAAGTCCATAGGACAAAAAAATTTCAAATATTTATGTTTTTATTTAAACGATTATTTACCAACAAAAATTAAAAAATGATTTTCATTAAAAAATTTTTAAGTCGAAATTAAAACATTGATATTAAAAACAGACAATTTGAAAATATTTTTAGAAATGCTTTAATTAATTAATATTGTTCTGAATAAATAGTATACAGTATATAATAAATTTATATAAGTAATATTTTACCTAAAAATTAATAGGTAGGTACCTAATATATTTCTTCAAAAAAACTGCGTTTATTTATACTATAAATTAACCTTTTTTGCTTTAAAACTTGATTTTTAATACATATTTATGATTTTACATACTAAAACAAAAATAAGATTTGCCCCTAACAAGCTCAGCTTCAGGGGATTGAAGAATAAGTTTATAGAAGACAATATAAACATATTTATTATATTATTAAATTTTTAAATAAACCTATTATATTATATGTTTAAGCTTTGCTGCTATAAAACGTTACTTAACAAAAGTTTAGAGTGTGACAATTTTAATAACGTTCCTTTACCTGCATATACATAAGCCCCAAATTTGCTCCTTTCCAACGGTGGAATCCATCTTGCCAACATGGCGTGCATAGACGGGAATGTAACACCCTACAATTATTATTATAAGTATTTAAAGGGGGTGTGCCAGAAAAGTCAAAATGGTATAGTATAAATAAATAATTCTTACGTACCTCCCCCATACCTTCCAATACCCTTACAGCAATAAAAAGAGGAAAGTTAATTCTAGCCGCTATAGGACTTAATAACGTGAAAACTGCTGTTATTAAAACTCCAATTCCGTAAATTAACTTGCCCCCGAAAAGTTCCGCCAGTCGACCCCCTGGAATTTGCGTCAAAACGTAGCCATAAAAAAAGGAACCCAACACAATTCCTTGGGTTGCTTCGTCCCAATTAAACTCGCCAGGATGCTAAAAAAGTTCACCTAATTATATTATTATCAGTAGAATAATTGTAATCTATTTATGTCTATTTTTGACATAACAAAGTGTGTACCCATTAAATATGGGTAGGAATATATTTAATGGTTTTTTTTTTTACTTTACTCCCAACCAACTTTACAAGTTTATTACAGGGATAAGTATATAAAAATAACTAACAATTATTACTCTAACTTTATAGGTATATATTATATAAACAAGACAGTTAAAAAAAAATCGTTTTGTATTATAAACGTTTGATTAACTCGTTACGAAAAAAAATTATACTAGGAAATATTTTTTTAAATGAAATTAAAATAATGCTATTTTTTTAATGTTTCAATATTTTCGTGTAAAATATTATACAATATTAATCCATTATATTATAACAATGACCGTTTTCCAAAGTTACTGTTTATTTTAATAGTTTGTCTAGCATCATGTCTATGAATATCATGAATTTTTGTAAACGTTATGTTAGAAATGTTTTGTTTTAAAAGTAAAGAATGAATAAATATGCAAATTTTTAAATTATATAAATTATTTATATCTAGGTATTTATTCGGTTTATATAAATTTATTGTTGGTTCTAAGTGCGGAAATCTATGAATACATTTAATAACTTTATTTTGTAATTTCTTTAAAGGTTTTAGTACTATTGAATTGGCTGAACCCCAAATAGAAATAAGATACTGAATTTTTGAATGTACTAATGCATGATAAATATTTTTTAAATAATTTAAAGATAGACAATGACGAATTTTAAAGAATATCCCAATTAATGGAGAAATGTAAGTACGAATATGTTCTACGTGTTTTATCCAGCTTAAATTTTGATCAATATATAATCCTAAAAAATGTATGTTATCTTTGTAATTAATATTTTCCCCATTAAATATTATTGGTTGCTTCTCCATATCTAGTCTTTGTTTGTCAATGTACCTACATAAATGAAGATTTATTAAAATTTAAAGTTAGGTAATTTATAAGATTGCGACCAGTCAAATATAATTTTTAAATCTTTTTTGATATTTAATTGGATGTCCCTAATATTTTTAGCATAATAAATAATTGTTGTGTCGTCGGCAAAAAGTTTAATTTGTCCATTTAATTTTAATTTTGAAGTATAATGGATATAAATAAGAAACAATGTGGGTCCTAGAATAGAACCTTGTGGTACTCCACATCTAATTGTTTGATAGGAACTAATATTACTTCCTTTTTAACGCACTGTTTTCTATTTTTTATATAACTTTCAAACCAACGATAAATTTTTCCTCTTATGCCTATATCAACTAATTTAACTAATAATATATCATGGTTTACTTACAGTATCAAAGGCTTTACACAAGTCTAGAGATAAAATGCCGCATTTTTTTTTTGGTATCTAGATTTAATTAAATGTTAGTAATAACATCCATAGCTGCAACTTCAGTATCTCTAGATTTGCGAAACCCATACTGATTCTAGAGAAGTAAATGTTGTCTTTCTAAAAAATTCGTTAATTTTATATTTAGGTATAATTTTTTCCAAAATTTTTGACAGAACAGGCAAAACAGATATTGGACGGTAGTTATTAGGATTGTTAGTTTTATCGCTTTTAAAAACTGGTGTATATAATATACATAATAGATTTTTTCTTACCGTTGGTGTTGTAGAATTTGTAGTATTAGAGACAGGACAATGTTCAAAGGTATTGTTTTCAATTACTGGCGCTGTTTGGTTCACCATAGCAACTATAGCTACTGAAAGGTTCACCCGCATAGCATATACATTGGCAAAACCCAGGAAGCCCATTATACCAAGAATGTGTCTCGATTTCATGGATTTTTTGGTATCTTCAACTGAAATAAATAATATAGTATCTATTATTTATGAAAATTGTAGTTTTTATAACAATAATTCGAAACTATCTTTGACGTCATTTCACTTTGTTATTTCCTGTAATAAATTTGAAAATATTGTTTATGTTTATTATTTAATAGGCGATAAATAAAAAAATATGTAATTTGTATTAACAATAACTTTAAATTGCCTCTTTGGCAGAAGTTTTAAATATTGACAAAGCTAAGTTTGTCGCAATTGCCCTTTACGCGCGCAGACATTCTAATGATGGGACTATACAGGGTTGGGCAAATGTTCCGGAACGGCTTAATTACAGGCGAACGAAAAGTGATATCGGGTCCGGGTTTTGGGCAATCTATAGGACTAAAATTTTACTATTTGACTATTATACCATATGTCAGTAGTCACCAACTGTCAAGTGTTAACGTTATTTTTTTTTAAATGGAACACCCTGTATATTTTTACATTATTAAATTCCACATAAAATTATAATTATCTTTTATTAAATGCACTATTAGTCTATACTTCATAGTTTCCGAGATATTGATTCTCGAAAAGTGACATTTTTGAACTTTGACAGCTTATAACTTTCTAACAGTACGTCTTAGAGCAAAACGGCTTACATGTCCCTATCTTCAATTTTTATTATCTTCCCAAAAAAATCAACTTGTAGTTAAACCGGAACAACTATATTTCCTGCTTTCGAGTTTCATCCGGTTTAACCGGAAGTTGATTTTTTGGGAAGATAATAAAAATTGAAGATAGGGACATGTAAGCCGTTTTGCTCTAAGACGTACTGTTAGAAAGTTATAAGCTGTCAAAGTTCAAAAATGTCACTTTTCGAGAGTCAATATCTCGGAAACTATGAAGTATAGACTAATAGTGCATTTAATAAAAAATAATTATAATTTTATGTGGAATTTAAAAATGTAAAAATATAGTGTTCCATTTAAAAAAAAAAATAACGTCAATACTTGACAGTTGGTGACATTACTGACATATGGTATCATAGTCAAATAGTAAAATTTTAGTCCTATAGATTGCCCAAAACCCGGATCCGATATCACTTTTCGTTCGCCTGTAATTACTCGTAAGCCGTTCCAGAACATTTGCCCAACCCTGTATAATAAATACAATATATAGCAATGAACTGATAAAGCGCCATTTTATTTACTTAATTTGCATAGACTGGGGAAATTGAATATGGACATTTTAAAAATGAATTAAGTACCTGTATCAGAATCGTCAATACATTTATCCTGATTTTCAAAAACATGTTTGCTTATCGTCGGAAGTTTTTCGAAACCGACGCTAAGAGGTTTCTGTTTAGTATTATTTCTTCCAATAACTACCATTATGTTTGCATATGCTGTATTGGGTGACACAACTAACACTTTTTTACACATAGATAAAACGTAAACCCAATATTTTTATCATAAATATCTGGGGATTATATAAAATTGAGTATTATATTTATCTACCAGTGGCGTGGTAACGGCCGCATGCAGAAATGAGATGGATGATAGATGATATTTCTAGCGCGTTAAGATTGACGGCTTTAATTCTAAATTCTAATGGATATATAGTATTTATGCAAATAGTAAAGTAATATAAATTTGTAATTTATTTAATTTGCAAAATTATTGGTGAGTCATTGCCTCACCTGCCTCATAGGAGAAGCCGCCACTGGACGTGGTATACAATGGGTTAGCACAAGGGATCATTTTTTGTTTTATTGGAAATCTACACCATTGAACAGGCAAAAGTAGATGGTCAAAATAGATATTATAATAAAAACAGGTAAATGTCTATGCATGTAAAGTAATTAGGGCCAGGAAAAAGTACCTATCTGTTTAAAGGAGGCGTTCCTCTATACGTGGGGTCCGTTAAGGTTAATTTAACTGCAGTTTACCAAAAGGTGATTTTAAAAATTTTGAACAATAAAACAACAAGCCACTGGACCATTAATGAACTGTAAATTATTAGAAGATACATTACTAGGTAGCTTTTGTCTATAACATTTTAATCTGCTTGGATTATTAGATAACCGAGTAAATAACTGAAAAGCCATAACACTGACATAATTATATAGGTCTCAGTAGATAAATTCTCAGTTTATCACTGTCACTGTGTTATGTGACAATGGAAAACATATATAATATATAATAGATTAAAGGTTTTTAAATTTCTTGTTTTATACATTTTTTCTGTTCTTTGTTGTAGATAGATATCGATTGGCAATAAAATTATTCAAGTTTTCGTACAACATTCAACAGACTGAAATCTTGTCTATCTACCTATCACATGTAGATAGAAAACAAAGACTATAATTTATGAATATGTAGGAGAAGCCACTTTGTCAACACAGGTTTTATACTGCCAAACTCTACAAATAAAAATTCTGATCTTTGCATTATTTAAACTTAATGCCATTTAACGTCCTAAACTTGTAATATACCCCCTTTTAAAGTTCAAAGCTCTCGGTAAAGCCCATACCTGAAGGTGGAATAATTCTGGTCGTTTCATCTTCATCCTCATAAATACTCTCAGTATCACTTTCACACTCGTCAATTTCTTCGTCCCTGTGTGGATCATACATGGTTTTTAACAAATTAGGCCACTTTTACCACTAAAATCTATGCTGGTAATTAGATACGCCTCAAAAATGAAATTTCTGTCATTTAGTGGGGTGACTCACAGAGGTTTTGTTCCTGAATACATGGACGTTGTTTCCTATCAATTAAATTACGTCAAAAAATATAAACAAAGAGTTATTTGCTTGCTTAAGCAAAGAGTTTGGTTAAACTTATTTAAAATATTAATATATTTTCGCCTTATCGACTATTCAGTCATGAATCAGCTGTGTTTTTGTTTGGATTTTGAGACGTCAATGTCAAAACTCAAGATCATTACTATTTTGTTGGCGACCCTGCATTGTGTTCTGTCTTTTACACGCTCTCGCGCAAAGAAAATTGATGGGGATTGTCGGAGCTCTCGAGCATGACCGGGACTTGTCACAGAGGAACGATACGTCGCTTACAGAACAACAATAAAATTACATAATTATTGTCTACTTATCACTCCTATTCCTATGTTTTATTCATCTGATTCTGTGCCATGCAGTGAGGACTGACCATATAGACATAAGCTTTATATTGGAGGGTAGCTTTTTAGTCTTGGAGAAGAGGGTAAAACGTTATCTCTTCGCTATAATATACTATTCATGGGCTCTGACGTCATGTGGTGAGTAACATTTCTATTCGTAACCATGGAAACAATGAAAATGTATTTTTTCTATAATAGGTTTTCTTACTCACCACATAATAAGGGACAGCCTCTGAATATTATTTGTTAGTCTATATTTAGTAATCTTTGTATTATGATGCTCGCATCAGAGAATGCATGCCTAATAAGCCTATAGCATAAAAGCTAAATTTTCTATTTACTAAACTTGGCCAAAAAACCTTGGTCTATCTGGAAAAAGTGTATACTTAATGGCAGCATTGGCAGGAAAGGTAAAAATCTAATGAGCTAAGTTTAAGGGAACAGATATGTTTGTTTGGGCATTGCTTTGTCCACTCTTATATAGATCTAAATGAATAATTATTTTCCCTTGTATATATGCCACTAGTCAGGTGTAAATAGGTCAGTTAATTCTATGTTTGTATTGTTTCAGTTCGTCACCTAGGTGTAGTTATTGGAGATTTTAACCTGATAGTAGATATATAGTATTTAAGATTATTGCACATAATTTATATTTTTGTACCACTTAGTTTTGAGAGTTGTTTATAGATATATGCACCTTAATACACAAATATCGGGTATGTGATCAAATATGTCTTTTTATATAGTTACTATGCACAAACTTTGACTTCTACTATAATATAACAGGTTAAAAAAACACTTTCCTTGCTGTATATTTTAATACAATTTATTCTTAACAAAATTACTAAATTTCACAATGTACGTATATATAGTCCAAATACTTTGCATGTGTTCCAGCCAAATATTCCAATTGTCTTAATAATTGAAGATTATTATTTGTCCATTCCGATTTCGTTTTGATATCCCAGCATATTAAACAGATCTATTGTAGACATATTATTATCTCCAATTAGTTTTTTGTCATCAAGCGAGCACTGTTTATCCATATGACAGGAATCTAAAATAAATGCGCATACCTATATATTAAAAAAAAAGACAAGCGAACCGCCTCCATAAATATTTATTATTAACTACAGATTTTAGATGTAGAGCGTATAGCTTACCTTGATTGCAGCAAACACCGTCCATAGCACATCGACCAGTATTTTTTCTACAGTTTAATGTACCAGCAATGCAAGGTTCCCTCTCGTGAAACATCCCATCTCGCTGACAGCGAATGGTTTCGGGGGTACCCATAAGACACCCAAAGGGTCCACAGCAGATTGCCGATCCGAAGCATTGGCCAGTCCTTCCTGGACCACAGGAGATGCACTAAAAAGTAGATGGAAATGGTCGTTTACCTCTTTTCATTCTTGTCAATGAAAAAAATTGAGTTGCTTACCTGTTTAACGTTGCTTACTTCCATAAGCCCGTATTTGCCAGCTCTCTTCCCCCCTCTAGGGCAATTAGTTATGAGACATCCCGATACGAACAAGTTTCCTAACAACACTAGAAATAAAACTCGCAAAAGATTTTCCGAAATTTTGCAACTAAATATGTTCCTTTTCGATGTCATGTTTCTGGATAAAGCTGGAAAGTGTACTATTTTCCCACGATTTAAGCTTTATATATTTTGGGTCTCGCCTACTTGCAAAGAAATCATGCAGAAAATCTTTTTGTTGTATGGTTTTTAAAATATAAGCACGTTGTATGGACATCTGCACATACGAGGGACATACTAAGCCTATTCTAAATAATATACTTTAACGCATATTATATTATATGTCTAGTGCGGAAAATGCACTCGTATATATACGATATTACTTGTTGTTGTACCGATTCTTGTAAATATGTTATCCCCTTCACGTTTTGTAAAGTCTCTTTTGTGCAGTAAACAATAATAGTTTGATAAGATTTGAGAAGCCCCCTGTAACAATTTTAAATCTCTAAATTTGCATGTAATACTGTTTGACATGTCTTTTGGATTTAGGAAATAATAAAAAGTTTTTCTCATGGAAATAAAGTGAAAAATAAAAATATACAGTTCACCGAGTGGAATTCTAAATACAGCTAAAAAAAGAGGAAGATATATTTGTAGTGTTTTACTTTGTACAATGTCCGATTCAGAAGAAGATTTTAACGAAAAACAATTAAAAATTGTTATACTGGGCGATCAAAATGTGGGAAAAGTAAGTATCATTTTTGAAATTTTATGTATTAGAATTTTTTTTCAAATTATTTTTTATTATTGTTTATTGCTACTTTATATTTTCATTTTTAGACAAACCTTGTTAGAAGGTTTTGCTACGATGAGTTCTCCAGAGTATATGTTCCCACAATGGGTGCCGATTTTTACATCAAGCGAATCACACTGTCTGGAAATAAGGAAATCAATATAAGAATCACGGATGTGAGCGGTGTGGAAATTAACGGACATATGCTTGGCACCTATTTGTTTCAAGTTAACGTACGTATATAGATCCATCCCGTATAGCTTATAGTTTCCTGCTATTTAGTATTTAAACGCACATATCTCAAAAACGAATTGAAATATCGAGATTAATCAAGTAGGTACCACTTTTACGTATAAAATACCCCTCTTTTATAATTTGAGGTGAAAAACCTATATGTATTTTCAAGAAACTATCTTTTGTTGCTGTGTGGCCCCCTTCGTTATTAACACCCTGTATGAGAAACTATAAATGTCACTATTATATACAGGGTGTTAATTAATGTCATGCAGATATTTCAGGGGGTGATAGTACTCGTCAAAATAAGAAAAAAATGTAAATATATGCATGGTCTAAAACGCGATATTTTCGTTATACAGGATGGCAAAGTTTCAATTTTTTTTTCTCGTATTTTGCGTTTTTCTCTCTTATATTCTGCGATAATTGTTTCAAATTTAAAACATCAACCCTTTTTTAAAGTCTTTACCATAAAGTATCAAAATTGTCGGTCGCAGTATACAGGGTGTTACATTTTCTTGAATCGGCTACATTTTTATCTTTCAAAACTATTTTTTTTTGGCTCCCTGTATGAATTCCGGTATGAAATTTGAACTCTCTGTTCCTTTGTTTAGCGTTCTGGTATCTTGCACTTTTCTCGTATCTGTGACCGTTTTCGATTTATTTGCAAAAATAGCCATCGATGGAATTAAGTGTAGGCGAAATAACGCAGAGTAAAAAGCCGTGTAGTGTATAATAAAACAATTTATTAGTTAATCAAATAAAAATAAAACAAAATTATAAAAACTGATGTTGAAAATGTTCGCCTCTTGCTAAAATGCACAAATCAAGTCTTCGCCTCATGGACTGACGGATTCTGCCAAATATTCCAGGAGTATTGCGAATGATGTAGCATAAAGGTATTATTCTGTTTCTTAAATCCTCTTTTGTCTGGTCACTATAATGCTTTCAGGTGTCCCCAGAAAAAGAAATCCAGGCTATTCAGGTCTGGGGATCTAGGGGGCCATGGCTGAGGTCCCCCTCGACCTATCAAAACGGTTGTTATATAAAAATTTGATTGAGAAAGTTTCTCACCTCTATGCTATCCTGATGTGCGGTGGTGCAGCATCGTGCATGAACCACATTTGGTTTCTGACAAGAATTGGTACCTCTTCTAGCAGCCCTGGGAGTTCCTCTTCAAGAAATTGACGATAATATTGTCCGTTTAGCCGTTTATTATTGCGTTATTTCGAATACACCTAATTTCCATCGATGGCTATTTTTTCAAATAAATCGAAAACGGTCACAGATACGAGAATAGTGCAAGAGACCAGAACGCTAAACAAAGAAACGGAGAGTTCAAATTTTATACCGGAATTTATACAGGGAGCAAAAAAAAAGTTCTGAATGATAAAATTGTAGCCGATTCAAGAAAATGTAACACCCTGTATACTACGACCGATAATTTTGATACTTTATTGTAGAGATTTAAAAAAAGGGTTTGTTCGGGTTTGTTGTTCCAAATTTGAACAATTATGGCAGAATATATGAATATAAGAGAGAAAACGCAAGATACGAGAAAAATAATTAAAACTTTGCCACCCTGTATAACGAAAATAACGCCTTTTAGATCATGCATATATTTGCATTTTTTTCTTATATTGACGAGTACTATTACCCCCTGAAATATCTGCATGACATTAATTAACACACTGTATACAAAAATAGGTATATATATAGGTAACTAAAAGTTTAAAATATACCTTCTAGATGGTGATCCTGGTCTATGATATTACAAACTATGACAGTTTTGATTCATTGATTATATGGCTTCGGGCATTGGACCAAATTATGGAAAATAGTGGCGCTCCTAGCACTATAGTTGTTTCAATTTTTGGTAATAAATGTAAGTTATCAAAAAATTGTGGTTTCTCACTAAAAAAATTCTACGATTGTTAAAAACATATCTTCAAAAAGCGTTTATTATTTTTAAAATATTTTAGGTGATCTGGAACACAAAAGATCCGTAAGACTGGATAAAACGAATCATTTTATTCATGATAATAAATTAATAAACTATTTTGTATCTGCAAAGACTGGGGAAAGCGTAAGACGTGAAATTTTATACCTATACAGTGTCACCAATAAAGTCCGCATCATATGGGATTCTTTTTTATTAATAACTTTATTTGAAATTTGACTTTTGGCATCAAGTTCTGCTTCGATCGAGATGAAAATTAAGCAAAAAAAATAATAGTCACGTGATTCGCATTATCTGTCAAATTTTAATTTCTTCCAAAAAATAATTCAAAAGTGGGGTTATTTCTGAAAATATCGAAAAAGGTATTAGAAAAAGTTTTTTTAAATGCAGTTTCTAGCTCACATGCAAAATTTCAGCTGCATAAGATCATTTTGGTTTTTACCTATATTTTGTAAATTGCACCACTTTTGCAAAATAAGACTCAACGCAACCTACATAAAACTTCTTAGTTTTGACAATGCTTTATTTCAGATACATTTTCTTTAAAGTAGCGCCATATTAAATGTGTGTTTTTCTACAAAATCAAAATTGGGCTATTAAAATTTGGTCGCATGTGATGCAAAGTTTATTTGTTGTTGACCCTGTATAAGGTAACTTCATAAAATAAGTATTTTTGAAAACGTAGTTTGTGCCTGAAAGTAATACACCTTAACATTAAGACAAAACAGAACACGGTGCATGTCATCAGTAAAGTGAAAAATAAATTTTAGTTTAACTTAACGCAAAGTTTATCTATTTTCAACGATTTAATTTAAAACCCCTTTATTTTATTTTTTATTTTTTTACTTTCAGGCACAAAGTACCTACTTTTTCAAAAATACTTATTTTATGAAGTTACCTACAGTGTCAAAAACAAATAAACTTTGCATCACATGCGACCAAATTTTAATAGCCCAATTTTGATTTTGTAGAAAAACACACATAAAGCATCATCAAAACTAAGAAGTTTTATGTAGGTTGCGTTGAGTCTTATTTTGCAAAAGTGGTGCAATTTACAAAATATAGGTAAAAAATCAAAATTATCTTATGCAGCTGAAATTTTGCATGTGGGCTAGAAACTGCATTTAAAAAAACTTTTTCTTATAACTTTTTCGATATTTTCATAAATAACCCCACTTTTGAATTATTTTTTGGAAAAAATTAAAATTTGACAGGTAATGCGAATCACGTGATTTTTTGCTTAGTTTCCATATGATGCGGACTTTACTGGTGACACTGTATACTATCTTAATTTTGTAAAAATAATTAAACAGAGGTTTTATAGCTTTAAGTAGAGCTATTTTAATCGTTAATAATGTAATTTGAAAAAAAATAATTTTTTGTAGATTAACTCCTCATTTATAGAACTTATAGCCAGATATTTTAATATTTCACTGAGCAGGATAGAAAAAGAAAAACAGAAATCCATCGTTAGGGCTGAATTAGTGCCAAACAGTCCATCCGAGGACCAACAAACGAATACTAAAACGTTAACGATTAAAAGAAAACGAAACAATTTAAAAAATAACAATAATAAAGCGAATGACAACAAAAAAGTTTCTACAACTTGTATAATACAATAAAAATTAAAAACTTTCCTAATTTTTCTGGCGTTATTTAATATAAGCATCCCTGAAACAAACGTTGCCTGACAGGCAGATACTGTTGTCGCCCCCCTCCCCCCACACCCACATTACTGACAAATGAAACTGGATGTAGTTAATTATGAAAACTTTAAATTGCACGCTGCTGTTGCCGAAAAATGCAATGATTCACCCCTGTTGGGTTTTATTTGACTCGATCTGTAACTATTGGGAGTTGACCAGTGCAATGGTAGCGCATAATGTCGGTTTCAAGAAAAACTGGTTGGCCAATCGACATTTTTATTTTGCAGTCAGAAAAGTAAAGGTATTCTATTTGGAATATTATTAACAAAAAAAAATATTTTTTTTTAAATTTCTTTTATTAAAATAAGTTATGTAATAAATATAAGTTTGTAAACGTCTACAGCCTATTGATCAATTGAAAAAAAGTCAAACAAACACAGTGCACACGCCAATTTCTATAAAAATACAATACCGTAAAATGGGGTGAATGGGATCAGCGGGGTAAATAGGATTGAAAGTTACCTTCAAATTTCAAAAATCTGTAATAATTGTAATTTTAAAGTGTACGTCATTTCAATGTACAGATTTTAAGTAACGGTTGTTAAAAGTAATTTTTATGACATTAAACTTAAAATAACTTGGCCACATCGCAGGCTGAATACCATGACCTAAAACGTCAAATTTAGTGGTTAAACTGTTGTCATATTATCTTTGCTTTTGTCTTACAAACTTCATATCTCTACAACGATGCAGCACTTATAAAATTTAGGTAATATTATTTTTAGTACTCTTTTATATTACTTAACATAAATTTGTGTGCAAAATTCTATACACCCCGCGGTTGTTTAAATGCGATACAGATACAATCAATGATCCTATTGACACCGCCTGCGGGGTGAATAGGATTTGTGCACAAAAAAAAATATATATACAACAGGGTAGACCCTGTATAAAAACGTATACCACCATTTAAAAGTACCAACCTTAGCTCATGTTTTAAGCTATTGAGAAATTTATTCAGGCAGATAGTTTTCAAGTTACAAGCTTTCAAAGTGGAAAATTGATCCTATTCACCCCATTTTACGGTAGTTATTGTAACGTAACATCGTTTATCTAACTTAAGTAAATTAAAATTGGAAGAATTAAGTTACAATTAAACTAAAATTCTTTTTCTATATAAGTAGGGGTATTACCTACTATAATTTAAATTTCCGAATCTCTAGATAGAGAGCTTGAGAAACGACCTTTTAAACAAGGTTTACAGCTTTTACGTAAAAAATAAATTCCCGCCATATCATAATCGAAAAGGTAATAAGTAGACTTGAACCATTACCACATTTATTTATCGTTAAACAATCATATGTTTAACTACCCATAGTTTTGTCGTAAAACATTACAACATATTGTACTTAATAAATAACTATCTACAGGATGTCCCAACAAAAGGTATAAGTAGTAGATATTCAATCGTCTATAAGTAACCCCCACCACCCTATATCTGACGTCAGAGCTCCGCCCCCTTATGTCATCTGTACAGCTAAACGATGGTTTAGGCAACGCCACTGAATATTTAAACACCTAGACATGTGATTTGATAACCATTTTCAATAAATGTTTGGAAAACCCCTATTATTGTTTATTTTAATTTTTTTTTCCAGCTCTTTCGGAGCATTAGGGCTGTATTTTTAAACAAAATGGACATTATTTATTAGACAATCGAGATCAATCTCCAACTCCAACAATACTACTATACCTCGTATTGGAAACACTCTTAGGAGGAATGTGATGTACCTAAATAATACTATAGTGCGTGACAATCATGGTAAACTACCCGAAGTAATTAAATACGTTAGAAATGCCGTTTGATATTGAGGAAAAAATTCCACTTTCCTGTGCTACTGGTTGATGCGGAGGTCCGAAAGGGCCCCTATTAAAACTGGGAGAAGGGGGTCTGTAATAATGTCCATCTTTTCGCTAAAAAAAATAATAAAGTTAAGCCTATACGTACGCATCAGTGTTCCTATAATATCCGTTATTTTTAAAAGGTTTACATCGATGGGTATACCTACAATATTTTAGTTTCTCGAGAATTGTTAAATGGGCTAAAAACTGTCCAAGTTCAGTAATGGACTAGGGGGAGTTAAGAGGATGGGAAGAATAGAGTTGGAAACGTAAGAAAACAATATTTCTTTTATTCTAGTAATACCAATCGGATAGAACTAAAAATATTTCTTGTCATATATCAAATGAGTGAGCTCTGTGTTTATGCAAATGCACCTGCAAAGAAGGGGTTCAATTTTTAACGAACAGTAGATTTAATGTGTTTTGTTTTGGCTATACAGGGTGTCCGGAAATGATGGGCAAAAAATTTAGGGGATAATTCTAGACCGAAAATAAATGCTATCTCTTCCTACAATGTATGCTCATTTTTACTGAATATTTTTATTCTCCTAACCTTTTGACATAAAAAAGATATATACTACTTTTGTGTCAATAAATCTAACCGTTTTCGAGAAAAACGCTAAAATGACATTGCTTGTATGCGATGAATACGAAATCATTTTAATTTATTTTTAACCTTAAACATAGCATAGCAAAGGAAGGAAGAGAAGATTCCATGTAGTTCGTCGGAATTTTTTAAGAAGAATTAATTTATGCATTGAAGAGGAAGAACGTCACTTTGAACCTTTGATTTTAATGTTTAAATTATTGTTTTAGTAACTTATGTATTTAAAAACTGCAAATAAAATTTAAATTTAACACCCTGTAAATTCGTATATAATCAATTTAAAAAAAATGTTACCTATAGAAAGAGATAGCATTTATTTTCGGTCTAGAATTACCCCCTAAATTTTTTGCTCATCATTTCCGGACACCCTGTATATTTAATGCCGCTTTATACCTACTCCTTTGCTGAAAAGACAATAAAATAATCATGCAAATATTTACAGAAAACAGATTACTTACAAATACTAAAACCACAACCAACAACCAAGACCCCACACTAAAATCGCATATCCAGGATTATTTATTTTCTGGAAAGTTTAAAGCGTCCTTACTGGGTGGCAACCCGTCCAATTGCAAAATGGGTTTGGGTGGGTCCGTAACCAATGGTGTAAAATGTTGCCAACGCTAAAATGGTAATATAAATAGAAGTATCCATCACCAAATTTTATTATTTACAAGACTACATGAGTACATGTTAAATTGCGAAAACGAAAAAAGTATTTAATCAAATGAGCCCAAGCTGCAAGTTTGTTCCAGTATATTGTCGCTTTAAAAAAGACGTTTTGGTAAACGGCAAAAAAAATTGCCGTTATTTTTACAGGATTTATTTTTGATAAACCCTATTTTATCCTGCTACTTACCTTTGCTGCAGGTAGAGTTACGTTTAACAGAGTGGGATGTTCTTCAACGACCATGAATTCGACTTCTCGTGGAACATAACCATCAGCATACACCTGAAAGGAACAAAAATAGTACCTGATGTAACCAAGGAGGAAATATACTTAATTACTTTTAACGCATAATCTAATATATTTTAAACAGTTTAGTAGTAGTACTGCATGGATTTATTTCACAAAATAATATTGAGTTTAAATTTGGAAAGAACGAACATAAGAACCTCTTATTCTTACCTCCAACTTATAAATTCCAGGCATCAATATTCTCCAGAATTCGCCGAACTTAGTCGTCTGGAATCCAACGTCTCTAGTCTTTATTTTTAAGGATGCTTTCTCGACAGGGTTGCCATTTTCATCCGTGACGAAACCATGGACACCCCTGTGGGCTTCAGCTAGGTATTTTATTAAAGCCTATAAAAATACGTAAAAAAACTATTTAACAAAGTTATTGAATATCAATAATGTATGAATAAGCAATAGGGGAAAGTGGGGCAAAATGGTTCCCTTAACAGGACAGTGGGCCAAAAATGATCAAAAACCAAAATAATTAAGTACAGTTTATTGCAACAACATAAAGGCTATATTGAGACATATTCCACAACAAAAATTTTCTGCAAGAAAATTATAACAAAAAAGAAAATATTATTTAAAAAAAAAACCTGCAAAGGGGTCATTTTACCTCACACTTGGGGTAAAATGGACTCCGTACGTGGGTAAAATGATCCCCACTTTAAAAACAAACGTTGAATTATTGTCACTTGCAAAAATCGCAAATGTACACTTTCTGCTTCCCTGTAGCAGATGCGCACAGTAAATGACACCATTTTTGGCATAAAGTGCATTGAATTCAGACCTCTTTCGACCAAGATTCACTGAACAATTCTTCACAAAACATATTGGGTAGTTTACTAGGAACCGTTTGGATACCGGACTCATCCATATTGTACATTCTTGGTGGATTAATATTATTTTTGGTTGTTACTTCTTCCAAAATTGCAAAAAACTTTCTTACTGCTTCTTTATTAAAACCTCTGGCTCTGGCAGCTGAAGTGGCCTCAGGAGTTCTGAATGAGATTTCAGGATTTCTCCGCAAGAAATTTCTAAACCAAGCCGTTCCTGCTGCTTTCTTTTCATTCGAAAACCTGTGGCTAATGCCGCTGAATGTATTTTTATATGCAGAATTGAGGATTTGTATCAGGCACGTGAAAAATATACGGGGTCCATTTGACCCGGGGGCCGTTTTAACCAACTCTCCCCTACTACAAAACATAATTACTTTTTTGAATAGTCCTCAAGAATAATACCTGTTTTTATAGCCTACAAAGTGTACTCACTACTTTATTGTCCTCCCAATATTTTGGCAGTTCAAACGCCGGTGGATATTTGCAGCAAGATACTTCCAAAGTCACCTCCATACAACCATACCATACGTAGTTGTAATCTTGCATACCGCCGGTTAACGGATACCATTCGGCGCCATTTGTAATTCCCTACAATGTAAATTTACTTTACATACCACAGAGTTCGCCTGCGGCTAGTTTTAATATTTTTAAATGCACATGAACGTAGTTATTTTCAAAGTCATAAAAATTAACTTACTCGTCTAAATGAGCTTTGTGACGTCTTGCATGACACTCCCTTACTCATTTTAGCATGGTTTGTAGAGTATGTCAGTGCTAGATGTTTAAATACGTCATCATCTGGGGTCAGGGATGGACTATGGGTGTAAGTAGTAAATACTAAAAAAAAATATCAAATTGGTTTTAGAGTTTATAAGGTATTTGTATTAAGCAATGGGTTATACATTAATTTTAAACCAATATATATCTATACTTACAAGCACAGAGAGCGGATGATGCACAGACTCCTTTTTTGCGGCATTAACAACTTGGAAATAGGTATTTAATATTACAAATTACTAGTAAAAATCAAATTACATAAATTAAGTCCGTCTCTATTTGTGAGAATGCATCGGGCGCACGTCACAAATTAAGTTAAATTAACTTAAAAATTTGCAAACAACTTATCATAGCTTATAACCAAAAAAAAGTAAAATAAAAAATTCAAAAAATATTCCATTTTGATTTTTTCATATTCTAAGTAGGGATAGCAGGACGTCAAAAGATACTTACGTGAATTGGGAGTATTATCAAATGGGTAGCTGGCAACCAGTGCTCCCCCATGCAGGCTGCCGGAGAGAACAAACTGAATCTTTTTAACCCATTCTTTTACAGCGTCAGTCTCGGGCTGCGCTCTCTTGTTGTTTTGCTTAAAGTAATCCGGGAAGTTTCTGTTTAAATCAAAACCTTGGGAGTTGTATCTGAAATGCGAATTCATATTTTATAGTCTGTCTAGTACAAGACTACACGTTTTTGCAATAAGAAATGGTAAAGATTTCTTACCTTCCTTGCGCCCCATCGCATGTACCTTCTTTTGAAACCTCAAAACCGTCAGGATTCATGGACGGCATAATGTGAATTCTTGTGTTATCTAGGAGCCATTTTATGTAGGGATCCGTATTATAGTTGGTTACCAAATACTAGAAATAGAAACCTTGTAAAAACATATTTACGTGGTAACATGGACCCCTGATATATACAAATCGTCCTCAGTCAACTCCCCTTTTTCCCCTTCCAATTGGGTTGGATCATAAGATAGAAGAAATTAACTTACATGGATAAGCTGTAACAATAGCTCCCTACTAACCGCTTCGTTTCCATGGATATTGCCAATGTATTTTACATCGGGTTTTCCTATCATGTGCTCGTATGGTGAAGCTGAGACTACCATCACCCACAGGTCTCTACCTAAAAACAAGTTTATGAGAGATCAGTAGGTTTTACAATTACCTTTATTTGATCATTGCGGGTCTTTTTTCATCTACGACCTAAGCTGCCAAGACCAGGAACGGTTTCCGGGATTTTTAAAACCTCTATATAAGGATGTACAATGGTCATTTCTCTGAACCCTTTCGTAAACTTACCTCTAACCGATTTGCCTATGGAGTATAAGGCAGTTAACGACGGAAATCGGGCAGTCGTTTGTCTCAGAAATCTAGTCATCTTGTCAAAATCATGATATTTATATTCAATGGTGTATGGTTCTGTATTCGGAGAATCCAAATTTTGGTTTATACCTCCCTGGTATTCTGATCCTGGGTACCGTCTCTCTTCGGCTTCGGCTGGTAAGGACGCTGGAGGCGGTGGAAAGTCTGCGACTGCACCAGTCTACACATAGAAAAAGTATGGGTCACGTTATAAAAACATTTCATACAACATAATTACATATTTGTTTAAAGGTGGTAAACAATGAATAATTATAAAAAATAATATACCTTGTCGGACTTCCACTCTGTCTATTACGTTGCTTAACATAACGTTTAGAAATACTAACTAACCGAAACGCTGTGTTAAGTAACTAAATAAAGACAATGGAAGTCCGACAGGGTACTTTTTTTGATATTATACATATTTACTTACAGCTATCCTTTTATAATCGGAAGGATATTCACTCAAAGTATTGGGGGAATCACTGGGAAACATAATGGCGTCATTGCCAACACTAATTTTTGATGTCAACTGAGCTTCATTGTAACCATTAGCGGCGTTGCTGTTCTGTGCAAGTGTAGAGGAGGTGTAGAGGAGGGTTTGACATGTCAAGAACGCCAGACATTGTATGACAGATGTCATACTATCGCCTATTGCTTTGATGGATTCTGAAAACAAATAGTAAAATTAATATAAATGTAATACGCCAGGATATCAAGAAATACCATGACCATACCATGATATGCTTATTTAATTATTAAGGGTCACATACCTATGTAAGATAAACACTATATTTTAGGTAGTTGAATGAATAACGCTACATTTAAAATAAAAGATGTACGTGAGTTATTGAAGTATTCATTAAACATTATTACGAAAGAAAATTGGAAAGAAGCTATAAAACATGTAATAAAACAGGAAAAAAAATGTGGGACTTAGACAACCTGATGGAAGAAACGGTAGAACCAATTATTATTTTAGTTGGCTCCACAGATGAATCCTTCGAATTTAGTGATAGTGAAGACACCTTTCTAGACCTTTAATTTGTTAACTCTTTTAAGTATAAACTGTTTTTGTATTGAGAAAATAAAATTAATTCAGTTAAATATACAAATCTTTTTTGCACACCTTAAAAACTGTAAAATGAGTGTCAAAAATGCGCTAGTTATCTTTTATTTCACTTGCCAATTGAAATTAAGAATATTTTTTTTATAATTTTGTTAAACAATATTCCTACTTTGCCTGTCTCTCCCCAGGATAACATTTAAACTAGTTAACCGATGTGACCTAAAGTTGGGTTACTTCTGTAAAATGAGTGTCTGCTTACGAGGAAAATACGAAAAATTCCGTATACCCGCAGCTTCGCTCGCGGTGATACCACTCTATAGTTTTTTTTTAAATTTAAATTCGAGAAACCATAAAAAAACAAGTAAATTAAATAGTAACCTTACCTGTAATAAAAAAAATGCGCTACTTATCTTTTATTTCACTTGCCAATTGAAATTAAGAATATTTTTTTTATAATTTTGTTAAACAATATTCCTACTTTGCCTGTCTCTCCCCAGGATAAGATTTAAACTAGGTAACCGATGTGACCTAAAGTTGGGTTACTTCTGTAAAATGAGTGTCTGCTTACGAGGAAAATACGAAAAATTCCGTATACCCGCAGCTTCGCTCGCGGTGATACCACTCTATAGTTTTTTTTTAAATTTAAATTCGAGAAACCATAAAAAAACAAGTAAATTAAATAGTAACCTTACCTGTAATAAAAAAAATGCGCTACTTATCTTTTATTTCACTTGCCAATTGAAATTAAGAATATTTTTTTTATAATTTTGTTAAACAATATTCCTACTTTGCCTGTCTCTCCCCAGGATAACATTTAAACTAGTTAACCGATGTGACCCAAAGTTGGGTTACTTCTGTAAAATGAGTGTCTGCTTACGAGGAAAATACGAAAAATTCCCCATACCCGCAGCTTCGCTCGCGGTGATACCACTCTATAGTTTTTTTTTAAATTTAAATTCGAGAAACCATAAAAAAACAAGTAAATTAAATAGTAACCTTACCTGTAATAAAAAAAATGCGCTACTTATCTTTTATTTCACTTGCCAATTGAAATTAAGAATATTTTTTTTATAATTTTGTTAAACAATATTCCTACTTTGCCTGTCTCTCCCCAGGATAAGATTTAAACTAGGTAACCGATGTGACCTAAAGTTGGGTTACTTCTGTAAAATGAGTGTCTGCTTACGAGGAAAATACGAAAAATTCCGTATACCCGCAGCTTCGCTCGCGGTGATACCACTCTATAGTTTTTTTTTAAATTTAAATTCGAGAAACCATAAAAAAACAAGTAAATTAAATAGTAACCTTACCTGTAATAAAAAAAATGCGCTACTTATCTTTTATTTCACTTGCCAATTGAAATTAAGAATATTTTTTTTATAATTTTGTTAAACAATATTCCCACTTTGCCTGTCTCTCCCCAGGATAAGATTTAAACTAGGTAACCGATGTGACCTAAAGTTGGGTTACTTCTGTAAAATGAGTGTCTGCTTACGAGGAAAATACGAAAAATTCCGTATACCCGCAGCTTCGCTCGCGGTGATACCACTCTATAGTTTTTTTTTAATTTAAATTCGAGAAACCATAAAAAAACAAGTAAATTAAATAGTAACCTTACCTGTAATAAAAAAAATGCGCTACTTATCTTTTATTTCACTTGCCAATTGAAATTAAGAATATTTTTTTTATAATTTTGTTAAACAATATTCCTACTTTGCCTGTCTCTCCCCAGGATAACATTTAAACTAGTTAACCGATGTGACCCAAAGTTGGGTTACTTCTGTAAAATGAGTGTCTGCTTACGAGGAAAATACGAAAAATTCCGTATACCCGCGGCTTCGCTCGCGGTGATACCACTCTATAGTTTTTTTTTAAATTTAAATTCGAGAAACCATAAAAAAACAAGTAAATTAAATAGTAACCTTACCTGTAATAAAAAAAATGCGCTACTTATCTTTTATTTCACTTGCCAATTGAAATTAAGAATATTTTTTTTATAATTTTGTTAAACAATATTCCTACTTTGCCTGTCTCTCCCCAGGATAACATTTAAACTAGTTAACCGATGTGACCCAAAGTTGGGTTACTTCTGTAAAATAAGTGTCTGCTTACGAGGAAAATACGAAAAATTCCGTATACCCGCAGCTTCGCTCGCGGTGATACCACTCTATAGTTTTTTTTTAAATTTAAATTCGAGAAACCATAAAAAACAAGTAAATTAAATAGTAACCTTACCTGTCATAAAAAAATGAGCTACTTATCTTTTATTTCACTTGTCAATTAAAATTAAGAATATTTTTTTTATAATTTTGTTAAACAATATTCCTACTTTGCCTGTCATTTAAACTATGTGACCTAAAGTTGGGTTACTTCTGTAAAATGAGTGTCTGCTTACGAGGAAAATACGAAAAATTCCTATAGTGAAGCTGTTAGGCAATAGGAAACAGACGACATAGAGGGTTTCGAGTAAATAGTATAAAAACATGTCGCGAGTAAAACCGACTCCGATGATATATATACTCTTAAAATATATCAGAATTTTTCGAATGAAATTTATTTGTTTAATTACTTCACAAATATCTCTTATTTTTTCAGAAGAAACTGTTGTGTAACTTTCGTGCAAAATATTTCGTAGAAATATAACAAAAATATTGGATATAGCGGTTTTTCCACGAGCCATTTAATAGTATTTATTTAATACAAAGTAAAAAGTTTGTGGAAACACTTCATTGACTTTAACAATTTGGTATGTAATCCTTACAAGAAACACTAAACAATTAAATAGTAATTAAAATTACAAGTAATCTATTTTATACAGGGTAAATGATTATAGTTAATAGTGCAGCTATGGCCAAGGGCATAATCAAAAAAAGTTTATTTCTCAAATTTGTATAGGTTTAATATTAAAATCATATAATACACTCCCGTGCAAAAAAAACGGGCATCATAAAATTTGGATTAAGTTTAGGGTTTAATAACTTTTTTATTTTTACTCCGATTTAAGTGATTTTTTAGAGAGTTCTAGATACATTTATTGGTTTTAACATGCCTATACAAATTTTAAGAGAAATTGGTTTTTTCACATATTATACAAGGTTATCCGAAAAGTTTTTTTGCATGATGCAAAATGATCTTGATGATGTCAATAATTTAAATTTTTCGATAATTTTCGCATTGCCATTGCATTCAAAATAATAAAGACTATTAAAATGCAAGAAAATAAATGCTATTGTAATAATCAAGATTTAATAAACAAATAAATTTACGGAAAAATATGCCTATACCTAAGATTTAAAAATAACATTTTCGCAAAACAAACTTAACAGGTACCAAAATCACATCTCAATAATTTCTATTGCCTCCTCTAGCCCTTACTACAGCCTGTGTACTCGTCGGTTCATGCCATCAATTAGCGCGAATATTATCCTGGGTAATATTCCTCCATTCTTGACTCTTATGACGCGGTAGTAATTTAGGTCCAGTTGCTGGTCTGCGTGAGTTTAAATTACCCTCGTGTAATCTTCGACGAACTGTCCAAGAACTGACATTTTTAATTCGAACCTCTCGAAGTTGGTTTTTCGCCTGTACTGACTTCAAACGACGATTCCGAAGAGTTTTGAGTACAAAAAATCGGTCATCAATAGCTTTAGTTTTGCGCGTCCTAAACTATTGACATCATCAAGATCATTTGGCATTTGGGTGACAAATGCACGTATTGACATGAACCAGAAACCAAAATGCAAAGAATATTTATTTGCCGCTTATGGGAAACTGATATTTTGAAATAATTTTGCTTCCTAATTATTCCACAGAGGGCGTTTTGATACTAGGCAAAAAAAACTTTTCGATTATCCTTGTATAATATGTGAAAAAAACAATTTTTTTAAAATTTTGTATAGACATGTTAAAACTAATAAATTAATGTATCTAGAGCTCTCTAAAAAATCACTTAAATCGGAGTAAAAATAAAAAGGTAAAAAGCTCTAAACCTAAACTTAATCCAAATTTTATGATGCCGTTTTTTTTTGCATGGGAGTGTAGTTTTAAAAAAATATTGTCTATGAACCATTTACCCCTATTTTATATTTTTTAAATATTTTACCTGATACATATAATAATGAAGTACGAAAATCTTGCGGTAAGAATTGGACTACCGTCTATAAAATGTTAAATGTAAAAAATGGTGTCACATCCACAGCAGTAAAATAAACCGTTGGTTTTTAATCCATACATTTAAATCATCAAGTTAAAGAAAGAAATACTGATAAACTGATGGAACTAGTCAATTCAGTATATGTGTATATACAGGGTGATTCAAAAGTACTTTGACAAACTTCGGGAGGTAATTGCTGACAATATTTTAACATGAAAAGTTCTTATAAACAGTGGTCCTTGGCGACTTCGTTACGGAGATACAGGGTGTTGAAATGTTAAAAGAAATAGTAATAATTTTTAAATAACTCCTTAACGAGTTATTTTTTTTTTATGAAATTTTGTGAATTAAATAAGCATCTAAGGACACTTATTTTCAAAGTACAACACGTTCGTAAATTTAACCAGTGGCGTCGGTACAAAATGTTACTATCATATTTTTTGTGAAAACTATGCTACACCACTGACTTATTTTATTTTAACTTTTTTCTTATAAATCCCCCCTTTATTTAGAACAAAAAAGATCACGTGTGTTTTTTTGATACGAGGGACGGTTTAGGCGTAAATTATTATTTTATTTGAATATACACAAATATTAAAAAATGTGTTTTAAACTGATCAACCACTCAAATATTTATTACAGTATTTTAACGAATACCTACATACATACTTACTAATAAACAAATATGTATATGCCTAAGGAAGGTATCTGAGGATGTTTATTTTCTAAGTATAACACGTTTTCAGTGGCATACATATTTATTTATTAGTATGTTATTTTTTAATATTTTGTATTTTGACAAGGCGGCTTTGGAAATGCTTTTTTTGTCGATAAATTAAAATATATTTGACAGTTAGTTACCATTAAAAATAACAAAACTGAACAAATAAAACTCAGTGGTAACTAACAGTCAAATATATTTTAATTTATCGACAAAAAAAGCATTTCCAAAGCCGCCTTGTCAAAATACAAAATATTAAAAAATAACATACTAATAAATAAATATGTATGCCACTGAAAACGTGTTATACTTAGAAAATAGGCATCCTCAGATACCTTCCTTAGGCATATACATATTTGTTTATTAGTCAGTATGTATGTAGGTATTCGTTAAAATACTTTAATAAATATTTGAGTGGTTGATCAGTTTAAAACACATTTTTTAATATTTGTGTATATTCAAATAAAATAATCATTTACACTTAAACCGTCCCTCGTATCAAAAAAACACACGTAATCTTTTGTGTTCTAAATAAAGGGGGGATTTATAAGAAAATAGTTAAAATAAACTAAGTCAGTGGTGTAGCATAGTTTTCACAAAAAATATGATAGTAACATTTTGTACCGACGCCACTGGTTAAATTTACGAACGTGTTGTACTTTGAAAATAAGTGTCCTTAGATGCTTATTTAGTTCACAAAATTTCATAAAAAAAAAATAACTCGTTAAGGAGTTATTTAAAAATTATTACTATTTCTTTTAACATTTCAACACCCTGTATCTCCGTAACGAAGTCGCCAAGGACCACTGTTTATAAGAACTTTTCGTGTTAAAATATTGCCAGCAATTACCTCCCGAAGTTTGTCAAAGTACTTTTGAATCACCCTGTATATACACGCAACACTTCTTTTTACACACAATGTGAGATATTAATAAATTAAAAAACTATTAGTTTTATCTTTTCTATAATTACTTAAAATATTTTAGAGATATTATAGGCTAGCTAGAGGATATAGGTATTATATTGTACTTATTTTACAGAGAATGGGTTAATTAATATTTGATGTTTTCCAAATCACGCATCATTCTCGCGAAAGTTAATACCAACGGCACGTCAATTTTTAATAACACACTAACAAATATTTATTAAAAACAAACAGATTACCATTGAAAAATCACGAAAGTGGAAAATAATCGTTCCATCATCATTAGTTTTTACGCGTGTTACAATAATTAAAAATTTTTGACAAGTTAGCGGCTTTATTGACTGTTCCCTAGCTAGGAGCTATGGTCTGATAATTTTTTTAAATAGAAAATTATTGTGCGTGTACACATACATACTGGAAATAACATAATTTGGAGGATTTTTTTCTACAGGGCAACATTTTAGTTCAGATTCCTCGAGTCTCCTGCTGGCGGTAGGTTGGGAGGCACGAAATGCTGTACCAATAACAGATAACAGCATCCCTTGCTTGCAAATGGATTAATTCTTACATATCCCAAAAAAGCAGCATCCTGTTCAGAGTTGGAACGTTTGGGACGACCTGAACCAATTTTCCTCTTTAGGGATTCTTCTTGTTGCCAGCGTTGCTTAATTTTCAATATAGTTTTTTTTATTTCTATTAGGTATACAACTGCGCTACAGCACGGATTGGCCATCCTTCTTCGATTCTTGATACAATTTGAGTCTTTTCAACTTCAGACAAGTGACGAGGTATTTTTATGTTCTTCTGTAAAAGTTTATCAAACGTTACCACCACGCAGTTTTAAAATTAATTACACCGACGCCAATGCTTTGCATTTTTGATAATCTATGACGCCTCCAATAAACAATCATTTAGACAAGCCCGTTTTACGCAAATATGACAAAACCTACCTCTCATTCTAATTCTTGTACGCTTTTTTTATGAATACAACTGTAGGTACTACAAAGCACTTTCTCTTTGACACCTCTATTTATTGGGACACCACTAAAAATTGATCCGTCAACATTTTTCTTACCTAGTTAGTTATGGACAAACAAATCAGACCAGCACTAAGAAACACGTGGTATTTTTTTTAATGAAACTATTTGACGTTTGTTGTAATATAACAAAATAACCTTGGACAGAATGAGGTTTACAATGAAATAATGTAGATGATGTGCGACATAATTTCACAGATAAATGTAAAATTATGAACACATTTATACTGAGAAAAGAAGTAGAAAAATCACATGAACATTAATCACTTCATAATGTTATCAATAAATATTACTAATTGGAAAAATAATAACCCCCCAAATTCTCCACAGGGTGTTGTTAGAAGTATCGTCATTATATTCCCCAGTTAACTAAAGAGAAACTCAAAAATTGTAAATGACGTATTTACCAATACGTATGAAATAAAATATTTATTATACAAAAATGCAGATATGTTATAATATAATTTGAAAGACTGTCATACAGTGGTAAATTTTACATGTGCCTGTCGTATTTTGACAGCCATTAGGTTCCTGCATTTTCGAACATTTAACCCTAGACTAGGGTGTAAAAAACATGACGTAAGCTTGATAAATTAATGGACACAAAAACTGTTTTCTACGTATCAAATAATTGACACTAATGAATATTAAACAGGGTGTCCCATAACTAAGGGGTCGTGCGGCAACAGGACATAGACGTAGACTTAACTTTCAAAATGTCTTTATTCCAAACTAACTTTTACAGTTCATTACATGGAAAGTGACAACATAATATAGAAAATAATAACCATAAAAAAATAACAATAAAAAAATGGAAGTTAATCCAATTTAATTCATTAATAAAATCAATTTAAAAAAAATAGTATAAATAATTTAATTTAGTAAATATCTCTTTAATTGTTTGTTAAAAGTTGCCAATTTTTCTTATATTTTTTCGAAGATTGTTATATTTTATTATTCCGTCATATAAAAGCGATTTTTTTCCGAAATTACTTTTTACTGGTAGATATAGTTTGATAATTTATACAACGTCTGGTGTTATGATCATGTATGTCTTATTCTCCCGAAGTGATATGTTTGATTTTTTTTCTTTTAAAATAATAGAGTGAATTAGAATACAAATTTTTAATTTATAAATGTTTTGAACGTGTAAATACCCTTTCGGTCTATATAGATTAATAGTTGGTTTTAAATGTGGTAATTTGTGTATACATTTAATAACTTTATTTTGCAATTTTTGTAATGGTTTTAAGTTTGATAAACAAGCAGACCCCCATGCAGAAGCTAAGTATTGTAATTTCGAATATATTAATGAAATATATATTTTTTAAGTACTTCAAAGGAATGAAATATCTAGCTCTGTACAAAACACTCAAAACAGATACCAAAGGAGCTATCGAAATATGCAAAAATGAACTTAAGCAACTAATTTCAAAAAAATGCTAATATATAAATATACAGCTGGTCAATTAGAGTGGTATTTTGAAGCAATATCTATTAAGATTATTATTATAATGTTCAGGGATTTCCACTTTAACAATAAACATACTTTATTATTAATAACGTTATTTGTGTATCGCTATTCTTTTAATTATAAATTAAGAGTCTATACCATTGCAAGTACTAACGACATGCTTTTATACCATTTAATCAAAATCCTCTATAAGATATACTATTTGTTTATTTAGAAATAATAAAGTAATTTTTGTACTTCTATACTATTAACGCTAAGCTAAGATAAATGTTTCAAAAAAAAGGTGCAGGCGTTCGGCTGTCACTAAATATCACCAGATCGTGGTCTGTCTCGTAATAGATTTTTAATTTAGGCCTTTCTTTCGGAGAAAATAATTTTTAAAGTTGGGCTACTTATACTATAAACACAGGTTATTTTATACAGTGTCACCAGTAAAGTCCGCATCATATGGGATTTTTTTGATTAATAACTTTATTTGAAATTTGACTTTGGCATCAAGTTCTGCTTCGATCGAGATGAAAATTAAGCAAAAAAATAGTAGTTAACTAGGTATGTACGTGATTCGCATTATCTGTCAAATTTTAATTTTTTCCAAAAAATAATTCAAAAGTGAGGTTATTTCTGAAAATATCGAAAAAGGTTATTAGAAAAAGTTTTTTTAAAGGCAGTTTCTAGCCCACATGCAAAATTTCAGCTGCATAAGATAATTTTGATTTTTTACCCATGTTTTGTAAATTGCACCACTTTTGCAAAATAAGACTCAACGCAACCTACATAAAACTTCTCAGTTTTGACAAGGCTTTATTTCAGATACAGCGTCATATTAATTTTACAAAATCAAAATTGGGCTATTAAAATTTGGTCGCATGTGATGCAAAGTTTATTTGTTTTTGACCTGACTGTATAAGGCAACTTCATAAAATAAGTATTTTTGAAAACGTAGTTTGTGTCTGAAAGTAATACACCTTAATATTAAGACAGAGACAGTGTCATCAGTAAAGTGTTCATTAAGTGGAAAATACATTTTAGTGGTGGGTAAAAAATCAAAATTATCTTATGCAGCTGAAATGGGCTAGAAACTGCATTTAAAAAAAAATTTTTCTAATAACTTTTTTCGATATTTTCAGAAAAAACCCCACTTTTGAATTATTTTTTGGAAAAAATTAAAATTTGACAGATAATGCGAACCACGTAACTACTATTTTTTTGCTTAATTTTCATCTCGATCGAAGCATAACTTGATGTCAAAGTCAAATTTCGAATAAATCTATTAATAAAAAAAAATCCCATATGATGCGGACTTTACTATGGTGACACTGTATTTTGAAAACGAAATGGTAATCGGAAAATCTGCTATATGAGAAACAGAGTCTAAGGATATATATTATATATATATATGTCTTTCTATATTTTTAAATTGAAGTAAATCGTATTTGCGATTTCGCAGGCATTCGGTGACCGTGGAGCGTAAAAATTGGGTTTATATGCACTCCATTTTAACAATATCTATTGTTTTTTTAAAACAATTTATATTTTTTGTAGTATGAGGCAATATATTTTGCTGGGTCCATAAATTATCAATCAAAAATAATAACGTTTGTAAAATCAATCCATTAATCATTTCGAAAAACTAATCTATAAAAACACCTCTGACCTCCAAAGCAAAAATCCCAATTTGCCAAAGGATCAGTTTCTTTTTTAACTGGTGGCTTTAAAAGGGGAGGAGGGTTTTTTAATTCCTAATTATCTTTATCCTTGACCTTTCCGCTATGTTTTTCCGTATATCGATCTGAAAATTTAAAAGAACCTTTGGTAGTTTATTTATTACAATATAAAATAAATGTATGTATTTCTGAAAAAATTACCAAAACCTAAAGAAAAACAATACTTTATTATTAATATTCAAAATATCGTGACCTTATTTTATTATACTTGACGTTAGTAGTCGGTAGTCGGTTACTATAATTACTAGGTACTTACCTAAACAAAACAAAAAGCGAAGTAGTTTTTTAGAAACTTTTATGAAAATATAAGTTTTTCTTTGGACGAATTTAATTTAAAAGCAGGGAATTTTTCACGCGATCGATCGCATCCAGCTGACACACACGTTAAAAATTCAACTGAAAACGCAAAGAATTTTTTTTTATCTATACTGTCACTTTTACTCGCTTTTAATCATCGAAGAAAATCGCGCTGACACGAAAAAAGCACCGTTTTCTCTGTTTCTATGAAACCGTCACAGCTTTCTCATGATTCTGCTCGCAGAAGTCGATACAGAATGGACTTATTTTCACCTGCGATGAACTTGTACCGTTTATGTTCAACGATTTAACAGAGCATTTTTGCAAACCATCCGTTAACGTTCCTGTAAACGCTAAAATCTCTAATAGTATTCAATCTATTTTACCAATACGACCTTTCTATTTATGAGTTAACACTATCTACCGGGTGTTTCTCAAAAGACGTCCACCCCTATAACTTTTTAGTATTAAAAATACTACTGGGTGCGTATATATACGGGTCTATTTCATGAAAAATGAACGCGACATGCGACATGCTCATAAATAACACGGCAGTGAAGTCTAAACAAACATCCGAGCAGCACAGGATCGATGACATCATCTGCTGAGTATTAATATTGTTTTGTTTTGGGTTTCGGCATTTATTATTATATTTGTTGATATTAAGATAATATGGCCGGGAGAGAGAACAGTTAGTAGATAGTTATTAATATTTATATTATATTTTTTAAAAAGGTAAATGGCTGTGTATAGCTAAAGAAATAATTTTGTCGCTATTTTTGAAAAGGTGGTTTTGAGCTATCTTCAATATGTACTAATATACAGATTATCCTATATTTTTTATTTTAACAAAACAGTCGAATTTACACATTTCTAAGTATAATTTACACATTTCTAAGTATAATAATTTAATTATTATTTCAAACTAAATCGGAGCATCCATGCCGTCATAATAACGCGTGATAGCGGCACGTTACATACTCACAGATAGGAGTAATCTGTGCTGTGACATAATGGTTTCCTTCTCGCCACTGTATGTGGTAGGTATTTTCAATACGCCTATGATACTTGCCTAAGATGCAAGATCTGTGAATTTTTATATTTATAGATATTAAAATGAAATTTTGAGATAAGGCATTCCGGTTAAACCGGAAGTGCTAACAAATTGAAAATGATGCCAATAAATGCAAACTCATCTCTTATGCATAATTTCAAAATTTCATTTTAATATCTATAAATACAGAAAAGTTATAGGTTTGAACGTCTTTTGAGAAACACCCGGTAGGTATACTTCCCAGTAAGTCGAAAATCGTGTTTCAAGAACCAGCCGTTTTCAAGATATTTACGATTGAACAATTTCTTAACGGGATTGCAAAAAGTCGCCAATGGTGATGAATTTTAACGGTAGTCCGGTAGATTTGGAATACGTATGACTCGGTCATGATTTGACCTAATATTTTTTAATCCGTAGTTTTGATCGATCTGGGTTGATAGCCGTAATATAACTATAATGAGTCTTCAAATTTGTTTTTGTTTTAAAGTTTGCAAGCTCGTAAAAGCATATATACCGGGGGCTGCCCGGCCTGATTGGCCATAGGAAATCCCATGTAAATTTTGCTACCCTCGAATATTGGTTCCCCTATTAATTTTACATCAAAATTGTATTAGAATTTTTTGAAGGTCCTTGTATAGTGAATTCGCACACCAAATTTTATTATTTTCTAATAAGCCAATGAAAAGTTATTTAGAAAAACTGTTGGTAAAATTCCTAAAAATTAAATCCAGCTGCGGTACATACCTCAATTAGATAACCAGTAATAATATTGATAATATCAAATGTTACTAGACGTTTTATTAATTTCAACATGTTTTATAGTATTCAAGAAAAAATAACGATAGGTACTTAAAAAAGTGCTGTTTTTACACTCAAATTGGAAAACAATAAAATTTGGAGTGCGATATTAGGGTAGCAAAATTTTAAATGGGATTTCTCATAGTCAGCCTGGCGATGTAGCAACCGGTATAGAGGAACTGATTTATATAAACAACAAATAATTTGGTATCTTACCTTAACTTCATTGCTTCACGAGGATATTCTGAACCTTATTTTGAAAGACAATTGATTCAAATTGGTCAATTATTCTTTTGACCTACTTTTAAATTGTGGTACGCGCATTTTTGATTTGTCTGGACTAAAAAGAATCAAATTGTTCTCTCTCAATAATAGGTTTTTAAAATTGACCTATTCTCCATCATTTTTGTTGTGTATAATTTAAATTGCAATGTGCAAAATATAGCTATTATTATTATTATTACTATTATATTCTATTCTTTTGTAATATTTTGACACTTAAATAATTTGTGGATATTTATCATTTTCAGTTTGCTCAATTAGAAATTTCCTGTATGCTCATAGCAACGTTATAAAATTATTATTTTTATATATTTTATTGTTTCCTCATTTCAACTGACCATGGGCAGTTCACACTTTTTATACGCTTATCTATGTTCTGATCTGCATGATAAATGGAAACCATTTTATTTATTTTATTTAACTTGTTATGGAATCATAGATGGGAATTCCAAAAAAAAAAACAAGGAATAACTAACAGGACAACAAACTGTAAAGTTTACCTTATTTAAACAACGAAGTTCATTTCAAAGTCATAACAACAAAAAGGAGTGAAAATAAACATCAAAATGTGTTGTGGCACTATAGTAACTAGGGGTGTGCAACAAAATCGATTATTCGATTAGAGATAATTTTTTATCGATTAATTAAAAAAACGAATAATCGATTATTAATCGAAAAAATACCATTTTTTGATTAGTCGAAAAAAAATTAATTTAACGATTTTTTGATTAATCGATTATTAATCGAAAAAAAAACGATTTTTCGATTAATCAATTGACCAAAGAACTATTATTCGATTATTCGAAAATATAGGCATGTTTTTGGATGATTGAAGTTGCTAGTCTCTTATTATGGCTGTAAGTCTCTATATAAGTATTTATTAGCAACCCTATTACCCTGAAAATCGGTTAAAAAAATATTATAGTATAGCATATTATTGCAAGACAATCAACGAAATAATTTGAACAAAGTTTCAATCTGTACGCTTTTCATAAAATTAATATTCTTAACGATCTAATATTTGAATCGAATAAAATAATCGATTTATTTTGATTAAATCAATCGATTGTTTTCTATTAATCGACTATTTTCGATTAATCGATTATTATTTTCCATTAATCAGAAATAATCTATTATTCTCGATTATTTTTAATCAATCGATTATTTTCGATTATTCGTATATAAATCGATTATTTTGATAAATCGATTACTTTTGATAAATCGATTATTTTCGATTAATCGATTAATAGGAAATAATCGCTTATTTCAAATAATCGAAAATCGATTATCTTTTTCGGTAATCGCACAGCCCTAATAGTAACTATGTTTAAAAACGTTTCACTTCCTATTATTATACATAATTAACAACAATCTATATGTACATACAGTGGCACTGCCAGACTGGCCATAGGAAATTCCACGTGAATATTGACTCCCTTATTTATTTTACATCAAAATCGTATAAAACTTTTTTTAAGGTCCTTGTATGATAAACCTGCTCACCAAATTTTATTATTAAAAGTTATTTGGAAAAAACTTACTCTCTGCTCTGATACATAGCTTAGAGAAATAAAACCAAGAGATACCATCCAATATAAACATCTTATATAGTACACGATCAATAATTCGACTGTGATCATTGATCGGTAAAATAAATATCGTTCACCATTTGGTCAGGTAGTTCCCCTATCACATATTTTTTCTGTGACTCGAACCCCCTCTAGGTAACAAACAATACACTACACAATATCCCCTCTCCTCAAGCATAACGGCGCATGTTTCCGCCCAAAATTCAAAATTTCACGCGCTCAGGCAAACAAAACAAACGCGAAGCGGTGTATTGATCGTGATCGTGCAGGCTATCGCTCTACCCATTTCGTTCGTGATGCTCTTTTGTTCCGTTCTCTTCCTTGTTTTCTAGCGTGAATATATTTCCCAGGCTACTGCATCGTTTTTAGCCGCTATTTTGCACCGCGGACAGAAGAAGCCAAGAAGGTGCAATAACAAAAACAGTTGATAGTTTTTGCACCTTTCATGGGCACCTACCTAAGATTTATTTGAGAAAAAGATGTAGGGTAGAATGGGCCAGTAGGTTGTTTGTGAGTGAATAAGTGAGATGGATTTGTTAGAACGGCGGAAAAATATTAAACACGGGGGAGGAATTGAAGATTAATATAAGCAATAAAAGTGGAAGTCAGCAATAATCTAAACTCAGAGGGTTAATAACAAAAAATCACCAAGGAAAAATTATGACTGGTAAGTAAATAAGAAACTTGGGTATTCAATTGTGATTTTTTGCGGATACCTACATCTAGTAATTTAGTACTTAATACCATTCAAATATGTATGTCTAAAAGTTCACTTTTAAACAAAAAAAAATTTTTTTTTCTTAAATTTTCTCTATAATATAATACATCTACCTTTAGAGAATAATGTTATTGGGTTTTTTAAGACTTCCAAAGATCATTTTGTATTGATATTATGCTATTATTAAAGATTATTCTTATGCATATGGACTATATATATAGGCTTTGTATGGCACACATGATTATTATCTTTAATCCCCGTCTAGCATATTAGCTTTTATAATATAAGCAAATTATTTTGCCGAACATAATTATACGTATAGGTCTACCTGATTGCAACAAAATCAGCCCCTAAACTATGACATAAATTCAGCATGGCATCCCGCCAGGGAAGTCGTTACCTTATATCTTCATAAAAAGAGGAAATACCATATATTGCTATTATTATTCTTATAACGGCGGAATTCAACAATCACGTTTTCATCCATGTAGAACAAATGTCTTTTTTAACCTTCTCTCGTGGTCTCGTCGTAAATTACCTACATTTTGCGTATATAAAACAAAAGTTACAGAAAATCACTGTATACAGGGTGTAAAAAATTTAGGAGATAATTCTAGATCGAAAATAAATGCTATCTCTTCCCATAACATTTTTTCGAAAATTGATTACTAACGGAGGGTGTTAAAAGTTAATTTTTATTTGCAGTTTTTTGCAATACCTTTCGCCACGCTTATAATAATTGACGAAATCTCGTATATGAGGCTTTTCGGGATGAGGAATACAAGTTTGCCCACCATTTTTTCGCATTTTGTAGAGATCGCCACATATATAGGAGCCTATATAATTTGAATGGTCCCACATTTTTTGTCCTACAACTGTCTGCATTTTGACTGAATATTTTAATTCTCCTAACCTTTTGACATAAAAAAGGTATCCTACTACTTTTGTTTCGATAAATCCAACCGTTAATTTATTTTCAACCTTAAACATGGCATACCTAGCAAAGGAAGGAATATTCCATGGAGTTCGTCGGAATTTTTTAAGAAATAATTTATGGATTGAAGAAAGGGTTGCCAGGATGCCAGGTGTCCTGTATTTGGAAGGATGTCCTGGATTTGAGGCTTAAATTTAGCGTCCTTCGAAGACCTTTGGAAGAACGCCTAATGTCCTGGATTTCTTAAATGCCAACAAAATAAAATAAAAAGAATCCTTCTTGGAATTTTATAAAAACATTGCCAAATATCTTGATTCAAAATATAATTTTTCAGAAAATAATTTGTTTTCAAAATTAAATATTTTTCTCTAAAAAGCCCCTTTGACTTTGATTCAATGGTGGAAATCGTAACTAACTGATCCATAGACATAAATAATGATAATTTGTATGAAGAATATTGTAGAAAACCTACCCTTGACAAAGCTTGCGCTTTACCTGAGGAATCCAGGAATGGAACAACATCTTTTTAGCTAACCCCGAAATTCATTCTTTTTTAAAAATAATACGGTTTGTGTTTTCAATATACGGGTCAAACGCTGACTCCGAAAGAATTTTTTCTTTATGCAATGCAGCCTGGAGCGACAGCCGAAATAAACTTTTGGTTGACCACGTAAAAGCAGAGCTTCAGATAAAAACAAATTCCTGTAAAGAATATTATAATCAGTTAGAAACAAAAAGCTCTTGGAAGCCGTCCGTTTTAATAAAAAATATTCTATATAATAATACATTTTTTTAAAGCATTTTTAAGTTGTTATTTTGTTAGAAAAAACTTAGCTCTTGTTCATTTTTTACAAGAAATAAATTCTGTTTTAGTTTTAAAAAATGTCCTTTTTTATTTGTGTCAGTCCTTCCTTTTTTAAACTTGTGTCCTGCGATTTGCAGATTTAAACCTGGCAACCCTAACTGAGGAAGAACGTCACTTTGAACCTTCGATTTGAATGTTTAATTTATTGTTCTAGTAACTTATGTATTTTAAAACTGCAATTAAAATTTAACTTTAACACCCTCCTGTAACTACGTTACTAATCAATTTTCGAAAAAATGTTATAGGAAGAAATAGCCTGTATTTTCCGTCTAGAATTATCCCCTAAATTTTTTGCTCATCATTTCGGGACACCCTGTATATAGATTCAAATTTTATGAGGAAAGCTTTCCTGTTATGTATTTTTGACATACCTATATACTAATTAATAAATTAAATGACATACGCGATAGGGCTTGCTCTTATTATTTACTTAAATCATCTTAAATTCACTTATTTTAACTAATTAGTCCATTTCCTACTTAAAAATAATTGTTTGCTTTCTATTGCTGCTCGAGAGATTGAGAAAAGTTGTTCATATCTATTTATATATTCACATCTACGTAAAAGAGTTGATAAGCAAAATGAATAAGATTTATTGAAGATAAACCATTTAGATAAAATTATTTTTAAGTGCTACTACACCAAATTTATATAAATAAATATTCGTCGGTGATAACATTCATCTTATACATACCTACTATAATAACGCAAGCACCGGCTTCTAGCTAGCCTAGCAATCATTCCATTACTTTTACCATCACAATAGTTAAGGAGTTATTTGAGTCTTTTGCACTATATTATAAGGGGACACCCTGTATGTAAATTAAGAGACGTAAAATATTTTTATAGTGCAGTGACAGCTGTAAAAATATAGTATAGAAAATTAAAAACGACATCAATAAAAGCCACTTACACTGTCAAGTGTCATCGTAGGCCTAGATTTAAATTTATTTTTAGTATTTTCCTGTAGATTCTGAAAGCTAACGTGTGTCAGTAACAAAAAAGTAAAGTTCCGACAGTTCCTGTTACTTGATTTTTAGGGTTTCATAAAACAAACTTACTTTCTGGTATTTTTAATTAAAAAAAAAAAGGGTCCAGCCGTATCATCACTTTGTGGCGTGTCGCCATCACGTCGCAAGAAAAAAAAAGTTGTGATGGAAGCGTCAATACGCTTGGATTTTCCTTTAATAGGATTTGTGCACAAAAAATATATATACAACAGGGTACACCCTGTATAAAAACCTATACCACCATTTAAAAGTACCAACCTTAACTCATGTTTTAAGCTATTGAGAAATGTATTCAAGCAGATAGTTTTTAAGTTATAAGCTATCAAAGTGGAAAATTGATCATATTCACCCCATTTTACGGCCTACTAGTAAAACAGCAAACAATTCGAATTTATTGTATAATCCTAGGTAGACTAGTAGACAAAACATAGTCATTATACGTAATATTCCAGCAACATGATGCAAAATCAAAATTTTAAAACACCACTTATAATGTTGCTTATATACCATGTATGCAACGGGGGTAGCAGTGATCGAGCCTTATAGAATCCAAAAGACAGAAAACACATGCATGAACACTCAACAAGTCTGCAGAAGCATTACGTCTCTAAGTAGATACTATACAAGGTATTATACAAAACGACCAGATCGTCGAGAGTTTCTTTTGCAAAATCGTTTATAATTTCGTCAATATTTATTGTTTTAACAAACTCGTGTTCGATACAGATTAAGGATAAATCCGAAAGGCGTTGTTGTCCCATGGCAGTGGCGCAACCAGAAATTTAGTTCGGGGGGGGGGGGGGGGGGGCTTTAATCTCTTGCGCCGCAGGCTAAATTTTTTTTGGGTGCCACGCCCTTTTTTGGGTAAAATACGTATGATTAACGAGAGCGACAGCCCCCTAAAACTTCTGCAATAATACGCCGCTGGCCCTAACTAAATATTTATGAAAAAAAAAATAGAGATTTCATTTTAATTAGTAAAAATGTATTTAAAATAAGTAACGCATATATTAATCATACTTATACTAAAACAAAACAAAAACCTTATAAAGTAAGTAAGTAATCACTAATAATACTAATATTAAAGTAAAATTCTTCGGTTTGTTTTTGCCTTTTCGTCCAGAATTTCTGCCACGGTAATATCAATATCGTGGTTCGCATAAAGAACTGCCAAACCATTTAATCTGTCCTCTTCCGTGATGCTACGCAGATATGTCTTTAAATATTTTAAATTTGAAAAGGACCTTTCAGATGTGGCGGTTGTAAAAGGCAAAGTTAAAAAAAATTGTATTTGTAAAAGCCTTTTTATATTAGGAAATATATTGGCATCACATTCGGAATACACTTTGTCCCAATCTTCCGTCAGTTTTTGTTTTTGCCTTTTTTTATACCACAGCTCATGTTCAGCTTTTAACATCGTTTTAATGGAAAACTCTTCAAGGAACTCATTCTTGTAGAAGCTGTGAAGTTTCAAAAAACATTTAAATTTACTATCAAAATCTTGATTATCATATTGAAAGAGGCATTCAAAATTTTGAAGGGTTTCTCGATGTTTTAGAAACCGATCCTCGAGATTTGCTATGAGGCCATCTAAAAACGGAATAAAAATTATAATACTCAGCAGCGGAATCTGTTTTTATAACCAATCTTTGTGTTTGTCTTGGCGGTAGTCTAGGTACTCTGATTTCAATATCGTATTCCGAAAGTAGATCTTGAGCTTCCTTAAAAATATTTTGAAAATTATCATCTGCCAGGCCTCTTATTTCTTTAACTTGATCTGTTACGTCAGTAGCTAACTGTAATGCTTAAAAAAGGTTTAAATCGACTGTAGAATCTTGCTTAAAGGCAGTGTGTAGGCATATATTCTTTCTGTACACATAGTGCGATCACAAATTTGGGACTTATATAATGCTGGCCAGTAATCCAGATGCCTCAGTGGAAGTATTTCGGTCGGTCCATTCAGTCAGACGTAGTATAATTTCACTATTGATAACATGATTGATGTAAATTATGTGGCTGAATATAAAATATTAGTAAAAGGCGTGACATGAAAAATTGGTTTGCAATTAAATGAATAGGCTAAGTTTCTAAGCTCGGGGGGGGGGGGGGGGGCTGCAGCCCGGCAGCCCCCCTCCCTGGTTGCGCCACTGTCCCATGGTGTTGGTGTCCAATGGGTTTTTACTATTTTAAGTTTGGAAAAAGATCGTTCCGCTGATGCCACACTAACTGGTAAAGTTAGAAATAACATCACTGCACTAGATACATCTAGAAAATTTGAAGAACACACTGACTTTTTATTAATAAATGATCCGCAAGTTCATACACCGTTTTAAATTTTGAAATCCTATCTCCAAGTCCTTTTCTAAGGCTTAAAATTTGACTATAGGAAAGTCAATGGACAAGTCTTTATGGTACCTATATCGTTTGTAAACTCCGCACTTTCATGTATCATAAAATTCTTCTTCACTTAACGAAGTTAAATTCTCAGGATATAAAAAATAAAATTAATTATGAAATTAAATACCTATGAAACGAAATGCTGGCAGCCCATTTTGAAGTATTTTTCCCTTAATAATCTTTTGAAGCTATAGCTGTGTTTGTTTTCATCCACGTTCAGCGGTAATGCAAATTTAACAAGTAATAAAACTATTTAAACACAATGGCCTCTAAAATTTACACTAGATCATTATTTGGTTTGGTTTATAACAACAATAAAAATAAAGTACACATGCATTAATATATTCATTGCTTGGTTTGGTTACTTTAGTTTTGTGAATGAACATTTATTAAGACTTGAGGTTAGAAACGCATGTTTTCAGATCAATGTTTTATTCAGGTTTACCTTACCTCCTTGTACCCAGTAAGAAAATGTAAATTAATATTTAATAAAAATGCAAGACGGATGTATATAAAAAAATGTTTCCTGATATTATATTATTATACCAATAAGTAGGTATGCCAGCAATGTTTAACGTTAAGGTAAACATAACAACATTAACAACTTTGTTTAGATCGCAAAGGTGTGAACCATAGAACCGGTGCTACATATAAATAACATGACAAAATAAAATTATGACAAAAAGATAGAAGATACACGCTTCAGACGGAAATTTGTTTTTCAATTTTCTGTTATACCGTGCGAGCAAAAATTATTTGCATCGAAGAGGGCTTGGATTAAAAAACGGAGGGCTTGGTTTAGATCACAATGATATGGGGACGATATACCGTGCGAACAAAAATTATTTGCATCAAAGAGGGCTTGGATTAAAAAACGAAGGGCTTGGTTTAGATCACAATGATATGGGGGACGGTATATCTAACCAAATCTAGGTTAAAATTTTGTCAAATTCATATTGTGACATGATATGCCAAACTAATGAGTAATAAAATAAGTAGACAAATACAAATTTATTTTTGTTGTTTACAAAATTAACAAAGTAAGAATATAAGAAAGAAAAAGAAAAAGAATTACATAAATTGTTGAAATTGGCCGCACCGCCATGCTCCAAGCATAAATTCACACGTCTCTTCATATTTTCGAAAGTGTTGACCAGCATCTCTGGAGAAATGTTACCACATTCTTGGATAATCCTTTCTTGTAATTGTTCTAAATTTGCAAATGGTGTTTTAAAAATAGTGTTCTTTAAATGAGGAAAAACGAAGTAATCCATAACCGTTAAACAAGGTGATCTAGGTGGAAATTCAATGTCTGATCGAAAACATTAGAATTATACAATTTGTTGACGTATTTTGCATTATTTCACGAACGCTTGCAACAAGTTCTTCTGTTCTTACAGATGGTCTTCCTGCTCCTTTTTTGTGTTGTATAGAACCTGTTTCCCTAAACACAGCCACGGTTCTTTTCAGGCAATGATAAAAATCCCCAGCAATAAAAGCAACGTTAGGAAAATGTTCGTGAAAATCGTCCATGCATAAACCCGGATTGTGTTGCCACTCATCATTTACTCTAACCACGTTTCGAAAATACGATTCAACCATGAATGTTTTGTGCTGTTCCGTAAAGCCCATTATGTGAATTGTTCAAGAAATTGGAAAAATTAGCGATGAATCAAATTACTTGTAACGACTGTCAAAGGTAACGGAATAACTGATTGATTGTTAATTCAGGTAGTTACTAACACCCAACAGGTATTAAGTTCTACGGCTAAGCATTACGTCCTTATAGATGCAAGGTCCTCTTTGATGCAAATAATTTTTACCCACACGGTAGGTACCTACTGTGTTGCTCCAGAAACCCACAAAATAAGTAATGCAATCAAAACTTTTTTGATTGGTGTGCTGATATTTTCAGATAAATACTTAGATATAGGGATATAGCATATTACTTTTATCAGTACGCCACTAAGCCAGAGAAGGTTTTTTAACGGATATCGATGTAATATGTAAATATACACTTTAAAAGGCGTGTATCCGATTTCTTGTTTTTGTTTACTCTGTTAAATAACGATGAAAAACGGTCAAAAAAGTTCGTTAAACCAGAGGTTACGTACATCACGTTCAGATTTTGAGTAAATAACATAAATGTATGTAAATTTTAAAATTATTCTCAAGGATTTTTCTAACAGTCCAATCAAAGTATTTAAAATAATTGAAACCTGCTGTGTTATTGTTGGGTGGGAGATGCAGCTCTTTCGTAACATAGTGAAAACAAGATTCATTATATTTTTACCAGTGAACATATTAGAGTCTAAATTAGATATTACACATATATAGTTTTTTTTTTAAATGGCGTTACAAAAACTGTTGCTGAAAAGTAAGTCACCTGCACCTATATTTTCGCGTACCACATGTATTGTTGCAAATGTATAATAGTAATACATAATAGTTACAACATTTACGAAGTACTGAATGGACTTGACAATGTATTCTTTCTTAGTTATTATTCGTATGAAACACAGACCGTTAGTTTATGGACGTACTAAACATGAAAGAATGTTCTTTATTAGTAATTTTACAAATTGCCATTGTCTAATTGTTTCGCATAACTCTGCGTGTCTTAATTTAATGAGAGTTTAACAAGCAATATAATTGTTGCCAAAAAATGCTTTTTATCTTTAGTTTTAGGAAAATAAAATTGAAAATTTAAGGTGTCCATGTCGGAAACATTTTTACTAAATATAGGACTAAGTAGTTTACATTTATTATTGTGTAGATTTTCATCTATAATTTTTTTATTTCAACAAACCTGAACCAATTTATTAAATTATAACTAGGGCAACTCTACTGACCGTCAAATTTTCTGGCTTGTCAATTTTTTTTTTGAAACGGACATTTATTTGGACATGATTTAGACATGGAAGTATGGAAGGTATGTTTAATGTTAATAATAAGAAAGCAGTTATTGAAACCTATCAACATAAATTCTTCTGGGCCCCCCGCAAACGTTTGGAAAATGATAATTCTTATTTTCATTACTATTAGGTTCAGGTTTATGAATTTTTGAATTCGTTAATCGTGTAATAATTTAATTAGGCTTAAACCCACATTATGTGTTAAATACCTAATCCCCTAAATAAAAAGTTTTGAATAGTAAATATACCCATATCTTACATTTGGTTGGTCCAAACTTTTATATAGGCCTGTGCCTCTGGTCCAAACCAAAAGTAATTGCATTTCAATGCATGTCGACGTACATTTGTTTTAATTTTAGAAGCCGGTAGAGATTATATAGGTTTTGCAACCTTGCCAGACCAAGTACACCGGAAATCAGTAAAGCGAGGTTTTGAATTCACCCTGATGGTAGTTGGTGAATCGGGACTGGGAAAATCTACCTTGATCAACAGCTTGTTTTTGGAAGACCTGTATAAGAACCGGAAAATCCCCGATGTGAGCGATAGGATTCACAAAACAACCACCGTCGAGAAGAAGACGATGGAGATTGAGGAACGGGGTGTTAGAGTTAGGTAAGAGTTTGGCAAATAATACTTACTTAGGTACTTGAAATTTTTGTTTTTGTCCATCAGACTTACTGTCATCGATACCCCGGGCTTTGGAGATGCAGTAAACTGCGAGGATAGTTGGAAAGTATGCACAAATTACATCGAAGAACAGTTCCGTCAATATTTTACCGATGAGAGTGGCCTGAATCGAAGAAATATACAAGATAACAGAGTACACTGTTGCCTTTATTTTGTCCCACCGTGGGGTCACAGGTAAAGTGCGATACTTAATCAAAAATTTGCCTTACTTACTAATAACCTTTTAAATGAACATGCTTAAAGATGTCTAATATTTTTTCAGTTTGCGCCAAATGGACCTAGAAATGTTAAAAAGACTGCATCGCAAAGTCAATATTGTTTTGGTCATAGCTAAAGCTGATACTCTTACTACTGCAGAAGTGGAAAAACTGAAGAAGAACATACTTCATGATATTAAAGAAAATGATATACAGGTAATATAATAATATATTGCTATCCTCAAATTAAAAGGTCTAAAACATTTTCAACAGGGAAGCTATAATATTTGATTGATGTAATAATGTGTTAATTGTTTTTTTTTATTACTCTGTTTATTTCTGACCCTTAATCAGTACATAGATACTGGCACCAGGGCCTATAATACTTATAGGTTACTTTAAATAAAAAAAATTTTGCTTAGCTTAACACTAAAATAATTATACTATGCTTTTTTCAAAATAGTCTTTTAAGTTATGGCACATGTCTTTGTATCTGTCAACATTTACGATTTCTTGAGGCATCTGATTGTATGTTTGGATACTTCTGTAGATTGGCGAGTCTTGAGATGTTTTTGTTCTTGAAAATTTGTTTTTTATATGTTCCTTTTGTCTGGTGTTATGAGTATGGAAATTTTTTGTTTGGGAAAGGTATGTGTTTGATTTAGTTAATTTATTTTTTATTTGGTGTATTAGTTTCACTTGCTCAATTTTTTAAAGTAGTATTTAAAAATTATATTATAATATGGACAAATTAAACTTTTTGCCGAAGACACAGCAATTATTTATTACGCTAAAAATATTACAGACATCCAATTATAATTATCAAAAAAGATTTAAAAATTATATTTGATTGGTTAGAATCTTCTAAATTAACGTTAAATTTTAATAAATCTATCGCTAAACAAAGACTAGATATGGAGAAGCAACCAATAATATTTAATGGGGAAAATATTAATTACAAAGATAACATAAAGTTTTGAAGGTTTATATATTGATCAAAATTTAAGCTGGAGAAAATACGTAGAACATATTCGAACTTACATTATTTATCCGTTAATTGGGATATTCTATTCTTTAAAATTCGTCATTGTATATCTTTAAATTATTTAAAAAATATTTATCATGCGTTAGTATATTTAAAAATTCAGTATCTTATTTCTATTTGGGGTTCAGCCAATTCGATAGTACTAAAACCTTTAAAGAAAATACAAAATAAAATATTAAATGTATTCATAGACCTAGAACCAACAATAAATTTATTTAAACCGAATAAATACCTAGATATAAATAATTTATATAATTTAAAAATTTGCATATTTATTCATTCTTTACTTTTAAAACCAAAAATTTCTAACATAACGTTTACAAAAGTTCATGATATTCATAGACATGATAAGCAAACTATAATTTTCTACAAACTATTAAAATAAACAGCAACTTTGGAAAACGGTCATTGTTATACTCGTATAATGGATTAATAATATATAATATTTTACCCGAAAATATTAAAACATTAAAAAAACTACCCTTATTTAAACTTAATTTAAATAGAAATTTACGTTACAAGTCCGGAAAATACTGCTTTTTTGGACGAGTCCGGGAAGTACGTACTTCCGGACTAGGAGAAATGCTACTTTCTCAAAGGAAAAGCGTCCGCGAAGTGGGTACTTCCCGGACGGTTGCCGAAAAAAAATTTCCTAATGTAAATTTATTTTTTAAAGAGTTAATCAAATGTTGAAAAGTTGGTTGGGAATAATAATAATAAAAAAAAATACAGCAGAATATAAAAAATAACAAGGGACAATGAATCAATAATAAAAAGGATTTGAATCCTGATATTTGATTACTGCGGGGACCCGGCCAATATTTCATAATGGAAATTTCATTATTGGTGCTCATTTCGTAAACATAAAACACGGTATTTTAATAAAAATAAAGGAGAATAAACACACAGAGGGAGAGCGACAGATGCTTCAATTTTCCGCAAATGACTAAATGACTCGACTTTTACATTGTAACAGAATATTGACTTAATTTCTCCAATAAATACTAAATTATTGTTTCCTTATTATATTTCACGTTTATTGCAACGAAAACTACAAATTACTCAAAGGAATTTTCTACGTTTTAGATTTACGAGTTTCCCGAATGCGACAGCGACGAGGATGAAGAATTTAAGCAGCAAGACAGAGAATTAAAAGCAAGTGTACCTTTTGCAGTTGTGGGAAGTAATACTATTTTGGAAGTGGCTGGTAGAAAAATAAGGGGTAGGCAGTATCCTTGGGGAGTAGTTGATGGTAATAATGATTTTAATTTTAATTTATTTCATAATTCAACTATATTAAACCAAATAAAAGGACTTACCTATACCTTAGATGTAAATACAGAGATCATTTTTCAGTTGAAAATCCAAAACACAGTGATTTCATCAAACTAAGAACCATGATCATTTCTACTCACATGCAAGATTTAAAAGACGTGACCGAGGATGTTCATTACGAAAATTTCAGAGCACAATGTATTTCTCAAATATCGCAGCATGCTAGAGAGAGAGGGTAAGAGACCTTACTGCTTAAACCGTTCAGTATTTATAATTTTAACATAGGTTTTCGTTTTCTAGAAAATTAAAGAGGGATTCTGCACCTTACGAGTCTGATATTACCGAAACAGATCGATTGTTGTTGCAAAAGGATGAGGAGGTAATAAACGTTATCGTTTTTAGTACTGCATACGTATATTACTTTAGTGTCTGTCTCTACTATCTGTCTTCCTGTTTCAACTTTTATACCACCCTTTTTTAATTTTGTTATTACAGATTCGTCGTATGCAGGAAATGCTTAACCAAATGCAGGAAAAACTAAAAGGGTCATCTGCTCAAGACAGAAAGCATGAGAGTATTATTGATGTTTAGATAAAATGTGTGTACGTATAGGAAATAACCTGAAAATTCCATTCCCTTTTTAAGCGAATCTGTGTCTAGAACCAAAGATCTTATAGTTGAAAACTTTTTTTCATATTTATATAATCGATATTTATTGATGTACTTTTTAATTTATTATGTTATTAAGATATTTATTAGAATATTGGTGGTTTTATTTTGATCCAACAAGCATATTTACCAGTATGTATATATAGGTATCTAACTATATGTTTAAATAAAAAGGTGAAAAAATATATTTTCTGACGAGAATAGCTTATTTTAAACACCCAAGTATTTGGTGGAGCAATTAATTCTATATATCAGTGCAGATGTCTTATAAAAGGTTTAAGTATAGAACAAACCCTATAAAACAACTTAAATCATATATTACTATACCATATCATAATAGTAAAAATAACAGGCAATGAACGAGTTTACTTTACTTACTGAAATTGTTCAACCGGCGGACATTTTTTCTAATAGAAAACTTTGGTATAAGCTTTTAATAACACTATAGCTTTTACATACTTTAAGCTTTACCCCATACAGAAATAAACCTATTTTAATAAAGCATATAGTTTTAACTCCTGCCCGACGGTTCGGTTGGTGACCGTTACCGAAACAAGAAAGCAAAATGCACCTTAATAGCCGAAACTAAGAAAGCTCTTCTCTACATTCGATGAACAGGTCCTAAATTCGGTACTTTTCTAGATTTAGAACTTTTGAACTACTGTCAGTGTCGACCTAGAACTCCTCTGTGCTAGTGTCACTAATTTATGGTTGTCGACTTTGAAATTCCTGACGTCATAATCGTGCGTCATCGGCCATCATTCAAAACAAATGGCTGCTGTCAGATAGCGAAACTGTCATCGGTGACAATTTTTGTGAAAATAATTAGTTTTTTGGTAAAAAAAAATAAGCGAAAAAGTATGATTTAAGTGTTAAAAAGGATAAGTTATTAATTGATCAAGAAATAATGGTCTCCGAGGAGTATATCAAGGCAGAATATCCTCTGCACTGGCTAGTTTGGACAAACGAGTATAAACTTTTGGAAAAAGAACTTTCCAAGAAAGAGGTGGGGCCCTAAGTTGTTATTAACATTTTCACATATAGGTACTCCTATTAGTTTAATATGTAAACATTTTAATAAAATTTTAGCATGATAAGGAAAAATTGGACAACAGAGGTAGGACCCCTCTAATGTTAGCTGTAACTTTGGGGCACCTGGAAGCCACCAGAACTTTATTGAACCATGAAGCCAACGTAAATTGTGAAAATAAAGACGGCTGGAATGGTAAATGCCTACTTTTAAACCTATTATTTGACAATGTAATCTTCCTAATCCAATAAGTACTAGTGTCCCACTTTTCTGCAGGTTGGACTACTTATTTTTTATAATATGATGATTGATTAATTTAGAAAGTGAATGACACCTTTTTGATGAAAAAGAGTATTGATTGATTCATTGGTTATTTATAGTTTCATTTTCTTAATATTATAAACTTATTTATCAGTTAGGTTTTATTACTAATCTTACACAATCAATAAGTGACAAAACTATAGTTTCAGTCAGATATTCTAAGCATTAGCTAGGTGTGTAATTTGTGGGGTAGCTATACATTATTAAAGCAAAGTACTTAATTTAACATGTTTTTGTTGCGTTGTCCGTAATAAGAAATATAGTTAGTATACCATATCAGGCATTCAGGCAACATTGATAGAAACCCTATGTTGTAGAAATGGTTGTTTGTAAAACTGTTATTAAATATGGACCTACTTACCTATATATAATATGTATAAGATGCACCTTAAAATAGCAATAATAACTTAATAATGTCAGATTAAATAAATATATATTTTTTAAAAGCTTGTTTGCACATGTGTTGTGTTAAGTTACCAACAATGTATATGTAGATCCTTTAAACTAAATATATAATTAGGTAAAGCTATAATATCTTATAAATATATATACTCCAATTCCATTATTATCTAATAATGTTTTTTTTTAAATCAATAATAGTTGTTCAAGAAGCAGTTGCCACTGGAGATCCAGAACTATTACATATTGTACTTGAAAGAAGAGATCTACAAAGGTATTTGCAAATTTTAAAAATACCAATAGTAAACATAAGATTTCCCTGTTTGTGTGGTGACAAAAAAATAGTTGGAACTACCATTTTTACATAATTTAGCTTTGATCATTTCAATAACCTAATGTCATGAATTTTTTTTAGGTATACCAGTCGTATGGCAGGTATACCGGATCTGTTACAAAAGCTTAAACAAGCTCCCGATTTTTATGTGGAAATGAAATGGGAATTCACCAGCTGGGGTAAGAAATAGTTTAATAGCATGCTGCCTTTTTATAAATAATTTAAAATGTATATAAGTACGTTAAGTTGTATAAACTAGGACTAAAGTTTTAGTACATACTATAAACAGTTATAATAAGTAATGCGCCGCAGGCGAAATAACAATTGCTTCACTAATTTGGAAATTTACAGATAGTTTTACTTTGTGTATGTACCTCATTTAATAATTAGACACAAAACATTCTTTTAGAAGCTTGTGGAAGACTGTGTTCCCCCTTACAATTTCTTACAATAAATAACATGGATCTGTGGGCATAGTGTTAATTAACATTTGTTTCAGTGCCGCTTGTGTCGAGGATGTGCCCTAGTGACACTTATAAAGTGTATAAGCAGGGATCGAATGTTAGAATAGATACTACGTTACTAGGTTTTGATCATACCAGTTGGCAACGGGGAAGCCGAAGCTATGTTTTTCAGGGCCAAAGTAAGTTAAATATGTTTATTTTTTCGGTGAAAGAATTCTATGAATGCTAATCTAAAATTAACCATGTTTATTATTTATAAGGTATGACAGCTGGTCTTGACAGTGAAAGAATTGAATTTTTTACGCTTTGACTCATTTAAAAATACAGAAATGCAAAGCGATCAATAAAATAAAAATAATATTTTTTGGATTTAAAATGTCTTTTTACGTTTATTGTTTTAGTATCCTTTATATTTAAAAAATCTGAGTGTATTCCATACAGAGTGAACTATAATAAATTTATATATTAGCGAGAAAAATGCCCGGCGGCAACATTTATTATGTTTTAACTGAGGCGTTAAACCTATCAATATAAACTTAAATTGTTTATCTCAATAAATGTGCAAGATGAAGTATTCTTGATTGATCAATCCTTTAAAATCTCTGTTGATTTTATTTAGTTATAATAAACACGTTTTTGGATATATGTATTTTTTTTCAAGGTTTCCTTCAGTTTTGTCCAACTATTAAAGGCGACATGAGTTACATTTATCGTCTGAATTCTTCCAAAATACCTGGTAAAATGTTTTCCCCTTGTAGAGAGCAGATAAACACTTCAATGTTTTTTGACTTATTGTATTTCTTTACTTTAAGTAATGTACTTTTCAGGAATTATTATATTACCTTTTAAAACTACCTAAACTGTATTAAATTAAACAGAATCTATTGAAACATTGACTCGCCAGTAACATTTGAATAGGTATTCCTAGCTGACCTAGCTCCTAAGCTAGATGCTAGATTGCTTGTTATAGAACGTTTACAAAGTAAGCTAAAGTATATCTAGTCTAGTTGTAATTTAAACTAATATTTTTTCTGCATAATTTTGTATCAAAAGTCATCCGTTGGTATACCGAAATCTTTTTAGATGGCGGTGCTACCATGATGGAAATCGACCACGATCTACGACAGGTTTACTGTGAAGAAATGCGAACGAACGACGAGAGTTTAGGAATTTTGCTGCCAAATGAAGAGACTGTATCACAACGTCTTACCAATCCCATAGTCACTACATTTATAGATACGGATAAAATTAGTTTTGAGAGGTACTTACATCAAATATATACTAATAAATTTTCATCAAAATATCTGTCTGTATCTTTGTGTGATAACAGCCAATAATTACACGGATTTATATAGATTTTCTTTTAGGAATAAAGCGGGAATATGGGGCTGGCGTTCCGACAAAAACGAAATAGTCAACGGCTACGAATGTAAAGTGTTTGGCGCTTCAAATGTAGAACTAGTCACCAAAACACGATGCGAACACCTGACTGAAACCGACAAGGCGAGAAGTAAAACACTGAGGACCCCGTTGCAAAACTTTTTGGGTATTGCCGAGGTGGGGTCTACGCAACAAAATACCGAACTTCCAAATAAAGTAAGTATTACAAAATCTTCTTTTATGTTTATAACTAAAAATAAAATAAATTCCATCATCAACCCCTTAACATTTAATAATAAAAATATTCAATATTCAAAAACGACAAAATTTTTAGGATTACTTTTAGACGAAAATTTAAGTTGGAAAGGCCATATCCAGTATATTATTAACTCGATATCTCCTTTGGGATCTGTTTTGTACAGAGCTAGATATTTCATTCCTTTAAAATACTTTAAAAAATATATTTTTCAGTAATATATTCAAAATTACAATACTTAGTTTCTGCATGGGGATCTGCTTGTTTATCAAACTTGAAACCATTACAAAAATTGCAAAATAAAGTTATTAAATGTATACACAAATTACCACATTTAGAACCAACTGTTAATCTATATAGACCGAAAGGGTATTTACACGTTGAAAACATTTATAAATTAAAAATTTGTATTCTAATTCACTCTATTATTTTAAAAGAAAAAAAATCAAACATACAACTTCAGGAGAATAAGACATTACATGATCATAACACCAGACGTATAAATTATCAAACTATACCAGTAAAAAGTAATTTTGGAAAAAAATCGCTTTTATATGACGGAATAATAAAATATAACAATCTTTCAAAAAATATCAAAAAAATTTTAAAATTGGCAACTTTTAAAAAACAATTAAAGAGATTTTACTAAATTAAATTATTTATAGGTACTATTTTTTTTAAATTGATTTTATTAATGAATTTTTTTATTGGATTTTTTTTAATGGTTATTATTTTCTATAATATTATGTTGTCACTTTCATTTTGAAAGTTAAAAGGTAAAAGATTGGGTAGAATGTAGAAATACAATTGGGTCTCTACTTTAAATCGTCTCGGGTAGTAGCATGGATACCAGATAAAAAACACATTGTTTTATTTTAGGAAGAGCAAGTAACAAACACGAATCCTTGCAACATAACTCCTGAGGAATATTTCGATCCGGAACTGGACCTCGAGTCACGTGACATAGGTAGACCTAAAGAGGTCAGCTTGAAGGTCCAAAAATTCAAAGCCAACTTGTGGCTGTGTGAAGAGTATCCTCTTTCGCTGCCAGAGCAAATCTTGCCTATAGTCGATCTAATGGCGATATCTAGCTCGCATTTTGCTAAGCTAAAGGATTTCATACAGATGCAATTGCCAAGTGGATTTCCGGTGAAAATAGGTAAGTAAATCGTTTCCTTGATGTTTATTTCGTAAAAGTGAAACGATTAGGACCTACTTTTTTTTAAATCTACATAAATTCTATAGCAAAATTAAATTTAAAAGGTAAAATAAAATTGTTTGCCGATGATACTACTATTGTATATTTTCATGAAGACTATGCTCAAATTCATAATAACATTAACCACGACCTAAATGTAATATGTAAATGGCTTGAAACTAATAAACTATCCTTAAATTTTAATAAATCATCTTTTATGTTTATAAGTAACTCAAAATTAAAAAATACTAATATTTCTTCTCTGTCTTTCAATAATCATTTAATTAAATATACTAATACAATTAAATTTTTAGGTTTATATATTGATGAAAATTTAAGTTGGAAAAAACATATTGAATATTTAACAAGTTACATCTCACCAATAATTGGCATTTTGTTTAAAGCTAAAAATTATATATCGTTAAAATATTTAAAAAATATATATTATTCTTTGGTTTATTCAAAATTACAGTATATGATATCAATCTGGGGATCAGCGAATTTAACTACAATTCAGCCATTAAAAAAACTACAAAACAAAATAATTAAATGCATAGGTACAGGGTTATCCAACCAAGACTAGACAAGGCGATTTTTTGACTTTTCCTGTACTTTTATAAAAAAACTGAAATAGTCATCTTAAGTCATTTTCTCCCGCGAATTCGAATATCTTCAGCAAAAAACAATTGAACATCAAACAAAAGTACTAGGGGTCACTTTGATATTTTTTTAAATGGGATGCCGTATTTTTAATGAGCTTATCCGATTTCTCATATAAATTTTGATCTAAAATGTTGGATTTTTAATTCAAAAACGCCTTTTTTCTTCAGTTTTAAATTCGGAAAATGTTCGTCTACCGTACGATTAATACCTGATAGATGGATACCCGTTTCACCTGTTCACCCTTTAACCTGCTTTAAAGTGTCCGTCAGTTAGACAAAATAATCAAGTGTCAAATTTCTATATATTTTTCACGAATTAATTACAAATTTAGTAGTTTTTGCAAATCTATTATTGCTTACGTATAAAAAAAGTATGACATATTAGAAAAAACTATAAACTAAAGTGAATAACTTTAATCAAACAAAATAAATTTGTAATTAATTCGTGAAAAATATATAGAAATTTGACACTTGATTATTTTGTCTAACTGACGGACGCTTTAAAGCAGGTTAAAGGATGAACAGGTGAAACGGGTATCCATCTATCAGGTATTAATCGTACGGTAGACGAACATTTTCCGAATTTAAAACTGAAGAAAAAAGGCGTTTTTGAATTAAAAATCCAACATTTTAGATCAAAATTTATATGAGAAATCGGATAAGCTCATTAAAAATACGGCATCCCATTTAAAAAAATATCAAAGTGACCCCTAGTACTTTTGTTTGATGTTCAATTGTTTTTTGCTGAAGATATTCGAATTCGCGGGAGAAAATGACTTTAGATGGCTATTTCAGTTTTTTTATAAAAATACAGGAAAAGTAAAAAAATCGCCTTGTCTAGTCTTGGTTGGATAACCCTGTACATAAATTGCCTTTTTTAGAAGCAACTATAAATTTATATGAACCAAACGGATATTTAAATTTAGAAAAGCTTTATAAATTAAAACTATGCATTTTAATACAGGAATAACAATTTATAACAGTTTGCCGAAAAAAATTAAAGAAATATCAAAATTATGGACTTTTAAAAAAATATTTTTTAAAACTGACCTAACTTTAACGTATTATACATATATTAATATTTTTTTTTTATTAATGGTTATTATATATATTTTTTTTTTGAATAATTTCGATGGAGTTATTAATAGTTACTAAACATATTTGGTGTTATATTCTCTGTAATAAACTTTTTTAAGTTGGTTGAGAATATATATTATTATTATTATATTACATACAAGATTCTTACTTGTTTTTAGAAATACCCCTGTTTCACGTTCTAAACGCCCGAATAACATTCGGAAACATTTTTGCGATGGACAATCCCGTACCGAAAGTAACTACGATGCAAGAAGAGGACCGTCTCACTTGCATGTTGGACGATACCCTGTTCCAGTGTCCCAGTAGCTACGTACAGATTGGTAATGGTAATATGCATCACCATCTTTTTATTTTTGGTTTTGTGGGTGTTTTAATTTAATGCCGCTTTTTAATTATTAGTTATGCCAGCATCATATCGGGTACGTTTTAAGCATCGTCGAGCAATACCCAACGTTATTGTATCAAATATAGTTATAGTATTATGGGATACAGTAAAACAAAGTTGAACTTGTAAATTTCCACTATATTAACAAGAAAAATGACGTTTCGCTAACACTATAGCTTCGCAGGTGACAATGATTTAATAAAAGGTGAAACTAAAAAGGGGGTGTAATAAAATTAAATTATTGAAGATGTAAATAAAACAGTGGAAGGGTTACAATAGCGGGAAAATCCAACAGAGGGTTTAAAAATTAAATAAGGTGCAATATGGGTAATTTACGAAATCTTAAGTATATGGTCAACAGAATAAATTTAACGAAGGTGAGTTATTTAAATCTAATTAATTATTAAGTAACAGGTTCGTATTTTTAGGTTTATTTATTTCCATAGATTCTAACAAATTTAGTTTTAAGCCTTTGTTTTCTGTATGTAAGATTTTAAAGGAAGGATCGAAATTATGTTGATAATCAAGTAAATGGTTAACATATTTTGAGTCGGTTTTGTTTTTTAGAAAACTGTTGTATTGTTCCTGTATTCTTTTGTTAAAATGTCTTCCCGTTTGGCCAATGTATGTTTCAGGACGATCTTTGCATTTTAATTTATAGACTCCTGATTTTTTGTTTTTATCGCTTGTAGTTTTATTGTTTTTGATAAATTTACTTAAAGAGTTATTAGTTTTGTAACACAAATTTATATCAAGTTTGTTAAGAAAATTGCCAATTTCTTTGCTAGGTTGTCCAAAGAAAGTGACAAGTTTAAATTGGTCATAGTTTTTGCTTCTAGGAAAAACTAAGGCAATCCCTTCTTGTAAGTAAGTAAAATTTCTTAAAAACTTTTTCGACCAAATGTGTCTGCTTTGACTCCGGCGGGGTAACTTGGCCGTAAAAAGCCTGGTACCCCAACAGTTTCTACTTTTTAACCAAAAGATGCGTTGACCCCTAAAAAAACAACTTTTTTCTTTTCTTTACATCTCACCCCAACATTTTCACATGTTTCTGACTAGGCTTAATAAAACTCAAGATGTTTCAGTAATTTAATAATGCTTTTTACAGATAAGTTTTTCAAAACTCCCTAATTTTTACTACCCTACATTTTTCTGCACGGCAGTGTGCTTCTGCACTTAACCCTCGACTCTTCAGTATGCTGGAGTCTTGATTGTCGACCTTCTGACTATTCAATTTTACACCTCTTGTACACCATTAAAAGCTCCATTACGGCTCAATCTCACCATTATTTTCTCTTTTGCTAAAAACATCAGCATTTTACTTTTCACTTTGTTTCCTGATGATGAGTGTTTCTACACTCGAAACATGTCGTCGATGTGATCCTAGGTTCGCCTAGTTTTTCGATTAATAAATATTGTGGAGAAAGACTTCGTGCTTTTCTTTTTCTTTATCATTTTACTCCACTTTGAGTATGGACTACTTCTTCAAAACTTAATATTATTGTGCAGGCTGTTAATATATTCTAAACTGTCTATCAGTTCCAAAAAAATACGTTAGGACGTCTTCAATATACCTATGCCAATAAAGAAACTGTTTGAAAAGAGGATGATTGCTTGTTTTATCTTCTAAAATATACATAAATATTTCAGGCGATAAGGGACTAAACTAAGAGGGTTACCCATAATAAGACCATTTTTGCTAGTGTATATTTTGTCGTTGAACTCAAAATAATTTTGTTTAAGGCATACTGTAAGAGAATTGATAATTTTTTGTTTTTTGATCAGATTTACATTTTTTAAGGTAAGAAGTTGATTAACCAAAGTAATCGTTTTTTTATTTACTAGCCCAAGAGAATTTTTTATTGCAAATTTGGCTGAAAAATAAAAATTCTGGAAATTTAGAAGTTCAACTTTGTTAACTCTATCCCATAATACTATAATTATGGATTTCCACCTAGTATCGGCTGAATCAATTAATTTGTTCAAATATAGTTCTTTTTCGGGAGTAAACGCGCTTCTTTCCAGCGAACTTTAGTTTGCAAACAATTTTTTTTTTGCAGAAAAGCTTTTAATAGTCATTCTCATACACATAACTACTACTAAAAACTTTAAAATCCGCTTTAAGAACACGTTAATCATTTATTTTTAGCCGGCGTCGATGGTAGACGACAATTTAGCAACGAAGAAGAAGATGACCTTTTGCAATTTGCCATCCAGCAGAGCTTGATAGAGTCGGGAACTGAAAAAGAAGAGGTTGGTGGTAGTTATTAAACCAAAAATAATTGTTTACTTGGTAATACTAGTATTTTTAATTGAAAATTTTACGAACATTTTTTTTTTAGGTTGACATATGGGAAGCTCTAAGAGGCCAAAAGCCTTCGAGGCCAGAGACGCCTGTAAATTACGAAGAACGAGAACTGCAAAGGTAAAAAACTTTTAAATTTTAAGTGGGAAAGAATATAATTTAATTTAATAATATTATACAGTGACCGGCAAAGAGTTCGCAACATATGGGAAAAAATGTTATTAGCGGAATATTGAAAAATCTTTTTTGGGGGATTGGATGTGCATGTCCCATAACCTTAAAATCGATTTTGACATACGTCACGTGACCAATGGTATGGCGGGAAAGTTGAAAAAACCAATATGAAATCATCATAAATCAGATAAGTTGATGAGATATCGAAAAAATTCCAAGAATAAAAAGTGTTTAGAATTCCATTAGAACCTTAAATTCAATGTTTGGGATATCTACTTAAAAAAACATAAAATCGAATATTTTTGTAAATATTTTTTTACCGAATTAAAAATTTCCATATTTTTCCTTTCTTAAAGCTTCATTAAAGTAAAACTGACATCTGGTGACCACCACTAGAAATATTCTTTTGTTTTTCTGACAATTTGGAGCAATAATTCAAAAAATTCGTTTACACTTGGATACCAGCTGTTGCAATAGTCTATTTCTAATAACCTTATCGATATTTTTTATATCGAAATATTCTATTATGTTAAGAAATCCTTAAATTCATTAATCCAAAGAAAATTTTATTTATAACCGTAAAAAATAATTTTGAATTTCGCAGAAATCTTTAAAAAAATCTAAAAATTAATAAAAATTTTAATTATTTTTTACGGTTATAAATAAAATTTGCTTTGGATTAATGAATTTAAGGATTTCTTAACATAACAGAATATTTCGATATAAAAAATATCGATAAGGTTATCAGAAATAGACTATTGCAACAGCTGATGGTATCCAAGTGTAAACGAATTTTTTGAATTATTGCTCCAAATTGTCAGAAAAACAAAAGAATATTTCTAGTTGTGGTCACCAGATGTCAGTTATACTTTAATGACGCGTTAAGAAAGGAAAAATATGGAAATTTTTAATTCGGTAAAAAAATATTTACAAAAATATTCGATTTTATATTTTTTTAAGTAGATATCCCAAACATTGTAATTTAAGGTTCTCATGGAATTCTAAACACTTTTTATTCTTGGAATTTTTTCGATATCTCATCAACTTATCTGATTTATGATGATTTCATATTGGTTTTTTCAACTTTCCCGCCATACCATTGGTCACGTGACGTATGTCAAAATCGATTTTAAGGTTATTGGACATGCACATCCAATCCCCCAAAAAAGATTTTTCAATATTCCGCTAATAAAATTTTTTCCCATATGTTGAGAACTCTTTGCCGGTCACTGTATAATATAATTTAATAATATTATATAATATAATTTGTCCATCGCAATTTATACTAAATAACGACTTATTTAGTATAAATTGCGATGGACAAATTCATAGTTTTGCAGATGATACTACAATTTTTTATACCGATACAAATTGGGAAAACTTAAATAATAAAATTAAAAAAGATTTTAAAATTATAAAAAATTGGTTTGATAACAATTTGTTAACAATTAATTTTAATAAAACAAATTAGATTCCTTTTACTTTAAACCTAAATAACCTACCACAAAATATGAATAGTATTCAAATAAATGAAGACATTCAAATTTTTAAAGGTAATAAAATAAAATATTTCGGAATTATTTTTGACAGTAAATTAAATTGGAATTTTCACATAGAATACTTAATTAAAAAATTAATAAGTTTACTACCGATTTTTAAAAACATTAAGAAAATTTTAAATGTAAGACGCGTTAGTTAAAACTCATTTAAATTACGGAATTTTAGGTTGGGGAGGAATAAATAGAACTTTAGTTAAAAAATTAGAAATAATCCAAAAAAGGTTTCTAAAAATTATATTCAATAAAGAATTTCTTTATCCTTCAAAAGAATTATATTCAGAAACAAAAAAGTTGAACATAAGACAACTTTATATTTATAACATCTTAATATATATATTTAAAAATAAAAACCTTATACAATTTAAAAACCATAATCATAATATGTCATAAAAATGAAATAACCATAAAACCTAAAATAAATTAGTCCATAAGTAGGACAAAATTTTAAAAAATATTTATGTTTATATTTAAACGATTATTTACCAACAAAAATTAAAAAATTGATTTCATTAAAAAAATTTAAAGTCGAAATAAAAACATGGATATTAAAAACAGACAATTTGAAAATCTTTTTAGAAATGCTTTAATTAATTAATATTGTTCTGAATAATTTATATAAGTAATATTTTTTACTTAAAAATTATAAATTAATAATTTTATTATAGGTAATAGTAATAGGTAATATATTTCTTCAAAAAAACTGCGTTTATACTATAAATTAACATTTTTACTTTAAAACTTGATTTTTAATGCATATTTATTATTTATGATTTTACCTCGGATTTTACATACTAAAACAAAAAATAAGATTTGCCCCCAACAAGCTCAGCTTCAGGGGATTGAAGAATAAGTTTATCGAAGACAACGTAAACATATTTATTATATTATTAAATTTTAAATAAACTTATTATTATTAATCGAAAAAAAATTATTTACTATATTGTCGTATTATATTTTGTTTAAGAAAACGGACTTCTATTACTCCACGACCAGGTGTTTCAGTTAAAACCAAAACTCACCAAAAAAACCTATCCTTTTAGCTTCTTTAAATATGCTTGCTAGTATAGGCTATTTTATATTATTTATTACTTCATACAATGATGCAGTATAAGTTTTAAAATTCAATTAACACTATGGGTCGGGTTGGCTTTGTTTTTACATAAGATAGGTTTGGGATAATAATTAAATGTTTTATTACACGGCTGTTAAAAACAATATTAAATGCCATTAGGTATACGAAGTATAACTGCTTTCAAAATATTTATGCTAAGTTAAACCATCTTTAGGGAAAGTTTCACGACGTCTCATGGTAATGTAGGCGATTTTGACAATATACAGACTGTCCGCGGATAGGGTTTACAAATGGATGAAAAATTTAATTTTTCGGGAAAAAGTCATTCTTGATAACAAGTTTTGCTTGCAATTCACGAAGAGAAAATTTTGATTTTTTATACAGGGGTCGCAAAAACTTCAGAAACCTGATTTTTCTCCAAGAGTCAACTACCTTTATTTTTCATTTTTGACCAAAATGCCAATTCGAAAACTTTTTCATCCATTTGTTCTATTGTGAACCCTATCCGCGGACAGTCTGTATATTATTAGGTATTCTTTTTTTTTTGTCTCATAATATTATCCAATTAATCTGCTTTATTTTTCTTGCTTTCACATTAACATCTAGTGCTTGATCTTTACGCGAAACTTTCCCATTATAGAGCAATTCAAGCCAGTTTAGAGCATTACCAGGGTCCCCCTTCTGACGCGCACAGTAGTCCCAGTACGGACCTGGATTACGATCTGCAGATGGCGCTGATGATATCGGAAAAAGAAAGGGAGAAAGAGGAGCAGAATAGGATAAACGAGGAGAAGATGCTAGAGCAAGCTTTAGAATTATCTTTGCAGGAGAAATAGATTTTTTCGGTTTTAAATTTTGTAGATAAAAAAATGTTGAAACTAGTGCTGGGCGATATTGAAATTCCAATATCGAATATCGCTATTAAAAAAAATATCGATATAAGTAGTCGATATATTGATAATATCGATAATATTGATAATATCGATATGTTATTTTTTAAATATCGAAAATTAAGCAAAATAATAGTAGTAGTCACGTGATTCGCATTATCTGTAAAATTTTAATTTTTTCCAAAAAATAATTCAGAAGTGAGGTTTTTTGTGAAAAAATCGAAAAAAGTTATTAGAATAGTAGATTCTGTAACGAGGTTGGAATGAAAATTCAATCCGAGTGGAAGATTCCGAACGCGAGCGTAGCGAGCGTGAGGAACCACGAGTATCGAATTTTCATTCTAACCGAGTAGCAGACTATATTTTCTCCACGACCATCCAGTTCCATATCTGATTCATCCGATTTTTCACTCATTTTTTGACTTGCACTAAAATTTGTCTGAAAATAATTATTACAACGCGGCCATTTTTATCTGACACTGACAGTTTCGAAATTCATGGCAACCTATGTCGTTTATATCAGTTATGGAATGAAAATACACGCAAAACGCATAAGTGTTTCAGAATAAATATTCCAACTCAAGAGCGAGAATTTTTACATTCTATTATCAAAAATGATTTTGGAATTATTGCATTCAGTAATGGTCGTGGAGAAAAAGTTTTTCTAAATGCAGTTTCTAGCCCACATGCAAAATTTCAGCTGCATAAGCTAATTTTGATTTTTTACCTATACATATTTTGTAAATTGCACCACTTTTGCAAAATAAAACTCAACGCAACCTACATAAAACTTCTCAGTTTTGACAAGGCTTTATTTCAGATACATTTTCTTTAAAGTAGCGCCATATTAAATGTGTATTTTTCTACAAAAACGTTATTATGGCATAGCTTAATAATAAATTATAATATACCCTAAGGGGTTTTAAATTAAATCGTTGAAAATAGATAAACTTTACGTTGTTAAACTAAAATTTACTTTCCATTTAAAAAACACGTTACTGAAGACACTGTGTTCTTTTTTGTCTTAATATTAAGGTGTATTACTTTCAGACACAAACTACGTTTTCAAAAATACTTATTTTATGAAGTTACCTTATACAGGGTCAAAAACAAACAAACTTTGCTTCACATGCGACCAAATTTTAATTGCCCAATTTTGATTTTGTAGAAAAACACACATTTAATATGGGCGCTACTTTAAAGAAAATGTATCTGAAATAAAGCATTGTCAAAACTAAGAAGTTTTATTTAGGTTGCGTTGAGTTTTATTTTGCAAAAGTGGTGCAATTTACAAAATATAGATAAAAATCAAAATTATCCTATGCAGCTGAAATTTTGCATGTGGGCTAGAAACTGCATTTAAAAAAACTTTTTCTAATAATTTTTTTCGATATTTTCAAAAATAACCCTACTTTTGAATTATTTTTTGGAAAAAATTAAAATTTGACAGATAATGCGAATCACGTGACTACTATTTTTTTGCTTAATTTTCATCTCGATCGAAGCAGAAGTTGATGCCAAAGTCGAATTTTGAATAAAACTATTAATAAAAAAAAATCCCATATGATGCGAACTTTACTACTGACACTGTATATCAATATTTTCTTATGTGCCCTGTAAAACTCCGTACCTTCATTTCAAGGGGAGACTCTAATTATGAAAACATGAAGAAAAAAGAATAAATTAAATATTGGTCCTTAAATGTGTTATAAGGACGATATTGAAATTCCAATCGAATATCGATATATCGATAAATCGGTATTTTATTTATTAAATATCGTTATATCGATAAAAATATCGATATATCGAATTTTTGCCCAGCCCTAGTTGAAACAGACAGAAAGCGTAAAAATTATTTTGTTTTCTGACTAACAGTAATTAGGGGAAAATATTCGATAATTTAGAATTTTTCTTTCTGTAAAATAACGTTCTCATATCGATATTAACAGGACGAGTTGGCATTTTTGCTATAAGGCTGGGTCTCCGCGTGCGTAAATGTGACAGCGTAAGTGTGACGTGATTGCTCGATAATCAACCAATCGCCTCTTAAAATTTTACCAGCAAATGCATGGTTTAGAAAAGTAAATGTACTTACATAATCAGTCGACTCGCTATTTAAAAAAAAAAATAGGATATTTTCCCCCAATTTTAAATTAAGATCGATTTTAACTACTCAATATTTAAGACAAATCGTGTTGCTTATAAGAGAATTGGTGAATTAGATTAATTTAATTTCATATCACACTGCACTGAATGACCTTTTTAGATTTTCCCACAATCCCAGCCTAAGCCTATAAGAAATAAGAGTTTAGAAAGAGGTGACGAATAAATTTGGTTAGGTCATACAGTGTTTGTTTGAATTGGTGCTTTTTAAAAAAAACCGTTCATTTCAAATAGCTCGAAACGAATGCAAAGTATTTTGTTGGCAAGTTTCACAGTATTTGGCGCCGATTTCGTTTTCCTTATGTTATATCGCATATCACGGTAAAGTTAATTTTTGTACCCTTTTTTTTGGTCTCCTTAAAAAGTACATCATTTCATATAGAGTATTGTCATTCCAGAGAGAAAAATAATGCTGGAAGAATTACAAGTAAATCTGATGTCTCTTTTTTGATTGCCCTAGAGTTCATCGTATTATTTCTAGTAAAGATCTTATTTTATCCACAAAAAATTAAACCTAATGCGGCCAATTTTTATATTACAGTCTCTTTCCTATTGGCTGACAGCTAAGAACCCTTATTAAAAATGCAAAACACAAATTTGAGCTTACCGGGTGAACATATTATTTTTCGCCTGAAAGACCTGAAAGTATATCTTTTTTTAGTAGTTTAACCGCTATATAGATTGGCGCACCACAATAGGGTCGTAAAATTGTAACAATAGGGCAAAAGCCCATGAATTAGAATAAATCTTCGGACAGTGGCGATCGTTTAGGTTTTTATTTATGATAAATTCCTTTGGTTTCCTGCCCGTGTTGTAAATAAATTATATATAGTAAAACTTTATCTGATTTAGTTCTAGCTGATACTTTACATAAACAAAACAAGGTGATAGTGAAATAGTGTATCGTTTTAAGAAAACAGGTCTGCCAAAAAAAGTCGACAGTACCTAACCCATTTTTTTAATGGAGCTACGTCTTCTTAAATTGTAATATTATGGTACAGGGTCTTCCAACGAGGACGGAACAGGGGCTCATTTTTGAGCGTCCTTGTATTTAAAGAAAATTCCAAAATAGCCAATCGATGTACTTGTTCCTGCAGAATTCAAAAATGAAACCAAAAATTTATTTGAACCAGAAACAAAAGAGTTACGCTATGGATAAGGTGTTTTTTAAATTTAACATAGGTTTTTTTATAGGATTTTTGGAACGAGTGATTTTTTTTTGTCCGTTCTGATTAAAATATTTAATATTGTGACAGCTATTTTTATTAAATTTTAATGTTTTATCCAGTATAATTTAACTTTAACCTGTTTGAAACATACACTAGGTAATAAAGGTATAATCACCTTTGAATCCTTCAAAGTCAAAAAATTTGACAAATTTACTATAATATTGCCGAAATGACTTTGAAGGATTCAAAGGTGATTATACCTTTATTACCTAGTGCATGTTTCAAACAGGTTAAAGTTAAATTATACTGGATAAAACATTAAAATTTAATAAAAATAGCTGTCACAATATTAAATATTTTAATCAGAACGGACAAAAAAAAAATCACTCGTTCCAAAAATCGTATAAAAAAAGCTATGTTCCATTAAAAAAACACCTTATCCATATCGTAACTCTTTTGTTTCTGGTTCAAATAAATTTTTGGTTTCATTTTTGAATTCTTCAGGAAAAAGTACATCGATTGGCTATTTTGGATTTTTCTTTAAATACAAGGAAGCTCAAAAATGAGCCCCTGTTCAGTCCTCGTTGGAAGACCCTGTACATTCTTATTTTAATTTTTTTTTGTTTCTATATGTAATTTTTTATATTTATTCGTATGTAATTTTTAAGGTGTGCAAAAAAAAACTTTGTGTTCTGAATTAATTTTATTTTCTCATTACAAAAACAGTTCCTACTAAAAAGAGTTAACAAATTAAAGGTCTAGAAAGGCGTCTTCACTATCACTAAATTCGAAGGATTCATCTGTGGAGTCAACTGAAATAATAAGTGGTTCTACCGTTTCTTCCATCATGTTGTCTAAGTCCCACATTTTTTTTCCATCTTTTATTACATGTTTCTTTCCAATTTTCTTTCGTTATAATGTTTAATGAATACTTAATAACTCACGTGCATCTTTTATTTTAAATGTAGTGTTATTCCTTGCTACATAGCCTTTCATTTGTGCCCATATTAACTCAATTGGATTTAATTCACAGTGGTAGGTACAGGAACAGATTAGGTACCTGATATTGTTTATTGAGGTTTTACGACTCATGACCCTCATCTGTGCTATCAGGCTTTAAGAAACAGATTATACCAAAAATTACATCGTTACTACAATATTTAATTTTAAAACCTTAAAGTTTGAGGGGGCCATTTTAATAAAGCAACTGAGGAAAATTGGCTCTAAATATATGTAGAGATTTAAATAAACATTTTGTACTTTAATAAAATACTTTGTATTCTGGTAAGATTCAGGGGTAAAAATTAGGTACTGAAAACAGTGTAGGGGTAGATTAAGTATTTATGTTTTTCAAAACTACTGGTTGGTTATTTATACTTAGGGTATTTTTTTATTTTAGTAAAATTATTGTGATATTTAACATTAACTTAAGCATTTCTTGTTGTGTTATTCCGTCTTTCTGGGGCCAAACATATTTGACTCTAGCCAAATTAACTACCATATTTTTTTTTGTAGAAGAAAAAACACTTTGTACTTGTAATTATGTTAGAAGTTTAATATTTTAGTTCCTATAAGAACATTGTTTATTCTTAATATATTTTATTTAAAAAATATCAAATTCAAATAAATACATCAATAAAGAATAATGAGACTTAAAAGTATATTTGTAGCAGACATCTGTTTCTTGTTTTATTCTGCGTGGTCTTGAGCCCTGGAAAAGTGTAAAAAAATTATGTTTACAAAATTAAAGAAAATTTCATCTATCTAGACAAATTGTACCCACTTGTTATAAATTGACTGTAAAACATTAAAACTTCTGTGATAACGTTCCTCATTTTTTGCAGAGGTTTCGATCCACTTCTTTTTTACTTTAACCCATCTTTGCAAGTGGTCCCTTATAAGAATATTTTTGTCTACTGAAGGACATTCATCCTAAAAAAAAATGCAATTATATAGTTAATTAGACACATTGATTCAAAATTATGCCAATGAATATATGAATAATTTAATTCTTACATAATTAAGATTAATGTTGCTCTTATCCTGTTCCATCTGCTCTGGCAAAGGAGAAGGAACTCTAGTTTCAAATGGTTTGGACGGTTTGGGTAGTTTCCTTACGTCTACAGTAGAATCATTCCAAGATATGTTATCTGGTTCTGGGGAAGAGACTCTACGCCTAAAATAAATATAAAACCATTAAGTAACTGTTGAAATTAATGAAAATAAAATGGTCTGTAAAGGTTTGTGTGGCCTATTAAAAATTTTCTTACTTGATTATTCTTTGTGGATTTTTTGGCTGGTTATCCATCCAAGCACGACAAAGTGGATACAGTGGGGTTTCTTCTTCAAACCTGGCCAAATCAACGCTTCTATCGTAGAGTTTCATTACATAGGTGTGGTGATAAGGGGCTGGAACTACTTGATTTCTTTTCTTTTTGTCACTGAAAAATCACGAAAGAAATGAGTTTTTAACAAGTATACTTAACGGGGATTACTGTAGGCATACCTTCTCCTTCGTCTTGTTTGGCCCTCGTCGGACGATTCACTTTCTTCATCTGAAGATCTTTCGGTGAGTTGTTTGAGAACCCCCTTTAACCTGCCTTTCGCCATTAAGTAATCATTACCACCTACATTTTCCTCTTTTATTTCAATTTTAATTGGAGATGAACCGGATAATCTACGTTTTTTCGTCATATTTAGAATTAGAGATAAATATTTAGTTTATTCGTTTACAATTTTCTTTTGTTACGCGTAAAAATTCTAGGTTAGTTGGTTTGATGTTTGTTTTATCACAGAGCATAAATAAGTAGCGCTACTATATGTCTATAGTACGAACCACAGAGGAATGGCCAACAAGGCTGCTTTTGCAATCGGCTATTCTTCATTATTTGTGTTCTTCAAACTATCATGCTATCTTTGGTTCAATAACTTAAAAAAAAAATAGCTTAGAAACGAGACTAAAGATGCAATCAAGTTGGTAGAAGAGAGAACGCCTGGAAAAGCCTATTTAATCAAAGTCAAATTGATAAGACGTTGATATAAATAAATTTTAAGTTTGACAAGCGAGCCTCGATCGTCGCTCAGCCCTTCATCCTCACGATTTATCAGAATGCCATTTGGCCATGGCCGAATATCTTCCTTATCGACTCTTAATCATCTTAGAGGACCATGTTAATCACTAGTAGCACACCCACTTTTTTCTGTGGTCTACATGACATAACCTAAGTTTTACTCCTGATTTTTTTTTACCTGTGGTTGTATTTGTATAATGAATGAAAATATAACGAAAAATGCCGAAGAAGTAGAGGTAGAGGCGGAAAATGAACAAATTGCGAAGCAAGAAGAGAACCCATACGCCTATCTGGATAGGGGTGAATTTTCTTCCGAAAATTTTAAAATTGAAATAAAAAACTTGCCGAAATTCTATGGAATCAGTGTAAGTTAGGAATATATTTATAACTGTACGTAATATTCTGTTATTACATCGTTTTCTGCTTTAGGAATTAAAGAAGCTATTAAACAATAAACTTAAGCTAAACTCAAACAAAATCAAGACACCAAAACGTAACAGCCCATATGCGTTTATATGCTTTCGTAACGAACAAGATAGAGATAATGCAATCAAAGTTCTCTCAGAGTTCAAGTGGAAAGGAAAGCAGTTACAAGCTACTGTAAGTTTTAGATAATAAAAATTCCAAAATTTTATAAGCATGGATATTTTTAAACATTGCACTCTAAATCTTCCATTTTTTCTATTCTATATAGTAATACATTGTCATCCGCAAAAGTGTAGAACTCTGCCTCGAGTCCAGCAATTCTTAAGCTTAAAACATATAGGAAAGAAGGGGCCCGAGAACGGAGCCCTGGAGCACACCACACTCACTAATTTCAATTTCAATTGAGTGGATAATTAATTTTATGTTTCTATTTGTTAGAAACGTTTTCAAGAGATTGATTATTGGTCCTTGAAACCCCATCTACCCAATTAATAGCTCTAAATTAATAGAAAGTAGAGAAAATAGATAAAGTTGTCGCTAGATTTAGAAATATATTTTCAGTATGCAAAAGCCAGCGCTGATCCTTTAGTAAAACGGCGAAATGAAGATTCTGATTCTCCTAATGCCTCTAAGAAGCAAAAAACTGATCATCTGCCTCAAGATGAGCGAATAAAAATATCTACAATACCTTTAGCTGACTTGGAATATAGCGAACAGGTAACAATTTTTTATACTTCTTTATTTACGTAAGCTAGAAAATGTTTTTTTAAGTAGTGTTTTCAACAGTTTTGCCTTTAGCTTAAAATAAAACAGGAAGATGTGAGGACTGTTCTTAAAAAACTTGGAAATGATCTGGCATATCACAATCTACAGCTTAAAACCTGGATGGACGAGCAAAAAGAAAAGTACGATGGCTTACCTTGTGAATTATTAGATATCAGGTTCTCAGATGTAATAGATGGGTAAATAAACATAATTTGAATCATAGCTGAAAGCTTTTTTTCTCAGAAAAAATTTAACTTGCTTGGCTACTTTTAAAAATCATATTGATATAATAGAATATGTATATGTACACTGTTTTTTTGCATTTCAGTTATCGTAACAAATGTGAATTTACCATTGGTATTGACCAAGAAACAAATTTACCAACTGTTGGTTTCCGGATAGGTGCCTATGTCAATGGTATAACTGGAGTGGCCCCAGTGGAAGCTTTAAGGCATATACCAGAAGCTATGAAAGTTGCAGTTAAGGTAAGAACATCAAACTGGAAGCTTGAAAATGAAAATTTAACTTTAAAAATGTCTTTATTTCCAAACTAACTTTTAAAGTTCATTACATGGAAATTGAGAACATAATATAGAAAATAATAACCATTAAAAAAAATAACAATAAAAAAAATACTATAAATAATTTAATTTAGTAATATCTCTTTAATTATTTTTTAAAAGTTGCCAATTTTTTAATTTTTCTGATATTTTTTGAAGATTGTTATATTTTATTACTAGCGTGTACCCGGCGTTCGTTCCAGCCCCGCATTATACGACGTGAGATAATAAGGCGAACAAACCTTAAAGTCAACCGTTTGCCGGCCCGTCCACAATTCACATACATGCATAAAACATAGTCGGTCTTCGTCTATTCCGGCTTCGATGCTTCGGATCGATCGTTGAACGGGCCGGGAACCGGTTAGGTTGGGTCGTTCGTTCTCCCTACTCTAATTTATCAGTGTTTCTCTATAATATTATGCATGTATTATACATAAAAACCTTCCTCTTGAATCACTCTATCTATTAAAAAAACCGCTTCAAAATCCGTTTCGTAGTTTTAAAGATTTAAGCACATATAGGGACAGGACGAGCGATAGCGACTTTGTTTTATACTATGTTAAGATTCTCTCATAGAAAAGCCATTTTTTTCCGAAATTACTTTTTACTGGCATGGTTTAATAATTTATACAACGTCTGGTGTTATGATCATGTAATGTCTTATTCTCCTGAAGTGTTATGTTTGATTTTTTTTCTTTTAAAATAATAGAGTGAATTAGAACACAAATTTTTAATTTATAAATGTTTTGAACGTGTAAATACCCTTTCGGTCTATATAGATTAACAGTTGATTCTAAATGTGGGAATTTGTGTATACATTTAATAACTTTATTTTGCAATTTTTGTAATGGTTTTAAGTTTGATAAACACTCAGATCCCCATGCAGAAGCTAAGTATTGTAATTTTGAATATATTATTGAAAAATATATATTTTTTAAGTATTTCAAAGGAATGAAATATCTAGCTCTGTACAAAACAGATACCAAAGGAGATATCGAGTTGATAATATACTGAATATGGCATTTTCAAATATTGAATATTTTCATTATTAAATGTTAAGGGGTTAATGATGGAATTTATTTGATTTTTAGTTATGAACATAAAATAAGGTTTCGTAAAATTTAATGTAAGTTTATTTGATTGAAGCCAAGAAAGAAATATTTTTAAATCATCATTAATATCAAAATAAATTTTTTTTTTAAATTCAACAATTCACCTGGGCTTGTTCTTGAATAAGTTTTAGCTCTATGTAGAGGTACAAATAAAATTTCATCTATTGTAGGTATTTCAAGACTTTGTCCGATCATCTGACTTGCAAGTTTTCAATCCGGAATTTCAAACTGGCCATTTTCGACAATTCTGTGTCAGATCGGCTCCAGATCAGCTGATGGTTATTGTGGGTGTACATCCTCAAGACATGGACAGTGAACAAATAACAGAGTTAAAAAATAAGTTGATAGAGTTCTTTAAAAATGGACCTGGAAACCAAGCTAAAGTTACCTCTTTGTATTATCAGGAAATTGTCAAGAAGTATGTATTGAGAATAATTACTTAACAACAATTATTGAAAAAAGCTTGTTACTTTTGAAATATCTAAGTAATCATATTATTTGGTCCCACAATAATCAACATTTTTAGAAATCCTGGGGAGGCCCCAACACCTGCCACCTTACTATGGGGTGAAACCCACATATACGAATGTATTCTAGGGCTGAAATTTAGAATATCCCCCGAAGCGTTCTTTCAGGTCAATGCTAAAGCTGCGGAGATTCTTTATGAATCAGCTATAGAGTTTGCTGAACCTACTGACAAATCTAGCATGGTAGATGTGTGTTGTGGTACCGGGACTATTGGTCTGTGTTTTGCCAAGGTAATAATAATATTTTACTGTGTATAGGGCGATTGCTAAGAAGATAAAGCTTTGTATAGGCGAAGGAAGTCTTTCTCAAGGCAGATGAGATTTTTTATTTGTAATTGATGTATGTATTTTATAATTTTTAGAAATGTGATCAAATTTTGGGACTAGAAATTGTGCCCCAAGCTATAGTAGATGCAAAAGAAAATGCTATTATAAATAATATAACAAACAGCGACTTTTTTGCCGGAAAGGCGGAGGAAATCATGGGTTCAGTATGCTATAATTCTAAAAATGAAGACGTTTTTGCTGTAGTTGATCCTCCAAGAGCTGGTTTACGTAAGTTTTAAAGATTTCTTTATCAACCTGAACACAAGGCTGTTTAGGGCGCGCAAAAATAAAAAAATTTAAAATACTGAAAATTTTTGACTTTACAATTTTAAAGCTTATCAATTGAAAAAATTTTTTTAGATCAAAGGGCGATCTTCCAACTCCGCAAAATAACGAAAATAAACCGTTTGATCTACGTTTCGTGCAATCCAAACCTGGCATTAAAAAACTTTGTAGACTTAGGACGTCCCGAATCAAAGTCTTTACAGGGTGAATTTTTCGTTCCAACGAAAGCGGTAGCCGTAGACTTGTTTCCTCACACCAAACACTGCGAATTGGTGGTGTGTTTTAAACGCTGGGATATGGTGAAAAAGGAATTAGCTAGTAGTGGCTAGTAAATGTAGAAAATTGGTTTAAAAATGTTTTATTTTACATTCATTTTGAAAACAATAAAATGTTACAATACTTACATACAATATTCATAGTTTTGATTTCCATTATTATAAGTGAGAAATTACAATTATATTATTTAGGGCAAATTTTGAACGTAAACCGGGTTTTTTTTTATTATAGTATCCTCCTTTTAATATAAATAATTTTTACCCTGATTGGTCTATACAGGGTGTCCGGAAATGATGAACAAAAAAATTTAGGGGACAATTCTAGACCGAAAATAAATGCTATCTCTTCCTATAACATTTTTTCGAAAATTGATTATTAACGGAATTACAGGGTTTTAAAGTAAACTTTTATTTGCAGTTTTTTTTGCAATATCTTTCGACACGCTCATAATATTTTGACGAAATCTCGTATACGGGGCTTTTTCGGGATGAAGAATACAAATTTGCCCACCGTTTTTTCGCATTTGGTAGAGGGCGCCACATAGGAGCCTATACTTTAACTTGAATGGTCTCAACTTTTTTGCCTACACTGTATGCGCCTTTTGATTGAATATTCTTATTCTCCTAACCTTTTGACATAAAAAAGCTATACTACTTTTGTTTCGATAAATCTAACCGTTTTCGAGAAAAACGCTAAAATGACATCGCTTGCACGTGATTAATACGAAATCATTTTAATTTATTTTCAACCTTAAACATGGCATAGCGAAGGAAGGAATGTTCCATGGAGTTGGTCGGAATTTTTTAAGAAGAATTAATTTATGCATCGAAGAGGAAGAACGTCACTTTGAACCTTTGATTTGAACGTTTAATTTATTGTTCTAGTAACTTATGTATTTTAAATCTGCAAATAAAATTTAACTTCAACACCCTGTAACTCCGTCAATAATAAATTTTCGAAAAAATGTTATAGGAAGAGATAGCATTTATTATCGGTCTAGAATTATCCCCTACATTTTTTGCTCATCATTTCCGGACACCCTGTATTAATATATTAGAATGAAATTTGTTTTGTCAGAAATATCATACCTAAATCAATAACTTTATTAGGCACTTGGCCCAAAAGGTTATGACAACCCAGGTCTACCTGACCTCTCGATTACAAATAGCAATATACAGTGTGTGTATAAAGTCTGGAAACGGCTTAATAACATCACAATTTACTGGCCGATTTAAACCAAATTTGGTACAGTTGTGTAAGAGGATCTAACGCACCGAATGACGATATTGGCGTTGTTGCCAGCTTTTTAGTTTGTCTGGAATTCGAACGAATTTTATATTTTTAAATATAACACCCAGTATATTTTGACATTTTTAAATTCCACATAAAATTATAATTATTTTTTATTAAATGCATTATTAGTCTATACTTCATAGTTTCCGAGATATTGACTCTCGAAAAGTGACATTTTTGAACTTTGACAGCTTATAACTTTCTAACAGTACGTCTTAGAGCAAAACGGCTTACATGTCCCTATCTTCAATTTTTATTATCTTTCCAAAAAAATCAACTTCCAGTTAAACCGGAACAACTATATTTCCTGCTTTCGAGTTACATCCGGTTTAACCGGAAGTTGATTTTTTTGGGAAGATAATAAAAATTGAAGATAGGGACATGTAAGCCGTTTTGCTCTAAGACGTACTGTTAGAAAGTTATAAGCTAAAGTTCAAAAATGTCACTTTTCGAGAGTCAATATCTCGGAAACTATGAAGTATAGACTAATAATGCATTTAATAAAAAATAATTATAATTTTATGTGGAATTTAAAAATGTAAAAATATACTGGGTGTTATATTTAAAAATATAAAATTCGTTCCAATTCCAGACAAACTAAAAAGCTGGCAACAACGCCAATATCGTCATTCGGTGCGTTAGATCCTCTTACACAACTGTGCCAAATTTGGTTTAAATCGGCCAGTAAATTGTGATGTTATTAAGCCGTTTCCAGACTTTATACACACACTGTATATTTGTGATATTAAAAAATTGACTGCACAAAGAATAAGTAGCCATCTATCGACGTTCTTTGATTATTGTTGTTAGCCAGTTCAAGCCACATACTTTTAATGACTGCTGTGGGCAAAAAGCACAGCGTCACCCGGTCAATACCGCCAGCGATGTCATTTTTATGGTCACATGTACCAATTACAAAGCCAGTATTTTCCGACAGCCGCCACTTTTGACGTTTTCTCCAACTTACAATATATAATAGATATACGATATATTTCACAAACAGTATAATAAAGTTAATGAAAAATTGACAAGAATAACAAAAGGTTTACAAGTGAAGTATTTTTAGCAAGTGCAAACATGGGCAGTTATTAAGTAGGAATGGATAAAACTAGAAGCATGGTCACAGTTATAAAAACTAAATTAATTTAAGTTGACAATATGGTAACCCTAATACTTGTAAGCACAGTATGTAGATAATATACAGGGTTGCTCAGACGTCCGGAATAAAATAAATATAGCCGTAACGTGTAACTTTTGGGAAAAACGCTCGGACACTAGTTTTATATATGCTCACATTTTGACGTTATTCGTTTGGCTTTTTATAGACATTTGTCAAAAATATGACGACATCGATCTTTTTTTTTTAATGGAAACACAGCTTGTGATACATTATTTGAAAGCTAATATCTCGTACAGTATGCTCATAAATTTTGGCGCGATTCTGTCAAGCTATTTCAAAATAGCGACTGTTACACGTTTTTAAAAAAACCTATTAAGATAAGCGGAAATGATAAAATCATTGATGTTTTTTACCTTTCAAGGTAAGAAATCTTCATTGTTTCACGTTCTGACATTTTGTGACATTGGAAACTTGTAAGTAAAATTAATTTAGGTATTTCCGAAGTATTATTTTACAATTTTCTAAACAAAAATGGTTTTGTCGGAAAGACAGCGTATCGAAGCCTTGATATTGTTAGGATGTGGAGATAAAATAAGAAGTCAAAGTGAAGTGCGCATTTTATTAAATACTAAATATCCGGATAATCAAATTAAACCACATTTTTGTTGTGTTTTGTTTCGTTACATTTTTTTTTTGACAATAAATAACAAATAAACCATAACTATTGTTAAGTCACAAAATGTCAGAACGTGAAACAATGAAGATTTCTTACCTTGAAAGGTAAAAAAAACATCAATGATTTACCATTTCTTCCGCTTATTTAAACAGCGATTTAAAAAAAAATTAACAGTCGCCATTCTGAAACAGCTTGACAGAATCGCGCCAAAATTTATGAGCATATTAGCCGCGTTCGGCAATTACCTCAGACCGCTTGGATTGATCTAAATCGTTCGTTTATGACATCTAAATGAAGGGGAAATAAATCTCAACAGTTCGGCAATTAAAATCGGAGCGCTCCGAGGATAATCTTTTTGCTCGGAGTATTTTGACCGAGGAAAGCGATTAATCTCAGCTGAATTTGTGAGGTTAAGTTTGATGTTTATATTTAGGTTTAAAATTTTGGTAGTTTGATTGAACAAAGCCTTTATTTTTCTGTGATTTGACTGAAAATAATATGCAGGAAGTGGAACTATATGATGTCGAAGAACAAAAACGCTATACCATGTTTATTTGACCATAAATACACAGAAATATTCTACATGTTTTATATAAGACGTCCCAGCAGGTTGACTTGGTTATTCCAAATCGATCAGCGACTGATCTAAATTGAAAATACAAATACACATTAGGCAAGGCTAAGGAAGGCATAAACTCTGGTGGGTTTTACCTAAAACTTTCCATATTTGATAAACACCAGATTGCTATCATGGTCTGTTTATCCAATAACATTTCCGGATGGCCAGCACCTACAGCTATCAATCTTCCCTTTGAAACTGCATTTAATTTATTAAGCAAGTCTTCAAAGGTAGTTGGGGACAATCTAAAGTGCTGTCTGAACTGGTGATGTGCAAATCGGGGTACCGTTTCTTCGTCAAAACCGTCTACCTTTTCCAAAATCTTGACGTCTTCCTCATTATCGTCTTTAAACATTAGTTGATAGCCTCCTTCAATTAAGTCCAATACAACGCTAGGAATACTCATTTTTAGTAACTTTACAAAAAGGGAAAAAAGGTTAGGTTTCTTAGATCAAAACAAAACAAATATTACATTTTTGACTTTGACAGAGGTCAGCTGTTAGTTACCGCTCGTTTATCACAAAATTCTCCGACCGATCCGAGGTCACGTGACAAAATATCCATCGCATCGCAGATGTAATTGCCGAACGCGGCTAATGTACGAGATTAGCTTTCAAGCGATGTATCACAAGCTGTATATTTTCATTAAACAAAAATATCGTTGTCATATATTTGACAAATGTCCATAAAAAAAACAAACGAATAACGTCGAAATGTGAGCATATATAAAACTAAATTGACGGGTCCGAGCGTTTTCCCCAAAAGTTACAGGTTAAGGCTATATTAATTTTATTCTGGACAACCCTGTGTGTATTATCATAACACTAAATTATTTTTTTCTGGCTTATATGTGTAAGTATACTTGATCTTGCACAAAAATACAATAGGTACTAATATTATTTTGTCTTTTAATGAAATAACTAACACCCGTTGCGCCCTTGCAACTTTTTATTGAGCAACTATTTGGTACTTGTCGGAACACTAGGTGCCAGAATAGTTGCAATGGAATAACCGACTGTGCGCGTCCGTCCTTAAATAATTGCAAGTGCGCGAGGGCTCTTAAGAACTGAGATTCCCTAAGAATGGCCGGTTTCGCTCCTCCCCAAAAAATCGTTTATTTTAAAATAAGGGACCCTCAGCATACAAATTAGAACCTATAAAAAGTTGCACCTTAAAAATTAACAAAAAAAAATGATGCAATCTTCGTAATTTTATAAGCGTAATTTGTAGTGTAATGAATAGGTTTCTTGAACTACACAGTACATATAAACAAAATTCTATAACTACTACAAAATAGACAGTCAAAACTGGCATGTCCTTCTTGCATGCAAGGGCATCCTCAGATGACCCTGCATACAACAGGCATGTGCAGTTCACGATGTTTAATTGCCATAGGTTAAAACTACATTGTAAGTTAAAGGGCGCCCTCTTACAGACGCGCCTAAAACTAGGAGTTAAGTGTTGACGTAGTCAGTGTAGTGATCACATGTTTACCATAAAATTTAAAACCTATAAGTCCCAGCGTGTTAAGGTCAATATAATTCGTTTTGGAAAAATTAATTTAATATATGAAGAAAACACTATTTTAGTGTTGAAATAGTGATTCTCTCATATATTAAAATATTTATTAATTAAACAGCTAAAATATTAAATGGATTAAAGACTTAAAGCACTGGTCCTTTTTTAAAAACAAAACAAAATAAATAACAGCTAAAGCAACTTATTAAAGCATTCAGAAGTCCTAAAATTAGATTATAATATTATTTAAACTCTTTGTATCTCGAACAACTTCACATCTGTGTCATACCAGATTGGAGGGTCCATATTTCTGCAAAAATAATACAAGGTTTATGTATCGGAAATAAAATTAATTATTTATTATTATTATTTAAGTATCACCAGTTTTTAAAAATGCAGAAGAATATTTTAGTAGTAACTATCCCCCAATTTCTGTTTTACTCACATTTTCAAAGATTTTTGAAATTTTTTTAAATATTATGTTAAATGGTAAATTTTTTAGAAGAAAAAAAAATACTCTCCATTTCAATATGACTTTCGTAAATTTAGAGATACAGACGTTGCAGCTGCAGATATTATCAAAGATATTCAACAAAATGTTGATAGCAACCAAAAATGCTGCCCACTGTCCCTAGATTTATGTAAAGCATTTGATACAGTCAATCACAACATTTTACTTAAATGCCTATACAATATTGGAATAGAAAACAGTTTGTTCAAATGGAAAATGTTAAAAGTTTACAAATAAAATATGTAAAAAATATATATTATTCTTTGGTTCATTCAAAATTACAGTATTTGATTTCAATTTGGGGATCAGCGAATTCAATTCAGCCATTAAAAAAACTACAAAGCAAAATATGCATACCTACATAAACTTCCTTTTTTAGAACCAACTATAAATTTGTATGAACCAAATGGATATTTAAATTTAGAAAAGCTTTATAAATTAAAACTATGCATTCTAATACACTCTATTATTATTATTAAAGAAAAACAATCAAATATAATATTTCCTTCGACTAACATTATTCATATCACGAGACAAAATCATCATATTCAAACACCTACGGTAAAGAGTACTTTTGGCCAAAGATCAATATTATATAAAGGAATAAAAATTTATAACAGTTTGTCAAAAAAAATTAAAGAAATATCAAAACGATTAAAAGAAAATATTTTTTAAAACTTACATTAACGTATATTATTATTATTTTTTGTACTGGTTAATATATATAACATTTACATACTAAACATGATTTTTATTATTTGTGATTTTATTTATTGTATATTTGGTGTTATATTCTCTGTAATGAACTTTTTAAGTTGGTTGAGAATAAAGATATATATTATCATTAAGAAGTGTTGTCAGGGAAAATTAAAAAAAAACTATTTTCCTTATATTATATCTTACTTAAACCTCTTTTAAAACTTACCTAAGGTATATAACGCCCCACATGTAAGTACGGAACCACGTAGTTGTACCAGAGTTTGCCTGGTACTTTCTGATTAGAATTGGGTGGGGGACTGGAAGTAATCCCACCAAGGTGCCATGCTGAAGAAATTTCAAAATTTCGCTTTCATCCGTTAATCCTCTGTAAAAGAAAATAAGAAATATCAAATTGGCATTTAGGTGAGGAGATATCGAAAAAGGTGTTTAGATTTTAATTTTATGCTTGTTTACAAAGTTTGATGCAAATCAATTTTTTAACATTTGAATTTAATAAAAATGAGTGATCGAAAACTGCTGGGGTTCCACAGGGACCTATCCTTGGTCCTTTTTTTTCCTGATATACATATTAATGAGCTGGCATCCCTGGAGATATCCGGGATTTTTTTTTTCATTTTTCATTAGTATACCATAAAATCTTTATGTCGGTCACTGTATAGTCTTAAGTAACTAACTAACTTACTTATCGATACAAATTTTTTCGACTTGTGGAACCAGCACCTGCAACAGTCTCATTATTGTTTGAAGCGGCAATTTGCTCTTCCATGAATGCACCCATTCTCCTGTCGGTACCCACTGCCCGTTGGGGTTTTCATGGCTGGTGGTTACCCTTAGACTGTTCCTCTAAAATAAAACGAACGTCTCAATGATTCAAAAATATTTTTAAAAGACCAACATAATATTTAAAGTAATTTTCTAGCAATAAAAACAAATAAAACCTAAAACGATATGAGATACTGAATCAGTACTGACAGCATTACAGTACTAACAAAAACATACCGTATTAACAGTTCTTGAAAAGTTTGATTCTTCTGGGCTGATAGGAATCTTACTTGTAGGAGCCTTAGATTTATCCTGTAAATAAAAAAATTGATTCTTAGAGATAAGATTTTTTAAGAATAATAATACTAATAAGTTTATTTAAAATTTAATAATATAATAAATATGTTTATGTTGTCTTCTATAAACTTATTCTTCAATCCCCCGAAGCTGAGCTTGTTAGGGGCAAATCTTATTTTTTGTTTTAGTACCTATATAAAATCATAAATCATAAATATGCATTAAAAATCAAGTTTTAAAGTAAAAATGCTAATTTATAGTATAAACGCAGCTTTTTTGAGAAAAATATTATTAATAATAATAAAATTATTAATTTACAACTTTTAAGTAAAAAACATTACTTATATAAATTATTCAGAACAATATTAATTAATTAAAGCATTTCTAAAAATATTTTTAAATTGTGTAATGAAATCAATTTTTTAATTTTTGTTGGTAAATAATCGTTTAAATAAAAACATAAATATTTGAAATTTTTTTGTCCTATGGACTTATTTATTTTAGGTTTTATGGTTATTTCATTTTTATGACGTGTATCATGATCATGGTTTTTAAATTGTATAAGGTTTTTATTTTTAAATATATATATTAAGATGTTATAAATGTAAAATTGTCTTATGTTCAATTTTTTTGTTTCTGAATATAATTCTTTTGGTGGATAAAGATAATCTTTATTGAATATAATTTTTAGAAACCTTTTTTGTAACATTTCTAATTTTTTAACTAAAGTTCTATTTACTCCTCCCCAACCTAAAATTCCGTAATTTAAATGAGTTTTAACTAACGCGTAATATATTTCCATGTTTTACATTTAAAACTTTTTTAATGTTTTTAAAAATCGGTAGTAAACTTCTTAATTTTTTAATTAAGTATTCTAAATGAAAATTCCAATTTAATTTACTGTCAAAAATAATTCCTAAATATTTTCTTTTATTAACTTTAAAAATTTGAATGTCTTCATTTATTTGAATACTATTCATATTTTGTGGTAGGTTATTTAGGTTTAAAGTAAAAGGAATATAATTTGTTTTATTAAAATTAATTGTTAACAAATTGTTATCAAACCAATTTTTTATAATTTAAATTTTTTTTTAAATTTTATTATTTAAGTTTTCCCAATTTGTATCGGTATAAAAAATTGTTGTATCAACTGCAAAACTATGAATTTGTCCATCGCAATTTATACTAAATAAGTCGTTAATATAAATATTAAACAATAATAGTCTTGATAGAATAAGTATGGAAGTATATCTAGTGTTGTTTTATTCGTGGAGGGATTAAAAGTACTATAAAATGTTCTTAGGTGTTTTGTTCATAAATAAATTATTAATACAGAGCTACGTTAAATAAAAATAGCTTGATGTACCTCCTGTAAGGATCCGTTGCCAATAGAAACGGCAGTGGCCAAAGGACTGTTTAACGTAACCGCCGCCATTCCGTTAGTTAACGGTTGCTCGGATGGGGAGGATATTGGGTGGGCCGATTCTCGTTCAGTCATTTGTCCAATTTGCGGTGTGTCGGGTAGAGTTGCCTAAAGGAAGAAAAAAATTTAACAATGTACTTTTAAAAACATAAATAATAGACACGTTTTCTCCGTCTTCCATAAGCCATCTCATACTGATGCTGTCATACGCAACTCTTCGTGCCACCCTATACAACAGAAATTAGCTTCTTTTCACAGTATGATCCATAGACTAGTAATTATTCTCCCTCTAAATAAAATCAATTTTCAAAAAGAACTAAATATTATTAAACCAATTACCGTTAATAACGGATATAACTCAAATCTAATTGACCAAATCCTAAAAAAGAAAACTTACAAAAATACTTAGTTTTCCTAGAAGCAAAAACTTTGACGAATTTAAAGTTTCTTTGGACAACCTAGCAAAGTAATTGGCAATTTTCTTACCAAAATTGATATAAATTTGTGTTACAAAACTAATAACTCTTTAAGGAAATTTATCAAAAAAAATAAAACTAAAAGCGATAAAAACAAAACATCAGGCGTCTATAAATTAAAATGCAAAGATTGTCCTAAAACATACATTGGCCAAAGTGGTAGACATTTTAACAAAATAATACAGGAACATTATAACAGTTTTCTAAAAACAAAACATACTCAAACTATGCTAACCTTGTATTTTCACCTTTTATTAAATCATTGTCATCTGACGAAGCTACAGTGTTAGCGAAACATGTATATTTTTCTTGTTAATATAGTGGATATTTACAAGTTCAACTTTGTTTTACTGTATCCCATAATAAGTACCTGCTATAAACAACTTTCTTATGAACTGTCCAACTTGTTCATTGTAAAAAAAATGTCTGTGATGGAAATATATTCCTATATTTGTGTGGGATGTTACAGGAATATGAAATAGTATATTTCTTACGTTTAACGTTCCAGGTTCAGCAGGTAGCGCAGGACGAGATCCTTCCATCACAATTTCCGACACATTTTCGGTACTTACAGAACCATGCAATCTACCGATTTTAGTTTTTTTGTTGATTGATTTGGCTATTGTTCCGTAATCACTGGGCAAATTAGCTAAGCTGTGAAATACCTGAAAATAAATGTTCATCATACTATCATTGCTATAGTATCATTTACTTTACAGATGCAAATTATCAACTCTATATCTGCTTTGGTATCTGTTTTGTACAGAGCTAGACATTTCATTCCTTTGAAATACTTAAAAAATATATATTTTTCAATAATATATTCAAAATTACAATACTTAGCTTCTGCATGGGGATCTGCTTGTTTATCAAACTTAAAACCATTACAAAAATTGCAAAATAAAGTTATTAAATGTATACACAAATTACCACATTTAGAACCAACTGTTAATCTATATAGACCGAAAGGGTATTTACACGTTCAAAACATTTATTAATTAAAAATTTGTATTCTAATTCACTCTATTATTTTAAAAGAAAAAAAAATCAAACAACACTTCAGGAGAATAAGACATTACATGATCATAACACGAGACTTTGTATAAATTATCAAACTATACCAGTAAAAAGTAATTTCGGAAAAAAATCGCTTTTATATGACGGAATAATAAAATATAACAATCTTCCAAAAAATATCAGAAAAATTAAAAAATTGGCAACTTATAAAAAACAATTAAAGAGAGATTTATTAAATTAAATTATTTATACTATTTTTTTTTAAATTGATTTTATTCATGAATTAAATTGAATTAACTTCCATTTTTTTTAATGTTATTTTTTTTAATGATTGATATTTTCTATAAGTTTCTTACCTGTCGTTTTCGTATAATGGTATACACCAAATTGGAATTGCCATCAAACTGATACTGAATTATATTGTTAAAGATTTCCAACAGGAAAAAAACCAAGTGGTGATTTTGGGGTGCCGAAAATAGGAACCATGGGGTACTGAATGCTTCCAAGAGATGTAATAGTTTCGTACTGGCTACCATTGAAAGAGTTTTTAAGTAAGGAGATACTAAAATAAAGTTATTCATTAAAATTCAACATTTCCACATTGTATTTTCATTTTTAAAAGGTTCCCAGTATTGTTATCTGGTTATAACCCACCCTATACAAATACTTACCATTGACTAGAATAGTTAGTAGGCAATCGAAAAGTGGTTGAAGTCGTTGATGACCTGTAGTGATAATCTTATGAAAAACTATGACAAGTAAATCGGCATGGGTGCCTGTAAAGACAGGGATGTCCATGGGAACAGTAGCTGTGTATGGTTTGTTCAGACGAACACCAAGATTGCGTTCTCCCGATAGGAGAAGCAGGATGAACACTCCAATGTGCATAAGACCAACACGAGCTAAAAACATTTGGACAATTCAGTTTGAGTTCGTAACTTGGAAAATTACATAAATTTATTTTCAACCAATTAATAGGCTCCTTTTTGTTTACGTTGCTTATAGCAACGGGAGAGTATCGCAATAAATTTGTTAGTTGCTATTAACTTAATGAAATTAATAAGTGATAATTTTTCTGTCAAAAATGAAGTGCATATTGGCAAAAGTCACTCAGAATAAAATCAAAATACATTTGTTGCTAACTTATAATTTTTATTGATACTAACCAATTTGCTTTACATATCGAACACCGGGGCTAAAAGAGACACATCAAAAATTTAACTAAACTCATCGGAAATATGTTTTTTTAAGTTTCATTTGAAACTATGTAGACATGTAATTTCAGATGTTATGGTTAAAAACGAATTCATGTTTTTAATGTTCCCGAAACTTTAGTAATGCACCTTAGTTACTAACAAGTAAAATCAACTTCTATTGTAAAAATATAGCGCATCGTATTTAACTAAACTCATCGGAAATATGTTTTTTAAAGTTTTATTTGAATGTAAAACTATAAAGACATTGGATTTCAGATAACAAATTTGTTATTTAATGTTTCTCACATTTTAATAATAAAAATGAGTTACTAACGGCTAAAATGAACCTCATTTTTAAAACTCTAATTAGTTACAATTAACTAAAGCCGCCGGAAATATGTTTTTGTAGCATTTTAGGAAAAAAATTACAATAAAAAAAACTACAATTTATGAAATTTTCTTATCGAATCTCCCACGCAGCAGAATTAATTTCCGATCATTTTTTTTCTCGGTTTCACTCATGTTCTTGTTGATGGATAATTTCCCTCGTCTTCGAAAAAAATTATCGGTAATAATTCTGCTGCTAGGGAGATTATAACTGAATAAATTCAGTAAATTTGAAATTTGGCACTTATGTATAAATTAATATCTACTTTTAAAAAATTAGGGTGATATCGTCATATCACTAATTTATGTTTTTATATGGTAGGTACTTACATTGATCAGCTCTGGAGTCGTTAAGATGGTATAAAATAGGTACTAAAATATCCAGAACATCGCTGCTTTTTAATACAAAATACAGGAATTTCTAAAAAAATATAGAAAATAGAGCTTTCTTGCAGGTTAGTAAATAATTAAAGTGTTGCAAGCCCCAAAAAAGTTTCACATCAATAATACCTTAATTGTAAACATTTCCTCATTTACAACATGGTTGGGGTTCTCTTACCTTGTTATAATCGCACATTTTCCAAAAAAATACCAGCAATTCCTGATGAAAATGTACCTTTTTCGTGGAATTAGGTAGGTAGGTTTGCGCCAAGGGATTATTTAGTAATTTTGTCGCCCCGCTTAATATAAACTGAAAATCTTCATCCCTGTGTATTCGAGACAGGTAATTTATAAAAAGATTATCTGGTATTGTCGCCTGAAAATAAAATAGATTGGGTTTTTAATTTAAAATTTAGTAAATAAAGCTGTTTTAACGCTGTAACATTTCTTGTTATTTTATTTGTTACAATAATTATTTTATAATAATAATAATAAGTTTATTTAAAATTTAATAATATAATAAATATGTTTATGTTGTCTTCTATAAACTTATTCCTCAATACCCTGAAGCTGAGCTTGTTAGGGGCAAATCTTATGTTTTGTTTTAGTATGTAAAATCATAAATATGCATTAAAAATCAAGTTTTTAACTAAAAATGTTAATTTATAGTATAAACGCAGTTTTTTTTTAAATATAGGTATTACCTATAATAAAATTATTAATTTATAATTTTTAAGTAAAAAATATTACTTATATAAATTATTCAGAACAATATTAATTAATTAAAGCATTTCTAAAAATATTTTCAAATTGTCTGTTTTTAATATCCATGTTTTTATTTCGACTTTAAAATTTTTTAATGATATCAATTTTTTAGTAGTTATATTTTTAATAAACTCCCAAATAATATTAAATCAGAACCCTCTTTTCGTACTTTTAAAAAGTCTCTTAGGTGCTATCTTCTTGAACACTCATTCTATACTATTAATGAATATCTTGGTGGTTAATATTTGTACTTCTACATTGGGGTGTCCACCAATAATATTTTAAATTTTGTCTCGTGTAAGTTTGTTTATAGATATTGTTACTATACTTTTGTGCTACTGAATGTTTTTAAATTTGATAACCAATTTTTATACTAACTATATAGATTTATATTTAAAACATTGTTAATGCTTGTAAGAGTCTTCTTAACAATAAAGGATAAATAAATAAAAAATAAATAATTTTTATTCGTAAATAATCGTTTAAATAAAAACATAAATATTTGAAATTTTTTTGTCCTATGGACTTATTTATTTTAGGTTTTATGGTTATTTCATTTTTATTACGTGTATTATGATTATGGTTTTTAAATTGTACATATAAGGTTTTTCTTTTTAAATATATATATCAAGATGTTATAAATGTAAAGTTGTCTCAGGTTCAACTTTTTTGTTTCTGAATATAATTCTTTTGAAGGATAAAGATAATCTTTATTGAATATAATTTTTAGAAACCTTTTTTGTAATATTTCTAATTTTTTAACTAAAGTTCTATTTACTCCTTCCCAACCTAAAATTCCGTAATTTAAATGAGTTTTAACTAACGCGTAATATAATATTTCCACATGTCTTACATTTAAACAAATTTTCATGTTTTTAAAAATCGGTAGTAAACTTCTTAATTTTTTAATTAAGTATTCTAAGTGAAAATTCCAATTTAATTAAATAGCAAAAATAATTCCTAAATATTTTATTTTATTAACTTTAAAAATTTGAATGTCTACATTTATTTGAATACTATTCATATTTCGCGGTAGGTTATTTAGGTTTAAAGTAAAAGGAATATAATTTGTTTTATTAAAATTAATTGTTAACAAATTGTTATCAAACCATTTTCTTATAATTTTAAAATCTTTTTTAATTTTATTATTTAAGTTTTCCCAGTTTGTATCCGTATAAAAAATTGTAGTACTTAAGGTTGAATTCTCAACGTCATTCAATCTATTGCCAACCTATAACCTATTTCGCGTTGATTTTTTGAGTTTATTATTTTAATAATTAACATTTAAAGAAAATCAATATCGTCGGTACATTATTTAGGTAGTATCTGATATATTACAAAAATATTAATTTATTTCATTGCTAATTTTAAGAGAATAATAATGTTAAAAAAAATCTTACCCGATATTTTTCGCTATACAATTCTCCTAAAATAAGTTATGAAATTCCTTGATATTTATTAAATATGTTAATTATTACCTATAGAATATCAAGTCGATACTGATTTTCTTTAAATTTTGTATAAATGCTAGAAAACATAAATAAATCTACGCGAAATAGGTTATAGGTTGGCAAGCATGTTGATACTCCCACCTTAATATCATGAAATAAATTCGATAGATTTAGAGGGTTGCAAAAAAATTATATAAATGAATCTCGCGAGTAAAAGTGATGCAACTCTTAAAAAAGGTTGTCAATTTCTTACATCCTCAGATTCAGCTGGAGTCGATGAGCTAGTATCATGGTCCAAAGTGACAATCAATATTTGCAGAGCTGCCTCTACAAGAGGTTCTAGCGAATCATTGAATAGCAAATGGTTGTAAGGAACCCCCAGACCGACGGGATCATATGCACAAACGGTGTTCAGCAGGGATGTGAACATTGGTAAAGCGTGACGATTTTCGGCTGATGTTAAATGCCTAAAAATAATGATAAATATCTAATATTCTAGTAGTTGTTTACTAAAAGCGCGTTTCGATTATAATTTTGTGCACGTTTACAAAGTTTGTTGCAAAAATTCGAAAAATATTTTTTAAATTCCTAAGAATTTAATGGAACCCTGTTAAATGATTAAAAACAAACAATACCTATATGTATACAATATAGTTCATACGTACATTATCCATTTATTGGGATTATCCGATATGTCCATTGGGGGTTGATACATAGTCTCACTAAAACAAGTCATCAATAGCTTTAAGAGTTCCGTTCTGTTGGAATCATAGGTTGGGTTTCTCGGGGGAGAATGTGCAAAACCAACTCCTGCTTCCCAAATATATTCACAACTGTCTATAAGTGACAGATCTTCAGCTTTGTCCTATAAAAACAATACTACTTATAAAAGTGTAATGATCAGTTTCATTTTCTTGCTTCTGTACAATAACATTTTTTCTGTTGCTTATATGAGTTAACATCAAGATTACTAGAAGTTAAAACACTTACGGGTCCGTTTCTTCTACCAGCAGCTACAGTAAAATCAGGGCAGAAAAGGAGATCCTACAACAGAATTAAAATATATATATATATATATTATAACAACATAAAATACTCAAATTTTTATAAATAATTGTTTACTATACTTAATTTAGTTAAAATCACTTACACATATTGCATTGAGAAGGGACTGTGCTAGAGGCACAGCTTCTTGCTCTTCTTCATCAGTCTTGCTTGGCAAAGAAGACCAAAAGAACCCTTTCCATTCTGGGTCCTCAAAAATATATGGCAGAATCCTGGATAACAACCTTGTACAATTCAGTACTAAAAATAATAAGAATATTTTCCGAAGGCAGTTACATCAATAAATTATTCTTAGGTTTTCTGGAAGTACATGGGTAAAAAAAGAAAGAAATGAGTTTGTATTTTTTTTTCATATAGGTAGACCTTAAAAGAACAGAAACACAAAAGCAAGGGGAAAAAATATATTTTTGATTAAAGTATATTTTCAATTATGAGGAAATCTTTCAAAACTCTTAAGAAAAATAAAGATACCTTACCAGTTTGTTGTTCACGGTGAGTTCTACAACTGCTGTCCACCGCTTTGACTAATTTTTCAACTGCCTTGTAGCATAAAGTGGCCAAATTAGCAGGGGCATCTTCTCTTAATTGTCTTATTTCAGCTGCTGGTACCAAGGTAAAGATATCTTGGACATTCGAGACATTCTCTGACCAAAATTGTTCCCAAAAAGAGTCATCCCCGGGATCTATAGGCTAGAAAATAATTTAGAGTATAGCCTGTGCAGGTTAGTTAATAATAGTAATACAAAGCATTTTTGACAGATACATACAATTAGCAACCGTAGAAATATTGTCAAAGTTTTATTTTTGCCACATATTCAAAACTAATCTACTTATATGTTTAGGACTTATCAGACCAATATTTGAGCATATGTTAACACTTGTATTTTGAACATAAAGATTATGCAATTTTTAGAATAACAAATAATGTACCTCTGCTTTGGAAGTTAACTGCACTACGGCTTTTCGAAAATTTAATTTTGTATCCACATTTCCCATATTTTAAATTCAAAGTTGAAATTGCTAATCGCTATTATAATTATTGTTGTTATTTTGTTGTCACCGATTATTTGAAACGTCAATAAATTTGACGTCAGGCTGTCAGATTACGTCATGTAGTGTTCGTTGGTCCGTGTATCACATGCCACAGAGGAATGATAGGTCGCCTATTACGTATTGATTGGCCGATTGCGAAAACAGAACGCCATTAATTATTGTCTGTGATTATTGTGAAGAAACGAACGAACAAATAACCCTAGAAAAATGTAAAGTTTCCCTAGTTTAGTATTGTCGAGTCGGGTAAATCACCTGTGATCTGTGATTATTTATTAAAATTCCAAATATTTAAATAAAAACCAAAAGATTTTCTTTAGCTAGCTTCGGAAATAAACAACATGAGCATTGAGAAACATTTTCATAAGTTGAAACTTAATGACGACGGTGATAATCAAAACTATGAATATATAAACGTTTTTAAGGTAACCGCTTACTAATAAAATCTTGCCTTTTTTACTACAAATTAGATAATTTTTGTATTCTAGAATCCAAATAAACTTCCTATACATCAGATTCACTTGGAAAGATCATGGAGGGAGCTGAGAAAAGACTTGCCCAAAGACTTTGTAAGTTCTGTTTCCATTACCCATCTAAAATGTGCTAAAAACATATTGTGCAATATTTCAGGATTTCCTAACATCCTCCGCGAAGGATATAGAAAATGGTTACTTCGAAAAAAAAACCGAATTATTACCCGCATTAGATAAACAATGGTCGCCCAAAGGTACTCTTCCCAAATTCGAACCCTACTTTTTCACCGAAGGAAAAGAAGAAAACATTGGTTTTTTTAAAAATATAGCCTATTTTGAAGGATTGGAATATTTGTTAAACTGTAGCTATCACCAGTTTTGGTGTGTTATACTTTTCGAACCTTCAGCTGCAGTAGCCTTACGAAGCTTTTTGTTAAACCCAATTTTACCATTTCAAGTGAAATACTTGGATGATGAATTTTTAGAAGTGTATGAATCAGTATTCAATAAATTTTTGTTGGTTTATGAAAAGTTGTTAACTTTTAGGCAAAGTGAGGTAAGGAATATTCTTTAATTTAACTATAGGACTTGGGTTCTTAGGTATAGGTAATTATATTAGGTACAAATGTACATATTTAATTTTTTTTTCAGTCTGAGTATATGCCTGAAGCTTTTGGTTTATCGAAACTAATTAGTAAAAAGCTTTTGAATCTACCTATTGTGATAACTATAGCTTTTTTGTATAAAGAAAACAATTTATCCTTTGTTAATAAAGTAACAAAACTATATTTTACGGACCCTTCGCAAGTCGACTTTGTTATTAAAGAAGTTGAGACTATGGTGGACCAAAACCTCATTGTAAGTGTCTATTTATTTAAATTAAAAGATATTTTAAAAAAATTATGACTTTAATTTTAATGCTCTACAACTGTTTTATTTCTAATCTGATTTTTACTTACTAGGTACTTTTATTGAGAATATTTTTTTTTAGATTTTAGAAATGATAGGTGGTCATGTGTGCGGATTTGATGATACTGCGGTAATAGTTCCCATTTCAATAGAAAGTAGGCCACCCGTTTTTAGTCTGAGTTGGGTCCATTCGGTGGTATCATATTTAGTAGTCACCGTTATGGCTTCAAATATTTTGTTCCATTTTTATAAACCTGCTGTTGAAATTGCTTTGGACAAAAATTTCCCTTTCAGGTAATTTATTAAAAGTTTTCAAGGCCTAAACATTTTTCTGTTTTTATGTCAACCAACCAATTCATGAAAATGCTTTAAGTAATTTTCCATAACTTTATTAACAAACTAGTATTACACAACTTTATTTTTTTAGGTTACCTTTCATTTATGTAAGTGTTTATAAGCAATTATATGAGCTCCTAAATGAGAGAGAAGAAACACATACCCAAAAAGATCTTTTTAAGAGAGTAATAGAGGAAATTAACTTAGGGCGATCTGAATTTGTTGAATTGTATCATACTTTTGTATCTTTTTGTTTAGATGAAGCTCTAAAACACATGTAAGTTCTTTAAAATTAAAAAAAAAACTACAGTGGCCGCAAGAAAGTTCGCATCAAATGGGATTTTTTTTTATTATTAGGTATAGGTAAAAATTGAAAAAGCAGTTAGTTTTTGCTTACCTAAAAACCAAAAATGATGTATACTGAAGCAGCTGCACGACTTGCGTAACCTGTCAAATTTGACATTTTTAATAAAACAGGTTCAAAAATGCCATTATTTATCAAAATATCGAAAAACTTTATTTGAGAAAGTTGTTTATTTAGGCATTTTTAGTCTCTATAAGAAATTTTGACAGTCTAATACAATTTTTATTTTTTGCCAGGTTTTTGAAAATTTTGATCAATCCTCGTAGATTAACTTTTATACATCGATGTAAAACCATTTGCCTTTACTTCATTTGTAATCTTAATGCAATTTTGTGTAAAATTTTTGTTTCCTATTATTTATTTTGCTTCAAAAACTGAAATTGTTATTAATCAGTATGTAATGTTTAATGCAAAGTTTATATAATTACATCAGTTTTGCCAAAACCGACGTTTCTCATTTCTCTTAAGTTAGTAAACAGATGTACAAAAAAAAATATTGGAAGCTTTCGTTGAAATTTTACTTAATTAATATTAAATTAAATTAATTATATTAAACTATATTTTTGTTGAATAAAATGTTTCGAGCGATTAATATATATTCTTTTTAATCCAATATTAATTAAGTAAAATTTCAACGAAAGCTTCCTAATATTTTCTTTTTGTACATCTGTTTACTAACTTAAGAAAAATAGGAAACGTCGGTTTTGGCAAAACTGATGTAATTAGATAAAATTTGCATCAAACATTACATACTAATCAATAACAATTTCAGTTTTTGAAGCAAAACAAATAATAGGAAACAAAAATTTTACACAAAATTGCATTAAGATTACAAATGAAGTAAAGGCAAATGGTTTTACATCCATGTATAAAAGTTAATCTACGAGGGTTGATCAAAATTTTCAAGAACCTGGCAAAAAATAAAAATTGTATTAGACAGTCAAAATTTCGGACAGAGACTAAAAATGCCTAAATAAACAACTTTTTCGAATAAAGTTTTTCGATATTTTGTTAAATAAGGGCATTTTTGAACCTATTTTATTAAAAATGTCAAATTTGACAGGTAATGCAAGTTGGTTTTTAGGTAAGCAAAAACTAACTGCCTTTTCAATTTTTACCTATACCTAATAATAAAAAAAAATCCCATTTGATGCGGACTTTCTTGCGGACACTGTATACGTTTTTGTTTCAGTGTTCCGGATACAAATTTTAAGCACGTTTATTTTCAGGGGTAATAATACCAAACAAGAATCAATAGTAGAAAATTATTTGAAATTACTAACAGTAGCAATAGAGGATGACTACTTTATCTGTGATTATAACGCCACCTACAATGTTGCTACTCAAAATGAAATGTTTCAAAGCTGTTGTGATATGTATCCTTTCATCATTGACTTATTTATTTATTAGTTTATTTGCAGGTTTTTTATAATAATATTAAAAAGCAATAACATTTTTTTTTCTTTAATAAAAATAAATCCAATTAAAGCATCATTACAAAACCATAGATTAACAAAAACAATTTAGATTATTAATTTTAATCACATCATAAATATATTTAAAAATATAAGTAAGTAATTCAAAAATATTTCAGCCAAAAGGAAAAATTATAAATACGGGAGAAATTATAATAGAAAAATTATTGTAATATTTAGTATTAAGTAGGTATTTATTATATTACCTATATATAAGTTGGCTTACCTTTATATAATTTTGCATAATCCATAATTTTAATTTTCTTTTAAATGCTAAAAAACTCATAGTTTTCAAATTAGTAGGTAATATATTAAAAATTTTGATGTCAACAAATAAAGCATTATTTTTTAAAAGTGTTACATTATTATTAAATTTTACTTTTTATACTCGCCTTGCTACCACAGTATTCTAAGTATATGAAACTGGTTTAAAAATGCTTAGACAGATTTCAGAGAAATATAATAAATATATAAATATGGTGTCAATTTAATATGCAATTTTAAACTCGATTTTCCTTAACCCCTGTAAAGTGATTCTACCCGTACCGAATTCATAGTTTCGTGCATAAATAAACTTCCCCGTAACAGGAAACTACAAGAAATGTCCAAACTAAAACGTCAAACCGTGGAGAGTGTATTCAGGGACTTTGTTCCCGCGGTTCTTGAGGAACCGGAAGAAATCGAGGCACAGCCCGGTCCTTCTAGGCAAGTTAACGGGCACAGTGGCAGCGACATTGAGGAGTCAATTAGGAGTATCATGGATATGTTCCCGCATTTAGGAGATGGTAAGGTTTTAACTTTCAAAATGATGATTTACAACCGCCTCCTCTTCCTATACCCTTAAAATAACTGTTATGTTACTCTACCTCATGTTTTTTTAGGTTTTATATTTCAGTGCCTTGAAGCCTATAACTTTAGTTCTCCCGACGTTATAAACGCTATACTCGAAAATAATCTGCCACCTCACCTGTCAGAAATACCATTTGACCAAATAAGAATACCGCCAGAGCCTGAACCCGAAAAACCTGTTTTGGCGTATGTAGGTAAGGTATTACATTGTTCTAAGATCCCTTGAATTATATTTGTAAAGTTGCATAGTAGACCAGCCTTTGAAAATGGTAAAAAGTGAAAAAAATCATAGTAGGATAAAACCCATTGGAAAAGGAAGCGAATATATACCAAAAATTAAAGGAAACATAATTTACGGGCCATTCGAGGTCGGGAAGTGGAAGGGGGTGAGTTTTTAAAGGTAGAAAACGATTTATCTCGATTTCCGGCAAAACTACAAGTCCTATGGAAAAATGTTAAATAGCAAAGTTGTAGGTAATAAAAAGATCTACAACTTTTGTATTTACACTTTTTTCACATAACCTCAAAATTTCTGTGAAAAATTCAAATAACCAAGTATTTGGTTTTTTATTTTTATCTTTTACAAAAAAAAATTTTTTCACGAAATTTGGTGAAAACTTACCTTCTTATGTTCCAAACACACTGTAATTTTTTTGATTTAAAATATTTATTTTTTCACCTTATTTTCACTTAATATCGAAAAAGCACCCTAATTTTCAATCGAAAATTCTCACGTCAAAATATCTGCTTTTTTAAAAAAGTCGATGGACTTTTTGTTCGTTGAAATCTCTACTTTCTGATGGTGTAAAAAAATATACATTACCATACTATGGTAAATGTTCTCAAAAAATGCAAAGAAATCCTACCTTTAATTATATTTAGAACAACTGTTTTCGCATGTTTTTTGCGATCTTTATGTTTTATGGATTTGTAATTTTTTTGTTTATCAATGTAACATGGAATCTTACGTTTTTCGAGTTATTAAAGTATAAATTTTAATAAATAGCTCAAAATTGTACATATTTTGATTAAAAAAAAAAATTCGGATTCGAGTTTTTTTCGTTTCTTTGCATTTTTTGAGAACATTTACCATAGTAATGTATATTTTTTTACACTATCAGAAAGTAGATATTTCAACGAACAAAAAGCCCACCGACTTTTTTAAAAAAGCAGATATTTTGACGTGAGAATGTTCGATTGAAAATTAGGGTGCTTTTTCGATATTAAGTGAAAATAAGGTGAAAAAATAAACATTTTAAATCAAAAAAATTACAGTGTGTTTGGGACATAAGAAGGTAAGTTTTCACCAAATTTCGTGAAAAAAAAAAATTTTTTGTAAAAGATAAAAATAAAAAACCCACTACTTGGTTATTTGAATTTTTCACATAAATTTTGAGGTTATATGAAAAAAGTGTAAATACAAAAGTTGTAGATCTTTTTATTACTTACAACTTTGCTATTTAACATTTTTCCATAGGACTTATTTTTCCTTTCATTTTTGTTATATTCTCTTCCTTTTCCAATGGGTTTCATCCTAATATTATTTTTTTTGGTTTCAAACATTATCGACCCTGGTCTATAGGCTAAACATGTTACCAACTCTAATTTTTTTTTTATTGAGGGTGCCCTATGCTCTATGCTGTATAAGGTAAATTGTTCTATGCTGTACGTGAAAAGTAAATTGATACATACAACCTATTTTTGTTCTAGGAAAGAAGCCAGATTACGATGATGCCCTTAAACTTCTCAATGACAAAAAGGAGAAAAGAGAAATCAAGAACTTAGTTCTAGAGGGGATGTAAGTTAGGCTATATTTTAGTCTATTCTAATTATTTATGAACTGCCATCTTCTTGATTGATTAGTAATAATAATTTAATTGCCATAAAGTCTTGTGTACCTTGAAGAAGTCTAATTTTCTGTTTTTTAGTCAATATGATAATGATCATATGTATGATGATGAATATGATGATCGATATGATAACGATGTAGAAATATTAGTGCCAGATAATCTCCTAACAGAAGAAGTGTGCAATCCTAATAGGCAAAATAGATATAGAGAATCTGAAAGTGAGGAGGAAGAGGTAAGATATAATCAGTAACAGTAATATTTTGTGAAAAAATAAATGTATACCTTCTGAATAATGTTATCTATTGAACAGCACCTTATTCTGTATATAGAGTTTTGGATTTTGTTATATTATGTATAATCTTTTTGTTGTAGGAAGAAGAAAAAACTGGCCAATCATCCGAGAGGAATAGGGTTAATTTCTGTGAGGATCCGGCTGTTTTGAGGGCCAGAAGAGAGGCTGCATTTAGAAGCAAAAACCCTCAAAGTAGCGGAAGTAGCAGTGGTCCGTCTAGGCCGAAAGCAGACGTAGTCGGTAAGATTGTTAAAACTGAATTGAAGAAAATTAGTTCAAAAATTTTTCGTATTGTTTCATAGCTTCCCTAACACGTATTAACTTTTTTCCAGGTAAACCCAAAGGACAAGGTCAAGAGAAGAGTACGTTGATAAGCCGTCAAAAGAAAAATGCCAATAAGTCGAGTCGCGCCAATCACAATAGAAAAGGCGGCGCTCAGTTCAAGAGAAACAAGGGAATGATCCCCTCCTAAGTATTAACGTTCTTTACATTGTTTATTAGACGTTTATTTTATGTTTTACCGAAGTTATTTATTTCAGTTTCGTTTACGTAAGTTACTAAATATCCAGGATCATTTTACGTTAAAATAAATTCTTACGTTTTTTGCAAAATACCTTATTTTAGTTCTCAGGAAGCCACAATCCGCAAGGTACTGACAAACTCCCAAGTTACAGTAGCACACACCCTTACTCAGTTCATTTTATTGTGCCGTCTGGTCAGAGCTGTCGGTAACTGAATTAAAATAATTGAAAAATCGTGTTCGATTACTTTTTAGTAATTGAATTACTTTTTGAAAATAGTAATTGTAATTGATTTTCCTATTACTGTGATAAAGTAATTGTAATTGGTAATTGGTTTTAAGAAATCTGAGGTAAGTAATTGAATTACTTAAAAGTAATCAATTTTAAAAATTTATTTCAATTACCAAACTGTAATTCAATTACCAGAGTGTAATTCAATTACCAAAATGTAATCTAATTACTTAGCAAAATGTAATTAAATTACTCAGAGTAATTTATTTGCCAAAAAAGTGCCTATAATTTATGGATTCAGAGTAAATCAATTACTTTTAGGGTAGTTTCGTTACTATAAAGTAATTGAATTAAATTCAGTAATTTGAATGCGGTTATTGATCAAGGAATCAATTACTTTTAGTGGGTAATTGGTAATTTAAATATTTTTATCATACTCTTAGTAATAATTGGTAATTGTAATTGATGCCTTTTTCGGAGGGTAATTGTAATTGAATTACTTTTTAAGAGTAATTGCGACAGCTCTGCGTCGGGTGCATAGTGAATTTTTTGTATGTCACATGTGTTGCAATTAGTAGGATGGCAAGGGTTGCGAAATAAAAATCTGATTTACAAAATAATAATTTATTGATAAAATATTTCCCAAATGTTGTGGAAAGAACAGCCGATAAACTTATTTTTATGCAAATAAATACTTGACCAAAAATCATACAGGGTGTTCTTAAAGAAAAAAAAACAGGCCAGAAGTGGACTTTTGGAAATTATACTCATTACTCATGAGTAAACACCATGTTTGAAATATATTAACTAATTTCCTTATTCTTATTCCTTCCTAAGTTTTAAAAATATACTTACACACAATAATTTAATTATTAAATAAAGCTATATTGTATTGTTCAGTTTAAGACCTTTTCCATTTGTTCATGTGAATCGGTATTATTTTAAAAATAAGAATATTTTTATGAGAAGCCCAATATTGATGCATGCAGAAACAAAAACCGAGAAGGTAATCTTGCAAACCCAAAATTTATCTTATAGAGCAACTTAAGGCCGCATAAGGCAACTTTTTTCGCCGATTAAACATGCCTGTCAACCTTATGAACTGACAGAAAAGGTCTTGGTTTAGTTACTTTTCTACGGTGATGTCACATAACAAGATGAAGCATTAATTTCATTTAAAAAAAAGGTGCAAGCGTCACAGCAAAAAAGTACTTAATCCAAATTCTGAAGGTTTTTACACAATTAAAATTATCGTAAATTAACGAGACCTATTCTTAAAAAAAAGTATGTACAGTTGTATTCACAAAAAAAAGCGTACAAGAATTAGAATGAGAGGTAAGTTTTGTCATATTTGCGTAAAACCGGCTTGTGTCTAAATGATTGTTTATTGGAGGTTATCACACGTCATAGATTATCAAAAATGCAAAGCATTGGCATCGGTGTAATTAATTTTGAAAGTGCATGGTGGTAACGTTTGGGAAACTTTGACAGAAGAACAGAAAAATGCCTCCTCGTCAGTTGTCTGAAGTTGAAAAGGCTCAAATTGTATCGAGAATCGAAGAAGGATGGTCAATCCGTGCTGTAGCGCAGTTGTATAATAGAAATAAAAAAAACTATATTGAAAATTAAGCAACGCTGGGAACAAGAAGAATCCCTAAAGAGGAAAATTGGTTCAGGTCGTCCTAAACGCTCCAACCCTGAACAGGACGCTGCTTTTTTGGGATATTTAAGAAATACTCTATTTGCAACTGCAAGGGATGCTGTTATTGATACAGCATTTCCTGCCTCCCAACCTACCGCCAGCAGGAGCGTCAAGGAATCTGAACTAAAATGTCGGCCAGCTGCGAAAAAAATGTTTCTTACCGAAGAACGGCGACAATCAAGGATTATTTTTGCTTTAAATTATATATACCTACCGCAAATCATCGATTTTAAAACGGGGTCATTTTTACTGATGAAAACACGTTACAGTCGACTTATAACGGACAAATTCGTCCAAACAATACCAGGTTTGAAGAGCGATATTATATTATACAATATATAATTCAGTCAATTCCGAATAGACTGGCTCAAGTAATAGAAAAACAGGCATATATGACCAAATATTAGATTTTATTTATTCTTGTTAAGCGTGTTTTATTTCTATTGTAATGTTTATAAAACTGTTAAGATATATTATAAAATAAAATAATTAATTTTTGTTATTCTATTGAACTAACGCCCAACGCCAACGCTTTGCATTTTTAATAACCTTTAACATGCGATAAGCCGGTTTTACGCAAATATGGTTAAGGTTTCCTCTCATTCTAATTCGTGTCGCTTTTTTTATGTATACAATTGTAAGCGTTTCTCTGGGGCATCCGAGGAGTAATCTATTTAAATATAATAACTCATTTCCATGACATCCTGTATATTATGCCTTTTCGACTGTTAAAACGGTCACAAGAAAATGGCAAAATTCCAGTCTTTGGTTTATTACATCTATGACTAGCATCATTTACTCAAAATAAAATCTATCCTAACGAAATTAATATAATAAAAATTATGGTTTAGTGGCAAAAAATCAAATAAAACAGCAAATTTGTCTAAGACACAATAAAAAAATATTTGCTAACTAAATTAGAAATGGCGTTCTTGAAGACTATAAATTCAGGAGGAACAAATGTATAACGATAAAGGACCTATACTTATAAAACCCTTCAAGAGAGATTGCGACCTTTAAAGAAATTAATTGAAAACAAGTTCTATTATAAGTACTATACTATATACTATATGTGGTTGTTTAAGTGTGCAACATATGGGCAAAATTTTATTCTTGATAAAAGTTGGAGCATGTTCTACAATCATATTAGGTGCACTTGGAATGGTTGCAAGTCAAACGGCGTACAGGGTGGGCCAAAAAATATAAAACTTGTACAAGAATAAAGTTTTTTAATAAACATTTAAAATACAAATTTTGCACTTTAAATTATAGTTTTTTAATTAGCATATTATCATTACTAATGTTTCATCTTGTTAAAAATAATTTTTAGGATATTTTAAAGTTGTGTTTAATATCGTTGCAACAAACATGAAGTTTGTGATTCCTTAATAAATTAAAAATTCAAGTAAATTTTACAAACATGCTTGCATTTGAACCAAGATATGTGAAATTGATTTGATTTTGATTAAGTTATAAAGGAATTTATGGTGAATATAAAAAATTTTTTTTGGGAAATTATTAGTTTAAAAAAAAAAATTTTATTTTTATTTTAGGAGGTCACGTTTTGGAATCTACGCATAACTTTTAATTCTAAACAACTTTTCTTCATAACATTTTGCTGAATTTTCTGAAATAGGGCTACTTTATTCTTGTACAAGTTCTATATCTTTTGGCCTACCCTGTACGCCATTTGACTTGCAACCATTCCAAGTGCACCTAATGTGATTATCGAACATGCACCAACTTTTATCAAGAATAACATTTTCTGAGAAATCGGTAATAAAAAAATTCCCATATGTTGCACACTATGTAAACGTTCTAGACCCGCTAGAAATCTTAAAATAAAAAAAATACATCCGTATATTTATTTATAATAAAAATTTTGAAACATCTTGAGATGCATTGACTCGCAATCTGAAGTAAATATTCTACTTAGCCTTAAATACGAACCATAGCCTTACATCTTACTTTTACGGCACTGAAATAACCCCTAGACCCACTCCCCCTTCATGAGCAATCATATCGGCAGCATAATGCCACTCATCCTTTTTGGGGTCGTATACTTCAACTGTGACGAGATTCGAGATGCCGTCGTACCCACCAACTGCCCATAGTTTGCCCATGTTTGCGGTTAAGGCTACTCGACTACGTTGGGCGTTCATCGGGGCTACGTACGTCCATCTGAAACGTAATTAATTAGTAAGGGGGGTAAGGACAATTGACCATGACGTATTTGACCGGTCAAAAAATATCAATTTTATTTTATTATTTATGCATTTGTGTTGTCCAGATTACCTCCTATACCACCCAGGATAATGTTTAGTGCAAAAAACATACCCCTATAGAAAAATAAGTTATATGGGAACGATCGAACGACTGTTTTTTTGGAGTGCCTTACATTCCCGAGATGGCGCCACCATCAAAAAAGTTTTCTTCGCGCACATAATGAATAATTTGATTCAGTTCCGATCAAAATACATAGGGGCATGTTTTTTGGTTCCGATTTTATCCGAATTTATCCTAGTCTTGGCTTGTTGACAGTCTATATAATTTACTTACTTATTAGTCCTGGGGTCGTACATTTCAACGGTTTGTAAAAAGGAACTACCATCGTATCCACCACAAGCATAGAGTTTTCCTCCTAACATAGCCACGCCCAATCGACACCTTTACAAAAATAAAAAATTTTAAAATGTGTTTCTTTGATGACTTAAACAATAAAGTACTGTAGCAAAATAGCAGTGGCGGTTGCTCTATAAGGCCGCGTGGCCGCGCGCCCCTCCTAGGAATTTTAACATAACACACAAATTAAATGTTTATTTAAATATTTATTATTACTATTCATTTTAATACTAATATTATTATTCATATAGGTAGTTAAAATTTCTAAATTTTAAAAAACCATAGCAACTCACCAATTCTGAACTAATCTCTAATTGTCCGTTTTCGTTGACCAATGATAAGCAAGCCTCCTCGTGTGAATTTTAGATAATTGAATGCCGGCGTTGAAACGGTGCGACGGACGGTGAATCTCGCCTGGCGTATATAAATTTCGCCGAACGAACCCGAACGTCCCCGGTTATATCCGATTTATTTAGGGACTCTACGGCCGCGGTATTTTAGCGCCTGCATTGCTTTATACATTTCGGACTTTGTTGTGGCGTAAGCGCGCGTCGAGTTCGAACTAATAAAAATGAATTTCGTCAATAATATATTTCAAATAAATGTTTGTAGGCTGCCATTAGCGGATAAACTTAAAATTAAAGAACTCGGGAGGCCGTTGCCAGATATAAAGTTATCACTAACTTGTAAACGACGGGCCAAAAACCGATCTTTTACGCGTCGGTTTTCCAAAGACATTTATAAATGTATGTATTCATTTACCTAAACATTTTTAAATAAATAGATACTTTTTCGAGCAATTTGCTTATATGTCATTTGGTATTGGATTTCTATTGCGCCCCTCCAAACACAAACCCCACGACACGCCACTGCAAAATAGTAATGAAAAGACAGTACCAGAGGTGTGTAAAGTAATTGATTTAGTGCCAGTATTTTCATTTTACAAGCGTATAAGCTATATTTACGCAAATATGGTTAAGATTTCCTCTCAATATTCTAATTCGTGTACGCTTTTTTATGAATACAACTGTACCAGAATGAAACCACCAGTAATAATTATGTCAAATGCTACTAACTACACCATTTATTACACTGCACTGTTCTAGAACAATTAAATAAATAAAGTGCAGAACCACCCTTACATCTGTTCGCCAACTTTTTTTTGTAAATACTCACCGTTTCGTAAGCATAGGAGGAGCTTCAACCCAGGTGTTTGTGCCAGGGTTATATCGTTCCACTGAATCAAATATTGATAGCCCATCATGTCCTCCTAGCGCATAGATATGACCTAAATCAAATAGATCGGTAACGATAATAACTTGAAAGTAAAATATTTCGAATATATGTAAATAAAACATTGACTATTATAACAATAGAAAAATAATACGTTTCCATGGATATACACCGGATATTGCTTCTTAAACCGTACCTTGACATGCTATGACAGCTCCAGCGCTCCTAGATTTATTCATTGGAGCCAACGAACACCAGGAATTTGTACTGGGATGGTATCTTTCAACGGAATTTAACGAAGTGACGCCGTCGTATCCCCCACACACGTAAATTATGTCTCCTAGAGCTGTAGCTCCTAAAGCACTGCAAATGTAAAAATAATGTTTTATTAACAAATTTGAGTCGCCCTTTTATGATATTTTAAAAAGGTGTAACTCTTCAACCGGTGATAAAATATTCATACAAACCTTCTTTTACAAATCATTGGTGTCACAGTGCTCCATTTTTTCTGTATGGCGTCGTACACTTCGACACTTGACAGCCTGTCTCTGCCATTATACCCTCCAAATGCGTAAAGGCGGTGTTTAATTACTGCGACCCCTAATCGGGATCGCATCATTGTCATAGGTGGCGCTAACGTCCATTTTTCTATCTTTGGGTCGTAGTATTCTACTGTTGAAAGTGAATCACCTACAAAACAATAATTAATAATAAATAAATTGCAAACAAGAACTCATGCAGACAATTTTAAAAACATTTTTTACACCCAGTCCAGTGAAGAATAATAGGTTAATCAAAATTCAAAATCGATACCTACCATGTCGATTTAAGCCCCCAACAACATAAATGTAACCCTTGATATCACAGACTCTAGGTTCTGTGCGAAAACTTTGAATCAGGGCTCTTCTTTCCGGTATAAGGTGGAATGTTAAAGCTTCATCTACTAAATCTCTGTAAAAAATTTTAAATTATTTTTTGACTCAAAAAAATAAAGCAGAACACTATAGTAATTAAAATGTTTACCTGCATTGTATCGAATATCGTATCTGTTCTTCATTTCTAACTCTATCTGTAATATATAAAGGTGTAAGTAGAGGTAATCGAACCAATGAAAGAAGCTCGGGTAAATGCTCTTTTCTTTTTTCAATGTCATGCTTCACCCATCGCATGCAAGCTTCAAAAACTTGCTCTTCACTAAAAAGTTTGATCTAGTTTAAAGCGGGTAAAAAGAAAAACATGTTTCATCATATATTTATAAAATTATATGTTATATTTTAAAGATTTAGATTTTACCTATAATTTTAAAATAATGCTTACTTGTCAACTCTAAGATCATTTTTTCGTAAAAGATCTTTGATTTCAGTAAGAGACAAATTTAGATACTCCTCGTGTTGAGAGACTTCATGAAAGTACCACTCAATATACTTTTCTGCTGAATCAGCCAAAGTAGAAGACCCTAGGGATTCTGCAAAGTGACGGAAACCCAAGGCATTTTGAGGATGAATTCTAAAAAAAATAATAAATTGGAAGCTCTATAAATTAAAAGAAAAAATTAAATAATATATCTCATTATTTTACAAAATTGATAAATCCCACTTCTGAGAATCTTAATGATAGGAACATACCTTTGTAATAGATAGTTGGCACAAGCATCCCTAACTTTGTTTAATTGTAAATAAGAAGCACCAATCATGATGCTCTGGACATTGTTTTTATCCAATACCACCTTTCCTGTATAAGCAAAATTAACCAAGGCTTCTAATGCACTAAATAGTAAAAATAAAATACTATAAATAAAATACCAACAATATTTTTATTTATTGTTTATTTAAGTTTGATCCTAAAGAAACTAAATCATTTTAGCTCTAAATACACTTACGTAGCATCGATACATTTTATTTCGATCTCCTTGTTTCTAGATTCAACCATATCATTTAAAAACATAGCATGAAAATATGGAATCGTTGATGCTAGAACAATTTTATGAGCACTAAAATGTTGACCTTCAACCTGAAATAAATATCTTTCTTTTATACTGGACTATTTAAAACTATGTAGGTATTGTTTCAAGTCTCATGAGCTGATATACAATTAGTAACATAATTTCTTAATAAACAAATAATTTCCTAAAAACTTATTAAAATGTAAATAATTTATGGGTCTAAGTATTCAAATGTTCCACAGATTTTTCCTAAAGATAAGGACAGACTGTATCAGCCTTGGGTTTATACCAGGCTGAGAAAAACCAGACAAATTATGTTATTTAAAGTAAATATTGCCATTTTACTAATTAAAACTAACTGATACAGAATGCCACACTTATATTTAAGAACAAAGACCGAAAACATAAGTGTAGCTCGAATAGATGATCACTAATAATGCATTTACCTTTAAAACTACATCACAAAGTTTTCCCTGTCTCCTTATATCTGCCATCGATGGAAAAGCAGATGGAAACAAGTCGTTTTGTTGAAATATTAAATTTTCACTATTCATTTCCAGTAAATTTCGTGTTATACTGATCTCATTGGAATCGCACTCTGTGTCGCTGTGTATGTCATAGCGTAAATTCCAATCCATTTTATTTATTTAAATTTCCTAGCTTTACACCTATAAAATTAAAGAGTTGATACAGCAATCGGACTTAATTAATTAACAAACGGTAGATTAATATTTTTTCCTAGCAGTACAATACAAATTTTCTTTAGGGTTATGTTATGACGTTTTAACAGCTGATAGAACTGTCATTTGTCACAAAGTATGTTTTCGTCAATATCAGTCAAAGGTCAGCGGCAGGATACTAACTTATGTGGCGCAAATGGTGATGGAGGATGAAGTAATTAATGCCAGCCCATAGATAAATACTTGCAAATCGAATTTATTAATTTCAAAATACTGTCCACCAGCCGGGTGTATTATAGTTATTATACCCTAGCAGCAGAAGCCAAGAACCAGAAAGAGAGAAGTATACTTATTATTCCTCTGTGGTGTTGGTCTTGGCACAGAGGAGTTAATAAATTATAATGTTTCTGCGCAAGGAGAATAAAGGGCGCGTTTAAAGTTACTATCCGACAGCTCTTTAGGAGTGTGTTTAATTGCTCGTTTCTTAAGGCAGCTTTGGAATTGGTCAAAAATGCTCGAATAGCAGAAAGCCAGAAAATACTATAATATAAAAGAAATAATCCGTGGGCATAAAAATGGAAAAGCTTATATTGATCTATATATAGGTTTATATATTGTATTTTTATATTGCTCATAAGAAATGCAAATGTTATACTATTCGCTTGAATAGGATGCAGTACGTCTTTTACTTTAATTGATGTCTTTTTCACAACCCACAAAGTTTGAGAACTAATTTAAGTAAAACTCTATTTGTATATACGTCTCGCCAAACCTGTTTTCCCGAGTTATAATCAATCAACGTTGCAGCAGATTGTTATTGAATTATATTAAAACAAAATTGATCTGTCTTTACTAACTTATTGTAGGTACGAATAAACTAAAGTTTATTAATCACAAACTTTATCAGATTTCAATTAAAAATTATATAGTCAGGGATTAACAAATATTTACAATTTAATCATGCCGAACAATAAATAAAATAACAAGTTAATACAAATAATATTTTTATTGTTGGAAACATCAATCAAATCACAGCAAAATTGAGATCTGTTATACTACTCCCTCCCCAGTCCCAAACTGTTCGCAATTTGCCTACACTTTATTGTCACTTCCTCTTGTACTAAACTAAAACACATGGCCAGCACAACTAGGCCAACAAAAATATAAATACAACACGCGAAAATTTGTAATTGTCCTTGGAAGTCCCCGTGATGTGTGGGCAACTTCTCACCCACTCCTATGGTGGACAGTGCCAAAAAACAAAAGTAAATCGCGTCTAAGAATGTCCAACTGCTAGTGTTCGCGAAGCACACCGCACCAATTCCTATGTAGGAAAAAAAGAAGAAAATCACTAGAAATGTAGGCACTGATGGTGAGACAGAGATCGAAGATGAGTCCTCGGTGGGAGGTGGATCGTCGTTTTTGTCGGGTGGTCTCCATATTAAGGGGATACGAGATGGGGTATCATGTTGGATACAATGTCTGAAAAAAATACATTTATTAGATATAAATATTATAATTATTTAGAAGATAATATAGTGTCCGCGAAAATAATTAAAAAGGGAATATTGTGGCATACCGGACAAGTGTGTTACTGTTTTTTTTTATAATGGAATACAAAAGGGATTCAAGCACAATGGATACCCTGGGGCGGGAAGACCACGACGGCCGTTTCGTACTTGTTAGGACTCTACGGGCAGCCATAGTCCAAGCAATCCCCACAACGGCGGTACGATGTATTAAAAGCCTTTTTGCAAAATCAAAGCGTCCATCAATACATCGTAGCGCCATCCCAGCGGAATTAGCGGTTGTCATGATTGCTTGGGTTATGGCTGCCCGTAGAGTCCTAACAAGGACGAAACGGCCGTCGTGGTTTACCCGCCCCATTGTGCTTGGATCCCTGTGTATTCCAATATAAAAACAGTTACACACTTGTCCGATAGGCTGCAATATTCACGTTTTAATTATAATTTATTATAAAAAATTTTAGACAATTCATGTCCCAAATTTATTCGTTTTTTTTTCAAGATATTTGTGCCGAATAAATAATTCTGCCACTTCAACACGTGTTCTTTAATTCTTTCTTAAACAGCTGTAATTTTTCGTTTAAGATGTTGTGCTGGCATCCAATTCCATAAAATACCGACATTATCATTTTCCATGGAAATAAAAGTAAATGCTTTGCATTGTAACAAAATATATATTCCTTATTATGTACTTTTCAGAGGTATCAGGGACCCGAATTTTTGAACACGAATAGATAATCCCCTTTTAAAAAACTATGTATATGTTCAGGGTCTTCCAACGAGGACTGAACAGGGGCTCATTTTTGAGCTTCCTTGTATTTAAAGAAAAATCCAAAATAGCCAATCGATGTACTTTTTCCTGCAGAATTCAGAAATGAAACAAAAAATTTATTTGAACCAGAAACAAAAGAGTTACGCTATGGATAAGGTGTTTTTTAAATGGAACATAGCTTTTTTTATACGATTTTTGGAACGAGTGATTTTTTTTTGTCCGTTCTGATTAAAATATTTAATATTGTGACAGCTATTTTTATTAAATTTTAATGTTTTATCCAGTATAATTTAACTTTAACCTGTTTGAAACATACACTAGGTAATAAAGGTATAATCACCTTTGAATCCTTCAAAGTCAAAAAATTTGACAAATTTACTATAATATTGCCGAAATGACTTTGAAGGATTCAAAGGTGATTATACCTTTATTACCTAGTGTATGTTTCAAACAGGTTAAAGTTAAATTATACTGGATAATACATTAAAATTTAATAAAAATAGCTGTCACAATATTAAATATTTTAATCAGAACGGACAAAAAAAAATCACTCGTTCGAAAAATCGTATAAAAAAAGCTATGTTCCATTTAAAAAACACCTTATCCATAACGTAACTCTTTTGTTTCTGGTTTAAAGAATTTTTTGGTTTCATTTTTGAATTCTGCAGGAAAAAGTACATCGATTGGCTATTTTGGATTTTTCTTTAAATACAAGGAAGCTCAAAAATGAGCCCATGTTCAGTCCTCGTTGGAAGACCCTGTACATACCTATGTTATTTTAATAATAGCATTTTTATCAAGTTTCTTTTTCTCTTCTAATCATATGACATAATGTATGTTTAAATGAAGTGATTGGCACAAGCTTACTATGCTATACTAGGTAATGTTAAGATGCACAGTGCCTGTCCCTACTCAAATAACATCTTAGCCTATCCTCATCTCAGCTATAATATTTTACTGTGGGGACAAGCAGTAAGTAGTATTTCAAGCACAGAAACGTCTAATAAGGCTAATTTTTGGATTGAAACCAACACAAACATGCAGATAAATATACAAAAAACACAAAATCCTCCCAGTCACTTCAATATACATCCTTAAGTGCTCCACATATGTATAAGAACAAGAACGAATTCCAAGAAAACAGAAACAATCAGAACTATCCTACAAGAAACGGAAATGGCCTAATGGTCCCTAGACACACTTCGACACGATATGAAAAATCTCCCCACTACGCCTGCATCAAAATTTTTATTAAACTACCAGAAGAAATCAAACAATCCATAACAAGAGGTATATTTGGATGAAAACTAAAGGACTTTCTTATAAAAAATGCATTTTACACACTAAAAGACTTTTTGAACGCCTAATCGATGCGATCGAATTGCGTAAAAGATTCTAGATTTTCTCTTACATTTAATGCGAGTAGTTTGAAATTTAAGGTAAACTGCCTCCTAAGTTAGTTAATTTTATAGTTTTATAGGATGAACCTCAAATCATAATGTATGATCCTTAGTAGAATACATTTAATTTGAATTTAAATTACCCTTGATCGTTCTCGTCGTTTTCTTCTAGTTCATCTAATTCAATGTCTGTCGATATTCCAACTATTGATGAATTTTTCAGTGGACTGCTATGGCTATGCCGATGTGTCGGGCAATTTGGATCTACAAAACAATTATTTATTGTAAATTCGGCCATCATTTGCCTTGGTGATATTTAAATTGTTCCGAAAAAGCAAATTTTCAACATTTAAACAAACAGTTTGAAACGCAGTGGTTGCTATAAGCAGGCCTATAAATACTGGTAAAAGTATTTTTCACAATAAATGGTTGACTCCGGTTAACTACCTGGGACGTTTTGCAAGAGCTCGGCCATAAAAATGCAAATAAACTGTCGGTCAGGGTCGGATTATAATTTGTAATTAAAACATCTTTCAGTCTTTGTGTTATTAATAACGAATTAAATATCTAAAGTCCTACCCTGCAGTGTATTTGCTTGTTGGTTGTGTATAACAATGGGATTAAACGGTAGTTTTATTGCAGTCAATAAGTCGATAGGTACCATTAAGGGTGAAAAATACTTTACAAGAAAAATCAAAATACGTTGCTCCTAGACTATTATGGAAACCTTTTGGTAATTATGATTACACTTTGTTGTACCAGCAGCAATATCTAGTAACGATAAAATAATATTTCATACCCGCTAAAATTTGTCGCACTGGCCCTTGTCGACATCTCCCTCTTGTATGACTCGCTCTGACTGTCGCTAGGACAGCTCGTTTTGGCACTTCATGGTGTTCCACATAGTGGTTGGCGTGGTTCGGTTTAAAACTAACATGGTTCGGAGTACTGTGAGTCGATGAAAGTTGTATCGAAGCAGTGTCTATAGTAAAAATACAATAAATTATTTTATATTACAATAAAAATTTCTTCGAATGACGTATAGGGGAAGGTCGCCTTTGATGGCATACTTCCCATGTTGGCATACCACAGGTATCTTTGGAATAAACCGGTTTTGCGTCATCCCGCATAGTTAGATGGGTGCGCTATATTGCGTTCAGATGTGAGTCGAATTTCAGTCGTGACGGATGTTTTTATGTAAAGTTATTTAATAGAACAGGAATGATTAAGTGCCGAAGTAATATTAGCCAGTTTTTAAGCCAAAAATGTATTATGTTAGGTGTATTAAATTAGAATGCACGATTTTTTTTCGATAACTATAGGATATAGGATGTTACTTTGCTATGATTATTTTAAATGTAAGTTGTTGTTTTAATTTTTTATAATTTATTTACTAGAAGTGTGACAATTTCCTAAGATGGCATATCCATTGATTTTCTATGATGGCATCTTTAAAGGCGTCATATTCAAAACGGCGCTACTTTTAGTTTTCTTTTAGATATACTCCTAGAATGTAATATATTATTTTAAGTTTTTTTAAACAGTTTTATGTGCTGAATTTTTTAACAATAAAAATGTGCAAACTGTAACAAAAATTTTCCTTTTACATGTATGCGACCCTCAGATTTTTGCATTTTACTGAGTTTTTTTTTACCAAAAAAATAGTTTTTGTATATTTTAAAAATAGTAGTAACGAATATTTTAACATGGCTAAATGGGTTAAAACCTTTGAACCAAAAAATGTATTAGGTGGTAAAGAAAAGGTGCCATCATAGGCGACCTTCCCCTACATGTTGGTACTGCTAGCTTTCTTCTTAATTACATTAATTTAAACATATTACCTTCGATACCTTTACAGTAAAAAGTTCTCGTAGGGGAACTTGGTGCTTTGTGGTACCCCACAGTGGGACAAGGGTAATTTTCTTTACTCCTATTACAACATACTTTTAAATATCCTTTTCTAACGGCATGGGCCAGCATATTTCCTAGCTCCGATAGGAGTATCAGCATTAGGGGAACACCGATAATGGCGTAGATTATAGCTACAACTTTTCCTAAGGCAGTTTTTGGGGACAGTCTTCCGTAACCTATATAGAAAAATAATTTTTTCTCTCGTTAAAGTTCTTCATAGTATTACAGCGTGAAATAAAATACTGTACATCTAAATTACGTGTTGGACTGGTAGGTACTGATGAAAATGTAATTTTTAAATGTTATTACTAGTCTTACCTACAGTAGTTAGTAATGTTATAGCATAAAGGAGGGAACCACCAAAAGTCCATTTAGGTCCAGAGATGTTTAGAGTTTCGTCGTTTTTTGCACTCTCCACTACAGACTTCTCGAATTTTTTCAGTTGCTCAGTGACAAGCTTGGTCCAGTTTTTCTCGTACAATACGTTAAGGCGTTCTATAGTAAAATAAAAACTTAATTAAAACATATTTTAGCATTCCAAATTATTAATAAACAGTTAGGATTGTCTCCATTCCGTTTTTCCCGTTTTTAATATACCTATTCGATTGTAGTTTGTGTTTGTAGTAATGTAAGTAAAATATATAAAATATAGTCTATCTGGGGCATATTTTTTGTCCTATTAATAATTTTATGGAATCGCGTACCAAATTCTATTATTTTATATTAAGCGAATTAAAAGTAATTTCCAAAAAACTCTTCGTCAAATTCCTAAAAATCAAATACTGCTCGTATATACAGGGTGTCCCAAAAGTAATGGGACACAGAGCAACAGAAGACTCCTTTAGGCGAAATAATGCGATTTATCTAAACTTGCCTCATCCCAAAACTGATAACAACCGAGATACAGGGTGTCAAAATTTTAATTTTGTTTTCGTTTTTTTGCGATTACTTTTTAACGAAACGACATAGCAGCACAAAATTAAGGGTTTTGGGGTTTTTTGAGGTGAGAAATTCAAAATTATCCATAATTTTTGTGTAACCAGTAGAGGGCGCTGCCTACGACATGGCCCACTCCTTTTAGCTGGCATAACTTTGTTTAGGATTTTTATATCGACCCGACTATTAAAAAAATAAGTTACTTTACTTCTTTTACATCAAAAATGTATAACTTATTGAAGTTGCTAGGAGCAACCATTTTCGAGATAATCGCATTCGATATTTTTAATACAAGAATGTTAAAATATTTAAAATAATTGTCTATTCGTATTAGTATTATTTATCACAGCTGGTCTTGATTAAAAACAACGCCGTTTCTAAGGCAACAACATCTTACACAAAGTATCATCTGTCAAAGTTAATAAAATTTTTGATTAGAATAAAATTAATAATTCCGTAGGTACTTATACGAAAAAGCGTTTTTATTTGAAAAAAATAGTCAACCTTAAGAATTTAAATTAACTTTAACACTTAGCAAATGTAGCTGATTTACAATAATTTTAAGTTAGAAATTCACCGTTGCTCGATTTTCCGTTGTTTTTGGACCACGTACTTGTTGCATTGGACATATAAAATGCGATTATCTGGAAAATGGTTGCTCCTAGCGACTTCAATGAGTTATACGTTTTTGATGTAAAAGAAGTAAAGTAACTTATTTTTTTAATAGTCGGATCGATATAAGAAGCCCAAACAAAGTTATGCCAGCTAAAAAGCGTGGGCCATGCCGTAGGCATACAAAAACTATGTATACTTTTGAATTCCTCACCTCAAAATCCTTAATTTTGTGCTGTTATGTCGTTTCGTTAGGAAATAATCGCAAATAAACGAAAACAAAATTAAAATTTTGACACCCTGTATCTTGGTTGTTATCAATTTTGGAATACGTTTTTGATGTAAAATAAGTAAAGTAACTTATTTTTTTAATAGTCGGATCGATATAAGAAGCCCAAACAAAGTTATGCCAGCTAAAAAGCGTGGGCCTTGCCGTAGACACACAAAAACTATGTATAATTTTGAATTCCTCACGTCAAAAAACCCCAAAATCCTTAATTTTGTGCTGTTATGTCGTTTCGTTAGGAAATAATCGCAAATAAACGAAAACAAAATTAAAATTTTGACATCCTGTATCTTGGTTGTTATCAATTTTGGGATAAGGCAAGTTTAAATAAATCGCATTATTTCGACTTAAGGAGTCTGCTGTTGCTGTGTGTCCCATTACTTTTGGGACACCCTATATAGTTTTCTTTGTTACTCCAAAATATTGCAATCCGGAACAACCTATATATCCAGGAACTTAAGGAACTATCTAACTATCGAAGAATCTCCAAATGCGAGAGAGCAACTTCTCGCGCGAGCTTTCAAGACTGCCATATCAGTATTTCCAGTCCATTAGCTGTGACGATGGGCGGAAGATAGGACGGCCTAACTTAAAACGGCATTAGTGGTTTTTGATTACTTATCGTTGGATTACTGAATTTAATTTCTGGACATTAAACAATTTTATGTATTCAGTTCACAGGTTGGTGTGATCACACATTGTTGACACGTGCATCATCTTTTTTACGTCACATAAATCTAGATATTAGATAATAGGCGTCATCATATGATGACCCACTTACCTATATTATACATCTATATTATGTATATAATTAAAATAACTGTAAATTTCCTGGAAATCATAATTTTTATTAACGATTGATAATAAGATTTTCAAGAAAGCTATGGTTTTTGGTAAAAACAATAAAAAATAGTTTATTAATTTATCGCAATCATTATCAAAGATGAAAGCTAAAATCACCGATTATGAATCAAACGTGATTTATTTACAACCAGGAATAAAAAAATTTAGTTTGTTTATATTTTGGTGTTTATTTTAGGGGACCTATATATAGGCTAATAAATAACATTATTAACTAATTGTATTGCAAAGTTTGTTAAAATATATTACAATTTTAGACAATGCGGGCCATCATACTAATAATTGGTGTTTTGGTAAGTAGTAATCTGCTGAAAGACAATCAGTCCCCTCTTTAAATAAATACAAAAATATCTCCTATATTTTTTGATTAGGTAGGTACCAAATACTGTTTTTTAATTTAGCCTATCTCAGAAATATTATGTACTTTTCCCTTATCAAAAAGGAATCACCAATAAATACAGGGTTGCCCAGAAGTCCGGAATAAAATTATTATAGCCTTAACATAGTAGGCTCACATTTTGACGTTATTCGTTTGTTTTCTTATAGAAATTTGTCAAAGATATGACGACATCGATATTTTTTTGAAAATGGAAACATACAGCTTGTGATACATCATTTCAAAGCTAATATCTTGTACAGCATGCTCATAAATTTTGGCGCGATTTTGTCAAGCTGTGACTTAAGTAGTTAACCCCAAAGAAAATAGTCTAGAGGCGTTAAGTCTGGGGACCTCGGTGGCCATTCAATACACGTCGTCCAATCCAGCGACCTGGAAATATCTCATCTAAATATCTTCTTACATTGACACCAAAATGAGGGGAAGCACCTGAAACCACATGTTCATCAAATTTGTGGAATATTTGACTAACAGTGCCCAGTGAAATTTGATTAACCGGATATTTAGCATTAAATAAAGTGCACTTTGACTTCTTATTTTATCTCCATATCCTAACAATATCAAGACTTCGATACGCTGTCTTTCCGACAAAACCATTTTTGTTTAGAAAATTGTAACATAATAGGTACCTACTTTGGAAATACTTAAATTAATTTTACAAGTTCACAATGTCAGAACGTGAAACAATGAAGATTTCTTGCCTTGAAAGGTAAAAAAAATCAATGATTTATCATTTCCGCTTATTTAAATAGAGATTTTTTAAAAACTTTTAAGAGTCGCTATTTTCAAATAGCTTAATAGAATCGCACCAAAATTTATGAGCATACTGTACGAGATATTAGCTTTCAAATGATGTATCGCAAGCATGTATGTTTCGATTTAAAAAAAAGATCGATGTCATCATATCTTTGACAAATGTCTATAAAAAACAAACGAATAACGTCAAAATGTGAGCATACTAGGGTTAAGGCTATATTAATTTTATTCCGGACTTCTGAGCAACACTATATATACATAAATAATAAAAATTTTAGATTGCACTCTTGCAAATATATCGACAAGCCAACTCACAAACGACCACTACAACTGTAGCAACTGTAACTGGACCTAGCACGTGCGACAACGATTCTGAAAGGTGGGAAGCTGAAGCTTGTAACCAGTACTACCAATGCTATCTAGCCTTGTGGAATTATTATGTGGTTTTGAGAAATTGTTCATCGGATGAACAATACCAACAGAGTAACGAAAGTTGCATTACCAATTCCACTTGTTATTTATAATTTAAAAAATTGACAGGTTAAGGATCTAAGTTGGAATAATGTAGGAACCTTTAATAGCAAATAATATAATAATGCAGTCTACACGAGAATCTTTCGTTTTAATTTTGGTGCAGTTTTTTTTAAGTGTCCTATCGCCTGTTGTGCTACTATTACGAATCTTCTTATACAGTGTGTGTATAAAGTCTGAAAACGGCTTAATAACATCACAATTTACTGGCCGATTTAAACCAAATTTGGTACAGTTGTGTAAGAGGATCTAACGCACCGAATGACGATATTGGCGTTGTTGCCAGCTTTTTAGTTTGTCTGGAATACGAACGAATTTTATATTTTTAAATATAACACCCAGTATATTTTTACATTTTTAAATTCCACATAAAATTATAATTATTTTTTATTAAATGCATTATTAGTCTATACTTCATAGTTTCCGAGATATTGACTCTCGAACAGTGACATTTTTGAACTTTGACAGCTTATAACTTTCTAACAGTACGTCTTAGAGCAAAACGGCTTACATGTCCCTATCTTCAATTTTTATTATCTTCCCAAAAAAATCAACTTCCAGTTCAACCGGAACAACTATATTTCCTGCTTTCGAGTTACATCCGGTTTACCGGAAGTTGATTTTTTTGGGAAGATAATAAAAATTGAAGATAGGGACATGTAAGCCGTTTTGCTCTAAGACGTACAGTTAGAAAGTTATAAGCTGTCAAAGTTCAAAAATGTCACTTTTCGAGAGTCAATATCTCGGAAACTATGAAGTATAGACTATTAGTGCATTTAAAAAAAAATAATTATAATTTTATGTGGAATTTAAAAATGTAAAAATATACAGGGTGTTCTATTTAAAAAAATCATTCTCCACAACTTTGTGGGCGACCCTGTATATTTCAATTTATCACCGATATGTAGATTTTTAACAGCCCTACATTTTTTATATAAGACGTTTTTTGATAACCCCTGTATATTTTGAAATAATAGACCGTTCTGGTAATTTCTCCTAACCCTGTATAACATATCTGCGTAGATTTACTTAATTACCATAAAACTAAAGCTAATTTAATGTTACTTTTAACAATACTTATTCCTTATAGCTCTTTATTTAAAAATAATTGAAAAAAACAACGCGACTTAGTTACTAAATAGCAATACAAGCGATACAAAAGGGATGCCGGGACGCATACAAATGTAAATGCCCCAGGGCTTGCCCTTGGGCAAGGAACCAGGGGAAAAGGCTACAAACGGCGCCATTTCCTTTAAAATGCGTTTTAATTAGGCATCCTGTTGCTTGTAATTGCGAAAAAATTAGGAATAATTTTAAGTCGTCGTCTTTAAAAGATTAAAACGCGAGGGTTCGAAACAGCGACGAAAATTAACGAGCCGTTTGTTATTTGTATCGACCGCCTCGCTTGCATGGAACTATCCTCTTTTGGAATCTGGGAATTTGTAACTAATTGGCCAGACGACATTAAATACACTACAGTGTCACCAGTAAAGTCCGCATCATATGGGATTTTCTTTATTAATAGCTTTATTCAAAATTTGACTTTGGCATCAAGTTCTGCTTCGATCGAGATGAAAACTAAGCAAAAACATAGTAGTCACGTGATTCGCATTATCTGTCAAATTTAAATTTTTTCCAAAAAATAATTCAAAAGTGGGATTATTTCTAAAAATATCGAAAAAAGTTATTAGAAAAAGTTTTTTTTAAATGCAGTTTCTAGCTCACATGCAAAATTTCAGCTGCATAAGACAATTTTGATTTTTTACCTATATTTTGTAAATTGTACCACTTTTGCAAAATAAGACTCAACGCAACCCACATAAAACTTCTCAGTTTTGACAATGCTTTATTTCAGATACATTTTCTTTAAAGTAGCGCCATATTAAATGAGTGTTTTTCTACAAAATCAAAATTGGGCTATTAAAATTTGGTCACATGTGATGCAAAGTTTATTTGTTTTTGACCCTGTATAAGGTAACTTCATAAAATAAGTATTTTTGAAAACGTTGTTTGTGTCTGAAAGTAGTACATTAATATTAAGACAAAAAAGAACACAGTGTCATCAGTAAAGTGTTCATTAATGGCCACTTGCACCGTAACGCTAACGGTGGTTTAAATTTTAACAGTAGATTACAATTTATTTTTGACTTGCACCGTGAGTTAAGCCAAGTTTAAATGGCTTTAAACTACTGTTAAAATAAACCCCCAATTTCGGCGGCTTAAATGCATTTAAACAATAAGTTTACATGGTTCTAACCTAAAAAAAGTGTTGCCATAAAAATATAAAAACTTTTTTCGTATTTCGGGTGCTATTTCCGTTTTTTTTTGTAACGAGATGGATATTTTCGAAGAAGTTTTGCTGGAAGATGATCTGGATATTCTAGACATAATAGATATGGGATTTCCAAGACGGGTCTATGACAGAGCAGACCAGTTTAATGATTTGGACAACTTCACTTTTTTTAAGAGATTCCGCCTGTTAAAGCCTACAAATTTTTTCTGTTCTATTTTGCGATCAGCCACCTTTTTTCGAAGTTCTTTCTTTTTATTTTCATAAAATCTTTTTATTGAATCTTTTTTTCTATAATTATTTGCCGGAGATGTGGCATTAAATTCAGTTGTTACCTTCACCCAAGCCGTGTTATTTTCAAAATTGGTATTTTTGTCTGTTTCTTTATTTTCAATAATGTTTTTGTATTTTGCAATTATATTAATAAGGTGTGATTTTTTTTTCGTTGGAGGAAAAATTTGATGATCTCGCCCGTTTTACACCTGGTTCTGCATCCATCACAAAATAATATAATAATATGTAAAAATACCACGAAATTTGTCCAAACAAAAACTGCTGGTCAGAAAAAAACACTGGAAAAAACAAATGCCATGCCATAACCTCAAATTATACTATTTGAAGTTAGGTGTTTATACCAACCCAACGAAAATTTCCTAGATCGGTACGTTAAATTTAACCAGGCACCCTTAATGTACGCTGCAAGTGGTTGTGGTTTAATTCACTGTTAGATTTTAACTTGTCAGTTAATTTAACTGATAAGTTAGACAAAACGGTGCAAGTAGGCATAAGTGGAAAATAAATTTTAGTTTAACTTAACGTAAAGTTTATCTATTTTCAACGATTTAATTTAAAACCCTTTACTTTATTTTTTATTTTTTTACTTTCAGGCACAAAGTACTTTTTCAAAAATACTTATTTTATGAAGTTACCTTACCTTACCGGGTCAAAAATAAATAAACTTTGCATCACATGCGACCAAATTTTCAATAGCCCAATTTTGATTTTGTAGAAAAACACACATTTAATATGGCGCTACTTTAAAGAAAATGTATCTGAAATAAAGCATTGTCAAAACTGAGAAGTTTTATGTAGGTTGTGTGTAAGTCTTATTTTGCAAAAGTGGTACAATTTACAAAATATAGGTAAAAAATTAAAATTATCTTATGCAGCTGAAATTTTGCATGTGAGCTAGAATCTACATTTAATAAAACTTTTTCCATATTTTCAGAAATGACCCCACGTTTGAATTACTTTTGGGAAAAAATTAAAATTTGACAGATAATGCGAATCACGTGACTACTATTTTTTTGCTTAATTTTCATTTCGATCGAAGCAGAACTTGATGCCAAAGTCAAATTTTGAATAAAGCTATTAATAAAAAAAATCCCATATGATGCGGACTTTACTGGTGACACTGTACGTGTATACCCACCTATACCTACATATTTATCCAAAAGTTCGTAACTATTGATTTCCAAATTCTTTTCCCCACAAAAAAAACATCCTACGGTCGCTCACGTTTAATGATAATTTATTTTGTAAAAACAACTATGTATACTTGGTAACAAGTCATTTGAATAATAATACAAACACAGTTTTTTTGTTTTCTATAACAGCGGCAATCATCATTACTCATACAAAGTGGTAAATGTAGCAATGTTTACGATTATAACCCTTTGTAAAAAAAAGCACCCCCGCCGATTAAATTCCCCATATCAGCGGCATAAATTACAAAGAACAAGCTATAAAAGTCCAGCACTGGGGTAATTATTGACCCGCTCGCCATAAGATGCGACACAAAAGCGACTATTCATCCCTAGCTTGGCCAGAATTAAATTAACCCTCATAATGAACGCGGTAAAAGACATTACGGACTGTAGTCGAGTGACCAAAGAAACGAACCAATGACAAAACTAAATTTTCGACCATTTATTGGGTCCTTTTGTCAAGCATCCCCAGCCCAAGGTAATATTGAGTCCATTGTTGGATCGAGCGATGACCAACCTTTAATTTTGATGCTATTTCAGCGAGAAAATACGAACTAAGCTTGCAAGGTTCGGCTTAGATATTATTTAATAATCAAATCAAATCAAAATACACTTTATTGTTATAAGAAGTAGGGGGAGTTGGGGCACATTGATGCAATTTTTTTTGGGAGGAAAAAAAGGCTTTATCCAGTGGAAGAAAGTAAAAGTAATATGAAGTGGGATTTGAATCAATGTGCCCCAGGAGGGGGGTAGATTGATACAGGCATGAGGCACATTAATACACATCCTTCAACACTTATCATAACACAAATTACGGACGTTAGTTTAAAAAAAAATAAACACAATATATATTCGAATATTTATTGATACAATGGGAACGAAATAATCATAACTTAAAATACATAGAAGTGTAACTAAATTCTAAAACCTTATAGGTATCTGCAAATTGTAAGAGAAAAGTTTAATTTTAAAATTAAAAAGAGACGCTGTTCTGTTGGCACCATTGGTAATGGTTGGCATTGGCAGCTGTAGTATTATATCAGATATGTTAACTGAGACTTCATCCTTCGAATCTGGAAAGACAAAGCTACCTGACGGTTTTTTTCTCAGATACGAAACTTGGTATTCGCTGTTATCATATTTTAAAAGAATTTTACCAACATAGTGTTTAATGCCTTTCTTATTTTCAAACTTAATAAGGATAAAATCTCCTTCTTTTAAATTTTCTGGCTTTATTTTAATAGGCTTGATTGATTGTCAGATCCTTCGTCTTCAATGGGCAAAAGTTTGAGTCTGATGCAAAATCTTCAACTTCAAAATCACTGGTATAACTTGAGGAACTACTGCTTACTTCAGACAGTTTTCTCTTTTTTATTTTGTTTGCTCGAACATCAGATTCTGGACAAAAACCTATAGTAACTTTCTTGCTGTTTTAAGTTCTTTTGCGCGTTGCATCTGTTCTTTTTTATTCCTTTTCATTCTTTTATTTTTGCCAATTCCTCAAGCCTCTCTTACTTTGGCGCATTAGTGTAGATTCTTGATTTTCCCTCTTCTCTTCTCTTCCTCTTTAGAACTGTTTTAATAATTTTTGGCAGTGGCCAGATTCAGGTGTTATAGCACTTGATGTTGAGGGTATTGGTTCAGGTAAAAAAAACACATTTATTATTAAACTATACACCACATGGGGTACATTGATACGTATCAATGTGCCCCATATCCAATGTATCAATGTGCCCCAAGAGGCCATATTGAAAAAAACACACTGTCATCCCCAAAACAAAACAAGCTAACGTAAAATTCGATTTGGTTTAGTGAAATATAAACAATGTCTTACCTTTGATATTAATTCAGGTAGCTTAAGTATTTAACACATCCCAAAAATTACACTTTAAAGTCAAATCAACAAATTTACTTAAGATAATGCAGAACACGTGCGAAGCGATCGACAATGAGGCGGTCACTGATAGAGCGCCAAAAATTTATGGTCGTTTTGGGGCTATCAGCCTCATCTACGAGTGAATAGACAAACGTCTCAGATAATTCCTATTTAGAGTTGTCTTGTTAACAAAGCTTTGGACAGTATTAAAACTATTATGGAAATTACAATGTTCACTATATAAAAGTAAGGAAAACTAATCCAAAAAATAGATAAATAAATAAATAGATAATCACACCTTATGAGACAATAAAATAGTCATGGTCAAAAATTTACACACAAATCAATCTAAGGCGAAGACAAGCTCAATCTTACAAAAAATCTGGCAAGAATACTAATCAAAGTTTTAAAAAAAATCAAAAGAAATGCCTAGATATTATCATTGTAAAATTCCTGGATAGTGTAGTAGGGTCTAGTAATTAGTTGCCGTTTTATAGTCTTTGCTTAAAAATCCATGTCATCAATTACCTGCCGATAAGCCAGTGGTATGTGGTTATAAATTTTGATGCTCTCAAATATGAAGGAATTTTTGGTGAGAGTTGTTTTTGGTATAGGAAAAGGTAGATCATTCTCAGTACACATATAGGAGCTGTTAGTAGCATAATTTTTATATTTTTCATGGATAAGGCAAGGCCGTTTCCAAGATAAAAATTCCAATCAAAGTTAAAATCTTTTTCCTGACAAATAAAGGTTTACAGTGAATATGACAATTAACATTACACAAGTATCTTAATGCCCTCTTTTGCAAAACCAATGTAGAGCCCAATAGGCCCTTACTACTAAATCCCCAAAAAGCAATACCATACTCTCAAGTGACTGTCAACAAGTGAAAAATAAACCATTCTGTCCACATTCTTCCCCAATTCTCTTGAGACAACTCTCACTGCGTAAGAACCGGACGCTAGTCTCACATTCAATGCAAGAATGTGGTCCTTAAACTTAAGTTTGTCGTCGATTTGAACACCCAAGAATTTAGCAACGCCCGAGTTCGAAACAAAATTATCTGTCAAAGTTAAGTCAGAAAACGAAAACTTAAAGGTAAGAATACTAGTTTTGCTGATATTAAAACATAATAGATTCGCATCATACAATTGTTTGACAAGCATTAAATCGTTCTGCACAATCAGCCTTAATACATAATAGTTTGTAACTGTGGGCTGTGGTTTTGACGTAGCACAGAAATAATTCAAATATATTCAATTTCTTAGGTACCATAGCACCATGTAGGTGCTAAAAACAACCATACTTACCTACTTTATTTCCTATGAATTATAGAAGTTCGGCATAGAAAAAACGGTATCTAATATCCTGAAAAATCGTACACATCAGGCCCTAGGTAGGGCTAAATTACGACGATCCTGGGACGCCTTCCGCGACTGTAAATACAATTTTTGTCGAGTTTGCCGCATCGTGCTTTGGGATTCACTCTGTTCAACAAGTTCCCAAAACAATTTGAAAATCGATGGTGTAGCTATTTCGACTAGGAAATTTATTGATACTAGAATGTGACATTTTCGGGTGGATAGAGGTTCTAACCATTTGTATTTTTATTATGTTTGTTGCTTCTGTTCGTCCCAAAGAAGTAATAATTTACAGACATTTATCTAAATCTATAGAGGGATCTTGAAACTGCATGTCCGGTTTACTCATAAAAAAAAGCGTACAAGAATTAGAATTAGAGGTAAGTTTTGTCATTTGCGTAAAACCGGCTTGTCTAAATGATTGTTTATTAGAGGTTATCATACATCATAGATTATAAAAAATGCAAAGCATTGGCGTCGGTGTAATTAATTTTGAAACTGCATGGTGGTCGTTTGATAAACTTTGAGAGAAGAACATAAAAATGCCTCGTCAGTTGTCTGAAGTTGAAAAGGCTCAAATTGTATCAAGAGTCGAGGAAGGATGGTCAATCCGCGCTGAAGCGCAGTTGTATAATAGAAATAAAGAAACTATATTGAAAATTAAGCAACGCTGGGAACAAGAAGAATCCCTAAAGAGGAAAATTGGTTCAGGTCATCCCAAACGTTCCAACTCTGAACAGGATGCTGCTTTTTTTGGGATATTTAAGAAATAATCCATTTGCAAGTGCAAGGGATGCTGTTATTGATACAGCATTTCCTGCCTCCTAACCTACCGCCAGCAGGAGAGTCAAGAAATCTAAAATAAAATGTCGCTCAGCTGCGAAAAACATGGTTCTTACCGAAGACAGCGACAATCAATGGAACAGGATCATTTTTACTGATGAAAAAACGTTCCAGTCGACTTATAACGGACACATTCGTGTGTACCGTCCAAACAATACCAGGTTTGAAGAGCGATATACTAACCCCCTCACTTCTAGACATGAGCGTTTCTCTGTAAATATATGGGGCTGGATAAGTGTTCATGGACCTGGTGTTTGCCGGCGAATAGAAGGAAGATTTATTGCCGGAAATTACATTAACATTTTAGAAAACATATTGTTACCATCTGCTGAGCAAATATATCCCAATAATACTTTCATATTTCAACAAGATAATTGTCCAGTCCACACTGCCAATGCTGTAACCCACTGGTTTCAACCCTATAATGTGAAAGTGCTGCCTTGGGTCGCTTATAGTCCCGATATCAATCCAATTGAAAATATTTGGGGATAATCGTAAAAAAATTACTTACTTACTACTAAATCCCCAAAAATTCGAAATTTTAGGCCACAAAATTTAGAAGATTAATGGGAAATAAGACCAGCGTGCTGGGAAGAGCTTGATCCAAATATTGTATCAAATATAATTCAGTCAATTCCGAATAGACTTTTATTTATTTTGTTGAACGTTTTTTTAAAACTGTTAAGATATATTATAAAATAAAAAAATTTTTTTTGTTATTCTATTAAACTAATGCCCAACGCCAATGCTTTGCATTTTTAATAACTTTAACATGCGATAAGCCGGTTTTACGCAAATATGGTTAAGGTTTCCTCTCATTCTAATTCGTGTACCCTTTTTTTATGAATACAACTGTACAACGTGTAATGTCAATCTCTTCATATATCAAATTCCGAATGTGACGGCTCTGCGGGTCTCCGATAGTACGAAATTAATGAATAATGAACAGTTGCCTTTCTTGTACTTTTCATTAAAAAAAAGCACCATCTTCTAATTTTTTTCCGTTTTTAGCGCTAAGGCGTTTTCTTCGATCTCTTGCAATTAGGAATATTTTAGCTCGAAAATTTAATCTTTCGGGATAACTACGCCCGGCATTCTTGTCCCGATTAAATCTGACCAAAAATTTGTTTCGGGATTTCTTGGGAATAATAATGTTAATCCGTTGAAGTTTTGCTTTTAATTTGGGTTTCATTTTAGAAGCTGCGAATATTTACATTTGCTTGTTAATTCTAAAATTCTTAATAAAAATCGTTAAATTTTAATCCCAGATATAGCTCTAAGATAAATAGGAATGTGCAAAACTGATGGTCCTGTAATGTCGTGAACAATAACCTGTTGTTAATGAAGCAAAAAATTTATTGTAAAGAGTTTTTTTTTTAATCGGCAATGATAATGGATATGGAGAAGCAACCAATAATTTAAGCTGGAGAAAACACGTAGAAAATATTCGAACTTAAATTTATCTGTTAATTGGGATATTCTTTAAAATTCGTCATTGTATATCTTTAAATTATTTAAAAAATATTTATCATGCATTAGTACATTCAAAAATTCAGTATTTAATTTCTATTTGGGGTTCAGCCAATTTAATAGTACCTTTAAAGAAATTACAAAATAAAATTATTAAATGTATTCATTGATTTCGCACTTAGAACCAACAACAAATTTATATAAACCGAATAAATACCTAGATATAAATAATTTATATATTCTAAAAATTTGCATATTTCTTCATTCTTTACTTTTAAAACAAAAAATTTCTAACAAAACGTTTACAAAAGTTCATGATATTCATAGGCATGATACTAGACAAACTAATTTTTTACAAACTATTAAAATAAACAGCAACTTTGGAAAACGGCCATTGTTATATAATGTATTAATATTATATAATATTTTACCCGAAAATATTCAAACATTAAAAAAACTAAAATTATTTAAATTTCATTTAAAGAAATATCTCCTAGTATAAATTTCTTTCTTAACGGCTGGTTGGGAGTAAAGTAAAATAAAAAAAAATGTTCCATAATAACAATGATATAGTTAAAAAATATTTTGTTTTGACGCATTTGTATCAAACCGACCTTATTCGGTGAAGCACCAGAACGATATTGCTATAATATAAACGTTTACAACTTTTTGACGGGTCACATACACTTTTTCATAAAAAGTTCCCGGCGAGCAAATAAAACTTTTATCTCAACTTCCAGACAACCGATAAATAAAAAGTTTTAAACGAGTGGGAAAGTCAAACGCATAACATAATCCATTTTCTCCACAACCGGCATTAATAAGTTTTAAGCTGGCCAAGTTAATGGTATTGTCACGCTCGCACTGATTTAATGAAAAAAAAAATTGAAAAGTGTCAAGGGATTGTAATTAAGCCTCGTCGGATTCAAAGCCGCGCTGTTAATAATGGTGTGATAAGATAATTCGTGGTAATTTTTGATAACGTTTTTGGTTTCATTCACGTTCAAACAGCACGATCATTTTTTAAAGCTAGATTCTTTGCCTGGAAACATGTACTTAGTTGAAGAACGATTTTATACCGTGCGAGCAAAAATTATTTGCACCCAAGAGGGCCCTGCATCTAAGGACGAAATGCTTAGCCGTAGAGCTTAATACCTGTTGGGTGTCAGTAACTACCTAAATTAACAATCAATCAGTTATTCCGTCATCTATGACAGTCGTTACAAGTAATTTGATTCATCGCTAATTTTTCCAATTTCTTGAACAATTCACACAATGGGCTTTACGGAACAGCACAAACCATTCATGGTTGAAGCGTATTTTCGAAACGGGGTTAGAGTAAATGGTGAGTGGCAATACAATCCGGGTTTGTGCATGGACGATTTTCACGAACATTTTCCTAACGTTGCTTTTATTGCTGGGGATTTTTATCATTGCCTGAAAAGAACCGTGGCTGTGTTTAGGGAAACAGGTTCTATACAACACAAAAAACGAGCAGGAAGACCATCTGTAAAAACAGAATAACTTGTTGCAAACGTTCGTGAAATAATGCAAAATACGCCAACAAATTGTATACGACGCCTGTCCCAAGAAGTGGGAATATCTTATGGAACATGCAGGGCTATATAAAGTGCAAGTATGAATTATTGGGCAAATACAAATTTAGAACAATTACAAGAAAGGATTATCCAAGAATGTGGTAACATTTCTCCAGGGATGCTGGTCAACACTTTCGAAAATATAAAGAGACGTGTGAATTTATGATTGGAGCATGGCGGTGGCCAATTTCAGCAATTTATGTAATTATTTTTCTTTTTCTTTCTGTATATTCTTACTTTGTTAATTTTGTAAACAACAAAAATAAATTTGTTTGTCTACCTATTTTATTAGTCATTAGTTTGGCATATCATGCATGTCATAATATGAATTTGACAAAATTTTAACCTAGATTTGGTTAGATATAGATATCGTCTCCATATCATTGTGATCTAAACCAAGCCCTACGGTTTTTAATCCAAGCACTTTTTGATGCAAATAATTTTTTTCTCACGGTATGAATAGTTACTCACTCGGTTTGGATCCCGATGCCTTAGCTCTTCTATTAACGTCGTCCGAATCTACTACACGGCATGTTGTTTAATTTTGACCTAATTAAATTTTAATTTTCAAGCTGTTCTAAAGACAAAACATACGCCGATATTAATGACCAATATGCTAGATATTTAATTATCAAAGCTAACACTATATCTAATGGAGTTAGGAATTGTCAAAGGTTTCAAAACAGCAAGAGAAACGGCGCAAAGGGAATTAAAGCGATAAAACCATTTCGTGTAATTAAAAGATACGACATACATTTTAGTACCACTTAAATGAAAACGAGATCAACACAGCTGTGAAGTTATGGGGGAGGTTAGGATTAAATTACACTCACAATCCGCATGTCCACAAATTGTATTTTTAATAGTATTTTGGTTTTTTTGTAAATCACGCACGGAAGAGAGACTTTTCTTGATGCGAAATATGTAGCTTTCTTTTCCTAGTTTATAATAAATGCCTCGGTATGCCTCCTGGACTCAAGCAAAGCAATTTTACGGAATGTGGAACCAAAGAAAATGTATAGGGTTAGAAATGTTAACTCCATGTTAAAAAATCGCAACACAATGGAGAGAGAAAGAAGAGAGAGAGAGAGAGAGAGGGGTGTTAGTGAGCCTGCTGGCCACCAGTGGCGCAATGGCGGGAAATTTAAACGGCGGTTTTAGAACTTTTGAATTTTATTGAGTTAATTTGTGATTCGATAATATTTATATCGAATCACAAATTAAATCAATAAAAAGACGCACAAAGGTTTTTGTTTTATGGAATGAAAGCACACTTTTATATTAACCAAGATTTAAAAAATAAATAAGGACACACTTGATCGTAAATACTTTTTTCTATGTTTCTTTATTAATAAAAACTGCATGGTCGACCATAACAAAAAATAACTGTTTAGAATAAACTAATGTCCTTAGGTTACGTCTCACAGGTCTCACTCATCAGGTATTGTTTCAATTCATATAATATATCACAAATACTGTATAAAACACAAGCACTAGGCTGCAACGAGACACGTACTAAAACATCCATAAGCTATCAGGTGATTCTTACAGCATTCATGTAAAATAGGGCAAGTGGCCAAGTATGTCCTCATCGAGTTAACTCAAACCATTATCCTTGTGTCATCGTGTTGGTCGATGTATAATATTCCTTAAAACAAACAAATTAGTATTAAGTAGTATAACAATCATATACTTCTAATCTACTAAGTAAAACAAAAATGTTAAAATAATCATTTCAAGAGCCTAAATTATCAGTTCGTAACTAGTAGATTGTTAGGTGTTATCTCATGTACAAATCTGTTGCCGTTGTCTGCCGACCATAATTTGTTAATATTGGCTTGTAAACTAATAATAAATATGTGAAACATTTATTGTTAATTTATTTATTGTAAACTTACATTTCCAATATAAAAAATTGGTATAAGTGTAAAATGAATTTGATAAACAATAAAAAAATAATTACCTGCATGGTAGGGTGGAATAATAAATGAAAAATTACACACATCGGCGAAGTTTTCTAGAGTAGAAACTAATAGAATTGTATTAAATAAAGGAATTTAATTTCCTGACAAAAAAAACGTGGACAAGAAAAATTGACAGTTTTGACATGGCGGGCTGGCTGGTTTGTTCCAATTAGCAACAATTAGGCTCAGTTTGAGAAGCGTTATAGTAGGTCAGAATATAATTGTCCTTCTCTTCTATGCGTCAAAAATATTCGACAGAACCCGGTTCCTCGGTCAGCTGGAGAATCATCAAGCGACGACAGCGCCAATTTAACTCTGGTGGCCAGCTGCGCGTCTTGAGATAAATATGACCTTGTGATGCAAGATTGCTAATTTGGTGTGTGGTGTGGAACGAAACAACTGCCACGGCTAAAATCTCAATAGGTGCATAGTTGGCGCGCGTTGATCACTTCGAAGTTACAGCTATACTCCAAACCCAAAATAATAGGCAGTGACGTAGCTGTCATAACCATGGAAACGGCCAAAATACTGTATTGTCATTGGTGGTTTGCATTTGGTTTCCATGGTTATGATAGCTACGTCACTGCCTATATTTTTGGGTTTGGAGTATAGTTGGAATGATGCTGCCGACTCAAATTAGTGGATGGCAACCTATAAAAACCAAACCCCGTTAGTACAGAGATATTTAAGCGTGCCATCTATACAGCCCAATTAACCAATTGTGTACAGGCAGGGGCTACCGACTTTTAGGATGAAACGTGTAGAGCCGACTGTTCCAAGCCGATTTTGTAAGAGTATTCCGTTGGCCTTATCCTTGTTGCTGAATAAATCGTCTCTCAATCTTCCCAATTCTACAGTACATCGAAAATTAAACGCCAAAATTTAATATCAGAACATGATTCCCAAGAAAGCTCCCAGCCAGTTTTTGCCAAGATTTAATCAAGACAAGAGAGTCTCGGTAATATTGAAGAGATTTAATTTTCGGGCTAAAATATTTCTAATTGCTCGGAATCGGCGGAAAGGCGTAATGCTTGTCTGGGGCGCGGCAGTCGCAAGTCTTGTTACCATATTATATTATACGACGAGCTACTCCATGTTGCCAGCTCTGCTTATCTCAAGCTAGCTAACTCCAAGGTCTCTAAAGGGTAGGTTGCCTGGTAACTCTATGGCCGAAGCGACGTGACCGGGGTGTCTACGTCATCGAGACGACAAAGTTGATTTGTTTACATGGTGTACATAGCGGTTTTCACTGAATTATTGCTTTTGTAGTGTTATTTTGTTATTTAGGTGGTTAAATTTTAAACAATTGTGAAGTGTGGACATATTTTTGCGAACTCAATATTATTTTGTGAGAAAACTATCACAAATTGTAAATTTTCAGCGATTTTCATTGTGTGAATTTCAAGGTTAGTTTATTAAACTTGATTCTTCTCTATGTTCTAATTTTAAAACAAATTATTGTTTGAATATTTATTTAGATATGAGTGGTGGCAATATTTGTAGCATAGCTAGATGTAACAGTAATTCAAAGAAGAAGCCAGATCCAGGCAAAAAAAGATCATGTTTTTTACATTCCCAAAAAACCCCATCGTTTCAAAAGAATGGGAACGAAAATGTTGCTGAAAGGATAATTGGACGCCCAAAAATAAGAGGATATGCAGCAAGCATTTTCTGTTTACTGACTACAAAGATGAACTGCAAGCTCGCTTAATGAATTTCCAACCAATGGTTTTAAACAAAGATGGTAAGTGAAAAAGAGTAAATAAATAGGCAGTTCTCTATTAATAAAGTGACAACCAAGCCCAAAGTAAATAAACTTATATTATTCAGGGGTGAAAGATTAAAAAGTAAGGGTTGATTGAGTTAATGTATTTATAACAATAATAATATTTGTAAGGGCTCTTGAAGTATCATCTAATGATAATCATAATTATTATTATTATTAAGACAGAAGTTTGTAGGTTTAGTGAACCCTTATTTTCTTTATTTTTTATAGCTGTCCCGACATTATTTTTACCTTTGATAGAAAATAAAGATACCTACTGTGTTATCGAAAAGAGCTTGTCGGATAAATCGAAAAGAAAACAAAGCAACTGTGGAAGGTTTATTACAGTTGGAAACAGAAAAGCTGAAAGCCATTGATAACATTTCCATGGATATTTCGGAGGTTACATCAACAAGCCAAAAAACAGATTATGATATTATTTGGGAAAGAAAATTTTCATTATTGAGACAAGAAAATGAGAAGCTCAAAAAAAAATTGCAGATCATGAAAATAAAGAAACGATTTTAAAACAAAGTGGCTCCAACTTAGATGAACAAGATGTTTTGTCTCCAAACCAAGTGGACATTGCCTTAAAAATTAAATCTAAAGCTCGCTGGACACAGGATGAACTCTTAAAAGCTTACGTTAACATATTTTGGTAAACGGTCATATACCTATATTTAAGACAAACTTTGCATTATCCGCTGCCTGGAATATCCACTTTACAACAGTGGGCTGCAAATTAATATCAATTTAAGAAATGGAATTATAGATGATATTTTGCACATTATGGGAATAGCAAAAACATTAATAAAAGTGTTAATAGATATTAACCCTAATCGTTATTGAACTTCTTAGGTAATGAATGGTAAACCTATTTTATTTTGTGACATCATTTCATTTTATTCCCCATTGTAAAGTATAATTTGAAATAAAGAAATTATTATTGTTATTATTTCCCACAATTCCCAATATTTTTTAATAATAGATAAAACATGGTTTTCCAAAATATAATATTTAACATTATATGCAAAATTTTAAATGCTTTTAGCACTTACCTACCTATTAGTAATACAATACTGTCTATTTTCTGATAGGCCTAATTAATAATCAGAATATTCATAATAGAGTAAAAGTGCCTGTTCTTCCACCCAAGCCATAATTAGGAAAATATATAAGAAATATTCCTTTCTTAAGGGCTAAAATCATTTAAAGTTTATCAAAAAATGATATTTAAACAAAAGCAATTGAATTTACATATCAAAACCACAGGAATTCTGTGTGAAAACTATTTAATTGCCATTCTTTATATGCTGACCATGAAAATATTTTAAATGTGTCGTCTGGATGACGTATTCCCGCGCATGAAATGCGAACATCTGATTGGCCCATAGTTACCAGGCAACCTATAGTATAGAGACCTTGAGCTAACTCTATATAGAGTTAACTTTTTCTTAAAACAAAGCGTTTCGACAGAAGACAACGACATTTGACATTAACAGCTGATCTGGTTTCGTCGTTAAAGTTCCCAGATCAGCAGTGGGCCGTAGCAAGCTCACGCGTCAGGTTGCGTCATAATATTTTCTTCCGATTTTGGTGTTTCTAAGTGTTTCTGTGGCTGTTTTTTGTTATTAAACATTTTACTTTTGGATTTTATATCTTTCAGAGACAAATTTTCTTGATATTGATTATTTAAGTTTAAAAGTGAGTACAAACACCATTTTGGTTAACATCTATTATGAAATCAATAAAGTGGCTAGTGAAACCATTTACTTATCGTTATATACAGGATGTCTTATAACTAATGGTCAAATACAGCAACAAGAGATACCTATAGTAGAACTGTTTCTTTAAGAAAGGTGTTTATTTAAATGTTTCTTGCTATCTAGCATGTAAACGCAATTATCTCAAAAACTAATTGAAATATCGAAATTAAGGAAGTACAACTTTTTTACGTATAAAAGATCCTTCTTCCATAATTTGAGGTAAAGCGGTCAGAAATATGAGAGACAAAAATATATGCGAATAAACTCATATTGTGTAGCTAGCGTTCTCTAGGAGATATCTTAAAACTCATTATGAAATCCTCCTTCTTGCCCTCAAAAACATAACTACAACCAATTTGATTCATATCCGCTTAACATTAAATCATCGCTAATTTTATAAAGTAAATATTTACTTGAATCACCCCGTATCTCTTTAACTGTATAAGAAATTAAATGAAATGACATATTTATTTTCAAGTCCACTATCTCCTGTTGCTGTATAGCCTCTTACGGACACCCTATATAATGTATCCACATATAAACTTCCAACAAAAGTAACAATATAAAAAGGGTGCCCAATATGGTGTTTCAATTAGAAGTGCACCACAAAGCTTACACCTCGCAAAAAGTGTATTACTTTTTTCCTTGTATAATAAATACATAAATACCTATTTTGCTTTTTATAAATGAATACTAAAAGAAATAAATATTGTTTTCCTCTTTTCCTTTAGTTTTATAATGATTTCACATACTTATTTAAATGTCTGTAATGTAATACGGGTCTGTCAATATTTTATTGTATAAATCATAAAATTAGAATCTACGCTAATATCTTTACAAAATATTAAGACCCTCAAAATTGAACAGATGGCGAAGGCGAAGGCGAAGGTAAAAGACCTTAGTCCGGTTCTGTTTCTGTTGCCAACCGCTTAACGTAAAATATATCAGAAATTAACAGGGTGCCATTAACGACAGGTGATGCGGCGCGTTTTTACATAATTTGACTTTACACCAACTTTTACTCTACTTACATAAAAGTATTTTTAGTACAACTTGGCAACGTGTCAAATTGTGAGTGGCATGACCCAGACATTAATGAAGGCGTAAAGCAATAGACGAAACGGAACAACGGGGGTTAAGAAGATAAGATAATATCATGTAATAAAAAAGGGTTCCGGGCACACAACTGGAGCTGAAACTTTGTATTCTCAAAATGGAATACATTTTATTATGTTTAAATATTAATTTGCGTTTTTGTTTTTTCCCAATATACAGTTTGGATATTCGAGTTTTCTGTCAATAATAATAAAGTATATAGGTAACTGGAAAAACTAGTTCAACACTAAGGAATAAGACTTAAATTTGTATGAGGAAATTTTCGCGATAATAAATTCGACGAATCTATCGAGTCTATTTTAATTTGTATTTAGGGGGATTTTGTTCCCTCTTTGTCCGTTTAAAAGCCAATTTGAAAGGAACGTCTTCAATGCCATGTTTAAATCCGCTTTACATTTTTTCAACCGAGAGAAAATCTAACGCAGACAAAATGCCAAGCCGGTTATAAATCAAGCGGAAATCCTGAAAAGAATTATTTTATGTATGTGCCTTTCTTTTATTCAACAAGTGTTGTCGGAAAAATATATTTTCTTGTATACACTGTATAAGTGAAATTGCAATGGGCCCCTTTTATGGAAATAGTTTATTTTGTAATATCTTTTTACGTTCTATACTATAAGTTATTTTCTTTCATTTTTATATATTTTTTTTTATTTCTTCCTACTTATAATTTGTTTACTTTCTTACATTTACAGCTGTATGCAATTCCATCGATTGTAGTTAACCAGAGTTAGATATTTGCTATGTAGGTATGGTTAATTATAAACAACGACAACAGAGCAAGATAGACATCTTATTCTCTTTATCACAACAAGCCGACAGGATGTCAAATGCAAGTGAAAATAAGAAAATAAAATATAACAAATATGGTTAAAAAAATGTTGGTCAACGCTTTTGGTTAAGTAATTTAATATTAAACATTACCGTACGCAGTGCCGGATTTACACTAAAAGCGCCATTTTGGGCATTCGTGTAGGAAAAGCGCCGCAGGCGAAAAATTTTTGGGACCACGCCCAATTTAAGAATTCACTTAACACCAAAACTGTCTAAAAAATGAAGAAATATAAGGCCAGAATTAGTTGTCCCTTCTCTGGCTGTGGGAGAAGGTATCTTGTATTGTCATGGCATCGGCAGGAAGTTTAACCCGCTTATCTTCAATTCAATAAATTTATAATATTTTACTTTGATTTCTTAAAAACAATTAAACACAAACTTGGATTGACGTTTTCATAATCTTGAACGTCCATATACAGTGTGTGTATAAAGTCTGGAAACGGCTTAATAACATCACAATTTACCGGCCGATTTAAACCAAATTTGGTAAAGTTGCGTAAGAGGATCTAACGCACCGAATGACGATATTGGCGTTGTTGCCAGCTTTTTAGTTTGTCTGGAATTCGAACGAATTTTATATTTTTAAATATAACACCCAGTATATTTTTACATTTTTAAATTCCACATAAAATTATAATTATTTTTTATTAAATGCATTATTAGTCTATACTTCATAGTTTCCGAGATATTGACTTTCGAAAAGTGACATTTTTAAACTTTGACAGCTTATATTCTAACAGTACGTCTTAGAGCAAAACGGCTTACATGTCCCTATCTTCAATTTTGATTATCTTCCCAAAAAAATCAACTTCCAGTTAAACCGGAACAACTATATTTCCTGCTTTCGAGTTACATCCGGTTTAACCGGAAGTTGATTTTTTTGGGAAGATAATAAAAATTGAAGATAGGGACATGTAAGCCGTTTTGCTCTAAGACGTACTGTTAGAAAGTTATAAGCTGTTAAAGTTCAAAAATGTCACTTTTCGAGAGTCAATATCTCGGAAACTATGAAGTATAGACTAATAATGCATTTAATAAAAAATAATTATAATTTTATGTGGAATTTAAAAATGTAAAAATATACTGGGTGTTATATTTAAAAATATAAAATTCGTTCGAATTCAAGACAAACTAAAAAGCTGGCAACAACGCCAATATCGTCATTCGGTGCGTTAGATCCTCTTACACAACTGTACCAAATTTGGTTTAAATCGGCCAGTAAATTGTGATGTTATTAAGCCGTTTCCAGACTTTATACACACACTGTATAATAATAAAGATAAATAAAACGGACAATACAGAAGCGCCTAGGCTACCAATAAATAAAAACTTTTGAGCGATTCGGAAACTCTTTACGCCTTAGATATAATCTTTTTGACAGAATTCTGTTTCTCCGGCTTTTCAACGCGAATTTAAAAGCTTACAAAGGTAATTGTGCCACCTTGGAATGAAATAAAAAGATATTACTAGTTTTAACGTCTTAACTTAACGCGTTTGAGAACAATTAAACCCGAATTTTATCGCTGAGTAGAAGTAAATTTTATTTTTACTTCTTTTTAGGATTTCACAACCCTGCTTTACAATACTGCGGTATTTTTAGCTCACAAATTTTTAATGTATAAAGTTTAGAGATTTTTGACAAACAAAGGTACTGGTACGAACTAGTACGTAAAACTGGCGAGTTATAATTCAAAATAATGGTAACCTTATTAAAATTATAGATATGTCACCTTGTAGACCATGTATACAATGGGGTTTTAATAAAATAAATGGCAGGTAGCAAAAGCCAAGGCGATATACTTGGAGATGTACCTACTTTATAAACCAGGGCTGAAACCTTTGAAACTGGTAAAAAGTGAAAAAAAAATAATAGTAGGATGAAACCCAAGCAAAGATTTAGGTAATAAAAAGATCTACAACTTTTGTATTTACACTTTTTTCACATAACCTCAAAATGTATGTGAAAAATTCAAATAACCAAGTTTTTGGTTTTTTATTTTTCTTTTACAAAAAAAATTTTTTTTCACGAAATTTGGTGAAACTTACCTTTTTATGTCCCAAACACACTTAATATCGAAAAAGCACCCTAATTTTCAATCGAAAATTCTCACGTGAGAATATCTGCTTTTTAAAAAAAGTCGGTGAGCTTTTTGTTCGTTGAAATCTCTACTTTCTGATGGTGTTATTTTGACTTAATATCGAAAAAGCACCCTAATTTTCAATCGAAAATTCTCACGTCAGAATATCTGCTTTTTAAAACAAGTCGGTGAGCTTTTTGTTCGTTGAAATCTCTACTTTCTGATGGTGTTATTTTGACTTAATATCGAAAAAGCACCCTAATTTTCAATCGAAAATTCTCACGTGAGAATATCTGCTTTTTAAAAAAAGTCGGTGAGCTTTTTGTTCGTTGAAATCTCTACTTTCTGATGGTATAAAAAAAATATAAATTACTATGGTAAATGTTCTCAAAAAATGCAAAGAAACGAAAAAAACTCGAATCCGAAATTTTTTAAAAATCATTATGTACAATTTTGCGCTATTATTTTAGTCTTTTTTTTTGAGCTATATTTTTTGTTTATCAATGTAACATGGAATCTTACGTTTTTCGAGTAATTAAAGTATCAAATTTAATAAATATCGTTTCTTTGCATTTTTTGAGAACATTTACCATGGTAATGTATATTTTTTTTTACACCATCAGAAAGTACAGATTTCAACGAACAAAAAGCTCACCGACTGTTTTAAAAAAGCAGATATTTTGACGTGAGAATTTTCGATTGAAAATTAGGGTGCTTTTTCGATATTAGATCAAAATAAGGTGAAAAAATAAATATTTTAAATAAAAAAATTTACAGGGTGTTTGGAACATAAAAAGGTAAGTTTTTACCAAATTTCGTAAAAAAAATAAAAAATTTTTGTAATAGATAAAAATAAAAACCAAAAACTTGGTTATTTCAATTTTTCACATAAATTTTGAGGTTATGTGAAAAAAGTGTAAATACAAAAGTTGTAGATCCTTTTATTACCTATAACCTTGCCTTTTGGCGTTTTTCCATAGGACTTGTAGTTTTGCCGGAAATGGAGATAAATCGTTTTCTACCCTTAAAAACTCACCCCTTCCACTTCCCGACCTTGGATCGCCCGTAAATTATTTTTCCTTTCATTTTTGTTATATTTCCTTCCTTTTCCAATGGGTTTCATCCTACTATTATTTTTTTGGTTTCGAAAATAATTATCGACCCTGGTCTATTACTGCACTGGCAGCAACTGAGTAGCTCAAGAAAGAGAAAAATCCTTTATTTACATTACAAATGTACATTGCAATTTTCATCCGTTTCCGTTTTTCTTGTTCTAAATATGAGCTATTAATCACCAATTATATCCTCACCTTTATTATGTTATTAGGTCTTATCTTGCAATATATCTTTAATAACGATGTAGTCTTTATGTCTATAATGTATACATAATAAGGCAATTTTCACTGCGGTAACTTAGAGCAACCAGCCATGCGGAACTAACGCTCGCCTTTGGAATTTTGCCGGGGTAGCTTTCAATGTAATTTCTGTATTTTACCTGAAACTGTAACTGTGGTTTCAATAATAAGGTTTGTCATGGGGGTAAAGTAAAGGTTTATTTTCAGTTTCGTATTCAAACAAAGTATCATTGTTGTAAAGCTTAAAGACAACGGATATTCTTTGATCGTTAATAACAGAGAATAAAGGAAATAGCTATTTGTATTGCGCCCCCACGCATAGGTATAATTGTGTTGTCTATATAGAGTCGAATATCGTCAGCGAATGCGTCGATGCCCTGGAGAGACTCTCGAGGAGGAAAGAGGTAAACCTAGTCTTGGTCCCCGGACACCAAGGGGTTCAGGGTAACGAGCTGGCAGACGAACTTGCCAAAGGTGGAGCTGAGACCCCATTCCTTGGACCAGAACCGGCTATAGGAATAACAAAAAAGCAGGTAGGATCCGCACTCAACGAGTGGGCTGAACGCCGCTCTAAGGAGCAATGGCGGACGATCCAAGGGTGCAGACAAGCTAAGGACTTTATAGCTTGGCCGAGCAAGGCTAAGCTAGATTGGATTCTAAATAGAAGACGATGTGTCCTAAATCCCTTGATTGGGATACTGACAGGACACTGCAAGTTAAGGAAGCACCTATCACTAATTGGTGTCGAAGACGACCCAATCTGTGCCGGATGCCTGGAGGAGGAAGATACCCCACTGCATTTTCTGGGTACCTGCGAGGCCCTGGGAAGACTCAGGCACCAGGTCCTGGGATCAGCGGCTCTCCAGAAGGAAGAAATCACGGCCCTGGCCTGGAGCGACATACTCGACTTCATAAAGAGGTCGGGACGCTTTGGCGGGGGCCAAGGTGGTTAGCGTGATTGGGGGAAGACTCTGGGGTAGGCAAAAAGGATCGCGGTTGGTCTACTTGCCAGGTTTTCGGAACCTCCCCTCAATTACTACTACTACTACTACTAGAGTCGAATATTATAATTTTGGCCCTATCGTTTCCCATAACATAACCTAGTGGTTCCCAAACTTTTTCAGTTTGCGGCACACTTACAGGTTTAGTATTTTGTCATGGCGCCCTCACTCGCAATATGTAGTGTCCAAGAAAGTGCTGCAATACATAAATGAAATCAACTCCAATCTAACGCTTATATTTTGTTTTATGATTTAACTATAACACACAAGAATACATTTATCATGAATAATTCATGATTATAGAAAAAAAAAATCAATGTGATGGGTGAGCTTGGTGATCTCCACACATTTTTTCGAAGCGAGGAATAAGGCTTGACACTGCCACTCTCATTTCTCGCTCCACGTTGAACTTTGAACGATATATTTGCTCTTTATTACAGCTACAGCTGAAAATCCGGCTTCGCATAAATAGGATGTTGCAAAGGGGATTAAAATCCTCAAAGCTTTTAAACTTAGAGTTGGATATTCATTTTTAACGGTTACCCAAAACTCCACCAAATCGGAAGAAGCGAATTTTGCTTTAAGGCTGTTGTCGCAAGAGAGTTCAACAAGACTCTCTTCTTCTAGTGAAGTAAATTCAGGTGGACATTGTGCATGTGCATGGAAAGGATCTTGGATCCATGCAAATTTTTCGACATTTTCCTCCGTAAAGTATTTTGTAAACCATTCCGTGAGTTTGGAAAGATGTTCCGTGAAAAGGGACAGCAAATCTTGAAAGATAACGAGCTCATTAGAGGCTGAGAATTTATGCAATTCTGGAAAACAATCTTGACCACATATGCCGCCTGGCGGCGCCCCTGGTTACTCCTCGCGGCGCCCCAGGGCGCCGCGGCGCACTCTTTGGAAACCACTGGGCATAACTCATAAAGTTTGAAATTTTGAAAACAATCAGCATCTAGAAGAATTTCCTTATAAACAATATTTTTTTTACTTTCCTCCCGTTTTTATTAAACCCAGTTTAGGCAGATTACCAGAGAACATTATATTATGAAACACTTAGGACATGTTTTACGTAGCTTTTAAGGCCCATAAAATGTTTTTGCGACCCTCTAATCACGCCAAGTTTGCGCGTTTAGACAGCCCCACTTACTTAGGGCTGAAATATTTTCTGATGGGTTCTGTCATCTCTACATCCCCTAATTTAAATTTGTTTGTCATTCACCTGAGTTTAATTTGTTTACAGGTATTTTATGTATATATATATATATATAAGTGTGGCGGGTGTTTGTAAAGTTCTGAATGATATTTCAAAACGGTAGAAATGTTTTTACGGATTAAAAGTATTTTAATTAAATATTTACATTGGTTTCGGTTGATCCCTGTAAAATTAATTCTTGTAATTCGGTAATAAAATCAAATTTTATATAGGCTATGGCATCAAATCTGTTTTTGTAGAGGCACGTCGTTTGCGTAAATCCAAGTTTTCCGTGGACTCTTGTGTAAGACGGGTTTTGCTGCTGCCATTTTTTGTCCCATCTATCCCTTCCTTTCGTTCCATTATTTAGCGAAACACATAAGATATGTTTTGCTTTTGGGGCCTCTGAAATGTTTTTGCCCCCTCTAATTACTTACAAGTTTGCGCCCTTCAACGGCTACACTTAACTTAGGTCTAATACGTTCTCTTGGACGGCTCTCGGAGTAGTAGGAATCCTTATATATAACACTATGGACCATAATCTAATTAGTTTTAACTTCAAATTTAATGAAGAATTTCACCCTTTTTTTGTGGTGTATATTCAGAGAGATTTTTAGCTGATTTCAAAATAAGAAGAGTGAATGTATCTGGTTACACCGCATGCCGAGATGATCTCATTGTAAAAATGTAATTTTCTTTTCGATGATTTAATTTGTTAATTACCATTCTTATGTATATGACGCACACTTGTTTAATGGTACAGTTATTTCAAATCAAATCAAATCAAAATACACTTTATTGTTAGAAGAAGTACATCTTGTTAACAAAGCTTTGGACAGTATTAAAACTATTATTATGTATGTAAATTAGAATGTTCACTATATAAAGTAAGAATAAGTAATCCAATAAACAAATAAATAGATAATCACACATTATAAGACAATAAAATAGTAATGGTAAAAAAATTTACACACAAATCAATCTAAGACGAAGACAAGCTCAATCCTCCAAAAAATCTGGCAGGAATATCATTAGTTTTAATTAAACAAAATAAAAAAATAAATAAAAAATCAAAGGAAATGCCTAGATATTATCATCGTAAAAATCCTGGATAGTATAGTAGGGTCTAGTAATTAGTTGCCTTTTTAGTCTTTGCTTAAAAATCTTTTCATCAATCACCTGCCGATAAGCCAGTGGTATGTGGTTATAAATTTTGATGCTCTCAAATATCAAGGAATTTTTGGTGAGAGTTGTTTTTGGTATAGGAAGAGGAATATCATTCACAGTACGCATGTTATAGGAGCTGTTAGTAGCATAATTTTTATATTTTTTATGGATAAGGCAGGCCGTTTCCAAGATAAAAATTCCAATCAAAGTTAAAATCCCTTCCCTGACAAATAAAGGTTTACAGTGAGTATGACAATTAACACCACACAAGTATCTTAAAGCCCTCTTTTGCAAAACCAATGTAGAGCCCAATAGGCTCTTACTACTAAGTCCCCAAAAAGCAATACCATACCTCAAGTGACTCTCAACAAGTAAAAAATAAACCATTCTACCCACACTCTTTCCCAATTTTCTTGAGACCGGACGCTTAGTCTCCCATTCAATGCAAGAATGTGGTCATTAAACTTAAGTTTGTCGTCGATTTGAACACCCAAGAATTTAGCAAAGCCCGAGTTTTTAACAAACTTATCTGTTAAAGTTAAGTCAGAAAACGAAAACTTAAAGGTAAGAATACTAGTTTTGCTAATATTAAAACATAATAGATTCGCATCACACCATTGTTTGACAAGCAGTAAATCGTTCTGCACAATCAGCCTTAACTCTTCTGCACTTTTTCCACGCCTCAAAATAGTAGTCTCGTCGGCGAACAAAGTAAAGATACCACTGATATTAATGGAAGGCAAATCATTAACATATAACAGGAAGAAGACTGGGCCAAGTACAGAACACTGAGGTACCCCACACTGGATGTTCAACTCATTTATTACAACTTTTTGGTGTATGACGCACTTCTTATAATTTTGGTCGGGTTAAGTTGTTCATGCTGTTTGTAAAATTGGTTCAATTTCACCCACTTACAAGATATGTTTCTCAATCTTTGTGCCGCCCAACGTGTTTTTAAAAATTATTCTAAGTACTTTTAAACCATCAAGTACCCGATAATATAAATTTACTTTATCTCATTTTAATTACCTTTTAGTTATAGTAGTGTGATGATATTTTCAACACTTTTAATTATTTTTAGTTTAAGTTTGAAATTGCAATTTTTAAACTACGTGCCCCTGCCACCAGACGCTGGATCACAATTTAATTTTGCTTTGCAATGCATTAAAACAATTTTATGGCAACATTAAATATAACTCCAACTTGAAAATTGGTTCTTACTAACTAGATTAGGTAGAAACGTTGGGCAGAGACCCCTTTTAAAATATTTTTAACCTTACGCGAGGGGGCCCTTAAATTTATGGGAACATTTTTACGATGCCCTAATCCAATCACTTCAACGATTGCATGTTTGAACCTATTTATTTAAGAGTTAAAACTTGCTTTAATCTCTTGGTAACATAATATACAAAGTGTCCACGGATAGAGTTTGGAAAAGGAAAAACTTTTTTATTAGTAGATATAGAAGGAAAAGTCATTCTTTATAAAAACGTCTGCTTGTGCTGAAACTACAATTTCGAATATCAGATTTGCGATTACTATACAGGGATCGTCAGAAACAACAGTTTTTGTTTTTTAGATTTTTTTTTCAATTCTAATTTTTAATTTGTTTTGATGATTGGCTAAATCATCACCTTGGGAACAAATGGATTGGAAGGTATCTATGGTCCAAATCAGTTGGCACGTAGGAGTCCCGATTTCACAATTATCGACTTTCATTTATGGGGATATCTGAAGCCACATGTGCATAAAACCAATCTCAATAATAACTTAGGTCTCTTGAAAGAAAAAATAAGAGTAGTTATTGCAAATATCCCAATACAGCAAGTTAGGAACTAATATTGGGAATTCAGATGTCGGGTTGAACTATGCGCTAACTCGGTGGGACGATATTTGAATAAAAGTTTTATAATTTATGATTGAATGAATTGAAGAAATATGACATGTAATAATAAAAATACTTCAAAAGTGGGTAGTGCTGTAAAATTCTCGGTAATAATCTTTTGGAGAATATTCTCGAGAATATTCTCAAGTTAGAGAATTTTCTGAGAATGGTAAGAAATAGCAATAAAAAGAAATTAAAAATTACCTATTCTGCTTATTTTCGGCAAATGTCAAACGGCGTTAATCAACCAAAACGTAAAGAAATAAAATTTTTATTTAAAAAACATAACATACCTTCCCAAGAATAACTAAAAACCAAACAAAAAAACAGTCAAATAAAGAAAGTTCACATTTAACTATTAAAAACATACGAGTATAATACGTTCGCGCTTCTAGGGGATTTCCCTGACTCACTGTTGCCAGACGTAAAACACTGTTGCCAGAGTTATAGAAAAGGTTAGGGAAACTCAAAATTTTAAAAATCATTGCAAAATTTTTCAGTGTAAATCGAGGCGGTGTAAATTATGTAGAAAAACTTCTCTAGAGAATATTCTCGGGAGAATTTTCTTACAGTGAATATTCTCCTCTTACATCACTAAAAGTGGGCAAATAAAAAATGGTTTTCTTACAACAAACTCGTTACTCGGCAAGATGTAAAATCATATTCGAAGTAAGAAAGCCACAATAGTGGTTTGTTTCTTCGTAAATTTATTTTAAACGAAATCCAAAAAACTAAAAATGTTGTTTCTAACGAACCCTGTATAGTAATCGCGAATCTGATATTCGAAATTGTAGTTTCAGCATAAGCAGACTTTTTAAAAAGAATGACTTTTTCTTCTATATGTACTAATAAAAAAGTTTTTCCTCTTCCAAACTCTATCCGTGGACACACTGTATATAGATTATAAAAATAATATATTCGTAACAAGTTGCAGGTAGATGAAGTTTGATTTATTGTCATCCACTTATTATATTTGCCATGACACTAAGATTAACAAGATAAGATATGATCGTTGAATGATTGTTAATTATATATTTTAATTACGGAACAAATAAACAGAATTATAAAAGTATCTTTTTTAGTTGGGAAAATAAATCATAAAAAATTAATCATAAAAAAATATTTTATCATTATCAGAAATCATTCTGTACAGACCTAGACTTTGAATAAATTACCCCAGTTTAGGTAACTCCAAAATTAAAATTAATACAGAATAACATACGATGAGCAAAACAGCCGGAGTAAATTTTAACTATATATATATATATATATAACCTTTTCAAAACGCAAACTTAAGGATCCTTAAAATAAAACAAAAATATTATTTTAAGAGTCTTAATTAATTATTAACTTCCTAAAATAATCCTATGGATTGAAAGTTTATTTATACTATTTAGCATTTAACAGATTTTTCACATACCTAACGAGAACTGTAGTTCTAATAAGTTCCAGGATTGAATAATTAAATAGAGAAGGTTATTTTCTCATGCCAAAAATAATATTCATTGAGAAGTTCTGTCACATCTTCATCTAATATACAGGGTGTCCCGAAATTAGCGTGCAATATTTCTAGGGCGTCAACTATATCCAAAAATATAACAAAATTGTCCTATAAACATACCCCGAGAAATGCTCCTTTAGGGGGCTAGAGCCCCTCAAAGAGGGTCGGGAAGGAGGTCTTTTTTTATAATAGAATGGAAACCCTTAAAGATAATGACATGAAAATTGGTACGTGCCTTACAACCGATATGGTGTACATAACAGTTAGTTTAGAGTAAAAATATTTCTTCCAGTGGCGTCGCACGGAGTGGGGCTGAGGGTAAATATTATCCTATATTTTTTATTTCTAGAATTTTTTAATTTTAAGTACAATATTTTAAAAACCTCGAGTTTTTTCTTTAAAAAAGTACCCCTTGTTTTATTTCGATAGGAGGCCCCGTTTTCAAGTAAAATTAATTTTAAAAAAACGTATTATTCAAAAGAAAGGTTAGTCCATATGAGTTCAGGTAAATCCGAAACTTAGCGTGCAATATTCCTAGGGCGTAAAGTACATCCAAAAATATTACAAAAATGTTCTATAAATATACCCTCAGAAATGCTCCTTTAGGGAACTAGAGCCTCACAAAAGGGGGCAAATTTTGTTTCGTAATAGCATAAAGTCTTTGAAATGATCCATTTTCTATTAAATTTCGCTGGACCGTAGCAAATCCTCTACGGCTAGGTATTCTTCTATGCAGAAATCGCCTCCTGTACTCTATTACAGCGGCAGTAGAACTACCATTACAAAATCCATACACAAAATGAATACCTATCTGTGAGTTCTCTGTTGCCTCCTTTTGAGAGGCTCTAGTCCCCTAAAGGAGCATTTCTGAGGGTATGTTTATAGAACATTTTTGTTATATTTTTGGATGTACTTTACGCCCTAGGAATATTGCACGCTAACTTTCGGATTTACCTGAACTCATATGGACTAACCTTTCTTTTGAAAAATACGTTTTATTTTAAAATTAATTTTACTTGAAAACGGTGCCTCCTATCGAAATAAAACAAGGGGTACTTTTTTAAAGAAAAAACTCGAGGTTCTTAAAATATTGTACTTAAAATTAAAAATTCTAGAAATAAAAAATATAGGATAATATTTACCCTCAGCCCCACTCCGTGCGACGCCACTGGAAGAAAAATTTTTACTCTAAACTAACTGTTATGTACAGTTTATCGGTTGGAACGCACGTACTAATTTTCATGTCATTATCTTTAAGGGTTTCCATACTATTATAAAAAAATACTTCCTTCCCGACCATCTTTGAGGGGCTCTAGCCCCCTAAAGGAGCATTTCTCGGGGTATGTTTATAGGACATTTTTGTTATATTTTTGGATATAGTTTACGCCCTAGAAATATTGCACGCTAATTTCGGGACACCCTGTATTTAAGCTTTCGGTTTTTAGAGATTCAACTGTGAAAAAGTAATGATACCTAGAAGAAAAGGAATTTTGGAAAAGCGTTCGAGTCTAAGGTGACGATGTATAAAAAAGATAAACGATTCCTTCTCGTCACTTTAATGTCGAAAAACGAAAGAAATATATATCTTAATTTCCCCTTTGAAATTGATTTTGCCACGCATCGAATATTTTTATATTAAAAATTAATGATTCAACAAAGCGGAACGGCGCCAAATTGAGTTATTGTGAAATTCCAAAGCTTACACGTAGCCGGGGGTGCAAATTTTCCACTCCAAAAATCACCCTCCGCAAAAATTTTCACCTCAGTTGCTTTTACTAGGCAAATGCAAATATGTTTTTTATACCTAAAAAGTTGACTTGCAAGAATGCAAGTGATAACAGATAAATACGAGGGGAAGGGGAGGGGGACTTATACTATTTTATCTCATCATAACCTCCAGAAAAAGTCGGGTACCTATTTTATAATAATAAACCCTTAGAACTTCGGCTTGGCATTCTTAATTTTGATTCCACATTTTGTTTGATACAAAAATACCTCGTTTTCTCTTTTTAACAGAAAAACGAAATTAGAATTACAAGTTTTGCAAGATATCTCTCGCTGCATTTCAACGTTAGGACTAAAAACAAGAGACATGACTTCTACTCGCCATAAAACTATTTTCTTTTAACTTTTAATGTCAGACGGGAAGTAACAGCAGAATTACGTTAACCTTTAGTGGACACAGGGTCGGTTTAAGTATAAATAAATTGCCTTTTGGAATATATCTTGGGGCCCAGCTACATCTTAATATTTATAAGGAGTATAAGAAAAATAATCATGACATGGATAATAACCAGTATACTAATACCTTCATACATACGGCCTATGGAACGATTTATATAAAAATTGTTACAAAATTAGGGAAACTATTTGTTTTCTTACTAGTTTTAGGGTTGTTGTCTTTTCAAGAAGGTCGGGGGTGGAGATAACCCCCCTGCCCCGCCCTGATACGTCACTGAAATTAGAGATATCATAAATTGTGTTCATTCATGATCAAATACCTCATAAACTCTAGATACAATGTTTCATTTATTTACTCATAATACCCCTTTAGTAAAGCAGTAGCTAGTGTCATAGGAGTTGCCAAATTAACATATTTTTTTGGGGATTTTGCAAAGTATTATCGACAAATATGAAAATTTCATAAATTTATTTTCAACCAATTAGAAGTATCCTTTTTGTTTACGTTGCTTATAGCAACGGAAGACTACCGCGATTGTCTATAGCCTATTAACCTAATGAAATTAATAAGTGATAATTTTTCTTAGGTATACTACTACGACTTAATTTTAATTTAAATGTCAAGTCATTTCGAAGTGAAGGTGAGACAAACCAGCAAGTAACAATCAGTTTTTAGTCGTACCCGTGATATTTATTGTTACAATAATATTGTGTAAAAAATGATTCGTTTTGGTAATGAATCAGCAAGTTCGATTGCTAAAGAAATTAAGCAAAAGTTGAGTTTACTTGTTAGTAACTAAGGTTTATTACTAAAATTTCAGGAACATTAAAAAGCTCCAATTTATGATTTCCGATCATTCTCCCACGCAGCAGAATTAATTCCCGATAATTTTTTTGTCGGCTTCACTCATGTTTTTGTTGATAGAAAATGTCCCTCGTCTTCGACTCGGGATAATTTTCTATCAACAAAACCATTCGTGACTTAAAAAAAAATTATCGGTAATAATTCTGCTGCTACGGAGATTATCTGTGAAAATCTAGCTATGGCGCAATGAACTGCAAAAAAAAAGACGGAATGATGAAAGATCGGATAAAAATGTAAACAATTGGGTCTCCAATTAAAATCTGAATGGTCTTTGGGTGTGATACGGTCCTGTAAAGGGTAGTTTGTTTTACTGACTGATGGACCCATCATGAAGTTAGAGCGTGTTGTAGTTTGTTAGAAGAAAGCAAGAGGAAAAATATAATTTTGTTGATGGGTTCGGTCTTTTATTTAGTTATAGAAGTTAATGAGAAAGGAGAGATTGTGGAACTTAATGTTGTGTAACTTTATAGAAAAAATTACCGGCACTAAGAGGTTTTATGGGGGCGAAATAATTTTGTTTTAAAAGGAACTTTTACATTGTTTGAAGTAAACTACATTACACGAAAGTTAGTTAATTAATGTGTGTTTAGTTGGCAAAACATTATTACCTACTTCTTTTAATACGCACTTATAAAAAAGTTTTTCATTGTTTCATATACAGGGTTGCCCAGAAGTCCGGAATAAAATTAATATAGCCTTAACCTAGTATGCTCACATTTTGACGTTATTCGTTTGTTTTTTATAGACATTTGTCAAAAATATGACGACATCGATCTTTTATTCAAATGGAAACATACAGCTTGTGATACATAATTTGAAAGCTAATATCTTGTACAGTATGTTCATAAATTTAGGCGCGATTCTGTCAAATTATTTAAAAATGGCGACTGTTAAAAGTTTTTAAAAAATCTCTATTTAAATAAGCGGAAATGATAACTCATTGATGTTTTTTTTAACCGTTCAAGGTAAGAAATCTTCATTGTTTTACGTTCTGACATTTTGTGACATTGTGAATTTGTAAAATTAATTAATTAATAGACAATTTGGTTTCAGCAAGATGGTGCTCCCCCGCATTTTGGTGTCAATGTGAGAAGATATTTAGATGAGATATTGCCAGGTCGCTGGATTGGGCGACGTGGTACAATTGAATGGCCACCTTGGTCCCCAGACTTAACGCCACTGGACTATTTTCTTTGGGGCTATTTAAAAGAAAAAGTTTACCAATATAGGCCAAATAATATTGCAGATTTTTGACAAAATTAATAACAAAGAAACCATAACTATTGTTAAGTCACAAAATGTCAGAACGTAAAACAATGAAGATTTCTTACCTTGGAAGTTAAAAAAAATATCAATGATTTATCATTTCCGTTTATTTATATAGAGGTTTTTTAACAACTTTTAACAGTCGCCATTTTGCAATAGCTTGACAGAATCGCGCCAAAATTTATGAGCATTCTGTATGAGATATTAGCTTTCAAATGATGTATCACTAGCTGCTTAGCTATTTAAAAAAAAGATCGATGTCGTCATATCTTTTACAAATAATATCTATAAAAAAAAACAAATAACGTCAAAATGTGAGCAGACTCTACTAAACTAAATTGACGTGTCCGAGTGTTTTTCCGAAAAGCTACAGATTAAGGCTGTATTAATTTTATTCCGGACTTCTGGGCAACCTTGTATAGATTAAAGAGGTCAACATTTTCTTAAGACTTCTTACTTTTTAAGGAGCAATTTGCTTACGGGGATATCCATTCCCCCCTTTCTCCCCTAAGGTATGTCGAAAGTTTTAAAACCACTCTGACCCAAACCTCTGCTATAAAATACAGTGGAATTTATTATTTACAAAAATTCTTTTTTACTTAGTAATAATATATCAGAAGTTACGTTTATCTATTTTAGTTATTTTAATTAGACTATTCTAAAATTGATACAAATAAATAGTGTGTATTGACAACACCGATATGAATTTTTGAGAGGTACTTACATTTCTTTTATGAAAACAAAATATACATCAAAGTTACAATTTCACAAACAAAAATTAACGTCTATATGACCACTATTTGTAATCACTCTTTGCAAAAATACCTATAAAATAAAAAGCGCGTTAACATGAAATTGTTGGAAAAACGCAATTGAGTGGATAAACGAAAATTATTATTTAAAAATGCTAAATTTTATAAAATGTTTACCATAGTCGATTAAAATTGCCATTTAAAGAATAAAAATGTATAAAATTAAAAATAACAATACACAGATCAGTGGTTTTCAACCTTTTTGTGGTGGCTGAACACTTTTGGTAGCAATAAGAAAATGGCGGAACACCACCTTTGTCAACATATTTGCGGTGAAGTAATCAGTTTATCAATAGACCAGGGCTGAAGCCTTTGAAAATGGTAAAAAGCGAAAAAAAAATAATAGTAGGATGAGACCCATTGAAAAAGGAAGAGAATATAACAAAAATTAAAGAAAAAATAATTTACGGGCGATCCGAGGTCGGGAAGTGGAAAGGGGTGAGTTTTTAAGGGTAGAAAACGATTTATCTCGATTTCCGGCAAAACTACAAGTCCTATGGAAAAACGTTAAATGGCAAAGTTGTAGGTAATAAAAAGATCTGCAACTTTTGTATTTACACTTTTTTCACATAACCTCAAAATTTATGTGAAAAAGTCAAATAACCAAGTTTTTGGTTTTTTATTTTTCTCTACTACTACTACTTAAAATTGTACATAATAATGGAAAAAAAATTCGGATTCGAGTTTTTTTCGTTTCTTTTCATTTTTTGAGAACATTTACCATAGTAATGTATATTTTTTTTTACACCATCAGAAAGTAGAGATTTCAACGAACAAAAAGCCCACCGACTTTTTTTAAAATCAGATATTTTGACGACAGAATTTTCGATTGAAAATTAGGGTGCCTTTTCGATATTATGTCAAAATAAGGTGAAAAAATAAATATTTTAAATCAAAAAAATTACAGTGTGTTTTGAGACATAAAAATGTACGTTTTCACCAAATTTCGCAAAAAATATTTTTTTTTGTAAAAGATAAAAATAGAAAACCAAAAACTTGGTTATTTGAATTTTTCACATAAATTTTGAGGTTATGTGAAAAAAGTAAGTAAAACTATTATTTTTTTTGGTTTTAAAATTATCGACCCTGGTCTACAAAAATACTATCTAATGATTCAGATTAGTTGATATTACTAAATTATTTCGCAGAACAGCGGTTGGGAACCACTGAATAGATGAATAGATCACTAGTATTCAGAAACGAATTATAATATACTTAAACAATCGTCCTCTGTAAAGGGCATATTATGTCAAATATTTCTACATTCCCGTGCAAAAAAAACGGGCATCATAAAATTTGGATTTAAGTTGAGGGCTTTATAACTTTTTATTTGTACTCTGATTTCAGCGACTTTTTAGAGAGCTATAGATAGATACATTTATTAGTTTTAACTTGTTTATACAAATTTTAAGAGAAAAACGGTTTTTTGATATATTATACAAGGATAATCGAAAAGTTGTTTTTCTTGCCTAGTGTCAAAACACCCTATGAAATAATTAAGTAGCAAAATTACTTCCAAACATCAGTTTTCATTAAACGGCAAATATTCTTTGCATTTTGGTTTTTGGTTCATGCCAATGTATGCACTTGTTCTCACCCAAATGCAAAATGATCTTGATGACGTCAATAATTTAGGAAACGCAAAACTAAAGCTATTGATGACCGATTTCTTGTACCGGGTGAACCACTAAGAATGGTCGTCGGCTATATCTCAGAAACTGGAAGTCATAGAGCTTTTAAGTAAAATATGTTTTAGTAAAAGTGCCCAAAAGAAAATGTTGGAAATTATTTTCGAGTTTCTAAACTCACCGCTAGAGGGCGTAAATCCAAAATTTTCCATTTTTTGAAGGGTACACCCTGTATGTTTTTAAATTTTCAAATTCCACATAAAATTATAATTATTTTTTATTAAATGCATTATTAGTCTATACTTCATAGTTTCCGAGATATTGACTCTCGAAAAGTGACATTTTTAAACTTTGACAGCTTCTAACTTTCTAACAGTACGTCTTAGAGCAAAACGGCTTACATGTCCCTATCTTTAATTTTTATTATCTTCTCAAAAAAATCAACTTCCAGTTTAACCGAACAACTATATTTCCTGCTTTCGAGTTACATCCGGTTTAACCGGAAGTTGATTTTTTTGGGAAGATAATAAAAATTGAAGATAGGGACATGTAAGCCGTTTTGCTCTAAGACGTACTGTTAGAAAGTTAGAAGCTGTCAAAGTTTAAAAATGTCACTTTTCGAGAGTCAATATCTCGGAAACTATGAAGTATAGACTAATGATGCGTTTAATAAAAAATAATTATAATTTTATGTGGAATTTGAAAATTTAAAAACATACAGGGTGTACCCTTCAAAAAATGGAAAATTTTGGATTTACGCCCTCTAGCGGTGAGTTTAGAAACTCGAAAATAATTTCCAACATTTTCTTTTGGGCACTTTTACTAAAACATATTTTACTTAAAAGCTCTATGACTTCCAGTTTCTGAGATATAGCCGACGACCATTCTTAGTGGTTCACCCGGTACTTAAAACTCTTCGGAATCGTGGTTTGACGTGAGTACAGGCGAAAAACCAACTTCGAGAGGTTCGAGGTAAAAATGTCAGTTCGTCGAAAATTACACGAGGGTAATTTAAACTCACGCAGACCAGCAACTGGACCTAAATTACTACCATGTCATAATTGTAATCTTGCTACTCTTGTTGTGAAGTATTGGCAAATCATGTAGTTCCATTTGCTCCATTTATCGGAGACAGTTTTATCTTGGTGCAAGATAATGCCCGACCACATGCAGCAATGTGAGTTACTGAAAGTTTGACAGACGTTTGTTTTTTAAATCACGATTATTACAATATCATTTGTTTTCTTGTATTTAAATAGTCTATTTTATTTTAAATGCAATGGCAATGAAAAAATTATGGAAAAATTTAAATTATTGACATCATCAAGATCATTTTGCATTTGGGTGAGAACAAATGCACGTATTGACATGAATCAAAAACAAAAATTCAAAGAATATTTGCCGTTTAATAAAAACTAATATTTTGAAGTAATTTTGCTACTCAATTATTTCACAGGGTGTTTTGACAATAGGCAAAAAAAAAAACTTTTCGATTATCCTTGTATAATATGTCAAAAAACCAATTTCTCTTAAAATTTGTATAAACATGTTAAAACTAATAACTAAAAAATCACTTAAATCTGAGTACAAGTAAACAAGTTATAAAGTCCTAAACTTAATCTAACTTTTATGATGCCCGTTTTTTTTGCACGGGATTGTATATCATAAAATATATTTCATATCATTATATCACATGAGATCACTCGAAAAATTTAATAGTGAAGCTGGAGGGAGGACAATTAAATTGAAAAACAATTTCGAACAAGAAGACGAATACGCCCCCCGTGCCCTCCCCCTAATTCCGCCCGTGGTTGTTCGAATTAAATACATGAAACACCAAATTGCTGCTAATAAAGCACATTTTATATTGTATATCAAGGTGCCATTTTGCTGTACCGGTACAAGCTATAATTTATAAAATTCGTTATGCTAGGTCGACCTAATTCGAAAAATACCTATCGCAAGGCATGGTTTTTTTTTAAATAATTTGCCTTAACCTCTATTTTACCACTAATATATGTACACCCTTAGGTTTTACATGTTGCGGTCTTTTAAAATAACAATTTTCAGAAGTGGCGTAGAACCTAAAAATCTTTTTTTTTAGATAGTCCCCACAACGAATTGGATTTTTTTTTTGTCTTGAATCTATGGCGTAATGGGGTAAGTAGCGAATAAAGGGGAACCTAAGCGGGAGAGCGCCCCCCCCCCCGTCCTTTTCCCTAAGAAAGCGAGAAATAAGGCAAATTTATAAAGTATCAGGTACTACTTAAAAAAAAATTGACTTCGTGTAAACATTTTGGTTATCTCCATATTGAGAGACGCCTCTGCCTTAAGATCAGTCAACCAATCTTTAGTCACCTTATTTGAAACCCAGCATTATTTCATAATATTCCATTTTCATTTTTTTGTCGTTTTTGTATGGGGAAGATTTACATAACTGTTCTTGTCATTCAGATTCGTACGTACGTGCGCGTTTTCCGGCATATTAAAAGCGATATCCAGGCAGTTTGTTAAATTTTCATTTTACAGGTAAATTTTCCTGCGGCAGCAGTCTTTAAAAATGTATTTGTTGGACGGCAGGGAGAGAGTGATTTTAAGTGATGCATATAATAAGATAGGGGACATTAGCTTCTTTCTCCTGTATCTATTATTGCTAAAGTAGTTGATGATACTAACGAAAATAAAATTTTACTTAATACGTAAATATTCCAAAATTGATAATAGGTAGTAGGACAACCACCTTGACCAATGACTGTATAAATATTGTTAATCAGGTGTCAGTGGACATTGATATGAAGGTAAAGGTTTTTTTAAATGGTAACGAATTGGCTTACAATGATTTGAAATGGATTTTACGATTTGAAATGAAACTAAGCAGGTGGTCTCAGCTTAAAAACTTATTGTCTCGGTACCAATTCATACATTGTGAGAGTAACGAAGTTACCCAGATAGTAGGTGACTTTCTTAAGACAATCGTAGATTTCTTAAACAAAGCCTTAAGCTTACTTAATTTTGAGACTCAGAAGTCGATAGTCAATCCTGTAATTTAAACGCAGAAGATTAATAATTTGTATAATAGAATATTACTTTTGATCGATCAAATAAATCTACTCGTAGTACAACAAAAACAGCTTCTCAACACAGTATACTATTATTTAATAATTAGGTAAGTTGTTCTTGTTATTCAAAACTATTTATTACTTTTTTGTACATTTTTCAATATCAATATAGTGGCAACAGAGCCAAAAAAACATCAGAAAGAATACAAAAAGTCGCCCGTTGCCGCGCGTCATAACAATAGCTTGTGGATCAGCAACTCCCAGCTGATGCGGCGTTGCCCGATGTCACTTCATAACTTCTTTTCAAGGTGGTTGTGGTAGTAGGTACGGTGATGTGGAATATTCCGAATAATACCTACTGTTCGTGGCTGTAAACCTTCCCCTATTATATGTATTTTTGTTTTAAATAAAACACTATCAAATCCTAAGTACTTTCAGGGCGAAAACAGACGGAGCGGTTTTTGTCGAGTCGGCAGCCGAGTCAACATCGGATGTTGTCGGTAATCTTGCCAAATAATATTTTATTTTGTAGTACAATGTTCGTATATCTTTAAAAGAAATATTTTTATCGATCAAGCTGCCGCTACTGACGTTTAAGATTCACAAATCGTTTTCCCAGCCGCCTCTTTTTTTCCAGCAGATGATTTACATAACTGCGCCCGTCATTCATTTTTGAACGTGTAGGATGTATGGCATATCAACTTTACAGGTAAAAGCAGAGAGCAGAGGGAAATTTTCGGCGGCGGAATCGTTAAAAATGTATTTGCGGGAAGAGGGAAATGTAGATGAAAAATGGTTTATCTTTCTTTTATTAATTAAAAATTTGTGTAGTACGTGTCTGAATTGGAAAGTTTTCGTTCGTTATTTACAGGCATCATCAAGATCTTGTTATCAGAGATTATTTGCCTTAATTCTTCAGCGTAAGTTTTTTGAGAACGTTTAAAAATATCAACAAAATGGATAGAGTATGTGCAATTTCCAGGCGCTCAGATCATAAATAAATAAATGTAGATCAAGTAGAAACTGTACTGATGTGATGTATACAGTAATGCATGCAAATTACTGTACTCGTATAGCACACACAGTTTGCTGATATTATGTTTTGTTACCATAGTAAGTGGCCACATATAACAACGCTTTGACATCGAACAATGGATAACTGACGAAATTGCCAACAATTGATCATTTTAAATTTCCATCGCACCAGCAACGGTATGAAATAATAAGATTGATCGAATAAATTATAGTTTTTGACGCTGCAATAGCGAGAGGAATTTTTAAATAGAATTTAACACGGTGACATATTAACAGGTTGTTTTGGTCTATGCAAAAATTAAAAGGTAATTATATATTCTGACTGAACTTACGTTTCGGTAATGTTAACCCGATGAAAACTATATATTTTCGTTGGTTCCGAACCACAATTGTTCACCAGGTTGTGCGCTAGGTTACCATCGCTATAGTTAGACTAAAATTCTTCCTGCAGGGTTGGATTTAGAATATGTGGGACCCTAGGCTGAACAACCTTTAAGGTTTTTACGAAGATGAGTTTATACATTTACCTCTCCTAACTAATGAGTTTCTAATTTTCGTCGTCATTTATTTCAACCTCATTGTAAAAAAACTTGAACTGAAGTTGCTGCTAATTTTCGAGATGCTGCAATTATCGCCGCATTACTAAGTCTATTCAACTTGTTGAGAAACCCAAAACGGGTATCAATATTAGTTTGTATGCCTTAATCCTCTGCCGCAATCCTGATTCAAATTGATCTATGGATAGCAAAGAAATCGACATTTTTTAACTATTTATTTACGAAAACAAAAAACCTGATTTTAAATATTGACGTAGAATAATTATTATTCATCATAGGTTGCAGCCTAGGTAGCCTATGCTTTAATTTGGAACTACCTTCCTGATTCAAATAATATTCTTCCTGCCAAATAATTTGCTGCTATTTACGACAAGTAAGAATTAATGATAATTATTTTTCCAAAAGGTTATAAAATAATTCAAGAGGAGTACCTATAGCTTATTCTATGAATCAAATTACATTTTTAATTTAGACTACCAATTAAATTTAAAAAATACAGTTTAGTTATTTGATTAATTCCAAATTTTAAATTCAAATGATAAATATCAAATGAAAAGTAATTTGGTGCAATGTCCAAAGCTCCAAACATTTATTTTTAAAGATAAAAATGAATTTTTATGTTATATTGAATAATTATTTGAATTATTTATAGGAATAAAATTGGTAATTAAACAAACAAATTTAATCCGTGGCAGTTATATTATAAAATTCAGGTAACCTTTCTCTGCTTTACCAATAAATTTGGTTCAAACGTTTTATGATGTCAATTCCGTCAATATCTTTTCGTTTAAAAATCCCCGAGGAAATAAAGTTTGTCCACCGCTTATTGTCAGCTAAAAAAGTTAAAGTGACGTTCAATCTGTTCAATTGAAAACTTAAATTCACTTCAATTCGAACTTTTAGAGTACATCTATCACGAAAAGTTGAATTAAGTAGGGATATTTAATCTAAGAATAAAATAGTTTTAGTAATAGTCTCGCAGATACCGAAACTCTTTGAATGATTGTGAGTGATGTAGCGGAGGACCTTGAAAGGGGGGACATGGGGGTCTTACTTTTCATGGCCTTAGCAAGGCCTTCGACTGCCTATCTCACGAGCTTCTGGTCGAATAGCTTTCTTTACTTGGAATTCGGGGTCTTCCTCTGAAGTTGTTATTCTCATAATTCACTTCTCGAAGTGACGGGTGGTGTTTCACACATTTGGGAGTATCAACATGCTTGCCTATTTTGAGAGGATTTATTTATTTTTCTAGCTTTTACACAAAATCTAAATAAAATCAATATCGACTGCATATTCTATAGGTAATAATTGACGCGTATCAAGAAATTTTATAACTTATTTAAGGAGCGAAAGCTTATTAAAGGCGAGAAATATCGGTCAATATTTTTGGTTAGCAATAGACGTTAGAATTATTCCATTTTAAGGACAATGCTATCGCTATCTAATGTAAAGAAATAAAAATAAAGCATTTTTATAAATTCTATATGCCACTCTATTTTAAGTGACTCCACCCAGATACAATGTGGTCATTAACTAAATGATTAACGACAATGTATCATTTGCATGTCGAATTGGGTATAGATCATTGGCGCGCTGCGGTAAATTGTCATCCGTTATGTGTGGATATTTAATAAACAAGCACTGTTAATGTTTTTAACAGGATGCGTTCAAATAACAAGTTCGGCTTTAGCATAGAATAGTTTTACTGGGTTTCTTTTTTAACTGTTTTTTTAGTTCTGGGCTAGACAAGATATTCTTGATACTAATATGCTACGGTGTGGAAAATACCCTTACCAGTCAAGTTCCTAGATTTATATTTTCAAGCGGTAATAAAACGGTTGCGTGACCTACACGACCAAGATTTTTGGGTGACTTTACTTTTTATGGACATACCTAAATAATAATGAAGAAAAAAGTGAAATTTTGGTTAAAAATAGTATTAAATAATTGGGACCAAGAGAGACCATGAAACAGAAATACAAGCCTTTATAAATTAAATTTTAATAAGTTTTACCAATCTTTGCTTTTATTTTATTTTAAAGCATTAAGGGTCTTAAATTTAAATTTCTAATTAAATGTTAAGGTTATTAAAAAGAAAAGTAAACCACCATGCAATCCCCAAATTAAAATTAATGAAATAAAACTAATAGAAATACCTGGGACCCAGTATCACAGCTGATGATCTCTCCTGGAATAACCATATAAGGGGCGTAAAAACAAAAGGCTCTATTAGACGATGTGCCCACCAACCCAATAAAAAATCTGGACAGCTTCTCTACAATAGTTTTGTAAAACCACACTTACAATACCTGATGCCCTGCCGGAGAAATACATGTGCTAGACAACTGGATCAGCTGCAAAGACTTCGAAACAAAGCGATTAAAGTGATATTTGGGATGAATTATCTACTACATGTCCACTGAGGAAATATATAAAAGATTGCCATACTTGAAAATAAATGAATTGAAAGTATTGGAACAAACCAAACTAATACATGATATCCATAACAATAAACTTAAAGCTAGTATAAAACTGCAGAACAGACAATTCTGCACATACAACACAAGAACAAACCATGAATTAAGAACCACATACGCTAGAACTAAAAAGGGACAGGACTCACCAATTTATAGAATCATACAGGTATATAATAGAATACCACAAAGAATACTTAATGGAAATACTAAGACCTGGCACTCCTGGCAGCCAGAAACAACAGGGTTGAACTCCTATGGGTTCCTGGTCATTCAGGGATAGGAGGCAACGAAAAGGCAGATGAACTGGCAAGAACCGTATCTGCTCAAAATTTCAGGGGCCCAGAACCCGCCCTTGTAATATCAAAAAAGGTAACCAAAACAACATTAGAAAGATGGGCGCAAAAGCAACATCTGTCTCGATGGAATGGTACACCTGGCCAGGCATACGCACGGACCGTTATTGACAGGCCCTCGAAGATGCTATCAGCTGGAATGCTGCTCTTGACGCGCCCTCAGTTAAAACAAGTGACCGGCCTACTAACAGGCCACTGTCACTTAAGAAGGCACCTTCAAAGAATGGGAGTCTATAATGGACCCATTGAATGCAGACTTTGCGGCGAAGAGGACGAAACCGCCTCCCATATAATTTACAGCTGCGAAGCGCTAAACCGTAAAAGATTCAAAATCTTCGGAAACATTCGACGTGGCGACAACCTCCCGCACGACAAACTTGGAAGGAAACTACTGGACCTCGTAGAAGGAACAAATCTTTTCTAACAAGACTGGGGCGCACAATAAGCCAGAAGGCTGCAGTGTAAGAAGCTTGGGCCACACGTCGAACCCGACCCCCGCCTTTAACCAACCAACCAACCAACCAAGAGGCTGATGTGTAATATTAAGGACTATATAAAAGAAAATAGACATTTAAGCTACAGGATTGAGAAATAGAAACTACATTTGTCAGCGTTTCAGCATAACTTTACTTAATGTAAATATTTAGAAAATATAACCTGTAGGCCTCGGAGGCAGTTTTATTGTAAACTGTTTTGAGGTCAATAATAAATTATTATTAAAAAAATATATATTGGTCTGCTTACTCGTCTTCACTGAAGCCATGGCGAGACAAGACAGACCAATATACTTATATATTTTGCACAGTTAAAAGTTAAATAAATTTTGCCACCAATCAAAGCGTATGCACGCTTTTCGATTAATCAACCATAAAAAGGACAAACATTGCCTTGCTAATTTCTGCAGCATGCGATAATAAAACATAACATTAATACAGAATTTTATTTGAACAAGGTAAATAAAACCATTTCGTTGCCTCATCAAATATTTAATTTAAAATAAGCAAAAGCCACGTATTAATGCTAATGCGGATGTAGATCGCGTTCATTAAATCATTAATCAACAAAAATGCTTTGATTATATGCTTTAACATGTCGTTCTAGTAAAAAATATCATCAAACGCTTGATGATAATTTCCCTTAGTTACAATTCAATTTAAAACTATCGCCATGAAAATGTTAATTCGTCATTTATCCATCAATTAATGACCGACAATGCGGTCAGTTGTCATAATGGCACAGATGGTATTTGCATGCATATCAGCGAAATCGTTTGTCTACTAGAGAAGATAATAGCCCATGCGGGGTAAATCAGTTAAATAGTGTTGTAAATAGTAGTGGCGTACTATTTATATAAAGGGTTGTTGTAAGCTTACAACTTACAAATCAAAATTTTACTAAAATGGGTATAAAATTAAAAAAGTTACTATTAAAAGATCCATCTCGAGAAACAGTTTTTGTTCTCGTTTCATTTGACCGTGACCTTCAAACAGTGTCCGAAATCATTCAAAAAAAGGATTCCATATAACGGGAAAATTAAGTTTCCCTTTTTGTAAAAGGTTCAAAAGTGTCCCTCCGGGTGACAGTTTTTCCAATTTCTCCTGCAAAGGCTCTCCAGGAAAATAAGGTTTGGAAAAGCCTTGTCAGGTGCAAAAGTTAAATCGATGTTCAACTGTTCAATTTGAAACTTAAATTCAATCCAATCTGAAGTTCCCCCGTTTATGCATACGGTGGGGATCAAAAGGCGAGGCTGACAAATTTATATTTTATGCCATGTTGACTTTATGCCTTTTCAAAGAAGTTGAATATAGGTTGGAGAGTATATTTTTTTTTTGATTTATTAATATTTGGATGGAGTTTAGTATGAACCATTAAATTCAGAGTATTATACAAGATTTATTGGTACGGGTTTAAATTGATTTATGGATAAACAAGAAACGCAGAAAATACATTTCTATCTACCAATGTCTACACTGAGGAATATGCTCTAATAAGTCTAATACAACAGACATAGATTATATTGATAGCTTATTTTTTGAATGATGAAAGAGTTTTGGACTTCCATTGTCTTTATTTGTTTTAAATAACAACGTTTCCACTGGTAAGTATCTCCAGTCGTCTTCAGGTGAATACTAAATAAGTAAAGTAACTACAGGACTATTTATACTAGCTAGGTGCACTAAAGTATAACTGAGGTGGGTGCAGTCATGCGTTCAGTTGGCACGCGATCTTATCCTAAGATGGAACAGGGAAAGAAGAAACCAGAAATGTGGCTGAGATATGTGGATGACACCTTCATTATTTGGAATGGAACCGATGAGGAACTAAGAGATTTTCTAAATCACCTTAATAGCTTAACACCAACAATCAAATTCACCATGGAGAAAGAAGAAAATAACCAATTACCGTTCCTAGATGTCAACGTGAAGAAAAATGGCAACAGCATTCAAACGTCAGTATACAGAAAACCCACACATACAGGTCAGTATCTCAATTTTAGATCAAATCACTCAAACAGTACGAAACATGGCATAGTTAAAACCCTTGTAGATAGAGCAATTACTATCTGTAACTCAGAAGAAGCACTTAAAAAAGAAACTGACCACATCAAGACCGATCTCAACAAAAATGGCTACCCCACAAGATTAGTCGACACAATATTGGAAAATCGTAAGAATCGACCCAACGCGCAAGAAGCAAACAGAGAGGCACAACCAACACTCAATATTCCATATGTCAAATGAGTATCTGAGAAAATTAGAAGGCTAGGACAACGATATAACATCAACACCGTTTTCAACTCGAGGGACACCCTAAGAAGCCACCTGACGAAGACAAAGCCCACAAGTCAAAAAGATAGGAAAAACTGCGTCTACCAGATCCCCTGCGAATGCGGCCAATCCTATATAGGTGAGACATTAAGACCATCAGAAACAAGAATTAAAGAACACAAAAACAATACGTTAAAAGGAGAGACCGAAAAGTCAGGTGCAGCTGACCATGCCTGGAAACCTGGTCACCATATCATGTGGTCAGAAGCTGAAATCCTACATAAGGAACCACACTGGAGGAAAAGAAAGTTCAAGGAAGCTGCTGCTATTCACCAGAACCCAGGCTGCTTTAGTAAACCATTCTTAGACATAAGAAATATCTGGAAACCTTTGTTAGATGGATGTAATCTTAGGATAAGATCGCGTGCCAACTGAACGCATGACTGCACCCACCTCAGTTATGCTTTAGTGCACCTAGCTAGTATAAATAGTCCTGCAGTTACTTTACTTATTTAGTATTCACCTGAAGACGACTGGAGATACTTACCAGTGAAGACAATGGAAATCCAAAACTCTTTCATCATTCAAGAAACATCATTGTCTCCAACCTTCAAACAGTCAGCTTATTTTTTATTAACCCATATTAAATAAATAGCTAGTGTTTCAAACCCGCTTTAGTGTTATATCAGTTCCAGAGTTGCTAGAACAGTGTTTTTATTGGTAGTAATCAGTTCCATTAGCAGCACAATCTTGTTTAATAATGAACTGCTTTTAATATAGTAATTTTGTTAAGAAATAATTTGTATCTTCTCAATGCGACGCATTTTATTCCCAGTAAAGCGCTTTCTCTACAATTAACAAAGCAGAACAGCGTCCCCAAAAACGAATTGTATCCGTTAGAACCTATAATCCACAAGATGTTGGTGGGGGTTCGTAGCGATTGGCAATCCATACTATCTCAGTAAACCATGTCGCATAATAGATAATCATATGCATTGTTAAACGACAAGAACAATATCACACTAGAAGCTTTTTAAAATTTTGAGAACTACAGTACTGATTTTTAGTGGTAAGTATATGCATTATTAACCGTAGCAAGCAAATATTATTATGAGTTTCATTACTACTGCCAGTCGGAACCAATATAATATATAAAACCAGATTACTCACCCAATAGAACTTGATAATTACTGTGAGTATTCAGAGCAATAATGGCTATAAACCATTCTATGGTAGCATTAACTCCTATTTCCTATACCGTGAAATTATCACTACACAACGGTTTAGCAATTTTCGTTGTCTTACAGTAGAAAAGCGCGTTACTGTCACAAATAGTATTAGACAGTAGTATCAAGAGTAGGTATGCTCCACTAGCTGCTCCAGTGATTTCCACATTTAGATAGTCTTTTTCACCAACTTTTTAGGACATTGTATGAGTAAAATTATCTTAATATTTATTATTTTTATAAAAAGAAGATGACATTTACTTAAGCTTTATTAAAATTGCGTATCGCATAATGGAAAAACTTTGTACTGAACAGCCCCCTTAACGAAATAATACGATAATGCTTATCGTACCTTTATAAATTATGCTATTAAGGAGACCGCTATTTTATCGTTCCTCCCGCTATTAAATTAAAAAGTTTTTTATAAGTTTATAACAGCATGTTACATGTACAGCATTGGGTTTGACCCCCGCTGTAATAAAATACTATTTTTAAAGTTTTAAATACACCTTTACTGCCATTGGTCTAAAGTTGAGTAGGATAAATAAATTTTAATTTAATATTAAATTTTTTTTCATGGAGGGTCGTTATTCTTGCGTTCGTACCCCTCCTCACTCACGTCACTGACCAAAGCTCATAAGTAAAATTAAATAGGTTCGTCATATAGTCATAGTAGTATATTAAGCTGTTTCCTGCAGAAAAACGATACCTATTAGGGGAGGATGGGGGAATAAGAAACGAATGGGGGAATAAGAAACCAATAAAATTCGTACAGGTGACAGTTTCAAGTATATAACTCTGATTTCTCTTTCTGGTATTAATTTTACCCGAGGGTACTCATTTAAGTATATGTAATATATCATTTTAATTCAAAAACCAAAAATTATATGAATTTGTTTCTTATTACCCTTGCTTGTTGTATCTTATTTCCCCCAATGGGGTAATAAGATACAGCAACTGAACTGAACTGATTTACCAACAATAAAAATCGGCTTGGGGTATTAAGATACACTATTGAGGTATATCTTATTACCCTAAAATTTTTAGAATTTTTAAGGGACTGTTTTTTTTTTTACAGCAGCAACAAGAAATAAAGGCACAAAAGTTGTTTTTAATGTTTAAAAGCATTTAACTCTAGATTAGAAAAAAAAATTTCTTAAAAAGCACTACTTTGGGCTAATTAAGTTTTATACAGACCCAACTTGTTAAGCAAAGAAATTATAGAATTTCGTGACATTGCTCGAAAAACATTTTAGGTCTTGTGGATGAAGGTTATAGGTATCTTGTTTTTTTTTTAGATTTTTTTCATGTACAATAAAGGAAGGGAAAAAAAATATCTTATTACCCCGGTTTCTTATTCCCCCATCCTCCAATACATCATGTTCTCAAATTAAAAAAAAACGTTTACAATGTTTGGTCTGCAAATAGGTTTGCCGAGAATGTAAAAACAGGTCCAAATGTAAGGTGACCATTTTTTTCTAACCTGAAACCAGGACAATACCAATTTTGACCAGCCACGCCCAAATTTTACAAATCTTTATCAAAAATTCACAAAACGGCCCAACGCCTTTTAGATATCAAAAAATGTTGCGTTTATTTAAACACAAGAAATGTGAAAATTAGATACCGCCGAAACTCAGTGTTCGTGAATTATCGCGCACCGTTCGGCTAACTTTGGGGATCTCATCCTTTAATTTTTCTGTCGACTTTTTTTTTAGGTGGGAAGAGTTCAATCCGTTCCCAAGCTATATAAAATAAATTAGATTTCAGTATACAATAAAATTTTCAACATGTATAAATAAGTTTCGGTTTTGGCCGAAATTGAGACCAAGGCCAAAGATTCGGTTTCCGTTTCGGCTGAAAATCTTGTTTCGGTCGGACACTAGGAAAAATCAAAAAATGATTTTACAATATAAAAATAAAACATAATAGGTATAACATGATAATATAAGTCATAATAATAATAATAATAATAACAATTAAACATAAGTAGTTCTTTAATTTCGTTTGATTTTTTATATTTTTCTGAGGAATGAATTGCTATTAACAAATTTTCGTTTTCCTGAATATTTCCATAGAATTCCGGCCACCTATATCTGATACCGAAACACAATTTTGTTTCCAATGTCCAAGTTTCTCATCTGTGGTGTATCTAAAACCAGTACTTTTTGTGTACTGGTTTTGTTTAATGACTAACCAGGACTTATGCCCTGAAAAGGCTGAAAACCAGTACTGTACTGGTAAAATCAGTACGAATGGTCACCTTATCCAAATGTGTCTTTTAATAAATCGCTACCAGTAATAACGTTGTACTAACCTTAGGAACTAATCGTTCTCTGGTGTTCACAGGAGGTCGCCCATCATCCATTGCAAGGACACTTTTTAAAACGAGTGTTCAAAATTAACTGATGAAAGTGACTACACAAAAATTTTCCTTGTAGCGTTGATTTTGCCCAAATTAGCGATGGTCCTGTCTATGTAATTAGCAATAATGCATTATGTCATATATCGCCATTAAATTGTTGAGATTTACTGCCCTTATTAATCATTTAAAGCACTAAAAAACACTGAAAATAACATAAAACACTTCAAATTACTCCAACAGGTAGCCATTTTTGCAAATGCAAACCACAGAAAAGAAAAGGGGTGCGATACAAACTTCAAAGTTCCTGATAGCGCCACCAAACGACACCTGTTCTAACCCTTTCATTCATAAAATAGAATTAGACTATCTTTGTTTATCTTATTTAAAAAAGACAAAGACAATAGGCGTCCAAGATGGCCGAGTCCAATTAATCAATGAAGTTTTATGGCGGAATTGATGTTCTGTCTTGTTTCAAAGCATGTTAGTAGAAAGAGATGCTATATAGGTCAAATGATTAGAATGGGATTTTTACTACGTGACCTTCCCAAGAATTTATAGTACTACGACAACTTTATGAATGAAAGTCGGGTTGTAAAGGGTAAAATGGAACATAATTTGGATGTCGCTTTTAAAAAGTTTTTAAAGTACTTTTAAATGTATTTATAAAGTGACTTTTGCATTTTTAGGTTAAGTTATTCTTGCGTCCGTACTCCTCACTCACGGCACTTCAGTGACCAAAGCTCAGTAAGTAAAATTAAATAGATTCGTCATATCTGCGTTGCGCAAAATGTCCAATACGCCATTCTCCCGGCACCGCCGACATCATTTATTCGGAAATGAGTGAGTTTAACTGATAAATCTATTAATTTGTATTGTAAATGCCATTCTGGGCATTAATCATATTGTTTGATGTCGAGCATATAATCAAATAATTTGTGGTTGCTTACACTGGCCTGGGTCAATGACGGGATTTGTCATATTAGAGACAGGGACGTAGTATGAAATTTTTTGGTGGGGGCCGATTATTTTCTACCTAGGACCTACGATGAAAATTTGGTAAGTTGTTGTGTGCAGTCCGAGTAACATTATAGGATAAAAAAAAGTGGCATTTTAACAACGCATGCCGGGTACTTATATATATTTATATAGCTGGGTCTGGAATTAATTTTAGAGAAAAACAAAAAAAACACGTATATTTTCTTTTGTTTTTAACATGAAAAAAAGTTTAAAAAAAGTATGTGTCAATCTGTCAAAATTTGACAGCTGTCACATAAAATCACGTGTAACTTTCTTATTTGAAGAGATAACAAATTTTTGATTTCGGATTAATTTAAGTACTAACCTGGGTGAAAAAACGGCCGTTACAAATTTGACATTGTCAGCTGTCAAAATTTGACAGGAGTGATTTCAACTTTTTTTAATTGAAATATTTCATTTGGCATTATTGTAGCTACCATCCCGGACAAGAAAAAAATGAAAAAAAATTTGACACTTACCTGTAAAAATTTGACAGATCAAGTATAAATTGTTTTTTTTTTCATATTTTTGATATCGGATTCTTGCAGCTACGATCTTGGACAAAAAAGAAATGCAAAAAAATTGACATATTAGACCTGTAAAAATGTGACAGCAGTGATTTAAAGTCTTATTATTTAAATTTTTAACCTCGCAATCTTGCAGCTATGATCTAGGAAAGGAAAAAAATAAAAAAATTTGACACTTACCTGTCAAAATTTGACAGGTCAAGTATAATTTTTTTTCCCTTACTTTTGATTGTTGTTATGTGATGTTTGCGAATAATAAAATAAACCGTGAGTTATACTTTTACTTATTTTTATTAGGAAATCACTAAATTATATAACCCAAACAACGGATCTTGTCAACTACTGTATTTGACAATACTAACATTATTTACATGGTGGTGGTGTTGACACCTCCGCCTACCTACACAGAAAGGTTGCCAAATAATTCTATTGCATACTTTTATTTCAACATTGATATCGCATTCTTGCAGCTAAAAAATGAAAAAAAAATTTGACACCTACCTGTCAAAATTTGACAGCTTAAGTGTAAATTGTTTTTTTTTTTTTAATTCTTGATATCGGATTCTTGCGGCTATGATCTAGGAGCAGAAAAAAATGAAAAAAAGTTTGACACCTACCTGTCAAAATTTGACAGTTCAAGTATAACGTTTTTTTTCTTACTTTTGATATCGCATTCTTGCAGCTACGATACTTGACAATAAAAAAATGGAAAAAAATTTTACACATACCTAGGTATAAAATTTCGTTATTTAGGTGCTGAAAATTTCTTTAATTTCGTTTTCTTAAGCGACAATCGTGGATACCAGAAAAACGAAATGGATTTGTGAAAAAATTACACAATGTTTTAAAGCAATCTTTGGTTGTGAAAAAATTATACATAGGTATATATTTGATAAGACGATCTTGGGTTATGAAAAAACTATACATAATTGATAAGACGATCTCGGGTTATGAAAAAGCTATACTATTGTGAAAAAACTACAGATTCCCGAACAGTGCCGTGCCGGATTGCGGATAAATTGACACATACCCAAACAGTGCCGTGCCCAAAGGATTCGGTTCGGTATAATAGTATTGTCACAAGTGTACAACGATCTTAGTTTGTAGAAAAAATGACACACACCTGAACAGTGTCGTGTATATATATAAAAAAATTAATGTTTGTCTGTCTGTCTGTATGTCTCGTATGCGTTCCTATACCATACCGTATTACTTGACGTGATGGTGAACTCGCCTTATTATGGCATCTCAGAAAAAGCGACCATACCAAGACGTATACCGGGGTGAATGCTGGGCATTGCAACGCATGCCGGGTACACGCTAGTTCCTTATAAGAATTCACATACTCTTTATACAACTGTTTAATACTATATGTGACAGCGACGCGCTTTCCTACTGTAAGACAACGAAAATTGCTAGACCGTTGTGTAGTGATAGTATCACGGTAATTTAGCCATAGGAATTAGGAATTAATGCTACCTTAGATTGGTTTATAGTCATTATTGCTCTGAATACTTACAGTAATTATAAAGTTCTTTTGGAAGAGTAATCTGGTTTTATATATTGTATTGTTTCGACTGGCAGTTGCAATGAAACTTGACATTATTCATAATAATATTTGCTTGCTACGGACGCTACGGTTAATAAAGCATATACTTACCACTGAAAATTGGTACCTACTGTAGTTCTCAAAAATTTAAATAGCTTCTAGGTTATATTGTTTTTGTCGTTTAACATTGCATATGCTTATGTATTATGCAACATGGTTTACTGAGATTAAAAAAACTCAAATACAAAGTAAAAATAAATTAATTGAAACAGGTGTTGGTACGATCAATAAAATTCAAATTCAGACAGAACAGCTAGAAGATTATCAAGTTCTATTGGGGGTGTAATCCGGTTTTATATACTGTATTAGTTTCGACTGGCAGTTGTAATGAAACTTGAAATTAATCGTAATAATATTTGCTTGCTGCGGTTAATAAAGCATATATTTACCATTAAAAATCAGTACTGTAGTTCTCAAAAATTTAAATAGCTTTTAGTGTGATATTGTAAAATTCGTCCATAGATTATAAAGTATAATACTCATGAAGAAACCCGAACAAACCCCATCGCTACGAAACCCTACCAACGTCTTGTGGATTATAGGTTCTAACGGATACAATTCGTTATTGGGGACGCTGTTCTGCATTCTTAATTGTAGAGAAAGCACTTTACTGGGAACAAAATGCGTCGCATTGAGAAGATGCAATTTATTTCTTAACAACATTGCTGTATTAAAAGCAATTCATTATTCAACAAGAATGTGCTGCTAATGGAACTGAACCTTTATAAGGTTAGAAAAATAAATACGAAGTTTCGGTTTGACTGAAACATGCCCCACGAGTTTCCTGAAATCGAACAAAACGACATTAATGTTATCTTTTTTAGGTGACAAGCAATGTTAAAACGAATTTTGTTTTTGTTATTGTAAAGAGACTTTACATAAATATAAATTGGTAAAATTGACAGCAGGGAACTCTGAATGGCTTACAGCTGTAATAACTTCTTATATATATCGTAAAAGGCACCATTTGTTCTCAAGTTTTTGTGATAAATGAAGTTATTGTATTTAGAGGAAATAAATTGAATTCTATCAAAGTAAAGTTTAAATTTTATTTGTAATTGACGTAAAAAGTTGTCTCTCCGAAAATTTGCCTTTTTTGACTGCAAACGTTGTGATCATTCCGTTCCTCTGTATCTATAAAAGCTAATGTGTGTCAACCTTTATATCTCTGGGCACTGAATATATGAGGTTCAATCTATATAAAGAAAATCTATTTGACACATAAACCAGTCACAAGGAAAGTTATTAGGGTAAATTCTCCGAAAATAGGAATATATTTCCCTGAGGGACCGTATAGGGTCAGAATGGTGTAAAAGAAATCACACAATTCTATGGAAAGCGTTTAATACATAAAAGTCGTCTCCCCGCCTTTTTCGAGAGAATAAGCTGAGGGAGAAGATCCTAAATACATATGTTACAAAAAGGGTATAGAACTAATATTTAAAATTTTAAATAATTTGCTCACTCTATGCTAAAAAGGAAGGAAATAAATATCGCCTAACTCAACAAGTTCATTTATTCGGCGATTACATCAATATTTAGTACGCATTCTTTTTTCTTTCGCGTGTTTTATTTTTATAAATAGAAGGGTATCAAATATTAGATAATTATACAGGGTGTTTGGAAAATGCGTTAGGAAACTTTAAGGGATGATTCTACATGCAAAAATAATGCTAGTAGATCATTTGGCAAAATGTCGAAATCTCCATGGTTACCAAGATACAGGGGTTTAAATTTTATCTTTTAGTTTTAGTTTTTCGTCATACTATACAGTGTCCGCAAAAAAGTCCGCATCAAATGGGATTTTTTTTTTATTATTAGGTATAGGTAAAAATTGAAAAAGCAGTTAGTTTTTGCTTACCTAAAAACCAAAAATGACGTATACTGAAGCAGCTGCACGACTTGCGTTACCTGTCAAATTTGACATTTTTAATAAAATAGGTTCAAAAATGCCCTTATTTATAAAAATATCGAAAAACTTTATTCAAGAAAGTTGTTTATTTAGGCATTTTTAGCCTTTCTACGAAATTTTGACAGTATAAGACAATTTTTATTTTTTGCCAGATTCTTGAAAATTTTGATCAACCCTTGTAGATTAACTTTTATACATCGATGTAAAACCATTTGCCTTTACTTCATTTGTAATCTTAGTGCAATTTTGTGTAAAATTTTTGTTTCCAATTATTTATTTTGCTTCAAAAACTGAAATTGTTATTGATCAGTATGTAATGTTTGATGCAAAGTTTATCTAATTACATCAGTTTTGTCACAACCGACGTTTCTCATTTTTCTTAAGTTAGCAAACAGATAAACAAAAAGAAAATTTTAGGAAGCTTTCGTTGAACTTTTACTTAATTATTATTATTAAATTAAATTAATTATATTAAACTATATTTTTGTTGAATAAAATGTTTCGAGCGATTAATATTTATTTTTTTGGATCCAATATTAATTAAGTAAAATTTCAACCAAAGCTTCCTAATATTTTCTTTTTGTACATCTTTTTACTAACTTAAAAAAAATGAGAAACGTCGGTTGTGACAAAACTGATGTAATTAGATAAACTTTGCATCAAACATTAAATACTGATCAATAACAATTTCAGTTTTTGAAGCAAAATAAATAATTGGAAACAAAAATTTTACACAAAATTGCACTAAGATTACAAATGAAGTAAAGGCAAATGGTTTTACATCGATGTATAAAAGTTAATCTACAAGGGTTGATCAAAATTTTCAAGAATCTGGCAAAAAATAAAAATTATATTAGACTGTCAAAATTTCGTAGAGAGGCTAAAAATGCCTAAATAAACAACTTTCTCGAATAAAGTTTTTCGATATTTTTATAAATAAGGGCATTTTTGAACCAATTTTATTAAAAATGTCAAATTTGACAGGTAACGCAAGTCGTGCAGCTGCTTCAGTATACGTCATTTTTGGATTTTAGGTAAGCAAAAACTAACTGCTTTTTCAATTTTTATCTATACCTAATAATAAAAAAAAATCCCATTTGATGCGGACTTTCTTGCGGACACTGTACATATTTATTTTTGAACCAAATCATTTGATATTCGGCACACATACTAATCTCGAGCGACTATACTATTTAAAGATAACAGTGCTTTTTTTTTAAACCGCTAGAGGGCACTTTACCTGAAACATAAATATTATTTTCGTCATAACTTTTTTCTTTTAGTAGCTGGAGCAAAACCGAACAAGCCATTTTAGTGGCAATTAAGAACACAAAAAATAAGTTACTCTTGATCAAGGTCAAAATAGAGAAATAAATCTCAAACAAACACGGAAGTCGCCGAGAAGAGCACCACAAGAAGAATTAAAAAATATATTAAAAAAAAAATATGTCAATGCCTACGTTATAATGAGAAGGCCTCTTCGAAATTTCATAATTCTAAGATGAATGATGAATCCAGTCAGTCAATTACTTAACAATTTTATATAGTGGTATAGATTAATTAAACAAATATACATAGTGAAAATATGGTTGTTGCGTAAAGAAAAGTACATCTGAAACAATCCTTTTAGCTATGATAACGTGAACGTTTTTTAATTTTAAATAATTTTTTTAAATGTTCGCTCTTATTTTTTATATTTCAATATTTGGAACAAAACACACACAAACCATTATTGATATTTCAAGTCATTATAACCTTTGGCCTCGTTACTTGATTCTTTTGTGTAACTTCTTACCTACTAAATAATTTCAACGGAAGCTCGACACCGATTTTAATCGATTTTGTTCAACCAACCAAAACATAAAAAGATCTATCGATACAGAAAATTATTTTATATAACCTTTAAACTTTTTTTTGCCAACAAAATTTTAGTTTCCTTTCAAGCTGGTTTTCGAAAGGGGTACTCTACAGAAACAGCCATTCAATGTGTGATTGAGACGTGGAAGAGAAGGGAAAGTTATAGCTGTATTTTTGGATTTTAAGCGAGCATTCGAGCAGTCGTATTTAGTTGTCCATAATAGTTCTAAAAAAAATGCTAGAGGGCGCAATTTCCAATACCAAAACATTTTTTGATTTTACTCCGAAAAAATAAATCATACAGTATAATTATGATATCATAATCGAGAAGGAGATGAAATTTGCTAGAAAAAATATTGAAACCGCAGCTCAATATCTCCGTTCATTTCAGAGTTATTGCCAAAACAATAATTTTTAAGACAAATTGCGCCCTCTAGCAATTTTATTAGAAACTATCTTGTACATTGGATACGACAATTAAAGGTACTTACCTTTCTCTTCCGAACAAGCTTAAATTTAGTAAAATTGGTTAAGTCGTTTAGAAGTTACAGCGATTTTAATGTTTACAGTTTCACTTGATAAGAGTGGGAGAAGCTATTAAAAGTTTAAACATTAAAATCGCTGTAACTTCTAAACGACTTATCCGATTTTACTAAATTTAAGCTTGTTTGGAAGAACCTTCAATTGTCGTATCTAATGGTACAAGATAGTTTCTAATAAAATTGCTAGAGGGCGCAATTTGTGTTAAAAATTATTGTTTTGGCAATAACTCAGAAATGAACGGAGATATCGAGTTGCGGGTTTTAATATTTTTTCTAGCAAATTTCATCTACTTTTCGATTATGGTATCATAATTATACCGTTTGATTTATTTTTTCGGAGGAAAATCAAAAAATTTATTGTTATTGCAAATTGCGCCCTCTAGCATTTTTTTGAGAACTATTATGGACAACTAAATACGATTGGTCAAAGCGCATACATTTCTCTTCCAAACAGTCTTTAGTTTGCTAAAATCGGATAAGTCGTTTATAAGTTACAGCGATTTAAATGATTACACTTTCAACAGCTTTCCCCACTCTTATTAAAGTCGGTACGCCAATGAGCATAAGACCAAAATGATGCATAATTGTCCAATTAAAATGGTATTATCAAACATATACCTTAATGTGGAATTTTCGGAGTTATGTAAAATTTTAAAATTTACTTTTCAATTACGTCCTCTTGCGGCAAAATGCGGACCTTAAAAATTATTTCCAGAATTTTCTCATGGCCACTTTAATTATCATTTTTCTTTTCCTGAGTTTCTATGCCCAGTAGTTTCCGAGATATGGCCGCTCTTCGACCTTAATGAAACACCCTGTATTACCACATTTTCTTTATTGTTCTCCATTTTTTATTGTGCTAGTGAGGAAATATTTGATAAATTAGGTACAAATTTGACAAAATAAGGCCATGCGGATTATTTTAAATTGTGACAAATATACAAAAATTAATTTTATGTTGAAAAATTCAGCTTGGTTGAATGTTAGAAATTTATTTTTTTATTTAGTATGTATCTTCTTAACATAGTATAAAACAAAGTCGCTGTCGCTGTCTGTCCGTCCCTACCAGCTAGGTATGCTTAAATCTTTAAAACTACGCAACGGATTTTGAAGCGGTTTTTTTTAATAGATAGAGTGATTCAAGAGGAAGGTTTTTATGTATAACCCGCCCCGGCTTCGCACGGGTGCAATTTCAGAAAGTGGCATGCCGGGCACTAATATATCGGGTTTGTTTGGGTTTGTATTTATACCAGCGGGTTGCAACGCATGCCGGATACACACATATACATAAAATTAAAAATAAATGATTGCCTGATTGTTTAAAAAAATGTTGTTCTTTTAATTATGACCATCATAATAATTATAAAACAAGAACTAATCAAATTTTTGATGTGGATAGAGTGTCTAAAACATTAGCTTATAAATCTATTTTTTTATAAAGGTTTTATGGAATATAATAATTTGGAAAATTCTATTAAATCTCAAAAATTATTAAAACTGTTTAGAAAACTTTAAAATTACATTTAATTAAAAAACAAAATGATACGTAATATTTGATACAATTTGCAAAATGTTTAACTTTTCTGTCTGATTTGTTAAAAATAGGTTGCGTTTTAAAATTTGAAAATAAATCTATAAAAATGTGTTAAAAAAATTTATTAAAAAATATTTAATTGTAGCTTTTTGCTAAATAAAACATGTTATTACTACTGCTTTTATTTAAACTCTATAATATGATCAATATTGTCAGTTCCATTGCCTTCTAGTACATATATATTTCAAAATTCATAACAATTGTCACCATAAGCGTTCGTAAAAAATAAAATATAAGCATTACCTTTTCCACAACTCTACAGGTATGTTTTGTTTAATAAAGCTGACTCTCAGTAGTCTACTAAATAAATAAATAATCACCGCACAGATGCATTGCTAGTCCTGATAAGCCCTGTACACAATGTGTGTTTGCAGAATATACGTGTATAATTTAAATCTGGCCATTAGGGGTTGTTGGAGCGAGCGCCTTTGTTTTAAAGCTCCATAATAATTTTAGAAATTTTCTGCTGCGAACAGGTAGACAACTTTGCTCTATTTTATATTTTATAAATATTGTTTGTCAATGATCTATTATACAGTGTCACCAGTAAAAAAGTCCGCATCATATGGGATTTTTTTTTATTAATAGCTTTATTCGAAATTTGACTTTGGCATCAAGTTCTGCTTCGATCGAGATAAGCAAAAAATAGTAGTCATGTGATTCGCATTATCTGTCAAATTTTAATTTTTTCCAAAAAATAATTCAAAAGTGGGGTTATTTCTGAAAATATCAAAAAAAGTTATTAAAAAAAGTTTTTTTAAATGCAGTTTCTAGCCCACATGCAATGCATTATCTGCATAAGATAATTTTGATTTTTTACCTACCTACTTTACTGATGACACGTATTCTTTTTTGTCTTAATATTAAGGTGTATTACTTTCAGACACAAACTACGTTTTGTAGCCTATTATGAGGGGGTACCTATAAATGTCTATATAATTTTAAGCTATATTGCTGAAAATTGGTACTATGCTTACTCTGTTAAAAATAAGCAAGTACGTGCTTTGGTGTTGTGGGAAATTTTGTCCCTAGGGCGTAGAAATGGAGGGGGTAAGTTTCAACCCCACGGCTATTGAAAAAGACACAAGTAAAACATTTTATGAACAGGAAAGAAAAAACTAAAAATCTTGCTCCACAAAATTTAATTGAATAATTTTTTTTTTGTTTAAAGGTGTTTCGAACGTAGAAACGTTGATCATCAGGAGACAGAAAAATATATTGCTGATAGTTTTAGCAGAAGAGAAAGTGATAAGTGGTATAAAACCTTAATGGAGCTTTTATGGCATCAAAAATTGGATTGTCGAAATGACATAATGTGAGGAAAAATAGAATTTGAATTGAAATTAACGTCTGGTGGGGTTACTGCACTTTAACATTCAGTACCCCCAATCGCCTGAAAAATCTTTTCATTTTGAATACATGATGCTTGCGAATACCTAATTTCTATACATAAAAAAAATTTCTATAATATTTTACAATCTCTTAAAGACTAAATACTTATTTTTATTAAAAAAAACCTTTTTGACATCTTCTTTTTAGAAGTGTTTTTTCTGCTTCCCCGGTCTTTTTGGTTGTTTTAGACCCTTTCAACTGACTTTTCCACATACTCAGTATGTTTTAACTTGTTTTTAGTTCTATTTTTCCCCTCGCTATGTCATTTCGACAATCCAATTTTTGATGCCATTAAGGTTTTATACCGCTTATCATTTTCTCTTCTGCTAAAATCATCAGCAATATATTTTTCTGTCCCCTGATGATGAACGTTTCTACGTTCAAAACATGTAGAAACCTTTGAACAAAAATTTTTGTATTCTATTAAATTTTTTGGAGGGAGACTTTTAGTTTTTTCTTTCGCATTCATACTTTCAACTCGACTTTAAGCATGAACTATTTTTTTAAATTAAAAAGAAAGTTTTAGACAAATTCCCCAAGTGTTGATACTATATTTAAGATTTAGAGATTTCATTGGAGGAACATAAAGAGTGTCTCTTTACAAGAACAGCTATTTCCTTCCCAATTTATAAAAATTAACCTCCATGACATTTACAGAAACCGTATAACAATCTACTCGACTCAAATATTTAATATGGTAGATACGATAATTAAATTCTTACCCTAAAACAAATGAATAATTTACGCTATTTTGGCAAATTACGATACAATTTATTAAAGCCCATGCGACACAGTATTTATTTGCGATCTTATAAAACCACTCCAACTAAAATATTAAAATTAATCAGGCTAAAATTAGTCCCTTGCGTGTTATCCTTTTAACATAAAACTTTTAACACATTAATGAATAAGGCAATATCCCCCGGTAGGAATGTAATGTTAAACCAGATAAGCCTTTTTGTCCTTGCAGGACATGAATTCATAATTCTGTCTCGGTCTCGGGGGGTTCTTGTACAAGGAAAAAAACAGTTAATAATTTATATAGATATACGTTGTTGTTCTTTTGTAGCTTTTATTGGGGTTTATTTTAGTTGTACCGGGTGAACAACTAAGAATGGTCGTCGGGTATATCTCGGAAACTACTAAACGTAGAAACTTGGGATAAAAAAAATTATAATTAAAGCGGTCATGAGAAAATTCTGGAAATAATTTTTAAGTTCCGCATTTTTCCGCAAGAGGACGTAATTGAAAAGTAAATTTTAAAATTTTACATAACTCCAAAAACTCCACATTAAGGTATATGTTTGATAACACCATTTTAAAGCTTGGATAATTATGCATCATTTTTGTCTTATGCTCATTGGCGTACCGACTTTAATAAGAGTGGGGGAAGCTGTTCAAAGTGTAAACATTTAAATCGCTGTAACTTCTAAACGACTTATCCGATTTCAGCAAACTAAAGACTGTTTGGAAGAGAAATATATGCACTTTCACCAGTCGTATTTAGTTGTCCATAATGGTTCTCAATAAAATTGCTTGAGGGCGCAATTTGTAATAATAATAGTTTTTTTGATTTTATCCCGAAAATTCAAATCATACGGTGTAATTATGATACCATAATCGAAAAGAGGATGCGAATTTATAACAAAACATTTTCTCCTTGAAAAACGTCTTTAAAATTATTTCTTTCAGCTTTATTTGTATACATACGCAATCCAACATTATTACAATAAGTATAAAATAAGGCAATTTAACAAACACCGATGTAATGAGGGTAGATTAACCCTAAACACGATGTGTTCCCGCAAAACATGGATTCATAATTTAATTCGGGCTTTGAGAAGTTGTAGCGAGAAATAGGGGTCTTTTGAACCATTTCCCCTATTATTTCGTTGCGGTTTAAACCATTGATGGGGTATTTACCGTGAGAACAACGTCCTCTGTCGGTGAATTTATAAGCACTAGTTTTGTAGCATAACTATAATTTGACACCCGAGTTACCTTTCATTTTTTTTACAGTTCATTACATGGAAATTGACAATATAATATAGAAAATAATAACCATTAAAAAAAATAACAATAAAAAAAAATGGAAGTTAATCAATTTAATTCATTAATAAAATCAATTTAAAAAAAAATAGTATAAATAATTTAATTTAGTAAATATCTCTTTAATTGTTTTTTAAAAGTTGCCAATTTTTTAAATTTTTCTGATATTTTTTCGAAGATTGTTATATTTTATTATTCCGTCATATAAAAGCGATTTTTTTCCGAAATTACTTTTTATTGGTATAGTTTGATAATTTATACAACATCTAGTGTTATGATTATGTAATGTCTTATTCTCCCGAAGTGTTATGTTTGATTTTTTTTCTTTTAAAAAAATAGAGTGAATTAGATTACAAATTTTTAATTTATAAATGTTTTGAACGTGTAAATACCCTTTCGGTCTATATAGATAGATTAACAGTTGGTTCTAAATGTGGTAATTTGTGTATACATTTAATAACTTTCTTTTGCAATTTTTGTGGTTTTAATTTTGATAAACAAGCAGATCTCCATGCAGAAGCTAAGTATTGTAATTTTGAATATATTAATGAAAAATATATATTTTTTAAGTATTTCAAAGGAATGAAATATCTAGCTCTGTACAAAACAGATACCAAAGGAGATATGGAGTTGATAATATACTGGATATTATGGCATTTCCAATTTAAATTTTCGTCTAAAACTAATCCTAAAAATTTTGTCGTTTTTGAATATTGAATATTTTCATTATTAAATGTTAAGGGGATTTATTTTATTTTTAGTTATAAACATAAAAGAAGATTTTGTAAAATTTAACGTAAGTTTATTTGATTGAAGCCAAGAAAGAAGTATTTTTAAATCATTATCAAAGATAGATTCTATTTATGATAAAAACTCGACGTGTCGACAGTTGACACGTGTTCCTTCAAAAAGTTCCCAGCGAGGTCGCACTCGTCATATTATTTTCTATTGGTTTTGGTGTTTTCATTTGTTTATGTTGTTTTATATAGTTATATTTACATTTATAATTATACATTTATTGATAATTATAATGTTTGTGACAGTTCGATGGACGCAGAACAATTAATTTGTTTAATACCAATTTTAATCATTTCCTTCTTACTAAATTAAGAAAATGCCAATCATATGCGCACCTATGTAAATAATAAATTACCATAAATAACTTTAAAATCGATAATACTTAGTGTATGTTGTTATAGATTTATTATTTTTACAGGTTAATAGTAATATAATAGGTAAGGACGTATTACACATCGGTAGAATCAAAAAAATTACCTTGCCGGACTGCCATTGCCTTTATTTTGTTACTTAACGCAATGTTTCGGTTAGTTAGTATCTCTAACCGTTTTCAAGTGTAAACTAAATTATAATTCTAAGCTACTGTCTTAAATACTATCCATGTGCAATGAACCTTGATGACTCCGTCTACGTGCTTATTGGAGTGTAAAGTTTAAGCTGTTGGTTTTGGACAAGAAAAGGCTTCCAGATATTGGGGATATCTATACTTGGTTTACTAAATATACGGGTATTTTGATTTATGAGGGCTGCTTACTTGAATTTTCGTTTTCTCCAGTGCTGTTCCATGTCCAAAACATTGGCTTCTGACCACTGTATATTATGTAGGTTGGTCCACTCATGTTCCGCTATACCTGATCTCGAAGTTTCACCTCTTTGAGTATGTTTCATCACCTCTTTGAGTATGTTTCAGATGTTCGTTAACTAGTACGGGAAAAGGTCTTTTTGGTTCTCCAATGTACGATTCGCCACACTCGCAAGGGATTTGATAGATACAATTTTTTGTTTTTCATTACGGGGGGTTTTACTTTTGTAAGAAAGCTTCTAAGGGTATTTCCGGATTTGAAGGCTTTTTTAATATTTTAGTTTTTGGTTATCCTTCTAATATTTTCAGAAATCCCCTTAACATAAGGTATAGTAAGAAATGCTTGCTCCTCTTTTGTTTCTGTATTAGTTTTTGCTTCGCGATTTTTAAGTTTTAAGATGGTATTAATTACAAAGGTTTCAGGGTAACCATTCTGCTTTAAATTTTTTTTGATATTTGAAATTTTAATATTAAGGTCTTCCGGAATGTTGCTAACGTTAGATGCTCTGTGATAAAGAGTGGGAATTATGCCCTTTTTATGGAGTTTTAATGATTCACCCGTGTGAATGTGGGTTTCCTGTACACTGAAGTTTCTAAGTTTTCAGCACTTCGTTTGACTAGAATATCGAGAAACGGTAGAGTGGAATGTTTTTCTGTTTCCATGGTAAATTTAATGGATTGTCTTATACTATTAATATGTTCCAAAAACGGTATCAGCTCTTGGTCGCTGTCTGTCCAGATAATAAAGGTATCAGCAACATATCTAAGAAAAAGTTAAGGTTTAGTATTTAAGACAGTAGCCTTATAGAATTATAATTTAGTTTACACTTGAAAACGGTTAGAGATACTAACTATCCGAAACGTTGTGTTAAGTAACAAAATAAAGACAATGGAAGTCCAACAAGGTAATTTTTTTGATATTACTTTATTGTCTACCACCTTCAAACAAACATCGGTAAAAGTTTCAAGGAATATTCCTTTTGCCAAAAACGTTACTTAAAGTGAGTTTCCTTTTTACATGAAAATCTGTAACGGTTTAGATGCACTTTTCATGTTTGCATCGTTCAAAACTAAATAAACTTTTAGATAATACAAACACCGACTTGTTACAGCTTTAGACAATCAGCTATTAATTTAAATAATTAACTGATAAATAAATATTATAGTTATACCATGTTAAATACAAATTGTAATTATTTACTAACCAAATATTTTACTCTATGCTATTGTTATCTTCTAGTGTTAATATTTTCACTTCTAATTCAGAGGTTTCGAAATGTCAATTATGTAGGTTCTTCTAATAATAAACTTATAGACTGTAGGGAGTACAATTCAATAAAATTGTTCTCTGGATAACATATACAAAGATTTCGCACATTGATGATTTTGCTTTAATACTATTTAGTACAATTTAAAATGATTTCACGCTTTGGAGAAAACATTACCAGTAACATTAATAATAATTTTGTCCCGTTTTTATTACCTGTAATTATCCAGAGTTCCTTCAAACAATCTTCTCTGCTTCTTTGAAAATCTGCAACTTGGTGATGTTCGCTGGTTCCTTCCAGAAACTTAAAAAGGAGGGCACCGAACAAAGCGTAGCCGGTCATCAGTACAAACAAACTTGTTTTACCACAAAACATGGCAAGAGAACACCTCTTTGTAGTCGAACAGTCATATCCTTGATCAATTTCTTGCATCTGAAAAACAAAGGGTTGTAAGATAAGAAATATATTATATTTTGAAGAAGTAGTCCATACTCAAAGTGGAGTTAAATGATACAGAAAAAAGAAAAGCACGAAGTCTTTCTCCACAATATTTATTATACGAATGACTAGGCGAACCTAGGATCACATCGACATGTTTCGAGTGTAGAAACACTCATCATCAGGAAAACAAAGTGAAAAGTAAAATGCTGATGTTTTTAGCAAAAGAGAAAATAATGGTGAGATTGAGCCGTAATGGAGCTTTTAATGGTGTACAAGAGGTGTAAAATTGAATAGTCAGAAGGTCGACAATCAAGACTCCAGCATACTGAAGAGTCGAGGGTTAAGTGCAGAAGCACACTGTGCCGTGCAGAAAAATAGGGTAGTAAGAGAAAAAAATTAGGGAGTTTTGAAAAACTTATCTGTAAAAATTATTATTAAAGTACTGAAACATCTTGAGTTTTATTAAGCATAGTCAGAAACATGTGAGAGTATTAGAGTGAGATGTAAAGAAAAAGAAAAAAAGTTGTTTTTTTGGAGTCAAAGCATCTTTTGGTGGTACCAGGCTTTTTACCCCAACATTTTTTTACTGAAAATGTGGATTAGGGGGGAAAAAACTGCAACCAGGAATGCACAGGTTTGGAATAATTGCCGGCAGTCGTTAACCAACAGCGATCGTGTTTGTGCTAAATGGATTTTTGATCTATCTTTTGTGCAAATTAATCGGTTGATAAATATTAGTTACTGTGCATATTTAAAGAAGATATATTTTATTTTCACTTGCTAGGGCCTATAGAAGTGTTGTCCTAAGTGATCACCAAAAAAATGTAAGTACTTTTCTTGAATTACATTTTTAGGTTGGAAAATATCTCCCGGGGAAATACCGCGCATTATAATGGGGGAATAGCGCGCTGCGCGGTATTACCCCAACAAACAAGGTCTGGTATCGTTGCACTTTCTGCTCAAAAGAAAAAGTCTACCTTTGTGAACTGTTGCTAACAGTTTTTTTTTACCTAAGGTGGAATGTGTTTTTTATGTTAGTATACAATAATATTTCTTTATTTCTTTGCTCACTATTATATTTTTTTATTATTTGGGTTACCTACATACCAGTATTTTATGTATAATAAAGTCTTAGTTAAACTGTATTGAAACACTTCACTGCGTGCCATTCCCCCAAATGCCCGGGTAATACCGCGCAGGCACTCATTTTTATTTTTTTGTGTTAATGGACATTACAAAAAGAAATGTTTGATTTTCAATGTTGCAATAGTTCGTGCATTGTATTAATACTCCTTATAGAAAAAAATTACGTCAAAAATAAAAATATTTAATAATTTAGGAGTAATTCTGCTTAGGTGCGCGGCATTCCCTCGGTCTCCCCTACTATTAATACATTAAAAATAAATACAAGATCTTTAGAACTTTTATTAGTAACATTGACATTTATTGTACAATTTGAATAATCAGGAATATGGATTCCTTCTGCAGCTCCACTAATTAGGGTTTTGTTATCATTTTGTACGCTTGTGGAGGAAATAGAAATAATAGTACTGGATGATGCATATTGATTTTTTTTCTGTCACAAAAAATACAGTAGTTTCTAAGTCGTGTAAGTATTTTATAATAAACTACTGAAATATTGATTAGTCTAGCCGATGTATAAGAATATTGAACTAGGACAAAATAATTACACTCAAGTCTTATAGTACAAAGAACATAATAAATTATGACAGTTCTATAGACACTGCGGAATCTAATATTTTTAATGGTTTAAACGATTGTATCTTACATTATTAAATACATTGTCAAACATACACTTTCTGTTTTTATTTTCTTACTGCGGTTACAGTCATTGGAACTGGTTAAGTTTTAACATGAACTTTTATCTATGACACCATGGGGACAACAGCTCAACAAAATTACAATTGGTTTGTGTTACATGCATAGACCACTGTTATCATGTAATATGTAACATAAAGGCAACCCTTCTATTTATGTTGCGGCAATGTCAACTGAATATATAATGAAGCCCTTAAATACAAAATATGTCGTGGCAAAACAAAATTAGTGCCTATAAAACAAAAAAATCGTTTAAATTTATTTACTCCGTTAGAATTTTTAAAACAAAAAAAAAATAATAGTAGGATGAAACCCATTGGAAAGGAAGAGAATATAACAAAAATGAAAGGAAAAATAATTCACGGGCGATCCGAGGTCGGGTAGTGGAAGGGGGTGAATTTTTAAGGGTAGAAAACGATTTATCTCGATTTCCGGCAAAACTACAAGCCCTATGGAAAAACGTTAAATGACAAAGTTGTAGGTAATAAAAAGATCTACAACTTTTAAATTTATACTTTTTTCACATAACCTCAAAATTTATGTGAAAAATTCAAATAACCAAGTTTTGGGTTTTTTATTTTTATCTTTTACAAAAAAAAATATTTTTCACGAAATTTGGTGTATAATAAATTATTTTCTACTCTTAAAAACTTACCCCTTTCCACATTCCGACCTCGGATCGCCCGTAAATTATTTTTCCTTTCATTTTTGTTATATTCTCTTCCTTTTCCAATGGTTTCATCCTACTATTATTTTTATTCACTTTTTACCATTTTCAAAGGCTTGAGCCCTGGTCTATAATTACAAAACACAAAAACCAATTTCGAGATTTTTTAGATACCCATATACAAAACAATTTTATGAATAATATACCAAAAATACAAACCGTCAGCTCAGTTAATCATGTTTTAAATGTATATTCTGTTACTTTACAATATAAACTGGTAGAATGTGACACACAAATAGGTTATTATAATGCTTTATATGCCTATCTGGCGGATACCTGCACCATTCAACATACCTCTGTATTGTTCTGTGGTGAATATATTTTAAATGCATCGATCGAGTATACGGCCACAATGTTGGTGAACTAACTATTAGAAAGGAAAATATAGATTCGAATCTTTTTGGTTTTTATTCAACAGTGTTGGTAGGCAACAGCCAGGTTTTTTAAATGTCTGCAAAGTAAAATTTTTGAATGACCAGCCAACAGCTTTTCTTGAAACCGGCATTGTGCGCAGCAATAGCACTTGTAAATTCTCAACAGTTACAAATTGAGTCAATTTAAGCTCAATTAAAATCCAAAACCGGTGATTTTCATTGGCAATCTGTCCTAAAACCTACCTGAAACTGAACCAATTTTTTTGTAACGTTTGATGCACTATGATGACGTCACAGAAATGTGCATTACTCTATGACATGTAGGTGGGCGTAATTCGGGACGCCATAAACATTTTTTTTATAGGAAAGTAAATAATTGCTTTTTTTCCCTAAAACAAAACGTTAAATTCTAAGGTGATATCTACTTTTGTCCCGTTTTAAATCCGTTAAAAGCAAATTACATCTGTTTTCCTTCCCACAAGCTTGGTAATCCGCTTACAGTATTATTTAAGGGATTGTACACACAATATGCATTTTGTAGACAACACATTTACGACTAAAATGAATTTCAATGGGAGTAGAAATGTGTATTTGTTAATATAAAACCGAGGAGAGGCGTTTGGGATGTCCGATATAATGTGTAACTTATAGTTTTTAAGAATAAGTAAAATATTTCTAAATTCATTTAAAATTAAACAAAAATGGAATTTTTTTTTTAAAGTCTCACTTATAGGTACAGTTGACGACATATAAATTCGTACACTCCACCTATACATAACTCAATTACAACAAAATTGGGTGAAACGGGTTTCTCACCTTGCTGCTTATACCTGGATAGAACACCAGCTATATACATAGCTGTAAATTATTGTATGTACGATTTTTTAACAAAAGTAATAATGGTTGTTTCTAAATATTTTTGTGTTTAAATTATAGCCGCGAAATAAGAAAATTATAAAATAATACCAGGAAAACTACAAAAGTATAAAGCCAAAAAGGGTAAATTTATTAACAAACAACAAATAAAATACTAATATTTAATAGCTGCGCCATTGGATTCTAACACTATACAATCGTAATCTTCCTGGCATTGACAAAATAATACTTCTGGTGTAATTCGGAGTTAGCTCTTCCCAAATTTCTTCTATTTTATCAAATAACTCTATTTCATTCTGTGGTTTAAAATTTATTTTGTACATTTTTTTACCATCAATCCCCAAACATTTTTTATTGGATTTAATTCAGGATTTCGTGAGCACCAAGGCAGACATGTTACGTTGTTTTGTCTAAACCAGTTTCCTATACTTCTTGCAGTATGCACAGGACAGTTCTGTTATCCTTTTTATTAAGATTGATTTTTCAAAATCCAGGGTTTTAAAGTTATGATTTTTTAAAACTTTTTTGTGAATATATCGTAATAATAGCATGATTTACACAAAAAGGGTATATTTTGGATAAGAAATACAGATTTAACCACAGTTCCTCTTAGTTTTCTTTATCCAGGCTTGGGACTGCAGAAATCTTTGTAATTGTACATATCTTATAGAGACACCCTATATATCTAATAATTCGTTCGTTGATTTATGCAGTTTTTCGAATAAAACAACCTAGCTACAATAATAACGATTTTCTACCACTAGATTTAAAAGTTTAAAGCAATAATATTAATTTTAAAACAACACAAAATAATTACAGTAGACTTTTATTCGATTCAGATTTTGCATTTTAAAACACTTCGGGATATTAGATTTTGCTTTGTTTCATAGCGATGTAAATCGTCCGTTTAATTGTGATTTTGGAATTAAATTGATGTAATGTTTAGTTATTACTAGTATTTAATTATGTACTATTTAATGTGAATAATTCTAATATAAGCCATAATCCCTATATTTCCAAATATTTATCATTAATTGTTCCAAATTATAATTTCAACGCGTACAAAGCAGAACAGTTTGGCATATCATTTTAACATCATTAATTTTCTCAGTATTACGGTCGCTCCTAGAGACCTATTGACTAAATTTACTGCAAAAAGATGTTAAAATCGATACTTTTGATAGAATCGTGCATCCCTACCTCGCGTTTCGCAATATCATGGCTCATCAGTACTGCCAGGATACGATGAAACAAAGGAAACGTAACGTTAACCTGAACCAGTATAAGACGAGGACATTTATTCTTGATGTTGGATACTTCTTTCAAACCCATAATTTTGGAATGTTATCACAACACTATTTTATAACGGAATCAAAATTTATAATGATTTTCTCACAAACATGAAAACTATCGATATTTAACGTCCTTAAAAAATTGACCTGTAGTAATTTTCTTTAGTACAGTTGACGACATAGAAATTCGTACACTCCAATCATACATAACCTAATTACAACAAAATTGGGTAAAAAGGGGTTTCTCACCTTGCTGCTTATACCTGGATAGAACACCAGGTATAGACATACCAGGAAAACTACAAAAGTATAAAGCCAAAAAGGGTAAATTTATTAACAACAAACAAAATACTAATATTTAATTGTTGCGGCATTGGATTCTAATACTGATCGTAATCTTCTTGGCATTGACAAAATGATACTTGTGGTGCAATCCAGAGTTAGCCCTTCCCAAATTTCTTCTATTTTATCAAATAACTATATTTCATTCTGTGGTTTGAAATTTATTTTGTACATTTTTTTTACCAGCAATCCCCAAACATTTTCAATTGGATTTAAATCAGGACTTCTTGAGCACCACGGCAGACATGTTACGTTGTTTTGTTTAAACCAGTTTCCTATATTTCTTACAGTATGCACAGGGCAGTTATTCTGTTGAAATATAAAGGTATTTCCTTCAAAAACTATCGCTGCAGAAGGAAGAAAAACATTTTCCAAAATAAGTATATATGTATTACTGTATAGTGTTCCACCAATATTCCAGCATACACCTACACCGTAAAAACTTATCAATGCCCACACATTAACAGAGAAACGTCCACTGGTTTGCTTTTTTTGAGTATACTTCTCATCACATCGGGAATTTGGTGGTCTATATACTCGAATCCTTCCATAATTTGTAGACTGAAAAGTTTTCTCATCGGAAAAGATAACTTTTGCCAAAAAAAATCATTTTCTGGAAAATATTGCATAGCAAACCCAATTCTTTGTTCCTTATCACTATTTTTTAAAAACGGTTTGGATGCAGCTGCTCGATTTCTTAATTCGGAACATTGTCTTACTCTGCGTTGCGCAGTTCTAGATGAAGCAGGGAATCCTGTTATGTGCATAGCGGATACTGCAGTTTCAAATGGACTTTGCCTTAATTACTCCACCAAATTTCATACTTATTCATTTGATGATTTTCTATTATTTAAACCAGACCCAACAGACCTTTCAAGTGTTTGATGATAGCGCCATTTTTTTACAATTCCTTGAACAGTACTTCTAGGTACTCTAAAATGATCAGCTATTTTTCCATAAGACCATCCTATCTCTACTAAACATATTATTCTTGCTTTTTCAATAATACTTAAATGAGGCATTTCTAAATCAAATAAGATATTGACAATACTTTGACAGATATCATAATAACAATTAACACGTTACAAAGGTAATAAAGGTAAAAAAGTTGCATTTACGGTGTCACAGTTTAGCGTACGATCTTTTATCTGTCGTCAACTGTACCTATCTATTACTGAATTATAGTGAAGGAGTGGATACCAAGACTATGAATCCTTTATTTTTCTGATATTAATTACGTATTAATAACATTAAAATATAGTAAAATTATAATAATTCGTTCCAACATATAATTAATTAAAATTATTAAGTGTAAACTAAACACAAAATTAATTGCTATTAATTTTACTATTTATATAAAGTTTTTAGACTTGTTCATTTATTTTAATTGATTTCACTTTGCATTAATGTCTGTCAAAAACAGTTGTACTTATTATAATGCGAAACAAATTATTTGTAATTATTATAAACGCTATTAATGTATTGAAGCTTGGAAATTGTACCTGTGATATAAGTTTGGGTTTGTTCATAGTAACATATTATAATCAACACATTGATACTAATAAAAAATATAACTTTTGGATAGAGATGGTTCTAGACATATTATTTTCTCTCTCATACTAACATAAAATGCCTTAAAACTTTATGTGTCTATTTCGTAGGGTGTTATTTTATAAGGTATAGTAAAAATTTTGAATATTCTCGCTCTCGCAAAATGGAGGCAAAGTCACGTGACGCTCTGTCAATTTTAGTATATTTAATTTAGATAGGTTGGTATGAATTCCAGGACCGGACTTGCAAATTATACATGTGATACCTTCTAAAACAATTATTGATGCAATAGTCTCTTCGCGTCGGTTTTACCGCTTTAATATTGCCAAATAATAATAATAATTTCCTTTTGAAAGTTTTGTTTTATAAATATTATAATTTAAGGTACTTAGGTAATAATAAACATCAGATTTTATATGGTTTAAAGATAAATTGTCAAATAGATTTAAAAACTTTATAATATTATAATTATCCAAACCTTAAAAATACTAAATTACCTGAAACGCCACTTTAATAGGACTCATATTTACAACAGATTTTTTTTTTGTCAAATGAATAAGAATTGTAGCTACTTACCAGCCACACAAAAATAATTAAAATTCAATGAAAGTAAAAATAAAAGGCACCATAACCACTAAATACTTTGAAAACGTAATTAACTGTAATAAAAAGCACAAAAACGCAATTCATAACTCGGTGTTTGGGCTCATTGCGGTCCACTACTAATCTGGGAATATTATTATGTCTCAATATCAGCTGATCGATGACAAATTTCTGCTGTCATCTGTTTTAAAATGAGAGAATTTGTGCCGTTTACTTTATATACAGCGTGATCAGTTAAGGGTAAGGAGCGGCCATATCTCGGAAACTACTAAGCGTAGAAACTTAGGATAAAAAAAATTACGATTAAAGCGGTCATGAGAAAATTCTGGAAATTAATTTTAAGTTCCTCATTTCGCCGCAAGAGGGCACAATTGAAATTTTTTTTTTAATTGTAAATTTCTCCGAAAATTTCCATATTAAGGTATGACTTTGATTACATTATTAGAAAGCTTAGACAATTCTACATCATTTTGGTTTAAGGCTCATTGGCGTATCGACCTTAATAAGTGGAGGAAGCTACTGAAAGTGTAAAAATTAAAATCGCTGTAACTTCTAAACGACTTATCCGATTTGACTGAATTTAAGTTTGTTACGAAGAGAAAGGTAAGTAACTGCAAGTGCCGTATACAACGGTACACGATAGTTTCTAACAAAATTGCTAGAGGGCGCAATTTGTAATAATAACAGTTTTTTTCGATTTTATCCCGAAAATTCAAATCATACGGTATAACTATGACATCATAATCGAAAATTAGTTTAAATTTGCAAGAAAAAATGTGAAGATCACTGGTCGATATCTTTGTTCGTTTTAGAGTTATTGCCAAAACAATAATTTTTAATACAAATTGCGCCCTCTAGCAATTTTATTAGAAACTATCTTGTACCATTAGATACGACAATTGAAGGTTCTTCCAAACAAGCTTAAATTTAGTAAAATCGAATAAGTCGTTTAGAAGTTACAGCGATTTTAATGTTTACACTTTCAATAGCTTCTCCCACTTTTATCAAGTGAAAGTGTAAACATTAAAATCGCTGTAACTTCTAAACGACTTAACCGATTTTACTAAATTAAAGCTTGATTGGAAGAGAAAGGTAAGTACCTTCAATTGTCGTATCCAATAGTACAAGATAGTTTCTAATAAAATTGCTAGAGGGCGCAATTTGTATTACAAATTATTGTTTTGGCAATAACTCTGAAACGAACAAAGATATCGAACTGCGGTCTTTACAACTTTTCTTGCAAATTTCATCTACTTTTTGATTATGATGTCATAGTTATACCGTATGATTTGAATTTTCGGGATAAAATCGAAAAAACTGTTATTATTACAAATTGCGCCCTCTAGCAATTTTAAAAGAAACTATCTTGTACCATTAGATACGACAATTAAGAGTTACCTTTCCCTTCCAAACAAGCTTAAATTTAGTAAAAGCGGATAAGTCGTTTAGAAGTTACAGCGATTTTAATGTTTACACATTCAATAGCTTCCCCCACTCTTATCGAGGTCAGTACGCCAATGAGCCTTAAACCAAAATGATGCAGAATTATCTAGTCTTTCTAATGATGTAATCAGAGGTATACCATAATATAGGAATTTTCGGAGAAATTTAGAATTTAAAAATTAATTTTCAATTGTGCCCTCTTGCGGCGACGTGAGGAACTTAAAAATAATTTAAAGAATTTTCTCATGACCGCTTTAATCATAATTTTTTTTATCCCAAATTTCTACGCTTAGTAGTTTCCGAGATATGGCCGCTCCGTACCCTTAACTGATCACGCTGTATATGGCCTCAAAGGCAACTACTTATTTAAAAACAAATTAGTTTTTTTTTTAGTTTATAATAAGAAATTATCCATGTAAAATATCCAATATAACTTACAGACGTGTTTTGCATATAAAATGTCACCCGTCGGGCAAAGTTTCAGAGTTTGACGACTCAAAGGGTGTTAAATTACTGGGTTGTGTCTGGCGTTGTATTTAGCTATCACGCCATCTTAGTATTTTTTGCTTAAGCAACACTATTATTTAAAAAAAGGGTCTAAAATACGATGAGCAAAATCTCCTTTGTATTTAGCTTGATGAAAATAAAAAAGGTAGAGCTGAAAACGCTTTGTGATTTTATGCATGAGCGAGGACTCTTTCTTTTTTTAAACAAAAAGGTTAATTTGTTTTATACGTGATTAGATAACTTGTTCTAGGAGCACAATAAAATTACCCGAATCATTTATACAGTATCACCAGTAAAGTTCGCATCATATGGGATTTTTTTTTATTAATAGCTTTATTCAAAATTTGACGTTGGCATCAAGTTCTGCTTCGATCGAGATGAAAAATAAGCAAAAAAATAGTAGTCACGTGATTCGCATTAGCTGTCAAATTTTAATTTTTGCCAAAAAATAATTCAAAAGTGGGGTTAGTTCTGAAAATATCGAAAAAAGTTATTAGAAAAAGTTTTTTTAAATGCAGTTTCTAGCCCACATGCAAAATTTGAGCTGCATAAGATAATTTCGATTTTTTACCTAAGTATATTTTGTAAATTGCACCACTTTTGCAAAATAAGACTCAACGCAACCTACATAAAACTTCTTAATTTTGATGATTTTGATATGTGTTTTTCTACAAAATCAAAATTGGGCTATTAAAATTTGGTCGCATGTGATGCAAAGTTAATTTGTTTTTGACCCTGTATACGGTAACTTAACATAAAATAAGTATTTTTGAAACCGTAATTTGTGTCTGAAAGTAATACACCTTAACATCGCACTAAACATCGTGCAACGCTGGTGTGAGAAGGTAAACCTCAAAGTCAACGCTGCTAAGACTGCAACATTGCCATTCACCAAACGAAGACAGGCAGGGAACTATAACAACCTAAAAATCTTTGGTGAACAGATAAAAACAGTCAGCGAAGTCAAATATCTAGGACTAACCCTGGATGCGAAACTGACATGGAACCGACATATCAACAATAACCTAAACAAGGCAAAAATGTGTCTAATGAGATGCAGAAGACTGTTTGGGAAAACCTGGGGACTCAAACCGCAGATGGTGCTGTGGTTATACGTCACAGTCATCAGACCCCTGATGACATATGGGTCTGTAGTTTGGTGGACAAAAACACAGCAAATCACGACAGCCACAAAACTTAACAGTGTACAGAGGCTGGCCTGCTTGTGTATCACCGGTGCAATGAGAAGCACCCCCACCGCAGCAATGGAAGTTATACTAGGACTAACACCACTAGATATACACATCAAAATGGAGGCCAACTGCAGCGCTTCTAGGATGAAAGCAAATGGGGAATGGAAACAACGCCCCGAGAAAAATAGGGCACACAAGAGCCACGGACCTTATCAACGACGAGCTCTTGGAGATGCAAACCGATCGCATGAAAGCGAGATATAACTTTACAAAACCATTTAATGTCAGGTGCGACCCTGATATGTGGTCCAAAGGAAGATCTCCGTCACTAGACAATGGCCTAGTTTGGTACACTGATGGATCGAAAACGGCCAACGGAGTAGGCGCAGGTGTATTTGGGGAAAGACCCAGAATGGAAATCAGCATCCCTCTGGGAAACTACGCCACAGTATACCAAGCTGAAGTTCATGCGATACAAGCATGCGTACAAAAGAATATCGAAAAGGGCTACCACGACCAAAAGATACATATCCTGTCGGACAGCCAAGCTGCCCTAAAGGCGAACTCCTTCCGATTTACATCAAAAATCACAATGGAGTGCCTTAACGACCTAAAAGACCTGGCAGCCAGAAACAACAGGGTTGAACTCCTATGGGTTCCTGGCCATTCAGGGATAAAAGGCAACGAAAAAGCAGATGAACTGGCAAGAACCGGATCTGCTCAAAATTTCAGGGGCCCAGAACCCGCCCTTGGAATATCAAAAAAGGCAACCAAAACAACATTAGACAGATGGGCGCAAAAACAACATCTATCTCGATGGAATGGTACACCTGGCCAGGCACACGCACGGGCCGTCATCGATAGGCCCTCGAAGAAGCTATCAGCTGGAATGCTGCTCTTGACGCGTACCCAGCTAAAGCAAGTGACAGGCCTACTAACAGGCCATTGTCACTTAAGAAAGCACCTTCAACGAATGGGAGTCTATAATGGACCCATTGAATGTAGACTTTGCGGCGAAGAGGATGAAACCGCCTCCCATATCATATACAGCTGCGAAGCGCTAAACCGAAAAAGATTTAAAATCTTCGGAAACATTCGACGTGGCGATAACCTCCCGCACGACAAACTTGGAAGAAAACTACTGGACCTCATAGAAGGAACAAATCTTTTCTAACAAGACTGGGGCGCACAATAAGCCAGAAGGCTGCAGTGTAAGAAGCTTGGGCCACACGTCGAACCCGACCCCCGCCTTTAACCAACCCACCAACCAACCAACCAACCAACCAATACACCTTAATATTAAGACAAAAAAGAACATAGTGTCATCCGTAAAGTGTTCATTAATTGGAAAATAAATTTTAGTTGGACTTAACGTAAAGTTTATCTATTTTCAACGATTTAATTTAAAACCCCTTTACCTTATTTTTTATTTTTTTACTTTCAGGCACAAACTACGTTTTCAAAAATACTTATTTTATGAATTTACCTTATACAGGGACAAAAACAAATAAACTTTGCATCACATGCGACCAAATTTCAATAGCCCAATTTTGATTTTGTAGAAAAACACACATTTAATATGGCGCTACTTTAAAGAAAATGTATCTGAAATAAAGCCTTGTCAAAACTGAGACGTTTTATGTAGGTTGCGTTGAGTCTTATTTTGCAAAAGTGCTGCAATTAACAAAATATACTTAGGTAAAAAATCGAAATTATCTTAGGCAGCTGAACATTTGCATGTGGGCTAGAAACTGCATTTCAAAAACTTTTTCTAATAACTTTTTTCGATATTTTCAGAAATAACCCCACTTTTGAATTATTTTTGGAAAAAATTAAAATTTGACAGATAATGCGAATCACGTGACTACTATTTTTTTGCTTAATTTTCATCTCGATCGAAGCATAACTTGATGCCAAAGTCAAATTTTGAATTAAGCTATTAATAAAAAAATCCCATATGATGCGGACTTTACTGGTGACAATGTATACTAAAATTGTAAAATCAATTTTAACCTCAACCCCATTTAATTAAAACTTATTTTAGACTCATGTCATGACTCTTCGGGATTGAAATACCAAAGTCATACTCAGAATCTCATTCAGGCACTTAGTTAAAATTACGATTCGTCTGACGCAGAGTTTGGAACTAATTCCGCACCATTTCCATATATTAGCAGAAACTTAATCGTATAAGAAGCGTGTTTTCAGTGTCAGTTTAATACAAGGAATGTTTAAAGAAAATCAACCGGCTTAAAGGGGTTAACTTGTATGTTTTTATGAAGGGCGCGAAAAATACACTCTTGTAGCTTCAAAAACACCCTGCCACCTGCCGAAATTATGCTATTTATTCTATGATTCACAGCTCGTAATATCACGTGTTGTGTTAGGAACCTGGTGGACCCGTGCATTTGACGTCTTGTCGCCTTGTTATGATAAAGAAAATGAGATGTCTAACATTTCGCTCTGTTGCCGTTGGCTATTCGTCATTGAGGACGAATGCCTTCAATACAAACAATGCTTTTTATAAAAATATGTTTTTTTCTTGCGTGTTATCTTTAATTTAATTACATAATTGAACTGTGGGTACATATGCTAATTGAGTTTTAATTATTTAAGGGTTCCAAGGTTTAATCTAAGCTGATGGTAATTACACCTTCTTGAGATTTATTGAATTCGGTATAATAATATAACGAGATAGGAGTTTCATCAATATTTTAGGGCGCACTTTAATTATTTGGGAATAGTGTAAATGTCTTATAATGCTAATACCTATTATACAGACGAGCAAAACGTTAAATATATTAACTTATTGGAAGGATATTCAGGTATGTCAGTTAAGAGCAATTATTAGTGACCATATGATTGTTTGGTTTTCATTTCGTAACGAAATATTTGTTTAAATTTATTTATTTATTTATTTATGACCACAAATCAGTACAGAGATACTGGCACTGAGGCCTACCCGTATGTACAATCAAAATAAACAATCTTGTATAGGTAACAGTCGCTAAAATATAGACAGTTCACATAATGAAACATAATTATGTTAATTCTTTGGAGGGTCTAGAGTTTTAATATAATTTTTAAAATTTATTGGCTTCTTTCCTAATGATGATGTATTTCATTATACACCTGGACGCTTCGGAAAATTGGAGAGTCTTGATACTTTTTGGTTCTAGAGAACTTATTTCTAAGGTTCATGTTTGTTCTTAAGTTGTACGTATAAAAGTACAAATTCTTGCTCAAGCCTTCATTTGATTTTTTTAATTTATTTTCTAAACAGTGTATTAGTTTTGTTTGTTCTAGTTCTTTTAATTGTCTGGCGTTTAGAAACGGATAATGTTTATAAATATAGCTAGTTGTCGTATAGTAGAATACTTTTTATAGTCTTATTTTGATAACTCTGCAGCTTGTCCAACATGTATTCGCCTGTGTTCTCCCAACATGGTATTAAGCACCTTAAATGTGGTTCAACAAAACAATTGTATAAGAGGTATTGTATATTTTTGTTTAATTGATGTAGCGCATCTTCTAAATTTCCAATAATGGGAGACGGTTTTTTAATGATGTGATCTATATGTGCATTAAAAGTTAAGTCATTTGTACTGTGTAACTTCTTTTAGAAATGCGTTATTTAGTTTGATGTTTAGCTTAATTTGCTGTTTATTTTTTTGTTTTAAAATCATATATTGATAAGGAAATAAAATGGCGAATATTATGGCACCAGCGTTTGCTCCTAAATTATCTAATCTGTGTATTCGTTATACAATCTCAATACATTGTATTATGTAAATAGCGGCCATGTTTTCCCCTTTACCTTCTCAAATTTGTAAGACCCGCATAATAACCCTTTAACTGAAAAGGCGCTGTTTAATATGCCTGATCCCCTTTTTAATTCTAAAAAGCCCTCAAAGCTTTTGAGAACTTCCACAAATACGGTTGCGGGTTAACTCAACTGTTTTACAAAAAAAAAATTGTAAACCATGCTACAGGCTATATTTTCAATAATATGTAAAAACTGCGAATAGAAACAGCTTTAAAAAAAAAACACGATTGTATCAGGTTTTCTCGACAGCTTTATTTTTGACCAAGTTTCTTTTGTTAGTGACGTTTTTATTTCTGTGCAGCTAGCTTCGCATATTTTCTGCTGAATTGGTAGTCATAAGAGCACGAAGTTAGGTGCAATGAAGTGGCTGTCGACCTTTTTATTTAGAGCGTTTCAGCTATTTTATCTACAGCCACATTTGTGAAAATGTAAAGAAGCTTTTTAACAAGAGGGAAATGGAGGAAAGCAATTTGTATTTAAATTTTGCCGTTTATTGTTCATACGGGAAAATTACTTATAAATGAATAAGGTTGAAGAACTTAAACGGTAAAGTTTTATTTCACTAAGAAGGTAATTTTACTTTAATTTCTTAAGTTACTTTGAAAGTTTTTATTTTTACTAGTTATATTTAAAAAATAAAATTTGATATGGTACTTATATGATGATTAACAATTTTAAAGCATAGATATTTACCTTTAGATAAGCAAACAATAATCACGAAAAAGCTATACACGATTAGACATGCGCACCGCAATATTATCGTTTGACGAATGGGAAAATAGACAGGTTCGGGCTTTAAAATTTAAATTCTTGCCAAAAAATTGGAATTTCTTCTCAATTTTTTTGATTAGGTTGTAAATTAAGTTAGTGATTTCTGGCATTTTTAGTAGTTTGAAACCTATCAGATTTTGAGGATAGAAAATTGTTTTGTAAGGTTGTGTTTCTAAAATTTGTTTAAAAATTATTCGTCGTCGTGTTTTTAGTTCGAACGAGAAGAGAACAAGTCAATTAAACTATAAAACTTATAAAATCGAATATAAAAAACAAACAAAATCTGTACCTAACCTCAAGTCAAATATTATTTGGTATACCTATAACTTGTATTGATTTTTACAATTTGGCCAAAACTTGGGTACGTGTAAAACATTTTGAAGCACAATTTCTTGTTCAAGAATTGAAAAAAGTTTTTACCCGGGAACTTGATCCGTGGAGTAATATAAACTACCTAGGTATTAGGTATTAAGGTATTTACATTTTTTCTTTTATATAATATAACTATAGAGAAAAGTATCTTTTAAACTTTTTAAAAATTGCAGGGCTGCAAATAAAATATACCAAAAAATGCATCGGGATAATCTGTCTTGGTGTGGGTTTCTCTTTATTTTCATACCTGGTTTGTGTAACCTAGGCCTGTGTAGCCACAGAGAAACTTTAAAACACAACAACAAAAATGACCGCAGAGCCGGTTCTGGAGTGTATTTTGAGCATGTCGCTAAAGAAGGACAGGCCGATAACACGAGGTTTGTGCGCATGCCCGATGCTGCTCAGAGGAAAGGCACCCACAAAACGTAACTTTTGTTTGCGCAGGAGATAAGCTGTACGTATCTAAAGGTAAATGTCTGTGTATATTTTTAACAAGTACATCACCGTTGGAAATCAAGTGTAATTTAATTACATAAAACCCAAGGCTATATGCATAATATACTACTTGTGTACAATGTAGATTTTACAGTCCTTTTTGTACTTTATTTCATCCTTCAGAAGTTATACTGTTGTTGACATTAGCTAAAATAAAATATTAAATAAAAATGACGAGCTTTTTAAAGAATGAAGTAAAATAAAGCTACACAATACTTTGTATTTAAGTTTTACTACACTGCGATGTATGTACTCTTTATGCTATAAACTTTCGTATATGCATTATAGTTTACATCAAAAAATTATCATCACCATAAAAAACTTAGATATAAAACATTCGTTAAATGCAAAACAAAATTTACTAGTTAAATTATTTTTTTTTTATAAAAAAAAATTCCTTATAAATCTTTTAGGAACGTATATTATATTATTATTTGGTTATGTTATAACAAAACAATATGACAAGACAGTACCAGAGGTCTTTAAAGTAACTGATTCAGTGCCAGGATTTATATTTTACAAGTAAGTTTTCATAGACATGATAGAATGTCCTCTGTAAACAGTAGGTTAGGTGCAAAAATTCGTTAAAATTATGTATAATCTGTATCTTTTCACCTTCTTAACTTTCAAAATGTCTTTATTCCAAACTAACTTTTACTGTTTATTACATGGAAAGTGACAACATAATATAAAAAATAATAACCATTAAAAAAAATAACAATAAAAAAATTGAACTTAATCCGATTTAATTCATTAATAAAATCAATTAAAAAAAATAGTATAAATAATTTAATTAGTAAATATATCTTTAATTGTTTTTTAAATTGCCAATTTTTTAATTTTTTTGATATTTTTTGGAAGATTGTTATATTTTATTATTCCGTCATATAAAAGCTATTTTTTTCCGAAATTACTTTTTACTGGTATAGTTTGATAATTTATACAACGTCTGGTGTTATGGTCATGTAATGTCTTATTCTCCTGAAGTGATATGTTTGATTTTTTTCTTTTAAAATAATAGAGTGAACTAGAATGCAAATGTTTAATTTATAAATGTTTTGAACGTGTAAATACCCTTTGGGTCTATATAGATTAACAGTTGGTTCTAAATGTGGTAATTTGTGTATACATTTAATAACTTTATTTTGAATTTTTATAATGGTTTTAAGTTTGATAAACAAGCAGATTCTTATGCAGTAGCTAAGTATTGTAATTCTGAATATATTAATGAAAAATATATTCATTTTAAGTATTTCGAAGGAATGAAATATCTAGCTCTGTACAAAACAGATACCAAAGGAGATATCGAGTTGATAATATACTGGATATGGCATTTTCAATTTAAATTTTCATCTAAAACTAATCCTAAAAATGTTGTCGTTTTTGTATATTGAATATTTTCATTATTAAATGTTCGGGGGTTAATGAAGATGGTATTTATTTTATTTTCAGTTATAAACATAAAAGAAGATTTTGTAAAATTTAACGTAAGTTTATTTGATTGAAGCCAAGAAAGAAGTATTTTTAAATCATTATTAATATCAAAATACATTTCTGCAAGAGTTTCAGCAAAATAAATAATTATTGTATCATCTGCAAATAGCTTTATATTGCCCATTAAGTTCAATTTGAAAACGGAATTAATGTAAATTAAGAATAATAACTGACCTAATATTGATCCTTGTGGAACTCCACATATTATTTCTTTTTCCGAAATTTTCCTATCCCCAATTTGAACAAATTGTTTACGATAGCTTAAATAACTTTGAAGTAGTTTGTGAGTATTTCCCCTTATCCCAATACTGTATAATTTTCTTAATAAAATATCATTGTTTACCGTGTCAAAAGCCTTACACAGATCTAAGAATAGTAAACAGCATGTTTTACTGCTGTCGACATTAACTTGAATATTTGTTATGATATCTCCTACAGCTATTTCTGTATCCTTAGATCTGCGAGAACCATACTGGTTAGCAAAAAGTAAATTTTGGCTTTTAAGAAAGGCGCATAATTTATTATTTATTATTTTTAGTAGAGTTTTTTTTTATATTAATGTTGTTTGTGTATATAATATGTATATAGAAACTGGAGCACACAGACATTAGGATAGGGCTTACCGAAAACTAATTAGATTGGAATCTGGTCAAGCAACGGTTGTTTTAGGACAAAAACAACTGACCGCACTTAAGGTCTTGGATACAGAAACTGCTATCTAGAATAATTATTGTGCAGTGGAAGTTTCGTTATTATACTGCTGGCATTAGACCAGGGCTGAAGCCTTTGAAAATGGTAAAAAGTGAAAAAAAAAAAATAATAATAATAGGATGAAACACATTGGAATAGGAAGAGAATATAACAAAAATGTAAGGAAAAATTATTTACGGACCATCCGAGGTCGGGAAGTGGAAAGGGGTGAGTTTTTAAGGGTAGAAAACGATTTATCTCGAATTCCGGCTAAACTACAAGTCCTATGGAAAAACGTTAAATGGCAAAGTTGTAGGTAATAAAAAGTTCTACAAATTTTGTATTTACACTTTTTCACAGAACCTCAAAATTTATGTGAAAAATTCAAATAACCAAGTTTTTGGTTTTTTATTTTTATCTTTTACAAAAAAAATTTACCATAGTAATGTTTATTTTTTTACACCATCAGAAAGTAGAGATTTCAACGAACAAAAGGCTCACCGACTTTTTTAAAAAAGGAGATATTTTGACGTGAGAATTTTCGATTGAAAATTAGGGTGGTGCTTTTTCGATTTTAAGTCAAAATAAGGTGAAAAAATAAATATTTTAAAGCAAAAAAATTACAGTGTGTTTGGGACATAAAAAGATAAGTTTTCACCAAATTTCGTAAGAAAAAAATTTTTTTTTGTAAAAGATAAACATAAAAAACCAAAAACTTGGTTATTTAAATTTTTCACATAAATTTTGATGTTATGTGAAAAAAGAGTAAATACAAAAGTTGTAAATCTTTTTATTACCTACAACTTTTATATTTAACGTTTTTCCATAGGACTTGTAGTTTTGCCGGAAATCGAGATAAATCGTTTTCTACCCTTAAAAAATCACCCCTTTCCATTTCCCGACCTCGGATCGCCCGTAAATTATTTTTCCTTTCATTTTTGTTATATTCTCTTCGTTTTTCAATGGGTTTCATCCTACTATTATTTTTTTTGGTTTCAAAAATTATCGACCCTGGTCTATATAAATAGGTTACGCAGACATAATAACCTATTTTCTTTAATCATGCTTAGATATTAAATTTATAAAAGAAAATGAATTTATTGATTTAAGTAACAATTTTACAAATAGCTTTTATTAAAAATTTACCTGGATTGTTACGGTCTCCCTTTACAGCCATCCGTCACAATCGGATTTAAATTATAAATACAAGTCGGGCAGTGTCACGTTCAAATTAACTTTATCCGGGATAGGGTAACAGGTATGTTGGGCAAATTTCGTTTAAACGTGTAAATTTTATGTCGCAGGGCGATAATTGTACCCTAGAGAGTAATTATAACTTGCTTAATAACGTCTGTTAGCCCTAGAAAAATATTTCTCAATTATAGCTAGTTGAAATTTTGCCAGTTTTTGTTGGTTGTCTACCCGCCCCAAATTATCCATTATGCTTGGATATTAATGATTCAACATATTTAAGCAAAGTTAACACTAAATATAAAGCATCGTCTCTATGAACTTTATACTCCATAAGAAGCACACTCAACATAAATAATGGAATCAATATAGAGAATTATTTAAAATTATGTGCGTTTCTTAATAAACGTCAATCAGATAAACATGTAGCTAAAAAGGCAAAAACGTTTACGTCAGAACAACTCAATAACTTCATAAACGAAGCTCCTGATGAGAAATATTTGGCGACAAGGGTAGTAGATCTCACAATAATTCAATCGTTTTTGTCATCTAGTCAATTACATAATTTATTTTAGGTTGCCTTAATAATGGGCATTATGGGTGCTTATCGTGCAGCAGAATTGCACCCTATGAAAATTACAGATTTAGAAGATCATGGATCTATTTTTATGGTCAGTATACCAAATACAAAAAGAAAAATTGCCAGAAAATTCACTGTTACGGGAAATTTTTATACCATAGTTAAGAAATATTTATATCTGCGTCCTACCGATATATCGCAAACGATATTATTCTTTAAATTTCAAAACGGAAAATATGACTTTCAAAGAATTGGCATTAATAAATTTGGAGCAATGGGGAAAGACATTGCGACATTTTTAATATTACCAGACTGTAATTTATATACAGGGCATTGTTTTCGCCGCTCGTCGGCAATTTTATTAGTAGATGCTGGAGGGGATATAACTGCACTGAAACGCCATGGCGGCTAGCGATCACCTACTGTGGCTGAGGGGTACGTTGATGATTCCGAAATTCCGAATAAGACAGATACGGCAAATAAAATATACAGTTCTGTAACACCTCAATCAGTTAGTACATCAACAACATATATGCAACAAACACTTTAACTTGCATAATTGAGTCCCACATATTCAGTTTGCTAGTTGTCCAAACTTTACAATTAATTTTATTAATAAACAAAATGAGTAATTACAACTAAAATTTTTATAGCATTGTTATAGGTAACTATCCGGATTTGTTAATTAAGTTCTTTCGCTGTACTTGTATCTTAGTATTTGTTGTTATAGTCGTAGATAAAGTATAGTATTCAACTTGCGGTAATGGTCATAACTCACTTGATAAATTACAGCACTCGCCTGCGGCTCATCCTGTAAAGTTATGATCTACATTGCGGCTCGTTAAATAATATACTATTATTGTTGCATAATAATATCAATTTTGTATTACGTTGTTACACAGAACTTAAACTATTATAGGAGCAATTGTAAATTCATTGATTTAATATATCAATTGATAAGGTATATTATATTTATACAACACAATTTACCGTAATAATCAAAATCAAAAAAGGATAATTAATCAAAAATATTATTAACTCACGTAACTGGTAATGGGGTTCTGTAATATATCTAAATTTGCACCCCATTTCGATGATATGTTAGTAACTCTCAACAAGCTTGTGTTCGGGTCTATAAATGATGTATGATTCTCTGAAATTGGACCTAACGATGTGTTAAAATACATTATTAATATCTCGTAATGGCCGCACATTAAAACATTTTATCATAAAGATTGATAATTATTCACCCTGGAGATTGGTTAATGGTAGTGGTTAATTGGGATTATTAAATTTAGATGTACTGAATTTAACGTTTATAAATATGTTTAAGATAAAAAGTATTAAATATCCCAGTTGGAATCAGGGGGAGTTTAGTGGTGCGGTCACTGGGGTGAGTAAAGTATCGAGTGGTGCACCTGTTTCAATTTACTATTTAGTTGGGCATAAATTCCTAATGCCTTAATTTAACAATCGCTGTAATCTCTTACCTTTTACCAGATCCCAATGAGGAGAGTCGAATTTCTAACGCCCTGTATATATTATAATTTTCTAGATCACATTTTTGCTCGGCAGGGTATCAAAATAAAACAAAACTTTTATCAGAGAAAGTCGATTTTTCCTTTGGCAAAAAGAAGTTCGTATCCTGATAAATTGAGACGACCGTCCTTCTGAATAGAACGTGTGTATCGTATGTCGATAAGTTAGAAAGTGTATTTTTTCGTTTACTCACTTAAAAACTGCTAATAAATAAATCAAAAAACCATCGTATAAGACCTCTTAAACAATTTGTACTTCGCATTACAACAACAACATGGCATTTAGTAGTCGAAACCCCGTCTAAAATATTATAACAATTTAACTTTGCACCCGCACAACTAGTTAAAAGTTGTAATTTGCCAATCAGAATTCTGCCGGATACAGTATTCTGCGATAAAGTTACAGTAACTTTAAGTTTCAAAAGTTATTGGACCTCCTTACGTCGATACATAGGTATTTTGAAGTGTATAGATAGCTAGTGAAACTCATGTACTTTTATAGGCTGTAGTCTACTTGAAGCTTAATTAAACAGACTAAGTGAAAATCACACTGTATAGTATAATAATATACAGGGTGAAGGGTCTTCCAACCAAGCTTAAATTTAGTAAAATCGGATAAGTCGTTTAGAAGTTACAGCGATTTTAATGTTTACACTTTCAATAGCTTCTCCCACTCTTATTAAGTGAAACTGTAAACATTAAAATCGCTGTAACTTTTAAACGACTTAACCGATTTTACTAAATTTAAGCTTGTTTGGAAGAGAATGATAAGTACCTTCAATTGTCGTATCCAATGGTACAAGATAATTTCTAATAAATATGCTAGAGGGCGCAATTTGTATTAAAAATTATTGTTTTGGCAATAACTCTGAAACGAACAAAGATATCGAACTGCGGTCTTCACATATTTTCTTGCAAATTTCATCTACTTTTCGATTATGATGTCATAGTTATACCGTATGGTTTGAATTTCCGGGATAAAATCGAAAAAACTGTTATTATTACAAATTGCGCCCTCTAGCAATTTTATTAAACACTATCGTGTACTATTGGATACGGCGATTGAAGGTACTTACCTTTCCCTTCCAAACAAGCTTAAATTTAGTAAAATCGGATAAGTCGTTTACAAGTTACAGCGATTTTCATGTTTGCACATTCAATAGCTTCCCCCACTCTTATCAAGGTCGGTACGCCAATGAGCCTTAAACCAAAATGATGCAGAATTGTCTAAGCTTTTCGATGATGTAATGAGAGTTATACCTTAATATGGGAAATTTCGGAGAAATTTAGAATTAAAAAAAAAATTTTAATTGTGCCCCCTTGCGGCGAAATGAGGAACTGAAAAGTAATTTCCATGACCGCTTTAATCATAATTTTTTTTTCTCCAAGTTTCTATGCCTAGTAGTTTCCGAGATATGGCCGGTCGCCACCCTTAATGAATCACCCTGTATACAAAACTGATGTATATCGCGTTTAATTGAATATTTAGAGATTCTCTAATAGAAAGCGCTGATAAAGCAAATAAAAACTTTAAACTATTTTGTGGAAGCAGTAAAATATAAAGGTAAACTTTTGAAATTATACGTCTGTCACTAAAAAGAAACGACATAAATAACTTTGATTTTAACGGCCTTTTAAAAAAGACAATAAAGCGAGTTTTTTAAAACGGATACGAAACAAAATCAATGCCTCGAAATGGCACGTAACGGTAATCTGTTATTTTCAGCACGAAAATGTCATCTTTCTGTCGATAATTTCGTGTATATAACTCGGAAATGTTCTTCCTACCAATAAAATTTTTACCTCGAGATAAATAAAAAGAAAGCTGTTTCCTTGTTGTTCCTTCCACACGACAATGTATTTTTTGCCACATTTCTTTCCAGTTGAAATTAAAACCTATTTAATTCGTGCTCGATACTATACAGGGTGTTTGGGGAGGAAAGGGCAATATTTTGGGAATGTATTCAGATGGTGAAAATAAGAGAAATAAACCCACATATTTTAGTTTGGTTCTCAACCATTTCTGAAATATTAGGTTCTAAAGTTTTTGTAAGTTAATTTTGATTTTAAAAGCAAGTAATTGCAATTTGCATGTACTGCAGTACAAACTAACCCAAAGAATATTTTCAAAAACCCTCCCACCAACTTCAATACATTCTTCGGGACGTTTGTTAATCGCTCGGGTAGCACGTTGGATTGAGTGGGGATTGTTTTTTATAAAAGCTGCAGCATTGAAAATTCGATCGCGGAATACTTCTCTCATTTCCACTCGTGTTTTATATACTAGCGATTTCATCCATCCCCAAAGGCAATAATCAAGCGGGTTTTAGTCTGGTGACCTCGATGGCCAAACTTGCGGACCACCTCTGCCAATCCAGCGATAAGGAAAACGATAATTCAAGAAATTTTTGCACACGGAGACTAAAATGAGGTGGGGCTCCATCATGTTGGAAGTACATTCGTTCTCAAACATTTAACGGAACATCATAAAAAATGTGTATCAAATGGTCTTCCAAAAACCGTAAATATCCTTCTCCAGTAAGACTCCCATCCATTTCAAATGGACCAAACAACTGGTCGTTGAGCATTCCACACAAGACATTAATACTAAATCGATGTTGAAAGTTTTGTTCAAATATAGCATGAGGGTTTTCATCTGACCACCGATGTTCATTGTGGCAATTATTAATTTCATCACGAGTGAACTGAGCTTCATCGCTAAATAAAATGCATTTGTGCAGACTTCGATTTTGATGGATCCATTCACAAAATTGTACCCTTAAAGCAGGATCACCATGAAGAAGATGTTGAACGGGTGGAACGTGAAAAGGTTTTAAACCGTTTTCTCTAAGCCGTCACGTGTTTTTGCTATACGCGAGAAACAAAAAAACATACGACTCTATTTATTTTTATATAGTGACCGGCAAGAAATTGGGGAATATGGAAAAAACGTTTCACCTAACCTCAGTTTTAATAAATTCACAAGTTTTTTTGTTTGCCTTTATACCAGAGAGACACGTGACGTATGTCAAAATCAATATTTCGGTTATCGAATACGTAGAACCGATCTCCCGGAAAATTTCTTACGGTACTCTGATAATAAAAATTTTACCCATATATTGATCGTGAACTTTTTGCCGATTACTGTAAGATAGTCTATTTTCTTAGTAAAAGATTTTCCTAATCCATTTAGCCTCCACACGTGGCTTTCTATAACGCAACTTTTTCTTCCCAAAGCAAAATGAAAAGCCCTTACTTAATACCGGAAGTGGTCGGCCGTCGTCTTAGAGCCCTTAAGGAATGAGATTTAACGGAAAAATGTGAAAATCATGTGAACACATGATCCTGTTTTTTTTAAGGATCATCTAGAATATAGGTTATAAAAGTTTGAAGGGGTTATCTTGGTTAAGTTAAAAAGCAGCGCATATTATATGCGATTATTGTTAAAAAATTAGAATATCTACAATCTAGTATAGGGCAGAGAAGAAATCAGTTAGCAAATCGAAAATCGTGTACATCAATTTTTTGGCTAACAATGTTTTTTGGTTTTCGTTTCTACCCTGTACATGTGTAAAATATCTCGCTGTATTAGATCAAAATAACCCCGTAGTTATATCTAAAAAAGCTTTCCAGAAATAGCGATGTTGATTGCAAGCTAAGAAAAACAAACAAAAGTGGGTCATATACTAATATATTGTAACGACCTGTTGCGACATCAAGACGTGTGGATCATATTCTAACGGGTGGCGGAAAAATAATAAAAAAGGTTTATTTACCGAAAAAATACGGACAAACTTTGGCCAAGAAGCACTTCTCTAGTTCCTTGAACCATTGATGCTTTAGAAGTCATCAAGAAATTAAAATATCTAATTACTGTTTAAATTATGATTCTTTTCTTAATTTGAGGTCTCTTGGTGTTATGTTTCATTTTTTACTATTTTACTGGACCAATTATTTGGAAGCTTAATCACTTCTTTGTAAAATACCAAGGAAAGAAAGAAGTTTTAATTACAGTAGTACCTAAACTACATTATATGGCCCAATTAAATAATTTTTAAATTAAACCGTTGGTTATAAAAGCGAAATATTAAACTAACAACAAATAACTAATAACATGCTACGTTTTCAAATGAAAATACGAATACAAATGTTGAATAGAATCGATGATGCCGTCCCCTGAGCAGTGTAACTGAAAACAATTGATTACAATTCCAACCTGGCTAATGGAACAACGGAAGCACTTTCCCAACCGAATTCCCGGTAATGGCTGCATTTTTCCTATCATTAGCAGTACTTTTAAAGTAAAAGCAATTTAACCATACATTTTGAACGAACGAGATAGTAAAAAACATAAAATTTAAAAAAATTTACTCTGAAAGTAATACGTCTTTATAATGAATCGATCCTGTTTAGTTTTAAATAAAAACAACTAGAATCCAAAAATACCCAGTTTGCGTGTCTAAAAAGGGTTCGCTCTATTAAGTTTTAGTTTTTAAATTTTATTTACTCAGAAGTTATTTAACAAAATAACCCCTTTAATAAAAGCACCATCAACATTATTTCTACTATTTATTAACTACGTATCTAAGTTTACGCTGCAAAGCAGCTACCACCTAGACAAAGCAGCCAGCCTAGGCCAGCCGGGGATGGCGTTAAACGAATCATTGTACGGAAGCTCTCCTAAGTCTAATTCTACTGTTTCTAGCTTCCTTTGTCTAATGAAGTTATCGGAACAAAGACGCAATATTATCGGTCTCTTACCTATAAAATAAAAGAATCGCTGGTACCCTGGTGACGTATAATTTACGCGTTGTCAAACGTGACGTTTACGAGCGTTTTTTATTTGTTTCTAGAAAGGTTGTGTGATGTACTAGGCATATTTATTTATTTAATAATACTTTAAAACTTGAGATGCTAGTTCTGTTAAGCTTTGTGTCCGCCTTACATTTGTTTCTTTTTCAACAAAAAGTACTTTTATTGGGTATAACTTACATCTGAAGCAGTTTCCTCCCATCAATATAAATATTGACTTCCACTAGTTATTTGCATCCTGTAACAAAAGACAAACCAAATATTAGACAAATACAGTATGAATTTGGAACTTACAATAAATTCAATACACGGGTATTAATATCTTAAGCTATGGTATTTTTTTTACAAAAAATATTGATATAGTGTGTCCCAAATTAGAAATATGACGATAATTTTTTTCAATTGCAACCCTAGTTTTTTTTATCGACTTTATTTTAAAGTGCATATAGAGTAAGTAACAAATTTCAAATTTTTATTCCATGTATTCAACGAATTTCTAATAATTATCTAAAAGCGTTATCTAGAGTTTGCCTGTAGTTTTTTGTGTAATTTAAAACCTACTATTGAGTTAAATAATTATACGGAGAAATAGACATAGCGACATGTCACAATATAACTCCAACTTTGCGGTGATTTAATAAAATCCCTTTCTGTACTTTCTTACTAACCAAGCGACAATCAGATTATGGGCATTAACAGAAAACAAACAAGATAATGCCATCACGGTGTCATCGCACAAACAAGAAGTTAAAACCAAGTTCTAACTTTCTTGTACAGTTGGCGGAGTTGCTCTTTTATTCCTTGACAAACTTTAAAATTTCGTTAGTGGTTAGTTGGTTAGAAAGGCAGACTGTAAACGAAAGAGGTAAGTTTAAACCTATTTACTAAAAACATATCTTGTTACTGTCGTAGACAATAATTAGTTTTATTGTGAAAATCTGATACAGGGCTTGCAGAGTTTACTTCAAATCGTCATTTGCGTTTGCTAAAGTTAATAATGTTATTGTTTTCAAGAAGACAGAAAACAATTAATAAGCGAAAATCAATTTCTTTAAATGGTTAATACCGTGCGAGCAAAAATTGCTTGCATCAAAGAGGGCTTGGATTAAAAACCGTAGGGCTTGGTTTAGATCACAATGATATGGGGACGATATATCTAACCAAATCTAGGTTAAAATTTTGTCGAATTCATATTATGACATGATAGTCCCAACTAATGAGTAATAAAATAAGTAGACAAATACAAATTAATATTTGTTGTTTACAAAATTATAATACTTGCACTTTATAAGGAAATAAATTTAGCTGCTTCTTAAGAATAGCACTGCATGTTCCATAAGATCTTCCCACTTCTTGGGACAGGCGTCTTATACAATTTATTGGCGAATTTTGCATTATTTCACGAACGTTTGCAACAAGTTCTTCTGTTCTAACAGATGGTCTTCCAGCTCCTTTTTTGTGTTGTATAGAACCTGTTTCCCTAAATACAGCCACGGTTCTTTTCAGGCAACGATAAAAATCCCCAGCAATAAAAGCAACGTTAGGAAAATGTTCGTGAAAATCGTCCATGCACAAACCCGGATTGTATTGCCACTCACAATTTACTCTAACCCAGTTTCGAAAATACGATTCAACCATGAATGTTTTTGCTGTTTCGTAAAGCCCATTGTGTAAATTGTTCAAGAAATTGGAAAAATTAGCGATGAATCAAATTACTTGTAACGACTGTCAAAGATGACGGAATAACTGATTGATTGTTAATTCAGGTAGTTACTGACACCCAACAGGTAATAAGCTCTACGGATAAGCATTACGTCCTTAGATGCAAGGCCCTCTTTGATACAAATAATTTTTGCTCGCACGGTATAAAAATAAAATGTATACATAAAACCATTTTTATTATATCTGTCGTAAAAGTTTTTGATTCGGATTTGTTCTATTTTAAAAATAATATTACGAGTATATTGACAAATTTTTTATAGCCCTTTCTTGATTTATAAAAAGGTTGTCGAAAATACGCCAGCTTGGCCTATAAACTGATGTTTTACACTTGTTTACTTTCTAATAAAGTGACAGACTTTTAGTGACATGGGTCACTGAATCTTTTGATACAAGGGTAGAGGGCGATAATATTTACTTTCTGAAGCCATGTTCGGTATACTAGCTTTCTGCGTTGCTTAAAATTGTGACTTGTACACTACTGTGACTTAAATGATTAGTGGTAGTAGTTAAGGGGAGGCCAAGCATCCTCGCAGTCTTAGATTTTTGAGGTAGGTTTTTTGGGTATATTCTTAAAAATAACACGTCTTCAGTATCCCTCGTAGTGTACATATGTGCAGTAAGATTTAACGTGTCTCCTAAAATCCATATTTGGTTATTTAATCTATACGCGTGTAAATTATCGGCTAACCTCAATCGTATGGTTTCTTTTCATAAATAAAAGTCGATCTGAAAACCTGTTTCTTCATGTTTTTACGACGGAAAGCACTTTTGTATCGAATTTTGTGGCCGGATTTAGTTTTATGAGCTTTTTTACTGGTTTAGATTTCGGTGTTTGGCAAAATCAGCTATTTTAGTCATAAAAACGGTGGGGTTTTATAAAGGAATGTTGTCCTTGAATACGGAAAAGGTCCTATAGACAAATATAAATAAAGCAATATGGAATAAATATTTAGAACAACTTTTAACCTTTTAATTTGTAGATGGGTTTTATATTTGTATTCAGTCGAATATGATTTCGGTCATCCAGCTTTAAAAATAACAAATCATGAATTTTAAGCCTTGTAAAATTGCGTTTATGGATAGGTTCTGCGGTACACATGTATGGTATCCTCATAGGACTATGTGAGACTGTCTGAACAGTACCAGGAATCTGCCACTCTAACATAACCTAACCTAAGAATTAAAGTTGGCAATTTATTGCATATCTTGTCTGTCTTGGCTGCATACATTGTTCTACAACAAAAATTTATTTCAAAGAGCTTTTGACATTTTACATAAAATATCTTTGAATTATGGACAAGCATGGAAGCATGCATACCCCATTAAAAATGTATTTATTGCATACAACCTTAAGGCAAACTTTTAAAGATTCGGTTGCTTATTTCCTTTTATCTTTACTCGACAGTAAATATTATATGAATATGCGGCTTCTTACAACGTATAGCTACGCTGAGATGGAAAAATTATTAAATTTTATAAAGTTTAAAGCAAAATATAACCATAAACTTGTGTACATAAGATATTAATAGTTAAATACAAAAATGGTTCAGCTAGCAATATTAAATTTACAAATTTTTTTTTATCCTCTTCGGAGTGTTTATATACAATTCACAAAATAACTCTTGCCTATAAGGATGATCCTCCAATAACTCCTTTACAATTACTGGTTTGTTGGGATAAAACTTCCCTTTCAAAAAAAACATTTAGATACGGTGGTTTTGTGAATATCGCAGAAACGTTCAAGATGCGTGCTTGAGCTATGAAAATCTTCCTGTAGTGATAATAATATTACGTTAATTTTTGCTCCTCAGATATACCAGGACGGGCACTTTTACCACTATCTTCAATAGAAGTTTTTCACTTAATTGCTACCTTAGAAACTGTCGTTGGCTAATAGGCGGGCGCTTTGAGTATTTTTCATTGAACATACATATATCATGGACTTCCATATCACTTTTTCTTTTATCTTCACAACTAAACATAATCAAAATTTCTATGCGTTCATCTTCATCGAGGTGCATTTTGGATATAATATCAGCATAGCAAAATTCAAATTTAATTAGCAATCACTGACATTTTTTTTACGTCTCATACTTTTATGCTTTAAAGATTGTAACTTTGGTAAGTCGAGAATCATATCAAAGGTGCATACCAACATTAAAGTGTTAATGATTAACGATATCGTTTTGTACATTATAATCTTTTAGCTTGTTTCTGTAATAAAGACAAAGATATTTCTAGAAATGAGTAAAACACAACTAAAAATGCAAATGCTTCATATTAAAGTAAAACTGAAACAATAACCATTAAAAACTTGCAGAACTCTCGAGTGCACGTTTAATGCTGCAAAAGTAGTAATACAAAATTATATCTAATTGTTCCAACTTTTCCTGGGTAGGTATCACCTGAACCGGTAATTAAAAAAAGATAGAAACGTCTTACGCGGTAATATTATTTATGCTTTTCATTTTAAGCTACCACACTGCAGTTTCATTAATTTTGATAATAATTACTTCTGTATTTTTAATTACAGTTAAAAGATAGGATTCTGTTTACTGCTGCTGAAGGCTATAAAATATGTCTTTATGTTAACGGATAATTTAAATTTTGTTGTGAATGACATGTAATAAAAATAACCACAGTATAAAAATTGCCATATTGTGTAATCTTAGTTAGCTAACTTACGAGACCTTTACACTTTGTTATACTGCTTCGCCAGACTTTGAAAGGTGCCTTTTCACGCTAGTTCCGGGTAGGAAAGAATGACAATCAAGTAACAATGGAGACGGATCACTCGATCTTTACAGATGATTCAAAAATAGACGTCAGAGTGGAAGCTGATCTCTTCTCCGATAGCATGTAAATACAGAGGTCATAGAGACTCCCAGACTACTGCAGCATCCTTTAGGCATACATTTTTGCAGTAGATAAAGCAGTCAACATCATCGAGTCACCTTGTGTTGGGATCCTGCCCAATGCAACAAGGCTGCCGATGCGCTCGCCGGGGAGTGAGCAGGCATGTCTGTCGAACTAGCAGAGAATAACGTGGCTAGACCACTGGGATCACTCAAAGAGGATTTAGATCTTAATAACAGGAAAGCCACAGCGTTATTACAGCACAGTCGAAAAGACCTAAGAAATATCAGAGCTAAAGAAGAGGAGGAAAGTATTCAGCATTTCTTGTGTGAATGCTCTGGTCTTGCAAAAAGAAGGTTCCCGGATTATTACGAATTCATAATAGTCCTAGGTGTTTTAGATCGGATAGCTAAACAACTTGCGCAAAACAGATGGACAGGGCTGACAACTTGTAGCATCTCTAGGCAATTATGGCCCCTACTTGACGGCAAAAAAACCGCAGCGCTATTACAGCACAGTCGGAGGGACCTAAGAAACATCACTGCCGTAGTCACCGAACATTGCCTGTTCGGTAGACACGCTGAACGTATGCAAATATCAGCTAACGACTTTTGTAGAAGTTGCAGAGATGAAGAAGAGGAGGAAACTATTCAGCATTTTTTGTGTGAATGCCCTGGTCTTGCAAGAAGAAGGTTCAATGCCTTGGGCAAACCATTCTTTGATCTGGAGGAAGTAAGCAAGTTACAATTGAGTCGACTCACTAAGTTTATTGACAGTAGTGGCTGGTTTGATTGAGCTGCCAAAATTCTTCTATGTTCTAGGACTTCTGCGTCGCGTTAACCATCGCGAAGCTAATGCAGATAGGTTCCATGGAACGTTGTGGTACCACAACGGTTCTTATAGGACTACGTGTGACTGTTTGGACAATGCCAGAAGTCTGCCACTCTAACATAACCTAACCTAGTTTGTCGTCAGTCTACTTTCAGCACCGGAGATGGAAGGACCTCTGAAGAAGCTCGCCACTCGTGCTAGCGAAACGTTAGGAAGCAATTCCCACCGACGACGGCCTTTAGACCCGAATGATGACTACACTAGCTAACCTAGTTAGTCAATCCCAAAATATTTGCATGCGCTTTGTGCTGTCGTTTTAATAAAAAAAATATATAATTGATATAAGGCCCGTTTCTTGTCAGATTGTGAGGTTTGTACTGAAATAATTTTATTCTTCACATAACAAACTAAAAGTGACATCGAAAATTATTTTTCCGCTTTAATTCCCGTAATGAAACGTAAATACTGCTCTTATTATATTATTCTCCCAAAGCTCTCGCTGTCACAAAAGAAAATATAAGACACCAAATCCGCAAAATAAATAAAACGCATTTTATTCGACGTAGAAAAACGGCGTTTCAGGAATAAAAAAGAGCTTCAGAATTGCAGGTTTTATTTATACCGTCCTGCTAGAGTGGAATATTTATTTTTAATATTCCAATCCCGTGACGATCATATTGTTTCATGGCTGAAAAGAGTTTTTCTTTTTATTGCGGTTGTTGTTGATTAAATTTTTTTATATAGAGCGTAAGGAAGGAAAAATTAATGGTAAATATAATTCCTAGTATAGAAGAAAATACTACAAAGTACTTTGTACAGAATATGCCATTTGTAGAGCTGACAGTTTGTTGACTGGACAAAAGAAGGGATTATATTTAACAAAGGTTGTGTTCCTGCTAAAATAGTTGATGCATATTATAATAAAATCGGGAATAAGCAAGTGAAGGCTTTAAATTCAATTGTTCTTTCTGTAGACTAAATTTAGGCTGGTAAATTATATATTAAAATTTTAAAGTAGGATGAATTTATGCACGGATCTAAAATTTAATTTTTAAATAAATTATATACACCACCCATAAAAAGAAAAACGAATAAAGTCGAAAGTCTGCAAGAGGGAATCCCTTTTTAATGTCTTTATTTTATTAATAAATTTCATTAGAACTTTTTCAGGTAAATTTTATGGTCGAGTTTATAACGGCCAGCGTGCTAAAATTAACATTACAATTTATAGGGCAATTTTGCAGCTGTACCGCAAAAAAAAAATGAAAACAATGTTGATAATTATTGTCATAAACATTTTGCTTGACTGCAAAGTATCTATTACATTGTATAAATCCATTCCAAAAAGCATGAAGGTATAAAAAATATAAAACCTCCGGAACTTACGTGCATTATTTTGTAAAATATACTGCTTTCATATTGTCGGTAAATCCAACTTAGAACCACTCTAGAATAACACGCTGTTGCTGCTCTGAGAAAAATGAACTTATACAACAGGAACAGGTTTGCTAAGACATAGTTTGTATTGATACCTTATCTTTAATTAACCCATATTAAATAAATTGCTAGTGTATCAAACCCCCTTTAATGTTTTATCAATTCCAGATTTGCTAGAACATTGTTTTTAGTGGTAGTAGGGTAAATATGCCTAAATCGTACCCCCTAAGATGTTTTCTTTGCGCAGGAGATAGAAATAGTAAAATAACAACATTAAGTACATAAATCTAAACTTTATTTAAATCTCAAACATATTATTACATATCAGTGAGGACCTAAAGTCCGTCCCCCCCCCTCTAACTTCTAAACCGTTCGGTATATTTTAATGAAATTTTGAACGATAATATTTGAGCTAGTCTTGCACTTTTTGACATACCAATGACAGATTTAAATGTCCAGATGACAGCTGGGTCCGCTTTTGGAATATTTTTTTAAATGGAATACCCTGTATATTTTTACATTTTTAAATTCCATATAAAATTGTAATTATTTTTTAATAAAAGCATTATCTTTCAAAAAGAGTCAATTTCCGGTTAAACCGGATGTAGGAAATATAATACTTCCGGTTTGACCGGAAGTTGTTACTTTTGGAAAGATAATAAAAATCGAAGATAGGGACATGTAAGCCGTTTTGCTCTCAGACGTACAGTTAAAAAGCTAGAAGCTGTCAAAGTTCAAAAATGTCATTTTTCAAGAGACAATATCTCGGAAACCATTAAGTATAGACTATTATTGCTTTTATTAAAAATAATTATAATTTTATGTAGAATTTAAAAATTTAATAATATATAGGGTGTTCCATTTAAAATATTGAAGTGGCTATTATTTTTGTGTGGAAGCGGCAACACTGTATTGTTAAAAATACTTTAGATAGGTAGAGTGTGTCCGTTTATGTAAACGACCAAATTTTCAGACCGATTCCTTTACTGGCTCGTCAGAAACGTCTAACGTTCCATCCACCGTGAATCACCCTGTATACCGGGTGTCCACGGAAGGTGGCTCGCCCCTCTAACTTTTTTGTTTTTTAAGATAATGCAATAAAATTTGGGGGATTTGTATACAACATAAACTGCATTATTTGACAGGTGACTCAACATTATGGAACTTCCGGTTTAACCGGAAGTGACATAAACTTTCGATTTTTAAATGGGACACCTGGTATATTTTTACTTTTTTTGGGTCTCCCATTTAAAAATCGAAAGTCTATGTCACTTCCGGTTAAACCGGAAGTTCCATAATGTTAAGTCACCTGTCAAAAAAAGCAGTTTTATGTCGTATACAAATCCCTCAAATTTTATTTCATTATCTTGAAAAACAAAAAAGTTAGAGGGGCGAGCCACCTTCCGTGGACACCCGGTATATTACAAGAGAGTACCAGGTCTATAAAGTACCTGATTCAGTAAGTGGCCGGTGGTCGTAGCCATGCCATACAACAGAATGTTTTCCATAAACAGTGAGATGTCTTGCTTTATCATCGTTGAGTAAAACCGTATTTATTATAATAATTTTAGTCTTCATTGTGGTGCATAAATAAACCTATAGCTACGCCACTGCAATATCTAATTAATCAAAAAGTAATTAAAGTTAATAAGTCGAATCCACCACATATAGACTATAATAACATTAATTTCACGGTTGTCCGGCACTAAACCAAAAACCTGTAAAATATATTACAAGAAACAAAAGAACCAGAACATGTGGTGGACTGTTCCGACATCACTTAAAACAATTTTCTTGTGAAAGTAACAAATGACATGGCAATTTTTCCCGCACCGCGAAATACGTTGAAGAATATAAATTGTCGCATAGAGAGGAAGAAGGGTATGAAATTTAACACTCGAATGATATTTGAATTGTTCATATTTATTTTATTCAAAAGAGTGTAACTCGTTCTTAAAATAAAGCTACCGTGGTCCGTGTCATGGCTTCCGAAATTGCCCAGCTTAGTTTTGTAAAGCAAACCTGTCATAAGCAATTTTTTTGTTTCTTCATCTTTAATACGGCAATATTATTCTATATTCTAATTTATTTGCAAAGAAGTCGGTGGCCTAGTGGTATATAATAGGTTACGACTTGTGGTCACGATGATCCCGGGTTCAATTCCAGGCGCGTCTTTTTATTTTTTTAATATTTCGTTATTTAGGTACTGAAAGTTTTTAAAATTTCTGATTCTTACAGCGACAATCCTCGATACGAAAAAACGAACTTGGGTTGTGAAGAAACTAAATTTATTTTTTATCGCGAATTAAAATGCTTAACAAATAGAGGTTGCTAACAAATGGTTTTGCCAAAAGTATGAAGTATGAATTGAAATGAACGATCTCGAACAGTGCCGTGCCCGAAGGGCTCGGCACAATAACATTTTCACCAATTTATCAGCTATCAATGTAAGAATAGTTTCTTTCCTTATGTTTAAATTGATTGAATACATATTTTTATAGGACAGAAAGTATATCCCACATTGCATACCTTTGCTGTACGATTTTAAAGAGCCAATGCTGACAGGTTCAATGTCAATATCAATGTAATAATATTAAATATCATATGGGTATTTCAGTAACGAAAAATCGTAGCAAATCCAGCGAGACGGGATTGGAAATAGGACGTCGAGCACTATACGATGCCGTCTTCAAAAACTACCTATCTATACGAGAAAACGGAAATTTTGCATCATTTCTTTTTATTTTTTAGTTTTTGTCAGTTGTTATAATGACAATTTGGCGATATGTTTCCCCTTCACGTTCCGCAGGAATGTGAGGCAAAAAAAAACAATTGAAAACATAGAAAAAAAGAAAATAAGAAAAATGTTTTTTAATACAAATTTTTAATACTAATAATAGATGCACCCTCGGCTGACGATTAGCGATATGTACCCAGTCTAGTTTGTAATAGTCACTTAAAATAAGCCAGTAATAACAAGATGCACTATAATACATTTCGAATGAATTGTTCCTATTATAATCATAATTTTTGCTGTGTACCATTTTAACACGATTCGTTTAAAGCAGCTTTTTTATTTTAACTGTTGATGACTTTCGTCCTATCAAAATTTTTATTACTGAATGCGTAGTAAAAAGCTCTTTAAGTTCTTCCATAATATGAGCAGCTATAAAACATGTTTTTAACCGTGCACTTACCTAGATTAGGTTTCATGCCATTAACGTGGCGATATTTAAAGTTTTAAATTTCCATTTTCACACGTCCCTATAACTCAATTATCTGACAACAAAGTTGTAATAAAAAATATGGAGAATGGAATGGAGATACAGCGTTTTAGTTTACTTTACTGAATTTATTACAATTTACAAAATTACACGTATAATTTTGTAATGAATTCGACGGGCAGGTTATGCTCATAGACAAAGCGAGTTGCGCGCTCTCAAGGTGATACTAAGCGCGGGGCGCGCGGGCGACCGATTATTCGTCCCGATTCAACGCGGCTTCTCGATGGGTTGTCATGACTACGAAGGCGTGACGTCACGTACACATCGCATCGCGATTCGCGAACAGCTGTTTTAGTCGCGGAAAATTGGAGCTCATCCGTGAAGCTCGTTGTGCGATGTGTAGGTGACGTCACGCCTTCGTAGTCATGACAACCCATCGAGAAGCCGCGTTGAATCGGGACGAATAACCGGTCGCCCGCGCGCCCCGCGCTTAGTATCACCACGATAGAATAATCGATATCTTATGTACTCTGGCGATGCAACCTGTCGATGCCGCTGCATGACGCTGCAAATTCTTTTTTTTTTGTTTCGTGTGTCTTCTTTTTGGCGGGGATGATAATTGGACTAAAAATGGGGTGCAGGACTTAAAACATCGTTCAGAGAAAATAAAAAATAGTACAAAACATCGCATAATATGGTAAGTTTTGAGATGTTAGGACAAACTAATATTTTAACTTGTTTAAGTAGTGCTTATGCTGATGAAATTAAAACTCACAACGAGAAAGTTTTTCTGGAAATTGTAAAGGTTTTGAAATTATTGGTTACCATTCCAATGACTACAATGACATCAGAAACAGAAAAATGTTTTTCGACCCTAAATTTAATCAAAACATTTCTTAGAAATTCTATAGATGAAGACAGATTAACAATGCTGTTAATCGAAACGATGGTTCGGGACATGGATAATTTTAATAACAAAGTCACCGAGAAGTTTATTTCCGAAAAAAAAAACGAAGATTTGACTTTCACTTTAAAATGTAATATTTGTTAGTGTTGTCATTTGGTATGTTTAACAAAAAATGATTTGATTACATAGTTATCCGCATTAGTTAAAGCCAGCGCCCCCCCTGACTCGCTAGTCACGAGCCGCCACTGGTTTAAAGTACACAACATATGCTTTATCGCAGCCCCTGAACTAGCCCACAGTTTTTAAGCATTTCGTGCTTTGAAGTGGTCCATTATTAAATATTGACAAGATCTTTTGATGTTGTCGTTTTAAATAATACATTTAGTGTAAACAAAACGACATTCTTTTATCATAGACTCAAATCGACAATGCCCTCACCAATTTCGTTTTTATCTCTTCATCTCATAATTTCATAAACACACCGCATTCCGGCGCGTCCACAAAAAGTATAAACCGACTGGAAAAAAGAATGAAGGCATAATAAAAAGGAAAAAGTGAACTAAATTACGAGCAGTAACACGACCAATAAAAGTACGCAATTTGGCTTTTATGGCTCTTAATAGAATAACACTGGGTTTTTTAATAAAGTCGGCGATGGCTGTACTTGTCACCGAAATTTATCGGCGCCTTTTGAAAATTTAGGGGAACTTGGCAGCCAAATTTTTATGGACTTTTAACACAGCAGGAAAATTGGCTTCTGCAGGCAAAAAATAAAAGTGCATTATTTAAAGTCGATTTTAATGGAACGGTAGAAAATGACATGGACATTTTACCTACACTATATTGTGTTGCACAGTTTCGATTATTAAAGCTGAATATCTATTAATACACGGAGAAAAAGAGAGATTCACATACTCTTTATACAACTGTTTAATATTATATGTGACAGCCAGGGCCGTTTCTGAGTGGTGTGCTGGGAGTGCCCCCGCACAAGGGCGGCCAAAGTTATAGGGCGGCGAAAGCCGCCTGCAGTTTCACAGAAAAAAATGTTAGACGTAAAAAAAAATTCTAGGAGATTTCATAAATATGAAGGGTCAAATAAGAATGGTAAATTCAGTTTTCAAAAAAAAATTATGCAGTAGCTGTCAAGAATGAGGCGGCCGCCTTTTGTGTTAATTAGAGATTTCTTTTTAGATAGATAAGTATCGGAAAAATAAAAAGAATTCTCAACGGAGGTGGCCGCCCTGCAACCCACGTCAATTACATTTTGTCTTAGGTTTACTCAAAAAATTAAAACTAATTGATATTATTTGAATAATTATGTAGGTATAGTTGAATTCACATAAACTTTTAATGCCGTGACATTTCAGTTATGTCATACTTGTCAAATACTGCAGCAACTCATAAAATATAAATTTCTAATGGCTAAATTTAATTAGTATAATTGTACTGCACACAAAGTATGTATATCTTGTATTATTTCATACGATTAAAAAGAGATAGAAATAAAAAGAGTTGGCCGAACAATTCCAGAAAAGAAAAAGAAAAACACTGAAAAATCTCAGCTGTATAAGAAATTTAGTAAGCTGGTGCAATCTAAAGTAACTAGACAATGACAAGTCTTGACATTTGGCATTAAAACTTTATGTGAATTTAACTATAGGTCTTATTAATTTGGTAGTAGGGTAGGTGGGGGCACAAATACTCACAGGGCAAAAGAACGCACCCTATTTAAATTTGCCGCCGATGTCCGGTTTCAAATGCTGTTACAAATAACTTTTCCGACGCCGAAAAAAAGTACCCAGACATTTTGATTACGAATTAAAAGATGACCCCATCGTCGAGGCCAAACAGAGTTTCAATGTGAATTTTTATTTTCGATTTTGGATATATTTTTTTTTTGTCAGGGAGGAAACCCTTTATGGGCACCGGTTACTTGTTCTTTGGATATTGCGATAGAATCAATTAAGGAGAGTTTCGTTTCACTTAATAAGTGTAATGAAACTTTTGGGTTTTTGTCGAACTTCTATGAAGCTAATGCCATAAATGACGAGAAATTGTTAAAATCCTGCAAAGATCTCGATATAGCGCTTCAATAGCAAGGAAGTCCCACAAACAAAGATATTGATCGCTCAGAGCTCGACCAGGAAATTTTGTCGTTCCGAGAAATTTTTCCAATAAAACGTACAAAATAATAATTGTAGATACGCTAAAATTCATAGCTGAAAAAGATTTAATCTCATCATTTCCAAATCTTTGTGTTGCGCTGAGAATTTTTATTACTCTGCCGGTTACTGTTGCATCTATCGAACGTAGTTTTTCAAAGTTAAAATTATTAAAAATTACTTGCGGTCAATTATGTCCCAAGAAAGGATTAGTGGCTTGGCCCTTATCGCCATTGAAAGCCAAATTGCTGAGCCCCTCTGTAGGTAAGTATGAATAAAAGAAAAATATTAAAAATAGGCACCTATTAAAGATTTATTTTTCTGACAATTGCTTTGCGCCATAATTTCAGGTAGGTAATTGTAAAATAGTAACTGATTTGATTTAAAGGGCAGCCAGTTCATATGTCGCACAAGGGCGGCCAACAGGCCAGAAACGGCCCTGGTGACAGCAACGCGCTTTCCTAGTGTAAGACAACGAAAATTGCTAGACCGTTGGGTAGTGATAATATCCTGGTAATTTAGCCAATAGGAAATAGGAGTTAATGCTACCCTAGAATGGTTTATAGCAATTATAGTTCTGAATAGGTACTTACAGTTATTACCATGTTCTATTGGGGGTGTAATCTGGTTTTATATACTGTATTAGTTCCGACTGGCAGTTGCATAATAATATTTGCTTGCTACCGTTAATAAAGCATATACTTACCACTAAAAATCAGTACTATAGTACTTAAAAATTTAAAAAGCATCTAGTGTTATATTGTTCTTGTTGTTTAACATTGCATATGATTATCTATTATGCAACATGGTTTACCGAGATCGTAAAATTCTTCCATATATTATAAAGTCCAATACTAATGATGGGTTGTGCGAAATAAGAGTCTTCTATTGCTTTATCTGACATTCAAAGTTTTAAAAAACTTATATACAAAATACAAATAAATTAATTGAAACAGGTATTGGTACGATCAATAGTACCTATTTAAATTCAGACAGGACAGTTAGAAGACTCCGAACAACGATGTGACCTGCGCAACAAATAAGTTAAAACTAATACTACGGCGGCTACGAACCCCACCAATGTCTTGATGGATTATAGGTTCTAACGGATACAATTTGTTTTTGGGGATGCTTCTTAATAGGGAACTTGACAAAAATTTGAAATGGTGAAAAATTTCTATAAATCATAAGTATTGTCATAAAACATATGGCAGCAAAAAAAACAACATATTTCGTCCCAAAAGACCGCTAGAAAGATTTAAAACTGCCCCAAAATTCAAATTACCTATCCCAAGCGGGTAAACCTCGTGACGTCATGAAGTATCATTTGTCATGATGACATCCACGAAATAGGTTATAGGTTGGCAATAAATTGAACGACGTTGATAATTCCACCTTGAAACAACAATACAATAACAATAACACACGGCAATCCAAATGCAAACTCGGTAGCTCGGCCACCGGTCAGGATGACGGATGACGGAAAAGTCATACTTCGTGACGTCATCGGGCTTGGCGCGCTTAAAAGGTCGTTTAAAATGCTTTTGACACGCGCGAAGCTTTAAAGAATTTTTACCAAGTTATTACTGATTTTTAAGGAGTAATAATTGGGGAATATTTTTTTTAGGCCTAACTAAATCATATTATTAAAAAAAATAAAAATTGGAAAGTTCTCTATTGTAGAGAAAGGGCTTTGCTGGGAACAAAATGCGTCGAATTGAGAAGATATAATTTATTTCTTAACAAAATTGGTGTATTAAAAGTAGTAGTTCATTATTCAACAATACTGTGCTGCTAATGAAACTGATTATTTTGCTTGGGCACTCTGGTCAGATTCTTCTTTATCTATTACTTTTATAATAATATGAAATATGTATAATACATATAAAAGTTAAACTATAAGAGTATGTGTAAGTTGGTTTATATTTTATTATGCTCAAATTTTCAATAAATTCCACTGGAAAGACAAAGGGTGTTAAACATCATTTATCAAGATGAACTTTAAGTGACATAAGAAAATGAAGTTTATTTATTGGAAAAACACCTAGAGATAAAAACAAAGTAGGATCATTAATCTAGCGAACTGAAAAAGATAGATATACCAGAGGCAATAGAAGAAGCAAACGATAACTAATTCAAAGAAACGAATGCATATTTTAAAACTTTTCGTTTTGTTGTTGGAAAAGAGAACTTTTTTTAGTGATATTTGTAACAATTAAAAATGAAAATGAATAACAAAATGACAACTTAAATAATAAATTAAAAAATATTTTAAAATTATAAAAAATTGGTTTGATAACAATTTGTTAACAATTAATTTTAATAAAACAAATTAAATTCCTTTTACTATAAACCTAAATGACCAAACACGAAATATGAATAGTATTTAAATAAATGAAGGCATTCAAATTTTTAAACTTAATAAAATAAAATATTTAGGTAGGAATTATTTTTGGTAGTAAATTAAATGGGAATTTTCACTTAGAATACTTAATTAAAAAATTAAGAAGTTTAATACCGATTTTTAAAAACATTAAACATTTTTTAAATATAAGACATATGAAAATTTGAAATATTATATTAGGCGTTAGTTAAAACTCATTTAAATTACGGAATTTTAGGTTGGGGAGAAATAAATAGAACTTTAGTTAAAAAATTAGAAATATTACAAAAAAGTTTCTAAAAATTATATTTAATAAAGATTATCTTTATCCTTCAAAATAATTATATTCAGAAACAAAAAAGTTGAACATAAGACAACTTTACATTTATAACATCTTAATATATATATATATATTTAAAAATAAAAACCTTATCAACTTAAAAACCATAATCATAATACACGTCATAAAAATGAAATTACCATAAAACCTAAAATAAATAAGTCCATAGGACAAAAAAATTTCAAATATTTATGTTTTTATTTAAACGATTATTTACGAACAAAAATTAAAAAATTGATTTCATTAAAAACATTTAAAGTCGAAATAAAAACATGGATATTAAAAACAGATAATTTGAAAATATTTTTAGCAATGCTTTAATTAATTAATATTATTCTAAATAATTTACATAAGTAATATTTTTTACTTAAGAATTATAAATTAATAATTTTATTATAGGTAATATTATATTTTTTCAAAAAAAAATGCATTTATACTATAAATTAACATTTTTACTTTAAAACTTGATTTTTAATTAATATTTATGATTTTGGATTTTACATACAAAAAAAAAATAAGATTTGCCCCCCACAACCTCAGCTTCAGGGGATTGAAGAATACGTTCATAGAAGACAACATAAACATATTAATTATATTATTAAATTTTAAATAAACTTATTATTATTATTATTAAAATGGGATAAATTCTTTTACACCTTCTTTAATAATCCCTAAATTTTTAACCGAGAATGCCTTATTATGACCTTTAAAATATTACGCCAATTAGAAAAAAGATTTTAATCTAATTTTTTTGCCTTCCGGAAATTCCCAACGGCGAGTGCTTAATTTGAGAAAAAGGAAATAAAGTTAGAAGGGGGTGATATTTAAATGGGGAGAAATGACATTTTTTTCTTTTATTAGGTTTAATAAAAACAGGCAAATGTCATTGTAAGATATTTAAACACGATTTTTTAATGACGGTCACATTTAGAACTCTTAATGAATTTGTCTAATTTTTTTTTTCACAATTTTTTTTTGTCCTTTGTATTCTTTTAAATTCTCTTAAAATAAACTCACAAATTAATGTCACTAGGCTCTGCTGTATCAGCAGCAGTAAAAATTCTTGCTTCAGGTAATAAAAGAGCTGTAAAAAGCAGTATTACTGGCTCAAGGGTGGGTCCAGCTTGCTTAGGGGCTTCGTAAAATGATGATTTTTCTCGCTTACATGCATTTATACCATTTACTCGAAACCCTCTAAACGAATCGAATTTATTTAAAATATTTTTTTCGCATTTTATACAGTAATCCACTAGATTAATGATCTCAAAATCGTACCGTAATGGGTCACTTTACAGCATAGCAACCATTACTGCATAAAATGTCAATGTCATTCAAAACATAATTTTACATATTATATGCTTTCTCGTATCTTTCCTTGGATTTTACTGGAAGCAAACTTGAAGAAGCTTCGCGGGCCGCATTCAGGATATCCTCCAAGTCGTTTTCATTAGCCATTTCCATAATTCTTGTGAAATTCACTCTTCAAATATGATTTTATTTGGATTGCTAAGTTACCAAGAAGTCATACTACTAAGTTTTTGTAGATTTTCTTCAGTAACTATTCTTTTTAGATTTTAATATGAAATGCAAAATAATTAATTACTTACAAAATGCGAAAAAATAGTATACGCACCGCACCTCGTCAGAAAAGTAATTTTACTTGACTCGTATGGAAATTAAATCCTCGCCTCGCTCGGATTCAAACTAACCATACTCGTCAAGTAAAGTTCCACTTTTCTAAACTTAATACGTAATGTACTATTGTTTATTTTGAAATGATAAAGTAATTTTTGTACTTTTGACTTATACAAATAAATTAGCAAGCATGGTGGAGATAGTAAAATTTTACTATTAACGGAATAAATAGCCAAAGTGTTTATGTTCCCATAATAAGCAATTAAGACCTACGATTACCCGGATTGCATTCCGAATTGATGTTAGTCGAACTCGAGTGCACGTATTTAATGTAAAAAATGTTGTTGTGACATACGTCAGTGGTATTTTATTTTGATCATGTAGTTTTAAGCCTATTGAACACCTATTAATTACAATATATAAATCTTTAATCGGTATTAAATATATTAAATGAAAACGTTGTAGCAGGTACAAAATTAATTGGCTTAATCTTGGAACAGTAACGAGAAGCAATTACTGTAATTAAATTTGACAGCAACGTCCGGGAGATACCGAGGGTTAGAATGGAACATAAGTTGGGGAATTATCTAAGTTTAGATACAAGTACCGGAAATTAGTTCGAATATTGTTTTGCTATATAGGTTTAACGAGATATTGTAAGCCTAAGCAGATTGTAATTCTACATGTATTAAAATATGCATTGTTGATATTTCAGAATGATTAAATTACATTAATAGAATTTAGATATTAAAATACATAATTCAAATTGGTTTAGGTTTAATTCCTAGTAATTCCTTTTCAGTAAATATTTTACTAATTTAGGCAATTGAGTGATATTATTATTATTATTATTATTTCGGTGGTAACAGTATCCCTGTACCCCCACCACATTTATTATCTTAGGATATGTTACATTTCAATCGTTACATTTAGATGTAGTTGTATAATAGCTAAAAGTTATCTCTTCTGCAATGTTTTTGTTAAGTAATAAATACTAAGATACATTTTTTACACAAAAAAAAAAATGCAAACTACGTATCACCTAGATGACTTAACACCTGTATGTGTAATAGCCGCAATTTTCCTATAAGTTTAAATTTCAAATAATTGAACAGTTTTCAAATAAATAAATAAATAGACATAAACGAGTAGACACCCACCAGACTACAGACGTGACTTACATAACCGAAACTCAGAATAGGTTCCTAAATATGTGAATCCTTTCAAATATGTAAGATCTAAATTTTTTTTTGAAAATATGAATTTTTGTGATATTTCTTATTTCCAGGGGTAGGAGATTATAAATCTTGGGAGCGAAATAATTAAGAAATCTTAAGTTAATATTAGTGTTACTTTTAGGTAGTTTTATATAATCATTTGCTTTATTTCGCGTTAGGTGGCAATGACTGATATGATTTTTTAGATCTTTATTTTTATAGACAAAAATGCTAGTCTCCAAGACATATAGAGACCTTATGTCAAAAACTTTTTTAGAATACAACATGCTAGTTGGATAAAGTCTATTTTTTTTGTAGATTATTTTTAAAATATACTTCTGTACAATGCCCAGAGGGTGCAAAGCCGTCTCATACATACTCCCCCACACCACAATACCATATCTTAACAACGACTCCACCATGGTTCTATATATAGACACCAACAAGTCCCCGTTCAAGATATTTCTTAAGGTATAGAATCTATACAATAGCTTTCTAATTGTTGATGTTAACTTAAGAGCATGGTGATTCCATTTTAAATGCTTGTCTATGATTATTCCTAAATATTTAGTGTGTGGAACCTCCTTGATTATTGTATTTGAATTTTTTATTTGAATGGAATCAAAGGCTGGCCGATTTGCAAGGGTAATTGAAAAAGCAATATAAGTGGTTTTATTTAGGTTTAATGTTAGTTTAAAATTATTTAACCAGTTTTGAATGACCTCCAGACCATTAATTACGTTTTGTTTTACTTCATCCCATGCTTTTGAAGAACATATTAGGGCAGTGTCATCCGCATAGGAAACGATCGTTGCATTCTCAAGTTTTAAATTAGTTAGCGAGTTTATATACACCAAAAACAGTACAGGACCCAACACTGTACCCTGCGGGACACCTATTTTAATATTAGATGGGTCACTCAAAAACATTGGCAATCCTCACATGTTGTACTCTCCCATGCAGATAACTTTTAAAGACAACCAACACCGCACCCCTCACCCCATTATTTTCCAGAACTTCCAGGAGTAGGTGATGGGGTACGGTGTCAAATGCTTTTGCCAGATCTAAGAAAACAGTTATGCATTTCTCGTTAATGTCAAGTTTGTCAGTTATTTCTTTTGTAAGGTGGTGGAGTGCATTTGAGGTACTTAAATTACTCAAAAAACCATACTGATTTGATGATAATAGCGAGTTTGATTGCAGAAAATGTAACAGCCTATCCTTTATGCATTTTTCCAGAATTTTGGCAAAGTTATTTATTAAATTTATAGGTCGATAGTTAGTTACTTTTGTCTTGTCACCCGATTTATATATGGGTGTTATTACAGATATTTTAAATTGATCAGGAACAGTGCCATTCTTAAAAATTAAATTAATTATATGAACCAGGGGGTCAAGCAGGTATAGGTGGTTATTTTTTATTAATTTTGTACTTATTTTATCAATACCAGGACTGCAGTTATTTTTTTAAGCTATTAATTTTCTCAATTATTTCATTTGGTTTTACTGGTCTTAAATACATGGAGGTCAATTGATTGATAGAGGTTTGAATGTTATTTTTTGCCTTTGGAATTTTATTTAGCATCTGTACCCCTACATTTACAAAAAAGTCATTGCAAAAGTTTGTTAAGTCTTTCAAGCCTGCAAATGCACCTGAATCATTATTCAAAATAGGTGAATGTTTTTTTGTATTAACTATATGGAAGCATTCAAGAATATATGAAGTACTACTTCAGAAATCGTCGTTAAGCTACCCAAGTCTGAAAGAATATTCACAAAACTCCTTTTCTTATCAGAGGACGAAGAGTCCCACTTGACCAAACATAGAACGTGACAAGATTGTGATATCTCATATAGAGCTCAATTAAAGAGCACCGTTTTATCACACGGTTCTATAGCAGTGACAAAACAAACATATATGTTGTAATAGCACTATAACCAAGAACATTGCTTTGCAGCAGTGTTTTATCTTTGTGACAACTCAGTGCTAAAACTGTTGTTGCAATAAAGAGAGACAAGTTTGACGTTAATATACGTCAATTTAGTCTGTCAATTTGGCGTCTTTTTCACTCCAGATGCCTTTCGTTTCGAGAGTGTTTATTGTTTATTGTTTGGAGAGCGAATAGTGTGTTTCTACTTCTACTTTTTAAATTGTGATTGCGTGGTAAGTTGTTTATTTATTAGCATGTGTAAAGTATACTGAAAGTTATTGGTTTTTTAAATTGTCTATATGGAACACAGCAGACGCACGAAAAAAGTATTTGTTGCTACTTCTTGAGGCAGCAACAAAGGAGAGCAAAATTAAAAAACTTTAATGAATCCAATCCAGAATCTGTAAGCTCTGTTACAGTCCATCAACAGACCTCTCGGACATGCCCTACATAGTACCTAAAAAAATGTCACCCGTAGCCCGTAGTGCTAAAACTTTAGGTATGTATAGTAGTCGTAGTAGACTTCGAGAACTTGAGCCTAAGACAGAATCTGATGACTCACCTGAAGAGCAGACCTCTACTTCCAGCAGCACTGGTTTAATTTATTATTTAGTAGATACTAACAATACTAAAATTAATTTTATGAATCGTGGTTCCTTGGAAGTTGGGCAAAATTCATATTTTTTGACAAAGCTCGTAGGTATACGCATGAAAAAATTTAATATCTGATTGTTGCATTTTAGAATGTAGACCATGCAGAACTTTTTTGTAAAATTAATAATAAAAAAGTTTTCCATAATATGGTTCCAACGGAGACAAACTAATATATTCTACATTATTGCAGATATTGTCAATATGGGCCAGATTGCACGGAAAAACTTTTTGAAGAAGTCACTAGTGACTGGGTGCGTCAAGGCAAACAAAGATTGGGACGTGACAAAAAATTACATAAATAAAATTGTTTTAAAATTTTTCCAATAAAAGTATTATTGTTATTATTATTATTTGTTCCAATCTAGTTTTATCTCCAAGATGTAACTACAATATATTACCTCTGTCAAACCGCATGGATTTATTTGACATAAGATATATAAAACAAAGATATCACAGGGATGAAACAATAACAGATTTCATCTGTCAAGCCAAAAGATAAAAAATGGAACATGATTTGTCACTGACATAGATTTGCGTTTTTTCTCTGTGATAAAGCTTAAATCCTTGGTTGTGGCGACATTAGTGCAAGTTAGGAGCATCTCTGTGACATCTGTGTGCTTAGCTCAGTGATAAAACATTAAACAATGTTTTTTAACTGTTACATCACAGTGACATGTTTTGGTCAAGTGGGGTTTCTCGATTAAACTATCTTATCTCGCCGTTATAATATTCTTAATTACTTCACTTTCGAAAGGCGACACCGAGTAATTGCCCATTAAGAATTAATTAATTTTCAAAGTTAGAGAAGCCCAAATTTAATTTATTAGTTTTTATTTTGTTTAAGGCGACAAAATTATCATTTTGGCCGAGAATCCGACAATTTACGACCTTTTATCACAAGCCGCATTCGAAGTTTATCGAGTGTAAAAGAGACGTTTTCGGTCGCCGTCGGATTAAAGCAAAGATTTATTTTATTAGTTATATAGGCAGTGTGCCTTAGTGTACAATACTTAAAGAACTTTATTTGAATACAAATATCATCGGCGTAGTTCTATTGAACTCTTAGCTTAAGCAGTACTTACCGATGGTAGACCAGCTGCCTGGTCCGCCTCTGGGTAACCGAATTTAAAACTTTTAATTAACAAAGGTTTTAAGACGCCTTGAAGTTGCGTCCCTTTCAATTTTATTAAAATAACACCAGGTAATAATAAGGTGTAGTTTAACTTTAAAACTTCCCTTTCTTTGCGAATTTAAGCACAACAAACTTTCTAGTTTAAGCTTAATTATTTTAATCGTAATTAAAGTAACTTTTTAATTAAACGCCTTTTGTTGAATCCGATTAAACCCTTCGATACTTGTCAATAGCTCTTCTGAGATATCGCGTCTAAGTTTTAATTGAAAATTGCAGTTTTTCTTTCGGAAAAATAAATTACGCGATTAAAGTTTCTTAAAGATTTATGCCAGTTTAAGTATTATTAAAAGAATTCAGTTAATTAATGGTGATTATTATTTTTATTTGGAAATAATCGGTGTTAAAATATATTTTTTTATGATTCCTTATATCCTTATCCTAATATATAGAATCCCACATAGTAGGTACACTGAGAAAAAGCCTTCTATCACTTAAAAGAATATACATATACATATACAGTGTTACCAGTAAAGTCCGCATCATATGGGATTTTTTTTTATTAATAGCTTTATTCAAAATTTGACTTTGGCATCAAGTTCTGCTTCGATCGAGATGGAAATTAAGCAAAAAAATAGTAGTCACGTGATTCGCATTATCTGTCAAATTTTAATTTTTTTCAAAAAATAATTCAAAAGTGGGGTTATTTCTGAAAATATCGAAAAAAGTTATTGGAAAAAGTTTTTTTAAATGCAGTTTCTAGCCCACATGCAAAATTTCAGCTGCATAAGATAATTTTGATTTTTACCTATATTTTGTAAATGGCACCACTTTTGCAAAATAATACTCAACGCAACCTACATAAAACTTCTCAGTTTTGATAAGGCTTTATTTCAGATACATTTTCTTTAAAGTAGCGCCATATTAAAAGTGTGTTGTTCTACAAAATCAAAATTGGGCTATTAAAATTTGGTCGCATGTGATGCAAAGTTTATTTGTTTTGGACCCTGTATAAAGTAACTCCATAAAATAAATATTTTTGAAAACGTAGTTTGTGTCTGAAAGTTTCTACGTTATTATGACATAGCTTAATAATAAATCATAATATAGGGGTTATAATTAAATCGTTGAAAATAGATAAACTTTACGTTTTTAAAATAAAATTTATTTTTCACTTAAAAGACACTTTACTGAAGACACTGTGTTCTTTTTTGTCTTAATATTAAGGTGTGTTACTTTCAGACACAAACTACGTTTTCAAAAATACCTATTTTATGAAGTTACCTTATACAGGGTCAAAAACAAATAAACTTTGCATCACATGCGACCAAATTTTAATAGCCCAATTTTGATTTTGTAGAAAAACACGCATTTAATATGACGCTACTTTAAAGAAAATGCATCTAAAATAAAGCCTTGTCAAAACTGAGAAGTTTTATGTAGGTTGCGTTGAGTCTTATTTTGCAAAAGTGGTGCAATTTAATATTTATCCATTCTCAGTTTGAGGACATTCCAATCATTCCATACGGCGGTAAACAGTCTCAAAGAGACCGACCGCACAACCAGGGTTGTCAGATCTTTCTTCTTCAATTCTTTAAGTTTTTTTATTAAAGATATTTCATTTATATCAGTATTCAATTGTTAGTCAGTAACTTTCTTTGAAAGCTAGTTTGCAAATATACTTTAAACCGAGGAGTTTTGAGTGTGACAGAAAAAAATAACAAGTCATTCATTGTTATAATAATACATTCTTTAGTCCTTAAGAAACAATATAACTGAAATCAAGACAAAAAGTGTTTTCAGTGTTTAAAAACAACTAATTAACAAACCCTTGTTTCTCGTATTTACTTACATTGTGCTTACAAATCCGAAAATTTTGAAGAATTGGCAACAGCATGTAATTTGTTGCGATTGCAAGCGCCAGGATATAAGCTGAACCGGTACCCGGCCCGTCTGACGATCGATTCTGCCAGACAGAGATAGGCCAGTGACCGCCAATGGCGTGGAAGAGACGAAGATAAAATATACGTGGTCATGCCTTGATGAACGGGCCGGAGTCTGGTTGACGAGAATGAAGTTCTGGTAAAAAAATTAAAGCATTTTCTGAGCAGTGTCGTGCCGTGTCAGGTTTATTTTTCTGATTTTAGTTTTGTATATAGAATTTTTGAGTTACCTTATATTTATTATTTTAATATATTATTATTATATATACAGTGGGTTTATAAAGTGTAGTATGTACAAACACCTAATGTTAAACAAACTTATAAGTCTGTATACGCATATTAATTATTTGTGTGGAACGCCTATGGTTAAGAAACACTATACAAAATATAGGTAAAAAATCAAAATTATCTTATGCAGCTGCATGTGGGCTAGAAACTGCATTTAAAAAAACTTTTTTTAATAACTTTTTTCGATATTTTCAGAAATAACCCCACTTTTAAATAATTTTTTGGAAAAAATTGAAATTTGACAAATAAGGCGAATCACGTGACTACTATTTTTTTGCTTAATTTTCATCTCGATCGAAGCAGAACTTGATGCCAAAGTCAAATTTCGAATAAAGTTATTAATAAAAAAAAATCCCATATGATGCGGACTTTACTGGTGACACTGTATATACAAGTGTTTAATACGATAATATGTGACAGCAACGCGCTTTTCTACTGCGAGACAATGAAAATTGCTAGACCGTGGTGTAGTAATAATATCACGGTAATTTAGCCAATACGATCTAGGAGTTAACGCTACCATAGAATGGTTTGTAGCCATTATTGCTATGAATACTTACAGTAATTATTAAGTTCTATTGGGGGTGTAATTCGACTGGCAGTTGCAATGAAACTTGACATTAATCATAATAATATTTGCTTGCTAAGGCTAATAAAGCATATACTTACCACTAAAAATCAACACTGTAGTTCTCAAAATTTTAAGTAGCTTCTAGTGTGATATTGTTCTTGTCGTTTAATATTGCTTTATGATTATCTATTATGCAACATGGTTTACTGAGATAATAAAAATCGTCCATAGATTATAAAGTCGAATACGAATGATGGGTTGTGCGAAATAAGAATCTTCTATTGCTTTATCTGATATGCAAAGTTTTAAAAATTTAAATACAACGTAAAAATAAACTTATTAAAACATGTATTGGTTCGATCAATAAAATTCAAATTCAGAAAGAACAGCTGGAAGACTCCAAACAATGATGTGACCTGCGCAACAAATACGTTGCAACTAATAATACGGCGCGAGGCAATTGCCGTTCGCTACGAACCCCCACCAACGTTTTGTGGATTATAGGTTCTAACGGATACAATTCGTTTTTTTGGAGGCTGTTCTACTTTCTTAATTGTAGAGAAAGCGCTTTACTGGGAACAAAATGCGTCTCCCTCTCATCTAATTTTTTAATATAAGTATTATGACTTGTTAATAAGAAAAATTTTACTCATATTATACATATAAGTAAGTAAGTACATATATTATATGTATAAAAAATATTATAATAAGAATGATGCAAACATTAAAGCACTATTTTGGTTTTCTACTAAATTATTACCATTTGCCCACACTGTTTTCTAGAACCCACTAAAAAGCCACAACTAAAGGTTTAACATCACAAAGCGACCAAAAAAAAATAAGAAACGGAAAACAGAAATTTACATAGGAAAGCTGGCTGGAAAGCGTTCGAATTTTGCTATTTTTAGTCAAGGAAATGCGACAAAGAGCTTTTCACTCGGTTAGATGCGTTTTTTGTTGCTTTTTCCACAAGAAACTACTGATTTGTAATGCCTGTCATTTAATTTGAATTAAGGTATGACATCATTATTAAGATAAAAGTCTTCGTCATTATTTACTTCATAATTACAACACAATGCTCGGTTTTCTCAGTAGCCATACTTTTCTATAATAGAAATGTAAATTAATTTAAAATAAATGGCAACAAACCACCCAGACACATCAACAAATAAAATTGGAAGGGAGGTTAAGATTTTTCCAATTATTAATTGCAATGTTAAATATGTAGTAGTTGGGGCATGATATATTTTGATCCTTAAAACGTTATTTACTTATTTTTAAGATAATATTAGAGAACGAAGTACTGGAGAGAGTTTTTTTTTAATATTGTGACCTTCTTCTGTTTTGAATACTATTGGGTTACTATTCAAGAAGACTGTGGCCCAAGCTTCTTACACTGCAGCCTTCTGGCTTATTGTGCGCCCCAGTCTTGTTAGAAAAAGTTGGTTTCTTCTACGAGGTCCAGCAGTTTTCTTCCAAGTTTGTCATGCGGGAGGTTATCGCCACGTCGAATGTTTTCGAAGTTTTTTGAATCTTTTACGGTTTAGCCCTTAGCAGCTGTATATGATATGAGGGGCGGTTTCGCAATACCCTCCAGAGGGTATTGGGTTTCGTCCTCTTCACCGCAAAGTCTACATTTATTTTGTTCCTTTATATACACTACAATCAAAATCAAACATTATTGAAATACTAAAACAAAGCTATTCTACAGTATCATACCCCTTAAAGTAAATATAAATAGTTAAAAAGTGTAATCTCTATGTTAATCCTGATAATTTCACATGATAAACAATCAATTTATCGATGTTTAGTTTATAGGAATTATCGTCGGTTGGTGATGAATTAAATAAGAGAAATTGTTGATTCAGGGAATTGCACAATTTAAATTATATTTATTTTTAATTAGCAACTGCGTTTCGTTCCAACCGAATAAATGTTTTTATTAATAATATAATTGTTATAGCTAGTTCAGGGCTTGGTTTTTTTTTCATAATCTCTGGCTTAAATTAAGATGTCGACATGCGGTTTTCACCAGTTTTCCTCGTTTTTGTATCCAAATAAATATTTTTATATGGTTCTATCTAAAATTTTTGAGAAAATTAAAAAATTCGATGATTGTGCATGTGCATATATCAAATTTGGTTAAGGTAATAAAAAATCGATAATCTTCTTAGACCGTATTTACAAGAGTCAACGGCTATTTTCCAATTTACGCAAAGAATTTTGGAAATATTAGAGAAAGGAGAAATGGCTCTGGAAATATTTTTAGACTTATCAAAAGCATTCGATTGTTTTGATAGAACACTGCTTCTCAAAAAATTGCATTTGTATGGCATCAGGAAACATGTTTTAAAATGGTTTACCTCCTATATCTTACTAACAGAACACAGAGAGTCTCGGTAAAAAATGGAAATAGTTATCACAAATCAGATATAGTAACTAACACCTTAGGAATCCCACAGGGTAGTATTTTGGGGCCGATTTTGTTTATTATTTGTGTCAATGATTTAAATTTTGAATTAAATCCTCAGACCGGTTTAACAACATACGCCGATGACACAAATCTGTTAGTAGGAGCATGTCAAAGTCCTGCACTAATTGAATCTGGCAATAATGTATTTAATATAACTAAACAGTGGTTTGACATAAATAAGTTAATAGTTAATGTAGATAAAACAAACATGTTAATTTTTAGAACGAAATAAGACAAAAATATTATCCCTGAAGAAATTTGCTTTAATGATAAACAGTTAAACGTTCAAAAAACAACAACATTTTTAGGGATACATGTAAATCAGTTTTTGGATTGGACAGAGCATAAAGAGAATCTAAGTGCGAAATTAAATAAAGCATGTTATTGTTTTCGCATTGTCTTAAAATATCATAATGAAAAGACCAGAAGAACTTTGTATTTTGCAAATTTTGAAGCGATATTGAGATTTGGTATTATTTTTTGGGCATCCAATTCAAAAATTCCAAACGTTTTTTTATGCAGAAACGAGTAATTAGAATTATCGTATGTATAAAAAGAAACAAAAATATATTAACGGTAGTGACTTTGTATATACCTATTTGATTCGGTAATGTTTTTTTATAAGAATAGTTTTAACACTAGTATACGGCATGAACAGTCACAGCACTCGTTCATACAATATCATTTACCCTGTACATCGATTAACTCTGCTTGAGAAGAGTCCATATTAAATGTGCATAAAATTCTTTAATAAGTTTGCTCTTAATATAAAACAGGCAATTAAAGAGAGAATTTTTAAAAAGAAGTTGAAACAATTATTACTTATTGAATTGGAACCTTAAACCTTACAGTGTTGATGACTACTTGAACATGTAATTTCTTGCCATTTATATGTATTTTTGACCTCATTTAATTTTATGTTTGTATTTAGGTATGTGTATGTAGGTATATATTATATACAGTGTGTGTATAAAGTCTGGAAACGGTTTAATAACATCACAATTTACTGGCCGATTTAAACCAAATTTGGCACAGTTGTGTAAGAGGATCTAACGCACCGAATGACGATATTGGCGTTGTTGCCAGCTTTTATATTTTATATTTTTAAATATAACACCCAGTATATTTTTACATTTTTAAATTCCACATAAAATTATAATTATTTTTTATTAAATGCATTATTAGTCTATACTCTATAGTTTCCGAAATATTGAAGATAATTAAAATTGAAGATAGGGACATGTAAGCCGTTTTGCTCTAAGACGTACTGTTAGAAAGTTATAAGCTGTCAAAGTTCAAAAATGTCACTTTTCGAGAGTCAATATCTCGGAAACTATGAAGTATAGACTAATAATGCATTTAATAAAAAATAATTATTTTATGTAGAATTTAAGAATGTAAAAATATACTGGGTGTTTTATTTAAAATATAAAATTCGTTCAAATTCCAGACAAACTAAAAAGCTGGCAACAACGCCAATATCGTCATTCGGTGTATTAGATCCTCTTACACAACTGTACCAAATTTGGTTTAAATCGGCCAGTAAATTGTGATGTTATTAAGCCGTTTCCAGACTTTATACACACACTGTATGTATCTATGAATGTAATTTGATATAAAGAAATAAATAAATTATTTGGCAATCCGCTTTCCGTACTATGTCCATTAAAAATGAATTTTCGTCGGTCCATATATTTTATTCAAAATAAACGCTCGGCTCTTGATGTAGCCATATTTTCAGCTGCCACTTGCATTTACCCTGAATTAAAAACTCGTTGCATACAAAGTACCTGCCAGTAAAGAAAGTGCACAAAGTGCCGAGAGGTATTTCTTTGCCGTCACCGACGTCACGTTAAAGCAAGAATGCGAACCCTGATAAGAAGGCTTAAATAGGCGACTATATTTTATTACTCCTGTAGCTTGCGTATAATAATGTACGTGAGAGTGAAAGAGTTTATAAAGGGCACAGAAAATTCTACACTTTGACAATGAAACACATTTTTCATCAACTTTCACCTTACGCGATGTTGATGTTAACTCCTGTATAATAGACGTCATAATGCAGTGCATATACAGTGTCACCAGTAAAGTCCGCATCATATAGGATTTTTTTTTATTCATAGCTTTATTCAAAATTTGACTTTGGTATCAAGTTCTGCTTGGATCGAGATGAAAATTAAGCAAAAAAATAGTAGTCACGTGATTCGCATTATCTGTCAAATTTTAATTTTTTTAAAAAAATAATTCAAAAGTGGGGTTATTTCTGAAAATATCCAAAAAAGTTATTTGAAAAAGTTTTTTTAAATGTATTTTCTAGCCTACGTGCAAAATTTCAGCTGCATAAGATAATTTTGATTTTTTACCTATATTTTGTAAATTGCACCACTTTTGCAAAATAAGACTCAACGCAACCTACATAAAACTTCTTAGTTTTGACAATGCTTTATTTCAGATACATTTTCTTTAAAGTATCGCCATATTAAATGTGTGTTTTTCTACAAAATCAAAATTGGGCTATTAAAATTTAGTCGCATGTGATGCAAAGTTTCTTTGTTTTGGACTCTGTATAAGGTAACTTCATAAAATAAGTATTTTTGAAAACGTAGTTTGTGTCTGAAAGTAATACACCTTAATATTAAGACAAAAAAGAACAAAGTGTCATCAGTAAAGTGTTCATTAAGTGGAAAATAAATTTTAGTTTAACTTAACGTAAACTTTATCTATTTTCAACGATTTAATTAAAACCCCTTTACTTTATTTTTTATTTTTTTACTTTTAGACCCAAACTACGTTTACAAAAATACTTATTTTAGGAAGTTACCTTATACAGGGTCCAAAACAAAGAAACTTTCTTTGCATCACATGCGACCAAATTTTTATAGCCCAATTTTGATTTTGTAGAAAAACACACATTTAATATAGCGATACTTTAAAGAAAATGGATCTGAAATAAAGCATTGTCAAAACTAAGAAGTTTTATGTAGGTTGCGTTGAGTCTTATTTTGCAAAAGTGGTACAATTTACAAAATATAGGTAAAAAATCAAAATTATCTTATGCAGCTAAAATTTTGCATGTGGGCTAGAAACTGCGTTAAAAAAAACTTTTTCTAATAACTTTTTTCGATATATTCAGAAATAACCCCACTTTTGAATTTTTTTTTAAAAAAAATTAAAATTTTACAGATAATGCGAATCACGTGACTACTATTTTTTTGCTTACTTTTCATTTCGATCGAAGCAGAACTTGATGCCAAAGTCAAATTTAGAATAAAGCTATTAATAAAAAAAATCCCATATGATGCGGACTTTACTGGTGACACTGTATACCTACATACAAAAAAAAATATCCAAAATCTTCAAGTAACCTCACTAAAACCCCAATTTCAAACTCGTTTTAATACTATTTTTAATTAAAATTTTCTTATTTGGCTTTATTGCGTATACAAAGCCTAATCTTTTAAAACCTGAAATAAGTAGGAAAAATCTTTTTATCGTTCGGGTTATCCCAAAAGAAACCGAGCCAGTTTTCTTTCTTTTAAGATTACGTTACGGCCTAATGAGGTCCTTTATTTCAGGAGGAGATTCCAAGAAATCCGTGAAGTACTTTTGAAACGCGTCTTAATTGAAAATTGCGATTTTATCGTTCAGTTTCAATTATATTAAACTTACATTAACGTGCGCAGCATTTATCCTTGTAGAGAACATTAGCCAAATATGGGGTGGGAAATAAGCTGAGTTGCCAAACTGACCTCCTGAGCTCTCCCTCCTTTTTCATTTTCTTATAACTTTATTAAAGTAAAGAACCCCGCACTTATCTTATGGAAAATGGCCCTCGGTTAAATTTCCCAAATTTTTAGTATGTTGCAGAGAATGTCATTCTCATCAGAAGTATCCATGGCCACAACAAAATCTGCCTGCCAGTTTTTGAGATACAGGGTGTTCAAGTTGCAAAATATAAATTTTCCCTACCTACATTATATTTTCGTAGTTTATAATATTAATTCGTTTCGTTTTTCTGGATTTTTGTTGAACCTGTCGCAGATAGGATAGGATAGGTACTATAAAAATAGTCTAAAATTTCTTATTATATACCGGGTGTGACGAAAATTATTTAATATTTTTTGTTGAATCCTTGTATTTTCGGGATTAAATTAATTGTTAACAAAGTGATACTGTATATGATATTAGCTTGGAGCAAGCTATCAAAATTTATATTTTTTACATTTATACAGGGTAACTCAAAAAATTCATAATTTTTTTAAATTTGTTTTTGAAGAAATTTTGTAGATGTTTCTTTATGTACTACTTGTCGCTTATTGTATGGTTCCAAATATATATAATTATCAAGGTTATGTAGGGTGTTTCCGATGATAAGCGATGGAAATATAACATAAAAATGCTTGTATTTATAAATCACCCGGTATATTAAAAATGGATCGGTTAAATTTCGTTATTTTTTAATATTTTTTTGCTTTGTGTCTCTGTGTCTTACTTACATGTTTACTATTGATTTCCCTTTTCCCATTCGAACAGACCCAAAACTCAAAAAAAAAACCATAATATATTTCCACAATTAAACCATTTATATTAGCTTCTTTGTTCTTGTCACCTGCATTTTCACGAACATAAAATGGTGCATTCAAAGCACTCAACTCTTTTTAAAATGCACAAAGTGCTTGACGATTTTTCTCCTTCGTCGTCTCCGTCAGAACGAAAATGTTTTTCCCAGATAAGCATCATTAGAGAGTCGGGCATTTTTTATTGCGGCCATATCGGACACTTGAAATTACTGTTTGAATTTACGTCTTAAGGGCTGCAGATGTTAAGTGTCGGGTACATTTGTCAAAAGATAAAGAGCAAAAAAATGGACTTTACCCCCTGTTTTAACGAGCTATAATTTTTTACGTTTGTTGTAGTTTGCGATAAAGATTATTAAGCTTTATTTATCATGAATTTATCACAACAACAAAATAATGGAGCAATAACTTTACTCGGCACTTTCCTCCCTAATATATAAATGTTTAGTAAGGTAACCTGAATGGAATAAACTCAAATTTTTCAAATATAAAAAGTGATGTAATCCTTCTTCTTCTTCGTATGCCTATCCGAGCCGGATGCTGGCGACCGTCTGAATAATCCTAACTTCGTTAACTGCTTCTCTGAATAGTCCCGTGGTTGACTTTCCGAGCCAGACCCTTAGGTTTTTTAGCCATGAGATCCTCCTTTTTCCTGGTCCTCTACTCCCGTACACTTTACCTTGTAGGATGCACTGGATGAGATGGTATCGATCTTTATTACGCATTATGTGCCCAAGATATTCTAGTTTCCGGCACTGTGTAAAGGACCTCACGTTCCTTCCCCATTCGGCGCAGGATTTCTTCATTGGTCACCCTCTGCATCCAAGACACTTTCAGCATCCTTCGATACAGCCACATTTCGAAGGCCTCCAGCCTCCTCTCAGTAGCAGCAGTCAGTGCACCAGCTTCCACTCCGTAGTACAAAACAGAAAAGACATAGCATCTTAACAACCTGATCTTGAGGTTTATGTTCAAGTCATGGCTCTTGAAGCACTTTGCCATCTTATTAAACACTGCTCTGGCCTTCTCTATCCTGCATCTGATTTCCTGTGAATGGTCCCACTCTTCATTGACACAGGTGCCCAGGTATGTGTATCTTTGTACTCTTTCCACACGTTTCCTATTTATAATTAGGTGGTCATCTGGAATATTTCTTTTGCTGATTATCATTATTTTGGTTTTGTCAACATTTATATCAAGACCATATTGTTGACTGATAAGTGTGGTTTGTGTCATTAGGTTCTGCAAATCTTTCAGGTTATCTGTGAACACGACTGTGCCATCTGCATATCTTATGTTATTTAACCTTTGTCCATTCAGGTTCACCCCTGCCTCACTATTCTCCAGCGCCTCGCGGAAGATGAACTCGGAGTATATGTTAAACATCAGTGGAGACAATATGCACCCCTGTCGAACTCCTCTTGCAATTCTGACCGGCTCTGTGTTGCCTTCGTGCACTCGAACGGTGGCCTTCTGATTCCAATACAGGTTCACAATAATCCTAAGGTCTGGGTCATCTAGTCCGATCTTCTTCAGTATCTCTATTAGCTTTGTGTGGCGGACTCTATCGAATGCCTTTTGATAGTCTATAAAGCAGGCGTACACGTCACAGTTCATATCTCTGCACCTCTGGAACAGCACCTGCACACTAAATACTGCCTCTCGGATGCCGAGCGCGTTTCTGAAGCCAAACTGGGTGGGGCTTAATTCATCTTCACATACCCGATAGCTTCTTCTGTGAATGACTTTTAGAAACAATTTCAACAAATGACTCATTAAGCTGATTGTTCTGTATTTATTGCATCTCTTGGCCCTAGGCTTCTTGGGCAAGGTGATAAATTCCGATTCAAGCCATGCCTGCGGTATGTCTCCCGTATTATAAATGTGATTGAAGATCGCCGTCAACCATCCAATGTGACTGTCGTCCCGTAGTTTGATGAACTCCGCTTGCATTCCGTCAGGTCCTGGCGCCTTGCCCTCTTTGAGTCCATAGACAGCAGCTTGCACTTCCTCTCTCAGTATCATCGGTCCAGTATTACCATCATGATGATGTAATCCAGTACCTGTTAACTAAGTGGGTTTTCTAATTTGATGCTGACCTACCTCAACACGTTGCGAAGGCCGGCCCGCATCGTCGTTCTCTCTTCTACATGCATTGACGGCCTCCTAAAGGTCGCCAGGCTCTATTAAAGTTAGTTTACAGTTTGCAGCCTTTGGGCGACTGTTAAGAGTTCATCATCGAATGTAAAATAAACCGAATTTTTCCCTTCCGTTGTCACCGAATTTCTCCGAAACTGTAAAAATATGATTTACTTCAATTTGAAAATATTAAAAGACCTATCCTTAAACTCTGTTTCTCATATAGCGGATTCGTTTCTAAAATATACTATAATTTTGGTTACTATAAATAGGTAAACTATAAAAATTGTTTTTTCCCAAAGAAAGGCCTAAATTAAAAAGCTGTTACAAGACAGAGTTTGAACCTTAAGCTATCCACTGCTACCAAATTTATACATGTTTAAATAAGTATTAATGGTGATATTTGGTTACAGCCTGCAACTATTTTTGAAATATTTATCTTGGCGATCGTTAATAGTATACAGGGTGTCCGGAAATGAAGAGCAAAAAATTTAGGGGATAATTCTAGACCGAAAATAAATTCTATCTCTTCCTATAACATTTTTTCAAAAATTGATTAATAACAGAGTTACAGGGTGTTAAAATTAAATTTTATTTACAGTTTTAAAATACATAAGTTACTAGAACAATAAATTAAATATTCAAATCAAAGGTTCAAAGTGACGTTCTTCCTCTTCAATGCATAAATTAATTGTTCTTAAAAAATTTAATTAATTAAATTAAAAAATAATAAATTAAAATCATTTCGTATTCATCACATGCAAGCATGTTATTTTAGCGTTTTTCTCGAAAACGGTTAGATTTATCAAAATAAACGTTGTATACGTTTTTTATGTCAAAAGGTTAGGAGAATAAAAATATTTAGTCAAAATGCGCATACAGTATAGGACAAAAAAGTTGGGACCATTCAAATCAAAGTATAGACTCTTATGTGGCGCCCTCTATAAAATGCAAAAAAACGGTGGGCAAACTTGTATTCCTCATCCCGAAGAATCCCCATATACGAGATGTCGTCAAAATATTATAAGTATGGCAAAAAGTATTGGAAAAAAAATTAAATCTCGTTAAATTTTCGATCTAGAATTATCCCCTAAATTTTTTGCTCATTATTTCCGGACACCCGACGCACAACTAGAGATAATAATTTAATAATAAGACCATACCACCAACGATGGGGTAAAAGGGCTAAACTTCAAAATATTTCCATAGCATGCGAGATTTAATTACTATTTACCCTCGAATTATCCCCTACCCCATATCCCCTATTAAACGTCGATATCATTTAAATTTGATTATAGTAATTGAGTCATGTCGCCGTTTCACTGTTCGAGCTGTTTGATGTTCAATCTGTTACTCTGTCTTTAGGTAAACGATTTTGTGGTAGATTGAACATTAAATATTATTATTTGATTACTGTTAAAGGAAGGTCCGTGTAATTGAATGCAGAATAATAAAATGCAAATTCGATTCAATTTATTTATTTCTTTGAAGATAACAATTATATTTTTGAATTGAAAACTTCTTTAGGCGCGTTTAGCACTTTTTGTGGGCACTGAATTAAACTGAGCCGTCACGCGTCACACTCGGCTGTGTAACGCTCGAATTCAACTGCTATATTCAATCCGAACTGACCCTGACCCGAATGAACGTTATATGCAAGAGCATGCCGCAAACAGTGTGCGTTGTATAGATACTCGTCTGCGTCTCAGGTATGTTCTGGCATTTTTTAAATTATATATTTACGTAGGGTGAAGTAAGGTTTACCGTAATTGCTTATTCCGTGGACCTAATTTATTATGATTTCTGACTTCTGTTGAAGATGTAAAAATTCAAGGGTTGTTCAATTTTAGGAAATATCTTTTTTCGTATGCAGTAAAATTATCCCGTATTCCAATTTTATGTTATTTTTATGATTGCTTACGAACCTAACCTAAAAGAAACAAAATTGAAAAATTGTATTTGATATTGTTAATTTCACCTTGTTGAAGTTTTCACTTCTGTCGTGTGGTCTTAAGCACATACATATCTACTAATAGAAGCAAGTACTTATAAAATTATAATAAATAAAGGGATCAGCCATTTTTATATCAAATACCGCCCACTTAATCAAGGATCACTCGGGCGGTATTATCAGTTTTTTTTTTTATCATAACGCTATTCATTTGAAAACTTCTCACCTCGATTTTCCTGCTTTAAAATGAAAATTTGGAAAATCGTCGGACCCGTCGATTTTTATTTCGAGGAGGACATCTTTTGCGTATATTGTCAATCTTGTTACTTCAAGCCCCTAGGAGGGAGGGGGGTAAGATCTAAATCTTAAATGAATACCCCTATTTTATATAATTTTTTTGGATTCTGCATAAAATTCTGAACACTTTTTAATAAAAGCATTATTAGTCTATACTTAACAGTTTCCGAGATATTGACTTTTGAAAAATTACATTTTTGAACTTTGACAGCGTCTAGCTTTCTAACTGTACGTCTTAGAGCAAAACGGCTTACATGTCCCTATCTTCGATTTTTATTATCTTTCCAATAGTGTGAACTCTCGACCATCACTGGAATACTGCTCTCATATCTGGAGTTCTGCACCGAAGCATACCCTTCGGTTGTTGGATTCCATCCAAAGGAGAGCCGTTCGTCTAATCGGCGACCACGAGCTGATTAAGAACCTCGACAGCTTAGAACATCGAAGACAGGTTGGTGATTTGACTCTCTTCTACAGATATTTTCATGGCAAGTGTTCGACAGATATTGCCCGCTCGATTCCACCTAGAGTAATGCATAGCAGAAACACACGACGAACCACTGCCGCCCATCCCTATGTGGTTCAACTTAGTACACCCCGAACATCATTGTTTCAGAACTCTTTCATTTGGAGGACGTCATCTTTGTGGAACGGCCTTTCTGAGACCGTGTTTCCAACCGAATATAACCTCCAACGATTCAAGAAAAACGTGAATCGCTTTCTTCGCACACGCACCGCTCCCAGAGCGCCTTAAAGGATTTTCCTATAGTGCTTGTGCTCGATCATAAAAAAAAAAAAAAAAAAAAAAAAAAAAACTCTCGGTCAAACCGGAAGTACTATATTTCTTACATCCGGTTTAACCGAAAGTTCACACTATTGGAAAGATAATAAAAATCGAAGATAGGGACATGTAAGCCGTTTTGCTCCAAGCATGTGGGTATTATTTCTGATTAGCCTGGTCAATTTTACATAAAAATGATCTCTTGAGTTTTTCTCCTCAGGCATACCGTTCTTAATTAAAATAATTAAAATAAATTAGCTCTACTATTTATTATTATTAACATTGATAATAATGGATAATTTTGTTTTATAAAAAATGTTGGAAATTACCACCTTCACTTAATAGACATGCTTTCGCCCGTCTTTGCATCGAATAGCGCACTCGTTCAAATATTCCAGGCGAATTCCGTATTGTTTTACAGAAGGCAATTATTCGCTCCCTTAAATTTTCTAAAGTGTTAATAGGAGTTTTATACACTAAAGTTTTAAGATAACCCACAAGAAAAAATCCAAACTATTGAGATCAGGGCATCTTGCTGGCCATTGTTAAGCTCCTCCGCGACCTAGCCAACGATTCGGATAAACTGCATCTAAATGATCGCGAACGATTACACCGAAAAGGAAGGAACTCCATCATGCATGTACCACATTTGATTCCATAGCGCATATGGTACCTACATCTTCAAGTAACACAGGTAGTTCTTCTTGGAGAAAATGCAGATAAGCCTGCCGTTAAGGCGTTAATTATGTTTTTGAGAACGTCACCGTTCCAGGATAACTAGATTGAGTGAAAATTATTATTCGTCAATACTGCAAAATGAAGCTAATTAAATTTAATTATTTTAATTAAGAACAGTGTGCCTGAGGAGAAAAACGCAGGAGACCATATTTATGTAGAATTGATCAGGTTAATCAGAAATGATATCCACATGGAAAAATGTCAGTGGCGTACCACTTTTTTTTTTTTAAATATTAGAGGACATATTTGCAGGGACGCCACTGGTGGGACAAAAAAATAACTTTTATAACTAAAAGATGTGGTTTTATGTCCTATTAGCACATACCAAAATTGAAAATATTATCTAAAGTATTTTCGGAGATATTACAAAAAACTAATTAAAAAAGAAAAAATTCAACACCCTGTAGCAAAAAATTTAAGCCGTTTACGACATATGTTTATATGAACTTTTCTTCATAAAATGACTTGAGGAATCACACCCTAAAATATTAGCACGTCATTAAGGAACACCCTGTATTGTATAGAGGGTTGCTCAAAAGTCCGAAATAAAATTAATATAGCCTTAACCTGTACCTTTTGGGGAAAACGCTCGGACACGTCAATTTAGTTTTATTTATGCTCACATTTTGACGTTATTCGTTTGTTTTTTTATAGAAATGTGTCAAAGATATGACGACATTTTTTTTTTTTAATGGAAACATACAGCTTGTGATACATCATTTGAAAGCTAATATCTCGTACAGTATGCTCAGAAATTTTAGCGCGGTCCTGTATAGCTATTTCAAAATGGCGACTGTTAAAATTTTTAAAAAATCTCTATTTAAATAAGCGGAAATGATAAATCATTGACGTTTTTTTGCCTTTCAAGGTAAGAAATCTTTATTGTTTCACGTTCTGACATTTTGTGAGATTGTAAACTTGAAAAATTAATTTAGGTATTTCCGAAGTATTATTTAACAATTTTCTAAACAAAAATGGTTTTGTCGGAAAGACAGCGTATCGAAGTCTTGATATTGTTAGGATGTGGAGATAAAATAAGAAGTCAAAGTGAAGTGTGCACTTTATTTAATGCTAAATATCCGGATAATCAAATTTCACAGGGCACTGTGAGTAAAACATTCCACAAATTTGATGAACATGGCACAGTTAAGGACTTGCCTAGGAATGGCAAATCGACGATAAAAAAATTAGATATTGCATTATCTCTGCAGGATAATCCGCACGTTTCGTGGTACAATTAAATGGCCACCGAGGTCTCCAGACTTAACGCCTCTAGACTGTTTTCTTTGGGGATACTTAAAAGAAAAAGTTTACCAAAATAGGCCTAATAATATTGAAGATTTGAAAGCAGGATAATCCGCATGTTTCAACAGTTTCATTGGCTCAATTTTATTTAAATTGTTATTTTTAAAATTATTTTAAATAGATTTAAAAAAAAATCTTAACAGTCGCTTCACAGAATGGCGCCAAAATTTATGAGCGTACCCCCAAAAGTTACACGTTAAGGATATATTAATTTTATTTCGGACTTCTGGGCAACCCTGTATATCTAAAAGTATAAGTAAAAATATTTGTACAATCCTACTTACTTATCTAAAACCATATATGTTCATTTCAAGTGGTACCTGATGGTGTTTAATATTTCATAAACTTACCATCCTTAATATTGTGCAAAAGATGTCCAAAAAAAATCCAAGATATCTTATAATCTTTTCCTTAGAACTTCTTATCTCAAAGTTCTGATTTACCCCTACAACTCTTTGTTAACCGCACAATTTCCGACGGGGTTGCAGGAGATCATTTGCGCCTTTGTCTGCAAAGTTTAGAGGAAAAAGCCCACCGTTTCTTTGCATAATCGCGACTAAATCACGTGTTAGGTTTAAAAGACTTTCCGGATATGTCGGCTGAATATTCCGGAATATATTGTGTATAAGAGAAAATATTTTATGATGTCTGTTTTGCTTGAATAATGTAACAACATATTATAGACCAGGGCTTGAAGCCTTTGAAAATGGTAGAAAGTGAAAAAAAATAATAGTAGGATGAAACCCATTGGAAAAGGAAGAGAATATAACAAAAATGAAAGGAAAAATAATTTACGCGGTGATAGAGATTTCAACGAACAAAAAGCCCACCGACTTTTTTAAAAAAGCAGATATTTTGACGTGAGAATTTTCGATTGAAAATTAGGGTGTTTTTTCGATATTAAGTCAAAATAAGGTGAAAAAATAAATATTTTACATCAAAAAAATTAGAGTGTGTTTGGGACATAAAAAGGTAAGTTTTCACCAAATTTTATAAAAGAAATTTTCTTGTAAAAGACAAAAATAAAAAACCAAAAACTTGGTTATTTGAATTTTTCACATAAATTTTGGGGTTATGTAAAAAAAGTGTAAACAAAAGTTGTAGATCTTTTTATTACCTACAACTTTGCCATTTACCGCTTTTCCATAGGAGTTGTAGTTTTGCCGGAAATCAAGATAAATCGTTTTCTACCCTTAAAAACTCACCCCCTTCCACTTCCCGACCTCGGATCGCCCGTAAATTATTTTTCCTTTCATTGTTGTTATATTTCCTTCCTTTTCTAATGGGTTTCATCCTACTATTATTTTTTTTGGTTTCAAAAATTATCGACCCTGGTCTATTAATATTTCTTTGTGGCTTTTAAATTACAAGTGTAGTCGCTAGTCGACAATACTGGTACTGGCACATTTATTTCAAATGTGTATAAACTATACTGGATAGAATATTATTTTTACCGCTATAACGTCACTAACATTTTCCAACTTTGGGACATATATAAATCATTGTTCGTATCTTTTCTGTCAGAGGAACTTCGCATCAGTCATTTGTTGCTCACAATGAAGAGAAAAGACCATTCATCCTGGTAATCTAGAGAAATACGCGGATTTGTCAGTATTATTCTCAATTTTGAAGTGGGTCCCCATAAAGAAATCCAATTAATTTTACATAATGGTTGCTTTTTTACCAATAAAAAGAGATTTAGTGGCCGGAAGTGGATAACGAGCTTTTCAAAGAAAACGGTTTATCTTATAAACGAAGATACTGTTCTTATGTAACCTTAAGTGGCCAAGAAACGTAATTAGGTTTTATAATCTAATTTCTACAGTAAATTTAGTGAAGCAGCAATTTTTTATTGCATCTCCAGAGATTTAAATAGTAACTAATCTAAAGGTAAAATCAGATCCGATCTTATCGTGCGGGTTTCACGATTTAACAAATACATACTTTTAATTTTTCTTTTCTTTTATTGCGTTTAATCATACTATCAAAAAAAAAATCCGTAAGACAAATATGACAGACTTATGCAACTTTGACATGAAAGAAAAGGATATGTATTTTATTTTCAGCGATTCACAAAAGTTTGTACCTGCAACCTTCGTCTTGATTTAAAGATGTCAGTTTTGTGACTTTGACAATTAATTTAATGTGACAATATGAACGATAAAAAGCAATTTTCTGGTTTTTTGCATCCCCAAGCAAAAAAATGGTGCTTAAGGTAGGAGTATCAACATGCTTGCCAACCTATAACCTATTTCGCGTAGATTTATTTATGTTTTCTAGCTTTTCTACAAAATTTAAAGAAAATCAGTATCGGCTTGATATTCTATAGGTAATAATTGACATATTTAATAAATATCAAGGAATTTCATAACTTATTTTAGAAGAATTGTATAGCGAAAAATATCGGGTAAGATTTTTTTTAACATTATTATGTCATTGTCACTCATTGTTCTTTCACTATACAATTCTCCCAAAATTAGCAATGAAATAAATTGATATTTTTGTAATATATCAGATACTACCTAAAGAATGTACCAACGATATTGATTTTCTTTAAATGTTAGTTACTAAAATAATAAACTCAGAAAATCAACGCGAAATAGGTTATAGGTTGGCAATAGATTGAATGACGTTGAGAATTCAACCTTAATTGCGGAAGTACTATATTTCTTACATCCGGTTTAACCCAAAGTTCACACTATTGGAAAGATAATAAAAATCGAAGATAGGGACATGTAAGCCGTTTTGCTCTAAGACGTTCAGTTCGAAAGCTAGACGCTGTCAAAGTTCAAAAATATAATTTTTCAAGAGTAAATATCTCGGAAACTGTTAAGTATAGACTAATAATGCTTTTATTAAAAAATGTTCAGAATTTTATGCAGAATCCAAAAAAATTATATAAAATAGGGGTGTCCATTTAAGATTTAGATCTCACCCCCCCTCCCTCCTAGGGGCTTGAAGTAACAAGGTTGACGATATACGCAAGAGATGTCCCCCTCGAAATAAAAATCGACGGGTCCGAGCGATTTTCCACATTTTCATTTTAAAGCAGGAAAATCGAGGTGGAAAGTTTTCAAATGAACACTCTGTATGGTCTAATTCTATCGGTAATTTAATTAATAATTTTATTATAATGGACATCAATTGTTGACCATGACAAGATGCAGAGTAAACCCCCGGCTGTGAGTTGTGGCTTTACGAATACAATTGTTTAGAAGAGATGAAAATCAGCTTTATTTGCCGAATTTCCGCAAAATTAATATAGAGGGCTTAAATTAACAGCCCACGGCGGACTAAAAGGTTATAGATCAACTAGGCGCCGAAATAAACTGATTTAACCCTTTGAATGGTTATAACGTTTACCATTAGGATTTTGTTTATCAACTAAGTACTACTACAAAGTTGCCATACCACCGTTGTAGTAGCCCCATACTAAATTACGCAGCTACAAAAAAATCTCGTTTATTATCGTAAATTAATGATAATTGTGCCATATTAGCTCAATAGGATTGAATATACAATAGTATGGAGAAAGACGCAACACTGTATGTCCATTTTCTGTTGCAAGATTGTCACACTTGTATTCCTTATTGTTTTTAAAAGCTTTTAATACTTCTAGCAGTTCTCGTTTTTTGTAAGTTTCTTCAAAATATAAATCATTTTCAATCATAAAATTTTGAATTTCTGCTTTTGTATTATTAGAATTGGGAATGATTTTTGCTTGCCGACTATGATAACTAGCATTGTCCATTACAATGACCCTATTTTCAGGTATATTTTTTAGGAGTTTATGTTTAAACCAATCTTCAAAAAGTTGTGCGTCGGTATCTTGATGGTAATCTAAAGAAGAATCTGCTATGTTTTTAACTGAAAGCACCAGACAATTTGAAACAATACCCGTTCTCTGAACCAGCATGTAATATTGTGATTCTTTTGCTTTTATTTGATGGTGCCTTGGTTTGACATTTTTTGGAAGAATCATCCCAACCTTTTCTTGGAGTGTCATGGGTATCGAACCATGTTTCGTCAAGGTAAATAATTGGACGATTTTCTTCTCTAAATTGTTTAACAGCTGTTAAATATTTAAGTCTCCATTCCCGTAAACGTTGAGATTCCATTAATGTTTGTCTTTTATTAATGCTTTGGTATTTAAAACACATTTTACGCAATATTTTCCCAAGGCTTGAAAGGCAACAAGAGATATTTGTTTCGTCTTTAATCAGCCGCTCTTTGAGGGAAATCAAAGTGGGTACAGTTTGTGCCTCATACATTATTTGGTAAATCTTTCTTCTTAATAAATCCATGTAATTTTCGTCAATGCTTCTAAATGTGCCAGAATCACTCCCATTTTTTCTAGGATTAACAGGTTTAAGTACTATGTCTCTTACCGAAGATAAAGGAGTTTTTGTCAAAGTAGACGTCTCTGCTAAAGCATCCATCGAATTAAAATTTCTACTCAACAAAGATTGATACACATTTTTAATTATTTTTTTGGCATCGGTAGATAAATGCTTGCTTTTAAAAATGACACTTGAAGATGCCCCCCTATCAGCACAATTCCAAGGACGCCACATTCTACTACCAATAAGCCTAACTAAAAATTACTCGCCGGAAAACCACTTAAGACTAAAATTATTAAAAATCAGTTTGTATTTATATATGAATCAGGCATAGGTATAAATTGAATTTGTACCTGGTCCGGCTCTGCTCGAAAAGGTTTTAAAATTTGGGATTTCATTATTTATTTTATGGTCAAAGGGATAATGAGGGTTTATTGCAGTCAAAAGATCAACGGTATAATTCTACAAATACTATACCACACAACCGCGATATACTACGCCATTTTGTCGTAAAACTATTCGACTAATATTGTATAAAGTATCGTAAAAAAAAATTCCTGTATTAATAACCGACAAATTCACTCATTTCTCCAAACCAACAGGATTTATCGGATTTCGTTTGTCGTCAACAACAAATGACTATGGAAGGGCTCTAGTAATCCAGAGTGACGTCGCTGGTAAGCAATGAATTATGTCCAAATGGACAGAATTGTTTGCAGGAGATGAAGACGGTCTTTGGGTTATTTGTTGAGTGTCCGCAAGCTCTGACTCTGAATGAAAGGGCGTAAACAAATATACAGCCTGTTGTTGACCGAAATGTTATAGATTATAAGGGCCGATAGGGCTAGGGCTAACTTGACCCTTGTTTGTCATTATTCAAATTGTATAAGTTGGTTTAGCTGATTGACTTACTATACGAATGCATAAAGACATTTTAGACCAGGGTCGATAATTTTTGAAACCAAAAAAAATAATAGTAGGATGAAACCTATGGGAAAGGAAGAGAATATAACAAAAATTAAAGGAAAAATAATTTACGGGCGATCCGAGGTCGGGAAGTGGAAGGGGGTGAGTTTTTAAGGGTAGAAGACGATTTATCGCGATTCCCGGCAAAACTACAAGTCCTATGGAAAAACGTTAAATGGCAAAGTTGTAGATAATAAAAAGATCTACAACTTTTGTATTAACACTTTTTTCAAATAACCTCAAAATTTAGGTGAAAAATTCAAATAACCAAGTTTTTGGTTTTTTATTTTTATCTTTTTCAAGAAAAAAATTTTCTTTTCATCCTACTATTATTTTTTTTCACTTTTTACCATTTTCAAGGGCTTCAGCCCTGGTCTATTTCTCTAGCGACCTTATACAAGTTCTGGCAATGGAATAACTTATTTACAGGACTTAAATTAATAATGCAAAGAACGCTTTAGAATATAGTATACACGTAGGGAAAATGTTTGTTCGCCCATCTCTTATTAATAAGTTAGAATAGTACAAATATGAAATATCGCAAAGTAAACAGAAATAGGTAGATTATGTTTCCCCCACTCCATCGCTTCGGATCTGGCTGGCTCGATGCGTTTTGCTCATAGACAATTTACCTTTAGATACGTACAGCTTATCTCCTGCGCAAACAAAAGTTACGTTTTATGGGTGAAAAAATACGTCCGAGCGCATGACTCGTCGGTCAGCTGTCTTCATTCGGGGAACCTTCGTGCATGCGCACAAACCTCGTGTTATCGGCCGTCCTACTTTATCGACAATAATCGACGCGCTCAAAAATACTCTCCAGAACCGTCTCGGCCGCCATTTTTGTTGTTGTGTTTTAAGGTTTCTCTTCTCTGCGGATTCCTTGTAGTTTTTTAAAGTTTTCAGCTATCGGATCGGCTATCGTGGATTGTGGGACTGGTGTTTAATATTTATGGATTTTTGGTTTTTGTGTAGTTTAGTTAGTGAATTGTGTTTGTGCTTTTAGTGACTCGGATTGTAATATAAACAATGACTAGTACTAGTTGCAGCCGTTGTATAATTGTATTATGCCCAAATAGGGGTAAAATAAACCCTCTATGGTGGCATATGAGCAAGAATTTAAATTTTAAAGCCCGGACCTGTCTATTTTCCCATTCGTCAAACGATAATGTTGCAGTGCGCATGTCTAATAGTTCCCAGTTTTGTTTACATGCGCGAGGCCATAAAACTGCCACATTCGTGATTATTGTTTGTTTATCTAAAGGTAAATTGTCTATGGTTTTGCTTGATCCTGCTTCGGTTGAATTTTAAATTTTAGATATTAATAGAATCGAAGCGGCGCGGCGTGCCACCAGCGAGTGCCATGAGCGAGATGCAATACGATGGAGCGGGGGAAACATAATCTACCTACCTCTGTTTGCTTTGCGAATTGCGATACTTCATATTTGTACTATTCTAACTTATTACTAAGAGATGGGCGGACAAACCTTTTTCCTACGTGTATGTATGTAATAAAAACCCTTAACTTCGTGTCATGTTATCGTAGGGTAAAACGGACTATGCCAAACTTAGGATTACCACAAAAGCGGCCGGAAGCGTTTTACTTTGTATAATTTCTTTTGAAGCTGAACTGAATAGTTACAAAGTAGACTCTGGTAAAGCTCTTGAAAGAAACTTTGATCGGCAATCACAGGCACGTATGTCTACAATGGAAAATGTTTATGTAGTGCCGTAGTGGTTTGGTTTTAATAAAAAAGAATTAAAATTGTACACTGGGAAAATCCTTCTATTCCTTATAAGAATTTATATGTTACTCTTTATACAACTGTTTAATCCTATATGTGACACTGTGACAGCAACGCGCTTTCCTATGGCTGGATCCACATACATCCGTGATCACGGACGTGCGTGTGCGTTTTAAGATGCTCCGAAAATTTCGTCATCCACATAGGTCCATCCGTTTTTTACGTCGTTTTTAATACATAACCTTAAAATATTTTAATATTTTTATTGAAAATATGAGTGGTAGTAATTGGACTTTAGTGATTGCCTGTTTAATCAGATAATTAGTAAAAGCTTCTCCCTGGGAGCAAAGCAATTTAAGAAAAAACATTAAAATAGCATACATTAACAATATCCTAACCTCAATCACGCATGAAAAGTTGAAATTGACCAACTTCAATCCGTTGTGATCTTGAAACGTGCGTGATTTTAATCCCTAAAATTTCATTGGTATTCAACTCGAGGGACACCCTAAGAAGCCACCTGACGAAGACGAAGCCTATAAGTCAAAAAGATAGGAAAAACTGTGTCTACCAGATCCCCTGCGAGTGCGGCCAATCTAAATCTAATAAAATAGGTGAGACATTAAGACCACTCGAGACAAGGATTAAAGAACACAAAAACAATACGTTAAAAGGAGAGACCGAAAAGTCAGGTGCAGCTGACCATGCCTGGAAACATGGTCACCATATCATGTGGTCAGAAGCTGAAATCCTACATAAGGAACCACACTGGAGGAAAATAAAGTTTAAGGAAGCTGCTGCTATTCACCAGAATCCAGGCTGCTTTAGTAAACCATCATTAACCATAAGAAATATCTGGAAACCTTTGTTAGATATATGTAATCTTAGGATAAGATCGCGTGCCAACCGAACGCATAACTGCACCCACCTCAATTATGCTGCGGTGCAAATAGCTAGCATAAATTGTCTTGTAGTTACTTTACTTATTAAGTATTCACCTGAAGACGACTGGAGATACTTGCCAGTTGAAACGTTGTGATTCAAAACAAATAAAGACAATGGAAGTTCAAAACTCTTTCATCATTCAAATAATTTTTTAATACAAACAGAAATAGTCCCTTCTTGCGTTGCAAACGTCGTATACTGGCAGAAAATCTAGCTGATAATACCGAAACACGGGGTATCGGGGTCTCACTAAAGAAGACCGCGGTATTTTTTAGCGCAAATACCGTTTATACCGCGTTCTTTTGTATTATGACGAAGATATCGCGTTCTTCGTTATGATTAGAGTATATTCTTAACATACGGCATGGGGAACTATGCTAAATATCATTGATAAATAAAAGATACAGCTATTTTACTTAGTATACATCTTAATATGTATATTTTAAGTACTTTTTCATCAAAAACTGAAAATCCGAATTTTTTAACATACCGCGTTTTTACTTATGAGGGCAGTAGAAGACTCCGAACAACGATGTGACCTGCGCAACAAATACGTTAAAATTAATACTACGGCGCGCGGCGATTGCCGATCGCTATACGAACCCCCCATCAACGTCTTGGTGGATTATAGGTTCTAACGGATACAATTCGTTTTTGGGGACGCCGCGCGCCGTTCTGCTTTCTTAATTGTAGAGAAAGCGCTTTACTGGGAACAAAATGCGTCGCATTGAGAAAATACAATTTGTTTCTTAACAAAATTGCTGTATTAAAAGTAGTTCATTATTCAACAAAATTGTGCTGCTAATGAAACGGATTACTACCGATAAAAACACTGCTCTATCAAATCTTAATTTGATGTAACACTAAATCGGGTTTGATACAATAGCAATTTATTTAATATGGGTTAATAAAAAATAAGCTATCGATACAAACTATGTCTTGGCAAACCTGTTGTATTAAATCATTTTTCTCAGTGTGCAAAATGTAATTTAATACACACTAAAATTAAATTAATTGTATTTATAAGTCAAAGAGACAATATTTAAACTTGGGGTTTTTTGACATTTTAGTAAAGAAGAAAAAAAATTTTTAACCAAGCAGCAATGATTTTATTCCATTATAAAAATACTATTTCGATCGGCTTTTCAAAAAATATATCTATTAATCCACGAAACATTGCAAATTACATGGTAATAATGGACAAAACGCTCAATTTACACTACACAGATAATATAGCGGTTTGCTCCATTATTTCCGACACGCTATTTTAATGGCGTACAAACCATTAAGTGGAAAATCATAATCATCTATCATCGACTGAAATTTACTTGTATCTATATTTATTGATGATGTAGTTGTAGGTATAAGACTCTGTTTACATTACATTTTTAATTTGTAATGAAACTTGACATTGATCATGATATTATTTTCTTGCTACGGTTAATTAAACATATATTTATCACCAAAAATCAGTCCTGTAGTTCTTAAAAATTTAAATATCTTCTAGTGTGATATTGTTCTTGTCGTTTAACATTGCATATGATTATTAATTATGCAACATGATGTACTGGGATGGTAAAATTCGTCCATAGATTATAAAGTCCAGTACTAATGATGGGTTGTGCGAAATAAAAATCTTCTATTGCTTTATTTGACATGCAAAAACTTAAATACAAAGAAAAAATAAATTAATTAAAACAGGTATTGGTACGATCAATAAAACTCAAATTCAGACAGGACAGCTAGAAGACTCCGAGCAACGATGTAACCTGCGCAACAAATACGTTAAAACTAATAATACGGCGCGCGGCGATTGCCTATCGCTACGAACCCCCACCAACGTCTAGTGGATTATAGGTTCTAACGGATACAATTCGTTTTTGGGGACGCTGTTCTGCTTTCTTAATTTTAGAGAACGCACTTTACTGGGAACGAAATGGGTCGCATTGAGAAGATACAATTTGTTTCTTAACAAAATTGCTGTATTAAAATTAGTTCATTATTCAACAAGACTGTGCTGCTAATAGAACCGATTACTACCAATAAAAGCACTGTTCTAGCAAATCTGGATCTTATAACACAAAAGCGGCAGTGGCGTAGCGTGGTTGAAGGGGCGGAGGGGGCAAAAGCTTCAAAGGTAAGGTCGTAGATATTTTGTTTTATGGGGAGGGGTAAAAGAAAAAAAATGGCGAAATTTTTTTGGGTGCCACGCCCTTAAAATATAAAATACACAAGATCCTCAAGAAAATCACAAAAAAATTGATCAAGTAAAAAAAAAGTGCTTCGTTTTCATGGCTCATTATGGGTCCTTGGGGGGGGGGGGGGTGTAATTACCCCCTTATCTACGCCCTTGTTCAAAGGGCGCCTCACGGCTAATGTATAATTTCGTTTATTTAGTAAATTTTGGCCTGAGAAATAAAGTTTTTGTTTTGTCATGTCTAAAATGGCCACATGAAAACAGAATATGAACACGGCAAGGGAAATGTTGTTAAAACTCTATAAAATATTTTATGCATACTTATTACATAATAATATGAGCATATATTCTCATTGGCGACAAAAACACGCTTTTAAAAAGATAAAATGTAGTCTCTAGTAAATTAAAGATTTCAAGCAATTTTTAATTTTTAAAGCAAAATAACTGAAAGAATACAAATTATTGGTCTTGCCAAAATATTTTTATTATAAAGTAAATCAAATAGTGAAAATAAAATAGAATCTCGAAATAGGTAACAGAGTAACAGGTTTATTTTATCTCCTTCTTTACTCTAAAAGTAATAAACAAATAATAACGCTAATTAAACCCCATAAAAATACTTTAAAAACAAAGAAAAAGAGAGCTTCACAAAATTAAATATTTGCCAATAATATTCTTCCGATAATGGTCATCTTATAATATAAACAGAAACAAAGAACTAAAAAATAATTAGAATAATAATAGTAATAAATAATGAGGATTTTGTTATATAATTATCATTTATATTCATAAACCTAGTAAATTTTCCTCTTGCTGCGATAGGTAAACAATATTATCAATTATCATGTGAAGTGAAATTGAACTGGGAACTACTGGAAGAGTGGAAAGGGGGCGCCGTTTGGAAAAGGCTCAAAGGACGGGGAGGGGTCGCCCCCCCTGGCCCCCTGCACGCTACGCCACTGGAAAGCGGTGTTGAAATAAGCTATCAGTGCAAACTAGGTCTTAGCAAACCTGTTGTATTAGATCATTTTCTTCAGTGCACTTTCTTTAAGAATTAGTGACTGTAGTTTTGTAGTATTATTACATTATTATAAAAAATATGTAGAATGTAAAAATATACAATATTTTGTATGTAATATATTTTTTCTAAAAAAAACGCATTTAAAAAAAAACTGATCTGACTGGTCCGAGCGATTCTGTGTGGCTAAAAGCTGATCTGTTTCTGCATCATAACGGTGTATGTGAGAAATAAATGTTGAATTAGTCTTTTTCTGAAATATTCATTCAAAAATTATTGAATTATTAAATCAATTACTGTTTCTAAAGCTTCTTTTCTTAAGTAAAAGAAAATTGTAATCCAATAAGAAATAAGTATTTGAGCTTAATAATTGTGTTATATCGAAATAAAGAAGAAATGACATTTTAATGGCCCAAAAATTTAATAAAGAAATAATAAATTTAAAAACTGTTGACAAAAATTACAGCCAAATTTTGTCTTAAGAAAAATACAGCGTCTTCAAACGATTTGAATTAATATGATATTGCAACTATAGTATATTCGGCGTCATATTAGTTGTACAGGGTCTGATAGAAATTACTTTCAAAATCACTGTTCTAATATGATTGGTTTATTTACGCTTTATATATTTCAATAAATATATTCTTCCAGAGTTTTTTTCTTAAAATATTGTCCAGCGTTAACCTGACTGACCTAGCACGATTAGCTAAATTGAATATTTCTCCGAGAAACTTTTTTCGTATTAGCAGACAAGAGGGAAAATCCGGTGAAATGGAAGTTGTAAGAAAAATAAATGATAGTGTGATAAGAAAGACGAAATGGGTCATCCGAGTAAAATATTTAAGTAATAAGTTTTCGCTACCAAAATTGTAACAAACGTAAAAACAGTTTTTTATTTGATTTAAATTGTTTAGAATCTCCTACCTTTTTAGGATATGCATGCGCGCACGCAAATTTTTAGCAACTATAGCCCAGATTATAATTTTATTTGTACTGAATTCGTGTGTACCATCCAAACAATACCAGGTTTGAAGAGCGATATACTAACCCCCTCACTTTTAGACATGGGCGTTTCTCTGTAAGTGTTCATGGACCTGGTGCTTGCTGGCGAATAGAGGGAAGATTTAATGCCGGAAATTACATTAACATTTTAGAAAACATATTGTTACCATCTGCTGAGCATATTGTTACCATCTGCTGAGCAAATATATCCCAATAATACTTTCATATTTCAACAAGATAATTATTGTCCAGTCCACACTGCCAATGCTGTAACCCACTGGTTTCAAGTTTCAAACCCATAATGTGGAAGTACTGCCTTGGGTCGCTTATAGTCCCGATTTCCAATCCGATCCAATTGAAAATATTTGGGGTATAATCGTAAAAAAAATATACCTATAATCGAAATTTTAGGCCACAAAATTCAGAAGATTTATGGGAAATAATACATGCGTGCTGGGAAGAGCTTGATCCCAATATTGTATCAAATATTCAGTCAATTCCGAATAGACTGGCTCAAGTAATAGAAAAACAGGGATATACAGTGTCCGCAAGAAAGTCCGCATCAAATGGGATTTTTTAAAATTATTAGGTATAGGTAAAAATTGAAAAAGCAGTTAGTTTTTGCTTACCTAAAAACCAAAAATGACGTATACTGAAGCAGCTGCATGACTTGCGTTACCTGTCAAATTTGACTTTTTTAATAAAATAGGTTCAAAAATGCATTTATTTATCAAAATATCGAAAAACTTTATTCGAGCAAGTTGTTTATTTAGGCATTTTTAGCCTCTGTACGAAATTTTGACAGTCTAATACAATTTTTATTTTTTGCCCGGTTCTTGAAAATTGTGATCAACCCTCGTAGATTAACTTTTATACATCGATGTAAAACCATTTGCCTTTACTTCATTTGTAATCTTAATGCAATTTTGTGTAAAATTTTTGTCTCCAATTATTTATTTTGCTTCAAAAACTGAAATTGTTATTGATCAGTATGTAATGTTTGATGCAAAGTTTATCTAATTACATTAGTTTTGCCAAAACCGACGTTTCTCATTTTTCTTAAGTTAGTAAACAGATGCACAAAAAGAAAATATTAGGAAGCTTTCGTTGAAATATTTTATTTTATATACGCCTACTTGTAAACTATATTTTTGTTGAATAAAATGTTTTGAGCGATTAATATTTATTCTTTTTGATCCAATATGAATTAAGTAAAATTTCAACGAAAGCTTCCTAATATTTTCTTTTTGTACATCTGTTTGATCTGTTTACTAACTGAGAAAATGAGAAACGTCGGTTTTGGCAAAACTGATGTAATTAGATAAACTTTGCATCAAACATTACATACTGATCAATAACAATTTCAGTTTTTGAAGCAAAATAAATAATTGGAGACAAAAATTTTACACAAAATTGCATTAAGATTACAAATGAAGTAAAGGCAAATGGTTTTACATCGATGTATAAAAGTTAATCTACGAGGGTTGATCAAAATTTTCAAGAATCTAGCAAAAAATAAACATTGTGTTAGACTATCAAAATTTCGTACAGAGGCTAAAAATGACTAAATAAACAACTTTGTCGAATAAAGTTTTTCGATATTTTGATAAATAATGGCATTTTTGATCCTATTTTATTAAAAATGTCAAATTTGACAGGTAACGCAAGTCGTGCAGCTGCTCCAGAATACGTCATTTTTGGTTTTTAGGTAAGCAAAAACTAACTGCTTTTTCAATTTTTACCTATACCTAATAATAAAAAAAGATCCCATTTGATGCGGACTTTCTTGCGGACACTGTATGACCAAACATTAGATTTCATTTATTCTTGTTAAACGTTTTTTGTTTCTATTTTGATAAAACTGTTAAGGTATATTATAAAATAAAAAAAATCATTTTTGTTATTCTATTGAACTAACGCCCAACGCCAATGCTTTGCATTTTTAATAACATTTAACATGCGATAAGCCGGTTTTACGCAAATATGGTTAAGGTTTCCTCTCATTCTAGTTCGTGTATGCTTTTTTTATGAATACAACTGTACATGTCATACATGTATTTTATAAATACCTTATTTAAAAAGTTTATAATAACGGAGGCGGGATATCAAGCTTAAACAAATTTCAAAAATTGTAAATTTCTCCCTTAATCGAAAACTAAAAGGCATTTTGCAGCAAGAGCCAGGCTATAAGAAAATATTATTTCAAACTTTTAAGTGAATTTTATTGCTTTTTCTCAAGAGATAATAAGTTGGTATGAATGTTTGCGGAACTTTTTTTGCCATTTGGAAACTTCACAGCAGAAGCGGTAATTTAACTCCATTTTCCCCAAAACTTTTCCATTGAAACTTCCTAGTTGACTTTTTCGTTTTATTAATATTAAGAACTTATTTAAAGTTAAGAGGGTATTGAGGAATGACTAGTGATTTAAGAACAACTTCTTTGTGATTGGTGCAGTTTAATAGTTACTTATGATGTGAGTGTTAAAAGTGATGTTTTATTTTGTGAGTGAAAAAGCTTTTACGAGCGGAGCGAATTGAACAATTTCACGAACAAAATAAAATTACATTCAACACCAATATCATACAATGTTTTTTGTATAACTGCCCGATTTCGATAATAAAATAGGGGAATTTGGAATGACATTAAACTTCAAAATGCATTTTAATATTCAAATAATCACAAGGTTGTTGTGAATGACAAACATTACCAACGCTATGCATGGTTACTAACAAATGCTTGTTTACAAATGGTACTGGGGATTCTAGTAATGTGTTGCGAAGCTCCCTAAAGTCGCAAGGCATTAATGCTAGCAATTGTTCTAGTTGTACGATTAATATTAAGGTGGGAGTATCAACATGCTTGCCAACCTATAACCTATTTCGCGTAGATTTATTTATGTTTTCTAGCTTTTATACAAAATTTAAAGAAAATCAGTATCGACTTGATATTCTATAGGTAATAATTGACATATTTAATAAATATCAAGGAATTTCATAAGTTATTTAAGGAGAATTGTATATCGAAAAATATCGGTTAAGATTTTTTTTAACATTATTATGTCATTGTCACTCATTGTTCTTCCACTATACAATTCTCCCAAAATTAGCAATGAAATAAATGGATATTTTTGTAATATATCAGATACTACCTAAATAATGTACCGACCATATTGATTTTCTTTAAATGTTAGTTATTAAAATAATAAACTCAAAAAATCAACGCGAAATAGGTTATAGGTTGGCAATAGATTAAATGACGTTGAGAATTCAACCTTAATGTTCATAAGTAATGATTGTTAAATATTGATAATAAAAATTTGCACTTCCTAAAATTATTATTATTATAATTTTATTTGATTTCATCATAAGAAAATGTAGTGTTAAAATAGCTATTTATACAATAAGTTGCGAAATGAGTGTCTTTTAGGCACGCGACGTTTTGTCGACGAATTGTCCAACGAGGCAAAGCCGAGTTGGACAACACGTCAAAGTGACTAAAAGACATTGTTTCGTAACGAATTGTATACAATATTTTTTCTACTGAGGTTTTATAATAAAAAACTTAATTTTACTAACATTTTATTACCTATGTTTCATTTACACCTTTCAGGTCAAAAAAATCGACAGTTGTCAAAAAAAATTCTAAAGATTTTTTTGTCAAAAACTGCGACAAATATAAAAGTAAAAATGAGTGATTTAGAGGACTCAGACATTGAAAATGCCGCAAATGAGGCAATGGTGTACCTTGTTCCCCAAAAATCAAGAAGTTTGTATGAGGGCACATACGAAAAATTCAAAAAATGGTGTGAAGAAAAAAAGGTAAAAAACTTATCAGAAAAAGTCTTTTTGGCATATTTTTCACTATTATCCGATGCCTATAAGCCATCAACTTTGTGGAGTACTTACTCAATGCTTCGAACGATGGTTTATTTGAATAAAAATGTTGAGATGAAGACATTTACAAATCTAATCGCATTTTTGAAAAGAAAATCTACGGGGTATAAACCCAAAAAGTCGAAAGTTTTTTCTAAGGAACAAATAGAAAGGTTTGTCAAAGAAGCAGACGATAAGAACTATTTATTGGACAAAGTCATACTTATTGTGGGAATCTCTGGAGCATGTCGCAGAGAAGAACTCACATATTTAAATATGAATAATATCGAAATTTCGGAGTCTTTAATTAAAATATCCATTCCAAACACTAAAACAAATGTTGCAAGAAGCTTTGTAATTAGCGAAGGCTCTATTGACGGCATCAACTTCTTGAATATTTTCCGAAAGTACGCTCAGTTACGTCCAGCACACATAACCCATGAAAGATCGCATACAGAAACTCCAAATGATCCAGACTTCCAGTGGGTATTAATACCATTGGAGCAACACCAAAGAAAATTGCTGAGTTCTTGGAGTTTCCAAACGCTAAAGAATATACAGGCCACTGCTTTCGAAGATCTTCAGCAACTTTTTTAGCTGACTGTGGAGCGGATATATTGATGCTAAAGCGACATGGAGGTTGGCGGTCAAATACCGTGGCTGAGGGGTATATAGACGATTCTTTAGAAAATAAAAGAAAAATTTCCGAAAAAATTCTTGGTGAAAAATCTTTGGACGCTAACAATAAACGTGTTAAATCTAATGAATCCGAGTGTTCTACCAGCTCTACTAGTGGCATGGGTTTAATTGATATTGCTGTTGCAGATTCTATTTCTATTTCAAGTTCAAATTCCTCATCAATTTTACAAAGAGAAATATCTCAACGTACTGTTTTAGGTTACCCCAGCATTAGTTTTAATAATATGTACTGTTAATATTTATAATAAATAGGTAAAACTATAGTCTGTGTTTATATAGCTATTATTTGTAAATAATTACTTATTATTAGCTGTTTCATTTGCCCCTTTCAAAAATTTACACTTGCCAAAAAATATTAAATTATACCTAGTCTGTGGTTACGTTTTAATTGTAAATAATTACCTGCGGTGCTTTTAAGCACGTTGCTCCTGGTAACGTGCTTAAAAGTTTTTTAAGCACGCTGCGCTTAAAAGGAGGTTATTAAAAAACTAGAACTAGGAGTGATATAATAGAAACTTTTAAAATACCTACTATTCTTGTTACTTGAGAAATTTGTTTGATTTAAATCAGAGTCAACAGCTGCGGGGACACTCAAAAAAATTAAGCAAAGAACTTTCTCATCAATCGGGTAGTGTACATATGGAACTCGCTTGGAGAAAGTACAGTCCGCGCAAATAGTGTAAACTCCTTTAAAAACCAAGTTGATCGTAATTTTGAGCAGTTAATTCAAAACTTTTTGCATTTCGGTGCTTGATGATATTCGTTTTTAAATATCTAATGATATTTGTGCGTCCAAAATACCTACCTACCCATGTTTAAAGAACTTCCGCCTAAGAATTTAACAAGTAATTTAAACTAGCCAACGGACTTTTAGAGATTTTAAATCACGATGAACAATTAAAGAAAAAAAAACAAATCAAAGAGACTAAAACAATAGCTTCATCGGACTTTCCGCTTGCTATTGATAAAATAATAAAAAATAATAATAATAATAATAATAATAGTAATAATAATAATAATAATAATAATAATAATAATTCTAGACAATCATTTAAAATACGGCGATCAAAAATTAAACAGTAAAACAAGAATTCGGTCGTGCTCACAATCCATAAAATGTTTACACAAATTACTCTCAATTTTATATTCTTTAGAGATGCTTGTGAAAACCTCTAAACATTACCTAATGTTTTATTACGTCATCCTTCTGCTTCACAAATTGAAATTTGCGTCTCAAAGTTTAATTAGTCTATTTTACGAGTACGTTGTTTCCTTGTTTTTGACATTGCGGGCTGCGAAACGAAATGTTTGTGAATAATAATCGTTCGGCTGTGAAACAAAGTTTTGAGGTTGCTTATTTAAGAGCTTTTATTCGGTCCAGTAATTTCGATAAATGTACTTTTTATTCCTCTTGTTTGTAATACTCAATCACAACCACCTCGAAAAGAAGCCGCAAAGTGACATCGGGCAACACCGCATCAGCTGCACCACTAGCTATCATTATGACGCGCGGCAACGGGCGAGTTTTTTATTCTTTCTGATATTTTTTGTGTTTTTTGGCCCTGTTGCCACTATATTGATATTGAAAAATGTACAAAAATTTTATACATAGTTTTGGATAACAAGAACAACTTAAAGTCGCCACAGTGGTTCTTTTCCCGTGCGCCATCACTTTTACGTCATCAAAATCGTATGAATCAAATAAAAACTACGAGACGAAAAAAGTCAAAACTAAGTTAAGTTCATAAAATGGACGTGCTTGCCTACCGTTTGACGTACCTACATAATATCCCGAAAAATTAATATTTATTTTAAGTTTTGCCCGGCATTCTCTATTATCTAAAAGAAATTGACAAACAAATGTTAATACATTTAATACTATTAAAATTATATTAAAATCTAGAAAAGTTTGGTGTTTTATTGACTATTAAAATCGCAAAAGTCAAATTTTTGACATCCTTTCGTTTAAGGGAATTTAGCCACTGCCGTAAACTTTTCAAAGAACTTTCACGGTTAGAATATTTAAAATAAATACATTAGGTATTATAAAAATCCATAAATACTTACCGCCAAAACAGATGGTGGGTATAATTAGCTCTAAAAAGAACTATTTTTAGAAAAAGGAACAGTTTTAAGGCACACAGATTTACAAAATACGAATTAGCTTGTCAGATCAAAATAAGGTTGACAATGACGTTCTAAAATACAACGGTTCAAATCAAATCAAAATTACGAGACGAAAAAAGTCAAAACTAAGTATAAGTTCATAAAATGGACGTGCCTGCTTACCGTTTGACCTACATAACATACCGTTTGACCTACATAATATCCCGAAAAATTATTTATAATTCCTAGTTTCTCTCGGGGTTTATTCGTACTCTAACGCAGTCTAACCCATTAATTCCCAGCTAAAAATGAATTTTAATACATTTATTGAAATCTTAAACTAACATTCTATTTTAAATGGGAATTATATTTAATAGGTGTATCTCGGAAACAAATCGTTTGCGGATCCATGTTTATACACATTTTTTTTTAGCACAAATTGTCGGGCTTGTGTCTTAAGAGTTTTGCCCGGCATTCTCTATTATCTGAAAAAAATTGACAAACAAATGTTAATACATTTAATACTATTAAAATTATATTAAAATCTAGAAAAGTTTGGTGTTTTATTGACTATTAAAATCGCAAAAGTCAAATTTTTGACATCCTTTTATTTATGGGAATTTAGCCACTGCCGTAAACTTTTCAAAGAACTTTCACGGTTACAATAAATAAATTATTATAAAAATCCATAAATACTTACCGCCAAAACAGATAGTGGGTATAATTAGCTCTAAAAAGAACTATTTTTAGAAAAAAGAACAGTTTTAAGGCACACAAATTTACAAAATACGAATTAGATTGGCAGATAAAAACAACGGTAGTCAACTAAACAAATAAAAAAAGTAATTAATTGACGTTTATAGTTTTATTCTTGTCTAGCACGTTATATTATTGCGGAATCTGGGAGACGTTCTTTTATGGTTTTATTCAAACTTTTTACTGTAATAAATAAGGATGCAGAGTTATTAACCACGTTGAGTCCTGATCGTTGATTGATGACGCACGGGAAAAGATCCACTGTGGCGACTTTAATTATTAAATAATAGTAATATGGCGTTGAGAAGCTGTTTTTGTTTCACTACGAGTAGATTTATTTAATCGATCAAAAGTAATATTCTTTTATACAAATTATTATCTTCTTCGTTTAAATTACAGGATTGACTATCGGCTTCTGAAGTCTCAAAATTTAGTAAGCTTAAGGTTTTGTTTAAGAAATCTACGCTTGTCTTAAGAAAGTCACCATCTAGGTAACTTCGTTCCAATAAGTTTTCAAGCTGAGACCACCTGCTTAGTTTCATTTCAAGCCAATTCTTTCATTGGAAGCCAATTCATTGCTTTAAAAAAAAACCTTTACCTAAGTCCACTGAAACCTGATTAACAATATTTATACAGTCATTGGTCAAATCTAAACTATAAAAATATATTACACTCTCTTCACCTGCTTTTAAAACAGTTTTATAGTTAGAGTTACACCCAGGAATACAGCACGGGCTTGGCATGTTGAGAAATAAACAAACTAAAAGAAAAAAATAGTACTTACCTAAAGTACCTAGGTATCTAGAGGTATCCTACCTACTTATGAACTATTGATACTTTTAAACTAATTCACATATACCTTCAAGTTAAATATAAATAAACTGTAGCCACAAAACAATAAAGTTTATCCCGCTAACTAGAATACAAAAAACACAACTTTTAAATTAAAACAAATAAAATTCTACCGCCATTATAAGACCCGTAAACAAACCGCTAGGCCAGCCAGGCTGTTGGATTTTTCATTTTATTAGAGCTATTACAGCAAATCCGCACCAAAAATGTTCACTTATGTTTTGTAGAGGTTCTTAGCAATCATGTCACTTAAATTTTCTATTAGATATCAATCGAAAACCGGATAAAAATACAAATTAATACGAAAAACGGCAAAGTTAACACCTATCTCGCGCGTAAATTACATACTAAAGCATGGATAACCTCAAAAAAATCACGTGACATATGGATATTCAAGCAGTGTTGTCGATGTTTCTGTTTCACGGCTTCTTTCAAGGCGTTTGTGACTCAATCTTCAATTATTAGGGTTGTAGTAATTTTGTTCACAATTGTATTCACAAATTAATTCAACTTCTTTCTTAGCGTATACTCATTAAATCTCCTCATGGCCGCCTACGTAGTATGAAAGACATAATTAAAATAATAATTCTTATGCTATGGCAAAGGTAATTAGCGGGTACAAAACGCCGTTTTTTCGTGATAGTATATCTGTCTTTGTCTACTTTTAAACATCATAAAAGACCATTGAATCTTCTCCGTTAATAGAGCTTATTCCCCATCTTTTTTTAACACCCAACCAAAAATTCACGTAACCTTAAGTAACAACGACAAGCCAAAATGGAATCCCCAAGTAAATTCCAAAAGTGTAAACATTATTTCCGACCGGATGCTCCCCTTAAGCTACCCTTACATAAACTGCCTTATTACGTATACATAGCGTAAATACCGAGCATGTTGTTATTAGGTAAAAGGCGCTGTTATACTCCGACAAATACCGTAAGAGCTGTAGGGAAGAACGTTATGAAATAAAGTAACTGTTAATGCGGAAGTTGTTTGTATTCGGGGTAGTCTTTAAAAGAGGCGCTGCTTGACGAATAGTTTCAAATTTTATAAAATATTTGAGAAGAAAAAGATCTATAAAAGTACTTTATATAAAAAGTATTTTATAGAGGGACACAGGTTAAGAATTTTATAATAGTTATTTTAATTATTTGCTTGTTTTATTTTAATGGGCTTAAATTGTATCTATGCCACTTAAAAGGCCACTAAACTAATTGATCTATGGTAAGTTCTTATCGTTCGCAGTCAACCGAATAAAACCAAACCAAACCAAAATTGATAGTCCAGTGTCTGTCATCCTTTAACATAATTCTCGACAGATCGATTACCATAGATTTACCAGCATCTTTCATTTTTCTTAAGGTGGGAGTATCAACATGCTTGCCAACCTATAACCTATTTCGCGTAGATTTATTTATGTTTTCTAGCTTTTATACAAAATTTAAATAAAACCAGTATCGACTTGATATTCTATAGGTAATAATTGACATATTTAATAAATATCAAGGAATTTCATAAATTATTTTACGAGAATTGTGTAGCGAAAAATATCAGGTAAGGTTTTTTTTTAACATTATTATGTCATTGTCACTCATTGTTCTTTCACTATACAATTCTCCCAAAATTAGCAATGAAATAAATTGATATTTTTGTAATATATCAGATACTACCTAAATAATGTACCGACGATATTGATTTTCTTTAAATGTTAGTTATTAAAATAATAAACTCAAAAAATCAACGCGAAATAGGTTATAGGTTGGCAATAGATTGAATGACGTTGAGAATTCAACCTTAAGGACATTCAACAAATTAACTGAAAACCGTCTTCATTTCTCCTAAACAACTAATACTAATAGTAATTTAGCATCACTGACCGTATCACAACCCTTCCAAGACCATGTTCTGCAGAGCAGAACTTAACATTGTAAGTTACGGTGTATGGAGTTACAAGACATTTATTATTATATTTTTTCGGTAATTCTTGTTTGGGGTTTAAAATTAATGTGAAATCGCCATTGCAATTGTTGACAGGCGCTGGAAGTTCTTTCTCGCAGACACTGTTCACTCACGGGCGAGCTATACGGTTTTTGTGTTAAAAAGTGAGATGATTTTGTTATCAATTTCTTTATAATTTATACTGCGCTATGATAAAGAAAATGATAACCTTTTTGTATGTAATACCCGCTTGTACCCGTCAATTTCTTTTTTAATGATTTTTTTTTTTAAAAGATGTTATAAAAATGCTACGTGTATCAACTGTATTTTAGTGAAACATATCATATATTTTTACATTCTACAATCAATTCTAGACATTTTTCATAAATCATCTTCAACCAGTATCATCATCGTCATCCCTAGAAATCAGTAATTGTACAAGAGTTATTGTACGATTTTGTTTGAATTTTGAAAATTTGTTTTTAAATGAAGCTACGTCTTCGTCGGGTGAATAGACAAGACAATAGATACTGAGCACAGGAAGATCCCAAGTCGTTCATAAAAAATCACACCCAGTATAACGAAAGAGTTAATATCTGAGCGGGCATATAATAAGATTTTGTAATATTTTTTTTTTAATTTGCTTATAAATGAGTCGCAGAAAGCAAATATTTTTTGAGACGCCACTGCTTATCCAGCTCACTTTCTCTGCACTATATTCGAGAGTAATATAGCCATTCTGTAAAGAATTTGTATGTCGCCCGGTCCCTTTTTATTATTATTTCGACGGCCTTTGGGAAAACTTCTGGATACTTTGAAAGGAAAGAAGCTAAGAGGCAATTGATAGAAGAATCGAAAGCCTATTTAGTCAGAGAATGGGGCGGCTCTTCTTGGAACGATGTTGCTTAATTGGTTCTTTCGTATTTATGGCGATATTAAACCTATATACTTAAACACCGACGATAAGCCTCTTTGGAGAGCGGACAAATAGAATTTTTATATGAGGCCACATTTTTTGTCTATAACTAACAGTCCTATTTCCACTCAATATAATATTTTGCTAAACGAACTTACTTTTACCTTTTGCCGCGTGTATTTGCTTGACGGAACACACCATAAATTTAAAAACGTCTTTTCGCAATTTCATAGTTAAAATTTATAGACCCTAACGATAATCTAACAAAATCAAACAGGTTGGGTTAAAGAGGATACAACCTCAGACAGAGGTGGTTGTTTATGGGCAGACTAAACTACGAAAGCACTTGAGGTGCTTATTTATTAGGGTCAAAGGGATGCTTTTAAATAAATGAAGTGTCATGAAAAGGATGAACTTATGATGTAATTTCTGACCGTTGGAAGTGAAATATCTATCTATCTATCTATCTATCACACATATCTTAAAAAAGCGGTCGTGTGAAAGTCGAATTGATGTAATCAGCATTCTGGATCCATGCTGGTGATATATTTTTGAACTTTAGTTACAGAGAAAATACAGTGCAGCCTTCTGGCTTATTGTGCGCCCCAGTCTTCATAGAAAATATTTGTTCTTTCTTTTAGGTCCAATAGTTTTCTAGTCAGACAAATCTTTCTACAGCTCCTAGCAAGAGTTTCAAGACTTTAGCAATTGCAGTCTTATTACTAAAAGTAAGGTAATGACATCAAAATTAATTTGCTTTTATCCAAGACTTAGATGTCTCTTTCTAAATTTTATAACAAAATAAATACCAAATTTAAATATATATTTAAAGCCCCAAAGCATAATTAATTAAATCTATGCCTTGGTCTTTATACAAAATTAATTAATTTCTGATGGCCATAACTTGAAATGCCTTCCAAAGGGGAGAAATTAAGAATATTATAAAGCCAAGATAAGATAGCCTAATCTGAGATCTCGAGTAAGTTTTGATAAGAGTCAAGAGAGGATTTAATGATTTTAAGGTCCGCTAGGAAACTTAATGAAGTTAATTTTGCGATATATGAGATGGCTTGACTGCAGTTACTTAAGGAAAACGTTCCTAATGCGATTAATTTGCATGATTACAAGTCCCGGCATGGATCCCAATGGCATATTTAGCTTAGCTACTAAGGTCATAAACTGTGCAGAGACAGAACCGCTAACTGCCTTTATTTTAATTAATAACAATTAGAGGTAGAGAGGTAACATTTTCCGCTGTTTTGCAGCATAAAATTGATAAGGATCATAGCAAAGACTGCAACTCCAATTAGTAGAATAAATCCTCAAACGTTTTTAATAGCAAATGATATTTTGTAATGTCTTGCATGGATGCTTTGTTGGTACGAGATGGCAACCTGTGTTTATATGGTACTTTTGGATCCTCGATTGTTACTTTAGGTCTTAGTCTAACTTTGACCTTTCGTCAGATCTCGATAGAGATCTTATAATCTGACTGGCGAGGTAGCATATTTAAACTAGTGAGGGATCACAGACGCAACGTATCATAATTTGTAGGACAGTTAACCCTTCATATTAACTCGTAGTAATCCTAATATGCTTATGGAAGGAACATATGACCTGTAATCATCATAGTTATATGCTTCACCGACAACAATTTCACACGGGAATTCGAAAACCGCGAGCCGGATGCCACTGAAGCGATTATTCTGTACGTGGTTAATTTTCTACATGGTTTCATAATTAGAGTTACATAACTTCACATGACGCCGCAGAGTTTATACAACGCATAGAAGAAAAAAAATTCTAAGATTCAAACCGACATTAATAACTGCTGTTATTCTATTGCCTTTTGGCATATATTCAGCAAGAATTACTACTACTTAGTTCCAAAAAGACTACAGCCATCTGGATGTATAAGGTGTGAAGTTGCTTTTAGCTCGTTAGCCAACCAAAAGTAGTTGACGACATCATTCGATGCCTTTTAAAGCAATTTAGGGACAAATATGTACGCTGTTTATTAAAAAACTCTGATACTCAACTCCCATAATCTCTAAAACGGCCAGACTGAACAGGCGGTAACAGGTACAAAATCAAAGGGCCCCAGGCAAAACCGCGACTGAAACAATTACAGTAATTTCATTTGACGCGAACGTCCGGAGATATTGGGGAATTGGGGGGCGAATATTGGGGGTTTAGGCGGAAAATTCGGGACTTAAGGGGAAAACTTGATGATCGAATCTAAGGGTTACGTGTTGATTATAGGTGACGTTAAGCTTCAACGCCAAAGCGAGTAAGTGAAGTGGAATTGATTTAAAAAAAAATTCAATTACAAGATCGGGCTGGAGGCTGCTAAAAATAAAAAATAAAATATAAATTCTTAGCTGAGTTAGGGCATGAGAGTTGAGGTGTCAACGACAAAGCTAGTCTTAGGAAAAAAATGAGAATTTTCTATATCCGGTCGGCAGAACAGAACGCTTCAAAATTCTTCCCCAAACGATTTTAATAGGGCAAATATTTGTCCGTTTTAACATTATGAACTAATAAACATTTATTTAGGAGAATCATTTATTTACATTTTAACCTATTATAGCAACGCCGCCTGATATTATATCATTTATCATAGCAGCCAAGACAGATTAATCATGAAGGTTGAGTAAAATCACCATTATAATTTATTATTTAATTTTATCCGTCGAGCACCGCCATTTTAATTTTGTTCCGGCTAGTAAGCTTTCATATTTTTTATTACTGGTTTTATTATAATACCAATTAACCAAGTGTAAAACTTTATTATATATACAGGGTGTCTGGGAAAATGTGGGAAATCTCCCGAATATAAAAAAACACGTGAAAAGAATACTACAAGTTCATATAAACTTCTTTCGCATCGGCCTCCTCTTCGGAGATATGGGCTCCCAAAGAGCTCCCATGGAATTAAGTTTTTGACACACAATTTTTAAACCAACAGGTATATTTCAATTTTTTTTCATATGATCTATACCAGGTAAGACCCTTCAAATTACTATCCCAGAAAGTGTTGCGAATTACTCACAGCTGCAGGGACGGACTAGCTGTGACACTAATTGCCCATTTTTTTACGCACTGTATGATGAAAACTTTGGACAACCTTTTTTACATACCTTTAACTATTGACTGAAAATTAAGTACTTTTCATTCATGTCGCTAATCCTAACCGTTTTCGAAAACACGTCATTTTATTACGATACCTAAAAACTATTTTTTTCAGAGTGATATGGGACATGAATTTTTTCTTAATTATTCAAATTAGTTTTCTGAGGTAAATTTGAATTATATCAACTCTGATCGAAAGGCAACTGTACCTCTTGGGCTATAGTGACTTCTCAAAATGTAAATGATTAAATTCTAATTGTAAGAAACATAATACTCTTTAATAATAATTTTTAAAACGTTGGAAACGATTTATTTTCTACGCTTGTACGAGCATGTATACTTTTAATTCTCACCAAGATAAAATTACTCGCCATTTTCACAATTACCCTCACAGAGGCCCAAAAGCTCTTTTGATATTACCCAATTATTTAATAATAAATATACAAAGGAAATTAAAATTTACCTATTCGCTGAACACCGTTAATTTACTTTTAATTGTGTCAATTAGTGGAGAGATCAAAGCTGTTTATTTTCGGCATTCAGTTGAATGTTTGCTGTAGAACAAACTTAAACATAATGGGGTTGATATTAAATTTAATAAAGCCATTTTAAACGTTTACTTTTAGCCCATTGTTAAAACATAATATGTGCAAAACAAGTATGTTTGATGGTAAACCACGTAGCGTTCTCGTATTGCCAAAATATAGTTCTAGGACTGTCTTAACCTATTTTCAAGGTAAATTTTGTGCAGTTACAAACAAAAGTTTCGACTTGACACAAGCGCGGAGATTATTTTACAGGCTTAGTTGTGAGTGCCTTGAACCACATGAATGAATCGTTCTTGCTTGACAGTGACATATGTAGGAAAACATGCTCAATACTGATTCGGTTGGATTATGGGGGTACTTTTAACCTACGATGTCGGAGATGCAGGTACAGGTGAAGCAACACGTCTAATACTGATGATTATCGGTTCGGTTGAATTATTATAAGGTCCCACTTCATTGAGGTGTGTACTACTACTACTTACGTATTAACTAGTTTGTAAAACACATGGTGAAAAAAATTCTGAAAATAGTTATTTATGATGTGAGTGTTAAAAGTGATGTTTTATTTTAACACAAATATCATACAATGTTTTTTGTATAACTGAAAAAGTTTGTTCAATTCGCTCCGCTCATTTTACAAACTTTTTCACTCACAAAATTAAATTACTTTTAACACAAATATCATACAATGTTTTTTGTATAACTGCCCTATTTCGATAATAAAATAGGGGAATTTGGAATGACATTAAACTTCAAAATGCATTTTAATATTCATATAATCACAAGGTTGTTGTGAATGACAAACGTTGCCAACGCTATGATTACTAACAAATGCTTGTCTACAAATAAAAAATATGCTGTCATTTAAATTGCGTTCTTGTTCAATTTTTGTCTTTGGTTCTTGGCTGCTTAATATGTTTGTCGATAGTGGAAAAATTAATAAAAGTGTTGATTTGGTTGTTCCTGTGGATATTGAAGGGTCTGCAAGAAGATCAACTTTGGAACTCCTACCTACAAAATCAGCTCAGCAGTACGATATTGCATATACCAATTTCCTGGCCCGGTGTAAATTGAAAAATGTGGAAGGAAACTTCAGTGAACCTGTTTTCTTAGCATACTAACAAGAAAAATCAAAAATATGGAGCTCATCAACTTTGTGGAGCAAATTTTCAATGATCAAGTCAAGCGCCCTTGTTAAAAATGGTGTTAATGTTAGTAAATATTTCAAGGTAATAGCATATTAAAAACGGAAAAGTGAAGGATATCGTCCCAAAAAATCAAAAATTCTCACACATGAACAAGTGTCACTTTTAATGGCAGTTGTACAAAAAATAATTTTCTACGTATCCCTGAGCTAAAAATGGACAATTGCGTCAAAGAAGAGACAAAAAAGGATAATTGAGTTACCTAAACAACCCACTGATCTATAAAATACTGAGAGCTTTTTTCTAAAATAAGGATTTTATAGTAAGAGCGGTCTGCCAGTGATAAAGCTTTTCAATTGTCTAACGTCAATTATATCAGCAGTAAGAAATGACATCGAAAAACCTTTTTGCCAGACTTGCCTTTCTTTTGTTCGATCGAATTAGCTTTTATTAGCTCTTTTTTTTATATATAAAAGTTAACGCCTCTTTTAAAAGAGTTGCAGCGATAGTAGTTGTGGGGTGGCCCACCCTGAAGGCAAGAAATGGTAAATTTTATCGCTAAATATAGTCCAACGACATTTAGTAATAGTTTTGTGTGTATTTATAAACTCACCGACAAAAAAAACCGGTACCTAAATTTTTTTAGTAATTTCAATATGGCATAACTTTTTTATTTTCGACTTTATTGCAATGCTTTTTCACTGGCCGATAGATATATTCATTAAAATTACGCTGCAGTTTGTTCTGATGTAATTTTGGTTGCTTAAATGTTTATATACCAGGGTAAGTCAAAATGATGTTTTTAGTAGAAAGTTTAAAACGTCCTGTGGAAAAAACACGCCGGAAAACCTTGTTTAAACATGATTTTAAATAAAGCTGGATGTATTCCTAGCATTTTGTTTTTTGAATTATCTGGTTATCTTGTTTCTTTTACGAGCTACGCATTTTAAATTGAAACGCTGCATTAAAAAAAATATTTGTTACTTACTTGGTTGTTGGCTAAGGTGGCTGATCTCGAGAAGGACGTACAAACCTAATATTTGTGGAAAATGGAGCTCTAACTGCCCACAGATATATTGAAGAGATACTACAGGATGCTGTCATTCCATTTGCCTCTTTCATTGGAGAAGAGTTTATACTCATACAAGACAACGCCAGACCACATTTTGCACATGTAGTAAATTAGTTTTTGCATGAAGTTGGAATTCAAAGGTTAGAATGGCCACCCTGTAGCCCAGATCTTAACCCAATTGAGCATCTTTGGGATCAAATAAAAGGACGCGTTCGTCACCGTCCCAACAAACCTACAACTCTACCAGAGCTCAGGTTAGCATTAAATGAAGAATATGAAGCTATTCCTCAGGAAAAAATAATCACTCTAATTGATTCCATGCCACGAAGAATGCAAGCTGCCATTGCGGCTAGAGGTGGACACACTCGTTATTAACATTTGATTTTAATTTTAAGTGCTCTAATGACAACTTTTAATGTTTGAAGTAAAAAATGTTTTTTAAATGCAGCGTTTCAATTAAAAATGCAAAGAAACAAGATAACCAGATGATTCAAAAAACAAAATGCTAGGAATACATCCAGCTTTATCGTAAATAATTTTTAAACAAGGTTCTCTGGCGTGTTTTCTCCACAGGACGTTTTAAACTTCCGACTAAAAACATTATTTTGACTTACCCTGGTATATAAACATTTAAGCAATTAAAATTACATCAGAACAAACTGCAGCGTAATTTTAATGAATATATCTATCGTCCAGTGAAAAATCATTGCAATAAAGTCAAAAGACGAATAAAATCTATTTGCACTGTCGTAGATTACATTTTGAATGATTCACGTTCGATATGAACTTTGTTATTGAAACTTGTGCAAAACGTTGCACACGTTTCATTATAGTGTTCATATCGAACAAGTATCATTATTAACTATAAAATACTGTAAAGTACAAGCCTATGCTGATGACATTAAGATTTATTTTTGTTTTGATTTTAATTAATATTTGGAGTCTGAATAGCTCATCAATGATGACGTGCAAACTAGTCTGGCATCTAATCATAATTTAAAATTAAACCCCTATACATCATATCTTAGATATTACTCTAAAAACAAATGGAATTAGGTTTACGGTGGTTGATTCTACAAGAAATTTGGGAATAGTTTTGGATAGGGAATTAAGGTTTCGAGATCATTAAAAAAAACTATTTCAGAGATCTTATCTCGCTGCATATTTTAAACGGTAAATTAAAAAAAAAAAAGCTTTGCGAATCGCTAGTGCTTTCAAACTTTAGTTATTGGTATTTCGTTTATGGTTATTGTATAGACGATATCGGTAAGTCTCGTATTTAAAAAGTGCAGAACGCTTGCGCAAGATTTTATATGATCTTAGGAAATATTAGCATATTTCTCATACATTCTCGAAACCGAATTGGTTGAAGATGGATAATCGTAGGCTTCTGCAATTTAATAGTTTTATATATAAAATTGGAAATCAACCTGACTTCCACCACTCTTCGTGAACACCAAACTCCTCGGCCTAGTTGCTGTTATGCGTGGTTCAGTGATGTTGGTATTAAGAGCTAGACCGCGTCATGCTGCAGCAAATACCTTCAAGTGATAAAAAATTCTTATTTTCTTATTGTTTTGTAATTTTTTTTCTTGGTCATATAAAGGCAGTATTTATTTTTTATTTATTTATTTAACTAAGTTGTGTGCTAAAAACTAGCAATACTTTTACGTTTATTTTTAATTTGTTTGTGCTAAAAGTAAAATACTCAACTTGGGTCTTTAATTTGGGCATTATTAATTGAATTTCGAAATATATATTAAATACTATCGTCTTAACCTCGATAAATCAACAGTAGGAGGTAAATTTGTGGTTTAGTCAGTTCATAAACAACCGCTCTTTGTCACGGTTTCTGCCCTTTTGCCCTCTGTTTGATTTGGATTACGAGCACACACAAAACATTTGCATTTTGATAGAAGTAAACTGCGCGAGTGAAGAGATGTTTGGTAGAAGAAGGTTTACTTAATTTATTAAAAATAATGGAGAAAGTGTAAACCCAAAAAATTATTTATGAAAAGTTATTTTTATTTAAATTTCGACGCGAGATAATATTTAAAAATAATTACTTCCATTCTAATTTAATATTTCCTAATTTGTTGAGTCATTATGCTCTCCAGTAGGCCTAAAGAAACTTCATTAATTTCGAGTTATTCAGCAAGAAAACACAGTAATCAAGTTTAATATCTTGCAGGGGTAAATTAAAAAAGGACAAAGTGGTTTTAAATCTGTTTAGCGGGCGTAAAATTATCTTTTATTTAATAAGGCTTTAAATAAGCTGGCTTTATTATTGTTTCGTTAAATTAAGCTTATTTAAAAATATATTAGTACAACTGCTTGGTAACGAGAAATGTGGAAATTTAAGGCTTTTCTAATCCACGAGCCTAATAATGTTACAGGCTCTGTACAGGGTCTTCCAACGAGGACTGAACAGGGGCTCATTTTTGAGCTTCCTTATATTTAAAGAAAAATCCAAAATAGCCAATCGATGTACTTTTTCCTGCAGAATTCAAAAATGAAACCAAAAATTTATTTGAACCAGAAACAAAAGAGTTACGCTATGGATAAGGTGTTTTTTAAATGGAATATAACATTTTTTATACGATTTTTGGAACGAGTGATTTTTTTTTTGTCCGTTCTGATTAAAATGTTTAATATTGTGACAGCTATTTTTATTAAATTTTAATGTTTTATCCAGTATAATTTAACTTTAACCTGTTTTAAACATACACTAGGTAATAAAGGTATAATCACGATTGAATCCTTCAAAGTCAAAAAATTTGACAAATTTACTATAATATTGCCAAAATGACTTTGAAGGATTCAAAGGTGATTATACCTTTATTACCTAGTGTATGTTTCAAACAGGTTAAAGTTAAATTATACTGGATAAAACAGTAAAATTTAATAAAAATAGCTGTCACAATATTAAATATTTTAATCAGAACGGACAAAAAAAATCACTCGTTCCAAAAATCGTATAAAAAAAGCTGCACCTTATCCATATCGTAACTCTTTTGTTTCTGGTTCAAATACATTTTTGGTTTCATTTTTGAATTCTGCAGGAAAAAGTACATCGATTGGCTATTTTGGATTTTTCTTTAAATACAAGGAAGCTCAAAAATGAGCCCCTGTTCAGTTCTCGTTGGAAGACCCTGTACAAGGATCAATATTAGGTCCGTTATTTTCTTAATTTACATTAATTCCGTTTTCAAATTGAACTTAAAGGGCAATATAAAGCTATTTGCAGATGATACAACAATTATTTATTTTGCTGAAACTCTTGCAGAAATGTATTTTGATATTAATAATGATTTTAAAATACTTCTTTCTTGGCTTCAATCAAATAAACTTACGTTAAATTTTACAAAAATATTCTTTTATGTTTATAACTAAAAATGAAATAAATTTCATCATCAACCCCTTAACATTTAATAATGAAAATATTCAATATTCGAAAACGATGAAATTTTTAGGATTAGTTTTAGACGATAATTTAAATTGGAAATGCCATATCCAGTATATTATCAACTCGATATCTCCTTTGGTATCTGTTTTGTACAGAGCTAGATATTTCATTCCTTTGTAATACTTAAAAAATATATATTTTTCATTAATATATTTAAAATTACAATACTTAGCTTCTGCATGGGGATCTGCTTGTTTATCAAACTTAAAACCATTACAAAAATTGCAAAATAAAGTTATTAAATGAATATACAAATTACCACATTTAGAACCAACTGTAAATCTATATAGACCGAAAGGGTATTTAAACGTTCAAAAGATTTATAAATAAAAAATTTGTATTCTAATTCACTCTATTGTTTTAAAAGAAAAAAAATCAAACATAACACTTTAGGAGAATGAGACATTAAATGATCATAACACCAGACATTGTATAAATTATCAAACTATACCAGTGAAAAGTAATTTCGGAAAAAAATCGCTTTTATATGACGGAATAATAAAATATAACAATCTTCCGAAAAATATCAGAAAAATTAAAAAATTGTCAACTTTTAAAAACAATTAAAGATATATTTACTAAATTAAATTATTTAAACAATTTTTTTATATTGATTTTATTAATGAATTAAATTGGATTAAGTAACTTCAATTTTTTTTTATTGTTATTTTTTTAATGGTTATTATTTCGATATTATGTTGTCACTTTCCATGTAATGAACTGTAAAAGTTAGTTTGGAATAAAGACATTTTGAAAGTTAGGTTGAGAAATTTAAGGTTTGCCAAGAATAGCATAATATACGATATAGTGCAGTAAAATGGCGTCCGCAAAAATGGTCACACCAGCTGGGGCTCCACCCTACTACTGAGTACTTCTACTTTTACTAGAGACCCTGTATATATATATATAGCTTCCAATAACCATTGTATTTCATGCCAAGATAGTAAAATCATGATTATTTAATAGTACCTATTTATTTATGTATTTTGCATACTGCATGCACTCTCTGAACCGCTAACATATTTACCAGGCTCAATTTGCCACAAAAAACAAATTACCTTTAATCTCGTTATTTATGTTTTAAAGCCAGAATAATTAAAAAGGTTTTTTTCCCTTTATTTTATAGGGCACCCCATTTTTTAAATCATTAAAAGCTTAGGTATGTTCCGAAAGCTTAAAGCATCATTATTTTTCAGCGATTACGAGGATTCTTTTGACATCAATGGAAGCTAGCTGAGCCAATTCTCATTTGATGAAAGCTAGAATAGCAATACTACACAAAAAATAGGTTTTTTCCACGGACGGAGGTAGTTCTTTCGATTCTTCAACAACGGCGTACTATTCCAGAGTAAAAAATGGTGTATATTTTAAAGTCAAAGTCAAATACAGCTTTATTATCACAAGAATATACTCTCATTGATAAAGCATTGTTTAAATTTAACGTAAAATTAAATAAAAAGTCTTAAATTAATTTTTAAAATTTAATTTTAAAAGTCAGAACACAACTACACTTAAAATTCCTCAATATAGCAGCTGAAAGCTGGCCGTTTAGTTTCAACCAGCGCCACACAACACACACAACAGTCGACGTAATCAAATTAATAACACCGTACAAATACAACAGAATATACACCTACTTTAAGTTAATGATACCTCAAAATATTCAGTCATCGAATAGAAGGATTTCTCAATTAACAATTTTTTTTAGCTCTCTCCGAAATTTCTTGCCGCAAATAATATTCCGTATACGATGGGGCAGATGATTAAATAATTTCTTGCTGTTATATAAGAAAGAATTCTTTGTTAAGGCAGAAGAAGGAATGGGTAGAGCTATGGTATGCTTGCTTCTTGTGGCAGTTGCTGAGGGAGTTTGAATTTCAACTTTAAACTTTTTGTGCATAAGACACGCTGTATCGAGAATAAAAAGAGAAGCTAAGGTTAAAATCTTTAAATTTATAAAATGAGGTATACAGGATGTTCTGCGACCCACATGACAAATGCACCTTATTGCTCTTTTCTGCAAAACAAATACCGATCTGAAAAGGTGCTGAGAGCAAGATCCCCAGGAACACAACCCGTATCGAAGGTGGTTTTCTATCAGTGCAAAATACACATTCCTCGCAATAAACTCTCCCAACTCTCGAGACACAACCCTTAAAGCATAGCATCCACTAGATATTCTGGCATTTAGGTTAATTATGTGACGTTCAAACTTTAATTTATCGTCGATATAAAGCCCAAGAAATTAGTTTATTGACGAATTATCCACCCTATAAGACTCCGGTTCAACACTATGAATGTGACACCTAAAAGAAAGCAAGTTCGTTTTAGAAACATTGAGCGACAGAAAATTCGAGTCACACCATTCTTTAATCTTTATAATGTCGAGATTAATAGTTTCCTCCAATTGAGTCACGTCAGAGTCCTGCCAGAGAATCGTTGTATCATCCGCAAATATTATCAGTCTACCAGATATATCCAGTCTCGGTAAATCGTTAACATATAATAAAAACAATAACGGACCCAGAACAGAACTCTGCGGCACGCCCGATGAAATCCTCATTCTTCCTGATTCCTTATTCTTGAAATAAACTGTTTGGTATCTGTCTGAAAGGTAAGATCTAAACCAAGCTAGAGCAGTACCCCTGAAGCCATAGACTTTAAGTTGGCCCAGCAGCACCTCGTGATTCACACAATCAAAAGCTTTTGACAGATCACAGAACACCGCTGCGGCGACGTCTCCATCATTCAGTCTCTGATACAGCTGTTCCAAAAAAGAGAAGATAGCATCACTTGTAACCTTCCCTGCCTGAAAGCCGAACTGCACTGCATCCAGTATACTGTACTTCACGTGGTTTTATTGTGGAACTCGTAAGGAACCTATTGGACCTTTGAATTTTAATCTCTTATCGGCTTGTTTTTGTTATGATAAAGAGAATACTTTTATCTATCTAGCTCAGTAGTCGTTGGTGTTTCGGGCTTCATACTAGTTTTACAATCCATGCAATTAAACTTTGACACCACACAGCGATGTTTTATTGATCTTTTTCTCATCCATCTTTTAATCTTTAATCAAACAGATTTTGTTTTCAACATATTAGTCATCGGACGAATATCCTTTAAATGAAAAAACCCGTTGATGGAGTTTCCACTTTAATTAAAAATCCGATTAAAATCCTATAAATAAAACGGAGATTTTCAAGGACCAATAATCTGCCTAATGACAGGAACCGTAGTATAAAAAGGGCCGAGCTAACGCATTTCAGGTTGTATGTATATAGATATATTTTTTATGGGACGTAGGTTGGAAGAGCAAATAGTAATTTTTATTCAATTAAAAGTTATTTATTTGATTAAGTACTTGATTTTTGTTAATACATCTTAGGCACCTTAAGTAATAGTATTGAATATCAAACTATAAGAAGGCCATATGAGCCGATTTCCTAAATCTGCCACGTCAAATTCATAGATGGCACAATGAGTTCACCAACAAGAAACCTTTTCACTGCTAAATTAAAACATTGTTGCCGCCTGTCTGTTTGACTTGCTGCATGAGTTTTTTAAATTTATTTTTATGGTTTATCGTAAAACTTGATTTCACATAAGTACCTACACCTATCCACGTCTAGACCTTAAAATGTACCTATTTTTAATTGCTTTGTAGCATATAATATTTTTAACCTTTTGACGTCCCAACGTTAACTACATGAAAACATATTGACCGCCATGTTTTCTATTTCTAACAGAATTAAATGACGACTTTCACTATTCAATACATACCTAGGCTACAACGTATATGTTGGGTAAAATATGAATGATGTGCGGTTTGTATAACTTGGTTTTTATTTGCAATTATTACTACTTTTTAAAATAATTAAAATAAGTAGGTTTTACTTTCTTACTTAAGAAACATTCAGTTTGTTTGTATTAGTGTATTACGTATTTTGCTATTTTTCGACGAAATAAAACCTATTTTAGTTATACTTGCTGTCGCTTTTTATCTACTTTTATTTATTTAACATTTAACACCTAATGCAACGGTAAAATCATTATGAAAGTCGGTCCAATTACCCCGGAGTAATCAGCGTACATATTATTATTAAAAACATACATTCGGCTGGAATTGAGAACCTCCTATTTTATTGTCTGTTAAAAATGATTGAATTCTTAAAAATTCCAATAAAATACGATATGCGGCAACACCACGACATCATATCAGTGAATTTGAGACATCTGTTGCCGAGGCGCTGCATTATAACGACAGACAGGCGACAGATTTAAGGTTAGAGTTACGATCAGCTCCACAATGGCGGCCAAACCAGCTCCAATACGTCAAAAAATGGGTTGTCAACTCTTCTCGGACATCATCATTTTTATATAGTTTCATATTCAATGGTAATAGGCATTAAAGTATCCACGCTATGCAATGCAAAAGTATGTGAACTTAAAAATATATCGGGCACTGCTAGACTATTTTGGGTAATTGTAATGTAATTTATTAAATGAGTAAATGTTTTATGTATAATTTCATTTTAAATCGAATGCATACGGTTGTTTCCGCGCTAGTTAACTTCAAGCAGTGCCAAACAAACTCGAAACCACATTTCTCCATCGTCTTGATCTTTAAAACATTCACGTATGTATGTACATTGAGTTTGAATAGTCCTGAGAAATTTCGTTGGTAACTTTGATTAGAGTTGTCTGTAGTATTCAGTAAAACAAAGTTATCTAACTTGGGAAAAATACTATCCAATTCAAATAATCACAAATTTGTTTGTAAATATTTTCCGAAAATTTATAATAACTCTGCAAGCAGAGTTATTATGAATTTGGCCACGACGAGCTTTATAAAAGAAACAACCTTTCGTTTCATTGTTGATATAAATGTCAAGGTACAAGAAAACAACTCTAACTAAAGGTGTTACAATTTAGACAATATCTAATATTAATTTAAATTTACTTCGTAGCCAGATTAAAAATTAACGAGTGGCGTAAAGCTTTCTTTGACTCGTACAAATGTCTCCCAATACCCCAAAATCTAAAACAACCCCCTGTTCCACACCCCAGCCCCCCCGGGGGAATGGTAAATGGAATCTCGACGGCTTTTGTTCAACAGGTCTCTCTTATCGGGAAAACGTAATTCGTCTTTTGGTGTTTTTAAAACACGAATACAGGAAAATGAACTTTTAATTTCAAAAGTATATTTAATTTGTTACTCAAGAATATTTCCTGAGTGCGAAAAGTACCTACTCTTTTGTCTATGCGACTACTTACAGTAGATTGATAGTAAAGTGCGAAAAATAATTGGCGAGAGAGTTTTTAACCAATATACAAAAAATGTCGCTTCTATAAAAATCAAAGTCCGTAAAAATATTTGGGAAGTTCTGGAATTAAGCTCCTTCGATGTGCAGCAACGCAAAAGAAAGTTTAAATCAGCACCTAAAGCCGCCCAGTACGAAAAGAAGAAGAGTCGCATGAGTTTTTAAAAGGTGTTCTAAAAGAAAGCTTTCGGTCAAGTATTACAAGTATTTGTAAAAAGTTTTTATTAAGTACTTCGAATAGAGTTATTTTTAGAGGATGCGATTACCAAAATTACACGAGAACTCTTTTAAAAATAACAAATTTAAAAAATTAAAAATACAGCTTGCTGGATTGAAAGTTGCCAGCATTAACTGTAAGAAGTTCAGTGAAAAGCTGACACGCTAGCCAGAATTATTGTCAAAACAATTTTCGTTCTTCCTCTTTCTCTTTGCTCAGCCATTTCGTGCTCTTCTTTTTCAAAACGCGAGAAAGGCTGTGTAACAAATGACTTAAGTGTCGCGGGTAAGTTGATTAATCGTTCAAAACAAATCTTAAAATAAATACAGAACGTGGAGATAATTTTCTGGGTGATGTTGCCAGTTCATGTAAGAAATGATAAAGCATCGCATCACCCTATCATTACGATTTCTGGGTTTATCACTTACTTTAATGAGTTTAATACCTATTTTGTAATATATTAGAAAGTAGTAAAATAATGTTTGAAGGTGGTGGACAATGAAGTAATATCAAAAAAATTACCTTGTCGGACTTCCATTGTCTTTATTTTGTTACTTAATACAACGTTTCGGTTAGTTAGTATCTCTAACCGTTTTCAAGTGTAAACTAAATTATAATTCTAAGGCTACTGTCTTAAATACTATCAATGTGCAATAAAGCTTGATGACTCCGCCTACGTGCTTAGGGAGTGTGAAGTTTGAGCTGTTGGGTTTGGACAAGAAGAGGCTTCCAGATATTGGGGATATTTATATTTGGTTTACTAAATATATGAGTATTTTGATTCATGAAAGCTGCTTCTTTGAATTTTCGTTTTCCCCAGTGCTGTCCCGTGTTCAAAACCTTGGCTTCTGACCATTGTATATTATGCTGCTATTATACATGCTCGGCTGCACCTGATCTTGAAGTTTTACCTCTTTGAGTATGTTTCAGATGTTCTTTAACTCGTACGGGAAGAGGTATTTTTGTTTCTCCAAGGTACGATTCGCCACACTCGCAAGGGATTTGATAGATACAATTTTTGGTGTTTTCGTTACGGGGGGGGGGGGGGGTTACTTTTGTAAGAAAGCTTCTAAGGGTATTTCCGGATTTAAAGGCTGTTTTGATATTATAGTTTTTGGTTATCCTTCTAATCTTTTCAGAAATCCCCCTAATAGGTATAAGGTATTGTAAGAAACGCTTGCTCCTATTTCGTTTCTGTATTAGTTTTTACTTAGGCGATTTTTAAGTTTTGAGATGGTATTTGTTACAAAGGTTTCAGGGTTAACCATTCTGTTTTAAATCTTTTTTGATGTTTGAAATTTCAATGTTAAGGTCTTCCTGATTGCAGTGGCGGCTCGTGCCATTTTAGTGAAGTAGGGCCAGGTAAACCCTTAGCGCCGCAGGCAAAAATTTTTTGGGTGCTACGCCCTTTTTTGTTAATAGTTCTTGCTTTTGAAGTAGGAAAAATAAGCAAAAAGGCACCTAATTTAATTTATGAATTTACAATCATATCTTGAATATACCTAAACACGATAACAAGTTGAAACACACAAGCAATGTCAGTGGTTTCATCTGCGATAACAGCGATAAACGGAGAGTCCTTTATTTCTTTTATGACTTCATCATGATACATATCTAACATACAGTCCAGAAGTTCATTTTGTATGGTTTTTGATGTTTCTTTAAATACTTTCGATTTTTCAATATGATCTTTAAGAGTTTTGTCTAATTCTGAGCTGAAATTTATTAATTCACGAAATATGCCCCTATTTTCCGACGTCTCTTTTTCGTCATGACCTCTCAAAGCCAACTCAATTGCACCACAAAACCGAACGCAGTTTATACTTTGGTTTAATATGTATCTGTTTTTATCAATTTGTTCGTTTTTCTTCATTATTTCATTGTGATATGCAGAGTTTAATTGAGTTTTAATGTTAATTTTACCAAGCATACTGAAATTAAATGTATTGTTTAAATGTACCTTCGATTTTTCATGTGTCTTCATTTTGTCCCAGATATGGACCAAATCATCTGTACGTTTTTGGAACCAAGTTTGCCTCCCACCAAATAAAACACACATAAAACAAAATAGTCTATTAGATTCATCACAACCGCACACCCAAGTATTTTTTTCATAAATATTTCTATTAAATTAACGCAAACGCACTTTCTGTCCGCCCTGAGTTTTTTCTATATTTAAATCTGGTAACGGTCGTCCTAATTCCTTAATTTCCAATTTCTGTTCTAAGGAAATGGTAGAAAATGGAGTTTCCTTTAAAAATCTAATAGTATTCATTACTAATGTATTTCTAAAATAAAAAGTTCGTTAACCCTACATTAAATCAGCCGGCCGAACGAAAAAATCGGGACGCGACGCGAACATCAGCTGTTTGAAACGTCTAACATCAAACGGTCAAACGAAGAGAGCCTGTCTACGTCGTCGAGATTTTTGCCTGCTTGCATTCAAGGTCATTTTCCAACGTTTTTTTATTGAGGTGTAAATAAATTAAAACTAGTAATTTCAAAATTAAATTCGAATAACAACTATGGAGAAATATTGAATAAAAAGGTGTTAAAAGAAACATTTGGCAGCATTGGTTACCCATTATTAAATTTTATAAATTCTTGTTTAAAATATGGAAATATGCCTGATGAATTAAAATGTTCTTACATTACACCAGTGCCAAAAGTAAAAAACACTAAAAGATGGGATGAGATGAGGCCAGTAAATGTTTTATGGGATGTTGAGAAATTATTAGAAGAAGTCGTATACCTATAGATAGTTGTTATCAGAATTCATTGATGCCAACAAAATTTTAGTTTTCTTTCAAGCTGGTTTTCGAAAAGGGTACTACTCTACAGAGACAGCCATTTAATGTGTGATTGAGACGTGGAAGAGAACCATTGATCAAGGGGAAAATGTTATAGCTGTATTTTTGGATTTTAAGCGGGCATTCGAAACAATTGACAGGGCTAGATTATTGAGTAAATTGTATCAGTATGGTATTCGCGGAAACCTTTATAAATGGTTTAAAAATTATTTAAGTAACAGGTCACAAAAAACAAAAATATCAAAAACATACTCAAATAAAAAAATAAATAATATAGGAGTTCCTCAAGGAAGTATACTAGGTCCAATATTATTTATTTTATACATCAACGATATGCCTTTAGTTTTAAAAATGTGTAAGTTACAAATGTTTGCTGATGACACCTTAATTTACATTAATGTTTTAAATATTTTTGATAGTCTAAATACTCTAAATTCTGAGATAAATATATTATTAAATTGGCTAAAAGTAAATAAATTAAAATTAAATATTTCAAAAACTAAATGTAGGTATGGTTATGGGTAATAATTTAAATTGTCAAAATATAAATGTTGTAATTGATCGTGAAAAATTGGAATTAGTAAACAGTTTTAAATATTTAGGGATACTTATTGATTCAAAATTAAAATTTTATATTAAAATTATTTTGAAAGTATTATATCAAAGATTGTCGAAAAAGTGGGTTATTTTAAAAGAATCAGTTCTAATTTAAGTTTGTTTTCTAAAAAAACTGTATTTAATACTAATATATTACCACATTTTCTTTATTGTTCTTCTATTTTATATTGTGCTAGTGAGGAAATATTTGATAAATTACAAATTTTACAAAATAAGGCAATGCGGATTATTTTAAATTGTGACAAATATACAAAAATTAATTTTATGTTGAAACATTTAGATTGGTTGAATGTTATAAATTTAATTTTTTATTTAGTATGTAACTTTATACATAAAATTAAAAATAACTTATTGCCTAATTGTTTAAAAAAAATTTGTTCTTTTAATTATGACCATCATAATTATAAAACAAGAACTAACCAAAATTTTTATGTGGATAGACATAGAACATTAGCATATAAATCTATTTTTTATAAAGGTTTGATAGAATATAATAATTTGGAAAATTCTATTAAATCTCAAAAATCATTAAAACTGTTTAAAAAAACTTTAAAATTACATTAAATTAAAAAACAAACTGATACGTAATATTTGATACAATTTGCAAAATGTTTAACTTTTCTGTCTGTTTTTGTTAAAAGAAGGTTGCGTTTTAAAATTTAAAAATAAATCTATAAAAATGTGTTAAAAATGTATTAAAAAATATTTAATTGTAGCTTTTTGCTAAATAAAACATGTTACTACTACTACTACTACTACTACTACTACTACTACTACTACTACTACTACTACTACTACTACTACTACTACTACTACTACTAATCAAAAATTTAAATAGACAGTCACAGCAGAGGTATATTATTCGGAATATGCTTGATCGCATTTGAGAAAAAACAGGCTATTTTCTTAATATCATTATTATTGTTCTGCAAGAAAAGAATATTTGATACTGATTCCCCCAGACCCAAAAAGGATCAAATATCAAATATAAAATCTTAACCGGCAAAAAAGCTTTAGCAATCCGATCAGGCCTCAAAATCAGATACAAAAGTGCTTTTACTAGTAAAAACGTGATACATAACGGTCTGTGATCGACCCTTGTAAAAAAGAGGGACAAGAAATATAACTCTAAAATACATAAAGTGTTTCCGATTCGGCGTAGGTACTGAAATGTTAAAAATAAAGGGTTTTAAAAAAAATATTATTTTATGGGAAGTGAAACACCTTTTCGAAAAAATCACCTTGTCGGACTTCCATTGTCTTTATTTTATTACATAACACAACGTTTCGGTTAGTTAGTATCTCTAACCGTTTTCAAGTGTAGACTACTGTCTTAAATACTATGTGTGATACAATGTGTGAAGTTTGAGCTGTTGGTTTTGGACAAGAGGAGGCTTCCAGATATTGGGGATATCTATACTATACATAACAGCTGCTTCTTTGAATTTTCGTTTTATCCAGTGCTGTTTCGTGTGCAAAACCAGTGAGCGTTTCTCCATTAATGTGTGGGCATGGATACGTGTTTACGGTGCAGGTGTATGCTGGAATATTGGTGGAACGCTAAACTGTAATATATATCTTCAGATTTTGGAAAATGTTTTTTTTCCTTTTGTCGCGATAGTTTTTGAAGGAAATACCTTTATATTTCAGCAGGATAACTGCCCTGTGCATACTGCAACTGTAGGAAACTGGTTTAGACAAAACAACGTAACATGTCTGCCTTGGTGCTCAAGAAGTCCTAATTTAAATCCAATTAAAAATGTTTGGGGATTGATGGTAAAAAAAATGTACAAAATAAATTTTAAACCACAGAATGAAATAGAGCTATTTGATAAAATAGAAGAAATTTGGAAAGGGCTAACTCCGGATTACACCAGAAGTTTTATTTTGTCAATGCCAAGGAGATTACGATTAGTGTTAGAATCCAATGGCCCAGCAATTAAATATTAGTATTTTGTTTGAATGATGAAAGAGTTTTGGACTTCCATTGTCTTTATTTGTTTTAAATCACAACGTTTCAACTGGTAAGTATCTCTAGTCGTCTTCAGGGGAAACTTAGTATGGGTGGAGTGTACGAATTTATATATCGTGAACTGTACATCAATTTTATGTCCAAAAGTACGTACAATAGGACGTAAATCGTATACGTGCTAGGTACAAACGTTGATCTTAAAACATAACTACATCAAATTTGATTTATATCCGCTTAACCATTCTTAAATTATCGCCAATTTGCTTGGATCATCCTGTTATCTCTTTATCCGTGGAGATATATATATATATTATGCCACATTGCAGCTTCCCAAGTCAGATGATCTGGTTGTAATACAGTGAGAAAACTATAGTTGAATTTTATTAGGGTTTGGTTTTACTAGTTTTGTTACCAAGTATTAAGTAAAGCATACAGATTTAGTATATCTCAGTTTTATAGGTCCCCTGTGGAACGTGACAGTTTGTAGAACTTTTATAATACTTTATTTTATTACCGTTATAAAAATGGTTTTTGCGAGCCTATGTTTTATCGTGTATGTGGGTAATAAAGAAACTTTTTTTATATGTTAGTATACTAGCTATTTTTAATACCGAAAACGTTTTATTTCAAACTGTGCAACGAGAGTAAATTAATGTACTCTAATTAATAAACGCAACTGCTTGGAGCAAAATAATGATACACTCGATGGCCAAGCCCAAGATAATGCAGATTTTGAACATTTACTCCATGTAGAATAATGGAATGAGTTTATTATTTTAGAGCTTAATATAATAAATTGTAATGCCTACATTCAAAACATAAACCATTTATGTAGTGGATACATAACTGAATAATTTAAAACGTTATTCTCACGGGTATATTCAGGCCCTTTCTTCAAACGCAAGAAAAAACATTTCTTTTATTCAACAGGTTGAATAGTCGGAAGAGGAATTTAAGTTATTATTAAGTTATTATATTTTATTTGAAGGCAGTAGACAAGGAAGTAATATAAAAAAAAAGGTTTAACTTCACACTCCAATAAGCACGTAGGCGGAGTCATCGAGCTTCATTTCACATGGATAGTATTTAAGACAGTATAGCCTTAGAATTATAATTTAGTTTACACTTGAAAACGGTTAGAGATACTAACTAACACAAACGTTGTGTTGAGTAACAAAATAAAGACAATGGAAATCCGACAAGGTAATAATTTTTTTGTTATTATATTTTACTTTTGTAGAATCTCAATAGTAACTAAAATCTAGATGAAAAGTGTTAGAAATAAACAAGGTAAAAATCAAGTGTTTTAAAGCCGACTATATACGTTGTCAAAAGTGCTATATTAGAAAGCCTGTGACTTGGAGTTTTCCACTACGATAGATCCTCTAGTCTAGAGGCATATATACTGGAGAAATAATTAACGTTTTCGGCACCCAGAATCTGACAGATAGTGATAGGCGATATTATAAGTCTTGGCTGCATCCATTATAACCAAATAAATGCTTGCAATATTCCCCAATTCCTACCTTAATCGGAACTTATTCGGTCTCATTTTACTGGTTCAAAATGTCCCACAAATCATAGAGCCAATCCCAATTGTACCTCCATTTTCAATTACAGTTAAAACTCTACCAACATAAATTTCTCAAACGATAATATGAGACTTTGTTTTGTGCACAGACCGGTGAATACGGCTCTATGCGAGATATAAGTTATTGGTTATTGCTATCGGAGCTTTATTAATATATAGTATATGCAAAAATATATTGTAATACTGAATCTAAGGTCTACGAGGACAGAATAAAATGAATAACCTCCTCACTAGTACTAAATATCTATCTAGTTAAATACCAATCATGTCAATTTAAAGATGGACTGGTATTTAATTCATTTTATACTTATATCTTTAAAACTAAACGAAGAAATATACAGGGTTAATTGAAATCACCGGAACGGCTAATTTTCTTCAAAACTATCAGGGCTAATTCAATAAATTTTGGTACATGTGGATATATTAAAAAATTAAATTGAAAATTGACAATTGCGACGCTGCCAGATTTTTAGTTTTTTCTGTAACTCAAGGAATGTTTTTTTTTTCAAACTTAACACTACTCTTTTTTTATTGAATTCGATTTCTCCCATTAACATTACCATTTCCTGATAGTATCAAATTTTTATCTTAAATTGTTCTATGTGAAACAAAGTTAATTAGTTACAGGTCTAACTCTAAAAAAATCCAATCTACTCGTATTTCCATTTAAAAACGTTTCAAATAATGTGAAAAGGAAGGTTGGTAGACATAATGTACCTAATATAGCATCGATAACGATAATAACTACAAACAACTACTAACAATAACATAGCTAGTAAAAATTACTTACATATTATAGGACACTACATTAATTTGATTATGAAACCGATAATATGTAAGTCATTTTTACTAGCTATGTTATTGTTAGTAGTTGTTTGTTGTTATTATCGTTATGGATACTATTAGGTACATTATGTCTTCCAACCTTCCTTTTCACATTATTTGAAACGTTTTTAAATGGAAATAGATTGGATTTTTTTAGAGTTGTAACTAATAAACTTTTTTTCCCATAGGACTATTTGAGATAAAAATTTGATACTATCAGGAAATAGTAATGTTGATGGGAGGAATCGATTTAATAAAAAAAAGAGTAATGTTACGTTTGAAAAAAAACATTCCTTGAGTTACAGAAAAAACTAAAAATCTGGCAACATCGCAATTGGCAATCTTCAATTCAATTTTTTAAGTAATCCACCTGTACCAAAATTCATTGATTTAGCCTTGGAAGTTTTAAAGAAAATTACCCGTTCCGGCTATTTCAACTAACCTTGTATACTAAAGCTTATTTGGACAAAAAATTGTATATTTTTAGTAAAATCAATTCAATGTTTCGACCATATAGATCTCGGTCATTATCAGATTATATGTCATATATTATTATGGTTTATCTGTGCAAAGCAAAACTTTGACATTTAAGATACCTAAGTATTTTGACATTTTCCGTTTTCATAGTAACGGCAATGCGGCGCGACATGACGTTAGATAGTCCGGGAGTCTGCAAGTGATTTTGGTCAGATGTTTCGCAGTAGCTTATTTTTAGTTATAATGAGATTAATTTTATGTTATAATAAAGAATTTCAGGTTATAATAGAGAATATTTTGTTATAATGAATTGGGCTAAGGTTGTCATGGTAATTGTATAATAAATTCCAATGCGCTATGGCGAGTTTGGTTATTAAAATATGCTTGAGGCTCTTGGATAATTACGAATTCATGTTAGTCCTTGAGGGGTTTTATCAAAACTTATAATAAGTGTCGTAGGAAAAGCATACTGTCCTTAATATCACAAGTATTATGCAACTATTCTTAACTGGTTCTAGATAAAAAAAATTAATAGGTACCTATACTTTCTTAAAAATAAAAATCGGATTAAGCATTTTTAAATTGTAACTTTATTTAAAAAGCCTTTTAAAACTGGTTGTTACAAAGTTAGGATACTAAAAAAATTTTCGATAAAACGACTAAAAAAAATAAGGTCTGGTGGAAAAACCCTTTAAAAATGTAATAAAGTAAAACTTTTTGACGAGGGTAAAGGGCTATAAAAGCTGCTTTATTTTATTTATTCGTAAAATGCTACTTTAGATTTATTGTTTAGTGTAAATATATTTTATTACAAATTTCATTAATAATTTGCGTATACACAATGTTTTATAATTATTTCTTTTAAATACTGTCCTAATTTTATTAAATTTTTCTTTTTTTTTATTGAACTACTGCTAGTACTCAAACCAAATAGTTACTATTGAGTCAATGAAAATCAACATCAATTTCTAGAGTTTATAAAGTGCCTGTCATAATGTCGTATATTATGAAGATCTCAAAAATTGTAAAACATATTTTTAACTATGTGGTCAACATTTAGGATTCTGTAAAATACACAGGTGACATACATCCAGCTATATGTAATGAATTGTCACGAGGGCACCGGGTTCCTTGATTAAAAGGCGGTCATCATACTTAAAATAACTATTTATTTAACAACACTCAGCAATTTATAACAATAAATACAAAAATACCTTCCTACTTTTTATTTAATTAGGCTTGTGAGATAGTTGATGGTTCCCGCGGCCCGCGAACCAGCCGGCCGACGACGACTGTGTTCCCCACTCTATCCCAGCCCGTGGGTTAACCAAGTGTGGGAACTCAGGCGTCGATCGCGCGAAAAAAACTACCCCCCGTGACAGTATCACAATTGCAAGTTAAATTCACATTCAATAAACATTTCTGTATTTTAATTCCATTATATGGTGAAATTTTTACTTTTGCTCGGCAAACAGTAGACCAGTTACTAACTAGCTAATTGTGCGAAGAAATGATGAGACGGTGTGACGAGAATAATAGGTTTCCACAGAACATATTATTTTCGGATGAAGCTATTTTCTATTTAAACGGATTGATTAACAGGCATAATTATAGTTTCTGGAGTCAAGAAAATCCACGATGGATATTTAAAGTGCATACTCAGCGGCCCCGGAAAGTAAATGTATGGGCAGTTATCATTAATAAACGAATTCTTGGACCATTATTTTTTAAACAGCTGAATGGTACCTGGATTTCTTAACCTTCGAATTGATGCCTGCTCTAGCTGTAATTTTTCCCAACGAACTAGATTCAGACATAGGTACCTAATGAAACAATTTGATTTCAGCAAGATGGTGCTTTCACGCATTTTGGTGTCAATGTGAGAAGATATTTAGATGAGATATTTCCAGGTCGCTGGACTGGATGACGTGTAACAATTCAATGGCCACCGAGGTCCCCAGACTTAACGCCTCTAGACTATTTTCTTTGGGGATATTTAAAACAAAAAGTTTACCAAAATAGGTCAAATAATATTGAAGATTTGAAAGACAAAATTAGATTGAAGACACAGAACATACCGGCTGAAGCCATTCGGAATTCCGTCGACGGATTTTACCATCGTCTGGGAGCATGCCAAGTAGAGGGTGGAGGACATTTCCAGCATTTGCCACTTTAAACCACCTTTTTGTTGTGTTTTGTTTTGCTTCGTTACATTTTTTTTTTGACACAATAAATAACAAATAAACCATAACTATTGTTGTCACAGAATGTCAGAACGTGAAACAATAAAGATTTCTTACATTGAAAGGTAAAAAAAAGATCAATGATTTATTATTTCGGCTTATTTAAATAGAGATTTTTATAGAATAGCCATTTTGAAATAGCTTGACAGAATCGCGCCAAAATTTCTGAGCATACTGTACGAGCTATTAGCTTTCAAATGATGAATCACAAGATTTATGTTTCCATTAAAAAAAAAAGATCGATGTCGTCATATCTTTGACACATGTCTATAAAAAAACATACGAATAACGTCAAAATGTGAGCATATATAAAACTAAATTGACGTGTCCGAGCGTTTTTCCCAAAAGTTATAGGTTAAGCCTATATTAATTTTATTCCGGACTTTTGGGCAACCCTGTATAAGTGAATATAAAGTTTGTTATAAACAAGGTGCTTAATGAGATGCAAGTGCACATAGATAGAGTTAAACCGCAGTGAACGGCGTATAACGATCGAAACACCTCGCTTGTTATTACACCCTTGTCATATACAATTTCTCTAAGCACCCCATTTGTTAAATAAATAAGTAGATGCTAGGTTAAAGCTCAATAATACACCGCATGAGTATACAGGGTGTTCATTTGAAAACTTCCCACCACGGATTTTCCTGCTTTAAAATGAAAATGTGGAAAATCGCTCGGACCCGTCGATTTTTATTTCGAGGGGGACATCTTTTGCGTATATTGTCAATCTTGTTACTTCAAGCCCCTAGGAGGGAGGGGGGGGGGTAAGATCTAAATCTTAAATGGATACCCCTATTTTATATAATTTTTTTGGATTCTGCATAAAATCGTGAACATTTTTTAATAAAAGCCTTATTAGTCTATACTAAACAGTTTCCGATATATTGACTCTTGAAAAATAAGATTTTTGAACTTTGACAGAGTCTAGCTTTCTAACTGTACGTCTTAGAGCAAAACGGCTTACATGTCCCTATCATCGATTTTTATTTTCTTTCCAATAGTGTGAACTTTCGGTTAAACCGGATGTAAGAAATATAGTCCTTCCGGTTTGTCCCGAAGTTGACACTATTGGAAAGATAATAAAAATCGAAGATAGGGACATGTAAACCGTTTTGCTCTAAGACGTACAGTTAGAAAGCTAGACGCTGTCAAAGTTCAAAAATGTCATTTTTCAAGAGTCAATATCTCGGAAACTGTTAAGTATAGACTAATAATGCTTTTATCAAAAAATGTTCAGAATTTTATGCAGAATCCAAAAAAATTATATAAAATAGGGGTATCCATTTTAGATTTAGATCTTACCCCCCTCCCTCCTAGGGGCTTGTAGTAACAAGATTGACAATATACGCAAAAGATGTCCCCCTCGAAATAAAAATCGACGGGTCCGAGCGATTTTCCACATTTTCATTTTAAAGCAGGAAAATCGAGGTGGGAAGTTTTCAAATGAACACCCTATATACCTGATGTATAGTAACTTATAATAGTTCCTGCGTAGGTTTTATTAATTATAGTTTTGTATTAATTATATTCTACCCTACTTTGCCAATTAATAATTACTAGTTAAGATTATCAGGCAGATTGTGCTTCAGTAGTGTAAACACAAATACCGGCAAACCCTGAAACGCTTTATAACATACATTTTTTTAAATAAATACCGTACGAGCAAAAATTATTTGCATCAAAGAGGGCTTGGATTAAAAAACGTAGGGCTTGGTTTAGATAACAATGATAAGGGGACGATATATCTAACCAAATCTAGGTTAAAATTTTGTCAAATTCATATTATGACATAATATGCCAAACTAATGAGTAATAAAATAAGTACACATTTATTTTTGTTGTTTACAAAATTAAGAATTCATATCAATTATATATAATAGTATAATAAATATAATAGAGAATTCATAGAACCGGAGAGGTGAAACCAGGCTTCATCCGAAAAAAATGTCAGGTCTAATTAATCATTTATTTCCAATACATTTTGGGTAAACCATTGAGAGTAATTCCTGCGTCTTTCAAAATCTGCGGCTTGTATTTCTTGGAATACTTTATAAGGAAATAAATTTAGCTGCTCCTTAAGAATAGTCCTGCATGTTCCATAAGATCTTCCCACTTCTTGGGACAGGCGTCCTATACAATTTGTTGGCGTATTTTGAATTATTTCACGAACGTTTGCAACAAGTTCTTCTGTTCTTACAGATGGTCTTTCTGCTCCTTTTTTGTGTTGTATAGAACCTTTCCCTAAACACAGCCACGGTTCTTTTCAGGCAATGATAAAAATCCCCAGCAATAAAAGCAACGTTAGGAAAATGTTCGTGAAAATCGTCCATGCACAAACGCGGATTGTATTGCCAGTCACCATTTACTCTAACCCCGTTTCGAAAATACGCTTCAACCATGAATGTTTTGTGCTGTTCCGTAAAGCTCATTGTGTGAATTATTTAAGAAATTGGAAAAATTAGCGATGAATCAAATTACTTGTAACGACTGTCAAAGCTAGATGACGGAATAACTGATTGATTGTTAATTCAGGTAGTTACTGACATCCAACAGGTATTAAGCTCTACGATTACGTACGTCGTTAGATGCAAGGCCCTCTTTGATGCAAATAATTTTTGCTCGCACGGTATTTATGTTAAAAAAACGTTTAGAGAGTGTTTTATATTCGACCATAATAACAGTGTAGATTTATTTTAAAAGCGACTGTTCCGCGTCTACTTTTAATGACCCACAAGTTCGTTAAAAAGTTTTTATATAACGATTAAAAGTTTTATATATTCCGGTTTGTCTCAACGCTCGTGTATAGCATTATTTCCTGTATTTAAATGCGGAACAACTGCGAAATGCTCGTAAGTTCCAAATGAAAAAGTTTTAAACTAAAAGAGAAATGGAGAATTTTAGTTTTTAATTAAGTTACGTGGTCTTTTACTCACACTTTTTACTCTCCTCTCAGAGAAAGTATTGCAAATGGGATTTTTTTTTGTTTTCTAGTATTTTAAATCTGTCGGTCTATCTGTTGACTCGCAAGCTCCAAAACTACTTGATGTGGAATGGCGAAACTTTGTACATGGATTAGGTATTGACCCTACTTAAAATCGGGTATAGTTTGGGTTTGCTACTATATTTATTTTATATGGATTATGTAGCCTTGAGTCAAAATCTATTCACCATAACATTTTCTTGACCTAAAATTACAGATCATTCACAGGTCACCTATTACATGTAAGTTTTGCTAGGTATGAATTCATATAAAAGAAAATAGGCTTCATCCCCTCTTAAATGTCTGTTAATACATATAAACATAATCTTACTTACCACAGAAATCTAAAACCAATATAACATTAATCCTTTGACGTATATATTTCTTTTCCAGCTTTTTTCAAATTTATAATATAGAATGGATAACCTTAGGCAGGTGTAGCTTCCACAAAATAAATATGAATTCAAGAAGATATTTTTTACGTCTACGGAGGGTTTATATATGGATTCTTAGGGTTTTAATATTCACCGTTTAAAAAATGAAAATTGAATCCTTGCACTTGTATTTTCATAATCTAAATAACAGTTTTAATCTACTTACACTTATGCGACAAGGAATATTTCTCCTTGTCAGAAAAAGTTACCTATTATACCTACTAGAAAATAAATCTCTCGAATCTCCTATACTAGAACCACAGAGTATATAGCTATATATGCTGTGCTAGAATTAATAAAATGAAGTACAGGACACAGCAGGCGATATATCGTGAATTATTATCATTAGTTTGGTTTTAATTTGGCGGGGTGTATACGATTACGAACTTTCGTTATTTAAACGCACAAAAATGTGTGTACCATTTGCATATAAAGTGTTCAAACATAGCACTTATCCAAATAAGTGAAGTTATTAAGCTCTTAAATAAACGCAGGGCTAAAATAAACGGCCCAAATTTAAATATAAAAACTATAAAGGACTTATCCTGTAAGAAAGTACAATTTCATTTTAAATTCTGCAGTCTGTTAACTAAGAATATTTTACTTTGCAGGAAGCCAATGAAACTGGAATTTCATTTCGATGTAGTCGGCCAAATGCCAGCGGTTGTTTAGTCGTCTTTTTTTTTATTACTTTTGTAAGTGAGTCTTTTGGATGAATATTTTGAGGCTTTTTAAAATATCCGTCTGCATATTTGCATTGTGTCCCACGTTGAAATTACCTCCTTTTTTTAAGTTTAATAACTTTTTTATCTAACTTTTACTTTGTACATGTTTTCTTTCAAACAGGGATATACTATACAGGGAGGATGATAAATTTTTGAGGTAGTCCTACAAAAAAAGGCCAGTCCACTTTGAAAAAGTTTGTTTTTAGTTTCTATTTTAGCATTGTAGACCAGGGCTGAAGCCTTTGAAAATGGTAAAAAGTGAAAAAAAAAATAATAGTAGGATGAAACCCATTGAAAAAGGAAGAGAATATAACAAAAATGAAAGGAAAAATAAATTACGGGCGATCCGAGGTCGGGAAGTGGAAGGGGTGAGTTGTTAAGGGTAGAAAACAATTTATGTCGATTTCTGGCAAAACTACAAGTCTTATGAAAAAATGTTAAACGGCAAAGTTGTAGGTAATAAAAAGATCTACAACTTTTGTATTTATACTTTTTTCTCATAACCTCAAAATGTATGTGAAAAATTCAAATAACCAAGTTTTTGGTTTTTTATTTTTATTTTTACAAGAAAAATATTTTTTTCATGAAATTTGGTGACAACTTACCTTTTTATGTCCCAAACAGACCGTAATTTTTTTGATTTAAAATATTTATTTTTTCACCTTATTTTGACTTAATATCGAAAAAGCACCCCAATTTTCCATCGAAAATTCTCACGTCAAAATATCTGCTTTTTTAAAAAGTCGGTGGGGTGGGCCTTTTGTTCGTTGAAATCTCTACTTTCTGATGGTGTAAAAAATATATACATTACTATGGTAAATGTGATGAAATCCCTTTTAAATCCTACCTTTAATTATATTTAGAACAACTATTTTCGCATATTTTTTGCGATCTTTATGTCTTTATGGATTTGTAATTTTTTTGTTTATCAATGTAACATGGAATCTTACGTTTTTCGAGTAATTAAAGTATAAATTTTAATAAATAGATCAAAATTGTACATAATAATAATAAAAAAAAAAATTCGGACTTTTTGTTTCTTTGCATTTTTTGAGAATATTTACCATAGTAATATATATATTTTTTGCGCCATCAGAAAGTAGCGATTTCAACGAACAAAAAGCCCACCGACTTTTTTAAAAAAGCAGATATTTTGACGTGAGAATTTTCGATTAAAAATTAGGGTGCTTTTTCGATATTAAGTCATAATAAGGTGAAAAAATAAATATTTTAAAACAAAAAAATTACAGTGTGTTTGGGACATAAAAAGGCAAGTTTTTGCCAAATTTTGTGAAAAAAATTTTTTTCTTGTAAAAGGTAAAAATAAAAAACCAATAACTTGGTTATTTAAATTTTTCACATAAATTTTATTGTTATGTGAAAAAGTGTAAATACAAAAGTTGTAGATCTTTTTATTACCTACAACTTTGCCATTTAACGTTTTTCCATAGGACTTGTAGTTTTGCCGAAAATCGAAATAAATCATTTTCTACCCTTAACAACTCACCCCCTTCCACTTCCCGACCTTGACACGCCCGTAATTTATTTTTCCTTTCATTTTTGTTATATTCTCTTCCTTTTCCAATGGGTTTCATCCTACTATTATTTTTTTTTGGTTTTAAAAATTATTGACCCTTGTCTATTGGATATAATGTATTGTTTTTATAATATCTAATTATTTTTTTGTATTGGATGTCTGAGAGAGGAATGTTAACTAGTCGATGTACCATGCTATTGAATGCAGCTAGTTTTGTTTGTTGGGGGTGCTTTAAATCTGCTGGTATGGCTATATTTGTGGTAGTTGGTTTTCTATAAATTTGGTAGGTTAATTGATTTTGTTGGTTTTTCATTATATTGTGAGGTCTAGGAAATTAATTAAGTTGTCAGTTTCTTCTTCTATGGTAAATTGGATTCTATGGTTTAGACTATTAAGAAGATTGAGAAATTGGTGTAATTGCCGGTCCGTACCAGTCCAAACACAAAATACATCGTCGACATACCTACGCCAAAAATGTATGTTTTTAATTAGAGGATTGTTTATGTTAAATAATTCCTCTAATTAAAAACATACATTCTTAATTTTTTTTAACTACCATAATATGATATAAATTCATTTGTAATGTCAAGTATAATTTAGTATCTTCTTTTATTCCTTTGACAATGACCCGAAAGGGCCGAAACACGTGTCAGGAAACTGATTAAATTTGTGAAACATAACAAGTAGTTATTATTTTTTCTTCCTGTGCAATGGAACAACCGTTTCACCAAGGTAGCCCAACACAAATTATTTATATATTTGGTAAATCAGGAAATAGGGTGGCAAGAGCTGAAAGCAGGAAGGAAATGTAGATATCTTTTTCCAGAACGTCGCTAAATCGAGAAACATAATATGCATAACAGCATTAAAGTATTAATATTTCGTAAATTTATGAAAGATGTATAGAAATGATAACGCTGCAATGATTAACGATTAAGTATTATACTTGCTTGAAGTAATAGTGCTGGTGCTCTATCGTTGGGCAATTATTACAATTACATAAAGTACCCATTGTTTTTCAGGACGGGATCAAATTAACTAGACCCGCTTTGCCGAAGTGTCAGGAAAGTAAGTTTGTCTGCCGTTACGTTACCGCAGGGGGTCAGAGATAACGGTCAGTAAAACTAATTACGGTACGGTATGTGAGGGTCGGTTTTACCACTTGAAGTTACTTTGACATTATGGGTAAAAATTAAGTCAGTTATTGTAAAGGTGATCGTGTAGCATTATACATAGGAGAATAGAAAATGGCAGACTCTCAAATAAAGTACGATAGTTTTAATGTACTTTTCGTTTTAGAAAAATAAGATAAAGTTTGAAGATTATTGGGGTCGAAATGTTGATATTTTATTAAATTAGTGTTGGATTCATATTAAATTATAAACAAGGTCAACGAAATTTGATTAAAAATACATGTCTGTATTTAAAAATATATACCTGATGATGGTACGGAAAGACGAAACGCCAGTATCAATATCTGATAGCGAGATGAAAATAAAAAAGGTTAATGAAAATATTAAAACCATTGTAAATAAATTCGAATAAGTATAGCGGGAATGAGGGCAGGCAATGAAATGACACAATAATTGTATATATCCAAACGTTTCGTTTTATATTAAAACTTTATCAGGGGTCTGAAAATAGAGAGACAGAAGACAATTACAATAAATTAATGCGATAAAATTCAAAATACAAATACTGTTATAGCAAAAATTAAAATGAGGCAGTAGGTCCTTAATCAATATATAAATATATCACATTGCATACATGTATACAGTGTGTGTATAAAGTCTGGAAACGGCTTAATAACATCACAATTTACTGGCCGATTTAAACCAAATTTGGTACAGTTGTGTAAGAGGATCTAACGCACCGAATGACGATATTGGCGTTGTTGCCAGCTTTTTAGTTTGTCTGGAATTCGAACGAATTTTATATTTTTAAATATAACACCCAGTATATTTTTACATTTTTAAATTCCACATAAAATTATAATTATTTTTTATAAAATGCATTATTAGTCTATACTTCATAGTTTCCGAGATATTGACTCTCGAAAAGTGACATTTTTGAACTTTGACAGCTTATAACTTTCTAACAGTACGTCTTAGAGCAAAACGGCTTACATGTCCCTATCTTCAATTTTTATTATCTTCCCAAAAAAATCAACTTCCAGTTAAACCGGAACAACTATATTTCCTGCTTTCGAGTTACATCCGGTTTAACAAGAAGTTGATTTTTTTTGGGAAGATAATAAAAATTGAAGATAGGGACATGTAAGCCGTTTTGCTCTAAGACGTACTGTTAGAAAGTTATAAGCTGTCAAAGTTCAAAAATGTCACTTTTCGAGAGTCAATATCTCGGAAACTATGAAGTATAGACTAATAATGCATTTAATAAAAAATAATTATAATTTTATGTGGAATTTAAAAATGTAAAAGTATACTGGGTGTTATATTTAATAATATAAAATTCGTTCGAATTCCAGACAAACTAAAAAGCTGGCAACAACGCCAATATCGTCATTCGGTGCGTTAGATCCTCTTACACAACTGTACCAAATTTGGTTTAAATCGGCCAGTAAATTGTGATGTTATTAAGCCGTTTCGCGACTTTATACACACACTGTATATCCGAACTGTCAGTACCAATTTGATAGTAAAATGTAAAAACAGTAAAGTTTGAAGGTGAAGTTAGATTTAAATTATAGATAGCTATTGCATATGGACTCCTCGGTCAAGTTAATAAGGAGCTCCGTTATAACAATGGTATGTTTTGAAAAATCGACAAATATAACAAAACAAGACAACCGACTGTGAAGTTAATTCTCCCCTCGACACAAGATTGGAGGTACTAATGTCTCCCGTACTCATTAAACACATTTTTATATTTATTTAAGATCCCAGAGTAGCAAGCACTCAAATTATTTGTGTCAGTTCTAAAATTAATTGAATTAGTATACTTATGTAATTAATTTCTCTGTCGAATACTCGTGGGTGGGAAAAATCAAAGTTATGGCCCGTTAGATAGTGATGGAGACTCAGTGCTGTTGAGTCTGATTTGTCTCTCTAAGTCTGTCTTTAAACAGTTGTTTAGTTTGGCCAACATAAAAAGTATTGTTACACTGCTTACATGGAATGCCATAAACTATGTTAGATTCATAGTCCAATGGTAGTCGATCCTTCAATTTGGTGAATAAGTTATCTACTCTTTTAGTATTATAGAAAGCTATATTACAATCATTAGTTTGAAAGCAGTTTTTAATTTTATTAGAAAGTTGTGGAATATAAGGAAATTTGCGAAATCGACCGCCCTTAGACACTTTGTTTTCAACATTATCCCCCAATCTGTCTTTGTATCTAGCTATTACGCGATTAACAAATGTAAGAGGATAGTTGTTATTATTAAGAAGTGGTTTAATTTTAATTATAAATAATTGTAAAGAAAGGAAAAAATAAAAACCGAAACGGGTATTTTAGATTTTTCCCAAATAATTTCGGAGGCATTGGGAGTTTTCCAACTTTTTCTCTGCAAACAATAATGTGAAGACGTTTCCAATATAATAAAATTAAACCCGATATTTTCGTCCATCTGTATTTTGGGCATCATAGAAAAACAGAATTAATCTTTTCTTTACCTTTCAGAAATACACTCTTTAATAAGTATTTCCCTTATTAAGTTCAGTCTTTTTAGAAGATGTAGGTCGTAGGTAAATATCCGTTTATTAAAACTTACTATAATGGATGGAGAAAGCTTTACAATGCAAATATCCTACTGCACTTCAAAATCCACACATAGATAGAGAAATGTTACTAAATAAATTAGAAATAAGGCAGGTATAATACACGTTGAGACAAAGAGATTTATAATTTCTATCCAAGACCGTGTAGTTCGAACTAGACACTATGAAAAGGTAATCTTGAAAAGAAATGTGAAAGATGTGTGCAAAAAATGCAATTGGCCTAGAGAAACTATAGAATATATAGTAGTAACATGTTTTATTTAGCAAAAAGCTACAATTAAACATTTTTTAATACATTTTTTTAACACATTTTTATATATTTATTTTTAAATGTTAAAAAGCAATCTTCTTTTAACAAAAACAGACAGAAAAGTTAAACATTTTCCAAATTGTATCAAATATTACGTATCATTTTGTTTTTTATTTAAATGTAATTTTAAAGTTTTTTTAAACAGTTTTAATGATTTTTGAGATTTAATAGAATTTTCCAAATTATTATATTCTATCAAACCTTTATAAAAAATAGATTTATAGCTAATGTTTAACAACATTTTTTTTAGCAATGAGGCAATAAATTATTTTTAATTTTTTGTGTAAAGATACACTAAATAAAAAATTAAATTTCTGACATTCAACCAATCTAAATTTTTCAACATAAAATTAATTTTTGTATATTTGTCACAATTTAGAATAATCCGCATTGCTTTATTTTGTAAAATTTGTAATTTATCAAATATTATCTCACTAACAGTATTAAATACAGTTTTTTTAGTAAACAAACCTAAATTAGAAGTGATTCTTTTAAAATAACCTACTTTTCCGGCAATCTTCGATATAATACTTTCAAAATAATTAAAAAATTTTAATTTTGAATCAATGATTATCCCTGAATATTTAAAACTGTTTACTAATTCCAATTTTTCACCATCAATCATAACATTTATATTTTGACAATTTAAATTATTACCCATACACTTCGTTTTTGAAATGTTTAATTTTAATTTATTTACTTTTAACCAACTTAATAATATATTTATCTCAGAATTTAGAGTATTTGCACCATCAAAAATATTTAAAACACGAATGTAAATTAAGGTGTCATCAGCAAACATTTGTAACTTACACATTTTTAAAACTAAAGGCATATCGTTAATGTATAAAATAAATAATATTGGACCTAGTATACTTTCTTGAGGAACTCCTATATTATTGATTTGAATACGTTTTTGATATTTTTGTTTTTAGTGACCTGTTACTTAAATAATTTTTAAACGTTTCCGCAAATACCATACTGATACAATTTACTCAACAATCTAGCCCTGTCAATTGTTTCGAATGCCCGCTTAAAATCCAAAAAAACGGCGAGTTGTGGTGTTATGGCACCCAACGATTATCTGGGAAGGTATAATCAGGTGGCAACGATCATCGATAAAAAACTAGGCCTTAAAGAAAACCTCCATACAATGAAAACTTACCCGAACCAGTTCTTAAATCTCCCGAATAGAATTTAATAAAAGAAAAGTATATAACTATTTTTGGTATATTTAACATATTTCGTCTACCCCAAATATTTCCCTCGGTATAAGGAAAAAATTTTCGATCTCTGTTAAACTACAAATTTCCCCAGGTCCTTAGTTAATCTAACCAGTGCTTTTTATTACTCCCAAAAGGCTTTCCTGCTATTCTTAAGTGAAAAGGGTGTCCCGGCGAACGCTGACAAAAAAGTTCATCAATTATTTAACAGACACCTTTTATAGAGTAAATTGGCAAATCGAAGAAGCGACATGAAATTTAAATCAAAAGCCTTCGATACGGCTTCGCTTTAATTAAAAAAAACCGATTAAAAGTCTATAAATAAAAATGGACGCTTATCGAGGTAATATAATCCACACGGGAAAAAGGTTTTTGACGTCTTTATTATGGCGCACTGTTTTAATCGAGGATTATGGTCAATTAAAAATTATTGTTTATCTCGATTTCTCCCTTTATTCCCCACTTCTAGTTTTTCTTTTTAGTTCTATACAGGGTGTTAATTAATGTCATGCAGATATTTCAGGGGGTGATAGTACTCGTCAAAATAAGAAAAAAATGCAATTATATGCATGGTCTAAAACGTGTTATTTTCGTTATACAGGGTGGCAAAGTTTCAATTTTTTTTCTCGTATTTTGCGTTTTCTCTCTTATATTCTGCGATAATTGTTTCAAATTTGGAACATCAACCCTTTTTATAAATCTCTACAATAAAGTATCAAAATTGTCGGTCGCAGTATACAGGGTGTTACATTTTCTTGAATCGACTACAATTTTATCTTTCAGAACTTTTTTTTTTGACTCCCTGTATGAATTCCGGTATGAAATTTGAACTCTCTGTTCCTTTGTTTAGCGTTTTGGTCTCCTGCACTATTCTCGTATCTGTGACCGTTTTCGATTTATTTGCAAAAATAGCCATCGATGGAAATTAAAAGTCGGCGAAATAACGCAGAGTAAAAAGCTGTGTATCAAAACAATTTATTAGTTTGTCAAATAAAAATAAAACAAAATTATAAAAACTGTTGAAAATGTCCGCCTCTTGCTAAAATGCACGAATCAAGTCTTCGCCTCATGGACTGACAGACACTCTATTTTTTTTTCTCCTATTTATTATTGCGTTATTTCGCCTACACTTAATTTCCATCGATGAATATTTTTGCAAATAAATTGAAAACGGTCACAGATACGAGAATAGTACAAGAGATCAGAACAAACAAAGGAACAGAGAGTTCAAATTTCATATCGAAATTCATACAGGGAGCCAAAAAAAAAGTTCTGAAAGATAAAATTGTAGCCGATTCAAGAAAATGTAACACCCTGTATACTGCGACCGGCAATTTTGATACTTTATTGTAGAGATTTAAAAAAATGGTTAATGTTCCAAATTTGAAACAATTATCGCAGAATATAAGAGAGAAAACGCAAAATACGAGAAAAAAAATTGAAACTTTGCCACCCTATATAACGAAAATAACGCGTTTTGGATCATGCTTATTTTGACGAGTACTATCATCCCCTGAAATATCTGCATGACATTAATTAATACCCTGTATATCTTAAATTTTTACAATTTAAAAAAACATCTATCCGGAGAAATAAATAACTGTTCTAACTGCTAACAATCCTTTATTTAAACAACGTAACGTAATGACTTTGCAAGCCATACTTTTTCCTTAAACTACCTATAAAAGCTAAAATGATCCCGTCACATTAGAACCGTCATTTTAACTATTTTTCAACGGTTGTTAGACCGCGGCCATAGGGCGCGGCGAGTCTACTTGTCGAATGCGCACGTGATTCTAATCGATTAGTATTCCCAATTTTTTTATTCCTTTATTTAGCACCTGGCTAATACACAACAATGTCAGTAAAAACTTACAAAAGCAAGATTCAAAATAAAAAATAAAATAAACTACATACTAACAACAGACACTGTCAAAAAATACAATACAATAAAATAAAACCGTCAATGTGTATTATATATATATAATATTTATTTGTCATAACACGAATAAAACAATCATGATTATTGAATCATTCTCCCTTTAAGTGTTTCTTTAATTTATTTTTAAATATATTAAGGTTTCTAGCATTCTTAATATCTTGTGGCAGGGAATTAAAACTAATTAAGCCTTTATGATAAACTGTATTGTCCGAGCTACTTTTATTCTTTTTTGTAATGTAAAATTTCGTTTTGTTTCTTGTCGGGTATATGAATAAACTGATTCGTTAGTCAGTAACCGTTCTGTTAAGAAGTATCCTGGTGACAACCCATTTTTTGTTTTAAATATAAGAACCAGTGTCCAAAATTTAAGAAAATCTTCAATAGAAAACCAATTTAGTCTATTTAACATAATATCTCTCACAGGTGTGTCTCTTCTTTCCACCAAAATTATCGGCATCGCCCTAATTTGCAGTTTTTGTAACCTATTTTGTTAGCCGAATACAATACAGATGAACTAAAAACAAGATGCTGCAAAACCAAAGTACCTATTAAAAACAGTCATTTTTGTCCACTGCGATAAAGATGCAGCGACCCTGGATAAAAAGTTAAGAGCAGTAACCCCCTTTACCACAATGAAAATTGCCGAACGTTTTGCTGGTCAAACGAAAAGAAAAAATAAAAATTGATATTTAGAAAATAAATTCTACTTTAAATACCCCATCCAGAAAAGTAAATGACGATCGAAAATATTCACAAAATTTTTTTTAGAAATTTTTTTTATTTTTAGTAATTTTGTAATATCTTAAACAATTCTTTATTGGTCAAAAGCAAAATGACTTTCCCGGGTGTAGAATGTTGTACCAAACAATTTTTCTTAAAGCCATTTTTCAATATCGGCCTTACTTTTTTCTCAAAAAGTTTGGGCGCGTAAACCCACTTTACACGCTTAAATTCACTTTACGCGCCCAAACTTTTTGAGAAAAAAGTAAGGCCGATATTGAAAAATGACTTTAAGAAAAATTGTATGGTACAACATTCTACACCCGGGAAAGTCATTTTGCTTTTGATCAATAAAGAATTGTTTAAGATATTACAAAATTACTAAAAATTTAAAAAAATTCTAAAAAAAATTTTTGGAATATTTTCGATCGTCATTTACTTTTCTGGATGGGGTATTTAAAGTAGAATTTATTTTCTAAATACCAATTTTTATTTTTTATTTTCGTTTGACCAGCAAAACGTTCGGCAATTTTCATTGTGGTAAAGGGGTTACTTCCTCTTAACATTCCTTGTTACTGTTTATAATGTGCAAAATATGCTCTTTAAAATTAAGATAGCTGTCAATAAAAAATCCAAGATATTTGATTTTTTCCACCACTTCAATAGAATTGCCGCCTATTTCTACACTTAGCTTCCTCAGCTTAAATTCGCTTTGATACTTGAGATTGCCAATCAACATGAACTTAGTTTTTTTTATGTGGCGCTGTCGTGAGGCGTATTTGGTCTGGTTTTACGGGTCCTTGCTACCTATTTTCTTATTTAAATGAAATAAGTCATATCCACATAAAATGATGACAACTTTACAAATTTTTCTTATTCGGGTAAAAATCCATTAGGCCCTTACTGCGAATTCACGCTTAATACGCCTAGCAGGAATAAGGAATTTCCATGCTGCGTCTTTGAGATTCCATATTATCTATCTGAGCCATTCGATTTGCTTCCATCTTCCATTATATTTTCTATATAAGCTGCACGGTAATCACAAATGGCATTGGAAATAGTGGGTCATGAAGATTTCTAGAGAATGTGTGAAATGATAAGAAATAATATTACCTATTTTCTTTTCACCATGAAGGCACAAACTTGTCCATGACAAATCCATTTTCAAGTCTCGACTATTGTTACATCATGGTTGGTACCATGTAGTATTGTAATAATTTTAATGTAATCTAAATGTAATCTAAATAAATATATGAATAATTAAAATTGAATTAAATGCCCTTGCTTGATTTTTTTTCCAATTAGCTTCTTTAGAAATTGGTTGACGATTTTTATAGTAGCAATATACACGCTGTCCAAAAAATACAAGTACAACGTGTAATGACATACTTCTGGTATCAAAATAGGTCCATTCAAGCCAACTTACTTATTTTCAAAATCATTATGTTAATATAAGTTGACCCGTTTAACAGGTAGTGATATCAATGATTATTTTTTTGTTTGTCCAAAAATTTTTTGAGAACGTGACATTTGATTTTATTGATTTTGGCTCATACTAGTCGAACTAAATTATGTCTTCTCAGTGGCGAAAAACGAAAAATAAACAAAAAAATGTTATTATATAAAAAAATTAAATGGCGGTGTGAGTTTGTATAACTTGAATAAATTCCCTAAATGCAGTACAATTTCCTTTTGGAAAAATTGCTTATTAACATTTTAAGTTTTTTTTTTTTTTTAAATATTGATACAGTGCGTCCCAAATTAGAGATATGACCATATCGATATTTTTTTTTTAAATGGTAACCCTAAAATTTTATTGACTATTTTTAAAGAATATATTAAGTTTTGAAATGAAATGCATTTATTAATCCAAAGATCACAATAAAGGATATAGGACAGGTCATAGAGGTCTTAATAACTAAACTACTAAAAACTAAGAGAAATTTGTTGTAACAATATTGCTAAGACTAAAAAGTGTGGTTCAGAAATTCATCAATACTGTAGAAAGCATTATTTAGTAATGTACATTTTAAAGTGGTATAGAATTTGTTGTTGCTAAGCTCTCTCATGTTAGTTGGAATTTTATTAAACAAAATGGTACCCATATAATAAGGGTTTAATTATACCTATAACTTCAGATTTTCAGGATTATTCGTTCCTCTCTCGATTGCGATTGTTTGCATAATGACCTTGACCAGCTTAACCAGTGGTGTATAGATAGATAATTAACTATACCCTTAAATATTGACAAATGTAAAATCATGACCTTCACCCTTAAAAAACATAAAATTCATTATCAATTTAGCATCCTATCAATAGCGCCCGATCGTGTTGATTTCCTTGTGGACCTAGAAATTAAATTTGATTCTAAATTGTCCTTTAACCAACATGTCCGTGAATCTTCTATAAAAATGCTAGGGTTTCTCATTCGTACATGTAAAAACTTTAATAATATTCAGTCGATAAAAATCCCCATTACAATGAATATGTAAAGGCAATAAATTGAAGGTGTACAGAGAAAATTTTAAAAATATCTTTCCTGTGTAACCGTCAACGATCCTATCCTCCACGAGGTACTGACCATCTAGCACTACTTCGAAGGTTTCAATTTTCATCACTGTCTCAACGAAGATCATACCTTAGCTTACAGTTCCTATTTAAATTATGCAACCATAAGATAGACTGCTCTGAATTACTTATTGCTCTCCTTAAATTTCGCATTCCAGCTGCTAATACAAGATTAAGAGACCTATTTTATCTGCCCACCCACAGCAGCTAACAACATAGGTGCCTTCCAACTGGACATTTTTGCTATGAATACCCATCAGTATTCTAATGTAACCAGGGCTTTGCTCCTTGGAATTGCAATATTGTGATGTAATATGACTTCTAGTCTTAATATACAGTGTGACCAGTAAAGTCCGCATCATATGGATTTTTTTTAATAATAACTTTATTCGAAATTTGACTTTGGCATCAAGTTCTGCTTCGATCACGATGAAAATTAAACAAAAAAATAATAGTAGTCACGTGATTCGCGTTATCTGTCAAATTTTAATTATTTCCAAAAAATAATTCAAAAGTGGGGTTATTTCTGAAAGTATCGAAAAAAGTTTTTAAAAAAAGGTTTTTTTAAATGCAGTTTCTAGCTCACATGCAAAATTTTAGCTGCATAAGATAATTTTGATTTTTTACCCATATTTTGTAAATTGCACCACTTTTGCAGAATAAGACTTAACGCAACCTACATAAACCTTTTTAGTTTTGACAATGCTTTACTTCAGATACATTTTTTTTTAAAGTAGCGCCATATTAAATGTGCGTTTTTCCACAAAATCAAAATTGGGCTATTAAAATTTGGTCGCATATGATGCAGAGTTTATTTGTTTTTGACCCTGTATAAGGTAACTACATAAAATAAGTATTTTTGAAAGCGTAGTTTGTGTCACCTTAATATTAAGACAAAAAATAACACAGTGTCATCAGTAAAGTGAAAAATAAATTTTAGTGCTGGGTAAAAAATCAAAATTATCTTATGCAGGTGAAATTTCGCATGTGGGCTAGAAACTGCATTTTAAAAACTTTTTTCTAATAACTTTTTTATTATTTTCAGAAATAACCCCACTTTTAAATTATTTTTTGGAAAAAATTAAAATTTGACAGATAATGCGAATCACGTGACTACTATTTTTTTGCTTAATTTTTATCTCGATCAAAGCAGCACTTGATGTCAAAGTCAAATTTCAAATAAAGCTAATAGTAAAAAAAAATCCCATATGATGCTGACTTTACTGGTCACACTGTATAAAATATTTTAGATTGTACAAAATATAACATATAAATAATAACACAACTTATATACTGTATACTTTATGATATTTGAAGTACCAAAATTTAAATTTTTATTACTTTATACCGACTCATTCCAATTAAATAAATATCTACACAATTTAATACACAGACTTACCTTTTAAAACACGTTAGACAATATTTCATTAATCATAACTTGTAGGCACAGTCCTCAAACTCTATTTTAAACTATTTTTAATACTTATTAATGTTTATTTAGATGACTAACGATACTTATTAACAGTAAAAATGTAATTTGGTTCCTTAATTAAATTGTACTACCTATTGTAAAAAGTTTTTAATAACGGTAGAAACTTTTTGATACTAAATTTGAAAATACTCTTTTACGCCACCAGATATAAAACCCTGTAATGACTAGTTTTTCTCCCGTAAACAAATTACGAAATTATCGCTTTATTTATCATATTTTTGGAACAACATACGCGTAGAACAAACCCAAAAGAAAACTTTGCTCGGAGTATTTAACTTAGGTAATAATTATTTCAACTATACTACCTGTTGTATAAAGTTTCTATTTAAGCACAATAATAAAGGAATCAAAACCTTTTATTCTTAGTTTTCCCCATAAAAAATATACGAAACAACAGTTTTAAAAAGTTTTTTTTCTAGAAATATACGCGTAGTTTTTAACGTTCCATCGGCACCTCAAGAAGGAAACTTTGATCTGATCGTAAGCGCGCAACGTTCCGACTGAAACGGTCGGATTCGTTCAGTCAGGGGTTGCTTGCCTGAAAGCGACAGCACGCGCACAGAGCAAAGCATTTTTGGCGGAAAAAGAATAATGTTTTTTTTTAAAGAAGACATTAATTTTTTTAAGACAGACCAGAAAATATACACTTTCTGGACAATTTTTCGTCCAGAAAATAACGTTTTGTCGATCAAGACCGGAAAATAGACGTGAGGGACCGGCAAAATCCTTTGCCGGTCTCTGTTTTTTCATTTTTCCAATCGCTCTTTGATAGTACAATCTACCTTGATTCTCGATTTCGTTACAATGATAACAACATTTCGATGTATTGTCGAGTGACAGTTCGTTGATTTTTAATTTGTTGTTTATGTCAAACTTGTTTCGCGAGTGAGCAAATTTAAAAATATGAATTCAGATTTTGAATTATCCGACACGGAAAATGAGATTCCAGGAGAAATTTTGGAAACAACAAGAAAAGCAACTTACGATATATTGCCAGTAAAATCAAAAGCCCGTTACGAGAAGTCATACGACGCATTTAAAAATAATATAAAATAAAATAAAGAATTAAATGTATATCGAAGCGTCGGGCTTAAAAAAATATTTTACGTCACGTAACCGAACATTAGTGTTTTGTAGGTCTCTCCACGCTTGTGCAAATGCTTGTCTCGACCTGGAAAACACTACTTTCCGGTCTTGTAACGTAAACTACTATTTCGAGTTCATTCTGGTAATATCGAGATTAAAAAAAAAATATCGTCTTCCCAAATAGTAGTTTTAATAATAGTCGCAAAAAAGTCATAAAAATCACGGACAAAAAATGGTGTCATTTGTTTTTACGGCACTCCTACCATAAATCCATCAGCTTGAGTAAAACACATTTTTCTTTTCAGTCGAGATCATGAAAAAATTACTCCGTAATGTAATTAGTCTAGAATTAATTTAATTTTTAAGAATTAATTGACTATTCCGTTACTTTGTGACAATACATTTTAAACATGTAAAATGAAACTAATATATTATAACTTGAAGAAGTAGTCCATACTTGAAGTGGAGTGGAAATTTAGAAGGAAAGAAATAAGAACACAAAGTCTTCCTCCACTTTTATATTAAAGAAATAATTAAGGGTTGAAAAATTCTCTACATGTTTCGAATGCAGAAGCATTCATCTTCAGGAGAATAAGTAAAAAGAAAAAATTATTAGATATCACCTTAACGGAGCATCAAAATTTGTAGGCACAAAGAAACCGGTTCAATGAATAGAACGGAGAAAAAGTCATAATGTAACTTGCATTATGAAAAGGAAAGAAATAAGAATGTAAGGGTTTATGGCTTAGGGCACGTAAGAGTGCAAATGCAGAACGAAGGGTTCAGCATTTGTATAAGAGAAAACTAAAGGTAGATTATATTGAACGAGATGTAAAATTGAAGAATTATTTAAGAAAAATCATTATGAAAACTGTGAAAATGGAAGTTTGAGGAAGAAAAACTATATTAATTGTTCTAACATAGATGCGAATCTGAAAAAGAGATAACTTTTAGGTCACATCCATTGAACAATAATAGAAAACTTACCTCATAATGAAATTTTTAAGAATAAGTATAACTGAAAAGTTGTAGCATTTTAGGCTTAAATGCCATTATGGTAGTTAAATTTTTAAAAAACGAGTTTAATAAATTCTTAAGCATGATCCAATACCACGTTCTACAAAAGACAGTCATATGAAATTTCTGACAGGTCTTTTAAATATTAAAAAGAAGGCGTTTGGAGAAAAAAACCACAGAAAAATAGCTGGGAAACAAGGGAGCTGAAGGCTAACACAGAGGAAAAGTATTGAATCTATAGAATGTCACAGAGAAAAAAATGGGGTTGGCGAATCTTTTACAAATTTATAGCTCAGTCAAGGTTTACAAAAGATATCCAATTACATAAACCAAAACAGGATATGGGGGCCCACAATGCCTGTTCCGGAGAATGATAAGGTACTATGAAAAAGTTAATAAATCAATATAAACAATAAGTGCACCTAAAAACGTTCAAACTTATAAGTAAAATTGGGTATGACCATAAAACACTGCGGGTTAAAGTCCAATTGGTAAAGGAAAAATCTTTTCCTTCAATATATACACTTTGATGAAAACTTGTTCAAAACGCACTGTAAAAAAGAAGTGTAATTGTAAGTTGAGTGGAAATTTTAAAAAAGAAAAAATAAATACAAAACCAAAGTGACACTAGTCATATGGGGAAGTGAGAAAAAGTGAAAACCTGAGGGGTTGTAAGAAACAATAGTTGTAGTTATTTTGAAAAATTTGTTTTTAATATTTTAATATGAAGGTGTAACAAACAGGTCATCAGTCAAAATTAAGAGAGTTGAAAAAATGAGAGCAGCTGTGTTGAATTTGATCATTCAGACATTCTATGTTAATATTGTTTATAGTTTTGTTAATTTCTAAAATTTCAAGAAGATCTAATTTATTGCCTTTGTTACACAAATGAAGGTATTTGGTATTGGAATCCGGATTGAAATAGTGGTTTTCAGTATGTATGTGTCTAGAAAAATTTGATTTAATTTTTGAAGGAGAAAGGTTTGAATTTCTGGCTTTCACAATTTATACTTTATTATCTGCCACTATATTAAAAAAAAAAGAGAAGTGTGCACTTTATTTAATACTAAATATCCGGATAATAAAATTTCGCTGGGGACTGTTAGTCAAATATTCCACAAATTTGATGAACATGACACAATAAAGGACTTGCCTAGGAATGGACGGCCACGTGTTTTAGGCGACGATAAAAAATTGGATATTGCATTATCTCTGCAAGATAAGCCGCATGTTTCGTGGTACAATTGAATGGCCACCGAGGACCCCAGACTTAACGCCTCTAGACTATTTTCTTTGGGGATATTTAAAAAAAAAGTTGATTAAAAAAATAATATTGAAGATTTGAAATACAAAATTCCATTGGAGACACGTAACATACCGGCTGAAGCCAATCGGAATTCCGTCGACGGATTTTACCATCGTCTGGGAGCATGCCAAGTAGAGGTGGACATTTCTAGCATGTGCCACGTTAAACCACTTTTTTTGTTGTGTTTTGTTTTGCTTCGTTACATTTTTTTTTTACAAAATAAATAACAAATAAACCATAACTATTGTTAAGTCCCAAAATGTCAGAACGTGAAACAATGAAGATTTCTTACCTTGAAAGGTTAGAAACACCAATGATTTATCATTTCCGACAATTAAATTGAGATATTTTAAAAACTTTTAACAGTCGCCATTTTGAAATAGCTCGACAGAATCGCGCCAAAATTTATAAGCATACTGTACGAGATATTAGCTTTCAAATGATGTATCGCAAGCTGTATGCTTTTATTTAAAAAAAAGATCGATGCCGTTATATCTTTGACAAATGTCTATAAAAAAAACAAACGAATAACGTCAAAATGTGAGCATAAACAAAACTAAATCGACGTGTCCGAGCGCTTTTCCCAAAATGCCATGTTAAGGCTATATTAATTTTATTCCGGACTTCTGGGCAACCCCGTATATTATATTTGCTAAATAAACTTGTATTTTGTTATAAAAAGCTTATTTATTATACGCAGTCGGCGTGTTTAATGCTCCAAAAGGCAAATATTATCCCACGTCAGATAATATAAAAGGCCTGACTTTATCAACCTTTCATTAAACGCCTAGTTCCATGCGCTACACTAATCGCAATATTTTGCAATTTCTATTAAAATGCTAACATAAATGTCACGCAGCAAAAAGCGGTGAAAGAGATGTAGTAAAACCGTGAGCTAATTACAAGAATATCATGTGTTTTACATTGATAGTACGTTTTTATTCCTCATAAGTATAGTACAGACGGTAAAAAATTTATTTCTAACTACAATTTATTCGGAATCACATATTTTTTTGAGTAATAGATGTGTTTTGGACTTCCATTGCCTTTAGTTTTTCATATCACAACGTTTCAACTGGTAAGTATCTCCATTCGTCTTCAGGTGAATACTAAACAAGTTACAAAGCTACGAGCCTATTTATACTACCTAAGGGGGGCGGAGCTAGTGACGAATTCGGGTGCAGTCGTGAGTCATCTGCTTACGTCACCATGATTATTCATCTGCTGACGTCATCCGCTTACGTCATCACGTTTGCATCACTACTCAATCTGAGCCTACACCTATTTAACAAGGGCTTCCAAATGTTTCTTATATCTGCAGAAGGTTTACTGAAACAGTTAGGGTTCTGAATTATGACAGCTGCTTCTTTCCAGAACCAGAACCCTGACTGTTTCAGTAAACCTGCTGCAGATATAAGAAACATTTGGAAGCCCTTGTTAAATAGGTGTAGGCTCAGATTGAGTAGTGATGCAAACGTGATGACGTAAGCGGATGACGTCAGCAGATGAATAATCATGGTGACATAAGCAGATGACTCACGACTGCACCCGAATTCGTCACTAGCTCCGCCCCCCCTAGGTAGTATAAATAGGCTCGTGGCTTTGTAACTTGTTTAGTATTCACCTGAAGACGACTGGAGATACTTACCAGTTGAAACGTTGTGATATAAAAAACTAAAGGCAATGGAAGTCCAAAACACATCTATTACTCAAGATACATCATTGTCTACAACCTACAAACAAACATATTTTTTTATCAACGTTTTATCATCATTCTTGCAGTACTTCTATAAATATATCATCAAAAGGTAAGCAATTCTAACCACCTGTTTATTCTGTTAGGGAAAAGTTTTCCTTTGGAAGCTGCTTTGCACGCAGAGAGAGAGGTAAAATATATAAATGAGAACATCCAACAGAAAACTGTGTGTGATTTAAATTATTAACTTACACAGATGTTTAGGTAAAGAATTATTCTAATTGAAATACAAATTGTAACTAGTTAGCTATTTTCCTTTTAAAAAGTACTTCAATAAATGCTAATCTATTAAACATTTTGATCTATCCATGTATCAACCAACCCTTCAGTCTAATTAGCTCCATGTTTTTTTTTATATACGTTTTTTCCAATAAAAGTCTTTTTTAACTATTTTAATATGCTACGATTAAAAATAAATAACCTAGATCTCAGAATTGGTTCGAAAGTTACATAGACGCAAATAATGTTATTTCAATAGTTTGAAACTTCGGTAGAGTTTCCATGGTTATCGTATGAATACATCATCTAAGGGTTAGCTAATTCTAACCACCTGTTTCTAGGATTGCCGCAAAGTTTCCTTACGAGACAAGTTTCACAGTCAAAAGGACAGACGAAGTGATATAATTGAGGAAAATTGAAACTTTACATAGCAGCAGTTATATTTAATTTTATTTCATAAAAACTACAATTATTATTTTTGATAAGAGATAAGATAAGATTGGATTTATTAAACCTAAAATTTTGTTTCTATTAATTATTATTATGTCATTTTAATTTACACCTCAAAAGAGTTTGTCAAGTCATTGGCACATAATTTTTGGATTAAACATAAATTTTTATTAAACTTTGCAATAAAAGGATTAAATTCCCTTTGACAGCTTTAAATAGCTAAAACGGCGGGGTGTCACGTAGTCTATTTTCAAAATAACAAAACTCAAATGGTAACAAACAGCTATGCATCGGTTTTGATTATCAATTTTACTGTCAATATAGGAAAAGAAAATTCGCATTTTATTTCCTCGAAAAAAGCCATTATTGGTTGCAAATGGGACCAAGTCAGGGGTGATTTGTTATTTTGTCCAATAAAACAGAATTAAAAATTATTTTGTTTCCGGCAAAAAGCACTGCCAACACGTATTAATTTTTTTTAACATTTTAAAAATTTTATTAAAAACGAATAAATTTTAAGCCATTTATTTATTATAAGTATCGAATATAAGCGTCAAAAAATAATTTCGGAAATTGATGATTCCAAAAATCAAAATCTAGCTAATGGATGTTTTAGTACGTGTCTCGTTGTAGCCTAGTACCTACTTGTGTTTTATACAGTATTTGTGATATATTATATGAATTGAGACAATATCTGATGAGTGAGACCTGGGAGACGTAACCTAAGGACATAAGTTTGATCTAAACAGTTATTTTTTTAATATAGTTGTCCATGCAGGTTTTATTTATAAGTAAACATAGAAAAAAGTATTTACGATAATGTGTTTTCTTATTTATTTTCCAAATCTTAGTTAATATAAATATGTGCTTTTATTCCATAAAATAAAACATTTGTGCGTCTTTCTATTGATTTAATTTGTGATTGAATAATATTTATATTGAATGCTTGAAGGTCATAGACAATGATGTTTCTTGAATGATGAAAGAGTTTTGGACTTCCATTGTCTTTATTTGTTTTAAATCACAACGTTTCAACTGGTAAGTATCTCCAGTCGTCTTCAGGTGAATACTAAATAAGTAAAGTAACTACAAGACTATTTATACTAGCTAGGTGCACCGAAGCACAACTGAGGTGGGTGCAGTCATGCGTTCAGTTAGCACGCGATCTTATCCTAAGCTTACATCTATTTAACAAAGGTTTCCAGATATTTCTTAAGTCTAACGATGGTTTGCTAAAACAGCCTGGATTCTGGTGAATAGTAGCAGCTTCCTTAAACTTTCTTTTCCTCCAGTGTGGCTCCTTATGTAGGATTTCAGCTTCTGACCACATGATATGGTGGCCATGTTTCCAGGCATGGTCAGCTGCACCTGACTTTTCGGTCTCGCCTTTTAGCGTATTGTTTTTGTGTTCTTTAATCCTTGTCTCGAGTGGTCTTAATGTCTCACCTATATACGATTGGCCGCACTCGCAGGGGATCTGGTAGACGCAGTTTTTCCTATCTTTTTGACTTATAGGCTTTGTCTTCGTCAGGTGGCTTCTTAGGGTGTCTCTCGAGTTAAATACGGTGCTGATGTTATATCGTTGTCCTAGTCTTCTTATTTTCTCAGATACTCCCTTGACATACGGAATGTTGAGTGTTGGTTGTGCCTCTCTGTCTGCTTTTTGCGCGTTGGGTCGATTCTTACGGTTTTCCAATATTGTGTCAACTAATTTTGTGGGGTAGCCATTTTTGTTAAGGTCGGTCTTGATGTGGTGAGCTTCCTTTTTAAGTGCTTCTTCCGAGTTACAGATTGTAATTGCTCTATCCACGAGGGTTTTAACTATGCCATGTTTCGTGTTGTTTGAGTGATTTGAAGTAAAATTGAGATACTGACCTGTATGCGTAGGTTTTCTGTATACTGAAGTTTGGATGCTATTACCATTTTTCTTCACGTTGACATCTAGAAACGGTAATTGGTTGTTTTCCTCTTTCTCCATAGCAAACCATCGTTAGACTTAAGAAATATCTGGAAACCTTTGTTAGATAGATGTAAGCTTAGGATAAGATCGCGTGCTAACTGAACGCATGACTGCACCCACCTCAGTTGTGCTTCGGTGCACCTAGCTAGTATAAATAGTCTTGTAGTTACTTTACTTATTTAGTATTCACCTGAAGACGACTGGAGATACTTACCAGTTGAAACGTTGTGATTTAAAACAAATAAAGACAATGGAAGTCCAAAACTCTTTCATCAATATTTATATTGTTACACTCTCTGTACTCGTTTAAAAGTTCTAAAACCGCCGTTCAAATTTCGCGCCATTGGTGGCCAGAAGGCACACTAAAACCCCTTCTCTCGCTCTCTCTTTTTTCTCTCTTCATTTTGTCGCGATTGCTTAACATTCACTAACATTTCTCACCCTATAAATTTTCTTTGGTGTTACCCTTCTACATTTTACGATGCAAACAAATTTGTAAAAAAAAATCATAAACTGTTTCGTATTAACGTAGTATTGGTGACGTATGTTCACTATAGGGATATATTAAAGGTAAATATAGAAAATTGCGATTACCAGAATGCAAACATTAAAAAGATTATTAAATTCTATGATTGCAGACGTTTTCCAGGATGTAATTTTGAGGCAAGCAAATGTTTACCTTAAAAAGTAAATATTTTCTAAACCAGAGATTGCGATTAAACTTTGGGCACAGTATTTTTAATTATAAAAATGTTTGTTTTTGATTGAAACATATATTATACGTGGGTTCCGACCTATAATAATTGCTGTAGCACCTAATGTTATTCTAGCCATAGTTGTTGTCGTGTTAACTTTCATAGTTAACCCAACTACTGCCCCTTATCAATAGGATCAGTATCAGATAATATGCGTTTATATGGGTCATGATCTATACCGCCGAATAAATTAACTCCACTCTTATTCCCCAATTTGTTTGCTTTATCTAGAGTAGAGCCATATTTTATTTATCTAACTACCATTTTATCTTGGTATCCAAAAAAGCTCTTAAGAAAATTTACCCTCACATGCTCATTCGGATTTATAAAAAGTTTGGGAAATATATCACTGGATACGACGATCGTAATTTAACCCTGACAGTATCTAGAGGTTAGAAATCTGGCACAATTTAATAAAAATCTAAATCTAAATGATGACGATAAAATTTAATTTATCACTGTTGACAGTTACTACAACTTTTTAATATTCGAATTATGTTATACATATTTTACATATTAAATATAGATATTTTGCCACTTTACTAAACTTTAAGTCATCTTTGGCTCGTTCTACACATTTTACGCAAACATATTTTCTGCAGAAATAGGTAGGTATTTTATTTCGTTTTTTTTACAAAGGGTTTATCATACTTCTCTTAATTGTGTCAGGTATATATAAAATAAGAAGTGTGGGTCTTATATTTTTATGTTGTCGAGTCTAAGATTAATCATTTCTGGAAAAAGATAGATGACAACGAAAAACAATTTTTTTTCATACGACATAGAAATAATTATTTTTGTATTAAGTGCGTGCAATGAGTTTAATGGTAAATGAGAGGGCAATTTGGCCGAGACCGCAGATCGACGCGAGAAATGCACTCGAATGTGTCATTAAATCATGAATTTCATAAACGAAATACAAACAACATTTTTTGTATAACTGTAAGTATGAATTAATCGGCTAAAATTCTATAATATAAATAAATATTCCGTATATAATTTTACAGCATCAAGTTAACATGCTCTGTCGTTACCATAAAAACAGCTTGTTGGCACGTTGCTTGTTGTACTGTCATACGTTTATAGTTTGTTGGTATTTACTTCAATTTTAAGATATTTTTAATATTTTTCTGTTCTTTTCGTTTTTTTTTCTTTTCTTTTAGTTTTTTCTCAACCACCAACAATGTCAGGGTTTATCTTCATATAACCAATTATTATACCGCTGATGATGAAGGTTTTTGCCTTCGAAACATGTACGGTCTAAGGCTTTTTTGATTTCCTTTGATTAAAACTAGTGGAGCAGACTGTGTGTTTCCCTTATTTTTAATAAGATGGATATTGATTGTGGTAGTGACAGAGATACTCCATCGGATATAGACGATGTAGCAAATTCGGCAATATCTAATATTGTTACCGGCCAAATCTAAAGTAGTATATAAGAAAACATAATGACCAATTCCGTGTATGATGCGGCAAGAAAAATGTACAAAAGGTGTCTGAAAAAGTACTTATATGCTAGTTTGAGGAGAAATCAAAAACTGTAAAACTTCCTACGTTATGGAGTGTCTACTCAATGTTGAAAAGTACAGTGAATGCTAAAGAAAATATGGACATAAGGAAGTTTTCAAAATTGGTACCGTTTATTAAGAACAAAAATGTCAGATACCGTGGAAAGAAGTCTAACGTTTTATCGAGGGAAGATATCAATAAATTCATTCAAGAAGCTGATGATGAAACAAATTTACTTTATAAGGTACCGATGATACTAATTTTGTATTAGGGTTTTCAGTAATTTTAATATTTTTCAATTGTAGGTTGCATTAATTTTGGGCATCAACGGTGCTTGTCGCCGTTATTAAAGATAACTATTGAAGACATTAAAGATGTCAGGTCTATATTGATCGTTAAAATACCGGATACAAAGACCTATTACCCGAGAATGTTTACCGTTTTAAATTCTGATTATATTGAGATATACCGCAAGTATAGAGCACTACGGCCGCCCCGTATAGACAAGAAAATATTATTTTTAAAATATTTAAGAGGAAAATGTGTTAACCAATATGTGGGGATACATAAAATAGGAGAAATTCCCAGCTTGATTGCAAAATGGATGGGAAAAGAGTTGCATAACAGATACACAGGTCGCTGTTTTAGGAGAAGCTCTGCAACTCTCTTGGCAAATGCAGGAGGTGACATGACATCTATAAAATCTGCCACCCTAGCAGAATGATATATAGAAGACAGTTTGCGTCAAAAAATTAATAATATCTAATAAATTAAATTGTTCCTCTGCTTCAAAACAAATCAAAATATCTGATAAAATTATAGAATCAACTTTTCAAGAAATACCTATTGTTTCTGAACAGCAGCGGCAAGGTGGAACACCTTCGGGAATTCATATATTGGGAGCAATTGTTCAAATTTTACTATCAATTATTATTCTAAGAAATGAAACTGTTTGTTGATGGGTATATAATTAAAAACTTTGTTATAAAAATTTCGATACATTTTTCAAAAAGTAATTGTTTTATTGTTTTTTTTGTGAATCATTTAAAAAAAAAAGAGGGCTGCTGACATTTTTTGTGCATCCATAGCAACAAAAAATCAGCATTTTTTGACAGTTGTACAAAAAAGTTTTTATTGGTTTTCTGGTTTAAGTATTATTAAAAAATTACTAACTAACTAAAAAAAAGCGCTTTGTATTCAAAATAGACATGAATACAAATTGTATAAATGCCGATCAATATCCAATTTTAAACATTTGTGACTGGTCTTCAAATTCAATGTTCTCGGATTTCACCACTAAATAGTCAAGGCACGCGTTCAACTGTTCTGTAACTATGAGAAGAACGGCTTATATGAAAATTCCTAGACAATTCTGAGATGCCATGGATTCTTGTTACCGAACGACATTTATTGTGTACAAGGGTTAAGGTTCCCTTTAACATTCAGGTAAACAGAAGAGAAAAGTAAATTTAATTTTTAGCAGATTTTTTTTGTAGGAAAACAGTATTTAACTTCAAAAAAAAATACCTTGTCGGATTTCCATTGTCTTTATTTTGTTACTTAACACAACGTTTCGGTTAATTAGTATCTCTAACCGTTTTCAAGTGTAAACTAAATTATAATTCGAAGGTTACTGTCTTAAATACTATCCATGTGCAATGAAGCTTGATGACTCCGCCTACGTACTTATTGGAGTCTGAAGTTTGAGCTGTTGGTTTTGGACAAGAGACTTCCAGATATTGGGGATATCTATATACTTGGTTTACTAAATATATGTGTATTTTGATTCATAAAAGCTGCTTCTTTGAATTTTAGTTTTCTCCGGTGCTGTTCCGTGTCCAAAACCTTGGCTTCTGACCACTGTATATTATGTTGGTTGGTCCATACATGTTCCGCTATACCTGATCTCGAAGTTTCACTTCTTTGAGTATGTTTCAGATGTTCTTTAACTCGTACAGGAAGAGGTCTTTTTGTTTCTATAATGTACGATTCGTCACACTCGCCACACTCGCCACACTCGCAATTATTTAACTTGGCAATAACGTATTTTGAGTAAAAAAGCTTTATTACCAGCCCCAGTTTTACTGCAGCAATTTTAAAAATATTTATCTCTATGTGTTTGTTAAAAGCATAAAAGTCAAATATCCAAAAATTTCTTCAGTCTTTGCCAATAATAAATATATCTTCGTATTGGAATGACCTAAAAGTTGCGCAATGAAGTTGTACATAAACATATTATTAAAACTGTTTACTGTAGTAGGTAATATAGATAAATAATGAGTCATCTATAGCATTATTGCAAGAGACATTGGGATCAAACTATAATAGTAGGGGAGCCCAACAGGGGATTTTGGGAGTTACTCAAGCGCGGCAGATTATCATATGGGGGATACCTTGCACCCTGTTGAGTACCTCTGTCATGTCTAAGCCCTCTATATAGTGCCGCGCGTGTACGGCAGCTGATCAGAATAGTAAAAAAAAATCGATAGCTGGATTTACTCGAGCGCGTCAGATTAAGGTGTGATGGGTTAATTACATGCTAAAGAGTCTGCATTTTAATAATCTAACGATTTGAGCGTGACGTAAGGGGGTGGGAGGGTCACATGGACATTCTCGAGCGCGGTAAATTTTTTTTATTTTGAAGGAAATAATTCAAGGAAACGGGAAAAATATAATCTGCCGATTACCACAAGCCGAGGTAACAAAAATCGTCAATAAAGTTTATTAGCGCGTGCAGCTGCAGTGAAGCACTCCGCGCCTCAATGTCTCTTTCTTTATCACTCACTCTCTCGCACCGTCCCTACACTAGTTTCCGTCAGTCATCACCCCATCACAGGCTCATCACAGCATTCGTGGGATTATATGTACAGGATTATTATTTTACATTTTAGTTTGTCCCACTTTTAAAAGCCTGTAACTTTTTTGTTTTTTGAGTTAGCGCGTTCACTCAAAAAGTAGGATGTAGAACTTTTGGATGTGGTATTTATGGGTTTTGTCAAAAATGACAGTAGGTGTCACATGTCACATTTAAAACCAAACATTTAATTTTTTTTAATAAGACACTCTGTATATTAGAAGCGCATTAGATGGTTCCTTTTCTTCCAATTTCAAAAATGTAACACACTTATGAATTATTCTCTTAATTCCATCAAAAATATGTAAAAATAATATTATTAAAAAGCATCAGGATAGTTATGAACCCGTTTTGTTGCTATGGATTTTGTCTTTATTTATTTCGCAGTCTGTCACTCTTATTGTTATTACTCGTTCCGAATTTTGTACCGAAATATTTTTGTAAGTGAATTAAAAAATTGTCATGAATTTTTTTTTTTAAACGGTCAGATTAAGAAAATCCCTCAAAATAATCGTCAGATTATGAATCAGCACGACCAGGACACCAAGCTGAACAGTCTGTATGAAAATCTGACGCGCTCGAGTATGTCAAAATAGCGTTTTTTTTGCATTTTCGAAAAGTCGCCACGAGCTTGCGTCACATCCGAATCGTCAGTCTATTGAATGGGAGCTTCCTTAGGGATCCGTTAACATCCCCTCTGAATATCTGACACGCTCGAGTAAATTTTTTTCCCCCATTTTTAACTCTTCCGTACCGCTGCCCCCACCATAAAAACCGGCAGATTAATGTACCTTCGTCATGAGAGTCACGTGGGGCATATACACTATTATAATTTAATATTAATCCATGTGACTGTTTTTTTTTTACATTTTTGAAAGCCTGTAGTAACTCCCCCCACCGGTGAAAGGGTACACATGATATGACATTTTTTCCTTTCTATCATTCAATCTTCAAGATCCAATAGGTCCCCACGACGCTCGAGTAAATCCCCATTTAGCATCGTGGGCTCCCCTACTATAACACTAAATCAGAATTTAAAATCAAGGAATTAAGAAAAAAAATTTCCCTATATAAATACATCTTCTATATAAAGGCTCTTACAAGGTAAAACGTCTCATTTTCAGGGATTAATCCTAAAGTAAAGAGAGTATTACCGACAAACTTAAAACTAACAAATCACAACATAATAAATGAACCCCTGTATAAATTAAATATCGATTTAAAATCTGAAATTTCACCGAATAAATGACTAAAATCGTAGAATTATCCAGAAATTTTCATACAAACCTTTTGGCTTATAGTTTCAGAACCGATTGGGGCATGTCGGTCACATTCAGTGGTTAAATCGGAAGATATTGCATTTTAAGGAAAGCCGCAAATGTTTCGAATCGAATAAAATTGAATATCGATTGCCCTGAAAGTTTAATATTTCTTCAAGCTTACGGATTTTATTAAATAAACGTTTAATTTATTGCGGCTGATATTAAAGTTGGTTTTAGCTTTTTTCTCCTTTCCGAATCATTATTCACGTGATTAACGTTATAAATGCATAGGAATGGATTTATAGAAGTATCAAAGCTGGTAAAAAGGCACTAGGAAACTTAGCCACATCATTATATTTCTTCATTGAAAGATTAAAATTAAGTATCAATCCAACAAACCCACAAATAAAAGAGGTCATGGTAGTCACTACAACCATAGAAGTAAAGATATCTTTTGAGTGGAATTAATACAGTTCAAGTTTTCAAAGTTTCAAAACGCAAAACTTAGTTTGTGGCGACTGTTAAAAGTTTTTAAAATATCTCTATTTAAATAAGCGGAAATGATAAACCATTGACGTTTTTTTTACCTTTTAAGCTAAGAAATCTTTATTGTTTTACGTTCTGTTGATGCCTGCTCCAGCTGTAATTTTTCCCAACGAAGTAGATCCAGATATACCCAATGAACTAATTTGGTTTCAGCAAGATGGTGCTCCCCCGCATTTTGGTGTCAATGTGAGAAGATATTTAGATGATATATTTCCAGATCACTGGATTGGACGACGTGGTACAATTAAATGGCCACCGAGGTACCCAGACTTAACGCCTCTATACTATTTTCTTTGGGGATATTTGAAAGAAAAAGTTTACCAAAATAGGCCAAAGAATATTGAAGATTTGAAATACAAAATTAGATTGGAGACACATAACATACCGGCTGAAGCCATTCGGAATTCCGTCGACGGATTTTATCATCGTCTGGGAGCATGCCAAGTAGAGGTGGACATTTCCAGCATTTGCCACGTTTAACCACCTTTTTGTTGTGTTTTGTTTTGCTTCGTTACATTTTTATATTTTTTTGACAAAATAAATAACAAATAAACCATAACTATTGTTGTCACAAAATATCAGAACGTGAAACAATGAAGATTTCTTACTTTGAAAGGTAAAAAAAAAATAATGATTCATCATTTCCGCTTATTTAAATAGAGATTTTTTAAAAATTTTAACAGTCGCCATTTTGAAATAGCTTGACAGCATATATAAAACTCAATTGACGTGTCCGAGCATTTTCCCCAAAAGTTACTGGCTAAGGCTATATTAATATTATTCCGGACTTCTGGGCAACCCTGTATTTTAGTCTAGATTATTCTATACTTGACCCTTCTTTATAAGACCCTGACAAACATCTGTGTCCCTATATTTATTGCACATTTCTTTGGTATTGGATGGCTTAGGTTATTAAAATATTTAAATCTTGTTAAGGCAACAGTTGATACTTCAAAATGTATTAAGCATTTATTTTATTTCTTTTGTATCATATATTGCATTACAACAAAGAGTATAAATAAATGAATAAATGAAAAATAGGGGTTATTATTAGTTGCTTTAAAACTGCCTTTAAAAGCAGGGGCTGCTTATAAGCTTTTAGGAAAGGCGCAAGCATGTCTGTCGAACTAGCAGAGAATACGGTGGCTAAACCACTGGGATCAGTCAAAGAAGAGATAGATCGAATAGCTAAACAACTTGCGCGAAGCGGATGGACAGTGCTGACAACTTGTAGCATCTACAGGCAATTGTGGCCCCTACTTGACGGCAGGAAAACCGCAGCGGTATTACAGCACAGTCGGAAGAACCTAAGAAACATCACTGACGTAGTCACCGGAGATTGCCTGTTCGATAGACACGCTGAACGTATGCAAATACCAACTAACGACTTTTGTAGAAGTTGCAGAGATGAAGAAGAGGAGGAAAGTATGCGGCATTTCTTGTGTGAATGCCCCGGCCTCGCTAGAAGAAGGTTCAATGCCCTGGGCATTGCCATTCTTTAATGATCTGGAGGAAGTAAGCAACCTGCAACTGGGTCGTTCTTCTACGATGTACGTCGCGTTAACCATCTGCTGACGCGGATAGGTTCCGCGGAACATGTGTGGTACCACAACGGTCCTGATAGGACTACGTGTGACTGTTTGGACAATGCCAGAGGTCTGCCACTCTAACCTAACCTAACCTAAGCTTTTAGGAACTAGAAAAAACATGTTCTGTTTGTTAGCTGTTGCTCTGTGCTCAAGTGTCCCGTAGAATCCGCTTTACTGTTCACTTACCGAAATGGAAACGTACATATCAGTTGAATTTTTTTTTGAGAACCAATAAGATGCTCGGTGAAACATTTTTTTTCAAGACTTTTTAGAAGCATCAAGAATTAGCGTCCTAAAAATTGTGACCTATTGGCCTTTTTTTCGGTCGCTTATTTATCCCTTCAATCACGTTGAGCCAGTTTTTAGGATCAAAATCGTTCGTTGTTTTACTTTTCGCGTAATTCCCGAAAAAATTAAAAAGCACGTCCAGCGTGTTATATGCGTGTTTATCGCTTTGATCGGATTTCGGGAAAATGTACTCTGTTTCGCTTATAATGGGCGCGTTTACCCAAACAGCTGATATCCTTCATCAAACTTGTAGAGTTTATTTAATCAAAAAATATTATTTATTTTTGTCACGGAAGGAAACAGGCATATACAATTTGTTTTATGGGTCGTTTTATAATATTAATGGCAATTTATTAGATCTAAGTGGGTCTGTTTTCAGTGGCGTAGTAACCAAAAAAACAGGAGAACGACGAAACGATTTTTTTTTTATGATCGAGCACAAGCACTATAGGAAAAAACCTTTAAGGCGCTCTGGGAGCGGTGCGTGTGCGAAGAAAGCGGTTCACGTTTTTCTTGAATCGTTGGAGGTTATATTCGGGTGGAAACACGGTCTTAGAAAGGCCGTTCCACAAAGATGACGTCCTCCAAATGAAAGAGTTTTGACATAACATAAGCAAATTAATCATTAACCTCTTAACATTTAATAATGAAAATATTGAATATTCAAAAACGACAAAATTTTTAGGATTAGTTTTCGACGAAAATTTAAATTGGAATTGCCATATCCAGTATATTGTCAACTCGATATCTTCTTTGGTATCTGTTTTGTACAGAGCTAGATATTTCATTCTTTTGAAATATGTACTTAAAAATATATATTTTCAATAATATATTCAAAATTACAATACTTAGCTTCTGCATGGGGATCTGCTTGTTTGTCAAACTTAAAACCATTACAAAAATTGCAAAATAAGGTTATTAAATGTATACACAAATTAGCACATTTAGAACCAACTGTTAATCTATATAGACAGAAAGGATATTTACACGTTCAACATTTATAAATTAAAAATTTGTATTCTAATTCACTCTATCATTTTAAAAGAAAAAAAAATCAAACATAACACTTTAGGAGAATAAGACATGACATGATCATAACCCCAGACATTGTATAAATTATCAAACTATGCCAGTAAAAAGTAATTTCGGAAAAATATCGCTTTTATATGACGGAATAATAAAATATAACAATCTTGCAAAAAATATCAGAAAAATAAAAAAATTGGAACCGTTTTAAAAAACAATTAAAGAGATATTTACTAAAATAAATTATTTATTTTTTTTAAATTGATTTTATTAATGAATTGGATTAACTTCCATTTTTTTTATTGTATTTTTTTTTATGGTTATTATTTTCTATATTATGTTCTCACTTTTATCTAATGAACTGTAATAGCTATTTACCTAACAAGTGTGGAAAATGAATTTTTCCGCACGAGTCTGCCGTTCACCGAATGACGCGTAGCGGAGTTCGGTGAAGCAGCCGAGTGCAGGGAAAACATTTTTCGCACGTGTCAGGTACAATAGTTTTTCTACAGACGTGTGGAAATAAGTAACACATATTTCAAAGAAATTTAATAACTTTTAATTAACTACAACAATCACATACATAATGTAACAGTAGCTAATTCTGAGAAAAAAGTAATAACTACAAGTTATAATTGATATATTATTGATTTTGACATAATCGTGCCGAAAAATTTTTCCGCACTAGTGTGGAAAAACTAGTTTTCCGCACGGATATCAGTGCGAAAAATTGATTTTTCCACACGTCTGTAGGAAATAGCTATTTACCTAACAAGTGCGGAAAATGAATTTTTCCGCACGAGTCTGCCGTTCACCGAACAACGCGTAGCGGAGTTCGGTGAAGCAGCCGAATGCAGGGAAAACATTTTCCGCACGTGTCAGGTACAATAGTTTTTCTACAGACGTGCGGAAATAAGTAACACATTTTTTCAAAGAAATTTAATAATTTTTAATTAACTATAACAATCACATACATATGTAACAGTAACTACTTCTGAGAAAAAAAGTAATAACTACATTAAGTTATAGGAAACTGTTAAAAAAACTTATTCTTTGTTAAAATTAACATGGTAGGTAACCGAAAAGTGATATTGACATATTATTGATTTTGACATAATCGTGTCGAAAAATTTTTCCGCACTGATATCCGTGCGGAAAATTGGGTTTTCCACACGTCTGTAGAAAAAAGTTAGTTTGGAATATAGACATTTTGAAAGTTAAATAGTAGAAGCTTTATATCTATTATCATTTGTATACAAAGTTTAAATATCAGTGTATTGAAATTATTTGTATTTCTTGGGGCCATGTAGAATTTGTCATATATTCAATTTAGAACCCAATGCATACGAAATAGGGTCAGATATCTCAATGTCCAGAGTGGCAATATACTATGGTAACTGAGTAATGGATAGATATAGCAATTGCTCTGTTTGTTTGCATATTTGAATAGATGGAATAGGTTTCGCTATACACTTCGTAAATAGAAAGCTGTTATAGTTTGCAATTACAATTATATATCAAAAATTTAAAAAATTCTGATAGCACGATTATAAAATATAAATAAAATTACCGAGGAAATGTCACTAACTGAAACTTTTAGATACAGTACATAACTCAATTACAAAAAAATTGGGTAAAACGGGTTTCTCACCTTGCTGCTTATATCTGGATAGAACACATCTGTATTAATAGCTGTAAATTATTGTATGTACGATTTTTTACCGTAATATAAGCAATATTGGTTATTTCTAAATATTTTTGAGTTTAAATTACAGCCGCGAAATAAGAAAATTATAAAATAATACCAGGAAAACTACAAAAGTATAAAGCCAAAAAGGGTAAATTTATTATCAAGCAACAAACAAAATACTAGTATTTAATTGCTGCGCCATTGGATTCTAACACTAATCGTAATCTTTTTGGCATTGACAAAATAATACTTCTGGTGTAATCCAGAGTTAGTCCTTCCCAAATTTCTTCTATTTTATCAAACTCTATTTCATTCTGTGGTTTAAAATTTATTTTGTACATTTTTTTACCATCAATCCCCAAACATTTAAATCAGGACTTCTTGAGCGCCGCCGCAAACATTATCAAAGATCTTGGACGTTTTATCTGTGTTTTACGGTGTCGAAAAATCATTGACTAGTTAAAAATGAGACGTTTGTAACATTTAATCTGTTGTTTGTCAATTTGGCATTGGCATGCACCAGTAGGCCGGTATTTTAAATTTGTAAGCAGCATTCGATCCCTGGCAATACAAGAGACAATAAAAGCGACAAAATTTGAAAACTTTGGCATTACAATGAAATCTTATTTCGTTTTTTCCCGGAAGTTGGAAACTCTTGAGTTTAAAAGGAAAAACTTTTCGGTAAATGGTATTTGTTACATAAACTTTCTATAATAGGGCGTCAGGGAAGGCGACCAAATAATTTTAAATTAAGAGTAGTAATCGTTACTTTACATTAATAGTTAAGAGAAATCGAGGAGATACATAAATAATAGTTATATTAAATATTTTATTTTTCCTGCAGAGTAAAAATACCTATGCAACCTTTATATTAGCTTTCTAATCATTACACACTCAAAATAAAAACTTCTTACACAATTGATACAATTGCAAAAGAGGCAACAAACAGTATTAAATAAAATATTTTACAAACGGTATGTCATACCGTAATAAATTGTAACAATACCATAAATAAGTGTGTATCATATATTTGCAATTTGTGCATGACCAACAAGCTGTAAAAAAATTTGCCGAATACTTCCAGAGGAGACATTAAAAAAAAAAGAAAATTCTTGTTAAGGTTTTCATCTTGTCCTAGGTTTATTTACAGAAATGGCAAAAGAACTAATTTAACATTTTCATTTCCGCATTTTTAAACCCGAACAAACCTGATGATAGCACTCAGTAGACGAAACGTCGGACTAAAAATCTCGGCACGCCACCAAATGAAAAGGAAAAGTGACAAATCTTTGTAAATAACGGAATAAAAATATACACCCGGCAATTGGCGATCTTTTACCTTTTATCGTCGGAAGTACTCGGAATTTTCCGAAGCAATGTTAGTCGACTTCAAGTTGCGCAACTCCCCCTCCTTCTAAACTAAGACGTATCTTGTACCGTTAACGCATTATTGCATTATTATTTTATAAGACGTCTACGAAACTTATTAGTTATTTTAATTAAAATTACAGGTTCGTATTTAAAAATACATACCTGATGATGGCATCCAAACGACGAAACGTCAGAATCATTATCTGATAACAACATGTTATAGAAAATAGATAGTGGCAATGAAAATGGGAAATTAGTTTTTTGACATTTTTGTAAATAAAGCTAGCAGAAACTTTGCCCCCATTTAAGGGGGGAGTATCAACATGCTTGCCAACACGTAACCTATTTCGCGTAGATTTATTTATGTTTTCTAGCTTTTACACAAAATTTAAATAAAATCAGTATCGACTTGATATTCTATAGGTAATAATTTACATATTTAATAAATATCAAGGAATTTCATAACTTATTTTAGGAGAATTGTATAGCGCAAAATATCGGGTAAGATTTTTTTTAACATTATTATGTCAGTTTTCTTTCACTATACAATTCTCCCAAAATTAGCAATGAAATAAATTGATATTTTTGTAGTATATCAGATATTACCTAAGTAATGTGCCGACGATACTGATTTTATTTAAATGTTAGTTAATAGAATAATAAACTTGAAAAAAATAACGCGAAATAGGTTATAGGATGGCAATAGATTGAATGACGTTGATAATTCCACCTTAACCTAAGCAGTATCTCCAACCGTTCACCAGATCCCAATATTGGGCGCCAAATGTATAACACCTTGTATAGTATTAGTATTAATTAGTTAATAAATTCATTTATTTTATGAAGTAATTTAATTCTCATCAAACAATAACAATATAATACATTTTATTAAAACTTTCCCAACGAACTTGCTACTTTGTAAAGTTTCAAAAAAGAGGACAATCGAGTTTCATTGTGAGGCCAGAAGTTTTAAATTTTCGTCCCCATAATTCGCGAGATTGATTGGTATTGTTTATGAGTTCGAAAGAAAGGGTTTAGGTGTTTATAATTAATTAAATATAGCAAATTTCCAGAAACTTTTTGCCAGGGGGCAGGGAATGTGCTATATTTCAAGAAAAGTGATTAGTAACCTATAGACCAGGGCTGAAGCCTTTGAAAATGGTAAAAAGTGAAAAAAAAAATAATAGGAGGATGAAACCCATTGGAAAATAAAGAGAATATAACAAAAATGGAAGAAAAAATAATTTACGGGCGATCCGAGGTCGGGAAGTGGAAGGGGGTGAGTTTTTAAGGGAAGAAAACGATTTATCTCGATTTCCGGCAAAACTACAAGTCCTACGGAAAAACGTTAAATGGCAAAGTTGTAGGTAATAAAAAGATCTACAACTTTTATATTTACACTTTTTTTTTGTTGATGTTGCCATGGTAACTTTAAAACACGCGCGTTTTTGAAAGTGGGATTTAAACACGATGAGGCGTACTTTAAATAAGCGAAATAGGGTATCAATAAAAAAAAAAACATTTTAGAGGGCGTGAAGTCTTCGACAATTCCACCAAATCCCGGACAGAGTTACACGTCGTTTCTCTCTAGCAAGTTGCGGAACTTCGGTGTAACCTGGAAAAACCGTTTCCATTGAAACGGACTCGGTAATTAGTTAGAGTGGTCGTTATCTATGACCATTTGTAGCCGTATCGTCGCCAGCCAGATAAACTAACTTCAGGGACACTTTAACATTGAGGCTACGAGAAACGATTCACTTTTGTTTTGGTGGACAATGGCCGTTTTAAAGCGCACAAGGGGTTAGCGCTCTATTTCGGGACAAATAATACTTTTTTTTTAGTAAAGATAAGTAACAGGAATAGGAATTGTTTTTATTTTGTATTGCATATGCGGACGTTTTTGTTTATTTATTACTGTCAGCTTACACAGGGTTGCCCAGAAATCCGGAATAAAATTAATATAGCCTTATTCTGTAACTTTTAAGAAAAACGCTCGGATACTTCAATTTAGTTTTATATATGCTTACATTTTGACGTTATTCGTTTGTTTTTTATAGACATTTGTCAAAGACATGTGACGACATCCATCTTTTTTTTTAAACGGAAACATACAGCTTGTGATACATCATTTCAAAGCTAATATCTCGTACAGTATGCTGATAGATATTGTCGCGATTCTGTCAAGCTATTTTAAAATGGCGACTGTTAAAAGTTGCTAAAAAATCTCTATTTAAATAAGCGGAAATGATAAATCATTGATGCTTTTTTTACCTTTCAAGGTAAAAAATCTTCATTTTTTCACGTTCTGAGATTTTGTAATATTGTGATGGTGCTCCCCCGCATTTTTGTGTCAATGTGAGAAGATGATATATTTCCAGGTCGCTGGATTGGACGACATGGTTCAATTAAATGGCCACCGAGGTCCCATTTTCTTTGGGGTATTTAAAAGAAAAAGTTTTCTAAAATGGGCCAAATAATATTGAAGATTTGTAATACAAAATTGGATTGGAGACACATAACTTACCGGCTGAAGCCATCCGGAATTCCGTCGACGGATTTTACCATCGTCTGCGAGCATGCCAAGTAGAGGGTGGAGGACATTTCCAGCATTTGCCACGTTAAACCATATTTTTGTTGTGTTTTGTTTTGTTTTGCTTCGTTACGTTTTTATTTTTTTTTTGACAAAATAAATAACAAATAAACCATAACTATTGTTAAGTCGCAAAATGTCAGAACGTGAAACAATGAAGATTTCTTACCTTGAAAGGTAAAAAAAGCAATGATTTATTATTTCTGCTTATTTTAATAGAGATTTTTTTAAAATTTTAACAGTCGCCATTTTGAAATAGCTTGATAGAATTGCGCCAAAATTTATGAGCATACTGTACGAAATATTAGCTTTAAAATGATGTATCATAAGCTGTATATTTCTATTTCAAAAAAAGATCGATGCCGTCATATCTTTGTCAAATGTCTATAAAAAAAACAAACGAATAACGTCAAAATGTGAGCATAAACAAAACTAAATTGACGTATCCGAGCGCTTTCCCCAAAAGCTACATGTTAAGGCTATGTTAATTTTATTCCGGACTTCTGGGCAACCCTGTATATTCGTTACACGTTATATACATGAACGTTTTTCCTAGCCCAAATAACTATGATTGATGGTTTAAATTAACTTTCATAACTCTCTTTAATATCATTTTCGTACCTACAAAATGTAATAAAATAAAACTAACCTTGTAAGGGTAAGGAAGATTTGCAGGAAATATCATTTCTGTAGCTCCGGAAATTTTGCGATATAAATGTCAAACTAAAAACAATATATGATAGGGTAGAGCTAACAAGAACGAGTAAAATAAAATCTGTTACAGATCCGTATTCCCTAGTAATGTGTGCTATTTTAATTTCTCTCTTCTTTTTTATTTCATTTACGTTGTATCTTCTACTTACTACTGAATTTGCCGGGTAGTGACTATCATCATTGAATATCAAACTATAAGAATGCCATATAAGCAGATTTCCTAAATCTGCTACGGTAAATTCATAGATGGCACCAATAATGAGTCTTCAAAAATAAAGAGTGTTGATGCCACTAACGACAAGCCTTTTCACTGCTAAATTAAAACATTGTTGCCGCCTGTCTGTTTGACTTGCTGCATGAGTTTTTTAAATTTATTTTTTATAGCTTATCATACAACTTGATTTCACATAAGCATCTACACCTATCCTAGATTTAAGTAGTTTACCTATCTTTTCCTACCTATAGTATAGTCTAGAGTCTAGACCTAAAAATGTCACTATTTTTAATTGCTTAGTAGAATATAATATTTTCAACCTTTTGACGTTCCAACGTTAATTACATGAAAACATATTGACTGCCATGTTTTCTATTTCTAACAGAATTAAATGACGACTCTCACTATTCAATACATATCTAGTCTACAACGTATATGTTGGGTAAAATATGAATGATGTGCGGTTTGTATAACTTGGTTTTTATTTGCAATTATTACTACTTTTCAAAATGGTTAAAACAAGTGGGTTTAACTTTCTTACTTAAGAAACATCCAGTTTGTTTGTATTAGTGTATTACGTATTTTGCTATTTTTCGACGAAATAAAACCAATTTTAGTTATACTTGCTGTCGCTTTTTATCTACTTTTATTTGTTTGACATAACACCTAATGCAACGGTAAAATCATTGTGAAAATCGGTCCAATTACCCCGGAGTAATCAGCGTATCAAAAACATACAATCGGCTGGAATTGAGAACCTCCCATTTTTATTGTCTATTAAAAATGCTTATATCATTAAAAATTCCAATAAAATACGATATGCGGCAACACCACGACATCACATCAGCGAATTTGAGACATCTGTTGCCGAGGCGCTGCATTATAATGACAGATTTAGGGTTAGAGTTACGATCAACTCCACATTGGCGGCCAAACCACCTCCAATACGTCTAAAACTGGGTTGTCAACTTTTCTCGGACATCCGCCATTCTTATTTGATATTCAATGCTATCATCAGTAAAAATAAAAATATTCTGCTTTAGTTCTTTAATAAACAATTTCATAATTTTTAGCAAATATTTTATTTAAAGAGAGTAGAATGTAGAAAAACAAAGTTAAATGGAGTTAGTAATTGTTACTAAAATAATAATCCTGGTGTTCGTACGATACATATTTAGGAAAATAGGTTAATACTATTTAAATAATATTCCATCTTATGCCCAAGATAAATAAAAATGTTTTAAAGAGGCCAAGCTTACCCACTTCTACCCTATTTAAATTATGTTATGGGTTTAGAAGAATAAATTATGGAAAATCCTTTCTCTTCTTTTTACTTTAAAAAGGGTGCTGTAACCATTAAAACGTTTACAGGTATTCTGAAATAATTACCGAAAAACCATCTTTCCGTAAAAAAATAATTATTTTTTTAAAAGAAATTGCTTGTATTTATATAAAACGTCTAAACAAAATTGAAATATATTACGCATACATTTTTAGGAACATTTATATAATAAGTATAAAAGGTTTGGGTTGTATAAGATTCAGGACCGATTGGTACATCAATCAATCAAATGAGACAGAATATCTAATATTGTGTATAAGAAATGCATCAACTTCTTTTCTTTTTAAAACATAAATGAATTAGTGGGTTACATGCCTGTTAAATTTTTAATTTTAATAAACAACTACAGACAGAATATAAAGCAAGCTTTATTATTTTTATTCATAAATAATTAGCAAAATTGAATATAAAAACTTGTAAATAATGCTAAATTATATAATAAAATAGGCACATGACATTTTTGTTTAATACTTTCTACCACTAATCTTTATATTGTAGCCAGTCCAGCGAAGGTACCAACCACCTTTCATGTAATAATTATGATTCCTTCCTAAGTATCTTCGTATAATATTTTAGAGGTCCAAAAAGAGGTTAGTGTTTTAAATCTGCTTAAACTTACTGCTCATCATTTTATCAAATATTCCTTTCTTTGCTGCTCCAACATATTTTCTAAATAAATGCACTTTTCTTGTAGGGCTTTATGTTCTACTTGTAACTCGTTTAAAATTTCGTCTTTTCTAGCCACTGAAACTTTAATTCTAAAAATTGAAAAAGGTTTTAATATTTTTTGCAACAGGAAAAAAAAACTAATTAAAGAAAAAATGGGAATTTAAGTGCACCTAATTTTTTATTATTTCCTTATCTTATCTCACCTGGAATATAATTGCTGAATCTCTTTATCTCTGTTGTTTTTTAGTTGTGCTACTTCTTTTTCTAAATGTTGTACCTCCTCATTCATCTCTTTTCTCACTACTTCTTTCAGATCTTTTCTATCTTTGGTTAAATTTTCCGACAACTAAAAACGAATCATTGGTCTTTTATAATTTACAACTACACATATCAACAAAATAGTGGTTCTAATTTAAAATCGTATAAACTTTATTGGGTATATTAGGCTTCGTATAAACCTCTGCGATGATGCAAAAATGAATAATGGAGATATATACAGGGTGGTCCTTAAGTAATGGGACAAGCAGTAAATTATTCACTTCAAAACATAACGATTTTGAGCAATTTTTATAATCCGAAAATTTATACTAAGACAGATACAGGGTGTCAAAGTTAAAAAAAAATATTTCGAGTTTTTTAGATATTTTCAAAAGTTTTCGGAGGATTGGGGTAAAATTTGGTGTAGGGGGGTTTTTTGGGGCGGGAAATAACAATCTGGGTCATTTTTCTTCTATCGGATAGAGGGCGCTACGAGCAGCACTTTTCTTACATTTGAACTGCAATAACTTATTGTCACTAGGTATAATAAGACTTATCACTCCTAATTAATAATCTTACGACTTTTTTACGTAAAAAAGGTACTCTTGTCAAATAACGCTAAAGTTGATAGTTTTCGAAATATTTGCTATTTTAATACTTAATGACCTTTCCGTTGTTTGAGATCCAGCAGAAAGAATTCTTGAATACAAGTTGTTTTTGAATAATTGACGGGTAAATAAAACACAAAATTTTAAACTTTTGTTTATAATATTTTACAAGAGGAGAACTATTTTTTTGGTTAAACTTTTACAAAATACGTTTTACGTTCGGATAAAATAAGAAGTATTACCTCACATGTTACATTAAAATGGCAAATATTTCGAAAACTATCAACTTTAGCGTTATTTGACAGGAGTACCTTTTTTACGTAAAAAAGTGGTAAGATTATTAATTATAAGTGATAAGTCTTATTATACCTAGTGACAACAAGTTATTGCAGTTCAAAAGTAAGAAAAGTGCAGCTCGTAGCGCCTTCTATCCGATAGAAGAAAAATGAGCCCAGATTGTTATTTTCCGCCCCAAAAAACCCTCCTACACCAAATTTTAACCCAATGCTCCGAAAACTTTTAAAAATATCTAAAAAACTCGAAATAATTTTTTTAACTTTGACACCCTGTATCGGTCTTAATATAAATTTTCGGATTATAAAAATTGCGCTAAATCGTTATGTTTTGAAGTGAATAATTTACTGCTGCTCTGTGTCCCATTACTTAAGGACCACCCTGTATAGTGTGATTTTTCGATACTATAAAAATGATTATAACTTCGTATATTAAACCATTTTTATTTCTTTGCCTCAGAATAGTCCCATAGATGAGAAGTGTGCAAATAAACAGACTATTTATAAAAAAACTTACTTCTTTGTATTCAAAAACTTGCCCTTCCAATTGTTTTATCGTGGCTCTAAGACCCAGAATTACTTCCTCACTTTCCAAGACCTTCGATTTTGTTGCTATGAATTTATTTTTCGATTCTTTTTCCGAATTTTCAAGATCTTTAATTTCTTTCTCATATTTTTCTTTTGCTCGCCTAAAATTAAAAAAGTTACATCAAGACTAAATTTTTTTTTTTTTATTTATTTTAATTTCCCAACCAACTTTACAAAAGTTTATTACAGGGAAATTTCTAAGTTAAAAAAAATTTAATTAATTAAGATTAGGAGTCAAAATTATACAATAATTATAGTATCATATATAACAACAAAAAAAAAAAGAAAGGAAACAATAATATGTTATATTTTTAATAAATGTTTCTTAAATAAATATTTGAACTTTTTTATATTGATTGTATTTTTAATTTGTTTTGGAATATTATTATACATTTTTATACCATCATGAAGAATTGATTTTTTTCCAAAATTACTTTTTATTTTTACAGTTATTAAATTTTTATTTTTTCTTGTATTGTGTTATCAATAAATTTTATTTCAGAATTTTTAATCTTTTTATTGATTGAGTGAATTAATATAAATAATTATTTGGTTTATATAAATTTACAGTAGGCTCTAAAAATGGTAATTTATGAATGCATTTTATGGCTTTATTTTGTAATTTTTTTAAAGGATTGATATTTGACGAACAGGCAGAACCCCAAACTGATACTAAATATTGCAATTTTGAATATATTAATGCAAAGTAAATATTTCTTAAAAATTTTAATGGGATGTAATATCTCACTTTGTATAAAATACCAATTAAAGGAGAAATATTAGTTCTTAAATTATTAATATCTGTTCTCCAACTTAAATTTTCATCTATATGTAAACCTAAAAATTTTATTGTATTTGAATATTTTATAATATGTCCATTAAAAAGTAATTTAAATTTATATCCAACATATTGATTTGTTTTAGTTATTATCATAAAAGAAGATTTTTCAAAATTTAAAGTTAATTTAAAACTTTGTAGCCACGAATAAATTTGAATTAAATCTTGTTTTATATTATCTAAAATTTGATCTATATCATCATCAAAATATATAATTGTTGTATCATCTGCAAATAATTTTAAGTTTGAAATTGAATTTATGTATATTAGAAAAAGAATAGGTCCCAAAATTGATCCTTGCGGTACACCACAAGTAATGTTTTTAAATGAACTTTTTGTGTTTTCAATTTGTACAAACTGTTTACGGTCAGTTGAATAATTTTGAAACCAATTATAAATATTTCCCCTTATTCCAATATTATAAATACATTGTAATAAAATATTATGGTTTACTGTATCGAATGCCTTACATAAATCTAAAGACACTAGGCAACATTTTTTATTATTGTCAACATTATTTTGAATTTTTGTGATAACATTTGCCACTGCAACCTCCGTGTCCCTAGATTTACGAAATCCATATTGGCCATGAAATAATAATTTTTTATTTTCTAAAAAATTGGATATTTTTTGTTGAACAATTTTTTCAAATACTTTTGAAATTACTGATAGCACAGAAATTGGACGATAATTGTTACAATTAGATTTTGAATTTGCTTTTAAAATAGGAAAAACTTTTTCCAATGATAGTTTTATAAAATATTTTAAGATTGAAGTTATTTCTACTTTGACACTTTGTATAATTTTGACTGTTATATTATCAAATCCACTGGCTTTTTTTCTATTAGGTTCTTGAATTATATCTTCAATATCTTTTTCAAAAATTTGATATCGAAAAACATAGATGATTCATTTTCTAGACATACAATTCTTGGTGTATTCGTAATTTTTTTTGCAAGTTTTTCTCCAACATTTACAAAATGTTTTTTCATTTCTTCACTGATTTCATTCTTATCTTCAATTTTGTTTCCATTTATAATTAGATGATCAATTTTTAATTTTTCTTTATTTGATTTATTTGTAAGGATTAAATTTAAATTGTTCCATATTGCTTTTTGGTCTCCATTGTTAAATTGTTTACGATAAAACGTATTCTTTGTTTGTTTAATTTTTGTTTTTACAATTTTATTATAATCTTTGTATGTTTCTTTGAAGTTTTTATTATCTGGATTTCTTTTATATTTTTCATAGTATTTATCTCGAATCTTTATTAAATTAACGCAGTGGTGAATATTTTAAGCTACCGACAAATCAAAAATTCCAATTACCTTGTTCGCCAGTTCTACAGTTAAATAATTATTTTCAATATTTACCTAATCCTATTTTCTGTACTTTGTTCTATTTGAGCCTTATTCTCATTCGCCTCACTTTCCAGTCGCTCAATTACCAATTCAATCTCCTTGTCTCTCTCTTTTCTACATTGATCTCTGATAGCTCCTTCCTTTTCCATTAATAAAGCTGCTTGTTGTTTCTTAAAGTTGGCTTGCCAAGTTTCAAATTCTATTTGAGTAGCCTCTTTTAAAAGTTTGAGTTCATTTGAATGTCTCCTGATTATAACCTTGCGAGAGAGGAATTTAATTTAGAATGCAAGTAGTTATGAATTGTTAACTATGATAAAGGAATAGTTAACTTTTGAATATTAGAATGGGAAAGCTTTTTAATCTTCAAGCGGAAAATACGTTTGAATGAAAACCTGTTTTTCGGCAGCGTAATACCAATGTGATATACTCTATCCAATCCAAATAGAATTTTTAAAGACGATGTTTCCATCCAAAATATACGTGTTTTTAAAATGGCAATAAAAACTACAAATAACGCCGCCAACAGCACTATATACCAGGATTGCTCACTACTACTAAATACTACGCGCTAGGCGGTCAGATTTTAGGCTTACTCTTTACTTAAAAAAGGTTGAACGATCGCGGTCGGCATTCCGTTCGACTGGTTTCTGGTTTCTAACGCGTTGTCTCTTTTCCACTTATAATATTATAGTATCATCGCATGCTATTTAATTGAGATGTTATTTTCAAACGGTTATTTCGATTAATTTAATTTAACTTGCGAAATGCATGTTAAAACACGTAAAATCGCTGTAATGGATTCCACATATAAGCAACAGGTAGCAAATCGATTGGGAACACCGTAATACACTCTGTTGGTGGCTGGGGCGCTGCCGTGCTAGTCACGAACTTATTTTTAAAGTAAAATTATAAGGAATATGAAGAGCATTACCTTTTACAAACATTTACCAAGTTTGTGAAGTAAACCCTATATAAAGGCGTTCTTAAAATAAAACTTACCATATTTTACTCCAGGAAAATACTTATTGGCCCAGGACAAGATTCCGAAAATTCCAGTGAAACCAAAAGCTTTTTCGGTAGTTTTCAAACATTAGACCGTCTTACTTGTCTGGATTTAGATACTGCTTTCGGGAGAGTGTTCAAGAGGAAAGCGCATAATAATACTTCATGCCGGAGGTGAAAACGGTTTCGTGCCCAATGCATTGCTTTTGTCGGCCAAAAATATATCAACATCTTCTGCCGATTATCATGAGGACATGACTGGGGATTTATTTGAAAAATGGTTTGTCGATCAGCTCTTACCAAATATTCCACCAAACTCGGTAATAGTCATGGACAATGCATCATACCATTCGCGTATATTAAACAAAATCCCGAATAATAATACTAAAAAGGAGGACATTTTAAATTTTATGAGGAGTAAAAACATGAAAATTCCTGAGAAAGTCCCGGTAAAAAAAGAATTACTAAAAATGATAAAGAGTCGAAATTTTAAAAATGAATACATAATTGATAATATCTTTGCACTAGACACGGCCATACTGTATTGCGTTTACCTCTTTATTATTGCATATTTAATCCTATAGAAATGATTTGGAGCACTATAAAAAAAACGTCTTCGTAAATGTAATCAGTCACCAACACTAAGCGCAATAGTATTCGATAATATTCGGCAAGTAGTAAGTGAACTAAGCCGCGATATTTGGAAAAACTGTGTGGCCCACGTTATAAAAAAAGAGGAGGAATATCTTATTTTACCGCAAGTAGCACCACTAGTGATTCAAAATGCGAATGAATCCAGTTCCAAATCATCTGACGATTCCAACAGCGTATGAATACATATTTTTTTTATTTTAGATTTGATTTTTTGATCCGATTTAAAAGTTTTAACAATGATTAATATTCTTATAAATACAGGATGGGATTGGAAAGGGTGTAGGGGAGAAGGGAGCCCTTTTTTGCGACCAATTAGCAATTTCTACGCTTGATTACAACACGGGCCTTCAAAAGTTTTGATTAAAGTAATAGGTAAATTATTTTTGCGCTCGATTTGACAGGTTTCTAAAATGCTTACCATGTTTATACTGGATTACAAATAATTATAAAAAATAATATATTTATTGCATTAATTTAAAGTCATAATTATCGTTCGACGGCACGCCCATGGATATATTTTTTTTTTTTTTTATGATCGAGCACAAGCACTATAGGAAAATCCTTTAAGGCGCTCTGGGAGCGGTGCGTGTGCGAAGAAAGCGATTCACGTTTTTCTTGAATCGTTGGAGGTTATATTCGGTTGGAAACACGGTCTCAGAAAGGCCGTTCCACAAAGATGACGTCCTCCAAATGAAAGAGTTCTGAAACAATGATGTTCGGGGTGTACTAAGTTGAACCACATAGGGATGGGCGGCAGTGGTTCGTCGTGTGTTTCTGCTATGCATTACTCTAGGTGGAATCGAGCGGGCAATATCTGTCGAACACTTGCCATGAAAATATCTGTAGAAGAGAGTCAAATCACCAACCTGTCTTCGATGTTCTAAGCTGTCGAGGTTCTTAGTCAGCTCGTGGTCGCCGATTACGACATTTATTTCGGTGGCGAAACATCGTCTTTAAAAATTCTATTAGGTTTGGATATACTTTACTAATCGTATAGGGTTATGAATGGAGTGTTTGGTGCACAATCACAAAGTGTACACCTTCATGTCACATGATTAATTAATTATATACATACCTGTAATCTATCATCGAATTCTTCTTGGGCAAGTCTTATAGCCTTTTCTTTTTCGATCTGAGCGTGTGCCTCTCTTTCCTCGCATTCTTTTATTCTAGATGCGTGATCCGCTTGCAATCGCCTTCTTTGTTCTTGATAACCTTTCTCCTCAGATTCGACCAATTTTTCATATCTCAAAAAACCAATAATAACAATTAAATTTAAACAAAATCCATGTTATTCTTTACTGAATCATTCCTACCTTTGCCTAACAACTTCTCTCTCGTGGGTCATTGCCTTTTCTCTTTCTTCAACTAACTGTTCTCTTAATGATTCACATTGTTGCTGCAACTTCTTGGCCGCTTTGAGTTCCAAGTCTTCTATCTCTCTTTTGTGCAATGTCCTAGCATCGGCAAGTTGCTGTTGGTACCTTTTTTCCATGCTCTCTATCTCTGGCTCAATGCTTTTAACTGTAAGTTCCTTAAATGTAATAAAATATGTGCGTTTTATAACTTTATTTACTTTTCTTATTTTGAGAGAGAGTTTTAACTTCTATTACTGTATTTGAATTTTTAGTCTACCTTAATCTTTTGCGTTTTTCCTTCTACCCATCGTTCTCTTCTTATCCTTTCCCCAGCAGCTTGCATTTCTTTTAACTTTTTAATCTCCACTTGATGCTTATGTTCTATTGCTTTTGCATTGGTGTTGTATCTATCTTCCAGAACCTTAAGAAAAAAACATTTTTAATAAAATTGTTAACTTACACAAAAACAACACAAAACATTTTTTTCTATAAAATGAACCTTATTCTGTCGTCTTATTACCTTCATTTCCTGAATTAATCCTTCGCATTGTTTATTTAGCGCTCTCTTATCGGCAATTAGTTGATCAATAAACTTCTGGTGCCTTTTCACAACTCCTTCGTATTCCTCTTTTTGTTGCTTCAATTTCTGTTTAACCAATGCCTCTGTCTGTTTGTTTTGTTTCATGACTTGGTCTCTTAGATGGGATAACTCATTTTGTAAGAGTGATATTGATGAGCTTTTGTCTTTAAGTCGAAGACTAAGGTCTACAACTTGGTGAGAGAGTTCTTGTTTAGTATGAGATTCCAGATCATCCATTCTGCAAATAGAAAAATTTTGGTAAGACTATTATAAGACAGACAGTTATTAAAATATAATTAATTACTTATATTTAACAGCACACAATACCTTTTAGATGTAACAAAAGTTTAGATTGATGTTTTATATAGTGATATTGTGCTTACCGTGGTACCGTATCCAAATTTATTGAAGAATGTACCATCTGTGTGGCCAATACAGCATTTTCTTTCGCTTGTGTCAACGATTTTGAACAACTTCGGTCCATTTCGTCCAGAAATGAAAGAAGTTCGCTAAAGATAATGTTTAGTAGTTAATTATTAAACTTTCCTTAATAAAACATTTGGTGTAAAATAACTTACGTATAGTTTTGATCGTTTCTGCTTGAACCACTAAACCCATCCCGATCAGAGCTTAAACTGAAATCATGTTGGAAGTTTTCACGGAAGGACATGACATTATCTGCATGATTTTGTAAAGTATTATCATTAAGTTGAGATTCGAAGTTTCGTTGCGATACCACGGGGGAGAAAGTAACGCTTCTTTCTCCGGGGTCTCTTTTATGGGTACTTTCAGAACTGCTACAACGCGCTTGCTCTGATCTCAAAAGATGTTTATCTTTATCAACATCCGAATTATCGTCTTTAAACTTCTTATTGGGGATGTCATCCTCTGAAGAAGCAAATTGATTTAATGTATTGTCCACTAAATTTTTAACTGAAGCGATCTTCCTGTCTAAAATATTTATAAAGAAAGAAGGAATACAGTAAATTTTTACAATGTCTATAATAATGTCTACCTACGCGATTTCTTGTCTTCATTTTCCAGTGCTTCCAAAATTGAGACCAAATCATCGAAACTACCGGCATTGCTAATTTTACCATCTATATCGCCTTTAGAAGATACGTTTTCATTATTTCCAAACTTACCGAACTCTTCAATTTCACTTACGTTATTTAAAAAATCAAGATAATTCGGCTTTTTCGTACTCCTAAGTTTTTGGGAACTTTTCGTTATCCAGGAATCAATATCTGGTGATTTGCGGGATGAATCTGTGCAATCTTTACCGCCTTTAACCTGTATAGCTACAAATTTGGGTTTTGTCTCTACTTTTTTGGGATTACTTATTTTCAGATTTGGAGATTTTAAATTCGTAGGTAGTTTTTTGATTACAGGGGTATTTACACTCATTTTGGTTTTACTACGGGTATTTGTAATTTTATTTAACTTAACTTCACTAGTTTTAGGACTATCGTCAACTCTATCATCTATTTTCTGCAAGTCTAGTTCGAAAAACTTTTCAAATTTTTTATCAGTTTCATCCTTGAACAGGTCATCCAAGTCAAGTTCTGATATGTTGGGAAATTCATCTATTTTGGACCACTTTTCCACAATTTTGGTATTATCGGTAAAATTCGAGCTGGATAGTCCATGTTCAGTCTTCAGTTTGGCTAAATATTTATCTGTTTCAGATTCTTTTTCCAATACGTTACTATCGATCCATTTTTGATAAGTAGTGTCCTTGGTACTGGCAGATTCTATTACAATACTATTCCTTTTAAACTGCGAAGTACTACCATGAGTTTCTTTAATATTAGAATCATTACTATCTTCAACTCTATTATCAATATTTTGGAGCATATCCTCTTTTGTTAAAGTTAAGTTGCTATTAAGTTCACTTTCCCCATTCTCAAAACTATCTTCTTTCGAGTTATTAAGTTTGCTTTGTAATTTCTCATTTCTAAGGATTGTATCATATTTAAGATCAAAATAAGCTTGAATGGCATTGTCATTTTTATTAGAAGCATCGTGCGGGGTGTTATTTGAATGGTCAGTTTGTATAACATCGAGTTTCTTGGGTAGCGGCGGTTTGGAAGTCAAACCTGGTAATAGATTAGACGTTTCTGGAAATACATATAAAAATTTGTGAACGAAATCTAAACTATATAATATAATTCCTAACAAAAACTAAGGTAATAATTAAAATATTATAAAAGTGTGTCATGCGTTATTATTAATATTATTATTATTATTATTATTATTATTATTATTATTATTATTATTATTATTATTATTATTATTATTATTATTATTATTATTATTATTATTATTATTATTATTATTATTATTATTATTATTATTATTATTACCATGGCTATCATGTAGTGCTTCCCCAGTGTGTTGTACATTTTCGTCAGAAGAAATTGAACTGCTCTCTTCGCAAGTATTTTCTTTGCTCTGATTTGGAAAATCCGACGTGTTTTCACTATTTCCCGCAGAATTAGGAAGATTGTAAGATCTCCAGGATTTGATAGGTTCAGACAACAGGCTTTTGTATAGGTTAGTAGATGGAAGGTCGTCTAAAGCGAAGAAAAAAAGGTGCAAGAAACAGAATGAAAATTAAATATTATTTTTTTGTAATAATTACCATCGATACTTTCTAAACTGCTTTCAAAATAGCCTTTTGAAACATATTGGCCACTTTTTGGAATATATCCGGCAGAGTATGGCCTATGGGCACTTTCTAAAAGGTCATCGTCCTACAAGACATATTTATTTAAACCATCTACACTACATGGCAAAGAATGACTACAATAAAATTATTGTTTCATTTTTATACTATACTACATTCGGATTTCATTTACGCGAAGCCGTAAGGTTAAAGAGAATGAGAGTGTTATGATAAAAAGAATGAGATATCGTTGGGCCAAGGCGTGTTTACCTCGCTTGAATGAAATTTGAATATGGCTTAGTAAATATTTAATTAAAATTGCAGTGAAGTAAAGCATCCTATTAATTAGTTACCAATACATGACTGATCCTCATAGCCTATTTATAAATGATTAACTTATAAATTTATTAATTTGAAGAAGTGGTCCATGCTTAAAGTGGAGTTGAAAGTATGGGAAAGAAAGAAAAACTAAAACACAAAATTTAATAGAATAAAATTCTTCAAGGGTCACTACATGTTTCGAACGGAGAAACGTTCATCATCAGGCGACAGGTGCTGATGGTTTTAGCAGAAGAGAAAGTGGTGTAGAACCTTAATGGAGCTTGTATGGATTTAAAACTTGAAGTGTAGAAGACACATAATATTAAGGAAATTGATAAAAATTAAAACATACTGAGTATGTGAGAAGTCAGTATAGGGGGTCTTAACTAACCAAATAAACGATGAAAGAAAAAACCTTTCTAAGTAGGTGTCGGAGATTATTTCAAATTTTTTTAAAACTTTTTATAAAACATCTTTATAGACCAGGGTCGATAATTTTTGAAACCAAAAAAAATAATAGTAGAATAAAACCCATTGGAAAAGGAAGAGAATAGAACAAAAATGAAAGGAAAAATAAATTACGGGCGATCCGATGTCGGGAAGAGAGGGAGGGGAGGTTTTAAGGGTAGAAAACGATTTATCTCGATTTCCGGTAAAACTACAAGTCCTATGGAAAAACGTTAAATCGCAAAATTGTAGGTAATAAAAAGATCTACAACTTTTGTATTTACACTTTTTTTATATTACCTCAAAATGTATGTGAAAAATTCAAATAACCAAGTTTTTGGTTTTTTATTTTTATCTTTTACAAAAAAAATTTTTTTATCCACGAAATTTGGTGAAAACTTACCTTTTTATGTCCTAAATACACTGTAATTTTTTTGATTTAAAATATTTATTTTTTAACCTTATTTTGACTTAATATCGAAAAAACACCCTAATTTTCAATCGAAAATTCTTACGTCAAAATATTTGCTTTTTTAAAAAAGTCGGTGGGCTTTTTGTTCGTTGAAATCTCTACTTTTTGATGGTGCTAAAAAAATATACATTACTATGGTAAATGTTCTCAAAAAAATGCAAAGAAACGAAAAAAGCTCGAATCCGATTTTTTTTTAGATCATTATGTACAATTTTGAGCTATTTATTAAAATTTATACTTTAATTACTCGAAAAACGTAAGATTCCATGTTACATTGATAAAAAAAAGTATAAATTTTAATAAATAGCTGAAAATTGTACATATTGATCTAAAAAAAAAAAAATTTCGGATTCGAGTTTTTTCGTTTCTTTGTATTTTTTTGAGAACATTTACCATAGTAATGTATATATTTTTTAACACCATCAGAAAGTAGAGATTTCAACGAACAAAAAGCCCACCGACTTTTTTAAAAAAGCAGATATTTTGACGTGAGAATTTTCGATTGAAAATTAGGGTGTTTTTTCGATATTAAGTCAAAATAAGGTTAAAAAATAAATATTTTAAATCAAAAAAATTACAGTGTGTTTGGGACATAAAAAGGTAAGTTTTCACCAAATTTCGTGGATAAAAAGAAAATTTTTTTAAAAGATAAAAATAAAAAACCAAAAACTTGGTTATTTGAATATTTCACATACATTTTGAGGTTATATAAAAAAAGTGTAAATACAAAAGTTGTAGATCTTTTTATTACCTACAATTTTGCGATTTAACGTTTTTCCATAGGACTTGTAGTTTTACCGGAAATCGAGATAAATCGTTTTCTACCCTTTTTCCTTTCATTTTTGTTCTATTCTCTTCCTTTTCCAATGGGTTTCATCCTACTATTATTTTTTTCACTTTTTACCATTTTCAAAGGCTTCAGCACTGGTCTATTAGGTGTATGTAAGGGTAAAATGAGTCAAAATAATGAAGATATCACAATAGAACTGCATTCCAACAAAAGTGTTTTGTGGGGTAGTGAGGGTTAAAGTTCAGTACCCGCAAGAGGTTAATTTAAAAACCATAAAATTAATCAAGAAATTGCATATTTTATTAAAAAATTTATAGGTCCTTTTAACTGACAAACGATGAACGTTTCTACGTTCGAAACATGAAGAATTTTATTCTATTAATTTTTGTGGAGGAAAACTTTTAGTTTTTCTTTCTTTCCTTTATAAATTTATATAAAACCTCCATTTTTTATGATGTTTTTACCTCGACAAAATTTAATTTTGGAAGAGCAGATGCAGGTCTCGAGAAACCTTGTGTTAAAAAGGCGGTATTTCTTGAGGTGGCTGTGCTTAGTTTATTCAAGGGTCTTCTGCCTAAATTAATCTACAAAAGATATTATTAAAAACTTTTATGGGATAATTTACGATCATTATTCATTAATAACTATTAAAGTTATGTGGCTCCGGAGCTTGTAAGGAGGAGAACAATTATTGACAAAATAAAAGCGTGTATATAGTGATTATAATAATATAATTTCCACATTATACTACATTAAAAAAAAGGGTAATTATCTATTATACGCACACCACGCCGATTTTGATGCTTTTTTCAGGAAACACGTATTTCGATGCCTAGATTACGAATCCGAAAACGAAAGTTGTCGGAAAAGCTTAGTTTCCGAGATATTTCCTTCTTAAGTTACGATTTTTCATGGGTTTGTTTACATTTGGGATTTTTATCGTTTTTCAGCCACCTCTCACTACTTTTTAGGTTACACAGGATATATACTAATTTAAATCGTGGTTAAAAGAAGGAAAATGCGCGTTTTCCCGCGCATTTTCCTTCTTTTAACCATGATTTTCCACTATGGGAAGCCATCGAAGAAACGAGGTTAGGGTAAGTTTAAGTTTTAGATTTTATGTTGGTAACCATGAGTAATATTTGGTGCGAAACTATTTATATTTAAATCAATCTAGTGGGCGCTCTTTTTTCAATTTTTTTCGTTTTTAAATGACGCTACCAACTAATGCGGCTTTATTTTCATTATTAAGTTTGGTTTTTATTAGGACGCTATTCCAAAAAATGAATTTCACTGAATTTTTAGTATTAACTAATGCTTATTTGCCGCTTATTGATTATTTATTGGAGCTCGGAATATTTGTATCTAAAATTAATTGTGGAAAGTGCTCAAATATTTGCAAGTTAAACAAATATACTCTAAAGTTCCGCTGCGGCAAGTATTGTGTGAACCAAAAGAAGAAGAAAACAAAATGCAACCTCATTTTATAGGCAATATTCATTTTTCTTGTTAAATAATAATATATTGTTTCTAATTAATTATAAACTCACGTTTTCAAAAGTTCCTTAATTTAACCTAAATAAAAAGACAGAGACTGAAAAGTAGTGGAAAGCACTTTTAAAAACGAAAAAAATTGAAAAAAGGGCGCCCACTAGATTGATTTAAATATAAATATTTCGCACCAAATATTACTCATGGTTACCAACATAAAATCTAAAACTTAAACTTACCCTAACCTCGTTTCTTCGATGGCTCCCCATAGTGGAAAATCGTGGTTAAAAGAAGGAAAATGCGCGTGCAATCGCGCATTTTCCTTCTTTTAACCACGATTTAAATTAGTATATATCCTGTGTAACCTAAAAAGTAGTGAGAGGTGGCTGGAAAACGATAAAAATCCCAAGTAAACACGATGTAAACAAACCCATGAAAAATCGTAACTTAAAAAGGAAATATCTCGGAAACTAAGCTTTTCCGACAACTTTCGTTTTCGGATTCGTAATCTACGCATCGAAATACGTGTTTCCTGAAAAAATCACCAAAATCGGCGTGGTGTGCGTATAATAGATAATTACCAAAAAAAGCTGCTACCTATACTAGGTATATATTGCAGGAAAATATCTTAAACTAAAGTAAACATTAAAAAATAACGTATTTTTTCGAAATTACCTTATCTCCAGTGAGCCTTAAATCACTTTCGCTTACTTTGGACATATTTCTTCGTCTCCAGGCTAAGGAACTTATTGACAGTAATAAACTACCTGTATAAACACCTTTAAATAAAACTTCAAAAGCTTCAGATCGCTTTAAAAATTGACTATTCTGTTTGTTGTGATTGTTATGTACTTTATTAGGATGGGGCGTTGCTATGGTATCTAGCAAGAAAGTCGGGAACAGGCTTAAGAGCCGATAAACGCTTTTTTTTAACAGTTATTAACGGTCAGAGTCCTGTAAGTGGTTGGTTACAGTACCGGTGTAGTATTTTTACTACACAGAGGTGACATAGTATTAAGTAGTACTTATAACATTCCCGTAATAGACGAAGAGACACTTATGTTATTTTATTAAGTCTAATTTTTGTAAAGATCGATTAATTTACTAGTCGGAAGCAGAAAGGGATGTCTGACGTTACTGACATTGGTTTCTTTAGATTCCTGAGTCCAACAGAAGGCAGGAAAAAAGGGTTATTTTACGTTATTTTATCCCGGATTTGTGTATATGGCTATTTTTCTAAGAAAGTACGACATTTTCGATTTAAAATTACTATAGAATGCGACGTTTATATAGGAAACCGCAAACTCAATAACTCTTTCACTGAGAGTACTTTTAAAAGATACTGTTATTCTGACTTGCCAAATGTGGCTTTAAATTTTAAATTGCGTATTAAGGTCGTAAAAAAGAAAAAGCAGTTTACAGTTTATTCGCAAATGGAACGGAGATATATTTTTCCCGGAAAGAAAATTTTATTTGCAAGTTTCAGTTCTATTTAAATTAGGTTTTTCGGAATGCGTTCGTGCCGAGTTTAAAAGATTTAGTTTTGAAATAAAGAAGGAAAACTATTTTCGTAACTAGAGTACCATTGGACGGAATTGTTTGGCTCTGATATAGTTAGAAAATAATAATTTGAGAATGTTTATTTTTGATGCACGAAAAGAAGATGATGTTGAAATTTTTTAGCGGAGATAATGTAATGTTCAAAATTTAAAGGGACATTGGAAATCTAAGATTAATAGCCCCCTTACAGAGGCGTAGCCACAAATAGTAGTCCCCCCTTCCAAGAATTTTTAAAGGGGTGGGGATTTTAAAAATCGCCAAGATTAAAAGAATGAAACCTGTACAAGGCAGAAAAAAATATTTACACATTTAAATATTATTGCCCCCCCTTAGTAGAGGGGCCTTTACAGTATTAGCACTACGCCACTGATCTTTTGAAATATTTACTCCACATTATGTAGTCATCCATATTTACCTTATGTCTCTCAAATTGGGTCTCGATTACCTAATATACGTTTAGAATAAAGTTTATTTGTAACTGCAGAGAAGCTTAATGTGAAAGCCAAACTACTAAAATGTAGAAATTTTAAAATTTAAATTTTAGTGGTTGTAAAAGAGGAAAATAAATTTGATCCTAGATTTCGTTAACGGTTCATTCGTGAACGGCAAGATGAGGTATCTGTATTTCCGGAAAATTATATTTTTCCAATGCTTCTGGGTCACCATGTACGTTTTTAATTCGAAGCAATGAACATTTAATCAAATAAACTCATAAAAATTATTGTATTATATTATAAACTGGCCTTAACAATGGAGGATACGCCAATGCCAATTTTCTAATTTGTATTAATTTATTAAAGTAGTTTGGAAATTTTCCTGGACCTATTCCAACTGAATAGATGTAAAGGAAATAAAGAGTTGACGGTTAAAAAATGGGAAATATAAGGCTACCTCGGGAAATGTTCTTTCTGATTATAAAACGATTTTACCAAATCTATGACGTATTTATGTAGAATTTTTTTAAAAAATTACCTTGAACAGGCACTGTAAATTTTAAACAAAATTAAAATGATGTGTAGACGTAAATTTAATTTACAAAGCATTATTTAACCACTGTCTCTATACAGGGTGTTATACATTCTTGTGCGTTATAAGTCGACTGGAACGTCGTTTCATCAGTAAAAATGACCCTGTTCCAAAATTAAGGATTGCGATACATTTACTTTAAAGCAAAAATAATCCTTGATTGTCGCTGTTATTCAGTGAGAAACATTTTTTTCGCAGCTGGGCAACATTTTACTTCAGATTCCTTGACTCTCCTGTTGGAGGTAGGTTGGGAGGCAGGCAATGCTGCATCAATAACAGCATCCCCTGCAGTTGCAAATGGATTATTTCTTAGTTGATATAGCCACAGTTACTATGCATGTGGTATAGCGTAAAAATGAAACAGAAAATTTTAAAAAAAACTGTATTCACCCTATAACTATTGATATATATATATATATAAAAAAACGCAGTCTTATGAAGTTAAAAATAACAAAAATACTAGAAATTATGCATGAAATAAATATAAAAAAAAATAATTGAAATACATTAAGGAATAAATCAAATAAATCCAGTTGTTCAAATAATAATCAGACCATTTAGGAGCAAATAAAAGGAATTTTCGACCACTTATTTATTAACTAACCACTTAAGCAATTTATATTCACAAATAGGGTGAATAGTCTATATAAGCTAGCTAGGTATAGTTCATTAATGCCAGTGCAAGTTTTTTATTTCTTGTGTGTGCCAGTGGTATAATGTAATTGAAGTGCATAAGGTAAGAAGATTTCAGCAAGTATTATCAATATCCAGATTTAAGTGATTCCAAATCTTAAATTGCTAGAAAAGTATGTTTTAAAATGGCCATTTTTATTTTTAGAATGTATCGAACACCATCAATTTTAGCCGCCTTCTTGGCCCTAGCTTTGGCCTACCCCGACACTAACGCAACTCCCAAAGATGGCGAATCTCTGATAGTTACTAGCCCATTGGGGCAAATTCAAGGCTCTGTGATGCAAAGTAGATTAGGCAAAACCATATATTCATTTAGGGGTATTAGATATGCTAAGCCACCTGTAGATGAACTTAGATTCCAGGTAAGACTATAAACATATACGGGGTGTCATAGGAATGGTTTATTTTATTTAAAAAGATACCCCAATATCTACTGAAGGGGTTTAAATTTGAATCGAGTGACAAATTTAGTATAGTTAGATATAATTTTTTTAGCCTCCAGTTCCTGTGGAAAAATATGAAGGAATTTACAATGCCACCGAGGACGCACCTCTTTGTCCTCAACCTACCGACGACCCCGTATCAGAGGACTGTTTATTCTTAAATGTCTATACTACTAAGGTACGTGTGTATCTATTTTATGTTATTAGGTATAACTAAGAAAATAATTTTAAGTACATAATTTCAAAATTATTTTATATTATTGGTATCTACAATAATTGGTTTTAGTTGCCCCGAGGTAATGACAGGAATGTGAAAAGACCAGTCATAGTTCACATTCACGCGGGAGGTTTTTACAGTATCGGTTCTGCCAGTTATTGGGCAGGCCCACAGTACTTCGTGGATCAAGATATTGTATTAGTTACTTTCAACTACAGACTGGGAACGTTAGGTAAATAAATAGTTACTTATTTATATCAATGTAATTATTGCTGGAATAAGTAGCAACGAAACGAAGCAGAGGACTAAAAGTCTGCTTTATGCGTAAAATATTGTAAAGTAAAAATAATTTTCGACAAAACTGTTATTTTTTAGGATTTTTATCGACGGGTGAAAAAGATGCGCCAGGAAACAATGGATTGAAGGACCAAGTCCAGGCCCTGAAATGGGTAAAACAAAACATAGATTCTTTTGGTGGTGATCCAAATTCCGTCACAATTATGGGTTATAGTGCTGGAGCTATAAGTGTGGTTCTTCATATGGTTTCTCCCATGTCTACAGGTAAAATCAACTAGTTTTGATTAATTTTATAGCAAATGAAGGTTCAAAAAAAAAACTCAAATTTTATTCGATTTTTTAAAGGTTTATTCCACAAAGCTGTCGCCATGAGTGGCTCGCCTACTTCCCAGTGGGTAATCGGTAATCAGCAACTCGACCTGGCGAAGAGACAAGCAGAATTTTTGAACTGTCCTACTGACACACCGGCAAACATTGTAAAATGTTTAAAAACCAAACCAGCTAACGAACTGGGTCAGTCTTTACCTAAATTTGCTGTAAGTATTGTCAATAATCACAAGGTATTAAAAGGCACCTAATTTATGTTTCCCTTAATATCACTGGCAACAGCAATAATACTGCGAAAGGGATAATAATTATTGGACGAAATTTATTATATTTTTTATATTAGGAATTTGGTACGGATCCATTGCTCATATGGACCCCAGTTATGGAGAAAGATTTTGGACAACCTAGATTTTTGACTGCTCATCCAATAACTCTGCTTCAGAACGGTGAATTCCAAAAGGTACCATTTATCACCGGGGTGACCACTGACGAATTTGCTCAAAGGGCGTTTTGTAAGTACTATCTATCTATCTGCAATCTCGAACTCATTTGTACTAGGAAAGTGTGCGAAAATATACGGCACTAGAGAAGTTGTCTCTCTTCCTCTCTCTAACAATGCCACAGATGATTTTCGACGAAATAAATAAATGAAAACAATTTCTTTTACTCCTACTTTTTAGATATTATTAACAATGAAACATTGGTCAAAGAACTCAACGAAAAATGGGAAGAAAAAGCACCGATCACATTTTTATATGAAAGAAAAGGTGACCAATCTAAAATGATCAGCAAAGCATTGAAGAAATTTTATTTGGAAGATAAACCTATTGATGAATCTATGCTAGCCAATCTTGGACAGGTATGGTAGATACTGATGGTAGATCAAACCTGTACCTCCTTGAGTTTTTTTAACTTTTCCTTTAATACCAGTAGTATATAGTAGTAGTTGTAGTAGTAGTATAAGAAAAGGTTTAAGAGCAAATGCAAATTAAAACTGTATAAGTAAACAATTGTAATTAATAATATTTTTAGTTGTATGCCGATTCTACAGTTGGCTTTGGTGTGAACAGAGCTGTAGAACTTATTAGTGAAAAGAACAATGCATCTACCTTTTACTACAAGTTCAGTTATCAAGGAAGATATAGTCATTTCTATACGCCAGATAGCAATGGTACTCAACCTTATGGTAAGTTAAAATTGATTATAAGCTGGTCCTGTAAAGACGAAAATATTTTTTGAAACAAACTTCTATACATATTATAATACACTCAGTTCCAAAAAAAGTGACGCACCTAATTTTTTATGCAACTTTGTAGCTTTGTCACTTCTGAACGAATGGACCGAACAAAAAATCAAAATGCTCGTGAAAGAAGCGACTTTCATATGGAGTGTAGGCGCTTTCTATACATTTACTTGATTAACGCACAGGGTGAGACAAAAATTAGGACAATAACACGGCTTGAGTTTTTCCACTATCATCCAGGGGGCTTTGAAAACAATTCTACCAGTTTATTTTTTTCTTAAAGGTAAAGGAATTACCTACCAATAAATGGAAAGAAAATAAAAATCGGTCCATTCGTTTAGAAATGACAAAGCTTCGCAGTTGCAACAAAATTTAGGTGCGTCACTTTTTTCGGAACTGAGTGTATGACTAGAGGTTCTATTTTTATTATAAAAGTATTTTGATTTGCTTGCAGGTGTGGTTCACCATGACGATTTGATCTACCTATTCTACATTTCAAAACTGTTTCCACTGTTCAAAGAAAGTTCTCCCAAAGAAGTAGAAATGGTGAACAAACTGACAATCTTATATGCCAATTTTGCTAAATACGGGTAAGACAAAATTTAATCATCAAATTCTAATAAAAAAAATATACTATAGTTATTTATGCATAATATGTTTTTTCAGAACTCCGATTCCGACGCCCAATGACAGACTTGACAACGTCAAATGGGAGCCATTTAACATCAAAACTCAAAAATACCTGGACATTGGAAACAAACTGACAATGCAAGAAAAACTGAATGAAAAGCGGTATGCTGAATGGGAAAAACTGTTTCCATTGGAAAGATATGCTAAAATAAAATAAGCGAAAAAAAGGTTACCTTTACAATACGTGGTGATATTCTTTAATAATAACAATATTAATAGTAATTTTAAAACTGTTTAATAATGTTAAACTGAAAAATATTCTTATTTGTTTAAAAATATTTTACGACTGGTTTTAGCAACATATTGACACATATCAAATGAATATTTAATTAGGGAATGTTCCATTATAACCTCGACTCTTGCAATGAACATGGATCGATTTTTTTATCTTAGTTTATAGATGCAATTTATAGAAAAATCCAAAAAAAAAAGATATCTCCATTGGTACATCTGTATATATTTTTTGTTTGTGTTAAAACATTGGAGGGTTGTAAAAAATAAACTTGTATTTTGTTAACCTAAATGTTTTATTTCACAACATTTCTGTTCACTAAACGAACACAGTCCTAGATGAACTTAAATATTTCAAAATTGTTAAAAATTAATATTAAGGAATTAAAAATAAATAACACACCTTTGCAGCATAAAAAAATATATTTAATTATTTATATTAGATTAAAAATTATAACAATAGACACTGGAAGATTTTTTTTACAATTCTACAAGTATGGCCTTTTGCAGCATCTCGTCGTTTCGTATATATTGCATAAAACTACGTTTCTCAGAAGAGTTTCATCGTTAATTACAATGAAAAGTAAAACCTTTAAAAATAACCTCAGGCGGTTTACAACTGACTTCAGGAAGCCTGGGTACCAGTGCTTACGGTATTGCATTTTATTTTTGGCGTTCAATGTTAGGTATTTGTATGCTATTTCTTTGAATGGTGAATTTTAAGTCTATACCATAATAGTATTTGCAAGAGAATAAGGAGTATTTTCAAATTTTTTTGGTGTAAAATATAGTAGAATTTGTCAGCATACGGAGAAGTACCAAGCGTACCCAATGCCCAATGTAATAGTTCATCAATAAAAATCAATTGGTAAAAGAACAGTCACCAACCAATAATCTTAATCAATACTAAAAACATTTATAACAGTTTTATGCAATAAAACAAATGCGGACCATGGGTATGATCAGTTCTAACCCAAGCGTGGTGGTGGGTTTCCTGAATTTTGAGGACTGAAACTAATCCTTGGTACGAATCCAGATTTGCCATCCACCGTGTATTCCACATTCATCAGTCTGCCGTCTGGAAAAAGGACGAAGTAAGTGCCTTTTACCCGTCCCTGACTGTCTCCAGATTCGTTTTGGCCGAAAAATGTATTTGATGGAGAGTTGTCGACCTTGTATTGAAAATCGTACTACAATGGGAAAATATTCAATTACAATTAATAATAATAATAATAGTAATAATAAAAGTTTATTCAAATATTTTTTTTTTACATTTAATGCTAATATATATTTTTTTGGATAAACTATCAATTCCGAACTCAGAAGTAAAATACTTGTATTCAGTTAAATATAATAATAAGTTAAATATAAATTTAAAGTTAAATAATAATATAATATTTATTGTAAAGAATATATTTCATAATTCACGCACAACTTGATTATAATATAAAACGAATATGACAATATTTGATTGGTATATTTTATATCACTATAATATACGAAGATACAATAGGGTATGTATATAATATATATATTTATTTATTTTATTCATTATTTATTAATGACGTTCTTGAATATATCTTATCCAATTTTTAATTTTATTTTTATAATTATTTAACGATTTAATTATTTTAATTGACTGTGGTAGCATATCAAAAATATATGGATTGATGTTTAAAAAATGTTTGTGTGCTATTGTTTTGTTTACTCTATTTTTATATGTAATAGTATTTTTATGACGAGTTTCATGTGTGTGATTAATATAATTTATTATATTTTTATGTTTAAAAATATATATTAACATTTGAAGAAATAGTCCATACTTAAAGTGGAGTTGAAAGTATGAAAAGGAAAGAAAAACACAAAGTCTTCCTCCACAAAATTTAATAGAATAAAATTCTAGTTAGAAAGGTCTCTACATGTTTCGAACGTAGAAACGTTCATCATCAGGAGACAGAAATCTATTTTATGCTGATGTTGTTAGCAAAAGAGAAAATTAGAACCTTAATGGAGCTTTTATGGACGTAAGATTTTTATAGAAAAACATTTTAAATGTAGAAGAAACATGGCTTGAAAGAATTGACAATGGTTGAACACTGAGCATTCAAAAATGTTGTTAGAGTAAGCTTAAACCAACCAAACTAAATGGAGAAGAAGAGAAAAGAACCCGGGAAAAAAGAAACTTTCTTAAAAGGTGTCGGAATCTATTTAGTTTTAATTCTTAAAATTTATATCCAGCATAAGTAACACATTATGAGGATAGAAGTGCAGTAGCACAATAATGTTGTTAGGAAAACGTAAAGTTTTTGGGGTACTGAGGATTAAACCTCAGTAACCCCGCGAACGGTTAATTTGAAACCAAAAGTTAAAAAATCGAACATTTTTTAAAAATTAAAAAATTAAAAGTCAAAAGGTTCTTCACCATCAACCATTGTCAATTTTTTCAAGCCATGTTTCTTCTACATTTAAAATGTTTTTCTATAAAAATTTTACGTCCATAAAAGCTCCATTAAGGTTCTAATTTTCTCTTTTGCTAACAACATCAGCATAAAATATATTTCTGTCTCCTGATGATGAACGTTTCTACGTTCGAAACATGTAGAGACCTTTCTAACTAGAATTTTATTCTATTAAATTTTGTGGAGGAAGACTTTGTGTTTTTCTTTCCTCTTCATATATTAACATGTTGTAAGAAAATAGTTGTTTAATATCCATTTTTATGGTATCTTTAAATAGTAAATCAGAAGAATATTGATGGTCTTTTTCGTAAATAATTTTAAAAATGTATTTTTGAATAGTTTTAATATTATTAAGATAATTCTTAATTATGCCTCCCCATCCTAGTATTCCATAATTTGAATGGGTTTGTACTAAAGAATGATAAAGTATTTCTAATTCTTTTATATTTAAAAATTGTTTAAGATGTTTAAATTTTGGTATAAGAATTCTTAGTTTTTTTATAATGTAGTCACTATGTAAATCCCATTTTATATGTTTATTAAAAATTATTCCTAGATATTTAATATTTCTCACCTTCCTTATTACATTCGTTTAATATATTGTATTACCTATAGGTACACTTTTCAGGATCAAAAGGTTTAGAATAAAACGGCCGTAATAAAGCTATTTAAAGATAATCCAATTTCTTTAATTGCAAAAAAAGTTGTGAAATGCTAAATTATCTTCATTACACATTAAAGTGCTAAACTAAGTGCTAGTTTATCAATAAACTATTGTTGCTTAGGATTAAAACACATGTTTCGATAATGCTAAAAGAACTGTTACAACAACAGATTTGAAATGTCCTTAATACAAAAAATAACCATATCTATATAAACCAAGAAAGTTGGAATTATTTTGAGAATTGAACAGTTGGAATTTTTGAATAAGGCATAAAGAACTAAAATGGAGGATTAAGTAAGCGATTTTACTTGGTCACTGGACTCGTTAAAGATTCGTTGAAAATACCCACAAACCTATTATTCGTGATCCGCAGGAACTGTGGCAATCAATAAAAATTGGTAAAAAATACAGTTTTTATGTGAGACTGCCAATAACATACAGTGTGTCCACGGATAGAGTTTGATGGAAGAGGAGGATTTTTTATTAGTAGGTATAGAGGAAAGTCATTCTTTATAAAAACGTCTGCTTGTGCTGAAACTACATTTCAAATATCATATTTGCGACTACTATACAGGGTTCGTCAAAAACAACATTTTTAGTTTTTTGAATTTCGTTTAAAATAAATTTACGTAACAACAAACAACTATTGCTGCTTTCTTACTTCGAATATGATTTTATATCTGGCCAAGAAACGATATGGTTGTAGGAAAACCATTTTATATTTGCCTACTTTTGAAGTATTTTTATTATTACATGTCATATTTCTTCAATTCATTCAATCATAAATTATAAAACTTTTATTCAAAAGTGGTACCATCGAGTTAGCGCATAGCAACTCGACATCTGAATTCCCCATAACATCTAACTTGCTGTATTGGGATATTTGCAATAACTACTCTTATTTTTCTTTCAAAAGATCTAAGTTATTATTGAAATTGGCTTTATACACAAAGTCGATAATTGTGAGATCGGGACTCCTACGTGCCAACTGATTTGACCATATCCGATCCATTTGCTCCCAAAGTGATGATTTAGGCAATCGTTAAAAGAAATTGAAAAAAAAATCCAAAAAACAAAAACTGTCGTTTCTGACGAACCCTGTATATAGTAATCGCAAATCTGATATTCGAAATTGTAGTTTCAGCATTAACAATAAAGAATTACTTTTTCGTCTATACCTACTAATAAAAAAAATTTCTCTTCCAAACTCTATCCGTGGACACACTGTATACAGTGAGGACCTAAAGTCCGTCCCCCCCCCCCCTCTAACTTCTTAACTTAATTAACTTAATTTTAATGAAATTTTGAACGATAATATTTGAGCAAGTCTTGAACTTTTTGACATACCAATGGCAGCTTTAAATGTCAAGATGACAGCTGGGTCCGCTTTTGGAATATTTTTTTTAATGGAACACCCTGTATATTTTTACATTTTTAAATTCCACAAAAAATTATAATTATTTTTTATTAAATGCATTATTAGTCTATACTTCATAGTTTCCGAGATATTGACTCTCGAAAAGTGACATTTTTTAACTTTGACAGCTTATAACCTTCTAACAGTACGTCTTAGAGCAAAACGGCTTACATGTCCCTATCTTCAATTTTTATTATCTTCCCAAAAAAATCAACTTCCGGTTAAACCGGATGTAACTCGAAAGCAGAAAATATAGTTGTTCCGGTTTAACTGGAAGTTGATTTTTTTGGGAAGATAAGAAAAATTGAAGATAGGGACATGTAAGCCGTTTTGGCTCTAAGACGTACTGTTAGAAGGTTATAAGCTGTCAAAGTTTAAAAATGTCACTTTTCGAGAGTCAATATCTCGGAAACTATGAAGTATAGACTAATAATGCATTTAATAAAAAATAATTATAATTTTATGTGGAATTTAAAAATGTAAAAATATACAGGGTGTTCCATTTAAAAAAATATTCCAAAAGCGGACCCAGCTGTCATCTTGACATTTAAAGCTGTCATTGGTATGTCAAAAAGTGCAAGACTTGCTCAAATATTATCGTTCAAAATTTCATTAAAATATACCGAACGGTTTAGAAGTTATTAAGTTAAGTCACTGTATAGGTATATTAGACAAATTTATTCAAAAATTATATTACCGGTTTTGGAGATTCATCTTCTTTGGTCTGCGCAGGAAACCCTCTTTGTGGAAATTGAGGAGCACCTCTACTTAATGTGATTAAGTACAGAATTATCAGTAATGAACACCCAATATAATTTGCTGTTAGGGCCATGTTATAATCGGAAATACTAAAATTTAAAATAAATATAAGGTATAATTTACAACACTTAGTTTTACCAACATTAGTAGCAGTTCACATATTATTATCATAGTTAATACTGGTGGTTTGTTTAACGGATGGATTGCAGTCGTACCTCTACTTAATTTTTCAGAATGCTACAAAGAGTTTTTATAAATAACTTTTAATTGGCGTGTCAGAAAATAATCAAAATTGGTGTACGAGTCTAGCATACAAATACCTTTAAAAAAGGCGTATACAATTTTGTTGTAAAATTAATAGGTGAGCTAATATTTGACATCCCCTGTCTGACCGTATACTAGACACGTTATAGGCTCTTTGACAGGCAAAAATCTACTTTATCAACAAATTTTTTATAAATTTATTGTTAGGCAAAGTTTGAAAATAAATAAAGAACTCTTTTGGGATATTCTTTATAAAAAATTTGGATTTTAGTCACTTAAAAAATACATAATTTATATTGGTACATACCTTTATTTTAACCAGATTTTTTTCTCTCTTATTGGCTATTTTATGCTAATAATGTAAACGTATGCACTTCACTGCACATCTTCTTTCAAATAAATAATACAATCGGCAAAGTTGAGCTTAAATAGCCTATTGCAGGATGGATTTCGTCAGAATTTTTAATTTCGTTAAGGGAGTCAATGCAAGGTCTTCTAATATGAGGTATGTGTATGTATGGATTGTTAAGTATATGCACTCCCCCGCGTCGCTAGACTATGAACAGAAGCAAAAATGTATAAGAATAATTTGTATTTTTCACGGATAGAAAGACCCGTTTTATTCTGCCTCTAAACTGAGAATAATAAACATAAAACGTAAAGTTTAACGACGAAGAGAAAGCTTTTTAGCTTTATCAAAAATTTAGTTGGTTAACGTCTTTATATCTGACAGCTACAACCAGTCTCGTGTCGCTATCAAAGTTTTAAAATAAGGTGTTTATGTAAGAGGTAGATTTGGTACATGAACAACATTTATATACAGGGTGTACGCGATAGTCCGGTAAGTATGGGGCAAACGCTCGGCTGCTTGTAGGAAACGTTATAATCAGTCTATAGTTATATTCAGATTTCATTTACACCGGGGTAAAAACGCTCTGGCCAATAACAGCCCGTCACCCTTCTGCTGTCATAGGTACAAATAGTGTTTCATAATTTTTTTTTCTACAGTGCTCCCTGACCGAGAGATTGGGCCCCAAAGAGGGACCAAGCGATTCCATTTAACACCTGTCAAAAATTTTAACTTTTATGGCTTGTGTCCATTTTTAGCTTTCCTGAGACATTTAATGATTTTTATTACCTTTGTAACGTGTTGATTGTTATCATGATATCTGTCAAAGTATTTTCATTATCTTATTTGATCTAAAAATGCCTCATTTAAGTTATTATTGAAAAAGCAAGAATAATATGTTTAGTAGAAATAGGGTGGTCTTATGGAAAAATAGCTGATCATTTTAGAGTACCTAGAAGTACTGTTCAAGGAATTGTAAAAAAATGGCGCTATCATCAAACACTTGAAAGGTCTGTTGGGTCTGGTTTAAATAATAGAAAATCATCAAATGAATATCGAAGTTTGGTGGAGTGTTTAAGGTAAAATTCATTTAAAACTGCAGTATCCGCTATGCACATAACAGGATTCCTTGCTTCATCTAGAACTGCGCAACGCCGAGTAAAAGACAATGTTCCGAATTAAGAAATCGAGCAGCTAATGCATCCAAACCGTTTTTAAAAAATAGTGATAAGGAACAAATAATTGGGTTTGCTATGCAATATTTAGCAGAAAATGATTTTTTTGGTAAAATGTTATCTTTTCCGATGAGAAAACTTTTCAGTCTACATTATAAATTTCCGATATGATGAGAGGTACATATATAGGTAGGCTAAAAAAAAAAGCAAACCAGTGGACGTTTCTCCGTTAATGTGTGGGCATGCATGGATAAGTGTTTACGATGCAGGTGTATGCTGGAATATTGGTAGAACACTATAATAATATATATCTTCAAATTTTGGAAAGTATTATTTTATCAATGCCAAAATTACGATTAGCGTGTTAGAATCCAATGGCGCAGCAATGTAATATTAGTATTTTGTTTGTTGTTTGTTAATAGAATTTACCCTTTTTGGCTTTATACTTTTGTAGTTTTCCTGGTATTATTTTATAATTTTCTTATTTCGCAGTTGTAATTTAAACACAAAAATATTTAGAAATAACCATTATTACTTATACAGTGTCCGCAAGAAAGTTCGCATCAAATGAGATTTTTTTTATTATTAGGTATAGGTAAAAATTGAAAAAGCAGTTAGTTTTTGCTTACCTAAAAACCAAAAATGACGTATACTGAAGCAGCTGCACGACTTGCGTTACCTGTCAAATTTGACATTTTTAATAAAATAGGTTCAAAAATGCCATTATTTATCAAAATATCGAAAAACTTTATTCGACAAAGTTGTTTATTTAGTCATTTTTAGCCTCTGTACGAAATTTTGATAGTCTAATACAATGTTTATTTTTTGCCAGATTCTTAAAAATTTTGATCAACCCTCGTAGATTAACTTTTATACATCGATGTAAAATCATTTGCCTTTACTTCATTTGTAATCCTAATGCAATTTTGTGTAAAATTTTTGTTTCCGATTATTTATTTTGCTTCAAAAACTGACATTGTTATGGATCAGTATGTAATGTTTGATGCAAAGTTTATCTAATTACATCAGTTTTGCCAAAACCGACGTTTCTCATTTTTCTTAAGTTAGTAAACAGATGTACAAAAAGAAAATATTAGGAAGCTTTCGTTGAAATTTTACTTAATTAATATTAAATTAAATTAATTATATTAAACTATATTTTTGTTGAATAAAATGTTTCGAGCGATTAATATTTTTTATGATCCAATATTAATTAAGTAAAATTTCAACGAAAGCTTCCTAATATTTTTTTCTTGTAAATCCGTTTACTAACTTAAGAAAAATGAGAAACGTCGGTTTTGGCAAAACTAATGTAATTTGATAAACTTTGCATCAAACATTACATACTGATCAATAACAATTTCAGTTTTTGAAGCAAAATAAATAATTGGAAACAAAAATTTTACACAAAATTGCATTAAGATTACAAATGAAGTAATGGAAAATGGTTTTACATCGATGTATAAAAGTTAATCTACGAGGGTTGATCAAAATTTTCAAGAACCTGGCAAAAAATAAAAATTGTATTAGACTATCAAAATTTTGAACAGAGGCTAAAAATGCCTAAATAAACAACTTTCTCGAATAAAGTTTTTCGATATTTTGATAAATAATGGCATTTTTGAACCTATTTTATTAAAAATGTCAAATTTGACAGGTAGCGCAAGTCGTGCAGCTGCTTCAGTATACGTCATTTTTGGTTTTTAGGTAAGCAAAAACTAACTGCATTTTCAATTTTTACCTATCTAATAATAAAAAAAAATCCCATTTGATGCGGACTTTCTTGCGGACACTGTATATGGTAATAAAAAATCATACATACAATAGTTTACAGATATGTAGCTGGTGTTCTATCCAGGTATAAGCAGCAAGGTGAGAAACCCGTTTTACCCAATTTTGTTGTAATTGAGTTATGTATGGGTGGAGTGTACGAATTTATATGTCGTCAACTGTACAAAATACCAAAATTGTATCCATAAAGTATATATATACGAGGTGCAAAAAGTTAATAAATCGCTTGGTCCCCCTTTGGGGCTCGATATCTCGGTCAGGGGGCACTATAGAAAAAATATGAACCGCCTATATGAAACGCTATAGCCTTATCGTAACATTTCCTAGATGCCCGGAGAATTTGCCTCATACTTCACCGGACACACCCACACCCTGTATATCTTTCTGTACAAGACACATTGCATAAAAGCGTGATACATCGTCTTAATGAATATAGTACATTTATCACCATAACTTCATTCTAATGTGTATATGCATGCTAAACATGTTATAATATAAAAATAAGGATACCAAGTGAATGCATCTCCTTTTTTATTTGTCTTTAAACTCCTAAAGAGGATACTTTATTGAAAGAAATAGGTATAATATAATTAGATAACTTTGCACAGCATCCTGCAAATATTATTTTACACATATGCCAGTTATAGAACACTAAAATCCATCATTCTCTTTCATAAATTTGCAATAAACAATTCATCAAGACAATTTATTAAAACCGGAAATATCCAAGATAAGTTACCTATTATTCACAGCTAGCTTCTTGTAGATTTCGCAAACTTTTACAATGCGTGTAGGTTAAGATGCAAATCATATTTTTCTTAATTTAGATATAAAACAATACGTAGTACATTAACTATACAAGGTTTATGCCATAACGTCAAAAACCAAATGTTCATAATTGTAGTACAGAAAATGAAGACAAATTTGCACAAACAAGGACTGGGCAAGCGTATTTGGACTTAGTATTATTGGGCCTTTTCTTTGTAACAAAATTTGGGAAGACATATTAGATCGTTTTAAGTAAGTAGGTAGGTACTTGCGTTTATGAAATTAATACAATCATTAATTTTCTTGAATACTATAAAGCAAGTTCAAACTAATAAAAAATAAAACGTCTAGCTAGTGGACATAATTATTTAGAGGTGGTTTCATTCCACATTTAATTTTTAAGAATTTTACAGAGTTTTTTCTGAATAACTCTTAATTATATAGCTTATTAGAAAATAAAAAAAAGTCTAATTTAATTTAGTGTACCTATACAGTGTCCGCAAGAAAGTCCGCATCATATGGGATTTTTTTTATTATTAGGTATAGGTAAAAATTGAAAAAACAGTTAGTTTTTGCTTACCTAAAAACGAAAAATTACGTATACTGAAGTAGCTGCACGACTTGCGTTACCTGTCAAATTTGACATTTTTAATAAAATAGGTTCAAAAATGCCATTATTTATCAAAATATCGAAAAACTTTATTCGAGAGAGTTGTTTATTTAGGCATTTCTTCTGTACGAAATTTTGACAGTCTAATAGAATTTTTATTTTTTGCCAGATTCTTGAAAATTTTGATCAACCCTCGTAGATTAACTTTTATACATCGATGTAAAACCATTTGCCTTTACTTCATTTGTAATGTTAATGCAATTTTGTGTAAAATTTTTGTTCACAACTATTTATTTTGCTTCAAAAACTGAAATTGTTATTGATCAGTATGTAATGTTTGATGCAAAGTTTATCTAATTACATCAGTTTTGCTAAAACCGACGTTTCTCATTTTTCTAAAGTTAGTAAACAGATATACAAAAAGAAAATATTAGGAAGCTTTCGTTGAAATTTTACTTAATTAATATTGGATCAAAAAGAATAAATATTAATCGATCGAAACATTTTATTCAACAAAAATATAGTTTAATATACCTACTTGGTTATTTGAATTTTTCACATAAATTTTGAGTTTATGTGAAAATGTGTAAATACAAAAGTTGTAGATCTTTTTATTACCTACAACTTTGCCATTTAACGTTTTTCCATGGGACTTGTAGTTTTGCCGGAAATCGAGATAAATCGTTTTCTACCCTTAACACCTCACCCCTTTCCACTTCCCGACCTCGGATCGCCCGTAAATTATTTTTCCTTTCATTTTCGTTATATTCTCTTTCTTTTCCAATGAGTTTCATCCTACTATTATTTTTTTTCACTTTTTACAATTTTCAAAGGCTTCAGCCTTCGTCTAAACCGTAAAAAACCATCTTAGTCTGGGCGGGGGGTTAACCCCTAAAACCCCCCCCTCGCTGCGCCACTAGGCCTCGGTGTCAGTATCTCTGTACTGATTTGAGGTCATAAGTAAATAAATAAATAAGTAAAGTTAATAGGGGAACCAATCTCTGAGGGAAACAAGGGTAAATGTGCATGGAATTTAAGACAAGAAAAATGCGTTTGTCAAAATTAAATAATTTTTTTATTTACATCTTAAAATACATCAATTTAGACGACATCAATTGATGCCCTACATAATTACTGCATTTTAAATTGATACAACAATAGAAGAATTAATGCATTTCTTTATAAAACGTTTTTTAAATAAATAATGACATATATAGGGACGACTTCAGACTTTTTTAACAATTTGTACTACATCTTCATCTGCTAGAATATGTTCAAGACCAACTTTCTGAGGCTGATGTTTCACAGACGAACCCCATACCAATGCACTAGAAAAAATGGACAATAAAATGTTTCGGACTTATTTACAACATAATAATAATCACAAAAAACTTACTACTTGAATTCCTTAGCAATGCTTCTATGCAGCTTATTACAAAAATCCTCAACAGAAGTGTAGTCTGCATGAAGGACAATAGGAGAATTGTAATCAGGCAGCTGTCCTTTTGGTTTGGTATATCTGAAAAAAACAAATTGTTGCTTTCATAATAAACAAAAGCTTTTCTGTTATAGAAAATTATCTTTAAGTAAGTCCTTAATCTTTTATACTTGATAATTTATACTTACATTCTGGCTAACTTCAGATAATCCCACATTTTTTCCAGCAAGTCATCAAAGTTCCATTTGTGATGAGCTGAGATCGGTACACAATGGGGAATTTTGTAAATAACGTCAAGTTCCTCAATGCTTATTTGATCTAAAAACAGATAGTTATTGGCCCTAGTTAACTTTAAATTATTCAATATAGTGCTTGGCACTTCAAAATTACATGGAATCCTACCTATTTTGTTAAGAATGTAAATACAAGGTACATAGATCCTATTTCCTTCAATAACATCAATTAAATCATCACTTGTTGCATCGAATTTCAGAGTAACGTCGGCATTATGAATTTTATATTCAGAAAGAATGGATTTTACTAGATCCAAATCCAACTCTGATTGGAGGACCTGAAAAATAATATTAAATAAAAAAATCAAAGCAATCTCTACAGATACTTATTATTTTGTATTTATATTTATCATCAAACAATATTAACTTACAGTAGTGTTAAAGTTGATCCCTCCTTTATCTTTTTTCTTGAAGTAAATGTTCGGTGGATGTTTATTGAGTCGTAAACCAAATCCTTCCAATTCATGTTCTATCAGCTTTTTATGAACCAGAGGTTTTAGCACATCCAGGCACAAAAAGATAAGACTGCAAGTCCTAGCTACAGCAATAACTTGACGACCACGTCCTTTACCATCTTTTGCTCCCTCTATAATTCCTGGCAAATCTAACAACTACACATAAAACAGATATTAATATTGTACGCAGCAACAACTAGATAATAATATTATTAAGAACAAGACTGTGATAATAACGTGAGGAGAGTACTTTTTACCTGAATTTTTGCTCCTTTGTACCTGATACATCCTGGCACAGTTGTAAGTGTGGTAAACTCGTATGCTGCCACCTCCGAGTATACCCCAGCTAGGTTACTCAATAACGTTGACTTCCCCACAGACGGGAACCCCACAAAACCAACTCTAGCATCACCGGTTTTGGCAACATCGAAACCTGGGGAAGATACAGGAGGAATGGTTGAGGTCTTTCTAATAGAGATTCTTCATACATTATTTTGGTTAAAATGATAATAGATGCAATCTTTACTTATTAATACTAATACATCAATTTTTAAAAGGAAAAGAAGCTTACTTTTGATTTTAAAACAGGGGCAGTTTGCTTGTACAATATATTTTTCCTATATTTTATGTAAATGGTGTGAAATTTTACCTTCTCCAGTGCCTCCACCACCACCCTTGGGTGTGATGAGTTCCCTTCTCAATTTTGCTAGTCTAGCTTTCAGAAGGCCCAGATGTCCAGCTGTAGCCTTGTTTTTTTGGGTTCTTGCCATCTAGGATATAATATATTAATATAATAATAATAAATTGGAGGTTATCTTTGGATTTTAGACAATTTTATGCGTTTCTTACCTCAGCTTCAATTGCAGCAATTTTTTCTAGTATAGTACTCATGTTTAGACTCTCTGGTATTTATCGTATATTTAATTGTAACCAACTTTTTAAAAAGTTTCTTATTTGAAAGTAAAACGTCTAGCGGTACAGTAAATACGGAACATGTGGACTCAACTCACAGAAAAACAAAGGGTTTATTCGTGTATTCGTGGACTTTTCAACTTGTCAATAATTCACATTTTGACACCTGTCAAATATAGTTACCGGTTACCGCTAGGGCGTTAGATCCTTGATTATAGGATAGATGGCAGAAACTCCAGCGACCTTCTTCGTTGTTTTTTCTCTGTGGTCTATAATTAGAGAATGGTTGCTTACATAACGGTTATAGTAACGGTAATAATTTGACGAAGATTTGATTCAGATTTAATGATTTAAAGTACTTACATAAAGCTGAAAATGTTAAAAATAAGATCCCTTTGTTTTTCAATGTATAATATCATAAGATTTAAAGATGCTAAAGCAACGTGACAACATGTGAGTAGCGCAATTAACGTATGTATGTCAATGCCAGGCTAGGATAACTTAAATGGTGAAGGTCGTCCCCTGTTCGTTTAATTTAGCCCCCCGGTCGCTAGTGGCGCTATTGTAGGAATTTTGTTTTATAAGGTTGTTCATCTCCTAACGTTGGTAGGAACAGAATATTCATTTAGAATGAGCATGGCCAACATTCTGTACCTCTCTCTCGCTCTGTACCTGCATAATATGTGCGAGAAAGATAAAAATATGGCTTGTTGTGACAGATCCTGAAGTCTTACCTGGACTGGTGAAAGATTGTCATTGTCATTTTATGATTGATTTGTAAAATATATAAAAAATAAAGTTATTATTAAATAATTATTCATATATAATTTATAAACTTAACATGGCGCAGTCGGTAGTTTGAGAATCGTAAATAGGTATATATTTAATATGTCGCGACCAAAGAAATCGGGAAGAAAAACCAAGGCAATTATCAAGAGCGTGGAACCTCCTGAAGACTTCATTAATGTCGCCCAACGATTGGAAAGTACAGCGAAAGCTATTAAAGATATAGAAAAAAACTTTACTTCACAACTTAATGAACTACAAGGTACAATAACTAGTTTATTAAATAAAAACTTTGAAAATAACACGGAATTGTTAGAAAAATCTACAGAAAATAATAATATAATAATGTAAGCTGTTTTTTTTATGTAAACCATATTTATGTAAATATCTAATATTAATAAATCTTGTCGCCATATCATTGTTATAATTTCCTTTCGTTCTCCCAAATTATTTTAACTTGAATCAGATGTTTCGCGCTTTAAACTTTTCCGTTAAGTTGGAAGCGCGAACTTTTGAATTCAAAGTAATAATAAAATTTAAATTTTTATGCTTGGCGCCTACCCCCACCACGACTATATTTAGTTTTTCCACCGGTCGCATGTGGCGCTATCAGGGAACCAATTTAGTATGTTAAGTTGCCTATCTATCCTTGAGAGCGCGCAACTCGCTTGTCTATGGTCAATGCATTGCAATAAGTCTCTTTATATCTGTCATTCTCGGTCGCTTCGCTTCGTTCGTAATAAACTAGACAAAAAATTAAACCGCCAAACCAAATAAAAATCGAATGAAAATTCTATTTTCTTTGTAAAATATTCAAAGTTAATTTTAAAACGATATTGTCAAGAGTTCCTTGAAAGGAATGATGAAGACCGATAAGGTTAAAAAGGTCGTAATCAAAGTAGATTCCGATATTCAGCAGGTTAGAACAGAACCTTATCAAAACAAAAGTTAAGGTTATATTAAGATTTTTTATGAAAAGGGCTTAAATTCCATTTTTTTAGGAAAATGTGAGGAACCCCCGAAGAGGACTAAAAACTCTTCAATTAGCGGCAACAGACAAAGAAAACTTGACTGGAAGACCAAGAATCCTGAAAGACCCCAAGCTGGCTATGTAAGTTCCTTAATTATTGTGGTTTACCATTATACCTTTTTTAAAGGAGTGACAGTGACAGCCAATGCAAGTTATTAAATAATCAATGCATTTATGCAATTTTTAAATCAAAGGGTTATAATAAGTCGTTTGTATTTAAGCGAGAACGAATCCAAAAAGCCGAAAGCTCTGCTAATGCACAAAGAAACTCAAACCGAGAGCTATATAACAGATATCGATGACATCACAGAAGAAGAGGCAAGCTTAGGCTATTGGAGAAGATTAGCCGAGAAAAGACAAGAATCCCTTGATGACAGCTTTCGAGAAAATGAGAAATTAAAAGAGACAGTTGACACTCTTGAAGAAAAAAATAAGATCTGCAAAGAAATGTATGAAGAATCCAAACAAATTATTCAGGAAAATGAAACACTAAAGAATAATGTAGCCATTCTTCAAGAGGAAAATAAGATCTGTAAGGAAATGCTAGAAGAATCAAAAAATCTTGTGGAAGTTTTACAGGTAAGGTTTAATAAACTTAAATTTTTAATTTGTAAATAATAAAAACAACAAAACATATATTAAAGCCCAGAGTTAGTGATACGTACATTTGACTAGGGAAAGCTTGGAATTGCCAGGGAGTTTTAAAATTATAATTGGTGGAACTCGGGGTGGAACTGAAACAACAAATATAAACAAAAATATTTTAGGAAATGATAAATCAAGGTGGAGCAGAGGAACCTCAAAATGAAGACTAAGGAAGTAAAAAGTATAAGAAGAAACATTATTTAGTATAAAAGTAGCTACCTTACGTATTTTTATAGAAATAATATGACATTTTGATACAGTTTTATGTATGCATCAGGATAATTTAAACGTAACCGGACCTGTACTCTAGAGAGTAGGTATTGTTAGTATTAGAGATATGTTTTAGTTTTTTATGTTTGCATCACTCTAAATCTATGATCACAGTAATCAGATTTTTGAATGTTTATAAATACTTTTTATGTTCAATATATTTCAATTATAACTCCATGTTGTGTTTTATTTGACCAAAGATAAGATACTGAATATTATAGGGACATAAAATATCATTGCAAAAATCGATAAACTTTGTTAGGATGTCAGAAAGAAGGCGGAGGTCAAATTGTAATAAAAAATAACATTCACTACATCAAACTAAATCTGACTTAAATCTTAAATTAGTTTCATACAGGTCGAAGCTGCAGGCAGAAAACTCTTATTCTCTGCTGCAGGTACAAGTTGGTAATATTTGCAAATATTATTTAGTTAACATGAATTAAGTAAGTTTAAATACAAAACACGCGAAAATTTCGAAGAATTACCCATATAAAATTAACACTGAAAATAGTCAAGTGTGCCATGACCACAAACAATCAGTGTCAAAATTATAATTGTTTTTGAAAACCCACCGGCGATCGGTGGCCATTTTGTGCTTCGCTGCATAAGAATAAAAACGCCGTTCCCATTATTTGACCAAGCAGGATGTATTCAAGGTAAAAATGAATTTTAAAGTACCCAATATTTTAGGTATAAAACCGTTTAATTTGTAAAATTTTAGGCGCGAGGATAAATGTAATACGAATAGGAGTTATGGACGTTCTCTCAACGAAGATTTAGCTCAAGGGGCACAGAGGAAATTGGATATTACCATTAAAAGCGGGGCCCAAGTAAATTTTATTTTTACTACCTATATAGCAATGTCTAATTATTTGGATATCGGAATTTCTTTTATATGTAGCTTAAAGGTGGATTCATAGTCGCCGTAACGTAAGCCGTAAGACGTAAGCCGTAAGAGTTAAGACGTAAGAGAAAACATACCATTCATAGTCAAAAGTTAAGACGTAAGAAATTTCAAAATTGTAGGTTATGATTTTTTGTTGTTCCTCAACTACCTCACTTATTTTAACCGTTAATATATTATAATATTACTGTAATAACAAAACTGGAAAATGCAAATACGCTAGACAAAAAAGCAAAATGGCGTTAAAATGAAATTACCAAAAATAAACAAAGGAAATCTCCCTCCCGTCCCGTCGACTGTCATTCAAAGTTGGTAATGACGGCCGGGTATGCACGAGTAAGGCCGATCCCGACCGAAACTTAAGACGTAAGACGTAAGAAATGGAAATAAACCATTTCGTATTACGGCTTACGGCTTACGTCTTACGTCTTACGTCTTACGTCTTACGTCTTACGTCTTACGTTACGGCGACTATGAATGCATGTATTTATAATCATATGTTTATTTTTCTTACTGCTTAACCTTACGGCTTACGTTACGGCGACTATGAATCCACCTTAACTATAGCTACCTGTTTTATATACAAAATACAAATTTGGGACCTTAAACAATTACCATAACTGGAGTCAAATTAAGCACTATTAAGTAGTCAAAGATGTACCACATTACAGTTATTTTGTTAGTATCTACTTATTGATCTGTACAAGGCCCTCATCATCCTTTAAAAAATATCTATGGATAACCCTACCTACTTTAATTTTATGCTAATTACCTATTATCTTTCCAATATTAAAATATTATCTGGATTGTAGCACATAAATTGCAATAACAGAGACCCAAAACTTGACTTCTCCATTTTCCATGGATCAAATTCAAACCTACAAAGAAAACCAGTTCAGTTAAATGATATGCAAGATCAGCCATTGATAAATATCGGCGACAGATCACATCCTAAGCAGCAATCTTATGTTCCAAAAGATACTGGACAGAGTGATCAGTTGCAACAAATAAGTTTTTCTAGGAACAGCGGTGGTTTTGCGAAGCCCCAAACTCCGACAGTGTTTAACGGAAATGTAAGATGAAATAGTAAATGTTTTAGGAAGTTCTTTTAGTATCAAATAAATGTTGTAGAGAACGACCTTACGTCCCAGTACGCCGGTATCGTCCAAAATTGATTGGCGAGGACAAAATACAACAAGGAATGCTGTAGGGGATATGGATTATCACCATTCTAATGTAAGTACATTCTACAGTACTTATATAACCTTAAAAAGCCAAGCCAAATATGAACTGTGTTGTATAGATTTCGTATTTGTTTTAGTCTCCGCTGTCTAATACATCTGGCAATGCTTTGGGGTTCATGGCAGTGCCAAAGCCAAACAAGTATACCTCAAAAGCTCACAGTAGCTCAACAAGTTCCGTCAATATAAGTAGAATGGAAGAAACAACTCAAGGTTCTGCTGAATCTTCTTCGCAAGTAAAAAAATATGGGGTAAGTTTGAAAAGAGTAATAAAAAATTGTTTTATTAAAATGTACTTATCTGCTTTTTCGTCTTTGCAGAATACCGACGGAGAGAAGCTATGCATTTTTACTGGTACAGTGGAAAGAGTCATCAAGTGGGGAAAGATTTTCCAAAATCATTTTTGCTATTTTGAAGTTATTGGTAAGTTGAAAATTTTAAATGCCGATTTATTTAAATTTAATAATTGATATAATTTATAATCATCTTCGATAGCAAAAGTATTCGAAAAAATTTTAAAATTAAGAATTGAAAATTATTTAGAAAAAATACATTTTATTTCTAATAAACAGTTTGGGTTTCAAAAAAATAAATCAACACAAAACGCTATTTATTGCTATCTAACAGAACAAATATATGATGCACTAGATACAAAAAAAACTTGTATTAGTATTTTTCTAGATTTAGCAAAAGCCTTTGATACAGTTAGCCATAATTTACTGTTAAAAAAGTTTGAAAATATTGGATTCAGAGGAAAGCAATTAGAATAAATTAAAAATTATCTGAAAAATATACCAACTTATGTTCAAATAGATAAAGATAAAAGCTATCCAAAGGTATTTAAGTATGGTGTTCCTCAAGGAACAATTTTAGGACCATTATTTTTTAATATTTATATTAACGACTTATTTAGTATAAATTGCGATGGACAAATTCATAGTTTTGCAGATGATACTACAATTTTTTATACCAATACAAATTGGGACAACTTAAATAATAAAATTAAAAAAGATTTTAAAGTTAATAAAATGAAATATTTAGGAATTATTTTTGATAGTAAATTAAAACGGAATTTTCACTTAGAATACTTATTTAAAAAATTAAGAAGTTTACTACCAATTTTTAAAAGCATTAAAAAAATTTTAACTGTAAGACATATTATGGAAATATTATATAACGCGTTAGTTAAAACTCATTTAACTTACGAAATTTTAGGTTGGGGAGGAATAAATAGAACTTTAGTTAAAAAATTAGAAATATTACAAAAAAGTTTTCTAAAAATTATATACAATAAAGATTATCTTTATCCTTCAAAAGAATTATATTCAGAAACAAAAAAGTTGAACATAAGACAACTTTACATTTATAACATCTTAATATATATATGTAAAAATAAAAACCTTATACAATTTAATAACCATAATCATAAAACGTAATAAAAATGAAATAACCATAAAACCTAAAATAAATAAGTTCATATGACAAAAAAATATCAAATATTTATGTTTTTATTTAAACGATTATTTACCAAAAAAATTAAAAAATTGATTTCATTAAAAAATTTTTAAATCGAAATAAAAACATGGATATTAAAAACGAACAATTTGAAAATATTTTTAGAAATGCTTTAATTAATTAATATTGTTCTGAATAATTAAGTAGGTAATATTTTTTTCTTAAAAATTATAAATTAATAATTTTATTATAGGTAATATTTTATATTTCTTCGAAAAGACTGCGTTTATACTATAAATTAACATTTTTACTTTAAATTAAAACTTGATTTTTAATGCATATTTATGATTTTACATACTAAAACAAAAAATAAGATTGGCCCCTAACAAGCTCAGCTTCAGGGGATTGAAGAATAAGTTTATAGAAGACAACATAAACATATTTATTATATTATTAAATTTTTTAAATAATATTATTATTACTATTATTATTATTATTAAAAGGCCAGGCAAGTTGCCAATAGATAATTATTATACAATTTTTAAATATTCTCTTTGTATTTTAGCTGCCATTGTATCTATAGCCGATGGCAAAGTCCAGTTTGAAAGAATAATGCTGTTAAGGGATAGAAAAGGGCCCATCTTGCAGGTCACCTACTACTCCAACGCCACGCATATCAATATTGAGGATTTTCATCTTGGTCAAATGCTCAGGTAATTTGAATTTTACATGCCACAATTACCCGTTCTATTCTCTCGTTATTAAATTACCGATGGACGGACCACAATTAATTTTTATTTATTCTGTATCTATTATAGAGCCGTTGGAAGAATAATAGGTCCTAATATAATGTCCGCGATCACTATAAGGGCGGCCACAAATGAAGAAATCGAAAATTTCCCCCGGATGTATTACGTTTCTGATCGCGCTGTTTCCACTCTGTGTAACAGCAACTGATTTAAGTTATAAAAATTAGCACAATCTGAGTAAAAGTAGAGATATACTGCGCCATTACCGTTAATGCCTGTGCATACATAATATACAGTGACCGGCAGAAAGTACGCACCAAAGGGGATTTTTTTAAATTTCAAAACTTACCAAACTTTTTGGCGGTGGAAAAGTTCTGCATGCCCCTAAACAAAAAAGAGCATATACAAAACTAGTAAATATTGCGCTGTATACGAGGGAGAGGTGAAAACGTTAAATTCACTCAAGAATAAATTGCCCTTATTTTGGACTGGACATTTTTTTTATTAGGAAAGGTTGTTGTTGTTTGCACTTAAAAGTTATCCATAAATACCAACATTTCAGCTCGGCAGCGCAAATATAAATATTTTTCATGGCAACTAGATTTAAATGAAAACGAATTTTATTGTAAAGGGTTTATGCCCAGTTGTATAGGTTCTGATTAATTTGAACGCTAAAGATAAGATTAAGCACCACTTTTACCTTAAGATTAATAAAATATATCAGTTTTATAAGTCCCGGTTAAACCAAATAGTCGCTAACTTCATAGCGAATTTTAAAAATGCGAGGCACTCTTGGAGCCTCCACAATGACAATAAGGTCCTCGTCATCATCACCTAATAATTCGTCCATTTCGATAACATCATTTAACATAATGATAAAATCACATCATCATCATATTTTAGGTTATATGTTAGAAGTATGTCACTTTTTCCTATTTTAATCCTAAAAGCCTGTTTACATTAGGTGCAATCGCTGCATGCAGTTTATAGCGAGGCAATTAATTGCATTGCATGACCGTTTACATTATGAAGCAATTAATTTTAAGCAAGTATCTTGACAACAGATATTACCAATACCAACCCAAACATCAGCTGATTAAATAAGAGGTTATGTTGATTTTCCTGTAAGTGTTTCTGTGATTTTTGTTAATTAAAACATATTGTACTTTCAAAAATATATTATAATAAAGAAAATTACAAAAACCTACACCAAACGCTTCAAAATACAAACAAATACTTTTGTAGAGGGTATATTTACTTTTCTTATCAGGTTGGTATTGAAAATATTACTAGAAAAATAACTAAAATTGCATGCTATTTGCAATCAAATTAGAACATTTTCTAATTTCGTGCGATGCAAATAAAATTGCATCAGCTGATCTGAAAGTCACCAAAGCGCATGCCTGGAGGCAATTTTTTATTGCAATTGCATTGACTGCATCTAATGTAAACAGGCTTTAAGATTAATTTTCAACAGGTGCTTTTTGGCCTGTTAAATTAACTGTTAGTTAAACCCCAAGTTTGGCGCTAATCGCAACCTATAATAAATTCCAAACCAACGGTTAATCTGAACATTTTTAGATAACCGCAGCCTATAAAAATGAAATGCCGATTAACCGGAACCTATACAACTGGGCATTAAACTTTAATCAGGAACCAATGGGTCTAAGAGTTTTTAAAAAATTGGGAACGGCAAAATATTGTTAAATGTATGAAGAAACCCTAATGTGTTTTGCATAAAGTTATTCCGCAAGAATAATAGAATAATGTACCAGAAAAGTTAGATTATTTTTGACGTTATTTTATTAAAAACGTCCAGTTCTCGCGTATTTAAACAAATTTAAGTAAGTGATGTGTCTAATTGCTCAAGAGCTGTTAAAAAATTGAATTTATAAGTCGCATAGCTTCTATCGATTCGTTATACGAAGGGTAGGGTTGGGATTTTGACCGTCAAAATCTTTGTGGTCAATTGACCGGTCAATTGACCAAGCCCCGGTCAAATTCCTCAGTTTTGTCAAAGAAATGAAGCCATGAGTAATTACATAGGAACGTGTCTTTATTAAAAAACAGCTATTTAACAAAAAATAAAGAAACTATTCTGAGGTACAAAAAACACAAAAATGACACATAAATATGATGTATAATATTAATCTAACAATACTAAATTACTAATGAAGTAATTAGTGAGTGACTGATAGATGATGAAATGAGAGACCGCTGGCAGTACTGGCCATGGTAGATAGTTAGATAGCTTAGATAAAGGTACATCATCTTATTCATCTTCGTCACTAAACTCACCCCCGGCATTGCCTTTATGTTCTTCAGAATCTAAATCACTCGTTTCATCCTCACTACTGAAATTTAGGGTTGGTTCCTCCGAATTTCCATTTTTTTTTTATTTCCACTGCCACTTAACAGCTTTAAGTTGTACTTTATATAAACAGGCTTTCCTGAGCGAGTGGTTTTCAATCGGTTGCGAATCTTGCTATGGACAATGCCCCATGGGGACCAATTTCTCTCACAAAAGGCTGCAAAAGTTTTTGACCGAATTTGACCCTGTCAAAATCTCTCCGGTCAAAATCGGTCAAAATCTCGGTCAATTGACCAGGCACAACCCTAACGAGGGGGCATCAAAAAAAAGTAAAAACACTTTTTTGTGTTACCGAGCTGAAATTTGGTATTTATGGACAACTTTTAAGTGCAAACAACATTTCCTAATAAAAAAAATTTTCTACAGTAAAAAATAAGGGCACTTTATTCTTGAGTGAATTTAACGTTTTTACCTCTCCCTCGTATACAGCGCAATACTTACTAGTTTTGTCTATGCTCTTTTTTGTTTAAGAACATGCAGAACTTTTCCACCGCCAAAAAATTTGGTAAGTTTTGAAATAAAAAAAAATCCCCTTTGGTGCGTACTTTCTGCCGGTCACTGTATGTTATGTCTTTTTTATGGTTATTTTTATCCATTTTTTCCGCGACCAAAACATTATTTCGTTAATTCATCTTTTATAAAAGTTGCAAAGTTTTGCTTTTAGTTTTCTAAGAAGTGTGACAAGTCCTCGCGAAAATTACCTATTTAGTGCTCTTTCCCCGTAATCGTTGAAATATTTGTTAAACATTAGTTTTTAGTTAGAATCAGTATTTTAGGAGCAATGCATAAGCAATTATAGTTGTTTTGTTATAAAAATTAAGGGGTTAATAACCCATAATATCTTTCAATTTGTATCGTTTCATATTTCATAATAAACGTTAGCCATAACTATCCTTAAATGTGGTCGTTTTATTGTGGCATAACAAAAACTGAGTGCCCTCCCGCAAACGTTTTCAGGGGCCCTCTAAAACGAATGGAAAATAATAATTCTTATTTTCATTACTATTAGGTTCAGGTTTATGAATTTTTGAATTCGTTAATCGTGTAATAATTTAATTAGGATTGAACCCACATTATGTGTCGAGTACCTACTATTAAGGTGGAGTTCTCAACGTCATTCCATCTATTGCCAACCTATAACCTATTTCGCGTTGCTTTTCCTAGTTTATTATTTGATTAACTAACATTTAAATAAAATCATTATCGTCGGTACAATATTTAGGTAATATCTGACATATTACAAAAATATCAATTTATTTCATTGTAATTTTGGGAGAATTGTATAGTGAAAGAAGAATATCATAATAATGTTAAAAAAATCTTACCCGATATTTTTCGCTATACAATTCTCCTAAAATATTTAATGAAATTCCTTGATATTTATTTAATATGTCAATTATTACCTATAAAATATGAAGACGATGATTTTATTTAAATTTTGTGTAAAAGCTAGAAAAATTAAATAAATATACGCGCAATAGGTTATAGGTTGGCAAGCATGTTGATACTCCCACCTTAAAAAAGCAAACAATTCGAGTTTATTTTATAATCCTAGGTAGATTGGTAGACATAATATAGGTAATTATTAAGTCATTATACGTAGGTAATATTCCAGCAAACATAATGCAAAATCAAAATTTTAAAACACCACTTAGCATGTTGCTTACCATGTATGGTAGCAACGGGGGTAGCAGTGCTCGAGCCTCATAAAATCCAAAAGACAGAAAACAGTAAAACACATGAACACTCAACAAGTCATCACAAACATTATGTCTACAAGGTATTATACAAAACTACCAGATCGTCGAGAGTTTTTTTTTGCAAAATCGTTTATAATTTCGTCGATATTTAATGTTTTTAACAAACTCGTGTTTGATAAATCCGAAAGGCGTTGTTGTCCCATAATATGGTATTACGTAAATGGGTTTTTACTATTTTAAGTTTGGAAAAACATCGTTTCGCTGATGCCACACTAACTGGTAAAGTTAGAAATAACATTACCGGACTAGATACATCTGGAAAATTTGAAAAACACACTGATTTTTTTATTAATAAATGATCCGCAAGTTCATACACTGTTTTTAATATTGAAATACTCTCCAAGTCTCTTTGTGAGGCTTAAAATTTGACTAGGAAAGTCTTTATGGTATATCGTTTGTAAATTCCGCGCTTTCACGTATAATTCTTCTTCACTTAACGAAGTTAAATTCTCAGGATATACAAAAAATTAAATTAAATGTGAAATGAAATACCTATGAAAAGCAAAGCTGGCAGCAAATTTTGCAGGGGCCGTCAATGTGCCCTCCGCCCCCCCCCCCCCCCCTGTTGGTTACGCCACTGATTTTATTTAAGGTAAAGAATGTTTGCCTGCTTGCAGTTTTAGTTACATCGCCAAAATAGAGATACAGATATGAAAAATCAAAAGGAATGATTTTTGACGTCAGGAGTTGTCATCAAACGCTGTACTCAAGCTGTAGTACACGTAGCTGCATCCCACCCACCCACCCTGTATATTCTATAATTATCAGTCTTTTTTTGTTCAAATAAAAAAGAAAGCTCCCAATTAGCGGGGTTTACAGTTGGTACAGTAAGTGAATAACCCATCCTTGTCGAGTACGTTTAAATGACAATAGGTTTATCTCATTCTAATTAAGTGGGAAGGTAAAATTTTCGTAATAATCGTGATAAAGGAAACTAATCTATGGTCTCCTCTTATCGGTACTTACGATATGGGCTTTTAAACACAAGAAAGCAATTTGTTTATGCACAAATCTTAAAATTATAATCCATTATACATTTGCCATAAAACATTTATAACATATATACAGAGTGTGTCTGCTAAGTTGGCAGCATATGGAAAACTTTTTTATTAATAATTTTACAGAAAAAGTTACGGTTTTAAAAAAAGTCTACTTCCTGTGGAAATAATATTCAAACATTCGATTTTGTTGGACCTACCTACCTTATACAGGATAGTCTAAAAGTGAAAAATAAAAATTAATAATAAACGTATGTAAATAATTTATTTTAATCTATATCGACCACTTTATGATCAAATTTTAATCTAAAATAAAATTTAATTTTCCTTTTCACTCTTTGTCTTCCCTGTATAAGCTACATCATAATCGAATATTTTAATATTATTTTATCAGGAAGCGAATCTTTTATAAACAGTAGGTATTTTTTTGTAAAATTAATAGAAAAAAGTTTTTCATATGCTGCCAACTTACGCAGACACATTGAATACAGGGTGGTCCTTAAGTACATCAAGAAAATCTAGGATATGATTCCTGGCATCAATTTAAGTTGAAAAGTTCATATGGACTTATGCCCTAAAATGCTTACCCTCTAAGATACAGGGTGTTAAAATATTTTCCATTTTCCTTTAAAACTACCATTTTTTTCAAAAACATCGTAGAGACAACTTTTGTTCCGCTTATATCAGTAATGCATGAAAATGCATCAGAGTTTAAAAAAAACAGTGGCGTATCACATATTTTCACAAAAAAATATTGTTGGTATCTTCATGCACGCCACTGGTGGAAGTAGGCAAACCCTTTTTTAACCAAAAAGTGCAGTTTAATACGAAATCAATCGACATTAATTTTCAATACCGTATCTTCAAGAAGTTTCGAAATTTTAAAAAAACAATTATTTTTTAAAAATATTTTAACACCCTGTATCTTAGAGGGTAAGCATTTTAGGGCATAAGTCCATATAAACTTTTCAACTTAAATTGATGCCAGGAATCAGATCCTATATTTTCTTGATGTACTTAAGGACCACCCTGTATACGTAGGTACTATCATTAACAATAAGTACATCGTGACTTTCATCTTTCGTCTGTATTAAAAGTAAGTAATTGAGACAAAAGATTATTCTTATTTTTACAATTAGGTGTTGATAATGACAATCTGGCAACACTTTTCTAACGGCATATGAAACAATCTTTTAATTGTCCCTTTTTATCTAATTTATTTAAAGGTATACAAATATAACGCAATTAATTGTCGTATTGTCAGATTATTAATGTATTAGAGAATAGTCAAATTACAGAGATTACAGTCTGCAATTTATAAAAATGTAAATTGCCTACTTCGAATGATTTGCATTTTTACGGTAATGCGAACAAATTAAATAGATCATAAAGCAATTCATTCGTGGAACGTCGAATCCTTTACATTAATCTGTGGTAAACACCAAGCACAAATTATTATTTCATTCATGAACCTATTTTTGCGCCGCGCCGGCAGTCAAACTGTTTTATAGAGGTTATTTTATCGTATTACACATATGTACTTGCAAAATGGAAATTCTGACACTATAAGTCCTGGTACTGTTTTGTTGTTCATACAAAACGTAAAAACGTTTAAATACTGTGTTGAAATTGGCTGCCAGTCAACAGCTTTTCTTGAAACCGATATTATGCGCTGCCATGGCACTGGTGAACTCCCAATAGTTACAAATTGAGTCAATTTAAGGTCAAATAAAACCCAAATGGGGGTGATTTGTTGGATTCTTCAACAACAGAGTATTATTCTCGAATCAAAATTGGTGTAATTTTCACTTTAGTAATACTCGGGAAGAACCTGGCGAATCCATGCACTTGACGTCTTGTCGTCTTGTTAGGATAAAGTCTTGCTCTATCGTAGTTGGTAAAAACAGAAGTGGCGATTTAAAAATTCTAAACTTCATCAGCAAAATCCATCGATTTAATTTAAAGACGAACATAGACATAAAAATTCCATTAGCGAAAATTGTGGTTGTTGAATTTTCGATAACGTATTGTAGGCCAGAATTTACTGGATTTTGAAACATTGTTTATAAATAATGAACCAATTATTCCAAAATTAATTGATTAGCAACGCGTTTGTAAAAAGGGGGTTCCTTATTTTGAGATATCGAATGACCTTTTGATACGTTTCAATTAACGCAATTTTCTATCATGTACATGCGAGTATAGAGGTACCTACAGGGTCAAAAAATATTTTTATACAATTTCTTTTTGTATCAGGATTTGCGGTAAACAATTTCAAAACGCGTGGGGAATATTAATTTAAAAGACAAAACAAAAATAAAACTATAACATTAGAAATAAATAACATAAATTAAATATATTTCATTATATGTAATAGTAAATTAAATGTTTTTAACCAAATTTAAAATTTGTATGTTAAAATTGCACACAGAAGAATTAAAATTGAACGCTCTACGCACCCCATATATACAGTGTGGTTGTTTAAGTGTGCAACATATGGGCATTTTTTGGGCAAATTTTATTCTTGATAAAAGTTGGTGCATGTTCGATAATCATATTAGGTGCACTTGGAATGGTTGCAAGTCAAACCCCAGTCCGCAGGAGCACGTCAAAATGACGTCAAATTCTGGTGACCTATTACCATATATGACGTGACTATATGACGACAATATGACGTGAAAATGACCTCCTAATGTCACAGACCGATGACGTCAATATCTGACGTCATTTTTACGTCTTGAAATGACGTGACTTTCGCGCCATTTCTTGACGCGACTTTCGCGTCATTTCATGACGTGAAATTCACGTCTTAAAATATTTTGTATTCACCAGTAATCCAATTTAAACTAAAACTACTTAATACATTGTGTAAGCATTTATTATGGGTAAGTAGGTACATACTACTAAGCCATGTCGCCACCACCACTGTAATAATTATCATGTTCGACAGGAGCAACAGGCGTCTTCTGCATTCGCTGCTTCGCGTGTTTTAGCCAAATTTTTATTCCATGTTCAATATCACTTTGAGTAGCAGCAGGGGTTTAATCTGTACCGCACCTGTAACAAAAATTAACAATAAATTTGGCACTCTCACAAAAGTTAAAAAAGTATATACCTATCTTTATTTATTTATATAAAATTATAGTTATGGAAAGGTTTTTTTGCATGTTCTCTTATATGAAATACCTTAATTCAAACACTTTTTACGGCAAAATATGTCGTTATTTCTAAAGTTAAAATTAAGGAATTTTTGCATAAACCGGGCCTAAAATTGTCTTAAATAAGTGCGTTAACTTTATATTGGCAACTAAAATGAATATTGAAAATTTTAAGTAATTTATAAATCCAGCATGGCGATAGGACAAAAGATACATTTTACTAGAAAGTTAAGCACAAAATACACTAAAAATTAGAGATTTTGTCTTTAAAACTTCGTTAACCTAAGTAAAATAATCCTAGAAATCAATAAATCAAATCCTCTCATGCAGCAGCAATAACCTGCAAATAGTAGGTACTATTTATAGAGACCTTGCTATTTACCAACGAACATCAACCACACCAACCCAACAACAGTACTTACCTTTGCTTTGGTTTCGTTGGTTGAAGTATGTAAACAACAAACACCAACACTAATAAACGTACAAACACAACACTATTAAATAAATACCTACTTGAAACGACACAGTGAAAAAATGGCGTCAGCTAACCGCCCGTGCTCGAGCCGGGAGCCGACGTTCGTCTGCAAGGTTGCCAACAGTTTAATACAAAATTATTGGCAAAACTTTTGTGTATTCCTGGCAAACATAAAATGGCATTTTCAGTTTTCACTATATACACTAATAATATAGTCAGCACAGTGTAAAGTTATAATTTTTTTTGCTTTTACCTACCGACTGAATATTTATCAATCAAAGTAAAACTATTAAACATGACGTCATGGCGTGGATAGGCGTTTAGGGAGTTTCTAATAAACTGGCAACCTCGTTCACTCTCGTTGCCTATGGCCGGAGGGACTGCGCGCGCAGCCAATGCACGATTATAAGGCGATTATTCTATTTTTTATGGCACCCACAAAAAAAAAGGTTTGTTCGGGTTTGTCATGCAAGTTATTATAGTTTTTTGGGTAGAAATAATTAAAAATATATTATACCAGATATCACCAAGTAAAGTCGACAATATGACGTGAATTAAATGACGTCAGAAATTCGACAATTAACTAACGTCAAAATGTCGTCGATTTTTGGTCGACTGACGTCTATTGACCAGTAGTCACCAGATATTGACGTCATCTTGACGTGCTTCTGCGGACTGGGACGGCGTGCAGGGTAAATATAAAACTTGTACAAGAATAAAGTACTCCTATTTCAGAAAAATATTATTAAGAAAAGTTGAATAGAATTATAGGCTATGCATAGATTTAAAAACATGACCTCCTAAAATAAAAAAAAATATATTTAAAAAAAAAATAAATTTTTTTTTTATATTCACCATAAAGACCTTCATAAATTAATCAAAATCAAATCAATTTCACATATCTTTGTTCAAATTCAAGCATGTTTGTAAAATTTACTTGAGTTTTTAATTTATTAAGGAATCACAAACTTCATGTTTGTTGCAACGATATTAAACGCAACTTTAAAATATCCTAAAAATTCTTTTTAACAAGATAAAACATTAGTAATAATAATATGCTAATTAAAAAACTATCATCTAAAGTGCAAAATTTTTATTTTAAATGTTTATTAAAAAACTTTATTCTTGTACAAGTTTTATATTTTTTGGCCTACCCTGTAGGCCGATTGACTTGCAACCATTCCAAGTGCACCTAATATGATTACAGAATATGCACCAACTTTTATCAAGAATAAAATTTTCTGAGAAATCGGTAATAAAAAAAATGCCCATATGTTGCACACTTAAACAACCACACTGTATATACAGGGTGTCCCATAACTACGTAGCCATACAACAAACAGGATTTAGTAGACGTACAAATAGGTTATTTATGCTTAATTACTTCTGATAGAGATAGAGGATACGAATCAAATTTAGTTTAGGTAGTTAAAGTAAGACGATTTCATAATTACATATTTTAAAGATACCTCCTATCTAAAGGACACTAGTTACACAATATTACTATGGTAAATATATTTTTTGTCACATTATTGACACCTTATTTACCTTAAATTACGAGGGATCTTTTATACGTAAAAAAGTTGTATTATATTATATTGATATTTCAATTGGTTTTTGAGATATTTGCATTTAATGCTAGATGGCAAAAAACACTTAAATAACCACATTTCTTACCCAAATATACTTTATTGAAAATGAACAGATTAAATATAAAAGATAAATGACCTATTTTCAAGACTTCTATCTCCTGTTTTAGTTATGATACAATATAAGACACCATGTATACCTACACGATATAAAATAATATTAAGTTTAAACATAGAACGCAAAATTATTGGGATATAAAATTTTATTTGGTCATATATAATCTATCGTAATAAAAACAAAACTATATATTTATGTAAACTCAATATTTCAACAGACATTGGATTAACTAGGCAAACATATTTCAATTTTATTACATACGAGGTTAAAACTAAAGTAGGGGTTTGCTGGCAGGTATTTTTTTTTAACTTTTAAAATGTCTTTATTCCAAACTAACTTTTACAGTTTATTACATGGAAAGTGACAACATAATACTTATAGAAAATTATAGCCATTAAAAAAAAATAACAATAAAAAAAATGGAAGTTAATCCAATTTAATTCATTAATAAAATCAATTTAAAAAAAAAAATAGTATAAATAATTTAATATCTCTTTAATTGTTTTTTAAATGTTGCCAATTTTTTAATTTTTCTGATATTTTTTGGAGGATTGTTATATTTTATTATTCCGTCATATAAAAGCGATTTTTTTCCGAAATTACTTTTTACTGGTATAGTTTGATAATTTATCCAATGTCTGGTGTTATGAATTATGATCATGTAATGTCTTATTCTCCTGAAGTGTTATGTTTGATTTTTTTCTTTTAAAATAATAGAGTGAATTAAAATACAAATTTTTAATTTATAAATGTTTTGAACGTGTAAATAGGTACCCTTTCGGTCTATATAGATTAACAGTTGGTTCTAAATGTGGTAATTTGTGTATACATTAAATAACTTTATTTTGCAATTTTTGTAATGGTTTTAAGTTTGTTAAACAAGCAGATCCCCATGCAGAAGCTAAGTATTGTAATTTTATATATATATATATTAATGAAAAATATATATATATATTTTTAAGTATTTCAAAGGAATTAAATATCTAGCTCTGTACAAAACAGATACCAAAGCAGATATCGGGTTGATAATATACTGGATATGGCATTTTCAATTTAAATTTTCGTCTAAAACTAATCCGAAAAATTTTGTCGTTTTTGAATATTGAATATTTTCATTATTAAATGTTAAGGGGTTAATGATGGAATTTATTTTATTTTAGTTATAAACATACAAGAAGATTTTGTAAAATTTAACGTTTATTTGATTAAAGCCAAGAAAGAAGTATTTTTAAATCATTATTAATATCAAAATACATTTCTGCAAGAGTCTCATCAAAATAAATAATTGTCGTGTCCTCTGCAAATAGCTTTACATTGCTCTTTAAGTTCAATTTGGAAACGGAATTAATGTTAATTAAGAATAATAACGGTCCTAATATTGATCCTTGTAGAACTCCACATATTATTTCTTTTTCCGAACTTTTTCTTTCCCCAATTTGAACAAATTGTTTACGATACCTTAAATGACTTTGAAGTAGTTTGTGTGTATTTCCCCTTATCCCAATACTGTATAATTTTCTTAATAAAATATCATGGTTTACGGTGTCAAAAGACTTACACAGATCTAAGGATAGCAAACAGCATTTTTTACTGCTGTCGACATTAGCTTGAATATTTGTTATGATATCTCCTACAGCTATTACTGTATCCTTGGATCTGCGAAAACCATACTGATTAGCAGAATTAGAGCCACTACTGCACTGCAGCACTACTTTCTCCTGTATATGTATAATTATCATGTACAGCTTTTGGCGAAAAATCACGTAAAGAACCTTGTTTTGTTAACACAGCTCATACTTGTATTGATAGCCTTCTAACCAGTTCTTGATTTTTTGGCTCTTACTTTTCAAATAATAGGGTTGTAATTCCTGTTACGTTTTAATGCATACATTATCCTTCCCTCCATCTGTTACTGTCAGTTAAAAATGACAATTACCTACTACAAAATCTTCCTATTTTATTTTACATTCATAAAATTTATCTGTACATGTTCGCTGTGAATGGTGTTTTTTTGTCAGATGACGTGTACGAGATATTGGCATTATCTTAAATGCCACTTGCGATTGTTTTTTTTAATTATTACTCCTAATTACCTGAGCTATCTATATTAAAAAATTCATTACGTGATTAAAAACTTTTAATTTTTATACAAGGACTACTCTTCTTAACCCTAATAAAGAGTATCCAAAACAACCATAGCAAAAAGTATTTTTATTAACAAAAGTATACGTTAAAATTTAGATTACCTATAACATAAAGTAAAATAGTAATGATAATAATAGCAGTGTGGCAAAATGTCAACAGTAAAATTATTTAGTAACAGGTGTTTCTGTTTTTTGGGCATTCTCTGCTTCTTCGTGTACGAGTTTTTAAATTTTGGCGATCCTTCTCCAAGGTGTTTTCCTACCTGAATTTTATTTTTATACCTTTTATATCACTTGAATAATTAGCATTGATATAAAAAAAATACAGGGTGGTTCTATAGTTCTTTACATGATTATTAAAGTCTATGAGCATGTTTATTACAACCGCATGTAACCAATAGAACACTATTAAATATAGGTGTTTGTTTTATTTACACAAAATTGAAAATACTTATTCGAGAAAGTTCAATATTAATTTGTGGTCATCAAAACAATATATTTTTAATATCCGTTTTAAAAATTAATATTGGTATAAGTATAAACCTTCGACGACACAAATCAAAAATATTTTTCTTTAATGCCTAATAAGAAGGCCTATAATAGAAATTTTTTTTTCTATAGAACTTCAAATATTGTTTACTTCGGAGCATTGAAAATAGACCAAAATATCTAAAAGGAAACTATAATAAATGCAATTTTTCTTCTACCCTGTACATTTCCTAATTAAGATTTTATTTGTTCGCCGGGGTATCTAATTTATTCTAAACGCGGAATCCAATATCAGTCTTTCAAAACCTGCCGCGTATCTGGTACTGACAATCTCACTCATCGGTACATATATTTTTTTAAATGCCATCAAGAAATTTTTGTAAAACTTCGTGGTTATAATGGACAAATTTATTAATTAATACAAAAAAAAATATTACGTATTTATATAAAAAAAGTTTTATTGACCAGATGACCTTTGAAATAAAATATTATTTGTGCAGAATAATACAAGTATTTATTTAATTAAGATTTTCATACCTTATTCATTTACCTTGTGGTGTACAATTTCATTTATTTGACCCATATTCGTAGTAAACGTATCGAGAGAATTTTATTTTTGTGTTTGCAAAAATTTGAAAATGAAAAAATAATTTTAAAAAATACCTTTATGAATGGTTATTGACTAATTGCCATTAATCAATTATATAGTGAGTGACAAAATTTTATGGTTCTACAATGAGAACGCAGTAAGTACAGTTTTTATTTTTTATTGTTTTTTTTTTAAAGGGGATTGACTAAAGATTTATTTGACGCACAATATTATTATATTTTATATTAATAATAATATATAGGTGTATGTATTTTATAAAAAAAAACGGATAGTGATCGATGATAAAGTTTACCCTTTATAATTATTATTTGTGAAAATTGGAAAAACTTTCTCTCATGTCATTTTTAGAATTATTATATTAATTTTATATTATTATAATAATATTGAAACTATTCAAAAATACATATTAAAAATTATTTACGAAAAAGGCTATCAATATTCTTCTGATTTACTATTTAAAGATAGCAAAAAAATGGATATTAAACAAATATTTTCTTACAACATATGTTAATATATATTTTTAAACATAAAAATATTATAAATTATATTAATCACACACATGAAACTCGTCATAAAAATACTATTACATATAAAAATAGAGTAAATAAAACAATAGCACACAAAAATTTTTTAAACATTAATCCATATATTTTTGATATGCTACCACAGTCAATTAAAATAATTAAATCGTTAAATAATTATAAAAATAAAAATTGGATATTATCTAATCATTCTCATCCAAGAGATATATTCAAGAACGTCATTAATAAATAATGAATAAAATAAATAAATATATATATTATATACATAACCTATTGTATCTTCGTATATTATAGTGATATAAAATATACCAATCAAATATTGTCATATTCGATTTATATTATAATCTAGTTGTGCCTGAATTATGAAATATATTCTTTACAATAAATATTATTAGCTTTAAATTTATATTGAACTTATTATTATATTTAACTCAATACAAGTATTTTACTTCTGAGTTCGGAATTGATAGTTTATCAAAAAAAATATATATTAACATTAAATGTAAAAAAAAATATTTGAATAAACTTTTATTATTATTATTATTATCTATAACGATTTTTAAACATATTTCCAGTTTCTATTTTCCTTCATTCTTGCGACCATAAAAGCACCGATAATTTCACCTCTCCGCTCTGAAGGCACAAAAGGTCTTCGACGATATGTCTGTTCTATAAATATTAAAAATTGGCCACTGCCAATCAATCCTTGGAAAAATTCCAGGTCCTTGTAAGAATTTTTCTGAGGACTAAAAATAATTCCATTCTTTATCGTCAAAGGCTAACCCAGTGACTTAAAAATTATTGTTATTTATACGTACACCGTTTGGGTCAGAACGTATAGTGGTTATCTATAGTATATCACGAGAAAAATGTCGACCTTGAAAATGGTGAAATATGAATAAATAATAAATGCTGCAGTTTTTTGAATAGATAAAGATAACTTATAACATGCATAACACAATAAGGAACAAAATTACAGTAAAATTGGTGATTATAATCAATTTTACTGTAACATTGTTTTGTTTTGTGTTGTCATCATCATCATTATTAAAAAACATATCTATTTCGTTAATACAGATCGTTATAACGCTAACAGAACCCTTCCACTGACTGCGTTTATAAACACCAGGGATAGAAAATATTTATTCCATTATATTCTTTTATTTAGGTATAACTTTTATAACCCCTTGTCGATTTACAAAAAAAAAAAGAAATACTTACGTCTCATTAATTGTGTTTTGGAGTATTTATGCTGTGTTTCAAAATTTCAAGAAATTCAGTAGCCTACCTAGGTACCTTATTTCCCGTTTAAAAATCATATCAGTATTTACAGCAATTAGGTTAAATATGTAACAATACCATTTTTTATAATAATATGAAAAACATTTTTCATTTTTACCTACCGCTAAGTATTTATAGGTATTTGTAGATAACCTTTTTTCTACTAATTAGTAACAATGGAGCATATTTTATAATGTTTACTTCCATTGGTGTAAGTATACTTTTACTTCAAAAAAAAAAGTATTGAAAATATTAAATAATGGTTGACGATTACTGGCTTCTTAGTTTCTTAAAATTTAAGTATGGGTTCTGGTTGTTTTGCCTAGTTACCTACATAATGGGCATTTCGTTTATTATTAGCATGTTGAAAACACGGTAAGAAACAGATTATATATATCGACCCTTCATTTTACTCGATTCTTTCTGTTCCTCCTTCACAACAATCACCTTTTTTCTCTCTTTATTACAAATGCTTCTACGCACTGACACATAACTTAATTGTAACTTACTGCTGTGATAACTTTCTGACTTGGTTTCTGCTTATATTTTACAAATGGCCTCTCGTTAGGTCTATCATTATGTTTGAAGTTTCTCCAAATACCTAACTCGACCTTTTCATCATCTTGTAGCTCTGTTTGGACTGTTCGGACCTATCATTATCACATTTCTTATTTTCCTTATTCTATTCTCCTGATGATGAATGTATATTATACATTCGAAACATGTAGAGAATTTACCCTTCAATAAAACTTCATTTTAATATACCAGTGTAGGAAGACTTAAAGTGTCTTATTTATCCCCTTTCAGATTGTATATAGCACATCAACATTTTGCAATTTTCTTTTCAAGGCCTTAAAAGTCAAATAATGCTAAATTATAAACAATGTCCAGCAATCTCAACCTTAAACTTTACTTTGTCGAAACATGCACTTGGAATCCCCGATAATTAATTTGTTCTTCGTATCTTCCGAGTTGAATTTGATTGTATAGGTATATTGGAATTTTTTGAATGCAACACTGATATTAATAATTAGGTATTACACGACAATTTTTACTTACAAATAATGTTATATCGTCAAATACCTTCCGCGTAGGTACACCCAATAACAAAAGGAAAAAACCACATAATAATTGATTTTTGTGTCGCCTTGAACCAATAATAATTTATTATTTTTTTTTAGTATATCAAAATGCAAAATCCTAATTTTTGGCGCAGCGGCGTTTACAGTGTTGGTGGTGGTCATGGTCCTAATATGGCTGTTTGCATTCCGAACTGATAAGAAATTTACAGGAGCAGTTGTTACCAATGGGCCTGTCTGTTCGGATATAGGAGTGTAAGTACAAAGCCAAGTTATTTATGAACTTTATTGAAATACTGAATAAAAATAGGTTGGGAAGGAATATACGGTGTGAGTTTGTAACACAGACATGACCTCTTATACAATTGTTTTGTTGAACCACATTTAAGGTATTTAACACCATGTTGGGGGAACACAGGCGAATATATGTTGGACAAGCTGACGAGGTATCAAAATAAGACTATAAAAAGTATTTTTTCTTCAAACTACTATACGACAACTAGCTATATTTATAAACGTTATCCGTTCCTAAACATCAGACAATTAAAAGAACTAGAACAAACAAAACTAATACACTGTTTAGAAAATAAATTACTAAAATCAAATGTAGTGTTGAGCAAAAATTTGGACTTTCATAAGCACAACTTAAGAACAAACATGAACCTTAGAAATAAGTTCTCTAGAACCAAAAAGTGTCAAGTCTCTCCAATTTTCCGAAGCATCCAGGTGTATAATAATGAAATACCGAAATTCATTATTAGTAAAGAAGCGAAAAAATTTACGTAAATTTTAAAAATTATATTAAATCTCTAGACTCTAGGCCCTCCAAACAATTACTCTGTTACCTATAAAAGATTTTATTTTTGATTGTACGTGTAGGCCTCGGTGCCAGTATCTCTGTACTGATTTGAGGTCATAAATAAATACATTTTAAAAAAATAGTCATGTGTGTTTATTCCTTTACTTATCTCTTTAAAAAGCAAAGTTGAAAACACAAAATTTATTCTATAAAAACATACATATACGACCTCTCTTACGTCACTAGGCATAAGGAATTTCCTATCGGTTAATATTAAGCGTTGTGTAATGATTAATGACTGTAAAAACCTGTAGTATACATACCACTGGACTAAAGTGTTTTTTTAATCCTTCATACGATTAATGCCCTTGCCTCGGCCTCGTGCACCAAGCGTAGTCCTCTCCATTAAAAGACATATACAGGGTCGCTGATATGTATGGAGTGGTAGAGTTTTTGATCAATATTCTGTTACTTCTTTGTTTTATCCAAATACCCCTCTTGGGAGTACAATTACCTACAATTTATATTTTTTACGCATGTGTTAATCCTTTAATATATAATATAAAATACCATATTATACATTTTTTTTAGATCGATGTTAAATAAAGGTGGTTCAGTCGCTGACGCTGCCATAGCTGCTCTATTTTGCGAAGGAGTATCCCTCCCTCAGAGTATGGGGTTAGGAGGAGGATTTTTGCTCACCATCTACGAACGGGATACGGGGGTAGTGAGGGCTTTAAATGCGAGAGAAACGGCACCTTTAGCGTCCGAGGAGAATATGTTTAACGGCAGCTCTACTCTGTCTAGCTTAGGTAGATATTATGATTTTTTTCCCGATATATTTAATACATTTAACGAATAAAAGGAATTTCAAGCAATTAACAACATGTTTGACACAGTTTTTGCTATAACACGCACGGCTTGTAGGTGGTTTAGCGGTAGCTGTCCCAGGTGAACTTAAAGGATACTGGTACCTTCACAAAGAACACGGTTACCTACCCTGGAAGGATTTAGTGCAACCTACCATCGATCTTTGTAAAACTGGAATTTATGTAACGGCGTTTTTAGCCAAAACGTATCTTGGCAAAGTGGAGGCATTGTATACAGACCCTGTTTTAAGGTAATAACATCGGATAAGCATAATATACCTGCAGTTTGTACAACCAAGAGCTTCAATTAGTCATCGATTCATGTATGAACATAGACTTTTGGCAGTGACAAGTTATAGTAGGTAGCGAAAACAACGTAACCTTTTTTTTAGGGAAATATTTATTGATCCAAGTACGAACAGTACTTATGTGGAGGGTAAATATATAAAACGACCAAGATTGGCTAAAACCTTGGAAATTATAGCCAATGAAGGAGCCGATGCTTTATATACTGTCAATGGAACATTGACCAGTGGTTTTGTCAAAGACATACAGGATCAAGGGGGCATTATAACTGCCGAGGATATGGCAAATTACGAGTGAGTCTACCTGTTGAATTTTGCTCTACAAAGGGCTACGAAAACCAGTTACAATAACTGCGGTACTTTTTTTTAGACCAATCTGGCAAGAACCTGTTACGACGGACTTCATTGATGGTACTACCTTGTACACTAGCCCATTACCGGGGTCCGGACCTGTATTGGCCTTCATACTTAATATATTGGATGGGTTTGTCGACACAAGTAAACTGTACAGCGTTAATACTTACCAAAAACTGGTCGAGGCTTTTAAATGGGGGTACGGACAGCGGACTAACTTGGGAGATGTTCCCGAACTTGCAGATGTAAGTATCTATGTAATTGAGATATTTGAATCTTGCGAATTAGATGGAACTTTTCTTTTTCACATCTGTACAGATGTAAGATACTATTTGTATAGACATGGGTAAATTTAAAGCATTTTTTTAGTTTGTGAGTAACCTCACCTCAAAAACTTTCGCTGAAGATGTAAGGAGTCTTATATTTGACGATAGGACTAGCCAGGACGCTTCTTATTATGGAGCCAATACAGTTTCAGTTGAGGATCATGGTACCGCAAATATTGTTGTGCTGGCACCGAACGGAGATGCCATAGCTGTGACCAGTACTATTAATCTAGTGTAAGTTATAGTATATTTTGCTCTATTGTTGTGTGTCCTTGTCCCCACCAGAGGGCCTTTCAAAAAAGACTTGGGTTTAGGTAGAACTGGTAGAAGTAACGCTTATATATTAATTCGCCGGACTTCTTTAATTAGGTTTAAGGTTTTATTCTACAATATTTTTTTCAGTTTCGGTGCTGGTTTCGCCTCGAATTCTACTGGTATAATTCTAAACGACGAAATGGACGATTTTTCTTCGCCAAACGTTACCAACAGCTTCGGCTTGCCCCCGTCCGAAAACAATTTCATTCAACCCGGTAAACGACCACTTTCCTCGATGGTACCGTCACTTATAATCAAGGATAAGAATGTGATTTTGGCAACTGGGGCTGCGGGAGGTAGCAAAATTACTACGGTAATTGCATCGGTATGTAATTGAATTTTATTTGATTTGACAATAGTAATTTTCGCCTTAAACCGTTTCCATATGTACGTTCCTTGAATGAATATTGAGCTGCGAACTAGTTCCATGAACTAATTGTTGTGAAGATTGATAATGAGCAAACTAGTACACTTAAATGAAATAAAACTCCCGTCTCTAACACGTCATGGTTATTTTAGTTCATACCGCTCGGCACATTAATTACTACTTTAGGTAATTTTTAGGTAATCATGAAACATCTCTGGTACGATGTTCACCTTAAAGAAGCGATTGATGAGAAAAGATTACACCATCAACTGTTTCCTATGATGATCGAGTACGAAGAAGGTTTTGAGACGGTGGTAAGTCGAAATGTGAGGGTGAAGGGGGCTCTATTTATGGGGATATATCAACGGAAGCAAAGATAGACCACACATTACATTCATAAACGTATGTGTCAAAGTCAAATACAGCTTTATTATCACAAGAACATACTCTCATAGGATGGTTTAAACTTAAGGTAAAATTATAATTATTAAAAAGTCTTTAATTAATTCGGTACAAACATTTTTAAAATCAGAACACAACTACAGTTACAATTCTTTAATATAGCAGATGGAACCTGGCCATTTAGTTTCAACCAGCGCCACAGAACACACACAATAGTCGACTTATACAGGGTGATTCATTAAGGGTGGCGACCGGCCATATCTCGGAAACTACTAGGCATAGAAACTTGGAGAAAAAAAATTATCATTAAAGCGGTCATGAGAAAATTCTGGAAATTACTGTTAAGTTCCTCATTTCGCCGCAAGGGGGCACAATAAAAATTTTTTTTTTAAATTCTAAATTTCTCCGAAATTTTCCATATTAAGGTATAACTCTCATTACATCATCAAAAAGCTTAGACAATTCTGCATCATTTTGGTTTAAGCCTCATTGGCGTACCGACCTTGATAAGAGTGGGGGAAGCTATTAAATGTGTAAACATTAAAATCGCTGTAACTTCTAAACGACTTATCCGATTTTACTAAATTTAAGCTTGTTTGGAAGGGAAAGGTAAGTGTCTTCAATCGCCGTATCCAACAGTACACGATAGTGTTTAATAAAAATGAGGGCGCAATTTGTAATAATAACGGTTTTTTCGATTTTATCCCGGAAATTCAAATCATACGGTATAACTATGACATCATAATCGAAAAGTAGATAAAATTTGCAAGAAAAGATGTGAAGACCGTAGTTCGATATCTTTGTTCGTTTCAGAGTTATTGCCAAAACAATAATTTTTAATACAAATTGCGCCTTCTAGCAATTTTATTAGAAATTATCTTGTACCATTGGATACGACAATTGAAGGTACTTACCTTTCTCTTCCAAACAAGCTTAAATTTAGTAAAATCGGTTAAGTCGTTTAGAAGTTACAGCGATTTTAATGTTTACACTTTCAATAGCTTCTCCCACTCGTATCAAGTGAAACTGTAAACATTAAAATCGCTGTAACTTCTAAACGACTTAACCGATTTTACTAAATTTAAGCTTGTTTGGAAGAGAAAGGTAAGTACCTTCAATTGTCGTATCCAAATGGTACAAGATAATTTCTAATAAAATTGCTAGAGGGCGCAATTTGTATTAAAAATTGTTTTGGCAATAACTCTGAAACGAACAAAGATATCGAACTGCGGTCTTCACATATTTTCTTGCAAATTTCATCTACTTTTCGATTATAATGTCATAGTTATACCGTATGATTTGAATTTCCGGGATAAAATCGAAAAAACTGTTTTTATTACAAATTGCGCCCTTTAGCAATTTTATTAAACACTATCGTGAACTATTGGATACGGCGATTAATGATACTTACCTTTCCCTTCCAAACAAGCTTAAATTTAGTAAAATCGGATAAGTCGTTTACAAGTTACAGCGATTTTAATGTTTGCACATTCAATAGCTTCCCCCACTCTTATCAAGGCCGGTATGCCAATGAGCCTTAAACCAAAATGATGCAGAAATGTCTAAGCTTTTCGATGATGTAATCAGAGTTATACCTTAATATGGGAAATTTCGGAGAAATTTAGAATTAAAAAAAAAAATTTAATTGTGCCCCCTTGCGGCGAAATGAGGAACTTAAAAGTAATTTCCAGAATTTTCTCATGACCGCTTTAATCATAATTTTTTTTCTCCAAGTTTCTATGCCTAGTAGTTTCCGAGATATGGCCGGTCGCCACCCTTATTGAATCACCCTGTATAATCCAGTTAAAAATACCGTACAAATATAACACAACATATAGGTACCTACCTACTTTAAGTTAGTGATACCTCGAAATATTCAGTTATCGAATAGAATGCTTTCTCAATTAATAACTTTTTTAGCTATCTCCTAAACTTCTTGTAGAGAGAGAGTTTTTGATTAAATTTAGAAGAAGGAATGGGTAGAGCTATGATATGCTTGCTTCTTGTGGCAGTTGCTGATGGAGTTTGAATTTCAGATTTAAACAAATAAATCAAAATAAATACCGATCTGAAAAGGTTCTGACCGCAGGATCCCCAGAAACACAATCCGTATCGAAGGTGGCTCTCTATAAGTGCAAAATACACACTCCTCGTAATAAACCCTCCCAACTCTCGAGATACAACCCTTAAAGCGTATCATCCACTAGCTATTCTGGCATTTAGGTTGATTATGTGACGTTCAAACTTTAATTTATCGTCGATATAAAGCCCCAGAAATTAGCTTATTGATGAATTATCCACCGTATAAGATTCAGGTCCAACACTATATGAATTTGACACCTAAAAGAAAGTAAGTTCATTTTAGAAACATTGAGCGACAGGAAAATCGAGGCACACCATTCTTTAATCTTTATAATCATAATCATTAATTTTATTTGACTACGTTTTGTACATGTTAAAAATACAATTGTAGCAGGTCAGTGTATCAATAATCAAAGTCTATATGCTACTAGATTATAAATATCACAATACAATAAGGTAATAGCAACAATACTTCTCATGAACAAACAATTTAAAAAAAACAATTAATTTAAAAAAATAAAACAGCAATGTTTCAACGTACTATGTCAATATTTTCGCATCATGAATTTATATTTTCCAATATTCCTTGATAGAATCAAAAGCAGATTTACTAAGAATGTTTTTCGTGGTATATTTAAATTTTTTTGGCTGAAGGCCTTTGATTGAATCTGGCAGAGCATTAAAGAGATCCATTTTTGGTGAGTTCTTTATTGATTTTTCTAGTCTATATTTGGGTTTTCTAATCAGGACTGCCGATCTAGTGCTGTAGTTATGAAAGTTAGAATTTAGCTTGAAGTAATCTATGTTACTGTGTATTTCAATCAGCTGATGCAAGATAAATAGAGACGGTAATGTCAATATTCCCAGACGTATAAAATGAGGTTTGCAGTGGTCTCGATGCCCTGCACCCACAATTGCTCGAACAGCCCTATTTTGCAATTTAAACACAATATGCGAATCCGCAGTTACCCCACAGTTGTATTCCATGTACCTTGGGCATGAAAAAGTGAGTAATAAACAGTCATAACAGAATCCAGTCCAATTAATGGTTTAAGCTTTCTTATTACGAAAATAGAAGAGGATAGCCTGCCCCGCAATGATCGAATGTGGGGCCCCCAATTTAAATCACTATCCAATGTAACACCAAGCATTTTAGCCTCTGAACCATTCACCACACTACGACTTGTCGAGAAAACGACTTCCTGGGTCTTATCCATATTCAGTTTCAGATTATTCTGAGAAAACCATTCATCTGCTTTTTGTTTTAGATCACTACATTTGTTTTTTAGTTCATTAATGTTGTCACAGCTGCACAGCAGTGATGTGTCGTCCGCAAAACAAATGCACCCGTACGGGGACAGATGTAAGAATAAGTCATTATTATAATGTCGAGATTGATAGTTTGCTCCAACTGAGTCACGTCAGAGTCCTGCTAGTGAATCGTTGTATCTTCCGCAAATATTGTCGGTCTACCAGGTATATCCAGTTTCGGTAAATCGTTAACATATAACAAAAACAGTAACGGAGCCAGAACAGAACCCTGCGGTACGCCTGATGAAATCCTTAATTTTCCTGATTCCTTAAAATAGTTGGTATCTGTCTGAAAGGTAAGATCTAAATCAACCATGCGATGTCTATCTTTGCTGGACCGCCATTACCATATACCTATTTTTAAAGTAATATTTGTGTGTTTTTAAATTTTTTTATTGATTTTTGTTTCAGTATGCAGAACTAGTTCAAAACCTAACAGCCCGTGGACACGAATCAAAATATACTCCTACCGGTAACGGGTTTTCTGCCGTGACGTCAATAACAACCAAGGGTGGCTTTATTCAAGGTGCCTTCGATGAAAGGAGAGGGGGATATATTTCCTATACGGAAAGCTGACGTTTTAGTCAAAATTAATAAAAAAGATAATTGATGGACTTGCTACCAACTATAGTATTATAGTAAAACAATTATATGAGAGGGTCAGCAGCCAAATAAGGATCTGAGTAGAAAAACATTGCTTGTGAGATGTTCTAATTTAAATTTTCCTGCAGATAAAAGTTTTAAAAAGTTTCACCTAATTCAAGACCAGAAAATATTGTGATATTTAAAATTAAATGTACAAAAAAATAGGCAGGTCGTCTTTGAACTTAATTAAATTTTATTAAAATTAGAAACTGGTCCATCCTTTGACCAATATAATGTTTTAATTATTTAATATAATAGTGAGAATAAGTTCTGCATTATTGTAGATGTTAGGAAGCCAAAAAAACGGCAGGAATTTAGGAAAACATAGCAAGTCAGTTTTATAGATGTTTAAGGAGAGACATTTTAACAGTTTTGTTGAGCCTATTTGTGTGTACTTGCTGAAAAGCTGTTAAAAAACTACGATATAGGTGCGTTAGAAGCAGAAAGATTAAGTTATATAGGTAACATTTGGCGATCTTTATAAAAATCAAAAAAATTTGCCAAACCTAGTAAGTCGACTTACTATTTTCCTGAATTCCTGCAGAAATAAGACCCGTTTTGATCCAGCGACCTACCAACCTACTCCTCCTCCCCTCCCCTACGTACAACGTACTTTAATACAATTTTTTATAAAAACTACAATAAATCACTTCACAGGCCTGTTGAATTAACATTGAAAAATACGATAATTGGGTGGTATTTGGCCCTTTGCGGGTGGGAGTGTGACCAAAAACTTCTAAAACAGTTTTCTTTTAAACAGCACCGTGAAAAACTGCCCCCTTTTGGCTTCCTGGTATCCACTTTAATTTATTTTTAAAACTTTATCATTTTTGTCGGTTTATTTCTTTTTATATTCCTTTATTTCCACATTTTAAGCTGTAATAATGTGTAATACATAATTTTTTTTTTGATGATTTGTACAAGGATTTGTGTTTTGTTGTCTTCTAGACAAATATATATATTTTACCAGACAATATTTGAAAATATAATAGCGAACAAGAACGATGATGTAGGATTTTTGCTGTTGCCCATTGGCGTAACTAAAAATACTTTTTGGGGAGAGGACGCAATGCCCGGCCCTTATCACTGGCGGATCCAGAAATACATACTTTTTGGGGAGAGGACGCAATGCCCGGCCCTTATCACTGGCGGATCCAGAAATACTCCTAAGGGGGGGGCCCGTATGCAAAAAATCAAAATAAATCAGTATATTTATATTTTATATTGTGAAAAACGTAACACAAATTTTTGTATACAGGTATTATATTCAACTAAAAATACTTGGTTTAAAAGGAACTTAAAATAATGATTCATTTTCGGTTTAAATTTCGGTAAAAAATTTAAACAAAAAATAATTTTCAATGTTTCAACGGGCTTTAGGGGGGGCCCGGGCCCCATTGCCCCCCCCCTGGATCCGCCTCTGGTCCTTATAGAATATGTAAATGTATTTTTTTTAAACCGACCAGAAAATTTATACTTTCTGGACAATTTTTCGTCTAGAAAATAACGTTTTTCCGATCGCAAGACCGGAAAAGTGACATTAGAGACCGGAAAAATCTTTTCCGGACTCTAATGTCACTTTTCCGGTCTCTAATGTTACTGTCACCCTGTTTTTTGTTTTTCCAATCGCTCTTTGATAATACAAGATACCTTGATTTCGTTATTATGACAACAACATTTCGATGTATTGTCGAGTGACAGTTCGTTGATTTTTAATTTTGTTCTTTATGTCAAACTTGTTTCGCGTAGATTATAAAATATATCGAAGTGTCGGTCTTAAAAAAAATATTGTACGTCACGCAACCGAAAATTAGTGTTTTCCAGGTCTCTCCAAGCCAATGCTTGTCTCGACCTGAAAAACACTACTTTTCGGTCTTGTAACGTAAATTACTATTACAGCAAAAATCCCATCACAAATCCTTTTAGTATGAAATTATACGCGAATTATGTCGCTTTTTCCGACCTAAAAATGACTGTATTTCCATTTTTTGTAAATATTTCTATAGTTTTAGAATAATAAGAATAAATTTGACATAAATAAATTTGTTGTTTTCTTATACATCAGTTAGTATCCTTAGAATCTCAAAGATATTTTTATTTGGGAAAGAAAGAAAAAACCAAAAGTCTTCCTCCACAAAATTTAATAAAATAAAAATTCTCTAGGGGTCTCTACATGTTTCGAACGTAGAAACGTTCATCATCAGGAGACATAAATTTTATTTAGTGCTGATCGTTATAGCAGAAGAGAAAATCGTGCAGAACCTTAATGGAGCCTTTATGGAATTAAAAAATTGATGTGTATATAGAAGATACATAATATGAACAAAATTGATAAAGGTTAAACCATACTGAGTATGTTAAAAAGTTAGTAAAGGGGGTCTAAACCAACCAAATAAACTTGGGAAGAAGAAAAAACCTTTCTAAAAAGAAGGTGTCTAAGATTATTTAAAATTTTTCAAGTGTATGTCTGTATAAGAATAAAATTGACATAATTATGAAGATATCACAATAAAATTACATTGCAAAAAGTGTTTTGTGGGGTACTTAACTGAGATTGGAATATGGTGCACTGATATGGAATCCACATTACAATGAATATGTATAAAGGCCATTGAAGGTGTATAGAGAAAATTTGTAAAATATCTTTCCTTTGTATCCGATGGATTCTATCTTCCACGAGGTACTGACCACCTAGCACTACTTCGAAGGCTTCAATTTCCATCACTATCTCAACGAAGATCATACCTTAGCCTACAGTTCCTATTTAAATTACGCAAATAAGACTGCTCTGAATTACTTATTGCTCTCCTTAAATTTCTCATTCCAGCTGCTAATACAAGATCAAGAGACCTATTTTATCTGCCCACAGCAGCTAACAACTTAATGATAAGATCGCCAGGTTTACAACATGTGTGAACAATATAATAACCTTGCCTTCCAACTGGACATTTGTGTTATGAATGCCCATCAGTATTTATTTATTACAAATAGGGATACAACAGACACTGAGCTCAATATAGCATCCACGTTGTGGTATTAGCTAGTGGGAATTAATAATATTTAAATGAAGTAAGTTCATTAATTTATGTTAACATAAAAATTGTAAAACAAATCACAGCAGTGATTTTTCATATTTTTTAAATCCAATTATAGGCATATCGAACATTTCCATGCCTATTACAGGCGCGAGTCGCTCTACAGAGAGGAGAATTCTTTACAGAATTAGTATTTCTAAGTGGAATATTGAAAGTATTATGAAGCCTTAAGTCCCTAATCGGTACATTAAAGCTTAACTTTGATCTGAGTGTTGGTGAATCAACATGACAGTTCACCAAAATCTAATGTAAAGAAGGCTGTGCTCCTTGGAATTGCAATACATGACTTGTGATGTAATATTATGACTTCTAGTTTTAATATATAAAATATTTTAGATTTAACAAAATATAACATAAATGATAATACAACTTATATACTGTATACTTTATGATTGATTATGTAGGTCTTATAAATGGGGTAAAACCTGTTAGACCTATTTGCTTAAATAAATAAGCCGATATGGATGAGTCAGATTGAAAATCAAATAAAACCCTTTTTATAGATAATATATTTTGTTAATTAAATAAACATATAAGACGTCAACGAATCTTGGGAATGTCTAATCCTTGCCTGAAGTACCTTAAAATCTAAGTTTTTCTACTAATATATTAATCATTTAGTCTCTTAATCCAATAAAAGTTGACAAACTTAGTCCAGTAGAGCATATGCTTAAGACTCCATAAAATCGTCGCTGTTGCTAGTTTTACATTTAGATCTAGATATATATATATTTCTTCATTCTAAAGTAGTTGATGTACTCTTGAAGATTGCCTATATTAACGATTCAAAAACAGTTGCAGGAAAATAATATAAAATAATGATTATTATTATATACAAACAAATTTAAAAAAAACAGTTCTCTAGTCGCTTGAAAAAATAATAATTATCGATTTAGCAGTTTGTTTGTGGTTCTTGATCGCGTGTCTATGAACTTTGAATCAAATTTGTGAAGTAGAAAGATGGTTTCTCTGGCTTTCCCCGACTTTTCCAATACGTCTGTTTTATTGATAAACTTTTTCCACGCGCATAGAACATACTGGTCTATATATAGGCTTCATTATTTTCCACGTATTTCCTGATATATTCAAAAATCTCGGTTACTATTATACCAGTAGGTATACTTCTTATCTGTAATCTTATCACCAGCGAGGTTCAAATACAACAGAAAATTGTTACATAAATTATTTTAAGCACCCTCTATCAAGTGTTATGATTGTAAAATAAATATTATGCACATACTGTTTTTTTTTTTATCAAAAATAGTAGTAATGTTGGAAACTCTGTAGAGTAAAACAAAATAGACTTCGAAAAAATATGAATTTAAAACTAAAGGTGATGTAAAACGGAACTTTAAATAAAATGGTTTTTAATAACATGGTAAGAAAAATATTTAAAGAGTTAGTCTAATTCCTAAACTTCTACAGTATATTTTCTTAATAATATCTATAGTAACATGTAATTCTATCATTTGGGTGACGCCAAAATTACATTAAATATTTAAATACATGTTTATTAATGTTGGAGAAGATGGAGTGGCGAAAATATAATCTACCTATTACTGTTTGCTATAATTTTTACTCTTCTAACTTAGTACCAGGGCATATATCTCTATATTACTAACTATGCCTAGAAACGTATGTATTTTTTAAACTAGTTTGCTTTTTCTTATATGTTTTTTTAGAGAAATGTGCTATGTAGGCCTAGGGCTGGTCAGTATTTTTTTTTCGGTATGATAGTGGGGGCTACGTTTGGACTACTGTTAATGGCCCCCCTTAATAGGATTTCCATAGACACGTCATTTTTTAAGTAAGTTACCAAACATGTACCCTAAATACTTTGGTAAAGTACAACTCTCTAGCCAATTGTACACAAAATCAAAGAGCAACCAACTCTTTGCATTTTACAACCAAGAAAAGTCAACAATATCTAGAAGTAGCGTTACTTAATTCTGTTATCTGTATATTCATCTACAATCTATGTCGGTTAATATCTGCATTATCTATTCTTATAAAGGGCGAACCACTATTTAATTTTCAAACTTTTTTAGACTTAATATGAGTAATCCTGATGAACACCTTCCCAGAGCAGAGACGTTAATAGAATATCATCATCACCTAAAAGTAAATACATCCATAGCAGACGAGTTGTATAAGGAAGTGAAGATTCTATGTTGGATTTTGACGGGACCAAAGAACCACGAGACTAAAGCTCGTCATGTCAAAAATACTTGGGGAAAAAGATGCAATATTTTGGTTTTTATGAGTACCAAAGAAGGTAAGACTAATAATCTATGTGCATTTGTTGTCGTTATAGACCGGGGTCGATAATTTTTGAAACAAAAAAAAATAATAGTAGGATGATACCCATTGGAAAAGGAAGAGAATATAACAAAAATGAACGGAAAAATAATTTACGGGCCATCCGAGGTCGGGAAGTGGAAAGGGGTGAGTTTTTAAGGGTAGAAAACGATTTATCTCGTTTCCCGGCAAAACTACAGGTCCTATATAAAAACGTTAAAGGGCAAAGTTGTAGGTAATAAAAAGATCTACAACTTTTTTATTTAGTACACTTTTTTCACGTAACCTCAAAATGTATGTGAAAAATTCAAATAACCAAGTTTTTGGTTTTTTGTTTTTATCTTTTACAAAATTTTTTTTTTTCACGAAATTTGGTGAAAACTTACCTTTTAATGTCCCAAGAACACTGTAACTTTTTTGATTTAAAATATTTATTTTTTTACCTTATTTTGACTTAATATCGAAAAAGCACCCTAATTTTCAATCGAAAATTCTCACGTCAAAATATCTGCTTTTTTAAAAAAGTCGGTGGGCTTGTTGTTCGTTAAAATCTCTACTTTCTGATGGTGAAAAAAAATATACATTACTATGGTAAATGTTCTCAAAAATAAATATTAACTTTATGAAAAATTAACTTTATTAATAACTTATTTTGTTAATTATAGTAGCATATTTCGACATGCAATTTTTTGTTTATCAATGCAACATGGAATCTTACAGTTTTCGAGTAATTAAAGTATACATTTTAATAAATAGCTCAAAATTGTACATAATGATTAAAAAAAAATTCGGATTCGGGTTTTTTTGCATTTTTTGAGAACATTTACCATAGTAATGTATATTTTTTTTTCAACAAAAAAAAGCCCACCGACTTTTTAAAAAAGCAGTTATTTTGACGTGAGAATTTTCGATAGAAAATTAGGGTACTTTTTCGATATTCAGTCAAAATAAGGTGAAAAAATAAATATTTTAAATCAAAAAAATTACAGTGTGTTTGGAACATAAAAAGGTAAGTTTTCACCAAGTTTCGTGAAAAAAATTTTTTTTGTAAAAGATAAAAATAAAAAACCAAAAAATTGATTATTTGAATTTTTCACATAAATTTTGAGGTTATGTGAAAAAAGTGTAAATACAAAAGTTGTAGCTCTTTTTATTACCTTCAACTTTACCATTTAACGTTTTTCCATAGGACTTGTAGTTTTGCCGGGAATCGAGATAAATCGTTTTCTACCCTTAAAAACCCACCCCTTTCCACTTCCCGACCTCGGATCGCCCGTAAATTATTTTTCCTTTAATTTTTGTTATATTCTCTTCCTTTTCCTATTCCTATTTTTTTTTTTCACTTTTTACCATTTTCAAAGGCAAAGGCCCTGGTCTATTATTGCAATAAATTGTACCCATGTCCACTAAATAATCCTAATAAACTTGTTACTGACTGTCTTTGACACCTAATTATCAAACCTACCACAGGGCTGAGCTGTGACCGATGACAGATTCACCGTCAGCCTTGGTTCTCTTAGGACAATCTCACTTAGTTAACTATATTACACATTTGACATGGTTTCTCCAACTAAAACATTGACATTTCTTTCTATCGTTTTCTGTCGAGCTGTCAAGTTTCAGATCCTTCACTGCCGTCAATAGCATTACCTGTCATTGAAGATCGGGCCAACTTATGGGGTAAAACTAAGGAAGCATTTAAATATGTGTATGAGCATTATTACGATCAAGCCGATTGGTTCTTTAAAGCTGACGACGACACGTGAGATTTGATATTATAATTTTCAATATACCTATTTAATTCTTTTCCAATTTACAATAGGTACGCCATCATGGAAAATATGAGATATCTTCTCTATGACAAAAACACCATGGACCCTGTATATTATGGATATAGATTTAAACCTCTGGTACAACAAGGCTATATGAGTGGAGGCGCTGGTTACGTTTTGGGCAAAGAGGCCTTGAGACGATTTATTACCGTAAGTTAAATGTATATCCACCAATAATAAAGTTAACAAGGCCCTTATCTAAAATCTATATACACCCCCAAACTTTTTGACCTTGATTTGAAATTAAAGACGTTACTTTTTCTATTTTGTAAAAATCCTTTTTGGTTTTTATTTTAACTGACGTGGTGACACCAATTATAGCTATATTGTAAAACTGTCATATTTTTTTCTGAGGTTTTTGCGTCAATCAGAATTTTTTTTATACCATTGTAATGGTTGTATGTTGTATTCATATGCAAATATGGTAGACAGTAAATAAGGCTTTATCTAAGCATTTTTACGTTTGACTAGTCGACTGTTATTTTTGTGATAAAATATTAAAATACAATATAATATTATCAGTAGGTTCATCTGCTATATTATCAAATAATACGTGGGTTAATAAGTACTTCAAGATAAACAAAAATAACATTTTTAACGTACTGTACCTATAAAACGATATATAATTATTCATCACAATCATTATTTCTTAAACAAACATATTTAAAATTCATGAACTTATACCAAAACCTTTGCTTCACAAATATCTGTGTCTGTTCCTAACTTTATTTTAATGTGAAGAAGTACTTAAAAGTGGAGTTGAAAATGTAGGAAAGAAAGAAAAAACTAAGTCTTCCTCCACAAAATTTAATAGAAATAAATTCTTTAGGGGTCACTTCATGTTTCGAACGTAGAAACGTTCATCTTTAGGAGACAGAAAAAATTTTATATTGTGCTGATGATATTAGCAAAAGAGAAAATGGTATAAAACCTTAATGGAGGTTTTATGGCATTGAAAAATTGAAATTTAGAATTGACGCATATAAAAAAAATTTGAGGAGAGTTAAACCATGCTGAGCATGTGAAGAAAGTTGGTAAAGGAAGTATAAACAACCAAACTAAAAGAGGAAGAAGAAAAAAGGCCTTCTAAGATTTTTAATTAAATCATTTATAAGTATAAAATTTTTTGTAAAATTTTTATTTTTTTAAATTTTTTGTAAAATCATTATTATGTCTATAAGACAGTATAAAGATAAAAATCTACAGCAGAAGTCATAATGTCAGAATAGTTGAAAATGTACCCCCAGTACCCCAAAAACCATTTTCAACTATTCTGACATTATGACTTCTACTGTAGATTCTTATCTTTATACTGTCTTATAGACATAACTAGCGTGTACCCGGCCTGCGTTGCAATGCCAGGCATTATACGCTTCTGAGATAATAATAAGGCAAGTTCACCATCACGTCAAGATTTATAAATGCAAACCCGAACAAACCTCTAAATTTATCAGTGTTTCTCTACAATATTATGCATGTATTATACATAAAAACCTTCCTCTTGAATCACTCTATCTATTAAAAAAAACCGCTTCAAAATCCGTTGCGTAGTTTTAAAGATTTAAGTACATATAGCTGGGGACAGACGCGACAGCGACTTTGTTTTATACTATGTTAAGATAATGATTTTCCAAAAAAAATTATATAAATGATTTAAAAATCTTCGACACCTTCTCTTTAGAAGGCCTTTTTTCTTCTTCCTCTTTTAGTTTGGTTGTTTAAACTTCCTTTACCAACTTTCCTCACATGCTCAGCACGTTTTAACTCTCCTCAAATTTTTTTTATATGCGTCGCACTTCTAAATTTAAATTTTTCAATGCCATAAAAGCTCCATTAAGGTTTTATACCATTTTCTCTTCTGCTAATACCATCAGCACAACATAAAATTTTTCTGTCTCCTGAAGATGAACGTTTCTACGTTCGAAACATGTAGAGACCTTATTTCTATTAAATAGGAATTTATTTCTATTAAATTTTGTGGAGAAAGGCTTTTAGTTTTTTCTTTCTTTTCTTATTTTAATGGTTTGGTTTTATTGGGAGCCAAGATAGACATAGCATATTCTTTTTATCACAAGTCGACAAGACTGGCTCTGGAGTTATAAACAGTGAACAGTGGCGGCCCGTGACTAGCGAGTCAGAGGGGCGCTGGCTTTAAATAAAAAAAATTTTAAATGTCTATTGTTTTCGAAAGTACGTGTCTGTTTTTTCTAACTTTCTCGTTGCGAATTTTAATTTCATCAGCATAAGCACAACTTAAACAAGTTAAAATATTAATTTGTCCTAACATCTCAAAACTTACCACATTATGACGATGACGATTTTGCACTATTTTCATGTTTTTTTATTTTCTCTGAAAGATGTTTTAAGTCCAGCACCCCATTTATAGTCCAATTATCATCCCCGTCAAAAAGAAGACACACGAAACAAAAAAAAAAGAATTTTTGTCCTCGCAACAACCGCATATCCAGGATTTTTATTATATATTTCTTTGTCAAACTTACGCGTAATCTGTGCCTTACTTTTACATTTTGATTGCACTTGTACTATGTTCAATATTGGTAGTGGCCGCCCTGCATTTTTTTAAATCAAGTTTTTAAGGTCAGAGAACTAAACACAAGGTTCTGTAAATCACTGACACGAAATTTTCCAACTTTATAACGTAACTAATAAATCAAATCAAAACAAATAAACAAAACATCAGCAGCATCGACAGGTCGCCTCCTCAGAGTACATAATATTATATCGATTATTCTACCGTGGCATCGCGATTCGCGAACAGCTGTTGGGCGCGGAAAATTGGAGCACATCCGTGGCCGCTCGTTGTGCGATGTGTAGGTGACGTCACGCCTCCGTCGTCATGGCAACTCATACAGAAGTCGCGTTGAATAGGGACGAATAATCGGTCGCCCGCGCTTAGTATAACCTTGAGAGCGCGCAACTCGCTTGTCTATGAGTATAACCTGCCCGTTGGAATAGGGCTATGTTTGGTTTGAATTATTTTAATGGATTGCTTACATACATTGCTTTATTGGTTTTTTAAGTAAAGTATTTTTGGATTCTGTTTGAAATAATTGCAGGGAGGGCGCGGCGCCCCAGAGCCCTTCCTTAACGAGCCGTCACTGCCTATAAAGTGCTAACTCCACCAGATTCCAGTTGGATAAGTTATAGTAGTTACACCATTATCATCTAGAGTCTAGGAGTCTATAGCCTAGGGAGTAGACAAAGGCAGGTATCAATAAGCCACAGAAAAATGGCGTTTTGTCTGGTAGACGGCCATAGCATACACTAACGCAAATTGTTTAATCCTTGTATATTATTATTATGTAGTTCTATTCAGTACGAAAACAATTATTAAGGTATATTTCTTGTAATGTTTCAGGAATCTCTACCCTTTCCCAATAAATGCAAGGCAGCAAATACAGGCAGCGAAGACGCCGAAATGGGCAGATGTTTGCAAGCCGTAAATGTGACACCGGCTGACACTCGTGACAGTCTAGGTAAAACTAGATTCGTACCACTTTTCATCTCGCCAATACTCGCCCCTGGAACAGCAGCCTTAGGCGATGATCATTGGCTCTGGAGTTATAATTACTATCCATTAAAAAAAGTAGGTTTCTTACGATAAGTTATGATTCCTACTTTTTATATAAGCTATACCTATAAAAGAAAGAAATACCATATGATGCAATCGTGTAAGCTGCAAGTTTTTTTTTAGGGAATGGAGTGCTGTTCAGACTACATTATTTCAATACACTACGTAGATGCTCGAACCCTGTACCTATTAGAATACATTATCTACCATGTGAAACCTTTCGGAGTATCTTACGAAATTAAATCGGATTCTGGTGTTACCGATAACTGTAACAAAAGTGTCGTTAATGTTAATAAGGAAAACTCATCGATAGTGACTAAAAGTGTTACAGAGAAAAACGAAGCTAGTTGGAACAATTATAATTAGATTGCTTTGTAATATTTTCTGTGTTTGGAGACATCTATGGTTTGCTCTTTTAAGATAACAGCTGTGATAATACATACCGTCATCAAAACTAATAATACCTTGCCCTATAGAAATATCAGACAGGATATATCCAGGTCCAGGGGGTAAATTATGAATATTATCTTCACTACAATGGTTTCTATGGACATTCTCTTGCCCTAATAAAATTAACAGAAGATTGATATAAATACTACCTTTCTATATAAAGGTTATTAATTAGAACAGGTAGAAGACATTTTTTGTAAATATTCACTATGGATTGTTATTATTAAAGAATCTAAGCTCATAATTTGGTTTATAATAAAATTAGTCTTATTAACTTACCAAATTTTTTAGATGTCCCCTGGAAATATAATTTCAAATATTTGCCCTATTAATTTATAGCTATCATAATTTATTCAGATAAATAATAATAATAATAAACTGCCCATTCCTGATGTTATTTCCCTGGTGTAAGCACAGAAAAAAAAGGGTTTGTTCGGGTGTAAGTATTCTTTGGTTATTTCCGCCATAATAATATTGCACAGAAAAATAAAGGGTTTATTAATATTGGAGAAATATGGAGAACTCGAGAAAATTCCTGATTTGTCAAATCTGTTAAATATTCAGGCAGCTCTGAGCAAATGGGTCAGCCGTTTTTTTCTCTGTGTCGTTGTAGGTCAAATGAATCAATCCTGAAAAAAATAAATAAAATAGAGGATTTAACCACACTTTTTATCAGGAAATATTTCCAAATTATGCAACGCAAATTAGAAGTTTCAATGGTTTTCTTTAAATTTACAACATAAATGCCTTCATTGATATGCTGTAAGTTATATTTTGCTACCTAATACATGCCAGTTTACAATATTATTGCTCTTTTAGTAAAGCAAATGCTCAGAAGTTTAAGGTTTGTACACATTACTCCTAATAATACTCTAAAATATGCGTATTTTAAGAAATACTCTTCCACAAATTCAAATAATACAACAACTTCAGATGAGACTGTAAATAAATCACCATCAGAAGGAATAAAGAAAGCACTAGAACCTCTCGAAGAACCCACAACATGTTGTATGTCGGGTTGCGCAAACTGTGTTTGGTTAGACTATGCTGAGGCCTTAAGCAAATACTACCAGGATGGTGGGGAAAAAGCTATAAAAGAAATCAACACAAGAATCTCTGATCCTAATATTAAAGCCTATATTTTACATGAAATAAGAATGAGGAACAAGCAGTAGGTGTGAAAGTAATGTATTGATTTGGAATAAAACGAATTATAGGCACTTTCTTGGTTCTGTGATTTTTTTACAGTTTAATAATTGTTAAATTAAATTAGTGAGAGCAGAAGTTTTGCTATTTTAATTTCAATGTAACGTAACCATCAACCAACCAACCAACCAACAAAATTTTTTTTTTCTTTTGGAATATAGTTACCAAACTTAAATAATCCTGTCATGTGATTAAAACCGAGGTTAAAAGTATACAGGAATTTAACCAAAAATGGTTTAAAACAACATAGAGCTATAGAGCTATTTATACCATTTTTAAGGTCTGTGTTATATATAGGTGTAGCTGTCGCCCATAATTCTAATATTTTTATATAAGTTTGCTCAAGATGTCGACTAAAATAAATTATATTTTAAATTTTCTGCTGTAATTTCTGCAATAGTAGGTAGGTACCTAAGTATGTATACTTATAACTTATATCTATTTTATTATATTTTTTTTAAAAGCTAAAAGCATTTTTTGTCGTGACTAGTCAGAATGTTAACTTGTGATAATGTATATAAATAATTTTATTCTCAAATAGTTTATATAACAGTAAATATCAAATATAAATACTTTGTAACTACAAGAAAATACATTGTATACAAAATGATTAATAAAATTTTTGTATAATATGTATTTAGATTTATTATGTTTGGAAAAAAATAGTCATAAAACTTGGACCGCCTTCAATAACCTCTAATAAGAATATTTCTATTCCAATCCTGATAAAATATCGAGTAAAATATATAAAAATATAAATAAAAACAATTTTTTTGGAACATTTCTTCAAAATGTACCTATCTGATTGTAGTAATAAAATTAATTTTTGCAGCAGTAATTTCTAATTCTCTCAGTACCTAATCTCTAAATTGTCTTTGTTCTAGTATCGGAATATCCATACTGTTAACATTTGCTATGGGTATAAGTTAACTTTACCTCACCATCAAAGCCTTGATTCATTGATTCATAGATCTTTTACTTATAGTGCTGTCGTCTCTTATACATATATAATTCTTATTATTATAATTCTTTGCCTAGAGAATTAATTTTCGATTCAGTAGTGTAGCTATTATAGCTAGATTGCGTCATGCTGCAGCAAATATCTTCAAAAAACTTTTTTTATTGTATGTATTTTTTTTCTTTTCGTAATCTAAAGTAGTGGTAGTAGTAGTAGTTTTAGTAAGACGTTTTATTTAGCAAAAAGCTACAATTAAATATTTTTTAATACATTTTTTAACACATTTTTATAGATTTATTTTTAAATTTTAAAACGCAACATTCTTTTAACAAAAACAGACAGAAAAGTTAAACATTTTGTAAATTGTATCAAATATTACGTATCATTTTGTTTTTTAAATAAATGTTATTTTAAAGTTTTCTTAAACAGTTTTAATGATTTTTGAGATTTAATAGAATTTTCCAAATTATTGGATATATTCTATCAAACCTTTATAAAAAATAGATTTATAAGCTAATGTTCTAGACACTCTATCCACATAAAAATTTTGATTAGTTCTTGTTTTATAATTACGATGGTCATAACTAAAAGAACAACATTTTTTTAAACAATCAGGCAATAAATTATTTTTAGTTTTATGTATAAAGATACATACTAAATAAAAAAATAAATTTCTGACATTTAACCAATCTAAATTTTTCAACATAAAATTAATTTTTGTATACCTGCCTATTTGTCACAATTTAAAATAATATTGCCTTATTTTGTAAAATTTGTAATTTATTAAATATTTCCTCACTAGCACAATATAAAATGGAAGAACAATAAAGAAAATGTGGTAATATAATAGTTTTAAATACATTTTTTTTAAAGACAAACTTAAATTAAAACTGATTCTTTCAGGGGCGGCTCGTCAACAAGTGCGCTCGTGCGCGCGCACTGCCTAAGAAAGTCAAGCACCAAGCAAAAATAAAATTTATACGTATTTAAAAAAATATTTAACTGAAATAAAGAACTTGTATAATATAACAATGGCGAAGGCGAAAGACTTCAAGCGCGACCGCAGCGCGTGGGCAGGCTCACCTCCCGGTCCCGGCTGTCTGCTGTGTGGATTCGTTCGGCGCTCTTATGGATGGAATTTCGTGGGATTTTCCCTGTGCGGATTGATCGGGAATATTCGGTTAATCGCCCGATGAGAGGGCGTCGCCGTGCGCTGTCTGAATACACACTTCAATAATTTAATTTAATTGTTTTATGAGTTTTTTGATGCGATTAGATAAGTTTGGAGTTTATTGACGGTGTTGTGGATGTTTTTGTGTTGTTTTTAAATTAATAATGGCTAGTAGTTTGGATTGTGTCACACGAAGTGATATAGTTATGGACCAAAATTCTTTAGAGGACATAAATAACTTTTTGACATTCGATTTCCAAAGAAAAATTGAAATAAAAAGGTTAGGAAGGTCTACACCGGATTTAAAATTAAATCAAACTTGTAAAAAGAAAAAAGAAGGTCGATCTTTTATTAGACATTTTAATATTGACATTTACGCAAAAAACAAATGGATATGTGGGTGTAATATTAGAAACTCATGTTGCGCTTAAAAACCGACGAATGGACTTTTTATTTAAAGACTAGAAACTTTTAGTGAGGTATGTATAAAGAAATGTTTTTTTTTTCAATCTGTATAGGTATCTACTACTATATACCCACTATCAAACTATTAAAATTTTTAAAAAATAAAAAATAAATTTGGTGCTAAAACAAAGAAAATATAAATCCCATTTAAAAACTGCGTTTTTTTTTTATCTTCTTGGATAAAAAGCACAAAGAAAATCGATACAAAGGTAAAAAGGGGCGTGGCGCCTCGAAAAATTTTCGCCTGCGGCGCTTTTTTGCCTGCGGCGCACACCCTACGATAAATGTCACGAGCCGCCACTGGATTCTTTTAAAATAACCTACTTTTCCGACAATCCGAAAATGATTATCCCTAAATATTTCAAACTGTTTACTAATTCCAATTTTTCACCATCAATTACAACATTTATATTTTGACAATTTACATTATTACCCATAAACATACATTTAGTTTTTGAAATATTTAATTTTAATTTATTTACTTTTAAAGGCACTATTTATTTGTTTATTTATTTATTTAAATAGAAAATATATTAATAAAGCTTCGCTTTCATTTATTCAATGCAGATAAAACATAGAAATTAATTTAGTAAACATTTTGCCAAAAATGAAGCTTTTTTTTGCATTCACCAATAATCTTAGTCTTTGCATATGCAAACGGATTTAGTTCCCTCGCTGGGTTTGCATATAAAGAACACTGGTTTGCCTTTGTAGTTTTTCTTAATATTTTCTATTACCCTGTCAACAGCATGGGAATATACCTACAACATAAAAAAAGGGCAAGTGAGATCAGGATTTGTTGGTTGTACTCGCTGCTTGTGAATCTTTTAGATTATAGCCTGTCTAAATATGTAGTATTTTTGTTCTTTGACTTGTATACGTCTACTATACAGGGTTCCCCATTTAAAACGAAACAGGCTAAATATCTGATTCCACGTTAATTTAAAAAAATAACGCTCGGACCCGTCGATTTTTATTTCGAGGGGGACATCTTTTGCGTATATTGTCAATTTTGTTACTTCAAGCCCCTAGAAGGGAGGGGGGGTAAGATCTAAATCTTAAATGGATACCCCTATTTTATATAATTTTTTTGGATTCTGCATAAAATTCTGAACATTTTCTAATAAAAGCATTATTAGTCTATACTAAACAGTTTCCGAGATATTGACTCTTAAAAAATGAGATTTTTGAACTTTGACAGTGTCTAGCTTTCTAACTGTACGTCTTAGAGTAAAACGGCTTCTTCGATTTTTATTATCTTTCCAATAGTGTCATCTTCCGGTTAAACCGGAAGTACTATATTTCTTACAACCGGTTTAACCGGAAGTTGACACTATTGGAAAGATAATAAAAATCGAAGATAGGGACATGTAAGCCGTTTTACTCTAAAGACGTACAGTTAGAAAGCTAGACGCTGTCAAAGTTCAAAAATCTCATTTTTCAAGAGTCAATATCTCGGAAACTGTTAAGTATAGACTAATAATGCTTTTATTAAAAAATGTTCAGAATTTTATGCAGAATCCAAAAAAATTATATAAAATAGGGGTATCCATTTAAGATTTAGATTTTACCCCCATCCCTTCTAGGGGCTTGAAGTAACAAGATTGACAATATACGCAAAATATGTCCCCCTCGAAATAATAATCGACGGGTCCGAGTGTTTTTTTTTAAATTGACGTGGAACCAGATATTTAGCCTGTTTCGTTTTAAATGGGGAACCCTGTATAGACAAGTTTAGGTCGCTGTGATAACCATAGACATGGTAAATGTCTATGGTGATAACGCGAAATCTTTCAACATGGCTTATAAATCTGAAGCTTAATTCCATACTTCTTTATGCCATTAGCATATTTTTTCTTACCAAAGTCACAGTACACCCCCCAAAGCCGGCCCCCGTCATTCGACTGCCTAAGACACCCTCAACCTGCATGGCTAACTCAACCAAACTATCTAATTCCGGACAAGACACCTCGTAGTCGTCTCGTAGCGAATTGTGACTTTCCACCATAAGTCTACCGAATTTCTGGTAGTTTTTGTCTTTTAATGCTTCGGCCGCTTGAGTCGTCCTCTGGATTTCTGAAATTACGTGTCTGGCTCTCTTGACCAGTGTTGCATCGGTGTCGATGGATTTTAGATCTGAGGACAATGAATGTTGGGTTAAATTAGAGACGTTTATTATCGCCTCAGGAGTTGGAAAGAGAACTTATTTAATGGGTATTTCTCAAGGGAATATCGTTAGTTAAAAGAACCAAATTCTCTATATACCCTAAAGAGTTATTTTTTTGAGTAGACCAAGTGCTTTTTGATTTTTATATCACATAATTGTCTTACATTCAATATCACTGTCGTTAGCATCTCTCAAACTAACTTTTTTAATTAAAAGGGCGGCTTGCTCACAATGTTTCCTTCTCGTAGGATATTCGCTACCTGTCAGTTCATGTTTGACGTTTGAGTTGGTGATTAGGACCACAATTTGATGATCATTTAAGGGAATTAGTTCAGAAGTTAGACTCCTAAAAAAATCATTAGTGTTGCGAAGGAAACTTTAATAGTGCGTTCTTGTATAGTACTTGCCTGCAGTCGATTAAGAGGGCGTTGCCTTCAGTTCCCATCACAGAGATGAACTGGTCCATAATACCACAAGGCATTCCTGCAAATTCGTGTTCCGCTTTTTGACATGCTTGAGCTTTGTCCTTGGCTCTATCAATATATAAAAATATTAAGCAGGATATACGAAATTGATGAATTGATGAGTGTTTAAAATGGTAGATCTGATACTGCGGAAGAGTATAAAGTAAAACAAAACTAGCATTTTGTGTTACGACTTGAGTCGATGTTTGAGGGTCTGTAAATCATAAAATTGCATTGCGGTCGGTCTGTTGCTTTAACATCATTAAATCTGCGCGAAAGCTGGATACATTTTAAAATCATTTTGGGCCACCTGATGTAATTACTTACGAAGTTCCTTTAAATCCCGTAATATTTTCCAAAAATGTGTAAGTACTGACTTCTAGTGCAGCACTACTGGATAGGCCACCACCAGTGGGCACGCTGGAATGGATGACTGCTTGGAAAGATGGCACATCTCCTCCAAGATAATTCGCTATAACACCTGCAAAAATGATCGAATTCGAAGGTATTTCATATTCTATTTGCTATCTTACAGAACAAATATGTGATGCACTAGGTAATAAAAAACCTTGTATAAGTATTTTTCTAGATTTAGCAAAAGCCTTTGATACAGTTAGTGTCAGTTAGCCATAATTTACTGTTAAAAAAGTTTGAAAATATTGGATTCAGAGGAAAGCAATTAGAATTAATTAAAAATTATCTGAAAAATTGACAAACTTATGTTCAAATAGATAAAGAAAAAAGCTATCCAAAAGTATTTCAGTATGGTGTTCCTCAAGGAACAATTTTAGGACCATTATTTTTTAATAATTATATTAACGACTTATTTAGTATAAATTGCGATGGACAAATTCATAGTTTTGCAGATGATACTACAATTTTTATACCGATACAAATTGGGAAAACTTAAATAATAAAATTTAAAATTATAAAAAATTGGTTTGATAACAATTTGTTAACAATTAATTTTAATAAAACAAATTATATTCCTTTTACTTTAAACCTAAATAACCTACCACGAAATATGAACAGTATTCAAATAAATGAAGACTTTAAAATTAATAAAATAAAATATTTAGGAATTATTTTTGATAGTAAATTAAATTGGAATTTTCACTTAGAATACTAAAAATTAAGAAGATTACTACCGATTTTTAGAAACATTAAAAAATTTTTAAATGTAAGACATGGAAATATTATATTACGCGTTAGTTAAAACTCCTTTAAATTATGGAATTTTAGGTTGGGGAGGAATAAATAGAACTTAAGTTAAAAACTTAGAAATATTACAAAAAAGGTTTCTAAAAATTATATTCAATTAATATTATCTTTATTCTTCAAAAGAATTATATTCAGAAACAAAAAAGTTGAACATAATAATAAAAAATAAAAACCTTACACAATTTAAAAACCAGAATCATAATAAACGTCATAAAAATGAAATAACCATAAAACCTAAAATAAATAAGTCCATAGGACAAAAAAATTTCAAATATTTATGTTTTTATTTAAACGATTATTTACCTATAAAAATTAGAAAATTGATTTCATTAAAAAACTTTAAAGTCGAAATAAAAACATGGATATTAAAAACATTGAAAATATTTTTAGAAATGCTTTAATTAATTAATATTGTTCTGAATAATTTATATACAAGTAAGTAATATTTTTACGTAAAAATTATAAATTAATAACTTTATTATAGGTAATACATTTTTTCAAAAAAACTGCGTTTAGACTATAAATTAACATTTTTGATTTAAAACTTAATTTTTAATGCATATTTATGATTTTACATACTAAAACAAAAAATAAGATTTGCCCTAACAAGCTCAGCTTCAGGGGATTGAAGAATCTTAACATAGTATAAAACAAAGTCGCTGTCGCTGTCTGTCCGTCCCTACCTATATATGCTTAAATCTTTAAAACTACGCAACGGATTTTGAAGCGGTTTTTTTAAATAGATAGAGTGATTCGAGGGGAAGGTTTTTATGTATAACTAGCGACCCGCATGCCGGGTACACGCTAGTAAGTTTATAGAAGATATGCAACATAAAAATATTTATTATATTATTAAATTTTAAATAAACTTATTATTATTATTATTATTATTATTGCAGAACCCTTAAATTTTAGTTTTATAAACGTTTCAAGGTTGCTTTTCTAAATGTTTAATCTTTTGAAAAACTTTTTCTCAAGTACGATATCGACAATAATTGATTGTGAACTTTGTAAGTTATTAAATTATTATTTAATAAGTCCTATAAGAGCTATTAAAATTGAATACATTACCTACTTATAGAATACGGGTATTTGATGTTGGTATTTTAAGTGTTTACATTTGATAACCCGATAATTTTTCGATGAGATTTATTTAAAAGCAACTACTGAAATTTAAATATTAATTTTTTTTTTACAATACAGATACACATGCAACTTTATTTAAAATATAAGGCACTGGAAAAGTGCAGAAACGAGTTTATATTCCATCAGAAAAAATAATTTCTGCAGGTCTTCAAAATAAGCTGCAATACCTATATCCCATATCTCGTTTTCGTTGTTGTAATTAGTTCATTTTGTGCTGTTGGCTTTTTCCCGATTGGGCTTGAGGTACTGGGGAAATGATAAGCAAGCACTCCATAAAAGCATTTAAAACTACTGTTAGGGGATGTTTTTTGCTCGCTAGGTAGCTAGGTTTTGGGCTATTGATGTTTTTGAGATATACGATATTAGATAGGGCTGCTGAAAAAATGGTTCGAATTCTTACCCTTCACATATTGTACCCATTTAGGTCCGCTACGATCTATTAGTTTAAGCGAATTACTATCCTTTGGTATCTTTATTTGTACTTTTCCTGGTTTATCTACATCTTTATTCGTAGATATTACCGTAGATACGTCACCATCAATTTTTTTTCCTACAATAACTGTCACTAGAGGAAGTGCCTAAAATTGTAAGGTGGTCTAATTTACAATAAAATTTATAGGAGATAATAAGGCCTGGTATTCTGTTGACGATGCGGTGAAATCCACTGTTATTACAAAGTTTGTAACTTTATTAAATTCAGCAATTCCAGTGCAGTTTTTTTTTGGAAAATGCTTGGCACGGGTATTAATGTATTAACATTTTAAGTTGTGGTATTTTTTATAAAAACTATTGATACAATGTGTCCCAAAAAGACCAGAACTTAAATTGTTAATAAGTACCCGTATTTATACCCAAGTATTTTTCAAAAAAAAACAAACTATATGTACATTTTTCCTACACCAGAAGCTAATGCAATTGGGATATCACGTCTTAGTGTATATTATTGTGTTTGCAATAGATAAAGTTATATTTTAAATTCTATAATCAAACATAAATAAAGATATCGAGTACTAAAAATAGTCCTCGTATTTGTGTTTGTGGGTATATATTATCTGCTAACACTGACGTTTAGAAATAGTATGTTATTAAATAATATTGATAAATTTGTTAATACCCCGAGTAATACCCAATTACACAAATGTTATAATCCGAGCGTTGTATAATACCGTGTTATTTGCATCAAAGAGGGCCTTGCATCTAAGGACGTAATGCTTAGCCGTAGAGCTTAATACCTGTTGGGTGTCAGTAACTACCTGAATTAACAATCAATCAGTTATTCCGTCATCTTTAACAGTCGTTACAAGTACATAATTTGATTCATCGTTAATTTTTCCAATTTCTTGAACAATTCACACAACGGGCTTTACGGAACACATTTATGGTTGAAGCGTATTTTCAAAACGGGGTCAGAGTAAATGGTGAGTGGCAATACAATCCGGGTTTGTGCATGGATGATTTTCGCAAACATTTTCCTAACGTTGCTTTTATTGCTGGGGATTTTTATCATTGCCTGAAAAGAACCGTGGCTGTGTTTAGGGAAACAGGTTCTATACAACACAAAATAGGAGCAGGAAGACCTGTAAGAACAAAAGAACTTGTTGCAAACGTTCGTGAAATACCTAATGCAAAATACGCCAACAAATTGTATAAGACGCCTGTCCCAAGAAGTGGGAAGATCTTATGGAACATGCAGGACTATTCTTAAGAAGGAAAAATAAAGGATTATCCAAGAATGTGGTAACATTTCTCCAGAGATGCTGGTCAAGGCGTTCGAAAATTTGAAGAGACGTGTGAATTTATGCTTGGAGCATGGCGGTGGCCAATTTCTGCAATTTATGTAATTATTTTTCTTTTTCTTTCTGTATAATATGCTTACTTTGTTAATTTTGTAAACAACAAAAATAAATTTGTATTATCTACTTATTTTATTACTCATTAGTTTGGCATATCATGTCATAATATAAATTTGACAAAATTTTAACCTAGATTTGGTTAGATATATCGTCCCCATATCATTGCGATCTAAAACCAAGCTCTACGTTTTTTAATCCAAGCCCTCTTTGATGCAAATAATTTTTGCTCGGACGGTATATGAACCTTTGGTCCAAATGGGAGATAGACAATATTTCTGTTTTCCAATAAAAATTTCAAGTTTAGCCACCACTATCAATCTCTGCTGCTATTATAGGTACAGGGTCTTTCAACGAGGACTGAACAGGGGCTAATTTTTGAGCTTCCTTGTATTTAAAAAAAAATCCAAAATAGCCAATCGATGTACTTTTTCCTGCAGAATTCAAAAATGAAACCAAAAATTTATTTGAACCAGAAACAAAAGAGTTACGATATGGATAAGGTGTTTTTTAAATGGAACATAGCTTTTTTTATACGATTTTTGGATCGAGTGATTTTTTTTTGTCCGTTCTGATTAAAATATTTAATATTGTTACAGCTATTTTTATTAAATTTTAATGTTTTATCCAGTATAATTTAACTTTAACCTGTTTGAAACATACACTAGGTAATAAAGGTATAATCACCTTTAAATCCTTCAAAGTCAAAAAATTTGACAAATTTACTATAATATTGCCGAAATTACTTTGCAGGATTCAAAGGTGATTATACCTTTATTACCTATAGTGTATGTTTCAAACAGGTTAAAGTTAAATTATACTGGATAAAACATTAAAATTTAATAAAAATAGCTGTCACAATATTAAATATTTTAATCAGAACGGACAAAAAAAAAATTACTCGATCCAAAAATCATATAAAAAAAGCTATGTTCCATTTAAAAAACACCTTATCCATATCGTAACTCTTTTGTTTCTGGTTCAAAAGTTCGAGGTTGAAAAAAGCTTTTCTTTTTTCCAGAGATGGCCAACTAGCAACTCCAGAGATTGACTGTGGTCGAATTTTAATTTTAGAACCGAAATAACACCACAAAAGGAAAGCTTTATACACCGAGACCAAAATAAACATTTTTTGTCGCATTTTATACATAGGTATAACTAAGGAACAACTTACCATCGGCATGACAAATCCATCGTTATAATCCGTATGCTCCCCGATAAGATTTACCCTTCCCGGCGCCGCCACTGCAATGTTAGCGTCAGTGTCAAATTCTACCCTGAAAACGCGCATTGCTTCCCTGACAAGCTCCCGAATCGACACGATAGGTTCGGCCATTTCTCTCGATCGAATGTTACTGGAATTAGTGGAATTCACTGAAGCTTTTTTCCGCCTCTAGATTTACAGTTAATTTGTTACGAAAACGAATTTGTAATAAACGTTAAAGTATCGGGACCAGTATAAATTAGACGAGGACGTGTTGTCAAATGATAAGGTTGATTGTTGAGAATATTGCCAGCAGTGGAATCAAATTATTAATTACTATTCTGATAAGAAATGTCAGTCAGTGACCCGTTAGTTAAGGATATTAAAGGTACCATGTTGTTTTTGATTTTATGATGCTTGTTGTTATTACGATGCTTTTACACTCCTCTACGAGGTATATTTTAAAACCAAAACATTTTTGAAACCATTTATAGGTATACCTACCCACACGCCTGTAATTTGCCCTAGATCTACCCGCCTGTGTTTGCAAGCGGATGCATTTGTCAGGTGTACCTATTAAGGTTGAATTATCAACGTCATTCAATCTATTGCCAACCTATAACCTATTTCGCGTTGATTTTTTGAGTTTATTATTTTAATAACTAACATTTAAAGAAAATCAATATCGTCGGTACATTATTTAGGTAGTATCTGATATATTACAAAAATATCAATTTATTTCATTGCTAATTTTGGGAGAATTGTATAGTGAAAGAACAATTAGTGACAATGACATAATAATGTTAAAAAAAATCTTACCCGATATTTTTCGCTATACAATTCTCCTAAAATAAGTTATGAAATTCCTTGATATTTATTAAATATGTCAATTATTACCTATAGAATATCAAGTCGATACTGAGTTTCTTTAAATTTTGTATAAAAGCTAGAAAACATAAATAAATCTACGCGAAATAGGTTATAGGTTGGCAAGCATGTTGATACTCCCACCTTAAGGTTGAATTCTCAACGACATTCAATCTATTGCCAACCTATAACCTATTTCGCGTTGATTTTTTGAGTTTATTATTTTAATAACTAACATTTAAAGAAAATCAATATCGTCGGTACATTATTTAGGTAGTATCCGATATATTACAAAAATATCAATTTATTTCATTGCTAATTTTGGGAGAATTGTATAGTGAAAGAACAATGAGCGACAATGACATAATAATGTTAAAAAAAATCTTACCCGATATTTTTGGCTATACAATTCTCCTAAAATAAGTTTTGAAATTCCTTGATATTTATTAAATATGTCAATTATTACCTATAGAATATCAAGTCGATACTGATTTTCTTTAAATTTTGTATAAAAGCTAGAAAACATAAATAAATCTACGCGAAATAGGTTATAGGTTGGCAAGCATGTTGATACTGCCGCCTTAAGTAAAAATATTATACTAAATACAGGGTTACCCAGAAGTCCGGAATAAAATTAATATACAGGGTGTCCGGAAATGACGATGAAAAATTTTAAGGTATGATTCTACATAAAAAGATATGAAACAAAGTTCATATTAACGTAGGTCCGGAAATGCTTCCAGATGGAGCTACAGGCCCTTAAAGATGGTGTCATAAAAGTGGTTTTTATTTAATTTATTAGGATCTACTTACAATACAGGAATTAACTTCTACGTATAAGTTAGAGTGATTGGAGGTCACTCTTTGAAAATATCAGGTGACCCATAATTGCAACCAGTGGCGTGGGAACAAAGGGGTGGTTAGGTATTTAGGGTTATATTTTTTCGCCGAGTGTATTTTCGCTACCTTTTAAATAAATTATGATTCTTTGAAAATTTTTACGTAAAAAAGGTTCCCTTGGTATAAAGTCGTATAGTCGACCGTTTTCGAGATAAACGGACTTTAATGGTCAGATTTTTTTTTATGTGGTTACCTAAATCCTTAGTATACGAAGTACCAGTTCGCAGCGTTGAAGAATTGGAGTAGCGGGTGTACCTGGTATTTTTAGAAAAGTTAGAAGATCTATGAGAAAACGAGTTCGAGGATGCATTGAAATGAACGGAAATCATTTTCAACACATTATAAAATTTATCATTTGAAAAGGATTTAAGAATTTAGGGACAGCGTTGTTTATTATTTTGTTATTGATTTGTTGGTATTTTTATTAATAAAATTATTATTAAAAAAAAATCTGAGCATAAAAGTCCCTTTATCTCGAAAACGGTCGACTATACGACTTTATACCAAGGGAACCTTTTTTACGTAAAAATGTTCAAAGAACCATAATTTATTTAAAAGATAGCGAAAATACACTCGGCGAAAAAATATAACCCTAAATAACTAACCACCCCTTTGTTCCAACGCCACTGGTTGCAATTATGCGTCACCTGATATTTTCAAAGAGTGACCTCCAATCTCCAATCACTCTAACTTATACGTAGAAGTTAGTTCCTGTATTGTAAGTAGATCCTAATAAATTAAATAAAAACCACTTTTATGACACCATCTTCAAGGGCCTGTAGCTCCCTCTGGAAGCATTTCCGGACCTACGTTAATATGAACTTTTGTTCATATCTTTTTATGTAGAATCACACCTTAAAATTTTTCATCGTCATTTCCGGACACCCTGTAACTTTTGGGGAGAACGCTCGGACACGTCAATTTAGTTTTATATATGCTCACATTTTGACGTTATTCGTTTGTTTTTTTATAGATTTGTCAAAGATATGACGACATCCATCTTTCTTTTAAATGGATACATACAGCTTGTGATACATCATTTAAAAGCTAATATCTCGTACAGTATGCTCATACATTATGACGCGATTCTTTCAAGCTATTTCAAAATGGCAACTGTTAAAAGTTTTTAAAAAGTCTCTATTTAAATAAGCGGAAATGATAAATAATCATTGATGTTTTTTTACCTTTCAAGGTAAGAAATCTATAATCTATAGTAATCTATAATAATAAGGCGAGTTCACCATCACGTCAAGATTTATAAATGCAAACCCGAACAAACCTCTAAATTTATCAGTGTTTCTCTACAATATTATGCATGTATTATACATAAAAACCTTCCTCTTGAATCACTCTATCTATTAAAAAAAACCGCTTCAAAATCCGTTGCGTAGTTTTAAAGATTTAAGCACATATAGCTGCGGACAGACGCGACAGCGAATTTGTTTTATACTATGTTAAGATTAAGAACGTAATGTGTAATACAAATTACATCAAATATAATGTTTTAGGGAGATCAACGTAGCAGCAATGTACGGGCGTTTTACTTCATTGTACCTACTCACATTTTTTACTACGCGTGACGCAGAGTTTTTTAGCCCAGCTTTTATAGTGTTCGTCAAATGATTTTCTTATATATAAATGAACATATCTGTCGATTATCAACGCCAAATCCAGTTTATTCGACCACCTAAAATTTTTCATACGATTTCCTATGATGCAGTAGTCCATGCATCTATCACCCTGTATATGTATAATACTTGTACAAACCAACGATTTTCTAAAAAAAATCACACACGTCACAGTAAAGATAAGAATGTGATTTAAAATTTACATTCTCAAATTTTACCAGGAATTATGATTATTACATTTGAATTTTGAAAAGTAACAATATACTCTAATGTCTAATAAATAATTACCTATATTATAAATAAGTCCTGATTTTTCATGCCTTGTAATATCTGCAAGTAATTTTTTCGTTAAAAGAAGTTCAAATCTTAAAAAAAAAAGTAAATTAGAAAACACTCAAAACCTATAATTGGTTTTGATTTATCCTCGTACATGTACGCTTAACAACCAATAAACATTATTATTGTGTTTTATTGAACACAAGTGAACTCTAGTGGAAAATTTATTTTTAATTTTTTTTTGCATTTATTGTATCCTGTGTTGCCTAAATGTATTTTAAACGACTCGATATAATGTTACTAACAGCAGGAAGGAAGAAATAAGTCATAGTCGTAGATAAAGAGCTTTTCCTTTCAAGTGTATAGGGAGCCAAAACATTGTTATTATGCATTCTCAAAAAGTTTTTATTTAAAGCAAATTTAAAACAATCACCAAGCAGGAGGTGATATTTTTGATTTTGGCATAAATTCGCATACCTACCTATCACTTTTAGGATGCGTTCAACAATTCCTAAACCTCATCAACTCTCACACCCCCATTACCGACAACAATTTCTACTTCGTCCTATTTGCACAAACATTGGAGAAAATCTTTGACAAAGGTCTGATTCATCAACAGAACACGAAATATTTCAACAGAACCGTCGATGCCTATGCTTGGATGGTCAGTATAGTAAAAGCAGAACATTACGAGATCAGTTTTGCTTACAAAAGTTGTGTTGATCAGGTTAAAGAAAGAGTTGATGTGACCACGAACAGCGGACGCTTTAGATTGTTGGTCAAGTGTTGTTTGGTTAAGAAATGTATTCATGTACCTGTGGAGGCATTGGTAAGAATTGTTTAAATCGGATATAAAACAAACAAGTTATGAAGGATCAAATGATTTTTTGTTTGGGACTTTTATATTCTGTAATATTCTCTTATAAATATTTCAGATCAACACTCACCATTCACATATTCTCTATTCGGCAAGTTCGATAATAGGGGATGAAATCCTTTCGGAAATATTTCTGTCTGTTTTAAGACAGGTTTTACAGTTACCATTTTCCTTGGACCTAAGGAATTCTTCCTTCCTGGATATCAGCTGGTATATTCCACAGATTATCGATATGGAATTGGTGCCTTGTAAGAGTGTAGGAATAGCAGTGAGGTAAAAGAGCTAAATATATAGGGGAGAGAGAGGCAAGAGTGAACACTTAAGCTTTGAAATTTTTTTTTATTATAAGGCAGAACTTGAAATAAACTTGCTTAGCATAGAACAATCTTTGGTAAACCAGTAACACAAAAATATATGTATAAATGCTTTAAACTATAAAAAAATAATAATACAAAAATATTTTGAAAACAGCAAAAGTTTACCCTTGCCCCTCTGGTATGAGGCGAGAACAAACAACAAGAAAATCCAAGTAAAAAGTCATCAAAAGGTTCAACGTCTGTACAGTCGTCATGAGACCATTAACCACAGGTGGGACACCGAGTCCAATTCTCATTTGACTGACTATATTTACCGCTACAATAAATACATTCGGAATAATCCTCTTTATCAGTTATTTTTATTTTCTTTACTACTTTCTTTTTTGTTTTTATAGCAGAAATACCAGCTGCTTTTCCATTACATATATTTATTTCATCCTTATTTGTATCACTTATTATTTGTTTGTTAACCATTTTATTTTTTGTTTTTATATCCGTTATTAAAGGGCCCATGTCCTATTCTGTGATTCGTTCTGCATGGTTTGTCATCCAAATGTCCATGTCGGAATTTAAATAGGACTTAAAAGGACCAAACACTGTAAGGTCAAGCGGGGCAAGAGTGAACACATTTGTTCGCTTTTGCCCCAAAAAACAGAATTTTTTAATAAGCCAGCCCTTTTACCAACGCGCCACTGGCGACGTTATATACCAATATGAATTTATAGGTTAGGTTTTAAAGATTTCGTAAAAAAATGGTAGGAAGTAAAAATGAACTACCACAAGCGATTAAACGATCTAAATTATCAAATAATTGTTACATGGTATACTATTAAAAATAAATTTACCTTATTTTCGGCTTATTTTCTTGGTAAATTCAAACCAAAGTTGCACAGGGAACTGAAAGCACATGGTTTGCACTACTGTGGCCATTGCCATTGGCAGAGAAAAAATTATTAATTAGAAATGTTATTGCATTGTCTACTCTTGCCCACCTGTTTACTCTTGCCTCCCTCTCCCCTAGTTAAAGGAATGTTTTTACTAATTCAGTGTTTTTTTGTTAGTTTTGCTAGCGACAAGGCAGTTATTGTGAAATTGGAACCCGATGGTGTAGCTGCGGAAAATGTAAGTTCCTCCCAACTTCTTAACAGGTCAATATTCAATCTAGGGAGAATTTTAGCATTTATACATTTATTATTTAAGGGAAACATCCACTTTGGCGATGTCCTGGACAAATTAAACGGCGTTCACATCGACTCATCTTCCAAGGGACGTCTCAATCTTATCATGAGGTGTAACAAACTTAAGCCAGTTAAAGTAAGAATAGCGAAAGCCTTCAATAAAGATAGTGGGCAAATTTTTGGGCCAATACAAAATCTATTGAAGGAATTAAAAATTGATTTGGACACAGTGAAAAAGCAATATGAAGAAAATGGAAATGAAATTAGCAGTAAAAAGAAAATTAGGTAATATTTGGTTATACAGTGTCACCTAGGGTTGCCAACTCGGAAGAGAGCAAAAGGAGGACATGAAGACAGGACACTACGAATTTTTTAGCACTAAAAATATATGTAATAAGTAATATTAATTGATCTATAACTACAAATTTCTCAGTAACCAGGAAATACAACAAATAATTTTTTACAAAACATATATTAATAAAGTAACAAAAATAAACTTAAACGTTTTTCTGAATAATAAAAAAAAATATACGAAATAAAAAACATAAAATTTTAAATATAAAAACAGACTTTACTTACTTAAACTACTTACTACTACTTAAACTTATATTTTTTTTGCGTTTTAGCTGCGTCCAAAAATGCTGCATCTGATTTAATAATATCAAAAAACTCCAAGCAGCTGCTTTCGGAATTAGCAGAGCCAATTAGTTCTGATTTTATTAAATCCAACAATGCTTTATTTCTTTCATCCCGCCATTTAATATTCATTAACGAAAAAATTCGTTCGGGAAACGCAGAAGTGGCAGGAATGCTTAGAGCAACAGAAATCAGAATGAATACATTTTCGAGTCCTGTTATATTTTGAAAAATGAATGACCATTTTTGACTAGTTCTGTAACCATGCCAAATGTCTGTTTTGAAAATAGTTTCTTTAATTAACATAATTTCGTCAAATAATTTGTCCTGGTTAACAGTACTTTGTAAATGTAATTCCTCTATTAAATTTACAAAAATGTTAAACGAAGGAAACTTCTCCATAACTCATAACTGGTTCTAACGAAAGATTTCCCAATTTGGCCAATATGTTATCATCGGCAAAATCAAAAATTTTTTTTATATAGATAAGAATATTTTCATAAAAATGTAAAAAATCATTTTCCATTTTTATTTGTTCATCCTTATTAATACAACTATTAATCATATTTCTTACTTCAAAACCAAAGAACCTTTCACTTTTTCTAGTATCAATTTTAAATTTAAAATCTTTTATATGTTTACCATTCTATTTATGGAATTTTAGAACATTTTAGTGTAGGGGAGGACAAACTGCGTCCTCCGAGGTACCTGCGGAGGACGGAGGACATTTAGATCGAAAGGAGGACTGTCCTCCTGGCTGGAGGACGGTTGGCAACCCTAGTGTCACCAGTAAAGTCCGCATCATATGGGATTTTTTTTTATTAATAGTTTTATTCGAAATTTGACTTTGGCATCAAGTTCTGCTTCGATCGAGATGAAAATTAAACAAAAAAAATAGTAGTCACGTGATTCGCATTATCTGTCAAATTAAAGTTTTTCCAAAAAATAATTCAAAAGTGGGGTTATTTCTGAAAATATCGAAAAGAGTTATTAGAAAAAGTTTTTTTAAATGCAGTTTCTAGCCCACGTGCAAAATTTCAGCTGGATAAGATAATTTTGATTTTTTACCTATATTTTGTAAATTGCACCACTTTTGCAAAATAAGACTCAACGCAACCTACATAAAACTTCTTAGTTTTAACAATGCTTTATTGCAGATACATTTTCTTTAAAGCAGCGCCATATTAAATGTATGTTTTTCTACAAAATCAAAATTGGGCTATTAAAATTTGGTCGCATGTGATGCAAAGTTCATTTGTTTTTGACCCTGTATAAGGTAACTTTATAAAATGAGTATTTTTGAAAACGTAGTTTGTGTCTAAAAGTAATACACCTTAATATTAAGACAAAAAAGAACACAGTGTCATCAGTAAATAAGTGTTCATTAAGTGGAAAATAAATTTTTGTTTAACTTAACGTAAAGTTTATCTGTTTTCAACGATTTAATTTAAAACACCTTTATTTTATTTTAATTTTTTTACTTTCAGACACAAACTACGTTTTCAAAAATACTTATTTTATGAAGTTACCTTCTACAGGGTCAAAAACAAATGAACTTCGCATCACATTCGACCAAATTTTAATAGCACAATTTTGATTTGTAGAAAAACACACATTTAATATCGCGCAGCTTTAAAGAAAATGTATCTGAAATAAAGCCTTGTCAAAACTAAGAAGTTTTATGTAGGTTGTGTGGAGTCTTATTTTGCAAAAGTGGTGCAATTTACAAAATATAGGTAAAAAATCAAAATTATCTTATCCAGGTGAAATTTTGCATGTGGGCTAGAAACTGCATTTAAAAAAACTTTTTCTAATAACTTTTTTCGATATTCTCAAAAATAACCTCACTTTTGAATAATTTTTTGAAAAAAATTTAAATTTGACAGATAATGCGAATCACGTGACTACTATTTTTTTGATTAATTTTCATATCGATCGAAGCAGAACTTGATGCCAAAGTCAAATTTCGAATAAAGCTATTAATAAAAAAAAATCCCATATGATGCGGACTTTACTGTAGTTAAAAAAAACCTATGAGATATAAATATTTTATTTATAGTTTTTATGGATACCCTGTTAAATATGTAGCGAAGATCGACGTCGGATCTCTGGGAAACGTCAAGCAAATACAAAAGGCGTTGAGAAGTTTGACGGACACTCATTGTCACGAATTCAATTTAATACAACGATTTGACAAGATGGTGTCGTTGGAAATCGGAGAAATAGGGCTTAAAATTAGGGATAAAGAAACGTGTGATGTAAGTAAAGTAAAATACCATTGCGGACAAAAAGACTGGTACAGGGTCTTCCAACGAGGACTGAACAGGGGCTCATTTTTGAGCTTCCTTGTATTTAAAGAAAAATCCAAAATAGCCAATCGATGTTCTTTTTCCTGCAGAATTCAAAAATTAAACCAAAAATTTATTTGAACCAGAAACAAAAGAGTTACGCTATATGGATAAGGTGTTTTTTAAATGGAACATAGCTTTTTTTATACGATTTTTGGAACGAGTGATTTTTTTTTGTCCGTTCTGATTAAAATATTTAATATTGTAACAGCTATTTTTATTAAATTTTAATGTTTTATCCAGTATAATTTAACTTTAACCTGTTTGAAACATACACTAGGTAATAAAAGGTATAATCACCTTGGAATCCTTCAAAGTCATTTCGGCAATATTATAGTAAATTTGTCAAATTTTTTGACTTTGAAGGATTCAAAGGTGATTATACCTTTATTACCTAGTGTATGTTTCAAACAGGTTAAAGTTAAATTATACTGGATAAAACATTAAAATTTAATAAAAATAGCTGTCACAATATTAAATATTTTAATCAGAACGGACAAAAAAAAATCACTCGTTTCAAAATTCGTATAAAAAAAGCTATGTTCCATTTAAAAAACACCTTATCCATATCGTAACTCTTTTGTTTCTGGTTCAAATAAATTTTTGGTTTCATTTTTGAATTCTGCAGGAAAAAGTACATCGATTGGCTATTTTAGATTTTTCTTTAAATACAAGGAAGCTCAAAAATGAGCCCCTGTTTAGTCCTCGTTGGAAGACCCTGTACATCATCATTATCATTTTAGTAAAATAAAGCTATTATCTATTGTCAAATAATATATATCATAGTTTGAAGAAATAGTCCATGCTTAAAGTGGAGTTGAAAATATGGGAAAGAAAGAAAAAACTTAAAGTCTTTCTCCACAAAATTTAATAGAATAAAAATTCTCTAGGGGGTCTCTACATGTTTCGAACGTAGAAACGTTCATCATCAGGAGATCAAAGAAAATTTATTTAGTGCTGATGGTTTTAGCAAAAGAGAAAATGGTGTAAAACCTTAATGGAGCTTTTATGGAATTAAAAAACTGATGTGTAGAAGAGACATAATATGAAGAAAATTGATAAAGGTTAAACCATACTGAGTAAGTATGTGAAAAAGTTATTAAAGGGGGTCTAAACCAACCAAATAAACTGGGGAAGAAGAAAAAAACCTATCTAAAAAGAAGGTGTCGAAGATTATTTAAAAATTTTTATAAAACTTTTCAAGTATACCTATGTCTGTAAGACATTATAAGGATAAAATTAGTCGTAATTATGAAGATATCACAATAATATTACATTCCAAAAGGTGTTTTTATCCTCAGTACCCCACAAAACACTTTTTGGAATGTAATTTTATTGTGATATCTTCATGAAAAGTTTTATAAAAAATTTTAAATAATCTTCGACACCTTCTTTTTAGAAAGGTTTTTTCTTCCCCAGTTTATTTGGTTGGTTTAGACCCCCTTTAATACCTTTTTCACATACTCATCAGTATGGTTTAATCTTTATCAATTTTCTTCATATTATGTTTCTTCACACATCAATTTTTTAATTCCATAAAAGCTCCATTAAGGTTCTACACCAGTTTCTCTTTTGCTAAAACCATCAGCAAGCACTAAATAAATTTTCTTTTTCCTGATGATGAACGTTTCTACGTTCGAAACATGTAGAGACCCCTAGAGAATTTTTATTTTATTAAATTTTGTGGAGGAAGGACTCTTAGTTTTTTCTTTCTTTTCCATATATCATAATATTTAAACTCTATTTGGGAAAAATAAATAAAAACAACAATAATAATTCATATTTTGTCATTACACCGTTGCTGTCGATTATTATAAGTTCTGGATTATTTCATTCGGAAATATATTTGCTGTATTCCTGGTTGCTCTCAATTTCCCAGCAATATCTAGCAAATATTGATGAGAATATAATAGGTATATTATTTGGCAAGTTGATGACAATGAATCGAAACTTACCACCTACCATTTGACATAGGTAACATCTATATTAGTCCAGAAGATTGGGGCAAATTTATTTATCCCTTTATTTTTGTGTCTTTATTAGTTTGTTTCCTGCATTTTTTTGTTTTAGATTATTTTACAACATCCTTATATGAAAATTTCTTCGTGCGGAAACCTGCCATATCTGTCTAAAATTTTTGGATATTGCGCTGGGTAAAACAAGATAGTTCGTCGCTTACTTTCGATATTTTATTATCTTGTTTCTAGGGAAGAAACTTGCGATGTGGCTACAAATTTTACTTGTTATATTTTTGAAACCAAGAGCTACGATGACGCGGATACTATCCTTCAAAGTATCGGTGAGCATACTGTTCCATTTGTTTTAGGTATGTAAGAATTAACATATATTTCTATATTTTTTAGGGCAAGGCTTCCATAGGACACACTATGCTGTCTGAATTCGAATTTTGTATGGCCAAACCTACATATCACTATTAAACAATCTTCTAGGAAGTGTGGACATCCAGTAATTTTTTTGGGAAGAACATTATTAAGTATGTAATAAAATATATGGTCAAAATGATGAATTGAGGAGATTACCTAGACCACCTTACTTAAGAAATTAAAGGGGAATATTTTTTGTACAAATAAAGTCACACCTATAAAGTCCAAAAGCTTGGTTTTAAATAAGCAATTTAGTGTCAAAACTACTATTTTTGTTATTTTGGGCCAGGCACCACTAAAAATTGCATACCAATGTAGCCCAGTACAATAATAAATTAGTAACCTGCAATAGATAACTAAGTATTTATTTAAATACAGATTGATACGAAATGGCTTGATACATTTAAACACAAAAAATGTCGCCTAAAGTAAACACTTGATAGGCTAATAATAAATAAACTTACCTTAAAAAACACATCACGTCTTACTAAATAAACAAATCATAATACATTTTTTTCCCACGTTCCACACTCTAAACATGTACCTATACAGGGTGGTTCATCCACGCAACATAGGAAATCCCATGCAAATTTTAAGATGGTAAAATATTGGCTCCCCAATTTATTTTAGAGCAAAAGTTTATCTAAACTTTTTAAAGAATTCAATAAACTAAACTCAGTTGCAAAATTTTAATAATTTTCATGCAGTCTATCCAAAGTTATTTAAAAAATAATATTATCTTTTATTATCCTAAAATGGATAATACGGGCCTGAATTTTAATGACGTTATTTTGATTGATCAGTGTCAAATTCAAACCAAGTTTGACAATTTTTTAACCATACATATTATTTCGTTATGAACTATATTCTACGTCTGAAAAGATTGCTATAGTTAAGTGGTATTATGCGGGAAACAGCAGCAGAAATGTATCCGGTATGTTTGCAGTACATTATCCAGAGAGGCCAATTCCAGCAATATCCACCGTAATCAGAATAATTAACAAATTTGAAAATAGTAGAACGCTTCTCAATAAATGTAAATGCGAAAGAGAAGACGAAGGTAATAATCATGCAGATAATGATAAAGATTTAAATATTTTGTTAAGTGTGGAAAAAAATAAGGGAATTATAAGTACTAGGCATATTGGAGACGAAGCGGGGAAACATCATACACCCTTTTTACGAGTATTACATAAACATAAATATTATCAGTATAAATACCATAGAGTTCAAGAATTAAGAGATGGGGACATGATTCGAAGGGCTGATTTTTGTTTTAATATGATGGAGAGGGCAAACAATGACAGAGAATTTTTGCAAAATATTTGTTTCGCCAACGAATGTACTTTTACCTTGAATAACGAACCTAATGTACAAAATTTACGGTACTGGAGCCAAAAAAATGAATTTCGGTTTATTGAAACAAGGACGCAGTATCCCCAAAAAGTTAACGTATGAGCTGGCAATTCGGGACATCATATCATTGGACCACTCTTTTTAAATCGAAATTTAACCACACAATATTTTCTTGAACTGCTTCGAAATGAAATTACGCCTGCGTTGCATGAAGTTGTTCGAGAAAATCAAGAAATTTGGTTCCAGATGGATGGCTGCCCAGCTCATAACTCCGCAGTAGTTAGGGAGTATTTAGAAAATGTTTTTGTAGGTAACGTTATTGGACTAAATTGCACAATTAATTGTCCAGCTAGGTCTCCCGATCTTTCGCCGATTGACACCTGGGGACACTTAAAAACAACCATCTACAAAAATTTTAAATACGAGACGCTGGAGGATTTAAAAAATGCTATTACGTTAGAGTGTGAAAGACTGTCCGTGTATCAATTAAGAAATGTTCGAAATGAATTTTATGATCGTCTCGGGTATTGTCTAGCAGCAATGTTTGAACATCTTATTAAATAATTAGTTAAGTATGTTATTTATTTGTTTTATTATGCATTGAAAGTCAAAGTCTCGAAAAATAAAGTACTTTTTGTTTACCAAAACTGTTTTATTGATTTATCTCCTCCAATATATTTTGGTATGTATAACGGAGAGACAAACCAAATTGTATTAAAAATTTTAAACGTTGAAGCTTTTAACCTATTTTACCCGAATACAAATGTATTGTCATAATACATCCTTCTTGTCAGTTACTGACACTTACTGGTGTTTTTATTATAAAGCTTTAGAATCGTATTAATTTGTTAATTTTCGCCAATTATAAGTTGACGTTTTTTTTAAATAAGCCCTTAATTACTTAATAAATCGCTCTAAAATTTCGTCAATTAGTTCGTCAATGTGTTCCCTTTAATAAAGTTAAATAAATTATCGGTCTTAAATAAACAAGGGAGCCAATATTTTACCATCTCAAAATTTGCATGGGATTTCCTATGTTGCGTGGATCGATGCACCACCCTGTATACGACACAAAGCTAAACGTCCTTTTGAAGGAATAAATCACTATTTTATACTGCTTACAATCCATTGAGCCTAATCCTAATGAATAAAAATTAAGCAATTACTTTTTGGTATGCGTATATTTGGGAATGAACCTTCAAGCATATTTGAAATAAGATACGGAAGTATCTCATCTGTTTTTAGGGTAATCTTTTCTTTTTTTAATTGTTGAAACAAAGCGCAAAATGATGATATATTCATCGATAATTAAATTGCCATTTTTTTAAAACCGGCATTTACAGGCTTTGTGATTTTTTGGTATTTTGTTCTGTGTTAAGTTTATGAAAATAGGACCGATTTTATTTGAGTAGCAAAGGGGCGCCAAGCCAGGAGGGACTTGGGGGTCAACCGCCCCCCTGACCCCCCTATGGCTACGCCACTGCACTTGTCGGCGGAATACATTTTACACAGTTATATGCAGCTTGCACTCTATTCCATCCGCATTCAAACAGTGTCATCTCATGTTTTAGTAACTGGTCAAGTGATGCTCGGGCGGGCACAGATACATTTGTGGCCCTCTGATTCGAATAGTTGGCGCATATCGATCGATGTGATAAACTTTCCAAAGGGTATACCATTTTTAGCTACCATTCAAGACACTCTTTCCTCCATCGAAACTTTTTTCTCAGATAAAAAAAATCTGTAATTTTCATTTTCTTAGGTAGCACAGAAGAACTACTAACATCTGAGCGCTTAGCAATAGAACTAAACGAAGTACTTGAGCTGCTGGTACTAGCTTTCATTTCCTGTGTTATTTTATCAATTTCAACATTACCGCTGCTACGCGTCGACCAAAAATACTGCAGTTCATCGTTTGCTATACCGCGGATCCGCGGGATCGATGGGCTCAATTCCGTAGGTTTGCGGGAATAAAGTTTGGGTGCGGGATTGGATTCCCTAAATACAATCTTCTTAGAGTATATGTATAAATAAAACACTTCAATTATTGCTATATAAACTCGTTTTATTACATAAGGTACACGATAAGAAGTATCACACGGGTCTTAAATTAGTTACTTAAAATAATCTGCGGGCCTGGCAGACGATTCTTTGGGTGAGCAGTTGCGTGTTTAAAAGTTAAATAGAAGACATGTCAATTATGTACATCGACTACACCGTCATGTAGACGCAAGGCGAGAGCTTACGGTTCAGCTACAAAGTGCGTCCGAAATCCGACAGCAACACATTGTAGTCTATTACACTGTGACTGGGACGTAATTCATTACTAAGCATCGAAGTGCGTCCCCAAAGTATTGGTTGCCAGGTCTGGACAACTATATAGATATCTGTTATTTACAAACGACAACTATTAGTGCCTTCGAAACTTCATCTTATATGCTGGATGTAGGGTGTCTCTAAAAAACGCTAGCACACATTCCTGATGCTAATATAGCCCAATTTACAATCACAAAGTTGACAGTTCTATTACTAAAACATTTAAATTTGGTTAGACGTAGAGCTGCTGATGCCGCCCTCTGCAATGTACATCGGAACTGATCACGACGCTTTATCGTCATGAAAAACCGCTAAGTGCCAAATTTCTATCAAATATCAATATGTTATTTTGGAAATTATCAACTTTTGGACTATATAAGGTATATTTTAGCCTCAGGAATTGGTGCTAGCATCTTGTATATACCTAAAAACACCCTGTACAAGTAATTAAAATACATCTACAGTTAACTGTAGTTTTATTTTTGTATAGGTAGCCTACAATTTTATTTAGTTTAAAAAAAATTGAGTAAGTACGTGTGCTATTCGCCATTTTGTTTTTGGATCAATAAAGCAGAATTAAAACGGGAAAAGAAAATGGGCAAACTTGACAAAACTGTGCGTAATTGTAGGTACTACAAAGAATTTAAAAAAATTGATCAAAAAGTTAAATTGCGAATGGCTCACTATATATATATATATATATATATAGTCTGGTCAATTCCAAGAGGCCAGATGTAAACAGCGTAATTACCTCCACCGTGCTTTCCATTGGCCAAATCGCCGTAAAAATTTTCAGAATATGACTAGATAGGCTCATACTCGCAGGTGGTTCGTCACTGACGCGCGCAAAAACATCTTTGCCCTCTTGAGTTTGAATAGACTTTAGCTCTACCTCTTAAACTTATGGAAATAAACTTGAACAGTCTTAGAAATTAATGTTATTTATAATATTTACAAAGCCTTTATTACTTATCAAAAAAAAAAAAAAAGATTTTTCACGTTCTGTAGACAAAACATGTGTACTGTAGAACAGCGCAACTAATTACTTACTTAATTGTTGGTTATTATATTATCAATATATATAACATGTCACAATATAAAATCAACGAACCACCAATTTTTTACCCTTTGATTAAGCAGTCCTGAGAGTTGGCATCGCTGTTGGTATGCCGACCATCCGCCGACGAGCTACTAGAGGGACTCTGACAAGAGCTGTTGCTAGAGCTAGACGTATCACTGCAAAGACTGGCGTGTTTCATTTCGCAGATATCTATGAATTCTTCTGCCATTGCTCTATCTAAACCTAAAATAATGATATTATAGTAAAGAAAATCATGTTTTCTAACATAAAATAATCCTGTCACATCGGAACCGCTATTTCACCTACTTTCCAACGGCTGTTAGACCGCGACGTGACGAGTTTATTATCTATATCACATTTCCATATAACACCCTGCAATTAATGCAATATAATTAAATTACCTGTATACGTTCTTACAACATCCTGTTCAGTCATTTGTGGTTCCCGGGTTCTAGATTTAGATCTTGACCGTCTAGGCGTCGGTTCCCTACTTCGGGACTTTGATTTGGATTTTGACTTGGATTTAGATTTGTAGTATCTATGTATTTTTGCAAGCTAAAATCGGAAATAATTATCAGTTAGGTATCTATCGAAAAAAGGGTGGTACCTATATATAAATTTTGGGTTTTAAATTTTTTACTTTATTTTTATCGCTTAATGCTACATATTATACAGAGGAATAGTAACAGACCTTTCTATTCGGCGGTGGTATGATGGGCGATGGTACCGGACCAAGGGGTGCTGGTATTAAAGGGTAACCTATGACCTGGTGTGACTGCATCATGGGTGCTGGAATTGCATACATCGGCATCCGCATAACACCAGATAACTGCAAAAAATAAATATTTTGTAAATAAAATATCATTATTGGTATTTTTTTTTCAAACATTGACGCCCTCTATCATCTCAACGACGCATCTTAGATTATAATTAAGTTGGGTTATTTTTAATTGACCTACATTTTGACGTCAGGAGTCAACAGTGTGACCAGTAAAGTCCGCATAATATGGGATTTTTTTTTATTAATAGCTTTATTCGAAATTTGACTTTGGCCTCAAGTTCTGCTTCGATCGAGATGAAAATTAAGCAAAAAAAATAGTAGTCACGTGATTCGCATTATCTGTCAAATTTTAATTTTTTCCAAAAAATTATTCAAAAGTGAGGTTATTTCTGAAAGTATCGAAAAAGTTATTAGAGAGTTTTTTTAAATGCAGTTTCTAGCCCACATGCAAAATTTAAGGTGCATAAGATTATTTTGATTTTTCACCCATATCTTGTAAATTGCACCACTTTTGCAAAATAAGCCTCGACGCAACCTACAGAAAACTTCTTAGTTTTGACAATGCTTTATTTCAGATGCATTTTCTTTAAAGTAGCGCCATATTAAATGTGTGTTTTTCAATAAACCCTTTATTTTTCTGTGTGTTTTTCTACAAAATTAAAATTGGGCTATTAAAATTTGGTAGCATGTGATACACAGTTTATTTGTTTTTGACCCTGAATAAGGTAACTTCATAAAATAAGTATTTTTGAAAACGTAGTTTGTGAAAGTAATACACCTTAATATTAAGACAAAAAGAACACAGTGTCATCAGAAAAGTGTTCATTAAGTGGAAAATAAATTTTAGTGGTGGGTAAAAAATCAAAATTATCTTATTAGGTAATTAAATATTTAAACAAACTTTTTCTAATAACTTTTTTCGATATTTTCAAAAAAAAAACCCATGTGACTACTATTTTTTTGCTTAATTTTCATCTCAATAATTGAAGCAGAACTTGATGCCGAAGTAAAATTTCGAATAAAGCTAGTAGTAAAAAATCCCATATGATGCGGACTTTATTGGTCACACTATAGGTACATTTTTTTTTCCTGATTTTATTAATTTATATATCCAACCTCTTTTAACGTGAAACTGTGCATAATTGTACTACAAAGATGGATATTTGGCTGACTTTTGGATAAAATTAAGAAGTAACGAAATATTAATCAATAGCAAATGCGTTTTCTCTGTCCATACAGAGGGCAGCAGAATCTATACTATTATATTATATTATAGTTACTGATTTTATATTCATTTTTTTTTAATTCCTTCATAAACACTATAATAGATTTTTAAGGTTTGTCGCATTTTTTCTAGATTTATCGCAGATAATAAAAATTCATCAAGGCTTAACATCGACCACGAAGAAAATAAAAAATAAATACCAGCGCAGAAGGTGCGGCGATAATAAATGTAATGACTCGTCATGCCGACTGAATCGACAAAGAAGATAAAAGTTTCGTTTTAGATGAAATACGCGAAGTCTTTAAATAAGTGTAAAAAATTGTGATACCAAAAAGTAGAAGTGCAAGAATTTCTGATAAAATTACATATATGAACTATATTTCACATTCACTATAAAAAGTACATTATAGTGATCTAAATCAAGTATGAATCGAGTATCACCCATAATAGGCTTTCTTCTTAAATTTTTTTCAAACCAAGTATTTCAATGTTTTATGGCAAATCCATGTTTTCTTTCCGTTTTTAACCCGTGTCCTGTTTAAATACAATTTGGACGGTATATCGATCATTGTCCGCAACTTTCACCCTGTTTACATTGCTTCGGAATACAATAATAATTGTTATATACTAAAACTTGCCGACTCCGACTAACATAAGGCTACACGACCATTTTTTTTAAATTTTAAGAACTTAATTCTGCAAGTAACTTCTCTGGTATTTTTTAATGACACCATCCCGAGAATAAAAAAGCCAAATACCAAGGATTTGTTTCTTTTGTATGATAAATGTCAACGGATTAATTTGAATACTAATTATTTGCTCTGTCTATACTTCTTCTTCTTCTGCTTCGTATGCCTATCCGAGCCGGATGCTGGCGACCATCTAAATAATCATAACTTTGTTAACTGCTTCTCCGAATAGTCCCGTGGTTGACTTTCCGAACCAGACCCTTAGGTTTTTCAGCCATGAGATCCTCCTTCTTCCTGGTCCTCTACTCCCGTACACTTTACCTTGCAGGATGCACTGGATGAGATGGTATCGATCTTCATTACGCATTATGTGCCCAAGATATTCTAACTTCCGGCACTTCTTCACGGTGTAAAGGACCTAACGTTCTTCCCCATTCGGCGCAGGATTTCTTCATTGTCTATACTTAGGACTACAAACCTCGGGAACTGTTTGAACGACGCATTATACACCAGAATATGACTATGTGGCTTATGCAATATTTATTTAAACAATAAGAAACTATTGAAAACTATCATCACGAAACAATATCTTCTTGTAATCCTTTGACGATGGCCCGCAAGGGCCGAAACACGTGTCAGGAAACTGATTACATTTGTGAAACATAACAAGTAGTTATTATTTTTTCTTCCTGTGCAATGGAACAACAGTTTCACCAAGCATGTAGCCCAACACAAATTAATTATATGTTCATTTTTATTAGTGGCGGATCCAGAAGGGCTTCTGAAATTATAAAAATTGTCAAGAAAAAACCAAACCTTTCATAAATAATATGAAAAATAAACAGAAAGCAAGGGAATTTTTGTAATTTTCCTTCCAGGAACAATTTCGTTCTTATTTTATTGTTTTTTTGCGCTTCCTCTTCCCCTGAAGAAATTCCTGGATCCGCGCCTGCTTTTTGTGAATGTTAATAAAATATAACTTGATTTTTATTTAACCTTATTTCTGTAAACAAACTATCGAATAACAAAAATATGTACCTTTTCTTTCTACTGGAAATTCAAGAAGCACGACATTATAGAATTTTTAATGTGCTGCCTGTGTTGTGTCTAGCAACCTTTAACTATACTTAAGTTTCAACGATAATTTTAGCATTATAAAAATGCGACAATCGCAAAATATCACCAAAGCTATTTAAATAAACTTATACTTTTCGTATAACTAAATAGCTATCGTCACATTATTTGCCAATTCGCTAATTCTAATATAGATTGGAAACTTGGGGATCTCTTGTTCTCACTGATTAGAAGAAAGGGTTAGAGAATAAATTCTCAACGCGTTTCGGGCACCTAGACACCCATCATCAGGAGAAACCAAACAAGGCATGTTGTTACGATAGAAGGAAAAGTGACCATTCATTATCTCCGTTCTAAGATAATAAGAATGCAATAGCGTTTGTTAAATAAGGTGAGTGGAAAGACATGCTAAAGGGAGGATTAAGAAAAGGATATAATATGTTCAAAATAATATAGAAGTATTGCATGTTACGGGTGTAAGAAGAAGTGTGGGAGGAAATTTCTTTAATATAAAAAAGTATAAGTTTGATATTACTAAATAATAGTCGATGCATTCCTCAAAATACCCTATATATTGTACAGGGTCTTCCAACGAGGACTGAACAGGGGCTCATTTTTGAGCTTCCTTGTATTTAAAGAAAAATCAAAAATAGCCAATCGATGTACTTTTTCCTGCAGAATTCAAAAAATGAAACCAAAAATTTATTTGAACCAGAAACAAAAGAGTTACGCTATGGATAAGGTGTTTTTTAAATGGAACATAGCTTTTTTTATACGATTTTTGGAACGAGTGATTTTTTTTTTGTCCGTTCTGATTAAAATATTTAATATTGTGACAGCTATTTTTATTAAATTTTAATGTTTTATCCAGTATAATTTAACTTTAACCTGTTTGAAACATACACTAGGTAATAAAGGTATAATCACCTTTGAATCCTTCAAAGTCATTTCGGCAATATTATAGTAAATTTGTCAAATATTTTGACTTTGAAGGATTCAAAGGTGATAATACCTTTATTACCTAGTGTATGTTTCAAACAGGTTAAAGTTAAATTATACTGGATAAGACATTAAAATTTAATAAAAATAGCTGTCACAATATTAAATATTTTAATCAGAACGGACAAAAAAAATCACTCGTTCCAAAAATCGTATAAAAAAAGCTATGTTCCATTTAAAAAACACCTTATCCATAGCGTAACTCTTTAGTTTCTGGTTCAAATAAATTTTTGGTTTCATTTTTAAATTCTGCAGGAATAAGTACATCGATTGGCTATTTTGGATTTTTCTTTAAATACAAGGAAGCTCAAAAATGAGCCCCTGTTCAGTCCTCGTTGGAAGACCCTGTACCTTTATTGTCGTGAAAAAAGATAATTTATGCAAAAAAGGAGAGGTTTAAATGCAAATCAAAGAATAACTCGTTATATAGTATCCTGAGACAAATCTGTCTGCACATGTGACTCTGAAAGTGAAAGAAAACAGGTGTAGTAATACCGGGCACTGCAACCTGCAACTAGATATTGTCACGTTGAAACAACTCGGTACGTTGTGTTTCACTTTCACCATAAATATTTTTTAAATCGCATATTTTATTGTTCATACTATATAAATAACCAGAGTGAATGAAAAACACGTGTTTAGTAAACACGTAATTTTTTTTGCGTGTGTACTGAAGACTTACCAGCACATAACAGTTCTTGGTGCTTAAGGTTTTCCAGACATAACTTTCTTTACAATAGTTCCCATGAAGATACTAACCAGGCAACTTTGACTGTGGCATAAAATATGACATCGACATAATATATTATTTAGTCACAATAAAAGTTGGACCAGGAAGGAGCATAAAACCTATATAGGTACAGGGTTGTCCAAAAGTCCGAAATAAAATTAACGCAGCCTTAACTTATAAGTTATTCGTTTGTTTTTTTTTCTTTCTTTTCTTTCTTTTTCTTTTTTTTTTCTTTATATGTCAAAGATATGACGACATCGATTTTTTTTTAAATGGAAAATGCTGGAAATGTCCTCCACCCTCTACTTGGCATACGCTGTCTTTCCGACAAAACCATTTTTGTTTAGAAAATTGTAAAATAATACTTAGGAAATACCTAAATTAATTTATCAAGTTCACAATGTCACAAAATGTCAGATCGTGAAACAATGAAGATTTCTTACCTTGAAAGGTAAAAAACATCAATGATTTATTATTTTCGCTTATTTAAATAGATAGATATTTTTTAAAAACTTTTAACAGTCGCCATTTTGAAATATCTTGACAGAATCGCGCCAAAATTTATAAGCATACTGTACGAGATATTAACTTTCAAGTGATATATCACAAGCTGTATGTTTTCATTTAAAAAAAAAATCGATGTCGTCATATATCTTTGACAAATGTCTATAAAAAACAAACGAATAACGTCGAAATGTGAGCATAATATATAAAACTAAATTGACGTGTTGCGTTTTCTCCAAAACTTACAGGTTAAGGCTATATTAATTTTATTCCGGACTTCTGATGGGCAACCCCGTATAAACACCCTTTGTTATTCATTCCACCCCCTTCGAAGCTGTATCTTATAGTTTCTGAGATATTGACTGAAATGTGGTTGTTATATTCTTGCTAATATCTCGGAAATAAAAGAACTTAGAAAAAAAAGTTTCAAACAAAAAAGTTGCCTTTTTTAATTACCCACAAAAAAGGTTATATTCCCTGTTACTCTTAAAATCATTTTAAGGCAGATATTTGGAAAAATGTAAAAATTGAGATTTTTAACAGCTATTAATTTATTCTGCTATTAATTATTGAATAATTTTGTTACACGATAATAATTAGCTTTACCGAACGAAAGGAATTCGATTTTTTATTAAATAGTTTATAATCAAAGATAATCAGTAAAGACAAAAGTGCTGCAAGAAGCATGATTTCACGATCTGATAATTTTATTCTGTATGCAACACTTTGATTCGATATTATTGATTAATGCATAATATCGGTTGCGATAGAGGTTGTTGCCTTAAAAAAAGTGAAAATAAATCAATTTAATTTCTGCCCATGTAGGGTTGAAACTTAATATAGAAACTCATCGTAATCATTAATTAACAATTGGTTAATTATATTACATAACCGTAACTTGGCGGAATATACATATACATAGGTAATAATATATACCGGGTGGTACACTCCCAGACTGGCCATGTGAAATCCCATGTAAATTTTGCTACCCTCGAATACTGGCTCCCCTATTAATGTTACATCAAAATTGTATAAGACTTTTTTGAAGGTCCTTGTATTATGGACCCGCGTATCAAATTTTATTATCTTCTGATCAGCCAATCAAAAGTTATTTAGAAAAAACTCTTTGTCAAATTAAAAATAAATAAAAATGTGGAAGTTGATGTAATCGTAAATACATGTATTTTTTTTACTTTACATTTACGCTAACCAAAGATCAGAAAAGATTACCTGTTTCACGCCTCCTACAAATATTTTAAATTTGAAAGTAAAATTTAGGATTTATTAATGTTATTAATTTTGCTTTTTCGACTGGCCGGATCGCTTCTCGGTTGTTGACTTTTGTTAAATATTTATTAACTTTTACTTACGCTTCGGGCATTTTTATGAGTTTGGAGAAACTGTGTCACGTTGGCATGTATGTGCGATGTAGACATACTCATGTGTAGGAAGGGGTCTACTGACCAGACCAAATTCGAGTTAATTTTTAATTATTTATTTAATGAGTGGTGACACAAAGAAGTAGATGAACAATATGAATATCAAAAACTATTATCACATAATATAGCTACGCAACAGCTATATACACTGCGCGGCATATTTAATGCATAACGAAAAAATTGCCTCAATTTTGTTGTTATATATTTTCCAAATTTGTGGTTCGTTTTTAATGATTTTTTTTTCTAATTGTATGCTTTTTCCTTAAGCATATCACTGCCTTTATTGTTTTGCTTAAAAAAGTAACTTTGGTATTATACGGAAATTTAAAACACCCTGTGAGATTTACTAGCCATTGCAAGTTATCGCAATTACAGCCAATTGAAAGTCCCATGTTTCCTTTACATTTTCTTTTTTGATTCATTGGATTATCTCTGTTTTTTCATGAAATATTCAATTTTTAGTCCAACGTGATTTTCATAAAAAAATGTTTAGTTAAAAAATACAAAATAAATAAATGCTTTGATTAATGCAACAGCAAGAAAAAACAAATTATAAAGTAAATAAGGAATCAATATCTGGTATTAATTAATTTTATTAAATCCACAAAACAGGGCAAAAAAATACGGGGAAAAAATTTTTAATTTGTAAAGGTATTCAAAAAAAATTTAATATAAATAATTGTCTCCCCTTGCTTTAATGACTGCTTCGCATCTTCTTGGCATACTTAAATTCAGATTTCTGATTTCATCTTGATTAATCTGATTCCATATTTCCATAAGCCTCAATGACAGATCATTTAAGTTTCTAGGAGCAGGAAGCATGGCTCTAAGGTATCGTCCCATATTATCCCATAAATACTCAATAGGATTAATGTCAGGGCTTCTTGCCAAGGCAAAGTTAAAATTTCTGTTTCTTGGGGATAATTTTGTACCACTCTTTTTAATTTTTTTGAATACCTTTAGAAATTACAATTTTTTTCCCTGTATTTTTTTGCCCTGTTTTGTGGATTCAATAAAATTAATTAACACCATATATTGATTCTTTATTTACTTCATAATTTGTTTTTTCTTGCTGTTGCATTAATCAAAGCATTTCGTTTATTTTGTATTTTTTAACTAAACATTTTTTTATGAAAATCACGTTGAACTAAAAATTGAATATTTCATGAAAAAACAGAGATAAACCAATGAATCAAAAAAAAAAATGTAAAGGAAACATAGGACTTTCATTTGGCTGTAATTGCGATAACTTGCAATGGCTAGTAAATCCCACAGGGTGTTTTGAATTTCCGTAAAAAAAACCATAACACCCGGTATAACACCAAAGTTACTTTTTTAAGTAAAACAACAAAGGCAGTGATATGCTTAAGGAAAAAGCCTACAATTAGAAAAAAAATCATTAAAAACGAACCACAAATTTGGAAAATATATAACATCAAAATTGAGACAATTTTTTCGTTATGCGTTAAATATGCCGCGCAGTGTAGTATGTACTATTATGCAATAACAAATGAATCTACGTTGACTAGATACATATAATTTAATTTATTATACACAGGGTGGTATTCTGTTTACGAGAAACCATACAATTATTTTAAAAAGTTTTTATTATGGTGTATTAGCATGATTTAAAATTATTTTGAATTATACAGAGTTTGAAAGTGTCGATGTTTACGATGCATTGAACATCCCTAATAATATCTATAATATAATAATATCTATAAGAGGGTCAATAATAATGGTATTAAAAGGAAAGAAAATCTAAAAGTCTTCCTCCACAAAATTTAATATAACAAAAATTTGTTCAGACGTATCTACATGTTTCGAACGTAGAAACGTTCATTATCAGGAGACAGAAAAATGTACTGCTGATGGTTTTTGTGGAAGAGAAAATGATAAGTGATATAAAACCTTAATAGAGCTTTTATGGAATCAAAAATTGGTGTGTCGAAATGACATAACGTAAGAAAAATAGAAATAAGATAAAACATACTGAGTATATGGAAAAACCAATTAAGACAGTTTAAAACAACCAATTAAACTGGGGAAGAAAAAAAATCACTTCTAAAAAAAAGATGCCAAAATGGTATTTTAATGTACCCAAGTATGTCTGTATAAGACATTGTAAAAATTTAAAACTTGCCATGAAAATAGAAAACAGATATTAAGAAAGTATCCATGCATTCAAATTAAACGATCCTTTCTTCTTCCCCGGTTTATTTGGTTGTCTTAGACCCTTTTAATTTACTTTTTCACATCCTCAGTATATTTTAACTTATTTCTATTTTTCTTCAGATTATGTCATTTCGACACACCAATTTTTAATTCGATAAAAGCTCCATTAAGGTTTTATACCACTTATTACTTACTCTTCTGCTAAAACCTTCAGCAATACATTTTTCTGTCTCCTGATGATGAACGTTTCTGCGTTCGAAACATGTAGAGACCTCTGAACAAATTTTTGTTCTATTAAATTTTGCGGAGGAAAACTTTTAGTTTTTTCCTTCTTTTTTATACAATCAACTCCACTTTAAGAGGAAGTAACCCCTTTTACCACAATGAAAATTGCCGAACGTTTTGCTGGTCAAACGAAAAGAAAAAATAAAAATTGGTATTTAGAAAATAAATTCTACTTTAAATACCCCATCCAGAAAGTAAATGACGATCGAAAATATTCCTAAATTTTTTTTTAGAATTTTTTTTATTTTTAGTAATTTTGTAATATCTTAAACAATTCTTTATTGGTCAAAAGCAAAATTACTTTCCCGGGTGTAGAATGTTGTACCAAACAATTTTTCTTAAAGCCATTTTTCAATATCGGCCTTACTTTTTTCTCAAAAACTTTCGGCGCGTAAAGTAAATTTAAGCGTGTAAAGTGGGTTTACGCGCCCAAAGTTTTTGAGAAAAAATTAAGGCCGATATTGAAAAATGGCTTTAAGAAAAATTGCTTGGTACAACATTCTACACCCGGGAAAGTCATTTTGCTTTTGACCAATAAGGAATTGTTTAAGATATTACAAAATTACTAAAAATAAAAAAAAATTCTAAAAAAAATTTTGGGAATAATTTCGATCGTCATTTACTTTTCTGGATGGGGTATTTAAAGTAGAATTTATTTTCTAAATATCAATTTTTATTTTTCCTTTTCGTTTGACCAGCAAAACGTTCGGCAATTTTCATTGTGGTAAAGGGGGTTACTGCTCTTAAGCAGGGACTATTTCTTCCAATTAAAAATGGTATTATTTATTTCGTATGCTGTTACGAATTCCAATCACCTCAACTTCCGCATTTCAATTTTTATTGAATTGTTCTTCTAGAAAATTCCTAGAAAGTTCTCAGATAACGTATCTAATTCCTTAAAGCTTCTCGTCAAACATGTTATTTCTATAAATTTATCTTCGACTGCATCGCAAAATTACTTTATAAATTAATGGGTATTCCTCATCATTCTTCATGGCTTCAAGTGCATTGGTACACAACTGCAAGTTTTATTAAAGTTAATTTCTCCTGCAATTTTTTAGATGACCGCTATAAGGAAAACGTTCGAAGAATAAATAAATATTTTAACGACGATTGACGGGACTTTCTCTATATACATAAATGGAATTACTGATTTTTTTGATAGTTTGTTTATTTGTGTCTAGAATGGCCTAAAACTCAACATTGTCGCAAAGGTAAAGTCGTTTCTTCATTTCAATACATTTTTGCAACATTATTACATATTTTTTTAAAAATACAACAGGAACAAATTAATATGCATTCAATTTATACAATTATACATTGTGAGTTTGCAACTTGGAATAGATTTAGTGAATCCAATACAATATTTACTAGACCACTGCGTATTACACCTTGAATGTGTACCTGTTGTCCTCCTGGTAATCATTGCCTGGATGCTGTACATTGAGTATGAATTTGCCAGTTTGTTGTTCCTCCGAATTTTTATTTTATTTTAATTGTTTATGCATAATTTGTTTTTGTACAATAATTTATTGTTATTTATATATTTGTATATACACATGTTGAATTATATTTATTAACGTGCTATAAACGATTTCTGTAAAATAGCAAATAAAAACTTTGACTTTGACTTTGATTTTATTCTTAGTTACAAACTCACATTATACATGTATAAGTAGTATTATAATAAGCTTACTTTTTGGTACGGGTTAGTAAGTAAACCGTATTTTTTTCCCATACGAACTTTCAAAAACGCTTGAATGAATCAGGCTTCGATTCAAAATTCTTATTTTTACACAAATACAGCAACGAAATGTACAAAAAAAACTTTGTTTTAATAGTAAAATTTCTCTTGTAACTGGTTTTAGACTTGAAATTGACAAAAAGCTTGTTAATAAACCCACAACTACTGTTACAGTAAGTACCGTTTAGAATCATTTTATTTTTTGTTTAGATGAATAAACGGAATACAATTATTTATAAATAATAACAGATTTGGCAACAAACCATGTTTTAAGTTTAAATGAAGGATTAATTTTTTAAATTTATTAAAATAAAAAGAAAAAGTTTGAGACAGAATTGGGTCTGTGGCATTATTTATATTATTTATAGCAATGAGACAATAGTGTTTTTACTTTTTTAAATAAATTATAGCGACCGCATCTAATAAAATTGCATTTGTAAGCAAGGAATCTTATTAAAAGCAATTATTTTCTGATAAATTGCAACAAACCAAAAATTATTTGTTTAATTTAAAAACCGTGTAATTCTTTTCGAATCGATTTCATTTTTATATAATAATATAATTGGAGTGACTTAATACTGCTGAAAAGTAATTTGCACAAGTTGATGCAGATATTTGAGATTTAAACAGATAAAATTGTAAAGTAACTAACTGACTGATTCATTAACGCCCAGTCTAAACCCTTAATCCTAGAATCATGAAATTCCGAGGATGTCTTCTCCTTATAATATAGGCATCCACCAAGAAGGGATTTTTCGAAAATCAACCCCCAAGGGGGTAAAAACGGGGGTTGGAATTTTTATAGGAATTTCTGTATCTCAAAAAGTTAAACTGGTGGTCTAAAAATGGTATATAAGTTCCTTAATTGATATAAGAATATACATTCCCATGCAAAAAAAAACGGGCATCAGCAAATTTGGATTAAGTTTATATAACTTTTTTATTTTTACTCCGATTTAAGTGATTTTTTAGAGAGCAATATGTACATTTATTAGTTTTAATATGCTTATACAAATTTTAAGAGAAATTGGTTTTTTGACATATTATACACGGATAATCGAAAAGTTTTTTTTTTGCCTCTTGTGGAATAATTAAGAAGCAAAATTACTTCAAAATATCAGTCTCCATTAAGCCGCAAATATTCTTTGCATTTTGGTTCATGTCAATACGTGCATTTGTTCTGACCCAAATGAAAAATCTAATACTAAACTAACATTTTCTATAGAGTTTTACAATTGCACGTAGAGAACTAAATGCGCAAAATAAAAAATATTCTATAATATTTAAAGTGTTAGTTACATTTTGATTTTTTATGAATGATCTTGATGATGTCAATAATTTAGGAAACGTAAAACTAAAGCTATGGATGACCGATTTCTTGAACTTAAAACTCTTCGGAATCGTCGTTTGACGTCAGTATAGGCGAAAAACCAACTTCGAGAGGTTCTAATTAAAAATGTAATTTCTTGGACAGTTCGTCGAAGATTACACGAAGGTAATTTAAACTCACTCAGATCAGCAACTGGACCTAAATTACTACCTAAGAGTCAAGAATGGAGTAATATTACCCAGGATGATATTCGCGGGCTAATTGATGGCAATAATCGACGCGACGTGTACAGGCAGTTAGAGACAGGGCTAGAGGAGGCAATAGAAATAATAGAGATGTGTTTAAGAGGAAGTAACCCCTTTTACCACAATGGAAATTGCCGAACGTTTTGCTGGTCAAACGAAAAGAAAAAATAAAAATTGGTATTTAGAAAATAAATTCTACTTTAAATACCCCATCCAGAAAAGTAAATGATGATCGAAAATATTCCCAAAATTTTTTCTATTTTTAGTAATTTTGTAATATCTTAAACAATTATTTATTGGTCAAAAGCAAAATGACTTTCCCGGGTGTAGAATGTTGTACCAAACAATTTTTCTTAAAGCCATTTTTCAATATCGGCCTTACTTTTTTCTCAACAACGTTGGGCGCGTAAATCCACTTTACAAGCTTAAATTCAGTTTACGCGCCCAACGTTTTTGAGAAAAAAGTAAGGCCGATATTGAAAAATGGCTTTAAGAAAAATTGTTTGGTACAACATTCTACACCCGGGAAAGTCATTTTGCTTTTGACCAATAAAGAATTGTTTAAGATATTACAAAATTACTAAAAATAAAAAAAATTTCTAAAAAAAATTTTGGGAATATTTTTGATCGTCATTTACTTTTCTGGATGGGGTATTTAAAGTAGAATTTATTTTCTAAATATCAATTTTTATTTTTCCTTTTCGTTTGACCAGCAAAACGTTCGGCAATTTTCATTGTGGTAAAAGGGGTTACTGCTCTTAAGTGAATAAGTTGTTCTTGGTACCTGTTAAGTTTGTTTTGCGAAAATGTTATTTTATTTTGTTTTTTAAATCTTGATTATTACAACAACATTTGTTTTCTTCCAATTTAATAGTCCATTTTACTTTGAATGCAATGGCAATGAGAAAATTATGGAGAAATTTAAATTATTGACATTATCAAGATCATTTTGCATTTGAGTGAAAAAATGCCCATATTAACATGAACCAAAAACCAAAATGCAAAAAATATTTGCGGCCCAATGAAAACTGATATTTTCAAGTAATTTTGCTTTTTAATTATTATTCCACAGGGTGTTTTGACACTAAGCAAAAAAAGGAACTTTTCGATTATCCTTGTATAATATGTCAAAAAAATAATTTTTCCTAAAATTTGTATAAGCATATTAAAACTAATAAATGTATCTAGAGCTCTCTAAAAAATCACTTAAATCGGAGTAAAAATAAAAAATTATAAAGCCCTAAACTTAATCCACATTTGATGATGTCCGTTTTTTTTTGCACGGGAGTGTACGTTTCTAACGTTTCGTCTTTTTTCAAAATACCTATAACAGTCTATAATCAATAAGTCCTGTTAAAGCTTTTACGGAATCCGTAGGTAAATATGCTAATTGTGTAAAGGTCATTTTGCTGCCTCTAGATCGAGTAACATGCGCCTTTCCAGTTAAAATCCAATTCCAATTTTTCCTCCTTATATTCATATTAAATTTAATTGCAAAAAAAAAATCTTGGGCAGAAAATTAAACCAAAACAATACTATAAACTAACAGTTCAGTGATCTAAGCATCACTTTCTCTGTAATTATTTATACACTGCCAAATTGACAGCACTAATGAATCCACAATTGACTAATTGCTTTTTGCAATAATTAAAAATGATGATTGCTCGGTGCGTGTTGCGAAAGATGTTCTGTTCTATATCCGTTATAGCAACAAAATCTTACGGAGAAAACTGTAGATTTCTCGCAACAGATGGCGGAAATTGCCCGTAATTGGGTTCGGTTTAATTATTATTTGATTAAGGAATTCGTTAAGTATGTTTAATTTAAATTGAAACAAGTATTATCTGAAAGAAAATTGTAAATATCTAAAGTGCCCATGCAATTCAATCATATGATCTAAAATCATAGTAACGGTTAAGTATGATTTAGCAGGTCTGGAGATACTTATCAGTTGAGACGTTGTGATTTAAACAAATAAAGACAATGAAAGTCCAAAACTCTCTATCTCTTTCCCTCTCTCTCATTCCAGTTTTTAGTTAGTTAGGTAAGATAGGTTTACCTACCACAACAATGATTACGTTATAATAAAAGATTGATTTGAAGAAACAGTCCATACTTAAAGTGGAGTTGAAAGTATGAAAAGGAAAGAAAAACACAAAGTCTTCCTTCACAAAATTTAATAGAATAAAATTCTTAGTTTAAAGGTCTCTACATGTTTCGAACGTAGAAACGTTCATCCTCAGGAGAAAGAAATTTTTTTATTTTATGCTGATGGTGTTAGCAAAAGAGAAAATTGAAAATTAGAACCTTAATGGAGCTTTTATGGACTTTGGAAAATTGAAGGGTAGAAGAAACATGATATGAAGAAAATTGATAATGGTTAAACCATACTGAGTATTTGAAAACGTTATTAAAGGGGGTGTAAACCAACCAAACAAATGGGGAAGAAGAAAAACCATTCTAACTAAGAATTTTATTCTATTAAATTTTGTGGAGGAAGACTTTGTGTTTTTATTTCCTTTTAATAAAAGATTGATTCCACTTACCTTACTGCCCCGTCCCAAACTTGAGGGTGAACCAGCATGCACTACATAAATCTGAGGTGAAGACCCAGGAACGCCATCGTGCTTTCCCATAAGCCACGAGCTGACTAGAGCATGACTTCTATGCATATTAAGATTCTCCTAAAACAATTTAAAATTAATCAGTTTTTCGGATTAGGTAAAATGCTGTAAAGAAGAACACGACACACAGAAGGGTGTCGTAAAAGAAGAAAAATAGTTAATGCCGTTATACCACTGACCTGGTAATGATCTTCATTCTTTCTGAAACACGGGCACAGCTCTCTAGAACTTCTGTACGAGGCTACAGCTGCTGTTATACATTCAAGACTTGCTACGATAATCAAGGCAGCGTTGAACAGGATCCCTCTGTAGTTTTGTGGTATTTCTGTCGTTAGTTTCTCGAACGTTGTCATATTCTGTGACAAAATAAATAGGATTTGTGTAAATTTACTTTTGCTGTAGTAACCTGTTGCTCTCTAACTAAATATTATCACAACTCAATGCCATGTCTTATATTTATATCTTCCTGATCACGCACATGTTATAAAATCTTCTTCCTGAATACTTTTTTTACGTTAACTTTTAGAGTCGTATTGACGTAATTTTGCTTGTATTTAATAAACCATAAACCACATACCTAATTAAAACTCAGTTTTTAATTATTATGAAATTAATTCAGGAAAATGACGATGAAAGCATCTTCAAAATTATTTTTAAACCGACTACTTTAGGGGTTGGAAGTTTATGAACAGATACTCGAATTTATTGAAGAAAACAAAATTTTAGTAAATATGCACGCAGGTTTTAGAAAATGATATTCAATGGAAACGGCAGTCCAGTATTTAATTGAAAATTGGAAGCAAAGCGTTGACAAAAATGAAGTTGTATTGTTGTTGTATTTTTGGATTTTAAACGTGCTTTTGAAACAATTGATAGGAATAAATTAATAAAAAAATTATATCAGTGCGGATTAAGGGGAGTTGTTTATAAATGCTTTCAAAATTATTTAGGTAACAGGCAGCAAAAAACAAAAATTGACATGACATTTTTTCTAAAAAGGAATATAATAATATTGGGGTACCACAAGGTAGCATTTTAGGTCCATTATTATTTATTCTTTATATAAATATTTGCTGATGCTACTTTATTATAATTATATATAAAGGGTAAAAATATTCTTGATTGTATAGAAATTTTCAATTTTGAATTAAAAACTATATCAAACTGGTGAAAGATAAATAAATTAAAATTAAATGTTTCTAAAACAAAATTTATGGTGATTGAAAATAACGTGAATAATACAGATATAAATATTTTTGTTGATGATGAAAAATTAGAAATTATACACTATTTTAAATATCTGGGAGTAATTTTAGGTTCTAAATTAAAATTTCATTTACATTTTGAAAATCTTGTATCTAAAATTGGAAAAAAAAATTAATTACTTATTTAAAAAGAAATAGTCAAAATTTAAGTTTATTTTCACGAAAACAATTAACACTATAATTTTACCTGATTTTTTATATTGTTCAACTATTTTATACACAGCAAATGATGGGGTCTTTAATAGACTCCAAGTTTTGCAAAATAAAGCTATGCCTATAATTTTAAATGTGGATAAATATACGAAAATAAATTTAATGTTAGAGAAACTTCAGTGGTTAAATGTTAAAACTTAATATTTCTTTTGATTTGTACTTTCATTTTTAAAATACAACATAACTTACTGCCTTCTCATGTAAAAGATTTTTTAACTCAAAATTTTGAAAGTCAACTCTTATTCAACCAGGTATAACAAAGATTTTTGTCTAAGTAGGATATCAAAACATTTAACATATAAATCGGTTTTTTATAAAGGATTAAGTAAATATAACAACTTGAATAATTCAATTAAATCACAGAGCTCTTTGAAAAATTTCAAAAAATCAAAAAAAAATTATTTACTTAAAAAACAAAATAGTGACTGATAAAATTTTTTTAATACTTCATAAATGATGTTGTTAAATTATTTTAAATGTTGTATAAAAATTGTTAAATTGTAGCACATTGCTAAATAAATCTTGTTAGTACTACTACTAGGTACTACAGAGCAGAAACTTTTTCAGTTTTGGGTTGAAATATGACGAATCCAGTCTTTATTGCCTATATGCAGTGCCGTACTGAGGGCGAGGCGACTGAGGCGCTTGCCTCGGGCGCAATCACCGAGGGGGCGCCAAAAATTGACAAAATAATCTGAGATTTAGCAATTTTCAAATTTCGCGGACTTTTTCCCGCCCAACTTAATATAGAATAATTGTATTAAATTTTACAAGCGCCCTCTTCCCATTTGAGTGAAAACCATAAAATATCATAACATTGGAAACGTAACATAAAATCGAATCCTTGCATTTTATGACCAAAACCGAGTTAGAAAAAGCAGCAACTGATTTGGCAATAAAATATGAAAGAAATGTCAATGCAGCAGAATTCATTGATGAAATTTCAGACTTTAAGCATTTGGCATCTGCAACCACTCTAGAGTTACTTCAATGGCTCCATAATTACAATCTAAAAAAATCATACCCAAATATTGAAATTGCATTCAGGATTTTTTTGACTATTCCAATGACAATAGCCACCTGTGAACGCAGCTTAAGCAAGCTGAAACTCATCAAAAATTATTTGAGATCAACCATGAGACAAGAAAGATTGACTAACGTGGCAATTATGTGGATTGACTATGAGATTGCTCAGAGTATTCATTTTGACGATATAATTAATGAATTCACTGCAATGAAATCTCCAAAAATTTTGTTGTGAATCAAGAAAATTGAATATATTTTGTATAATGCAATTTTACTTTTCTTGTGTACAATTATCCTTATACAGGGTGGCCCTTTAGTGTGACAAAGTACAATAGCTCCGTTACTATTTCCAATACATTAAAAATATTAATACAAAAGTTGAAGGGCAGTAAGTGACTTATAACGTAAAATTATTTTTAACTCTATAGGGTGGCTCAAAAAAGCGGAACAAGAAAAAATTTACTTTTTTCAAATGGAACACCCTGTATATTTTTACATTTTTAAATTCCACATAAAATTACAATTATTTTTTATTATATACATTATTAGTCTATACTTTATAGTTTCCGAGATATTGACTCTCGAAAAGTGACATTTTGGAAGTTTGACAGCTTCTAACTTTCTAACAGTACGTCTTAGAGCAAAACGGCTTACATGTCCCTATTTTCAATTTTTATTATCTTCCCAAAAAAATCAACTTCCAGTTAAACGGGAACAACTATATTTCCTGCTTTCTAGTAACATCCGGTTTAACCGGAAGTTGATTTTTTTGGGAAGATAATAAAAATTGAAGATAGGGACATGTAAGCCGTTTTGCTCTAAGACGTACTGTTAGAAAGTTAGAAGCTGTCAATGTTCAAAAATGTCACTTTTCTAGAGTCAATATCTCGGAAACTATAAAGTATAGACTAATAATGTATTTAATAAAAAATAATTGTAATTTTATGTGGAATTTAAAAATGTAAAAATATACAGGGTGTTATATTTGAAAAAAGTACATTTTTTCTTGTTCCGCTTTTTTGAGCCACCCTATAGAGTTAAAAATAATTTTACGTTATAAGTCACTTACTGCCCTTCAACTTTTGTATTAATATTTTTAATGTATTTGAAATAGTAACGGAGCTATTGTACTTTGCCACACTAAAGGGCCACCCTGTATTGTCATTGTAAATTGCAGCAAAATAAACATAAAGGCTTGACTTCAAAATAGTGTTGAAAATGTTCGATTTATTTAAAATTCTGTTGAGGGAAGAAGGGGCGAAACATTTGTAATTCGCCTCTGGCGCCAAAATAGCTGATTACGACCCTGCCTATGCAGGGTGATTCACGTTGAGTGGCCTATTAGAAGATCTCGGAAACGAGTGAAGTTATATTTCTAAAAATTTGGTAGCGGGCATGATTGGCTTTGAACTTTTAAAATATTATATTTCGACGTTTGTATCACTTCCGGTTATACCGGAAGTTATGGCCAACTTTGGTATTTCAAATAGAATACCCTGTATATTTTAGCATTTTTGGATACCTTATTGAAACATAAGTAACTTTTATAAACATTGACCTATCTCTGACCGTTTTTGAGATATGAATTATAAAATACATTTTTTATGTAAAAACCTTACCGAGAAGAAAGTTCAGTAAATTTAAAATTAATGAAGCTAAACATTTAAAATTTTGTAGGCTTTTAACTAAAACATAGATTATATTACTTAAGTTTCATGTTTTGCATACAGTGGGTTTTTAAAAGTGTGCCAATGTGGCCATTTAGATAAATGTGCTTAAGTCAATTTTTGCAAATGCGACACCCAGTTTTTTATCTTAGCAACGTGTAGAGAATCAAATTTCCTATCTAAACGTCTAATATGTCAGTATCAATATTTTTAGTCGTGTTGGAATTATAAGCTATTTAAAAAAAAATATTTTAAAATATGTGTTTGTGTAAAGTTCATGAGACATTATTTTTGTAAAAAAGGCTTTAATTCCGATTTTTGTTTAACTTGGACCTTTGTTACCAATTAGTAAAGTAGGCTTTGACTGAAATTGTTTTAAAGTTGACACTCACCTTAGGCCTGTTGTCATATTCTAGTTTACTTAGGTATTAAAAATTACTTTCAATCTTTATAATCTAAGAATGGCAAATAATAATTTAACACATATTTTAAGATTTTTTAATTGCTCATAATTCCAAAACGACCAAAAATGTTGATATTGATTGACATATTAAACATTTAGATGGGAAATTTGATTCTCTACACGTCACTAAAATAAAAAATATGGTGTTTCATTTGCAAAAATTGACTTATGCACATTTATCTAAATGGCCATATTGGCACACTGTTAAAAACCCCCCGTATGCAAAACATGAAACTTAAGTAATGTAGTCTAAAGATCTATGTTTTAGTTAAAAGCCTACAAAATTTTAAATGTTTAGCTTTATTAATTTCAAAATTACGGAAATTTCTTCTCGGTAAGGTTTTTACATAAAAAATGTATTTTATAATTCATATCTCAAAAACGGTTAGAGATAGGTATAAATCATTGTTAATAAAAGTTACTTAGGTTTCAATAAGCTATCCAAAAATGCTAAAATATACAGGGTATTCCATTTGAAATACCAAAGTTGGCCATAACTTTCGGTATAACCGGAAGTGATACAAACGTCGAAATATAATATTTTAAAAGTCCAAAGCCAATCATGCCCGCTACCAAATTTTTAGAAATATAACTTTACTCGTTTCCGAGATCTTCTAATAGGCCACCTAACGTGAATCACCCTGTATAGTGCAGTATTCTAAGTTGTAAATATTTACTAATCGCGTTATTCACTTAGACTAGTATAACAAACAATCAACGTGATTATTAAATATCCAAAGGACGTTTATACGAAACACGTTCTCCTTATCCCAATTGCAACGCAAATTGAAATTAGCTGTCGAGTCAACTTAATGCCTTATAAAGAAAACAAACAAGGTGCGAGTACTGTTGGTACCGCACACCATTCAAATGGGTACCTACCTTTATCAACATGCACATTAATCATTAGATTGTGGGTAATGTGGGTACAGGTCTTTTACTTTTAGATGAGCCGATTGTGAAATGAATCTGGTATTTCAAGGACCTGTATAGGAGTAGGTACTAGGTACACGTGAACAAACGAAAGAGAGAACCGCTATTCATTTTAATGTTTATAACGGCGTTGTGTGCGAAATTAATCTCGTTTTTGCCTCCTCCGTTATCGAATTTCTAAGGATAGGTACAGTTGACGACAGATAATTTCGTACACTAAACTCTGACACTGTAAATGCAACTTTTTTACGTTTATTACCTTTGTAACGTGTTAATTGTTATCATCGTGATATCTGTCAACGTATTTTCATTATCTTATTTGATTTAAAAATGCCTCATTTAAGTATTATTGAAAAGCAAGAATAATATGTTTAGTAGCAATAGGGTGGTCTTATGGAAAAATAGCTAACCATTTTAGAGTACCTAGAAGTACTGTTCAAGGAATTGTAAAAAAATGGCGCTATTATCAAACACTTGAAAGGTCTGTTGGGTCTGGTTTAAATAATAGAAAATCATTAAATGAAGAAGACCAAAATTTGGTGTATTTAAGGCAAAATCCATTTGAAACTGCAGTATCCGCTATGCACGTAACAGGATTCCCTGCTTCATCTAAAACTGCACAACGCCGAGTAAGACAATGTTCCGAATTAAGAAATATAGCAGCTGCATCCAAACCGTTTTTAAAAAATTGTGATAAGAAACAAAGACTTGGGTTTGCTATGTAATATTTACCAGAAAATGATATTTTTTTGGCAAAATGTTATCTTTTCCGATAAGAAAACTTTTCAGTTTATATAATGGAAGGATTCGACTGTATCAAGTATATAGACCACCAAATTCCCGATATGATGAGAAGTAGGTATACTTAAAAAAAGCAAATTAGTGGACGTTTCTCCGTTAAGGTGTGGGCATGGATAAGTATTTACGATGCTGGTGTATGCTGGAATATTGGTGGAACACTAAACAATACTTAATATATATCTTCAGATTTTGCAAAATGTTTTTCTTCCTTCTGCCGCGATAGTTTATGAAGGAAATAATTATATTTCAGCAGGATAACTGCCTTGTGCATACTGCAAAAAATATAGGAAACTGGTTTAGACAAAACAACGTAACATGTCTGCCTTGGTGCTCAAGAAGTCCTGATTTACATCCAATTGAAAATGTTTGGGGATTGATGGTAAAAAAAATGTACCAATAGAGTCATTAGATAAATTAGAAGAAATTTGAGAAGTGCTAACTCCGGATTACACCAGAAGTATTATTTTGTCAATGCCAAGAAGATTACGATTATTATTAGAATACAATGGCGCAGCAATTAAATATTTGTATGTTGTTTGTTAATAAATTTACTCTTTTTGGCTTTATACTTTTCTAGTTTTCCTGGTATTATTTTATAATTTTTTTATTTCGCGGCTGTAATTTAAACACAAAAATATTTAGAAATAACCATTATTACTTGTGGTAAAAAATCGCACATACAATAATTTACAGCTATGTATTGTACATAGCTGGTGTTCTATCCAGGTATAAGCAGCAAGGTGAAAAACCCTATTTACTGTATTATACTAATTTTTTGTATTTGAGTTATGTATGGGTGCATGGAGTGTACGAATTTATATGTCGTCAACTGTACTATAATACTGGTACAAAAAAAAATCCAAATTGTGTTTATGGTGAACTATCATAAAAATCATTCATGTGCATCCCACATAATATCTTTTGTTGGTCTGGACTCTCTGGCCTTCACGGTAACACGTAAACGTTGATTTCTCGGTTGGTTCTTGAACAATTCTTGTCGTGTGGATTAGTGCATTATTGTGCTGAAAAATCTAATCCTCTCCATATACCACTCCAACTAATGGAATCATGACTCGAAGAAGAATATCTCCATAATCTGCAGCCCTCAGTCTTTCCTGAACAATTTGCAAAATTCCTGGGCCCCTATATAGAGCACTAATCCAACCCGCCAAATATTAATCGAATAAGGTTCACTTAGATTATGTTTGTGGATATATCGTTCGTCATAATGTACCTTATGTTTCTGGGTCTATGTGGGATGGTTTGTTTTTATCAGTTAAAAATATTATACACATCGGTACCCAAAATTTATTGGAAAGAAATGATTTATTAGAACTGACATTTTTTTCGGATGAAGCCTGGTTCCACCTCTCCGGTTATGTGAATTCTCAGAATACACGCATGTGAAGTAATGAAAATCCCCATTTTTTTGTAGAGTCCACATTGCACCCTCAAAAAATTGGTGTCTGGTTAGCTGTTTCCCGAAGACCGAAGAAGAATTGTTGGTCCTATTTTTTTCCATGACACAGTTACAGCTCAGCGGTATAGAAACAATATTTTGAATCCATTTGTGGAGCAATTATTTGACGACGAACTACGTTTTGGATATTTTCAACAGGACGGTGCACCCGCCCATACAGCCGCTGAAACTATTAACTACTTACGCAATTTTTTCGACGACAGATTGATCAGTTTTCGATCAGACATTGAATTCCAACCTAGATCACCTTGTTTAACTGTTATGGATTACTTCGTTTTTCCTCATTTAAAGAACACTATTTTTAAAACACCACTTGCAAATTTAAAACAATTACAAGAAAGGATTATCCAAGAATGTGGTAACATTTCTCCAGAGATTCTGCTCAACACTTTCAAAAATATGAAGAGACGTGTGAATTCATGCTTGGAGCATGGAGGTGGCCAATTTCAGTAATTTATGTATTTATTTTTGTTCTTCTTTCTGTATATTCTTAATTTATTAATTTTGTAAACAACAAAAATAAATTTGTATTTGTCTACTTATTTTATTACTCATTAGTTTGGCATATCATGTCATAATATGAATCTGACATAATTTCAAACTTGATTTGGTTAGATATATCGTCCCGATATCATTTTGTGATCTAAACCAAGCCCTACGTTCTTTAATCCAAGCCCTCTTTAATGCAAATAATTTTTGCTCGCGCGGTATCTGACGCTTCTAGTCGACGTTTTGCTATTCTGGAAAGGATGTTCTTTTAAAAAGTTGATAAGCTTCATCCTCCGTCAAGATCTTTCACTTACTAGAATCTGATTTTCTCTTTCTCTTAATTTCGTCGCATTGCTCAATTTTTCTTGCATACATATCACCGTATTCTTGCTTACTTTCAATTCCACAGCAATATCTGTTATATGTACCTTAATCTGGTGTAAATTGTAGCTTTTTGTTTTGCTGACATTATGGTTTTTTATGCAGGAACAAATAAATAATATAGATTGTTTTGGTTGTATGTATATATATCCTGTTTTAGAATAATAGTCACTTATGTTTATATTAAACGTGATTTGTTATTAGCACGTGAGACTACACGGGAAGGTTAATGATAATTATGTACATACATATTTCTTTTTATTCAAGATTTTTATAATAGATGCAAATTAACTATGACAGACGTCGATAAAAATTCTTCACTTGGCATTAAAGGATTAATTTGAACGTATGCCTTGTTATCATGTTGCAACAGAATTAATAAAATTGTTACCTCTGCATATTATTATTATGAATAATTATATAATTTATGTTGATATCAAAACTAAGACATACTTGGCACAATTAAATAACAGTCTCCAGTTAATAAATATTAATTACAGAATACCAAGTACCAATATAGAAATTAAAACATGATGGTTCTTAATGTTACTATTGGCTGGAAAGTGATTTTTAACAGAATAAGTGTTGGCACCTACCTGACAATCAGTGACGTAACAAAAACTATGTGCCCTCCCGCAAACGTTTTTAGCGGTCCCCTCTTTATAACAAATGAAAAATGATAATTCTTATTTTCATTACTATTAGGTTCAGGTTTATGAATTTTTGAATTCGTTAATCGTGTAATAATTTAATTAGGTTTAAATCCACATTACGTGTTAAGTACCTACTATTAAAGCAGCAAATAATATTTATTTTATAATCATAGGTAGACTGGTATACATTAGATAATAGGTAGTTATTAACTCATTATACGTATTATTCCAGCAAACATGATTCAAAATCAAAATTTTAAAACACCACTTATAATGTTGCTTACTATACTACGTATGGTAGTAACGGGGGTAGCAGTGATCGAGCCTCATAGAATCCAAAAGACAGAAAACAGTAAAACACACGAACACTCAACAAGTCTGCACAAACATTATGTCACTAAGTAGGTACTATACAAGGTATTATACAAGACGACCAGATCGTCGAGAGTTTTTGTTTGCAAAATCGTTTATAATTTCGTCGATATTAAATGTTTTAATAAACTCGTGTTCGATACTGATTGAGGATAAATCCGAAAGGCGTTGTTGTCCCATGGTGTTACGTAAATAGGTTTTTACTAATTTAAGTTTGGAAAAAGATCGTTTCGCTGATGCCACACCGTAAAGTTAGAAATAACATCACTGCACTAGATATGTCTGGAAAATTTGAAGAAACACACTGATTTTTTATTAATAAATGATCCGCAAGTTCATACACTGTCTTTCATTTTGAAATACTATCTCCAAGTCCCTTTCTGAGGTTTAAAATTTGACTAGGAAAGTCAATGGACAAGTCTTATGGTATATCGTTTGTAGATTCCGCGATTTTACATAATAATTCACTTACATAACGAAGTTAAATTCTTTTATTTAAAAGAATTATAAAAAAATTCACAGATCTTGCACCTTACGCAAGCATCCTATGTATTGAAAATACCTGACACAGCTTTAAAATAAACCGCATTATTTCGCCTTAAGAAACCTACTGTTGCTCTGTGTCCCATTACGTTTGGGACACCCTGTATATTAATTAAAACATATTATAAATAATCCCAAAAAAACGAAAACAAAAATAAAAGTTTGACACCCTTTATCTTGGTTGTTATCAATTTTGGGATAATGCAAGTTTAAATAAATCGCGTTATTTCGCCTTAAGGAGCCTGCTGTTGCTCTGTGTCCCATTACGTTTGGGACACCCTGTATATTCACTAAAACATATTATATTAAATGTATGGTTTTATTTCTAAGAATAATTAATATAAATTTGTTTATAAACAATAATATTCACATAGCAGACCAACCAAGGTGAACTATAAATAATCCCAAAAAAACGAAAACAAAAATAAAAGTTTGACACCCTTTATCTTGGTTGTTATCAATTTTGGGACAATGCAAGTTTAAATAAATCGCATTATTTCGCCTTAAGGAGCCTGCTGTTGCTCTGTGTCCCATTACGTTTGGGACACCCTGTATATTCACTAAAACATATTATATTAAATGTATGGTTTTATTTCTAAGAATAATTAATATTAATTTGTTTATAAACACTAATATTCACATAGCAGACCAACCAAGGTGAACAATTGCCTTATATTCAATCGGTCATATTGTCTAAGCCTACTTATGCTATGTTTTTAAATTATACTTATTTACCCAAGCGTTCAAAATAGACCATAAAGATTTTCATGAGATAGGTAGGGGTGCAAAATATAACCAATCACCCGGTACAATAACATTTTCTGAGAAATCAATAATAAAGAACTTATCCCATTTGTTAACCAAATTTGGGCGGACCCTGTAATATGCAATTATTGTGCTCCAACTTTTTGCCTCCCGCTTTTTTTTTTCGATATAATATTCCGATTTAAATAACGTGAACTTACCTTAGTTATAACTTATCTCAATAAAACACTTTTTAACAAAGTTACTATGGCGTTCTTTAAAACACAAACTAAACTAAACATTATTCATTATTTACTTGCCGACTTTACGCTGATTCATATTTATATTTCTACCAAGTATTATCAGAGTATTATGTTACAAGACCGATCTAGATATTGCGCTGTTGGCCGCGACATCGACATGAGCGACATCGACATGAGCGACATCGACATGCAATGCAAAGTTTGCGTAAACACGATCCTAATAGTATTTTCAATACTAAAATTAAATTAATTATGAAATGAAATACCTATGAAAGGCAAAGCTAGCAGCAAGTTTTGAAGAGGCCACGGTGCGGCTTCTGCGGGAGTGTTTGTTACGCTACTGCTTACAATTCAATATATTTGCAGGCAATAAAAAAGTAGTTATACAAAAATAAATATTATAGTATGAAAATTATTGGCATAAAAATTAAATACGCTATTGTGCGTTGATATATTGGCAATATAGAGAAAGTATTTTTACTTTAAATGTAGGTATGTCAAATGAAGTAAACGAGGAAAAGATTAAGAAAAGCATAATAATTCAGCATTGTTTATTATTTATATATACATTGTTACCAAAGATGGACATTTTTTGTTAATCCTAATGCCCTTAATTCCATTTATTATGTTTAATCTGTATAATTATTGTATTCGCGATTACCTAATTCTCAATAAGTTTCAAACGCGAAAAAGGATTTAAATAAAGCTTTGCATCTCCGTATATAGTTGGGCTTGTTAGGGTACCTTTCATTTTTGAGCACAAAAATATAGGCAATTTTTTTTTTAATTGTGGTTTTTTTACCGATTACATATGCGTTTGTGATGGGTAGTTTGCCAGTAAATTACAATAACTTTTTATTTATTGCGTTGCTATAAGCCCACCTTATCAAATCAGGTGGGCATGCATTTTAATAAATTCTCTACAACCGAAACAAGAAGTAAATAAATTTCGAATAAATTAAACACCTCTCTATATATAGGTAGGACTTTGTAGGTATACAAAGAAAATTAAGGTGTACACTTTTTTTCTATTATTTAAATAGACTACCTAAATTACTGCATTAAAATTCTTTTCGACTAAAGACAAGGACAAATGCCTAGCGATTTATTATTTTTTATGGAATGACATACCTACTAAGAGTACTAAGCCTTTAAATCAAAAGCTGCGAATAAAAGTTCAATTTTTAACATTCATTTCATAAAGAAATAACCTTTAGGTAAAATAACTCTAGATGGTAGAATAACTACGTACCTCAGCTTTTTCCATTGATTTTCTAAAATCCGCACTATTTACATCTCTACCCAGTCCAGTGCTAGCTATGACAACGATCAACTGACTTACAGCCAAGCTGATTAAGCTCAGAGCTAGGAAAGTTGTGTGAGCTACTTTTTGAGCTGCAGTATTAAACGGACAAAAGTGTTTTGCTGCTGCTAAGACGCCTGCTAGGCCTGTGATCATGGCCAGGATTCCACCCCAGATTCCACCACCGAGCTGAAATTAAAAAAATAATATTAGTAAATTTTAAAAACTGAAATTCATGTACCTATCCTATACAGGGTGTCTCATTACTAAGGGGTTGTACAGCAACAGGATACAGAAGACTTTTATTGGTACTTAATTTCTTGTGGTCAAAGGTTAAAGATACAGGGTGATCCAGGTAAAAATTTATTTTAGAAAATTGGGGATGATTTGAATGAATCAAATTTGTTGTAGTTATGTTTTGGAGGGCAAGAAATACGATTTCATATTAATTTTTAAGATACCACCTAGAGGACGCTATGATTTTGATAAATTCTGGTGTATCTTTTTTGTGTCCCACATTTCTGACCGCTTTACCTCAAATTACGAGGGGTCTTCTATACGTAAAACTGTTGTTGATATTTAAAATCGTTTTTGAGATATTTATACACAGTTTTTTCGCATTTTGTAGAGGGCGCCACATAGAAGCCTATACTTTAATTTGAATGGTCCCATTTTTTTTGTTCTACACTATACAGGGTGTCCCGAAATTAGCGTGCAATATTTCTAGCGCGTAAACTATATCCAAAAATATAACAAAAATGTCCCATAAACATACCCCGAGAAATGCTCCTTTAGGGGGCTAGAGCCCCTCAAAGATGGTCGGGAAGGAAGTATTTTTTTATAATAGTATGGAAACCCTTAAAGATAATGACATGAAAATGAGTACGTGCGTTCCAACCGATAAACTGTACATAACAGTTAGTTAGAGTGAAAATATTTCTTCCAGTGGCGTCGCACGGAGTGGGGCTGAGGGTAAATATTATCCTATATTTTTTATTTCTAGAATTTTTTAATTTTAAGTACAATATTTTAAGAACCTCGAGTTTTTTCTTTAAAAACTACCCCTTGTTTAATTTCGATAGGAGGCACCGTTTTCAAGTAAAATTAATTTTAAAATAAAACGTATTTTTCAAAAGAAAGGTTAGTCCATATGAGTTCAGGTAAATCCGAAAGTTAGCGTGCAATATTCCTAGGGCGTAAAGTACATCCAAAAATATTACAAAAATGTTCTATAAACATACCCTCAGAAATGCTCCTTTATGGGACTAGAGCCTCTCAAAAGGAGGCAACAGAGAACTCACAGATAGGTATTCATTTTGTGTATGGATTTTGTAATGGTAGTTCTACTGCCGCTGTAATAGAGTACAGGAGGCGATTTCCGCATAGAAGAATACCTAGCCGTAGAGGATTTGCTACGGTCCATCGAAATTTAATAGAAAATGGATCATTTCAAAGACTTCATGCTATTACGAAAACAAAATTTGCCCCCTTTTGAGAGGCTCTAGTCCCCTAAAGGAGCATTTCTGAGGGTATGTTTATAGAACATTTTTGTAATATTTTTGGATGTACTTTACGCCCTAGGAATATTGCACGCTAACTTTCGGATTTACCTGAACTCATATGGACTAACCTTTCTTTTGAATAATACGTTTTTTTAAAATTAATTTTACTTGAAAACGGGGCCTTCTATCGAAATAAAACAAGGGGTACTTTTTTAAAGAAAAAAACTCGAGGTTCCTAAAATATTGTACTTAAAATTAAAAGATTCTAGAAATAAAAAATATAGGATAATATTTACCCTCAGCCCCACTCCGTGCGACGCCACTGGAAGAAATATTTTTACTCTTAACTAACTGTTATGTACCCCATATCGGTTGTAAGGCACGTACCAATTTTCATGTCATTATCTTTAAGGGTTTCCATTCTATTATAAAAAAAGACCTCCTTCCCGACCCTCTTTGAGGGGCTCTAGCCCCCTAAAGGAGCATTTCTTGGGGTATGCTTATAGGACAGTTTTGTTATATTTTTGGATATAGTTTACGCCCTAGAAATATTGCACGCTAATTTTGGGAAACCCTGGATACACGCATTTGACTAAATATTATTATTCTCGTAACCTTTTGACATAAAAATGGTAGGTATACTACCCTTGTTTCGATAAATCCAAGCGTTTTCGAGAAAAACGCTAAAATAGCAGTGCTTGCAATGCTTGCATGTTATGAATACGAAATTATTTCAATTTATTTTCAACCAGCAAAGGAAGGAATATTCCATGGAGTTCGTCGGAATTTTTTAAGAAAAATTAATTTATGCATTGAAGAGGCAGGACGTCACTCTGAACCTTTGATTTGAATGTTTAATTTAGTGTTTGTGTATTTTAAAACTGCAAATAAAATTTAACTTTAACACCCTGTTATTCCGTTAATAATCCATTTTCGAAAAAATGTTATAGAAAGAGATAGCATTTATTTTCGCTCTAAAATTATCTCGTAAATTTTTTGCTAATCATTTCCGGACATCCTGTATATTACCTCTATATGATAGAATTATAGAAGATTATATTATCAGCATAATAGCGACCTGAAACTTTTACGGGGGCCTGAGGGACACCCCAAACTCCAAAATACGTTTATTTTTTAACGGGGTATATTATAGTTTTTTTTTCCTTTATTTTACGTCGGTCTATTTCCGCAACGAGGCCAATCACCGACGCCAGTTATAGTTGTAAAATAACTACCGGCAACTAAAAAATGTACATAGAAAATATCAAATAGTCAACCTAAACCATAAAGAATGTAGGGATTGTTTAAATTAAAATATTTAGCAAAGGAGTTTTAGGTTTATTACATCAACATATAGGTAGACCTAAATCATGTAGAAACCAATTTGCGTTATTGTAGCTGACCTATCACGAAAAATTGTTTTAAATACATATTAACTTATTTTATGGATTGTTTCAACAAATACGTGAATAAGTACTTAAAAGGGATATAAAAATGTAAACAAATATTTTTCTTAAATAGCTTTCAAAACACATCAAGCATTGGTTTAAATATACAGGGTGGTGAATGGTGAATGGATGGGTTTATTTTAGACCAATCATTTATTTTCATTTGTATATTTATAATTTGACGAACTAAGTTGCGACATTTTGACGCGACTTATTTAGTAGGTAATTAAGAGATTATGTAGAAAATCATAAATTTAAAATTAGGGAAATATAAATGTAAATGTCAATAATGAGATAACGATTATAAAATTGGTCAAGTAAATGCAAGGCTGTCTACGATGTTATAATAACAAAAGTTTACTGCCAAAACAGATTTTTTAAAAATCGTAATCCCTTTTTAATTCACAATTTACAATTTCAACTTTATATTTCAAAACAAGCAACGTATCATGATTTTTGCATTCTAGAAGAGTTTTTCAGATAAATGAGGACAAAATATAGTATAGTATTTCAAGGTAACTACAAGACAAGCCCAATATGAATTAAAAACAAATTTAATTTTTTTACACCTATACATGGAGGTGATTTAGTAATGTTTAAAATAAATTTATTTCTTTATAGCAATAGTGTTGTAGCATAAAATGTAGCATCTATGTTATATTACAATAATAAAGCTTACGCTATAACGACAAGGTTTTCAGCTAGTTGAAAAAGAGTGATGTGTCAGGTCAGTGAATACTACAAAATTGTATGCTTATGCTTTTGGTCTATTATTGTCGGTGTATTCAACCAACCGTTTAAAAAATCCCTATTTGCTCCATTAATCTGTTTATTAATTAACTAAATTGAGGGGTTGACACGCATCCCCCTAGTTAAGCTAGTGAGTGTAGGGTCCCCAATATAGACGGGTCTCTAAAACAGTTTTGTACAATAAACGTACTTTGTTTTTGGTCCATTTAGTTTTATGGGGAAAAAACCCAGAGTCGTATCCACAAATACTTTTTATTATATCAACATCAACAGCTTCACTTTGAGATAATGGACTACTTTCGTAACATTTAATTTTATCTTCGTAATGTTTATGTATTTAAGGACCATAAAACATTAAAATCAAACAAAATTTATAAATGGTTTCCACGAGCAATAACCAATAATCATATCATAATATTTGATGATATCTTTGACCTTTAAAGCATCGCCTTGTAGGCATTTGAAAGTGAATTTTAAACTGCTAAAATCATGGGTTGGTTCATACCAATACTTATTAAACCTGCTTAAAGGTATACATACCAAAGGTTTTTTTTATAGCGTAGATAGTGCTAGTGATTGACAACCTTTATATGTAAATTACATATTTTTTGTTTGTTGCAGTGTGGGCTTTTTTTTATCTATGATAATGAGAATAATTATTATTGGATATTTAACTTTATATATACAGGGTGTTCGTTCATTTGAAAACTTTCCACACCTTGATTTTCCTGCTTTAAAATGAAAATGTGGAAAATCGCTCGAACCCGTCGATTTTCATTTCGAGGGGGACATCTTTTGCGTATATTGTCAATCTTGTTACTTCAAGTCCCTAGGAGGGAGGGGGGGTAAGATCGAAATCTTAAATGGATACCCCTACTTTATATAATTTTTTTGGATTCTGCATAAAATTCTGAACATTTTTTAATAAAAGCATTATTAGTCTATACCTAACAGTTTCCGAGATATTTACTCTTGAAAAATGACATTTTTGAACTTTGACAGCGTCTAGCTTTCTAACTGTACGTCTTAGAGCAAAACGGCTTACATGTCCCTATCTTTGATTTTTATTATCTTTCCAATAGTGTGAACTTTCGGTTAAACCGGATGTAAGAAATATAGTACTTCCGGTTTGACCGGAAGTTGGCACTATTGGAAAGATAATAAAAATCAAAGATAGGGACATGTAAGCCGTTTTGCTCTAAGACGTACAGTTAGAAAACTAGACGCTGTCAAAGTTCAAAAATGTCATTTGTCAAGAGTAAATATCTCGGAAACTGTTAAGTATAGACTAATAATGCTTTTATTAAAAAATGTTCAGAATTTTATGCAGAATCCAAAAAAAATATATAAAATAGGGGCATCCATTTAAGATTTAGATCTTACCCCCCCTCCCTCCTAGGGACTTGAAGTAACAAGATTGACAATATACGCAAAAGATGTCCCCCTCGAAATAAAAATCAACGGGTCCGAGCGATTTTCCACATTTTCATTTTAAAGCAGGAAAATCGAGATGGGAAGTTTTCAAATGAACCCACCCTGTATATACATATTATTAATAAAAAAAATATTTTTTCTTGCAAGCATTCAGTTGTTACAATTGTACTCTTGACGCATGATAAGCCAAATTGATATTGATCAAGTTATGTAATTTGGTCCATTGTTTTGACTGTTACAAGTAACACAACAGAAGGCCAAATATCAGTGAACATCCAATCCAATTTCGAAAGTAACATCCCTTATAAACTAAAAAAGTAAAAAGTGCCTACTAGTACTCACATGACTTAAACTAGCTTTATAAGCAATAACATATACTCCAAAAAGCACCATCAGAAACCCCAGGATAAACTGGAATATTCCCAGCACCATCAAAATTCTATTGGGCGTCAAAATGGTCTTTCCGTTCTGTATTGATCCGGTCGTCGATTCTTGAGGAGTTTTGCATATCAATTGATCCGTGGACAATTTTGTGGATAAAGTGAGCGTTTTGTTCGTTTGTTTATTTGGAGATGGGGGCGCTTTCAACAACTTATCTATTGGAGGAAGGTCTTTTTGATCTGTTTCTGAAGGTGGCGGAGGTATTTTGATGTCGTCTGGTTTGTCGATTTGTCTATTCATGGATTTATCCATGTTGATTCAGTGGTTTTGGAGGTTTATCGTTGAGCTTATTAAGGAATGACCTGAGAAATAATATAAATATTTATGATTAGTGGTTTTTTTGAAATAAATTTTTTTTTTAGAAAAAAGGATGGATCATAATAATGTTTTTAACGAAACATTTTGTATATTTTTACATTCTAATCATGAATAAATTACATTCTAATAACTAGTAATTAATGCCCTATACCTATTTTCAAACTTTTACAAAATTTTATGACAAAATAGCCAAACAGCAAAGCATGGAAAGAAACTGTTTTAGAAGATGTTCAAAATGTCTTCCACCAACTGTTCTGCAATAGATCGGGTGATCTATTGACCTCTGTTTACCTATCCACCGCCCCGAATGTTAAACTTGGTGAACTAGGATCGTTATCATCTGGAAATAGACTGGCAAGAACTGGAACCAGATCATTTCGAAGGAAATTTAGATATCTTTCTCATCAAAACTTCCCTTTTTTTGAATTTAGATAATATGGTGGTTTTGTAAGCCCATGCAAGCTTGAGCTATGAGAATATACCTGTTGTGATAATAATATGGACACTGTCTATTGGCTAATAGAGGAGCGATTTGGGTAATTTTTATTAAACATATCACGGACTTTTCTATGACTTTTCTTCTTCGTTCATCTTCAGCGAGACGCATTTTGGATATAATATCAACAGAGCAAAATTAAAATTGGATTAAGATTCTGACATTTTTTGATGACTCAAACCTAAATAGCAAATTGTCATTGTTAATGCCTTAAAGATTGTGATTTGAGTTATGAACCGAACGTTGCGTTGCGTCGAGGAACATATCAATGGTGCATACCAGGGTTAAAATATTAATATTTCGTAAACGATTGACGATAGGTATAGGACATGACTTGTAGAATGTAAAAATATACAATATGTTTTATTACAAAGTTGATACACGTAGCATGTTTATGATCCACCCTGTATAATATATATTTTGTAATAAAAATGAATTTGAAAAAAATTAATTTGTCGGGTCCGAGCCATTCTTGATTAAATGGGAGGTATTCTATACAGGGTGTCCGGAAATGATGAGCAAAAAATTTAAGATACAATTCTAGACCGAAAATAAAAGCTATCTATGCCTATAACGTTTTTTCGAAAATTGATTATTAACGGAGCTACAGGGTGTTAAATGTAAATTTTATTTGAGGTTTTTTTTTGCAATATCTTTTATCACGCTGATAATATTTTGATGAAATCTCATGTATAGGGCTTTTTCGGGATGAGGAATACAAATTTGCCCACCGTTTTTTTGCATTTTATAGAGGGCGCCACATAGGAGCTTACACTTTAATTTGAATGGTCCCAACTTTTTTGTCATACACTGTATGCGCATTTTGACTGAATATTTTTATTCTCCTAACCTTTTGACATAAAAAAGGTAAACTACTTTTGTTTCGATAAATCTAACCGTTTTCGAGAAAAACGCTAAAATAACATTGCTTGCATTTGATGAATACGAAATCATTTTAATTTATTATTTTTTAATTTAATTAATTTAAATTTTTAAGAAGAATAATTATTTTATGTATTGAAGAGGAAGGACGTCACTTGGAACCTTTAATTTAAATGTTTAATTTATTGTTCTAGTAACTTATGTATTTTAAAACTGCAAAGCAAATAAAATTTAACTTTAACACTCCGTTAATAACACAGGCCTGCATTTTTTAACACTTTGAAAGTTGATTTAAAAATTTTAACTGTTTCCTAGTAATTTGGTAGCGCTGATTTCAAATCTGCTTTCAGTTTTTTTATATCACGTAAGGTTATTTTTCAAACCGGTAAAATCCAAAAATATAGAAAATACACGATTTATTTCATTTATAAGCTAGTTTTTGAATATATTAAGGAAAAAAATACAAAAATATACAAAATATACACATATAAACTATTATAAATGGTTATTTATTCGTTACGCTTCTTCAAAAAACGTTTTCTTTGTTTAGAAAAGCTTCTTTTGGTTGTTTTTCTGTTTCAGCTAAAGAAAGATCTTCTCTCAATGTCCAACAGAAATCGGCCGTCATTTTTGTGTCCCAGCGCCCCTGTTATCTTTTTTCCTTCTCTTTAATATATTGATGAAATCTTTCACCTTGCTCTTCACCCACGTCCCCAAGATTTTACGGGAATAAGTCCAAATGGGAATGTAAAAAGTGAATTTTTATGCTCATATCTTGAAATTAAAAGCATTCCATGCATATTTTTCCTTATGTTCCATTACCTTTTCAAATTCTGTATCTTTCATCAAGCTGCTAACCTGCGGCCCTACAAAGATTGATTTTTTAATTAATTTTGCCTCTGACAGAGCCGGAAATGTTTTACATAAATATTTAAGACAATTTTCTTCTTTGTTTAATGCCTTAACAAATTGTTTCATACGTCCAAGTTTTATGTGAAGTTGTGGAAGGAAAACTGTTTGAGGGTCAATAAGACTTTCGTGAATTACATTTTTGTTTCCAGGTGTTAAAGTCTCTCTTTGTGACCAGTCTCTTTTTATCCAATGCTGTTCTCGCACAGGAAACATGGAAATTTAGTAAATCCAGACTGCTGACCTAAGAGAAGACCTAAAATTTTTAGATCTTCGCACACTTCCCAATTGTGATTTTCATATTGTATTCTTAAAAGTAATTCCTCTAAATTTTCATAGTTTTTCTTTAACTTAACTGTATGGCCGACCGAAACAGAAGCAAAAACATTGTCATTATGTAAAAGAACAGCTTTAAAGCTCCTTTTTGAAGTCGATTAAAAGTCTCCAGTCGGAAGGTTTGTAGCACCACAGAAAATCATTTTTTTTTTCATCAATCATTTAGAATTTGAAGTACTACATTCATTTTAAAATGTATTAAAACGCCTATTATAAGTTTTTTTTATATTTTTTCTTTTTTTTTTGCAAAAAAAAATCTGTGGGTGATAGAGACCAATTGTATTTTAATTAGTTATTTCTATATAAAAACTGAGCTCAACAAACAAAAATCACGTCATCACAAATTTCATGCAGGCCTGTGTAATCAATTTCCGAAAAAATATAGGAAGAGATAGCATTTATTTTCGGTCTAAAATTATCCCCTAAATTTTTTGCTCATCATTTCCGGACACCCTGTATAAGGCTGATCAGTTTCTTGATCATAACGCCGTATGGCCAAACTATAATCATGTGCTATAAATATAAAAATATAGTTTACTTCTTTTTTTAATACGTTATGTACTAATCCGCGTAATGATATATCGAAATCTAATCTAATATATCACTAGTAAATTTGCCACACTTTCATAATATAATTTGCCTGAACAATTAACCTATTTGTAAGAATAATAAAATAATAATATGTAACTCGGTTACAAAAACCACTACTAATCAATGAAAGAAGAATTATTGCAGTAAATGGTGTGAAAAATTCCACGTAACAATGCAGAATAATTATTAAATTTTGGGAAAAAATTTGTACTTATACGTAGGGAAGCGCCACATTAAGTTAGGTGCTAGAATAGGGCGAGCTAAATATAGTAAGATAAAAATACGTTCTTCAAGCCCGCACTGGGACCGTTTGGGGTCCTCAGCTAAAACCTGTAAAGGGGCCCTCTATAAGAGGTCTGGGTGTTTAAAAATTAGGTGCTTGAAAATAATGAAAATGCGTTTTTACGCTATTTTCGCACTTATAAAGAAGAATAAATTCAGCTAGGTTTTTATACGAATATTATGATTTACGACTTTTGTTAACTTTATTATTCATTAAAATAAGAAATTCACAGTATTTTTAGGATACCACAACATTACAAAACACATGCTGTAGAACTGCTAATAATTACAACGGAGTTCAAAATAAAGTGCAGTATTTTATTCACCCCAAAGTATTAATGAATTGTCGAAATTATTTGTGTAATAAAAATAATGACAAACGGATTTTAGTAATTAGAAAAATAATACTAACATTTTTTAAAAATCCTTGTGTATTTAACAGTTTACAATGACAAGACAAAAACTTTTATTTTTTGTACGGGGGGCTATTTGGGGCCCCTCGGGCCCGGGACCCTCCGCGATCGCGGACCTGGCCAGTTCGGGCCTGAACCTGCATGTCTTAAAAGATAAATTATTACTCTTGCATAAAAGGTAAACTATATAAATAAAGAAAGTAAAGGTGAATGAAAAATAAAAATAAAATAATTTCAGGCCTAGCAACAAATAGGTATAAAGTTACCTACCTATTATGCCTTGCCGGAAGCCATTCAAACAATTAAATCCTGATGACGTCTATAAAACACGAAACTTCTCGGCACAGCAAAACACAAACACTTCGACGACAATAAAGGATTATTGCAAAGTTTTCCAAGTTTTAAGTTGCACGTTTCAAATAAACCTTGCAAAATATTAATTCAATTATTTTTTAAAACTTGTTGGTTTTTGATTATTTTTTTTAAAGCGATTTCGCGTCTTTTCTTTATCGCGACCGTTCGCGCGCGTTAATCGAAGATGCAGGATTAAATAAACTTCTGCAAGAATTCGCTGTTACCTGCTTCTGCAGACATTTGAAGCGGTGAAAGCTAATAACTGGGGACGCTATATTATTATACATATAGTTGTGTAAATTTATACAATAGGGGGTAATTTTACTTATACGTATTAGGGCTTGTTTATTCAACTTTGTGGCCATTGGGTTTTTATGGCACTGGTGTCGATCCATTGGCATTTTAATGGTTTAATTCAATTTGTTATGAACTGTCTATAATCGCTTTCCTTCGCAAACCCGAACAAACCCTCTAATTCGAATTTATTTCAAGATATATTTGTTTATTTTAAAATAATAAACTTGCGGACTGTCACCAAAAATATCACTAGTAAAATGTAATTAGCCAGGTATACATTTGGTATCACTGGATAGCTAAAGATTTACACCTTGTTTGTCTTGTAACATATTTTTAATTGAGGCCTTTCTTCGGGAGAAAATGATTTTTAAACTAGGCCTATATTTATACTAACACAAATTATAGCATTTTGAAAACGATAAGGTAATCAAATCGAAAATATGCTTCATAAAAAACAGACTTTAAGGATAGGTATTTTAATGATTTTAAGTTAAAGTATACAGGGTTGCCCAAAAGTCCGGAATAAAATTAATATAGCCTTAAGCGGTAACTTTTGGAGAAAACGCTCGGACACGTCAATTTAGTTTTACATTTGCTTACATTTTGACGTTATTCGTTTGTTTTTTTATAGACATTTGTCAAAGATATGACGGTATCGATCTTTTTTTTTAAATGGAAACATACAGCTTGTGATACATCATTTGAAAGCTAATTATATGGTACAGTATGCTCATACATTTTGGCGCGATTCTGTCAAGCTATTTCAAAATGGCGACTGTTAAATGTTTAAAAAAAATCTATATAAGCGGAAATGATAAATCATTGATTTTTTTTAACTTTTAAGGTAAGAAATCATCATTGTTTCACGTTCTGACATTGTGAATTTGTAAAAGTAATTTAGGTATTTCTAAAGTATTATTTTACAATTTTCTAAACAAAAACGGTTTTGTCTGAAAGACAGCGTATCGAAGTCTTGATATCGTCTGGGAGCATGCTAAATAGAGGGTGGAGGACATTTTCAGCATTTGCCACGTTAAACCACCTTTTTGATGTGTTTTGTTTTGCTTCATTAATTTTTTATTTTTTTTGACAAAATAAATAACAAATAAACCATAACTATTGTTAAGTCTCAAAATGTCAGAACGTGAAACAATAAAGATTTCTTACCTTGAAAGGTAAAAAAACATCAATGATTTATCATTTCCGCTTATTTAAATAGAGATTTTTTTAAAACTTTTAACAGTCGCCATTTTGAAATAGCTTGACAGAATCGCGCCAAAATCTATATGCATACTGTACGAGATATTAGCTTTCAAATGATGTATCACAAGCTGTATGTTTCAATTAAAAAGAAAGATCGATGTCGTCATATCTTTGACAAATGTCTATAAAAAAACATACGAATAACCTCAAAATGTGAGCATAAAACTAAATTGGCGTATTTTTATTTCGGTGAAAGTAGAGGAAAGACTAAAAATTGGTTTTATTTTATATGTCATACTCTCTACACCCTTAAAATTTGGCTTATAAAGTCGTCATAATGCTATAAAAGACATTGTGTTTCCAGGCCTATAAAATACACCATTTTTTTGGATGAAGACACGAATCTTTAATTTTTTTGTTATAAAATTAAAATTGTTTTCAATAATTTCACTAGATTTGTGTTTGATAATCTATCTATATGTTTAGCCTTCACACCGCTTAGTAAACTTGCTGCTAAAGTATACCTGTTGCACTTAGTAATAAGAATAGTCGGTAATAAAAAAAATGACGTATCTACTAAATAAAAATTTATTTGTATAATAATCGACATTAAATCAAAATATTGTTCTAGCGGCCAAAAAGTGTGTAATAACAAAATATTCATAAATGTGCACATCTTCCATAAAAAAATGCAATCAGAAAAACGGTAAATGTAAGTTTATAATGTACTTAGTAGTTAAAAAAAGGAAAAATAATATTACGGAAATTTTTAAGTTTCTGCCATCGTTCTTGGTTTCTTTACTGTTGACTGGTGTTCCACATTTTAGAAAAAATACCTTTCTCAAAATTCCACCGACAAACAAACTCTGCATAATAAAAGTCTTTGTTGTGAAAACATGCGGGAGAAACAACCAACAGAACAACGGGGAGGGGGTTCGCCCCTCCCCACCTCAATGGGGGCATAAAGCCCCCAAAAAAGGTATACTTTCGTCTTTGATAACAAGAGTAAACATAACATGATATTTATTTTTGGATTGGGATTCTTGTTTTGTTGTTTTTGTTAACGCTTAGAATACTCGTATATTTGTTCGCATTTATTGTTAGAGGGTTTGGCTGAGGCTGGGGTACTCCCCTCCTTTAACACATCGCTGTGACGCTATGAAAAGGAGAGTTTTTCCCAGTCTGCCGCGGTATTGTTTGCAAGCTCCAAAATATTAAAATAATAATATTATACTATTTTGGAATTTGTAAACATGCGGAAAGGCCCTCGCCTTGGCCCACCCGCCTTTTCACACCTGAAGGTGGTCTCACGATTCAAAGTTCGAAACGTCGGTGGAAAAACATGGGAATCTTTATTAAAATGAGGTGGACGATAATGAGCATGTTGATTCTGGAAAAGAAACAAAAGCACAAATTAGTTTTGGTCATTTTATTTAGAAATTCTTGTGTCCAGCATCGACACTAGATCATTCTTCGCACTACGTCCATCTGACGGTCCTTGCCGTGTACTGGTTTACGTTTCGCATTAGTAGACCAGGGTCGAAAATTTTTGAAACCAAACAGATAATAGTAGGATGAAACTCATTGGAAAAGAAAGAGAATATAATAAAAATGAAAGGAAAAATAATTTACGGGCGATCCGAGGTCGGGACGTGGAAGGGGGTGAGTTTTTAAGGGTAGAAAACGATTTATCTCGATTTCCGGCAAAACTGCAAGTCTTATGGAAAAATGTTGAATAGCAAAGTTGTAGGTAATAAAAATATCTACAACTTTTGTATTTACACTTTTTTCACCAAACCTCAAAATTTATGTGAAAAATTCAAATAACCAAGTTTTTGGTTTTTTATTTTCATCTTTTACAAAAAATTTTTTTTTTCACGAAATTTGGTGAAAAGTTACCTTTTTATATCCCAAATACACTGTAATTTTTTTAATTTAAAATATTTATTTTTTCACCTTATTTTGACTTAATATCGAAAAAGCTCCCTAATTTTCAATCGAAAATTCTCACGTCAAAATATCTGCTTTTTTAAAAAAGTCGGTGAGCCTATTGTTCGTTGAAATCTCTACTTTCTGATGGTATGAAAAAAAATATACATTACTATGGTAAATGTCAAAAAATGCAAAGAAACGAAAAAAACTCGAATCAGAATTTTTTTTTTAATCATTATGTACAATTTTTAGCTATTTATTAAAATTTATACTTTAATTACCCGAAAAACGTAAGATCCCGTGTTACATTGATAAACAAAAAAATCACAAATCAATAAAACATAAAGATCGCAAAAAACATGCGAAAATAGTTGTTCTAAATATAATTAAGGTAGGATTTAAAGGGGATTTCATCACATAGTAATGTATATTTTTTTACACCATCAGAAAGAAGAGATTTCAACGAACAAAAAGACTTTTTTAAAAAAGCAGATATTTTGACGTGAGAATTTTTGATTAAAAATTAGGGAGCTTTTTCGATATTAAGTCAAAATAAGGTGAAAAAATAAATATTTTAAATTAAAAAAATTACAGTGTGTTTGGGATATAAAAAGGTAACTTTTCACCAAATTTCGTGAAAAAAAAAATTTTTTTGTAAAAGATGAAAATAAAAAACCAAAAACTTGGTTATTTGAATTTTTCACATAAATTTTGAAGTTATGTGAAACAAGTGTAAATAGAAAAGTTTTAGATCTTTTTATTACCTACAACTTTGCCATTTAACGTTTTTCCATAGGACTTGTAGTTTTGCCAAAAATCGAGATAAATCGTTTTCTACCCTTAAAAACTTCTTCCGGTTCCACTTCCCGACCTCGGATCGCCCGTAAATTATTTTTCCTTTAATTTTTGTTATACTCTCTTCCTTTTCCAATGGGTTTCATCCTACTATTATTTTTTTCACTTTTTATCATTTTCAAAGTCTTAAGCCCTGGTCTATAGGCCTTGTTTTTTGTTTTAGGATTGTAATGAATGATGATAAATGCATGAGTATATTGTTAATTTTGTTTTGATAATTCAAATCGAAAACAATACTTAGAAGCAGAAGACAACATTCGAAATATAACTCAGGTGAAATTTGATGTTTATTATTTAATAATAATATGAAAGGAAAGTAAAAGGTACATTCAATTTTTGAACTCATGTCAGGTTTTTAAAGGCTTTTGGAAATTTATTTTTAAAAAAATGTGTTTGGGGTCCTAATAAAAATTATACAGGGTTGCCCAAAAGTCCGGAATAAAATTAATATGAAATGCTCATGCTATTTGCAAATGGCAACTGTTAAAAGTTTTAAAAAAAATTCTATTTAAATAAGCGGAAATGATAAATCATTGATGCTTTTTTTACCTTTTAAGGAAAGAAATCTTCATTGTTTCATGTTCTGACATTTTGGGACATTGTGAACTTGTAAAAGTAATTTAGGTATTTCCGAAGTATAATTTTACAATTTTCTAAACAAAACTGGTTTTGTCGGAAAGACCGCGTATCGAAGTCTTGATATCGTCTGGGAGCATGCCAAGTAGAGGGTGTAGGATATTTTCAGCATTTGCCACGTTAAACCACCTTTTTGTTGTTTGTTTTGCTTCGTTACATTTTTATTTTTTTGACAAAATAAATAACAAATAAACCATAACTATTGTTAAGTCCCCAAAAGTTACAGTTTAAGGCTATATTAATTTTATTCCGGACCTGGGCAACCCTGTATTTTGAGAAACTGTAGTAGAAAATACAATTTAGTTTCTGTACTTACCCAATAAGCATCCAAATGTCAAACAAATGAAAGTCCATCCACATTGAGGTCGTTGTGCAAGTTGTATAGCCTCCTCGGTAACCCCAGTGTCCTAAGATTCCAAAGATCGGTTGGTACTTTGGTCCATTGAGTTGGACTTTTGGTAAGCCCTGCTTCTCTGAGTTGAACGGAAGTAAAAATCGTTTTGTTCTGAAATACCAAAGTAATATAGATACCTAACAATATAAAAATGTATCCTGCATTCTTTTTATTGTAGTTCCCATTTTTCATCTAGCGCAATTTAACTTAATCCAAAAGTTGATAATTTTCAAAATATAGGGTGTCAAAATTTATATATACAGTGTGTCTACGTAAGTTGGCGGCATATGGGAAATTTTTTTATTATTAATTTTACGAAAAAAAGATGATCTTCATAAAAAGCTCTGCATGGTCTAAAACCTAGAATGCAACCATCAAATATCGAAATTTTCCAGTCATATACGAGGTTTGTCAAAAAACCTCAATTTTTCCCAAGAATGTAAATTTTTTCCTAGAGTAAAGTACCTTTATTTTTGACATTACCAAAAATTGTTATAAAAAAAGTTGATCAGAACTAAAAACCACATCTAAATATGCAATAACACGCATTAAATTAATTAAATAATTAAAAAATTAAATAATTAATAATAAATCAATAAAATAATTTTTCAACATAAATGCGCATAATTGCACATTTAGCCGTAGATTTTAGTTCTGATCAACTTTTTTTAATAATGTCAAAAATAAAGGTACTTTACTCTTGGGAAAAATTCACGTTTTTTGACAAAGCTCGTATATGACTGGAAAATTACTATATTTGATGGTTGCCTTTTAGGTTTTGGACCATGCAGAACTTTTTATGAAGAATAACTTTTTTTCGTAAAATTAATAATAAAAAAGTTTCCCACATATGCCGCCAACTTACGTAGACACTTGCAGTGTGTAGGTATATAATATTTTTTTAAACTTAAATAATGTGTCTTAATGAAAGCATAATTTGCAGGAAATTTGGTTCTGAGGGATTTTTTGGATGAGAAATCGAGATCGGACTGAACCTCATCGTAGTCCTTCTTCACACTTTGTCCAGGCTGAAGACTGTTTAAACAATTATTATTAACTGGTTGCTACGATGAGTCTCCGTCCTTTTCCAGTACACCCTGTATATTTAAGTAAAAGCAGGAAAATTAATAGAAAAAGTTAATATAAACTTACATTTTTCAAAAGATGCACTTTGCCACAAAAAAAAAACTATTGTGCAATAATAATTAAAAAAAAAAAAGAGTAATTTTTCTGAAGCCAGACTGCCTGTAGGCAGTCTGGCCTCTGAGAAAGAACTGCCTTGCATTATTTTATCGAAGTTGAAGTTCGGCAGTTTGCTTGGAAATACGATACTTTTGCTGACGTTGCAAAATAATTTTGCTGCTGACCGGTAAATAAAGTGGAACCCAGCTTCTGGCATCGGTGTAGAGATAAATAATATTATAATTATACATAATATGCATTTTTTTCTTCCATTTATTTCGCCTCTTATATTTTGTTTCACTTTTAGAAAAATGTTTGTTTGATACGTTTTATTGCAGGGAATTCTAAGCTGGGGTGGAGTGTAAACACATTTATTTTTTCCGGCAATATGAAGTTAATAATCATTAATTTTGCAATTTTTCTGTATTCACAAACTTATGATTTTTGATTTGACGTATTTTGGCGAAACATACGGATATCAATAACCATATACCATATCTATGATATCTATACATTTACAAGGTATCTTTACCTACGTGCTGTTTGTACCACACACTTACGTACCTAATGGTACATACAGCGGCGCACCCAGGATTTTATGTTAGGGGGGGCCCGCCAACCAGTGCTGGAAGCAAATTTTTTAATAAACTTTTAAGTTACGCATTTTTCTAGAACTTTGGAGCTTTTTTAACAGGTACTCTTGCAGGGAAGATCGCAATAGCCTAGTCATGGGAGTCGTTAAACGGTTTCTTAGGGGGGGGGGGGCATTGGCGGCTTGTGACTTGTTAACTTGGGGGTGTACTAAAAGCCTTCTGTAGGCGAAATTTTTTTAAGACCACGCCCAAATTTGGTCAATAATTATTATAGTAAATATTTTGAAAATTTATGATTACCTTCTTATTCTATTGAAAATGGAATAAGATAAAAAATAAAAAGACTAATTTATTTTTCATTAGTGGGTACATTCTTTAAAAGTAAAGTTCATTCATCTGTTTTTATTTGCAGCAAACTTATCAATAACAATAAAGTCCCTAGATTTACACTTTGTGGTATGTATCAAGTTAATTTCGAGAGTTTAGGTCTTCCCTTAATTTTAATTTCAATTTTTTGCTCAATACTTAATAAGATAAAATTGTTTCTCAAACATTCATAGTCGTTTTGGCATTAAAACTGTTTATTTTTATTAAAATAAGTCTTTACTACCCCAAAATAATAACAAAAATATAAAGGAAAACTCGAAATAATAAATTCATACATTCAATCAAACCATATTAAACCTCAATAAGTCAACTTTTGTCAATAAGTCAACTTCCAGGGGGAGGGGGGGGGGCAAATGCCCCACCTGGCCCCCCTCAAACGAGGCCCGTGAGGTAAATCTAAGAAAATTGACTTTTTGAAATACTTATCCACTTTCATAATTTTTCATTTCATTGGAGGTTTTGGGGGGGGCCAAGGCCCCCTTGCCCCCCCCCCCCTGGGTGCGCCACTGGGTACATAACAAAATGTAACGTCGTCACTTGTACACGCATTTTCCGTATCTACACTTAGTACAATATTTTTTGAAATTGTGGATACAATTATGTGCTTTAAACCGTTACTGACAACATGGTGAATGAAAAATAATATTTATTGTACATATTAATATGTAAAGTCACAGAATATTACGCATAGCTATATATTTCTGTGGTGTAGTTTTTATTAGGCCTATGGCATAAAATACTAAACATACAGTTTATAAGATTAATAAGCACATACTAGTGACGCCAATTCGTTTTTTGATCAATATTTTGTTACTGTTTGGGTTTTATTTGAGCTTAAATTGATTCAATTTGGAACTATTGAACATTTATCAGTAGTCAGTACTATGGCGACGCATAATGCCGCTTTTAAGAAAAACTGTTAGCTGGCAACCAATCAAAAATCTAACTTTACAGCCAGAACAGTGTTTGCTCTGAAAGCGGGTTATTTACAGAATGACTTAGGATAAACGAAGTTTATTAAGGTGGTTGTCTATGTCTATGTCTATGAGCAACAGAGCAACCACGTTGCATATCGCTAACAGATATCACTATATATTTGGACACTATACGCTTTCAAAAATACGTATTTGATGAAGTTACCTTATACAGGGTCCAAAACAAATAAACTTAGCATCACATGCGACCAACTTTTAAAAGCCCAACTTTAAAGAAAATCTATCTGTATGTATGTATCATTGTCAAACCTAAAAAATTTTATGTAGGTTGCGTTGAGTTTTATTTTGCAAAAGTGGTGCAATTAACAAAATATAGGTAAAAATCAAAATTATCTTATGCAGCTGAAATTTTGCATGTGGGCTGGAAGCTGCATTTAAAAAAACTTTTTTTAATAACTTTTTTCGATATTTTTAGAAATAACCCCCTTTTGAATTTGAATTTGAAAAAATTAAAATTTGACACATAATGTAATAATAAAAAAAATCCCATATGATGGGGACTTTACTGGTGACACTGTATATATTATCGATATATCGAATAACGATATTTAAAAAATAAAATTTCGATATTTATAGATAATTATCGTTATTATCGATATAATCGATATTTATCGATATTATCGATATATCGACTATATCGATATTTTTTTTTAATATCGATATTGGATACTGGAATTTCAATATCGCCCAGCCCTATTCCTGGTATATTTTCTGCATGACTACCAAGAAAGTAATAAAAAACTCTTTTGGCAAGTAAAATTTGGGTAAGATACTAGAAAATAAACAAAAACTTACAAATTAAAAATTTTATTTTCAAATCAGAGCTTTACTACAAGATATATATCCCACAAACGGAGTACTTATGAATAAAAAATACACACCTATTTTTCAACTTACATCTAACTTAATAGACGATACATTTAGGAATCGATTATACTTACAAACTAGTTATTGGTAGGCACCTAAAGTAATGTTTTCTAGAGATAATGCGTAAGTATGGTTTCTAATTTGACATTCACCGTAAATAAAATAGGTAGGTATGTGTCTATATTTTCGGATATACCTAATAAAAATGGTTAGTTACATCCCTAAACACAAAAATATATTTTTTTTAGCAATTTAAACAGATCAAACTACGCATTTTCCAGTACGCGGCGTCCTTCGTCGTTTTAATTGTCTACTTTGCTAAAAAAATTATAGTGTTTCGCTGTCTACAGCTCATCGGTAGGGCTCTAATTATTATTTATACCCCCATTGTCTAGTTACCATAAAAGCTTATTATTAACCATTAAAAAAAATCAATGTTAAAGAAAATTTAAAGTTTTTTTATTTATTAAAAACTAAATTCGCATTATCTCTGAAATCAAAAGTAAATTTTTATTCTAGCTTGAGCGTATAACGTCGTCCTCTTTTTATAACAAATTGTTACATCATATAATATGTCCCCCGTATCTACAGGCCCATTATATCAAGTTAATTCTAATTTAGGAACTATTGTAATTTTATTTACCTAATAAAATATGCTCAGATACACATATCATATCTACTCATCCTGACATAAAAACGAACACACCTACTGACATATTTTATTAATATGAAGTATGCTATATGCATACATAAAAAAATTTCGGCAACCGTCCGAGAAGTAGGTACCCACTTCCCGGACGCTTTTCCTTTGAGAAAGTAGCATTTCTCTTACTTCCCGGACTAGGCCGGGAAGAATCACATCAATATTAGCAATTGCTCGAATTTTAATATAAATATTAATATAAATAAGAATTAGAATGTTTCTGTTAGTACCTATCTTCTGTTCGAATTTCAATATTTAATACAAATAAGAATTAAAATGTTTGAAATTAGTGTTCTGCAAAGAAATATAATAAAGAAATGTGTCTCATTGATTTGTTATTCTACACGGTTGCCGAAAAAATAGTGTACGCAACACGTCCGAAAACAGTTTTTTTTGGACTCGCAGACTTCCAGGACTCGCCTACGGCTCGTCCTAAAATTTTGTCGACTAGTCCAAAAAAACAGTATTTTCCGAACTTGTAACGTAAATTACTATTTAAAACTAATGATGCTGATAATGGGCCTTGCTGAAAAACGCGATCGCGATACGGTATTTTTACATCAGAAGTACATTGGAATGGTTATTTCGATGGTACATCGACATGTTTTCATGCAATTATCCACGTCACAGCATATACCACCGCTTTTTATAATTTTGGTGCTAACGAAAGAAGCTGTTTCAACAAAATGGACGATGGTGTGAGAACGTTTTCAACCAGCCCAACTAAACCTATAAAATAGTTATTTTATCATCAAATTATACCACCTAATACTCAATATTATTATTACCAACGAACGAGAGACCAAGTTATTCTCTTTATCATAACAAGTCGACGAGACGTCAAATATAAAGGTCGACCTGGTTCCTCACTCACGAGTTCCACAAAGAAACCACGTGAAGATATACACCAATTTTAACTCTACGAGTAGAATAATACACTGTTGCTGAAGAATGCAAAGACTTACCCCTTTTGGGTTTTATTGGAGCCAGTGGAGCAGCGACGGGGGGTTTAGGGGTTAAACCCTCCCCCCCCCCCCAGACGCCCAGACTAAGATGGTTTTTTACGGTTTAAGTTATTAAAATTTTGAAATCCTGTTCTTTTTTTTTTTTAAATCCCCCCTAATACAAAATTCTGGCTGCGCCACTGTATAAATGATATGCGTGGTCTGTCGAACTTAGCTTCGTCGTCGTTGAATACTACAGCCTACCTAACAGCCACTTTTACAGAAAGTTCAAAAGATGTATAGTAAAAATACATGTACATTTTTCCAATTTCATGACAATATACATTTACATAATATATAGCTAGTTAAGTTTTACCACAGGATTATTATCATCAAAGAAATTGGCCCATTATAAATAGGCAATCAGTGAGAGTTTACCCATGAATATCATGTCAAAAACGCACACTTACAGGGTGAGGCTTCAGCTGCCGCAACATAGGAAATTCCATGGAAAATTTCATAAATTTATTTTCAACCAATTAGAAGGCTTCTTTTTGTTTACGTTGCTTATAGCAACGGGAGACTATCGCGATAGTCTATAGCCTATTAACCTAATGAAATTAATGAGTGATAATTTTTCTTAGGAATACTACTACGACTTAATTTTAATTCAAATGTCAAGTCATTTCAAAGTGACAGATGAGACAAACCAGTAAGTATCAATCAGATTTTTAGTCGTACCCGTGATATTTATTGTTACAATAATATTGTGTAAAAAATGATTCGTTTTGGTAATGAATCAGCAAGTTCGATTGCTAAAGAAATTGAGCCGTTAGTAACTCATTTTTATTACTAAAATGTGAGAAACATTAAATAACAAATTTGTTATCTGAAATCCAATGTCTTTAGGTATAGTTTTAAATTCAAATGTAACTTTAAATTTCCGATAAGTTTAGTTTAATATGACGCCCTGTCTTTTTACAATAGAAGTTGATTTTACTTGTTAGTAACTAAGGTTTATTAATAAAATTTCAGGAACATTAAAAGAAACTCCAATTTATGAAATTTTCTTACCAAATCTCCCACGCAGCAGAATTAATTCCCGATAATTTTTTTCTCGGTTTCACTCATGTTTTTGTTGATAGAAAAGGTTCCTCGTCTTCGACTCGGGATTATATTCTATCAACGAAACCATTCGTGACCTTGAAAAAAATTAATCGGTAATAATTCTGCTGCTAGGGAGATTATAAGTGAAAATTGAATGCGGCCAAATCAGTTTCCTTATTTTAGAAGAGTGTATCTAAGTTTTTTAAAGAATTCAATAAACCCAATTCGCTTGCAGACGTTTAATAATCTTTATGCAGTCTTCCGAAGTTATTTAACAAATAATATCGTTTTTGTTCCTAAAATAAATTATACGGGTCTGCGTTATTTTAATGAAGATGCCAGCAAATATTTTGATAACTTTGTCAGTGTCAACTTCAAACAATGCTTTGCCAAGACTTCCGTGTCAGTTCTTTTTTAATAAAATTTTAATTATTAAATAAATCACGACAAAGTTTTGCCAGTTAGTTCGTATTTGACCACATTACAATCATTACATCTTGCATGCGATTTCCTATGTTGCGCCAGACAGCATATGGGTTAAGTTAACTTATTCTGTTATTAAATAATATGTAATAATTTAGTTAACAGAAATTAAAAGTGGCATTGTCTGTAAACGATTTCATTTTTCTGGCTGAAGTGCATATAATTCTGGCTGTAAAAAATACTGAGCTCCCTCTCCTACAACATAACCAATATCCAACATGTACATTGTTAAATTCAATACACAATTCATAACGTTATTTGACTTCAATTTTTTTAATCATTAATATTACACCTAACGTATTTTCTTTAATGACGAATTATGGATTTGTACAATGACATCTTGGGACATGTTTTTTTAATTAGTATAATTTCGAGTTTTTTTTTTTTTTTTTTTTTTATTTTTTTTTTTTTAGAGGAATAATACGCCCACGCCCTCTAGTCATAGAATGCTCAAACCTATTGTACGCGCTTAAAAGCTATACCTAAGAAACGAAGCGATGAGCATCCTGTGCTAGAACGCCCCACTTTTTTGTGTCCCTACTCAAAAACAAGAAAGAGATACAATGGAGCCACTCCAAGGGGCTGAAATTTCCTCACTCCGTATATCAGACCGTTTCAAAGGTTCCTAAACATTTAGTAAAATACGGTTCCACGGGGTTTTTGGTGAATTTTGTAAATTACCAGATGTCTTCGTCACTCTTCAAATACAGTCGAAATAGACGTCTACACTTTGAGATTACAGCCTCTATAACGCCAGCGGTTTGATTGTAGTGGAATTTGTATTTGTTGTGCCGAAAAGACCTAAAGGAAGAAACCAGTGTTTAAAATAAGGTAAGTTTGCATAAACAATTTAAAAACAATAATTTGTTTGTGTTCTTTTATACAGTGTCACCAGTAAAGTCCGCATCATATGGGATTTTTTTTATTAATAGCTTTATTCAAAATTTGACTTTGGCGTCAAGTTCTGCTTCGATCGAGATGAAAATTAAGCAAAAAAAACAGTAGTCACGTGTTTTGCATTATCTGTCAAATTTTAATTTTTTCCAAAAAATAATTCAAAAGTGGGGTTATTTTTGAAAATATCAAAAAAAGTTATTAGAGAAAGTTTTTTAAAATGCCGTTTCTAGGCCACATGCAAAATAAGACTCAACGCAACCTACATAAAACTTCTCAGTTTTGACAAGGCTTTATTTCAGATACATTTTCTTTAAAGTAGCGCCATATTAAATGTGTGTTTTTCTACAAAATCAAAATTGGGCTATTAAAATTTGGTCGCATGTGATGCAAAGTTTATTTGTTTTTGACCCTGTATAAGGTAACTTCATAAAATAAGTATTTTTGAAAACGTAGTTTGTGTCTGAAAGTAAAAAAATAAAAAATAAAATAAAGGGGTTTTAAATTAAATCGTTGAAAATAGATAAACTTTACGTTAAGTTAAACTAAAATTTAATTTCTACTTAATGAACTCTTTACTGATGACACTGTGTCCTTTTTTGTCTTAATATTAAAATGTATTACTTTCAGACACAAACTACGTTTTCAAAAATACTTACTTTATGAAGTTACCTTATACAGTGTCAAAAATAAATAAACTTTGCATCACATGCGACCAAATTTTAATAGCCCAATTTTGATTTTGTAGAAAAACACACATTTAATATGGCGCTACTTTAAAGAAAATGTATCTGAAATAAAGCCTTGTCAAAACTGAGAAGTTTTATGTAGGTTGCGTTGAGTCTTATTTTGCAAAAGTGGTGCAATTTACAAAATATAGGTAAAAAATCACAATAATCTTATGCAGCTGAAATTTTGCACGTGGACTAGAAACTGCATTAAAAAAACTTTTTCTAATATTTTTTTTCGATATTTTCAGAAATAATCCCACTTTTAAATTATTTTTTGGAAAAAATTAAAATTTGACAGATAATGCGAATCACGTGACTACTATTTTTTTGGTTAATTTTCATCTCGATCGAAGCAGAACTTGATTCCAAAGTCAAATTTTGAATAAAGCTATTAATTAAAAAAAATCCCATATGATGCGGACTTTACTGGTGACACTATATCTTTTAATTCTTTTGTTAAGATTGGTACTATTGGTGGTGGTTGCTCTTAAAAGAAAAATCCATATCTCTATCTGCTAAAATACTATATGCCAGAGTTGACGTAATAAAGATTTTGCAACCTGATACACCAACTCTTTTAATTTCTTGATTTTTTAAAAATTTTCTTTTCATTAATATTTTTGTTTTGCATACCTCAACTTCCCCCGCCTCTCTCCTCTCAATACGATTTTTGGAGTGTTATTCTCCTAAATCTGCTTAATACCCAATATGAATTAGCTTGACCCCGTGTTTAGTGATAATAGTGATATAAACTAGAGATGTTATTGTACTTAATTCAGGTTCAAGTATAGATACACCTATAAAATTGATTCTTACCAGGTATCCATAAAAATGGACATAATTTTCATTTTGGGTTATTGAAGCAGCAATGTGGTGGGATTATCGACCTAAAAAATGCGATAAAACAATTAATTATTTACTTGCGAGGCTAAAAGTAGGCTAACCTTGACTCACACTTGAACTGTTTCGAACTGCTTGAAAAATAAACCTAGTTAGGCCAAGTAAAATGAACTTATTTAACTTATGCGCCTAGTTTTCGTAAATTAAAATAAACGTTTTTGTCCATTTTTGTGCTTTTTTTTCAATAGTGTTAAGGAGATTACGGTTTTTTTCTATCGTAGGTATTAGGTTTATCCACGTTGCAAAAATAATTAGAACAATTTAATGGGAAAAACGATAAAATTGCGATAATTTAATTAAGCTTAAATTGACTCAAATTGTAACTATTGAGAATTTCCCAGTGCCATGGCGGGACATAATGCCGGTTTCAAGAAAAGCTGTTGGCTGGCAGTCAATTCAAAATTTAACTTTACAGTGAGAACAGTACGCATATTATTCGAAATATTCCACGGTGTAGAGTCTACAAGAAGTGGCAAACGTCTGTCTCCAAGCGGTAGCAAGTGAAAATAACATAAAAATATTAGGTTATTGTGAAAATAGTAATGATATTCAAACGTTTTTACATGTTGTCTAAACATTTATAACCAAACAATATTACCAGACATTACTAGAGGTCTGTAAAGTGTAAAGTAACTGGTTTAATACCAGGATTATTACTTTACAAGTATGTAAGTATTCATAGACATCTTATATGAAAGAATGTCCTCTATAAATAGTGGCATGTCGGCTATTATACAGGGTGTCCGGGAAAATGTGGGAAATCTCCCGGATATGAAAAAAACACGTGAGAAGAATACTACACGTTCTTTCGTATCGGCCTCCTCTTCGGAGATATGGGCTCCCAAAGAGCTCCCATGGAATTGCCACATAATTATTAAACCAACAGGTACATTTCAATTTTTTTTTCATATGATCTATACGAGGTAAGACCCTTCAAATTACTATCCCAGAAAGTGTTGCGAATTACTCACAGCTGCAGGGACGGACTAGCTGTGACACTAATGTGCCAATTTTTTTACGCACTGTATGATAAAAACTTTGGACAACGTTTTTTACATACCTTTAACTATTGACTAAAAATTAAGTACTCTTCATTCATGCCGCTAATCCCAACCGTTTTTGGAAAAACGTAATTTTATTGCGATTATGTATTAATATTAAGCAGTTAAAAGTGAACATTTATAATTTATAGGAACAAAGATGTATCTTTTATTGAAATATGCTAAATATATGATGTAAATATGTTAAAAATTACGTTTTTCCGAAAACGGTTAGGATTAGCGGCATGAATGAAGAGTACTTAATTTTTAGTCAATAGTTAAAGGTATGTAAAGAACGGTGTCCAAAGTTTTTATCATACAGGGCGTCAAAAAATGAGCATATTAGTGTCACAGTCAGTCTGTCCCTGCAGTTGTGAGTAATTTACAACACTTTCTGGGATAGTAATTTAAAGGGTCTTACCTGGTATACATCATATGAAAAAAATTGAAATATACCTGTTGGTTTAATGATTATGTGTCAATTCCATGGGAGCTCTTTGGGAGATATCTCCGAAGAGGAGGCCGATACGATTACGAAAGAAGTTTATATGAACTTGTAGTATTCTTTTCACGTGTTTTTTTCATATCCGGGAGATTTGCCACATTTTCCCGGACACGCTGTATATAGTATGTACTACAAGTCATTTACATTAGACCCGGTAATATTAGATTCTTTTTTCAATGAATATTAATCGACTCGGTAAAAATACCTTTACCTGACACGTTATCAAGCAATGTAAGTTTAAATTTTATCGACATCAATATCAAATCTATTCTAAAAATAACCATACCTAAAGCTAGTGCAAATAAATATCTAATTTTAAATAGATTAAATTTAATTAAAATAAAAAAAGTAGATGCTTACCTTACTTGCAATAAAGCTGCAGAGTCGCCATTGTAGGCCCTATAATAAGGCCACACTATATAACATGTAGCCAAAAAGTATTCGAGAATTTCATCTCAAGAAAAATTTCTCCGACGACTGAATTGGCACATCGCTGTAAGCCATATTTATAACGCCGCGAAAATAAATACCCTCGAGACGATAATACGGTTTTTATTTTTAGTTTGATAACATAACATAATAAAATTGTATACTTTATTTAAATTACTTAATAGAAAGGGGATTTACAGAAAGCACTTTAACAGTGGTATACGTGATCTTTTCAGAGCGCCATCTTTATTGACCTTAGGACATAAGCTATTCTTAGCCTTAGCTTATGTAATTAATGTTGGTAAAATGATTCATTCTTATGAATATTTTTTATGTAATTTTCTTTGTTAAATTAATTTAATACCTTTCTGCATGTAAGTATTAGATTTGTAGCTAGGACATAATTATTAAAGTAAAATGAGCCAAGAGGAATTTACCAACGATATACCATAAAGACTTGTGCATTGACTTTCCTAGTCAAATTTTAAGCCTCAGAAAGGGTCTTGGAGTTAGTATTTCAAAATTAAAAACAGCGTATGAACTTGTGGATCATTTATTAACAAGAAATCAGTGTGTTTCTTCAAATTTTCCAGATGTATCTTGTGCAGTGATGCTATTTCTAACTTTACCAGTTAGTGTGGCATCAGCGGAACGATCTTTTTCTAAACTTAAAATAGTAAAAACTCGTTTCTCCACGACCATTACTGAATGCAATAATTCCAAAATCATTTTTGATTATAGAATGTAAAAATTCTCGCTCTTGAGTTGGAATATTTATTCTGAAACACTTGCTTCTTAGAGTAAGTTCGGGTAAAAGTACGCACCTAACTAAATTACATCTACAGAAGGGCTAATTTTTAAAAAAATTGTGTTATTATTTTTTATGAAAATCTTTTATCATTTTGTCTACAAAATCCCACGATCAAAAAGTATAAATGTTTAAACACAACATTTTTTTAAATATAAAATTAGGGCACTTGTCAAACCAGACTTTTACCCCACTATTGGGGTAAAAATCCGCATGACTGCGGGTAAAAGTCCGCATATATTTTCTTGTACATTATTCCTTACAAAATAGAAAAACATTTATTTTAAGGTTTTTATCGTTTATTTATCTATCAAAAAAACGAACGTGTAACAAAACAGCATAATCATAATAATCCTTTAGTTTAAATAAAACATAACAGTAAAAATTGATAAAATAAATAAAAACTGAAACAGAAATTCTGGAAAATTATAAATAAAAGAAAACTTATTCAGTCAAAACATAAATCATACCGAAATTGACCGCTCTCATAACTTGAACAATTTTCATGCCACCATGAGGAACAAACAGAACACTGAAGGCAGTCTTCTACTGGAGCTTCTGTATAAATTTCTTCGCAGGCTGAACAAGAAACATCTGCTGGTGGCTGATTGTTTTTAGTTTCATTTTTATTATCTAATTCTGCCAATGCTCTTTTTTCTTTTTTTCGCTTATAGACTCTGAAACAATAAAAAGGGGGTAAAAGTCCGCATCGACGGGGTAAAAGTCCGCGCGTACATTTGCCCCGAAAAAAATAGGACTTTTGCCCCACTTCTAAATTTTTAACATGAAGCAAGAAAAAAATAACCTCTAATTTTATTATTGCGCCATTTGCACTGGATTGTAGACACAAGATGCCTTTTTAAATATCATAAAAATATTAAGCATTTACGGCTTTGGATAACTGTTTTATAACCTATTCATTTCATGTCAAAAATTAGATCAAAACCGTGATTTTCAAAACTTACCACATGAATTCATCTCTTGACACTTTAAACAAGGCAAAGAAAAGTAAGGTAGGTTAGAGTTGTGTGCATTTTTGATTTGACGTAAATGCGGCGTTGCCCATTCTTTGAGGGGCTTCAAATCAAGGAACGGGCTTTTGCCCCGCCGCGTACTTTTATCCGAACCTACTCTATGCGTTTTTCGTATATTTTCATTCCATAACAAGATACGGAATGAATATTCTGTAATTGATATAAACGACATAGGTTGCCATGAATTTCGAAACTGTCAGTGTCAGATAAAAATGGCCGCGTTGTAATAATTATTTTCAGACAAATTTTAGTGCAAGTCAAAAAATGAGTAAAAAATCGGATGAATCTGATATGGAACTGGATGGTCGTGGAGAAAATATAGTCTGCTACTCGGTTAGAATCTACTATTCTCCACGACCATTACTGAATGCAATAATTCCAAAATCATTTTTGATAATAGAATGTAAAAATTCTCGCTCTTGAGTTGGAATATTTATTCTGAAACACTTGATTCTTATGCGTTTTGCGTGTATTTTCATTCCATAACAGGATACGAAATGAATATTCTGTAATTGATATAAACGACATAGGTTGCCATGAATTTCGAAACTGTCAGTGTCAGATAAAAATGGCCGCGTTGTAATAATTATTTTCAGACAAATTTTAGTGCAAGTCAAAAAATGAGTAAAAAATCGGATGAATCTGATATGGAACTGGATGGTCGTGGAGAAAATATAGTCTGCTACTCGGTTAGAATCTACTATTCTCCACGACCATTACTGAATGCAATAATTCCAAAATCATTTTTGATAATAGAATGTAAAAATTCTCGCTCTTGAGTTGGAATATTTATTCTGAAACACTTGATTCTTATGCGTTTTGCGTGTATTTTCATTCCATAACAGGATACGAAATGAATATTCTGTAATTGATATAAACGACATAGGTTGCCATGAATTTCGAAACTGTCAGTGTCAGATAAAAATGGCCGCGTTGTAATAATTATTTTCAGACAAATTTTAGTGCAAGTCAAAAAATGAGTGAAAAATCTTCCACTCGGATCGAATTTTCTTATTATTAATTATCTTATTATTTACACCTTTTAGAAAAGTTGCAATTTTTTGAAGCAACAACGCAAATAAAATATTTTTATTGGGATATAAATAATTTTGACCCAGATAGATAATTTTCTAGCCAGAAATCTATAATCAATTAATCATTCAATTAGAAGTAAACATTTTACAAAAAATAGTACACATGTCATTTCCTGGAAAATCGTTTGTATTAATTGGGCTGCGATCAATCAATCTTTGCAAGTAAGTCAAAAACCTAGTGGGGTGACATTTTGGTCTTCCCATAAATATGTCCTTTTGCGCCAAGCTAACAACAAACTTACTGTTTATAGGGATGAAAAGTAACTTTCCCGGTAAAGAAAAAGGAAACATATTTTTTAAGTTTTTATCCTGCGTTTTCAATTCTGAGTAGTAGATATTATTGTACCAGATCGAATGATGTTGTGCTTTCAGTATTGACCGAGCAGTGTTTTATTGACAGTTTTAAGAAAACGACAGCAGTCAAAAATCTTATGTAGTCAGCATAGTTATAATAATATTATGACATTTTCTATATTGCCAAATTTGTAGTCAACAATTTAGTATTGCCGTACCGTTGCAGTTGTCAACCCATGTGGGCATGGTGGGACCTGCAACGATCTGATCGGTACTTTTAATTTTAAATGCGAATGTCCGGACTTCTTGTCGGGAAACAGTGCAAAGCCCCACTCCTAATAACGTGTAAAAATAGGCCGGTAAGGATGAAGCCACTTGTAAGACTCATTTAAATAGTGCCTTAATCCTTGAAAATAGTGCCTTTGTACTTTCAAATAGTAGTTTAACACTCTCAAACAGTGATTTCATTGCGCTATTTTGTCGTTATTTAATCGTAGATGTGGGTATCTTCTACCGAAAAATTTTAGGCTCAGAGAGAAATTACCTACAATGGATTAAATAAATACCAAAACAAATTATGAAGAAATTGTATTATTTATTTAGCAAATAAACAATATAGTCTACTTCTCTATAACAGTACCTAAAACTATTATTACGTTTGAATTTAAATTACTAACAGCCAACATGTTTATATAAATTAAAATCCTATCTGTAATTAAATCCATAACGATCACCAGACGTTACAAAACATGTTTTTTTGATCTAAATTTGTTCAAAAATCAGTTATTTTTGCTTTACTATTTAAAGTGTTTTAGTATAGCGGCTCCAAACATCGAAAAATATTTCAAAAAATAGTGGTAAAATAACAAGAACTATTCGTTCTTTAATACTATCGATAAACAATGTTATAAAATGTCTAACTAAAGCCTAGTCAGATGATCAATATCCCTAGTTTTATTTGTGCAATAGTTCTTTAAAATATCATTAAGATCCTCTAAGGTTTCACAGTATATAAAACTATTTGCGTCCACTCCTTGCAGCGCTTTTATCACAGTTTTCTTTAGGTTTGTAAAAATAATTGGCTGATTTCTATTGCTAAAGTCTCCGATTAATAGTTTCATTCCCTAAAAGAAATTAAAAAAATAATTTTTAATATGCCAAAGTAACTGTTTTTCTCAAAGCTTTTCGCACGCAAAAATATATAAAATATAAAAAACAATTTGACAATGTTGACGAAAGGAATTCAAAAGAAATTGGCATTCCTTAGGACAAATACTATTTTTTTAACTGTAGTTTTTTTACATTAAAATTACTTTAGGGGAAGTTTGCCTATATTGAACCGCTACCTAAATTGGACCACAACCGTTAGTGCTTGGCGTGTACAGAGCAAAACGTAATTTACACAATTTTAATGTAATATTTTTAGGATTTTCCTAAGAATTTACCTTAGAACCATAAAACTCTAAGCAAAATATTTTTTATGGAAGTTATCAAGTAAGGTTTTCTCTTTCTATTTCTCCTATTACCATGCCATATTTGTTTTTTCTTGTTTCTTTCCTGGGTGGTTTTGTAAAACACGTGGTAGTTGCTTAAATTGGACCATTGGGTGATTGCCAAAATTGAACTGGTCCAATTTAGGCAATTTTTCCAAATTGTGCAAAAATAATTTTTCTCTTTAAATAAGTTAATGTCATGAACTAACACCATTTCAAAATTGCTAAAATCTTTTTTCTTTGTGTTAAAAAATGAAACTATGACTGGTCCAATATAGGAAACTAATAGGTACTTTTTTTTGCATTAGGATGTCTTCTACCGAAATTTTGATTGTAAATTTGATGTTTTTTTGAAATATAAGTATAAAACTTTCTATACCAACAATTAAATTTTTTATTTATTTATTTAACACCTAAGCTTCCGATTTAAATCATGGTGTCCAATTTTAGAACCCCCAGGTGCAATTTAGGCAACCGGTTTCCTATATTGAACCACTTGCAGAGGTTTTTTTATAGCCTATTATATCATAGATACTTTGAAATAAAATTTTGCAAAAAATCCTGCAGTTGAACAACATACTAAAATATACTAAGGTATATAATATAGCTTCAAGATCGATTTTGCGTTATTATCAGGATCTACGATAAGAAATCTGGAAATTGGTCCAATATGGGCAACCTTCCCCTACATTCTTACCTTTGCAGCCGTATAATCAGCTGCCTGAATATGTTTCGCATCGATAATAATTGGAATGCAATTCTGACCATTCTTAAGTCCAGCTTTGGTTATGACAGATCTAACATACTCTGCAGAAGGAAATGACAGGCTGCGATCTGGTATAGCCAGGAGATATTCACATCCACAAGGTGACTAAAAGAAGAAATGCTATTAAAATTAAAGTGTTCAAGTCATTTTAAGTCTTCTGCAAATTCCTTACGAATAGTTTGAATCACAAAATGTGTGAGTAATGTTCCATTTAAGTTTGTTAAACAAATAAATTGCTAATATTTATATTAAACTAAATGATAAAACATACCACAGCTTTCTCAATGTCAACTGATGGCCGAGCAGTGGAGTAGAGTAAAAAAGTTAAATTTATTGCCACACCTATGCCAATCCCAATTTCCAGCCTAGTAAAAAGACAAACGAAGAACGTGGCTATTGCTGGAATAAGGTCTGTCTCTAAAAATAATGTATAATTCATGCCAGTCTTCAATTTAACCTTAAGTTTACTTACTTTTTGTTCTCCATATCGGTCCAAATACATGAAGCTCTATCATAAAGGCCACAGCAACTATTATAACAGCAGCTAGAGCAGCTTTGGGAATGTAATAAAACCATGGTGTCAAAAAACTAAGTGACAAAATTACTACTAGAGCTGTGTACACTCCGCCAAAGGTTGTTTTAACTCCACTGGCGTGGTTAACGGCACCTCTGGATAGAGCACCTGAAACGGGCATGGAGCTGACGAAAGATGAGGCGATGTTACATATTCCTAGGGCAAGCATTTCTTGAGTTGAATCTATGGCTTTTCCTTCACCTAAAAACGAAACACTGTATGTGTGTGACCAGTAAAGTCCGCATCATATGGTATTTTTTTTATTAATAGCTTTATTCGAAATTTGACTTTGGCATCATGTTCTGCTTCGATCGAGATGAAAATTAAGCAAAAAATAGTAGTCACGTGATTCGCATTATCTGTAAAATTTTAATTTTTTCCAAAAAATAATTCAAAAGTCTGGTTACTTCTGAAAATATTGAAAAAAGTTATTAGAAAAAGTTTTTTAATGCAGTTTCTAGCCCACATGCAAAATTTCAGCTGCGTAAGATAATTTTGATTTTTTACCCATATTTTGTAAATTGCACCACTTTTGCAAAATAAGACTAAACGCAACCTACATAAAACTTCTTAGTTTTGAAAATGCTTTATTTCTGATACATTTTCTTAAAAGTAGCGCCCTATTAAATGTGTGTTTTTCTACAAAATCAAAATTTACTAAAATTAATTTTTTCATGATTTTTTATTAGAACAATTGGCTGTTTTCATTAAACTATTTTTAACGTGTATTACTTTCAGACACAAACTACGTTTCAAAAATACTTATTTTATTAAGTTACCTTATACAGGTTCAAAAATAAATAAACTTTGCATCACATATGCGACCAAATTTTACTAGCCCAATTTTGATTTTGTAGAAAAACACACATTTAATGTGGCGCTACTTTAAAGAAAATGTATCTGAAATAAAGCATTTTCAAAACTAAGAAGTTTTATGTAGGTTGCGTTTAGTCTTATTTTGCAAAAGTGGTGCAATTTACAAAATATGGGTAAAAAATCAAAATTATCTTACGCAGCTGAAATTTTGCATGTGGGCTAGAAACTGCATTAAAAAACTTTTTCTAATAACTTTTTTCAATATTTTCAGACGTAACCAGACTTTTGAATTATTTTTTGGAAAAAATTAAAATTTGACAGATAATGCGAATCACGTGACTACTATTTTTTGCTTAATTTTCATCTCGATCGAAGCAGAACTTGATGCCAAAGTCAAATTTCGAATAAAGGACTATTCACACTTGTCAGTCACGTCTCAGTTCCGTTCCGTCAAACAGTCTCAGTTACGATAAAAAAATATATCGTTGCCTTATTTTAAAACCGACATTTTCACACACGTCCGGCGCCGTCACCGATTTTACAGTCTCGTTTCAGTGTCCGTTCAGTCGTAATTTAAATTCGTCGTCAACGATATTTTCTTGTTTTGACTGACGTGTTTTCGTAAAAAGTTCTTTGTTTTTACATAAAAAATATGAATGACGAAAAATTGCTTTCTCAAGTGGGGTTCTATTTTATTAAGAAGTATATAAAAACAATCTTTAGACATTCTAAAATACTCATTAAATTTGAATTTGGTTTCATCATCGATTAATTCCTTATAAAGTGTACTGAATTCTCCCTCAATTTCCCTTTTCAATCACGCCCTATGTACCCACTTCCTCTTTCGGGTTCGAGTCGCCTCTTCTTCCTCATCAAGAGCTACAGCAATCATAGCTAATTCGTCATCTGTAAAATTAGCCATTCCGCAAATTTTCAGAGAAAACCACTACAACTACTAACAATAGAGGACAATTATTGACTGATATGTATGAATAGCCGTCACAGATATTTACTAAATGAGACTGAGACGGAACGGCAACGGAACTGAGACGTGACTGACAAGTGTGAATAGTCCTTAAAGCTATTAATAAAAAAAAAATTCCGTACGATGCGGACTTTACTGGTCACACTGTATAAATTTTTTTAAATAATTTAAATTGCTCCAAACAAGGTTGTAATAGTAATTTACGTTACAAGTCCGGAAAAAACTGTTTTCGGACGTGTTGCGTACACTATAGGTACTAACACAAACATTCTAATTCGTATTTATATTAATATTTATATTAAAATTCGAGCAATCGCTAATATTGATGTGATTCTTCCCGGCCTAGTCGGGAATAACGTACTTCCCGGACTAGGCACGTACTTCCAGGACTAGGCCGGAGAAATGCTACTTTCTCAAAGTAAAAGCGTCCGGGAAGTGGGTACTTCCCGGACGGTTGCCGAAAAACGATTTTTCGTTATGATGTAGTTAGCTTACTATATACTTTCGCAATGGCATAGTTCTGTAAAATCGATAATATCGGAACGACGATGACTCCAGATCCTAGTGTTGATGCCATATCCACAAAAGTGTACGTTTTGTTTCCTACTTCGGTGCTGAACGGCGGAAGACTTACACTTGGTAGTCCTGGCTTTACAAAACCTGAAAAACGTAGTTTAGTCAGCACCACACAACAAGAATTTTTTCTAAGCACCTTACCTGTCAATCTAAATGGGGACTTTCCATATGATTCAAACGCATAAGCCACACAAGCTGATAAAACTACTACCAGGAGGTTCCTTGAGGTTGACAACAACCAAAATGTGCCATGGAGAATCTTTTGGATGGGCGTACGCTCGCCGCTTTCTTTCGTAACCAATTTAATGTCTTGTAATTTCTAAAATAGGGGTAACATTAAATTTTAATTATTCTATCGGAAAACATGAACATCCGTGTCGTTATTTGACTGCTTGGTCTCTTATGCTTACTTCTAGGGCAATCAATGCAATAATACATAGAAATCCCATAGCACAATCTGGAACACTTGTTTCTTCATAGTGCTCAATAATTTGCCTCCACACTAACACGAACTTATCGCCTGGATAGTCTAGTCCCAAAAGATCTTTAACCTGCGTAGTTCCCACGATGATAGCTGCTGCTGAAGTAAAGGCAATGGCCACAGGTCCCGAGATAAAATCAATGAGAAAGCCTAAATAATGAAGAAAACATCAGTTATTTAGAAGGAATAGTCCGTCCATGCTTAAAGTGGAGTTGAAAGTATGGGAAAAAACGAAAAAACTAAAAATCTTTCTCCACCAAATTTACTAAAATAAAAATTCTTTAGAGGTCTCTACATGTTTCGAACGTAGAAACGTTCATCATCAGGAGGAAATTTCTCTTCTGCTAAAACCGCCAGAATTAAATAATTTTTGTTAAAACCGACTAGAAAATATACACTTTCTGGACAACTTTTCGTCCAGAAAATAACGTTTTGTCGATCAAGACCGGAAAATTGACGTTAGAGACAGGAAAAGATTTTTCCGGTCCCTGTTTTTTGTTTTTCCAATCTCAAGCTACCTTGATTTCGTTACTATGACAACAACATTTCGATGTATTGTCGAGTGACAGTTCGTTGATTTTTAATTTGTTGTTTATGTCAAACTTGTTTCGCGAGTGCGCAAATTTAACAATATGAATTCAGATTTTGAATTATCCGACACGGAAAATGAGATTTCAGAAGAAATGTTGGAAGAAGCAAGGAAAGTGACTTACGATGTATTGCCAGTAAAATCAAAAGCCCGTTATGAGAAGTCATACGACGCATTTAAAAATAATATAAAATAAAATAATTTAATATAAGTATATCGAAGTGTCGGTTTAAAAAAAATATTGTACGTCACGCAACCGAAAATTAGTGTTGTGCAGGTCTCTCCAAGCTTCCAGGACTCGCCTGTCTCGACCTGAAAAACACTACTTTCTGGTCTTGTAACGTAAATTACTATTTTTTGTCTCCTGATAAACGTTTCTACGTTCGAAACATATAGAGATCCCTAAAGAATTTTTATTCTATTAAATTTTGTAAAGGAAGACTTTTAGTTTTTTCTTTCTTTTCCATCAGTTATTTACTTTACAAGTGACTTGTTACCGTACGAATTTTAATTTTTTTTACCTAGATGTAATAATCCCATTGTAAACTCTACACAGCCGCTTAAAAAACAAAGTAGAATCGCTCCTGGTATTCCCAACTCGTGTTTGTTTTCCCTTACTAATAGACCTTCGATTGCCGTTGGCCCAACGGGAGAGTCTTTACTACTACCGAAAATTGCATATACAAATGGAGCTACGAACGATGAATATAAACCTGAAAAAAATGTTTACTCTTTTAAATAATTTTTTAGTAATTTAGTATTCCTTGATAATAAAAATCTATCTAAATTAAAACATGTATATTCATACAGTCTCCTTATACCTTTAAAAAATGTAACTGAAATAATAGACATAATACCAGAGATCCAAAATTACTTACTACCATTTCAATAATAATAATTATTTTGGAATATTATCATACCTTAATTATAATTTAGAATGGCTTGCCCCCACAAACATAAAATATATTAAAAAAACTCTATTTTAATGTCTCTTACCAATAGATTACAAAAAGTATGTATCCAGGATATTTATAGCAATACTCAAACCATAGAATCTGGCGTTCCTCAAGGAACGGTACTTGGTCCGTTGTTATTTAATATTTATCTACACGACTTATATAATATTTTAAAGAATGGTGATATAGTGCGTTTTGCTGATGATAGTGCATTTTTTTTAAAGACCCAACTTGGTATAATCTAAAAACAAAAGCCGAACAAGAGCTTTGCATTATTTTTAAATTTCTTAACAACAAATGTCTGACAGTCAATTTTACCAAAACTTACTATGTCCCATTTGCAATATACAAACAATTTTTACCGCAGTGTACGGCGCTAAATGTTGGGGGCACAGCTATGCGGGTGGAGATTACCGGTTGTTTAAGTGTGAAATATCTGGTTTTTATAGACACTTCTTGCATGAAGCGGCATATATGAACACATGAATTACACAGTTAAAAAATTACGATCTCTGCTATACAAATTTAAATACCTGAAACAGTAATTCACCCGCGAGTGGCTACTTATCTTGTACTATGGGCTTGTAGAACCCCATCTTCGATATGGAATAGAGGTCTGGGGGGGTGTTAGTAATAACTACTTGTCTAATTTATAAGAAATACAAAAATGGATTATAAAATTAATTTTTAACAAGGAGTATAGATACCCTTCAGAAAGTTTGTTTGGTGAACGTGGAATTTTGACTTACGACAGTTGTTTTGTTTACAAATCTTAATCAGGCAGTGTAAAAACAAAAAATAATTAGTTAAAATAGATTACACATATTATGTTACAAGGGCTAAAGATCACTAATCAAGAGTACCTAAAGTAAACAGAACGATTGTACAAAGAAGTTATTTTTTTCTAGCACCAAAAATATTTAACACCATACCTGCAGAACTTAAAAAAATTAATTCATTTACCTTATTTAGGATTAAATTTTAAAAAAATGGATACAATCACAAAACAGGCTGGAGATGCATAGCTTAATTGATTTAAAAAATGTTTATAGTTGTATAGGTTATTTTCATGAATCTCCTTATAAACCAAATATATTTTTTTCTGTATTGTTCTCTGGTAATCTGGTCGTATAAAAAGTATGCGCACCAGATCGAAAGGACTTAACGCGTTAAACCAATGTATTTGTACATTAGTAAATTAAGTAAAGATTTGTAAATTTGTATGTATATTAGAGATAAAAAATGAATTTTAATTATACTTTTATATTAATGTTCAGTTACTATTATCTCCTTGTAATAAACTTTTAGTTGGTTGGGAATACAAGAAATAAGGGCAAAATAAAGTTTTGGGTTTTATCTTTTGCTAATAAAAAGTTATGACTTTTTACTTACCTATTTGAGCAGGCAGTCCTGCAACGCTGGAATAGGCGATTGCCTGAGGAATGATGGTAAGTCCAACAGTGAGACCAGCCAAAAAATCTGACAGGGCGGTTTCCCAATCGTACTTGGGAAGATAATCGAAAATAGGCACTTTTCTTTTTAAAGTTTTTACACTGCAAGTTTTACTAGCTTGATTGACAAGACATCCTTTAATCGAACATGTGTTTTCGGAAAAACTACTCGATCTGTGTCTTAGACCTGCCGAAAGATCGATCGTAGTGTTAGAACCTAAAAAGGTAAAATGTACTTTTTTGGAAAAAAAATTTTTCAAGTAGTAACTTCCTTCTGTAGTAAGAAATCTTGTGGCTGCAAATCGCTCATGTAGTGTAATAGCTTGTATTAACGGCATGTTTGATGATAAGGGTTACTAATTTTGAAAGAGTTCAATGAATTTCGTAAATAAATAAACCAATCGATCGGTTCCAGTTTCAGCTCTTTAATGGGTTAATATTATGAGAAATTTGGTTACTCTTTAAAAGTTATCCCTTTGCCCGCTTTGTCCTTTTCTTTCTTGTTGGGTTACTAATATTAGAGTCATCCTCGGGTGCATGCCACCTAGTCTAAGCCTGCAGTCTAAGGGTCTAATACCATGCTAATCGCGATCGGTGACTGCTACCTATACTATACAAGATTGTACGTCGTTTTTGTTCTCGTCGAACATAGCAGCCAACAATGTTGCAGTTTGTGGGCCACTTAAATGTTGTTTCACTTAAAAAATATGTAATTATGAGCAAATTATTTCTATCGGTTACAGATGTATACTTCTCGGAAACAGTGACGTAACAAAAATTGAGTGGGCCCCCTGCAAACGTTTTCTGGGGCCCCTTCGCTATAACGAATGGAAAATGATAATTCTTATTTTCATTACTATTAGGTTCAGGTTTATGAATTTTTGAATTCGTTAATCGTGTAATAATTTAATTAGAGTTAAACCCACATTATGTGTTAAGTATTTACTATTATTTATAAATACAAACCCGAACAAACCTCTAAATTTATCAGTGTTTCTCTACAATATTATGCATGTATTATACATAAAAACCTTCCTCTTGAATCACTCTATCTATTAAAAAAAACCGCTTCAAAATCCGTTGCGTAGTTTTAAAGAACTAAGCACATATGAAAGGGGACAGACGGGCGACAGCGACTTTGTTTTATATTTACTATTCTTAAAATTATATAACCGTCTCCAAGCGTTTTTCTAGAAGAAAATGTACCGGATTTACTGAATTTATTCTACGTTACAAACTCACACTGATGTATTGTCTAAGAGCTTGACACCCAAGACAGTGACGTAACAAAAATTGAGTGGGCAAACGCTTTCAGGGGCCCTCTCTCTATAACGAATGGAAAATGATAATTCTTATTTTCATTACTATTAGGTTCAGGTTTATGAATTTTTGAATTCGTTAATCGTGTAATAATTTAATTAGAGTTAAACCCACATTATGTGTTAAGTACTTACTATTATTAAATACAAACCCGAACAAACCTCTAAATTTATCAGTGTTTCTCTACAATATTATGCATGTATTATACATAAAAACCTTCCTCTTGAATCATTCTATCTATTAAAAAAAAACCGCTTCAAAATCCGTTGCGTAGTTTTAAAGAATTAAGCACATATGAAAGGGGACAGACGGGCGACAGCGACTTTGTTTTATATTTACTATTCTTAAAATGATATAACCGTCTCCAAGCGTTTTTCTAGAAGAAAATGTACCGGATTTACTGAATTTATTCTACGTTACAAACTCACACTGATGTATTGTCTAAGAGCTTGACACCCAAGACAGTGACGTAACAAAAATTGAGTGGGCAAACGCTTTCAGGGGCCCTCTCTCTATAACGAATGGAAAATGATAATGCTTATTTTCATTACTATTAGGTTCAGGTTTATGAATTTTTGAAATCGTTAATCGTGTAATAATTTAATTAGAGTTAAACCCACATTATGTGTTAAGTACTTACTATTAAAACAGCAAACAATTTGAATTTATTTGATAATTCTATAATGTAGACTGGTAGACATAACATAGGTAGTTATCAAGTCATTATACGTAATATTCCAGCAAACATGATGCAAAATCAAAATTTTAAAACACACCACTTATAATGTTGCTTACCATGTATGGTAGTAACGGGGGACGGGGGTAGCGGTGATCGAACCTCATAGAATCCAAAAGACAGAAAACAGTAAAACACATGAACACTCAACAAGTCTGCACAAACATTATGTCACTAAGTACTATACAAGGTATTATACAAGACGACCAGATCGTCGAGAGTTTTTGTTTGCAAAATCGTTTATAATTTCGTCGATATTAAATGTTTTAATAAACTCGTGTTCGATACTGATTAAGGATAAATCCGAAAGGCGTTGTTGTCCCATGGTGTTGCGTAAATGGGTATTTACTATTTTAAGTTTGGAAGAAGATTGTTCCGCTGATGCCACACTAACTGGTAAAGTTAGATGCACTAGATATATCTGGAAAATTTGAAGAAAACACAGATTTTTTATTATTAAATGATCCGAAAGTTCATACACTGTTTTTAATTTTGAAATACCATCTCCTACTACAAAGTCCCTTTCCGGGGCTTAAAATTTGACTAGGAAAGTCAATGGACAAGTCTTTATGGAATATCGTTTGTAAATTCCGCGCTTTCACGTATAATTCTTCTTCGCTTAACGAAGTTAGATTCTCAGTATAAAATTATTTATGAATACCTATGGAAAGTAAAGCTGGCAGCAAATTTTATAGGGGCCGTCAATGTGCCCCCCCCCACCCCGCGGTGCGGGGTATGCGGGGTATGCGGGAATGTTTGTTACGACACTGCTCGAAAACTTTTGTAAGTAAGAACAAGGTATTTCTAAGTCTAAACTGTATGACATTTTAAAATTTTGTTATATAAAAAAAAATTCAGCTTACTATATTTTCTTGCAACTAAATCGTCCATAGTTTTCCTTTTCGATTTATTGTTTTTCACTTCAAATTGTTGAAATAAATCGACTATATTTTCAAGATTTTCATCAATGATATACGAAGTCAGGACCACGTTACTTTTACACTTCATCTTCAACCACTTCTCTTGAGTTATTTCCTTATTTTAATTTTTTGATCCAGGTATTCTCTATGCATCACTATTAAAAAAAAACAATTGCAATTGTTTCGTGTAATCTGAAAAATTAACATTAACGTATCGTTAATACATTAGTTTGTTGAATTAATGGGTAGGTACTGCAACTCAATTCTGTTAAGGTAAGTATATCGATTCGCGTAAGCAGAATCAACGCTTTGATACGTTATAAGTTTGTTCGTCTCTATTGAGTTTAAAAATAATATGCATGCAAATTGTGGCTATTATTTATGCCATTATCCAATAAATCAGTTTTATTTCTCAATTGTACTTTGACGTCTATTAGTATAATTTTTATAATCACATTCCGTTTAAAAAAAAATATTATAAGAGGTATACAGTGTCCGCAAGAAAGTCCGCATCAAATCGGATTTTTTTTTATTATTAGGTATAGGTAAAAATTGAAAAACCAGTTAGTTTTTGCTTACCTAAAAACCAAAAATGACGTATACTGAAGCAGCTGCACGACTTGCGTTACCTGTCAAATTTGACATTTTTAATTAAATAGGTTCAAAAAAGCCCTTATTTATCAAAATATCGAAAACTTTATTCGAGAAAGTTGTTTATTTAGGCATTTTTAGCTTCTGTAGGAAATTTTGAGAGTCTAATAGAATTTTTATTTTTTGCCAGGTTCTTGAAAATTTTGATCAACCCTCGTAGATTAACTTTTATACATCGATGTAAAACCATTTGCCTTTACTTCATTGGTAATATTAATGCAATTTTGTGTAAAATTTTTGTTTCCAATTATTTATTTTGCTTTAAATACTGAAATTGTTATTGATCAGTATGTAATGTTTCATGCAAAGTTTATCTAATTACATCAGTTTTGCCAAAACCGACGTTTCTTATTTTTCTTAAGTTAGTAAACAGATGTACAAAAAGGTTTACTTTGGGTCGGCTTTCGTTGAAATTTTACTTAATTAATATTGGATCAAAAGAATAATTAATCGCTCGAAACATTTTATTCAACAAAAATATAGTTTAATATAATTAATTTAATTCAATATTAATTAAGTAAAATTTCAACGAAATCTTTCTAATATTTTCTTTTTGTACATCTGTTTACTAACTTAAGAAAAATGAGAAACGTCGATTTTTTGGCAAAACTGATGTAATTAGATAAACTTTGCATCAAACATTACATACTGATCAATAACAATTTCAGTTTTTGAAGCAAAATAAATAATTGGAAACAAAAATTTTACACAAAATTACATTAAGATTACACATGAAGTAAAGGCAAATGGTTTTACATCGATGTATAAAAGTTAATCTACGAGGGTTGATCAAAATTTTCAAGAATCGGGAAAAAATAAAAATTTTATTAGACTGTCAAAATTTCGTACAGAGGCTAAAAATGCCTAAATAGACAACTTTCTCGAATAAAGTTTTTCGATATTTTTATAAATAAGGGCATTTTTGAACCTATTTTATTAAAAATGTCAAATTTGACAGGTAAGGCAAGTCGTGCAGCTGCTTCAGTATACGTCATTTTTGGTTTTTAGGTAAGCAAAAAATAACTGCTTTTTCAATTTTTACCTATACCTAATCATAAAAAAAAATCCCATTTGATGCGGACTTTCTTGCGGACACTGTATTCAAAATATCAGAAAAAATACAGAATCTGGTTAAATCCTATCGTTTAGAAATACATAGGTAAATGTTTTAGAGGATGGCTCTAGAAGGGGCTTAGCCTTCAACTCCTCGTATGCCCCACATAACAGCACTCGAAATCGAATAAATCATTTCTGTTCAAATAATATATTAAGAAACTTACCCGATAAAACTATAGTGTATTGCTGCAAAAGAACAAACTCACAAAGATTTGTACATTGATGCGCACCTCTTTCTTGCCATCAGCTAATAGTTTGCTTGCTAGCCACAAACTGAAGCTTTTTTGTGCAAGGTAAAATTGTTGAATATCTGCAGGCGATTGGTAATGCATTAGACCGCAAACTATAAGCGTTAATTTTTTCTCCTCTTTTTTCCTGCATTTTCATGCCGGAACTTTATAATTGGGTGACTTTTTGGGCTAATTGAATTAGAATAGGGAAGCTCCCGACTGGAGTGCCTCTTTTAGATCTAGGTTTAGAGTAATGGCATCATTTTTAGGGTTTTTTTGGAGGCTCTCAGCAATACTTGATAGGGTTCAGATCGGGGCTACATGCAGGCCATTCTAATGTTTGAATATGGAACTCATCCAGATATGTAAGTAACCACATACATCCATATTATATATCGCTGATGGTGCATCTATATCATTCTGATGTATGTGTATAAATTGAAAATTTATAAAAGGAAAAACAAAATTAGATTTTGAAGACTATATAAGCAAAATATTCAGTTCTTAAAACGAAATAATGTACATTAAGAGTTTAGAATTGATCCGATAATAAATAAATTGTAGTATTTAACTGTAATTCATAATTAATAGAAATAATGAAAACCACCGACAAAAAAAAATCGGAAATAAATCTCTTTAACGGTAAATTGTACAATCTCGTTATAAAATTAGTCCTTCGTCAAAAAATTGATTTCTGTGTGTTACAATAGATATACAAATAAAACACTTTATTATATAAGTATTCGGTTTTTAGTTATATCCATTTTTTTCTTATGAAAAAATGATTTATCCAATTTAATAAAACATACCTAGTAATTTTTAAAGAAGCATCGTTTTCAGATTTTAATAGTGGCCTTAATTATGGTTGTCATTGTTTTAGGTTATTAAAAAAGCAATTAAAGACATTTTACTATCTTAGTTTTTTTAATTTTTTAAAAATTACATTTTTAAGGAGAACATGCATCCTTGAAGCAAAACTGCAATGAAATTTTGCATGCAAATTAGTATGTCTTAATTAAAAAGGTATACCAATTAATAATTAATGGAGTAATTAGTTTTTGCAAACAGTTTCCTAAAACAATAAACCATTAATTTAAGAAAAAAAAAATGCTTGAAACGGACAAAAGTCAACCTTTCACAAATTTTAGTTATTTTTTGTATAAGTATATTTTTTATTTGCGCTTCTATTTTATATTTATTGTCATTTTTCTCTATTTGTTATAGCTATTTCACAAATTAAATCATTTTCGTACATACAAGATTGGTTTTACCTTGTATCCCTATAGGATACGTAACCAAAAACTAAATCCAAATGGTAGAATTTCAATCTTCGCCACCAAAAAAAATTAAAATTCGTTTACAAACGCTACGGGCGGAATTAACTCGTTCCCTAAAAAAATTTGGTCGCTGCATAAACGGTGCTGATGAACGTTGCTAACTTCCCAAATATAATTTCTTGTTTTCTTTGCTATTGTGGATGGTGTGTGTTTAATATTTACGGATTTCTAGTATTTTTGTAGTTTTGTGAATTGTGTTTGTGACTTTAGTGACTCGGATATAATGACTAGTAAATATCATTGTATGATATAATTATGCCCAGATAGGGGTAGAATGCGGGGTATTTCGTTTTTTCAGTAAGTATGAAGTAATGATAGTTCTTGAGATTAGATATCAATCGAAAACCGGATAAAAATACAAATTAACACGACACCTACACCTAGCTCGCGCGTAAATTACGTACTAAACCATGGCTAACCTCAAAAAAGTCACGTGACACATGGATCTTTAAGCAGTGTTGTCGATGATTATGTTTCACGGCTTCTTTCAAAGTGGTTGTGACTCTCAGTTTAAAATAAACAAGCCACCCTATCGATTTAAAAGGCTCACTAGCTATGAATCGTAACTAGAGCAACAGAAATAAAGAATACAAACAAACTGTCCTTCGTTCAAAGTCAGCACTTTCCTATTTTTACCGGTTCATCGAAGTGTTATTGTTCTACATTATGTCATATCGCGATGTCAGAAGTAAGTATTTATTAACTTTATTTTAATTTTAAAAAAATTTGAAACCTTAAGACTAATCTTTAACTTAACTATGTTTTTTATAAAAATTGTCACAAATTGATTTAGTAACTTAAGGCAGGCATATTTTATATTGATTTAAATACGATTTCAAAATTAAAAATATTTATTCAGACCTTGTTGAAACTCTACGCGCTCTTGGTTACCCCAATCTGGTGTCTATGGAAAGCCTCAGAACAGCAAACTTCGCCCTAGTAGCCGATCTTCTGGTTTGGTTGGCAAAACGATTTGATCCAGATGTTGAAATTCCTTTAGAAATCAGTACTGAAGATGAGCGGGTGAAGTTAATACGAAACGCTGCGCAGTTTATGGTAAAAATAGATATAACACATATATAAGTAAATCTATTACTTAGTATTATTATTTTCCTGATCTTCTGTATTTGGTACTTTTTCTAAATGTCTTTGCTTTGTTATAGGCTTTGAAAGCAAATATAAAACTAAACACTAAACGATTATATCAAGCAGATGGATACTCAGTAAAAGAATTATTGAAAATAACAAATCTTCTCTACGATGCCTTAAATGTGAATTTGGAGGAAAACGAAGATGATCAGTTAAACGAGGAGAGTTTCAATTTTAGAGACTTTGATATATCAGACAAGGTAAAATATGCACGTATAGTATTTTTTATATAAAGGGATATTTATATATTGAATGTAATCTACATGAGCTACAAATGGCATTGGAAGTTCCACAAGCCTAGTTAAATTATCTAGGTACGATCCTCATAGGAGCCTATACTTCAATTTAAATGGTCCCAACTTTTTTATCCTATACTGTATGCGCATTTTAACTAAATACTTTTATTCTCCTAACCTTTTGACATAAAAAAGGTATATCTACTACTTTTGTTTCGATAAATCTAACCGTTTTTGAGAAAAACGCTAAAATAACATTGCTTGCATGTGATGAATACGAAATAATTTTAACTTATTTTCAACCTTAAGCATAGCAAAGGAAGAAATATTCCATGGAGTTCGTCGAAATTTTTTAAAAATAATTAATTTATGCATTGAAGGGGAAGGACGTCACTTTAAACCTTTGATTTGAATGTTTATTTTATTGTTCTAGTAATTTATGTATTTTAAAACTGCAAATACAATTTAATTTTAACCCTCTGTATCTCCGTTAATATTCAATTTTTGAAAAAATGTTCTAGGAAGAGATCTCATTTATTTTCGGTCCAGAATTATCCCCTAAATTTTTTGCTCATCCTTTCCGGACAACCTGTATAACATCACCATATTCTAAATTACTTAAAATAGGTAATAGATTTTATAAGAATTAATTTTGTATCAGTGTTTAAGTACAATTTAAAATTATATATAAAATATTATGTTTTTTATTTGAGCTTCAAAGGTCAAATATTGATCAAATTTTCAGATCAACGACTTAAAGCTGTCAAGACAACTTGCAAGTGAAATTACCTCTACTGGTGCCACTTTATTTGACCTACTTGGAAAAGAAGTTGATTTAAGGGTAAATTACACTGTAATTTTTCCTTTTTCCTATGTGCAATAGCATTGTTTTTCCAGTCTGCCCGTCAAAAAAGCATCGGTCGCCAGTTTGAACTCACCGAAGTGGAAACTGGAGTAAAAAAGGCCATAGAAACAATCACTCAAGAGATATCGGAAACGAAGCAACTTATCGATAACGTAGCAGCTACTGAAGCGAGCCTCGATTCAAAAATTGAACGAAGAAAAATTGAATTGGATAGATATGAAAAAAGACTGCAAACCTTGAAAAAAGTTAGGTTAGTAGTAATCATTAGTCAATCATCAATTAAGGTCGATTTATAAACTTGACGTTCCGTTTGCGTTCGCCGTTTGCGTTCACCGTTTGCGTCGACGTCCGTAGACACGAAATTCGACTGTTTATAAACTTGACGTTGGCGACGTTCAAAGAATGACATAACCTGCTTTTCTTTTGACTTTTCGTGTGATTAATATTGTGTTTTTGTTATTCTCAAAATGAACAAGGAATATTTTGAAGATTAATTGCCGGAGTGGGAATTATCCTTTGTACCTATGTGGTCTTAAAACGACAGACACAGCACATAAACAAACTTTAAAATGGCTGTAAACATCACATGATAGACAAATACGATTTTGATTGGCTCTTTAAATCTGCTACGACGTTTCTACGAACGGCACGAACGGAAAAAGATAAAATTGGTTTATGTTGAACGGAAGGGAACGGCAAGACCGACGCAAACGGCAACGTCAACGTCAAATATAAATGATCTTATGGAACTCTGTGCTATTAAGTTAAAACGGCGAGCGCAAACGGCGAACGCAAACGGAACGTCAAGTTTATAAATCCACCTTTATTCCCAACACGTACCATAATTATTTCAAAAAATTTGTAACGATTGACAAGTGACAGCTGTCATATTCTCACTAGGTTAAACTTTATCTACGTAGGTTCTGGTAATCTCACTGCCACGTGGTTTATGACGTCAGAATATGCCTATCTATTGCTACTCTCCTCGCAAATAAAGTACCGAACCATTTTTTTTAGTCAATAATTAATAACCATCTTTCAGGCCAGCATTCCTAGAAGAATTCACTGCATTAGAACAAGAATTAGAACAACTTTTTGTTCAGTATTCCGTAAGACTTCGATGCCTGAACCAACTAGAGAAACAGTTTACTGAATCTGAAAGGATCCAGTTGGAGAAGCAAATGCAGGTGACGTCTCCCAGGGTCGCGACTATCCCGTTGGATAATTTCGAGAGAACTGAAGATTTCCTTGATCTTGACGAAACTGAGGAACATAGACCAGGCGCTATTAATAGACAAGGAAGACCGGGGGCTAGCACAGGAGGTAATTGTATAAATCGTACATGTGTTTTGAGAATAGTAACCAGTAATCACATAATAAATTTGCCTGTTTTAATAGACTTACTTTTAATTTAAAGGGCTTAAAGCTGGTCAATAAAAAACTAGTTTATATACGTGTACGTTATTAATATCATAATATCTTAAAACTATTTCTTGTATTTTAGGAAGGAAATCCCGCGGTAAAACGTTCGGTTCCATGCAACCTCCAATATCAGAGAGCCAGTCTTCGTTGGATCTCAGTACCGACTCAGAAACAGATGATCTGTTTGTCGATAAGGAAGAGCCAGAGTTGATGCATTCAGAGGATGAGTCTTTAGCTCTAGAATTATCTGGGATAGACCGTGTGGCACCATCTGGTAGGAAGACTAGTACTATGGTTCAAGAAGCAAACAGCGATGATGATTTTTAAACTTTTATTACTTGTAGAAATAACGCATCTGCAAATGCATCTACCCTACGCAAAAACATTAATTTGCTCTAGAAAAATATCTTTTAATATTGGAAAATCTACACTGCATGTTCTCTTATTATTTTTATACATTTTTGTGATAATTATCTAGTACTATTGTTTATTTCTAATAATATAGTCATTAAATTAAAACTTAATGATGCATTAATAGATTAACAAATTAAAAATAAATAAAATTGTATATAAATAAAGATTAAATAAAAATAAATTAATAAAATATATAAAATGAAACATATCACCCATATTGGCAGCGTTGAAGCTGGTCTGTAAATATATATGTACATAAAGAACTAATATAAAGCAAATAAAGAAAGTATAACGTTATAAGTCCACTGCACTGCGTTGGTGTATTTTATTAAAGTCAGTCTTAGTTAAAAGGCAGTAAGTTAGAAATCAAGTACCTAGTCTGTCTTTTAAGGAAGGAAGTACTCGGTATCTCATAGTCATTAGGCAGAAATAAGGTCAGTGTATAGTAATAATACGGCTTTTATGTATTTTCTGGCAGTTACTGCAGGTCATGATGTATTTGTAAGGATACATTTCATACTCAATTAAGTATACTATTTCATTCGTTTTTGTTTGTCATTGTTTAAAACGGTAAAATGCAATATTCTGTGTCTGTAAGTAATTATTAGGTTAAGTACCGCGTAAATAAACTATTATGTTGGTATAAGCACAGTCAGTCAGTAGATCTAAAGTCTTTTAAAGTAACGTATACAATTATTAGGTTAGTCTGTTTACTGTAAACCGTTAATTCATTGTCGTCTCTATAAGAATAAAAATAGTTCGTTATTGTTCATGTTTGGTTATGTCGTTTGGCATCTGTAAGAGTTTCTGTAAGCATTATTTTGCCAGTTTAGAAAAACATTTGGTCTGAAATTGTGTCTGTAGGTCCGTTACAACTGTAAAATTTTCTTTTTGAAACATTACTTTGTAAGAATAGTATCTGTAAGTCCGTTTGTAAGTGAGAATACGTAACGTTTTTGTGTTTGTTTCCGTAAATCTAAAAAAGTAGTTCAGTAAGAATAAACAAAACTTCATAAAATGTTCATCATGGTAAGCAGTGAAGTCTTTGTTGGGTTCATCATGGTAAGCAGTAAAGTCTTTGTTGGTCAAGTATAGTACATTGTGTCCTTGTTTGTTGGCTACTTAGTCGAATGTATTCGTAATTTATTTTTAGAGGAAAAGTATTAAGTTCTTGTCTCTGTAAGAGTAAAAATATGTCAAAGGTAATGAGTTTTAGGTCGGTTGTCAGTTAGTCAATTCTAACGTGAGTTTATTATAGTCTATTAATGATGTCGAACTACACTAATTTACCAAACTGGCGTAAAATAATTGTCTGCAAAAATAAGTCGGTAAATAGTATTTGTAAGAAGGAACTGTCAATAATTGTAATGTAAGTAAAGTTGCAGTATGTCGAAGTGCAGGTAGTTATTATGGAGCTGCCATTTTGTTTAATTTCCAGTAAGTCAGTAAAAGTAAGTAAGGTCATCTAAGGAATTGATATATTATCAGTAAAGGTCTAATTTTTGAGATTCGCATTCATGTATGTGATTATTCTATTAAGGTTTTAATTTTACAATGTCAGTTGCTCAGTCTTAATGTCCTTGTAAGGTCTATAGAAGCAGTATTTGTAGTGCCAGTTGCGTAAAGTTGTAAGTAGTATGACGAACAATTTGTAGGTTGTCAAAATAATGTGAACAAACTATTCTGGAAGGTATACTAGCTAATGTTCGGTTATAGTAATTGGTCAAAAGAAATACGTCAGTCATACGTCATAAAATTTTACGTTGTTCTTGTTCGGTGGTCCATAAAAATGATGAGCTATCCGTATTTGTCGTTAAAGTTTTGGTCAATAGTAAGTTACGACTTGTTAGTATAGGTCTGCATGGAATTAATCTACTCGTCAGTGCAAATAAGTGTCGATAGTAATTTTACATTAGTCTGTCGTCTGCAATAAAGTTATAAGAATAATGAAGCAAATGCTTGGTTGTACGTTGTCAATGAAGTATAGGTAAGTTAGTTTCTACAGCGTGTTAATGTTTCAATCTTTGACAGTCGATCCAAAAAATGTTTAAATAATTTAATCTATTTTCAGTCAGTATGTTGCTGTAGTCTGATTAATACAAAAACAATGGCGTCGATACATTATAGAAAAACAATTAAAGGGGCATAAAGTAAAAACAAATCACAAACACTTTGATGTATCGATACAGATCTCAAAAATACTATTAGAAATTATTTCGCTTATTAAGAATAGGTAATATTCTTTTTTGATCCGTAGATAAGGCGTTGTATATTTTAGAAGAATATTAAGGACCATCAGCTAAATTTGTTGTCTTGGGTTCTTTATAGGAACAGGGCATATGTACTGGAAATTCTTGTTCCTCCATAAGAGATGGGACTTCTTTTGTTGCATTAAGGTATTTCCATCGATTTCTGAAAAGTAAAAATAAGTTTCGTTTAAAGTTTGGTGTTGTTCTGTGTTCTGTCATATAGATATTTTTGTAGTTTTTAAAGAATCCTTATACATGATTATGTTAAACTACGACCAAAGTTATAAAATAACACACAAGATAAAAAAAAAACTTAAAGTGCTCACCTGGATTTGCTTGGCAATACATGCATATTAACAATCCTAATCTTATTAACACTTCTTCTGTGCTTTTTTTGCAATTTGTCAATAGAATCGTTTATTCGTTTTCTTTTCATGGCGCCTTCATCCCCAAAACTCTCCTCTTTTTTAACTAAAGACATCTCAACAAATCTACCTGTATCTGTATTATCTTTATCTGTTTTCTTGTACACAACTCTTGACTTGAAATCAAGTTTCCCGTCAACGTTTAAATCAAGGTTTGTTTTTGTATTACCGTAATTATTCCCACTAATATCTTCGTTATCATTATCATGTCTCTTAAAAAACTCGTTAAAAATGTGATCGTTGACAAAGATTTCATCTTTGTTATATCCAGTAGTCTGTGGACGTCTTTTGTTGTTTGTTATGATTATTACGTCACTGTCATTGTCATAGTCAGAATAGTAGTAGTTGCTGGGCGGTCTTTCCGTTGAGTATCTGTCAGTGTTGTAGCCGCTAGAAACTACCGAAAGGGGTCTTTTCGAAGTCGAAAATGGTTTGTTCTCAAATACACCTGGTCTGTTTGAATATTGACTATTACCTCCATAGCCTGAACTAAGTATATGTAAGGGCTTTTTATCGTAGTTTATATTATACGCGTTGTTAGTGAGGCTGTGAGGCGGTTGATGGGTAGTGCTAGGTTTAGTCTCAATGGGGACGTATCGGTCATTGTCATAGTCATTGTCAGAAATATATCCAGTACTTGGTTTGTGAAAAACGTCTGCAGGTCTAGCGTAACCGTTCATATTGGGTCGTTTAGTCTTTTTGGTAGTCACAAAATAACTATCAACAAGATAGGTCGGGTTTTCAGATGTAACTTCATACCCATTATTAGGTTTATGATTGGATGGATTATAAAAAAACACAGGATAACTAACGTCAGTCGTTTGGTATGTTACAGGTCGCTTGGTATAAGTAGGAGGTCTTTTTGTTATTAGAACTACGCTATTTTGTCCGTATGTAGGTGTGTGAGTTCCTGTCAAAATTGGTCGGAGTGTATAGTCGTTTGTCGGTGGGTTATGACTAATAGTAACCTGTGGATGTTTTTGCTTCTTTATAGGCGGCACCGGATTTGATGTGGCACTTGAATGTGATGAATAGTGAATGTTTATGTTGACTTGTACAGGCGAAGCGGTTGGTGGAGCTGCAGTACTATGCTTAGGTAGGATTCCAAGAAGATACGTAACGTCATCGTGAGTTTGGTCTTGTATTTGATAATAGTGTGGTTTGGTTTTAGTTGGTTTAGCGAAAGTTAGTCCAGCGAATGTGGGTTTGTTAGGTTTATTGCCATATTTCACTTCCATGGGTACTGAAGTTATGTGAAAAGGTTTAAGTGTGGTAGGTCGTCGTTTGGGAGGTCTTTTTGTTGTCTGTTTAGTCTTTTTTTTGGACTTGAATAGTATGTCTGTAAGTTCGTTAGTAGTGTCTTCGTCAGTACCATGAGTATTACGATTTAATCTATATTTAGGATTTGATGAAATGTTAAGCAACTTTGGAGTGAATTGAAGAAAATTATCTAGTCTTTTGTATTTGGTATTTACTGTAGATTTAATGTTTCTAGTATCTTTTAAGGTTTCAGTCTTAGTTTCTTCTTTAGGTCTGTCAATAAGTCTTTTTCGTCTGCTTAAATCAAGTTTGTCATTTGGAAAATGTTCTTTTTTAAAAGACCCTAAATTTCCAGATATTCCATTAGAATCAAACGGTTTTTCAGTCCATGCAGCCAAATCAAAAATTCCAATCTCAGGACTATCACAGGATACCCTAACATTCATTACTTTATCAGCTGATAGAAAAACAAAAGGTTGGATTGTTTCCACCTCATCTGTCGTTTGACAAAGTATTTGTGCCAAAGAAACGTTTTTTATTTGTTGAAGCTGAGATGGCGTAAACGACGATTTCAATCCTTCGTTATCGTAGAAAAATCGATCGCCTCTCCGTAAATTTGAGAATTGAGATGCAATGATGCAACCGAATGTCTCACCGACAACTCCACCCATAAGAGGTTTTTCTGCTAGGCCTCCAGTGAAAAGATCAATATCATCCACATGTCGGTATAAAGTTTTGAGTCTCATGACTGCGCTAATGCTCATGTGACTTTCCAAATCTTCCCAGTTCTCAATTGGCCATAACATGCAAGGTTTTCTCCAAGCAGTATAGGGAGCAATTCCATGATCTCTGCCACGTTGAATGTTGATTGCAGCCAGGTCCATACCAAAGGGCGTGGCATCTGAGAATTGAAACAGGTGATTGGTTAATTCTTCAGCAATAAATTCGTCACGTCGCTGGGATGGTTGATTAGAGAAACCAAGAAGAAGTCGGTCCATCGATCCGAAAGTCCAAATATTGTTAAAGTTGGAGATTTCCTCGTGAAGGGAAACATCTAAAAATAAAATACTGCTTACTGTAAAACTATTTCTATTTGGAAAATCCACCAACTATGAGTTTAGTTCTTTCAATGTAGGCTCTAGTAAGCATATACTAATAAAAAAAAACATCGGCTTACTATTTGGTAGTGGTATATGATTGCTGTCAGTCCTGATGATGGAATTTTGAACCATGCTATGACCAAATCTGAAAGCTGCGGTACCAAAAGAATTAACTATGTTTGGGTTAAGGTGTTTGTCATATTTCGCATAGTATCCTTGAAGATCCATTAAAGAAAAAAAATCAGGACCCACAACAAGTGACAAATATTCCCTGGAAAAATAAAATAGAAAATATATTTTTTACAAAAATAATCTTTTTGAGGCACCAATTATCAATTATTTCTTACGATTCTCAATTCTTACGTCAAAATGTGAATAGTTTTTAGGTACAGAAGACCTGTTGAAGCATGGCTAACTAAAGACTGTCGCGAATTGTTGTTTATTGTTGTGTTAACAAAATAAGTATCAACTTCATGAAAAAGTAAAAAAACTTTGGGGTTATTATGTATTTTTTTTTACCTATAGGTTATATGCTGAATAGCAGAATACACTATCCTTCTTGTCTCCTGATATACTCTCTCATCTTTCCAATGGGGGTTAATTTTTGCTAAAACGGTGGCCACTTTGTTATGGTATCTCACAAATACGGTGTGCATGGCTGTTAATCCTGGGGTTTCGCTCATTCTAGTGTCACCAGCCTGTAAACACTCCTCCGACAGAGCACCTGCTTTACAGAGCTCGCCCTCTGGCGGGTCTGGAGGGTTAAGGGGACCTTGGTCTTGTCGTCTACCGTAGATTATTTGACCTAAAAATTATTATCTTTTAAGAAAATAAAAATTATCCGCGAAGTAGTGTTACATAAAATTATATATGTATATACCTTTTCTGAACGTCCTTATCGAATCAGAAGTGGCTACGTCACTTCCATAAATCGTGGACGCGTCAATATATGGCGTGACTTGACTTATTTGTTCCCTCCATCCCAACTCACAATCTATTCTGGTGGACGGAGAACTTCGCAGGAACTCCATGCAGCGAATGCCGAAACGGCTTAAAAACGGGTCGTTTTCGGGGACATCTATCGGCAAACAGGAGGGATGCTAAAGAATTTAAAAAGTTTTTGATGACATGATTAGGAATGGGCCTTTGAATTGTTCAATATTAATATCAACACGTATCCAAATAGAAAATACTCTGACATGCTTACCAATAAATCTGGCGGCAACATTCTTCGTCCTCCATCGTCGCAACACCTTGGAATAGAACCGTTAAAACTTCTCGCCTTTACAGTTGATGTAACGTCGTGATCGAGAAATTGACCCCATTGGGTGAACATCATTGTCACCGATGGCGTTTCTCTGTTTCGATCTCTGTGAAACACTGTGCTTATTCGACGAGGGGATGGAAGGGGATCGCCAAAGACCGAACGTCTTATGCTTTGGATACCTGTAGAAATTAAGGAATTGTGATCGAATCATACAAAAAGGTTAACACCTCAAACTTGTCATGTCTTTATTCTTCATTATTTTACAAATATGTAGGTCCCCACAATTTTACTATTAGATAATATACGATATAATGTATAACACACAACTCGCGACCGTTTTTAAAGTAATCTTTGAACTAACATCAATCTTCTATAATATAAGCTTTACCTACTCTCTTAAACATTCGTTACAATGTGCCAATTTCAAAGAAAAATTAAAGTCTGGAAATCCATTTATCAACATCAGTCATAGCCTTGCCTTTAAAACTTCAAGCAGTTTTAAAAAATTTTAGTTGTATTATAAAAGCGAATTAAGGAATATCAGCAAAACTTATTTTTATTTAAAGAACCAAGCATTACATTGTAAGATATAACCATAGGATATAACCTACCATCCTCGTATACAGGAGCCAAGAACCTTTCCATTGGTAACACAGCTGCACCCCACCAAGGATGTTCCAGGTTGTTGCATGTTCCATCTGCTGTTCTGAACCTTTTGGAAGCTGAGGGACATGGAGGTTTGCCCGTGAGGGGGCACGCGTCAATATCAATTCTGGATTGGAGTTCATCGGGAATTCCTGCTGATTGCCTGCTAACATTTTGTGGATAACTGGAAGGAGATATTTAAAGATAATATAAGAAATGTAAAAGTACCAGGTAGGTACAGGGTTATGTTGCAAAATATAAATTTTCACTTTTATTATTTATTATATTTATTATATTTATTATATTTTTGTAGTTTATAATATTAATTCGTTTTGTTTTTCTGGATTTTTATTGACCCTGTCGTAGATAGGATAGAATACTACAAAAATAGTCTACCGGGTGAGTGACGAAAATTTTTTAATACTTTTTGTTAAATCGTATTTTTGTGATTAAATTAATTCTTAACAAAGTGATACTGTATTATGACATTAGCTTAGAGCAAGCTATCAGAATTTATATTTTTTATATTTATATAGGGTAACTCAAAAAAGTCATAATATTTTTTATTAGTTTTTAAAGAAATTTTGTAGATATTTCTTTTTTTTTTTTTTTTTTTTTTTTTTTTTATGATCGAGCACAAGCACTATAGGAAAATCCTTTAAGGCGCTCTGGGAGCGGTGCGTGTGCGAAGAAAGCGATTCACGTTTTTCTTGAATCGTTGGAGGTTATATTCGGTTGGAAACACGGTCTCAGAAAGGCCGTTCCACAAAGATGACGTCCTCCAAATGAAAGAGTTCTGAAACAATGATGTTCGGGGTGTACTAAGTTGAACCACATAGGGATGGGCGGCAGTGGTTCGTCGTGTGTTTCTGCTATGCATTACTCTAGGTGGAATCGAGCGGGCAATATCTGTCGAACACTTGCCATGAAAATATCTGTAGAAGAGAGTCAAATCACCAACCTGTCTTCGATGTTCTAAGCTGTCGAGGTTCTTAGTCAGCTCGTGGTCGCCGATTAGACGAACGGCTCTCCTTTGGATGGAATCCAACAACCGGAGGGTATGCTTCGGTGCAGAACTCCAGATATGAGAGCAGTATTCCAGTGATGGTCGAATCTGGGCTTTATAAAGTGTCAAAAGTTGTTGAGGTGTATACAACTTTTTGGTACGGAAAAGTATACCGAGCTTCTGAGAAGCTGCCCTGGCGATTGCCACTACGTGATTATGCCAAGACATATTTCCTCCCAGGTTGACACCCAGCAAATTAATAGACGAAGTCAGTGGAATTGCGTGTCCTGCCATAACGATATCGGGTTCTGCAATGTTGACCTTCTTAGAGAAAACTGCGGCCTGGGTTTTTTGAGCGTTAAATTCGACTTGGTTACTGTCACCCCAAGACAAAATTTCTTCCAGGTCTTTATTGAGGCGTGATACCTCATGTTGTCTGCGAAGATGTGCGTCAGTAGCCGATGTTTGAGGTTTCAAAGTAAAAGATGAGATAAGTGTGCTGTCGTCAGCAAAGCAATATAATGGATTTTCTGTTTTCGCTAGAAGGTCGTTAATGTACAGTAAGAAGAGAGTGGGAGATAATATGGACCCTTGAGGAACACCAGCATTGATGGTGAAGGTGTCTGTTGTCTGTGTGGTGTTTATGTACTACTTGTCGCTTATCGTATGGTTCTAAATATATATATAATCATCAAGGTTATACAGGGTGTTTCCGATGATAAGCGATAGAAATATAACATAAAAATGCATGTATTGATAAATCCCCTTTATATTAAAAATGGATTATATTATAATGATTTTTTTTAGTTTTGGGTCTGTTCGACACTGTAAATCTCCAGAACTGATCATAGGAAAAAACGATAGTAAACATGTTAGTAAGACACTTTCTGCAAAAAATATTAAAAAATAACGAAATTTAACCGATTCATTTTTAATATACCGGGTGATTTATCAATACATGCATTTTTATGTTTTTCCTCTATCGCTTACCATCGGAAACACCCTGTATAATCTTGATAATTATATATATTTAAAACCACACGATAAGCGACAAGTAGTACCTAAAGAAATATCTACAAAATATCTTTAAAAACTAATAAAAAAATATTAACTTTTTTGAGTTACCCCGTATAAATACAAAAAATATAAACTATGTTAGCTTGCTCCAAGGTATTGTCGTCTAGAGTATTACTTTGTTAACATTTAATTTAATGCTGAAAATACAATGATTTAAGAAAAAAATAATAAATAGTTTTCGTCACTCACCCCGTATATAATAAGATATTTTTATAGTATTCAGGGCTATATAGTATAGGGCTATATTCGAGGATACAAGGTCAACAAAGATCTAGAAAAACAAAACGAATTAATATTATAAACTACGAAAATATAATGTAGTGTAAATTAATGTTTTGCAACTTGGACGAAAACTGGTTGGCCGATTTTGTTGCGGCCATGGATACTTTTAATCAGAATGGCATTCTCTACAACATACTAAAAATTTAGGAAATTTAACCGAGGGCCATTTTCCATAAGAAAAGTGCGGGGTTCTTTCTTGAATTAGGATTTTTATTATAATTGTTATTATGTTTTTTTATTGCCGAAGAAAGCTTTCACGATTTTTTTATTATTACCACGTATTCACTACGTATCTGCCAATACAAAATACCTAATAATGATAATAAAAGAAAATAAAAAAATAAATTGAAATTTGTTTCTATAGATTTCAGGTTATTGTGGTTATAGAAAAGGAATAATAAATAGAACATCAATCAAAACCTATACTTCCGTTCGCTTGATTCTTAAACCACAATTTAAAAATGACAAATTTATTTAAAATGTGATAAATAATGTTTAATTTAAAAAAATTGATTAGTAATAGAAATAGTCAATATTCGTACCTTTCCTCGTCAGATTTTTTAATCTTTTTGCCTCTTTATTGGTTTTCGAGCCACGGAATTTTTTTAATTAAAGACTCATTCATTCCAAACAAAGTCTTTTCCTTATATTAGATTCTCGACGTTTCCTTAAAAGATTTATCTGAACGAAATTATTTGAATGCAAGTGTTGAAATCTATTCGAAAGTTCTACCCATTTTTGGGTCAGTGGAACGGACTTTTCAGGTTTTAATAAATGATATTAAAAAAGGGAAAAGGTAATATGCGCAAGAGAAAGTAAGAGATCGACGATATGTGTTGACGATAATCAAATTTGAGCTATTGACTTTCGATTTTAAATTATTTGACCATGAACTAGGTAGTAAATGGTAAATTGCTTGTAGCAAGTGATTTCCATTTACTCGTGTCACGTTAAAGTGAAACCGAAATGATGTGGTGAATAAATTATAATTTTTTGGTCAGTCATTATACACTGCGCGGCATATTTAAGGGATAACGAAAAAATTGCCTCAATTTTGATGTAATAAATTTTCCAAATTTGTGGTTCGTTTTTAATGATTTTTTTTCAAATTGTAGGTTTTTCCTTAAGCATATCACTGTCTTTGTTGTTTTACTTAGAAAAGTAACTTTGGTATTATACCGGGTGTTATAAAACTGTTATGAATTTTTTACGGAAATTCAAAACACCCTGTGGTATCTACTAGCCATTGCAAATTATCGCAATTACAGTCACATGAAAGTCCCATGTTTCCTTTACATTTTCTTTTTTGATTCATTGGTTTATCTCTGTTTTTCATGAAATATTCAATTTTTAGTTCAACGTGATTTTCATAAAAAAATGTTTAGATAAAAAATACAAAATAAACGAAATGCTTTGATTAATGCAACAGCAAGAAAAAACAAATTATAAAGTAAATAAAAAATCAATATCTGGTGTTAATTAATTTTATTGAATCCACAAAACAGGGCAAAAAAATACAGGGAAAAAATTGTAATTTCTAAAGGTATTCAAAAAAATTAAAAAGAGTGGTACAGAATTATCTCCAAGAAACAGAAATTTTAACTTTGCCATGACCAGCAAGAAGCTCTGACATTAATCCTATTGAGCATTTATGGGATAACATGGGACGACATTTTAGAGCCATGCTTCCTGCTCCTAGAAACTTAAATGATCTGTCATTGAGGCTTATGGAAATATGGAATCAGATTAATCAAGATGAAATCAGAAATCTGATTTTAAGTATGCCAAGAAGATGCGAAGCAGTCATTAGAGCAAGGGGAGGCAATACTCGCTACTAATTATTCATTTTTAATTTTTTTGAATACCTTTAGAAATTACAATTTTTTTCTCTGTATTTTTTTGCCCTGTTTTGGGGATTCAATAAAATTAATTAATACCAGATATTGATTCTTTATTTACTTTATAATTTGTTTTTTCTTGCTGTAGCATTAATCAAAGCAATTCGTTTATTTTTTATTTTTTATCTAAACATTTTTTTATGAAAATCACGTTGAACTAAAAATTGAATATTTCATGAAAACACAGAGATAAACCAATGAATCAAAAAAGAAAATGTAAAGGAAACATGGGACTTTCATTTGGCTGTAATTGCGATAACTTGCAATGGCTAGTAAATCCCACAGGGTGTTTTGAATTTCCGTAAAAAAAACTTAACAGTTTTATAACACCCGGTATAATACCAAAGTTACTTTTTTAAGCAAAACAACAAAGGCAATGATATGCTTAAGGAAAAAACCTACAATTGGAAAAAAAAATCATTAAACACGAACCACAAATTTGGAAAATATATAACATCAAAATTGAGGCCATTTTTTCGTTATGCGTTAAATATGCCGCGCAGTGTATTATTAAAATAATAAAAAATTTAATGATGAGTAAGAAACAATCAAGACACCTTTTACTAAAAGTGTTTTAAACACATGCAATTTAAACTTTAAGAATGATCGAAACTAACGAAAACAGTTTCCTTTGGAAGTTGTCTTGAACATGTAAAATTTAAAATACGATTAAGCTACTTTCTAGAAAATTAAAATCGATTTCCTTCCAACATTGTTGTGTTCCATGAACCTAATTTTAAACTTCTTCTATTCTTTGAAAAAGCTTAAACCACTAAAAGTTTCCAAACTTTCTGATTGCTGGAAAAAGGAGTAGACATGTTTTTACACAATGAAGTTTGTTAAGCTTTACATTTTATGGAAAAGTTTAGTGGATGCAGTTACGTGGGTCTTTGTAATGTTATGAGTTTCAAAAAAGAATAATGTTATTTTTTATTTATTTTTTTACTTTAAATTAATTTCCATTATATATTTAAAGTAACAGATAAAACAAGTGTACATTTTATATTTAAAAAACTTGTTTCGTGTTTTTTCTGTGACTCATAGGATTAGTTATGGATTTCCATCAGTATCGGCTGATTCAATCAAAATCTTTGTATATAGGGTGTCCTTAACGATACGGTCAATAATTTGGGATTGAGTAGATTGCTCCTACAGTACAGCTCCCTGAAGGGGGTACTTTTAAGATGTTTTTTTTTAAATATTTTCGAAACCCTTGTAGATACAACTTTGAAATTTAGATAATTGGGTAAACTTTTTACGCTGAATGGAACTGTCTTCTTAAAAATATCGATATTTTTTTAAATGTGGCCAGAAATAGGGGATAGTAGGGTGTAAATAGACATAACTTTTTTTTACGCTAACATTTATACTTTTTTATGTCAAATTAGAAAAACCTGACATATTTTAAGGAAAAAGGGTACTATTGGTAAGACATGATTTCATTCGCCGATATCTAGATAAATTTATTTAATAATCACTTTGCATCCCAAAAATACGATAGCATATATATATGTTATGTTATTTAACGTTGAATCATTTTAAGGTATTTAAATTAATTGTTTTATTAAATAAATAAATTAAATTAAATTGATTAAAATTTTAGGATTTGTTAATATTAATTATTAACATAAATTAGCGATTTTTTCAAATGCAAGGTAATTTTTAAGTAAATTTATATAAAAAACGGCGCATCCAATTATATTTTACCAGTAGTATCTTTTTTCGTAGAACATGTCAGGTTTTTCTAATTTGACATAAAAATGTATAAATATTAACTTAAAAAAAAGTTATGCCTATTTTTACCCCACTATACCCTATTTCTGGCCACATTTTGAAATTATCGACATTTTTCAGACGACAGCTCTATTCGGGTTACCAAGTTTACCAAAATAAATTAAATTTAAATTTGTTTCGAAAATATTTAGAGAAAACCATCTTCAGAGGACCCCCTTTAGGTGGCTGTAGCATCGTAGTAAGTGGACATAGGATTCAATTTTTTAACCAATCACGACAAAACTTTTCACTGGGATCGGTTCTACATGTCCGATCGATTTTGACCTCACGTAACTACTGGTATAGCCACAAATTAAAAAAAAAATGTGAATTTACAAATGGTGAGGTTATGTGACGAGATATTAAAAAATGTATTTGAAAAAGCTGTTTAGAATTTAATTCCAGGTCTATATGGAAAATTTTAAGACTTTATTTTAAAAAATTGGGAAATTTAATTTGTTTGAAAAATAAATTTATCAATTATCAAGAAATTTCTAGTTTTTTTTCTGCAGGAAACGTTGGTAATGCAAAGTCCAAGGATTTAAATGAAAATAATGAATGTAGTAGTTTATTCTATAAGTGACAGGATAAAATCGAAAACCGGACGCTCACCGCTGTTTTTGTTGGTTTGAATCTAATGACTGGATGAATTTTTTTTTTAAGATTTTTGTGCTAAAGTGCCTATGAAAGCTCTATTTTTTATTTTTACAATTAATTTCCATCGATAGTCCCATTCTACTCGCACATACATTTAAAAATTAGGTTTATTTAGTTTTAAAAAAATAGATACAAATCATTACAACAGCGAGGGTCAGAAGGAAACTTATGTTTTCGATTTTGTTCTGTCAATTGTAAAAAACACTAATACATTCATCCATTTTCATTTCAATATAATGGATTTTTAATTAGCCAAATTTAAAAGGAAATAACTGAAAATTAACAAATTGCAAAAAATTCTTAAAAAAAAATGCAATTTCCATTTTTATTAAATAAAATCTTAAAATTTTTTATATGAACCTAGAATTTAATTCCAAACAATTTTTTTAAATGCATTTTTTAGATATCTCGTCACCTAACTCGATTTTTTGTAAATTCAAATGTATGCCTGTAAGCGCTCATCTTTATAAATATTTAAATAATTTGAAACAGAAAAGCGAAAAACGAAATGGCGAATACCTCACTCACTAGTGGTCGCTCTTAATATTATTTGCCTAAACTAAGCATCCCACGAATACATTTGTATTTAGTTAAGTTAGGTCAAGGTAAGAAAATTCAAAGCAGTGGATGTAAAAAATGGTACTATTGTTTAAGTTTATACAAAAAAAAATATATTAACATTAAATGTAAACAAAAAATGTTGAATAAACTTTTTATTATTATTATTATTATTATTATTATTATTGTCAAGGTAAAAAAATAAAAATTTAAAACTGTTAAAATTTTTAAAACGCAATAAATTTAAACCCGTTGTAAAAACACATGAAAATGTATTAAATTCAGCATTCATAAATTTATATTATAAAGAAATTACAAAGTATCATTTAAAATAAGTGGTAAAATAATTTACCTTTAATTTCAATATCCGCTAAGTAAAATCCATTTTGAATAAAAACGATTCACAAACTTTCTTCGAGAGACAGTACAAGAAACTACGCGACATCTTGAATTCTGTATCTTTAAAACATGAAATTTTGAACCCCACTTTAGCACCAACTTTCCCCCCCGTTCTTAGCAAGGAAGAGTTTATACGGTTGATTAAACCGATTGTCTCTTTAGCTTTCTTTTACACATTTTTGGCGTATTTTATGGTGCTTTTCTTATTTCACAGGTGTTAAATTGTTTTATTTTACTAAAAAAATATCTAAAATTAATTTTGATTTCTGAAAATAGTAATAAAGCCTTTTAGACAAGGGTCGATAATTTTTGAAACCAAAAAAAATAATAGTAGGATGAAACCCATTGAAAAAGGAAGAGAATATAACAAAAATGAAAGGAAAAATAAATTACGGGCGATCCGAGGTCGGGAAGTGGAAGGGGGTGAGTATTTAAGGGTAGAAAACGATTTATCTCGATTTTCGGCAAAACTACAAGTTCTATGGAAAAACATTAAATAGCAAAGTTGTAGGTAATAAAAAGATCTACAACTTTTTTATCTGCACTTTTTTCACATAACCTCAAAATTTATGTGAAAAATTCAAATAACCAAGTTTTTGATTTTTTATTTTTATCTTTTACAAAAAAAATTTTTTATACACGAAACTTGGTGAAAACTTACCTTTTTATGTCCCAAACACACTGTAATTTTTTTGATTTAAAATATTTATTTTTTAACCTTATTTTGACTTAATATCGAAAAAGCACCCTAATTTTCAATCGAAAATGCTCACGTCAAAATATCTGCTTTTTGAAAAAAGTCGGTGGGCTTTTTGTTTCTTGAAATCTCTACTTTCTATTGGTGTAAAAAAAATATACATTACTATGGTAAATATTCTCAAAAAATGCAAAGAAACGAAAAAAAATCGAATCCGAATTTTTTTTTGTAATCATTATGTACAATTTTGAGCTATTTATTAAAATTTATACTTTAATTACTCGAAAAACGTAAGATTTCATGTTACATTGATAAACAAAAAAATTACAAATCCATAAAACATAAAGATCGCAAAAAATATGCGAAAATAGTTGTTCTAAATATCATTAAAGGTAGGATTTAAAGGGGATTTCATCACATTTACCATAGTAATGTATATTTTTTTACACCATCAGAAAGTAGAGATTTCAACGAACAAAAAGCTCACCAACTTTTTTAAAAAAGCAGATATTTTGACGTCAGAATTTTCGATTGAAAATTAGGCTGCTTTTTCGATATTAAGTCAAAATAAGGTTAAAAAATTAATATATTAAATAAAAAAAATTACAGTGTGTTTGGGACATAAAAAGGTAAGTTTTCACCAAATTTCGTGTATAAAAAAAATTGTTTGTAAAAGATAAAAATAAAAAACCAAAAACTTGGTTATTTGAATTTTTCACATAAATTTTGAGGTTATGTGAAAAAAGTGCAGATAAAAAAGTTGTAGATCTTTTTATTACCTACAACTTTGCTATTTAATGTTTTTCCATAGAACTTGTAGTTTTGCCGAAAATCGAGATAAATCGGTATCTAACCTTAAAAACTCACCGCCCCCCAGTTCCCGACCTCGGATCGCCCGTAATTTATTTTTCCTTTCATTTTTGTTATATTCTCTTCCTTTTCCAATGGGTTTCATTCTACTATTATTTTTTTTTCACTTTTTACCATTTGCAAAGGCTTCAGCCCGGGTCTATTTATATTTTGGCATGTTATACGAAAGACACTAGAACAGAGCCACGTAGTACCCAGTACAGTATTAATTTCAGTCCGATAAATGAGCTACATAGTAACAATAAAAATAGGTGCTGCTAATTTACTTCTTTTGGGGGATAGGAATTAAACTAGTGTGATACTAAAATAGCATGTCTAGGAAAGGCTGCCCTGGCGGGAAATTAGTTATTTTCCGTAGAAAATAGTATGCAACCATTTGAAATTATATTAACGCCGACTAAAAAGACGAGTGTTGCCGAACCACAACGAGCCGGCGAGCCAATCAACCCTATTATTATTAAATTGTTCCCGTATAAATATCATAAAGGAGTTTTTAACATTGTTTGTTTATACATTTGATTTTTAAAAATGTACACAATTGATTTAAATATTTAAAATATAGTCCATATTTTAACTTGTTATTGGTACTTCGTTAACCATTTATTTAGATTTATAGAAGGTTTTTGTATTGGTAATATTGGAAAGGTCAAGAAGAATCGTAGGTCATGAAAGAATGATATTTTAGTTTGTCATTATCATAAAATCATTGAAAAACATAGTTCTAGAATTTGTTTGCCTATTTTTGTTGGCGGTGGGGAGAAGACGATACGCCCTGGGTACCTACCATATCAAGGGGGGTGTATTGTGTCACCAGTACTACGCTTGAGCTAGTGCCTATAGGACTCCATTCCAATGGTTCAATGGCAATCATTTTTTTTTAAATTATTTATTTTTTAAATATCAATAATTGATGATTTACTGTTTGTCAATATCGTTTATATCACAGACAATTTGCCACTGGTCATTCTTAAAATGGAGACCAGGAGGGACTCATGGGTGGACTTTGAGGACGTAAAAAAGGATACACCAGTATACCCAATACACGTGGTTTAGATTCCACGCTAAACTGTAGGTCCCGTATTGTCGATTACATAGGCAATACAATGGTACAATAGGGGGATACAATGGGCCTCTTACGCCTTAGTATACTGGCTCTTTCGCCATTACTTATTGGTAAAAACCTGCCCATGATGGGATTTTTATCTTTTTTAGAAAGGCAAGAATTTAGAACAGTTGCAATAATCAGATGGTTTAATTTAAACAATTTCTTTATTATAAAAGCTTAAAAATAATAACGATGAATACTGTCACCATAATATGATAAAAAAACTAGCAATTTTTACTGTGTAAGTTTACTTAATTGGTTTTAAAATACTCGTACTTCCTAGGGCAAATGGAAAAAATTCAATTCAATAAGAAAACATTTAATTTAAGGAACTGACTAAGCAATAAAATATTAAAATTGAGTGTAAATTGCTTTTAGTAAAACGATTTTTTTTTAACTGTCTGGGTTGATTGCAGCAACTTAATAGAAAAGTGTAATAGCATTTTGTCTTTTAAATTATTGTTATAATTACTTATATACACTTAGATCACTATAACAAATTTGATTATTTACGATAAACCTTTGTAAAGATAAATAATGTTCTAGGATTCGGATACAGGACTCGCAGTGTTTCAGGACTTGCCTGGCTGCTCGCTCTGAGAACAGCCTGCTTTGTTTTGTAAAATATTACTTTTCTGCCTTGTTCCTGCGTACTTAAATATTATATCTTTTAGCACTGTGTAATTTGCGGGTCATGATCTAATTCTTGTAATTAAATTTTGACGTTAAAAAAATGTATAATACCTGCTTCTCAAGACGTTTCTAAAAGATTATTTTATTACATAACCATTTGGCTCGGAAAATTATTGGTTCGTGTAAACTGCATGATTAAAATTTATTTAAAGGCAAGTATTGCAATATTCTTAAATACCTATTACATCGATTTGATATATTTTTAATAGAATAATTTCAAGCCTAATAATAACTATTATAACATCCGGTAGATAATGTTTAAATTATCTTGTTTAGCGTTTAACCTTTTTGCTGTATTTTAAAAATTTACTAGTTGCGAAAATACTTAAATCTGTATATTTTAGTCTAGTAATAGGATTATTATTCCTGGGTAGCACAAAAGTTTTTAACAATAATAGCAACCAGGCAATTTTGGCTATGATATTACTAATATTGGCGTACATTATTTACTCCCAATGAAAGTTACAGAATAGACAGACAGACAAAATAAAAGGTTGAAAAAATTAATTTATTTAAAAGAACTACTTCTTAAAGAGTAGAGATCAGTCATAAAAAAATAAAGTTTGTGGCAATGTTTAGGTAACAACCGAACTAATGGAATTAATGTAAAACCGCTCGGTACCTTTTTTTCTTAATTAGACCATAAAATGTAAGACTTTCTTCTTTGAAGCTCTTGCATAATTTTTTAACGCGTTTTAATTTCGTCTATTTAAATGCACAATAATTGGTGACAACCATAGCTAAGTGTCTCTTTGTTTTTAAGGCCAATTTTCCGCAATGACGTAGATTAGAATTTTGTAACAAATAATTTAAAAAAAAATGAACCAAAACTAATAGTTGCCACCTAAATATGCACAAAACATAAATACCGTAATTTATATAACTATCTTGGTAATCATTTGGTTAAGATTAAAGAAAAATCAGTAAGATTATGCAATGGCAAAAGAAACAAAATTAATACTTACCCATTGCACCAAAAAATAACAAAGAAGAATTTTATCTTATTTTTATATGTCCCCGTGGTTTTGTTACGAACAAAATTGGGATAATAAATAATTAACAATTTAGACGATAATACAGGGTGTCCCGTAACTTGTGGGCCGTAGAGTAACTGGAGATACTAGACATCAAACTAAGCCGATTAAGTCATATAAGTTTTTTCGGATTGTTACTCGTTGTAGAGATACAGGGTGTTGAAAGTAAAAGTTTATTCTCGAAAATAAGCCATAATTTTAAAACCGTTTAATGAATCGAATAAAAAGTTGGCAGTATTATGTTTTAATGAGCAAGAAATAAGAATTTGTAGAAATTTTTAAGTTTCACACTAGAGGGCGTTAGTTGCATACACTGGGCTTCATAAATCTATGATTTTTTTTCTTACCTGTGATATTAGGTGTTTTTCAATTAAAGTTTCTTAAAGAAGAGCATTTTCTGAGTCAAAAAGGTGTACTTGATTGATCTTAATATCTTTAACGGTTTTCGAGATATTTCCCTTTAAACATCCCAAAGCATAAAAAAACATAGTAAATAATTAAATTAATATTTTAATTATCACAACGCAATAAATTCGAAACAGTGGAACAAATCAAGAAGCTCACTTTAGTAAATGTTGAAAGTGACCACCGTTGACCTCAATACACTTTATTAAACTTTTAACTAAATAAATAATAATATTAATAATAATAATAATAAACTTTTACTTTCAACACCCTGTATCTCTAGAACGAGTAACAATCCGAAAAAACTTATATGACTTAATCGGCTTAGTTTGATGTCCAGTATCTCCAGTTACTCTAAAGCCCATAAGTTATGGGACACCCTGTATAGTGTCCGCGAAAATAATTAAAAGCGAATATGTTGTGGCATACCGGACAAGTGTGTAACTGTTTTTTATATTGAAATACAGAGAGATCCAAACATAATGGATACCCTGGGGCGGGTAGACCACGACGGCCGTCTCGTTCTTGTTAGGACTCTACGGGCATCCATACCCCAAGCAACCCCGACACAGCGGTAAGATGTATTAAAAGCCTTTATACAAAAGCAAAGCGGCCATCAATACTCCGTAGAGTCCTAACAGGGACGAAACGACCGTCTAGGTCTACCCGCCCCAGGGTATCCATTGTGCTTGGATCCATATGTATTCCAATATAAAAAACAGTTACACACTTGTCCGATATGCCACAAAATATTTGCTTTTAATTATTTTTGCGATCTTCTAAACATTTTTATGGCTTTTCTTGAACGGATTGATCTGTTTCTAATCTGTAAAAGGACAGATGTTTCGGTGAAAACGCAAATAGCGTTCCCTATACTGGATTGTACTGCACTTCGTGGATTATTTATTTACCTTTCGATTATTATCAGTGTGACTGCCTTTTATATTGGAGTCAATTCCGGTGGGATGGCGCTATGGTGTATTAATGGCCGCTTCGCTTTTTTAAAAAGGCTTTTAATCCATCTTACCGCTGTGTCGAGATTGCTTGGGTTATGGCTGCCCGTAGAGTCTTAACAAGGACAAAACGACCGTCGTGGTCTACCCACCCCATGGTATCCATTGTGCTTGGATCCGTGTGTATTCAAATATAAAAAACAGTTACACACTTGTCCGATATGCCACAAAATATTTGCTTTTGATAATTAACAATTTTATTAGTACAATATGTTTTATGATAAGTTAGTTGTTTAAAAAAGGTACTTACGATAGTGCTATTTTTTTACTAGCCTCCAATGTAGCGTATCCAAATCGAGACAACAAAATGGCTTTTTTTGTTGTGGGTATCCCAAAAGTGGCTACTTTAGCGGCAGGGTGATTTTTGTCGAGATACAGCCCTACAAAAATATTACTATTATAACAATTTAAAATTAAAATATTTTTTCAGTTTCGGTTTATGACTTAGTTTTTACCGCTTAATTTTTAAAATTTCGGTGTATATTCGCATTGTGTTTTTCTGTCTCACTTAACATAGAAATTAGTATTAATTGCTTAAGGTTGAATTCTCAACGTCATTCAATCTATTGCCAACCTATAACCTATTTCGCGTTGATTTTTTGAGTTTATTATATTAATAACTAACATTTAAAGAAAATCAATATCGTCGGTACATTATTTAGGTAGTATCTGATATATTACAAAAATATCAATTTATTTCATTGCTAATTTTGGGAGAATTGTATAGTGAAAGAACAATGAGTGACAATGACATAATAATGTTAAAAAAAATCTTACCCGATATTTTTCGCTATACAATTCTCCTAAAATAAGTTATGAAATTCCTTGATATTTATTAAATATGTCAATTATTACCTATAGAATATCAAGTCGATACTGATTTTCTTTAAATTTTGTATAAAAGCTAGAAAACATAAATAAATCTACGCGAAATAGGTTATAGGTTGGCAAGCATGTTGATACTCCCACCTTAATATAAATATAAGGTTTTGTTAGTAATAGTAAATATAACTATGTAAGTTGGTTTAAAACGACCTATTTTGGCGTCCAGAGTCTGTCATCAGGTTTCGTACATGCATGTATTTCCAGTTTATATCGTAAAAAAGAGCACACAAAAGAATGAAATATAGAAAAATTTATTTACCTAGTTTGTACAACAGGGGCTCTTTAACGTTAACCAAATCTTCCAGAGCTTTCATGCCAAAGTCAATGGCATCCATTACTTCTCTTGATTCGACTTTAATTTCTCCGGCTGTGCTACTGTTTCTTTTAGAAACATTATCCTCTTTAAGGTTAATCTCTGTATCATTTAGTAGGGAATCTTGTTTTTCATCTACTTCAGGTCCATTATTGTTAAAATTAACGTATTTTTTGTCCTGATCGAGAGTAATGTGTGCTTCATCCAAATTAATTATATCAGAAGTGTTTTTTTTGGTATTTCCAAAAACATCATTATTATCTACAGATTCTACATTATTTTTTTTACTTAGATCATTAATAGCGTTAGAAACATCATCTTCCTTATTATCGCCAGTGTTATTGTCCTTAGTAAAACCCGTGTCGTTAATAGCCACATACGTACTTGTCGGTAAACTTTCATTTTTCTTATTTGTTTCAGATAAGTAACTTTCGTTTTTCATTTGTTTATTAAAATTACTGGTAGTTAAAGAGTTAGCGCCGTTAGTTAGACTTGGGTATTGTGTATCCTTATTTTTATCGTTTTCATTTAAGTCATTTGTTTTGGTTTTACTATTGTTGCTTTGCTTTATATTCGTCGTGTTCGTCAAGGTTGACAGGGTCAAGAGGAGTACCGCCAACCATAGTGTCGATTCATTTGTTCTGAAAAGATTTTATTATTGAACTTTTTTATTATATACAGTGTGTGTATAAAGTCTGGAAAAGGCTTAATAACATCACAATTTACTGGCCGATTTAAACCAAATTTGGTACAGTTAAGTAAGAGGATCTAACGCACCGAATGACGATATTAGCGTTGTTGCCAGCTTTTTAGTTTGTCTGGAATTCGAACGAATTTTATATTTTTAAATATAACACCCAGTATATTTTTACATTTTTAAATTCCACATAAAATTATAATTATTTTTTATTAAATGCATTATTAGTCTATACTTCATAGTTTCCGAGATATTGACTCTCGAAAAGTGACATTTTTGAACTTTGACAGCTTATAACTTTCTAACAGTACGTCTTAGAGCAAAACGGCTTACATGTCCCTATCTTCAATTTTTATTATCTTCCCAAAAAAATCAACTTCCGGTTAAACCGGATGTAACTCGAAAGCAGGAAATATAGTTGTTCCGGTTTAACTGGAAGGTGATTTTTTTGGGAAGATAATAAAAATTGAAGATAGGGCCGTTTTGCTCTAAGACGTACTGTTAGAAAGTTATAAGCTGTCAAAGTTCAAAAATGTCACTTTTCGAGAGTCAATATCTCGGAAACTATGAAGTATAGACTAATAATGTATTTAATAAAAAATAATTATAATTTTATGTGGAATTTAAAAATGTAAAAATATACTGGGTGTTATATTTAAAAATATAAAATTCGTTCGAATTCCAGACAAACTAAAAAGCTGGCAACAACGCCAATATCGTCATTCGGTGCGTTAGATCCTCTTACACAACTGTACCAAATTTGGTTTAAATCGGCCAGTAAATTGTGATGTTATTAAGCCGTTTCCAGACTTTATACACACACTGTATAACTTATTTTTTATAAAATAAAATTTTAAGATTGTGCATAAGAGATGAGTCTGCATTTATTGGCATAATTTCCAATTTGTTAGCATTCATGGTTTGACCGGAAGTAACCTTGACTTTGGTATTTTAAATGGGACATCTTGTATATTTTTACTTATTTGGGTTCAGCATAACATTATAAGTGAAATGACACCATTTTTTGACGTGTTATAACATTTTTATGTTTATTTTTTATTTTCAATCTAAAGGCTACAAATTAATTAAATCTGTTAATTTATAGTCAAGTAGTATATGAAAATTAAAATTAAGTCATAATAAAAATAAATAAAGTTTATAAAACATACAATACATACAATCTTGCGGCTTTAGAGGAATTTTTCTGGTCACTCCAAAAATTAGGAGCATATCTAGTAAAACTAACCATTTTGTCTAATTTACAATGTAAGTTTAATAAACGAATGACATTACAATTTTAATTTAAAACCATATTGTTTTTTAAAACCAATCAATTGTTTTTCAAAACCGCCTTTATATTTTTTTAGAAATGCAATAATGCATAACGCTTTAAAATTTATTGCGATTGGGACTTACGACAAATTTTTTCGTGTCAATTTTAAAATAGCATAGGAGTGTATGGTATCAAATTGTTGGAAAAAAAATGCTCGTTTTAAATATATCCTAGTGAACTACCATCGCTCCATTTGGAAAAATGTAGTAAACGTCAAGAAAACAAAATTTCATTTTTTAAACGCTTGTGAAACTTAGAAAGTCAATTATTATGACATATTTTTAATTTTCATATACTACTTGACTATAATTTAACAGATTTATTTAATTTGTAGCACTAAACATAAAAATGTTATAACACGTCAAAAAATTACAAGTGAGGTGTCATTTTACTCAAAATATTATGCTGAACCCAAATAAGTAAAAATATACAAGTTGTCCCATTTAAAATACCAAAGTCAAGGTCACTTCCGGTCGAACCGGAAGTGATAACGAATTGAAAATTATGTTGATAAAAAAATGCAGACTCATCTGATGTGCATAATCTCAAAATTCCATTTTAATATCCATAAATAGAGAAAAGTTATGGGGGTGACCGTCTTTTGAAAAACACCCGGTATATTGGTACTCTTATTATATTTTTATTCAAAATACATACTACAGAAGCGCATAAAAAACGTTACAAAACATTTGATGTAACCGTTGCCAATTGCCACTAAGAAGTAGGTACGTGTCGTAATATCTAATGGAACAATGTACATGCACTGTAAAGAATTCGATATATCATTCCATAACCTCTTTCTTCGTTCGGTGTTGCACAAAACATCAGGAAATACTTAGTATAGTAATTCTGCCATAATGTGACTTGTGAATGATAAGATATATGCTGCAGTGTTGCTGTTGAAGCAACTTTTGAGACTTGCTATTAAACGTAGTGAAATTAGACTTAATTTGTATAAATATTCCATTAATTTCGTTATGCACTGATATACATTTGGCCAAACAAAAACGATACACTGTTGTTTACAGGGACTTATTTATTTATTTTCTACAAAACAGCATCTATAAGGATAAACATATAAATCTAAAAGAGAACACATGAATTAACTTACTGTTCGTTGAAAAAAAAAGGACCACATTTAAGCAAAGGTGTATTTATACACGATCTATATGATAATCTATATCTTAAACAATATGAACCCTAACATCTAAGTTACTACTTTAGCAATATATAATTAACTAATTAACCTAGCCATTTCAATTAATCTGTTGATGCATTGAATATTACATTTAAGCTAAATATTAAAATTAACTATAATTCTATTATCCGTCAGCTGTTTTTTAAGGTACGCTTAAAATTGTTTGGTAAGACATTAAGACATTTGCAAATGGTATAAGAAAAACCCCCCGGAAACTGTGATGTGCGATGCTAAGGAATAGTAAGCTGACCATTTCTACGAATGTTTGTACATGTACGTCCGAAAACAGAACCCTACGATGAAGATAACTTGGTTTACCATATTTAACGACTTTGTGAAACAGGGTGCAGCAATGTAGGAATCGCCTTTTAGAAACATTTAGCCAGGATAGCTCAGTTTATCTATCAGACAAATATACCCGCCCACTGAGGTTAAGTATATAACGCACGCAGCAGTTTTGAATTTTTTGCAGACTTCGATGGTTATACTGCGTCCATAGATAACGTCTCCATTATTTAGACCCAATATTTAAAAAATGCTCGGAAGCATTCTCAATCGTGTTTCTTTAACGTCCTAAACCATAAAAAACAAACAAATAAGTCGATTGCATGTGCATGTTGTGGAATTAGTGGAAAATATTCGTAAGACCCGTTCTGTGGCTAACAAAAAACGAGTTACCGAAAAATCGGTACTTAATAACGTCACTGAAAGAGCGCTTTTAGGTTAAGTCACATTGCTCGTCAAGTACTGGGGGTTCTAGCTACATCTGGTGGTAAAAATAAAAAAACTATGTTTCATCCCTACAAGCTAAAGCTAGTACAGAAAGTAGTTAATAAAGATGATCGGCGTTAAGGTTTTGTGAGATCAAGAGATCATTAAGGTGGCATTCTTAACGTCATTTAATCCATTACCAACGTTTAACCTATTTCGCGTTATTTTTTCAAGTTTATTATCTTATTGACTAACATTTAAATAAAATCAGTATTGTCGGCACATTACTTAGGTAATATCTGATATATTACAAAAATATCTATCTATTTCCTTGCTAATTATGTGAGAATTGTATAGTGAAAGAACAATGACATACTAATGTTAAAAAAAGTCTTACCCGATATTTTTCGCTCTACAAGTCTCCTAAAATAAGTTATGAAATTCCTTGATATTTATTAAATATGTCAATTATTACCTATAGAATATCAAGTCGATACTGATTTTCTTTAAATTGTGTGTAAAAGCTAGAAAACATTAATAAATCTACGCGAAATAGGTTATAGGTTGGCAAGCATGTTGACACTCCCACCTTAATGAACGTGCAATAATTGATCAATTTTTTTATATAGGTATCGTGTGGTGCACCGCCATGCAGGCCGGCCATGGGGGCCAAGTAAATTTTGATTACCTTATCTTTATTCTAAAATCCTTCATTTTAACAATACATCATTCCAAAATCACTTTTGTGCACCAAATAACCTTCGCGGCCACACACTCACAGGTAGAAATGTAAGACGGTCTCAAAACTTCAGATGAGATTTGTATCGATAAACAGTTATTCTTAATTCGCTGCGCCAGAAGGCATTCTCCTTTTTGCAAATTTACAGTAATTGACGATTATAATTTTTTATTAATTGCTTTTGTTTAAAACAGAGGCGTTCCTGCTAATTAATTTATTTGAGTATGGAGAAGCGAAACGTAGCAAGAATTTTAAATTATTACAAGGAACACGGCAATTTTTGCCTTATTTTGACATTTTATATTTTTTATAGCAGCCGATGCGTTTGATTTTAAAGCATGCTATTTAAAAACACAGGTTATTTTCCCCAAAACCAAAAAGTGCAGATCATCTTTAAAATTGAAAATAATAGTATATTATTTAACGAGCGTATAATGTAGGCCATAATAAAACAAGGATGAAGTTTACGGCACGAGCCAAAGGCGAGTGTTGGAAATCATCCGAGTGCATTATGGTTCATTAGACGCGAGTCAAATACTATAGTTTATCTAAAACCATCCATTTATACAGTGCCTGAAAAAAAGTTGAGTTCATAATTATGGGAAATATAATAATTACACTTGTTGTTTTATGATAATTACACTTGTTGTATTATGGATAGCATAATGCTCTTACTATCAGAGGCATAAAGTCGTAATAATACTTAGGCATAATATATTCGCATGAAATTCGAAATAAGTAAAATTTGCGCTGTAAAAAAATGGTCATATGGGATATTTCGACTTCAATTTCTAACAAAAAAAAATGAGGGAAATATGCATAATTTAACGTGTTGTGTAACTGTTTTTTTATATTGGAATACACAGGGATCCAAGCACAATGGATACCCTGGGGCGGGTAGACCACGCCGGCCGTTTCGTCCTTGTTAGGACTCTACGGGCAGCCATAACCCAAGCAATTCCAAGAACGACGGTAAAATGTACTAATAGCCTCTTTGCAAAATCAAAGCGGCTATCAATACAACCGTGGTCTATCCGCCCCAGGGTATCCATTAAACTTTGGTCCCTGTGTATTCCAATATAAAAAATAGTTACACAATTGTCCGATATGCCACAATATTCTTTTTTGATACATAATTTGTGTTTGTATTTGTAATTTTAAAGATGATCTGCAATTTTTGGTTTTCGGAAAAATTACCTATTTTTAAATAGCATGCTGTGACGTCACATAAAGCGTCAGTCGATACATTTACACAATCATGCATTTTTAAAATATAAAGAGCTAAGACAAAATAGGATATTAATAACAGTTATAATTACTTAAATCCGCCAGCGGCCTATAATTTCCATAATTAAGTATGTGTTTCTGAATCAAATTCGAAGAATTAACCATACCGAAAACAGGGACGTGCACTTGGGCTGTGTTACGGATAATTTAAATAACAATAAAAAATAGTAAGGAAATTGTATATTTATATATATATTTTTAGCAATTGAGAAGTCTAAGTAACATTTATTTATACTCTATAAATATCCCTTTTTTTAAGACCGACCAGAAAATATACACTTTCTGGACAATTTTTCGTCCAGAAAATAACGTTTTGTCGATCAAGACCGGAAAATGGACGTGACGGACGGGCAAAATATTTTTCCGGTCCCTCTTTGATCATTTTTCCAATCGCTCTTTAATAATACAATCTACCTTAATTTCGTTACTATGAACCACATTTCGATGTATTGTCGAGTGACAGTTCGTTGATTTTTTATTTGTTGTTTATGTCAAACTTGTTTTTAAATTTTAAACAATGAATTCAGATTTTGAATTATCCGAGACGGAAAATTAGATTCCAGAAGAAATTTTGGAAGCAGCAAGGAAAGCGATATATTGCCAGTAAAATCAAAAGCCCGTTACGAGAACCCCCGATACGACGAATTTAAAAATAATATAAAATAAAATAAAATAAAATAAAGAATTAAATGTACATCGAAGTGTCGGTCTTAAAAAAAATTTTGTAGGTACGTCACGCAACCAAAAATTAGTGTTTTGCGGGTCTTTCCAAGCTGGAAATGCTAAAACACTACTTTCCGGTCTTGTAACGTAAACTAAATTACTATTTAAAATTTGTTTGGTTTACTTGGTTTTAGCGAATTGGATTTCTTTTTTAAATTCATTAGTATAGCTACCTACTGATATTGTGCTCATTGTTTATGCTTAATGTAGCTTCTAGTATTCCCCCAACCAACTATGAAATGCTATCTAGGCGGCTGATAAAGAGATATTATTGTGTTTTGATAAAGTGACTCATTAAACTACAAGAATCATAAGGGTGTCATCCTTAGATAGGTAAAAACCCTTACAAAAACTATTAATGAGATTTCTTTAACTGTCTTACTGAAAAATTATAGTAATGATAATGATTGTAAAATTAGTGGTGAAATTCGATTCGATTTGTTTGAAAAAGTAGTCGTAATCGAGAATACATAGCAGCACTCTGGGCGTGTCACTTTCTTTGCCCTGGGTCACTGTCAAGGTTTTTATGTATTTTGTCAGTTTGTTTATTTGTTGACTTACACTGGCCAATATAATTTCAAGGTAGTTACACATAAAAGCAGGGCCGGATTTAAGCTTCGTGGGGCCTGGTGCTAACTGTACTTGTGGGGCCCTCATTTTTTTTTAGAAGACCATTGTTACATATTTACTGTACGCTGTGATTTGAATAAAACAGATACCTACTTAAACTTTTAATTAAAATTGTATTTATTCAACTTAAACTGAACAATAATACCAACAAGAATAAACAAAATTAAACATCATTTAAAAAGACATAAAACCAGTTTGTTTAATTAAAAAAAAAGGAACATTCTTATTCTCATACAAAAAATTAGTAAAAGTAACAGTTTACAAAGCTTTTTTACGTTTTTTTTCCCAGTAAAAAAATGCTTTTATAACAGTGTCAAAATTAATATCCCGCAACACATTTCACTTTCAATCGAGCATAACGATAAGCTACTAATCTGCCTTCTCCCATTGTCGATCTTAACCTATTTTTTATAAAACTTAATTTTGAAAATGATCTTTCAGATCCGCTGTTTGCAATGGGAATAGTTAAATAAATTCTTAAGGTGGGAGTATCAACATGCTTGCCAACCTATAACCTATTTCGCGTAGATTTATTTATGTTTTCTAGCTTTTATACAAAATTTAAGGAAAATCAGTATCGACTTAATATTCTTTTTCATAATAATACCACAGGCGCCCAAAAAAACATTTTTTTTTTAAATAGAATTTTCGACAATAATTTTTAAATTAAAAAGCTATCAAAAGAGTATAGAATTTGTAACTTTATTTATCGGTAATATGGTTATAGTAAAATCTATACAAAAAATACTCGTTTTTTTAGAGGGTTGAGTTCCTCGGTGACTTTCTAGTTATCACCGCCCTGGCCGGGGCCCCTTTTGATGTTGGGGCCGGGTGCTATAGCACCCTAAGAACCCCCCTAAATCCAGGCCTGCATAAAAGTCCAAATGATTCACTCTATTTAAAAAATTCATTAGTTTGGTACAAAAACAAATGCAAGGCCTACACAATTAGCCATTATTATAGTCACCGGCGACAGTGATCAGTGGGACATAATACCAACGACATTAGGGCAAAATATACTCTCCTTATCATAACAAGTCGACAAGACGTCAAATACAATGGTCCACCAGGTTCCTCGCGATTTTCACAACGAAACCACGGGAAAATATACACCAATGTTTACTCTAGCCTCCTAGCGGCAGCAAGTGAGACTGAGAAATTGAAATAAACATTTTTTATATTTTGACCTCAGAATGATCATCGACATTTCTCAAAAATATGACGACATCTGTCTTTTTTTTTTAATGGAAAAATACAGCTTGTGATACATCATTTGAAAGCTAATATCTCGTATACTATGCTTATAAATTATAAATTTTGGCGCGATTCTGTCAAGCTATTTCAAAATGGCGACTCTTAAAAGTTTTTAAAAATTCTCTATTTAAATAAGCGTAAACAATAAATCATTAATGTTTTTTTTTAAGGTAAAAAATCTTCATTGTTTCACGTTCTGAAATTTTGTGACTTAACAATAGTTATGGTTCATTTGTTATTTATTTCGTAAAAAAAAATAAAAATGTAACGAAGCAAAACAAAACACAACAAAAAGTTGGTTTAATGCTGGAAATATCCTCCACCCTCTACTTAGCATGCTCCCAGACGATGGTAAAATCCGTCGACGGAATTCCGAATGGCTTCAAATATCCATCGTGGATTTTCTTGACTCCAGAAACGATAATTATGTCTGTTAATCACCCCATTTAAATGGAAAGTAGCTTCATCCGAAAATGATATATTCTGTGGCAATCTATTATTCTCGTCACACCGTCTCATCATTTTTTCGCAAAATTTTAATCGCCTGTCATAGTCATCAGTAGGATACCTTATCCTACTGTCATCTTCTAAAAGCTCTTGGATAAGATATACTTTATAAGGGTGGTATTTTTCTGCTTTTAAAAATCTTGCAATAATACCTCTAGATGTATCATGATTTTTAGCCAATGAAACTGTTGCGTAATATGCGGATTATCCCGCAGAGATAATGCAATATCCAATTTTTTATCGTCTCCTAAAATATGTGGCCGTCCATTCCTAGGCAAGTCCTTTACTGTGCCATGTTCATCAAATTTGTGGAATATTTTACGAACAGTGCCCTCTGAAATTTGATTATCCGGATATTTAGCATTAAATAAAGTGCACACTTCACTTTGCCTTCTTATTTTATCTCCACATCCTAACAATATCAAGACTTCGATACGCTGTCTTTCCAACAAAACCATTTTTGTTTAGAAAATTGTAAAATAATACTTCGGAAATACCTAAATTAATTTTTTCTACTGACGTTTTATAATAACCTCTTTTCGATTGTCATTATGGTTTTTTAATAACCTCCTTTTAAGCACGTTACCAGGAGCAACGTGCTTAAAAGTAACGCAGGTAATTATTTACAATTAAAACGTAACCACAGACTAGGTATAATTTAATATTTTTTGGCAAGTGTCAATTTTTGAAAGGGGCAAATGAAACAGCTAATAATAAGTAATTATTTACAAATAATAGCTATATAAACACCGACTATAGTTTTACCTATTTATTATAAATATTAACAGTACAGTTACTTATATTATTAAAATTAATGCTGGGGTAACCTAAAACAGTACGTTGAGATATTTCTCTTTGTAAAATTGATGAGGAATTTGAACTTGAAATAGAAATAGAATCTGCAACAGCAATATCAATTAAACCCATGCCACTAGTAGAGCTGGTAGAACACTCGGATTCATTAGATTTAACACGTTTGTTGTTAGCGTCCAAAGATTTTTCACCAAGAATTTTTTCGGAAATTTGTCTTTTATTTCCTAAAGAATCGTCTATATACCCCTCAGCCACGGTATTTGATCGCCAACCTCCATGTGGCTTTAGCATCAATATATCCGCTCCAGAGTCAGCTAAAAAAGTTGCTGAAGATCTTCGAAAGCAGTGGCCTGTATATTCTTTAGCGTTTGGAAACTCCAAGAACTCAGCAATTTTCTTTGGTGTTGCTCCAATGGTATTAATACCCACTGGAAGTCTGGAACATTTGGAGTTTCTGTATGCGATAAAAAATCTTTCATGGGTTATGTGTGCTGGACGTAACTGCGCGTACTTTCGGAAAAGTTCAAGAAGTTGATGCCGTCAATAGAGCCTTCACTAATTACAAAGCTTCTTGCACCATTTGTTTTAGTGTTTGGAATGGATATTTTAATTAAAGACTCCGAAATTTCGATATTAGGTATTCATATTTAAATATGTGAGTTCTTCTCTGCGACATGCTCCAGAGATTCCCACAATAAGTATGACTTTGTCCAATAAATAGTTCTTATCGTCTGCTTCTTTGACAAACCTTTCTATTTGTTCCTTAGAAAAAACTTTCGACTTTTTGGGTTTATACCCCGTAGATTTTCTTTTCAAAAATGCGATTAGATTTGTAAATGTCCTCATCTCAACATTTTTATTCAAATAAACCATCGTTCGAAGCATTGAGTAAGTACTCCACAAAGTTGATGACATAGGCATCGGATAATAGTGAAAATATGCCAAAAAGACTTTTTCTGATAAGTTTTTTACCTTTTTTTCTTCACACCAGTTTTTGAATTTTTCGTATGTGCCCTCATACAAACTTCTTGATTTTTGGGGAACAAGGTACACCATTGCCCAATTTCCGGCATTTTCAATGTCTGAGTACTCTAAATCACTCATTTTTACTTTTATATTTGTCGCAGTTTTTGACAAAAAAATCTTTAGAATTTTTTTTGACAACTGTCGATTTTTTTGACATGAAAGGTGTAAATGAAACATAGGTAATAAAATGTTAGTAAAATTAAGTTTTTTATTATAAAACCTCAGTAGAAAAAATATTGTATACAATTCGTTACGAAACAATGTCTTTTAGTCACTTTGACGTGTTGTCCAACTCGGCTTTGCCTCGTTGGGCAATTTTCACGTCGCGTGCCTAAAAGACAGTCATTTCGCAACTTATTGTATAAATAGCTATTACAAGTTCACAACGTCACAAAATGCCAGAACGTAAAACAATGAAGATTTCTTACCTTGAAAGGTAAAAAAAAACATCAATGGTTTATCATTTCCGCTTATTTAAATAGATTTTTAAAAAACTTTCAACAGTCGCCATTTTGAAATAGCTTGACAGAATCACGTCAAAATTTCTGAGCATACTGTACGAGATATTAGCTTTCAAATGATGTATAACAAGCTGTATGTTTGCAATTAAAAAACATATCGATGTCGTCATAACTTTGACAAATGTCTATAAAAAAAACAAACGAATAACGTCAAAATGTGAGCATATATAAAACTAAATTGACGTATCCGAGCGTTTTTCCCAAAAGTGACAGGTTAAGGCTATATTAATTTTATTCCGGACTTATAGGCAACCCTGTATAACCTGCATAGTTATTTGGACTATTTGACTTCTGATCCTCCATTTTATATTTTGAGTTCAGATAGAAACAGCCAGTTTACATTTTGTTAACTAGTGTATTTATCTGCTATGTGGTATTATGGTGAAAGCTATCTATAAATAAATGTATAAAATTAATTGGCAGCACTTTCCTGGTACAAACCACGAGTTACATTGACAAGTTTAGTGTAGGTGCAGCAGTTGGTCAAGGTACAGGGTTATTTTTTATATTTGCGTACCCACCTACAGGGCTTAATATAAGTGACAGAAAAAAACTTTTAATACAAAAGTTGTATAATGTTTCCCGTCATATCTTTTAGACTTATTAAAAAAAACATCTGCACATCGGAAAGTTAAAAAACAAATGAAAGTCTTCTTTTTTTAAATGGAGCACCCTATATATTTTTTACCAGGGCGAAAGATCTCTTTCTCCTGATTTCAAAAATATATAATATGTCATCATTTAATCCAGTCGTTTGTGAAATATTTGGGTTTTTGATTAATTGAATTGACTATAATCTAGTCGGCGTTCCGCATACTTCAACGTGACATATTTGTCACTTTACTTTAAATTGAAAGATTCAGTAAGGAAAATGGGATATTCGGAAGAAGACAAACTTCAAATAGGGCGTCTTTTTTACTCTAATAACAACCGAATAGGTGTAGTTCAACAGCAATATCGTCGAATTAATCCTGGACGACAGGTACCATCGATTGACACAATCAAACGCATTATCCAGCGATTTAATGAAGCAAAAAATCTCAAAATCATTTACTTTACTTTATATCATAAATTATAAATTATAAGTTATTTTTTCTCCAAATGACATTAATAGCGGTCTTTTAATGACACCTGACAGGCTCAAAAGGTGTCATTAAAAATTAAAATTTAAAAAGACAAGTAAACACAACAATTCAATAAATGTCATAAATAACATACATAAATATAAAAAATACGATTTTTCGGGAAATTGGAACAAATTTGGAGAAAGAATTATATGTTTTACTAGGCAGAAAAGCACAAGATTTAATGCCGCGGCTGGTGTTTCATAGACGAGGCGCAGCCAAATAACTATTCTTTACTGCATGTTTCAATTTAAAGTAAAGTAACAAATAATATGTCACGTTAAAGTATGCGGAACGCCGACTAGATTATAGTCAATTCAGTTAATCAAAAACTCAAATATTTCACAAATGACTGGATTAAATGATGACATGTTATATATTTTTGAAATCAGGAGAAAGAGATCTTTCGCCCTGGTAAAAAATATATAGGGTGTTCCATTTAAAAAAATAATACTTTCATTTGTTTTTTAACTTTCTGATATGCAGATGTTTTTTTTAATAAGTCTAAAAGATATGACGGGAAACACTATGCAACTTTTGTATTAAAAGTTTTTTTCTGTCACTTATATTAAGCCCTGTAGGTGGGTACGCAAATATAAAAAATAACCCTGTACATACCAACATAAAATAATTGGGAAATGGTCGATATTCTTTGGGTCTTTAGTAAAAAAAATAAGTTCGGAAAAAGGTTTAGTAAACAAACGTTTAGTACAGGGTGTCCTAAATTCGATGCTCATCATGAGGATCTCGAAAACTGTACCAGGTGGTCAAATAAGCGAGGACGTCGGCTTTATCTCGGAAACCATTAATCGTACAACTTTCGGAAAGATTTTTTTATGAGTAAAGTGGTCAAGAGAAATTGCTGGAAATTACTTTTAAGTTCCTCATTTCGCCGCAAGGGGGCACAATTAAAAATTGTTTTTTTAAATTCTAAATTTCTCCGAAAATTCCCATATTAAGGTATAAGTGGTATAACTTTGATTACATCATTAGAAAGCTTAGACAATTCTGCATCATTTTGGTTTAAGGCTCGTTGGCGTACCGACCTTGATAAGAGTGGGGGAAGCTATTGAATGTGTAAACATTAAAATCGCTGTAACTTTTAAACGACTTCTCCGATTTTACTAAATTTAAGCTTGTTTGGAAGGGGAAAATAAGCAGCTTCAATTGCCGTATCCAACAGTACACGATAGTGTTTAATAAAATTGCTAGAGGGCGCAATTTGTAATAATAACAGTTTATTCGATTTTATCCCGAAAATTCAAATCATACGGTATAACTATGACATAATAATCGAAAATTAGATGAAATTTGCAAGCAAAGATGTGAAGACCGCAGTTTGATATCTTTCTTCGTTTCAGAATTATTGCCAAAACAATAATTTTTAATACAAATTGCGCCCTCTATAAATTTTATTAGAAACTATCGTGTACCATTAGATACGATAATTGAAGGTACTTCCAAACAAGCTTAAATTCAGTAAAATTGGATAAGTCGTTTAGATGTTACAGCGATTTTATTGTTTACACTTTCAATAGCTTCCCCCACTCTTATCAAGGTCGGTACGCCAATGAGCCTTAAACCAAAATGATGCAGAATTGTCTAAGCTTTCCAATGATGTAATCAGAGTTATACCTTAATATGGGAATTTTCGGAGAAATTTAGAATTTAAAAAAACAGTTTTTAATTGTGCCCCCTTGCGGCGAAATGACGAACTTAAAAGTAATTCGAAGCAATTTCTCTTGACCATTTTACTCATAAAAAAATCTTTCCGAAAGTTGTACGATTAATGGTTTCTGAGATAAAGCCGACGTCCTCGCTTCTGTGACCACCCGGTACAAGATACAGCAAAGGTTAAGTGAGGCAAAGTTGGATAATTTGTCGCTTAAATTAATGCTGGTGAGAAATCAAGCAAGAACCGAAAACATCATTTTCGTTTTTGCTTTTTTGTGACGTTATTTATAAACATATTGAAAAACAGGAAGCACTTTCTGCAGGCACTTTATTACCATGCATTTAAAGATATTTTCCAAATTAAAAAACGACTTTTCGGTTTGCAGATACGACCCAACTTAAATCTATTAACTATAACAGTGCCGAATTTTAGGTCTCCACTTCAAGTAGTCTTCAAAAAATAGGTTGTCAGGCGTCGCTTGAAACGTAACTAGGCAACAACGTTCTTTCTTTTAATTTAAACCTTCCATGGATACAGCTGACCTTTTAGTTAAATAATCGTGTACAATAATAGTGAATATAAATAAGAAACATTAACATGCCGAAAATGAATAAAACCAATTGGATTTAAAAGATCACCGATCTAAATCCCATTGGTATAGGTTGTGAGAAAAGTTCAAGGTAGCAGCTATATAATATATACAGGGTGTCCGGAAACGATGAGCAAAGCATTTAGGAGATAATTCTAGGCCGAAAATAAATGCTACCTCTTCCTATAACATTTTTTCAAAAATTGATTATTAGGCAGAAGGCAGTACTTTGTTTTATTTTTATTAATAATTGATGTATGCAGGTAATTGTAAATATTTTCTTCTGGCAAAACAGCTCATTCAACGAAAAATAATAAAAAGGTAAAATAGCTTCCAAATACATCCAGTCACTCTACAAAAATATCTGGGTTGTCATAACGCCGTTCATATAAAAAATGAGGAGAAATGTTGACGTATTATATCACTTTTATAACACTTCCACTTATTTACAGCCGGTGACTATACTACTAGAAATCGTCATTTTATAGTATTAGTCTACATACTAAAAATCATTAAAATCGATTAGCAGGTTTTCACGTAATTTAGGAAAAACCAATATTTTTACAAATTTTTGACGCCCTCTACCGGCTAAACGAGACAATTTTGGATATAACTAAGTCAGCTTAGATCGACCTATTTTGACGTTACGAGTCTGTCGTCAAACGTTGTACACGTATTTTCCGGACACCCTGTATATGTATTGTTAAAATCTCAGGATTGGCAATAATTACTCTGTCAATAAAAAAAAGAATTTAATTATTAAAATATCCGCTAATATATTTTGATATAATCTTGGCGTAAAAATATATAAAATAACAAAGTTGTATTTTAATGATATCTACGAAAAAGATTATATTTGTTTTTGCTCTAAAGTTTAAAGTGAAAAATAGAAAAATGTAAATCAAACATTCTAAAACTGTGTTTGTCCGGAAAGGAAAACCGCCTTCCAGATGTGGCGGAAAGTTCAAATTTTCTACATATCTACATAGTGCTTTCAATATGTAGGAAAAAATCTGAAATTTCCAAATGTTCAACTATGAGCTGAGTTATAGAAGTGAAAAATGCAATATATTTATTGGTAAAATTGTGCTGGAATTGCCAAAGGATGATCCGCAGCAGGGAACCATCTCGAGTTGATGGTACGTGAAAAAAAAACTTAAAGGGAAACACTTGCCCATCCATTCTTGTCCCCGTTTAACTCAAAGAGCTTTACAATTTTTTGAACGATTGCTTTTAAAGTTGAACTGTCGATAAATGTAAATGTTTTTTTTAAGATAGGCTTGGTGGAATCTTGAACCATTTAATCATTATTAAAGCATTTCGTCTAAGTGCGTAGATTTTCCTGAACCAAAAAATTTTTTCTATAATAATTTAGTGGGTATTTATTATCTTCGCTTGGATGATAATATTTTACGCCATATGCATATACATATAATTATCCAAATAATTATTAAAGAAATAAAAATTATTTAATGACATGCCCTGTTTTCATTTATATTTTCTATTTTTATAAATGGACAGTTCGTTCTACTAAAGTACAGTAGACCAGTTAGGCATTTTACTTATTAAAAGAAATTTTATTCTCGTGGAAAAATTATTTAAAAGCACCTACTTGTATTGGAACTGCTAACTAGATGTCTTTCTTGCAGGAAAAGCTACAGTTAAATATTTTTAAATGCAAAATCTGATCAAATTGTTTCGGAAATATTCATTTATTATTAGTAGGTATGCTTGAATTTTTTTCTTGTATATACAGTGTCCGCAAGAAAGTCCGCATCAAATGGGATTTTTTTTTATTATTAGGTTTATGTAAAAATTGAAAAAGCAGTTAGTTTTTGCTTACCTAAAAATCAAAAATGACGTATACTGAAGCAGCTGCACAACTTGCGTTACCTGTCAAATTTGACATTTTTAATAAAATAATTTCAAAATGCCATTATTTATCAAAATATCGAAAAACTTTATTCGAGAAAGTTGTTTATTTATGCATTTTTAGCTTCTGTACGAAATTTTGACAGTCTAATAGAATTTTAATTTTTTGCCAGATTCTTGAAAATTTTGATCATCCCTCGTAGATTAATATTGGATCAAAAAGAATAAATATTAATCGCTCGAAACATATTATTCAACAAAAATATAGTTTAATATAATTAATTTAATTTAATATTAATTAAGTAAAATTTCAACGAAAGCTTCCTAATATTTTCTTTTTGTACATCTGTTTACCAACTTAGGAAAAATGAGAAACGTCGGTTTTGGCAAAACTGATGTAATTAGATAAACTTTGCATCAAACATTACATACTGATCAATAACAATTTCAGTTTTTGAAGCAAAATAAATAATTGGAAAAAAAAATTTACACAAAATTGCATTAGGATTACAAATGAAGTAAAGGCAAATGGTTTTACATCGATGTATAAATGTTAATCTACGAGGGTTGATCAAAATTTTGAAGAATCTGGCAAAAAATAAAAATTCTATTAGACTGTCAAAATTTCGTACAGAAGCTAAAAATGCCTAAATAAACAACTTTCTCGAATAAAGTTTTTCGATATTTTGATAAATAATGGCATTTTTGAACCTATTTTATTAAAAATGTCAAATTTGACAGGTAACGCAAGTCGTGCAGTTGCTTCAGTATACGTCATTTTTGGTGTTTAGGTAAGCAAAAACTAACTGCTGTTTCAATTTTTACCTATACCTAATAATAAAAAAAAAATCTCATTTGATGCGAACTTTCTTGCGGACACTGTACACAGCTATACTGTACAGGGTGTCCAGTTTTCGTGTGTTTTCATATACCAGCTCCCTTATTATAAAAGATAGAAAGATGGGGTTTGCGGCTTACTGTTCCATTTTTTTATGAAACTTTCATTACCGCAAACGATTTTTTCATAGCCCTCTCAGTTTCTGACATACAGGGCCATTTTCAAATTTTGTCATTTATGACGCTCCCCTGTACCTCGATTATTTGATAACTTATCAAAAAGGTAAAAATGGATTGTCATATAGTTTTTTATTTTGAATTCAGTGGCGTAGTTAGTTTTTTTCTAAAAAGTTTTGTTTATGAGTTATGACCCAAACTTATATTTTTTTTAATGGGACACCCTATATATTAGTTATTTTTCTTGTTCTTCTTTTTAAGAGCTTTTCAAAAATATATAATACTCCATATTTTTTTTTTTTTAAAAGGGACAATTTTAACTTTTTTTGTAAAATTAATCATTTTTCGAATAGAGGGCTATGTCAGCAAATAAAAAAAATTGTGTGTGCTTAAGACCACACGACAGAAGTGAAAACTTCAACAAGGTTAATTCAGTGCCCACAAGAAAGTTCTAAACGCGCCTAAAGAAGTTTTCACTTCAAAAATAACATAAACTTGGAATACGGGATAATTTTACTGCATACGAAAAAAGATATTTCCTAAAATTGAACAACCCTTGAATTTTTACATCTTCAACAGAAGTCAGAAATCATAATAAATTAGGTCCACGGAATAAGCAATTACGGTAAACCTTACTTCACCCTACGTAAATATATAATTTAAAAAATGCCAGAACATACCTGAGACGCAGACGAGTGTTTAGACAACGCACACTGACTGTTTCCACGTCGATACGTCGATACTGAATGCGACCGATGGCGGCATGCTCTTTGATATAACGTTCATTCGGGTCAGGGTCAGTTCGGATAGAATATAGCAGTTGAATTCGAGCGTAGCACACCCGAGTCTGACGCGTGACGGCGACGCGTGACGGCTCAGTTTAATTCAGTGCCCACAAAAGTGCTAAACGCGCCTAAAGAAGTTTTTACTTCAAAAATTAACAACATTATTTTTATTAAACATAACTTTAAACCAACAATTAAGCAATTATATTAAAAACAAAGAAGCGGTTCGTGTCTGTGAAAATTAAAATAAATTGCCACGAACTTTTCACTAAAATTTCAAATAAAAACAAAATCAAACAAATAGTATAATATTTGACAATAATCTGTAATGGCGCATTTACAAAACTTTGTTTTCTGTCATGTATATCCATGATTGATCATGGCCTTTTTAAAAGAAAAAAATATGGACTATTATATACTATTGAAAAGCTCTTAAAAAAAGGAACAAGAAAAATAAATAATATATAGGGTGTCCCATTAAAAAAAATATAAGTTTGGGTCATAACTCATAAACAAAACTTTTTAGAAAAAAACTAACTACGCCACTGAATTCAACATAAAAAACTATATAACAATCCATTTTTACCTTATTGATAAGTTATCAAATAATTGAGATACAGGGAAGCGTCAAAAATGACAAAATTTGAAAATGGCCCTGTATGTCAGAAACTGAGAGGGCTATGAAAATTTCGTTTACGGCAATGAAAGTTTCATAAAAAAATAGAACAGTAAGCCGCAAACCCCATCTTTCTATCTTTTATAATAAGGGAGCTGGTATATGAATACACACGAAAACTGGACACCCTGTACTTTGTATCTGGACTTTCATAAGCATTTTACTTGGGGCATTGTTTAAAACACAACAAAGTAACTTATATAGCTGCATTTTGTTGGCGGGTTGCTTCAGGCAAATTAAAAACCTTTTGACTTAGTTTTGATATAAAGTTTACGAGAGTTTTAATTTAAATCATGAATGAAAATGTCACGTAACAATGTGAAGATTTGAAAATTTCATAAAAAAAATACGTTACGTACAATAGATATATTTTTTTCTGTAAAGAATTGTTTGTTGTTTTTGTTTTTGGTGATCGAATTTTTCATCTTTGTGAAAATAGTTTCGATATTTTGAGAAGAAAGCAGATAAATTAATACCAAGGTTGTAATTTTATATTAACATTAAAAACGATTTTTTTAATAATAACCTAGTCAACAAATACAAAAACTATTGTGACTGATGTTATAATGACTGTACGGGGTAGTTTAAGGTGGGAGTATCAACATGCTTGCCAAGATGTAACCTATTTCGCGTAGATTTATTTATGCTTTCTAGCTTTTACACAAAATTTAAATAATATCAGTATCGACTTTATATTCTACAGCACCGGCGTATACAAGGGGGGGGGGGTAATGGGGGTAATTACCCCCCCCCCCCCCCAAGATTACTTAAGCGTTGTTTAATTTTTGTTCTTACTCCTTAAAGCTGCTATTATCTAGTATCCTAGCCAGGCACGTAGCTAGGGGGGAGGGTACAGGGGGCCTAAACCCCCTCCGAAACTCGAGCTCTGATTTCGGCAACATAGGCAATACATTAAACATTTCCTACACTATTACATTTTCTTCACCTCAATTATTACCAGGTTTGTTTTTGAGATTTTCTTGAGGATTTTGTGTTGTGTTTTTTATTTTTCCCACTTGAAAACCAAGCACCATGATTCAAAAAAGGGCGTGGCACCCAAAAAAATTTCGCCTTCGGCCCTTTTTTTTGTGCCTTCGGCGCGATCCCTATAACCCCCCCCCCCCAAAAGAAATCCTGGCTACGTGCCTGATCCTAGCCGATCGATTACCCCCCCAGACGCATGAGCTGGATACGCCGGTGTTCTACAGGTAATAATTGACATATTTAATAAATATTAAGGAATTTCATAACTTATTTCAGGAGAATTGTATAGCGAAAAATATCGGGTAAGATTTTTTTTAACATTATTATGTCATTGTTCTTTCTCTATACAATTCTCCCAAAATTAGCAATAAAATAAATTGATATTTTTCTAGTAAGTATATCAGATATTACCTAAGTAATGTGCCGACGATACTGATTTTATTTAAATGTTAGTCAATAGAATAATAAACTTGAAAAAATAACGCAAAATAAGTTATAGGATGGCAATAGATTGAATAACGTTGATAATTCCACCTAAAAGCATTCTGATTAAGCATTCAGCAACCAACATTTTCCACCACGTATAGATTTTCAGTTATAAAATATATTAATTATTTCCTATTTATATAAAAATGTTTGTATAATATTTATACATAAGTTCAAACCAAGAAAAAAACAAGATATTTTAAGGATAACAGGATTTATTTACAAAATACACATAATAATACAACTTTAATAAATCTTTTGTACCTAACTTTTTGCAAATGCTGACTTCTTAATCTTCCATAGTATAAAACGAAGTCGCTATCGCCCGTCCTGTCCCTATATGTGCTTAAATCTTTAAAACTACGCAACGGATTTTGAAGCGTTTTTTTTTTAATAGATAGAGTGATTCAAGAGGAAGGTTTTTATGTATAACACATGCATAATATTATAGAGAAACACTGATAAACACTGATAAATTAGAGTAGGGAGAACGAGCGACCCAACCTAACCGGTCCCCGGCCCGTTCAACGATCGATCCGAAGCACCGAAGCCGGAATAGACGAAGACAGACTATGTTTTATGCATGGATGTGAATTGTGGACGGGCCGGCAAACGGTTGAGTTTGAGGTTTGTTCGCCTTATTATCTCACGTCGTATAATGCCGGGCTGCAACGCAGGCCGGGTACACGCTATTATGTATATAAAATTCCCATAAACGTAACAATACGAAAAGGGTTCCAAATATGGTGTTTTAATTAGACGTGCACCACAAAGCTTATACCTCGCAAAAAACGTATTACTTTTTCCTTGTCTAATAAATACATAAATACCTATTTTTTCTTTTTATAAATAACTAGTGTGTACCTGGCATGCGTTGCAACCCGCTGGTATAAATACAAACCCGGACAAACCCGATATATTAGTACCCGGCATGCCACTTTCTGAAATTGCACCCGTGCGAAGTCGGGGCGGGTCGCTAGTTCGTTTATATTCCTGATCGCTTCTCTCATAAGAAACCAACAATAATTCCCCATCATTGATGGATCCCATCTGCCTTGGTAGCCTAATTCCATTGTTAGTATGTCTTGGTGGAATCTTTTTTCTTGTTCGTTACTAAACGCCCCAAATTTTCTGGGAAAAATTTAAATGGGAGTACAAGAAAAGAAGTGTATTTTAAGAGACATGCGACAACCCATTTCGCGGTAGCTTTTCTTCTACAAGTTTTTCGTAGTTTTCTGCTTTTTTGTTTCCTAAAAACTCCGAAACGGTTCTTTTAAAATAACTTCACGCAGTTAATTCAACATCACTTAATTTTTGATGAAACTGTTGATCCCTTAGTATTTTTCTAATTTGTGATCCAACAAATATTCCTTCCTTAAGCTTAGGATTACTTAGTTTAGGAAAAATTGTTTAAGATATTTAAATGCATCTTCTTCTTTATCTAATGCTAAGCCACTCTTTTACTTGGTAATGGCTGAGTTGCTCTACTATCCCAAAGCCATACAAAACAGCAATACTTCGTAAATCCACCCTGAAGCCCTAGTAATAGTGATATGACTTTTAGATCACCACATATTTGCCACTTATACGTATTAAAGCTTATTGCGTTTAGAAAGAGTGACATACTATTGTATGTTTCATTCATGTCAACTGCATGTGCAAGAGGAATAGCGGGTGTTGTGTTGCCATTATGAAGCAGAACTGATTTTAAACTTATTTTAGACGAATCTATAAATAAACGCCAATCGTCCCGGATATGTGCAAATCCTAATTTTTCCATAACACTATTTGGATTTACACAAACACACATTTTGTCCTGGTTAAAAATCTTACATGTTAAGAAGTTTTAAAGTTCATTCGTCGCAAATTGGCTGTAAATTAGTGTAATCGGCCTTTTTTTATTTAATTTTTGTTTTCCATATATTTATTTAAGTAATCCCTATGGATAGGAAATGGATAAGAAATATGAAATATTCCATAATAAAGTACGCTTGCTCTAAAAAGCATCACGTACATACACTTGTATCAAAATTTTAAATGATTTTTTGTAAATAACTTTGTAAAAAACAATTCATCCATAAATTTTTTTATGTAGGATTACTCAAAATTAAATACTCTTTCAAAGATTGTGAAATTTCGACTGTCTTAAAGGGCACTATCACCAAATAACCGTGTATGTCCCCACAATTATTATAAACTACATGCTCACCTATTTCTATATTCGCTTATTCTCCCTTGCAGCCTTTTCCGTCTCTTTAAGCCTATTGATGGCATGAACAGACCCAAAAAGTACTTTCGCTGTCACTTGTATGTTTCTTTGTTTCGAACCAGGGGGGTTCCCACTTCTGTTTAGGTTGCTGTTGACAGGGGCGGGGTAAGTGTTGTTGTTCGCGTCACGAAGTGTGATCGACTTACAATTGTCCGGCATTTTGTTGATGGTTGGTAGTTGGTTTGCGAAGATGGACGAGAATAGTTCTAAAATTAGAAAAAAAATAACGTTATAATAATAATAATAATAATAATAATAATAATAATAATAATAATAAAAGTTTATTCAAATATTTTTTTTTTACATTTAATGCTAATATATATTTTTTTGGATAAACTATCAATTCCGAACTCAGAAGTAAAATACTTGTATTGAGTTAAATATAATAATAAGTTAAAAATAAATTTAAAGTTAAATAATAATATAATATTTATTGTAAAGAATATATTTCATAATTCAGGCACAACTAGATTATAATATAAAACGAATATAACAATATTTTATTGGTATATTTTATATTACTATAATATACGAAGATACGATACGTTATGTATATATTATATATATTTATTTATTTAATTCATTATTTATTAATGACGTTCTTAAATATATCTCTTGGATTAGATAATATCCAATTTTTAATTTTATTTTTATAATCATTTAACGATTTAATTATTTTAATTGACTGTGGCAGCATATCAAAAATATATATTTACATGTTGCAAGAAAATATTTGTTTAATATCCATTTTTTGCTTTGCTATCTTTAAATAGTAAATCAGAAAAATATTAATGGTCTTTTTCGTAAATAATTTTTAAAATGTATTTTTGAATAGTTTCAATATTATTAAGATAATTCTTATTTATGCCTCCCCATCCTTGTATTCCACAATTTAAATGGGTTTGTACTAAAGAATAATAAAGTATTTCTAATTCTTTTATATTTAAAAATTGTTTAAGATGTTTAAATTTTGGTATAAGAATTCTTAGTTTTTTTATAATGTAGTCACTATGTAAATCCTATTTTAAATGTTTATCAAAAATTATTCCTAGATATTTAATATTTTCACCTTCCTTTATGTTAATATTATTATTGCATATTATTGGACCAATATTTGGAAGTTTATTTTAGTATGAAGTAAATGGAATGTATGTTGTTTTGTTATAATTTATAGTTAATAAGTTTTTATTAAACCAGCTGCTTATTTTTATAAAATCGTTTTCAATAGTATTTTTTTAAATATTCCAATTTAGACCTTCATAAAAAATTACCGTATCATCAGTAAAACTATGTAGTTTTCCTTGACAGTTTAAATTAATATTATCATTTAGATAAATATTAAAAAGTATTGGTCCTAGGACTGCACCTTGTGGTACTCCATAATTAAATATTTTTGGTGATCTAATATTTTCACCAATTTTAACATGATGTACTCTGTTATTTAAATAGTTTTTAAATAAAGTTAATATTTTGACCACGAAATCCAAGTTTTTTTAATTTGTTAATAAGAATTTTATAACTGACAGTATCGAAGGCTTTATTTAGGTAAATCTAAAAATATGCATAATATACTGTTAATTTTATTATCGATTGAATTATATATTTGATTTGTTAGCTGACAAATTGCATCTTATGTAGATTTATTTTTTTGAAATCCAAATTGTTTGTCTGATTTTATTCTTATTTAAAAAAAATTCTAATCTTTCTTTTAAATTTTTTAATAATGTCCTTTCGCAATCGCAATACTCTTCCAGAAAGAAACGATTTAATCAAGAGCTAGTATATAATTTTTTTTTTCGTTAATCGGATTAGAATGTTACTAACGCGATCCTTGCCTTATTCATGTACAACAAACCATTGCGTTTAACTTGACCTAGTTATATTTTTCAATATTTTTGCCTTGTTACAGACAGATCTATACACTCGGTTATTTTTATTTATGCGAGAGGCATCTCAACTAACAAGATTTTACTTTTTTTTTTTGGTTAAGGGAATTTCTTAGATGACCCTGTCCTTGTTCAATTAAGGCAAGAAGACAAGGAAACTCGATAACCATTGTCTGTTAAACTGTCATATAAAAATTTGACGGTCTATCAGTTACCTAATGAAACCGTCGCGTCGACAACATTTTCGTTGGCTAACAAACCGAATGAAATAAAATTTAAAAGCAAAAATTATTATTTAGCAATAAACAATTTTTTTAATGATTTTCCTTATTACGTGGACATACATATACAGTGCGTCCATAAAGTATTGCACAAATTCATTTAACACTCAGGAATTTACTATTTTTTTAAACGCTCGGACCCGTCAATTAGTGTTTTTATTTGCGCATTTTTTAAGGTAAGATGTTGTTATACAGGATGTCCCACGTAGGAGGTATGACGTCATCGATAATTTTTTCAAATGGAACACCCTGTATATATCAATTTTGAATTCTATGATGAAAACTTAAAACTTTTTATATAACCAATCATACCTCTGTAAATCACGGTTTTTGAAATATTCACAATTGAAAATTTACTTTAAAAACATTTATTGAAATAATGCTGATTTATTTGAATAATATTAGAATACATTTAAGTTTTCAAACGTGAAAATTTTAGAAACCGTGATTTACAGAGGTATGATTGGTTATATAAAAAGTTTTAAGTTTTCATCTTAGAATTCAAAATTGATATAATATACAGGGTGTTCCATTTAAAAAAGTCATCGATGACGTCAAACTTTTTACGTGGGACATCCTGTATAACAACATCTTACCTTAAAAAATGCGCAAATAAAAACACTAATTGACGTATCCGAGCGTTTAAAAAAATAGTAAATCCCTGAATGTTAAATGAATTTGTGCAATACTTTATGGACGCACTGTATACGACAAGGCTAGTTAACTAACTAAACAAGTTTCTACGAAGCTTTGAGGAAAAACATTTTTTGCTACTCACCACAGGTCGCTAAATATTGACCTCATTTCATCTCGACCATATCCTGCTGGCGCACCAATTTCCTGCGGTTAAGTCGTACCGCCGTCGTAAGAAGAAACAGCTGAGTAACAATCGGGTTCCCGAAGCAGGTTGCTCGTTTAGCACATCGACACACTGACTGAGTAAACCCACCTGGGCCACGCGAAGGCACTGTGTCAGGGGGGCCACTCTCTCTTGGTCGTTGGGTTCACGTCTTCAGTCTTATCTGCATGGATTGGTTTGGCTGGTACCGGGACACGCCGAAAAGTAACAGACATTTAGCAGATGATAAGATGGTGGGATGGGCGAAATTTCAATAAATGGTTTCTCAGGAGTTTTTACCTTTTAAGCAACTAAGCTCGATGCTCAGCAACGCATTAATGAAACCCCGATCGTTATTGGATGAAGTGGCTCATAATTAAAATTTAAAGTATTTGTGAATCATTCCTTAAGGTGGAAGTATCAACATGCTTGCCAACCTATAACCTATGTCGCGTAGATTTATTTTTTTTTCCAACTTTTTCACAAAATTTAAAAAAAAACAATATCGTCTTCATATTCTATAGGTAATAATTAACATGTTAAATAAATATCAAGGAATTTCATAAGTTATTTAAGGAGAATTGTATAGCGAAAAATATTGGGTAGGATTTTTTTTAACATTATTGTGTCATTGTTCTTTTACTATACAATTCTTCCAAAATAAGCATTGAAATAAATTGATATTTTTGTAATATATCAGATACCTATTACCTAAATAATGTGCAGACGATATTGATTTTATTTAAATCTTAGTCAATAAAATAATAAACTAAGAAAAACAAGGCGAAATAGGTTATAGGTTGGCAATAGATGGAATGACGTTGAGAATTCCACCTTAATAATGTAAAAGTAGTTCAAAAAAGTGTTAAGTAGTGAAAACGTTACTTGAGATTGTTGGTTATTAAGTTATTATGTACATTTTTAAACTGTGTTCCGATTTGTGTGAAAAATTTCAAGTCACCCTGAAACCCTAGGCGTAGATTTTTGAGTCTACCATTCGGGAAAATTAATATAAAGAAACAATAAATGTATTATCTATATATATAAAAATGAATGTTTGTCTGTATGTCCCGTATGCGTTCCTATACCATTTATCCTATTACGATAAAAATTTGGTGAGTTGTTGTGTGCAGGCCGAGGAAGGCTTCGGCATAAAAAAAATGTGGCGCAACGGATGCCGGGTACTAATAAATAATAATATAAAATGTTTTTTGACGCGATGGTGAACCCCCCTTTATTATTAGCGTAGCAACGCGCGCAGGGTATAGCTAGTTTATTTATATTTTATTATACTCACAATAATAAATAAGTGTTTTTATTATTTCAGTATTTATATTTTTTAATAAAGAGCATTACGCCATCATCAACATTTGCACTGCTTATTTCTTAATACAAAGACACCCTCCAACACAGTAGGAATCGCCTTGGGCTTTTTTCTCGTCGATTTCATAACTTCAAACGTTGTATAACTGCTAAATTTAGTGATCTTCGTAATGGCGTATCTAATCTCACATTTCTTTGAGTCTCCTATTTTCTCTTCCTCGACGTCAACACTTATTTCATCAGTACTAGAAGTAGTACTTGTGGAACACGGACATCCAATTTTTACTTTCCTAAATGAACAGCTCGTACTGGAGGTCGAAGTGCTTACTTGCGATTTTTTACATTTACAACAAATTGAATTATCTTTCTTTTGTGATTTCTTGCACTTACAAGAGCTCGACGAGGAGCTAGTTTGAACTTGGGCTTTTTTATATCTGCACGAAACCAAATTTGTTTTTTTAACACAAGATTTTTTTCCTGTTGGTTTCTTAGGACAACTCACACAAGTACACGACGTTGATGAGTTTCTTTTATTTGGTCGCCCATTACACGGACAACAAATACAAGGATCCGAATCTGACCTAAACGATGTCCTACGCTTAGTCGGATGAAAAGATTCTTTTGCCCGTGAACGTCCGTGATGACTAGTAGTAGTTTCGTCAGAACCATGATGAGACGGTTCATGATGAGAAGGTTCATGATGTGACCGTTCATGATGGGAAGGTTCATGATGAGGTGGTTCATGATGAGACGGTTCATGATGAGACTGTCCATGATGAGGCGATTCGTGATGAGACGGTTCATGATGAGGCGATTCGTGATGAGACGGTTCATGGGACCCATGATGAGATAATTCATGGGAATTATGATGAGGTTGTTCATGAGAACCATGATGAGTTTGTTCATGAGAACCATGATGAGATTGTTCATGAGAACCATGGTGAGATTGTTCATGAGAACCATGAGATGGTTCATGAGAACCATGGTGAGATTGTTCATGAGAACCATGGTGAGATTGTTCATGAGAACCATGATGAGATTGCTCATGAGAACCATGGTGAGATTGTTCATGAGAACCATGGTGAGATTGTTCATGAGAACCATGGTGAGATTGTTCATGAGAACCATGGTGAGATTGTTCATGAGAACCATGGTGAGATTGTTCATGAGAACCATGGTGAGATTGTTCATGAGAACCATGGTGAGGTTGTTCATGTGAACCATGGTGAGATTGTTCATGAGAACCATGGTGAGATTGTTCATGAGAACCATGGTGAGGTTGTTCATGAGAACCATGGTGAGATTGTTCATGAGAACCATGGTGAGATTGTTCATGAGAACCATGGTGAGGTTGTTCATGTGAACCATGGTGAGATTGTTCATGAGAACCATGGTGAGATTGTTCATGAGAACCATGGTGAGGTTGTTCATGTGAACCATGGTGAGATTGTTCATGTGAACCATGGTGAGGTGGTACGTGATGAGATGCTTCATGCGAATGATTTGAATGAGGAATATGCGACGATTCATGCAAACCACTTGGATGAGAAATATGAGACGGTTCATGCAAACCATTTGGATGAGAATTATGATGTATTGAGTCGTGGTGGGCATGACTTAACGATCCAGGATAAGAAGCATTGAGTGTACTGTGATGAGATTGTTGAAAATGAGAAGGGTGAGGAACTGGATGACTAGGTTCATGATGAGAAGTTTGATCTAATGAGCCTAGATGAAGACTAGGATGATGACTAGGGTGAGGCTGTGAAGCATGATGTAATGAGTCAGAGTAAGGACTATGATGGGATGGTTCGTGATGAAGAGCAGTGTGGTATAGACTGTCAGGGTGAGAATTATGATGCGGAGGTACATTAAGTGTACTATGATGGGACGGGTCAAAATGATGAGCCTGATGAGATTCGCTAGGATGAGAACTATGATGCGAATGGTCTCGCTGAGCAGTATAATGTGATGATTCATGATGTGGGATTAGACCAGGGTGAGATAAATAGTGTGATGGATCAGGGTAGGAACTATGATGATATGAACCAGGATGATAAACGGGTGGTTCTTTGTTACATGAGCAACAAGTACAAGGTTTTGGTGAACTCGTCCTCAATATTGTCCTGTAGGCACTTGGATTAAAAGATTCTCTAGTCTCCATGTCGTCAGTCTGATCCGAACTGGAAGGATTAGAATGGGGTGGTTCATGGTGAGTCTCATTAAAGTGTTGGTGGGACTCATGTTGAGAATGTTGATGATGATGAGGATGATGAGGATGATGAGGACTACATGGGCAACAGCTACAGGATTTTGGTGACTCGCTACTCGATGATGATGGAGGAGGACAATTACAAGATATAACGTGAGCATTCGAATTGTGAGGTAGTTCTGTAGAATTTTGAGGGGATGGTTGGGGAGTGTTAGGAGATGGCTGAAGAACAGCACTATTATCAGATGATTCGATTGCAATAATGTTCTCATCAACTTGAACGGAACTTGTTTCTTCCGTAGCTGATTGAACTGATACGTTCTCTTTCGACGTTTGTGATTCCTCAGTCTCGGTTAGTAATTTAGAACCAATCATATCTATATTTTGAAGTTCGGAGGATTCTTTTGAACCGCTTCGACCTTGAGCTTGTGAAGGATCTGATAATTGTAATTGTGAAGATTCTTCTGTCTGAGATGTTGAGCTTAGTAACGTTACAATAGCTCCAGTCGTATTGCTAAAAATAAAATAGGATTTAAATTTATGGCCAGCAGTTGCAAGCAAAAACAATTTTATTATAAATTATATTCACAAGCATCTATCGGTTCTATAAAGTTTTAAATAATATTAGACATGATGCAATCGGTTGCGTTTAATATTTAACGGCTTCTTTTGCAAATTAAAACAAAAATCTTACTATCTAGCGCTGATAAATTCACCTTTTAGCAGATGGATCGGTGTTCATTGAGGGCTTGTCCTCGAAATCACTTGACCTAAAAAAATGTAAAAACCTTGTTGGCTATTTTCAGTTTTCTGCATTATAATACGTACTTGGTAAGAATGCCAGAAGGATCATTCTGACTTTGGGTCGGGTCACCTCCTTCGTATTCTTCCTCATTACTGCACAAAAAATACTTATATCAATAAAGGTCATGTTAATTTTAAAATATTCTCTATTGTTTACGATAAATAGAAATAATACTTCACCTCACATAATCACCACTTCTGCTTTTGCTTCGGTAGCTCTTACTTTGGTCGACACCACTCTTGTAAGTGCCACTTGGGTCGGTGCCACTTGGATTTGTGCCATTTCGGTAGCTGCCACTTGGATCCGTGCCACTTGGATTTGTGCCACTTGGGTCGGTGCCACTTGGATTTGTGCCACTTGGATTTGTGCCACTCCGGTAGCTGCCACTTGGATCCGTGCCACTTGGATTTGTGCCACTTCGGTAGCTGCTACTTGGATCGGTGTTACTTGGATTTGTGCCACTTCGGTAGCTGCCACTTGGATCCGTGCCACTTGGATTTGTGCCACTTCGGTAGCTGCCACTTGGATCGGTGTTACTTGGATTTGTGCCACTTCGGTAGCTGCCACTTGGATCGGCGCCACTTGGATTGGTGCCACTTCGGTAGCTGCCACTTGGATCGGTGTTACTTGGATTTGTGCCACTTCGGTAGCTGCCACTTGGATCGGCGCCACTTGAATCTGCGCCACTTGGATCGGCGCCACTTGGATCGGCGCCACTTGGATCGGTGCCACTTGGATAGCTACCACTTGGGTAGCTCCCACTTGGGTAGCTCCCACTTGGGTAGCTCCCACTTGGGTAGCTCCCACTTGGATAGGTCCCACTTGGGTAGCTCCCACTTGGATAGCTCCCTCTTGGGTAGTTGCCACTTTCAGTACCTGTTTGATAGCCATTTCGCGTTTCGTCGCAAATCTTAAGAAGCGCAGACAAGCCCAGAATGAGTGGTTCATCGACGGTTGGTCCCAGAACACTTCCATAGATGTTTGGTCCAAAGATGCAGCCCTTGTAAGTAGAAAACATTAGAAATTGAAACTAGTGATATTTTCGGGAGTTGAAAAAGTAACCCACTTAAAAGGCTAAGTAGTTTTAATTTATTACTTGAAGCATTCTAATTAATTCCGATACGATTAACAACTTTTTTAATGAATATGAGAGCTTATGATTTGTTTCATGCCTAATTCTTTTTAACTTTTACTGCCGTACCATATTAATTTTTATGCATAGCAAATAGCTGCTCTCATTTTGCATGTTTATCATTAAGAAAATGTCAATTAAATAAATAAAAGTTTGTTGAACAAGTGAAAATGGTCATGCTTCTGTTGCTGACGAAATACTTTAATGGTCCCTCATACAATCTATAGTACCATTGTAGCAAAGTAAAAATCAATCCACAGTATTATCATTATTGCTAGCAGTTGAGCAGATATATTCTTAGGGATTTCCAGTCTTTCATATGATTTTATCAAAGCTTGTTGCACAGCACCAGTATTTTTAAATCAGTATTTATCGTACTGTAGTTCCAACAATTACTTATAAATTTATAAGCTTTATTTTTCCACTAGAAGACAAACAGCTATTTTTAATAATCAAATTATATCTTAATTTTTTATACAGGGTTAGGAAAAATTAACAGAAGGGTCGATTATTTCAAAATATACAGGGGTTATCAAAAAACGTCTTATATAAAAAATGTAGGGCTGTTAAAAATCTACATATCGGTGATAAATTGAAATATACAGGGTCGCCCACAAAGTTGTGGAGAATGATAGTTATATATTTTTTAAATGGAACACCCTGTATATGTTTACTTATTTTGATTGTCGACTCAATTTTAAACATTTTTTATTAACCATGTGTTATACCTGAATTCATTACTTTCCTACATAAATTGATCAGCTACAAAACACAAAATAAATTTCAAGAAACAATTTATTAAGTTAACTTTAAACAAAAACGTATAACAAATCATGGCAAAACGGCTCTATTTTTTAAAAAGTGTTGAAAATGACCCCCATTTACTAACTGACAATGATACAAATTATCGCAAAAATGTCTTTGGGTATTTAAAACCATTTCCCTTGTTATTCTCGCACTTTCATTGACAATTTTCATTCTTAATTCTTCTAAATTATTGGATTTATTTTGATAAACTATGTTTTTCAGGTGACCCCAATAAAAAAAATCTAATGGCGAAAGATTGGGGGAACGTGAAGGCCATTCGATAGGCCCTCTTCTTCCTATCCATCGATTTGGGAACGTGACATCCAAAAATTCTCTAACTTCTCGAGTAAAATGCGGATGAGCTCCATCTTGCTGATACCAGGTTAAGTTAATATCAGCATTTAAATTGTTTATAGCTGGAACTATTTCTTACCGAAAAAGCCGGAGATATTGATCACCGTTTAAATTTCCCTCGATAAAAAAGGGTCCAATTACATGTCCCGCAAACAATCCAGCCCAGACATTAACTTTTCTTGGGAACTGTGTATGCAGCTCTTCATACCAGTTAGGGTTATTTCGCGCCCAGTAACGGCAATTTTGCTTATTCACCATTCCGTGTAGTGTAAAAGTCGCTTCATCCGAAAACACAATATTGTTTGAAAAATTCGGGTTTTCTTCCATATTTCTAGTCATTATTTCGCAAAATTCTAGCCTTCGATCACAATCAACGTCAAAAAGTTCTTGTACAACATTAATTTTGTATGGATGCATTTTCTCAGTATGAAGAACGGTTCGTACAGATTTTTGATCAATTTCATGATCCAAAGCAAGCTGATTGGTGAATTGTTTGGGATTTTCTTCTATCGCAAGCAGAATGTCCAGCTTTTTTTCCTCGGAGGTAGCAGTCCTAGGTCTTCCAGATCTTGGGCGGTTTTTTACAGTACCAGTCATTCTGTAACGCTCAATAGTTCGAAAAACTGCATTTTTTTAAATGTGCCTGTCTGGATGCAAATTATTGTAAATATTACATACCTCCTGATATGTTCTCTGTTTATCGCCAAACCACCTTAAAATTAAAATATCAATTCTCTCTGTTTCAGTAAGTAAAAATGCCAGAATGTCAGAATTTGAGTTTCAGATGTCAAACTATTAATGATTTATTAGTAACCATGGTCGTGCCTTATTTGTTGTTCACTATGTTCGAAAATCGCATCGTTATACGTTATTATTTGAAACGCCGATTTCTAGGAAAGTAATGGATTTAGGTATAACATATGGTTAATAAAAAATGTTTAGAATTGAGTCGACAATCAAAATAAGTAAAAATATACAGGGTGTTATATTTAAAAAAATATAACTATCATTCTCCACAACTTTGTGGGCGACCCTGTATATTTCAATTTATCACCGATATGTAGATTTTTAACAGCCCTACATTTTTTATATAAGACGTTTTTTGATAACCCCTGTATATTTTGAAATAATCGACCGTTCTGGTAATTTTTCCTATCCCTGTATGTAATCTTACCGGTGGTCTATCACCATATTTATCAACGTCATAACTGTATCTTATTGTTTGTGAATTCGAGATGTCCGAGCCTGATCGACGTTCCGGACTGAGGCTTCGTGACCTAAAGTGTTAAAATACTTATTTATTTTAGAAGGTACTGCGGTGGTACGTATTACCGGATTAGTCTATATTTAAGGAACTTATTCTAATATCTCTTAAGTAGATTTACTATTCTATATTTTTATTATAAAATTAACTCTCTATGTACCTTGATTGACCAGGCCTTTTTCTAATTGGAGATACATTTTCACTGCGACTATTGCGTTCTATTTTAGAATTATTGTCCAATGAATTCTGTATACTTTCATCTCCTTAAATAATTGTATAAAAAAACTTAGATTTAATACAGGTTATATTAATCGGAAACTTGATAAAGTACACAATATACTCAAAAACCAAGCAGAGAATACCTTTATATTATTATTAAAGGGGCAGCAAATAAAAATTAAATTGTACATCGCTAGTAACGATTTGAGATTGTCTCAGATGACAAATTTATTCGAAGATAGGAAAAAAATTAATTATTTTATTTGATATATTATTCTATACCTTTCTTACTAGTTTTAAATCTCAATGGCATAACTGAGTACAGCAAGAAGAATTTCGTCTTATCAAATTGTAAACTTAAATACTAATAATTATAATTTATTTTTCAGTTTAAAAGTTGCTGCTAAATGGACCTACATTCCGTTGCAGTAAAATGCGATCTATATGAAAAACTTTTTTGTCCAATTCAGGTTAGCACTCAGTCAACATCAATATGTCATTGTTCATGTCAAAACGACGCCAGAATTGGAAATAAAAGTATTTAAGGTTAGAGATGGTATATTTTTGACATTCTTCGGCTGTACAGGTTGTATTCATAAAAAAGCGTACAAGAATTAAAATGAGAGGTAAGTTTTGTCATATTTGCGTAAAACCAGCTTGTCTGAATGATTGTTTATTGGAGGTTATCACACGTCATAGATTATCAAAAATGCAAAGAAATGGCGTCGGTGTAATTAATTTTGAAACTGCATGGTGGTAACGTTTGATAAACTTTGACAGAAGAACATACAAATGCCTCGTCAGTTGTCTGAAGTTGAAAAGGCTCAAATGGTATCAAGAATCGAAGAAGGATGGTCAATCCGTGCTGTAGCGCAGTTGTATAATAGAAATTAAAAAAACTATATTGAAAATTAGGCAACGCTAGAAACAAGAAGAATCCCTAAAGAGGAAAAATAGTTCAGGTCGTCCCAAACGTTCCAACCCTGAACAGGATACGGCTTTTTTGGGATATTTAAGAAATATTGCAATTGCAACTGCAAGGGATGCTGTTACTGATACAGCATTTCCTGCCTCCCAACCTACCGCCAGCAGAAGAGTCGACTAAACTAAAATGTCGCCCAGCTGCGAAAAAAATGTTTCTTACCGAAGAACAGCGACAATCGAGGATTATTTTTGCTTTAAATTATATAATATACCACAATCCTTAACCCATTAACGCCCAAATTAATTTCTTTTTTGAAAAATTTTATGAAATATGAATTTTTTAGTTACAAATGATAATCGTTAGTTAGATTACACCTTCAAAAGTTTAAAGTGATTGGTGGTTTTTGAAAAAAGGGCTGATCTATAAATAGATCGCTGGGCAAAAAATAATATCATTTTATATATTTTTAAATGAATTTTATTTCTAGATAAAAACTATTTTTTAAGAAAATTCGAAAAACATTTAGTACATAGTCATTATATTTGTTGCAAAATGAAAGCGGCCGACTTGTACAAGATGGATACTGGCAGCGTCTTTGATTTTCTCTTTTTTTGAGAAAATGGCCTATTTCGTCTAGTACATTATCTAAAACAAGTGTTTTAGAGGTTGAAGGAAAACTGAATGGTCGACCTTTGGAAACATTTCTTCCATGACCTAGTTTTAGATATGGTACCATATCTATTATTCTCGTAAATAAACACCAGTACCACTTCTTGCCCCGAATTGCAATACTGTGCTTCTCCAATAGACAATCGTGATGATCCACTCCTCCCATAAATTTATTATAGTTTTGAATCAATCGTGGCTGAGGAACTGGAACTCGAGCTTTTTGTTCTTGATTCCATCGTGGAGCTGATGCTAGTGGTTTGACCGCAAAAGCGCAAAAGCATCGTATGTAGGGTCCATTTTAGTCCAATTTGCAATAAGTTTTTCCGGTTCTTCTAATTTGCGCTTTTTCTGTAAATGCGGCAGTAAACGTTCTAACGGTAGATTATCTTCTTCATCACTATCTTCTACAATGTAATGTGGAAGTACTTCTGTAAAGCCAGCAACATCCTTTACCGTAGGAGTACCAGTATCTTCATCATTGATAACTTCCTCATCCGTGAGTTCGTCAACTTCAGGAGGCAACGCTAGTATATCTGCGTCAGTTTGTTCTGATTATAGATAGTCAACAGCATCTTCCAAGTTTTTAAAAACATTTTTATTTCTATCCATTGCAATAATTCTAAAAAAAAGAACAAATATTTTAGAACATTTTTATAACTATTTAAAAATGTTATACCTGGAAAGCCCAGTGATCTATTGATAGATCGCTAATTTTTCTCAAGTATAAAAAAAATGTATTTAAAATTTTGTCAATATTACTTTATGGTAGTCTCTATTTGTTATGTTTACAACTAAATAAGAAAAAAAAGTTACCTACCTGCAAGCAAATCAAAGATATACCACAAAATAGCTAGGGGCGCACATGAACTAAAAATAGCAGAAATAAATAGCTGCACTACTCAATTCAACAAGTCTGTATAAACTAATCACAAAGATTTGTTATTATAAGGTGGTCCTAACTGATAATAAAACTGGGTATGTATTCGATTGATACATGGTAGACGGCAGAACGACGTGAATTGTAAAGTGATCTATAAATAGGACGCTGGGCGCTAATGGGTTAATTTTGGAACAGTGTCATTTTTACTTGTCCAGTCCACACTGCCAATGCTATAACCCACTACTGGTTTCAAACCCATAATGTGGAAATGCTGCCTCGGGTCGCTTATAGTCCCGATATCAATCCAATTGGAAATATTTGGAGTATAATCGTAAAAAAAATATATAATTAAAATTTTAGGCCACAAAACTCAGAAGATTTATGGGAAATTATACATGCGTGCTGGGAAGAGCTTGATCCAAAAATATTGCGTATCAAATATAATTAATTCCGAATAGACTGGCTCAAGTAATAGAAAAACAGGGATATATGACCAAATATTAGATTTTATTTGTTCTTGTTAAACGTTTTCGGTTTCTATTGTAATTTTTATGAAACTGTTAAAATATAATATTATAATAAAAAAATAAATTTTTGTTATTCTATTGAACTAACGCCCAACGCCAATGCTTTGATTTTTAATAACCTTTAACATGCGATAAGCCGGTTTTACGCAAATATGGTCATTCTAATTCGTGTACGCTTTTTTTATGAATACAACACTGTATTTACCATTGCGTCAAAAAATACTGGGGCAAAGAAATTTGCTTTAGTTTTCGGGAGTAATATAAGTTTTGATTCGTTGTCAGCATTGTCATATACTTATTATTATCGTGCCATCTTTGCTAGATTTGCTATATAAAAACCGACAATGACAACATTAACTATAGGGCAAAAAGCTATTATTCATACTAGATTGAGGGACAGGATACCTGCAAGAGTTATTGCTGTGGAATTGAGAGTAAGCAAGAATACAGTGACACAAAATAAAGGTTGAAGTACACGGGTAAATTAGGAAAAAAACAAGGTTTTGGTAGGAGGAAGATCTCGAAGAGGGATGAAGATACCGAGCTGGTCAACGTTCTATATAAGAGAATACGACAATGAATCCCTCCCATACTTCAAGAATTGTTTAAGAACTTACTCGAGAGAACCTGTTTATGTCTTACATGGTTACAGTTCGAAAAATCCAGACCTCAATTCTATGAAGAACGTTTGGGAAGAAATTACTAAGTATGTGTGTAGGCTTAACTACTATTTTTTGTCCTTTTTTATATTTATTTTTGGTCGCAAGACATTATTATAATCCTATTTTATCCAAATTCGTAACTTCGGAATGCCAATATTTAAATATTCGCTTTTCTGGCAACAAAAATTTGTATTTGTGAAAAAAAGCTTATTAAAAAAGAATGTAAGCAAACCTTTAGCAGATACTGATCCTGATATATAAGACATCTTTACTTGAGATTTAGGTTTTTTCTTTTCTTTTTTAAATTTTCTTTTAAAATTAGAAAACTGGAAATTTTGATAAAATTAACCAAACATGTTTAGCAAGTTGTCATTTTTGACCTTTACACTAGTTTGACTAGCCATAAAACCTAAAATATTATTGACTAGAAATAACTTGGCGTAATACGACAAAAAATCGAATAGCCAGCGGAAGAATCGATTTAAATTATAGACTACGATTTAGATTTATATATAAGTATACCTGTAGACTGTAGAGTAGAAGCGACAATCATCTGTTTATGTTTATATTACAATACATTACAAAATATTTAATAGTTCCAAAAATTCCAACTAAGGATAGTTAAAAACAGAAAATTTTCACTATAAGTGTACATAAATATTACAATATTAGATATGATATTATTATTCACATCATTTAAGAACTCTTGAGTTGAATAAAATGCCCTAGATTTATTGGAGCTTATTCCAAACCTTAGCAATTGCAAACGCAGCATTTCTCTGAATGTAAGAGTACTTTGATCTGTCAGTTGTTAAGTCTTGTATGTTTCTTGTACGATATTTATGAGTTAAAAACAATTGTGAAAAAAACTTGGGGTTTTCTTAATAAACATAACTGTCTCAAAGGTGTACAAGCTATACTATTAGTATTTTATTATCCAAGAAAATATTCCTACGTACAAGTATCTCGGGGCCCGAGCCTAAAAATATACCCCTTAAACCCTTTTTGGGAAGGACAAAAACACCCTTCCAAAATCCACTGAGTTACCCCAAAATGTATATGCAATTTTGGATTGCATATGGACAAAGATAAATATTGCAGGTGTTATGAAAAATAATTGGAATTTACAACCACTAATTTTATATATTTTATTCTATCAAGAATCATCAGAAATTAAATATGTAAAATATAACTACTTATTTAAATTATATATTCGCTCTTTCCTTAATAAACATAATATTAAATATGTAAATTAATACACCATTAAAACTAATGGAGTAATGGCATCTTAAAATGGCACATGCAATTATTACATTTACTAAAATTATAAAAACAAATAAAAACATTCAAAAATCAAATACGGCTTTCATATATTATTGACCGCGTAACACACTTCCAGCATTTTAAAGTATTTTTATTTCGGGCGAAATGAAAGTGCCGGTGATAAAGTTGCATCTTAAAAACGGCAAATAATTTAAATGTTTTATTATATCGTTTTATGGCCAGATGAAGATTTTTCGATTTCCTTTTATTCCGTCAGATCCATCCTGAGACGCGTTTCTTCATATAACGACTCATCAGTAAGGTTAGGACGACGACGAAATGAAAAAAGCTAATTACTTTTTAAAAGTAATAAAAACCTCAAATAGCAAAGAGGGTGTAGCGACATCTAATGTCGTTTTTAAAAACTCTTAAAGCTTACGAGCACCTCTTGAATGTACGTACGAAAATATGTATTAGATGTAAGAGAAAATCACTTGCAAAGACCAGTGCCAGAGTCAGTCAGAGCCAACAATCGACTTGTCCATCGACTTTTCTAGTCAAATTTTAAGCCTCAGAAAACCTCTTGGACTTGGAGATAGTATTTCAAAATTAAAAATAGTGTATGAACTTGCGGATCATTTATTAATAAAAAATCAGTGCGTTCTTCAAATTTTCCAGATGTATCTAGTGCAGTAATGTTATTTCTACCCCCACCAGTTGGTGGGGCACTAGCGGAACGATCTTTTTCCAAACTTAAAATAGTAAAAACCCAATTACGTTAATCAGTATCGAACACGAGTTACATTAAATATCGACGAAATTATAAACGATTTTGCAAAAAAAAACTCTTCGATCTGGTCGTTTTGTATAATACCTTGTATAGTTCCTACAGACATAATGTTTGTGCAGACTTGTTGAGTGTTCACGTGTTTTACTGTTTTCTGTCTTTTGGATTCTATGAGGCTCGATCACTGCTACCCCCGTTACTACCATACATCGTAAGCAACATTATAAGTGGTGTTTTAAAATTTTGATTTTGCATCATGTTTGCTGGAATATTACGTCTAATGATTTAATAACTATCTATGTTATGTCTACCCGTCTTAGACCAGGGTCAATAATTTTTGAAACAAAAAAAAATAGTAGGTTGAAACCCATTGGAAAACGAAGAGAATAGAACAAAAATTAAAAGAAAAATAAATTACGGGCGATCCAAGGTCGGGAAGGGGGGGAGGGGGGGTTTTAAGGGTAGAAAATGATTTATCTCGATTTCCGGTAAAACTACAAGTCCTATGGAAAAACGTTAAATCGCAAAGTTGTAGGTAATAAAAAGATCTACAACTTTTATATTTACACTTTTTTCATATAACCTCAAAATGTATGTGAAAAATTCAAATAACCAAGTTTTTGGTTTTTTATTTTTCTTTTACAAAAAAATTTTTTTATCCACGAAATTTGGTGAAAACTTACCTTTTCATGTCCTAAACACACTGTAATTTTTTTGATTTAAAATATTTATTTTTTAACCTTATTTTGACTTAATATCGAAAAAACACCCTAATTTTTAATCGAAAATTCTCACGTCAAAATATCTGCTTTTTTAAAAAAGTCGGTATGCTTTTTGTTCGTTGAAATCTCTACTTTCTGATAGTGTTAAAAAATATATACATTACTATGGTTGTTATTTTGAGCTATTTATTAAAATTTATACTTTAATTACTCGAAAAACGTAAGATTCCATGTTACATTGATAAAAAAAGTATAAATTTTAATAAATAGCTCAAAATTGTACATATTGATCTAAAAAAAAATTTCGGATTAGAGTTTTTTTCGTTTCTTTGCATTTTTTTGAGAACATTTACCATAGTAATGTATATTTTTTTTAACACTATCAGAAAGTAGAGATTTCAACGAACAAAAAGCCCACCGACTTTTTTAAAAAAGCAGATATTTTGACGTGAGAATTTTCGATTGAAAATTAGGGTGTTTTTTCGATATTAAGTCAAAATAAGGTTAAAAAATAAATATTTTAAATCAAAAAAATTATACTGTGTTTAGGACATGAAAAGGTAAGTTTTCCCCAAATTTCATGGATAAAAAAAAAATTTTGTAAAAGATAAAAATAAAAAACCAAAAACTTGGTTATTTGAATTTTTCACATACATTTTGAGGTTATATGAAAAAAGGGTAAATACAAAAGTTGTAGATCTTTTTATTACCTACAACTTTGCAATTTAACGTGTTTCCATAGGACTTGTAGTTTTACCGGAAATCAAGATAAATCATTTTCTACCCTTAAAACCCCCCCCCCCCCCCCTCCCCCCCTTCCCGACCTCGGATCGCCCGTAATTTCATTTTTGTTCTCTTCCTTTTCCAATGGGTTTCATCCTACTTTTATTTTTTTTTCACTTTTTACCATTTTCAAAGGCTTCAGCACTGGTCTATCTACCTAGGATTATAAAATAAATTCGAATTGTTTGCTGTTTTAATAGTAGGTAGTCAGGGGCGGATGGGCCCACCGGGACACCGGGAGATTTCCCGGTGCGCCGGTCCCTCAGGCGCCGGTAGGCGCCGCCGCTGTTTGCGAACTTTTTCTTTTATTTTTTAACAATTTGAATTAATTTTGAAAATAATCGAAAAAGCAAAAAACCAGAATTTAATTATGTTATCTTTGTGTTAAATATCTTTTATTTAATTTTTATATTAATAATAAATATGTTTTTCACCTAAATGTGTTTTAAATGTAATAAATATAGTTTAAAAAAACTAAAAAACACGCTTTAACAAACAAACATACATACAAACCCGATCGTCTATGCCGAATTATAAGGAAAGAACGATATGTGCAAATTTTTTAAAAATTTTCCGACATTTTCCATACATATTTAGGAAAATTTCGTAATATTCATAAATTGCCATTTTTCTCAGACAATATAAACTTTAGGGAAAAAGTCTATATAGCTAAAAAGTTGTATCTCGAAGAAATATACATCCCCAGCTTGTTATTATTTTTTCGTATCTCCTACGGTTTTTTAGATATCGGCCAAAATATGATTTCTATATTTTGCCTTGTATCTCGAAACTGATATAGTACTTAGACGAAAATGTTTAAAATAAAAATGACGCGTCTTTAAACGTTCCATAAATATGGTTATATAACATTTTTCTCTCAAACTTACAATAACGGAGTTATTCGCAAGAAATAAAAAAACGACAAAAATTTTCAAAATTGAAAAAAAAAATCTGTCAAATTTTGACAGGAGAATTTTTTGCTTATTTTTCCTGAAGTCTCCGCATCGAATACTATACGACCCCCTAATTTGTTTCGTCAAAATCGCCTCTTCGTTTTATACCTGACAACTGTCAGAATTTTTTGCGTGTAGATTATTGTATTGTCAGCGGTTCTTGGTAAGTCTACAAAATTTAAATTAAATCGGACCGTTTAAAGTGGGTCAAAATCGGGTTCAAAGAAGTCGGTTACAAACAAACATACATACAAACCCGAACAAACGACAAAAATCTTTAAAATTTTTAAAAAGAAATTGTCAAAATTGATGGATGACGGATAGAATTTTTATTTTTCTCTATTCTTAGCGACAATATCTATACGTCCCCACGTTTGTTTCATTACTATCGGTTATTGTAATAATTGTGACATATTAACAGGTGTCAAATTTTGACAAAATAATTTTTTGCGTATTTTTTCAACTTTCCACCGTTAATATACATACGACCTTATATTTTTTTCATTAATATAATTTTTTTTAAACGATTTGACATATTGACAGCTGTCAAATTTTGACAGGAGAATTTTTTGCGTATAGATTATTGTATTGTCAGTGGTTCTTGATAAGTCTGCAAGCCCTACATACAACCATACAGATGAAGCTAATAAAAGCATGTTAAAAAATAAAGTTTGTTATTTATGAGTTATTATAAAAAAAATTTCGTAAGTGAATGAAAAAAACATATTTATGTTTTTTCATTTTTTTATTGGATCGGCACGACGCGGCGCCATTTCAATTGACTTTCCGCGCCGGTACGAGGTGTCCCATCCGCCCCTGTAAGGTACTTAACATATAATGTGGGTTTAAGCCTAATTAAATTATTACACAATTGACGAATTTAAAAATTCATAAACCTGAACCTAATAGTAATGAAAATAAGAATTATTATTTTCCATTTGTTATAGAGAGGGGGCCCCTGAAAAGTTTTACGGGGGGGCCCCCTCATATTTTGTTACGCCACTGCTTACATCTGATACTTATTTTGATAAGTTCATGTTTAGAGGTGCTGGTGTCTAAAAACGATACTAGATGTCGCAACACTCTACATCCTTTTGCAAATTCTAGTTGTATTGGAATATAACAACTACAACCTAAATAAAAACCAAATTAATGTGAGGAGTACCAAGTCTGTTTTGCAAAATTATTCGGATTTTTGGCTAGCTGGTACCTTATAAAACAAAACAAAATGGCTACTTTTACACTAAAGTTTATTATCTGAATACATTACAATACACTGGATAAAAGTACATAATATTCCTTACATTTATTATACGAATTTCGAAAAGACCTAAAAGCTTTAACAAAACTTGACATGTTCATCTATTCGTCCAAGTCCGGTATTATTCCCGATCAATAATCAGGAATTCTTAAGTCAAAATCGGTGCACTTACTTTTATACTTATTAAATCCTTACCTAAGGTAACTTGTATGGTCTTAACCTATTCTATATAAAATATCCGCCAAGCGGAAGACTAAAATTATTATTTATCATCCCCGTATCGATATATTATACAGGGTAAAACATCTTAAATCTACAACGTTAGATTACAAATACGATCTTATTTTAACCTCTATATATCTAAGATATTAGGTTGAATAGGGTTGTTAAATTTTACTTTAAAGGGATCCCATTACGGGCGATTAAAGTCGAGTAGTCCTTAACTCTAGGTTAATATTATTCGCGGCTGAAAACAAACCCCTTAGAAGGGTGTGTTTACACCGAAGGATGTATCCACATGAAAAAGCGAGGATTTTAATATGAATACACTCCTTTATTTTCCTTAGGTGAAAGTTATAAAGCATGCTAAAAGCCTAAAGTTATTTAGAATTAGAATGTGATAAGTTATTGGGTTAGTCAGGTTGGTGACAGTTTTTCTATCTCTCTTAACAATTTACGTCATTTATTTTAGTTTGGGCTAATTTACAGAAATGTCCAAATTGATGAACATAAATTCATTCGATTTGGACATCGAGGACAAGTCATTTTTTTAGAGGGATCCAAGTCCCTAAAGTTTATAAAACATTTAAAATTATTAAACTGTCACTGGGATAGAACTTAAGAGGTGGACACCAAAATTTGGTCAAGTTACGCTAGACAGGGGACCTCGCAAACCCTAAACAAATGAAAACTGTTAAATTGAGGACAAGGTCGTATATTTTAAAGCTCAATAATAATTTCTAATATTCTATTTAATTTCGAATTAAATTTAAAAAAGGAAACGTCACAATTTAGACAATATTATTGTTATATTGTGTTTACAACTTTAAAAATATCCGAAATTCTTCAGATTATTTGTTTTATCAAGCCCCAATACAAACAACTTTGCTTTAATTTCTATTTTCGTATCGCCTAACTTTCCCGAGATCCCTATTTATAAGTTATAACAGTATGTTACAACCTATATATGGGTTAAGCCTGCACTTGTCCATACATTGCAAAATTAAGAGCTATTCTAAATGACAACCCAGACAAGGTTCTAGCTAAAGGTTCTACAAGGGATGCTGTGTTTGTCACAGCAAAATAAAGTCTCGTTAGTGTTAGTTTTATAAATAGATTATATGTCAGAATCTTTGTTAAAGTTCCTAGATGATTTCTTGACTAGACGTTTACTCTAAAATTAAAATTATGTTTATAAAATTTAGGATAAAATTAGCTTATATGGTAAACTAAATTCTATTTAGTTAAAAGATAAAAAATTTAAATTAATATGAGCGAATAGTATATTTTTGTTAATAGGTATATAATTTAATTAAGGTTCTCAAGTACTAAAAAACTAGTAGGTATAACTAGAGCTAAGTGGAGTACAATTAGAAAAATCATACTGCGCTTATACTAACTCCCAACTGGTCTTTTCCGCTCAAAATAAATTATTGATTTTATCCGTTCAACATACCAAAAAAGAGCAATATAAATAATACCGATATAAAGCGGGCTCAACTGCCACTATCACTGATCGTGCGAAGATCAATGCTAACAGCATATGCATATTTTTAACTAACCCTGTCATTTTATGAATAAAGTACTAACTAAAACTATGACGAAAAAGTCATGTTCTTTAGCAAGCTGTCCTGCTACTTACGTCACGCGCTGATTCATTGTCATTGGTGTAAAAATGTGTTGGTGTCAAACGTCAATATCTCTCAAATTACAAATGACAGCGAGCTACGTTAGTAGCAAAGCCGTACTTTTTGCTACCCAGAACGTAATGTTGTCCTTTGTTTGGAGGTTTAAAGTAGGATTTGTTGTAAAAAGTGAGTGGTAATCGTAGGGATGTAGAAGTAAGTGAGAATGGTTTAAAAATAATTTTTAATTTCAATCGGACGTATACCAGTTGGTGCTAAAATTTTCATTTCGTTATAATTCTTAGTTTTCTAAGATCATACAAATATTATATTATGTTAGGGGTAGTCCACTGAAATTTTGTGTCTAAACACAAAATTTTATTTTCGTTAACATACCACAAGAGCTAGTTTAACACAATTTTCGTTATGTTTCATTTAAATAAATGTGTTAAAATAACACATAATAACACAAAATTTTGAGTAGACAGCCTACAACACAAACATATGCGTGTTATAAATTCTATGCAGTAAAACTTGAGTATTTAAACTACATAACAATGTTAACAACTTTATCATCTCTTATTAAGTAGTACACAAATGTAAGATAAAGTGAGAGAAAAGATACTTAACATTTTTTAAAAAGTCGTTAAGTCTTCGATTGATGGTATATTAAGAATCACCTCGAATATAGCTTGTCGAGTGATGGTGCTGTTTAAATTTTTTATCATGAGTAGAACTACTATTAAAAATGGTAACAAAAGAATAAAACAATTGATTAGTATCTGTAGAAAATTCTACATAATGGCACACTTGCCCTTTTCAGCCCAGGGGTTGTTCTTTTTGTCCGGGGCGTGGATCAAGGGGTCGTTTTTCTCATTTTCTTCCACGTATTCCCGCATTCTGAAAAAATATATTTTATAAGTATTTAAATTATAGCAGATAATTACTGTTTCCGCGAGAACAATTAAAAGCAACATTATGTGTTATATATTGGAATACACGCATGCTTGGATCTCTACAAATGACAGTTGACAGTTGCATACTTGTCTAATATGCCACCACTTTGTTGCTTGTTGTATTTAAATTATTTTAAATCAAAGAAAAATGCAAAATATTGATTGACCTATAATACTGCACTTTCTTTTCGATGTGTTATTCCATCAAAAATTAATTTTATAGTTCATACCTTAAAAAATATTGGACATACAAAGGTAGGTACACTGAAAAAAAAGTCTGTTTCATCCCAAATAAATGATGTATTTGCTTTATTTTTGTTAGTCACAAATAATCTTTATTTAGCTCAAACAAATATTGTTTGCAACAAATAAATTGAATTATTTGACTTTTATTTCATATTTGTTTGGTTTTTGTTTATTTATGTGAAATAAAACTTATTCGCGCCAAACAAAAAATTGTTTGCTACTCCTCTGCCTTTAAACGTCTACATTTCAAACAAAATATTATTTGCTGCAAATAACTTTTTATTTCGCCACTGCTTTTTGAGATCTAGGCAGGTACCAGGTAGAGACTGGAGAGTTTAGTCGTTTAGTGAGCGTCATTCGACAAGGTGATATATAATTTTGTGTGGCAATGGACGTTTGCGATTGGCTAGTTGGCCATAACATGGGACATCTGTGGCCCTCCTTCGAAGGTAAGATTTTAATTTTAATGTTTATTACTTAAAAAAGACAGATAAAACATATAATACAAAATAATAATTACTAAATCATGCATGCCATGGAGAAATGCCCATTTAAAAACGTTTCAATTATTTTTGTATAAAATAGAAAAAGTTAACAAATTTGTCTTTGCCATATTATTATATTATTTTATAAACATGCATATCGTTATTGTTTTGATTTCTGTTTTCAATATAATTATTAATATTCATATATTAAGATGGCCGCGAAAGCGTCTCTTGCAGCCCCTTTGTGTATGCCATGCCATTTGCCTTAAATATTTATTTGCGTGAAATAAATCAAATTTAAAGCAAATAAATATTTATTTGCTTTAAATAAATAAATATTTCGGGGAAACAATTATTTATTTATAACTATTTTTGATTGTTTCTGATAAATTTAATTTATTTCCCTCAAACAAGATGTTATTTTACAGGAACATTTAGTTATTGCAGTAAATATGGATGTTTAAGGAGAATAATTCTCTCGTAGGCGCAGACCGAGTTTAATAACTGTCATGTTAATTACAGTTTGTTTTATTTTCTTATATAGTTATGTTATTTTTCGTAACAATAAACAGAACATATATAAAAACTGTGGTATGATTTATTTATTTTTGCAGCTCCTCTTCTAAATAGTTTGGGAGATTATACCCTATTTTAATTATTTAATTTAAATACCTTATTGGTTATTTCAAATATAGTTTTTACCAAAAAATATCTAATAATAATTATATTATATAATATTATGTTCAATAGTAAAAAATTATTTATTTATAGGAAACAATAAGTTATTTAAATTAAATGCCAAAAAGCACACATCCTAATTTCGAAATTATTTGAACAGAATAAATATTTATCTAATAGAAATAAATATAAAGTATAATAAACAATTCGTAATTTGGATTAAATAAATGTGTTGCCGATTTAAATAAATTATTATTTGGACAAAATAAATATTTATTTAATAGAAATAAATATAAAGGATAATAAACAATTCGTGATTTGGATTAAATAAATGTGTTAGCGATTTAAATAAATGATTATTTGAACAGAATAAATATTTATTTAATAGAAATAAATACATACTTGTTGGTTACCTATATTGCTTCGTGCTAAATAACGGAATTATTTTATTTAAATAATATTTATTTGAATATCATATATTTCCCTCTCAAAAGTCAAATAATTTTGGACAAAATTTCAAATAATTATTTGTTCAGGCCATAGGGAACAAATATTTGTTTCGGCGAACTCCATTTTTGTTTAGATCAAATAAATTCTTTTTTCAGTGTATAGATTATTATTAACAAAAGTTACTTTAGGTTTTAATAAGTTATAAATCACCCAGTATACAATAGTGATTAGAGCAATTGTCAGGGGTTCGATCCTCAACAAAGAATGGTACTTTTCTATCGCTAAAATCTTTGCATACCGCCAAACCTTATTAAGATTGTTATTTAAAAAAAATTTAAAATTTCGAATCCGCATACGTAGGTACCATTATGTCATTGTATAAATATGTAAAGTTACAAACATCAAAACGAGTATCTATCAAAATAGATCCGAGTTCAATGGAAACCATAATATCGGGATTTTTCTTTGGAGAGTAATATAACGCCGGCGGTATGTTACATAATTGCATTCTAGCTATTCTGGAAAGAGGTCTGGATCCTGGATATTTGCCAGAAATCTCCAGGATAACGTGACTTGGGAATCGGAAATTTATGGAGAGCGACTATATGAACCAGAAAGCAGTTTAAGTTTTTCCATTTTCGAGTGACCTTTTATACCGGCTAGGGATAGTTAGGTATTTTAAATTTGTTTATCTGTGACTCTGTCACACAGCAATATTTGTAGAATCACAAGGTTTTATAGATTTATTTTTAAATTTTAAAACGCAACCTTCTTTTAATAAAAACAGACAGAAAAGTTAAAACATTTTGCAAATTGTATCAAATATTACGTATCATTTTGTTTTTAATTAAATATATAATTTTAAAGTTTTTTAAATAGTTTTAATGATATTTGAGATTTAATAGAATTTTCCAAATTATTATATTCTATCAAACCTTTATGAAAAATAGACTTATAAGCTCATAATGTTTTAAACACTTCATCCACATGAAAATTTTACATACTAAATAAAAAATTAAATTTCTGCATTCAACCAATCTAAATTTTTTAACATAAAATTAATTTTTGTATATTTATCACAATTAAAAATAATCCGCATTGCCTTATTTTGTAATTTACCAAATATTTCCTCACTAGCACAATATAAAATGGAAGAACAGTAAAGAAAATGTGGTAATATAATAGTATTAAATACAGTTTTTTTAGAAAAGAAAGTTAAATTAAAACTGATTCTTTTAAAATAACCTACTTTTCAGGCAATCCTCGATATGTCACTTTCAAAATAATTTTAAAAAATTAATTTTGAATCAGTGATTTTCCCTAAATATTTAAAGCTGTTTACTAATTCCAATTTTTCACCATGATAACAATATTTATATTTTGACAATTTAAATTATTACTCTTAACCATACATAGTTTTTGAAATATTTAATTTTAATTTATTTACTTTTAACCAATTTAATAATATATTTATCTCAGAATTTAGAGTATTTAGATTTAGACCATCAAAAATATTTAAAACATTTATGTAAATTAAGGTGTCATCAGCAAACATTTTTAAAACTAAAGGTATATCGTTGATGTAAAAAATAAATAATATTGGACCTAGTATACTTCCTTGAGGAACTCCTATATTATTAATTTTTTTATTTGAATATGTTTTTGATATTTTTGTTTTTGTGTTACTTAAATAATTTTTAAACCATTTATAAACGTTTCCGCGAATACCATACTGATACAATTTACTCAAAATTCTAGTAATGTCAATTGTTTTGTATGCCCGCTTAAAATCCAAAAATACAGCTATAACATTTTCCCCTTGATCAATGGTTCTCTTCCAGGTCTCAATCACACATTGAATGGCTATCTCTGTCGAGTACCCTTTTCGAAAACCAGCTTGAAAGAAAACTGGCCTCATCTCATCCCATCTTTTAGTGTTGTTTACTATTGGCACTGGTGTAATGTCAGAACATTTTAATTCATCATGGCATATTTCCACATAAAATTTAATAATGGGTAACCAATGCTCCCAAATGTTTCTTTTAACACCTTTTTATTCAATATTTTTCTATTTCATTATAGTTTAATTCGCGTTCTTGTGTCGTTTTACTGAGACACTGTGGAAAGTCTGATTAGAGTTACCCATCAACCATTTCCTAGCTCTTATACGCAGTAAGATGTACGAAATGAAAATTTAAATAAGCATATTTTACCTATTATACTGTAGAAAATCAGGTATTTTTTAAACAACAAAAAACTCATAAAGACCGTCTGCAACCGTCCCAATATAAGAAGGTATTATGTGTTTCATTAATCAGAAAAGGTGGCACGAGCTTTCTTTTTCTCCGTTTTCGGCTGGTATATAGCGTTTAGTATATTTTAAAAAATATATTAATCAAAAAGGTAATTTAAGAAGAATAAATATTATTTTTTTACGAACAACGCGTTTAAATTTTTAAACCATCCTTTATTTTGTTAGCTAAATATTACTGGTTGGCATATAAAGTCATTTGATTACTATTCTTGACAATTTGGAGGAAAACATTGTTAATTACCGTTTTATTTTCATGCTTAATGCAATAATAATTATTAATTCCAATAAGATTCTTTTCCGATGCTGCACGTTTTGAGGAAAAATTTAAGTTTGCAGTCGACATTTGTAAGACTTTATTCACGTCCCTAAATGATTTGTAAAAAGATCACGTATGTGCTAACTCAGATTGACCCAAATCCCGGCTAAACCGATAACTATATAATGTTAAAAATTTTGAATATGGCCATTTAACTTCAAGTAAATACCGGATATTACGACGAACTAACAAAAAACATCAATTCTGGTACTTCAAGATTGGCCACTTGAATAAGGTTCCTGCCATTGAATGTAACATTTTAACTACTTCAAATTTAAATCATTAAGAACACAGTATATTTAACAAAAAGAAGTATTTTCGTAGTTGTATTGTAGAGGAATTATTGATTTATAAAGTTTTTCTTAAACGCTGAAAGCTGGTTATTATGAGACGTATTTTAAATACTTACTAAAGACAAAATCCGGCTTAATAGCCCGTGTTTGTCGGGCAAACAAACTCAAAAACCGATTTATTTAACCAAGGTTTCATCTCCGATTTTCTAATAAAACCTCTAAAAGCGGCCTAAAAAGTAAAGTAGGTTTATTTGTGTTGTAGTTGCAGCCCCAACCCAAAACGATACCTAAAATTCAAAATTCAATTTTGTTGACTCCGTCTACTCTCCGACTACGTCTAAATATTTGCGATCGTAGTCTATGCTTTTAAGTATTCATTATTGTAAATATATGACTACGGATTTTAACAAGCACATAACTATAGAAAAAAGTTAGTCTGTATAAATGGCACTATATAATAAGCATAATGAATAAAAATTAAGCAATTACTTGAAGCAATTACTTTTTAGTAAAAGCAATCGCTTGACTAGCAAATGCTATAAGTAAAAGCAATTGCTAGATCTGGATATGAATAAAATTTTGAAGCAATTGCTGTTTTTCTTACACCTCTGTAAATGCTTATTCAACACAAGTTCAGACGTGGCTTATCCACTTGTTCAGATTATAGATTTCATGTTCAGTTTGGTGCCTAATTTGCAAAAGAGTTGACGTAAATACAACAACGTTGGTCTACTTATTTAGTACAATAGTAATCTGTTACGTTTTTGTGGAAAATAGGAACCTTATATTTGTAATATGGCAGATTTCAGTGAAAATGAGGAAAGTGATAGTTGATGAAGAAATTAAACACAAGCAATTGATATTCGTTCACAAATTGAAGGATAAATAAATCTCTCTGACCACAACCGTTTAGCTACCACAACAGCTTTAGCACTTGTGGGAAATTTAATAAAAATATTGGCCTTCTCCAAAACTACATCCATTACAGAAGTGTATGTCTTACAGACAGTAGTTTGGTGAACACCGAGTTCTTCACCTACAGAATTTTGAAAGCCCGGATCCGACAATTTCAGCAGAAAGACTTTAATCTTATTTAAAGGCGACAGTGCACCCCCTCGCCTTTTACCAGTATAAGTCAAAAAATAATTTGCCAACCACTCAACATTTTCGCAGTCAAATCGATATAACTTTCTGAAATCATCATATCTGCCATTTTTACGTACACTGTAGATTTTTCTTTTACGAACATTCATATATTCAGCCATAATTGAAGACCCCAATTAAATGCAAAGCACATATGCCGTGGAGAACTAAAGTTGACTGCTACCAAGCAAATGATGCAGCGATTCCTTAATTTATTCATCACATTTTAAGCAAACGATAGCGATCGCTTCTATTTTTTAAGAAAAAGCATTGACTGGGAGCAATTCCTGCACTTTTAAGCGATCGCTAGAAGCAAAAGCAATTACTTTAGTTTTTATTCATTGGCTTTCAAGAAAGTACTTCAATTTTATAAGAAAAAGCAATTGCTACATTTTTATTCATTAGGCTCAATATCTCTGTACTAACGGGGTTTTGATTTTTTGGGTGAGTTGAAAGGTCAAAAAATAGCTGATGATATTTGAACATCAATTTTTACTCAAAAAGTGCTTGAAATCATTGTTGATTACTTACAGATGCTTGCAAGCACTTTTTCTCAAATCAATTACCAAGCTCTTATTACTTTTTCAATTGCTTTCTCCTCAATTAAGCAACAGTGCTTGCAAGGACTGAAATGTCATTGTGCGTTCAAGTTCTTTAGTGCTTGCAAGCCTTTTAGGTGCTTGAAACATCTTTTGAGTGCTTGGAAGTACCTACTTTAAATGGCTTGAAATGCGAAATTCAATTACCAATTACGAAGCAGTTTTAATAAAGCGCTTTAATTACCAAATATTGAGCACTGTATTTTAAGAATGTTTGCAAGCACTGTGCTCGAAGCACTATTGTGCTTGAAGCACTTTCTAGGTAATTACTGCCCAGCCCTGACATTTTCAAATAAAAATGATTTAAATGGACCAAAATAATGCTCGTTCCAAGACTTGGTACAACTTTGTATAAAATTAACCAAATTACAAGAAAGCTTTGCGAAACTTTCTCGTTTATTTTCCAAGTTGTATTGTAAGGATTCTTGGGCTTAGTTTTACAAGACAATTTAAATTTATAAATATTAAAGGAAAATTATAAAATACTTCAATAGCAGGTAAGAAGGCTTTAATAATGTAATAGATGTGGACAAAAGGGCACGGGCAAAGACAAAGTATACGGGGTGTTCCAATACCGCGATATAGTAAAATATATTCTCTCTGCTTGGAGAACGAAGGTACGGAGTTTATTTGCTATTTTGAGTATATTTTCCTTACTTCGATGCAAAGATGACTCGGGTCCACCAAGTTATTTCAAGATACACCGTTTATCATTTTCACTGATTCAAAAAAATCTTATACAATTTGAATGTATAAAGTTAATAGGAAGTGGCCCCTACTTGATGGTAGGAGAACCGCAGCGCTATTACAGTATTACAGCACAGTCGGAAAGACCTAAGAAACATCACTGCCGTAGTCACCGGACATTGCCTGTTCGGTAGACACGCTGAACGTATGCAAGTACCAACTAACGACTTCTGTAGAAGTTGCAGAGATGAAGAAGAGGAGGAAAGTATTCAGCATTTCTTGTATGAATGCGCCGGCCTCGCGAGAAGAAGGTTCAATGCTCTGGGCATTGCCATTCTTTAATGATCTGGAGGAAGTAAGCAGCCTGCAACTGGGTCGACTCACTAAGTTTATTAACAGCAGTGGTTGGTTTAAATGAGCTGTCAAGATTCTTCTACGATCTACGTCGCGTTAACCATCAGGAAGCTGATGCGTTTAGGTTCCGCGAAACATTTGTGGTACCACAACGGTCCTTATAGGACTACGTGTGACTGTTTGGACCAGAGAACACACAGCCAATTGGACAATGCCAGAGGTAGAGGTCTGCCACTCTAGCCTAACCTAACCTAATAGAGTAGGTAGTCAATATTTAAGGGTAGCAAAATTTACATGGGATTTCCCATAGTCAGTCTACCGTTATTACACCTAACTCTATAGTGTCAAAGATACGTGGTTTTAATCCTTGATTAAAAAAATTAAATTCGTTTTATTTTGCATATTTTCTAGAGAACAACCCTTTTATCAGAGAGCTAATTTATTGCATAAACAGGCTCGATTTCCGGTGGGATATAATTTACTAAGGCTCATACATATTTCACGAGGAGTCCTCCATAAATTGGGCGCCAGAAAACCCAAAAGCTCCGCGTGCCACCAGAAGCCCAATAAGGGATTTTGTATGTAGAATCGGGGATATAGGGCTCTTACTCGTTTGACAACTTTAGAATGGGATATTGTGACGGGTATTGAACATTTAACTGTAGTCTAAGAAGAGTGCATGTAAAAAAGTTAGCTGAAAATAAGGAAAATTAAATCGAGAATGAAAAGACCTCACCAAAAATCATTTTTGGAATTCAAATTTGTAATTAATATACATTGTGAGTTTGTAGCTTGGAGTAAAAAATTCAGTAAATTCAGTACAGTTTTTTTTTTGGAAAAATGATTGGGAACGGGTATTAACATTTTAAGTTGTGGTCTTTTTTTATCAAAAATGTTGATAAAGTTTATCTCAAATTATTAGAGATATAACGATATCGATAATTTTTTTAAATGTCAACCCTAGTTTTTATTGACGATTTCTCAAGTTTTAAGTTATACTTAAGTACCAATTTTCAAATTTTTATTCCCTGTTATGATGCTGCCAAATACGGAATGGACAACGTTTTGACCATTTATTGACGAAAAAGTATTAAAAATGATGATGAATGATGTTTTTTTTTTTAAATTGCATTAATTTTTATTTGTTTAATATCTTATAATAGTAGATTCTGTAACGAGGTTGGAATGAAAATTCGATCCGAGTGGAAGATTCCGAACGCGAGCGTGAGGAACCACGAGTATCGAATTTTCATTCTAACCGAGTAGCAGACTATATTTTCTCCACGACCATCCAGTTCCATATCTGATGCATCCGATTGTTCACTCATTTTTTGACTTGCACTAAAATTTGTCTGAAAATAATTATTACAACGCGGCCATTTTTATCTGACACTGACAGTTTCGAAATTCATGGCAACCTATGTCGTTTATATCAATTACAGAATATTCATTCCGTATCTTGTTATGGAATGAAAATACACGCAAAACGCATAAGAAGCAAGTGTTTCAGAATAAATATTCCAACTCAAGAGCGAGAATTTTTACATTCCATTATCAAAAATGATTTTGGAATTATTGCATTCAGTAATGGTCGTGGAGAAATAACATTCCTGTTTTTCGGAGCATACTCAAATACCTTTACAATCAAAGAAAACTGATGGATCTGATCATTAACTTATTAAACACAAAAATTTGACCGAATGTATTATAGAGTGTGACCAGTAAAGTCCGCATCATATGGGATTTTATTTTATTGCTTCCATCGAGATAAAAATTAAACAAAAAAAATAGTAGTCACGTGATTCGCATTATCTGTCAAATTTTAATTTTTTTCAAAAAATAATTCAAAAGTGGGGTTATTTCTGAAAATATCAAAAAAGCTATTAGAAAAAGTGTTTTTAAATGCAGTTTCTAGCCCACATGCAAAATTTTAGCTGCGTAAGATAATTTTGATTTTTTACCTATATTTTGTAAATTGCACCAGTTTTGCAAAATAAGACTCAACGCAACCTACATAAAACTTCTTAGTTTTGACAGTGCTTTATTTCAGATACATTTTCTTTAAAGTAGGGCCATATTAAATGTGTGTTTTTCTACGAAATCAAAATTGGGCTATTAAAATTTGGTCGCATGTGCATGCAAAGTTTATTTGTTTTTGACCCAGTACAATAAGGTAACTTCATAAAATAAGTATTTTTGAAAACGTAGTTTGCGTCTGAAAGTAATACAACTTAATATTAAGACAAAAAAGAATACAGTGTCATCAGTAAAGTTTTCATTAAGTGGAAAATAAATTTTAGTGGTGGGTAAAAAATCAAAATTATCTTATGCAGCTGAAATTTTGCATGTGGGCTAGAAACTGCATTTAAAAAAACTTTTTCTTAAAACTTTTTTCGAAATTTTCAGAAATAACCCCACTTTTGAATTATTTTTTGGAAAAAATTAAAATTTGACAGATAATGCGAATCACGTAACTACTATTTTTTTTGCTTAATTTTCATCTCGATCGAAGCAGAACTTGATGCCAAAGTCAAATTTCGAATAAAGCTATTAATAAATCCCATAATATGATGCGGACTTTACTGGTCACACTGTATGTTACAGTTTCGTCCAATATTTTATGGGAAACGTAAGGTCGGATTTCAGCTGTTTGGACGGTTGTTATTAATTGAATCAATGCCAACGTCGTTTCGGTGTAGTCCACGCCATCACCAGGACTAGATTTGTCTACGTAAACTTATATTCATGAAATGATATACATTTTATAAACGAAATGTTTAAATATGCGTTCAAGCAGGTGAAATCCATCCTTTCGAATATATTATAACATTTTAAACTGCACTATGTAAGCAATAAGCAATACAGGGGACATTATTTTTAGGATAATTGACAATTATCAGTGCATGTCATTGTTCCGCCATGATGAACAATACCATATAATTATTATTGATTGATTTCTGTTTAAGGTTCTCTTAAATTAGCCAAAATTTTTAGTAATTTGTTTTTATTTTATTATGTTATGTGGTAAAAAAGGAGTCGTTTTTAATATGGCTAAATCATATTTTACCTATTCCCTTCTACAAAATCGTTTGAATTGAAATCTCTGAGTATACAAATTAGCAACGAGAAGGTAATTGTAGCCTTGTTGTTTTAATTAACAACGTTCAAATTGTGAAATCAAACAGTAACAGAATTTTAAATTTTTATTATATAAGCTCGAAATCGAATTATTGGTATTTAACAGTGGCGGCTCGTTAATGAAGGGCTCTGGGGCGCCGCCCTCCCTGCAATTATTTCAAACAGAATCCAAAAATACTTTACAAAAATACTTTACTTAAAAAACCAATAAAGCAATGTATAATTTAAGCAATCCATTAAAATAATTCAAACCAAACATAGCCCTATTCCAACGGGCAGGTTATACTCATAGACAAGCGTGTTGCGCGCTATCAAGGTTATACCAAGCGCGGGCGACCGATTATTTGCCCCGATTCAACGTGACTTCTCGATTAGTTGCCATGACTACGGAGGCGTGACGTCATCTAGACATCGCACAACGAACGGCCACGGATGAGCTCCAATTTTCCGCGCCCAACATGTGTTCGCGACGGACGGTAGAATAATCGATATACCTATTAGGTGTACTCTGACGAGGCGATCTGTCGATGCCGTTGATGTTTTGTTTATTTGTTTTGATTTCATTTATTAGTTACGTTATAAATTTCGTGTAATATGAAGGTCAGTGCTTAAGTGAAAAACTTGAATTAAAAAATGCAGGCGGCCACTAATAATATTGAACATAGGACAAGAAGTGCAATCAAAATGTAAAAGTAAGGCACAGTTTACGCGTAAGTTTGACAAAGAAATATATAATAAAAAATCCTGGATAAGCGGTTGTGAGGGCAAAAATTCTTTTTGTTTTGTTTCATGTGTCTTCTTTTTGACGGGGATGATAATTGGACTATAAATGGGGTGCAGGACTTAAAACATCTTTCAGAGAAAATAAAAAAACATGAAAATAGTGCAAAACATCGTCATAATGTGGTAAGTTTTGAGATGTTAGGACAAACTAATATTTTAACTTGTTTAAGTAGCGCTTATGCTGATGAAATTAAAATTCACAACGAGAAAGTTAGAAAAAACAGACACGTACTTTCGAAAATAATAGACCTGTTAGTTTAAATTTTAAAATAAATTTTATTTAAAGCCAGCGCCCCCCTGACTCGCTAGTCACGAGCCGCCACTGGTATTTAAATTATTTTACTTGAATGGGTCTATAGAAAATACACCAAAAACATACTAAAATACAAATATAGATGGACTCAAGAAATGTCGACCATAATAAGCAAATTATATAAAGAAAAAGGTAAAAAAATTCTAGGAAATTTAGTGTAAGCACAAGAACACATCATAAATAGTGATATCCTCTTATAGAATAATTTGGACACTCTGTATACAGGGTGGTATATGAGCTGGCGCAACATAGAAAACAGCATGCAAAATTTCAGATGGCAATATTATGTGGTTTATTTTAAACCGATCATTTATTTTCATTCGTTAAAAAAAAAGTTCGTCAAATTTGCGAAATCTTGACGCGACAAAATTATCTAAATAACTTCCGGTATCTTCATTAAAATAATTCAGGGCCGTATTGTTTATTTTAGGAACATAAAAGATAATATTTCATAAATAGTGATATCCTCTTATAGAATAATTTGGACACTTTGTATACAGGGTGGTATATGAGCTGGCGCAACATAGAAAACAGCATGCAAAATTTCAGATGGCAATATTATGTGGTTTATTTTAAACCGATCATTTATTTTCATTCGTTAAAAAAAAAGTTCGTCAAATTTGCGAAATCTTGACGCGACAAATTTATCTAAATAACTTCCGGTATCTTCATTAAAATAATTCAGAGCCGTATTGTTTATTTTAGGAACATAAAAGATAATATTTGGTAAATAACTTTGGATTTTAGACTTCGTGAAACTAGCCAGTGAGTTTGGCTTATTGAATTCTTTAAACAACTTAGATAAACTCTCAATAAACAAGCTAATATTTCACCAGCTTACATTTACATTAAATCTCTCAAAAGAAGGTGTAGTAGTAACATGTTTTATTTAGCAAAAAGCTGCAATTAAATATTTTTTAATAAATTTTTTTAGCACATTTTTATAGATTTATTTTTAAATTTTAAAAAGCACCTTTCTTTTAACAAGAACAGAGAGAAAAGTTAAACATTTTGCAAATTGTATCAAATATTACGTATCATTTTGTTTTTAAAATAATTGAAATTTTAAAGTTTTTTTAAATAGTTAATGATATATTATGAGATTTAATAGAAGCTAATGTTTTGGACACTCTATCCACAAAATTTTTTTATTATTTCTTGTTTCATAATTATAATGGTCATGATTAAAATAACACAAACCTTTGAAACAATGAGGCAATAAATTTTTAATTTTATGTATAAAGATACATAGGGGAGGGGTGGGCAAGTTGACATATCTAAGGTTTAAACAAAAATATCTTAGAAAAAACCAAGACTTATTTTTAATTAATGTAAGCAAAATAAAACAGTTGTTATATGTCTTTAACCTACATATATAACGAAACGAAATATAAACTCCTTGTACAAAAAATACCACTTTAACAAAAATAATACAAAAATCCATCTTGCCCTACCCTATAGGGCAAGTTGACATACGAAAATAAGTAGGTATAAATATTATAAAATATTAGTTAATATAAATCACAAATAAATTGTTTTGATTTTTTGGATAGGCCGGCACACTCAGCGTGAGCCCATTGGCGACACTTCTAGTCTAAAATCTTTTCAGTGCGGGCAAGATGACATACTCGGTTTGAAGGTATGCCATCCTGCCCGACAATGAACGTAAATTTAAAAAAATTAAAAAATGGGTTTTAAAATAAAATCTAAAAAAGATTGATCGCGAAATGAATAGTTGAAAACTAAATTTAATAAACAAAATTAAAAAATATAAGAAAAACAGTCAAGTAATTTTTTTATAATCTTTATCATAGTATACTTACATTAAAACGAAATCGTAAATTACTAAAAATCTTTAATATTTCTAACACCGCGAAAAATTTCCACCCACAAACACCTCTAAGAGGACACTGCCAACGAGCGAACTTGTTTAAGTATGCTAAATGCTCGGATGACGGTGGAGTTTCCATGGAAGGGCTACTGTGTCATCTTGCCCACCTATGTCAACTTGCCCATCTCTCCCCTACTAAATAAAAAATTAAATTTCTGACAACAACCAATCTAAATTTTTTAACATAAAGTTTATTTTTGCCTTAATTTGTAAAATTTGTAATTTATCAAAATATTTTTTCACTAGCACAATAATGGAAGAAAAATAAAGAAAATGTGGTAATACTTACAATAGTATTAAATACAGTTTATTTAGTAAACAAACTTAAATTAGAACTGATTCTTTAAAAATAACCTACTTTTCCGGCAATCTTCGATATGATACTTTCAAAATAATTAAAAATTTTTAATTTAAAATCAATAATTATCCTTAAATTTTTAAAACTGTTTACTAATTTCAATTTTTCACCATCAATTAAATTATTTACATTTCGACAATTTAAATTATTACCCATAACCATACATTTAGTTTTTGAAATATTTAATTTTAATTTATTTACTACTTATTAGCAAATTTAATAATATTTATCTCAGAATTTAGAGTATTTAGACATTAACGTAAATTAAGGTGTCATCAGCAAGCATTTGTAACTTACACAATATAATATAATATATAATATTTTTAACTTTTGAGTTAAATTAGTTGTCATTCGCAATCAGTGCACAGTAATACAATCAACTTTATAATCTCTTTATCTTATTGCCTAAGTTAAATCAACAAATCTTATAAATTCACGAAAGCAAACCTCAAATTGCATAAAAACACCTAAAACATAGTAAAACACAATCTAAAAATAACAGAGACGCAAGGCATCTCTACCACCCGTATAATCATCGATAGCTGCCGCCTCTTACCCGCGTAAAGTGCAGCCGAAAACACGAAAATAAACAAATCACACAAGCAAAACGTGGATAAATACTACAAAATTGATAAACTAAACACAAATAATATGATTTTTACTCACGCGGCAATGGACTTGGACAATGTCCAACGTTCCATCGAGGCTTGATATTTCAGATTGTCAATCTGTTTGCGTAAGGCATCCTTGTCCATGGTTGCCAGGGATGCACTGTCCATATTTTGAGCGTGCTAGGCGGGTCAGGGCGTCGGAGGATAGGGACGCAGGCGTCGGATCGGGCGTCGACGTTTAGTTGACCGGATGGAGCCCAGGTGACGCTGGAGCGTTGGAGTAGGTGAGAAGCGGGTCAGCGATGGGATGGCTTGAGGATAGATGGCGGAAGTGGTCGTATTGGGACGAATTATTTCTGAAAATAAAATAGATTTTCGATAAATAGGTATATCATATCACACAGTAAAAGTGTTGAAACGTTGAAACAATACCTAAATATAAGTTTATAAACTTTATAGAATTTTCTAAGGTAAAATTTTATGATTTTCTTGGTTATGATGGATTTTTTTTGGGAAAAATTGAGGCATAAAATACAAACGAAATCGTTTTCAGATTTAAGCCTCAAAATTCACCCTGAAAAGATCGTCCATTTTGACTTGGTGAGCGTATAATAAAGATTCGTTGAAATAACTTTGAGTTCTTGTATAGGCTGTATAAGTGGCATATTACTGTACTAATGTGGTTTTGGTTTTTATAGGTTGCCATCCACTAATTTGAGTTGGCAGGTCAAGGAAAACTAACTAATAGTATCTGGCAACACAACAGTTTATTATTAACAATTTAAAACATTTGTTTATGATATTGATAATATATTTTAACAAAACAATGCAGTACGGTTCCCGTATTACCTTAGCTCTATTGCCGGACTTAACTGCAAGCGCAAAACGTGTCCCTTTGGCAATTCCGTCACCAATTTGTCCAGAAATATATTAATTTTATAATTTCCATAACTTTATAAATTTTGAAATTTCATATTTTTTCCTTCACATTGGAAGCACTATGCACTACTATGCAGTCATGTGGAAATCGGTTTTCTTTTCTGGAAAAACTAAGTTTTTTTTGTTATATTCAACTTTATGCAGTGGGAGTTTGTATAACTTAAATAAATTCAGTAAATCCAGTAGGAACAGCTAACTTATAATTTTTATTGATACTAACCAATTTGCTTTACATATCAAACACTGGGGCTAAAACAGGCACATTAAAAATTTAACTAAACTCATCGGAAATATGTTTTTTTAAGCGATATGTAAGTTTAAGCGATTATAAGTGGCTATTTTTAAAGTACATATTAAGTTAATAAGTACCAAACCTAAAATTTTTATTTCTTGTTATTTATAAGATATTAAGCAAGCAAAAATTAATTTATTTGAGAAATAAAGAAAACCTTCTATCTATTCTTAATACTTCTTCGTCAATAAATGTTCAAAATGATGTCCATTCACTATTTGGCAATATCCTAAACGCAAGTAAAACTCGTTTTGAACATTTCTCATTACTTCGGGAGAAATGAACCTGCATGCCTTATACGTGCTTTCAACTAAATTCGTAAATCCGTTCCTGCTCTTAATATTTTTTTGATAAGTTCCTCAGCTGTTTTGGGGAACTCGATTGCTTATAAATGTAATGTTTTAATTAAGTTTTTAATGTTATAAAAAGCATAAAAAAAATCTGTCACACTATATTTTCACGATTCTGCTAGGTGAAAACATATTCGATAGCAGGCAATGGACAAAAATACTTAGTGGATATACATATTCGTTCACAACATCACACCATACCCTTGTCCACAATAGTGGGTACAATTATTTAATCACATACCCCTAACCTAGTTTATACTATTATAGAATTAAAATTATTTTGATAGTAAAATATTTAGCGACATGATAATGTTAACTTACCAGTAACCAAACAAACAACAAAAAAACACCCACAAGTGATAATCCTATAACGTATGTACCAGATAGGTACGTAAAAACCTTGTCCCACCACTTAATTTAAATTACGACAGTAATTATCTGTTAAAATATACGCGCCAGTTTCTTAAAAAAAAATTAAATATGCATAAAATATGCACTTTACTATCCTTAATTTGTTCGTAAGAACGATTACTCTATTATAGAAGGACGGCAAACGAATGTACAGCTAATAATACATCGTGAGGCAATAATGTCTAAGGAAATATAATTTAAAACGGTTTGTATGAGACAGGTAGGATTACTTAAGTGGAAAACATTATTGATAAGAGAGATAAGGTAAAGGGGACTTGTTAATTAGACCTATACGATGGTTCTTTCTGTAGTAAAAGTAAACAATTTTAAGTTTATCTAATCTTTGATTTAAACGGTTACTTTATTTTTTATACTCGATACGATAAATCGTGCCGAAAAGTAACTTTTCCCCACGATCGTAGGAAAACAAAATTTTCACACCCGTATTCACTAAAGAGTATTAAATTTAATCCATTTAATTATTTAGATCTTATAGTGTCCCAGTTGTGTTTTCATCGTGTCATTGTCTCAGTACGCGATATAACGTTTCCGATTTAATATGATTTTTTGCAGTTAAAACGTTTTACCAATAAATAAATGCAAGAAAATTACTTTAATATTTGAAAAAAAAACAAATATATTTTGAAATTCGATAGGTTAAGAGGGGGCGACTGGGTCACTAAGTAGTAGCTGTTAAATACTGGTCAACCACTCTTCATAGTTCTTCAAAAAAATATATTTAGGTACACATAGTTTTATCAGTCGTAGGGGAAAGCTACAATTGACATTATTGACAACCTTTTCTAAGAACTCCCACATATTACTTTAACTGAATAATCGTGTTTTTTTTGTAATTTAATTTGCTTTTAATTGCAGGTATAGTGCCTTTGCAATAAGTAAAACCGTTAATTATTGAAATTTACCACTCATTACGAATAATTATTTAATAACTACAATCTATGTGAGTCATTTTACTGATTTTAATAATGGGTCAGCCCATTCTGTGGAAAAGCGACCATGAATATGACATATTACAATATAATGTCCCTCTCACGTTGTCATTTAGGGCCCTTTCACACGAACGGCTGTTCCGCGGACCCGCCAATCCACCGTTCGGCATGAGATGTGGACCTAATATGGTCAAATTTCACAAAATATCGTTTATTGCTTTTATTAATTTATCAATTAATTTTTTTTAAGTTAAAACTGTAGGTAAGAATTTCTCAATACCTAAGTAAGAATTATGTTTAAATGTTACTGAGCTATAACGATTCTCTAAATTAAAAGATGTGAAAATAAACATTTAATAATAATATGTGTAATAAAATAATTAGTGATTTAACTTTATCTAATTAATTTGAAGAAATAGTCCATGCTGAAAGTGGAGTTGAAAGTATGAAAAGGAAAGAGAAAACTTCTTCACAAAATTTAATGGAACAAAAATTTGTTCAGAGGTATCTACATGTTTCAAACGTAGAAACGTTCATCATCAGGAGACAGAAAAATGTATTTCTGATGGTTTTAGCAGAAGAGAAAATGATAAGTGGTATAAAACCTTAATGGAGCTTTTATAGAATCAAAAATTAGTGTGTCGAAATGACATACCTACTTAATATGAAGAAATAGAAATAAGTTAAAACATACTGAGTATGTAAAAAAGTCAATTAAAAGGGTCTAAAACAACCAAATAAACTAGGGAAGAAGAAAACATCACTTCTTAAAGAAGATATGTCAAAATGGTATTTTTATGTAAGTATGTCTGCAAGACATTGTAAAAATTTTAAACTTGCCATGTATAGAAAATAGGTATCAAGAAAATAAACGATCCTTTTAAACCGCCCCAAACCGCCCTTCTTTTAAAGGATCGTTTATTTTAAATGCATGATACTTTCTTGATACCTGTTTTCCATACGGCAAGTTTTATATTTTTACAATGTCTTACAGACATACCTACATAAAAATATAATTCTGACATCTTCTTTTTAGAAGTGATTTGTTTTTCTTTCCCAGTTTATTTGGTTGTTTTAGACCTTTTTAATTGACTTTTTCACATACTCAGTATGTTTTAACTTATCTCTATTTCTTCATATTATGTCATTTCGACACACCAATTTTTAATTCCATAAAAGCTCCTTTAAGGTTTTATACCACTTATCATTTTCTATTCTGCTAAAACCATCAGCATTACATTTTTCTGTCTGCTGATGATGATCGTTTCTACGTTCGAAACATGTAGAGACCGGAGAACAAAATTTTCTTCTATTAAATTTTGTAGAGGAATACTTTTAGTTTTTTCTTTGCTTTTTATCTAATTAATTAATCATAATTCCGATTCCATGCATCAATACCTTTTTCCTTATACGCGTATATGCGGTTTAAATTTCCAAAATAGTAAATCAACTTTTAATGAGAATAATTTCATGCATTAAATATGAAGCTAAATTTATTTAGTTTCGATTATGAATAAATATTGCTTAGCGGTTACATTGATTTATATATTAGTAGAAATTTAAATTAAATTTATAGGTAGATACCGCTTAGATTGCAGCAATTTATAGCAAAAAAAAGGGAGTGTAGGTTGTGAAGTTCGCTTGTTGGGACTGGATTTGATATAAAATATCTGGAAATAATGTGTATTCTCTGAAACATTCTGCCTTTGCCTATATAGAGGCAGAGAAGCCAAAGCGATGCTTCCTGGTTTCTGTAAGGTTTCACATTTAGTAAGTTTTAGAAGTAAATATAGAGTAACGCTTTTAATTGTAAATACGTGTATGTTAGAGGATAGGTAAACTGGTCAAAACTAAATAATATAAAATATGGACTGCTTAATTAGATGCAGTTAAATTTAACGGGGGTCAAATGTTGCCTTCCTTATTTATTTTAGACTGAGCTTGAAGAAAATTTCAGACCGCTGTCAAAGAAACACACGGAGATAGGGATGTTTGATATACATCAGCGCATCGATAACATCGATATTTTCAATGAGATACATCGGTTTTAAGCGATGCATCGTAGCCATTTGATATTTGTATTATTTAAATTTTCGATGCATGCATCGCTAACATCTATGTTTTTTCGCGATACATTTTCCGTGGACATCCCTAAACGGAAATGAATGAAACGACATCATGGCCTCTGACCGATGCCGTGGCAGTCACATCTTTGGGGGCGAATCTTTTACTGCTGCGTTGCCATACTGCAAAACGTTTATAAGGTTTTAGACAAAGATTTAAATTCCTCACGTTATGTTAATATTTTTAATTTGAAGAAATAGTCCATGCTTAAGAGGAAGTAACCCCTTTACCACAATGAAAATTGCCGAACGTTTTGCTGGTCAAACGAAAAGAAAAAATAAAAATTGGTATTTAGACAATAAATTCTACTTTAAATACCCCATCCAGAAAAGTAAATGACGATCGAAAATATTCCCAAAATTTTTTTTAGAATTTTTTTTAATTTTTAGTAATTTTGTAATATCTTAAACAATTCTTTATTGGTCAAAAGCAAAATGACTTTCCCGGGTGTAGAATGTTGTACCAAACAATTTTTCTTAAAGCCATTTTTCAATATCGGCCTTACTTTTTTCTCAAAAACTTTGGGCGCGTAAAGTGAATTTAAGCGTGTAAAGTGGGTTTACGCGCCCAAAGTTTTTGAGAAAAAAGTAAGACCGATATTGAAAAAGGGCTTTATGAAAAAATTTGTTGGTACAACATTCTACACCCGGGAAAGTCATTTTGCTTTTGACCAATAAAGAATTGTTTAAGATATAAAAATAAAAAAAATTTCTAAAAAAAATTTTGGGAATATTTTCGATCGTCATTTACTTTTCTGGATGGGGTATTTAAAGTAGAATTTATTTTCTAAATATCAATTTTTATTTTTTCTTTTCGTTTGACCAGCAAAACGTTCGGCAATTTTCATTGTGGTAAAGGGGGTTACTGCTCTTAAAGTGGAGTTGAAAGTATGGGAAAGAAAGAAAAAACTGAAAGTCTTCCTCCACAAAGTTTAATAGAATAAAAATTCTCTAGGGGTCTCTACATTTTTCATCATCAGGAGACAGAACATTTATTTAATGCTGATGGTATTAGCAAAAGAGAAAATGATGTAGAAAATGGAGCTTTTATGGACTCAAAAAATTGAGGTGTAGAAGAGACCTGATATGAAGAAAACTTAAAAAGGTTAAACCATACTGAGTATGTGAAAAAGTTATTAATGGGGTCTAAACCAACCAAATAAACTGGGAAAGAAGAAAAAACCTTTCTAAGAAGGTGCCGAAGATTATTTAAATTTTTTATAAAAACTTTACAGATGTGAGGCCATTTCGGTTCTTTCTTCTGCTAATATGTCTGTAAGACATTATGAGGATAAAATTAAAGATATCACAATCTGTAAAAAATAGAAATTGAAATTAAAATCAAAGAATGAAGGAGTACAAAAGTTTTTGAAATATTTGAGAAATATTTTTTAAATAAAAAGTAAGCACTTACAAAATTACATTCTAATAAGTGTATTTGTGGGGTACTGAGGATCAAAGCTCAGTAACCCCGGGGGCGATTCATTTAAAACCAATTAAAACATATTTTTAAAGTAAAAGTACTTGATGATGAACGTTTCTACGTCCGAAACATGTAGATACCCCTAGACAAGTTTTATTCTATTAAACTTTGTGGAGGAAGACTTTCAGTTTTTTCTTTCTTTCCCTTAATACTTTTAGTTTGACAAACAAATTGGAGGGGTCAAGTTTATATATTGATTTACTAGATTGGAATACGATTTTGTCAATAGATTCCTTTGTTATTGTTTCATCCGGATCATTGGTACCACCCCGTATCTAACTGGGACTATTTTTGTTAATAAATGTAATAGAAATGTTGAATGTGTATGGTTTGTTAACCAAATCCCATACTGTAATATGAAAAACTTGACCCTGACCGGATTCTTGACAAAATTACGAAGGCATTTTAAAATAAGGTTTTTTTTATCTTACAAGGCCTGCCAGTGGGTCTCGCAGACGATCATTAGTAGGCATTTAGGTAAGAAAAAAAAACTGTAATGTGCTCCACAAAAGGGAGAATGGTTGTTGTTAAAAAAATAAAAAAATGGTTTTCTATATATTTTAAGATAACTTAGTAACTGACGCACATCTTCGCAGACAACATGAGGTATCACGCCTCAATAAAGACCTGGAAGAAATTTTGTCTTGGGGTGTCAGTAACCAAGTCGAATTTAACGCTCAAAAACCCAGGCAGCAGTTTTCTCTAAGAAGGTTAACATTGCAGAACCCGATAGCGTTATGGCAGGACACGCAATTCCACTGACTTCGTCTATTAATTTGCTGGGTGTCAACCTGGGAGGAAATATGTCTTGGCATAATCACGTTGTGGCAATCGCCAGGGCAGCTTCTAAGAAGCTCGGTATACTTTTCCGTACCAAAAAGTTGTATACACCTCAACAACTTTTGACACTCTCTAAAGTCCAGATTCGACCATCACTGGAATACTACTCTCATATCTGGAGTTCTGTACCGAAGCATACCCTTCGGTTGTTGGATTCCATCCAAAGGAGAGCCGTTCGTCTAATCGGCGACCACGAGCTGACTAAGAACCTCGACAGCTTAGAACATCGAAGAAAGGTTGGTGATTTGACTCTCTTCTACAGATATTTCCATGGCCAGTGTTCGACAGATATTGCCCGCTCGATTCCACCTAGAGCAATGCATAGCAGAAACACACGACGAACCACTGCCGCCCATCCCTATGTGGTTCAACTTAGTACACCCCGAACATCATTGTTTCAGAACTCTTTTATTTGGAGGACGTCGTCTTTGTGGAACGGCGTTTCTGAGACCGGGTTGCCAACCGAATATAACCTCCAACGATTCAAGAAAAACGTGAATCGCTTTCTTGGCACACGCACCGCTCCCAGAGCGCCTTAAAGGATTTTTCCTATAGTGCTTGTGCTCGATCATAAAAAAAAAAAAAAAGTTTATTTTAAATCTAAAATAAAATTGACAACGTCACTCGTCACTAAAAATAATATAATGATACTTTGCATTCAGAATCCGTTAATATATTGTTATTCATTCATGCATGTTATAATTTCTACACGACTTTTACAATAAACGTCTACCATAATATGGGTTATTACTTGCTAATGATATTTTCTATAAATTTTTAATTAGTATTTTTTTTTTGTAAATAAAAAGTAAACACAAATCGTTCAAGTTATTAAAAACCAAGTTAAAAGAAAAGTTTTTAAAGATCCAGTGATGTAGGGCAACGCAGTCACTGACGGTAGGGTGAAAGGGGAGGGGATTCAGACTTCTAGACCACGAAAACGCTACCTTAATACATTTTTCTTCTACCAAAAACATTACAGCGTCAGAATAATGACTCCAATCAAGTTTTTTCTTTAGTACTTGTAACATAATAATTCACATATGCAGTTTGTTATTTATAGTGAAAGTTTAATAAGTGAAAGTTCGCAGTCCAATATACTTTGTGCTGTATAGGGTATGCTTACAAACTTATGCGACAAACTCTTTATGCATAGGCGGTACATCCGGTACCGTTTTTGCTGATTGTATATATCATAACATAAAAATTAAAAAAAAAAGTGGTTTGTTACGCTTCATTTTCTTTTTTTTTATTAGTCCAGGCAGATCCATGAGTAACCAAAACAACTACTTTATTATACCTCAGCAGTATGTCTGAAGGGACTATTTACTTTTAAAGGCCTTTGTTACACATACATTCTTTGTGGCGTTTTTAAATTATGACTAGGTACATCGTGAATTGTCCAGTATAATTTTATAATCGTGTTCTAATAAGAAATTAAAATTGCTCTTTAAAAAATATAAAAATTAGAATTATTATTATAATAATATATATTATTAATAATTTTTTCTCCGTCACTGTCTCTCATTGATTGTAATATTTTAACAGGTTTAAAAGCACCTGTTATCTCCTTATGTGCTAATCTTCTACCAGTATCTCTTGTCTCTCTTGACCCAAAATAATTTATAGGATAAAAAATCCATTTAAACTTAAATCCATTAAAGATTAAACTAAGAATTCCATTGTACGTAAGATTTTTATCATATTTTAAGTCTTCCTTGGTGGGCAACATACTAACGGGTTGTTATATGAACAGAAATAGTAACTTTTCATTTTTGTTGATACTCTTATATTAATAAGTAAGCCAGGCATCTTTTTCTTTTATAAGCAAAGGTAGTAGTAGTAGTAGTAGTAGTAGTAGTAGTAGTAGTAGTAATAACATGTTTTATTTAGCAAAAAAAGCTACAATTAAATATTTTTTAACAACATTTTTATAGATTTATTTTTAATTTTAAAACGGAACCGTCTGTTAACAAAAACAGACAGAGAAGTTAAACATTTTGCAAATTGTATTAAAACTTTGACATTAGTTTATTAAAATTTTTTTTTTCAATAAAAGAGCATGAAAATATGGTAAAAAGTATAACCGCATGACTGCAAAATTTAAAAAAATAAGTAAGAGTAGGACACAGATAATAATTACATTTAAAAAAGGTATACATTTTGCTCTTTTCAATATTCAGAATAAAAATGAATAATCCCTAATTAATTAAAAAAAAAACACAAAAGTGAGTTGCTTATAGTTCCAATTTAATATTATTATGTTTGAAAACTTTTTCATAATATTTTAACATAGGGCCAATGCGTCCTTAAACGATGCAAGCTAAGACGTATATTTTACGTAAAATGACGTAAATTTTAAATTTTAAAGCCCGGACTTGCCTATCTTCCCATTTGTTAAATGAGAATTTTGCAGTGGTCGTGCCCGTATTATATACGGGACCATGGGAGTAGCCAAAGTGGGGCAGGGTGGGGCGCTTGCCCCCCCCCCCCATGACTCAAGGGAAAAAAATTAAAAAACCTACCCAAAATTAAAGCGAGACCGCTTGGTCGGCGTTTCAACCGGTGAAACTGTAAATTAGGAATCTTGCAACACAAGTTCATATTTAAGCCGCGCAGCTGGCCACCAGAGTGAAATTGCCGCTGTCGTCGCATGATGATTCCCCAGCTTTTGAGGAACCCGGTTCCGTCGCATATTATTGATGTATAGAAGAGAAGGACAGTTACATTCTGACCTAGTATAACGCTTTCTAAACTGAGCCAGGTGCTAATTGGAACAAACCAGCCAGCCCTTCATATCAAAACTGTCAATTTTTTTTGTCTATGTTTTTTCCATGGTTAAGGTCAACAATGATAGAAAATCGGCTTGTTGGCCTTTGCATGGTGAGTATGCATAAGAAGAGGGTTCTGGAATGAAAAGAAACATTTGAAAACGAAATTTTGTCAAAGTTTAGCCAGAACCCCGTAGGCTGGTTCTTAAATAGGGTTTAGGTTAGTTCGCGCGGCACTCAGGTACGGCCCTTGAAGTGGGTCAGTTTTCTAATCAGTAATAAACAGTATAAATTCCCCAGTTTTTTGTGTGTATTAACATGATATGTTAGGATATTTATAAATAAAATTGTTGTTTTATCGTTTAGAAAATTTCAGGTGGTTCATTGTCTATACGGACGACCCTCGCCTGCTGCAACTAATTAGTTTTAATGTTTAAATAAAAACTTTTTCTATAAGTTTATTTATATCACGTTGCCCCACCCTGGAGAAAATCCTGGCTACGCCCTTGTACGGGACTAAATTTACATGCACACAGCCATAAATTTGCCACTTTTGTGATTATTGTTTGCCGATTGAAAGGTATTATATATGGATGAAAATACAATTGGACTACTATAAATATTTTGGTGTATCAAATTTTGAAACTCTAGCATATACGGATGTAACGGTTTACCATGAATTTTTTATAAATTTTCTGCTGCACCTACCACACCCATTGTCGGTACTTAGTTTGTAACCTCTCGTGGGCAAACCGATCTAACACAGGACAACTATAAGTAGACCGTGTAAGTTATTTAATCATTAGAAAGGAATTTTTACTTGATTTTAAAATTTCCAATTATAGAGGCAATAATTACTATTGTACTTGAATACAACAAAACTACAATACTGATAATATGGTAAATAAAGGTAAGTTAAGTTTATAAACAAATTTCTTCTGTGGATATAAATTTGTAAATTGTTACGATAATACAGGAAGTCCGCCAGTTACAATGCTTCTTAGCAATGTAATAATACATAAAAAACCCATGCTTACCTTTCATATTTCTTGTTAGTTGTATAGCTTACCACCCATTTGGTTGCAATAGATTGTGCTGATATAATATATTGTATTATTACTTCATAATTACTGTTATATCATGGTGACAAAAAGTTTGAGCTCTAACACATTACAGTATAGGCATTATATTTAAGATATACAGTGACCGGCAAAGAGTTCGCAACATATGGGGAAAATTTTTATTAGCGAAATATTGAAAAATCTTTTTTGGGGGATTGGATGTGCATGTCCCATAACCTTAAAATCGATTTTGACATACGTCACGTGACCAATGGTATGACGGGAAAGTTAAAAAAACCAATATGAAATCATCATAAATCAGATAAGTTGATGAGATATCGAAAAAATTCCAAGAATAAAAAGTGTTTAGAATTCCATTAGAACCTAAAATACAATGTTTGGGATATCTACTTGAAAAAACATAAAATCGAATATTTTTGTAAATATTTTTTTACCGAATTAAAAATTTCCATATTTTTCCTTTTTTAAAGCTTCATTAAAGTAAAACTGACATCTGGTGACCACAACAAGAAATATTCTTTTGTTTTTCTGGCAATTTGGAGCAATAATTCAAAAAATTCGTTTACACTTGGATTCCAGCTGTTGCAATAGTCTATTTCTAATAACCTTATCGATATTTTTTATATCGAAATATTCTATTATGTTAAGAAATCCTTAAATTCATTAATCCAAAGCAAATTATATTTATAACCGTAAAAAATAATTTTGAATTTCGCAGAAATCTTAAAAAAAATCTAAAAATTAATAAAAATTTAAATTATTTTAGAATTCTGCGAAATTCAAAATTATTTTTTACGGTTATAAATATATTTTGCTTTGGATTAATGAATTTAAGGATTTCTTACCATAATAGAATATTTCGATATAAAAAATATCGATAAGGTTATTAGAAATAGACTATTGCAACAGCTGGTATCCAAGTGTAAACGAATTTTTTGAATTATTGCTCCAAATTGTCAGAAAAACAAAAGAATATTTCTAGTTGTGGTCACCAGATGTCAGTTTTACTTTAATGAAGCTTTAAGAAAGGAAAAACATGGAAATTTTTAATTCGGTAAAAAAATATTTATAAAAATATTCGATTTTATGTTTTTTTAAGTAGATATCCCAAACATTGTATGTAATGTATTTAAGATTCTAATGGAATTCTAAACAATTTTTATTCTTGGAATTTTTTCGATATCTCTCAGGCAAAAAGCTGGGTTGAAATTGGATTATACTCGCCCGCTTCCTTTAATCAAATCAAATCAAAATACACTTTATTGTTATATAAGAAATACATCTTGTTAACAAAGCTTTGGACAGTATTAAAACTATTATGGAAATTACAATGTTCACTATATAAAGTAAGAATAAATAATCCAATAAATAGATAAATAAATAAATAAATAGATAATCACACCTTATGAGACAATAAAATAGTCATGGTCAAAAATTTACACACAAATCAATGCAAGACGAAGACAAGTTCAATCTTACAAAAATCTGGCAAGAATACTAATCAAAGTTTAAAAAAAAATCAAAGGAAATGCCTGAAAATTCCTGGATAGTACGAGTATTATAGTAGGGTCTAGTAATTAGTTGTATTTTTAGTCTTTGCTTAAAAGTCCTGTCATCAATCACCTGCCGATAAGCCAGTGGTATGTGGTTATAAATTTTGATGCTCTCAAATATCAAGGAATTTTTGGTGAGAGTTGTTTTTGGTATAGGAAGAGGCATATCATTCACAGTACGCATGTTATAGGAGCTGTTAGTAATATAATTTTTATATTTTTTATGGATAAGGCAGGCCGTTTCCAAGATAAAAATTCCAATTAAAGTTAAAATATTTTTTCTAACCAATAAAGGTTTACATTAAGTATGACAATTAACACCCTCTTTTGCAAAACCAATAGGCCCTTACTACTAAATCCCCAAAAAGCAATACCATACCTCAAGTGACTCTCAACAAGTGAAAAATAAAACATTCTACCCACATTATTCCCCAATTCTCTTGAGACAACTCTCAATGCGTAAAAACCGGACGCTAGTCTCCCATTCAATGCAAGAATGTGGTCCTTAAACTAAAGTTTGTCGTTGATTTGAACGCCCGAGTTCTTAACAAAATTATCTGTCAAAGTTAAGTCGAAACGAAAACGTAAAGGTAAGAATACTAGTTTTGCTGATATTAAAACAATTCGCATCACACCATTGTTTGACAAGCAGTAAATCGTTCTGCACAATTAGCCTTAACTCTTCTGCATTTTTTCCACGACAGAAGATAGTAGTATCGTCGGCGAATAAAGTAAAGATACTACTGATATCAATGGAACGCAAATCATTAACATACAATAGGAATAAAACCGGGTACTTTGCCTTATGCCCCTTTAATAATTATGTGTACGGTGATAATAGTAAGTATATTATTAATTTTCTATTTTCTTATAAAATCTCCTATTAATGACCAGACCTATTTAATGTTGATAATAATGCCACAACTATACAATATATAATGCTTTCCGAAATGCCACTTGCAATAAAAAATTCCTTTTCCTGCAAGGCAAACTACTATATTTAATAGCAGTATTTTTACCTTTACCTTTATTAAATGCGAGTTAATACATTTTAAAAGTTTGGTGACTTTTAAGTTAACATACGTATTTAAAAATAATAATATTGTTGTTTAATAAACATATCTCAATACCAATATTGAAGGTTTTACTTGTTCTTTTTGTTGAGGATTTTTTTCCATTAAGTTTAATTAAGGAAATTCGAAGCACCATTTTATGTAGTCATTTAAAAAAAATAATTACAGGAAGTTTGCATGTGCCTAGTAGTAAAAATTTTACTGAACAAATATAAATAAAGAAAAAGGTTTTGGTATGAGACTGACGCAAAATGTACTGGGTGCTGTACCTCCAGACAGGCAATGGTAAAAGTACCATACTTTCTTGCACTAGTGTAAAAAGTAACATACTTTTTGTTTGCAATACACGGGACAGTGTTTTCGTAGATCTTCTGCAACGTTGCTTGTGGAATTGGGGGCAGACATGTTAACATTAAAACGCCATGGAGGATGAAAATCTTCCACTGTAGCTGGAGGGCTACATTGAGGAATCGATTTCTAAGAAAACTAAAATAGCGACTCAAATTCTGGACCAAGTCCTAGTACCGGAAACTTCACAACCATCAGAAAAATATTAAGTGAGGAACATGAGACCTGCACGAACAAAAACTAGAACAAAATTAAAAAATTACTGGACATGAACTTTGTCCATCAGTTACCATAGTAAATTGCTCTAACTGCGATATTAAAATTGAAATTAACTCAAAAAAAAGGAAATACCTAACTAGTTTTATAAAAATAACGTTAGTTTAAACTGTTGTTAAGAATCAGTTGGTAATATTTCTTGTATTGTAAAATATTATTCAATAAAATTTGAACAAAAAAAAATTAAATTCGATCGTAGAAAAAATGTTGTGTGCAACACGTGCAAAAAGCATATTTGTCGCACTCAGCATGATTGCAGCTCTCGACTTCGTCTCGAGCTGCAAACTTCATGCATCATGCAACAAAGATATACTTTTTGCACTAGTTACACAAATAACTATTTTTTGCACTTTTACAATAAACAAATTGGACCTGCACACAACGTGTCCAATTGTTGTGTGTCACAACGTGTCCACAACGTTTTCAATTGACGCACAATAGGATTAAATTATACCATAAATTAGTACAAGAATTAGTTTTCTCCACGATCATTACTGAATGCAATAATTCCAAAATCATTTTTGATAATAGAATGTAAAAATTCTCGCTCTTGAGTTGGAATATTTATTCTGAAACACTTGCTTCTCATGCGTTTTGCGTGTATTTTCATTCCATAACAAGATACGGAATGAATATTCTGTAATTATTGATATAAACGACATAGGTTGCCATAAATTTCGAAACTGTCAGTGTCAGATAAAAATGGCCGCGTTGTAATAATTATTTTCAGACAAATTTTAGTGCAAGTCAAAAAATGAGTGAAAAATCGGATGAATCAGATATGGAACTGGATGGTCGTGGAGAAAATATAGTCTACTCGGTTAGAATGAAAATTCGATACTCGTGGTTCCTCACGCTCGCTACGCTCGCGTTCGGAATCTTCCACTCGGATCAAATTATTATTCCAACCTCGTTACAGAATCTACTATTCCTTGAATACCCACTGTAAAACTGTGTAAAACTAACAAAAAGAAAACGTCTAGAGTAACATTTGACATTATAATTATTACTGCTGATTTCGTTAAGGTACAAAAAATTATTTTTCAGGCTAAAATATTTTTTAAGTTTTGCTGTACATATAAATTTGCTGGCAAAAGCCCTAAGAAAATAACTCGAAATAAAGAAAATTAGTTGAAATGTCTGGAACAACCGGTAGATATTTATTTCTCACGTTATGGTATTCAATCATTGGTCCCAAATTTTTTAAAAATAATTACATAGTTAGGTATAAATTGGCCAAAAACTTTCTTTTATAACAAAGTGAACGGACGAGCAGATCTCAAATTTATATTGAGAATTACACACGCTTTATTGTTTATAGTAATGAGGCGCATAAAAGCGATTGTCCGTGGGAAAGTATTTTTTTTGCATTCGTATTTTCGGGTTTTATGTTTTTGTAAAATAGCTTAGCACAGATACGTGTTTGAGTAGGTTATTTTCACTTTTTAGTTAGTAAATAGCAATCAACTCATATATTTGCATTAAATAAACGACACTTTAATACAAAAATATCAAAATATTTTGTCAATACGTGCGGAAATAGGCAAATCGGTAAATGATAAGATTTTTAGTTGGTTTTGTAGGTGACAAGAGTTACTTTACTGATAATAGATCAAAAGGAAAAATAAGGCAATGCAAATAAACGAAAACCTTGACCAATTTTTCTTATGTCATCCATAGTTTCTTTTATTGACTATTACCAAACTATTACACTACTTATTATTCATTTTTTTGTACTTTATTCTCAAATAGCACTAGTCTACTTTATGAAATGCAAACAAATAAACCAAATAAAACATTTGTCAAAGTTTCCTTTCACCGGAAACAATACAAAATACCGTCATGTCGCGCCCATTTTGTTTTATGGAACAATGTACAGGGTGGTCGAGTATTTGCTCCTTTGTTTATCTTGGACCGGTAATTTTTTTTCATTTATTAAAGGAAATAATGGCTTGCTAGGAACTCCATCACGTTAGAATTAACAACAATGCAAAATACAGGTATAATGAACTGTGGACGTGAAAGGACACAAAAACCAAAATGGCGCAAATTCAGTGGAGTTGCTTCGGGTCGTGGCATTCTGATGAGTTCCTAACAAGGACGAAACAGCTGTCAATGTCTACTCGGCCCCAGGGAGTCCATTGTTTTTGACATCCCTATGTACTTCGATGCAAAATGCAGGTCTTTTCAAACTTTAAAGTCCGCTAGCCAAGAATATTTTTCGTTGATATTAAAACATAATATAAGAATACATAACATAAAAACTATATACAGGGTGTCCGGGAAAATGTGCGAAATCTCCCGGATATGAAAAAAAAACACGTGAAAAGAATACTGCAAGTTCATATAAACTTCTTTCGTATCGGCATCCTCTTCGGAGATATGGGCTCCCAAAGATCTCACATGGAATTAAGTTTTTGATACATAATTATTAAACCAACAGGTATATTTCAATTTTTTTTTCATATGATCTATACCAGGTAAGACCCTTCAAATTACTATACCAGAAAGTGTTGCGAATTACTCACATCTGCAGGGACGGACTAGCTGTGACTTTAATGTGCCCATTTTTTTTACGCCCTGTATGATAAAAACTTTAGACAACATTTTTTACATACCTTTAACTATTGACTAAAAATTAAGTACTCTTCATTCATGTCGCTAATCCTAACCGTTTTCGGAAAAGCGTCATTTTATTGCGATCATGTATTAATATTAAGCAGTTAAAAGTAAACATTTATAATTTATAGGAACAAAGAGGTTATGTATATTTTATTAAAATACGCTAAATATACATGATGTAAATATGTTAAAAATTACGTTTTTGCGAAAACGGTTAGGATTAGCGACATGAATGAAGAGTACTTAATTTTTAGTCAATAGTTAAAGGTATGTAAAAAACGTTGTCCAAAGTTTTTATCACACAGGGCGTAAAAAAATGGGCTCATTAGTGTCACAGATAGTCCGTCCCTGCAGCTGTGAGTAATTCGCAACACTTTCTGGGATAGTAATTTGAAGGGTCTTACCTGGTATAGATCATATGAAAAAAAATTGAAATATACCTGTTGGTTTAATAATTATGTGTCAAAAACTTAATTCAATGGGAGCTCTTTGGGAGCCCACATCTCCGAAGAGGAGGCCGATACGAAAGAAGTTTATATGAACTTGTAGTACTCTTTTCACGTGTTTTTTTCATATCCGGGAGAGTTCCCACATTTTCCCGGACACCCTGTATACCATAATTCTCACTAATAATAAATCAAAGTAGATTTTTATTTTTTTAATTGTGCCTCGTACTGTATTGTATGCGATGTGTTTTATTCTAAACTTTCTAAAGATATTTAAATAAAACAAGAATTTAAAAATTTTGATACTTAAAAATTTTAATTTTATGCTTTTTATGTTAAAGATAGAATGTCATCTTACTGTTCTTTCATTCAATTGGACATGCAAAAATTATCGAAAGCTTACAATATCGGCGATAGTACCGAATTTTCGAATACGTTTGAACTATTGTTCGTTGTATTATAATAAACCATTTAACTAAATAAAAAATGTTAAAAATTTTAATTTTATGTGAACATATTTTTGAGCTGTGCGTTTTTTCAATGTACAACTAAACAATACTTAAAATTAGTAAGAAAGCGTACAATATTAGTGATAGTAACAAAAGCTTTGAATAGATTTCTTTCAAATATTTTATACGTGTTGGTGGTAATCGACGAGAAGATGATTATAATAAATAATGCTATTTACAATGTGCTTATAGGAAGTAGGAAGTATTTTACAGGTGTTAAGATAAACTGATGATGAAACAAAATAATCCTTAGAAACTAACCATTTAATTTGAACGTGCAAATTGAATAAAGTATGTGTAAATCATTTGGTTTTATATAAGAGTGCTACTTCAATACTGATGGCAAAATTTCACTTCAATTACAATGACGTTATGATATTAAATATTGAATCCACCCTCTGTAAAAGTGATCAATGTTAGAAATATTACAATTACCACGGTTTCGAAATGCAATAGATAATTCACAGTTTTAATTATTAAACCCAAAGTAAAAAAACAACTAAGGACGTGAGATTTAAAGTTGCAAAACATTTTGGTGCAACGATATATTATTTTTAGTTATATCTCGTTAAAACAAGGTTGTTGTTCTCTTGGTTGCATTAAAATAATTTTAGTTATATAAAAGATAAATTAAAAAAGATAATCATAAATATAGTAATTTTTTTGTCCGTGGATAATGTATATATTTGTTTTGTTAATTATAAAATTGTGCAAGACTTATTCAAATGCCTAAAACCTTTGTTATTATATACAGGGAGTTATAAATTGGTGTGCGTATAGTCAGATCTGGTCTTAACGTGCGGGTCCAAAGGTCACTGATCATATGCGTCAAATCAGACAACACAGAGGCTATCAAAATGTTGTGGGATTATTTACAAATATACCGAAGGAAGGAAAAATAGTTTCATTATTTTAGCTATCGCGAAGATAGCCACATATGCCTATTATTATTAGTTTTGTAAAAATTATGAACAGGGGAGTTGAAAAAGTTAGAAAAAAATTATATAATCGTTAATTATGCAATGCAATTTATTTTAACAATTTTACTACTAAAACCTAAAAATACAATGGAATTTAGTCTGATAAACTATTTCGATAATGAAAGAAAAAGTGGAAATTCGCAAACCAATATGCAGGAAACCATAATGAAAACACTGGGAATTAGTTTAAGGACTATGCAGAATAATGTGCATGAAGAAAAAGCATAATATAATACCCAAGAATACTAAAAAATGTAAACGAAAAACACCGTTTATAATTATAGCCTAAAAACTCTCATCGTCACTTATAAAATCTGAAAAGTCCTCGTCGTCTGAGTCGTCTTCGAATGGAGCAATTATCATTGGCGCTACTTCGACATCTAGTACTTGTTCTCGATCCCACCAATCCCTTATTAATATTTCTGTATGTTCCACCGATTTCTTTCAGTACTCTTGTGTAATATGATCTAACGAATCTTGCCAAACTATTTGTACTTGGTCGGATTTAAGACCATCACCTACTTGGTTTTCATAATAAGACTTTGCACCAGCCCATATTAATTCTATTGCGTTAAACTGGCAATGATATGGCGGCAGTCGTAGAACCTCATGACCATATTCACGCAGTATTTCATCTACTGCGTATATTTTGGGTTTTTTAGGAGACTTTGCTATTGATAGGAGTTCCGATTTAAGCATATTTGGTAAAGGATTTTGGTTGTGTTTTTCCAGCCACTCATAAATATCACTTTTCCTCCAAGATGAAGTAGGCTGTTTATTTAAAATTCTTGAATGATATGATGCATTATCTAATACAATTAAAGACGGAGCATCCAAATTTGGTATCAATGAACTTTTAACCATTTTTCAAACATTTTGCAATTATATCATGATAGTCAACACTTTTTAATGTTGAAGAAATAATTAAACTCGCACCTGCAACATATCCTGTTGCAGAACCGGCATGCAAAATAATAAAACGCTTGCCCGTACCGCACCCCTTTTTCCTTTTAACACTTTTTACAGTTTCTTCTTGCCAAGATTTTGAACCACTTCCATTCGAAAATATCCACGTTTCGTCTAAAAATACCACTTTTTTAAATTTCGATTTGTAATTGTCCGTATATTTTTTTAAAAACTGAACACGCTGACTCACTATCTGTGGCTGCTCACATAAAAATCTTCGGTTACAGTCTTTTTTATAGCGAAAACATAAATTTTTTTATTAATTTTGATAACTCTTCAAGTCCAATTTTCAAAACACCCCGAATTTTTAATGTTTTTTGTAAAACTGGAAGAGTTACATTGGTTTTTAATTTTTATAAATCGTAAATCACATTTCAAACTCCCATTTTAATATTTTCGCTTAAATCCTCAGTCTTTGGCTTTCTTCGTTTACACTTTTTAGTATTCTTGGGTATTATGTTATGTTTTGTTTCATGCACAATTTTCTGCACAGTCCTTAAACTAATTCCCAGTGCTTTGGCTACTGTTTCCTGAATACTTTTTCTTTCATTTTCGAAATAGTTTATCAGATTAAGTACCATTTTTTTTGATTGGGGATGCAAAAACCCAGAAAATTGTTTCATTTTGTCACAAACTGTCAAAGTCACAAAACTGGCATATTTAAAATAAAACGTAGCTGGTGCTATTATAAGCTTTTTTAGAGTCGCTGGAAAGTAAATACATATCCTTTTTTTTCATGTCAAAATGGAATAAGTCTGTCTCATTTATCTTACGTATTTTATTTAGAGGGTAAAATTAAACGCAAGTAAAGAAAACAAAAACTGAGAGTATGTCTTTCTTGAATCGTATGACCCGAACGATAAGACCAGATCCGACTATATACCTTTTTATTTGGTAGATTTTAGGGACTATTAAACTTCGATTTTGAAACTAATATCGCCTTCTTATAGAATATAAAAACTGGCAATAAAAAAGTGTGTTTGCTTTCTTCCAAATTCAAAAATTCAGATATTCTTTTGAATTATTTAACTACTAGAAACCTTTAAAAAAAGTCCACAACGTTAGACCACACTCTTTATATATACAGAGTGTCCGGAAATGATCCTATTTTAGAAAAAATGTTATAGGGATAGATAGCATTTATTTTTGGTCTAGAATTATCCCCTAAATTTTTTGCTCATCATTTCCGGACGTATGTATGTATAAAATATAAAGTTAAATTAAAATGACTTGAACAGTCAATAAAGTCAGTAACCCTAAGTGCGCTTTGTAGTTTCAGCGTTGAAGAAGTACAAAATATGCATTCTTTTGGGATAAGCGATATAGTACATTGAAGTATATATGTATGATAAAGAAAAGATATTTTTCCACTTTATTTTACCACCTAAAAAAGGTAAGTTTTGTTACCGCTAATAAATTTACTTTTCTTAGATTTCTATATCTTCACATTTTAGGTTCACTAAATGATTAAAAAATCATGTTCCTTATGTCTTTTGCTTCACTCTATCTCTCAGACCATCAGGTCGATGCGAAAGCTCAAAAATGACTTGTCGGACCAGGATGAAATTTCGTCTTTATATTAATGGCGCTACCTTAAAAATAATTTAGAAAAAGAAAAGCACAAAGTCTTTCTCCACAATTTTTTTATTAGAATAATTAGGCGAACCTAGAATATTTTATAATAATTAAATTCGACATGTTTAGAGTGCAGAAACACTCATCATCAGGAAAACAAAGTGAATGGTACAATGCTGATGTTGTTAGCAATAATAGAGAAAATAATAGTGGGATTGAGCCGTAATGGAACTTTTAATGGTGTACAAGAGGTGTAAAATTGAATAGTCCAAATACCGACAATCAAGACTTCAGCATACTGAAAAGTCAAGGGTTAGTGCAAAGGCACTGTCCTGAGCAGAAAAATGAGGAGAGCAAAAGAAAAATTAGGAAGTTTTAAAAAGATTTATCTGTGAAAATCATTATTAAGTAGTAAAAAATGTTGAAGTAAGATGGAAAGAAATAGAAAAAAAAAGTTGTTTTTCATAAAAGTCGAAGCATCTGTAAAAAATAGAAAGGGGAATGTAGCAAATGAAATTTAATAAAATTAGGTAGATTGGCTTACCATTTCGCTTAAAGTAAAATACTGTTGGTGTACCAGGCTTTTTATGTACAGTATGGACTACTTCTTCAAATTTAAAAATAATTATTTCGGCTTTTATAGCTAAAATATATTTTTAGGAAAATCTGGGTGCATTGAACATTTTTTCTATTAATAGGTACTTATGAGTAGTTATACTGTGAGTAAATATTCTCAATTTGTACAACAAAATTATTTCTCTATTTTCTTTCGCCAGGAATTACGGCGATTGTCACTAAAACCCATGAAAACGTCGTAAACTAACATTTTTTCCGCATTTTTACATAAACACGGCAAACAATTGTTCAAATTTAAATTCTACACCATTCTTCCATTCGTCAAACCGCAATTTCCACCTATTAGACAAAGACAAGGTAATTAACTTTCGAATTTGCCGTGCTATATGTTGGGTCGGACAAGGACGACCGTACGCTGGTTTCTTTGACTAGAAGAAGAAGGAAAGTCATTGGTAGGGGCCTTATGCCGCGAAATTCATACGCTACTCGATCCGAGTGCAGTAGTTCGATAAAGCAAGTGGCGAACGGAAGAAATTGTCGGGCGGCAAATTTGAATTTACGATAGAAAGCGGGTTCATAAGTTGCGAATGGGAATGTGAGTGCGCTTTTTTTTGGATTTTAAACCACTGTATTTGTTTTGATTTGGACGTTATTTGCACATATTTAAAATGGTAAGTGGGTTTCTGCGAGAGTATTTTGTAACAATATTAAACAATAATTTAAGTACCTAATTGGGGTGTTTAATGAGGTTGTGCTGAACAACCTACAAATCCTACAATAGTGGTAAATTTTAAAAAAATCTAAAAAAACAATTTTTTTTTATTTTTTTTTGTGCTCGTAATTAGAAAAATAAATAAGTGTTTTTTTTTCTAAAATAAGGGTTATATAAATATTTAATTTATAAAAAACAAGTTTCACCCATGTATCCAATGAAAATGGTAAAACTATGTCTAATTTTCTGCATAAGCTCATTTTTACTTAGAATAATATGCTGTTGCCGAAGACTCCAAAAACTCCCCCCTTTTGGGTTTTATTTGAGCTTTAGTTGAGTCAATTTGTAACTATTTGGACTTTACCAGTGCTGTGTAGTAAAGCAAAAATTTAATTTAACAGCTAAAGTCAAATTAATCTAAAAAGTCGCCGCATCGCCTGTCATTAATGGCACCCTGTTGAAGTCTGGTATATTTTACTTATTTTATTTATTTATTGTTTACTTTACAAACACACTTAGGATACTCCTATACAGGGTTAGGAAAAATTACCAGAATGGTCGATTATTTCAAAATATACAGGGGTTATCAAAAAACGTCTTATATAAAAAATGTAGGGCTGTTAAAAATCTACATATCGGTGATAAATTGAAATATACAGGGTCGCCCACAAAGTTGTGGAGAATGATAGTTATATTTTTTTTACATTTTTAAGTTCCACATAAAATTATAATTATTTTTTATTAAATGCATTATTAGTCTATACTTCATAGTTTCCGAGATATTGACTCTCGAAAAGTGACATTTTTGAACTTTGACAGCTTATAACCTTCTAACAGTACGTCTTAGAGCAAACCGGCTTACATGTCCCTATCTTCAATTTTTATTATCTTCCCAAAAAATCAACTTCCAGTTAAACCGGAACAACTATATTTCCTGCTTTCGACTTACATCCGGTTTAGTTGATTTTTTTGGGAAGATAATAAAAATTGAAGATAGGGACATGTAAGCCGTTTTGCTCTAAGACGTACTGTTAGAAGGTTATAAGCTGTCAAATTTCAAAAATGTCACTTTTCGAGAGTCAATATCTCGGAAACTATGAAGTATAGACTAATAATGCATTTAATAAAAAATAATTATAATTTTATGTGGAATTTAAAAATGTCAAAATATACAGGGTGTTCCATTTAAAAAAATATAACTATCATTCTCCACAACTTTGTGGGCGACCCTATATATTTCAATTTATCACCGATATGTAGATTTTTAACAGCCCTACATTTTTTATATAAGACGTTTTTCGATAACCCCTGTATATTTTGAAATAATCGACCGTTCTGGTAATTTTTCCTAACCCTGTATGTACTTACAGGTAAAGGGTTGTAATTAAAAAAATCCAAGTACTTAACTTAAATTAGTTGTACTACTACTACGTTAAGCGGTTGGCTACAGAAACAGAACCGGACTAAGCTCTTTTACCTTCGCCATCCGTTAAATTTTGTAAGGGATTCTTAATGTTGTGTTATGAGACATCCTGAATACAGGGTGAGTTTTTTAAAGTGTTACAAGGCGAGATCTCAAAAACGGTTTAAAATACTTTCTTGAAATTTTAGTGAGGGAATGGGGAAGATGGGGGGACATATTTAAACATATTTTTGACGTCTACCCCCCCTTCCCCATTTTGAGGGGTGGGGGGTAACTTTGGAATTTTAAATGACACAATGTACTTTTTTTGGTAAATACGAACCTACGTAAAAAACTACGTACGTATAAAAAAAATCTTGTGATTTGCTCCCCTGGTTACGAAATTATGATTTATTAGGTTATAAAACACAAAAAATACTTTACTATTTACTTTCAACTTATTTATCGTCTGTCGCGCTTCAGAAGATGTTCAAAATGTCTCCCTTCAACTTCCAAACACTTTGTCACTTTTTTTCAGAATAAATATCGTACCCGTTGTAACATTTTAAGCCTCGCTAATAAGCATGCAACGCGGATTCGGTATTTCATATCATCTAAAGTTGTAGGTGAAGCCGCCATCACTTTATCTTTTATAAAATAAAAAATAAATAAAGGAAAATGTCAAGGGGGTCAAATGCGGGGACCTAGCAGGCCGTTTACCAAACCAGCTCGATTTATCCACCTGTTTTCAAACAATTCGTTCAACTTATTACGGGCCTGTATCACATAATGCGGTGGAGTTTCGTCCTATTGAAACCACACGTCAGAACTTATGTTTTGGTTTAATAATTGGGGTAATTCGTTTTTAAAAGAATTTCGTAACCAGGGGAGCAAATCAAAAGATTTTTTGTGTAGGTTCGTATTTACCAAAAAAAAGTACATTGTCTCATTTAAAATTCCAAAGTTATTCCCCACCCCTCAAAATGGGGAAGGGGGGTAGACGTCAAAAATATGTTTAAATATGTCCCCCCATCTCCCCATTCCCTCACTAAAATTTCAAGAAAATATTTTAAACAGTTTTCGAGATATCGCCTTGTAACACTTTAAAAAACTCACCCTGTATAACGATAGTAAATGGTTTAACTAGGCACTTTATTGATTTGATAATAGAGGAGTTAACCAAAATGGTGTTTGTAAATAAATTAAAGGTCAACTTTACGAACCTAAATTTGAAAGCCCGGACCTGTCTATTTTCCTATTTGTTAAATCATAATGTTGCAGTGCGCATGCCTAATCCGGTGTAGCTTTGTTTACATGCGCGGGGCCATAAATTTGCCACTTTCAAAATATTCCACACTGATGTAGCGTTTTCATATTAGAATCATAACAAAATGTTAGGTTATTGTGAAGATAGTAATGAAATTTTAAAGTTTTTACTTGTGAGAAAATTATAACAAAACAATATTATACAGTGAGGACCTAAAGTCCGTCCCCCCCCCTCTAACTTCTAAAACGTTCGGTATATTTTAATGAAATTTTGAACGATAATATTTGAGCAAGTCTTGCACTTTTTGACATACCAATGACAGCTTTAAATGTCAAGATGACAACTGGGTCCGCTTTTGGAATATTTTTTTAAATGGAACACCCTGTATATTTTTACATTTTTAAATTCCACATAAAATTATAATTATTTTTTATTAAATGCATTATTAGTCTATACTTCATAGTTTCCGAGATATTGACTCTCGAAAAGTGACATTTTTGAACTTTGACAGCTTATAACGTTCTAACAGTACGTCTTAGAGCAAAACGGCTTACATGTCCCTATCTTCAATTTTTATTATCTTCCCAAAAAAAAACAACTTCCGGTTAAACCGGATGTAACTCGAAAGCAGGAAATATAGTTGTTCCGGTTTGACTGGAAGTTGATTTTTTTGGAAAGATAATAAAAATTGAAGATAGGGACATGTAAGCCGTTTTGCTCTAAGACGTACTGTTAGAAAGTTATAAGCTGTCAAAGTTCAAAAATGTCACTTTTCGAGAGTCAATATCTCGGAAACTATGAAGTATAGACTAATAATGCATTTAATAAAAAATATTTATAATTTTATGTGGAATTTAAAAATGTAAAAATATACAGGGTGTTCTATTTAAAAAAATATTCCAATAGCGGACCCAGCTGTCATCTTGACATATAAAGCTGTCATTGGTATGTCAAAAAGTGCAAGACTTGCTCAAATATTATCGTTCAAAATTTCATTAAAATATACAGAACGGTTTAGAAGTTAAAGTGGGGGGGGGGGACGGACTTTAGGTCCTCACTGTATAACCAGGCATCAGGTCTGTAACGTAAATGATTTAGTGCTAGAATTTTCATTTTACAGGTAAGGGTCATACGATAGAATAGTAAGAAATGTGTCTTTGTCCAAAAACCCTAAAACACACAGACCGTAACAAAAATCCAGTAATAAATTAAGTACGGACCTGTCTTGTTGCAAAGCGCCTGCGTCATTTCTTAAAGCGTAACGCGGGGAACGCTGCATCTTTTTCTACCTAACGTGTTTGTTTATGAACTACCCTCTATCCGTATCTACGAAATTAATATTAGGAACTTTCATAAATATGTCAAGTGTCATTCAAACATTGATTGGCCGGGGCTAAATTAGATTGTAGCAAAAAAGTATTATATTCGTAATAATCAGCAAAAACTTAAACCAAATTGATCGTAAACATAAATCGATATCTGTATTTTCCGTAGACCATAGTTCGCCACAAATATTACCTTTATAGTACCCGTATCCCATATGTCAACCAATCAATAAAAAATTGGCAACACTGCTTGCCATAATTATTAAAACGTAAAATTGCAGGACCACAATTATTATTAAATACGTCTCTATGTACAGGGTGAGTCAATAAGAAAGCCGTTTATCGCACAGCTTTCGGAATTTTTCTTTTATGGTAAAATCGGCAATGAATAATCGCTTGATATTTAACATCGATAAAGTGTTGCAATTAAAATTTGATTGGCCATATCTCCGGCTACAAAAGAGTGAGAGAAACGAGGTTTTCACTGGCTGTTTATGATTTTAGCCTCTATTTAACTCTGTAAAAATAACCATACCATACCATACCATTTAAAATTTATAATAAAACTCGTAATTAATATTAAGTTGTCATACAACGCCCTCTAGTGGTCAATGTAAAGATAATTGAGATCGAGTATACAACGCAAGCGATAAAACAAGAAAAGCTCGTTTCAACGAGATAAAGTTTGTTAAATTCGGTTAGGCCTAACCGAAGTTATTAATCAAAATAGCAAGAAACAATTGACGCCCCCCCACCATTTTATTTGAGGTGATAAAAAAAAATCCTGAAAACTAATTATGTCAAATTTTCTCGGTATTGCGATGCAAATATTTTCAATACCTTTTTATTGGGGAAAATCCGGAAATAATTGATCTTTTCCAATTAACTATGGTTGTTACGCCCTCTAGCGGCCGTCGTAGAACCTTAAAAATAATTTTCAGCGAATTTTCATTGCCGATTTTACCATAAAAGAAAAATTCCGAAAGCTGTGCGAAAAACGGGCTTTCTTATTGAATCGCCCGGTATAGCAGCAATAAATTTTTGAATTACGCAACGAGTAAATACCGATGAAATGGAATAATAATAAAGTACGCTTGTGACAGGTTAGAAATGTCTAAAATTTATTCTTTATGTATAAAATTGCAAGTGCTCTTAGGCATATTAATTTTAGTAATTTTTTTTTTCATTTCGTTATACCAATTTCGTTGAGACACACAGAATAATTTAGTTAAACGAATGAAAGAATGGCGTTTATTCAACAATAACTTAATTTATTATATACCTGTTTGGTTCTGTCATTTATAATATACTTCAATTCAGCAACGCCATTTTAGGGGGCAAGGGGGGCGGGGCAATTGCTCAGCGCCCCTGAAAAAATGTGCACATTTTAAATACAACCGAATGACATGTTCTTTTAATTACAATTATCAAGTGGAACGCTAACGGGTAACCAGTTAAGACAACTGACTAGCTTGTTTACGGGCCAGTGTCACTTAGAAAGCACCTTCAACGACTAGAAATTTACAATGGACCCAGCGAATGCAGACTTTGCGGTGAAGAGGACGAAACCGACTCTCTTATCATATACAGCTGTGAAGTACTAGCCTGTAAAAAATTCCGAATTTTCGGTAATAACAAATATTTTCTAACTGGGTCGCACAATAAGCCATTAGGCTGCAGTGTATGAAGCGTGACATACTCGACCCCCGCCTTTAACCAACCAACCAATGACAATAGTACGATAAAATCAATTTGATGAAGTAGTCCATGCTTAAAGTGGAGCTAAAAGTATGGGAAAGAAAGAAAAAACTAAAAGCCTTCCTCCACAAAATTTAATAGAACAAAATTCTTTAAGGATCTCTACATGTTTCGAACGTAGAAACGTTCATCATTAGGAGACAGAAAATATATTTATATAGTGCTGATAGTTTTAGCAGAAAAAAAAATGGTGAAGGACCTTAATGGAGCTTTCATGGAATTAAAAAATGATGTGTAATAGAGACATAACATTATGGAGAAATTAATAAAAGTTAAAACATACTGAGTATGTGAAAAGTCAGTAAATGGGGTCTAAACAACCAAATAAACTGGGGAAGAAGAAAAAACCTTTTTAAGAAGAAAGCGTCAAAAATTATTTAAATTTTTATAAAACATTTTTAGGTATTTGTCAAAAAGACATTGAGAGGATAAAATTGGTAGTAATTATCACAGTAACAATGAAAATTATATTTAGCAATGTATTTTGTATGGTACTGAGGCTGACATATCATTTTTAACTCCATGAAAGCTCCATTAAGGTCCTTCGTTCCTAAGCAAAAAAATAGTAGTCACGTGATTCGCATTATCTGTAAAATTTTAAGTTTTTCCAAAAAATAACTCAAAAGTGGGGTTATTTTTGAAAATATCGAAAAAAGTTATTGGAAAAAGTTTTTTAAAATGCAGTTTCTAGCCCGCATGCAAAATTTCAGCTGCATAAGATAATTTTGATTTTTTACCTATATTTTGTAAATTACACCACTTTTGCAAAATAAGACTCGATGCAACCTACATAAAACTTCTTAGTTTTGACAATGCTTTATTTCAGATACATTTTCTTTAAAGTAGCGCCATATTAAATGTGTGTTTTTCTACAAAATAAAAATTGGGCTATTAAAATTTGGTCGCATGTGATGCAAAGTTTATTTATTTTTGACCCTGTATAAGGTAACTTCATAAAATAAATATTTTTGAAAACGTAGTTTGTGCCTGAAAGTAAAAAAAAATAAAAATAAAATAAAGGGGTTTTAAATTAAATCGTTGAAATTAGATAAACTTTACGTTAAGTTAAACTAAAATTTATTTTCCACCCAATGAACACTTTACTGATGACACTGTGTTCTTTTTTGTCTTAATATTAAGGTGTATTACTTTCAGACACAAACTACGTGGTCAAAAATACTTATTTAATGAAGTTACCTTATACAGGGTCCAAAACAAATAAACTTTGCATCACATGCGACCAAATTTTAATAGCCCAATTTTGATTTTGTAGAAAAACATACATTTAATATGGTGCTACTTTAAAGAAAATGTATCTGAAATAAAGCATTGGTAAAACTAACAAGTTTTATGTAGGTTGCGTTGAGTGTTATTTTGCAAAAGTGGTGCAATTTACAAAATATAGGTAAAAAATCAAAATTATCTTAGGCAACTGAAATTTTGCATGTGGGCTAAAAACTGCATTCTAAAAAACTTTTTTTAATAACTTTTTTCGATATTTTCAGAAATTACCCCACTTTTGAATTATTTTTTTGAAAAAATTAAAATTTGACAGATAATGCGAATCACGTGACTACTATTTTTTTGCTTAATTTTCATCTCGATCGAAGCAGAACTTGATGCCAAAGTCAAAATTTGAATAAAGCTATTAATAAAAAAAAATCCCATATGATGCGGACTTTACTGGTGACACTGTATAAATATATTTTCTGTCTCCTGATGATGAACGTTTTTACGTTCGAAACATGTAGAGACCTTTAAAGAATTTTGTTCTATTAAATTTTGTGAAGGAAGACTTTTAGTTTTTTCTTTTTTTCCTACAATAAATTCAATTGGTGCCACTACCTCAAGTACAATATTCATGCAAGAAATACGGAGTGCAATTTACTAAATTTTATTTTCCAAATTTTGCAATGTTCCTTTTTGGACATTTTTACACGCAACAATTCTGTTGCTACTCTGCATACATATAAGTATAATAATTATAAAGCAATTGTAATTTTCAAGAACTTTATTTAATGAAAAGTGGCTCTGATGTCTTTAAAATGGGTAGCTCAAGGTAACAGGCAACTTTTTATGATACAGTTAATTCCACAGACTGGACACAAGAAAATTTAATAATGTAAACAGGTTGAAATGTTAATAACAGTGATTGTGTCGGAGTTATGAAAAATGTTGTCAGTATAACAAGAAAATAATGAAAATATTTCGTGAAATTTAAAACTATAATATGAAACGAGATTGCAATGTAAAAATTTCAGAAATCGAGAGATTACCTTATTTATTTTATTTAGCACAAAAATAAATAAATTTATTCTTAACTTCAATGGAAAACTTAACTTTGTAGTTTTTCTTGATATAAAAACCTACTTTATTTTGGTGATAATTTTGATGATAATAGTTAAAAAGATTTATTGTGTTAAAAATTTTTAACATCGTTTTTCCCTATTTATTAAACGTGTAAAAAGCAAAAATATGTACTACTTCATGAAGAGAGAAAAATGGGTTGTATCCGAAGTTTGATGGTTATAATTTCGTTAAATATATAGATAAGAAAATATGGAATATAGATTTGCATGTATTACGCCAAAAACACCTTAATTGCGTCATTCGTAAAAGAGTTAGGTATCTGCCAATAAACTTAAATTTAAATCCGTTCCTGTATTTTATATGAACATATGGTAACCTTACCATACAAGAAAAATCGATACAATCGATCAACTTTGTCAAGTACACCCGGATATAAATCCGTAAGCCTTTAAAAAAATATACTGCATCCTTCTATACAGTTTTTTTTGGAATTTGTCACTTTTGTTTAGGCTAGCTGACATATCTTTCTTCTAGCACCAAATTATTTACAAATAACCTTAGAAAAAAGAATAACGAAAATAATTTATAAAATACGTAAAAATAATGCTAAAGGTCGTCGTTCCGAATAAAAATAAATAAATTTAGGCTTTTTTGACCTTTACCAATCTAAATCAAGTAATATGATGTCATACGGTTTTCAGTTTTTATTGTCGCAACAATTCATTAGAGATCCTTTATTTTGTTATACAATTTACATAATATGTTTATTGCTGTTTTTCACCATTTCAACCATAGATTATTTGAAATTATCTAAGGTTATATACCAGTTTTATTGCGAACCAAACTATATAAATACAATTTGTTAAATAAGGAGAATAATCTTGGCCAATCGAATAAGGCATCTCCATCTTTGTTATTTATTTAAAAAAAATTTTTTCGAGATTTACCAAAAAAAATATACTTAACTTGAACGTTTCTTCATCAGTTCCAAATATTTCGAGTTAAATACTATTACATTTTGGAAATAACCGGAAGTCTGTGGCGACTGTTTTTACCTTTTTGGGAACAGACACTGCCAACTGTCTTGGTTTTACCCTAGTTTCTGAAGTATAATAGTAAAGTCAACGTTGGTTACAAATCTCCTGAGAACATCGGTAATAATTGAAATTCATTAATGCATTATTTTGAAATTTATATTCTTAAATCTACCCAAAATAGTATAAATAATGTAAAACGCGTATTTTCGTATGGTTGTACCGTATATTGTACATGGAATATACAATTTTTTAAGCATTATAATCTACTGTTTCCAAATATTTGACATGCAAAATGTAGCAAAAAACTATTATAATATGTACCTATGTTACCTAATACACAATATTCTGATGTATAATTCATATAGTATGTTATTTTCAATTAAAATATTTTTCAAAATAATATATTATTATACATACCTATCTTCTTTGTCTATCGCTTCTTCAGTATGAGCCACTTATGTTATGATTTAAAGCTGCTGTTTACTATGTGGAAAGCGTTACAATTCTGATGTTTATCAGCAAGTAAAAGATTTGTTCGTAGTAATAAGAACGCTTATAGTCATAACACATAAGGCTATGATTCACCTATTGTTCTTTCGCCTATAAGAAATAAAATATAGTACCTATATTTTAAGTTTCGCAACAAAACCCCGCTAAGTAGAGCAAGCTAAACGATTTCTGTTCAATGATCAAAAATTGGCTACCTTCCTTTTGTTTAAAATACTATCTTTTTGTTGATCATAAGCTGAAATTCGTAGTAAAAAAAATTAGTAAATCTATATATTCTTTTTACATTGGTTATCGTGTGGAACGTAACGTCTCCTGGGTAGACTTTAGTTTTTCTGTAAGAAAAAAATATTCCTGTTGCCTTGCCGCAAAGTCAATATTGGGATGGAAACAATGAAAATACTATTTTCCTACAGACGTGTGGAAAATTTTTTCGGCACGATTATGTCAAAAATCCGTGCGGAAAATTTTTTCGGCACGATTATGTCAAAATCAATAATATATCAATTATAACTTGTAGTTATTACTTTTTTTCTCAGAATTAGTTACTGTTACATATGTATGTGATTGTTATAGTTAATTAAATATTATTAAATTTCTTTGAAATATGTGTTACTTATTTCCACACGTCTGTAGAAAAACTATTGTACCTGACACGTGCGGAAAATGTTTTCCCTGCACTCGGCTGCTTCACCGAACTCCGCTACGCGTCGTTCGGTGAACGGCAGACTCGTGCGGAAAAATTCATTTTCCGCACTTGTTAGGTAAATAGCTATTAAAATAAAAAATAATTTGAGGAAGTAGTCCAAGCTTAAAGTGGAGTTAAAGTATGAATAGGAAAAAAAAACTGAAAGTCTTCCTCCACAAAATTTAATAGAATAAAAAATTATTCAAAGGTCTCTACATGTTTCGAACGTAGAAACGTTCATCATCAGGAGACAGAAAAATTTATTTTATGCTGATGGTGTTAGCAAAATATGAAGAAAATTGATAATGGTTAAACCATACTGAGTATTTGAAAAAGTGGGTAAGAAGAAAAAACTTTTCTAAGAAGGTATAGAAGATTACTTAAATTTTAAAAAACTTATCAAACATAATATGTCTGTAAGACATTATGAGCATAAAATTGTAGTATCACAATCTGTAAAGAATAGAAATTGAAATTAAAATCAAAGGGTAAAGGAGTACAGAATTTTTTGAAATTTTTAAGTTTAAGTTTAAAATAAATTTTTCTGTCTCCTGATGATGAAAGTTCCTACGTTCGAAACATGTAGATACATTTAAATATTTTTTTATTCTAATAAATTTTGCGGAGAAAGACTTTTAGTTTTTTCTTTCTTTCCCATAAAAAATAATGTTAAAATTGACCTTTTCAAGAAATAAAAATTGTCTCTTTTCATTGAATATAATTTTATTACCTTATTCGCATATGTTATGTATATTTATTGAAATACTGTCATAGAAGAAAGTGTACCCATTACTTTGTACAATATGTTTGTAGCACTTTGCCTAATTTACAATTCGCAAAATACATTTTTGGGTTAGTGGAACGATATCAGTAAAAATGCAATTTTTTAAGACCAGAAAAATAACGTTTATTAAATTTGACTTTGAAACGGGCATTGTGCACTGCCATAGAAATGGTAAATTGTCAATAGTAACAAGTCCTAAGTCACGTCAATTAAAGTTAGTCAAGTTAAGCTCAAATTAAACCCAAAAGGGTTGATTTTTTGGACCCTTTGGCGCTACAAAACGATTTATTCTCAAAAAGGGAGGAACCTGGTAAACTCTTGTATTTGACGTCTTGTCGGCGTGTTATGATAGAGAGAATGAGATGTCGTCGTTGGATTAACATCATCTTCCTTCTTATTTTTCCGTGGGCCTCAGTTTTGTGGATGCGCCATTCGATTGCCATAAAATAATAATAATTTAAGCAGGAACCATCCAATATTAAAATTTACATAACATTATGTTAAATATTTTTAATATTTATGTAAAAGTCCACCTACTATAAGCCACATTTAGAATAAACTGCTATTAAAATGTAAAACAGATCAGAATGAAACTGTTAACTTGATAGCGTCGAAGCAGGAAGCAGTTTGAAGCACGTTCAAAGATAAAAGTTACACAAGGAATAATAAACATTTCGTATTTTCATCGATTTATATTTTGATCATGTTGATCAAAGACTAATATGGAAGAAAACTGCCCACAATAATTACATATTTAGGGTAATCATACTGAATTAAATGTACAATTTAGTAGTCTCCTGCGTTCCGTCGTGCTATACAGAGGTTAATCTAGAAGCGTTGATTAAATAACGATTCATAATTGTATCTTAAATATTTGCAAGGTGACAGGTATAAGCCCTTTTTCTTATATTTCACATTAAAACAGAAACACATAGGGGAAGGTTGCCCATATTGGACCAATTTTCAGATTTCTTATCATAGATCCTGATAATAACGCAAAATCGTTCTTGAAGCTATACCTTAGTATACTTTAGTATGTTGTTCAACTGCAGGATTTTTTGCAGAATTTTATTTTAAAGTATCTATAATATACCAGGCTATAAAAAAACCTCTGAAAGTGGTTCAATATAGGAAACCGGTTACCTAAATTGCACCTGGGGGTTCTAAAATTGGACCACATGATTTAAATCGAAAGCTTAGGTGTTAAATAAATAAAAAATAAAATTGTTGGTATAGGAAGTTTTATACTTATATTTCAAAAAAACATCAAATTTACAATCAAAATTTCGGTAAATGACATCCTAATGCAAAAAAAGTACCTATTAGTTTCCTATATTGGACCAGTCATAGTTTCATTTTTTAACTCAAAGAAAAAATATTTTAACAGTATTAAAATGGTGTTGGTTCATGACATTAACTTATTTAAAGAGAAAAATTATTTTTGCACAATTTGGAAAAATTGCCTAAATTGGACCGGTTCAATTTTGCCAATCACCCAGTAGTCCAATTTAAGCAACTATCACGTGTTTTACAAAACCACACAGGAAAGAAACAAGAAAAAACAAATATGGTATGGTAATAGGAGAAATAGAAAGAGAAAACTTGAAAACTTCCGGAAAAAAGATTTTGCTTAAAGTTTTATGGTTCTAAGGTAAATTCTTAGGAAAATCCTAAAAATATTACATTAAAATTGTTTAAATTACGTTTTGCTCTGTATACGACACGCACTAACGGCCAACTAGTTGAGTTTTTTGCCGATCAACGGTTCTAGGTGGAAGTATGTTACAGTGTTGCCAGATGATATGGCACTTGTTTAGTTTCAGAGAAATGTACTGTGGTCCAATTTAGGTAGCGGTTCAATATAGGCAACCTTCCCCTAACATTTTATCGTTTCTATCGGAATTTAAATATTTAAGCACTTTTATAACTTTTACATTTTTAAATATTATATTTATTTTCAATACCTAATAGCAATGAAAGACCTTTAAACCAAATACCGGATAAAATTATCGTTAAACATTTTAAAATTAACCTTGTAATTTTTAATTATTATAACTACATACATCTTTCTCTCTCCGACATAAGGACAATCTAGATATTAAAACTCACTCATTCTTAAAATAAAAGTCAAACAAATCAACAAATAACAAGAACGAGATACTGCGATGCAGATCAAAAGACAGCTTGTCTCGGTTTCTTTTCTTTTGCAATTCTCAACCCGATGACCCAAAAACCGTGCATTCATTCACCATGGTCGCGTGGATTCAAATCGCATGGGCTTGGACACATCGTGATTATAAGATGAATTATTATTACTATTGGCACTTGGCTACCTATTGCTTTAAAGAATTTTTCAATAAAATTGATTTAAATAATTAAAACCGCAGTTGGTGCGATGTGATTTGTAAATTAAATTAGCTATCTAAATGTTTTATATTTTATTAAATAAAGTAAGGACAATTTAAAATACCTACTGCTACTTCTATGGATATTCTAAATATAGATTTTTCGATGAATAATCTGGAAGAAAAGGATTATTTGGAAGTAAATGAAGTAGCTAGTAGAGCTTTTGAAATTGTTTATGGAAGATTTCTGCAGTGATTTGAGAGATCTGAGGTTTGGAGTTGCAATAGTTGAGCTTTTATATTTGAATTTGTACAAAAAACACAGAGGAGCTCTTTGGCTAGCAGATATCAGACATCGTCGAATTTTAATTAAATATATGAATATTAAATGTGCTAGAAATCCAGTTGGTATCAATGGCAAAATGCCTGTAAGTAATATCAGCTATTTTCACTGGATTAAAACGAAAATTTACCCGGCAAACTTTTCCTGATAATTTCAATACTTACAAAGATCCATCTCTACAAAAATTAAAAATGGGACAAAGGTGACATTGGTGCAACGTATAGTATTTACCACTTTTGTAATATTTACCGTAATGTAATATTTAGTTTATTCTCCTTCTTCCACCTTGGGATCTTCGTTATTGATATGCATTGTGTATTTTTTCACAGTATCTAAGGTTATATCAATTTTCAGATGAACAAAGACTTTATAATAGCTTTTTTGCATTTTTTCTTCGAGATGAGCTTCTTTTAATTGTAGCTTTCGGAATGACTAACAAAGAAAGATTAGCGGTGAGCGGTTTTGCATTCAATGAAAATGTGGTTTAGTTTTTTAAAAATGTCTTTTAAATTGATGGTATTGCTTCGTTTATCCTTGACTGATGACTGATGAGATGATGCCTTGAGATAATGTAAATATATTTAACCAGATCTTGAATTTATATGCATTACAAAATATACTGTTGGGTATCAAGAGGCTTCTTAAGTCGTATTTAATTTATTCAACATGTTTCAAAAAAATATATTTTCTTCATTTTCAACATTTATATTTTTATGTCTGCTTCGGAACAACCCAGAAATTACATTTATCACTATAATTCATTCCTACACATATAGAACAGGATATGGAACAGGTGTATGGACACTTTCTTCAATGCTAGATAAAATGTTAACTTTTTTATAAGAAAAAAATAAGAAATACACTAGACTTAATAATAATTAACTAAATAAAATGGTTTGTCCAAATATATTCCCATGATTTCTTAGAATATAGCGATATTTTTTACACACAATTATGAATAAAACTCCAAGGTCGTTAAGAATCAGAAACGATTTAAAATTCTTCAAAAAAATTAATTTTCCTGTATTTAGTTGGCGGTTCAATGATTATAGATAGGTCGTCCTACAATAATTTTATTCAAATATTTATACGATATAAAGTAGGTACTGGATTTATAGTAAATTTTAATGTAAATAGGAACCACAATGAATAATGAATTATTGCATACATTATAATAAACACATACATTAATAGAATAAAATTATTAAATAATGTGAAGATGGAAGAATCTTTTAATACCTCATATGATTGGTACCATGGTACCATATTGGTACTCTTGCCCGTTGGTCATGCAACAAAATTCCCCGTTGGAATTAGAAGACGAAAATCCTTTAAACTGTTGGTTAATATACTATATTAAGGTGGAAGTATCAACATGCTTGCCAACCTATTTCGCGTATATTTATTTAATTTTTCTAGCTTTTACACAAAATTTAAATAAAATCATTATCGTCTTCATATTTTATAGGTAATAATTGACATAATAAATAAATATCAAGGAATTTCATTAAATATTTTAGGAGAATTGTATAGCGAAAAATATCGGGTAAGATTTTTTAAACATTATTATGTCATTCTTCTTTCACTATACAATTCTCCCAAAATCACCAATGAAATAATATGATATTTTTGTAATATGTCAGATATTACCTAAATATTGTACCGACCATATTGATTTTATTTAAATGTTAGTTAATCAAATAATAAATTAAAAAAAGCAACGCGAAATAGGTTATAGGTTGGCAATAGATGGAATGACGTTGAAAATTCCACCTTAAACAGAATCAGCCAACAACCAGTACTAAATATAATGGAAACCCTTTATTAAAGACGTTTACTGAATTTTTGCAATGGTAATTCATGTCATTAGTTTCGTATTTTTACCATATATGAAATTTGAATAAAATTTCTCTTTTGGCATTTGATGAGTTGATAGAATCATTTAAAATCCCTTCTATCTGAACTTTAACTTGCTTCGTTATTTTATTACAGCGAGTAAAGCAAACATTGTATATATCGAGAAGAGTGAATGCCAAATAAATTCTAATTTAGCATAAAAGGTATTAGGTAATGGCATGCCGACGAAGCGTATATTGACATTAATTTGTCGTGATAACAGGAATATACGATAATGAAAAGTTACCACATATAAAAATTATTTTGTTTGTTAGGTTATGTTGGTTTAAATCTCCGAACGTTGTTTGTCCTGTCCTGTAAGAAAAAACAAGAATTTAAGGGGAAAGAAAAGTTAATATAAAAGTTTGATTTTGTTAAATAAAGAAAAACTGAATTTAAAAATGAAATAGCAATAATAATTGTGGAATATATGTTTTTTTCTTAACACTTTCACGTAGTTCGGACAATGAAAATGAAAGATTAATATTTCTTATAATATATCATGGTATTGTTATAAAATATATAATATATTACCAGGCAATTATGTATGGTATAACTAACAAAAATCGAAAGCTGTTATTAATTGAAAGGTTTTGAACCGGTAAATGTTACACATTATTTAATTAAAACGGTAAGTAACGGCAATTATTGGTGATAGTATATTAGTCTGAGACAGATTTTAATACCTTGTCTGTTATGCCACGTTATATTTATAATTTAGGATGCTAAGGATATTAACTTAAAGAATCAAAAAATAAAAAATAGTGAGAAAAATTAAAAAAAAAAGTTTATACCATTGTTCATAACTGACAGGTTTTTATTTATCAAAATTTTACAGATGTGTAAGCACATAAAATCTTACTTCATATAATAGGCAATAATAGCGCCATAGATGAGTGATAATCTGAACCGTGAATCATGGCGAGGTCATAGTACTACTAACATTAGCTGCTATAAATAGCAAAAAACACTATTTGCTCAAAACAAAAAAAAATGCAGGTCCATTACCTTATTCAACCTTACAATCAAGGTTGTACATCTTTGTTGCTTTTATGGGCATTGTGTATTTTATAAATGGCTTTTAATTTTTTCAAATTAAAATTTTATATACTGAGGTAATGTATCTACGTGTTTTTATTGTTATCATACATCAATGACGCATGCTGTTAAAGTATAAGGCATGATTCAAGAAGCAGATAAAGAAGAACAATCTGATATTTCAGTTTTTCGATAGTAAGAAGGTGTCTTGAAACTCCTTATGGCAAATATTATTTTTGTATTAGCATAATATATATGGGATATCATAGAGAGAATAAAGATAATGCTAAAAATAGAATTGAATTAACACCATTCATACATTTAAATAATAAGTTTAAATTTAAATATGTTGTTTATCTGCAAAAAATTGGCTAATTAAGCAACAATGGCGAAACTGTTACTTTCCTGGCTTTCTAAAGAAATGTATACAATGCAAATAAAAGGTGACTGAACAATAATTACGTAGGAAGTTGACAATTGGCGTCCATTGTCTACATTAAAGAGATTCATTTAATAGTTTGAGCTTTAAGTTATTAATTTAAATTATTATTTAATTATTTATATTTGTAGTAATTGTGGCGATTTCATAATATAATATGTCCTTTTTCTTGTATTGTTCTTGTTTCTTATAGTTATAACAGAAGCTAAAAAACGGATATTAAAAAAATAACGACGATCCTGTAGTGTACAATTCGGCAATCTAACCCTGTGTCAATACCGGTGGCTGTGAGCAATGGTGGTAACGTTTAATAAACTTTGACAGAAGAACATAAAAATGCCGTGAGTTGTCTGAAGTTGAAAAGGCTCAAATAGTATCAAGAATCGAAGAAGGATGGTCAATACGTGCTGTAGCGCAGTTGTATAATAGAAATAAAAAAAAAAACTATATTGAAAATTAAGCAACGCTGGGAACAAGAAGAATACCTAGTTGGTTTATGTCGTCCCAAACATTCGAACCCTGAACAGGATGTTGTTTTTTTGGGATATTTAAGAAATAATCCATTTGTAACTGCAAAGGATGCTGTTATTGATACAGCATTTGTTGCCTCCCAACCTACCGCCAGCAGGAGAGTCAAGGAATCTGAACTAAAATGTCGCCCAGCTGCGAAAAAAATGTTTTTCTACGAGTGACCGCAAAGAATCTACTTTGCGCACACTTTTGCATACGCAAAGTAGCACTTTCCCGCACACTTATTTTAAAGCAAAATTACCATATTATAGACGCGTTTTTTTCTTCTATTTTATTATTTTTTTAGATATTTATGCAAAAATATTGTAACAAGACAAAGTTGACAGGTGGTTTATGTGTTGCCTTATAAACTATACCGAAGTATTGTGCCGTGCGGGTCAAAATTTTTTTGAAATCTGCATTATTATATTTTCCTCTAATTTTGTTCAAGTTAAAAAAAAACAAGTATTTTTGTGTCAAATGCGGTTTGTTCCCTTAGCAACCAAAATACATTGTCATACAACGCTTTCATGTCAGTTTAGAGGTCTTCTTCAAAATTTTCACTAGCATTTTCACCTATTTAAAATTAAAAAAACTGTTTTAAAAATGGATATCACTGAAGAAGAACTTCCAGAAGATGTCCTAGAAGCCGCCAACATGGCTAGTTTGCAATTGCTGCCTGCCAAATCGCGAGAAAAATACGAGAGACAGTACGAGTTGTTTTCCAAATGGTGCGAACAAAGGGGGATAAAAACGTTAAAGGAAGAGGTACTTTTAGCCTACTTTCTTAAGTTAAGCAAAGAATTTAAACCTAACACAATGTGGTCAAAATATTCAATGCTCAAAAATGTAATAAAAATAAAAACAAACATCGATATTGGTGAATTTTATAAGCTCACTGCATTTCTGAAAAAGCAGAATATTGGGTTTAAACCAAAAAAAGCAAAAATATTTACGAAGGAAGAAATATTCAGTTTTATTAATTCGGCACCAGATGAAATTTACCTTTTAATTAAAGTTGCCACTATTTTTGGACTTGCCGGCGCATGCCGAAGGGAAGAGCTAGCAAATTTAACCACTGCCGATTTTGAAGATAAAGAAAACCTCATAATTGTCAAAATTAGGAATTCAAAAAATCATACAGCAAGAAACTTTATAATATCGGAAGAAATTCATAACGGAGCCTACCTGCAACTGTACAGAAAATACAAAAGCTTACGCCCGATAACGTTAAACAACCGTTTTTTCTTAGTCTACAAAAAAGGTAAATGCGTTTCACAATGTGTTGGAGTAAATAGTTTCGGAAAGATGCGTTCTGAAATAGCTGCCTTTTTGAAACTGCCAAATCCGGAACTCTATACAGGGCACAGTTTCAGAAGGTCATCAGCAACGTTACTGGCCAATTCTGGAGAAGGAATCACTGACATAAAACGTTCGGGGGGTTGGAAATCTACTGCGGTAGCTGAGGGATACATCGATGAGCCCACAACTTATAAAAAAGGGCTGAGCAACAAAATTTTAAGCTGCAGCCCTAAAAAATGTGAAGCAGTTCCAAGTACTTCAAAGAATGGATCCATTTCTTCCTTTTGCAACACGACAGTACTGATGAACCAGGAAATGACATCTACTACAATACTTTCACCTCTAGTTGCTAGATCTGCAATAAATGTAGAAAAAGCGACCAACTGCACATTCCATATTAATGTAATTAATAATAATAAATAGGCAATTTAGGTATAAGTACTTATAAGTTGTTTTTGATGTCAATAAAAATTTAAAATTAAAAAAATATATAGTTATTTCACTCGTAGAAAAAATATTGTTCCTAACACGTGCGCAAAGTAGTTTTCCCGCATTTAAAGCTTATCCGAACTCCGCTTCGCGTCGTTCGTCTAACTGCTTTCGCGTGCGGGAAAACATAACTTTGCGCACTGAATAGGAAAACTACTATTCTTGCCGAAGAACAGCGACAATCCAGGATTATTTTAGCCTTAAAATATATATACCGCAATCCTCAATTATGGAACAGGGCCATTTTTATTGATGTAAAGACGTTCCAGTCGACTTATAACGGACAAATTCGTGTGTACCGTCCAAACAATACCAGGTTTGAAAAGCGATATATTAACCCCCTTTTGAACAAGATAATTGTCCAGTTCACACTGCCAATGCTGTAACCCACTGGTTTCTAACCCATATTGTGGCAGTGCTGCCTGGGTCGCTTATAGTCCCGATATCAATCCAATTGAAAATATATAATCGAAATTTTAGGCCACAAAGTTCAGAAGATTTATGGGAAATAATACATGCGTGCTGGGAAGAGCTTGATCCAAATATTGTATCAAATATAATTCAGTCAATTGAAGTCAATTCCGAATGGACTGGCTCAAGTAATAGAAAAATATATGACCAACAAACGTTTTTTGTTTCTGTTGTAATTTTTATAAAACTGTTAAGATATATTATAAAATAAAAAAATTAATTTTTGCTATTCTATTGAACTAACGCCCAACGCCAAAGCTTTGCATTTTTAATAACCTTTAACATGCGATAAGCAGGTTTTACGAAAATATGGTTAAGGTTTCCTCTCATTCTAATTCGTTTACACTATTTTTATGAACACAACTGTACCTAATAGTATCATTATGAAAGTAGAACTATAAACAAAACCTGCACATTATCTTTAGAGTAGTTTCAAACAATCTATAGTATTTATCACGCATTAGGAAGTTCCAGAAAAACCACAACCAATGTATTTAAAACCAATTTGAGCAAACAAGTAAATATTAGTTGCAATAAAGTATGACTTAATCAACACGTTTTTAACGGTAACAATGTTACATCATTAATATGTAATTTCTATGACTATCTCCGTTTGCTTTTATGTCAAGGCTATTGGCGTTGGTCAGTTAGGTTAGAAGTTGGGAGTGTGAAATGGTATAATAAAAAAAAATATATTTTTTAAATGTTAATTTGCAGGACATTTATTAACACAGTACAGATATACCAAAACACCTTGTATCTTATAAATTCTTTGAAATTAGTCGTGCACTTCAAGCTAGTACAATTTAACAATAATGAATAAACTAATTATCCAAACACAATTATTTTTATGGCTGGGTATACTAATAGTTGAAACTATCATTATTATTGAGTAGGTGTTTATTTTATTATACTTTCTATACTAACGACAGATAATCAAAGATGCTACAGTCTAATAATATGGCATTAATATTATGTAAGTTCACTAAACACTAAAAACGTTAAAATCTTATTACTATTTTCACAAAAACCTAACATTTTACAAATAATTTGGCGTAATTTGTGTGTTTGTATCCCTGCATTGCTTAGCAAAAACGACTTATTAGTAAAAAGATATAATACTTTAACATCAAACTTCGTCAAATTTAATTCTCTATTATTTAATTTTACCGAAATGCTCCACTCAAGAGCCCCTTAAATTATATTTAGTTAATTTAGTTCGCAGTATGTTATAAAATCAATTAGATTTTAAGGAAAGATGAAATATGTTTTTAATTTTTCCATTGGGAATTTACCACATGACACCATGTGGTCCAAGAAACGACATTAGGTTCAGTCATTTAAAAAACATTTAGTAACTTGTAGTCTCCCTAAACTATATCATGTCTAAAAAAAAGAAATAAACATTCAATTAGAATTTATTAATTATTTACATGGATCTGCTCCATTTGAAAACGCTAACGGAATGATTCTGATAAATATAACTAAAGCTCCAAATAAGGACAAATTCGTTATAACATAATCTCTGGCCTTCTTTCGGTCATCGTCGGTAATCCCCGTTGGAAAATTTGGTGGCATCCGCCTCATCTTATACTATCTTTAAAATTGTTTTCAAAAATTTGATTTACTTCGTTTTTCTATATTTAAATAAGGTTACTTTTTGATGGTTGTCAACTTGTGACATGTAGACGGTAGGTAGAATCAGACTAGATTGTTATTAAAAGGTAGAAATATTTTACCTTCTCTCTTTTTTAGTTTGTCAGTTTCATACTTAGGTGATTAAGTACATATTACAATTATTTTAAGTCTACCCGGGGGTGCTAGTGGCGCAAGAAACCAGGGCGCCAATGCTCGAGGGGCGCTGATAAAAGGATAATTTTCTTGGCCGAACGCAAAATATCCTATTTTGACCACCATAAAAAATTTTTTCCTCTTTTGCCTATGAAAACCGAAGCGTACGCCGCCCCTGTCCTGCTTTGTTTCGGCGAACCGCGAGTGGCGTCGCTTTGTTTTATTTGGTTGCAAGAAATCATAATGTACTATTTTTATTTTTCTGTCAAATACATTTTCTAAGCAGTATCCTTCATTTTCCAAATTTTAATTTAATGCGTTTGACCTTGAAAAATACAACATTTTCATTATTTGGGGCGGCAAATATCAGCTTGCACCAGGGCGCCAACTACTCCAGGAACGGCCCTGGTCACATGATCACATGCGTTACCTATAAAACTAACTTACCAACTATTAATTTTAGGAAGGTTAGAGCCCCAAGATAATTTTACCTAGGCCTATCAGCACCTATTCATTTTTACCCTGCAACTTTGAATCATGGTTGCAACAGCCGATTTTATGATTTTTTAACGCATATGCAATATGCATCAAAAGTTCTGATATGCAATAATAATGTTCTTTATTTGAAATTTAGTTTTTGATATTTTTTGTTTTTGATATTTTTTGTTTTATTATTAGTGCAATTTGACAGAATATAAAATCGGTTGATTTTGATACAGTTCTATAAGCGCAATGGCGGAGTCTTTGCTCCAGATAAGTCCTCCCCAAACCCAAAAAGCAACAGAAAAACGCTTTTTATACCACATATGGTTAAAATTGAAAACTGACACACCGGCGTATACAAGGGGGGGGGATGGGGGGTAATTACCCCCCCCCCAAGATTACTTAAGCGTTGTTTAATTTTTGTCCTTACTCCTTAAAGTTGCTATTATCTAGTATCCTAGCCGGGCACGTAGCTAGGGGGGGAGGGGGGGGGGGTACAAAGCCCCCTCCCCCGAAACTCGAGCTCTGATTTTGGCAACATAGGCAACACATTAAACATTTCCTACACTATTACATTTTCTTCACCTCAATTATTACCGGGTTTGTTTTTGTGCTTTTCTTGAGGATTTTGTGTTGTGTTTTTTATTTTTCCCACTTGAAAACCAAGTACCATGATTCAAAAAAGGGCGTGGCACCCAAAAAATTTTCGTCTGCGGCGCATTTTTTTTTTTGCGCCTTTGGCGCGATCCCGATGGGCTCCCCCGAGAAAAAATCCTGGCTACGTGCCTGATCCTAGCCGATCGATTACCCCCCCTCAGACGCATGAGCTGGATACGCCGTTGAACTGACAGATGTATTGTTTATTTTTTTGTCAAATGAGCGAAGTTATACCTACCTACTTATAAATTAATTCCACCAACAAAAATTTCCAAGGAATTTTGACAAAATCGCATAAGGGTGCAAATAATTAGAACTTGTTCGGTTTCATGGGTAAAAAACGCTGCAACTTTTACTCTCGCTGAAATGAATAAATGTTAACCCCAAATTGCAAGCAATTTTGATGCAGGGATAAAAATGCAGGGTGAAAATGCATAGGTGTGGATTGGCCTTATGCCTATCGTTGAATATCAAACTACAAGAAGGCCATATGAGCCGATTTCGTAACTCTGGTACGTCAAAAATTCATAGATGGCACAATGAGTTCACCAACAAGAAAGCGACTAACCTTTTCACTGCTAATTTAAAACATTGTTGCCGCCTGTCTGTTTGACTTGCTGCATGAGTTTTTTAAATTTATTTTTATAGCTTATCGTAAATCTTGATTTCACATAAGTACCTACACCTATCCTAGATTTAAGTAGCTTACATTTATTTTCCTACCTATAGTATAGTCTAGACTTAAAAATGTCCCTATTTTCAATTGCTTTGTAGCTTATAATATGTTCAACCTTTTGACGTCCCAACGTTAATTACATGAAAACATATTGACCGCCATGTATTCTATTTCTAACAGAATTAAATGACGACTCTCACTATTCAATACCTACCTAGGCTACAACGTATACCTATAGTAGTAAAATATGAATGATGTGGGGTTTGTTTGTATAACTTGGTTTTAATTTGCAATTATTACTACTTTTCAAAATGGTTAAAATAAGTAGGTTTTACTTTCTTACTTAAGAAACATCCAGTTTGTTTGTATTACGTATTTTGCTATTTTTAGACGAAATAAAACATATTTTAGTTATATATACTTTTATTTGTTTAACATTTAACACCCAATGCAACGGTAAAATCATTGTAAAAATCGGTCTAATTACCCCGGAGTAATCAGCGTACATATTATTATCAAAAACATACATTCGGCTGGAATTGAGAACCTCCTATTTTATTGTCTGTTAAAAATGCTTGAATTCTTAAAAATTCCAATAAAATACGATATGCGGCAACACCACGACATCACATCAGTGAATTTGAGCCATCTGTTGCCGAGGCGCTGCATTATAACGACAGATTTAGGGTTAGAGTTACGATCAACTCCACAATGGCGGCCAAACCAGCTCAAATACGTCAAAAAATTAGTTGTCAACTTTTCTCGGACATCCGTCATTCTTATATAGGTAATTTGATATGCCTATTAATAGACACGTTTTACCAACCTTACAAACTGACAAATGGAAAAGGGTTTAAATATACCTACCTAATTCAATATCACTATGGTAGGCCATTTTTTATTCATATTTCTTAATAGTAATATAAAAACCATTAATTATAAGTAATAATATCAGGAAAGATCAATAAATGTAACAATGGCCCGCCCAGTGATCGTGTGAAGGTTAACAACTATATCAACATCAATGTAATAATATGCCAACTCATATTCAGTCCCAGTCATAAAAAGGCGAATGTTTTAAGCGATATATCAAATTTGTTTCTCGGTGAATAAAAATTATTATTGATATATCTATATGGTGGCACAAATTATACTTTTGGGATGTTAGAAGGATTAAGAAAAGAAAACATTTTTTTTTACCAATTAGGTTAGGTGTTGGGATATCCTTAGGTAGGTATATTTTTTAAAATTTGCTATTGGCTCATACAATCGCTAGATGAAAATCTACTTGTGATTGTTGGACCAGTAAATTTTCATGTTCCATGTGACAACTTCCCCTATACTACTAGACAAAGAAAATGTATAGGGTTAGAAATGTTAACTCCAAGTTAAACAATCGCAACAAAGTAGAGAGAGAAAACGAGAAAGCGAGAGAGAGGGGTGTTAGTGTGCCTGCTGGCCACGGCCACCATTGGCGCATGGCGGGAAATTTGAACGGCGATTTTAGAACTTCTGAATTTTATTATTAACTTTATAAACTTATTTGCATTAAAGAGGGCCTTGCATCTAAGGACGTAACGCTTCGCCGTAGAGCTTAATACCTGTTGGGTGTCAGTAACTACCCGAATTAACAATCAATCAGTTATTCCGTCATCTTTGACAGTCGTTACAAGTAATTTGATTCATCGCTAATTTTTCCAATTTCTTGAACAATTCACGATAGGCTTTATGGAACGGCACAAAACATTAATGGTTGAAGCATATTTTCGAAACGGGGTTAGAGTAAATGGTGAGTGGCAATACAATCCGGGTTTGTGCATGGACGATTTTCACGAACATTTTCCTAACTTTGCTTTTATTACTAGGGATTTTTATCTTTGCCTGAAAAGAACCGTGGCTGTGTTTAGGGAACAGGTTCTATACAACACAAAAAAGGAGCAGGAAGACCATCTGTAAGAACAGAAGAACTTGTTGCAAACGTTCGTGAAATAATGCAAAATACTCCAACAAATTGTATAAGACGCCTGTCCCAAGAAGTGGGAAGATCTTATGGAACATGCAGGACTATTCTTAAGAAGCAGCTAAATTTATTTCCTGCAAGTATTCCAAGAAATGCAAGCCGCAGATTTTGAAAGATGCAGTATTTACTCTCAATGGTTTACCCAAAATGTATTGGAAAGAAATGATTTATTAGACTTGACATTTTTTTCGGATGAAGCCTGGAGCCTGGAGTAGTGAAAATTCCCATTTTTTTGTAGAGTCCACATTGCAGCTTATGATACAAGATCGCTAATTAGAGTTTCACCGGGGTACTACTAGATTAAACACCAAAAAATCATGACAATCAATTTCAACGTTTTCAACAAAGTAAAAAACGACGTCCTCTACCGGTTAAACCAAGCAATTGTGTATAGTACCGCTGAAATTTTATAACATTCATTTTATTACCAACTTTTCCTTTTCGTTATCTAAGTCAGACGATGAACGCCTATGGATAAATCATCCTTTCATGCCTAATGCAGAAACCGGTCCTGCATTACATGAACCCATACTGCGACCAGGAAGTCGACCATAACACCAATATAGGGCTTTATTACGCCAGACGAGGTCAGTAGACAATAAAAGAATTATACGGGGTCCTCCTTTTTAATGACACAACTGCTATAAAACATATAGGTCTTTTGTCCGGCCCGGTGGGGTGTGAAATTAACTTTTGAGCCTTGATTTAAAGGCTGAAAATGGTATATACCTTTAAGTCCTTAAGCATAAATATTTTTTACAATAAGTGTGAATACTCCAAAAGTTGTTAAGGCAAAGTATATTATTTGTAAGTTGTGGTAAAACCTCCATAAAATGTGAAAAAATCCATACACTATTTTATTTCATGTTCTATAGGTGATTAACCTAAAAGTAGAATTTGGTAACGATTTATGCAATATAGATCAGTTTTATTATAATTAAAATCTTGTCTTAGATCACACCCAACCGTGACGTGCAAAATTTGTTCTTCAAATGTTTATATCAATGTGGGTCGACCATTTTAGAAATAGCAAGTTTATTATTTATATTTTATCGTTAATAATTTTTATGGTGTTGCTTTCTGACCAAAAATTATGATTTCTTTTTATAGTATTATGGGATACAGTAAAACAAAGTTGAACTTGTAAATTTCCACTATATTAACTAGAAAAATGACATGTTTCGCATGTAACACGTCAGATGACAATAATTTAATAAAGGTGAAAATTAAAAATTGGGGTGCAATAAAATAAAATTATTGAAGATGTAAATAAAACGGTGGAAGGGTTACAATAGCGGGAAAATCCAACAGAGGGCTTAAAAATTAAATTAAATTAGGTACAATATGGGTAATTTATAAAATCTTAAGTAGGTATATGGTCAACAGAATAAATTTAACAAAGGTGAATTATTTAAATCTAGTTGATCATTAAGGAACAGGTCCGTATTTTTAAGTTTATGTATTTCCATAGATTCTAACAAATTTAGTTTTCAGCCTTTGTTTTCTATATGTAAGATTTTAAAGGAAGGATCGAAATTATGTTGATAATCAAGTAAATGGTTAGCACAGTTTGAGTCTATTTTATATTTTAGAAAACTGTTATAATGTTCCTATATTCTTTTGTCAAAATGTCTACCCGTTTGGTCAATATATGTTTTAGGACAATCTTTGCATTTTAATTTATAGACGCCTGATTTTTTGTTTTTATCGCTTTTAGTTTTATTGTTTTTGATAAATTTACTTAAAGAGTTATTAGTTTTGTAACACACACTTATATCAAGTTTGTTAAAAAAATTGCCAATTACTTTGCTAGGTTGTCCAAAGAAAGTGATAAGTTTAAATTGGTCAGAGTGTTTGCTTCTAGGAAAAACTAAGTCGATAGCTTTTCTGTTGTGTTTACAAGTTCAACTTTGTTTAACTGTATGCCATAATACTATAATTTATGGATTTCCACCTGGTATCGGCTGAATCAATTAATTTTTTTTAATTAAGAAAATTAGAAATCAAATGAGTTTAAGTAGAGAAACGTAACTTCCAAGATATTTCCATTAAAAAGATCCAAGGTAGAAAGATCTACTCCCTAGAGTGGACATATCGAACTGGAAAGAAAGAAGCAAAAGTGTTCTTCTTTATCTTAATAGCATTTCATTTTCTAATCAATTTTTTTCTGTTTTCTTATCGTTTTTTCCAAGAAGCTGCCAAATACCAGTGTTTCGGTAGCGGTCACCTCTTGTCACTAGTGTTTGCTTTTAAATACCGGTGCTTTTTCCTGCCAGTTCTAAGTTTATGTTATGAGGGACCTTATCATCCCCAACGCAAAAATTATGGATATTAATATACTTATTATTCATTGTATAATATATTATTATAAATTATTTTCTATAGACAGAAATTATAATAAATTAAAACTGCTGCAAATTATTCTCACTGCAATTCAGCATAAAACCTATTATGCAAATCAGTGGCTCTTGCTAAACCATTTTATCCTGCGGCAGAACAATCATAGCTTATTTCACGTAGCCTATTATTTGTAAATATTAGATTGTAAAAGTTATCCACAATTTTCAAGCATACAACCTAAAAATCACTTTTTATAAACATGGGAAAAACCGTGATAAATTCAATACAAACCAAAGTATATTTCATAATTTGACAAAAGAAATTCAAAAATTCTGTATTCTCGATTGATGACAATAATAGCTTTTAATTTCTTTGGAAGAATAAAAGGAATATAAAATCAAAAAGTACTTTTAGAACCACAAAGTTTATTCTATTTTTTTATCAAAACATTGACAACCACTCACAATATCAACGTCAGGTATACACATTATTTAGATATGCAGAAAATTTGTACCTCCAATCTTATCTGAAAGTAGGTTTTCTTTTCCCAACAAACCCAGTTTTTTTTTATTACATTCAGCTTTACATAAATATAGATAATTTTATTTAACTTAACAATCCTCCCAGTATAAATAAGGTGCCAAAAATAGCATAGCATGGAACTTAAGAGTTTATTAATCTTGATGGCGACGTTTGGTGCACGAGCCGTAGGCGACAGAGTCCCCAAGTAAATTATTATTCGTACAAATGTAAGATCTCTAAATTCTGAGATAAATATATTATTAAATTGGCTAAAAGTAAATAAATCAAAATTAAATATTTCAAAAAGTAAATATATGGTTATGGGTAATAATTTAAATTGTCAAAATATAATTGTTGTAATTGATGGTGAAAAATTGGAATTAGTAAACAGTTTTAAATATTTAGGGATAATTATTGACTCAAAATTAAAATTTTTTAATTATTTTGAGAGTATCACATCGAAGATTGCCGGAAAAGTAGGTTATTTTAAAAGAATCAGTTCTAATTTAAGTTTGTTTTAAAAATAACTGTATTTAATACTATAATATTACCACATTTTCTTTATTGTTCTTCCATTTTATATTGTGCTAGTGAGGAAATATTTGATAAATTACAAATTTTACAAAATAAGGCAATGCGGATTATTTTAAATTGTGACAAATATACAAAAATTAATTTTATGTTGAAAAATTTAGATTGGTTGAATGTCAGAACTTTAATTTTTTATTTAGTATCTATCTTTATACATAAAATTAAAAATAATTTATTGCCTGATTGTTTAAAAATTTTTTGTTCTTTTAATTATGACCATCATAATTATAAAACAAGAAATAATTAAAATTTATATGCGGATAGAGTGTCTACAAAAACATTAAAAACATTAAAACATTAGCTTATAAATATATTTTTTATAAAGGTTTAATAGAATATAATAATTTGGAAAATTCTATTAAATCTCAAAAATCAATAAAACTGTTTAAAAAAACTTTAAAATTACATTTAATTAAAAAACAAAATGATACGTAATATTTTATACAATTTACAAAATGTCTGTCTGTCTGTTTTTGTTAAAAGTAGGTTGCGTTTTAAAATAATTTAAAAATAAATCTATAAAACGTGTTAAAAAAATGTACCTACTAAAAAATATTTAATTGTTGCTTTTTGCTAAATAAAACATGTTACTACTACTACTAATCTCGTGTGTTAAGAAAAATTAGTGCCAGACGAAATAAATAGACTTAAATTCTGGAGTCTTGCTTAGGCGAACCTGTCGATTGACCATGTGCAAAACTGACCGAGCGTTTATATACAGACTTTCACTTGTTCTCAAATCAATTTAACAAAAAATCAGTACGTTGCGTCGGCCTAGAATATTACACGGCAACAGAGAGGAATGACGTTGTATGTAACAACCGCATATTTTTATTTATAGTTTGTATAATGAATGTAACAAGTCCGTAAACAGATAGGTTAACAGTATTTTTATTGGTAGAAAATAAATAACCGATTTGGCTTTACAGAGGCAATATAACAACCAAAAATAATTATTGGTGACAATAACATACTAGTTGGCAAAAAATATTTACATAATATTTCAATTTAAAATTTTGTTTTAACATGTTTTTCTTTTATTTTCAGATACCACGGTCTAGGTGTAAACTAAAAACATTTTTGTTTATGTGTTTAATAGTTCTAGTTTTAGTTCAAATTACTAGTACAGAAAGAGAAAAAGGTAGGTTATCGTTAAATAGCTTCGTAAGCAACGAGAAATTGTGGCTTAGTTAGGCGTATCAGGAAAAGGGCGCTGTCAACGCTTTCTTTCTATTCCAAAGAGTACCTATTCTCTTTAATTAATATAATTATTTGAAGAAATAGTCCATGCTTAAAGTGGAGTTGAAAGTATGAAAAGGAATGAAAAAACTAAAAGTCGTCCTCCACAAAATTTAATGGAACAAAAATTTCTTCATGTTTCGAACGTAGAAACATTTATCATCAGGAGACAGAAAAATGTATTGCTGATGGTTTTAGCAGAAGAGAAAATGTTAAGTGGTATAAAGCCTTAATGGAGCTTTTATGGAATTCAAAATTGGTGTGTCGAAATGACATAATATGAAGAAATAGAAATAAGTTAAAACATACTGAGTATGTCAAAAAGTCAATTAAAAGGGTCTAAAACAACGAAATAACCTAGGGAAGAAGAAAAAATCACTTCTAAAAAGAAGATGTCAAAGTGGTATTTTTATGAGTTTTAACTCAATGTCCCAAACCGCCCTTCTTTGAAACGATCGTTTATTTTAAATGCATGATACTTTCTTGATACCTACATGTTTTCTATACATGGCAAGTTTTAAATTTTTACAATGTCTTACAGATATACTTAAATAAAAATACCATTTTGACATCTTCTTTTTAGAAGTGATTATTTCTTCTTCCCCGGTTTTTTTGGTTGTTTTAGACCCTTTTAATTGACTTTTTCACATACTCAGTATGTTTTAACTTATTTCAATTTCTTCATATTATGTCATTTCGACACACCAATTTTTAATTCTATAAAAGCTCCATTAAGGTTTTATACCACTTATAATTTTCTCTTCTGCTAAAACCATCAGCAATACCTACATTCTTTTGTCTCCTGATGATAAACGTTTCTACCTCTGAACAAATTTTGGTTCTATTAAATTTTATGGAGGAAGACTTCTATTTTTTTCTATCCTTCTCATAACATAATTATTATACTTTTTGGACCAAAATCCTGATGATTTAAAAAAATATTATTAATTATATTCCTGACGTTTGTATATCTATTTGACAGTTTAAACCCAGTGGCGGCTCGTGAGTAGCGAGTCAGGGGGGGCGCTGGCTTTAAATAAAAAAATTTAAAAAGTCTATTATTTTCGAAAGTATGTATCTGTTTTTTCCGAGGTTTTTTCTAACTTTCTCGTTGTGAATTTTAATTTCATTAGCATAAGCACTACTTAAACAAGTTAAAATATTAGTTTGTCCTAACATCTCAAAACTTACCACATTATGACGATGTTTTGCACTATTTTCATGTTTTTTTTATTTTCTCTGAAAGATGTTTTAAGTCCTGCACCCCATTTATAGTCCAATTATCATCCCCGTCAAAAAGAAGACACACGAAACAAAAAAAGATAATTTTTGTCCTCACAACCGCATATCCAGGATTTTTTATTATATATTTCTTTGTCAAACTTACTCGTAAACTGTGCCTTACTTTTACATTTTGATTGCACTTGTACTATGTTTAAATAACTCAAAACAAATAAACAAAACGTCAGCGAGTCAACGGCATCGACAGACGACAGGTCGCATCTCGATTCGCGATCAGTGGGCGCGGAAAATTGGAGCTCTCCGTGGCCGCTCGTTGTGCGATGTGTGACGCCAGGCTTCCGTCGTCATAACAACCCATCGAGAAGGCGCGTTGAATCGGGACGGATAATCGGTTGCCCGCCGCTGCCCGCGCTTCATACAACCTTGAGAGCACGCAACTCGCTTGTCTATGAGTATAGCCTGCCCGTTAGAATTGGGCTACGTTTGGTTTGAATTATTTTTGGATTCTGTTTGAAATAATCGCAGCGAGGGCGGCGCCCCAGAGCCCTTCATTAACCAGCCGCCACTGTATTTAAACCAAAATAGCCTAAAGAAGCCGCTAAATAGGCGTTTAGATTGTAACTTTTTGTATGCCCCATTGTTTTCAGCGACCCGTCGAAGACTGCGAAGGCCACTCAAGTCAGTATCACAAAGTGTATCAGTATCCAAAGATCAAGCCGTTTCATCTAGCGTAAATAAACTGCGCAGAGTTAGACCGGGACATAAAAAGATATCTGACAACGTTGTCAGTGCGTCAACTACAAAGAAAGATAAAGATGGGTATAAGGTCGTTTGTTATTATACTAATTGGTCTCAATACAGGTAATTAGTTTATTTATTTATTTTTTTTTGGTTATAGGCGCCGGCGGTGAGATAAATAAATCAAGTTTTTTTTTTAAACATCATGTGAAACTTCTGATTAGCTTAGGCTTAGATAGTCAGTACAAAAACCATTTTCCATATAAGTACCGGGTGTTCCACCTAAGGAGGTAATCGGCTATATCTCAGAAAGTAATAACACTAGGACGTTGGGAAAAAATATATATCGATAAAAGCGGCCAAGAGAAGTTGCTGGAAATTATTTTCAAGTTCGGGTTTGTTCGGATTCGAGCGACCATCATCAACTTTTTATTTTAAATACGGACCTGGATTTTTTATTCCACTATTTAATAGCCTTTATAAGCCTAAAATAAAATATGATAAAAAAGTCATATCATAACATTTGATTTTTTGAGAAAATCCTTATTCATTGAGGAATTACGGAAAAACGCCATCTAGTGGCCACCATCAGAATCAATATGGTATAGTTAATAGATCTGCGTGCAGAGAAAGAAGGGCTTTTTTTCAAGACCAAGTTGAATAAAATCGGTATATCCAAAGCAGAGATATCAGCGCTTGAAAGAAAAAAGGGTTGACCTTCTCCCACCACTTTATTATTGAAAATAGAAAAAAACGATTCCTAACATAAAGTTGCATAATTTTATTAAGAATACAATGCTTATATTTTTAACATATTTTTATTAGGAAAAATCAAGAGAAAATCGGCATTTCTATTTTGAAAGTTCTCTTACGCCCCCTAGCGGTCATTTTTCGAACTTTGAAATAATTTCCAGCAATTTCTCTTAGCCGCTTTTATCGATATATTTTTTTCCCAAAGTCCTAGTGTTATTACTTTCTGAGATATAGCCGATTACCTCCGTAGGTGGAACACCCGGTACAATGAAAAACTGTAAAATGCAAAAGAAAGAAAGAAAAAAATATTTTTGTGTATTTATTTTTAACCCTTCGTAGTATTTATTGTTTATTATTTAAATAATTTGAATTATTTTAGAGTCAAACTGGGTAAATTCACACCAGAAGATATTCTACCCGATCTCTGTACGCACATCATTTTCGCCTTCGGCTGGCTAAAGAAAGGGAAACTGTCATCGTTTGAGAGCAACGACGAAACGAAAGATGGAAAAGTTGGGTTGTATGAAAGAATCGATAAACTAAAGAAAGCTAATCCAAATTTAAAAACACTATTGGCCATCGGTAAGTAAAGAACTGAATAATACTATAAATCCTATAAAAAACCTAAAATTCAATGCATGGAAATAATACACTAATGTCGGGTCTCTGACAAACATTATTTACCCACAATTTAAGTTGCCTAATTAGTAGATCAGTGGCCTGATTGGGAGGCAGCAATGATCTAGCAGATCATTGGGAGGCAGTCATTTCTCCCAATGTCATTAATGACACAGTCAGGTACCTGGTTAGTTAATTATTGTTAAAAACATTTGTGCAACCCAACACATGCTATGTATTTATCATTATAGATCAAAATCTATATCGCTGCCAGTTAGCTTAAGCTAGCAGTCAGTACAAACTGATTTTAATGCGTGACATTTATTTAACCAAGGGCCTAGAGTTAGTTGACAGCTAATTAGACATTGATTAACCCACCCTTAAAATAAGACTGATGATTTTTCTCCAACACTACCTTTATTTTTCATTTTTGACCAAAATGCCAATTAGAAAACTTAATTAGAATAACGTTTGTAATTGAAATCCGAGATTTAAAATAAATCTTCGATTTTTTTAATTTTTAGAGGTAAATGGAAATTTTGCTGCTCAATAAAAATATTAATATAAAATTAATTTTATTAGACTCTATTTTCATAATGGGTAGTGTGTATCTTATTTTAAAGTTTTAAATGCATTCCTTTCATCGTTTAAAAAAACAAGGAATTTTTATGAAGGGGGAGTGTTTGAGTAGCAAATTATGAAAATATTATTTGTTATTTTAAGATTTTTTTGTGTTATTTCCGGGGTCCTTTCATTTGTGAAATTAAAAATATATATTTCTGGTAACACGAAAAATCAGTTTTCGAAACTTTTTGATACCGCTCTGTCATTGATAATGTATGTATTTTGACCGCTAATGCTGCTATCCAAAAAAAAATTCTCTTACCTCTAAAAATTCGTGAATTGCATTTTTTTACAAGCAAAACTTTTTATCAAGAATTACTTTTTCCCGAAAAATTTAATTTTTCATCCGTTTGTGCTATTGTAAACCCTATCCGCGGACAGTCTGTATATTACTTACGCTGTTTTATTGTCTCTTTTTTCGAAACGAAACCACGAAGGGACATTTTGGACCTTAAAAACTATCGGCTAAAGCTTAATTTATAAATCAATGAAAACAGAAACATCCCTACTACAGTTAAATAGCGATAAATTGATACTTAAAAAAAGACATCAACAGGCGATGAAGAGTGTAACCCAAAAGATAAAAATGGAAATACAGACTTTTCTCTGTTAATTTTGTTGATAGCGCTTTCAAATGAGCGTCGTATATTCAAAATATACTTGTTTTACTATAGAAGTAGCATTATTTATTTTTTATACAATAATTTATACACTAACATTTATTAAATTGCAAAAATAATAAAGGTTATAATAATATACCAATCATCAAAAATTAAAATTTTAACTAGTGAAACCCATGGTTTATATTATATTATTTAAAATGCTTAGGCTCAAATTATTTATTAATATCATGGTTAACACTTAACTGTAAGATAACTTCTAAGGATACCATCATTCGAATAATTGTTGTCATGGAAGTTATGCGGCTATTAGTACAAACAGGGCAATAATAACTTGGGCGTTTTAGTAGGTTTTAATTAATTAAGTTTCCGATTTTGGTAACCCTTTATATACTTTTTTATACTTTTAGGTGGATGGTCATTCGGAACCCAAAAGTTTAAAGTTATGTCTGCAACCAGATACAGCAGACAGACATTTATCTTTAGCGCCATTCCTTTCCTTAGGGATAGAAATTTCGATGGTCTGGATTTGGATTGGGAATACCCCAAAGGAACTGATGACAAGAAAAACTTTGTCCTATTATTAAAAGGTAGGTAGTTACAACATTTTTTTGGGTTTACATTGTATAGGTTGTATAGATTCTTGCTAGAAAAATTAAATGTTTATGGAATGAGAGGTCCTGCACTGCAATGGATTAAGTAATATCTTACAGATAGGAGTAAAAAAGTTAAAATATATATTAAAGACACTGAATATTACTCGGAACCCAGTCATATCTACATGGGAATCCCACAGGGGAGTGTTATAGGCCCCCTGATGTTCATTATTTTCTTCAACGATATTTCCTTTGCTCTTGACTGGGATCTCTGTAACCTGATAAACTATGCAGATGACATCAATCTAGTCCTTAAAGCTGGGAGTCTTTCGAAACTCTCTGAAGACTTCAGTAGTATTTTAAGCCAAGCGGAGGTATGGTTTGTAGAAAACGGATTGGTCTTAAACAAAACCAAATCTAATTTTATAGCCTTTGACTCTAGAATTAAGAATCAATATTTAATTCAGCCAGAAATCGTCAATTTTGATGTCAAGCTGGAAGAATCCACAAAATTCCTGGGCAATTCTATAGAACAGATCCTAAATTGGGATAAAGAGATTGAGTATGTGAGTGGTAATCTATCCTCTGCCATCTATGCTCTGCGAGTGATGCGGGTATTCCTTGCCCCACATGCTCTGAAATCAGTTTATTATGCATACTTTTATTCAGTTTTAAGATTCGTAATTATCTTTTGGGGTTCAGGAGTGGGCGCTGAAAGACCATTTATTATCCAAAAGTGTCGAGCAGTGAAACAACTAGCTAGAACATGCTTCAAACAACTAAATATACTTACTGTAAGTGCAGTCTTTATCAATGAAATGCTGTTATTCCTTTGCAAACATAAAGAATATTTTGAACCTTTAAAAGTTTTGCTAAGTATAAAAAGGCAATTTTTAAATATCTACTGAACCTAGAACCCTAAAGTGTTGAGGAATTTTTAAAAACATAAAATATTGTACTGACTAGGGTGATCGACACACAGATGCACAGTAGACTGTGATCAAATCTTAAAATATAATGTAAACGCAATTGAGTGCATTTATTTTTTTATGTTTTTTGAAATGTAATAAGTATATTCTCTGGTTTTTAAATGTAAATATTTCATTGGTAATTCTATAAATGTGTTATAACGGCTAACAGTATTTTAATAGTTTTGAAATATATATACAATACAATATAATATTATACACGATTTCCCCTTGAAAAAGGAAGAAGAGGGGAAAAGAAATGCAAAACCATATTTTCTTTCTTTCTTTATATGTAAATTTTTTAGTATTGACACTCGACCATTATATTTGTGCTGTATTTTTACAAATATTTTGGTAATATAGAGATTTTTAAATTTGAATTTCATCAATCAATCAATTATAGATAAATAAGGCATTAACTATTAAGTTGTGAATGAATGATTTTTTTTAATTAGGTCTCTAAACTGCAAATATTCTAATAGAAATGTAATTATTTAACAAATGCATTTACTATTATTTTAAAGTTAAAAAAAACGTATTACTAATAAGTAAGTTAAATTGTGCAGTGAATCGTTGCTACAATCATACATAAACATGTACATTACCTTGAAATTTTGCTTGCAGGTGTTTTTGAGATAACTAGGTCAAAGATCAATAACATTCGCATAAAAAAAAATAATATTGAATTTTATTGGTATTTTAAGAAGCCCATTATTGCTAAATCTAGTAGATATGACAAATTTAAGTTTTCAATGCTACAAACTCGTGGCTAACGATTTTATGTTGTCGTTGCCCATTTATTAATAGGAAACTGGAAGTACTTAACTTTCGATTTTGTTTTCAATGCCATTTATAAATAAAATTTATGGCTACTCACAAAATGCTAGTTTAGATCGGTATATTTTAATCTTACCCAATACAGGACGTATCTGAAATAAGTGCACTCAATGGAACAGTATTTTTTATGCAAGATTATTCAAAAATATTAATGTTGTGCCAGCTTTGCTTTTCATAGGTATTTTAATTCATAATTAATTATTTTTTTTTTATATCCTGAGAATTTAACTTCGTTAAGTGAAGAAGAATTATTCGTGAAAGCGCGGAATTTACAAAAGATATACCATAAAGACTTGTCCTTTGACTTTCCTAGTCAAATTTTAAGCCTCAAAAAGGGACTTGTAGATAGTATTTCAAAATTAAAGACAGTTTATGAACTTGCGGATCATTTATTAATAAAAAATCAGTTTATTTCTGCAAATTTTTCAGATGTATCTAGTGCAGTGATGTTGTTTCTAACTTTACCAGTTAGTGTGGCATCAGCGGAACGATCTTTTTCCAAACTTAAAATAGTAAAAACCCATTTACGTAACACCATGGGACAACAACGCCTTTCGGATTTATCCTTAATCAGTATCAAACGCGAGTTTGTTAAAACATTAAATATCGACGAAATTATAAACGATTTTGCAAAAAAAAAAACTTCCGGCGATCTGGTCGTTTCGTATAATACCTTGTATAGTACTTAAGGACATAATGTTTGTGCAGACTTGTTGAGTGTTCATGTGTCTTACTGTTTCTTTTTTTTGGATTCTATGAGGCTTGATCACTGCCTACCATACATGATAAGCAACATTATAAGTGGTGTTTGAAAATTTTGATTTTGCATCATATTTGCTGGAATATTACGTCTAACGACTTAATAACTACCTATGTTATGTCTACCAGTCTACCTAGGATGTTAAAATAAATTCGAATTGTTTGCTGTTTTAATAGTAGGTACTTAACACATAATGTGGGTTTAACCCTAATTAAATTATTACACGATTAACGAATTCAAAAATTCATAAACCCGAACCTAATAGTGATGAAAATAAGAATTATCATTTTCAATTCGTTATAGAGAGGGGGCCCCTGTAAACGTTTACGGGGGAGGGGGAGCACTCAGTTTTCGTTACGCCACTGATTGTCCCATTAAAAAGTTTGTCCATAATTTTTCAACTGCAATGTGTTAATTACATAAAATCCTTGTAAACACTCTATTAATATTTTTTTAAATTATCTGATTAAATTCCATACCAATTTAAAATCAGCTACGATAAAAAAATAATTACTTTTAAGATACAATCGATTAAAACGCACGCAACAATTAGAGTGCAGAATATTATAAAAGCATTTGGGTCAAAGAAAGTTCGCGTGGAAAATTATAGTTAAGTTTATGTTCGATTTAATTGCAATATGTCTACAACGTACAGTGTGTTAAATAGATATTAGTTTTCATTTTTAAATAATTAGTAAATAGCTAAGGAGTAACGAAAATGTACATTTAGGTTCGAGTTATAGTTTGGAAATAAATTTCACAATTTCTTTGAAAAACATTTTTGCTAAATTTCAATATAGGTACTACACAAATGTTCTTTTTTTCTATCTTAATTTAAGTAATACATACTTAAGATACTATTCATAAAACATAGTCATGCTAATTTATTAATTGTATCGGCTACCTTGGATTCCATCAGACAATTACAATTAGCGTAATGAAGATTCCATTACAATTCCTCATAGATTTCAATTTTTCTCACATATTTTAACTGTATGAAATGTTAGTAGAGAACTTTTGCAATTCCTCCATCGTTTATATAATCGTCTACCATTTCTACTTACATTCATTTACTCAAAAATAACTATCTATCGAATGTGTGTATCGATAAAAATACTGAAGTAATTTTTATATATTGTGTACTTAGTAGTTTAGTAGTAGTAGTAGTAGCATAGATTACTGTATATTTGGAACATGGGATCCCTTAAAATAAAATCTTCTTGCAATTCCCCAGAAACCAGTCGTAGTAACTACGTGTTTTTCATAAAACCGAAAGTTTATAAAACGTTATTTTTTTAATTGAGGTATAAGGATAAACAGTTACGCGTAATCTATTTTTACAAGCTAATAAGTTTCGAGGTAGGTATCTATGTTTAGAGGCTCGAGTAACGGGACTGCAGGAAGTCTCCATTTATATAATTACCAAGATTACCTTAATATATTATTATGCCATTCTAATTATACAAATCAGAATAAATCAAATTAAGATTTATAGTAGGTACGCGATTATACGCAGTAATTTAATCAGTTATTTTAAAGTTAGTTGTCTATAATTAATTTGTTTTTTAATGGTAATACTACTTTTAACTCTTTTGGCATTTTATTATTTCGTAATCTCTAAATAACTTTAACATATATAATATTGTTTTATTATCCAAATGAACGTGATAAAATAATAGGTACATAGGTACAATAATAGGTATAAAATAATATACACCTTATTTCAGTGTCGTTTTTCACAGCAGTAGGAATGGTGTGAAAATTATTTTTACACGAGATAATGTGCAATATTTTTTCTACGACCTCAAAAATATTTACAAAACCCAAATTTCTGTCAACACTTGCGTACTGAAAGGAACTTGCCTACACATGTGTTATATCGGGCACTTTCTTCTCAAGTTAACCTTACTTTTTTGTGACTTTCATAGGTGGTCGAAGAAAAAGTTGTCAATGTTTAGATAAATTACTATATTACTTTTATTTATATATAGTGTCCGCATCATTTGAGATTTTTTTTTATTAATATCTTTATTCAAAATTTAACTTTGGCATCAAGTTCTGCTTCGATCGAGATGAAAATTAAGCAAAAAATAGTTGTCACGTGATTCGCATTGTCTGTAAAATTTTATTTTTTTCCAAAAAATAATTCAAAAGTGGTGTTATTTCTGAAAATATCGAAAAAGTTTTTTAAATGCAGTTTCTAGCCAACATGCAAAATTTCAGCTGCATAAGATAATTTTGATTTTTTACCTATATTTTGTAAATTGCACCACTTTTGCAAAATAAGACTTAACACAACCTACATAAAACTTCTTAGTTTTGACAATGCTTTATTTCAGATACATTTTCTTTAAAGTAGCGCCATATTAAATGTGTGTTTTTTTACAAAATCAAAATTGGGCTATTAAAATTTGGTCGCATGTGATGCAAAGTTTATTTGTCTTTCACCCTGTATAAGGTAACTTCATAAAATAAGTATTTTTGAAAACGTAGTTTGTGTCTGAAAGTAAAAAAATAAAAAATTAAATAAAGGGGTTTTAAATTAAATCGTTGAAAATAGATTAACTTTACGTTAAGTTGAACTAAAATTTATTTTCCACTTAATAAACACTTTACTGATGACACTGTGTTCTTTTTGTCTTAATATTAAGGTGCATTACTTCCAGTCACAAACTACGTTTTCAAAAATACTTATTTTATGAAGTTACCTTATACAGGGTCAAAAATAAATAAACTTTGTATCACATGCGACCAAATTTGAATAGCCCAATTTTGATTTTGTAGAAAAACACACATTTAATAAGGCGCTGCTTTAAAGAAAATGTATCTGAAATAAAGCATTGTCAAAACTAAGAAGTGTTATGTAGGTTGCGTTGAGTCTTATTTAGCAAAAGTACATTTGAAAAAACTTTCTCTAATAACTTTTTTCGAAACTTTCAGAAATAACTCCACTTTTGAATTAATTTTTGGAAAAAATTAAAATGTGACAGATATTGCGAAAAACGTGACTACTATTTTTTGCTTAATTTTCATCTTGATCGAAGCAGAACTTGATGCCAAAATAAAATTTCGAATAAAGCTATTAATAAAAAAAAATCCCATATGATACGGACTTTACTGGTGACACTAGTATAAAAATATCTATGTATACAAATTCAATATTTTCTAGAACTCCGTGAAGCTTTCGATGCCGAAGCCCAAGAATTCAAAAAACCCCGCCTGCTTCTCTCAGCCGCCGTCCCAGTTGGTCCTGATAACATCCACGGGGGATACGACGTACCTGCCGTAGCATCGTATCTCGATTTCATCAATCTAATGGCGTACGATTTTCATGGAAAATGGGAGAAAGAAACCGGACACAATGCGCCATTGTATTCACCAAATTCCGACAGTCAGTATCAGAAACAGTTAAATGTAGACCATGCTGCTGCTTTATGGGTTAAACTGGGAGCTCCTAAAGAAAAACTGATTATTGGTAGGTATTTTATTCGGTCGAAACGTTATGATTAAAAGAAATTTAGATAATGAACGTCCTAAACACAATTTAGAAGCAACCACTACAATGTTAATATTTTTTTAGGTATGCCAACATATGGACGATCGTTTAAATTATCTAGCAATAACAAACATGGGGTTCATGCACCTGCAAGTGAAGGAGGAAAAGAAGGGAAATACACTAAAGAGTCTGGTTTCTTGGCTTACTATGAGGTAATACTTTTTGTATCAATTAAGAAAATATTACTAACTACATCTGAAAAACAGGGAATTTAGTTATTTTGTAAGTTGGTAGTAAAGTTAGTTCCTAAATATTTATTAAATAGGAATCTTAAAATTAAATGCTTGCAATTTTTACCTTAGATATGTGAGATGCTCAAAAATGGCGCAACTTATCGTTGGGATGATGAAATGAAAGTACCATATCTGGTAGATGGTGACCAATGGGTTGGCTTCGACGACGAAAAATCTATAAGGTACAAAATGAAATGGTTGAAAGAAAATGGTTTTGGAGGCGCCATGGTGTGGACCGTAGATATGGATGATTTCTCGGGCACTGTGTGCGGAGGGGACGTTAAATATCCATTAATTGGAGCCATGAGGTACGTTGTTTCCAGTGTATACAATTTTTTGTTTCAGCTATATTTGTTGGTGGATGTTTTGTTACTTATGTATGTGTGGTTTCTTATTTAGGGAAGAATTACGAGGAATTTCCAGAGGCAAAGATGTAAAAGACGTTGACTGGATGGCCATTGCTGGACCATCTGATGACGAAGAAGAAGAGGAAGAAGAGGAAGAAGTTGTGGAAAAACCAAAACCAATGAAAGGTACAGAAGTTTTGAAACGTGGCAGAAAACCATTGAGGAAGAAATCGCATAAAAATGCTTCTAATAAAAATGGTAAGCTACTCAGAAATAATTATTGGAAAAAATGTAATTGACCTTACAAGAAATAATTTTTTTATTGTAATATAAATTGTGGCAATAGTTGTACTTTAAATTCAAATATCATAAAACTTTCTGTACAAAACGTTCTTTTATTCTAGTTCGTAAACCACAGGTTTTCTGTTATCTCACAAGATGGTCTCAAAAAAGGCCTGGTGCAGGAAAGTTCGTACCCGAAGACATCAACCCTTCGCTGTGTACCCACGTGATATATGCTTTCGCAACTTTAGAAGATCATAAGTTAGCAGAAACAAACGACAAAGACCCTGAAATGTATGACAGAGTAGTAGCCTTAAGAGATAAGAATCCTGACTTAAAGGTGAGTGCCATATTAAAATTGGCTAGGTTCTTTAAAAATAAATTTGATTGATTGGTTGGTTACGAAGCCACATTTCTGTATTCATAATTGCTGACATGTTGATGGTTTCGTTTTTACATCTAGATCCTTCTTGCTATTGGTGGATGGGCGTTCGGTTCAACTCCATTTAAAGAACTTACCGGCAACACATTCAGAATGAATCAGTTCGTTTATGACGCCATAGATTTCTTAAGAGAATACAAATTTAATGGACTAGATGTCGATTGGGAGTATCCAAGAGGTAAGTCAGTATAAAAAAAATATTAAAGCTGTAAAAGACGATTTTCATTTTTTATAACTTCTAAGCCAGATTCTTACTTTAAGGTGCTGATGACAGAATTGCGTACGTTTCCCTTCTCAAAGAACTCAGGGTAGCATTCGAAGGCGAAGCTAAAACCAGCGGCCAACCCCGCCTGCTCCTCACCGCTGCAGTCCCCGCTTCATTTGAAGCTATTGCAGCTGGCTATGACGTTCCTGAGATATCCAATTACCTGGACTTCATCAACGTCATGACGTATGACTTCCATGGTCAATGGGAAAGAACTGTCGGTCATAATAGTCCTCTGTTTCCATTGGAGAGTGCCACAAGCTATCAGAAAAAGTTGACAGTGGTAAATATTATTGTCTTGGTGTAATTGCTGTATTACCAATCAGATACAGCTGCATTTTGTGGTTGGGACAAGGTTTCTTTTATTCAAGGTTTATATAATATTTTCCTAAATTTTAGGATTATTCAGCTCGGGAATGGGTTAAACAAGGAGCACCAAGAGAAAAGCTTATGATTGGAATGCCAACATATGGCCGAAGTTTCGAACTGGTTAACACAACTCAATTCGATATTGGCTCACCAGCAAGTGGCGGTGGTAAACCTGGAAAATATACTTCGGAAGCAGGCTTCATGAGCTATTATGAGATTTGTGATTTCTTGCAGGAAGATAATGTGACGTTGGTATGGGATAATGAGCAACAAGTTCCTTTTGCTTACATGGATAACCAGTGGGTTGGGTTTGATGATGAACGCAGTTTGAAGACTAAGGTTAATATCTATAATTAAATTTGCAAGCTGCTGAAGAGTTTCTTCGATCTGGCATATATATTATGTTAATTCCTCTTAAATGTTGTAAAATAAATAAATCGGTTGAAATATTATATAATGTATTATTCTTTATTTAGATGGCTTGGCTAAAAGAAGAAGGTTTTGGAGGAATAATGATCTGGTCAGTTGACATGGATGACTTTAGAGGTTCCTGTGGAAGCGGAAAGTATCCTCTTATCAACGCTATGAGGCAGGAACTTGAAGGATATAAAGTTAAACTGGAATTTGAAGGGCCCTATGAAACAAACGTCGGATCTGGACAATACACTACCAAAGATCGTAAGTGGAAATCTTATATAGTTCACTTTATTAAAACAGAACGGACAGATTAATTAGCATGTAGGTCTTAATTAATTAATTCCTCAAGAAACAATTTTAGGACCATTATTTTTAAATATATATTATAATAACGACTTATTTAGTATAAATTGCGATGGACAAACTCATAGTTTTGCAGATGATACTACAATTTTTTATACCGATACAAATTAGGAAAACTTAAATAATAAAATTAAAAAATATTTTAAAATTATAAAAAAGGGGTTTGATAACAATTTGTTAACAATTAGTCTTAATAAAACAAATTATACTCCCTTTACTTTAAACCTAAATAACCTACCACAAAATATGAATAGTATTCAAATAAATGAAGACATTCAAATTTTTAAAGTTAATAAAATAAAATATTTAGGAATTATTTTTGACAGTAAATTAAATTGGAATTTTCACATAGAATACTTAATTAAAAAATTAAAAAGTTTACTACCGATTTTTAAAAACATTAAAATTTTTTTAAATGTAAGACATGGAAATATGATATTACGCGTTAGTTAAAACTCATTTAAATTACGGAATTTTAGGTTGGGGAGGAATAAATAGAACTTTAGTTAAAAAATTAGAAATATTACAAAAAAGGTTTCTAAAAATTATATACAATAAAGATTATCTTTATCCTTCAAAAGAATTATATTCAGAAACGAAAAAGTTGAACATAAGACAACTTTACATTTATAACATCTTAATATATATATTTAAAAATAAAAACCTTATACAATTTAAAAACCATAATCATAATACACGTCATAAAAATTAAATAATAAACCATAAAACCTAAAATAAATAAGTCCATAGGACAAAAAAATTTCAAATATTTATGTTTTTATTTAAACGATTATTTACCAACAAAAATTAAAAAATTGATTTCATTAAAAAAATTTAAAGTGGAAATAAAAACATGGATATTAAAAACATACAATTTGAAAATATTTTTAGAAATGCTTTAATTAATTAATATTGTTCTGAATAATTTATATAAGTAATATTTTTTACTTTAAAATTATAAATTAATAATTTTATTATTGGTAATTTATTTCTTAAAAAAAGCTGGGTTTATACTATAAATTAACATTTGTACTTTAAAAAACTTGATTTTTAATGCATATTTATGATTTTACATACTAAAACAAAAAATAAGATTTGCCCCTAACAAGGTCAGCTTCAGGGGATTGAAGAATAAGTTTATCGAAGACAACATAAACATATTTGTTTGTTTGAAGGTGGTAGACAATGAAGTAATATCAAAAAAATTACCTTGTCGGACTTCCATTGTCTTTATTTTGTTACTTAACACAACCACAAGACACATTTGTTAGTTTTGATGTAGAAAGCTTATATACCAACGTCCCAATAGGGGAATCACTGCATATCATTAAACAAAAGTTACAAGACGACCCAACCCTTTCAGAACGCACTAGTTTGCCGCTGGATGGAGTGATGGAACTATTGGAGTGCTGTTTACGTAGTTCCTACTTTCAAGTAAAAGATAGGTTCTATGCCCAGGATGACGGTCTTCCAATGGGTTCATCTCTCTCTCCGGTGGTGGCTAACCTGTACATGGAATGGTTCGAGTCACACGCTATTGACACTGCCAAGATTAAACCTAAACTTTGGCTTAGATATGTTGATGATACCTTTATTATCTGGACAGACAGCAACGAAGAGCTGATACGGTTTTTGGAACATATTAATAGTATAAGACAATCCATTAAATTTACCATGGAAACAGAAAAACATTCCACTCTACCTTTTCTCGATGTTCTCGTCAAACGAAGTGCTGATAACATAAAAACTTCAGTATACAGAAAACCCACTCACACCGGGCAATACCTTAATCACGGATCGAATCATTCAAACTCCATAAAACAGGGCATAATTCAAACACTTTATCACAGAGCATCTAACATTTGCAACAATCCGGAAGACCTAAATATTGAAATTTCAAACATCAAAAGAGATTTAAAACAAAATGGTTACCCTGAAACGTTTGTAACTAATACCATCTCAAAATTTAAAAATCACGAAGTAAAAACTAATACAGAAGCTAGAGAGGAGCAAACATTTCTTACAATACCTTATGTCAAGGGGATTTCTGAAAAGATTAGAAGAATAACCAAAAACTATAATATTAAAACAGCCTTTAAATCCGGAAATACGCTCAGAAGCCTTCTTACAAAAGTAAAACCCCCCAGTAATGAAAACACAAAAAATTGTATCTATCAAATCCCTTGCGAGTGTGGCGAATCGTACATTGGAGAAACAAAAAGACCTCTTCCCGTACGAGTTAAAGAACATCTGAAACATACTCAAAGAGGTGAAACTTCGGGATCAGGTATAGCGGAACATGTATGGACTAATCAACATAATATACAGTGGTCAGAAGCCAGGGTTTTGGACACGGAACAGCACTGGAAAAAACGAAAATTCAAGGAAGCAGCTTTTATGAATCAAAATACACATATATTCAGTAAACCAAGTATAGATATCCCCAATATCTGGAAGCCACTTCTTGTCCAAAACCAACAGCTCAAACTTCACACTCCAATAAGCACGTAGGCGGAGTCATCAAGCTTCATTGCACATGGATAGTATTTAAGACAGTAGCCTTAGAATTATAATTTAGTTTACACTTGAAAACGGTTAGAGATACTAACTAACCGAAACGTTGTGTTAAGTAACAAAATAAAGACAATGGAAGTCCGACAAGGTAATTTTTTTGATAAACATATTTATTATATTATTAAATTTTAAATAAACTTATTATTATTATTATTATTAATTACACAACTATTAATACGTTATTTGTTCCAGCAAATGAAATAACTTGTGACGAACAAGATGGACACATCAGTTACCATGCGGACAAAGCTGATTGCAAAATGTACTATATGTGTGAAGGTGAGAGGAAGCATCATATGCCTTGTCCTGCGAATCTCGTCTTCAATCCCAACCAAAACGTCTGTGATTGGCCAGAAAACGTAGAGGGATGTCAACAGTTTACTCCTGCGCCGCCACCAAGTAGATAGATGTAAAAGTAATTTTTTTGCGATAGGTCGAAAAGGGTTGTGAAGATGCAATATTTTGTTTTTTGGCGCTTGGTGGAAAAGGGAAATTGATCAAAAACTTGAAAAATCAAAGTTATTTCTTCGTTTTTTTTTTTAAATAAGCTGTAATGAAGATTCTTCTTCCTAATTAAAGGTGCCATTAGGAAAATTTCCTATTTTTTCAAAAGTCATAAGTTGTCCCTTATTTTATAATCGATACCTGGTGAATAGTTTAATTTAATTTTTAATTAATAATGGAATGTGGAACTTTAAAATATTTTATCAAATTTTTAATTTGATTTTATGTTGAAGTGTACTGCATTTCTTATTATTGATAATATTTTTTGGTTAATTAATCTTAAATTTAAGTTTATGATGGAAACAATCAAAGTTATTCTTTTATTTTTGCAGTACTAGGGCTTGCAAACAAGTTAGTGTTAGTTATAGTTATTTTCTCATTCCCTAGGATTAAATTGTTTACCTTGTATCTACATCTACTTGTTTCAATATTTAGCGAATTTGTATAAAGCCAAAATACATTAGGTTTATTAGATTTTTATTGAAGCACAAAATATTCATATTTATTAAGCAGCATTTATTGATCCGCATGTTTTCTTGGTATTGATCTATTTTCCTTTTAATCTTATTTATTGTACATAATAATATGGAATAAAATAAGTGCCTTTTTTATTTTTTAAGCGGCATCCGCTCTTATGTGTTTTAAAATAACGTTGACTACAATAATAGCTCTTATTTTGTATTGAAAAGTACAAGCAATCTAAGAAAATATCTAAAAACCAAATTTTTGTATTTAATAATATTATTAGTAAGAAGAATTCGATTAATAAATTAGAAAACTAATTGTTCTTCCATTTAGATGCTATAAAAACCAAAATTAGCGATGTTTTTAATAATATTAAAAAATACATATTATTTTTAGTTTATACTAGTACCTCTAAAGATAAAATTTCACTGCCATAAAGACGCGTTTTTCTTCTATATCTATAAACATATATTTTTAATTTCTTTGTACCTTGTCTTATCATCTTTTTTATTCTTAAACTTTACTTTAATTTTTCCATTTTATTTATGCACTTCTTGTCTTTGAGTTGATGTATATGTGGTAGTAAAAACCGATATTTATAAAAATAGTAGCTGTAAGAGAATACCATTTTGTATTTTAGTTGTTAAACCTCCTGTATATTTACTTTTTAGAGTAGTGTAGACTGTAAATATACAAATTTAATAATAAAAAATATAAAACCCGTTAGATGGTGTTTTTGATTTACCTCTGCATAATTAAAATGGCCTGTCAAACATTTTTACTGTTTCCAATTATTAACCTTCATGTTTTAATTGTTAGGTCTGTGATGCCCATGTAAGAACGAAACATATTATGTCACCCACTATACAGGGTGTTCATTTGAAAACTTCCCACCTCGATTTTCCTGCTTTAAATTGAAAATGTGGAAAATCGCTCGGACCTGTCGATTTTTATTTCGAGGGGGACATCTTTTGCGTATATTGTCAATCTTATTACTTCAAGCCCCTAGGAGGGAGGGGGAGTAAGATCTAAGTCTTAAATGGATACCCCTATTTTATATAATTTTTTTGGATGCTGCATAAAATTCTGAACATTTTTTAATAAAAGCATTATTAGTCAATACTTAACAGTTTCCGAGATATTTACTCATGAAAAATGACATTTTTGAACTTTGACAGCGTCTAGCTTTCTAACTGTACGTCTTAGAGCAAAATGGTTTACATGTCCCTATCTTCGATTTTTATTATCTTTCCAATAGTGCGAACTTTCGGTTAAACCGGATGTAAGAAATATAGTACATATTACAAAAAAAAAACTTTTTTTCGGACAAAATAACAGATAAATATCCGGAAATTCATCTAATCGCTACATAAAAAAATAACGCGTCCAAACCTTCTATTTGTGGAACGGTCTTTATATTTAATGATATTTATTGCCGACTGAGAATGGGCAAGTCAACCAACCATCAACAACAACAATGTAAAAGTTGCTCTAGGTTAAGAGTTTACCAGTTATATGTAACTGGTAGACCCAGTACCACTTACCGCTCAAGACTGAGCTTATATTGATCGACAATTAAACGTTAAAAAAAATTATAAGGGCCAGTATTTACATGATATACAGGGTTGTCTCTAAAAGGTCTGTACTGCGCTAACACAAGTTGTTGGGGCTTAAATATCTATAGGATTTAGCCCCATATACCTTAGTCCAAATCATATTATCAAAAACGTTTTTTTACTTTTTTGTAAATACCCATCTTAATAATAGCATGATTTGCACGAAATTTGGTACATAGGGTTCTCTTAGGATGAGAAAACGAATACAGATGGCGCCACCAACGGCACTTTGCCTACATCAATAGCTTAATAACTTTTTGTGTATAGTTGTATCAAATTTCTAGGTAAAAATTCCGAAATTTCGGCACCTTTTGTCCGAAAATGGTATACCCATGTAGGTGTACAAGCATAAATAATGACCTATTTTCAAGTCGACTATCTTCTGTTGCAATATAGCCCCTTAGTTATGGCTAATTATGTATACATAAATCTTCTGAGAGTATGCAGCTTTATTTTATAAAATTGTAGAACTCATTGCCAACATTATATTTAATTAGACTTTACTCATCATACAACGCTAGTGGGTGTGTATTACTAAGTAAACTATCGAACTGACAATAAATATAATAGATCGGCAACCGACTAAAGTAGAACACCTCGACCATATCACTGCACTGGTATACCTAATAATATTGCAAGAAGTAATGCAGTTAAGATACATCTTAAGGCACATAGGCTAAATAACATTTCTTCTTCTAGTTGTTGTTATGTAACCCACTGCCTCCGCTTGAATCCGTAACCCGGGGTAAACAGATTTTTTTTTTTTATTTTTTAGTAAACTTACCATTGTAAATTTAGAAAAATTGAATGGAAAATATAATATGTTTCAGTTTATTTCTTATAAATAGGTACCGCGGAGTAGTTTTAGGCCTTGAAGATAAGATTTGTCGATAATAAGCTTTTGTATGAAGGTATGGTTGGATATCTGGCACATTCTAAAAATATTTTGAATTATACAGGGTGCGCCTAAAAAGTAGGATGTCATAAAGTTACATTTTTTTAAATGGGGCACCCTATATTTGAATACATTTTTTATTAATTCTAGGTGTTATTTCATACAATTTTATTACTAATTCAATATACGAAAAAGTTATAGTTTTTTAGATAATTCAACTTATAATGAACATTTTGCATTTGCAAGCATCTCGTTGTTGTGAAAATGCTACTTAAATTTTGACACTAAGCGATTCATAATTTTTATACTTACTAAATAAAGTCAAAAATACATATTCACTATGAAATATTTGACGTCTCATTTACAGGGTGTTTACTTTTTAGGACCAAAGTCAGAAAACTTCTAATTAAAAAATATCACTTTTAATAAATGGAACACCCTATATATGTTTCTGTCATCTTATAGCTCGTTATAAACTCTTCAGCTTTTGTGAAAAACGACCTATCACTATCTCTAATAGTTTTTGAAATATTTTGGTATTTCGAGATTTCATGTCCTCGTTATAGCTTTTTTTATCAATGGATCACAATAGCCATGGAAAATAATGGCAGTGCACATATACACAGCACATTAAGAATCAGATCAATGTATAAATTAAGCCTTTTTACTGCCCAGTTTATTGTAAAGTCATTTTATAAGTTGGTGCTCAAAATGAATTTTTCAAAAAATGAATATTCGATATGATTTATTTTTTGGGCGAGGCGGATAAAAAGTGTCTTTTTGCTGAACAACTAAACAGGATGAAATATCCCAAGCTGCGAACACCCAATCCGCGAAGTTTTCAAAATTTATTGGAAATGGAATATTCAACAGGCGTGATCCATTGACATAAAATGCTATAACGAGGACATTAAATCTCGAAATACCAAAATATTTTTAAAACTATTAGAGATAGGGATAGGACGTTCTTTACGAAAGTTAAAGAGTTTAATGACGAGCTATAAGATGACAGAAAAATATACCGAATGTCCACGGAAGGTGGCTCGCCCCTCTAATTTTTTTGTTTTTTAAGATAATCAAATAAAATTCGAAGGATTTGTATACGACATAAAACTGCATTTTTTGACAGGTGACTCAACATTATGGAACTTCCGGTTTACTCGGAAGTGACATAAACTTTTGATTTTTAAATGGGACACCTGGTATATTTTTACATTTTTTGACTCCATATAACATTCTAAATACAACAATGTGTCACTTGTCACTTTTTGTCACCAAGAAAATATTTTTTTTCCAAATTTATTATTTTATCTAAAGGGCTATGAATACCTTAAAATCACTTATTTTAGTTCTGTAATCTTGGGAAAAATACAATTTTACTATTTTTGGTCCAATGCTATGTGCTATGTAAAATTTACTCTTTAAAGTTGTATAACGCATTTTTTTTAAATGGCAACATGGCGGCTCGTCGGGTTAAGAAAAAAGAGGATTTTATTACGATTATTTTGATACCATACACTATTCGGTTTTAGAAAAGCTGCCATTAAAAAACTTTAAAAAGTTAACTTAGAACTTTCCTAAAATGAAGCATCTTTTGAGAATAAAGTTAGATTTAATATCAACTTTTTCACTCCTTGTAAAACTATTATTTTCCATGTTTTTTAAACAACAAACTAATTTACTTTTGCAGAAACTGTTGGCATTTCAATTTTCTTCAAGACATGATTTTGTTTTATCAGTTTTGCTGGTCACAGGCTACTTGATATATTTAAATCTAAATTTATTCTTAAAAGATGCTTCATTTTAGGAAAGCTCTAAGTTAACTTTTTAAAGTTTTTTAATGGCAGCTTTTCTAAAACCTAATAGTGTATGGTATCAAAATAATCGTAATAAAATCCTCTTTTTTCTTAACCCGACGAGCCACCATGTTGCCATTTAAAAAAAATGAGTTATAAAACTTTAAAGAGTAAATTTTACATAGCACATAGCATTGGACCAAAAATAGTAAAATTGTATTTTTCCCAAGATTAAAGAACTGAAATAAGTGATTTTAAGGTATTCATAGCCCTCTAGATAAAAGAATAAATTTGGAAAAAAAATATTTTCTTGGTGACAAAAAATGACAAGTGACACATCGTTGTATTTAGAATGTCATATGGAGTCAAAAAAAGTAAAAATATACCAGGTGTCCCATTTAAAAATCGAAAGTTTATGTCACTTCCGGTTAAACCGGAAGTTCCATAATGTTGAGTCATCTGTCAAACAATGCAGTTTTATGTCGTCTACAAATCCCCCGAATTTTATTTCATTATCTCGAAAAACAAAAAAGATAGAGGGGCGAGCCACCTTCCGTGGTCACTCGGTATAGGGTGGTCCATTTAATAAAAGTGATATTTTTTAATTAGAAATTTTCTGAATTTGGTCCTAGAAAGTAAACCCCCTGTAAATGAGACGTCAAATATTTCATAGTGAATATGTATCTATGACTTTATTTAGTAAGTATAAAAATTATGAATCGCTTAGTGTCAAAATTTAAGTAGCATTTTCACAACAACGAGATGCTTGCAAATGCAAAATTTTCATTATAAGTTGAATTATCTAAAAAAACTATAACTTTTTCGTATATTGAACCATTATTAAAAATGTATGAAATAACACGTAGAATTAATAAATGTATTCAAATATAGGGTGTCCCCTTTAAAAAAATTAAACTTTACACCCTACTTTTTGGGCGCACCCTGAATAATTCAAAATATTTTTAAAATGTGCCAGATATCCAACCATAGCTTATTACAAAAGCTCATAATCGACAAATCTTATCTTCAAGGCATAAATTTACTCAGCGCAATCGTTGACTCACTCGGTACAGCGGAACAGCACTGACGAAAACGCAAATTCAAAGAAGCAACAAGGTACTATTTTGATAATGCTTCATTGTTTACCACCTTCAAATTAACATAAAATGTTAGTCCAAAAATTTAAATCAAATTTCTGCATCCCAATATTGATTGGCCGCAATGGTACTTCCGATGCCGTTGCATTTTACCTCATTGTACGGTACCGTAGAATTGCTTCCTAGACCAACAGCCACTTCGATTTTAAAGACTGAAGACTGCATTCTATTAGATAAAGTACCTATACGTTCTCTTCGGCGGAGTGGACTACACGGTGCTACATAGTTAATGTTTTAAAGAATTAAACTGGTCAAGTTTTAGTTAAAAGAAGATTCGTGTATACGGTGGTGAAATAATGTGTGTTTTTAGTATTTGATTGTAAGGAGGAATTACCTAATAACCTATTAGATACTATCTTAACATGCCTGATGTAAGTACTTTTTTCAATTTTAATTGCCGGCATCCGGAAAATTAATATTTTAGTAATTTAACGATATTTTCCGTGCTGCTCCTAGTTCTCTATCATTTAGGATAATAAGAACAATTTTTTAACACTCTTAAAAATTGGGAGTTATTTTTTTTTTATTAAAACGCATTTTTTATTTATTAATATAAGGTGGAATTCTCAACGTCATTCCATCTATTGCCAACCTATACCCTATTTCCCGTTGCTTACATATTACAAAAATATCAATTTATTTCGTTGCTAATTTTGGGAGAATTGTATAGTGAAAGAAGAATGACATAATAATGTTAAAAAAAATCTTACCCGATATTTTGCGCTATACAATTCTCCTAAAATATTTAATGAAATTCCTTGATATTTATTTAATATGTCAATTATCTTAACATAGTATAAAACAAAGTCGCTGTCGCTGTCTGTCCGTCCGTCCCCTTATATGCTTAAATCTTTAAAACTACGCAACGGATTTTGAAGCGGTTTTTTTTAATAGATAGAGTGATTCAAGGGGAAGGTTCTTATGTATAACTAGCGACCCGCCCCGGCTTCGCACGGGTGCAATTTCAGAAAGTGGCATGCCGGGTACTAATATATCGGGTTTGTTCGGGTTTGTATTTATACCAGCGGGTTGCAACGCATGCCGGATACACGCTAGTTGCCTATAAAATATGAAGACGATAATGATTTTATTTAAATTTTGTGTAAAAACTGGAGAAATTAAATAAATATACGCGAAATAGGTTATAGGTTGGCAAGCATGTTGATACTCCCACCTTAAAGAAAGCCCTTACCTACGTTGGGTTGTACAAAGGTACTACTCTAAATCGAGTGTGGGGGGCACTTGGAACTAGCAAATATCAGAATATATGTGGCGTTCCCGTAATTCAATAAATTTGTGCTTATAAAGGCCCTTCGCAGGAAAGTTTTGGGGTAGTTTTGATTTTCTCCATTCCCTATGTTTTTTGGGATGCTAAATCCGAATCTGAGGTTTGCTAACAAAATTTCGTGACGCATCATTGAAAAAAATGCAAAAAAAGTCATTTTGGAAGTCTTTTGATTATAACTCAGATCATCAATTTTTCGGTAAAAATACTTCTAATCAAAGTGAAAGTACAGGGTTATTTTTTATATTTGCGTACCCACTTACAGGGCTTAATATAAGTGACAGAAAAAAACTTTTAATACAAAAGTTGTATAATGTTTCCCGTCATATCTTTTAGACTTATTAAAAAAAACATCTGCACATCGGAAAGTTAAAAAACAAATGAAAGTCTTCTTTTTTTAAATGGAACACCCTATATATTTTTCACCAGGGCGAAAGATCTCTTTCTCCTGATTTCAAAAATATATAATATGTCATCATTTAATCCAGTCGTTTGTGTAATATTTGAGTTTTTGATTAATGGAATTAACTATAATCTAGTCTGCGTTCGCATACTTCAACGTGACATATTTGTCACTTTACTTTAAATTGAAAGATTCAGTAAGGAAAATGGGATATTCGGAAGAAGACAAACTTCAAATAGTGCGTCTTTTTTACTCTAATAACAACCGAATAGCTGTAGTTCAACAGCAATATCGTCGAATTAATCCTGGACGACAGCTGGTACCATCGATTGACACAAACGCATTATCCATATAATCATTTACTTTACTTTATATCATAAATTATAAATCATAAGTTATTTTCTTTACTGCATGTTTTAATTTAAAGTAAAGTGACAAATATGTCACGTTGAAGTATGCGGAACGCCGACTAGATTATAGTCAATTTAATTAATCAAAAACCATAATATTTCACAAACGACTGGATTAAATAATGACATGTTATATATTTTTGAAATCAGGAGAAAGAGATCTTTCGCCCTGGTAAAAAATATATAGGGTGTTCTATTTAAAAAAAGAATACTTTCATTTGTTTTTAACTTTCCGATGTGCAGATGTTTTTTTTAGTAAGTCTAAAAGATAGGACGGGAAACATTATGCAACTTTTGTATTAAAAGTTTTTTTCTGTCACTTATATTAAGCCCTGTAAGTGGGTACGCAAATATAAAAAATAACCCTGTACATAAAATTTTCTTTAAATTTCATTTTTTTTTTAATTTTCTCTCGGACAAACCGTTCGGGATCAATCGCTAGTTGAAAACTGGCGTGTTTTATTTGCCTCTCCAAAAACCCACCTTTTTTACTCCAAAACTCTAACATATTTTTCTGAAAAATCCGATAACTAAAATTAAAAAAGAAATAAAAAATAAAAAAAACTAAACTAAAAACTAAAATTAAAAAAAAAATGAAATTAAAAACTAAAATTAAAAAATAATGAAATTTGAAGAAAATTTTATGTACTTTAATTTTCATTAGAAGTTTTTTTACCGAAATATTGATGATTTTCGAGTTATAATCAAAAGACTTCCAAAATTACCTTTTTTTACCTTTCTTTGAATGTTTTGCGTCACGAAATTTTGTTAGCAAACCTCAGATTCGGATTTAGCATCCCAAAAAACATAAAGAATGGAGAAAATCAAAACTACCCCAAAACAAATTTATTGAATTACGGGAACGCCACATATATTCTGATATTTGCTAGTTCCAAGCGCCCCCTCCCACACTCGAAATTTATTTATATTAATTGAAATTGATTTCTTAAGGTTTACATGATATAACAAAAAATATTGCGGTTAATTTTATTTATATTATTATGTGCATGTGCTCTCTTTCAAACAAATTTAAAATGGAAAATCACTTGTTTTTCTTAACAATTAAATCTGCTGAGAAAACAAGTAAACCATGAACGGATTTTCAATTACCAGTCCTTGTGAAAGGAGATATAATAAAAAGGTTAAGTACACCTATTATACTTTAAAATTGTAAATATAATCATAATACGCTCCATTAACATTATCCTAAAAAGTTTAGTTTTTCCAAATGTTATTCGTAAAAGGATTGCAATTGCACATAGCGTATACAGGATGACCACAATCTATGGTACCAAAGACCTATTATAGAATATAGAATAGACCAAGACAGTGATTCATGAATATCCTATTTGTTTGCATCAAACAGTTGTACGTGTGAAATAAAGACAGAAGAGAGCGAGCGTTAAAATTCCGACTTCGCGCGGTCTTGTGGCATAGAGTATGACCAGGATTTTAATACAATGAATAAGTAATATTTGCTTCACTACGGTAATAGGTAAAACTACTTTAATTGTTGAAAAAGAAATATTTTTTGTTGACATGCCAGGAGGAAATAAAAGGGATAAACAGAGAAAATTAGTAAAATAGAACCACTAGTTGTTTTAGTTTTAGTGCATACATAATTCTTGTAGGTAATTTTTAAGAAAAAAGGAAAATTAAACATGTTTCGGTGTGAAAATATGAACTCACCTGCATTGAGTGGTGAAAAAAGTTATAAAGAAACAATAATAATAAGTTTATTTAAAAATTTAATAATATAATAAATATGTTAATGTTGTCTTCGATAAAATTATTTTTCAATCCCCTGAAGCTGAGCTTGTTAGGGGCAAATCTTATTTTTTGTTTTAGTATGTAAAATCATAAATCATAAATATGCATTAAAGATCAATTTTTTTAAAGTAAAAATGTTAATTTATAGTATAAACGCAGCTTTTTTGAAGAAATATATTACCTATAATAAAATTATTAATTTATAATTTTTAAGTAAAAAATATTACTCATATAAATTATTCAGAACAATATTAATTAATTAATTAAAGCATTTCTAAAAATATTTTCAAATTGTCTGTTTTTAATATCCATGTTTTTATTTCGACTTAAAATTTTTTTAATGAAATCAATTTTTTAATTTTTGTTGGTAAATAATCGTTTAAATAAAAACATAAATATTTGAAATTTTTTTGTCCTATGGACTTATTTATTTTAGATTTTATGGTTATTTCATTTTTATGACGTGTATTATGATTATGGTTTTTAAATTGTATAAGGTTTTTATTTTTAAATATATATATTAAGATGTTATAAATGTAAAGTTGTCTAATGTTCAACTTTTTTGTTTCTGAATATAATTCTTTTGAAGGATAAAGATAATCTTTATTGTATATAATTTTTATAAACCTTTTTTGTAATATTTCTAATTTTTTAACTAAAGTTCTATTTATTCCTCCCCAACCTAAAATTCCGTAATTTAAATGAGTTTTAACTAACGCGTAATATAATATTTCCATATGTCTTACATTTAAATTTTTTTTAAGGTTTTTAAAAATCGGTAGTAATTTTCTTAATTTGTTAATTAAGTATTCTATGTGAAAATTCCAATTTAATTTACTGTCAAAAATAATTCAAAAATATTTTATTTTATTAACTTTAAAAATTTGAATGTCTTCATTTATTTGAATACTATTCATATTTTGTGGTAGGTTATTTAGGTTTAAAGTAAAAGGAATATAATTTGTTTTATTAAAATTAATCGTTAACAAATTGTTATCAAACCAATTTTTTATAATTTTAAAATCTTTTTTAATTTTATTATTTAAGTTTTCCCAATTTGTATCGGTATAAAAAATTGTAGTATCATCTGCAAAACTATGAATTTGTCCATAGCAATTTATACTAAATAAGTCGTTAATATAAATATTAAAAAATATTGGTCCTAAAATTGTTCCTTGGGGAACACCATACTTAAATACCTTTGGATAGCTTTTTTCTTTATCTATTTGAACATAAGTTGGTCTATTTTTTAGATAATTTTTAATTTATTCTAATTGCTTTCCTCTGAATCCAATATTTTCAAACTTTTTTAACAGTAAATTATGGCTAACTGTATCAAAGGCTTTTGCTAAATCTAGAAAAATACTAATACAAGGTTTTTTATTATCTAGTGCATCATATATTTGTTCTGTGAGACAGCAAATAGCATTTTGTGTTAATTTATTTTTTTGAAACCCAAACTGTTTATTAGAAATAAAATTTATTTAATAAACGGGTGCTTGTTGCTGATAAAATTTTGTCCTTGATAAAGGTTTGAATTTGATTAAGAGAATACTTAAATACATAAGGCCTAAATTATATATCCTGTAAGAACTAACTGATGCCAATTACCTACCACGACAACAATAATTGTTGTTATAATAATGGAAATCTTAGAAGTTTTTTTACAATAATTAATGTTAGCAACATACCCATTAATAACTTGGGCTCCCGAAAAAACAAATACTACTCTTACTATAGCGGTTTCAGTTGCCACCTAAGAATGGCCGACGCGTGAAAAAGGAAAGCGACGTTGCCGATATCATTCTAGATTTTGTCACCATGGAAATAAATTAAGTCGGTACTAAATACAACGACCGGTTACTGAATACTACATATTATTTATATTATTTATCAACCTCACAAAAACCTTTTCTATCTATTAACTTTTGTAGGTTATTTGTAATTATACTTGTAAAACATGTTTTTGTAATTTATTAATTTCATGTACCTATCTAATATTGTGTGACTTATCAGTAAGTTTGGCAACAGTTATTTATTCGATTCCTGTGTTAAGTGTAATAAAGTCCGCTTCATATGGGATTTTTTTTATTAATAACTTTATTCGAAATTTGACTTTGGCATCAAGTTCTGCTTCGATCGAGATGAAAATTAAGCAAAAAAAATAGTAGTCATGTGATTCGCATTATCTGTCAAATTTTAATTATTTCCAACAAATAATTCAAAAGTGGGGTTATTTCTGAAAGTATCGAAAAAAGTTTTATTTAAATGCAGTTTCCAGTCCACATGCAAAATTTTAGCTGCATAAGATAATTTTGATTTTTTACCAATATTTTGTAAATTGCACCACTTTTGCAAAATAAGACTGAACGCAACCTACATAAAACTTCTTAGTTTTGACAATGCTTTATTTCAGACACATTTCCTTTAAAGTAGCGCCATATTAAATGTGTGTTTTTCTACAAAATCAAAATTGTGCTATTAAAACTTGGTCGCATGTGATGCAAAGTTTATTTGTTTTTAACCCTGTATAAGGTAACTTCATAAAATAAGTATTTTTGGAAACGTAGTTTGTGTCTGAAAGTAATACACCTTAATATTAAGACAAAAAAACTTTAAATTTGACAGATAATGCGAATTACGTGACAACTATTTTTTTTGCTTAATTTTCATCTCGATCGAAGCAGAACTTGATGCCAAAGTCAAATTTCGAATAAAGCTATTAATAAAAAAAAAATCCCCTATGATGCGGAGTTTACTGGTCACACTGTAGTTAGCCAGACAAATTGTTAACTCTGAAGTCTTTGATTGCTTTAAAATTTAAATAATCTAGTCTATGTATAAGAGGTCTTTGATGGTTACATACCTTTATTGTCGTTTTTCGGTGTTACGAATAAATATTCTGAATGATCTATAGTGTAACGACAAACGTATTTTATCTAGAAATAACCAACCTAATCAACTTTAAAAAATATTTCTAATAAGCTCAACGTGCATAAACATGATAAAGTACTGTAATACTCATCTTAAAAAATATTAATAATAACTACCATTGATGTTAAATTAATGTTTTTCTAATACTATTCTTCTACTTTTACTTAGTTAATATTTTATATAGGAATGACCGCCAACAGCGGTATATCTTTATGGTCCTATACCAGGAAACGTGGTTTTAACTTCCTTATTTTATAACAAATACATGGGCATACATTTTCATTTTATATAAGGATAGATTACGTGTTTGCATGTAAGAACTCAGCAGATTATTAAAATATTTCAAATATATTTGCCTAATTTTCACGCAATCTATTATTATGGGTATATGTTGCATAATAAAAGAATAAAAGTAACTTCTTTAATGCTTTTTCCTGATATCCTTTAACTGTTTATATTCTTGATGACTATACACTAATCAAACATGTAATCGATTAAAATATTGTAATGTTTTAATCTAACAATTTCAAATAAAAATAGGTTTTATGATGAGAAAACTAATTAAAACAATTAGTTCCCTTTACGGTATATTAGATAAACTCTATCGCGTTTTGCTAAAAAAACGTAGAACTGCTTTTACCTAAAATAATAAGCTGTAGAAAGCAAGCCGCAAAACTAAAGCAAATTATTGCAAAATTTTTAAAAAATATATAAGTACTTTTGTAGGCATTAGCTTTTTTTATTATTTTTATTATTGGTTGATCGACAAGAGCAGATTACTAATTTTATTTCCAGGCAGTAAATGTATTGTTATCGCAAACAAAATTGAGATATTATCAGAAATTTCCCGTTGTCTGTCTGACTGTATATTGATCAGGTATTAACCCTGCTCAAATGGAATAGTTTGTGTTTATTATATACAGGGTGGGTACCTATTATTTCTCAGTTTAATACAAATTTTTGTGCTTTGCAAACAAAGGTAATCGTGACACTGTTAAAAATAATGTGAACATTTCTCTAAATGGCGTTCATCTTCTTTAAGGTGCCCACTCACACTCCAGAAATCCTCAGAGGAAAAACTGCACAGTTTTTCCTTGAGGATTTTACTGAATTGGCCTGAATATACCCGGCTCCACACACACTCCGGTAATCCTTAAGGTCAGGCCTGTGCAGTTTTTCCTCTGAGTATTTCCGGAGTATGACTGGGCCCCTTTATATGTACATTCAGCGAAAAATCTAGGTATTGTTTTGGATGAGGAGCTGCGCTTTAAAGAACACGTAAAAATATTAATAAAAAAGCATTTTATTTCTTAAAATTAATTTACAATAATAGACATAATATCCTCGATCAAAAACTTTAAAAAATGCTCTGCGATAGCCTAGTTCTGTCACACTACTCCTCTGCGACTTCATTTATATGCCTTGTTTACATTAAATTGAAAAGAATAGAATACAAAAAATGCAAAATTGCTGCTGTAGACTGATTTACGGAATAAGAAAACGCGAGCATAATATAACCCATAAAATAAATCAGTGCAAATGGCTTAATATGAGAAATAGATGTGATTTTCATCTGGGTAATTTTATTCATAAAGTTCTTACCATGGAGAATACATCAAAAAAAACTTAAAAATAAGTTCGTTTCCAGAGACAACATTCACAATAGAAATATCAGATACAAGAATAGTTTTACCATACCCCCATATAAAACATCATTATTTCAAAGAAGTTTCACTTATAATGCTATAAAATTTTATAACTCAATTCCAAACGAATTTAAATTGTATAATATCAATAAGTTTAAGTTCAAGCTTCGTGCGTACCTGTTCAATAAGCAATAATACATTAATTTATTGTTTCACCACTTTTGCTGCCCGGGACCGCGCTTATGGGGACGGAATCGTTTACCATTTTGTCGTTAATTTAGTTATACCATTAGTTTATAATAAATGTCATATTTATCAGACCAATACATCCGCTGCTATGCATTATACTATTTTTTTTTTATATTAGTATATTTCGAGACGACTACATTCTCAGTTTAGTGGTTGAGTTGGAGTAGCCCTGTTAGCTAGACTTTACCACTCTGAGTTTGATCAATTTATTTTTTTCAGCTATGTACATATTATTTTCTGTTAATAAAAGTCTTTATTATTATTTATTATTATTAAGCATATTATGGACATAGCCTAATAGGTATTTTTAACAAACTCACGTATACAGAGCGGTCATTTGAGTCCGCCAAAAATAGTATGTAAGGTAACCTAAAGTAGAGAAAAACTTTGTTTATTTGCAAGAAAATTAGCAACTTTCTATAAAATTATTTGTACACAACATTTAACTAGTTTTTAATATTCGGCAGTGCATTTAACATTTTATTAGCGATAATAAGTCTTTTAAAGCTTCTAATTCCGTGTTAATAGCTATGCTAAATATCTTAAAAATACCCTCGAAAAATAAAATTTCGTTTGGAATATTACCGGCCAATGAAGTAGTTTATTGCTATGCGGTCAAATAAAATATATATTTTTTTAACTTTCATCTGTTAGCATATTTAGCGTCTTTTTAGGTGCATCTCAAATCAAACATATATACTGAATAATTACTAATTTTTGTACCATACCTCAGATTTCACAGTGAACCGATTTTTTCTGTGAATTCTAATATAATCCTTGGTGACATATTTCAATACGACCACATCGTTCTAGATATAGGAACTAGTAACCCACTGAAGAGAGAGTTTGTCAACCTTTCAAAATAAAAAAAACAACAACAATATTAGAGCTAATGATATTCCAAACCTCCATTAACAATAAACTTATTGAAAGTAAACAATGAGTAGGAACGTTACAAGAACATAAGAGCACTATTTCATTATCATAAGTGCCATTGTCGTAATTCATGTATGTCTGGTAATGTCTGTTTATGCTGAGTGTATTTTATCTTCATTTTACGGTAAATACAGTGTGAATCAGTTTCAATGAGCTTATTAAATAGTTTTTAATTTTTTTTTACCAGACTGGCCATGGGCAATCCCATGAAAATTTTACTTCGTCTACCCTATTAATTTTACATCAATTATCTACAGAAATTAGCCCGCCACCGTATAACCGGAGCCATATCCACAATTGCACAAGAGGTTTTATTTCCGCCATAAATATCTAACGAATTCTTTGAAATATATTTACATATCTATAATATATAACAGGAACGGCTAATTTTCTTCAAAACTAGCAAGGCTAAATCAATGAATTTTGGTACAGGTGGATAACTTTAAAAAATTGACTTGAAAATTGACAATTGCGACGTTTCTAGATTTTTAGTTTTTTCTGTAACTCAAGGAATGTATTTTTTTCAAATGTAACAGTACTCTTTTTTTATTGAATTCGATTTCTCCCATCGACATTACCATTTTCTGATAATGTGAAATTTTTATCTCAAATAGTTCTATGGGGAAAAAAGTTAATTAGTTACAAATCTAACTCTAAAAAAATCCAATCTATTTCCATTTAAAAACGTTTCAAATAATGTGAAAAGAAAGGTTGGTAGACATAATGTACATACCTAATAGTATCGATAACGATAATAACAACAAACAACTACTAACAATAACATAGCTAGTAAAAATTACTTAATTCTCCTAAAATATTTAATGAAATTCCTTGACATTTATTAAATATGTCAATTATTACCTATAAAATATAAAGACGATAATGATTTTATTTAAATTTTGTGTAAAAGCTAGAAAAATTAAATAAATATACGCGAAATAGGTTATAGGTTGGCAAGCATGTTGATACTCCCACCTTAAGCTTGACTAATTGAATTCTTTAACGTAATTAGATACACTCTTAGTCTAAAATAAACAAGGGAACCTATATTTTCTATGATGCCTCAGCCGAAGCACACCCTGTATATATAAACTCATACAATCCTGTAATATTTTCATTAACGCACCGTTAATAACTAATTCCTTTATAAAAATCGGTTATAATATTTACCTACAAAACATATACCGTAGACGTAGATCATAATATAAAACAAACAAGTTCCTTGAAACATTTTTCACGGTCCGTTTATCGAATATATACATATTTTATTCCGGTGAACTACTTTTGGTGTGCTAATAGGATTTTCGTAAAAGCCATAAATCTACTAATTAGAAAATCAAGTTCACGGGTCTAGTTTTCGGACATTCTAAAGCACAGATTGATAACGTGATATTTTGACAGTATCCCGTATACCGGGTGTTTCACCCCTATAACTTTTCTGTATTTATAGATATTAAAATAAAATTATGAGATTATGCATAAGAGATGAGTCTGCATTTATTGGCATAATTTTCAATTTGTTAGCACTTCCGGTTTGACCGGAAGTGACCTTGACTTTGATATTTTAAATGGGACATCTTGTATATTTTTACTTATTTGGGTTCAGGATAACATTATGAGTGAAATGACACCTCACTTGTCATTTTTTGACGTGTTCTAACATTTTTATGTTTATTTTTATTTTCAATCTGGAGTGCTATAAATTAATTAAATCTGTTAATTTATAGTCAAGAAGTATATGAAAATTAAAATTATGTCATAATAATTGACGTTGGAAAAATGGAGTGAACGCCAAGAAAACAAAATTTCAGTTTTTAAACGCTTGTGAAACTTAGAAAGTCAATTATTATGACATAATTTTAAGTTTCATATATTACTTGACTATAAATTAACAGATTTAATTAATTTGTAGCACCCTAGACTGAAAATAAAAAATAAACATAAAAATGTTATAACACGTCAAAAAATGACAAGTGAGGTGTAATTTTACTCAGAATGTTATGCTGAAACCCAATAAGTAAAAATATACAAGATGCCCCATTTAAAATACCAAAGGCAAGGTCACTTCCGGTCAAACCGGAAGTGCTTACAAATTGAAAATTATGATAATAAATGCAGACTCATCTCTTATGCATACCTAATCTCAAAATTTCATTATAATATCTATAAATACAGAAAAGTTATAGGGGTGAACGTCTTTTGAGAAACACCCAAAAGAGTGAGACATGATCTTTCCTCTTACTGTTTTAAATATATTAACTAATATCCAATAATCAATAATTTTCATACACCTAACCTTAAATTCAATACCAATCGATAAAACAGTTTCTTTTATCAAATTTTCTAGTTGACTTCTAGATCTACCCAACAATGTAAAAGGACCGCCTAGACTAATCCCAACAATGGGTATAACAACCAGCACCAAAAAATCAGTTCAAACAGATCCTGGCGTCAATGCAGATAGGAGCAGCAAGGTCCTATTTTTTCTGCACAGGACATGGGCTGTTATATTGACGTCAAAGACAAGGACGCTGACGAGGCTGACGAGAAAACATGGAACTGAAAAGGACACCATCAGCGACTTTACGTCGCAGTATTCGCAGTATTCGTTCTGTAGTTGCTCGCAGTGTCAGAGGGATGACGGGTTCAGTTCTGGAACTTTTAGGTAAGTATGTAATGTCAATAAAAAATTAGATAATGCACGAGTTCGGTAAGTGACTACTTATTGGACTAGTCATCGACTAAATATACTAAACTCCCCGCGTACCTACTCCTCGTTTAACACTTACTGTTAGTTGGTGAGTTCATTCATCAACCAAAAACATTTTTTATTTCACCCGTTTACAGTAAAACGTTTTTAAAATTTCACGTCACTTAATGACGTGCTAATGAATACTTATTTGTTTAAACGTTGATAATGTTTTTTGAATGATAGTATACACCTGAGGACAACTGGAGACACATAAAGTTGAAACGCTGTGATTTAAAACAAATAAAGACAATGAACGTCCAAAACTTTTCTGCCATTTAAATCCTTTTTTTTTTATTACAGACTTCTCATCATATCGAGAATTCGGTGGTCTATATACTCGAATCCTTCCATTTTATGTACCTAGACTGAAAAGTTTTCTCTTTGGAAAAGATAACACTTTGCCAAAAAAAAAATCATTTTCTGGTGAATGTTGCATAGCAAACCCCAATAATTTGTTCCTTCACTATTTTTAAAAACGGGTTGGATGCAGCTGGTCGATTTCTTAATTCGGAACATTGTCTTACTCGGCGTTGCGCAGTTTTAGATGAAGCAGGGAATCCTCTTATGTGCATAGCGGATAGGTACTGCAGTTTCAAATGGTTTTTGCCTTAAATACTTCACCAAATTTCGGTCTGTTTCTTTTGATGATTTTCTATTATGTAAACCAGACCCAACTCAAGTGTTTGATGATAGCGCAATTTTTTTACAATTCCTTGAACAGTACTTCTAGGTACTCTAAAATGATCAGCTACATTTCCATAAGACCACCCAATTTCTACTAAACATATTATTCTTGCTTTTTTAATAATACTTAAATGAGGCATTTTTAAATCAAATAAGATAATGACAATACTTTGACAATTAACACGTTACAAAGGTAATAAAGGTAAAAAACTTGCATTTACATTGTAATTCCTCGCAAAAAAGTTCGATGAAGTTTGAAGCAACTTTTTTTCCTGCTATAATATTCTAATTTTATTATTTACCGGTTGCAAAGATAACATATTATTTCATTTAATTTTATAGTTAGATGAATTTTACATATTTATAACGAATTTGGATCCAAATTTATATTTTGACCCACTAACTTAAATATTAATTACGAACAGTTGGTCAACTTATAGACGTTATATTACCTAACTTTTTATATGTTAATTATGCTATAAAATGGCCAGGAGACGGTTAAAAATAACATAATATCCAAAAAAATATAACTGCAATTCGGTTTACTTTAAAAATGGACATTTAAGTAATTATAATTATAATAATGGTTTAGTTGGTCTAAAAATCAGACCACTGATATTACTTTTAGGCATATCCTTTTAACACAATTTGCAATTCAAAATTAAGCATTGCGTTGATTTTTTATCTTAAATAACTACAAATGATTATATAACAGCAAAAATACTCTGGCTTCGGTTTATTCTTATTATATAATTTTTCTTCAGCCATAATAAAAACAATTTAATGCAACAAATCTCTGCAATCATTTTGCAACGCTCCTATTTACAAGTCTTTACGTTTTTGATCATTGTCCTTTATAGTCCGTGTGTTTCTGTACACAGTGTAAATTTGTAAGAAGAAACACTACAAAATATGTAATGGGGACTCTGGTCTTTGCAAGTGATTTTTCTCTTAACATTTAGAAGAACTGGCATCATCGTATTTATCTATATAGTAATTTTGTTGTGAAAATGGTGTAATAGTGGCTAATAATTAAAGTGAGATAGTGTATCAGTGAATATTCCTTCATACTTTTGACTGTAAGTAGAAGTTTGGCAGAAAAGGGACATTTAATTTGCAATGGTTTTATGAATTGTTATTCGATTCACAATAATATGTCAACATTTCGCGCCAAAATCATAAGTCATGTTGCCAAATGAATCATAAATTCTCAAGTCGTGCCATATGATTTCTGAACCAAGTAGGGGAGACTTGGTAAGGAAGAGACGTACAAAATCTGCGTTTTTCATTGACACTTTTTATTTATTTTTAAATCTTGAGTGAAGGTGGATGATGACGGATAGAACACCAGACATAAGCAACACCATACAGCTTGAATGCATAAAAAAATTGCTTGAGACTAGCAGCGATGGACTTAAGGAGCTTATTAAGAGTTTATCTGCGGATTTCACTGAGAAGATAGAGCAGGTTGTCACTGACATAGAAAAACTAAAGACACAAAATGCTGTCCTTGAAGATAGAGTGAGCAGATTGGAACGGCATATGAGAAAGAACAACATTGTAATATTCGGTATTGAGCAGGTACCTTCTAGCGAAGAATTGCCTGACTGGGTAATATCGTTTTTTAACAAATACCTGAATGTGAACATAACTTTACAAGACATTAACAATGTGTATACTGCTGGAAAAGGTCAACAACATAAGTGTCCCATTGTGGTGGAATTTACATCTTACTTGATCAAGAGTGTTATTTTCAAGAATGTTTTTAGGTTAAAAAATAGAAAAATATTTATTGCTCATGATTTGAGCAGAGAGGATCGTGAGGTAAATAAAGTATTGGTATCACACTTAAAGGAGGCTAGAGAGAACAAACTAACTGCGCGTATCAGAAACAATAAGTTGTATGTCGGGGACGAAGTGTACACATATGATCAGCTAATAAACAAGGAGAAAAAACGGGAACAAAGCGACTCGGATGTCGATGAAGAAGTGTTTGATTTGCCCCCGCCTAGACTGTCTCACAGTGCCCCAGGTACTCCAACAATCAATCGTGTCGACTATTCCGAAACCGAATCGGAGGCCGTCGTGTCCCAGGCATTGGATACGCCTGCTTGTGGGGAGGTGCTAATTAAAACAGATATCTTATCATCAACGGTGAATTCCGCTAGGCCTGTTTCATTGACTAAACGGTCGTTTTCCCCTTCCAATTCAGAAGTTTCACGTGCGTCTAATCACTCCAAAATTCTGCGTCCCAGACCTGACGCCAACAAACATAAACCCATAAACACTAGTAGTACTGATAGCACTCCCAAGGTCCCGTCAGGTAAATCAAGTGAACGAATCTCCACGCGTCTACATTCGCATAGAAAATAGCGCATAGTTTTTAATAAACTGGAACTTTTTTAAAATATTGTTTGTTAATATTTTCTTTTTATATTTTATAATAGTTTAGTATAGGTAGTGATGAACTAATGATAACGCATAAACCCCTTTTTATCGTTATATCGCCTTTATGTAGATTATATTAGACACGAGCATAAGTATTAAGAATTTGTATTCTCTTTGGGTTTCTGTAGGTATATAATTGTTTTCATAATGAAAAATAATTTGCGGCTAGGGCATCTTAATGTGAGATCGCTATATACTGGATTTGATGATCTTGTTGAACTTATCGAACAGCAGAGCCTTGATATCTTGGCGGTTTCCGAGACGTGGCTGTCGCCTAACACGGGAAGTGCTGCGTTTAACATTAAGGGATATAGGTTGTATCGACGGGATCGCTTATCGAGAGGAGGTGGGGTTGCCTTTTACATTAGTAATACAATTCGTGCTCAAGTTATTGAGGCTAATTGTCGTCAGGTTGATATTGAACAATTGTGGGTAAAATTTAAGGTAAACGGCAGGAGTTTTGCACTTTCTGTTTTTTACAGGCCACCGTCTGCTAATGTCATTAATGGACTGGATGAGCTGGATGATGTTATGTCTGTTGTTTTGCCGTCTGTCGATTGTGTTGTTTGTATGGGAGACATTAATATTGACCTTTTTAGACATGAAAATCCAGCAACAAATTGCTTTGAGGCGTACGGCTTTGCCCAAGTTGTCAATGAACCAACGAGAATATCTGGTAGCACCTCTACGCTTTTGGATCCAATTTATATTTCTGATAAAGATATAATTAAAAACTCACACGTTATTGATGCACAGAATATCTCGGACCATCGATTGGTTCTCTGTGAACTTAATGTTAAGGTGGTTAAGTTTAAACCAAAAATCGTTAAGTATAGAGATTTCAAACGTTTTAATCATGCCTTGTTTCACAATGATCTAATATCCTTACCCTTTAATGATGTTCTATATATTGACTGCATTGAAAATAAGATAAGATCGTTTAACGAGTTAGTCACAAACTTGTTCAACCATCATGCTCCACTTAAAACTTCAAGGGTTACCAGGCCTAAAGCTCAGTGGTTAACAGAGGATGTAAAGATTGTTATTAAAAACCGCGATAATGCTTTAGCCAGGTATAAAGTATCAAGATCTAATGATGACTGGGAATTATATAAAAGATTACGAAACTCAACTCTGGCTTTAGTTCGTGGACGCAAAAGGGCGTTTGTTGACGGTGTGATTGAGGGGGGTGACTCAGGAAGAGTGTGGAATGTTCTGAAGGATTTAAATATAAAGCAAAATAAAGTTCAGGATATTCCTCATCATTTGCAGGATGTTGAGAAAATCAATACCTTTTTCAGTTCTGTTTTTAATCCTGGTAAATGTGAGGATATGGTTAACAAATATTCAAATTTGACTTCCCCATATGAAAACTCTTTTGAGTTTAAGGCTGCAACTATCGAGGAAGTTTCGAATGCCATAAATAGAATCAAATCTAATGCATTTGGGTCTGACGGTATCACACGAACGATGCTTCAATACTGTGGACCTTTTATTCTTCCGTATATCACCCACATTGTTAATGTCTGTCTCGAACGTAGCTACTTTCCAGGTTCTTGGAAGATGTCAATTATTCAACCCATCCCAAAGACATCTAATCCAGATTCATATGAGGACTTGCGCCCGATAAGTCTTCTCCCTGTAATGTCCAAGGTATTGGAAAGAATTGTTTATACTCAAATGAGTGAATATGTCAATGAACATAAAATAATACCTAGCTTTCAGTCTGGCTTTAGAAAATCTCACAGTACAGCGTCGGCGCTTGCTGGTATTTTGGATGGGATTGGGAGGGATCTTGATGATGGGAAGATATCTTCTTTGGTGCAGCTGGATTTCTCGAAGGCATTTGACACCATAAATCATGAACTTCTCTGCGTTAAATTGTCATACTTTGGGTTTCACCCTTCAGCACTGAATTTCATAGCGTCATATTTGAGAGATCGATCCCAGAGGGTTGTGCTAGGGGACAGTACTTCATCGTTGAAGTCTGTTATATCGGGTGTGCCACAAGGCTCGATTTTGGGACCTCTTCTCTTCATTATTTATACCTCTGATGTTCTAACAGATATAGAGAACTGGTCAAAACAAACCTATGCGGATGACACACAGATTTCCTTCGGTTACTTGCCTAAGGAACATCATATTGGTGAGTTTATTATGAACAATGAATTGAAAAAAGTATACGAATGTGCAAAGGGTCACAATTTGACTCTAAATCCCAAGAAATCCATTGTGGTTCACTTTGGAAAAAGGAGAATTTGTGATATTAATCATTCTGTCCAGTTGCACATCGGGGGAGTACCTATTCCAGCGAGAAACGTCGCTAAGTCTCTGGGAATTCTGCTTGACGATCAGCTAAAATTTATAGATCAGGTCAATGCTCTCCTTAAAAAATCTTTTCATCATCTTAGGCTTCTCTATGCAAACAGACACGTTTTGTCTAGAAGGATGAGAATTGTTTTATCTGAATCTTTAGTATTGAGTCATTTTAACTACTGCAATTTTATTTATGGTCCCTATCTTAACCTTTTGGAAAAGAGAAAAATTCAGAGAGTGCAAAATTCTTGTTGTCGCTTTATTTTCTCTCTGCGTAAATATGACCATGTTTCAAGTTCAATTCGTGAACTGAAATGGCTTAATATGAATAATAGACGAGAGCTCCATTTTGCAGTTTTTTTACATAAAATTGTTCTTACGGGATTGCCTACTTTCCTTAGGGATAGGCTTATTTCTAGAAACGCTATACATAACAGAGACACACGATATAATGACCTTTTTAGCATTCCCAAACATTCTACAGCCATGTTTCGGCGATGTTTTAGTTATCAGGCTCCTCACACCTATAATAAACTTCCAAATGAACTTAAACTGTCAAGCCCATTCTCTTTTAAACGGAGGTATAAATCTCATTTACTTGCTGGCCAATAAATACTCACAACCCTAATTGTAAAGTTTGTGGTGTGGAAGAAGGAAAAGAAAAAATAAAAAATGGTTCTTTAATTATTGTATAGCTTTTTGTTTATTTATAGGATATCTCAATAATATTTATATATTTTAGTTAGAGGTTCTATGTAAGACTAGCCACTACGGCTAAATATCGCCTCGAAAAATATCTTTGTTAAGTTCTGATTTTGTGTAAACTTTTCTTTGAATAAAAGACGTTTATTATTATTATTATTATTAAATATTAAAATAGAAACTTATAATCGTATTTAAACATATTCTACTTAGAAGGTAATGTAGTGCCGCGAAAATAATTAAAAAGTAAATATTGTGGCATATCGGACAAGTGTATGACTGTTTTTTATATTGGAATACACAGGGATTCAAGCACAATGGATACCCTGGGGCGGGTAGACCACGACGGCCGTTTCGTCCTTGTTAGGATGGCGCTATGGTGTATTAATGGCCGCTATGATTTTGCAAAAAGGTTTTTCATACATATTACCGTTTTTGTCGGGATTGCTTGGGTTATGGCTGCCCGTACAGTCCTAAGAAGGACGAAACGGCCGTCGTTGTCTACCCCCCAGGGTATTCATTGTGCTTGGATCTCTGTGTATTCCAATATAAAAAACAGTCACACACTTGTCCGATACGCCACAATATTCTCCTTAGTTAATACTTAATAAATATTAATTATATTAAATTTAATACACCGTCAATCATTGACTAGATAAAATCGTTTTCCAAATAAATTGGTTATAATTAAGAACGACATTGTTTTAAATAATATGACAATTATAACTATTAATACAATTTAATTTAATAAAACTAATTAAAAACTGCTTCAATATAACGTGAATGTATACGAATGTACGTGAAACATCTACCTCCCATTAAAATACTCAGACATTAATAATAAACATCTTTAAAATTTATGATTGACTTTACAAAGTATCATAATGACAATAAACGCATTGCTGTTGCAACTTTGTTTCATATTATTCATCGAAGGTACTTTAGAATGTATCGTACTAAATACCTTTAACATTAACTATTTGTTTTAAAAAAGGAATGTTTCCGATAACGAAAGACACAATGGTTCACGTGATCTAAAATCAATATTGTTAAGTAGTATGGTATTTCGAAAAGAAATTTTTAATTTAAAAAACATTAAATAATAGCTGATATTTGTTTCCTATTTAAATATGATAAGTATTAGCAAAAACACAAGTGCTAAATAATTAGAAACATTCTATTTTTATCCAAGATATTAAAAAAACATAACGACGTTGAATGAAACTTACCAACCATATGGTAAATCGATGGAGATCTATGGAGAAAAATTAACCATTTTATAAGGATTATGGATATTAGGTTAAGTGAGTTTTTGACTTAAGTGTTAAAACCACCGACCAATGAAAGCAATAAGGGGGAATGGGTGTCAAAGATATGACAACATCGATATTTTTTTAAACATACAGCTTGTGATACATCATTTGAAAGCTAATATCCCGTACAGTATGCTCATAAAATTTTGGCGCGATTCTGTCAAGCTATTTCAAAATGGCGACTGTTAAAAGTTTTTTAAAAATCTCCATTTAAGTAAGCGAAAATGTTAGATCATTGATGATGAACCTCACAGATGAACGGTACCTGGATTTCTTAACTTTCAAGTTGATGCCTGCTCTAGCTGTAACTTTTCCCAACGAAGTAGTTCCAGACATACCTAATGAAACAATTTGGTTTCAGCAAGATGATGCTTCCCCGCATTTTGGTGTCATTATGAGAAGATATTTAGATGAGATATTTCCAGGTCGCTGGATTGGACGACGTGGTACAATTGAATGGCCACCGAGGTCCCCAGACTTAACGCCTCTAGACTAACTTCTTTGGAGATATTTAAAAGAAAAACTTTACCAAAATAGGCCAAATTATATTGAAGATTTGAAATACAAAATTAGATTTGGAGACACATAATATACCGGCTGAAGCCATTCGGAATTCCGTCGACGAATTTTATCATTGTCTGGGAGCATGCCAAGTAGAAGGTGGAGGACATTTCCAGCATTTGCCACATGAAACCACCTTTTTGTTGTGTTTTGTTTCGCTTTGCTACATTTTTTTTGACAAAATAAATAACAAAATAAACAATAACTATTGTTAAGTCACAAAATGTCAGAACGTGAAACAATGAAGATTTCTTACCTTGAAAGGTAAAAAAAAGGAACATCAGTGATTTATCATTTCCGCTTATTTAAATAGAGATTTTTTAAAAACTTCTAACAGTCGCCATTTTGACAGAATCGCGCCAAAATTTATGAGCATACTGTACGAGATATTAGCTTTCAAATGATGTATCACAAGCTGTATGTTTCCATTTAAAAAAAAAGATCGATGTCCGAGTATTTTCCCCAAAAATTACAAGTTAAGGCTATATTAAGTTTATTGCGGACTTCTGGGCCACCCTGTATATACTGGCTTTAAAATATTGCAGTAAAGCGATACATACAAACGATTTTTCAACAATACGAATACAGGGCTTATACGATCACTGCACGTATTAAATTGAAATAAAGACATCAACAGGCAGTAAGGCGAGTAACCCTAACCAGAATTTGTATGATTTTTCAAATGTCGCACTGAAGAACACCGCACTAATTACCAGTCGATTTAATAATACAGTGAGGTACCTAAGGGATAGGGGGTGATTACCACGCCTCCCCTTACCTTCCTCGATCATTCGTTCAGGGCACCCCTAGCGTTTGATGTCATAATTATTTGTTTCTATTGTTAATATTAGGAGAATTATATATTATTTAATTTGGTTCACAGCAAATGTGTGCGTCTTATATATATTAACACTTTAATTTAATGCATATTTTGTCATATATTTGACAACTAGTAAAGACTTAACAATCTAATTAGTTATCTGCACATTAATTACACCAAAGTTTAAAGTTGTATTTATTAAATGAACTATTTTTTAAAATTTTAGTGTTAATGTTAAAAGCAGAAGATTAAATCCTTGGTTATAATTAAAGCATCGCTAATATAAGAAACCCTTAAATATTATTAAATGTAAGTATTGCCAAATCCTCAAGTGCAGTAATGAGTTTTCTGGACTTCTCTCATTACTTACAGCAAGGGGTATGTATATATAATTAATAACAGTTAAAAGACTATTCAGTTTCACTAAATATCCTTAACAAAAACTAGTAAACTTTCGTGTGGTAGCTTAACAAAAAAATAATTCAGTTCCTGAACGTTTAAAATGTAAATAATTTAAAGAACATTTTGGAGAATTGATCTTTCCCATCGCATCCACCAATTTATTTACGGTAAAGCTTATATAAATATATAGTTGCCTACCAGTAGATTTCTAATTGTGCTAAGCTGTTTACTTGTATTCAAAACCCAGTTCAAAGTATACAGTTAGTATATTTTAATAAAGGTGAGATTTTAAAAGGAAGATTTTTGGTTTATTTTAACAATTAGAAGATATTACTATAACTTTAGCAACAAATTTTGTATATGAATATACGCAAAGTATATTGCTAAAATATTGCTCCACACATACTTATATTTAAGAGTTTTAACGCGGAGCCATCCCTTTTGCCTACCCTAGAGTGTCTGAGTCTGCCCCCAATCACGCTAAACCCCACCTTGACCCTTGCCACAACGTTCTTACCTTCTTGTGAAGGAGTGTGTATCACTTCAGGTCAGGCGCGTATCTGGAGTTGATCTTTGGGGGGGTAATGATGAAATTTTTTTTTTGATACAATTTTTTTTACAAGAAAATCAATCAAAATTTATTGCACTCGATTTCCACCTATCCAATTTAAAAAAATTTTAAGCAAAAACTAATTGCTCATGGGGAAGGGGGGGGGGGGGGGGTAACTACCCCCAATACCCCTCTCAAATACGCGCCTGCTTCAGGCCAAAGCAGTAATTACTGTATTTTTGAGAACCGCCGATTCTTACACCAGTACATGCTAAATGTTGAATGAAACGATCTCTGGTCGTATAAAAAGAATATTTCCACATCTTTCCACTCACTGTTTTATTTGAATAGACATAGAAGCTCTATATTCTGTGAAATAGGCTTACAGAGCATAAATACTATACTGATGGACAAAAAACGTCATTATGATTTGCTTTATGAACTTCCAAAAACGTAATAGAATTCCTTAATATTATTGAGCAATTCCGGTGCAAGAAAATTGTTGCTTTTTTAAGGAAGACTATACAGTGTCACCAGTAAAGTCCGCATCATATGGGATTTTTTTTATTAATAGCTTTATTCGAAATTTGACTTTGGCATCAAGTTCTGCTTCGATCGAGATGAAAATTAAGCAAAAAAATAGTAGTCGCGTGATTCGCATTATCTGTTAAATTTTAATTTTTTCCAAAAAATAATTCAAAAGGGTTATTTCTGAAAATATCGAAAAAAGTTCTTAGAAAAAGTTTTTTTAAATGCAGTTTTTAGCCCACATGCAAAATTTCAGCTGGATAAGATAATTGTATGTAATGTAAAGCAGATATAATAGAAGAATAAATGTATTGTCTTTCATTATAACGGACAGTTATGATAGAAGTACAAATCGATACATTAGCTGTCATTTCATTAGTGTTGTTACCAAGCTAAAGTAGCCCAATAGTCTAATGTAATAAAAAAGCAAGGCAATGCACTTTGTATTTGTATAATATAAAGAACTTAAATGATGTGATTAATTAAACACAATCAGTTTTTTGCATTGATAGTTTCAATAGTATATATAATTATGTTGCAATTTTTCTTAGGTCAATTTTTTTTTTTTTAATGAAAGGTCAACTAAGTTAAAATCTATTTTTGATTACTTAATTGGGTGTTCGAATTGGGCATTGGGTAGAAGGTAGTAGGTAATTTAATTTCAATTTTGAAGCATTACCTTTTTGTAAGTAGATTTAAATTAAGTTACCGATTAAGCAACTCGTGAATGTGAGATTCGAGGCGCATTATTATATTTTTATAAGAGTAATAAGTAATTTTACCATCATTATTTGTAATTTGGTTCGATGTATTCATTAGTACAATATGCGTCGTGCAAAATATAAAAGCTATGGTAGTGACGCATTCGACATCTCATATTTTGATTAATAATTCATTTATATTTTGTTTTTAATATTTTTATGTTCTATTGCTTAGTAACGAACAGTACTGTACTAGTACAACAAAGTAGCTTTATTTTACAAAATTGCTGATATTGAATCATTTTTTATTCAAATTACTGAGAAATACATACATTTCAATACATAGTTTCTTTGAAGGTGGTAGACAATGAAGTAAAATAAAAAAAATTACCTTGTCGGACTGCCATTGCCTTTGTTTTGTTATTTAACACAACGTTTTGGTTAGTTAATATCTCTAACCGTTTTCAAGTGTAAACTAAATTATAATTTTAAGGCTACTGTCTTAAATACTATCCATGTGCAATGAAGCTTGACGACTCCACCTACGTGCCTATTGGTGTGTGAAGTTTGAGCTGTTGGTTTTGGATAAGAAGAGGCTCCCAGATATTGGGGATATCTATACTTGGTTTACTAAATATACATAAAAGCTGCTTCTTGGAATTTTCGTTTTCTCCAGTGCTGTTCCGTGTCCAAAATGCAAAGTTTATTTGTTTTTGACCCTGTATAAGGTAACTTTATAAAATAAGTATTTTTGAGAATGTAGTTTGTGTCTGAAAGTAATACACCTTAATATTAAGACAAGAAAGAACACAGTGTCATCAGTAAACTGTTCATTAAGTTTAAAATAAATTTTAGTGGTGGGTAAAAAATTAAAATTATCTTATGCAGCTAAAATTTTTCATGTGGTCTAGAAACTGCATTTAAAAAAACTTTTTCTAATAACTTTTTTCGACACTTTCAGAAATAACCCCACTTTTGAATTATTTTTTGGAAAAAATTAAAATTTGACAGATAATGCGAATCACGTGACTACTTTTTTTTTGCTTAATTTTCATCTCGATCGAAGCAGAACTTGATGCCAAAGTCAAATTTCGAATAAAGCTATTAATAAAAAAAATCCCATATGATGCGGACTTTACTGGTCATACTGTCCCTTTTTAGTTGAATGCCCGGTACATAAATATGTAGCTTTATTGGTATCGTCATTTAAAGCCTTTACGCCAAATAAACATCTATTTATGTACTTATAACATAAATAGCTACCTATTATTAATAAGTACACTTACACTAAATTTTCTTAATTTTATCCATTTTCATAATATCGATAAGAAACACCTACATACTTACACTAAACTCGTTTTATAGGATGTATTAATGATTCTTCGATGACAACCGGTACCGGACAAGAAAAGGCTCGTTACCTGCCTTGCATATTTGTTATAAATTATTAATAATAAATTCCGCTTAAGTACGTAAAAAGTCGAAATATAAAAACTGAAAGTTTATAAACTTAAAAGCGTCCATTATTTTTATAAAATTTAAAATACTTCGATTTCCCTTTTTAGACATAGCATTTTTATGGTAAAGTGGTTTTGAAGCAAACTTGGATATAGGTACAAGAACATTAAATTACTTTGGTGCTTGCACCGAACTAATCCAAAGAGTTTGAATCTTCTATAGTTTAGTACCTTCCTCGCGGCACTAATATCTAATGTACTGTTTATGGAAAATGATTATTCGTTTAAGAACATTTTAAATGTAATGTCCCACAACATTAAAACAATAAAATTCCATATATGTTTATGTTTTGTTCATTAAACCATTAGAAAAGTAGTTTATAACAATAGTTTTTCGCATTTTATATAGTAATGCACTTGATTAATGACCTCAAAATCGTACAGTAATGGGTCACCTTACAGCATAGCAACCATTACTGCATAAAAAGTTAATGTCATTCAAAACACAATTTTACAAGAAAGAAATTCGTTTATTTTAAATCTTATTACAATAAATATTAAAAGAACAATTATTTAAGTTAGAAAAGGATGCAACTGCTGACCTCGCCGTATTAAGTAGTTGTTGCTGAACATTATTTTCATTCGCCCCAATTCCTATGGGGACTTCTTGGGGTAGTCACGGTTGGACACTTTTGAATACCCTTTGAGAATTTTTCATTTTATTTTCAAGGCTTTTCTTCCACGTATCCTTAAGCTACGCTTGTGGACCGCCATCCCCCATGCCGTTTGAGATCCTGAATATCAGCGCCATTGTCAGCAAGAAAAGTTGCAGATGTTCTTCTTAAACAATGACCGGTGTAGCTTGAAGCATCAGGAAGTTTTAGATATTCCGCAATTTTTTGTGGGATTTTTGCGAAAGTGTTGATGCCAACTGGCTGTACTGTACATTTGTCATGACGATAAAACAGGAAAAATCGATTGTGCCATACTGTTTTGGGTCTTAACAGTAAGTACTTGTGGTAAATTTTATACCCATTGCCGTCTGATCCTACGGTAAATACACGTTTTTTTTTTGTTTTGGTATCATGTAACGTTACTATTAACATTGTTCCTGAAACCTCTATATCTTCAGATGTTAAACTGCATAGTTCTGCACGCCGACATGCGCCATTCAGCCCAAAAATTAATACCACTTTCATTAACAGAAACATGTCGTCTGGAGCTTCCTTCAAAAACTTCGTGACGTTTTCCATGGTCAAAACTTTTGATTTTTTAGGTTCATATTTGTCGTTTTGATGTTTCAAAAAAGCGACTAACTTTTTATATTGTGAAATATCCGTATTTTCACTGACAAGTATTGTGCTTTTGATCATAGAGTACGTAGACCATAAACTTGTAGCTTTGAGGACTTTTGCCTAAAACAAATAACAAGATTAGTACCTATATACTACACTTTAACCATATAAAATAGCATACCTTCTCTTAAAAGTATGCCAGCATCAAATTTTCGTCAATGCCTTTAAAATTCTTGGTGTTTCTCCACTCGCAGAACATATTATATGCTTTCTCGTATATTTTCTTGGATTTTACTGGAAGCAAACTTGAAGAAGCTTCGCGGGTCGCATTCTGGATATCTTCCAAGTCGTTTTCATTAGCCATTTCCATAATTCTTGTGAAATTCACTCTTCAAATATGATTGTATTTGGATGCTGTCAATAATAGTCGTCAAACACACAAAAAACATCTTGGTTATATTGCTAAGTTACCGAGAAGTTTTTGTAGATTATTTTCAGTAACTATTCTTTTTAGATTTTAATATTAAATGCAAAATAATTAATTACTTACAAAATGCGAAAAAATAGTATACGCAACTCTTTAGAAAACTGATTTTACTTGACTCGTATGGAAATTACATCTTCGCCTCGCTCGGATTCAAATTAACCATACACGTCAAGTAAAGTTCCACTTTTCTAAACTTGATACGTAATGTACTATTAACAGTTAGGGTTTTTAAAGTTTTGACACCAAGACGTCGCCCTGTGGGACGCCTCTGTACAACATTGATTCCATAATTTTCTTTTTCGCAGAAGACAGGAACTGAAATCGCAATTAACGCATAGTTGTTTTAATAGTTTACTGACCACCGCGGTTGAGGAAACACACAAGGTTCAAGGATTTAGATTCGGAAGCGTAAAGAATTTTGCTTCAGTAATGTTTCTTTAAATTTCAGCTTAAAAGCATTAAAAAAAAACTTCATATTTTTCAACAGTGAACATAATGTGTCGGTATAATGTGCGGAAATAATGCTACCACAAATACCTGAGGCTTACTATGACGATTTTACCCAACTTACCTCAGTCCAAAAGTGAATAATTTACTTCAAAAGCTTACTACGTCGCTTATAGTAGTTTGTCGTCATTTATTACAATTACGCATTTAAAAAATATAAGATTTTAATCTCTAGGCAATCCGCAAATATTTGGGATAGAAATCTTGTTAATTTGGTTGGTAAAATAGTATGAGAATATTTTTCTGCGCGTATGGAAATTAAAAACATATTAGAAAGCATCGCAATCCTTTTTGTTTTTCTGACAATTATTATGCATTGTTTTTATAGACTCTGATTCATTTAGTATTTAATGATCATAAAGGTCGAAAAATTCACAATTACAAATAATAATTTGCTATTTACCAAACGCCATTGCCAACATTGGTACCAATACAAAAGCGAAACAAAAAATTACTATTTCAACATAGACCTAGACCTAGATTTAACCCTTTTTGTTTGTGTTGTAAGGCAAATAAGTACCAAAAATATATATGTAGATATACGCAAGCAAGTGAACGGACTCCAAATAATTTATTCAAACATGTCTTAAAAGAACTTGTTGACATGAATATCATGTAACGCGCTACTTGGATAGCATAATATATGAGGTAAAAATTGTCTCATGATTACTTTATGCCGCATTATGTGATCATAATAAATTTATTTATCTAAACGAATATTTTAATTTTTAAAAAAATTTAATTGTCCCTGTGAACAAACAGCTATTTATTGTGTGTACGATTTTTTACCATTAGTAATAATGGTTATTTCTAAATATTTTTGTGTTTAAATTACAGCCGCGAAATAAGAAAATTATAAAATAATACCCGAAAAACTACAAAAGTATAAAGCCAGAAAGGGTAAATTTATTAACAAACAACAAAAAAAATACTAATATTTAATTACTGCGCCATTGGATTCTAACACTAATCGCAATGTTCTTGGCATTGACAAAATAATAATTCTGGCGTAATCAGGAGTTAGCACTTCCCAAATTTCTTCTATTTTATCAAATAACTCTATTTGATTCTGTGGTTTAAAATTTATTTTGTACATTTTTTTTACCATCAATCCCCAAACTTTTTCAATTGGATTTAAATCAGAACTTCTTGAGCACCAAGGCAGACATGTTACGTTGATTTGTCTAAACCAGTTTCGTATATTTCTTGCAGTATGCACAGGGCAGTTATTCTGCTGAAATATAAAGTTATTTCCTTCAAAAAGTATCACGACAGAAGGAAGAAAAACATTTTCCAAAATCTGAATATATATATTATCGTTTAGTGTTCCAACAATATACCAGCATACACCTACACCGTAAACACTTATCCATGCCCACATATTAACGGAGAAACATCCACTGGTTTGCTCTTTTTGATTACACTTCTCATCATATCGGGAATTTGGTGGTCTATATACTCGAATCCTTCCATAATTTGTGGACTGAAAAGTTTTCTCATCGGAAAAGATAACATTTTATCTAAAAATCATTTTCTGGTAAATATTGCATAGCAACCCCAATCTTTTGTTCCTTATCACTATTTTTTAATAACGGTTTGGATGCAGCTGCTCGATTTCTTAATTCAGAACATTGTCTTACTCGGCGTTGCGCAGTTTAAGATGAGGCAGGGAATAATGTTATGTGCATAGCGGACACTGTAGTTTCAAATGGATTTTGCCTTAAATACTCCACCAAATTTCGGTCTTCTTTATTTGATAATTTATTTTTTCTATTATTTAAACCAGACCCAACAGACCTTTCAAGTGTTTGATGATAGCGTCATTTTTTTTAAATTCCTTGAACAGTACTTCTAGGTACTCTAAAATGATCAGCTATTTTTTTATAAGACCACCCTATTTTTACTAAACATATTATTCTTGCTTTTTCAATAATACTTAAATGAGGCATTTTTAAATCAAATAAAATAATGACAATACTTTGACAGATATCATGATAACAATCAACACGTTACAAAGGTAATAAAGGTAAAAAAGTTGCATTTACATTGTCACAGTTTAGTGTACGAAATTATCTGTCGTCAACTGTACTTATTATGTTTTAATTACATACATAGTCGATTGCTTTGACGTTAAATGTGACAGATAAAGGAAATAATCGCGGTTATTTATACATCTACTAGCATTCTGCCACATTTTCCTTCTTGTGATGCCGTAGCCGGCAGAGTTCGATTTAAAAGTCCATCCATCTAATCTTTAAGTTTCGTCTAAGGTATGACTGTAACAAATTATCCTGCAATTTCACGATCCACAACATTGTTGCCAGCGGTAGCAAATTTGGGGATCTTTGGTGCGCAACACTTGCATGCAAGGTGTATTTAAGTATTATAAATCCACAAAAGAGAACCCCATACATTCTTAAACTCGTAAAATCATCGCCGTCTGCTTTAAGGACGCTATTCAATTTCATTTAGATGTCATTAGGACCTTCATAGTAGCACTCATTGCCATTATGAATTCATAATAACATCCAAATGTTACGATACAAAAACAAAAAGAAAGTCGTTGCAAACTATTTACTTGTTATTATTACTTAGAAAAACGGATTGCATTTATTTATTGTTTATATTTAAATTATTTTTGGCCAACACTTTGCATACAATAGAAAATTAGACGGCAATAATGACTTTGTCAAAATCGAAATTGAAACAATCAAAAATGCGGTTACCATGAAATCGACTAATATGGTTACCTGAAAATTTTAAAAATTACGAAAACGTTATCGGATATCAATGAAATTTAGACGAATAAAATCTATTTGCACTCTTGTAAATTAAATTTTGAATGATACACGTTCGATATGAACTTTGTTAATGAAATTAATCTCGGCTGACGCCTCGTGGTTTAACGTTGCACACGTTTCATTATAGTGTTCATATCGAACTAGTATCATTAATAACTATTATGATGTTATTTAACGTAAATGACCGCCTTCAATTTTTTTTAATACAACTTGGCAACGTGCCTTATTGTGACAGTCATAACGTAAACGTTGGTTATTCCTTGCCGGATGGCTTAGCAGGAGCCGCGCGATGAAGAACGGTCTCTTCTGTCAGTCGGTTTTGACTCTTCTTCGCGTTAAGCAGGAGTTTTAAAGTCGAAATTGGTCGCTGAAAGACGCGATGCGTTCCACGCACGAATAGTATTTTGGAGCAGTCGCGAGTTTGTTCTTTCGGACTTTCGGTTTTTGGAAAGTGGAAATTGCAGGACTATCATGATTCTAAATATCGAAAAGGGGTATGTTTTTCATATTATTATTGAACTTTCAGACGAATTCTGAAACATTCTAGAGGGCCAATATCCCGATAATTACAAACCCTTCCCCCAGGCCCTAAATTGAAATCTAAAACCGTTCTTGTTTGAGAGACATTATTGGTACACAAAATATGTTTTGTATCACACACATATTATATTGATAAAAAAAAAAATTTAAAAAGTTCTCCAATTTTCATAAAAAAAATTTCTCTCTTTTTTTATTTCTAATAATGTCTATAGCGCAGTAAAAAAAATCGCTTTTTTAGGTGTGATAGTATAAAACGTTACACAAAGAAAGATCAATCAAGAAGAATCAACAATGATGTTGATGATAAAAATCTAATTTTGAACACAGGCGAGTACCTATTGTGTTTACAACAGTTTTGGAACTACCAACAAAAACATTACTTAAAATTGTCATAGGTTGTAATTAACAAAAACAATAGAGTTTTCTTGATTGCGTGTAAAAATGTTTTGGAACAAAGATTTCATCAGTTTCGGTGGATATTGGAATTTTAATAAATTTTAAACATTTTAATATTTTAACCAGAAGAAAATTGTTTTACTATTGATTATGTAAAACATGTTAAATGAATACTATAGAACATGTTACTACTATATGAATACTATAAAACATGTTAAAACTAATAAAAAATAAAAGTTCCAGAAAATTTTGACATTATCATAGGTTGTGCACGAAGTTTAACATACACATAACTTTTGTTTGCTTTTATAATTTAATTTTTATGATATATAGGGTGTCCGGAAATAAGCAAAAAATTTAGGGAATAATTCTAGACGAAAATAAATATCAATTTTCGAAAAAATGTTATAATAAGAGATAGCATTTATTTTCGGTCTAGAATTATCCCCTAAATATTTTGCTCATCATTTCCTGATACCCTGCAAACCATATATGAGATTTGAAATACTACAGCAGCATATCGTTTAAATATCAAAGTAAGGTAGCTTTGTGGTAAATTAATTACATAACGAAAAACCGCAAGTTGCCAATCGAAATGAATCTAATTAAACAAGGCTCCTGGTTACTGTTCGAGTAGTTGGATACGCATCCACTGCTGCGAAACGTCCATTTCAGAAATAAATATTCAATGCAAACTTTATAGTATACTTGAGGGCATCCATTTAATTGTTATAAATTCGCTATCAAAACAAAGCAGCCAGTATGTAGGTACCATACATACTACCGAATACAACCTTTAATAACTTACACATAGGTACTATTTTTAAAAATAAATTTTTTGGTGCGACGAATTTGTCTAAAAATGTTTACTCATATCTTTTTCTCTAGCGATTGCGTTGGAAATTTACCCCCTCCATTTCTACCCCTTGCTTATTTTAACAGAGAAAATATAGTACCAGTCCCCTCCTAACAGGCTACATTAGGGTGGCCCACATTTTGCGACTTTTCTTTTCTGCGGTCTCACTCCTCTTAAAATATTGTAAATGTCAAGAAAATGGCGTGGGCGAAATTTCAAGTAATTTAATTTTTATTATCATAAACTACCATTGACCCGGCTACATAGAAACAGAGTATATTATATAGGTATTATAAGTATATTATATGAATAAATTGTACCTAAGAACTAACCCTATTATGTATTTACACAAATAGTTTGTTTTAATTTATTTTAACATCACTTTTAAAAAGTTCCTAAAAAAATTGTTAAAAATCACCTGTGGTACTTGTCTTCTGAGATTTGCGTAGTATCGTTCTTTGATAACGAGATCCCTGTTGAATATAAAAGAAATAGGATAAAGGCACTAGAAAAAGAATACTCGCTAGAAGGAGGTGATGAGGTGAAAAACGAGTTAAATTAGGTATTATACATGAAATAGAACATAAAGAACTTTGGGAATTTTTAACTTAATACTCTTAGATTTTTTGAAATATTAGTGTTATCCACAAATTTTTTAAAAGAGAATCCATAAAACTGGGAAAGTAATGATTAGTACATAAATAATCTTAATATAGTGAAAAAGCTTAAAGTAGCAAATGAAACAGCACACAGGGGTATTAAACTCATAGACGAATTTAATAAAATATTAACAAAAGATGAAGTCCAATGTCAATGTATACTGCAAATTGTAAGCGAATATAAAAAAAAAATTAACGATGTCAGTAACACGACACTTACTTGCGGAAACTTTTTAAAACTGATGTTAAAATAAATTAAAACAAACTATTTTTGTAAATACATAATAGGGTTAGTTCTTAGGTATAATTTATTAATATAATATACTTATAATACCTATATAATAAACTCTGTTTCTATGTAGTCAGGTCAGTGGTAGTATACGATAATAAAAGTTTTAAAATTTAAAAACCTTTATATTTTATTCCTTCGGCGGCAGCGGCACCATTTTGGATTCCTAATTAAATGACTTGAAATTTCGCACACGCCATTTTCTTGACATTTACAACATTTTAAAAGGGTGAGACTGCAAAAAAAAAATCGCAAAATGTGGGCCACCCTAGACCACATCCCTTTTTTTAAACCCAGAGTGAATTTTGAAAAAATGACGAAACACGTATAGTATAAGTATAGTTGTTGAGATACAGAAATTCTTGTAAAAATTTCAACCCCCGTTTTTACCGCCTTAAGGGTTAATTTTCGAAAAATCTTTTCTTAGTGAATGCCTATGGTATAAGGAGAAGACATTCTAGAAATTTTAGGTTGGTATTATCAGGGGTTTAGGCTATGCCTTGATGAATCAATCAGTCAGTCATTCGCTTTATAAGTTTATATAACAGTATACATTTTCTGTCCAATATCTATATTATTGATTCGTATGTGAAATGCATCTTCAATGCCTTAGCTTCCAGGAGCCTCCTATGCTATCTATGCTATTTTAAAAATGATTAGTTAGATAATATGTTCTTTTGCAACTAAGTTATATAGTCGACTCTGTAGGTAGCTCTAAACAACGAAGAATAAGAGGATATTATATCAAGAGGCTAGTCGTCTGGTAAAAAATATTACCTTTTTTGAATTATAATAATATAATTTATACTTACTAAAAAACAATTGATCGAATATAAGCTGCAGTCAGTGGCGGCTCGTGCCATTTTAGTGAAGTAGGGCCAGGTAAACCCTTAGCGCCGCAGGCAAAAAAATGTTGGGTGCCACGCCCTTTTTTGTTAATAGTTCTTGCTTTTAAAGTAGGAAAAATAAGCAAAAAGGCACCTAATTTAATTTATGAATTTACAATCATATCTTGAATATACCTAAATACGATAACAAGTTACACAAGCAATGTCAGTGGTTTCATCTGCGATAAACGGAGAGTCCTTTATTTCTTTTATGACTTCATCATGATACACATCTAACATACAGTCCAGAAGTTCATTTTGTAGGGGTTTTGATTTTCCTTTAAATACTTTCGATTTTTCAATATGATCTTTAAGAGTTTTGTCTAATTCTGAGCTGAAATTTATTAATTCACGAAATATGCCCCTATTTTCCGACGTCTCTTTTTCGTCATGACCTCTCAAAGCCAACTCAAATGCACCACAAAACCGAACGCAGTTTATAATTTGGTTTAATATGTATTTGTTTTTATCAATTTGTTCGTTTTTCTTCATTATTTCATTGTGATATGCAGAATTTAATTGAGTTTTAATGTTAATTTTACCAAGCATACTGAAATTAAATATATTGTTTAAATGTACCTTCGATTTTTCATGTGTCTTCATTTTGTCCCAGAAATGGACCAAATCATCTGTACCTTTTTGGGACCAAGTTTGCTTCCCACCAAATAAAACACACATAAAACAAAATAGTCTATTAGATTCATCACAACCGCACACCCAAGTATTTTTTCCATAAAGTTTCCTTTAAAAATCTAATAGTATTCATTACTTATGTATTTCTAAAATAAAAAGTTCGTTAACCCTACATTAAATCAGCCGCCGGCCGAACGAAAACAAATCGGGACGCGACGCGATCATCAGCTGTTTGAAACGTCTAACATCAAACGGTCAAACGAAGAGAGCCTGGCTACGTCGTCGAGATTTTTGCCTGCTTGCATTCAAGGTCATTTTCCAAGGTTTTTTTATTGAGGTGATGGCGTTTCGTCACCTCCCGTGTGCCTCGTCGCGCTTGGCGCGGAAGCTACGTTATCGTTATACGCATAATCGCTTCCTTTTAGATGGAAATTTGCACCCGACTGTGTTCCATTTTTAAATTATTTTGCTAATTGCTTTAAAAACGAGAATATTAATTTTATTAGGTTTTGGTAATTTGTAAAGGGCAGGACGCTAGACAGGAGGGCAGGTAGTGCCATGGCACTGTGGCTCTACCCCACGAGCCGCCACTGGCTGCAGTGACAAAAGATAGTTTTTCACCACTGACATATTGTCGAACTCAGCATCGCCTTGTTAATCATTACAGTGCGTGCAAAGCGCTTTGCAATTTGCACTAGTTGCATAATCAATTGTGCACATTGCACATTAATTAAATAATTATTCTTTTTCTTGTTTTTATCCAACTTAATTTAACGCGGTTGTTGATCATTATAATTCTTACTATTTAGTTTAACTATTCTATTATTATAAAAATATATTGACTTGATACACGCATACTATTTCTTTGTTTAATTGTGTATTGTCAGCCTGTTCTCAGTGTTGTAAAGATTGTGTCACTGATAGGCTTCGTTATTTGTTGTATGTACTTATTATTATTGAATGAAAGTTAATGACATATACATTTATTTTTATTACAGAAACATTTTTATCGGTCCTCGTACTATATTATTTTAATAGGTAGGCAGAGGTTATATTTACACGTACCGAGTGTGTAACAACGCCGGATATTTATATTACAAAAAAAAAGAGAAAATAAATTATATGAAGCCATGGAACGCGTTTTCAGAGAGAAGACGATTTACTATACCGACAAGAAAAACAAGTCTTATGATGTAATTTTCAATGTTCTGCACTGATCGGTTCCAGGTCTGCACTAGTCTATACGATAGAGGGCGCTATATTAGGATCAGTAGAAATAAAACAGTAGTTAAAATACATAGTTTACAGCGTCAAGCGAGTTCAGTGCATTGATTTGAGTCCAGGAGTCATTAAGTAACGGGGATAGTATGTGATGCTTGGGAGCACTTCCTGGGCCGTCTGTTTAAAGGTTCACTTTGGCGGAATATTCACATCACGAACAAATCTTTTATGTATTTCTCAAAAATTTGAAAATAACAAATCTTTTTAACATTATAAAATAAATTGTTCAGCGGGACGAGTCCATGGAGGTATTGTATACATTATATTCAGTAGCTTTTGAAATAGTTGCATTATCGCCGACTTTTTTAACATTCTGTATAGGCTAAGATACAATTTTAATATATATTTTTTTTAAATAACAGCAAATCTAAGCCAGTCCGTTACTGATCTGTTCTCAAGATCAGCCCAGTATTCATAATCCAATTAAGAAGTTACTTGCTCGTATCGATATATTTAATTGACTATAGTTTACTTTTCGGAAACGCTTTGATCTCTACTGATTGTTGCCAATAAGATAACAGTTAATAAGCCGTTTATTTAGAACAACTTGTTAATCTATTAGTGGAATTATCAAATTGCATCAATATTATCTATCTTCTATACATTGATAAAGCTGGTATGTTATGTGTTTCCAATGTAATTTTGTATTTCAAATCTTCAATATTATTTGGCCTATTTTGGTAAACTTTTTCTTTTAAATATCGCCAAAGAATAGAGGCGTTAAGTCTGGGGACCTCGGTGGCCATTCAATTGTACCACGTTGTCCAATCCAGCGACCTGGTATCTCATCTAAATATCTTCTCATAATGACACCAAAATGCGGGGGAGCATCATCTTGCTGAAACCAAATTGCTTCATTAGGTATAGCTGGATCTACTTCGTTGGGAAAAATTACAGCTAGAGCAGGCATCAACTCGGAGGCTAAGACATCCGGGTACCGTTCAGTGCAACAATGAAGATTTCTTACCTTAAACGGTAAAAAAAACGTCAATGATTTATCATTTCCGCTTATTTCAATAAAGATTTTTGAAAAACTTTTAACAGTCGCCATTTTGAAATAGCTTGACAGAATCGCGCCAAAATTTATGAGCATACTGTATGAGATATTAGCTTTCAAATGATGTATCACAAGCTGTATATTTCTGTTTAAAAAAAAGATCGATGTCGTCATATCTTTGACAAATGTCTATAAAAAAACAAACGGATAACGTCAAAATGTGAGCAAATATAAAACTAAATTGACGTGTCCGAGTGTTTTCCCCAAAATTTACAGGTATTAATTTTATTCCAGACTTCTGGGCAACCCTGTATGAGGCTTTATTTCTTTATGTTTGAGAGTAGTGACCACAGTTAGGTATATATGATGGTAGTTTAGAGTTTAGTTGAATTATGGTAAAAAAAAACAGCTTAGAAGATCAAATTATTTATTAATTGACGTTTCGACCTATATAAGGTCATCCTCAGGATTCTAAAATATAAGGAGTATTGTGAGGGTTGACATTTAGCATTTTCTTTAATTATTGGGCTTGTATAGAGCCCATTAAAACATTACTAACGAACACACGGTTAAAATAATACAGTAACATTTAGTATAGTAATCTAAATTAACATTGTACTTGTATATCTGTATATATAAATGCAAAACAACATTAGATGTAGGTTAACACTGATAGACTTACATAAATCTAGATCTTCTGCGTAAAATGATTTATTAGTAAACACATGATTGTACTGGTTTTTTGTAACAATGTATTTGGAATTTTTAATATTTTTAGCTGATGGTATGCTACACTTGGCGACAGACGAAAGCAATTTAAATGTTAACAATAAATTCAAATAGGCGGTGGTATCATTCTCACTACAATGTTTACCAATATGAAAACTGATAATTTTTTTGAAATTATATTTCTTTTACTATGTCTATTGTATTGGATATCAAGGATGTCCTTGTAATATTAGATTACTATACTAAATGTTACTTTTTTTTTTATGATCGAGCACAAGCACTATAGGAAAAATCCTTTAAGGCTGCGTGTGCGAAGAAAGCGATTCACGTTTTTCTTGAATCGTTGGAGGTTATATTCGGTTGGAAACACGGTCTCAGAAAGGCCGTTCCACAAAGATGACGCCCTCCAAATGAAAGAGTTCTGAAACAATGATGTTCGGGGTGTACTAAGTTGAACCACATAGGGATGGGCGGCAGTGGTTCGTCGTATGTTTCTGCTATGCATTACTCTAGGTGGAATCGAGCGGGCAATATCTGTCGAACACTTGCCATGGAAATATCTGTAGAAGAGAGTCAAATCACCAACCTGTCTTCGATGTTCTAAGCTGTCAAGGTTCTTAGTCAGCTTATGGTCGCCGATTAGACGAACGGCTCTCCTTTGGATGGAATCCAACAACCGAAGGGTATGCTTCGGTGCAGAACTCCAGATATGAGAACAGTATTCCAGTGATGGTCGAATCTGGGCTTTATAGAGTGTCAACAGTTGTTGAGGTGTATACAACTTTTTGGTACGGAAAAGTATACCGAGCTTCTGAGAAGCTGCCCTGGCGATTGCCACAACGTGATTATGCCAAGACATATTTCCTCCCAGGTTGACACCCAGCAAATTAATAGACGAAGTCAGTGGAATTGCGTGTCCTGCCATAACGATATCGGGTTCTGCAATGTTAACCTTCTTAGAGAAAACTGTCGCCTGGGTTTTTGAGCGTTAAATTCTGTATTATTTTAACCGTGTGTTCGTTACTAATGTTTTAATGGGCTCTATACAAGCCTAATAATTAAAGAAAATGTTAAATGTCAACCCTCACAATACTCCTTATATTTTAAAATCCTGAGGATGATCTAATATAGGTCGAAACGTCGATTAATAAATAATTTAATTCTTTATTTAAATAAAACCACTAGGAAGTCAGAAAAATATAATCTTAAGGTCGCTTTTCTCATAAATCATAAGTTTTTATTCAAACCATCGAATGATTCCATAAGAACCGCCCACTCAGGTGAATATTTTAAGTAATCCATCATTCTCAATATAGTTTTCAAATTGGTTTAACGTTATGTAACCCACTGAACCAAATAACAATTACAAATGATCATTGTAGTAATCATTTATTTATTTAAGTATTTAAAATAAACATCAACCAACCGTGTAAAAAATGATAGATTAAAAAACACCGTTCAACAAAAAGAATTGTTCTTTATCGGGTTGCAATTTAATATACAAAAGTGGAAAAATAATTTTAGTCTTTTAGCCGAGCATTGAATTAGCTTAACTCATTTAAATGATGTTTAATGAGGCTATAAATACCGAGCACATTGATTGGCTGTTTTTTTTTCAATAAGATATTAATCATTTTTAGTAATAGTAGAAGTAACTAAGTAACAAGACTTAAACGATATTTTAAAACATCCTTACTTGTTGCGATAATAAAGTTTTTCTTAAAATGATTTTGACTTTGTATTAACACGAAACACTTTGCCACAAAATTTTTGTTGCCCAGTATAACAGCAGAAACGACAGCTTGTAAGATTTAGAGATCGATAAAAAAACGATTTCTCTAATACGAGTAGTTGGGTTATTGGTTACTTATATTGCAAAAATCGATTTAAATTTAGTATAAAATGGATTGCAAGAGAAATCTTGCGTTTGATTTAGGATTGTTTGCATATAATATTTCAACTGTAGCAATAAATTTCAATTATTGTCGTTATAACGCTTAAGTTTTAAAATTAATGGTTTCAAACGCTTGTCGTGCAATTAAGAAGAAAAAAGATTTTATGTCTAAAATGGTAGCGGGTTTTGATCATAGACATTTACCTTTAGATACGTACAGCTTATCTCCTGCGCAAACATAAGTTACGTTTTATGAGTGAAAAAATACGTCCGAGCGAACCGCCCCGGCTTTGCACGGGTGCAATTTCAGAAAGTGGCATGCCAGGTACTAATATATCGGGTTTGTATTTATACCAGCGGATTGCAACGCATGCCGGATACACGCTAGTAAATTATACAGGGTGTTCCTAAATATCATGTAACTACCAAAAGGGGTAATTCTTTGGCTTATTTAATGACTAAAAATTCATATAAATATAGGCGCCCCGAAAAAAAGTTCATGGGGAGAAAAGGGGGCATGACCCCTGAAAAAATATCTTCCTGTAGATTCTTAAAACCATTGATGTATATCCAATGATGTAAGTCCTACAGCGTAACCTATATTCCAAATTAGAGCTAATTATCTCAAAAACTACAAGAGCTATAAAAAAAAACTAAAAAAATCTTGAAATTTCAACACCCTGTAGATCGGCAACGAAGCGTTTGCGGACCTATGCTTATATGAATTTTTAGTCATTAAATAAGCCAAAGAATTACCCCTTTTCGTATTCACATGATATTTAGGAACACCCTGTATAAAAGAAAAAATGTAAATTCCTAGGTAGTTTATATTACTCCACGGGTCAAGTTCTCGGGCAAAAACTTTTTCAAATTCTTCAAGTTTTTGCCAAATTGTACAAATTAAAGTTATATACCAACCAATATTCGGCTTGAGGTTAGGTACGCGATGATTGATTGGTTATTTTGCTGGTTTTGTTTGTTGTTTATATATGATTTTATAAGTTTTTTTTATAGTTTAATTAACTTGATCTCTTCCCTTTCGAACTAAAAACACGACGACGATCATTTTTAAGCAAATTTTACAAACAAAATATTAGAAAACAATTTTCTATCCTCGAAATCTGATAGGTTGGCAACTACTAAAAATGCCACAAATCACTTACTTAATTAAAAACCTGAACAAAAAAATTGAGAAGAAATTCCAATTTTTTGGCAAGAAATTAAATTTTAACGCCCAAACCTGTCTATTTTCCCATTCGTCGAACGATAATATTGCAGTGAGCATGTCTAATCTTGTATACCTTTGTTTAAATGCGCGAGGTCATAAATTTACCCTTTCGTGATTATTGTTTGTTTATCTAAAGGTAAATATCTATGGTTTTGATAAACTAGTTAGTAAACAAATCATTCTGTTCAGGGTATCGAAATTATTATTTTTTGAAACTTCTATGGAAACTTTTATCTTACTAATAGCAGCACAACGAGTGTTTTAGCTGTGTGTTCCGTTATGCCCTATATTATAATAAAATTAATATCGGCCATTTGTTCCGTGCATTTTTTCACACATTACATTATTCTTTGAAATACACAGACTAAAAATGAAACACCTTAATAATTGTTGTAGTTAAAAACTGTCCATAAAATTTTATTTAGTTATAGTTTTTTTTTATGTTATTGGGTTCGATATTCTTTGCTCCAAATTTCCAACGGTAAAATAAAATGATTTATCGCATCCGCTCTTATAATGTAGTATAACGACGTTGCTGTCAGATATTTAATGTCTTTGTGGAATCACGATTTGAACTAATTCTATTATTGACGAGGTGAAAAAATTGGGTATTTTATATTGACAGTTACAAAAAATGTAATTAAAAATAAGTGGTTTTGCTAAGTCGAAATTTAACAATAGCTTTACTTAAACCGTTTTATTTTTACTCAACTCAATTTTAATTGACCAAATCCTAAAAAAGAAAACTTACAAAAAGGCTATTGACTTAGTTTTTCCTAGAAGCAAAAGCTCTGACCAATTTAAACTTATCACTTTGTTTGGACAACCTAGCAAAGTAATTGGCAATTTTCTTAACAAACTTGATATAAATTTGTGTTACAAAACTAATAACTCTAAGTAAATTTATCAAAAACAATAAAACCAAAAGCTATAAAAAATCAGGCGTCTATGAATTAAAATGCAAAGATTGTCCTAAACCATACATTGGCCAAACGGGTAGACATTTTAACAAAAGAATACAGGAACATTATAACAGTTTTCTAAAAAACAAAACCCTCAAATTATGCTAACCATTTAACCATGTACTTGATTATCAACATAATTTCGATCCTTCCTTTAAAATCTTACATATAGAAAACAAAGGATTAAAACTAAATTTGTTAGAATGTATGGAAATAAATAAACTTAAAAATACGGACTTGTTACTTAATGATCAATTAAATAATTCACCTTTGGTAAATTTATTCTGTTGACCATATACTTAAGATTTTGTTAATTACCCATATTGTAGGTACCTTATTTAATTTTTTCTATTTCACGTTCATAATAAGCTCAGTACGATACGCATTTGCGTATCGTAATGAAGTTATTTCGATACGCGTTTTTTCTTCATTTGATGTTGGTAACATTTAAATGTTTTATTTCATTGACTTGCGCGGCCTTTGTGATTTACGAGAAAACCCATTTTTCGCAGAGGAAAAATAGCTTGATAACTTACTTTTTTATTCTGTGTGGATAACAGTCATGTATGTTGGTTGCATAAATCTATAAATCAATCTTTTGTAGATGCTTCAAGCTATCATTTTCTGTCAAATCCTATCCAAAATTCAATCTACTAACCTTCCAATGTCGATTTTAACTTCAACTTTATTTGAATTTTCCATCTTCCCTATACTAAATTGCAATGCCGTGACGTAAAATCACGCCTTTTGAAATTCGAAAAAAAGTAGCAAAATCTCCCGAATTTCCGAACGCTCTGTATATGTACCGAATGTACAAGGATCACACAACGTATTCCGTCCAATTTCAATTCTCATATCGCTAAAATAACTTTAGAATCTCGTGGTGAAAATGGGTCAATAAATCAAAAAATTACAGTTTGCAAAATAATTTTTGTTGTCCAGAGACTACTATGATAAAAAATAGTATTACCAACATAAAATTTAGACATAAAAATTTAAAAAATTTGAAGGATTTATTTTCTTTTTAAAATGTATTTTTCTTGATTATAAAAGGTGAAATAGAAAAAAATGTATAAAGCACATGTTTCATAAGGCGTTTTAGCGCACGTGTCAATAAAAAAATTCGCAACTATGTGGCTCGTTTTTTACAATAGACGCGTGCGCTAAAACCGCTTCTTATGAAACGTGTACTTTAATATACTATTTAAACCCTCTGTTGGATTTTCCCGCTATTCTAATCCTTCCACTGTTTTATTTACATCTTCAATAATTTTATTTTATTGCAATCCGTTTTTATTTCCACCTTTTATTAAATTATTGTCACATGTTGATAGATTTTCGAGTAAACGGTATAAAGGCATGTCGCGTAAAACACTTTATAACGGAACCCATAAAATATGCATAACGATAATTTTACAAATTTTTCTTATTTGTGCTTATTCCACAAATCAAGACGGTTTCACACTTTTTAATGGTGTTAAATAACAGTTGTGTGTTTATTAACCATATAAACCCATTGTTGAAAACAAAGGAAAATGTTAAAATAAATCCCATATCTCTTTCAGAAATGCATTAAAAAATAATTAAATTTATGATTTATTATCTCTTGAGACCCTAATGGATGAAATAGTAGAAATTAATATTCGAGTCATTCGGAGCACGTGTATATAGGGGAGAGTCCCCTAGTACCGGACATCTCCCAATACCGGACAGTCAGTTTCTTCACTTTGCCGATAGGTGGCGCCCAAACATGTATAGAGTTATAGTCGCGTCTGTTACTAATGTTACCTATCCGAAGCGTTTTAATCTATGTTCAGTTTGACAGAAGTTATCAAAGAAAAGGTTAATTTATGGTGTTGTTCTTTGTTTATTCTTTACTTTTAAGCCTGGGTGCAGTGATTTTGGGTAAGCATAACGAATTTCTTGTTACTCTTTTTGTTAAGCTATTATAATATGTACAATTTTACATGCACATCGTTTGGTTAAAGTTAAAGTGTTTGTTATAAATATTTTGTTCATTTCAAACTGTCCGTTGCCCAAAATCGGACACTAATGAGTTTCCCAGTATCGGACAATAAATTATAATTGTAAATAAAGTTTTTTTTTGGGAAAAATAAGGTTTTCTGTGTTTATTTATATGTGGGGATGAGTGTGTGTGGGTTTTTTTATTCAAATTGTTTTTTAAAATGGGGGGTAAAGAAAAATGATCAGAAAATAATATGAAAAATGCAGTAAAACGAGTTATGGAGCATGGTATGTCCATAAGGGAAGCCGCATTATTACACTTTTCTGTACCGAGAAGCACATTAGCAGACAGAATAAAACTGGTAAAGTCTGGCGTTGAGGTTACCTTACCTGGTAAAACGGGGAGATTAAAGAAGAAATTTTCAGAAGAACTAGAATCTGTTTTTCTTTGCGTCCGGTACTGGGTGACCATTTTTCGAATCATCGAAATGTAACCGTTTTTTATTTTATTTTTTTAATTAAAAATACCTTAAACATTTTAAAAATGTAGTACGTACTTAAAATGGTGTATGTTTACGAGTAACGCAGAGTGTTTTTTATTTTATTTTTTTCATTTTTAAAGTGGCCAGCTCCAAAAAAGCTAAGGTGTCCGGTACTAGGGGACTCTCCCCTATACGCACTTTAATATTTTCTGGTTCGTCAAATAAACTTTTTTTAACGTCACTTGCGGCAATCGTCAGAATACCTATCTTTAAAGCCAATTGTGATACTTTTCTCTAAGGAAATACCCTATTTTCTATTATGATACCTATATTTTTAGCTACACAGCTCAGGACGAGCCTAGCGTCCGAAATTATTCGCACCTAGGATCCCTATAATTCACCACCGAGTTACAGGCGTTGCGTCTACCATTACCCACTGTGCTCAATTACTCCGAGTGACTCTAAGCAATATTTTCTGTAGGAAATAACAATGTAACTTAATCTAAAACGCCCTGTATTGTTCGTCTAAAATGGTTCTCATATTTCAAATGTCGCTCTTGTCGTAAGAGCCCGATTGTTTTGTAAAATGGTTGATGCTATCTCATAATTAAAATAATTATTAAAAAATTTAGAGTAATTACATAAAATTGGTTTTACAAACAGGAAAATAATTATGCTAAAAGTATTATAAAGTCATAATAATGGACTTTTGTTTAATAATAGACAATTTTACCGTGCAGTAGCCGTTAGAACCTTATGTACACCCGCATGTCATGGACTAAAAATGCACTATATTATTTGCATTGCCCCCGTATCGAAAACCTTTTAAAACTATCTCGCCTTAATTAAATTAGCATAAAAAAATAATGTCAGCTTAATTAAAGATGCTCTTTATACACATACCTGCTGTAAAAGAACAGTTTTATTCCATTAATTCAGCTTCCTTTTTCAACGTAACTTCTTGAAAGAGTGATGCTATGATTGACAATTCTAAAAACAGTTGCTTGTTATAGGAAACCGGGGTCAGAGTACTTTTATTATAGTGCCAGTAATGGTAGATGTGACCTGATACGATCTTTTCGTTTCTTCTTCGACGTCGTATAACGTCTGAGGAAAGAGGCATGTAGTGTACTTGCTATATACAGGGTGTTCATTTGAAAACTTCCCACCTCGATTTTACTGCTTTAAAATGAAAATGTGGAAAATCGCTCGAACCCGTCGATTTTTATTTCGAGGGGGACATCTTTTTCGTATATTGTCAATCTTGTTACTTCAAGCCTCTAGGAGGGAGGGGGTAAGATCTAAATCTTAAATGGATACCCCTATTTTATATAATTTTTTTGGATTCTGCATCTAATTCTGAACCTTTTTTTAATAAAAGCATTATTAGTCTATACTTAACAGTTTCCGAGATATTGACTCTTGAAAAATTACATTTTTGAACTTTGACAGCGTCTAGCTTTCTAACTGTACGTCTTAGAGCAAAACGGCTTTCATGTCCCTATCTTCAAATTCTATTATCTTTCCAATAGTGTCAACTTCCGGTCAAACCGGAAGTACTATATTTCTTACATCCGGTTTAACCGAAAGTTCACACTATTGGAAAGATAATAAAAATCGAAGATAGGGACATGTAAGCCGTTTTGCTCTAAGACGTACAGTTAGAAAGCTAGACGCTGTCAAAGTTCAAAAATGTAATTTTTCAAGAGTAAATATCTCGGAAACTGTTAAGCAAAGACTAATAATGCTTTTACTAAAAAATGTTCAGAATTTTATGCAGAATCCAAAAAAATTATATAAAATAGGGGTATCCATTTAAGATTTAGTTACCCTCCCCCCCTCCCTCCTAGGGGCTTGAAGTAACAAGATTGACAATATAGGCAAAATATGTCTCCCTCGAAATAAAAATGGACGGGTCCGAGCGATTTTCCACATTTTCATTTTAAAGCAGGAAAATCGAGGTGGGAAGTTTTCAAATGAACACCCTGTATATAATTGCTGTGTTTCCCAGACCTCAAACTGTTTTTAAGATACTGATGTTTGAAAATGGAAATTTTACTAACAAATTTAGATTAAGGGTTTACAAGAAACACTTGAACGTTTAACTATCTAATGATGCCTAATTTACAGTCGTTACGTTACAAAGAACGTCAACCCTTTTTTTAACCAACATCGATGGTTCCTTTAGTAACCTTTTCGCTATAGTATCATATTTTTGATATAACCAGAATTATTATCTTTTTTTTATCGTTATGGCCGTTATTAATAAGTACAATAAACTTTTTCAAATAATTTTCCATAGATTTTTTGCAACTGTCTGTTGTATTATATTTATTATTGATATTAATTTAACAGCAATCAATTTCAAAAATTAAGGTTATATCTCCCAAAGTAATAAATTATAATATAACTAATAATGATATTATGAGAAGTGAGAAGATAAAGCGATTTGTAAACAGCTGTCAAAATTACATATTAAATTATAAGAATGATTAGAAAAAGATGTTCCAATTTTTCATTTAAATGACTTAATATTACCCTGAGAAACAAAATCTTCCATTACTTATAAGAATTCACATACTCTTTATACAACTGTTTGATACTAAAGGGTTTTCCAATAAGAACGATATGATTTTAAAACGATATGGTAACCATGGTAATAAAGTTATACCTGTCACCAGTTGTCAGTTATTGCCAGTAAACTATAACAATTTATTATGGCTAAATACGCGCTTCAAGAACGTTCGGTTATTATCCAAAAATTTTACGAAAATTTGAAAATAATAATTTTACTCTTCACGATGTAAAAACATCAAGAAGACATCGAAACGCAAGAACTGTTGAGAATATTGCTGCTGTAAGAGCTAGTGTTGCAGTGGATCCAAATTTATCAATTCCTCGTCGTGCTCAAGAGTTAAGGATTAAAAAAACGACAACTTGGCGTATTTTGAAAGAAGACTTGCATTTACACCCGTATAAGATTGTTTTGACCCAAGAACTTAAGCCACTGGACCATCGTCGGCGCAGAGAATTTTCTGCTTGGAGTTTAGAACAACTTGAAAGGGATCCTAATTTTGCCAAAAAAATTATCTTTTCAGATGAAGCTCATTTTTGGTTAAGTGGATACGTTAACAAGCAAAATTGCCGTTTTTGGTGTAAAAACAATCCACAACAGATTCATGAGAAGCCTTTGTATCCGCTAAAGGTAACTGTATGGTGTGGTTTATGGTATGGTGGCATCATCGGACCATTTTTTTTCCAAAATGAGGCAGGAGATGCAGTTCCAGTGAATGGTAAACGATATCGACAGATGTTAAGAAATTTTTTGTGGCCAAATTTAGATGCACTTGATTTGGAGGATATGTGGTTCCAGCAAGCCGGTGCCACATGTCACACTGCTCATGAAACTATCGATATACTGCAAGAAAAGTTTGACGAAAGGATCATTTCAAGGAATGCTACTGTTCAGTGGCCTCCAAGAAGCTGTGATTTAACTCCTTTAGATTACTTCTTGTGGGGCTATTTGAAATCTAAGGTTTATGAAAACAGACCACAAACACTTGATGCATTAAGGTTAAACATTGAACACTGCATTCGTCAGATCACGCCCGATTTATTGCATAAAGTCATCGAAAATTGGGTTCGTCGAATTCGCTTGTGTACACGAAGTCGCGGAAGACATTTAAACGATGTGTTATTCAAAACATAAATGTGATCGACAATACTTTAAGATAATATAAAACGTTTTGTTGAATCTGAAATTATTTTTATTTTATTTTATTTTATTTTGAAATCATATTGTTCTTACTGGAAAACCCTTTATATGTGACAGATAACGAAAATTACTAAACCGTTGTGTAGTGATAATATCACGGTAATTTAGCTAATAGGAAATATGAGTTAATGCTACCTTAGAATGGTTTATAGCCATTATTGTCTTGAATACTTACAATTATTATCAAGTTGGGGATGTAGTCTGGTTTTATATACTGTACCAGTTTCGACTGGCAGTTGTAATGAAACTTGACATTATTCATAATAATATTTGTTTGCTACAGTTATAAAGCATATACATACCACTAAAAATCAGTAGGGACTGTAGTTCTCAAAAATTTAAATAGCTTTTAGTGTGATATTGTTCTTGTCGTTTAACATTGCATATCTATTATGTAACATGGTTTACTGAGATGGTAAAATTCCTCCATGGATTATAATGTCCAATAGTAGTGATGAGTTGTACGAAATAAAAATATGTTATTGCTTTATCTGCAAAGTTAAAAAAAAACTTGAGTACGATGTGAAAATAAATTAATTGAACTCTATCCACAAAAAAATGTTGATTAGTTCTTGTTTTATAATTATGATGGTCATGATTAAAAGAACAAATTTTTTTTAAACAATCAGGCAATAAATTATTTTTAGTTTTATGTATAATAGTACTAAATAAAAAATTAAATTTCTGACACTCAACCAATCTAAATTTTTTAACATAAAATTATTTTTTGTATATTTGTCACAATTTAAAATAATCCGCATTGCCTAATTTTGTAAAATTTGTAATTTATCAAATATTTCCTCACTAGCACAATATAAAATGGAAGAACAATAAAGAAAATGTGGTAATATAATAGTATTAAATACAGTTTTTTTAGAAAACAAACTTAAATTAGAACTGATTCTTTTAAAATAACCTACTTTTCCGGCAATCTTCGATATGATACTTTCAAAATAATTAAAAATTTTAAATTTTGGATTAATAATTTTATTATCCCTAAATATTTAAAACTGTTTACTAATTCCAAATTTTTCAAAACCAATTACAACATTTATATTGTGACAATTTAAATTATTACTCATAACCACACATTTAGTTTTTGAAATATTTAATTTTAATTTATTTACTTTTAGCCAATTTAATAACATATTTATCTCAGAATTTAGAGTATTTAGACCATCAAAAATATTTAAAACATTAATGTAAATTAAGGTTAAATAATAATTCACCGATCCTACCTGGACCTGGGCCTTTACTAACATCACCTGTGTAAAAAACTGGTTTTAAAAAAACAGGACAATATTATGGCTTTAGAATGCATAAGCTTTCTAACATATGTAAAGTAAGCTTACATAATTTGGAATAATGCATGACGTTTATTGAAATGACCTGACGGCATCTTCAATAATCTCTTGGAATTGCATTCCACAACCGCAACGGTACTTACGATCGAATACAAAAGACCATTTAGGCCATATGTGATGAGCAAGATGGTTGAAGAATATGGCGATAATTATTACAAATAAAAATTGGATAAGACATGTTTAAACATAGATACCATACAGGGTTCCCCATTTAAAACGAAACAGGCTAAATATCTGGTTCCACGTTAATTTAAAAAAAAAAAACGCTCGGACCCGTCGATTTTTATTTCGAGGGGGACATCTTTTGCGTATATTGTCAATCTTGTTACTTCAAGCCCCTAGGAGGGAGGGGGGGGGGGGGGGGGGGTAAGATCTAAATCTTAAATGAATACCCCTATTTTATATAATTTTTTTGGATTCTGCATAAAATTCTGAACATTTTTTAATAAAAGCATTATTAGTCTATACTAAACCGTTTCCGAGATATTGACTCTTGAAAAATGGGATTTTTGAACTTTGACAGCGTCCAGCTTTCTAACTGTACGTCTTAGAGTAAAACGGCTTACATGTCCCTATCTTCGATTTTTGTTATCTTTCCAATAGTGTCAACTTCCGATTAAACCGGAAGTACTATATTTCTTACAACCGGTTTAACCGGAAGTTGACACTATTGGAAAGATAATAAAAATCGAAGATAGGGACATGTAAGCCGTTTTACTCTAAGACGTACAGTTAGAAAGCTAGACGCTGTCCAAGTTTAAAAATCTCATTTTTCAAGAGTCAATATCTCGGAAACTGTTTAGTATAGACTAATAATGCTTTTATTAAAAAATGTTCAGAATTTTATGCAGAATCCAAAAAAATTATATAAAATATAAAATATTAACCCCCTGAACCTTTCAGTGGTCGCGCGCGGATTCTCGGTCCGCACCGATTTTTATTCGGTGATAGTTTTAATTCTACCCCTCCCCAACTACCCTCTTTTGGCAACAGCATCAGTTAGGGTATGCTTGAGTGAGTAAGTGGATAGTCTTGGTCTTTGATAAAAAGTTGCGGATTGCGGACTGAGAATCCGCAGCGACTACTGACGTAACCAAAATGATTACTGTTTTTTTGGTGTGCTTCTGCTAAGGCATGTTATTTTCGATATTTTTTTATTGTTATTAATTACTGCTATACAAGGTGCCTTAAAAGAATGAAACATTCTTAATATGTCAGTAGCTCTAAATAGTTTAAAGGATTTGGTATGGGTATATCTATATAAAAATTATATTTTCAGAATGGCTACATATGAGAAAGAGCAAAATGGTGACGATTTATAACGACTACTGACGTTATAAAATTAAGCGCGACTACTGAAAGGTTAAAAGTGCAGTACTGGATAAAGTTAGAAAATTTAGAGGAACTTTCTATCTTTATTTCACAAAAAACAAATAGACGCCTGAAAACGATAATTAAACGATGGAAATCGTGAAAACACTAATTTCACCCATTAGGAAAAAACGAATACCTACTGTTTTTAATAAACCGTCTCGGTCGTCAGTTGTTTCACTTGAACCTACTTTACTTTTTAAGTTTTCAATTTTCATTGGCAGAAAATGTTGAATATCTATCAAAAGTGCAGTGATGCATGGTGGAACATGAATTAAAGTTAGTAATATCTGTTTTACTTATGCGGCAAATCGTGAACTTGACCGAGAGTAGGTCAAAACAACATAAAAACAAAAACACAAATCATGCACATGTTGTAGTGCTGCGGCTAGAAGAGGTATTTAAAAATTCTGGAAAGGGAAATCTATGCATTAAAATAAGTTGAAAAGAGGTTACAAGTATACTAATGTAAATGAAATGGCGGTATAGTATTTGTAGAATTATACCGTTGATCTTATGACTGCAATAAACCCTCATTATCCCTTTGACCATAAAATAAATAATAAAATCCCAAATTTCAAAACCTTTTCGAGCAGAGCCGGACCAGGTACAAATTCAATTTATACCTATGCCTGATTCATATATAAATACAAACTGATTTTTAATAATTTTAGTCTTTAGTGGTTTTCCGGCGAGTAATTTTTAGTTAGGCTTATTCGTGGTAGAATGTGGCGTCCTTGGAATTGTGCTGATAGGGGGCATTTTTAAGTGTCATTTTCAAAAGAAAGCATTTATCTACCGATGCCAAACTAATAATTAAAAATGTGTATCAATCTTTGTTGAGTAGAAATTTTAATTCGATGGATGCTTTAGCAGAGACGTATACTTTGACAAAAACTCCTTTATCTTCGGTAAGAAACATGGTACTTAAACCTGTTAATCCTAGAAAAAATCGGAGTGATTCTTGCACATTTAGAAGCATTGACGCACCTATCTATTTATTTTAAATTATAAAAATAAATCATGTGGTGTAGGTACATTTTCAAGCCGACCCTGATCCTATTTAATCCCCTTTGAAGAGGTTGAGGCGTATACAATAGGGTTTAATCAGGTAGTTTATTTTTGGCAGTAAGAGTCAACGGTATAATTCTGCAAATACTATATTTCGAATGGTGCAACATAAGAAACACAGTTTTGCCTTTGCCACAGTGATAGTGCCTTATTGATTTTTTTTTTAAACTTACATAGGTACACTCTTCGTCTAAACCACCTTATATTTTGCACACGATTTCCTATATTGAGCTAGCCCGGGCATCATCCTGTAAATTATAAATACAATTCAACGCTCCTAAGGATTTTTTGATGTACTAATTTGCCCTGATGTAAGTGGCAAACACGAGGATTTTTTTAATAGTCGAATTAACGCTTTGGGCAAAGTATAAATTCCATTCTAGGTCATTTATAATATGTTGGAAAACCATTTTAATGAAGATATAATTTCGTTTATTATTGTGCTTTAAGGTGTTCTTTAACAGAAACAAGCCTTTGCCATATTTTTGCGAAGGATTACTTATAAAATATGTCCGGCTTGGCCTTTCTGTGTAAAATATGAACAGTTACTTTAAAAATAAAATAACGTTATTTTTTTGGAAATAAAAATAATATATGTAAATAATTGTAAAGATGAAGGTTTTTATTTCGGTCATAACAGTATTAACAGTACTATTTTATTTAAACGACAGTAATCTTAATAATGTTAAATTAATATTAATAATGATTTATTAGCAACAGGTGAAAAAAATATGTTTTGCAATATTTAACATTATTCAGGCAATTTTAACTAAATAAACAGTGACACCAGTAAAGTACGCATCATGGGATTTTTTTGTATTAATAGCTTTATTCAAAATTTGACTTTGGCATCAAGTTCTGCTTCGATCGAGATGAAAATTAAGCAAAAAAATAGTTGTCACGTGATTCGCATTATCTGTCAAATTTTAATTTTTCCAAAAAATAATTCAAAAGTGGGGTTATTTCTAAAAATATCGAAAAAAGTTATTGAAAAAAGTTATTTTAAATGCAGTTTCTAGCTAATATGCAAAATTTCAGCTGCATAAGATAATTTTGATTTTTTATCTATATTTTGTAAATTGCACCACTTCTTCTGCAAAATAAGACTCAACACAAACTACATGAAACTTCTTAGTTTTGACAATGCTTTATTTCAGATACATTTTCTTTTAAGTAGCGCCATATTAAATGTGTGTTTTTCTACAAAATCAAAAATGGGCTATTAAAATTTGGCCGCATGTGATGCAAAGTTTATTTGTTTTTGACCCTGTATAAGGTAACTTCATAAAATAAATATTTTTGATAACTTAGTTTGTGTCTGAAAGTAATATACCTTAATATTAAGACGAAAAAGAACACAGTCTCATCAGTTAAGTGTTCATTGTGGAAAATAAATTTTAGTGGTGGGTAAAAAATCAAAATAATCTTATGCAACTGAAGTTTTGCATATGGGCTAGAAAATGCTTTTAAAAAAACTTTTTCTAATAACTTTTTTCGATATTTTCAGAAATAACCCCACTTTTGAATTATTTTTTGGAAATAATTAAAATTTGACAGCTAATGCGAATCACGTGACTACTATTATTTTGCTTAATTTTCATCTTGATTGAATCAGAACTTGATGCCACAGTCAAATTTTGAATAAAGCTATTAATAAAAAAAATCCTATATGATGCGGACTTTACTGGTGACACTGTATGATAATCCGATGCGCAAAGTACTAAAATCGTTGTAATTTCAGATATCTTCCTTAGACTAATCTTTGAAACAACAAGGCTTATGTTATCTTTAAAACAATCTACAAAATTCTCAGTACTGCATTAAAAATTTTACCTCTTACAAAATTTTTATTATCTTCATAAAAACTGTTTTTATTTCTTGTTTGACCAACATTTTTTCTCCTGTTGGGAACTTGTTTTCGATGGGCATTTCTTTATCTAAGTTTGGCATCATATGGGTTCTCTAAAAAGACGTAATTAAAAAGGTTCCCTCTTTTTTTAAAAATTATTGTTTTCTATAAATTTTAACTGCTTTATCTAATTCAGTCGAGACAAAATAGCAATAACAATAATTTCTTGAAAATATCTCGCTACGCTACGCGCTGTTTTTTTTTGTGTAAGTAAAAATATACCTTCTTATCAACAAGATGTTTTAAAAACCTCCATTAAATATTTTTATCTTATGTCGGTGACCAACTTTTAGTTTTTACGACTTGGATAAGACAGTCTAATTGCACTTTTATCTATTAAAACCTGGCTTGCATATTCTGTGTATCATGCCAACTGTTTTCTTTTGAGAAATTGCATATTTTATTTCAATTGAATACCGATGATTAGAGGTATATAATGCAATACTTTCGTAGTATCTACTTGCTTAAAACAATGATATCAACGGTTATAAATCTCAATGAGGAATGTCTATTATTGTCTATGGTAATTTTTGTTATTGGCAGTGGCCTAACCAAAGAGTGGGCCCCCCCGCAAACGTTTTCAGGGCCCCCCACTCTATAATGAATGGAGAATGATAATTCTTATTTTCATTACTATTAGGTTCAGGTTTATAAATTGTTGAATTCGTTAATCGTGTAATAATTTAATTAGGCTTAAACCCACATTATGTGTTAAGTACCAACTATTAAAGCAGCAAACAATTCGAATTTATTTTATAATCTTAGGTAGACTGGTAGACATAACATAGGTAGTTATTAAGTGGAAATATACGTAATATTCCAGCAAATATGATGCAAAATCAAAATTTTAAAACACCACTTATAATGACTGTTTGAAGGTTGGAGACAATGATGTTTCTTGAATGATAAAAGAGTTTTGGACTTCCATTGTCTTTATTTGTTTTAAATCACAACGTTTCAACTGGTAAGTATCTCCAGTCGTCTTCAGGTGAATACTAAATAAGTAAAGTAACTACAGGACTATTTATACTAGCTAGGTGCAATAAAGCATACCCGAGGTGGGTGCAGTCATGCGTTCAGTTGGCACGCGATCTTATCCTAAGATTACATCTATCTAACAAAGGTTTCCAGATATTTCTTATTCCTTATGTAGGATTTCAGCTTCTGACCACATGATATGGTGACCATGTTTCCAGGCATGGTCAGCTGCACCTGACTTTTCGGTCTCTCCTTTTAACGTATTGTTTTTGTGTTCTTTAATCCTTGTTTCTAATGGTCTTAATGTCTCACCTATATAAGATTGGCCGCATTCGCAGGGAATCTGGTAGACGCAGTTTTTCCTATCTTTTTGACTTGTGGGCTTTGTCTTCGTCAGGTGGCTTCTTAGGGTGTCCCTCGAGTTAAATACGGTGTTGATGTTGTATCGTTGTCCTAGTCTTCTTATTTTCTCAGATACTCCTTTGACATATGGAATATTGAGTTTTGGTTGTGCCTCTCTGTTTGGGGGTTGGGTCGATTCTTACGATTTTCCAATATTGTGTCAACTAATCTTGTGGGGTAGCCATTTTTGTTGAGGTCGGTCTTGATTTTATGAGTTTCTTTTTTAAGTGCTTCTTCCGAGTTACAGATTGTAATTGCTCTCTTCACGAGGGTTTTAACTATGCCATGTTTCGTACTGTTTGAGTGATTTGATGTAAAATTGAGATACTGACCTGTATGCGTAGGTTTTCTGTATACTGAAGTTTGGATGATGTTGCCATTTTTCTTCACGTTGACATCTAGGAACGGTAATTGGTTGTTTTCTTCTTTCTCCATGGTGAATTTGATTGTTGGTGTTAAGCTATTGAGGTGATTTAGAAAATCTCTTAGTTCGTCATCGGTTCCATTCCAAATAATGAAGGTGTCATCCACATATCTCAGTCACATTTTTGGTTTGGGTAAGGTAAGAATCGACCCAACCCGCAAGAAGCAAACAGAGAGGCACAACCAACACTCAATATTCCATATGTCAAAGAAGTATCTGAGAAAATAAGAAGACTAGGACAACGATACAACATCAACACCGTATTTAACTCGAGGGACACCCTAAGAAGCCACCTGACAAAGACAAAGCCCACAAGTCAAAAAGATAGGAAAAACTGCGTCTACCAGATTCCCTGCGAATGCGGCCAATCTTATATAGGTGAGACATTAAGACCATAAGAAACAAGGATTAAAGAACACAAAAACAATTCGTTAAAAGGAGAGACCGAAAAGTCAGGTGCAGCTGACCATGCCTGGAAACATGGTCACCATATCATGTGGTCAGAAGCTGAAATCCTACATAAGGAACCACACTGGAGGAAAAGAAAGTTCAAGGAAGCTGCTGCTATTCATCAGAACCCAGGCTGCTTTAGTAAACCATCCCTAGACATAAGAAATATCTGGAAACCTTTGTTAGATAGATGTAATCTTAGGATAAGATCGCGTGCCAACTGAACGCATGACTGCACCCACCTCGGGTATGCTTCAGTGCACCTAGCTGGTATAAATAGTCCTGTAGTTACTTTACTTATTTAGTATTCACCTGAAGACGACTGGAGATACTTACCAGTTGAAACGTTGTGATTTAAAACAAATAAAGACAATGGATGTCCAAAACTCTTTTATTATTCACCACTTATAATGTTGCTAACCATGTATGGTAGTAACGAGGATAGCAGTGATCGAGCCTCATAGAATCCAAAAGATAGAAAACAGTAAAATACATGAACACTCAACAAGTCTGCACAAACTATAATACTATAGTATTATACAAAACGACCAGATCGTCGGGAGTTTTTTTTTGAAAAATCGTTTATAATTTCGTCGATATTTAATGTTTAAACAAACTCGTGTTCGATACTGATTAATAATAGATCCGAAAGTCGTTGTTGTCCCATGGTGCTACGTGAATGGGTTTTTACTATTTTAAGCTGATGCCACACTAACATGGTAAAGTTAGAAATAACATCACTGCACTAGATACATCTGAAAAATTTGAACAACACACTGATTTTTTATTAATAAATGATCCGCAAGTTTATCCACTGTTTTTAATTTTGAAATACTATCTCCAAGTGCCTTTCTGAGGCTTAAAATTTGACTAGGAAAGTCAACGGACCAGTCTTTATGGTATATCGTTTGTAAATTCCGCGCTTTCACGTATAATAAAATTCTTCTTCACCTAACGAAGTTAAATTCTCAGGATAGAAAAAAATAAAATTAATTATGAAATGAATTACCTATGAAAAGTAAAGCTGGTAGCAAATTTTGAAGGGGCCGTCAATGTCACTGGTTATTGGCCTTTTACATTGTTTTAATGTTAAATTTTTTTTATTACTATTAGAGTCTTCATTGCAATATATAAGTGCTGCCCGGAGAAAAAGTAGATAAGGATATTCTGATTAAAAAGCTAATTTTATATGGTTTTTAACAGATCGATATCAGAGGAAGAATTATTAAGGTAATCTGGCGCCTAGGATGGTGAGAAAATCATTTCTGCCTGTTACATTTATGTCACAGTCGAAGTTGCTGGTATTATAGTTGTTTCAGTATTGCTGCTGAGACGTTTGACCTGAGACATTTGAAGAATGTTAGTCTTGTTCGTTGATTAATTATTTAAATTATTAATCCTTTAGCACAGCAAACAATCAAGTATCGTAAATAAATATAATTAATTAAATATGAATAATATCACCGCGTTTTTCTTTATTATACAGAATTGGAAAGCATTGATGAGTTTCTTCCAAGCGGATTTTTTCTTAACCTTAACACCATTTCGCGTAATAAATATGTATTACTTTAATTGTTCGATCGATTTTACTTTCATCCAATGACGGAACCAAAACGAAAGTGTCATGAATTTACATTAACGTAGAAAATGTGGCGATTTAAATATGATTAAGGCTCATTATGAGATTTCAAGGTATGCGTGAGGATAACTTGCTTAAAGAAAAAGATTAAGTTAATACTGCCTCGATCACATTTTTTCGTGAAGAAAATGTTGTTTTTCGAAACATATGGTGAGGTCCTATCTTTGCTTAATTTAAATGATAACAGACGGTATTCCGATACATATTATAAATTTATACACTGAGAAAAAAGCCTTCTATTCCTTATAAGAATTTACATACTCTTGATACAACAGTATAATACTGTGAGACAACCAAACTTCCTCGACCTTTGTGTAGTAGTGTAGTGATAATATCACGGTAATTTAGCCAATAGGAAATAGGAATTAATGCTACCCTAGAATGGTTGATAGTCATTATTGCTCTGAATACTTCCAGTAATTATCAATGTCTATTGGGGGTGTAATCGGTTTTTATATACTGTATTAGTTCCGACTGGCAGTTGTTATGAAACTTAAATCATAATAATATTTGTTTGCTACGGTTAATAAAGCATATAATTATCTATCATGCAACATGGTTTACTGAGATGGTAAAATTGGTCTATAGATTATACAGTTCAATACTTAAATACAAAGTAAAAATAAATTAATTGAAACAGGTACCTACGATCAATATAATTCTTATTCAGACAGGATAGCTAGAAGACTCCGAACAACGATTACTATGATACAGCGCGCGGCTATAGCCGATTGCTACGAACCACCGCCAACGTCTTGTGGATTATAGGTTCTAACGGTTACAATTCGTTTTTGGGGACGCTGTTTTGCTTGCTTTATTGTAGAGAAAACGTTTTACTGGGAACAAAATGCGTCGCTATGAGAAGAAACAATTTATTTCTTAACGAAATTGCTGTATTAAAAGTAGTTGATTGACAAGACTGTGCTGCTAATGGAACTGACAATAATACTAGCAAAAAACACTTTTTTAGCAAATCTGAAATTGACATAACACTAAAGGGGGTTTGATACACTAGCAATTTATTTAATATGGGTTAATACAAAATAAACTATCGATACAAACTATGTCTTAGCAAACCATTGTATTAGATAAGTTTCCTCAGTGTAATCTACTGGCCATGGGAATCCCATGTATATTTTGCTATATACCTCTATTATGAATTACGCATTTTTATAATTAACCCTGTTAATGTGACCCAACAGGAAAAGGTCATTTGGTGAAAGAAAAGGAGACCTAGCTGGCCAATGTATGCCTTAATTTAATCCTATTGTGCTTCCATCGAAAAGGTTTCCGATATTCCGTTACTTCTAGTGCATTGTGCACGAGACAACCGTCAATGTAAAAACTAATCTTACTAATCTTTATTCTCAGGAGGACCTTTCTACTCTTCTTGTAATGCAGGTCCAATTTGAATTTATAAAAGTTCCAAAAAAAGTGCTTTTCCCAAATTTTGTTCTAAAATAATCCGATGACCACATATGTCCTCCTAAACATTTACCTTTTGATGGTATTGAGTCCTTGTTAGTACAGGGTTTTTCCGTATATTTTGAAGCACCCCTGGAGCTTTTATTTGAAGACCTAGAAAAAACTTTAAATTACCAAAGTTGCATTATTTCTCCTGAACTGTCAGAATTTGTTATCGGACAAAACAAATGAACATCGTAAATTTGGTTAATAATGCCAATGTCGATTTTTTTAAATGGAACACCCTGTATATTAATTTTTTTTTAACTCCTCACTTTTTCCATTCCAAATATGTATATATGTTATATGCTTGTTTCATAAATTATTATCATTATTTATATTAATTATTGTTACTGAATAAGCATTATGTTCATCAATATTTTAAAATGCAATTTTGCCTAAACGACTAAAGTAAACGTATAACATATATAAATATTTGGAATCAGAAAAGAGTGAGGAGTTAAAAAAAATTAATATACAGAGTGTTCCATTTAAAAAAATCGACATTGGCCTTATTAAACAAATTTACAATGTTCATTTGTTTTGTCCGATAACAAATTCTGGCAGTTCAGGAGAAATCATGCAACTTTGGTAATTTAAAGTTTTTTCTAGGTCTTTAAATAAAAGCTCCAGGGGTGCCCCAAAATATACGGAAAAACCCTGTACACATTTGTGTTCATTTTCTGTAATTTAATGTCTACAATTTTAAACATTGTTTAATGTGAAGTTGCATTCGTCGGTAAAATAAATTTTGCATGAAAATTCCATATCGTTATTTATCCCTTCCATAACTTAAATAAACAATTGGGCGTGAGAGTCCATAATACAAGGACTACAAAAGTCTAATATAATTTTAATTTAAAATTAATAGGCCAATACTTGAGGGTAACAAATTTATATGGGATTTGCCGTGGTCAGTCTGAGGGTGCACTCGGTATATTTATAATATATGTATATATAATTATTTATTTATTCTATCACTCGTCCAAGGATTGAAAAGTAATCAATTGTCAAGTTTTCCCTACTATAGGGTTGTAACCTTGGTCCATATACCAAATTTCAACCCTCCAAGGCATCTAGAAGTGGGATGGACAAACACTCCCTTTTATATTGTGTATAATATTATAAATAGATTTGGAGAAATTTACAAACCGCCTAGGGCAAGAAATCGGGTTATCTTGCATGCAGTGATGAGCTCTTAATAATAAATCCAGTAGAGCATCATTTAACAGTGTTGAAAACTGTGTATCCGCTGTGTTCGTGATTATCATTCCCTTGTATTATACTTACCAATTATTGTACTATACTTACCAATTATTGCGTTATTTATTAGGAGAAAATTACCCCAGTTCCGACATTAAATTTTAGCACAGTTAGAGACGAAGCAAAAGCTACTTTTTTTAAGTGTTGCAAAATGATAAATTGTTCAACGTTAACTGTACTGACATACCTCATGTCGTCATAAATAATAGCTAAATTATGTGGACGAATAAATGAAGGTAATCCTTAATAGAAAAAAATTTTTTTAAAGAATTTTTATGGGTTAGTAAATCAAGAATTAGGTTAACTAGATCACTTTGATTGTGAGAAACCAATTTCTGTCAATGTCGTTGATGTCACAGTCAAAGTAAAACCCGAAAATTTAAATAAATTATTGATGAAATTCAATTGTTTATAAAGTATACAGGGTGTCAAATTTTAATTTTTTCCAAAAAAATAATTTAAAAGTGGGATTATTTCTAAAAATATCGAAAAAAATTATTAGATAAAATTTTTTTAAATGCAGTTTCTAGCCCATGTGCAAAATTTGAGCTGCATAAGATAATTTTGATTTTTACCCAATACTAAAATTTATTTTCCACTTAATGGTCACTTTACTGATGACACTGTGTTCTTTTTTGTCTTAATATTAAGGTGTATTACTTTCAGACACAAACTACGTTTTCAACAATAATTATTTTATGAAGTTACCTTATACAGGGTCAAAAACAAGTAAACTTTGCATCACATGCTACCAAATTTTAATAGTCCAATTTTGATTTTGTAGAAAAATACACATTTAATATGGCGCTACTTTAAAGAAAATGTATCATTGTCAAAACTAAGAAGTTTTATGTAGGTTGCGTTGAGTCTTATTTTGCAAAACTGGTGCAATTTACAAAATATGGGTAAAAAATCAAAATTATCTTATGCAGATAATGCATTGCATGTGGGCTAGAAACTGCATTTAAAAAAACTTTTTTTTATAACTTTTTTCGATATTTTCAGAAATAATCCCACTTTTAAATTATATCTTGAAAAAAAATAAAATTTGACAGATAATGCGAATCACGTGACTACTTTTTTTTTGCTTAATTTTCATCTCGATCGAAGCAGAACTGGATGCCAAAGTCAAACTTCGACTAAAGCTATTAACAAAAAAAAAAGTTCATATGATGCGGACTTTACTGGTCACACTGTATATCTATAAAAATAGTTCATACCCCTAATATTTATTTTAGGAACGTGAAAAATGACATTCTTTATTGACTGCATGAAAATTATGAAACTTTTGCAAGTAAGTTTGACTGATTACCCACTCTTAGTCTAAAATAAACAAGGAAACTAATGTTGACAACTTTACCCAATACCTTTTCTAGCGCTCCTCGTACAACTTGAGCCCGTTTAAGTCAATTTCCATACATCCTTTAAAATTCTTACTATATACCCGTAATAACTAGTGGTGTTAAATGGTCAAAACGATCATTAGGAATTAAATTTCTATTTTTACAAACGGAAGCGCTTCATTTTTTTCTACCATTAAACATCTCCTTTTAAAGTAATTGCAGAGAATCTTAATACGAATTAAAGTGAAATGACTATGTACAATTATAACGAAGTGTTTGCCGCTGCTCGACAAGTAAATAGCTGTTAGTATACAGAGTGAGCCGTTCTCAAAGCAAAATTCCACACAAATACCGGTATCTATGTTAATTTTGAAATTTCTTTTATAAAAGCAATGTATTAAAGATCGCCTGCACTTAACTTGCTTACTTACCTACAGTTAATAATATGTAATATGTTGATAATGTACCAAAACTTCGGACCACCACAAACATTATTCAATATATTGGCTAATAGACCAGGGCTGAAGCCTTTGAAAATGGTAAAAAGTGAAAAAAATTAGTAGTAGAATGAAACCCATTGGAAAAGGAAGAGAATATAACAAAAACGTAAGGAAAAATAATTTACGGGCGATCCGAGGTTGGGAAGTAGAAAGGGGTGAATTTTTAAGGGTAGAAAATGATTTATCTCGATTTCGAGCAAAACTACAAGTCCTATGGAAAAACGTTAAATGGCAAAGTTGTAGGTAATAATAAGATCTACAACTTTTGTATTTACACTTTTTTTACATAACCTCAAAATTTATGTGAAAAATTCAAATAACCAAGTTAATAAGACGTCTACAATATTTTCGTTTCTTTGCATTTTTTGAGAACATTTACCATAGTAATGTATATTTTTTTTACCCAATCAGAAAGTAGAGATTTTAGCGAACAAAAAGCCCACCGACTTTTTAAAAAAGCAGATATTTTGACGTGAGAATTTTCGATTGAAAATTAGGGTGCTTTTTCGATATTAAGTCAAAATAAGGTGAAAAAATAAATATTTTAAATCAAAAAAATTACAGTGTGTTTGGCACATAAAAAGGTAAGTTTTCACCAAATTGCGTGAAAAAATTTTTTTTTGTAAAAGATAAAAATAAAAAACCAAAAACTTGGTTATTTGAATTTTTCACTTAAATTTTGAGGTACCCTGGTTTATAAGCCAGTTTAGCAAGAAGTCAGCTCGTACCACACTGTCCAGCTATTAATTTATTGGAAGATAAAAAAGCTCTAGTTAATTTTTTAATAGTTTTGCATTATGTTTAATGCAAAACAGGGTTCCAGACTTATTTATTAGGTTGTTTTCACAACGAATTTGTTGTTTGATTGGTTTATTAGAAAATTATATAATTTATTTATTATTTATTGTTGTAAAATGTTTAACGGCCAACTATAAAAATGTTAAAAAGTTGTTAAGTGATTTTTTAAAATTAATTTTACAATTAAAACCAAATGGATACGTCAATTAAAACACTTAAAACTGAATCGCTTTACTATTATTATTATTATAGGCATTGCTCAAACGCTCTTACAACGCTCAACAATTATTTATTTTGCTGAAACTCTTGCAGAAATGTATTTTGATACATATTAATAATGATTTAAAAATACTTCTTTCTTGGCTTCAATCAAATAAATTTACGTTAAATTTTACAAAATCTTCTTTTATGTTTATAACTAAAAATAAAATAAATTCCCTCATTAACCCATTAACATTTAATAATGAACATATTCAATATTCAAAAACGACAACATTTTTAGGATTAGTTTTAGACGAAAATTTAAATTGAAAATGCCATATCCAGTATATTATCAACTCGATATCTCCTTTGGTATCTGTTTTGTACAGAGCTAGATATTTCATTCCTTTGAAATACTTAAAAAATATATATTTTTCATTAATATATTATTTAAAATTAAAATACTTGGCTTCTGCTTATTTATCAAATTTAAAACAATTACAAAAATTGCAAAATAAAGTTATTAAATGTATACACAAATTACTACATTTAGAACCAACTGTTAATCTATATAGACCGAAAGGGTATTTACACGTTTAAAACATTTATAAATTAAAAATTTGTATTCTAATTCATGAAAAAAATCGGTTTTATATGACGGAATAATAGAATATAACAATCTTCCAAAAAATATCAGAAAAATTAAAAAATTGGCTACTTTTAAAAAACAATTAGAGAGATATTTACTAAATTAAATTATTTATACTATTTTTTTAATGTTTTTTTTTATGGTTATTATTTTCTATATTAAGATGCTTTTTTTTTAATTTACTTTACTTCCAACTAACTTTACAAGTTTATGACAGGGATAAGTATATAAAAATAACTAACAATTATTACTCTAACCTAATAGGTAAAAATAAAAAAAGACAGTTAAAAAAAAATAAATTCGTTTTGTATTATAAACGTATGATTAACACGTTAAGAAAGAAATTTATACTAGGAGATATTTTTTTAAATGAAATTTAAATAGTTTTAGGTTTTTTAATATTATGTTGTCACTTTCCATGTAATGAACTGTAAAAGTTAGTTTGGAACGAAGACATTCTGAAAGGTAATATAAACCCCGTTAAGTATCAAATAATGAACAAAAAAATTGCTTTTTTTTTAAATTAAACAGTATTATGACAAATATTATTTAAATTTTTATACATCAATTTTAAAACATGCAAAGAAATGTTGAGGCATGGCCACTTAACAGGAAAAAAATAAAATAATTCCGTTCCGACAAATACAATAAATTTGAAAAATAATGACAGAAACAACTGTTAAATATGCTTTCTAATTTAAATTCTTAGCGCTGTTAATTACATCTTCAAATGACTTTGGCATTATAAATAAAACAAATGCATTTTCTTTAAGAGTGAACCATTGCTTTTATTTTCAACATGTACATATTTATAACTAGCGTGTACCCGGCATGCGTTGCAACCCGCTGGTATAAATACAAACCCGAACAAACCCGATATATTAGTACCCGGCATGCCACTTTCTGAAATTGCACCCGTGCGAAGCCGGGGCGGGTCGCTAGTTATACATAAAAACCTTCCTCTAGAATCACCCTATCTATTAAAAAAACCGCTTCAAAATCCGTTGCGTAGTTTTAAAGATTTAAGCACATATAGGGACAGACGGGCGATAGCGAGTTTGTTTTATACTATGTTAAGAGGAAGTAACCCCTTTACCACAATGAAAATTGCAGAACGTTTTGCTGGTCAAACGAAAAGAAAAAATAAAAATTGGTATTTAGAAAATAAATTCTACTTTAAATACCCCATCCAGAAAAGTAAATGACGATCGAAAATATTCCCAACATTTTTTTTACAAATTTTTTCTATTTTTAGTAATTTTGTAATATTTTAAACAATTCCTTATTGGTCAAAAGCAAAATGACTTTCCCGGGTGTAGAATGTTGTACCAAACAATTTTTCTTAAAGCCATTTTTCAATATCGGCCTTACTTTTTTCTCAAAAACTTTGGGCGCGTAAAGTGAATTTAAGCGTGTAAAGTGGGTTTACGCGCCCAAAGTTTTTAAGAAAAAAGTAAGGCCGATATTGAAAAATGGCTTTAAGAAAAATTGTTTGGTACAACATTCTACACCCGGGAAAGTCATTTTGCTTTTGACCAATAAAGAATTGTTTAAGATATTACAAAATTACTAAAAATAAAAAAAATTTCTAAAAAAAATGTTGGGAATATTTTCGATCGTCATTTACTTTTCTGGATGGGGTATTTAAAGTAGAATTTATTTTCTAAATATCAATTTTTATTTTTTCTTTTCGTTTGACCAGCAAAACGTTCGGCAATTTTCATTGTGGTAAAGGGGGTTACTGCTCTTAAGAAGATATTTGCTGGCAACCATCTAATCCGATCGAATTTATTTCACGATATATATTTGTTTACTTAGAAATAATAAAGCAATTTTTTTACATTTAACTACTATGATATTAACGAGCACCCAATTGTAAACTTTAAATATTTGTTAATTTTTTATGCAAAAATTTACCAAACTTAAAAATGCTGTTGGGTGAATATAAAACAGAAATCTTTTCCCTATAATTTTCAGCATAATTTGTGCTTTTCTCTGCTGGATTTATGTATTTTTATTAACCAAAGCGTGTGGAGATGGGAAAAAACTTAAAACCGATGGTACTAATGGTTTCCTATGTTCCAAAATAAAAATTTTCATCCGGTATAATATATCTTTCGCAATTCGCAAGGACTACTTTTTCACTTTCGCATTTTAATAACTGGCTCGAAGCGTTAACCGAGATCATAATTTACACCAGTTTTTGTTTATTTTGTTAATTAGAAATCTACATAAATTTATATAGAAATAAATAAAATAGTTTGTATGTTAACAGTCGCAATTAACAGGCAACTGAATAGAAAATTTTTTAAAACTTTAAATAAGTATTTACTTTTTTTAATTTTTGACTCGTTCGTCATTGACATAAAATAAAATTAACAACTGTAGCCACAAAAATAGGCAACTTTCTGCAACCACAAATATAAAAGTAAACTAACAAATGGGAATTTTAACACAATGGTAATAAATAAGTTATATCTAGAACACAACAATCACGTTTATTCCTTTTTCAAACCTCAATCAAAATTAAAATGAAAACTTGAAACTAAATTCAATTAAACTTTTTTGAAGCCAAATCAGAAGAGTATCATTATTGTAAAATGTTCTAGTTTTGAAGCCAATTTGTACTGTCGTTTTTATATTTATTTTTTTTATTTGCAATTGTTATTTTGCCTTCCTCGTTAAAGTAAAATCACAGAACAACTCAGACTGATGATTTAGTAATATCTTGAATTGTGCTATTTATAAATACTGATAAGAAATTTTTCAAGTTTTAAGATTTTGCTTATTTTGTGGCTTTAATTTCTTCTACGTTCTTCGACGTGCTGGTCTGGGCTAAATATCAAAAAAAATTACCTTGTCGGATTTCCATTGTCTTTATTTTGCTACTTAACACAACGTTTCGGTTAGTTAGTATCTCTAACCGTTTTCAAGTGTAAACTAAATTACAATTATAAGGCTACTGTCTTAAATACTATCCATGTGCAATGAGGCTTGATGATTCCGCCTACAAGCTTATTGGAGTGGGAAGTTTGAGCTGTTGGTTTTGGACAAGAAGAGGCTTTCAGATATTGGGGATATCCTCAGACCAAGCAGTGTGCTTGGTCTGAGGGGATATCTATACTTGGTTTACTAAATATTTTTTTTTTTTTATGATCGAGCACAAGCACTATAGGAAAAATCCTTTAAGGCGCTCTGGGAGCGGTGCGTGTGCGAAGAAAGCGATTCACGTTTTTCTTGAATCGTTGGAGGTTATATTCGGTTGGAAACACGGTCTCAGAAAGGCCGTTCCACAAAGATGACGTCCTCCAAATAAAAGAGTTCTGAAACAATGATGTTCGGGGTGTACTAAGTTGAACCACATAGGGATGGGCGGCAGTGGTTCGTCGTGTGTTTCTGCTATGCATTACTCTAGGTGGAATCGAGCGGGCAATATCTGTCGAACACTTGCCATGAAAATATCTGTAGAAGAGAGTCAAATCACCAACCTGTCTTCGATGTTCTAAGCTGTCGAGGTTCTTAGTCAGCTCGTGGTCGCCGATTAGACGAACTCTCTCTTTTGGATGGAATCCAACAACCGAAGGGTATGCTTCGGTGCAGAACTCCAGATATGAGAGCAGTATTCCAGTGATGGTCGTATCTGGGCTTTATAGAGTGTCAAAAGTTGTTGAGGTGTATACAACTTTTTGGTACGGAAAAGTATACCGAGCTTCTGAGAAGCTGCCCTGGCGATTGCCACTACGTGATTATGCCAAGACATATTTCCTCCCAGGTTGACACCCAGCAAATTAATAGACGAAGTCAGTGGAATTGCGTGTCCTGCCATAACGATATCGGGTTCTGCAATGTTGACCTTCTTAGAGAAAACTGCAGCCTGGGTTTTTTGAGCGTTAAATTCGACTTGGTTACTGTCACCCCAAGACAAAATTTCTTCCAGGTCTTTATTGAGGCGTGATACCTCATGTTGTCTGCGAAGATGTGCGTCAGTAGCCGATGTTTGAGGTTTCAAAGTAAAAGATGAGATAAGTGTGCTGTCGTCAGCAAAGCAATATAATGGATTTTCTGTTTTCGCTAGAAGGTCGTTAATGTACAGTAAGAAGAGAGTGGGAGATAATATGGACCCTTGAGGAACACCAGCATTGATGGTGAAGGTGTCTGAGAGAAACCCGTCAATCGCCACTTGCAGAGAGCGGTCCTTGAGGAAGCTAGACAACCATGAACAAAATCGACCGTATGGGTATATGGGTATTTTGATTCATGAAAGCTGCTTCTTTGAATTTTCGTTTTCTCCAGTGCTGTTCCGTGTCCAAAACCTTGGCTACTGTCCGCTGTATATTATGTTGGTTGGTCCATACATGTTCCACTATACCTGATCTCGAAGTTTCACCTCTTTAAGTATGTTTCAGATGCTCTTTTACTCGTACGGGAAGAGGTATTTTTGTTTCTCCAATGTACGATTCCCACACTCGCAAGGGATTTGATAGATACAATTTTTTGTGTTTTCATTACTGTGGGGTTTTACTTTTGTAAGAAAGCTTCTAAACATATTTCCGCATTTGAAGGCTGTTTTGATATTATAATTTTTGGTTATTCTTCTAATCTTTTCAGAAATCCTCTTGACATAAGGTATTGTAAGAAATGCTTGCTCCTCTTTCCTTTTTGTATTAGTAGCTAGTATAAATTAATTTTTATAATTGATTATATGGGATTTAATATTTGAATGTGGGAACGCCAGTAAAATAGTCATCGTTGTTGTGTGTATTTACGTAGTTGTAAAGTGCAATATTTATTGTTATGTACCTTCCGACATACATATCGGTAGATTTGTCTTAAATCTATATTTAATTGAATAATTTCCTGTATCTCTATACTCCGTTTTTATTGCCTTTCATTTCGTGGGAATAATTGTATTTAGCAAGTCACAGTCATTCCAATTAGGTTAGAAAGATAAAATTAGCATAGGTTATAATTAAAAATACAGCATTAGACATATTGTTTTATTTAATATCTTAAAGAAGCTTGTCGCTTTTTTTAATAATCATAAAACGATAATTCTTCTTTACTATCCATGATGCAAATACAATTTTAATATTCTAGTGCTTATAGTAACAGTTGATAAAGGATAATAATAAATATATAATTAATAATAATTTTTACTTTGACAACTTTGTTATCATGAATGACACTGGGTGTTATTATAAAGGCCATAATGACATCCAACTAAGGATGCTAAATGGGTCATAATGATAGATTAAAAATCTAAATTACATTATATTGGCTGTTTGTTCATGACTCAAAAATAAAATGTGCAAAAGTCACTTCCGAGTATTTCAAAGAAGCTTTGGTCGCTTTTGAGTAAAAATTCCTCTCTAAACTCTAACGAGTAACCAAGCGACCAGGGACCCTTAAAACTCTTAACTGTATATTTGCATTTGTACAAAATCTACATCTTAATGGTATTTTATTGCAGGTTTTGACGACGGGAAGTCGGTAATATAACCGAAGAAACAATAGTCGAAAACAATAAACTAACACCACCCAATGTTCCCATAGTTTACTCAAAACGGCACTTAAGTCGTTAGTGAAAAGATTTGTTGGATAATGACGAAATAATTTATGGGGAAGGGGGGGGGGGGTGCGTTCGCAGAAAAATAAAACTTTCTAAGGAAATTCATGGACCCATAAAAAAAAATTAATATTTTTTCTTTAATTGTACCCTTTTATTTTACTGATACACAGACTTTAATGATCAGAAATAAGTGATCCCGACTTCTAACAGAAAAATACAGCATCTTTATTCAAAGATTCGAAAAAGGTTTAGAAACTTTGCCCCTTTTTTTGAGTATTATGTACACCAACTTGCTGAAACTTTATATACTCATGCCCAGTCTTTTCATATACCGTGCGAGTAAAAATTATTTGCATCAAAGAGGGCTTAGATTAAAAAACGTAGGGCTTGGTTTAGATCATAATGATATGGGGACGATATATCTAACCAAATCTAGGTTAAAATTTTGTCAAATTCATATTATGACATGATATGCCAAACTAATGAGTAATAAAATAAGTAGACAAATACAAATTTATTTTTGTTGTTTACAAAATTAACAAAGTAAGAATATACAGAAAGAAAAAGAAAAATAATTACATAAATTGCTGATATTGGCCACCGCCATGCTCCAAACATAAATTCACACGTCTCTTCATAAGTGTTGACCAGCAAATCTGGAAAAATGTTACCACATTCCTGGATAATCCTTTCTTGTAATTGTTCTAAATTTGCAACTGGTGAGAGTATCCATTGAAAGTAATTCCTACGTCTTTTAAAATCTGCGTCTTGTATTTCTTGGAATACTTGCACTTTATAAGAAAATAAATTTAACTGCTTCTTAAGAATAGTCCTGCATGTTTAATAAGATCTTCCATCATCTTGGGACAGGCGCCTTATACAATTTGTTGGCGTATTTTTCATTATTTCACGATCGTTTGCAACAAGTTTTTCTGTTCTTACAGATGGTTTTCCAGCTCCTCTTTTGTGTTGTGTAGAACCTGTTTCCCTAAACACAGACACGGTTTTTTTCAGGCAATGATAAAAATCCCCAGTAATAAATGCAACGTTACGCAAATGTTCGTGAAAATCGTCCATGCACAAACCCGGATTGTATTGCCACTCACCATTTACTCTAACCCCGTTTCGAAAATACATTTCAACCATGAATGTTTTGTGCTGTTCCGTAAAGCCCATTGTGTGAATTGTTCAAGAAATTGGAAAAATTCGCGATGAATCAAATTACTTGTAACGACTGTCAAAGATGACGGAATAACTGATTGATTGTTAATTCATGTAGTTACTGACACCCAACAGATATTAGGCTCTACGGCTAAGCATTAAATCCTTAGATGCAGGTACTTTACTTTATTTTCGTGTCCGGTTCAGACACTAATTTTCTAATAATTAGCAGCCGCTATGTCATTTCCAAGAAATAGGTCCTCCATCCTGCAGGGCTGTTCAAGCATGGGGCAGACCAAGAGGTGATTGGGGTCCTGGATTGCATCACATTCGCATCTTGTGTCTTCGTTGGCCGGAAGTAGTCCCCATCTAGCCATGTTCGTCTTGCATCTCGGAACCCCAGTTCTTATCGATTTAGGGTTATCCGTACAGGAAAAGGGCATTGACTCCCGGAAGCCAGTTCCTCTTTAACATTTAGTGCATTGTCCCGACCTACCTCCCCCTCCACCTCTCGGCATTCTCCACCGAATCCTCCAGTGCTCTAGTTCGAAAAAAGCTCTTTCTAGATCTGAGACGTTTGTCTTGGGTCGTTTTGTTGTTTTTTCCTTTCAACATCGGCAGCAACAACCCACGTCGAATATGTGGTGGAGCAATTTCAATTGGAGGGTAGAGTTTTTGAATAGGGATGGGTTTTAGGCATCCAGTCCCTTTTTAACATAGTATAAAACAAAGTCGCTATCGCCCGTCTGTCCCTATATCCCTATATGTGCTTAAATCTTTAAAACTCCGCAACGGATTTTGAAGCGTTTTTTTTAAATAGATAGAGTGATTCAAGGGGAAGGTTTTTATGTATAACTAGCGACCCGCCCCGGCTTCGCACGGGTGCAATTTCAGAAAGTGGCATGCCGGGTACTAATATATCGGGTTTGTTCGGGTTTGTATTTATACCAGCGGGTTGCAACGCATGCCGGGTACACGCTAGTTTTATATAAAATTGTTAAAACGCTTAGGTCTACGTACTCTTCTTCCACCTTCTTTTCTTCTTGTTTTTTCTTTCATTCATGGTCAGATAGACATTTTTACTAGTTTCCCTCGTACCAAACCAAAAACTACTAGATATAACACTCTACCGCTACCACAAACTTACTAATAAAATTAATTAGACGACAACCAAAGCGAGATGACAAATTATAATTGGTCCAAATAAGGTAGACGCCATTTTGTAGCAACCACTACTTGCTTTAACAATCAATAATTAAGATTTTAATCATGTGAAGTTATCTTTAAATTAAATCTACATCTGCTACTGCCTTTTGATTAATATTACTACTTATTCATTTATACCTTTGGCGTCGCGAATTTTAAGTATATGTAGAGTGTATATTTAGAATAGCGTTTAACCTTTACGACTTACGACTGAAGAAGATTACGTTTATAGCCATTAATTAGTAATAGTCGTGCTATTTAATTGCATGATTAAAATTAATAAGAATGTTAGGACATATATCTTAAACTAGACTGGGTACATATCGCTAATCGTCAGTCAACGGTGCATCTAATATTAATATTAAAAAAAAATGTTTCCTAATTTCTTTCCGGTAAAGAATTTTGTCCAGTACACCCTGAATATTGGAAGTTTTCGCAAAACGTGCCCCGACTATTCCTCTATATATCCAGAAAGTTTGAATCGTTTAGCTCTAACCTTTTCCGAAGACTATTTAACTAGAGTGTTTTACACTGGCAAAATGTCATAGCAACGGCCGGTCTTCTACTGGCAAAATTACTACCTGCACCTACCTGGACAAAATTCACATGTGATTTTTGCCGCGGCAAAATTTTGTCTTTTTTCTAGTTAAATAGTCATGTCGAATACCACTCGAGAAAAAATTGTGTAAGCAAAATTGTTCTCAAGGATTTATTTAAGTTTGTTGCTTTTAAGCAATTTCGCGAAATTGCCAAGCAACAAACTTTCATACCTTTCGAAAATTTTGCCGACAAAATTTTATCTCTTGTGATATTATATATGAAAAAATTCGCAAATATCGAAATGTCGAACAATCTCTGTCCACGTGTCGACGGATTATCAATGTCGGAACGCCATCTTTAAAATCAAGATTACAACTATTTCTGAAACATTTTGGGCAAATATTTTGGTCAATAAAATTAGAAGAAGGTTCAAGGTAGGTATTCCATCCAATTCAAAATCTCGATATGTTCTTATTACTCTAGAAAGTCAACTTGAAAATCCCCTTTTTTAACCATTTCTGACAGCAGGATTTTTAGAATTAAATAACATGAAAACCAAACCACACTAGTCAAAAGAGAAAGGTATTTGAATTTGTAAATTCTGCTTGTTTCCGCACTCAAAAAAACGACTTCTCTCTAATTTGCTATTATATTTTGATAAGTTTGGATAGGCAGAGGTGTTCAGAAGAAATCAGGGCGTGTTTTGGGAGAAAAATAAAACGGTTTTATGAAAAATTAAAAAAGTTACAGTCGATATAGTAAAACGTCGGATAAAAATATCTCTTGAAAGACCATAAATTATTTTTCTTGACACAAAATATGTTTTCCCAGAGCGCGCTTACTATGCACTACAGCTTGTTTATCGGTCGATATATCGGACCAGAAAAAAATTGAAAAATTTATATACAGACACCTGCGGACGTGTTTAAACGAACCAGTGCGACGCTTAAAGAAGGCCATTAAATGAGTTTCCAAAAGCTTGCCGGTTTTTCCGTATTAAAGATAAAAAAAGTAAAAAAATTCTAATTAATACAATTTGACGAGCTCTATCCGCGAAAGTATACAACGTTTCGATCGAGTCGTTTTCCGTACGAAAAAAAACGAAAAACCGTTAAAAAATCATGCCTAAAATCATAGTTTTCATTTTCTTACAATTTTCGGCAATTTCCGTTCCAGTTAGACTTCGTTCTATAGAACGATATATTGGAAAAAGGTAGTATTTGAGATGGCCTACACGAATATTCAAACCAAATGTCAGTCGTCGGATGCACCCAATTTAACTTATTAACGATCCAATAGGTACCTGTTTCGGCCCATTTTCGACTTTGACAAAATCGAAAAAATTATTTCTAAACTTTCGATCGCGCTCACAAACAATAGGCTTCTGTGGAAAAAGTTTAAATCGATAAAAATAATTTTTGCGACCTGTATCGAATTTCAACGAAAATCCGATATTTTTCGACTTTGACGTTTAAAAACTTTTTCCCGGTAGACCCTGTATATTGGAAATTTTCGCACAACGTACTCCCACTATTCCTCTCTAAAACCAAAAAGTTTCAATCGTTCCACTCTAACCGTTTCCGAAAAAAAAAATCGCAAATGTGAAAATGTCAAAAGAGACGACGACGACAACATAGATACATTATTTTTTTGAAACAGCTATATAAGACGAAAGTTTTCAAGAGGCGATCAGAGGTCGAAATTGGAATTGAACAGAAAGTATAACATATAGCAGAAACTGTGATATGTAAAAATAAAAATGTGATAACAATATTTTCGAGTAACAAAAAAAAAAAGATTTTTAAGAGTTTATTACTTTTTGTAGGATAAACTTACGTTAAATATCATCTATGGGTGTCTCCAGATAACATTATTATAAAACAAATATACAACGCACCTTCTTATCTAAATTTACTGTTAAAAAATAAAGTTCCTGCAAAGCAAACTAACGATTAAATGGCATAAATTTGCAAATTCTTTAAATTAGTTTATTAAAGCGTATCAAAGCGTATCGATTATCTAAGTAGTAATTTCGTAACCATATACACAGCAACATCGCAAAATAACATAGCGGATATGTTAATTTCTTTAGCAAGCAATTTATTCCATACTCGGTGCTACCTGTTATGTGCGGGCCGCGAAACGTGCACAAAATTTCAGCAGAAAATGGTAGTCGGCAGTCTTTGTGGCGCAGTATCTATAAATCATACAAGCGGTAACGTAAAAAATAATATAGGTATTGAAACGTCAAGTTAGTGAAATGAATGTCAAGTTAAATAATCGTCCTGTCAAGCAAAGCAAAGCTGTGTTAATGACAAGGTCTACCTTTTCAAAAAAGAAGTCGTTGCATGCGTATGACGCATAAACCTATTTTTTCGCCGAACCTACAACTTGGTGTTTATAGAGGACATTCTATTATATTATGACATATCTATGAATACTTACCTGTAAAATTAAATTTCTGGCATAAAATCAGTTGCTTTACAGACCTCTAGTACCTACTGTCTTGTAATATCATTTTATTATAATATGTCTACAACACGTAAAAACGTTTCGTTACTATAGAAGATAAATATAGTATCCGCGAAAAAATTAAAATCAAATAATTGTGGCATATCGGACAAGTGTGTAACTGTTTTTTATAAATTGGAATACACAGGGATCCAAGCACAATGGACAACCTGAGGCGGGTAGACCACGACGGCCGTTTCGTCCTTGTTAGGACTCTACGGGCAGCCATAACCCAAGCAATCCCAACAACAGCGGTAGTATGTATTAAAAGCCTTTTTACAAAAGCAAAGCGGACATCAGTACACCGTAGCGCCATCCCAGCGGAATTAACTCCAATATAAAAGGCAGTCACACTGGTAATAATCGAGAGGTAGACAACTAAATAAACCACTAAGTGTATCACAATCCAGTATAGGGAATTGACACATATTCCCCTAAAAAAGAAGTTTTATTATATTCTAAACAAAAATTTTACGTCAGTAATGAAATTATAAAATTAATAAAATATAAAAATAAATGTTTCAATAAATTTAGATTCACAAATCTGGCGGATGACTGGCTTACGTATAAAGAATCCAGAAATTTAGTAACATCAAAAATTAGAAATGAAAAGAAAAAGTTTTTTAATTTAAAAATAGATGAATGTAAGTATGATTCAAAAAAAATGTGGAAGACTTTAAAATTGTTTATTTCGGAAAACAAAGTAGAAGAATATAAAGAAATAAATTTTAATGGAGTTAATTTAAACAATAATATTGAAATTGCAGAAAATTTTAACAAGTTTTTTATAGAAAGCATAAACCATATAGTTAATTCAATACCAAATTACAATGAAAACTTTATTTTTAAAGAAAATTATACTAGGTTTGATAAATTTAAATTGTTAAACTTAAATGAACTAAAAGAAATCATTTTTAGTTTTTCAAATAAATCTAGTACAGATGATATATCAATAAATTTTTTAAAAACATATTTTAATGAAGTATCTATTCAACTATTGGATATTATAAATTCTAGTTTGAATTTTGGTATTGTCCCTGAAATTTTAAAAATAACTACAATAACGCCAATAAGAAAGGTTAAAAATACATCAAAACCAGAAGAATTTAGACCAATAAATACACTTGTAGCTGTCGAAAAAATTTTAGAACGAATAGTCTATTATCAGTTATTAGATTTTGTAGAGGAAAATAAAATATTATCAAAATTTCAATCAGGATTTAGGAAGAAATATAGTTGTGAAACTGCTGTACAATATGTTTTAAATGATTGGAAACTTAAAATTGATAAGGGTGATACGGTGGCCGTTATTTTTTTAGATTTGAAACGTGCATTTGAAACAATTGATAGAAAAAAATTATTAGAAAAATTAAGACATTACGGAATTGGTGGACAGGCACATAAATGGTTACATGAATATTTAATGAATAGATGGCAGGTAGTTAAATGTAACGAGTATGTGTCAAATAAAAAAGGTATAAATGTTGGTGTACCTCAAGGCAGTATACTTGGTCCTTTATTATTCATAATTTATATTAATGATTTGGCCTACAATCTAGACATTTGTAAATATCATTTTTTTGCTGATGATACAGTAATTTATATTTCAGATTATAATTTAATATCTCTAACAAATAATATGAACAATATACTAGAACATATATATAAATGGATGTGTGAAAATAAATTAAAAATAAATATTGATAAAACAAAATGTTAGTTACTAAGGTCTGATAAACAGTATAATGAGTTTCAAAATCAAAATCTTTCTTTTAAAATAAATAACGAAGCTATTGAAATTGTTACTAAAGTTAAATATTTAGGAGTTATTATCGACAAAAATTTTAAATTTCATGATTATATGGATTATATTTGTAAAAAAATTTAAAAAAAAAATAGGAGTACTAAATAGATTAAGCGGATACTTTAGCATTTATAGTAAAAAAATTATTTTCAATTGTATTATTTTACCTCATTTTGTTTTTTGAAGTTCAATTTTATATATATGTTCACAACAAGATAAAAACAGATTACAGATGTTACAAAATAGAGCAATGAGAATAATATTGGGATGTAATAAATACACTAAAATAACGGAAATGCTAAATTGTTTACAATGGATGAATATAGAAAAATTTTTATTATTTCGTATTTTGATTTTTATTCATAAAATAAATTTAAATATAACAGCACCATATTATGAAAATTTCCTGACAAAATGTAATGAAGTTCATATTCATGAAACAAGAGGAAAAAATAACTTTATTTTGGATCATACAAATTTGAAATCGACTCAAAAATCAATATTTTTTAGTGGTGCTATAGAATATAACAAGTTAGGAAATGAAATTAAAAGGTGTAATTTAAAACTATTTGTAAAAAAATTAAAGAATCAAATTTTATGTAAAAAAGTCTAATAAAATAGTCTTTCTAGATTGTAATTACCTATCTATCAAGAGAGAAGAAAAAATTTAAAATTTGAATTGTAATTAAATAGTTCAATGAACTAATAAAAATTTGTTATTATTATTATTATTATTATTATTTGTGTTTTTTTACCGGAACATCTTCTATTTTGCAGACTAGAAACAGATCAACCTTGGCACCCACTAGAATGCGCGCAATCCGTTTAAGAAAAGCCATAAAAATGTTTAGAAAACAAATTTAGTATCCGCGAAATATTTAAAATCGAATAATTGTGGCATATCGGGCAAGTGTGTAACTGATTTTTATATTGGAATACACAGTGATCCAAGCACAATGGATACTTTGGGGCGGGTAGACCACGGCGGCCGTTTCGTCCTTGTTAGGACTCTACCGGCAGCCATAACCCAAGCAATCACGACACAGCGGTAAGATGTATTAAAAGCCTTTTCATGCTATGATAAAGAGAGTGAGATGTCTATCTGGCTCTGTCCTCGGTTACTTGGACATGATAATGATTAGTGAAAATATTTAAGCAATTTATAACAAGAAACGGTTCATAAATTCCAAATAATTTTATTTTGTAATAATTTACGTTCCTTTACATTTACCCAAATAGTATTAAAAGATGCTCACCTTAATTTGTTTATATTTACATAAAATACACGTATCCATATTTATGAAGGATTTCTATGCCACGAAACTGTAAAAGTATTCAAAACATTTTTTAAATAATTTTAGGTACTGTAGTAGATTATTACAAAACATTGTTATAGCGACTTCTTATAAATCAGTTTTAACTGGCATTTTTTATGCCATTCATGGCTTTCACTAGCATCAGTTAATTAAAATGTGTAGATGTCCTATTACTGGATATAGCTCAAGGTTCAAACGTTGTGTCCCTATGCCTATACTAAACCCACTAATGAATCTATATAAATACTAACTCATATTTAGGAAAATACAATTTTTTTCCAGTAAACCAAAAATCTTGTATCAGTACCTAGCCATTTTCGAGAAATTTGCTTTGAACGGACCAACCACCATGTTTAAACCAAGTCTCCAATATTTCTCAGCATCACTTTCTCCGTTTTCTCTCTATAAATCAGCGATAAATGTGACTGATGTAAAAGTTAATTCTTGGTTAGCCAATGTTACTTCCATTGGCCAATCCGACCTTATACATTAGCTTGTAGTTATCAGAAATTAAATTTGGATACTTTATTACGTTTTTATGAGCTGCACCTAATAAAACCGACCTAAAACTATAATATACCCGCCATAAATGTTTAACGAACTTATACTTGATTGCATCACCTTGAACTTGCCGAAGGTACATATAATTATAATTAGGATGAATCTGCGAGTCTTTCATGGAATCCTCGAAACATGCCCATTAAGAAACGAGAAAAATTCTTTAAAATACAGATGTGCATGTGAATGTGATGGTCTGACTGTACTGGTTGTAGTCCAGCTCAGCAAGGTCTATATTATGCACGCAAAGTATACGATAATAAACTTGCCATTGGGTGACAATTTATAGACATCAAAAGCATACGAATCGTGGAGTACCTTCTTAAAAAACCTGAATGTTACGGAATTTGTGTAAATGCTTTAAAGTGGATTGGATCATATTTTTCAGATCGCTATCTAAAACTCCTTGGAAAGTTAGTATTTCAAGAAATGTTGTTGGTATACCTCAAGGAGGTATTATTGGTCCGATTCTATTATTAATATATTAATGATCTATACTTGATAATGAAAAAAGAAAATAGTGCAATATCAAGGTTCGCGGATGACACTAACTTATTAATAGGTAAAATAGATATTCAAAAACTAGTCAAGGATAGTAATAATTTATAATTAAAGCAAGGCAGTGGCTTGACAAAAATAAACTGGTCATAAATGATGAAAAATCTATCATCCTCACTTTTAGTACAGATAAATCATCAATTATTTCTATTAATAAAAAATATGGTCAAACTGGAAGTCATATAAAATTTCTAGGTGTTATCGTCGACGATTTCTTGAAATGTTCCCACATATTAAACAGCTGGCAAAAATTTAAAAAAAAATGTTATGCAATTAAGATTACACCCTAAAGTAATAATGAGATATAAAGGGTTTTCCAATAAGAACTATATGATTTCAAAATGACATAAAACTAAAATAATTTTAGATACAACAAAACGTTTTATATTATCTTAAAGTATAGTCGATAACATTTATGTTTTGAATAACACATCGTTTAAATGTACTCCGCGACTTCGTGTACACGAGCGAATTCGACGAACCCAATTTTCGATGACTTTATGCAATAAATCGGGCGTGATCTGACGAATGCAGGGTTCAATGTTCTACCTTAATTCATCAAGTGTTTGTGGTCTGTTTTCATAAACTTCAGATTTCAAATAGCCCCACAAGAAGTAATCTAAAGGAGTTAAATCACAGCTTCTTGGAGGCCACTGAACAGTAGCATTCCTTGAAATGATCCTTTCGTCAAACTTTTCTTGCAGTATATCGATAGTTTCATGAGCAGTGTGACATGTGGCACCGTCTTGCTGAAACCACATATCCTCCAAATCAAGTGCATCTAAATTTGGCCACAAAAAATTTCTTAACATCTGTCGATATCGTTCACCATTTACTGTAACTGCATCTCCTGCCTTATTTTGGAAAAAAAATGGTCCGATGATGCCACCATACCATAAACCACACCATACAGTTACCTTTAGCGGATACAAAGGCTTCTCATGAATCTGTTGTGGATTGTTTTCACACCAAAAACGGCAATTTTGAGTTTGTTAACGTATCCACTTAACCAAAAATGAGCTTCATCTGAAAAGATGTTTTTTTTGGCAAAGTTAGGATCCCTTTCAAGTTGTTCTAAACTCCAATCAGAAAATTCTCTGCGCCGACGATGGTCCAGTGGCTTAAGTTCTTGGGTCAAAACAATCTTAGACGGGTGTAAATTCAAGTCTTCTTTCAAAATACGCCAAGTTGTCGTTTTTTTAATCCTTAACTCTTGAGCACGACGAGGAATTGATAAATTTGGATCCACTGCAACACTCTTACAGCAGCAATATTCTCAACAGTTCTTGCGTTTCGATGTATTCTTGGTGTTTTTACATCGTGAAGAGTAAAATTATTTTCAAATTTCTCAACGATGCGACGAATGGCAAACAAAGGAGGACGATTATTTACACCAAAGTTTTCGCGAAGTGCGCGATAAGTGTTCACAAAAGATCGTCTATTTTCGTAAAATTTTTGGATAATAACCAAACGTTCTTGAAGCGCGTATTTAGCCATAATAAATTGTTATAGTTTACTGACAATAACTGACAACTAGTGACAGGTATAACTTTATTACCATGGTTACCATATCGTTTCAAAATCATATCGTTCTTATTGGAAAACCCTTTAGTATAATGTTCTGCTGCAAAAAGCAGTATTATGCAAAATTCCAAAAATGGTTTTCCAAATAATGGTCAAAATAGACTTTAGACAAAGCTATAGAGGTGTTTTCAGGTCAAAAGGACATCTAACGATGTATGATATAATGATTCTTGTAACCAAGTGAAAATAGTTCTTGGGAGGGGTGGAGGGTGTAAAGCGTTGTCAATTTACTAAAGATGAGTATTGGAACCCATCTCGAACTATTCTCCTCTGTTCTCTCAGGAATAGGTCGGGTAGAAAACAGCGAGCAAAAAATTAAAGGCGAGAAAATCAAAATCGCAAAATCACGATCCAAAGTTATCTGGGCTATGGGTACCCATTCGCACTTGTCCCTGACAGTGTTTAAATTGTCAAAAGAACGGTACTACTCCGCTCGAGCCGTCAGCTGGCCGGCGTACCACACTTCTACCTTCGCTTTGCCTTGTCGGTGAGCATTCGGTTTGTCGTTCTCCATTCGAACGAAGTACCATAAGTCCACGGTCAAGTTTAAGAGCATTGGTCATTTAAAAAAATAGCAAATACTTAAGTGCGTAGGTAATCACTTGGGAGTTTTGTAATTTTATTATTATACCAATTTAAATAAATTGTTTGTTGAAGGAAATAATTGTCATTTACAGATTAAATAAACACAGACGCATACTCGAGAGTTTTCAACAGTTATAATTATTATCATTAGAGGTACAGCTTTTGGTGTCTGATCAGTTACCTTATTATATATTGATATATCTTTTATTTCATAACAACCCTGTTTGAAATTACCCATATTTACGTTACCAAATGGAATGGGTTTATTATTCTTCAGCCAAGAAGTCCATTACTGAGTAAGGTTCAATGTCTATTAACACTTTTTGAAATGTTTGTTTCCACTTTGACGAGCTATAAACTATCAATATTATTGGCCCATGATAGAAATTCTTCTATAGTAATACCCAAAAATTTCGTATCATTATTCACAATAAGTTGTTTGTCACAGAAATGTAATTTTATTAGTTTTATCTAATTTGTTTTGTCTGATTCTAAAAATAATTAATTTAGTTTTCTTGTCATTTAAAATTAATTTGTTTTGTAAAAGCCAGTTACTAGTCAGCAGTTTCTGCATTGTTAATAAGTTCCTGGATATTTAATCCCGAAACAAGAAGATTTGTGTCATCTGCATAATTTATTATTAAAAAATTGTTGTATATACTACTGAGGTCATTTAAGAAGATAATGAATAGTTTATGGCCCAGTATACTCCCTTGAGCTATGCCAATACTATTTTTTTGTAAATCAGGTTGGATTTCTTTGTTACTATCCTGAAACCTAAAACACTTCTCTTTGCACTCTATCTGACAGATAAGACTTTATCCACGCATATGCATTTCCCCCTATACCATTTCTATTCAGTTTAAACAATAGCAAGTCCCTATCTATGCAATCCTATGCTTTACTTAAGTCCATGAACATACCCAAAGCCAGGTTTATATTTTCTATTCGATCTAAAATAGCTTTTGTGAACTGAAAAAATGGTAGATGTGGTGGACCTACCTGTCAGGTAGCCGTGCTGTGTATGGGAGAAAAGCTGACATTTATTCATGAAATTAACCAATCACTAGTTCAAAAATCTTCGAGAAACTAGGAAGTAAATTTATAGGTCTAAAATTGTTTAAATCCTTTTGGCATTATTTTTTATAAAGGGGGTTTATCTTAGCATCTTTAAATTGGTTGGGAACAACACCACTGTATTTGTTTTTTAATTTCTGCGCTCTATTTAATAATAATTCATTGTTAGTAATAGCTTGTAAAAACATTGATTGGTCATTATCCGGAATATAACATTCAAAAGTGTTGTCAAGTGTTCTAGTTTTATGTCTCATCATTCTTGGAATTTCATTTAACAGATGATTGTTAAAATCATTAGCTAGCTTCTGAGGATTTTCCGCAAAGTGATTTTCGTTTATATATTTATGCTATTTATTTAAATACAAATGGCCCAGCAAAATTTTTTTTATTATCTGAGGTTTTCTTCTTTCTTTTCAAAATTTTTGGATTATATATATTCGTGCTGCATATTGCAAAATAACTTCTTAACTATACCCACAAGGTGCACCTCGTAGCTCTTAAAACGAATTGTGTGAAAACTATGACATGAATGAGATATATTTTAAACTATTTTGTTCACTGTAATCAAGAAATTTTACACGCATCAACACAAAAGACAATAAACAAACAAAAAAGAATGCTGTTAAGCTTATTATGACCTATTATTACTACTATTATGTAGTTTAATGCTATAATCAGTCGTATAAGATTCGCTTAATTACCCGATACATAAGATTAGATGAGCTTCAGCTAATTGGGAGCATACATAATTGGATATTTATTTTAATCGCTAATAAATATCTGTTTTTGCGTTAATAAACGACGCCTGCATTAGAGATATCGTTATGTTGTTATTGCAGTACTAAATAATGGATCGTTTTTGCAAACTGGTTTTTGGATATTTCAAACACAAATATTTTCGAAAACGCAATTTTGTCAACATGCGGTTCATATTCAGGAGTTTACACTCCTTTTTCCAGTAAATAACGTATTCTATTTTTGGACCGTCACTTCCATAACGATAACTAAATGAGTTAATAAATGGTGAATCGTTTGCCACACAATACTTAATACATAATACATATACGATTATTATAGAGCTCTTTCATGAAGTAAAAAGCTTTGATGGTTAACATGACTCTCGGGAGGACAGAAAAGTGAAAATAATAGTAATGGCAGTACCTACATCCTCTCTGAAACAGGATCTACTTTTGCACAAATTACATTAATTACAAGTTTTTTACATTTCAAGATTATGTGATAATTATAATAAGTAGTTGACTTGGAGGCTGCCTATACATTTCGCTATTAAAAAGAAAAACAAGTGCAGAATTTTAATTTACACGAGCTTCCCGTAACAATATTTTTTTTATCGGTATTAACGAAAGTAACAGTTTAGTTGTAATTTTTAGGATGTACAGTGTCACAGTAAAGTCCGCATTATATGGGATTTTTTTTATTAATAGCTTTATTCAAAATTTGACTTTGGCATCAAGTTCTGCTTCGATCGGGATGAAAATTAAGCAAAAAAATAATAGTCACGTGATTCGCATTATCTGTCAAATTTAAATTTTTTCCAAAAAATAATTCAAAAGTGGGGTTATTTATGAAAATATCGAAAAAAGTTAATAGAAAAAGTTTTTTTAAATGCAGTTTCTAGCCACATGCAAAATTGCAGCTGCATAAGATAATTTTGATTTTTTACCAATATTTTGTAAATTGCACCACTTTTGCAAAATAAGACGCAACATAAAACTTCTTAGTTTTGACAATGCTTTATTTTAGATACATTTTCTTTAAAGTAGCGCCATATTAAATGTGTGTTTTTCTACAAAATCAAAATTGGGCTATTAAAATTTGGTCGCTTGTGATGCAAAGTTTATTTGTTTAAGGTACCTTCATAAAAATAAGTATTTTTGGAAACGTAGTTCGTGTCTGAAAGTAATACACCTTAATATTATGACAAAAAAGAACACACTGTCATCAGTAAACTGTTCATTAAGTGGAAAATAAATTTTAGTTTAACTTAAAGTAAAGTTTATCTATTTTCAACGATTTAATTTAAAACCCCTTTATTTTATTTTTTATTTTTTTTACTTTTAGACACAAACTACGTTTTCAAAAATACTTATTTTATGAAGGTACCTTAAACAAATAAACTTTGCATCATATGCGACCAAATTTTAATAGCCCAATTTAGATTTTGTAGAAAAACACACATTTAATATGGCGCTACTTTAAAGAAAATGTATCTAAAATAAAGCATTGTCAAAACTAAGAAGTTTTATGTGGGTTGCGTTGAATCTTATTTTGTAAAAGTGGTGCAATTTATAAAATATAGGTAAAAAATGAAAATTATTTTATGTAGCTAAAATTTTGCATGTGGGCTAGAAACTGCATTTAAAAAACTTTTTCTAATAACTTTCTTCGATATTTTCATAAATAACCCCACTTTTGAATTCTTTTTTGGAAAAAATTTAAATTTGACAGATAATGCGAATCACGTGACTACTATTTTTTTGCTTAATTTTCATCTCGATCGAAGCAGAACTTGATGCCAAAGTCAAATTTTCAACATTTGCTAGATTTGCTATATAAAAAAAAACGATAATGACAGCATTAGCTGTAGAACAAAAACCTCGAAATCACACCGATCGAAGGACAGGGTACCTGTTTGTATGTATATTCGGCATAGTGTTTATTTTTTTAGCGATGAGGTAGGCAAACTTTCCCATTGCTCTACGGGACTAGTATAAGTTTCTTGTGGTTCAGGAGTAAGCACAGTTTTTCCACGGCTGTTTCTTCGCCTCGTGCACCAGTTTTAAACAACTCCATTCCATGTCGCATTAATAATTACTTTTCTTCCTTCATGCGACAACCAGTATATTCTTCCGAAGTAGTTCCAAGTCAGAACGTCGCCTTTAATTTATGCTAATAAGCTGGGAACCGTTCTTCCTCATCGAAGCCCATTTATCTTCAGTACCCAGTCCGTACGTACCCTCGAGACCCAACTCGGTAGCTGAATATCAGATCTAAATAGTTTTCCAACGGGTTTAAGATAGATGGTTGAACGGGATTAGTGGTATGTTCAATAATTGTTCATTTTATATCATTATGCCAATGAAAAATAATAAATTGACTATGTAGGTTAAAGCTTTGTAAGCAGCTTGGATTAAATATAGTTTACAATGCCAAAAGAAAATTTTTTGGAACTTTTACAAAATCAATTTTTTTTACTATTAAGTACATCTTGTGTTTTATAATATCTGGACCATGTATAATATGTATAAGAATTAGGAAGCTAAATTTTTATTTATTTATTTATTTGGATCTTTTAGATTATTTACATTACATTAATATTATTACAATACATGGTACCAACCATTAGGTAACAAAAATTTTTTTTTAACTACTATGTGTGCACTATGAACTTAAAGTATGTGTGTGCCCATATTCGTTTAACCGTTAACTTAGGCAAATACTTAATACTTATATAAAGTCTATATTAATAGTATACTTAATATCTAATGGTAAACCTATTTTTAGGATAATTTATAACAACCTAATAACATTTTTAATTATTTCAGTGTTATTCATAATCCATGTATTCAGATCCTTTTTATGTGTTGAATTTTTTTCTTTTAAAATGCTCTGGTAACAAGTTTAAAATTTTAGGAGCCACATAAGAAATGAATCGTTGTGCAGCATTAAACTGTATAATCGGAACAGTTAAGTTACGATTCATAATCGCTGTAGTCAAGATGTTGTGAAAAATATTTCTAATAAGAGGTTCAGAGGAAAAAGATCTGAACTATTTTAAAAATATATTTTTGGGCAATAGTAATATTGAAAAATAGAAAAACACAAAGTCTTTCTCCACAATCTTTATTTAAAAAACTAGGCGAACCTAGAATGATTCATAGTAAAATAGAATCGACATGTTTCGAGTGTAGAAACACTCGTCATCAGGAAAATGAAGTAAAAAGTATAAAGCTGATGTTGTGTGATGTTTTCTTTTCATTTCCCACCCACAGTGGCTTTGCACTGGTCCTTGACTTTTCAGTGTGCTGAAATATTTTCTGTCTTTTGACTATAATAAGTTTTTCACCCCTTATGTGTAACCTTTAAAAGCTCCATTACGGCTTAGCCCCACTTGTTATTTTCTCTACGGCTAACAACATCAGCTTTTTACTTTTTACTTCACTTTCCTGATGATGAGTGTTTCTACACTCGAAACAAGTCCATTCTATTTTACTATGAATCATTCTAGGTTCGCCTAGTTTTTGAAATAAAAATTGTGGAGAAAGACTCTGTGTTTTTCTTTTTTTCTATATCATTCAACTCCACTTTGAGTATGGATTACTTCTTCAAAATAGTAATATTGCTTACGATATTTTTTTGAGCAGAGCCCAATTGGACCTGCATTAAAAGACGCTGTCCAAAAGGTTTTTGGGACGCACCATAAGGTTTAAATAAAACTAATCTTATGTTGTTTTGTACAGAGAACAAACAACATAACTTCTGTTCTTAAATTAGCAGGAAATACGTTTACCGCCCGAAAACGAATCTTAAAACCCATATAAAAAAATTAGGTGTTTTTTTACCGAAAGAAAATTGTTATTGTTAAGGAACTTTTTCATCATATTGAATGTGGTAAATAAGAAAGAGACACTGACCTGAGAAAATTAACAATAACAGGAAGTGCCATAAAACCAGTTTAATAATTTACGAAAAATAATTTTGGTAGAAACCGTTTACAATAATTAATTATTATATTCGTGAGAAATCTTACATAAGGTTAAATAAAAATTTAAGGTTCATAACCTCAAATATTATGGCAATTTGAACCAAATATTTAATATTATACATTTTTAATTGCACGTTTTTGTTTTTAACGGTGGTGATGAGGAAATCGTGAAAATAGTGAAAATACATTAACAAATTTTGTTATTGATGTTTGAATGCATTTTTTTGATAACATCTCTACGGTGTCGTGTGGTAATTAGCGGAATTATAATTTAAAATGGGACAATTAGCAATTGGTTGATTGAAGGACAATCGAACGGATGTGGGAAGAATTCAATTCGAATTACCCAATGGTATACTAAAAATATAATCTAATTAAAAGTCGTAGAAAAAAATTTATCTTTTTTGTTCTATTAGCGAAATCATTTGAGATTCTACCAGTCGTCGTTATTTCCAAAAAGTGTTTAAATATTCATATTTTAGTAACAATTACCTACAGCTTGAAGTTAACAAAAATTTAATGTAAATAGGAAAGCAATAACTAAAAGTCTTCCTCCACAAAATTTAATAGAATAAAAAACAATGTGTTCAAAGGTCTCTACATGTTTCGAACGTAGAAACGTTCATCATCAGGAGACAGGAAAATATATTGCTGATAGTTTTAGCAGAAGAGAAAATGATAAAAGGTATAAATAAAACCTTAATGGAGCTTTTCTGGCATCAAAAATTGGATTGTTGAAATGACATAATGTGAGGAAAATAGAAATGAAAATAAGTTAAAACATACTGAGTACACATACAAATGTGTTTAAGTGAAAAAGTCAGCTGAAAAGGTCTAGAACAACCAAAAAGACCGGGAAGGTAGAAAAAAAACACTTCTAAAAAGAAGATGTCAAAAAGGGTTTTCCTAATAAAAATATGATAAAATATGAAGAAATTTGGTAAGCATAATGTATTAAAATAGAACGATTTTTCTGAAAAGCGGTTTGGGGCATTGAATTTTAAGGTTCAAACGAAATATCGTTCTATTTTAATACATGATGCTTACCAATACTTAATTCACTTCAACTTTACACTTCAGTAAGCACGTAGGCGAAGTCATTAAGCTTCATTGCACATGGATAGTATTTAAGACAGTACCCTTAGAATTATAATTTAGTTTACACTTGAAAACGGTTAGAGATACTAACTAGCCGAAACGTTGTGTTAAGTAACAAAATAAAGACAATGTAAGTCCGACAAGGTAATTTTTTGAGGTTCATTTTTCTTGCGGTGATCTCGGCACTCTTAAACTAAAAAAATACCTTTCGAGAACTTATGAAACATAGAACTTCAATTACGAGAACTGAACTTTATTTTTTTTTTCAAAATCAATCTTCTGAAAATAGATTTTAAAAAAAGTATACACATTTTTAAAATTCCTAAAGTATAACAAGCACATGAATAAAATAGCACAAGTTGCTTTGTTCTCATTATTATAGGGATTCTTACCCAATGTTTTATATGGGTCATTTAAAAATTCTTACAAAAACACAACTATACATACTTACTTGATAAACTCATAGGAACTAATTAACTGTTTATACAGTAATGATGCCGTAGGATACGTACACTCATAATGATTCCAATATTTTATGAATATTTAAACAAAATAAACCACACTTCCTATATCATTAAATATTATCTACGTCAGTTTTGACATGCACTCTTCTCAAATCATAAAGAGAATAAAGTAAGATATAGCAGTCTTATGGATGAACGAGAAGAATGTTGGGAATTAAATTAATCATCATATCAATATAGTTTAATCGCATTCGTATCGTAATCATATTGTTTAACTGAAAGAATTACTTAATGTAAGAATTGTTCCCACTATATTATAAGTTGTTATTTAATTAACAAGATAAGGTATAGTAAAACCCATTTTCATTGTTAAATAAAGTGTTTTAATTATAAAAAATAACAAAGTAAGACTAGACTTTTAAGATTAGTTTAAATTAAGGATCTACTACTACTTCTACTAGTGCTTTTCCAATGGCGATATAGCAAGGATAGACTTCGCATCTCCTAACTCTTTATAGAGGACAACTGGGCCTAATGAATAAAAATGTAACAATTGCTTTTTCTTATAAAATCGAAGTAATTTCTTGAATAAAAACTAAAGCAATTGCTGGACGCAATTGCATAAAAGTGCAGGAATTGCTTCTAGTTAATGATTTTTCTTAAAAAATAGAAACAATTGCTATCGCTTGCTTAAAATATGATGAATAAATTCAGGAATTGCTTTTTCTAGTGTAGCGATCGCTTTCAACTTTTTAAGGTTTAGGTCGACCCCTGCATTATTTGCTTGGTAGCAGTCAACTTTAGTTCTCCGCGGCATACACGTGCGTTGCTCTTAATTTGTGTTTTCAATTATGGCTGAATATATGAACGTCCGTAAAAGAAAAATCTACTTTGTACGTAAAAATTGCAGATATGATGATTTCAGAAAGTTATATCGATTTGACTGCGAAAATGTTGAGTGGTTGGCAAATTATTTTTTGACTGATACTGGTAAAAGGCGAGGGGGTGCACTGTCGCCTTTAAATAAGATTAAAGTCTTTTTGCGGAAATTGTCGGATCCGGGCTTTCAAAATTCTGTAGGTGAAGAACTCGGTGTTCACCAAACTACTGTTTGTAAGACATACACTTCTGTAATGGATGCAGTTTTGGAGAAGGCCAATATTTTTATTAAATTTCCTACAAAAGTGCTGCAGCTATTGTGGAAGCTAAACGGTTGTGGTCAGAGAGATTTATTTATGTTCCTTTAATTTGTGACCGAATATCAGTTGCTTGTCTTTAATTTCTTCATCACTACTATCACCTTCCTTATTTTCACTGAAATCTGCCTTTATCACAAATATGTTTCCTATTTTCCACAAAAACGTAACAAATTACTATTGTATTCAATAAATAGACCAACATTGTTGTATTTACGTCAACTCTTTTGCAAATTAGGCACCAAACTGAACATGAACTCTATAATCTGAACAAGTGGATAATCCACGTCTAAACTTGTGTTGAAGAAGCATTTGCTACAGAGATGTAAGAAAGATAGCAATTGCTTCAAAATTTTATTCATATCCAGATCTAGCAATTGCTTTTACTTCTAGCATTGGCTAGTCAAGCGATTGCTTTTACTAAAAAGTAATTGCTTTAAGTAATTGCCTAATTTTTATTCATAAGGCTCAATGACCATTTACTTGTGAATAAAAATCCGGGCACTAAATCCGTTATTTTACACACCTTCAGATTCTACATCAGCGTGGAATATTCCAAATAAAATACCTGCTGTTTCCACAGTAAAATTAATTTTTTGATTGGCTGCCAGCCAACAGTTTTTCTTGAAACCAGCATTATGCTTCTCCATGGCACTGGTAAATTCTCAATAGTTACAAACTGAGTCAATTTAAGCCCAAATAAAACCCAGGTTAAGTGTTAAGTTAAAATTGGTGTATATTTTCACGCTGCTTCATGGTGGAACTCGAGAGGAACCTGCCTGGTGGACCTATGAATTCGACGTCTTGTCGGCTCGTTATGATAAAAAGAATGAGATGTATCTCTTGCTACGTCGTCGTTCTTTTCCATTCATGCCTGGCATTTATAACGTAATTTAAATAACCGTATTCTTCGCCAGTAGGCTTTATTATAAGAGCTTTTTTCTGCTCAACTAATATTTATTTTATTTGTAAAAAATAAATAATCATTTAAACACTTAAAATTCAAGGCATTGACTTTTCTAGAATTCGTAGTTCAAACTCTATTGGCCACCGATTTAAAATTTATTTTTCCTAAATTAAATTTGGGTATATAAACCGTTTATCATCATTATTTTTAATTTAATTGACGTTTAATGGATGGCTATTTAGCAACTATTTACCATTGATAATTAACTAATTGGAATAATTTTATTATTGTATTTTTATTATTTCCTTTTTCTAGACAATCAGATTTTCCATATAATGATATAATATCATTGTGTATAAATGATTATTAAAGAAATTTTGAAAAGAGAAACTTTTTACAAAATGTATTATACACTTCCGTGGAAAAAAAAAACGGGCATCATAAAATTTGGATTAAGTTTAGGACTTTATAACTTCGATTTAAGTGATTTTTTAGAGAGCTCTAGAAACATTTATTAGTTTTAATATGCCCATACGAATTTAAAAAAAAATGTTTTTTTCACATATACCTAATATAAGGATATTCAAAAAGTTGTTTTTTTGCCTAGTGTCAAAATACCCTGTGAAATACTTAAGTAGCAAAATTACTTCAAAATATTAGTTCCCATTAAGCCGCAAATATTCTTTCCATTTTGGTTTTTGGTTCATGTCAATACGTGCATTTGTTCTCACTCAAATCCAGAATGATCTAGATAATGACATTTATTTAGGAAACCGAGGAAACGCAAAACTAAAGCTATTGATGACCGATTTCTTGTATTTAAAACTCTTCGGAATCGTCGTTTGACCTCAGTACAGGCGAAAAACCAACTTCGAGAGGTTCGAATTAAAAATGTCAGTACTTGGACAGTTCGTCGAAGATTACACGAAGGTAATTTAAACTCACGCAGGCCAGCAACTGCACCTAAATTACTACCGCGTCATAAGAGTCAAGAATGGAGGAATATTACCCAGGATAATATTCGCGGGCTAATTGATGGCATGAGCCGACCTTTACAGGCAGTAGTAAGGGCTAGAGGAGGCAATAGAATTTATTGAGATGTGTTCAAGTGAAAAAGTTGTTGTTGGTACCTGTTAAGTTTGCTTTGCGAAAATGTTATTTTTTAAATCTGAGGTATACTTACGCACCTTTTTCCGTAAATTTATTTGTTTATTAAATCTTGATTATTAAAATAACATTAGTTTCCTTGCATTTTAATAGTCTATTTTACTTTGAATGCAATTTCAATGAGAAAATTATGGAAAAATTTAAATTATTGACATCATCAAGATCATTTTGCATTTGGGTGAGAAGAAATGCACGTATTGCCATGAACCAAAAACCAAAATGCAAAAAATATTTGCGGCTTAAAAGAAACTGATATTTTGAAGTAATTTCTCTTAAAATCTGTATAGGCATGAAGGCATGTTAAAACTAATAAATGTATCTGGAGCTGGAGCGGAGTAAAAATAAAAAAAGGTATAAAGCCCTAAACGTAATCCAAATTTTATGATGCCCGTTTTTTTTGCACGTGAGTGTATATTGTGTATTAATCGCTTTTGTTTAATCTAACAAAATTTATAACCATTTCGAAAACAAAAGTAAAGCCCGAAAATCACTTAAATATAACGATAAGGTTGTTAATTATTATGTTTCTTTTGTTTACAGCGATTTCTTCGATTCCGCGAGTAACATGGCACCCAAATCCGAGGACGCATCCAAGAAGGAAGGCCAGTTTAATTTTTTAGATGACGTTATTACAAAAGTAAGTACAGAAAACAGTGACAAAGCCATATTATGTACTAGATTTACCCATGCTTCCCTCTACCTCGAAGATTCATGGATTTATTTTTTAGTTACAAAGTACCTGTTAAAGGTAATAATACTAATAAATGGCATCCACATGCGCTATCCCAGTGTAGAAAGAAAAATAAACGGTATAAAATTATAGGAGATATGAACAGTCAGGCAAGACTGTAACCCCAAGATTTATAAGGAACGTATTGATTAACATAGACTGTAAAGTCAAACCGCGGGTGCTCGCTACTTCAAAATAAATGTTAAAGATATAATATAAGTCGAAAACTTTTTTACGTAATATACCTAAGCAAATATGAACAAGAATATCCTTAAGACCAATCAAGAAACGAAAGAATGAGCAAATACAAGTTTTGTCAAAGCACTCAAAATAATTGCGATTTGTTTATCAAGCACTTGAGTACCATAAAAACTTGCAAAGCTGACGAATTTATATTAAGTAGTTGAAATTTTGAAGAGAGAGACTATAAAAGAAAAATTGAAGCAAATAGCTAATATTTACAGTTGCTATGTTGATTTTCCAAACATCGCTGGTCTGGAACAGCAAGTGACCTTTTACCAATATTATTTTGAGTCTACAATAACTGTCCTATACCCTGGAGTATAAACGCAAATTTTACACTCTAGTCAAGTTTATGATGAAATATTCAACCAAATTATAAAGCCATTGCTCAAGAATCCAAAGATACTTACATTGCAATCTAAATTGAAACGAAGAACATCTATACTATGCTGCTGTGACCAGAGAGTAATTGAACCAAAATTATTCAAACAAATAGGCAAAAGAGGTACAACTGAGTGTCCGCCAAGATCACCTGATCCTATTCCCATGGGCTATTTTAGTTATCTTATCTCTAATTGGTTGTATTTTAAAAATGCGAAAGAATTTGTCCAAGTCCATGTCTCTAAAATGTTTAATACAAAAAATTTAATTAGGTAATATTTTTGCCATGAAATTGTATAATTTCTTTACGATAATTAACTCTACTACCTCTTTTATGCATCAAAATTCAAAACAATTGGGTTAACTGAATAGAAAATTATAATCAACCAAAGAAAGTTGCTTTATATAATAAAAATGGCCAAATAAAACCAAATTAATAAAGTGAAACTTATATAGCTTTGAGTTGATTATTATTACTATTATTACGTTGTGTTTTTTTAAATTCATGATTCAGTTCGAGACTAACGGATGTTAATCTGTAAGAAATATGTATTTATCTGTTAGTTTAATTAAATAACCAGAACATATGCTTTGTTAACGTTTACCTTAATTGCTGGTAGTATTTTTTAGTTCCAATAATGTTAAATGGAATGCTTTAAGCAATTTGAATTATAATTTAAAAAAATTGGGTGCGAAAAACACATTTAATTATACATACAAAACAAGAAAAATTATATTCACGATCATCAAGTCATTCATTATCTTTTTCTTTATCTACAATGTGACCAGTAAAGTCCGTATCATATGGGATTTTTTTATTAATAGCTTTATTCGAAATTTGACTTTGGCATCAAGTTCTGCTTCGATCGAGATGAAAATTAAGCAAAAAAATAGTAGTCACGTGATTCGCATTATCTGTCAAATTTTAATTTTTTCCAAAAAATAATTCAAAAGTACGGTTATTTCTGAAAGAATCGAAAAAAGTTATTGGAAAAAGTTTTTTTAAATGCAGTTTCTAGCCCACATGCAAAATTTTTAACTGCATAAGATAATTTTGATTTTTTACCCACCACTAAAATTTATTTGCCACTTAATGAACATTTTACTGATCACACTGTGTTCTTTTTTGTCTTAATATTAAGGTATATTACTTTCAGACACAAACTACGTTTTCAAAAATACTTATTTTATGAAGTTACCTTATACAGGGTCAAAAACAAATCTTTGCATCACATGCGACCAAATTTTAATAGCCCAATTTTGATTTTGTAGAAAAATACACATTTAATATGGCGCTACTTTAAAGAAAATTTATCTGAAATAAAGCATTGTCAAAACTAAGAACTAGAAGAAACTAACAACTTTTTTCGATTCTTTCAGAAATTATTTTTTAAAAAAAATTAAAATTTGACAGATAATGCGAATCCCGTGACTACTATTTTTTTTTGCTTAATTTTCATCTCGATCGAAGCAGAACTTGATGCCAAAGTCAAATTTCGAATAAAGTTATAATTAAAAAAAATCCCATATGATCCGGACTTTACTGGTCACACTGTGTATAAAAATGCCAAAATATAACATATTCCATAAAAATCTAAAGCATACTGTTATCCAACCTCCTTAGATTTGAAATAGTCCATCATGCAAACAAAACTACTCAACTCAAAAATAATGCAATCTTTTTCTAGGAAAAACAGCGACCACCAATCTACAACCCCGAAGACTATGCCCTAATGCTCAAGAAATGGGGCAAGAAGTCAGTCAATGGAGGTCTGATGTCCTTGTACTCGAACACCAGTAATTCGGATATTGAAATCAACAGGTCACAAAGCAACTCGTTTCGTGACTATCGCAACCCAATGTTGACATCTTCAGGGTCGGAAATGACATTGAGGCAATTTGGAACTGTGTCAGAGTTATTGGCGAAGTTAAAGACTGATCTAAAGATGGCTTTTCCTAGGTTAGTTAATTTTGTCGGAATCAAGCGAGTAAACAATATACAACGCTATTTATTTAGTCTTAAGACACCAATGTTTCTATTGAGCCTTGACACAGGTATAAAATTACTAATAATTCAGTGTAAACTAGTGTATAGTATTTGTAGAATTATACCGTTGATCTTTTGACTGCAATAAACCCTCATTAACCCTTTGACCATAAATAAATAATGAAATCCCAAATTTTAAAACCTTTTCGAGCAGAGCCGGACCAGGTACAAATTCAATTTATACATATGCCTGATTCATATAATAATATAAATACAAACTGATTTTTAATAATTTTAGTCTTTAGTGGTTTTCCGGCGAGTAATTTTTAGTTAGGTTTATTAGTGGTAGAATGTGGCGTCCTTGGAATTGTGCTGATAGGGGGGCATCTTCAAGTAGTGTAATTTTTAAAAGAAAGCATTTAGCTACCGATGCCAAACTAATAATTAAAAATGTGTATCAATCTTTATTGAGTAGAAATTTTAATTCGATGGATGCTTTAGCAGAGACGTCTACTTTGACAAAAACTCCTTTACCTTCGGTGAGAGACATAGTACTTAAACCTGCTAATCCTAGAAAAAATTGGAGTGTTTCTGGCACATTTAGAAGCATTGACGAAAATGTCATGGATTTATTAAGAAGAAAGATTTACCAAATGTATGAGGCACAAACTGTACCCACTTTGATTTCCCTTAAAGAGCCACTGATTAAAGACGAAACAAATATCTCTTGGTGCCTTTCAAGCCTTAGAAAAATATTGCGTAAAATGGGGCATTAATAAAAGACAAACATTAATGGAATCTCAACGTTTACGGGAATGGAGACTTAAATAATAATTATCATTAATTGTTATCATTATTTTACATTTATTATAGGTACCTACCTAAAACTAAAAATACCTATCTATTTATTTTAAATTATAAAAATAAATCTTGTGGTGTAGGTACATACATTTTCAAGCCGACCCTGGTCACGTTTAATCCCTTTTGAAGAGGTTGAGGCGTATACAATAGGGTTTAATCAGGTAGTTTATTTTTGGCAGTAAGAGTCAACGGTAGAATTCTGCAAATACTATACCTTATCGCCTGAACGGCTGCTTATTATTAGATATAAAAATTAACATTAATTTAAATAATAATTTTTGGTTAATGAGAAAGTTTCCTTTTTATTTTTCTTTATCAAATTATTAGATATTCCGATGAAGTTACCGATTTAAAAGTGAAACCGTTTAGAAATTTATTAAGATGTGCGTATTAAAATAATAGTTATAAATTATTAGTAAGATAATAAACCAGCTGACTCCGAATAAAATGCTTACAGGTAAAAAGTAAAATTTCTAAGGTCAGTTTATTTAACCTTGAACCTCTCTCTATAAATATTTAATACACAATTTGTTTTTTAAAAGAAACACATAAAACATAATGAAAAAATTCCACCCTAGGCTGTATAGTGTATATTTTCATTTTCTCGTTATGCTACGTTTATGCCTCTAGTAGGTATCTATTATTTATAATGAAACTTCAAAGTTATTCCAAAAATTAGTTGGCTATCGACCGTCGAAATGGCTTTTACAAATTACTTTTATCTGTTAAAATAACATACATTCTTTCACGCAGTCTTCCTTGAACAATACTTATTAAAAAGCCAAGTTCCACAACACGTACTTTTTTTTCGTGAATCATTAAACTGTTTTTACATAATATGCGTCTCGGTGTTCGTTCGTATTCATTTAATTAAAATTCTTCCGAGTAATAAGAATTGCTTTGTTTTTATGCTGATTTTTAAACCCAAATACTGATACTAGCACAAGTTTAGTATTACAATAGCAGTTGGTACTTATAGGGTACTGACAGTATTATTACCAATAACAACGTTTTTAGAAGTTCAATTCAATTCGGGAATCAACCCTTGCATTTGTGGTATTAATGTGTTAAGCCACAACCACCTTGATAAGAAGCCATGAAGTCACACATCGGGCAACGCAGCATCAGCTGGGAGTTGCGGATCCACAAGCTCTTATTATGGGGCGCGGCAACGGGCGAGTTTTTTATTATTTGTGATATTTTTTTTGTGTTTGTGCTTGTCTTAAGAATGTCACCTACTATAGTCGGATCTGGTCTTATCGTGCGGGTCATACGATTCAAGAGAGACATACTCTCAGTTTTTGTTTTCTTTACTTGCGTTTAATTTTACCCTCTAAATAAAATACGTAAGATAAATGAGACAGACTTATTCCATTTCGACATGAAAAAAAAAGGATATGTATTTACTTTCCAGCGATTCTAAAAAAGCTTATAATAGCACCAGCTACGTTTTATTTTAAATATGCCAGTTTTGTGACTTTGACAGTTTGTGACAAAATGAAACAATTTTCTGGGTTTTTGCATCCCCAATCAAAAAAAAATGGTACTTAATCTAATAAACTATTTCGAAAATGAAAGAAAAAGTGGAAATTCGCCAACCAATATTCAGCAAACAGTAGCCAAAGCACTGGGAATTAGTTTAAGGACTGTGTAGAAAATTGTGCATGAAACAAAACATATCATAATACCCAAGAATACTAAAAAGTGTAAACGAAGAAAGCCAAAGACTGAGGATTTAAGCGAAAATATTAAAATGGGAGTTCGAAATGTGATTTACGATTTATACAAATCAAAAACCAATGTAACTCTTCCAGTTTTACAAAAAACACAAAAAATTCGGGGTGTTTTGGAAATTGGACTTGAAGCGTTATCAACATTAATAAAAAAATTAGGTTTTCGCTATAAAAAAGACTGTAACCGAAGATTTTTATGTGAGCAGCCACAGATAGTGAGTCAGCGTGTTCAGTTTTTAAAAAAATATACGGACAATTACAAATCGAAATTTAGAAAAGTGGTATTTTTAGATGAAACGTGGATATTTTCGAATGGAAGTGGTTTAAATATTGGCAAGATGAGTCTGTAAAAAGTGTTAAAAGAAAAAAGGGGTGCGGTACGGGAAAGCGTTTTATTATTTTGCACGCCGGTTCTGCAACAGGATATGTTGCAGGTGCGAGTTTAATTTTTTCTTCAACATCAAAAAGTGCTGACTATCATGATAATATGAATTGCGAAACGTTTGAAAAATGGTTAAAAGTTCAATTGATACCAAATTTGGATGCTCCGTCTTTAATTGTATTAGATAATGCATCATATCATTCAAGAATTTTAAATAAACAGCCTACTTTATCTTGGAGGAAAAGTGATATTTATGAGTGGCTGGAAAAACACAACCAAAATCCTTTACCAAATATGCTTAAATTGGAACTCCTATTAATAGCAAAGTCTCTTAAAAAACCCAAAATATACGCGGTAGATGAAATACTGCGTGAATATGGTCATGATGTTCTACGACTGCCGCCATATCATTGCCAGTTTAACGCAATAGAATTAATATGGGCTGGTGCAAAGCCTTATTATAAAAAACATGTAGGTGATGGTCTTAAATCCGACCAAGTACAAATAGTTTGGCAAGATTCGTTAGATCATATTACACAAGAGTACTGGAAGAAATCGGTGGAACATACAGAAATATTAATAAGGGATTGGTGGGATCGAGAACAAGTACTAGATGTCGAAGTAGCGCCAATGATAATTGCTCCATTCGAAGACGACTTTACATTTTTTAGTATTCTTGGGTATTATATTATGCTTTTTTTTCATGCCCATTATTCTGCATAGTCCTTAAACTAATTCCCAGTGTTTTCATTACGGTTTCCTGCATATTGGTTTGCGAATTTCCACTTTTTCTTTCATTATCGAAATAGTTTATCAGACTAAATGCCATTGTATTTTTAGGTTTTAGTAGTAAAATTGTTAAAATAAATTGCACTGTTTATTATTGTCGTTTTTAATTAAAGGGTACAGTAGGTATATAATTAACGATTATATAATTTTTTTGTAACTTTTTCAACTCCCTGTACATAATTTTTTAAAAACTAATAATATTAGGTATATGTGGCTGTCTTCGCGATAGCTAAAATAATTAAACTATTTTTCCTTCCTTCGGTATATTTGTAAATAATCTCACAACATTTTGATAGCCTCTGTGTTGTCTGATTTGACGCATATGATTAGTGACCTTTGGACCCGCACGTTAAGACCAGATCTGACTATATCTGGGTAACTTCGTAACTTTCACATTGTATGAATTGGTACCGAGACAATAAGTTTTCACGCTGAGACCACCTGCTTAGTTTCATTTCAAAAGGTAAAATCCATTTTAATAATCGCGCCAATTCATTACCTTTTAAAAAACCTTTACCTTCATATCAATGTCCACTGAAAGCTGATTAACAATATTTATACAGTCATTGGTCAAATCGAAACTATAAAAATATATTACACTCTCTTCACCTGCTTTTAAAACACTTTTATAGTTAATTGCACCCAGGAATACAGCAGGGGCTTGGCATGTTGATAAATAAACAAACTAAAAGAAAAAAATACCACTTAATTAAGTACCTAGAGATCTAGAGGTATCCTACCTAGTTTATGAAATATCTCTACTAGTGATATTTTTAAACTAATTCACATATACCTTCAAGTTAAATATAAATAAACTGTAGCCACAAAACAATAAAGTTTATCCCAAAGAGCTAACTAGAATACAAAAAACACAACTTTTAAATTAAAACAAATAAAATTCTGCCGCCATTTATAAGACCCGTAAACAAACCGCCTGGCCGGCCAGGCTGTTGGATTCTTCACTTTATTAATGCTATAAGAGCAAATCCGCACAAAAAAATTTCATCAGTATTTTGTAGAGGTTCTTAGCAATCATGTCACTTAAATTTTATATTAGATATCAATCGAAAACCGGATAAAAATACAAATTAACACGACACCTACACCTAGCTCGCGCCTTAATTACATAGTAAACCATGGCTAACCTCAAAAAAGTCACGTGACACATGGATATTCAAGCAGTGTTGTCGATGTTTTTGTTTCACGGCTTTTTTCAAAGTGGTTGTGGCTAAGCTTATAAAAATAATTATTTATTTATTTATGTGTGCCTACTCCTTATAGCGTAATACCTTCGTCTTAAAGATATTATAGCTTTACAAACTCGTTTCTATGTTTTATGTTTGTCTTTGCAAAAAAAATACAATTTATTCTGCCTTTTAAAATTATAATAATTCTGTTTCGCAAATTAAATAACAAGTTGAACCGTTTCTTTTAAAACTCCATTAAGCTGTTTTTACATGCTCTGCTCCTCGTTGTTGTTAATACATTTGCTTGTAATTAACATTTTCTTAAATAATGGAAATTACCGTGCTAATTGTTGATCTCAGATACCGAAAACCGACATGACTACACTTGAGACGTTTTAAAATTAGGTTTTTAATTAGGTACTAAACCTATTTACATTTTTAATGTGTTTGCACTTAACTAAAGCAGTATTTATTTACGTAAAATGAAATAAGATTTTCTATGGGTAAATTAAATACATTGACAAGACGTTTGTAGGGTAAAGTTGCTTTGATTTATTCTGAAATCAGAATTTTTTTATTTTAATTTAATTAAATGATGTTTTGTAAAGTTATACACTGCGTTTTCTTTAACACGGGCCATAGGGATTTACATGGTAAATCTTTAAGCCTATGTTAGGCACATTTATATAAAACAAATAATATTAAAACTTGAGAATAGATAAAATATGAGATGGCAGGAATAAGTTAACATACAATATGTGCAAAAAATCTCCAAGAGATACCCAAAAAAGCTCTTTTTATTTTTTTTAAATTACACTTTTTTACCCCCTTGTAATTTATGTAATTAACTACCTACCTTAGATAAAGAAAAATATTGACACGGCTGTCAGTATTTTCCTGACTTTCATGAAATTAGTTTTGTAATTTATCATGTCTTGCTACACCGTAAAAGAACGTATTGAAATGGTTTCAAACTGCATAAGAGGAATGTCATATGTCTGCTTTAGAATTAAAAAAATTAACACATTTTAAACCACTTAAAATAAAACATATTTACAATCTATATAATCATCACTGTGTCAAATATACCTTGGTAAACTTAATATACAGGGCTGGGCAAAAGAGCGTGATATTATAACTTAAAATGGTATTTTTCAATATTTTGCGTTAGTAAAGTAATACAAACATGGTACTAAATTGGATATGAGACCACAAGAAATATTTGGGTAAAATTTCAACTCGTAGTTCTCAATAGAAATGTGCCTAACATAGACTTAAAGATTTACGATGTAAATCCCTATGGCCCGCGTTAAGAAAAACGCACTCTATATATTTTTCCATTCCATTCCATTCCCCATTTATTTTCATCTAAAAGGCGCTGCCGTTGGCGTCCATTGTGATATGTAGGGGTGCTAGTCCCAGTAGGAGTTCCATTGCTGCGTTTGGTTTGGGGTAATTCTCATTGCACCGCTATTATACAAGCAGGTTAGCCTCTGTAAACCATTTAGTTTTGTGGCTGTCGTAATTTGCTGAGTTTTTCGCCACCAAACGACAGACCCGTATGCCATTAAGGGTTGCTGACTTTTTATCTGTTTTCCAAAGATTTTAAGGTTGTTGTAGTTCCTTGTCTGTTTGGTGGTCAATGTAGTTGCAGTATCAGCAGCATTGACTTTGAGGTTCAGCTTTTCACTTTCCCCCATAGTATGGGTCATATAATAATTATAATTATTTAAGTTTTGAACACACGTTTATATTGATTTTTCCTACAGACTAATAATAAATAATCGTTCATCGATTATACAGGATAGTAAAAAGCATATTATAAGCAATTTATACCGATCGAGGTAAATGAGCCTCTCAATTTATATATATACAGGGTGTCCCAAAAGTAATGGGACACAGAGCAACACCAGACTTCTGAAGCCGAAATAATGCGATTTACTTAAACTAGCCTTATCCCAAAATTGATACCAGCCAAGATACAGGGTGTCAAAGTTTTAATTTTGTTTTCGTAACAAAATAGAAAAAAAATGGTGACGCCGTGATAGCAATTGTTGAAAATGGCCACCATTGACCTCAATACATTTACCTGCGCCCTGCACTTCGACCGTTAAAATTTTCTTTTGCATAAATACATATCACGCATTTCCACATTGGAAAATAAATTATGTCGAGGCATTCCTAAAAAATGTATAATATCTACGTAGGTATTGTACGAAGAAAATTAATAACTTTGACAGATGATACTTTCTGTAACATATTGTTGCCTTAGAAACGTCGTTGTTTTTAATCAAGGCCAGCTGTGATAAATAATACTAATACGAATACACAATTATTTTAAATAGTTTAGGATTCTTGCATTAAATATGGTTGCTCCTAGCGACTTCAGTAAGTATTACGTTTTTGATGTAAAAGAAGTAAAGTAACTTATTTTTTTAATAATCGGATCGATATAAGAATCCTAAACAAAGTTATGCCAGATAAAAGGAGTGGACCATGCCGTGGGCAGCAGGTTATACAAAATATATGGATAATTTTGAATTCCTCACCTCAAAAAACCCCAAAACCATTAATTTTGGGCTGCTATGTCGTTTCGTTATCGCAAAAAAAACGAAAACAAAATTAAAACTTTGACACCCTGGATCTTGGTTGTTATCAATTATGGGATAGGGCAAGTTTAAATAAATCGCATTATTTCGCCTTAAAAAGTCTGCTGTTGCTCTGTGTCCCATTACCTTTGGGACACCCTGTATATAGTATAATTCTATTAATTTATAAATTCTTCGGCCATAAATGCGGTGGAGCAATTTTATACCTCGTTTATACATGTAATAATTATAATTTAAAACCAAACATGCAACCATTTTTCTTAATTAAAAAAATTGATATCTTTAGTTAAGTTTTATGGATGGACATTAGCTGATCACCAATGGGCTATTTTATTTTTAATAAGGTAGCTAAGGCTTTATTGTTTTTACCGTTTTACCTTGTAAAGTTAACATACTAACCTGTTTCGTGTTCGTTTTGTTCAAATTCCTACTCCACATTGGCGTAGCTTTTAAGGGCTAGGGGGCCAAACTAAAAAAGGGGACGAAATAAAGCGTCATAGGCTAAAATTATATTATACTGCAATAAAGAACCCCGCACTTCTCTTATGGAAAATTGCCCTGGGTTAAATTTTCTAAATTTTTAGTATGTTGTAGAGAATGCCATTCTGATCAAAAGTGTTTATGGCCACAACAATATCTGCCGACCAGTTTTTGAGATACAGGGTGTCCAATTTGGAAAATATGAATTCTCAATACATTATAATATTTTCCTAGTTTATAATATGAATTCGTTTTTCTAAGTTTTTGATGGCCCTGTCGTAGATAGGATAGAATACTATAAAAATAATTCGAAAAAGGTTTTGTCTGTTTCCTTCCGCCAAACTCATCCCCAGACGCGTTTCGCCATTTACGGCTCATCAGTGAGGCTCAGTTTGGCAGAAGGAAACAGGGCTCGAAGACAAATCATTTGTCAGGATCGATTATCGACGGGAATTATAGAACCCGGTGCGACATCTTCCGTCCCAGTACGGTACCTTGAACTGAGCCTCACTGATGAGCCGTAAACGGCGAAACGCGTCTGGGGATGAGTTTGGCGGAAGGAAACAGACAAAACCTTTTTCGAATTAATATCTGTGGTCCGGCACTTGTACCGGTTTTGTGAGCGCACTTGCAAAATTTTCTGTTTTTACAGAATAATCCCTTTACGACTGACCTTTTCTAAGGTACCGTACTGGGACGCAAGATGTCGCACCGGGTTCTATAATTCCCGTCGATACTATAAAAATAGTTTAAACTTTTTTATTATATATACCGGGTGGGTGACGAAAATTATTTAATATTTTTTGTTAAATCATTGTATTTTCGGCATAAATTAAATGTTTACAAAGTAATAATGTAGATGACATTAGCTTGGAACAACAAGCTATTAGAATTAATATTATTTATATTTATATAGGGTAACTCAAAAAAGTTAATATGTTTTTTATTGGTTTTGAAAGAAAGTTTGTAGATATATCTTTATGTACTACTTGTCGTTTATCGTATGTTTCCAAATATATATAATTATCAAGGTTATACAGTGTGTTTCCGATGATAAGCGATAGAAAAATAACATAAAAATGCATGTATTTATAAATCACCCGGTATATTAAAAATGGATCGGTTAAATTTCATTATTTTTTAATATTTATTGCTTGAAGTGTCTTACTTACATGTTTGCTATTGATTTCCCTTTTCCTATGACCAAGTCTGGAGATATAAAGCGTCCAACAAATTTCAATAAAATTTGTCATGTAGGTTCATTTTATGGTTAAAAATAAATATATTTACTGCTGTACAGGGTGTTTCGAATAATTAGGGTATTCTAACACTGTATTGCAAATAAGAAATATATAAAAACTATGAACAATTTATTATTTCCAAATTATTTTATCCAAAAATAATAAGTAGGCCCCTAATTATTCGAAACACCCTGTATAACAATATATATATTTATTTTTAACCATAAAATGACCTTACATAACTGATTTTATTAAAATTAAATCCAGAACTGGTCATAGGAAAAGGAAAATCAATAGCAAAAGTAAGACACTTCAAGCAAAAAATATTAAAAAATAACGAAATTTAACCGATCCATTTTTAATATACCGGTTGATTTATAAATACATGCATTTTATGTTATTTTTCTATGGCTTATCATCGGAAACACCCTGTATAACCTTGATAATTATATATATTTGGAAGCATACGATAAACGACAAGTAGTACATAAAGAAATATCTACAAACTTTCTTTCAAAACTAATAAAAAAAATATTAACTTTTTTGAGTTACCCTGTATAAATATAAATAATATTAATTCTGATAGCTTGCTCCAAGCTAATGTCATCTACATTATTACTTTGTAAACATTTAAGTTATGCCGAAAATACAATGATTTAACAAAAAATATTAAATCATTTTCGTCACTCACCCGGTATATAATAAAAAAAAGTTTAAACTATTTTTATAGTATTCTATCCTATCTACAACAGGGCCATCAAAAATTTGGAAAAACAAAACGAATTCATATTATAAACTAGGAAAATATTATTATGTATTGAAAATTCATATTTTGCAAATTGGACACCCTGTATCTCAAAAACTGGTCGGCAGATATTGTTGTGGCCATGAACACTTTTGGTCAGAATGGCATTCTCTACAACATACTAAAAATTTAGAAAATTTAACCGAGGGCCATTTTCCATAAGAGAAGTGCGGGGTGCTTTACAACTAAACAAATCTATTTTACATCATGTACGTAGATTTACACCTGTAAGGAAACCAGAAGAAGCGACAATCAAACGCCAAAATCATTCGCTGTCAAAATTCCAAAGACTTCAAAACCAAGTATACTTTTTGTGTCATTTTGGCACATTTTTACCCCGAAATTAGTTTGATCGACATTTTTTATTTGGTATTTGTCTTTCTTACACATCAAAATGGCATCGTGTAAACCTTGCGGTCAACTGCCTTCCCCTGGGCGACAGGCAAGATCGAAGATGAGTTGCCCCCCGTGTCCTTGCCCTTGTCCACCGTGTCCGTGTCCTCCACCATGCACCATTCCAATAATTGCCGATTCCTTGCCAAAATATGGGGTAAACCCTTGTGACCCTAACGCAGCCGTAAGAAGTGGCAATGGAGGTCAGAATAAAAATTGTTGTAACGTGTGCGTTCCAATTTCGGTACCATGTCCCCCTGAAACTCCTAGAAAACCTAGAAAGAAATGTAGGTACATCCAACCTGCCAGACCGAAATCCTTTGCTCCTGAAAGAAGGTACTTACCTCCAGAGATGAAGATGGCGGAGGATACCATTTACAGGAAAAGTTACATTCCTGTAGAAGCAGAAAAGCCGAAATTAGTCATACCCGAAAACAATTTATGCGTCGGAGAAGGAAAAATGTCCGATGATACCATAAACAAAATGTCTTATAAGCCGGTAAGGACAATACCCATTTCTCCATTTTATCCCTGCGAGCATAAGCTCATTGGAGAAGGACCCATGCAAGATATAACCACGAATAAGCATGATTACGTGCCTAAACCAAGGGTTAAACCTGAAGCATTTAAACCATTTACCAATCTTTTTACCTCAGACTGTCCTTTAAGCGACAAAACCGTAAACAGAATGTCATACATGCCCATTGATTTGAATAAGGCGAAGGTTACTCCTTTCGTACCCACAAATGCGATTGAAAAGCCGACGGGCCGGATAAGCGACAAGACTGTAAACAAAATGTCATATCAACCTTGGGAACCCATGGCACCCATGGATATGCCTTGGGCAGAAAAACCCAAGTATCATCCTCCCAAGTTACGAATGGAAGACAATACAGTAAATAAAATGAGTTACAAACCACCAGGCGAGTACATTGAATGCGCTGATGATGATCCCGACTGCGTTGATTGTCCTGATCCACCATGCGACCCGAATCCACGACAATGCTTTGGACCCACGAACTGCTGCATGTCTTGCTGTTGCCCAAAAGCTTCAATGTGATTTTTTTTCTTCAACCCAAATTTTTAGTAGATAAACAACCACTTTTATATCTATACACTGTTTTACATTCCGTGTACTTGTCCTTTTACACTTTGGTCAAACTAATTTTAATAAAGGATAATATGCTAGGCATTTATATCGATAGTTTGTTTGTCTGGAATTTGGTTAATTTGTGTAGAGCTACTTGCTTGATCAAATTGTATTTCCATATTGTAAAAAGAAAAAGAGGTAAATACTTGTTTAAAGTTACAAGTATTTACTTCTTTTCCTGTTTGCAACTGGTATTTGCCCTGAGACGATGATTTTTATGACTAGGTATATGATCTAGTTAAGCCTTCCAACGTGTTTTTTCAAAACTCAAACATGCAAACTGAGATCCAAATAGGTTTCTTCAATTTTGGTAAGAAAACTGTAAATGTAAAATGTTCTATATTATTATTTTCTTTTCTTCCGGTGTAATACAGGAAACACTTTGATTAGGACAGATCCAAACAATATACAGGGTCTTAGGGCGACCGTCCATTAGAAAATTTGAGAAAGTAATGCACGCATATGATCGCTGTTATTTCGTTTGAGGAGAGCGGCTCCGAAGACCCTATTGTCCGAATTCGCAGGTTTCAAATCTTTTACTTTCCGAAATATTCTAATGAACGATCATCGTGTATAACTATAGAGCCGCTGGGAGTTAGAAGAGCTAACATTTTATTACTCCTTGTAAGGGAAGTTACGAAAAATCTGTACAACCTAGAATTTTTTCAGTTTTGTTCAAGAATTTGTAGCCGATCCATTGGATGGGGTAACGCTTCTATTGGACTTTCTACGGGCAATTCAGCTCAGTCAATCCAACACCGTTATACATGGACCACCAGGCTCCACAGGAACAACTGGAAAAATACCGCCGTCTTTGCAACGACGAGCTCTTTTGGACGAACTGACTTGTCTTCAGTGTTTACTCAACTGTTGTGTCAGGTACGGTATACAACCTTACCAAAGAACCAAACACATATAACTTATTCTTCCTCTCAAACTACTCTCGTTTATGCCTGAAAATTTTAAATTTATATCTACTATATCATTGCAGGTACACGGAATCACTGAGGAAGTTGATTTCATCTTCGGCCGGTTTGTTTACCGTTGCTGTTTGTATAATGAGCAACGTAAACAAGTCCCGGATAATAGCTTTGCAGGTGAGTAGTTATAATGATCTACTCTCAAGATATAGTTAAGAGTTTTTTTGGACCGATTTTCTAAACTAATGGATTTAAACATGTGGGGAAAACTGAAATAATTATAGATTAAATTGCCTTACGCGCAATTGTTGTATGATATGTATTGATAGTTTTTATCGGATGCCTTAAAATATTAACAATTTTACTTTGTAGCTTTTGGCCAAAGCCTGTGATCCTTCCATTATCGGGCACTCCTCCGTCTCCGAAGCCATGTCCACGTTACGTCTCCGATTCGGTGAACCAGTGAGATTTCGATTTCTGGTCGGCATGATGACATCCACCGGGGGCCAGAAAGAACTGATCGCTTCGGGATTAAAATTTTTGAATAGATTTATGGATACCGCTGGCTCTATTCAAAAGAGGTTGTATATTCAAGCAGAACTGGATCAAGCAGGATTCGATATCAATGTTATTAAAAAGGTGGGTTGTGCTGTAGTTTTTTTTAAGTACTATTGGTTCAATGAAAAGTTTACTGCAGTCAAAGTATTATCGATTTAAAGTACATTGTATTTTAGGTTGAGTATAAACAAATTTGGAGAATTTATAAAACGTACAACTGTGTACGTGTGCATACACTTCTTATTTTATATCGATGCTTATGCTTGCTTATATCATCAAATTAAATTCGGGAAATAAATTTTACAAACGGCAACTTGCAAGACTCTTTTGTAATGATCGTTAATTTATATAATAAATAAGTAATGCTGCTTCAAAGCAGGATGTTTTTGGTGGACTGAGAATTAAATTGAAAGATGATGAAAATTGGGGGCAGAGAATAAAATAAAACGACTATTTAAGAAATGTTGTACTCGGTTTCATTGTTCTTCATTTGAAAAGTTCCAAGTTATTCATCGGCTTTTAACACAAAGACCTATTTCACCATAGACCTTTCTTAAATTTTAGACTGTTGCGAATTGCCCTGGATATGATCAACTTCTAGAAGAAATCCAGTATTGGGAAAATAAAAACATTAACGTTGAAAATCTAATGTTTTGTCTGGAAACCATTAAAAAGGAAAATTCCAGTCTTCGGGATAAAGTTGCGTTACTGGAGAGAAAAGTGAAGGTAATAAAATGCAACACAGGTGCTGATCGAAAGTGTCGGTGATGTAGGTTATTTAATAAATATCGTTTTAAAGTAATCAACTGCAAGAAATCTGATCGATCAATCGGCATTCTCTTCTTTAATGATGCTTATGCCAAAAAAAATAAAATAATGAACACTGTAATGTAATTTGTACATAATATACAGTACATATGTATATGGCATACTAATACCTACATAGTTTTGTGTCTACTTAAAAATAATAAAAACTAATTTGAAAATTTAACAACGATATTTAAATATCAAATGCACCATAAGCCGATACAATTTTATCTTTTAGGTTTTACATGAAGAAAAAGGAGTTCTCAGCTGCGTTGAGAAGGATTTAAAACATCGGTGTAGTGAACTGCAGTCTGAAATTCAATCGTTAAAATCCAGCCTCTCATCAAAAGGCTCTTACACCAAAAAGCGACGTGAGTTAATAAAATTATTGGTACTGTTAATTAACTAAAAAAGAAAAAAAAGTTTGCGTTAAGTATTAAAGTTATTATTATTATTATAAAAGTAAGTAATTTATTTTTATATATGCTCACATTTTGACGTTATTCGTTTGTTGTTTTATGGACATAATTTGTCAAAGATATGACGACATCGATCTTTTTTTTAAATGAAAACATACAGCTTGTGATACATTATTTGAAAGCTAATATGTCGTACAGTATGCTCATAAATTTTGGCGCGATTCTATCAAACTATTTCAAAATGGCGACTGTTAAAAATTTTAAAAAAATCTCTATTTAAATAAGCGGAAATCATTGATGTTTTTTACCTTTCAAGGTAAGAAGTCTTCATTGTTTGACGTTCTTACATTTTGTGACTTAACAATAATTATGGTTTATTTGTTATTTATTTGGTCAAAAAAAAATGTAACGAATCAAAACAAAACAGAACAAAAAGTAGGCTTAACGTGGCAAATGCTGGAAATGTCCTCCACCCTCTATTTGGCATGCTTGTACCACGTCGTCCAATCCAGCGACCTGAAAATATCTCATCTAAATATCTTCTCATATTGACACCAAAATGCGGGGGAGCACCATCTTGCTGAAACCAAATTGTTTCATTAGGTATATCCGGATCTACTTCGTTGGGAAATATTACAGCTACAGCAAGCATCAATTCGAAGGTTAAGAAATCCAGGTACCGTTCAGCTGTGAGGTTTCCTTCAAAAAAGAATGGCCCCAGAATTCGGTTATTAATGATACCTGCCCGTGAAACAATGAAGATTTCTTATCTTAGAAGGTAAAAAAACATCAATGATTTATCATTTCCGCTTATTTAAATAGAGTTTTTTTAAAAACTTTTAACAGTCGCCATTTTGAAATAGCTTGATAGAATCGCGCCAAAATTTATGAGCATACTCTACGAGATATTAGCTTTCAAATGATGTATCACAGGCTGTATGTTTCCATTAAGAAAAAATGATCGATGTCATCATATATTTGACAAATATCTATAAAAAAAACGAATAACGTCAAAATGTGAGCTTATATAAAACTAAATTGACGTGTCCGTGCGTTTTTACCAAAACTTACAGGTTAAGGCTATATTATTTTATTCCGGACTTCTGGTCAACCCTGTACTTGTGTACAGTGGCGACGGTATAGGTAATAAAAACAACTTTTTAAAAACTGCTTATTTATTAAATTTTAGAAGACTCGACACCCAATGAGGACGAAGGCATCTCGTCTTCAGAACGAAGTCTCACCCCGGAAGAAGACGTGCGCCGAGAAACGATCTACGACACCTTCATCCAAGACCACAAACCCTTGAAATTAACCATTAACACCAATGAACCTGACGACGATGAAGAAACCACCATAGATGCAGTCATCGAGGAACTAAAAAACATCATCAACGACGCCGAATCGGAAGACTTGGCTAAAAAAGAACTACGAAAACTAGAAAACGAAAAACGGAGGATTGAAGAAGCTCAAGTTGCTAGCAAGTTTAAGATCCACATTGACGCAGATGATTACGCAGTTGCTAGTGAGAGCGAAATAATTCCAACTGTTTTACATCCACAACCTCCAAGAAGAACCAAGAGTCTTGTACAACTGTTCGTACCTTCAGAAGACTACTATTACTGCCCTAAAGAATTGTTTTTCGAAAATGAAACACCTTATACTAGTACAGATGGTTCAGATTCTCTGCTAAGTGCATCTAAATGTGCTCTTCCTAGAATTACTACGCCAGAAACAATCCCCATGACTCCAAGCCATTGTAAAAAGATGTCTGAACTGAAGCTTCGTACCTTAGATAAAAGAACTAAGAGGACTTCTATGTCCAAGACTAATATTAAGCGGACTGAGTCGTTTAGACATATAGATAAACCTCTAGATAGTGGATTTGATGGATCATATTACTACAGTACAACTGTTAATGTATGTCAGAATCAGATGGATCAGCAAAACTTTGATGAACGAGTAAATCACCGGACAAAATGTAAAAGCTTGGACAGAATCGATGATGGGTTGGATTCCATGGTTGATATAGTAGTAACAAACCACAGTTTAGACGAGAATAGGCATCTACGACCTAAAAGTGATTCGGCTAAAAATACTTCTCTAGTGAAAAGCATTTCTAATGTCTACATCAAGGGTAGTATCAGACCCAGGTTTGGATCGTACTCAGAAGAAAAGCAAAATATGTTTTTGCCTCCGTCGAAAGACATGTCATATTACTTTCCTAGAGTGCAAGAGAAAAGAACGATGAGTACAAGTTTTCTTATTAAGAGAGGACATCAGAATGCTGGAATGTATTCAGGAAAGGTTCAAGGTGATGCCAATGCTTTGGTAAAAAATAAAGAGCATTCGTCTTTGAGTAATGGTAGAGTAAGTGGAAAAGTGACGGATTTGCCCTCTGGGTTGTATTGAAGACATTATCATCCCTACAAAATTTACCTTCGGTCTGTTTTAGGTAATACACCTAGTAGTGAATGAAAGCTGGCCTTTACTTACCCCAAATTTCTATTTGCGATGGAGCAGGCATATTGTATGTGTAAACCTAATAAATGGTACCTTATGTACCTCATGTACCTCATTGTTGTGTTGATTGTGTATCGAATTCTATAATCATCTGAATTACCTTTAATATGCTCTGGTTTCTAAACATTGAAACTATTTTTGGCATAAGTACCTATTGATGTCGTAATGTAATAATATTTATTGTAAAAATGTTAAGTTATGGTTTGATATATTCTTCCTGTGTGCAATACATGATAATTTATATATTTTAGAATTTGAGATGTATATAAATTCAATTTAGAAATATAGTAAATAAAATATATGATATTATCAGTGCATGTAGATCATGTCTACTAATATTGTATTTACTTCAAATTAACAAGGAATAACCTTATTTCTGAATGAAAAACTTTCTGTTTTTATTAGGTGTAAGTACTTCTATAAAATTGTTTATTTTAATTTATTTTCAATTAAAATTATGAGATACTTCCAACCGTTTCTACGATGAGATCTCTGTACATATAAGTGTATTTAAATAAAGTATTAAAAGTAAGTATAAATATTTTTCTTCCCAGTTAAAAATATAAGGTACTGTCCGTTAGTTGAGGTAGCTTACCGGTTTCAATTGGGTTATTGGTTTATACGTAAAAACAAAAACCCTAGTAATAATTAAAACCATTTTATTTAACAGAACTATAAGTACTTTGTTACAACTTATTTGTTAAGGGAAGAATTTAATATTATTTTGGTGGTGCCAAGTAAGAAACGATGAACAATTTAAACCTTATTTCTAAAAGTGGACTATTTCAATTAAAGTCCAATAAAAATAAATATTAGTAAAACCAAATGTTTCTTTTTTCGTCAGAACTTATTACATTATTATTTAGAAAACAATTTCATATTTTACAAAATCTTTCTTTAGAGGCATGACAACTAGCCGCCATTTTAAAATTTAAGTCGAGGGGAGGGGGCATAGGGTCCAAGTAGCATTTTGTCTTATATTGTATTAAATATAGAAATAAAAATTAAATACTTAAATCTTCCTGCCGGCTAAAAATTTAAATCAACTTTATTTTTATTGCTGCCATCTGTTCTCTCGAATCTCATTTAAACTTCATATAAGTATTTCTGAACCTGGCTTAGTTCACGTCGATCTATCTATTTCTGCCCCCCTATATAGTAGAGGATCCGACCACCCATCACGTTACGGGATGAAACATGTTTTTATATAAAATTTAATATGTCAAAAAATATATTTGGTGAAGGTTGCCTGAAAATTTTGGTGCAAGGTATTTTTAATTAAAAATTTAAAAAAATTTTTTTTTAAACGTTAAGCGTTTAGGTTAGGTTCTATCATATTTGACATCAATTGTGTGCAATATATGTCAAATATGACAGAACCTAACCTAAATGCGTTAAAACTTTGCTTGGTATTTACTACAGGGTGGCCCATTAGTGCGACAAATGTCAATATCTAGTACCACTAAGATAGCGGAAAACTTTTGACGAAGCTTAGGTTAAGAGGTGCTTAAGTAGTCAACCCAGCGTATGCATATTGTACAAGCTAAATGCTTTCGATTTGTATACAATTTAATACGTTTTTTTTAATTTTTAATTAAAAATACTTTGCACCAACATTTTCAGGCAACCTTCACGAAATATATTTTTTGACATATTAAATTTTATATAAAAACATGTTTCATCCCGTAACGCGATGGGTGAAGGTCGTTCTATGGTCGGATCTTAGACTAATAGGAAGTCTTATCATTTTTAAATTATATGTAAAAAATTTTAACGTACATTTTTTTTCGGAGATTATTTTGTTTGTCAACTTGGATTCTTTTGCTCTTACCCTCGCTTATTATAACAGTACAATAAATCGACTCTAAAGAAAATGGCTTAACAGGTCTATCCTATAAAGTAAATGGTTGTAAACGATAAAATACAATGTCTGCAGTAGTTCTACTTATGTAAATAAACTAAACATTACAATTCAAAATGTATTAAAATATATTTCAAACACTTTCTAGAGAACACGTAATTTTATCGTACAATAAAACGTAATTACAATAAATCCGAAAAATATTTTTTACATTCTAATGGTAGTATTTTTATAAAGATATGTCACCTACATAAATTTATAGTACTTACAGCGTTTATGTAGTTTTTAATACAATTTTTACTAAAAATATATTCTAGTGGTATATTAGTCAAGGAGGAGGCAGTATGAAACCAAACGCATCCCATCTTCGATTAATACTTGAAAATTAAATATAGGGTGAGTTTGTAACTTCGAATAAACTCGTTTAATCAAGTACATAAAGTCCTATAGGTTTATCTGTACTTGCACTTTCGCACGGGAGATGCAAAAATGATTCAAGATATTCTTGTACAAAACAACGAAATAAGATAAAAATCAAACTGACGTTCTATGACGTATTGTTTCATGCTACCTGCTTACCCTTATGATTTATTTTTACGATGTAAATAAATCATTATTTTCCTTACTGTACGCGTAATTTAGTAGAAGTTTCAATTCAGACTAAGAATATGACTTAAACTAAACCGAGTTAAAATGTAGGTGTAGGTATACTGTCAAAATATATCTTTCAAAATAAGTCTTTATACAATAAAATTATAATTTTTTGGGCATTAAATATATACTTTCTATACATAATGGTTTAAAGCTTATGTTAAAGATTTACCTCACAAAGGTATTACATAATAGTTATTATCACATACAAATTATGTATTTTTATAGTTCGGTAGTGTGTGTGGTTTGATTTTCGCATATATTTTAAGAGTTAGGGCTGTTCAATATTTCTTTACTATTTAGTTTTATCCAAAAATCTTGCCTATGTACGATTGTGTGTCGTTGTTTGTAAAAGAAAATAGACAAAAATTGACATGTTTAAGTGTGGATATTAGTGTTCCTTAAAATTACGACACAAAATTCTGAACCACAAAAATAACACATATACCGCTTTGGTCCAAACTAGTCTTAGTATAAAGGCCCATTCAAAACTTATGTACATTGAGTGTTAAATAAAAAGCACTGCTTAATAATTATTAACAACTGAATTTTGTCAAAGAGGCCCATTTTTAAGTACATCGTGTATTTATTTGGCTTTCCTAGGTTTATAAGGGTTTGTTCATTAGAGTTAGTAAGGTAATACCCATTTCGCTTCTTGATCAATATTTCATTTATTGTTAATTTTATTCAAAAAGCAGCCAAACACGTCTTTCGCAGTAGGTAAAGTCCGTTTAATGACCGCTGACCGTTACGTCACGACTAGTGCTTATCTTTCTAACATTCGTGACCTGGGTGAGATAGTAAATTTGCGTCAATAATGTATTTCGTATAAATGTACCAGTCAAACAATTTTATTGTAATTTTTGACAGTGACATTTTTAAACAACATTATTTTAAAAATGTCACGGTATTGCGAAAAAGAACAAGCATTAATTTTTAAATTATTTGATTATTATCAAAGACAATGTGCTGCCGGAAAGACTATTTTACCCTTCAACCCAGTTTACGAGGTAAGTGGATATAATAAAGCAGGGATTGTACAAACGTTAATAATAAACATGAAAACTATATGGCAATGTTTTTATAAATACCTATTTGTTTTAGAGATTTTCTGATGCTTTGGGAGTTTCGTCTTCAACAATCCATTAAGGCGACGGAGATAGAAGATTTTAAGAATCGTAATAATATAGCTATTTTCTGATCCCGTGGTCGACAACTTAACAAAATTTATGAACATACTATAAGAGAGCGTATTTATGGGATGTATAGAGCAGGTGAACACGTTACCATTCACTCAATACAACTTAACCTTAAAATCATTGACAAGCGTATATTCTACATGTAAAAACAAAAAAAACGTTCATATGAAAACACAGATTGATAATAGTTTACCTATGTAATGCTTTAAATAAAGGTTTTCTCCTAAATTATTAACTCTATTATTTTTTACAGGATTACCTTTATCGTGTAATTTATGGGTAACATTTTAAAAATGTGTAATGTAAAAAAATTAGAACTCAAGCGGTATCAAAGAAATAGAATAAAAACTAGTATTTGAAGGCCATCTTTGGACGGCCATAGCTTTCTTATAAAACGTTTAAGGTGGGAGTATCAACATGCTTGCCAACCTATAACCTATTTCGCGTAGTTTTCTAGCTTTTATACAAAATTTAAAGAAAAGCAGTATCGATTTGATGTTCTATAGGTAATAATTCACATATTTAATAAATATCAAGGAATTTCATAACCTATTTTAGGAGAATTGTATAGCGAAAAATATCGGGTAAGATTTTTTTAACATTATTATGTCATTGTCACTCATTGTTCTTTCACTATACAATTCTCCCAAAATTAGCAATGAAATAAATTGATATTTTTGTAATATATCAGATACTACCTAAATAATGTACCGACGATATTGATTTTCTTTAAATGTTAGTTATTAAAATAATAAACTCAAAAAATCAACGCGAAATAGGTTATAGGTTGGCAATAGATTGAATGACGTTGAGAATTCAACCTTAAGGTGGGAGTATCAACATGCTTGCCAACCTATAACCTATTTCGCGTAGATTTATTTATGTTTTCTAGCTTTTTTACAGAATTTAAAGAAAAGCAGTATCGGCTTGATGTTCTATAGGTAATAATTCACATATTTAATAAATATCAAGACATTTCATAACTTATTTTAGGAGAATTGTATAGCGAAAAACATCGGGTAAGATTTTTTTTAACATTATTATGTCATTGTCACTCATTGTTCTTTCACTATACAATTCTCCCAAAATTAGCAATGAAATAAATTGATATTTTTGTAATATATCAGATACTACCTAAATAATGTACCGACGATATTGATTTTCTTTAAATGTTAGTTATTAAAATAATAATTTCAAAAAATCAACGCGAAATAGGTTATAGGTTGGCAATAGATTGAATGACGTTGAGAATTCAACCTTAAGGAACTACATTCATATGTCGATTAAGGATAACACGAAAAAGTATATAACAAAATATTGATCAACTAACGAAATAGCAAATACTTCATTGAACATTGAAGGTCCCCAAAACCCTATTTTCTTAAAAAATTATAACAAGTAGATGTAGCATATTAACCTGATATCCATTTTGTTGTTAATAAAATTCTTAATATTATGTAATATAATGTAAACTTTTTTTACATAAAATATTTAGCAGTTCCTCTCTCTAGATATGTCGTCATTTTTATTAGATCAAATACAGTAAAATTACATATTTACCATCTTTTATTTTGTAAAGGATTGTTCCTGGAGCCAAAGAACGAGCTCATCTCAAAAATGTGTTTTCCTTAATTCCAAAAATACGTATAACAAAGTTTTATCTACACTCCCGTGCCAAAAAAAACGGGCATCATAAAAATTTGGATTACGTTTAGGGCTTTATAATTTTTTAATTTTTACTCCGATCTAAGTGATCTTTTAGAGAGCTCCAGATACATTATTTATTAGTTTTAACATGCCTAATGCCTATGCAAATTGTGGATAATACGTGCACTTGTTCTCACCCAAATGCAAAATGATCTTGATGATATCAATGATTTAGGAAACGCAAAACTAAAGCTATTAATGGCCGATTTCTTGTACATAAAACTCTTCGGAATCGTCGTTTGACATCAGTACAGGCGAAAAACCAACTTCGAGAGGTTCGAATTAAAAAGTAATTTTTTGGACAGTTCGTCGAAGATTACACGAAGGTAATTTCAACTCACGCGGAACAGCAACTGGACCTAAAGTACTACCGCGTCATAAGAGTCAAGAATGGAGGAATATTACCCAGGATGATATACGCGGGTTAATTGATGGCATGAACCGATGTGTACAGGCAGTAGTAAAGGCTAGAGGAGGCAATAGAAATTATTGAGATGTGTGTTGGTATCTGTTAAGTTTGTTTTGCGAAAATGTTATTTTCTAAATCTTAGGTATACGCACCTTTTTCCGTAAATTTATTTGTTTACTACATCTTGATTATTACAATAACATTTGTGTTCTTGCATTTTAATATTTTATTTTTAATGCAATGGCAATGAGAAAATTATGGAAAAAATTAAATTATTGACATCATCAAGATAGTTTCGCATTTGGGTGAGAACAAATGCACGACATGAACCAAAAACCAAAATGGAAAGAATATTTGCGGCCCAATGAAAACTGATATTTTTATGTAATTTTGCTTCCTAATTATTCCACAGGGTGTTTTGACACTGAGCCAAAAAAACAACTTTTCGACTATCCTTGTATAATATGTCAAAAACCAATTTCTCTTAAAATTTATATAGGCATATTAAAACTAATAAGTTTATCTTTAGCTCTCTAACAAATCACCTAATTCGGAGTAAAAATAAAAAAGTTATAATGCCCTTAACTTAATCTAAAATTTATGATGCCCTTTTTTTTGCACTGGAGTGTTATATATTTTTTAAGCGTTTGGTTTTGAAAAAAAATCAGATTTTTAAAAACTGTTAAAAGGAAAATACCTTCGAATCAAACCCAATTAGAATTCCAGAATATTTTGGTCCCAGAAAAACTAAAAAGTAATAAACTAGAACACAAAGTTTTTAAAAACACTGTTATGAGTTCAGTTTGTTATATTTTCCTGATTGCAAAAAATGTATTTCGCGATACAATGAAAATACTTTTGTAAAATATATTTTTGTGCTTATTTATGTGCAATTTATCACCAAAAGCGCTTTAACTTTTTAAATATCTTTATTACACTTTAGAAATATACAAAATTACAAATGTCCATCTTTAGTGAAACCAAAATCGAAATAATACCTACGAAAACCTGGCAGAATATATAATATTTTTAAAAATTTTAACGGTTATTCTCTAGTGAGCGGAATATACCTATAAATTACCTAAATCTATTTATTCCTATGTTTGGTACTTATAATTAAGATAATTATTGTACACCATTTGTTTTTCTTTACATTTTACACAAGATAACTTATGACAAACTAATACAATTTACATTCTTTATAAAAAATAACAATGTAATAAAACGAAAATTTACCTGTAGGTAAGTCACTAACTCACTTTACTTTTTTAAGTTTATTTAACCCTGTTACCTGAATTAAAAAGGACACTGTCATATATTATTAGTTATTTATACAACTAGTGGTTAAAAGCAAATTTAAAGAACGAAATCGCGGCATATATTGATCGAGGTGATAGCAAATCCCAATAATGTACGAAATAAAATATAAAATGTATAAAAACAGCTTCGTTTAAAAGTAATTTAGTTGAAAATTAGCAATCATTGCTTTTGTAGTAAGTAATTTCTGTACATTTGACTTCTATATCTACAATTAACAATCACCAAGATAAACATTTCAAAAATAGTTCTAGGCGTTCTACTGTCACTATAATATCACCAGTAAACTTTAATTAAATAGGTATAAATGTAGTGTCACTGAGTAATTATTAAAGCTTCAAACGTTGTTTGTCTTGTAATACAGGGTGTCCCAGATAAGAATGCACTCTACAGGGATGTCGTAAACCATAGGAGATACAGAGATGGTTAAATTAGAGAAAAGTTGCGCATAACTGAATCCTGTAACGTCATGTTTTTAAATTAAAAAAAATCCGAATGCTTCCGAAGATATTTGGATAAAACCGAATATTCGCGATTTCGTTTTATTTGATTTATGATTCTATTTAAAGAGACATTTCAAAATAAATTTACCATTCTCATTGCCACTTTTTCTCCCCTACAAGATAGTTCAATTACATTTTTGATCCGACGTTTCGCTTAGTCACAACCATCATCAACTTTGTTATTTTAAATAGTCGGAAAATTTAATTGTATGCCTAATAAATTCTACGTTTTATTCTAAATCTAACGGTGTATCGCACTTATTATTTATTAGACGTTTCGATATAGAAAAACACATTATCAATGAAAATAGGCACATTAAACATTTAAACAATTGCGAATAACGTCAATCAATTTCATAGCCACCCATATGATGCCGAATTTAAATGGTACGTTATGTTAGAATGTTATCATGCATTTTTTAAAAATAAAAAATAATTGTATTTAATAATTAAAATTAATTATTACTTGTTGCATTTTCAGATAAGTTTTATTAGATATTATGTTTTGTTATAAGTTTATTTAAAAAAAATGTTTTAAAATCCAACTAGTGTTTAAATACAATGAAAACAAAAATATTTTCGATAATGTGCCTATTTTCATTGATGATGTGTTTTTCTATATCGAAACGTCTAATAAATAATAAGTGTGATACACCATTAGATTTAGAATAAAACGTAGAATTTATTAAGCATAAAATAAAATTTTCCGACTATTTAAAATAACAAAGTTGATGATGGTTGTGACTAAACGAAAGGTCGGATCAAAAATGTAATTAAACCTTCTTGTAGGGGAGAAAAAGTAGCAATGAGAATGTTAAATTTATTTTGAAATATCTCTTCAAATAGAATCATAAATCAATTAAAACGAAATCGCGAATATTCGGTTTTATCCAAATATCTTCGGAAGCATTCGGAATTTTTTAAATTTGAAAACATGACGTTACAGGATTCAGTTATGCGCAACTTTTCTCTAATTTAACCATCTCTGTATCTCCTATGGTTTACGAGATCCCTGTAGAGTGCATTCTTATCTGGGACAACCCTGTATATTTTAAATTTAGATCTTTCTTATTATTATTAAACTTGGCCTATTTATACAAACACAAATTATAATATATTTTAAAAACGAAAGGATAATTGGAAATTCTGCTACATGAGAAACAGAGTTTAAGCATTAGTCTTTTAAGATTTTTAAAGTGAAGTAAATCGTACATACGGTTTCGGGGAAATTCGGTGACAGCGAAGGGCAAAAGTTTGCATTTAAAGGACTTGCACTGATATCGATTAACGCCTAGATTAATAAACTGCAATCTCGTTCCCTTAATATGTAAAGTATTTTAAGCACTAGTTTTATCAATGGTTAATAATGGATTTTTATCCATATAGACCAGGGCTGAAGCCGTTGAAAATGGTAAAAAGTGAAAAAAATAATAGTAGGATGAAACCCATTGCAAAAGGAAGAGAATATAACAAAAATGAAAGGAAAAATAATTTACGGGCGATCCGAGGTCGGGAAGTGGAAACGGGTGAGTTTTTAAGGGTAGAAAACGATTTATCTCGATTTCCGGCAAAACTACAAGTCCTATGGAAAAACGTTAAATGGCAAAGTTGTAGGTGATAAAAAGATCTACAACTTTTTTATTTACTCTTTTTTCACATAACCTCAAAACTTATGTGAAAAATTCGAATAACCAAGTTTTTGGTTTTTTATTTTTTTCTTTTACAAAATTTTTTTTTTCACGAAATTTGTTGAAAACTTACCTTTTTATGTCCCAAACACACTGTAATTTTTTTGATTTAAAATATTTATTTTTTCACCTTATTTTGACTTAATATCGAAAAAACACCCTAATTTTCAATCGAAAATTCTCACGTCAAAATATCTGCTTTTTTACAAAAGTCGGTGGGCTTTTTTTCGTTGAAATCTCTACTTTCTTAATATACATTACTATGGTAAATATGATGAAATCCCCTTTAAATCCTACCTTTAATTATATTTAGAACAACTGTTTTCGCATGTTTTTTGCGATCTTTATGTTTTATGAATTTGTATTTTTTTTTGTTTATCAATGTAACATGGAATCTTACGTTTTTCGAGTAATTAAAGTATAAATATTAATAAGCAGCTCAAAATTGTACATAAAGATTAAAAAAAAAATATTTCGGATTCGAGTTTTTTTCGTTTCTTTGCATTTTTTTAGAACATTTACCATAGTAATGTATATTTTTTTACACCATCAGAAAGTAGAGATTGCAACAAACAAAAAGCCCACCGACTTTTTTAAAAAAGCAGATTTTGACGTGAGAATTTTCGATTGAAAATTAGGGTGCTTTTTCGATATTTAGTCAAAATAAGTGAAAAAATAAATATTTTAAATCAAAAAAATTACAGTGTGTTTGGGACATAAAAAGGTAAGTTTTCGCCAAATTTCGTGAAAAACTTTTTTTTTGTAAAAGATAAAAATAAAAAACCAAAAACATGGTTATTTGAATTTTTCACATAAATTTTGAGGTTATGTGAAAAAAGTGTAAATACAGAAGTTGTAGATCTTTTTATTTCCTACAACTTTCCCATTTAACATTTTTCCGTAGGACTTGTAGTTTTGCCGGACATCGAGATAAATCGTTTTCTACACTTAAAAATTCACCCCCTTTCACTTCCCGACCTCGGATCGCCCGTAAATTATTTTTCCTTTCATTTTTGTTATATTCCTTTTCCAAGGGGTTTCATCCTACTATTATTTTTTTTGGTTTCAAAAATTATCGACCGTGGTCTAATATTGTGTGGTCGGTTTCAGCAGAATTTAAAAAAAATGTTGAATTATATAATATACAGGATGCCTAGACAAACATATGTAAACTTAAAGATTTAATTCTTAAGGATAAAGTACGCTATATAGAAAAATTGTGATACGCGATATCCCATTAATCATCTTTCTACTAAAATTTATTGACGTCAATTTAAAGTCACATGTGTCAATGTTGACTTAATAAGCTGACTGGAACCGCATTTATTTGGGTTCAATTACTTCCCTAAGTTCGTAGTGTTTTGTTCCGACACCCTGTATAATAAGTATACCTGGCAACCCGTACCTCAATAAGAATTATTTTATTATTGCTACAATATACACAGTTAATATGCTGGTACCTTTATATTTAATCTGGTAAGGTGAAAAATAATGAAATTGTAATCAGAGTATGCCAATTTTGGTTCTTTGAAATTGTTATATTCAAAAATAGAGAATCCGAGGAAGTTCTCTATATTTTTAATATCTGCAGGACTGCAGGCTTAAAAGGTGGCACTTATTAACATTAATTAATAAGATAAGACGCCAGGTCTAATAAGACATAAACTGTTATGTATAGCAAAAAACAGATTATACTGTTGTTTAATGAAAGAACCTTCAGTCAATGACAGTACTATTTTTGAGTAAGGGTAACTTAGGCAAAACACTTTCTGGAAAATTTTCAGAACCCCACTTAGAAAAAATAATTACAAAAATGCACTTTTATGATTTCACCATGGTGGTCTGACACTGTCCGGATTCCTGAGATAGGGTCACCTTTGTCTCTTTAGGGGTCGCTGCGGGCTTAGGGTCACACAGAGGTCTCGCCATTAAAAATGCTGGATTTGATTCGAGACCAACGCCGTTTGGATTGAGGGAGGATGTTACCCCTATCAGTCCTGAAATCAGTTATTAAATAGAAAATTACTTTCGCTATGCTTTAGTCAAATTATTTCGATCACATTCAAAGTTGCCTGGTTAGTTAATCATTGTTTATGATCTTTGTACAATTTAACAATTGTCTTGTATAATATGATCTGTAATAAATTTACATTACATATTTTTTGATGTTTTTCCAAAGAAAAACATTTAAATTAATTTTGACGAAGTAGTCCATACTCAAAGAGTAGTTAAATGTATAGAAAAAAGAAAAGCACAAAGTCTTTCTCTACAAATTTATTAGAAAACTAGGCGAACCTAGAGTAATTCATAATAATTTATCATGTTTCGAGTGTAGAAACATTCATCATCAGGAAAATAAAGTAAATATTAAAATGCTGATGTTGTTAGCAATAGAGAAAATAATAAGTGGGATTGAGCCGTAATGGAACTTTTAATGGTGTACACGAGGTATAAAAAATTAAAAGTCAGAAGACCGACAAGACTTCAGCATACTGGAAAGTCAAGGGCTAGTGCAAAGGCCCTGTTTTGGACAGAAAAATGAAGAGAGTATATGTATAATGGGCGAGGTTCAGTTCGTTCTGCTTGTACGTCTAGAGCATGACTTATAAAATAACTAGTCTTTCTCCGCAAATTTATTAGAGAGACATTTAAAAGTGGTGAAATGGGAGGCAAAGAAAAAAGAAGAAATTGTTTTTCGTAAAAGTCAAAGCATCATATAGCTAGAAGTAAAATGCTGTTGGAGTACCAGGCTTGTTACGGCCCAGTTAACCCGGCAGGAGTCAAAACATACACATTGTGTGCAAAATTAATAGATTTAAGATATACAGTGCGTGTATAAAGTCTGGAAACGGCTTAATAACATCACAATTTACTGGCCGATTTAAACCAAATTTGGTATAGTTGTGTAAGAGGATCTAACGCACCGAATGACAATATTGACGCTGTTGCCAGCGTTTTAGTTTGTCTGGAATTCGAAGGAATTTTATATTTTTAAATATAACACCCAGTATATTTTTACATTTTTAAATTCCACATAAAATTATAATTATTTTTTATTAAATGCATTATTAGTCTATACTTCATAGTTTCCGAGATATTGACTCTCGAAAAGTGACATTTTTGAACTTTGACAGCTTATAACTTTCTAACAGTACGTCTTAGAGCAAAACGGTTTACATGTCCCTATCTTCAATTTTTATTATCTTCCCAAAAAAATCAGCTTCCAGTTAAACCGGAACAACTATATTTCCTGCTTTCGAGTTACATCCGGTTTAATCGGAAGTTGATTTTTTTGGGAAGATAATAAAAATTGAAGATAGGGACATATAAGCCGTTTTGCTCTAAGACGTACTGTTAGAAAGTTATAAGCTGTCAAAGTTCAAAAATGTCACTTTTCGAGAGTCAATATCTCGGAAACTATGAAGTATAGACTAATAATGCATTTAATAAAAAATAATTATAATTTTATGTGGAATTTAAAAATGTAAAAATATACTGGGTGTTATATTTAAAAATATAAAATTCGTTCGAATTCCAGACAAACTAAAAAGCTGGCAACAACGCCAAGATCGTCATTCGGTGCGTTAGATCCTCTTACACAACTGTACCAAATTTGGTTTAAATCGGCCCGTAAATTGTGATGTTGTTAAGCCGTTTCCAGACTTTATACACACACTGTATTTTTTAAAAAAATTTAGTTTTACTAGAACATCTTTGAAAAGTAACCTATTCTTTGTTAAATAAGTTCAACTGCAAGTAGCACATGTCAGAAGGGAAATTTCATTGTATCCGACAAAGCTAAATGAAACTTAAGAATTTTCACTACTTTTACCTAAATGATTTTTACAAAGCGTTAAAACTCTCTACTTTTTCTTTTGTTCTCTTCATTGTTCTGCCCAAGACAGGGCCTTTGCACTAGCCCTTGACTTTCCAATATGCTAAAGTAGTGTCGGTCTTCTGAGTTTTCATTTTCTCTATTGCTAACAACATCAGCATTTTAATATTTACTTTGTTTTTCTGATGATGAGTGTTTCTACACTCGAAACATGTAGAATTATTATGAATAAGAATAACTCTAGGTTCGCCTAGTTTTCTAATAAATTTGCGGAGAAAGACTTTGTGCTTTTATTTTTTCTATTTAAATTAATAGTTATTTTATAAGTCATGATGTAGAAGTACAAGCAGAACGAAACTGAACCTCGATCATTATACCTACATAAATATATTGTATTACAATGGTTATATAGTTTTTGAGTAAAGGCCTTTATTATTATTATTATTATCAAATTAACAAAACAATATTTATCTATATATTCGTGTAAATTTGGTTTGTTAGTAGCTCCAATACCAACATGATAAATTTCCCCGAGCTGTTTAAATTAACTAAAACAGCAACCCAAACGTTCAATTATTTGCATGCACAAAACAAACACACGCAATTTGTAACAATAAAATAAATGCAAGTACAACCAATTGAATAAACGCCAATATGCAGTTCAAAGAAGGTCGACAGTTTTGGTATATTCTACGACCCAATAAGGTAAAGACAATTTTATTGGTCAAAAAAAAAAAGAAAACTAGTTCTCGGAGAATATCCTGTTGTTAAATTAGAACCAAAAACCACAAAACACTTTAAAATCTCTAAGTATATTAACAAAGAAGTGCGGTGTAAGTATTAGAAGTTGTAGGAAAAGTTTTTTTTTTATTGAGATGGTAAAACACACGTGTTAGAAAGCAAATACAAAGTTGAAATAAAAAACGTGTACCTACTTACTTATTCATAGAAAGAACGGTGTGTGTTATAATAAGTATAAGTGTTTGCTAGAAAGGAAATCCTATACCATGCAAGGTATATTTTTATACCCACACCGATTGAATTAGGTATCCCCATGAATAAACCCCAAAAACTGATAAAAGGAAAAGGTAAATCATTCCTAACTTCTACTTTATCAGTCTATACAAGCTTGCATTAAATAAACATTTTAATATGAAAACGTTAGAATTGTTGCAAGAGGACACTCATGCATCAAAAGAAATGGAAAGATGGAGAGAAAAAATACCTAATTGGGTAGTAGCAATGTAGAAAAGACAATTAATTCAACATTATAGCCTTTATTTATGAGAAATTATTTTAAATATGACTGGTCTTTCTTATATTAAGGACGCAAAATAAATTTATCCAATTTCCGAATCGTTTATAACGTTAACGGAAAAATCATTAAAAAATTAAAAAAAAACACTTCACTATAAAACAGGAAAATAACTATTAGATAAAAATCTGGCCGACACAACAAAAAATCAAGTATAACGACGTGCTAATCGTTAAAAAGCGCTTTTGTCCACTAAAAAAACAATGAAATAAATAAAGGCCATCAGTCTTTTTCAAGAACTAAACAGTCGAGTCGGGTAATTACAAGCACGTCCAGAACAACATTTATCATTCCACAAAGATCAATCTAGTCTAGTTGAAATATTAAACGCTTCGTTTTTTATAATAACGTTGATGCAATGGTAATTGTCTTAATTTTGTTCTTATCTCTTTAAAAACATTTATTAGAAACCTTTTTTTTTTAATTTAACACAGCCTTATGCTGCCTAATAATTTTTTCTTTCCGCAAGCCATTCAACACATTCAATATATCAATAATAAACTTTACCACAACAACTAAGTATTTTCAAAAAAATTACCTTGTCGGACTTCCATTGTCTTTATTTTGTTACTTAACACGACGTTTCGGTTAGTTAGTATCTCTAACCGTTTTCAAGTGTAAACTAAATTATAATTCTAAGGCTACTGTCTTAAATACTATCCATGTGCAACGAAGCTTAATGACTCCTCCCTACGTGCTTATTGGAGCGTGAAGTTTGCGCTGGTGGTGTTTGACAAGAAAAGGTTTCCAAATATTGGGGATATCTATACTTGGTTTACTAAATATATGGATATTTTGATTCATGAAAGCTGCTTCTTTAAATTTTCGTTTTCTCCAGTGCTGTTCCGTGTCCAAAACCTTGGCTACTGACCACTGTATATTATGTTGGTTGGTCCATACATGTTCCGCTATACCTAATCTCGAAGTTTCACCGCTTTGAGTAAGTTTCAAATGTTCTTTTACCTCTTCCCGTACGAGTTAAGGAACATCAACATCATTCGAGATCAGGTAAAGCGGAACATGTATGGACAAACCAACATAATATACAGTGGTCAGTAGCCAAGGTTTTGGACACGGAACAGCACTGGAGAAAACGAAAATTCAAAGAAGCAGCTTTCATGAATCAAAATACCCATATATTTGGTAAATCAAGTATAGATATCTGGAGGCCTCTTCTTGTCCCAAACCAACAGTTCAAACTTTACACTTTAATAAGCACGTAGGCGGAGTCATCAAGCTCCATTGCACATGGATAGTATTGAAGACAGTAGCCTTAGAATTATAATTCAGTTTACACTTGAAAACGGTTAAAGATACTAACTAACCGAAACGTTCTGTTAAGTAACAAAAGAAAGACAATGGAAGTCCGACAAGGTATTTTTTTTGGATATTACTTTATTGTCTACTACCTTTAAACAAAACTAAGTACTTATTTGTTGCAACTTTATCAAACCATGTCAAGCACTATCTCTATAATAGTACCCGGCCTCTAAATTTAAGCCATTTACGTCATCATTTCATATGCCTTATTGGGTGTGATAACAGCTTTCTCCGCTAACATAATCATATATTGATAAATAATTAAATATTGAGCAAATTTTTACAAAGCAGACAAAGGTTACCACATCCTCCGCGAATAGACTGGGTTACCTATGGCCGATCAATCGTATATGCTCGTAAGCGTTTGATGATGTACGTGGCTTGAAGTTACAGTACGTTCACTATACCGGACTAAAACTAACATCACACATTCACAAATGGCAAACCAAAAACAACACAATGAATACCCCTCGTATTATTCAACCGGATTATTCATCTGCGGATTCGAGGGTGTGCCGTTTGAACGCAAGTTCGATTGCCGGCGTTCGTCACCTGGAAAAATTTGAATTGTGGTAAATCGTCTGTAGACTAGGGCTGAAGCCTTTGAAAATGGTAAAAAGTGAAAAAAAATAATAGTAGGATAAAACCCATTGGAAAAGGAAGAGAATATAACAAAAATGAAAGGAAAAATAATTTACGGGCGATCCGAGGTCGGGAAGTGCAAAGGGGTGAGTTTTTAAGGGTAGAATACGATTTATCTCGATTTTCGGCAAAACTACAAGTCCTATGGAAAAACGTTAAATGAAAAAGTTGTAGATATTTTTAATACCTACAACTTTGCTATTTAACGTTTTTTCATAGGACTTGTAGTTTTGCCGGAAAACTCACCCCCATTCCACTTCCTGACCTCGGATCGTCAGTAAATTATTTTTCCTTTCATTTTTGTTATATTCTCTTCCTTTTCCAATGGGATTCATCCTACTATTATTTTTTATTGGTTTCAAAAATTATCGACCCTGGTCTACTGTCAATTGTATAAACTGGATCGAGGTAATGTAGTAAATTCGTTTGTTCGACAGAGGGGCTGACCTGTTGGATTGAAACTGGGAGATTTGGCAACCCGGTAGCCTCTTGTTCTCTGGATTGCAGTGTTGTGTCAATGTCGACAACTAGGCACAATCTCTGATATAACGTTTTAAAAAGATACAGTGTTGACAATATCCCATACGGATCGATAAGCAGGTTTTAAAACCTCTAATTTCTGTAAATCGTTAATCAATGTTAAAATCTGGGGCGAAGTAATACATCAACTATGATTTGTGTCAGATAGTTCAAACTCGGATGATTTCAGAGCTTAATTATGTACCAGATAGAAGCGGAAGATAATCATAAATTAGGTAAATTGTTCCTGAGCTTGTGTTAATCAGTTGTGGCGTAAGTATATAAAACTATGGGTTAATAACCCAAGAATATATAAGATTAATAGCTAATTTAAAACGATTCTGCTTTGAAACTCTTATAAAACCCTTATAAAACTATTCTTTAAAGGAAGCGTTAATACGATTTTATAACGGTTTTAAAATACCATTAAAAAGCAAACCGTATGATCATTCTTAGCTCATATTTTAAAACTTTTGGCAATTTTCACTCATCCCTTATCGCCTAGAAGTTTGAAGAATCTATTTCATCACATCAATAAAGTTCTAAATTTATGTCTCGTACCAGCGGAATATTATTATACGTTTGCAGTTGTTGGAATCCATTTTATTGATATATTTTACCGCAAATAAGAGTATTTTTTCTTTCCGCTCCAAAAAACATCCCGTTTGAAAGTAGCTTCTTTACCTGGTTTATTATTTGAGAAACCAAGTAAATTTATGTACGAAATTGGCTATATTTCCTTTCATATCAGTAAGAAGACGCAAAAACAAAAAGACGGTAAACCTACAGTTGATGGAAATTTAATATTTAACAGTGGAAACATAGTCTAAAAATAATTACAAAATTACAAATTGATAATACTCACATCCTAATTCGTCGATTTAGCGACCAAAGTTAGATCAGACATGTTTCAATTGGCTACCCATTGTGATGGTGGAATAGATTTTTTTAATCATATTTTCTTTACCGATTTACATTTTAACATCTATTACCAATAGAAGATAATATAGTGTCCGCGAAAATAATTAAAAAGCGAATATTGTGACATATCCGACAAGTGTGTAACTGTTTTTTTTATATTGGAATACACAGTGATCCAAGCACAATGGATACCCTGGGACGGGTAGACCACGACGGCCTGACTGGCACCCACTAGAATGCGCGCATTCTATTGGATGCCAGCGGTTGTTTCTAATTTGCAAAACGGCAGATGTTCCTGTGAAAACGCAAATAGCGTTCCCTATACTGGATTATGATGCACTTCGTGGTTTATTTAGTTGTCTACCTTTCGATATTACCAGTGTGACTACCTTTTATATTGGAGTTAATTCCGCTGGGATGGCGCTACGGTGTATTGATGTGCTTAGGTCACTGCGTATTCCAATATAAAAAAAAACAGTTACACACTTGTCCGATATGCCACAATATTCGTTTTTTATTTATTACCAATTTTTATAAGTTATTGTTAGAGGTACATTTGCTTTGGAGGTGTCTAAAACGGATTAATGTGGCCGTTCCACTGTTAAATATAACTTTTCTTTTGTCGAAGAAACTAGCTTAACTATGGCGAAACGCGAAGGATCTTATGAAATGTGAGTAAAAGTTTTTTAAAGCCAATGAGAAAAAATTACGTCAAATTCAAAATTTTATGACAAAGAAATCGTTAAACGTTTTTCGTGTGCGTTATTGGTTTGGAGATGATGGGATTATTATGTTTCTAAAACACATTATGTACAAAATCCGTCGTTTCTGCACTTACCCCAGCATTTATTTTAGTATTATGTATATTAGACCACTGTATGCCTGACGAAATTTCGCTTTAACCCCAAAAACCACCAAACACATAACACATCATTATGTGAGGGAAAGCATGTGTAAAAAACAGTACGATGTTCAAAAAGGCGTTATATAGTAGAATATACGGCTATGAATATTTGAAATATAAGGGTTAAGTGAAGAGGAGATTATGATAAGAAGGTAAAATATAGCCTTACAATTCTAACAGTAAGATATTTTTACAGAGGAATATTTCAGTTGGATTTAAAGGATGTTGTCGAGAATATGCTTTACATAGACAGAAAAAAAACTTATCTTATTTTCAGGAAATTTCTTTGCTGATTTTTCGACTCAGTGGATGTGACGCAAATAATGGTATTGACAGTTTAAGGTATTAAATACTTCAAAACGAAATAAAATGAAAAATAATTTTTAATTAGGATTAATATACCTCATACAAAAAAAATCCTATTTCATTATGATATAATAAAAACTGCTAATTTTAAAATAATCATTATATTATTATAAATATTCATAATCAAAACTATTCTATCCAAATATCTACTTACACATCCTCAAGTCCATTCAGATACTAACCCATTTTTGGTACTGGAGCACCCAGCAGGTTCTCCTTACTCGGGTGGTTCGCCTTGACTGCGTTTACTCTTCGGTTCTGGGCTGCCGCCGACCCTGCTGGGTTCGGGGGACCCGCGGCAGCCCCCGGCCCACCGGGGCCCGGTATCCTGGGGCCTCTCGTGGGCTCGACTGGAAGAACTCGTCGTCGTTTCTTTGGAAGTTTTGCTCTTGCCTAAAATTAAAAAAAAAATCAAAAAAAAAAAAACTTGTGAATTTTTTTTTTTTCACTCCAATAATTTCACTGGAAAAGTTTGGGTGTATTTTATTAAATAATAATTTTAAACAATTTTCTTTTAATTAAATAGGAACTATGAACAGTTTCCAAGTATAAAGTTAAAATTGCTTTACAGTTGAAGAAACCTTTAAAATTAGTAAACTTTAAACGGAACTGTAAGAACTTCTTTCTTTAAATAAAAGAGTGTCCTACTTAATCTGGCCTGCTTAAAGTCTCATTTTTCGACGAAGGAAATCACTAACTTTTGCTAAAATCTAATGAATCGGGTAACACTTTAAACAAAAACATAATGGAGCTGTCAGTAAAAGAGGGGAAACAAAAGTCATTTATAAGCGTTATTTTGCAAACTTACCCAAAAGTTGAAATTAACGTTATGATAACGTCGAGATTTGTATAATTAATATAATTTTATATTTTCAGATAGCCAAACAAGGTCTGTACAAAACAAAAAATAGTTAACTTTATAATAGACATTATACTATACAGACTTTTGAAAAAAGGGTTAAAACCTGGAGAAGTTTTTGGTATAACTGTATATTATACACTAACCGTCAAAACGTTTGCGCCATATTCTTTTAATTGCTATGCATTTTAAATAAAAGCAAATTACCTGCGTATGACTGTAGTACATTGCAAAATTCGAAACTATCACAGGTACTGGCAAAGCAATCGTCAGTACACCGGCCAAGGCACAAAGGGCACCTACAAACATCCCTATGTAAGTTTTGGGGACCATGTCCCCGTACCCCACAGTGGTCATCGTTACCAGGGCCCACCACAGCCCCAAAGGGATACTTTTGAAGTCGTTATCGGGGTTAGTTTGTATCCTCTCGGCATAATAAACTAAGCTGGCAAAAATTACAATACCTGAAAATGGGAAACACATTGTAATCTTATCAGAAAAATGTTTTTAAAATCAGAAAAACAGGGCGAGTAATACCCAATATTATAATAAAAAATACATACCCAGAACAAGAAAGAACACCAGCAACGTCAGTTCTTTAGCCGATGCTCTAAAGGTTTGGATAAGGATTTTTAGCCCCGAAGAGTGCCTCGTAAGCTTGAACAGCCTCATGATACGGATTATGGAAAAGAACTCCATGATGTCGGCGTTTTCGAGATGTGATGCGAATCTGCGCAGCAATAAGTCGATGTAGAAGCTCGCTGTTGCAATGTAGTCGATGATGTTGACTGATGATCGGATAAATTCGCATTTATTCGGACTCGCTATAAACCTGGAATAATAATTACTGGTTATGGGGCTTTGGTTGCTATGCTATCGCTGTCCGTAATACATTTTACTTTAAACCACATCAAGCAAAATAATTATTATAATATGGATTTTATCCGTGTCTGTATAAAAACCTACCTTTCAAAAATAAAACATTTGGTTGGTTGGTTTGGTTGGTTTTGTAAATGTTATAGTCAATTGAGTTGAATAGTCGCTTGACAAAAATGAAAAGCTTTTAATTTTACAGCAGTGGGCTTTTGAAATGCACATCACTTAAAAACTACCTAAGATAGAAACATGTATGTGTAGTGAGTAATTATGTAAGGAAAGCAATTATTCACTTAATGGTAAGTTAAAATACAGTGTTTACATTTTTAAAAATTGATTTGTGCACATTTATCTAAATTGGCACAATTAAAAAAAAAACCTGTATGAAAAACGTAAAACCTAAGTTTGGGAATCTAAAGATTTATGTTTTAGTCAGAAGTTCTTTTTTTTGTTGAACCACATTTAAGGTACTTAATACGATGTTGGGGGAACACAGGCAAATATATGTTGGACAAGCTGACGAGGTATCAAAATAAGACTATAAAAAGTAGTTTTTCTTTAAAGTACTATACGACAACTAGCTATATTTATAAACATTATCCGTTCCTAAACGTCAGACAATGAAAAGAACTAGAACAAACAAAACTAATACACTGTTTAGAAAATAAATTTCTAAAATCAAATGTAGTGTTGTGCAAAAATTTCATAAGTACAACTTAAGAACATAAACCTTAGAAATAAATTCTCTAGAACCAAAAAGTGACAAGACTCTCCAATTTTCCGAAGCATCCAGGTGTATAATGAAATACCGAAAGTCATCATTAGTAAAGCAGCCAAAAAGACTTACGTAAATTTTAAAAATTATAATAAAACTATAGACCCTCCACAGAATTAACATAATTATGTTACATTATATGTACTATCTATATTTTAGCAACTGTTACCAATAAAAGATTTTTATTTTTAAATTGTACGTGAAGACCTCGGTGCCAGTATCTCTGTACTGATTTGAGGTCATAAATAAATAAATGAATAATTTAAAAGAAGTTTTGTATGTTTTTTCATGGAAAAATAATTTTATAATTCATATCTCAATACCGGTTAGAGATAGGTGTAGATTATTATTAACAATAGTTACTTATGTTTTAATAAGATATCTAAAAATACTAAAATATACAGTGTATTCTATTTGAAGTAGTAAAGATGGCCATAACCTTTTTAGGAAATATAGTAATAGGTTAATCATTCATTAGTAAATTAGAATGGAGGAAATAAAATGCTCCTCGAGGAATAATCTAATTCAATTATTTGCTTTTGAAGAAAATCCAAGACGATTGGTCAAAAGGGTTTCACGGATAGAATTTAACGTAACGTCGATTACGTGTCTACGTGCTTCTCGCAAATCGTGTTGGGAATATCTTTCATTTCTTATATTTTTATTTATGGAATTCGGGTTTGTTAAATTACATTTTTCGCAATAATTTACATCGGAATACTTTAAATAGTTTAACATGTACCGGATGTTGCATCGCTAGACTGAGTGCCCCCCTCCCTCCTCAAACGTTTTTAGGGGCCCCCTCTCTATAACGAATGAAAAATGATACTTCTTATTTTCATTACTATTAGGTTCGGGTTTATGAATTTTTGGATTCGTTATTCGTGTAATAATTTAATTAGGCTTAAACCCACATTATGTGTTAAGTACCTACACCTACTATTAAAACAGTAAACAATTCGAATTTATTTTATAATCCTAGGTAGACTGGTAGACATAACATAGGTAGTAATTAAGCCATTATACGTAATATTCCAGCAAACATGATGCAAAATCAAAATTTTAAAACACCACTTATAATGTTGCTTACCATGTATGGTAGTAACGGGGGTAGCAGTGATCTGAAATTATACCATGACGTTTTCCTTTAAAAACGTCTGTAAAATAACTATATTAGTGCCGGAGTGTTCATAGACATGTCACACGAAAAGTACATTCATGAATGAAATGATTGGACCAACTTGTTTGTTGGAGACTCAACTTTATTTAATTAAATTGCGTTTTTATAGCCACAGCGTAAAATAATCGTATATATGACTGTTACCACTACTTCGCTAAATATTCATTATTTATGATCATAATAGGTCGTGATTAACATATAATCAATAAAGCGTTTGTTTTATGGGGGGATTTAATGCATGAAATAGCCAGAATAATACAGATTTTATTAACTCAATATTATACATTTTTAAGAACGGTCCTTTCAATATTTCTTTTAGTTTAGTAGCAATAGTAGTTGTGGCGAGGCTTGACGCCAAGTCAATAGATCAGTGCGACCCTTTTTGGGAACCCCATCCGGATTCGGATTGGTACCAGCCCCTCACGTAAGACATCGTCTTACCGGCAGATGTTATTCTCGGTACCTTTTGTTCATCACAGAGTAGGAGTGGCGTGACAAATACTACCGCAGACCCCGAACAAACCCGAACAGACCCCACATTGCCTGCCCCCTCAAAACTTGCTGCCAGCTTTGCATTTCATAGGTATTTAATTTCATAATTAATTTAATTTTTTTATATCCTGAGAATTTAACTTCTTTAAATGAAGAAGACTTATATACAGTTACTATGGCATCAGCGGAACGTGCTTTTTCCAAATTTAAAATAGTAAAAACCCATTTACGTAACACCATGGGACAACAATGCCTTTCGGATTTATCCTGAATCAGTATCGAACACGAATTTGTTAAAACATTAAATATTGACGAAATTATAAACGATTTTGCAAAAATAAACTCTCGACGATCTGGTTATATAAAACCTTGTATAGTACTTAGTGACATAATATTTGTGCAAACTTGTTGAGTGTGCATGCGTTTTACTGTTTTCTGTCTTTTGGATTCTATGGGGCTCGATCACTGCTACCCCAGTTAATAACGTACATGGTAAGCAACATTATAAGTGGTTTTTAAAATTTTGATTTTGCATCATGTTTGTTGGAATATTACGTATAATGACTTAATAGCTACCTATGTTATGTCTACCAGTCTACCTAGGATTATAAAATAAATTCGAAATGTTTGCTGTTTTAACAGTAGGTACCTAACACATAACGTGGGTTGAATCCTAATTAAATTATTACACGATTAACGAATTCAAAAATTAATAAACCTGAACCTAATAGTAATGAAAATAAGAATTTTCATTTTCCATTTGTTATAGAGAGGAGGCCCCTAAAAACATTTGCAGAGGGGCCCAGTCAGTTTTTGTTATGCCATTGAATATTCCATTTGGTTTAGTAGCAGTAGCAGTCGAGGCGACGTTTGACATCAAGTCAATAGATCACTGCGACCCTTTTAAAGGATGTTGCAGCAGAGCCCCCCAATCAAGAATCAGTATTAGAAATGTCTTTTCAAGGTCCGTATTACCAAATCCTCCTATTCATGGCGTCCCCTAATCCATCCGGATCGGTACCATACATGCGCCCCCTTCGTACCTATCCGCACTGAATCTCCTACCCCGCACTATTTAGTTTAGGAGTTCCGGTGTCACTTACTTCTCCACAACATGCTCAATTTTCAGAAACTGGTATAAAATTTAATATCTTTTGCCTGCCATCTTTAAATAAAATTGTGAAGACGTCGGAACCAATGCTGTGGAACAAGGTTAATAAAAAAACATATCCTATACTTTACTATACCGTATTAAATAAACAAGACTTTATTTTATGAAATAAAGCAACTTCCGCCACCTTTAAATAACTTCCTTCCTTTGCTTTATACTTTATTGTTTATACAACAGACATTTTAACTTACTAGTTTAACAACTTCTTTAATGTTCATAAAAGTTCCATAAAAGTCCATTTATTTCGGAATTAATAAATAAAATTTCCCAAATGAAAGAGACAAGATACAGTTAAGATGTCACAAGATATTAATGGAATTATTTGATTTTACGACTCTCCCCCATATGGTGGTTTGGACGATGACAAATGTGGAAAGAAAAGGCATAAAAATATTGGAAATATTATGAGTTGTTTATTTACTTGAATATCGTATATCATTGGGGGCTGTTTTTGACACCGTATACATTTTGTTAAGTTTAGTGATTTAGAACGACTACGCGCTCTTAGAATATTTTTCGTACATTTGAATTTTCTCCTATAAACGAATGCCAAAATAAATACCTAAAAAAAAATAACGGCGTTCAGCAGGAAAAGTATACGTACTAGAAAGGCCAGCTTTAATGTGCGACAGTAGAGCGACATGAACACAGGCTTATTGAAAGGAAAAACAAATAAAGAAGAAAGTGAGTTTTCATGACAGAAATAACCAACCCGAATGCATTTTTGATCAGCGCTTCAACGTTCTTCTTTACAGCGGTGCCGTAGACTTGCTCCTTATTTACTTCACCCTCAACGATTACAAACAATTACTTGCAAGTAAAGTTTTCCTTTTTTCTTTGGTAAATTAAGGTATTAAAGTCGATACCCCGAAATGAAAAACAAAATAAATACATCTTTGACAACTACTTTTTCCAATTATAGTGTTGTAGTCTTAATCCAAAAACATTGGACCTAATGGCGCATAAAACGAACTGATTTTGGGCAATCGCGAATTTACTGTGGCCTAAGTGCTTGTACCCAATCGTGCTGAGAATTTTAATAGTTTTTGTAATGGGAACTGGTGGTAATTTAAAAATAATGGGCCATTTAGCTTACTTAGTGCGATAAAACATTGCATTAAGTTCTTCAGCGAGAATATTGACATTAACTCAATAAACTGTAAAAAAAGAATGTCCCTACATCATTGCGCTTTTACCAGACATCGAATAAACCAACTAAACCTTACGTAGAGCCTACGTGTTTACTTTTGTTTCGACAGAACCATTTCCAGACGCGTATCGCCATATCATAGCTCATCGGTGAGACTAGGATCTGACGAGAGAAAAAAAAAGGTAGGTTCAACTTGAATTAATTGTGGTGAAAGCTCGCTAGCCATAATATGTAACGGACTTACCTTATTAAAATTTCGAATGTAAACCACGCGTTGCAAAAACACTCGATATAAAAAAATGCGATGTGGGCGTCTGTGTCAGACTTTTCTAAAACGTAGGCGGTCGAATTGGTTGCCGTTCGAACCAGTAGTCGATTAATGACAGGTACTTTCATATCGGGGTGAGTTTTCAGACAAAACGACAGGATGGACACGCAAATGAAAAATACTGAAAGGACTCCAATTACCTGAAACAAACAAAAATAAATGTATTGAATTAAATTGGAATTAGAAAACAGTTAAATATTTAGGGATAATCATTGATTCAAAAATCATTTTTTTAAAATTATTTAGAACGTATCATGTCGAAGATTGCCGGAAAAGTAGGGTTATTTTAAAAGAATCAGTTCTAATTTAAGTTTGTTTTCTAAAAAAACTATATTTAATACGATTATATTACCACATTTTCTTTATTGTTCTTCCCTTTTATATTGTGCTAGTGAGGAAATATTTGATAAATTACAAATTTTACAAATAAGGCAATGCGGATTATTTTAAATTGTGACAAATATACAAAAATTAATTTTATGTTGAATAATTTAGATTGGTTGAATGTCAGACATCTAATTTTTTATTTAGTTTGTATCTTTATACATAAAATTAAAAATAATTTATTACCTGATTATTTAAAATATTTTTGTTCTTTTAATTATGACTATGACCATCATCATTATAAAACAAGAACTAATCAAAATTTTTATGTGGATAGAGTGTCTAAAACATTAGCTTATAAATCTATTTTTTATAAAGGTTTGATAAAATATAATAATTTGGAAAATTCTATTAAATCTCAAAAATCATTAAAACTGTTTAAAAAAACTTTAAAATTACATTTAATAAAAAAATAAAATGATACGTAATATCTGATACAATTCACAAAATGTTTAACTTTTTTGTCTGTTTTTGTTAAAAGAAGGTTGCTTTTTAAAATTTAAAAATAAATCTATAAAAATGTGTTAAAAAATATTTAATTGTAGCTTTTCGCTAAATAAAACATGTTACTACTACTATATTATAATATACGACTTATTCTATGATTTTTTACTCTTTAAATCATGGTTTTAAGAAACGCACTCTGTTGGATTCTTCAAGGCATTTTGCAGAATGTACTTAGTCTTTGTCACATAAGAATATACTGGCCGCTGTTGTCATATTTCAAACATATTAGCTAACCTTAAATTTAAATGTCCTTAATTCAGAAAACACCTCATTGACACAGATATTCGTTGAATTGATTATAGATGGATGGATATATAAATGGCCTTATGCCCACGACAAAAATACATATCCCTTATCTTACTTATTAATTTTTCATTCAAAAACATCGGAAACCCGATTTATGAATCACTTTTTGTCATCTTTTCTAATTATTTTTTAAATAAAAACTAATTACAGAGTGATGAATTGGTTGACAACCAAATTGCTTGGAATGTCGCCTAATGAATGGTCAGATCCTGAGGAGCCATATTGCCAGGAAATTTTTAAGCAACTTGATTGGAACTCAAGTTCATATATAGTATCTATCACATATAGCATTTATAGAAAAATAAACACTTTACAGACACACGATATACTACAAAAATATCTCATAACCCCAAAATAATTAAAATAATGTCAAAACACTGTCTAAAATAATGAAAATGCTCAAAAATATTTCTAAAAATCTACCTTTGATTTAAACTTGAAATCAACCACGGATTGTGACGGCTCTGTGAGCCTCCGAGGTTACTGAATGAAAGAATAATAGACAGAAGGTTCGGAAAGACTGGTGCAAAGGCGTGTTGGCACATGTAAATATATGACCAATTATTTATCCATCTCTCATCAATGCAATGATTGTCTGTATGTAGAGGCCTAAATAACTCCCAACTTTTAAAACTTTTTTATAGTTTGTACCACTAATTTAATAGAATACTATGACCGAAAATACGATTGTACTTCTTGTATTAATAAATATTTTGTAAAAGTATAGTAAATTTAAATAGAAGAGAATGGTAGGTTGTAGATCATATTTTATTAAAGAAAAATCGTAATCGAGAAAGACGTGCCTGAAAGCTTAAATATTTTCTCGGAAAGGAGATATTAAAGAAATATGGACATAATTAATATCGCGACGACGCCGACGGCACCAAAACTGTAGAGCTAAAAGATTACTTTTTTAACCAGTGACCTATTTTTGCTGAATAATTTTTCATTATTTATTTTAACAGAATTTAAAAAATATATAATATACAGGGTTGCCTAGAAGTCAGGAATAAAATTAATATAGCCTTAACCTGTAACTTTTGGAGAAAACGCTCGGACACGTCAATTTAGTGTTATATTTGCTCACATTTTGACGTTATTCGTTTTTTTTTTTATAGGCATTTGTCAAAGATATGACGACATTGATATTTTTTTTTAAGTGGAAATATACAGCTTGTGATACATCATTTAAAAGCTAATATCTTGTACAGTATGCTCATAAATTTTGGCGCGATTCTGTCAAGCTGTTTCAAAATGGCGACTGTTAAAAGTTTTAAAAAAACTCTATTTAAATAAGCGGAAATGATAAATCGTTGATGTTTTTTTTACCTTTCAAGGTAAAAAATCTTCATTGAGAAGATATTTAGATGAGATATTTCCAGGTCGCTAAATTGGACGACTTGGTACAATTGAATGGCCACCGAGGTCCCCAGACTTAACCCCTCAAGATATTTAAAAGAAAAAGTTTCCCAAAATAGGCCAAATAATATTGAAGATTTGAAATACAAAATTGGATTGGAGACACATAACATATCGGCTGAAGCCATTCGGAATTCCGTCGATGGATTTTACCATCGTCTGGGAGCATGCCAAGTAGAGGGTGGAGGAGGACATTTCCAGCATTTGCCACATTAAACCACCTTTTTGTTGTGTTTTGTTTTGCTTCGTTACATTTTTTTTTGACAAAATAAATAACAAATAAACCAGTACACACAGTAATGTTAAGTCACAAAATGTCAGAACGTGAAACAATGAAGATTTCTTACCTTGAAAGGTAAAAAAATCAATGATTTATCATTTCCGCCTATTTAAATGGAGATTTTTTAAAAACTTTTAACAGTCGCCATTTTGAAATAGCTTGACAGAATCGCGCCAAAATTTATGAGCATACTATACGAGATATTAGCTTTCAAATGATGTATCATTAGTTGTATGTTTCCATTTAAAAAAAGATCGATGTCTTCCTATCTTTGACAAAAAATGTCTATAAAAAACAAACGAATTCCGTCAAAATGTGAGCATATATAAAACTAAATTGACGAGTCCAAGCATTTTCACCAAACGTTACAGGCATATTTTAAATGTTAAAGAACGTGTTAATAATTTAGAAAAACTTTAAAAAATACGAGTAATAATACAAGTTGGAAAAGCTTACAACCCGTATCGTTATTGTATAAAGAAGATCAATATCTATATAATTTACCTAATGAAAATTACATATTTACACGGACAAATCCATGATTTGGGTAAATCTGCATTAATACAAACAATAACTTAACTGTGTTTCATATTCACGCTTGTTTGGTAATAGATTATTTCCAACGTGCATAAAACACAACTATTTAGATTTAGCAATAGAAAACAGTGACGCACTTATGCGTTTGCTTTGAAGGGGGGGGGGGGGGGGCGCATAAAAATAACGGTTTAATTCCTAACATTCTGCCTCAGATATTCACTAAAATTTATATTTAAAAGGGTCCTTTTTACCAACTGCGCAGTACAACTGTAGAGTGCAGTTTTGGTAAGAAGCCTAATTCTAATTTCACTATTTTCTTCAAAAAAGTCTATTACAATTTTGATATGAAATCAATAGGGATGCCAAAATTTTAGGGCATCAAAATTTACATGGAACTTACCCGGTATTTACATTAATGTAAAAAAAGAAAAATGAATATTAACCATAATTTACCGTTGTATATCTATATACTTAACAACGCCCGTATTCGCTACCCTTAAATAAAACGTGGGAAATTGTGTGGGTAACCTTATTAAGGGGAGAGTGTCAAATATTTATCATAGAAGATGGGAGAACGCGAAATCGCGTACCTGTATTGTTTCACTAGTTTGAGACGAGCATAATTTTCTGGAAATTACAGTGTGAAATCTATACAAAGCTTGTAGATTACAGTTAAACCGAGGAAAGTTTGCAGTACCAAGATTTTTCGCCGCATCTTTAGTAATAGAACATATTTTTTTAAATGTTGTTTTTCAGTGAATACAAGGTTAAGTTGATACTATTATTGCGTGAACCTGGGCAGGTTTACGCAAGAACTTTGTAATTCTTCGAATAAAGGGAGCACAAGATGGCCTGGCCTTAATCTCACAGAACTACCAGACAGCAATAAGACATGTAGGCTATACAACCAATAAAAAATGATCTTTGTACTCCACGTGTCGTATCCCTTTCTTGTCGTACAACACCGTTTCGATACCTGAATTTAAATCCACCATAGAAACATTCGAGCGACATGTTGAGTTTGCGGATTAGACCCAAGGCAAAAGGTAATCTGTGTCAGAACCTATAAGAATAATTAAAAATTCTAGTCTATTTGTTGTTTTATCTCTATTTTGCTGTATTATACTATTTGTAACTTTATTGCCTATAAATGGCTAATAAACCTAATAAACTTGACTGGCACTATTATATTATTATTTGTCATTTATGCATACACTATCTAATTCCAAGTTTACCATTATTAACAATGAAATTAGTATATCAAATCAAACAATGATAATTCTCCAATTTATACTCGATTTGATATGACAATATTTTGTTGGAACATTTGCCAATAGATATCGACCATCATATGACACCAAACTGACACTAGTAAATTACATTTAAATATGTTTAAACATTAGCCAATATATTAAACAAAATAGCTTTTACTTATATTTTATTGGATAACTGTTCCATATTATTAGGAAATCTTAAATTAAATTTAGAAGCTTTAGTTATTTTCGTTTAAACGGTATGAATGCAAAGCGTCAGCAAGGGATAAATAGTTACGCTCATATCATAAACTTTGCGCCCTGAGAATGCCACACTACGGCCAAAATGAGTAAGTAATTTTTTTTATATATACTTTTTAAGAACATAAAAAGTTCTGATTTTAATTCATCGCAATATATCAATTTATAATTTACATTTCTATTATGTGATCATAATATATTAAGGTTTGATTGTCATTTCCATCGAGCAATAACAATTTCTTGAAATACGATTTCCTATTTCAATTCATAACAATTTAATTTTTTTAAAAATATTTATCGAAAAGAAATAGTTTTTAAAATAGAAACACAAAAAAGGAGAAAACAAGAAATGTTATAACAGAAAAATTACTGATTTTAATAAAGATCTAGAGTACAAAACAATATGATAACAGATTAGTAAAAATAAATTTTTTAAAGTATCGCCATTACCATAATAAAAAATTAATTAACAGTACTCAACTTATTTAATTTAAGATTATATCGGATTTCACAAATTCATTTTCACCCGTCACTCGTTGGATTTAGGGCTAATATCTATCAGGGTGCCCTGTTTCAAAGCCAGAAGCACAATTAATAATATCTAACGCCTTTATTAAATAAAGCGTACCAAATTAATTAGTTAGCTTGGATACTTTCAATTTCCATTTACAATGGATACTTTGTCAAAATGTTAATTTCCTTCAAACTGTTTATTGTTATTTTATCAATAGCCTTTTAAACAAAATAAAGGCTTGTCACGTATCACCCTTTGAAGTCAGGTTATATAATGTTAAACGTCCATTTTGACCAGTTTATACTATAGGTTCATTATCTAATAGGTTACTTTGTAGCAGTAAAAATTAATTTATTATTAAATCCGTTACTAAGCTACAAAATTTTACTTTGAGAATATTAATACACTATTAATTGGGCAAAATTAAATGCGCACAGTCAGTATAAATATATGCTAGAGAAAATGAAAGTAAGAGAATCTAGCTCAATTTACTTTAGTTCAAAAGTTTCCAAAATACGTGGTGTCAAGGTAATTTTTTTTTAAACCTTTTTGTATTTAGTTGTCTTAATAATAGCTTGATTTGCTTGAAACTTGGTACTCGAAGGTTTTTTAGGAAGAGAAACCAAGATTTGACCACTGTTTTAAAGTACATTGCAGAGGGCACCACTAGCAGCACCTTTCCTACATCTCAAGCTTTATAACTTCTTTGTGTCTTGGTATACTTCATATGAAGTCAGTTGAGACAACATAAATATTGGAGGTACGATCAATTTACTGCATCACACACTGAAACTACAATACAAATATAACAAAATTTGTATTGATCGCTCCCTATACAGATGTTCGAAGATAGTCCACGTGGACTTGACAAGTATGTCATCAAATTTGTTTTAGTTTTTTTGTCTGTCTCAACTAAGATTGTATACACTTTATCTTATTTTTTGGCACCTTTTGTTCAAAAAAGGTATACTAAGTAGATAGATGTCGCTTCGAGCAACCGTTTCTGAGATAATAGGATTTAAATGGCATATTAGCATTTTGCAAGAGGAGATCGATCGGATAGCTAAACAACTTGCGCAAAGCATGGGTATGGCTGACAACTTGTAGCATCTCCAAGCAATTGTGGCCCCTACTTAACGGCAGGAAAACCGCAGCGATATTACAGCACAGTCGGAAGGACCTAATAAACATTACTGCTGTAGTCACCGGACATTGCCTGTTCGGTTGACAGGCTGAACGTATGGAAATACCAACTAACAACTTCTGTGGAAGTTGCAGAGATGAAGAAGAGGAGTAAAGTACTCAACATTTCTTGTGGAATGCCCCGGCCTCGCGAGAGGAAAGTTCAGTGCCCTGAGCGAATCATTATTTAATGATCTGGAGGAAGTGAGCAGCCTGCAACTGGGTCGACTCACTAAGTTGATTAACAGCAGTGGCTGGTTTGAATGAGCTGTCAAGATTCTTCTACGATCCACGTCGCCTTAACCATCAGGAAGCTGATGTGTTTAGGTTCCGCGAAACATGTGTGGTACCACAACGGTCCTTATAGGACAACGTGAAGGACAATGCCAGAGGTCTGCCACTCTAACCTAACCAGCATTTTGTAAACAAATTTTCCTGACACCCTATACAGGGTGAGGATTTTAAAGTGTTACAACGCAATATCTAAAAAACGGCTAGAAATATTTTAGTCAAATTTTGGGACGTGGATAGAGAGGTTGGGGGACAAATTTTAAAATATTTTTGACATTTACCCCCCCTCCAGATTTTATGTGGCTAGTGACAAATTTGAAATGTCAAATGGAAAGGTATTTTTTTTTTTTTTGATAATTCGATTCCTCGTCAATAATTACGTAAGTGAGCAGAAAATTGTTACATTTACTTTACTGGTTGCTTAGTTACGAATTTTTCAATAAATAAAATTGGAATACTTAAAACTATGATAATTCCTTAAATTTAACGACGATCATGCTTCTAAAGGTGTTCAAAATGACCCCCATCCATTTCTAAACATTTTGCAATTCTTTTTTGACATGAGTTGCGCACGCGAGTTAACATTTGAGGAGTTACTAAATTACATGCTTGTTGAATACGATCTTTCATGTTTTCTGGTGTGGTCGGTGGTGTAGCCATAACTTTATCTTTTATAAATCCCCACAAGAAAAAATCTAATGGGGTTAAATCTGGTGACCTTGCAGGCCAATTTACAGGACCACCACGACCAATCCATCTGTTTCCAAACATTTCATTTAGTGTATCTCGAGCTTGTCGGGCAAAATGTGGCGGAGCACCATCTTGCTGAAACCATAGTCCTTGTTGATTTCCATTATTATTCAGAAGTTGTGGCAAATCGGTTTGTAAAAAATTATTATACATTTCTCCATTTAGGTGACGGTCAAAAAAATGTGGTCCAATGACTTTATCTCCGACTATGCCACACCAGGTATTAACCGACCAAGGATGTTGGTTTGGCAGAAATCTCATCCAGTGAGGAAGTAGTGGATTACTTATTTTTGATTATTAAAAGTTACATTAATCCATAATAATTTAAATAATTACCTGACCACAATTGGTAAATGTAGCTTCGTCAGAAAATACTATCTTTCTTAAAAATGCATTGTTTTCGTGAATTAAAGTTTGTAACCACGTACAAAATGTAATCCTATTTTGAAAGTCTTGGCCATACAATTCCTGATGAAGAGTTATGTGGTAAGGGTGAAAATTGTGCTTGTGTAAAATAGCCAGTACCGATTTTTGGCACATTCCTGAATCACGAGCAAGTTCCCTTGAACCAACATGAGGATTTACAGCTATTACACCCAACACTCCAACGGCCATATCGTCATTAGTTTTTGTTTGTCTTCTAACTCTGTTCTTATTTTTAAGGATTCCCGTGCTGCGACCTCGATCTTCTAATCGCTTAAATGCCATATGAGATTTTTGAATGGCGGGAAACCTAACAGTCCACAATTGCGCCGCTTCCCGGTAGTTTTTTCTACATTCTCCCAGAATTAACAACATGTCTATTTCAATGTCATAAGATTGTTCCATAATTGCACTGAATAATGAACTTTATCAATAGAAAGTACGTTTGAATCAGAATCAGATTATTACTACTTGTCAAAGTCAAAAGTGGTTTCCTAGGATACAACATAATTAAAGGTTTGGATAAACAATAATCATAGGAGTAGGTGTCATGATTTAAAATGTGTAGTTTTAAGTATTCCAATTTTATTTATTGAAAACTTCGTAACTAAGCAACCAGTAGAGTAAATGTAACAATTTTCTGCTCACTTACGTAATTATTGACGAGGAATCGAATTATCGAAAAAAATAAATACCTTTCCATTTGACATTTCAAATTTGTCACTAGCCACATAAAATCTGGAGGGGGGGTAAATGTCAAAAATATTTTAAAATTTGTCCCCCAACCTCTCTATCCACGTCCCAAAATTTGACTAAAAATTTCTAGCCGTTTTTCAGATATTGCGTTGTAACACTTTAAAATCCTCACCCTGTATAAAATAAACCTATTACTTTATGAATAACTTACTTTTGCAGCTGTCGACGAATACGGCTCGTCGAACAGTGACCACAGCTTCGGTTTCATAAGCTGCCACCATGATATCGTTCCTTTAAAGTAATCTTCTTCGAAACCGAATTTCCTAGCTATTTCTTCGTCGCTCGGTTTTTCCGTATCTAAATCTAACCTATCTAAGACCGCTAATGTTTCTTGGGTATCTCTGTGCTGAAAAAGAAAAAAAAACGTAAGCGTAATTACGGTCAAACGTGTTAAAACGAATGGTCGCTGTAATGACCGTTTTACTTTTGATTAATTTTCTAGGTAGGTAAATGTTTTTTCCAGTTTCTCTCGTTTACAAATATACGAACTTAATAAAAATGTAAATTAGAAAAGTAATAAAAAAGCCAATTTGTTTTTAAAATAACAAAAATCCAATATATGTTATTCCACTGAAATATCCCTTGAAAAAATTTTAATCGATACGTTTCCAATCGTTCTTCGGTAACAAGACCGCAACGTGTATTTTTATTTGTTTTCTATTACTAAAGTTAAATAAACTTTCAGCTTGGAAACTCATCAATCAGAATTTCGTGGCAAACAAATCATGAAATTGCTATATAAGCACAATTACAACAAAAAAAAGTTTATTTAAAAATGTGTAGTTGTATATAACCGAATAAGGCACTTGACAAGCATTATGAATGACATGTGCCGTAGGTTAAAGCAATTGCGAGCAGTATTTTGTTATATATTTTTTGGATTTTTAATATTTTAGGTGTTACTATTAGGTCAATATTTTTAAGCAATGATCCATCTTCATTACTGAGGTTTTCCAAACTTTTTTTTAATCTCGAGAGTCATCCATCATATTTAATATACCAAAATGGAGTGTTACCAATTTCACATCTAATCCACGTGAACTATCGATCTTGCTTGATGTAAATCTTATAAAACTACTATACTTACATATTATTTATTACATTATTAATATTTTGGGAACGATTTATGACAGCTTTAAATAAACTGGTATGTATTGCCTCTCTAAGTTGTACCCGCAGCATTAACTGCATTAATATATTTGTATAAAGATAATGAACGTTAGTACATTATATTGTTTAACATCTTTCTGTAAACCGACATAATTATTTTTTACCTTTATATGACAACATTGTAGTTTTTCAACAGGAGCAGTTAACTATTCCAGTTCAGTTAATCTACGGTTTACCACAGTGACCATCCACACCACCCGTAGGCTTAGTAATAAATTTGTACGCTAAAGGGAGATATCCAACAGGATTATGAAGGATTTTAACGGTTAAGGGGCTAAGAAGCCAACAGATGTTTAATATCGGACCTTGACAAACCATGAAATGAATACTGATTTACATTACCCTTCTTAACGGTAGCTTTGATAAGATCGATACTGAGGAAGCTTAATAATATACAAAATGTTACGAAAAACTATTTCATATGGCATATGGCCATAAGTTTTAAAAGACACATGGTGAATATTCTCTTTTCTGCAATGTATTAGGAATTTATGGTTCAAATATATTAAGTTTTTTCCATAACAATCTCTATATTATAGGACTCAGAATTTTGTCAAAATATAGGAACATATATTTACCTGGGTATACGTCATCCAACAACAGGGTTCCACTTGATTCGCGTCAAGGCCCCAAAATTCCAATTCTTCTTCAAACAGAGGACCGCAGACATCCGAGGGATAATGTAATTTGCCAGTTCTAAAAAATAATAATAAAGAATATCAATAAAGAAATTTTTTATAATTTATTATTTTTCAATAAGCAAATATATCTTGAAATAAATTCGATAGGTGGTGCATGTCGCGAATAAAAGCGATGGTAGACTCTTCGATAGACACTTTAATGGACTATTATTTTTTATAAAATGTATAAAAATTTACCTTAACATAATAGGTAGGTATGCATTAGTAGGTATAGCGTCGCATGAGATGGAGGTCGATCGGTCCGGCCCTGTATACTTAAAAATAGGGCCACCTAAAATACAGCCAAAATGGGGCCCCCTCCTGAGCATGTATTCACCACATGGGGCCCCCACCGATCGACCTCCGTCTCATGCGACGCTATACCTACTAGAGACAGTAAAACATCTAAGACATATTAAGTAGTCAGTTAATTGTATCTATCTAGATATAGGTCTTTTCACTTATGTTTATATTTATAGGTAAATTTAAAAGTCACACAAAAATATAACTCCTTGTATAAATCCCGAAAAACATATAATAGATATAGCGTATTCATTTATTTATATGACTCCGGATGATGACGTCACAAATAAGCGCTGTGTCCTTTTTTATAGGAGTTGTTGAACCAGGCTGCATGAGACGGAGATCTCCTGGGGTAAGGGGGAAAAAACACACTCCTCCATGGGTAGGTAATAGAAGTGCGAAACCTAAGTATTCTCGCGAATGGCCATGGCAGAAAAAATTCCGAAATAAGTAATAAAATGTTATTAAATTGAACAGAATAAAAAATTATTACAGAAATTTCTTATTCGGGTGATTAAAATTTGGAAAAAATTACCATTTAAAAGTTATAAACTCATAATCGAGTTCAGTCCACCGTGGTTTTTAAAATTCTAAAAAAAAATTAAAAAGGTAAATTTTTAACTGTAAAAAGGACTTAATTTTACTCCATTAAAAACAGAGATAATTAAATTATTTTTGAAGGTTTCTCGTATTTACATTTTACCTCATTTGAAATTACTTCGGCATCACTGTCGAACAGTAGCGTATCATGAACGCCATCCTAGGGGCATCAAAAATTAAAGGTTAAGAAAAAATTCGCCTCAAGCGATACTTCTGTTATTAACAAGTAACAAAGCCTTAAGTAGTTGATAAAACACGCTTAGAAAAGATGATATTCAGTCGTAGGCAAAATTTTTCGTCGCCAGGCCCTAAAAGAGGTTCCAACCCCCAAACCTCCTCCCCTCGATGCGTCACTGCGACCTATAATAATAACAATTACAATTTGAATTTCTGTCCGGAAATAAAAGAATAAAAAATCCTTTCTATTATCCACTTGGAAATATTAGCTTTTGAGGCAATTAGCTGGAATTGCAACTTTTGGACCCAGGGGAATAAAACGTTTTAATTTTAAATCAATATTATCTTTCTATAAACAACTAAAAATCATCAAATTCGATGCGAGAAATAAAATATTAATTGTTTACTTGAGTCTGCTTAGAGACCTGTTAGGTGATCAACAGGAGTATCTAACAAAATTATCTGCACTGTCTGCAGATACTAAAACTTGTGCTTACGATAACCAATGGCAAGGTATACTGGTGCCTATTTTGGATACCATGGCTAATTTTGATGACCGTCATGGGGAATTTAACTGCTTACCTGTAGTAATTCAAAACTTGCGCAAAAACTCCCGGATGCCTGTCAAAAAAATATTCATTGAGCACAGGGTCGTAGTTGGCCAAGGCTTCGGTAAGCCGGGATAGCCTCGTTGCAGGAATTTTTTTTAGCGTAGCTTTGTACGTTTCGTGCCGAATTCCTCCTACATTCAGCACTACGCGGTTTTCCGCGTCCATGTTAATGGTGTTGTTCATTTCTGCAAAAAAAAACAAGAAATTGTTAAAATTTTGTCTCCGCAGGCGGCAGGAAATCTCCGATGTTCTCTTCATTTTCCTGTTTTGCACGTGATTAGACAGCATATTGTGTTATATTTATTTGGATTTATATTTACCCATGCCGAATGTCTAATTTAAACTGTGGCAACACGTCCATATACCAGAATATTCCTGCTTTTTATATTAAAACACAAAAAACATAAAAAAATTAATATTCGTCCGACGAAGGGGAATCTCAAGTATCTTAATAACACACCCGTTTAATAAAACGCAAAAAGAAAATAAAATTTGGCTTTAAAACAAAAGCAGCATATTTTTTTAATCAAGTTCATGCTTCTGCGTAATTAAAATTTAAAGGTTGAATACAAAAAGTTAAACAAAAATACCTACTTTATTTGCGGTTTAATATGCATGTGTTTGTTTAGGAAGGTTTTGATGTGACTGGATTATTTTAGCTTTTGTAAGTAGTTTTAACGAAAAGTATGGCTCGTAATACCAATTGTTTTGGGGCAGGAACAATGAATATTCTTGTATATTAAATTTGTACAGTATTGGGATACGGGGAAATACACACAAACTACTTCAAAGTTATTTAAGCTATCGTAAAGAATTTGTTCTAATTGGGGAAAGAAACCGTTCGGAAAAAGAAATCATATGTGGAGTTCCACAAGGATCAATATTAGGTTCGTTATTATTCTTAATTTACATAAATTCCGTTTCCAAATTGAACTTAAAGGGCAATATAAAGCTATTTGCAGATGATACAACAATTATTTATTTTGCTGAAACTCTTGCAGAAATGCATTTATATTTATTATTGATATTAATAATGATGGAAAAATACTTCTTTCTTGGCTTCAATCAAATAAACTTACGTTAAATTTTAGAAAATCTTCTTTTATGTTTATAACTAAACATAAGTTAGCTATAACCCACTTACTTTTAACCTAACCTAACCTAACCTGACATAAAATAAATTCCTTCATTAACCCCTTAACATTTAATAATGAAAATATTCAATATTCAAAAACGACAAAATTTTTAGGATTAGTTTTAGACGAAAATTTAAATTTGAAATGCCATATCCAGTATATTATCAACTCGATATCTCCTTTTTGGTTTTGTACATAGCTAGATATTTCATTTCTTTGAAATACTTAAAAAATATATATTTTTCATTAATATTACTATTAATTACAATACTTAGCTTCTGCATGGGGATCTGCTTGTTTATTAAACTTAAAACCATTACAAAAATTGCCAAATAAAGTTATTAAATGAATACACAATTTACCACATTTAGACCCAACTGTTAATCTATATAGACCGAACGGGTATTTACACGTTCAAAACATTTATAACTGAAAAACTTGAATTCTAATTCACTCTATTATTAAAAGAAAAAAAAATTAAACATAACACTTCTGGAGAATAAGACATTACATGATCATAACATTAGATATTGTATAAATTATTAAACTATACCAGTAAAAAGTAATTTCGGAAAAAAATCGCTTTTATGTGACGGAATAATAAAATATAACAATCTTTCAAAAAATATCAGAAAAATAAAAAAATTTGCAACGTTTAAAAAAACAATTAAAAAGATAATGACTAAATTAAATTATTTATACTATTTTTTTTAAATTGATTTTAATAATGAATTAAATTGGATTAACTTCCATTTTTTTTATTGTTATTTTTTTTAATGGTTATTAGTTCCTATATTATGTTGTCACTTTCCATGTAATGAACTGTAAAAGTTATTTTGGAATAAAGACATTTTGAAAGTTAAATATTCTGAATAAAGGATTGTTAGACGTTTGAAGCAGTTTTTATTTCTCCGACCTATGTATATTAAAATTGTCGAATTTAGAAAATTGTTGAAGTAGCAGATTTATAATGATTTCTTTATTTCTATAGGTGTAGTAGTAGTAGCAGTAGTAGAATCTTCAAAAACCTGTAATATAATTTCAATGTTAAATTAATAGAATAAAAAATAATATTTGAGGGTAGCAAAATTTACATGGGATTGCCCATGGCCAGTCCATCGTGGCACCACCCGGTACATTTAAAGGAATCACAATTTCACGTAAGCGGCGCCTACATAATAAATATTTTATTTTTAACTTCCCAGCCACATCGACCGATTTACATGTTCTTTAGATTTTTGTTTAAAAAATAATGTCACGCTTTCAACCACTAAAAGCATATTGCGGTATTTTGCAATTTGCTATTTTACCTCTAAATGGAATTTTTATTTCAGTGTTAAATAAAGACGTATACGGTTTTGGGGAAAACGTTTCGGGATAGAATGAAATGTAAAAGGGAATATTACATGTAATGTAAAAGCTGCATCTACAAGCCAGTGGCAGTCCGGTTGATTAAATTAATTTATTTAATTAATATACAGGGTGTCCGGGAAAATGTGGTAAATCTCCCGGATATGAAAAAAACATATGAAAAGAATACTACAAGTTCATATAAACCTCTTTCGTATCGGCCCCCTCTTCGGAGATATGGACTCTTAAAGAGCTCCCGTGGAATTAAGTTTTTGACACCTAATTATTTAACCAACAACAGGTATATTTCAATTTTTTTTTCATATGATGTATACCAGGTAAGACCTTTCAAATTACTATCCCAGAAAGTGTTGCGAATTACTTACAGTTGCAGGGACGGACTAGCTGTGACACTAATGTGCCCATTTTTTTACGCCCTGAATGATAAAAACTTTGGACAACGTTTTTTACATACCTTTAACTATTGACTAAAAATTAAGTACTCTTCATTCATGTCGCTAATCCTAACCATTTTCAGAAAAACTTCATTTTTAACATATTTACATCATTCATATAGCGTATTTAAATAAAAGATACATCTCTGTTCCTATAAATTATAAATGTTCACTTTTAACTGCTTAATATTAATTCATGATCGCAATAAAATGACGAATGAAAAAAAACGTGAAATATATGGTTTAATAATTATGTGTCAAAAACTTAATTCCATGGGAGCTCTTTGGGAGCCCATATCTCCGAAGAGGAGGCCGATACGAAAGAAGCTTATATGAACTTGTAGTATTATTTTCACGTGTTTTTTTTTTCATAACCGGGAGATTTCCCACATTTTCCCGGACATCCTGTATGTAATATGAAATACATAGAGCTTTACGATAAGCAAACAATAATCACGAAAGTGACAAATTTATGGCCTTGAAAATAGACAGGTCCGGGCTTAAACATCTTCTTTGTGTGGCCTAGGCCTAGTTAGATGTGTTTAAATTGATCATAATAAAGTAACATTACATATCAAGAACTATCACTGCTTCATAGTTACTGAAAATAAGAAATACCCATTATTTGGGCATTATAAAATCATGCAATGATCTTTACTAATCATTGTATCCTAGTCACAATTCACTAAACTACACAAAAACTAGAAATTTATAAATATTAGACCTTTACAATAGCTAAGAAAACAACAGGAAATCATATGTGTGAAGTTAGCAACGTTCATCAGTACCGTTTATGCAGCAACGAATTTTTTTAAGGTACAAGTCAATTCCGCCTGTAACGTTTGTAAACGAATTTTTTTTTAACGGCGAAAATTGGAATTCTATCATTTGGATTTATCGTCATTAGTAAACTACCCTATAGGGGTGAATTAACTGCTATATACGAATTTCCAAAAGCCCTGAGGAAAAAAGTTACAAGATAAAACCTTAAAAAGTAGCGTTTGCAAACGAATTTTTTTTATTGGCGAAGATTGGAATTCTACCGTTTGGATTTATCGTCATTAGTGAACTGCCTTATAGGGGCAAACAACCTGCTATATACAAATTTTCAAAAACTCGAAGGAAACAAGTTACAGGATAAAAACTTCGAAAAGTAGCTTTTGTAAACGAATTTTAACATTTTTAGTGGCAAACATTGGAATCCTAACGTTTGGATTTATCGTCTTGAGTAACCGACCCCATAAACAATCTTCTTTAAAAAAGGTTATCTCTCTACTATGAGCATAAAAAATGTATATTAGTTAAACTACATTTACCATAAATTTTAGCGTTTTTCTATTATATCTATGCCTTTTATCTTACGCGAATAGAGTATACTTACTGAATTATTTATTATATATTCGCCTGATGCCTAGCTAGCTGGAGAAATCCATTTTCTATCCGGTCCCGTACTGTTTTCTGAAACAAAATATGCAAATTGTATTGAAATTTAAACGAGTTTCGGTATTTTAAAAGCCTATTTAGAAGGGGTGTAGACGCAGTCAATTGTCTGTGTTGTTATATTGGTTAGAAACTTAATAGCGAATGCGAGACTTTTGTATTCTCTCATTAAATTAGGCCAAACGAAGTTACCCAATAACGTTATAATCAATAGAAATAAATTTAATTTTAAAATATCTCCCGTCAAATTAAAATTTAGTTATATACTGGGTGTTGCAACGCAAGACTGGCCATTGTAAATCCCATGTAAATTTTGCTTGCTCCTATGTGGTTGTTTTAGACTTTTTTGGAAACAATGGAAGGCCTAACACCAATCTATGAAATGCCCTTTGAACCGCCTTATTGACTTGATCAACAAACTTCAAATTAGAGTCAACTAAAATGCCTAGGGACTTTGTCACGGTACGCACTGGCAATGGAATGCCATCTATTTGCAACTGTACAACATTGTCGATGCCAGGTATCTTTCGATCTCCAAAAACACGACCACCGATTTGCTCGGAATTAGAATCAAGTTGTGCTTTCTTGAGTACTTAGAAATGCTGTTGAGCTCTCTGTTAATCACAAATTCACCCACATGGTGCTCATTGGAGATAAAACTATAACTTAGCCGAATATCTTTAGCATAAATCTGGTGCGAACAGTCCTTTATGTTATTTATTATATCCGACGTATACAGGGTGTCCGCTAATTAATGGTACATAGAAAAACCAGATACTTCCTACGTAAAAATATTAGGATTTAATCGTACTTACCTATATCCAAAAGCTGATATTAACTGAGATACAGGGTGTTAAAGTTAAAAGTTCATTTTTGTTTTTTTCTAATAACTTTGAGAAAAAACAACATTTTTTTACAAAATTTGGCAGTTGGGTTTTTTTTTAGGATGAGAAATTGATTTTTTTGTGAAATTTTAATGTGCAAAGTAGAGGGCGCTGTCTGCGGTTTATTTAAGTTTTTAATGAATAGAATAATTTTTCGATATTTATTACATAAAAAAGATATACTAAGTTTAGGTCGCCCAGAGTTGCCGTTTCGGAGATATTTGCATTTAAATTATTCAGCGCGCTAGCTCAGGCAAGCAAATAATGTATTGTTACTTCTTACCAATTAACTTTTACATGATAAATAATGTTCTAGTACTGGTAATTGGGAATAATACATACAAAAATTGGATTGTTCTTTAACTTACTTTATTTAAAATAACTTGAAAAATTGAAAAATAATATTTCATTTTAAAATCATTTCAACATGTTACAATAATCAACAAACAAATAACAACATAGGGGTTTCATACCAACTGCATAATTTCATTTGTTTTCTCATAGCTTACTTTGAAAAAAAAATAGTTTGCAAATAATTATAATAATTGGGCAGGGTGCACTGAATAATTTAAATGCAAATATGTCCAAAACGGCAACTCTGGGCGACCTAAACTTAGTATATCTTTTTTATGTAATAAAAATCTAAAAATTATTATTTTCATTAAAAATTTAAATACACTGAGGCAGAAAAAAGTTATGACCTAGTAAATATGCGAAAAAACCGCAGACAGCGCCTTCTACTTTGCACATTAAAATTTCACAAAAAATCAATTTCTCATCCTAAAAAAAACCCAACTGCCAAATTTTGTGAAAAATGTTGGTTTTTCTCAAAGTTATTAGAAAAAAACAAAAATGAACTTTTAACTTTAACACCCTGTATCTCAGTTAATATCAACTTTCGGATATAGGTAAGTACGATTAAATCCTAATATTTTTACGTAGGGAGTCTCTGGTTTTTCTATGTACCATTAATTAGCGGACACCCTGTATATTATAAATACCGGGGGTCCGAAGATTGAGCCCTGAGGTACACCCGATACCACAGGCAGCAACAATGAAGTTTCGCCATTTAAATCGACCATTTGATTTCTAGTTCTCAAATAGGATTATATGAAGTCTACAGATGACTGTTGAAATCCATAATATTTAAGTTTCAAATACAGAAGGTCATGGTTGATGGTATCAAAGGCCTTTGACGATTTGCTAACCATAGGAAAATGTTAATTTGTTACTTAAAACGCCACTATTATAGAACTACGTTTTTAGGCTTGTTCGGGACATTTCGTTTTGTATGCCCCAAACTACCTAGTACGGGACTGCCTGCCACGCAGACAAAATAAGTTCGCCAATTTAAAAAGAATCGAACAGGGGACCGCTTGGAATAAGACAACGCTACAACGCGTCTTTAGGCGCATTAGCAACCCCTATTTTAGAACAAATAAAATTATTCCCCGAAACAAAATGGTAAAAACGCGATAAAACGTAAATATAGTCTATTTAAAATTTATAAAAACACGTAGCCAATCTCCTCGTTTTATGATCTTCCACGTTTCGCGAGTATATAAAAGTTTATTTCGCGAAAGGTCTATCCCGCTGCTTCATCATTGTTTTTCATTATACTCACCTGAATAGGCCCGCTTTGCACACGCTGTTGGTTTTTATTTTGGGGAAATTTTTGCTTACATAATGCTTTTAAAGAAAATTGTATGTGGGTCCAGGCAGACTGGAAAATTTCAAGGAAGAAATGAAGGAAATTAAGGTCAGGCCATAATAGGTCATAATAGTCGACGTCCAATCTATTATTTTCTACTCGCACTATACATTTATACTATTTACGTAAAAACTGAAGGGCCTTCTTGGCAAGCTTAGTTGGTTTCCATTTTGTGGAAATTCTTGCTTTTATAATGCTTTTAAAGAAAATTATGTTTCCGCAAAAGACGGATGTGTGTTGGCTTAGACAGTGTGGAAAATTCAAAGAGAAAATACAGATGGAAAACCGGTCTGTTATTAGAATAAATTTAAACGTAGTAGTCGCTAAAGATGTTATGATATTCACAGTAGAAATATTCAGGAGTAGTGATAATTTAAATATTTTTATTAGGTATTTAGTTGTAAAAATTATGATGGAATTGAAATTGGTTGGTTTTCTGCTTGTTTATCTATCATTTACATATATCAACAGATCTCTTAACGTCCCTATGTCACAGAATGACCCTAACGAAGAATTGAATACCATTAAACAAAATAGCAATTAACAACGGCTATTCACATGAAATTGTTGATAGGACTAAAAATAAAATACAATTGAAAAAAGATCAACAAACTGCATTTAACCCTCCGCAAAATAACTTACACAAAAAATATATTTCTTTATCTTACAAAGGTCCAATTTCTACTCAGATAGCCAAAGTACTTAATACAAATCTGAAAGATACAACAATCTCCTTTAAAATAAAAAACAATCTTCAGTCTCATTTAGTCAGAAATAAATAAAGCGTGTCACATCTTGACAAAAGCGGAGTTTACAAATTATCATGTAATAGTTGCCTAGCTCTATACATTGGAAAAACCGTAAGAAAACTAGGAACAAGAATAAAAGAACATGTCAACCGACCAAGTACGTCTGTATTTGGACAGCACCTCAAATTTAATAATCATAGATTCTCACCAACTTCTAACAGCAAAAATTTTACATTAATTTGATCATAAAAACTTCAGAGAGGACCTTCAAATCCATAGACATTCAATTAACTATCCAGATTCATGTCTGAATTTAGGACTGAATGAAACTAACAACCGAAATCCAATTTTTAGACTCTTGACTATTAACAATAGGACGGTCTTGCAGAATACAGATATCACAATTTAAAAATCCTGTTTTTTTTAAACAATTCACGGAGTTACATATAACCTTTATATAAAATTTAATTCATTATGACTTATTTAAAGTTTTTATACCACCTTTCTGTTTTCTATTATTCGTTATTTTGTGTATAGTAAGTAACTACGTTTTTATCTGAGATGTCCCTCACCACTTTGTGTCAGTCAGGTGTTGTTTATAATTTAAAACCTTTACCAAGAAAATTTGTTTAAAAATTTTCAAAGATTTTATTAATATGTTTCTTGTCTCCTGGACATAATAATTTGACGAGTAAGTATTCTTACGTAGTTTGTTCCTGCTGTTGTTTGTGTTTTTCTTTCAGAATCTAAGCCCTGATGATAGCCTTATAATGGGCCAAAAGCGCTAGGCGATATTAAATAAATTACGCTAAATACACAAAAGAATGTTTCATTTGCTATTATTTACGATCTTCCTTATTAAAAATTCTATGGCACATGATTGCCATTGTTGTATACCTTTGGTTAATCTGTTCGCGTGCTTATTAAATTTGTTTTGTGACATATAAGCTTTCAAAATGTGCATGGAAAATTGTGATGCATAGGACACCGTGCTATTGATACGACCTATTAGAAGTTCCCCTTATTTTTATAGTTTTCTTCTTTAATATATCAAGAAATATCTCCCTATTCAGGACCAACAGGTTCTTATTATGTTTACTACATCTTGAATATCCATAAACGTTTTTTTCTTGCCGCCGATAAATAAAAGTTTATTCCTCAAATATCTATTCGCTTTATCATCGTTTTTCATAACTTTCACCTGAATGGTCCATTTCGCACACGCTGTTGAATTTCACGGGAATATTCTTGCTCGAGCTTGTATAATGCTTTTAAAGAAAATTATGTTTTCTCGCTCTATAGTTGTATCTGAGAACAGACAGTTTGGAAAGTTTCACATAAAAAGCGGATCATAATCCTAAATATAGAAGGAAACCGAAAAATTGGATCTACCAGGATAGAAACAACTTAGTTCCTAGTAACGTTCACAACGAAAAACCATTTTCTAATTTCAAAATAATCAATAAGAGCAGACATTTTTTCTCATGTGCCATACAATGAGTTATTAACATTTTAAATAATTTGATACGGTAATTTTTACGCTGTTTGCCGAAAAACTCAAAAACTCTCTGGGATTGCCTTGAGCTTAAATTGACCCAAATCTTAATAATTGGAAATTTACCGGTCCTATGGCAATGCATGGTTTCAAGAGAAGCTGTTGGCTCACAGCAAATAAAGAACAATTGGTGTATTATTCTGAATATTACACACTGGTGTAGAGTCCGAAAACTTGGTAACGTTTGCCTCCTAGCGCAGAATATAGCATAGAATATTAGAAAATTAAATGACAATTTTAACTTTACATTAGTACAAAAATTGTGAAAATAGTAATGAAATTGAAACGTTTTTGAGTGTTTTGTAAACAATATAATATTACGAGATAGTACCAGAGGTAGAAAACGATTTATCTCGATTTACGGCAAAACTACAAGTCCTATGGAAAAACGCTAAATGGCAAAGTTGTAGGTAATAAAAAGATCTACAACTTTTGTATTTACACTGTTTTCACATAACCTCAAAATTTATGTGAAAAATTGAAATAACCAAGTTTTTGGTTTTTTATTTTTATCTTTTACAAAAAAAAAATTTTTCACGAAATTTGGTGAAAACTTCTCACGTCAAAATATCTGCTTTTTTAAAAAAGTCGGTTAGCTTTTTGTTCCTTGAAATCTCTACTTTCTGATGGTGTAAAAAAATATATACATTAATATGGTAAATGTTCTAAAAAAATGCAAAGAAACGAATGTCTTATTAAATATTAACTTTATTAACTTATTTGATTGTTAATTATAGTAATATATTTCGTCTTGCAATTTTTTCTTTATCTATGTAACATGGAATCTTACATTTTTCGAGTAATTAAAGTTTAAATTTTAATAAATAGCTCAAAATTGTACATAATGATTTAAAAAAAAATTTCGGATTCGAGTTTTTTCGTTTCTGTGCATTTTTTGAGAACATTTACCATAGTAATGTATATTATATATATCAACGAACAAAAAACCCACCGACTTTTTTAAAAAAGCAGATATTTTGACGCGAGAATTTTTGATTGAAAATTAGGGTGCTTTTTCGATATTAAGTCAAAATAAGGTGAAAAAATAAATATTTTAAATCAAACAAATTACAGTGTGTTTGGGACATAAAAAGGTACGTTTTCACTAAATTTCGTGAAAAAAAAAGTTTTTTGTAAAAGATAAAAATAAAAAACCAAAAACTAGCTTATTTGAATTTTTCACATAAATTTTGAGGTTATGTGAAAAAAGTATAAATAAAAAAGTTGTAGATCTTTTTATTACCTACAACTTTGCCATTTAACGTTTTTCCATATGACTTGTAGTTTTGCCGGAAATCGACATAAATCATTTTCTACCCTTAAAAACTCACCCCTTTCCACTTCCCACCTCGGTTCACCCGTAAATTATTTTTCTTTTATTTTTGTTATATTCTCTTCCTTTTTCAATGGGTTTCATCCTACTATTATTTTTTTCTATTTTTACCATTTTCCAAGTCTTAGGCTCTGGTCTAATGATAGAATGACATGTATAAGTAATGAGTTATCTTTGCCATATCGTAAATCAATACGCCTATTAGATTCTAAAAATCCCAAATATCCAATTATTCAACTTAATAGAAAGTTTTCGCCACACAGATATATATAGATTCCAACATACTATATCCTTATCCCACACCTTTCTTTTGCAGGTTTTTCCATTAACACTCAATTGCTTTTTTAAATAAAGAAAATCCCCGATGAATCTACAGGTTGCGTGTATAAGATTGTCTCGGCTGGAAAATCGTTTTTCCGGTGTCTAGATAAGATTCAGGAAAAACTGTTATATTTCGGTTAAGAAAAATTAAAATAGACTTTGTTATCCGAGTACATCAGCGTTTTAAAAGAAAAAACGTTCGTCCTTTATGGAAATATGAACGTAATGAAGTCATAAAAGAATTTAAATTGCTATTTTTTGATAAATTTAAGTATTTTGGTCTGCTTGTGAGGTTTTTGTAACTTTTTCAACAACATACCTACTACATATGGAAAATTATCACTTATAATATCCCTAGCAGCAGAATTATCGGGAATTAAATCGGCTGCGTAGGAGATTCGGTAAGAAAATTTCATAAATTGGAGTTTTTTCTTATTGTAATTTTTTTGCTAAAATGCTACAAAAACATATTTTCGGCAGCTTTAGTTAATTGTAACTAATTAGAGTTTTAGAAATGAAGTTCATTTTAGCCGTTAGTAACTCATTTTTATTACTAAAATGTGAGAAACATTAAATAACAAATTTGTTTTCTGAAATCCAATGTCTTTATAATAGTTTTAAATTCAAATAAAACTTGAGTTTAGTTAAATATGACGCACAATATTTTTACAATAGAAATTGATTTTACTTGTTAGTAACTAAGGTTTATTGGTAAAATTTCAGGACCATTAAAACATTAATTCGTTTTCAACCATAATATCTGATATTACATAGTTTCAAATGAAACTTAAAAAAACATATTTCCGATGAGTTTAGTTAAATTTTTGATGTGTCTTTTTTTGCCCCGGTGTTCGATATGTAAAGCAAATTGGTTAGTATCAATAAAAATTATAAGTTAGCAACAAAATGTATTTTGATTTTATTCTGAGTGACTTTTGCCAATAGATATAAAGCACTTCATTTTTGACAGAAAAATTATCACTTCTTAATTTCATTAAGTTAATAGAAACTAACAAAATTATCGCGAATATTTTCCTCATATGTTAAAGTTCCCATAAGAGAAATGCAATTTTCGCCAAATTACAGCAAAAACAGCACTGCCAGAAATCGAAAATTGCTTCGCAAGTTTATATTGTTGACGAAACGTCAAAGCGGGATTTTATTGTTAACAAACGTCAAAAAATGTAATATTCTGACAATTAACGTCATCTTATTTATTATTATACGAGCAATCGCCGTATCAAAACTTGCCAAAAAAGGTGTTGGAGAACAACAGTTAATTAAACTAAGTGGACACTCAAACACAAAGTCACTGACGCCTTACATTTAGATGGATGAGAACCACCATATGCTTTTGATTGAAAAAATGCGGGACAATGACCAACCGTCAAGCTCAAGAGAGTCCCCCGCCGAAATAAGCTCTCGCTCGTTGACTGCATCAACCACCATGTCTACGAATTCAAAGCAAAATATTGTTAATTACAATAATTGTACTTTTCATTGCAATTCTTGTAATTTTTAAGCATTTTAATTTTATTGGTAGTATTTTCTGTTAAATAAAATATTTAAATTTACTTGCAATTATAAAAAAACACATTTCATTCAAAAATTATCGGTAATTTTGATGCACTTGTGCACTTACCCCCGATAATCTCCCGTTGCTATAAACAACGTAAACAAAAAGGAGCCTTCTAATTGGTTAAAAATAAATTTATGTAATTTTCATTATCATGTCATTTGCCAAAAGGTCATTTCCACTGAGGAAGACCGACATCTTATTCTCTCTATCACAACAAGTGACAAGAACTCCACTAGGTTCTGTTAGTGAATGAAATTAAGTGAAAATATCATTAAACGAATAGATATAAGAATATTAATACACTGTTTGTTGCCAATGGCTTATTGATTTCATGTTTTTTTTAGTATTTAAGTTAGCTTTTATCACATATTTGGCTTTTTTAGAGCTACATCTAATAATATTATTATTGTTGTATAACCTACCGAAAAAACTGGTTTATTCCCGCTTTGTTGACTTTATCGCTGCCCATCTTTCTAATAGGGCACAGCAGGTAGTTCTCTCTAACGGAGCTTTATCGATATAATTTATTTTCTTTTTTTGAAGTTAGCGTGGATCGATATAGGCCCGACGCTTTTATTATTTATTATATATTTTTTTAGGCGATACGCGCCCTTAGGTTTGTGTAATTTATTTTATTAAATGTAACACATACACATTGATTTGTTCAATTAATTACCAGGAGAAAAAAAATATTTATCTATGCTAAATAGTACCCAATAAAACATTTAACAGGTACACATATTATTTTGGAAAAAAAAATTATTTAATGCTTTCTTACATTATTTCTTCCTCTTTCAATAAAAATGTCATTTATCTACAGCTTTATTCTTGAAAATAATACCAAAAATATATCATTCATCATTATTATTAAAAAATATCTCTACATATATATTTACATAAGTCATTAATAATATTCACAGAACCTTTTCATGGACTTTGCGTTTATAAACACCGTAAGGATAGAATTTATTAAAATACGTCAAGAAAGTCCCTGAAATAATGTAATTTCTAATATAAACTTTTACACCGTGGTTAACGCAGCAGTCGCTGAGAACTCTAGGACGAGAGTTTGTGGGTTCGTATCCTACCGCTGGCAAATTGGTCTTGTGGTCTGGACGTGGGTCCAGCGTCTAGCAAAAATTAGGGAAGATAAAAAATGTATCATCCCCCAAACCCCAACCATTCACATCGGTAACCAGGCCGGATGAGATCGGATATCTCATGGGATGCGGGGAAAGAAACACACTTCCCATCGGTGGTAGTAGTAGTAACATGTTTTATTTAGCAAAAAGCTACAATTAAATATTTTTTAATACATATCTTATAGATTTATTTTTAAATTTTAAAACGCAACCTTCTTTTAATAAAAACAGAGAGAAAAGTTAAACATTTTGTAAATTGTATCAAATATTACATATCATTTTGTTTTTTAATTAAATGTAATTTTAAAGTTTTTTTAAACAGTTTTTTAATGATTTGAGATTTAATAGAATTTTCCAAATTATTATATTCTATCAAACCTTTATAAAAAATAGATTTATAAGCTAATGTTTTAGACACTCTAGCCACATAAAAATTTTGATTGGTTCTTGTTTTTTAATTATGGTGGTCATAATTAAAAGAACAATTTTTTTTTAAACAATCAGGCAAGAAATTATTTTTAATTTTATGTATAAAGATACACACTAAATAAAAAATTAAATTTCTGACATTCAACCAATCTAAATTTTTCAACATAAAATTAATTTTTGTATATTTGTCACAATTTAAAATAATCCGCATTGCCTTATTTTGTCAAATTTGTAATTTATCAAATATTTTCTCACTAGCACAATATAAAATGGAAGAACAATAAAGAAAATGTGGTAATATAATAGTATTAAATACAGTTTTTTTAGAAATTAGAACGGATTCTTTTAAAATAACCTACTTTTCCGGCAATCTTTGATATGATACTTTCAAAATAATTAAAAAATTTTAATTTTGAATCAATTATGATCCCTAAATATTTAAAACTGTTTACTAATATCAATTTTTCACTATGAATTACAACATTTATATTTTGACAATTTAAATTATTACCCATAATCGTACATTTAGTTTTTGAAATATTTAATTTTAATTTATTTACTTTTAGCCAATTTAATAATATATTTATCTCAGAATTTAGAAAATATTTAAAACATAGTGTAAATTAAGGTGTCATCAGCAAACATTTGTAACTTACACATTTTTAAAACTAAAGGCATATTATTGATGTAAAAAATAAATAATATTGGACCTAGTATATTTCCTTGAGGAACTCCTAAATTATTTATTTTTTAGGTAGGTCATAGAAAGCGCGGGGGAAGGATTCTAATGACTGAGGATCGTGGTTTGGAGCCCACGTTAAACCGTAGGTCCACTCGGGAATGGCCCTGGCAACGAACGAAGAGGAGAATTAACGAATTAAATTTCCGTTTTTCTATATAACCCCTCAATTACTAAATAAATCTGGTCAAAAGTTAGTTTATCATTATTCCCTTTAATAAAAGAACATAAAGTATCGGTCTGAAAACATAATTGAGCCAATATTTGCCTGCCTTAAATTTGATATGCGATTTGTCATGTTGTCCAATAACAAAATATACCAATTTGTATTTCGTTTCCGGATATTCTTTGACGGGTCATAACAAATCCGTTAAATATATTTCCTATTTTCCTCGATATAGAACAAAAAGCTCTTTGACAGCCTTAAGCAAAGATAAAACAGTTATAATTAATTTTCTTTTCCCTTCGCCAAAACCGAAGTTTCTCTTTTAAGTCGCCGATACACACCAAAACAGACTAATCTATTTTAATTTCCCTAAATGAAAATATAACGGTGTCTTTCGGATTTGATCTAGACAGCGAAGCAAGCGATTTGTCTGACAATTTAGTTACTTGAAATTAAGACGTTCCTGCAATTAGCTGTATTAGCATAAAATAATACGTAATATTTCATGTTCAGTAAATACTATATACCGTGCGAGAAAAAATTATTTGCATCAAAGAGGGCCTTGCATCTAAGGACGTAATGCTTAGCCGTAGAGCTTAATACCTGTTGGGTGTCAGTAACTACCTAAATTAACAATCAATCAGTTATTCCGTCATCTTTGACTGTCGTTACAAGTAATTTGATTCATCGCTAATTTTTCCAATTTCTTGAACAATTCACACAATGGGCTTTACTGAACAGCACAATACATTCATGGTTGAAGCGTATTTTCGAAACGGGGTTAGAGTAAATGGTGAGTGGGCAATACAATCCGGGTTTGCGCATGGACGATTTTCACGAACATTTTCCTAACGTTGCTTTTATTGCTGGGGATTTTTATCATTGTCTAAAACTAACCGTGACTTTGTTTAGGGAAACAGGTTCTATACAAAACAAAAAAGGAGCAGGAAGACCACCTGTAAGAACAGAAGAACTTGTGCAAATGTTCGTGAAATAATGTAAAATACGCCAACAAATTGTATAAGACGCCTGTCCCAAGAAGTGGAAAGATCTTATGGAACATACAGGAATATTCTTAAGAAGCAGCTAAATTTATTTCCTTATAAAGTGCAAGTATTCCAGGAAATACAAGCCGCAGATTTTGAAAGACGCAGGAATTACTCTCAATGGTTTACCCAAAATTTATTGGAAAGAAATAATTTATTGACCTGACATTTTTTTCGGATGAAGACTGGTGAATTCTCAGAATACACGCATGTGAAGTAGTGAAAATCTCCTTCTTGGAGAGTCCACATTGCACCCTCAAAAAATTGGTGTCTGATTAGCTGTTTCCCGAAGAAGAATTGTTGATCCTATTTTTTTTCCATGACACAGGTACAGCACAGCGGTATAGAGACAATATTTTGAATCCATATGTGGAGCAATTACTTGACGACGAACTATGTTTTGGATATTTTCAACAGCCGCCGAAACTATTAACTACTTACGCAATTTTTTCGACGACAGATTGATCAGTTTTCGATCAGACATTAAATTCCCACCCAGATCACCTTGTTTAATGGTAATGGATTACTTCGTTTTTCCTCATTTAAAGAATACTATTTTTAAAACACCAGTTGCAAATTTAGAACAATTACAAGAAAGGAGTATCCAAGAATGTGGTAACATTTATCCAGAGATGCTGGTCAACACTTTCAAAAATATGAAGAGACGTGTGAATTTATGCTTGGAGCATGGCGGTGACCAATTTCAGCAATTTATGTAATTATTTTGCTTTTTCTTTCTTTATATTCTTACTTTGTTAATTTTGTAAACAACAAAAATAAATTGGTATTTGTCTACTAATTTTATTACTCATCAGTTTGGCATATCATGTCATAATATGAATTTGACAAAATTTTAACCTAGATTTGGTTAGATATTATCGTCCCAATATCATTGTGATCTAAACCAAGCCCTACGTTTTTTAACCAAGCCCTCTTTGATGCAAATAATTTTTGCTCGCACGGTACAAATATTTCATAAACTTAAAAACATGAAAATTATTGTTCTAAAGCTTTATGATGATAAATTGCTGGTAGCCGTATAGGTTCCCGCACTGACCCCTTAAATCTAGATAAGTTTCAGGAAATATTTGCACGCGAAAGCCTAATTACCCTTTCAAAAAAACCCATTTCAACTTAAACTTTAAAGGTAGTTGCTATTTCACGAAGCCTTACTTGCAAACCTTGTATTAGGGTACGAATAAATAAAGAACTAAAAAAAGTTTTTAAATTATCGGAAAAGTATTCGTGTTTCGGCTGGCGCAACGTATAGGAAACTAAACAAAACTAATATAATAAAGTAAAAAAAAATCATCTACAATACAATACAATACAATACAATACAATACAATACAATACAATACAATACAATACAATACAATACAATACAATACAATACAATACAATACAATACAATACAATACAATACAATACAATACAATACAATACAATACAATACAATACAATACAATACAATACAATACAATACAATACAATACAATACAATACAATACAATACAATACAATACAATACAATACAATACAATACAATACAATACAATACAATACAATACAATACAATACAATACAATACAATACAATACAATACAATACAATACAATACAATACAATACAATACAATACAATACAATACAATACAATACAAAATGTCTTTATTTAATACCAAAGAAATCTATAAAAAAGAAAAGTGATGGCGACGTTCAAATTAATGCTCTTCCAAGGAACCATCAAGGGCGGATCCAGAAATTAAATTCGGGGGGGGTTACACAGCGCCGAAGGCGCAAAAATAGCGCCGCAGGCGAAAATTTTTAGAGGTTTTTAGAGGAAGAAGATGAAACAATGAAAAATATGATAAACCTTATTTGTGTCGAAGCTAAAATGATATCCGCAGGCCGACCATTAGTTGAGAATCTCTTCGGTTCAGAGGAAGTGTCCAATTTTGCGACATCCGTGTGTGATTGCTGGCCTTTAATTCAAGAAATTTCAGACATTGATACTCCCGATGAAGGCACCAGACTTGCTAATAAATTAAGAAAACTTATAGTTTGCACTAAGGATATATTACAAAAGCTTTTAGTCTCGTTATTGCTAATAAGTCCTCATTCAATGACTACTGAGAGGATTATTTCCCATTACAACAAATTAAAAACGCCAGGAAGAATTTCATTAAATGAAGATACAATTAATGATCGCCTCTTAGTGTCATTAAATGGAGTTGGAACAGCCCATTTTGATCCAAGACCGGCAGTCGCCGAGTTTTTAATGAAAAAAGAACGTAGGTTTAGAGAACCAACTCCTGAAATATACAAAACTAGAGATTTTATTAGTACATTTTTTAGAGATAATCCTAAACTATAATCTTATTAATGAAGTTCCTTTTACAATGAAAATGAGTAGGTAACGAGTTCCTTTTTGCACGACACCGTAAAATAACAGTGTTTTCAATTTGTAGAAAAAATGTGCACTGGGTTATGAACTCACTCTTTTTGACTCCACATGAGTTTTTACGTATGTTGAAATGTAAACCGCCCAGGGGGGGGGGGGGTCATGACGCCCATGACCCCCCCCCCCCCCTGGATCCGCCCTTGGCAACCATCAGGTATAAAATAAAATATTCATTCAATAATTATCGCTAACCTAAAATATACTAAGTAGTAGTAGTAGTAGTAACAAGATTTATTTAGCAATGTGCTACAATTTAACAAGTTATATAAAATATTTGAACTAATTTAACAATATCATCTTTAAAAAAATTTTATCAGTCACTATTTTGTTTTTTAAATAAATAATTTTTCAATGATTTTTTAAAATTTTTCAATGAGGTCTGTGATTTAATTAAAATATTCAAGTTATTATATTCACTTAATCCTTTATAGAAAACCGATTTATATGTCAAATGTTTTGATACCCTACCTAGACAAAAATCTTTATTATACCTGGTTGAATAGTTATGATTTTCAAAATTTTGAGTTATAAAATCTTTCAAATGAGAAGGCAGTAAGTTATGTTGTATTTTAAAAATAAAAGTACAAATCAAAAGAAATACTAAATTTTTAACATTTAACCACTGAAGTTTCTTTAACATTAAATTTATTTTCGTATATTTATCCACATTTAAAATTATACGCATAGCTTTATTTTGCAAAACTTGGAGTCTATTAAAGACCCCATCATTTGCGGTGTATAAAATAGTTGAACAATATAAAAAATGTGGTAAAATTATAGTGTTATAAATTGTTTTTCGTGAAAATAAACTCAAATTTTGACTAATTCTTTTTAAATAATTAATTTTTTTTCCAATTTTAGATACCAGATTTTCAAAATGTAATTCAAATTTTAACTTAGAATCTAAAATTACTCCCAAATATTTAAAAGAGTCTATAATTTCTAATTTTTCATCATCAACAAAAATATTTATGTCTGTATTAATCACGCTATTTCCAATAACCATAAATTTTGTTTTAGAAACATTTAATTTTAATTTATTTACCTTTAACCAGTTTGATAAAATTTTTAATTCAAAATTTAAAATGTCTATACAATCAAGAATATTTTTACCCTTTATATATAATAAGGTATCGTAATGAAGTAAACAATTAGAAATTAAGAAACAAATAAATCACTACAGCAAGTTACACAATGACATAGTTATAAAATCACACACTCTCTCCCAGCACAAACTTACCCACCTTACCTTTAAAAACTTGAAAACTTGGGGAATAGGGTGGAACGAAAATTTAAAAAAATTGAATAGCGTTGCGTCATAGTTAAAAAAATATGCTTCTTACTATTAAAACCAAGTATACGAAAAATAAAACTTGTGTCTGTATCTTGAGGTTCCTTAAAGGGATGCCATATTTAATAAAATAATAACTTTCAGTCTCTTAACCAATTTTTATTAATTTTTGATTTTTGTGACATAAATCATCATATACATTTTAGTATGCTCTTTAAGGTTGTAGGAAACTACTTTTTAAATTTTAAAGAGAAATTTTAACATTTTGAGGCTATTCAAGTGCAGCCAATTGGAACAAAAATACAGGTTTTATTTTAAATTATATTTTTATTAACTTCAAGTTCAGAATAATAAAAAGAAACCAATAATTCTTAAATTGACATTTCTCATTCCTATTTTTAAAGAAGTTAGTTTTTTTTAAGCATGGCAATATTAAAAATTTTAAGGGCTTTGAGGAACCCCAGAATATTAAAATCCCTCAGCCAACTTTTCACACTTTTTTTTGTTTACTAATGCGCATATTTTAACTATGTCACACTACTTGGAGTAAAAAAGTTTTTTTTCGTTTCACCCTATTGGGGAACTCTTAACGACGTTCGGGATACTGTTATAAATTTTTGCCGCATAATAATACTGTTAAGGGATGATGATCTTGTTAGACGGTTATGTATGTCAGTTCCTTTGAAGAGTTTTTGATATAGGTAAGGAGAAGTTTTAGTTTTATTAATTTTATAAACCAAACAGGCCATATTATGTATTTTAAACCGCTCATCCAGGTTTAGCCAGTGAGAATTCCTAAAACAATCCGAGATATGATCAAAAAAACAGGCCCGAAAACAACAATAAGAGTCAAATGAAAGAATCAAAGAGTCACACAGTTTTCTAGCTTGATATCAGTAGTAACAATATCCTTATGCATGTATAACAGTTTAAGTTTCAAATAGGACTTTTGAAGTAAATTATTTACATGGCCTGAGAATCTTAGGTCTGAATCAAACTGCACTAAATTACGACAACTATTAGTAAAAGTTAAAAGAGAACCATTTAAATTAAGTACAAAAGCATCATTTTGTTGTAGCATATCACTTTTTTTCCCAAATAACAATACTTGTGGTTTGTTCTCATTTAGTTTAAGTGAGTATGCCTGTGAGACTCTAACGATAATATCAAGATCTTCATTTAATTTTAATGCTGCTGTGAGAAAATCTTTAAGGAAAAATGACAAGTAGATCTGAGAATCATCAACATACAAATAAAGAATGCAGTGCTTTAGAAAAGTATAAAAATCAAAAGTATAAACCAAATACAAGATAGGGCGAAGAAAACTACTTTTATACATTTTATTGTATATTTATATCATCTACAAAATAGGATCTGAAGGAATACAATAATTTTTTATTATTCTTTGCACAATGAAACATTATTCCATCGTCATTGTCCTAATAATAATAATAATTATAACATTAAAATTGTTTAGTAAATGTACTTATTATGTTTATTATTTTATACTTTTAATGATTTTGCCTGTGTCAACTTCGAAACAAGTTTGGCTAACTTTTTAACTGTTATAAAAATTCTCTGTATCCGTTATTGACACTTAATTATGCTCTTATTATAAAGTTTTAAAACCGTATTTTTTAATTTCCCCAATTTTGGATTTAAACTTTTCTAAATTGCTCATTAATTACTAAATAAAGCACGTCAAAGTTTCGCAATTTCGTTAGTCAAAATGTCCCTTTAATAAATGAAATTAGATTGTCGATCTGAAACAAGGGAGCTAATATTTGGCCATCCTAAATTTTGCATGTGATTTCCTTTGTGGCGCCAGGCAAATATAAAAATATAATATAGTTCACAAAACATAACACACAATATTTTTTTGTGTTCTTTATGAACTGATTTTGGGAAGGTATTGAAACGACCCAGACCCTGGGCTATTTTTCGTGTAAAAATTTTCACAAAATTTCTTAAGGGTAAAATATAATAGCTAATATTTTTGGAATCAGACAAAACGGTGCAAGCGGGTCAAATTCTTTAGTTTTAGAAAAACACATGGCCACGCGACGCGACGCTTTACTAAGCCAAAAGCGGGGGCGAGTTTATAAAAGCGATCAAAACGACGCGCAAGTGAAAAGTCGAAATTTCCCAATCACAAGTTAAGGTCGTTACGCTGCCAGATTGTTCGGGTGTGTTCGGGTTTGTTCGCACATAAATTCTATTGTAAAAAATAAAAAACCAAAATTAAAATTCAGATTTCAACTTTTGTATTTAGGCTTTATTTTGGAATATAAACAACTTTCTTTCCTCAGATGTTTTTCCTCTTGTCAACTCTATCCGGGGACACACTGTAGTTTAAATAAGTAGAAAAGTCTAGTTGGAGTTTGTTTTGACACACTTTTCCTTTCTTGCAGACGTACAATACTACTTTTAACAGAAAAGCTTGTCAGGTGAGTGTGAAAAGTGGTTTTCCAATATCTGTCGTAACCCTAATATAACTTAGCTTCGAACTAATGTTAGCCACAAGGTTGTAAGTAAAGAAACAATAAAAATAATTGATTCGAAACATTGGATAATTGGGTTTTATTTTCCTCACAAAAACACATTTTATCAAATTCATAGTTTAACCCTTCACATGAAATTATTTAAAATTGGAAAAAGGATATTTCTTTATTATATTTCTTAGTTTATCATTTATTAATGACGTATAAAGTGGCCAATTTAATATAGCCGCACTGACGACTGTAAATGTATCATCGAGTGTCACGACAGGCCAAAGCTTTAATTTCCCGCATTAAATTTTCATTTATATACCTACTTCATTCGTATAGCGAGCTAAATTTAAAAATTATTCAGTTGGCAAAATTAAATTTTGTGCAGTAATAAAAGACATAAAAATATGGGTAGTTGAAATATATCGAGAAATGATACGTGTACGTGGGCATAAAGAATATATTAATATCTTTATAAGAAAGCCAAATATTCCATTTGCAGTTTGTGTACCATCTACATCAGGGTGTTCCTTAATGGCATGCTAATATTTTAGGGTGTGATTCCTCAAGTCATTTCATGAAGAACAGTTCATATAAAAATATGTCCTAAACGGCTTAAATTTTTTGCTACAGGGTGTTGAATTTTTTCTTTTTTAATGCGTTTTTTGTAATATCGGCGAAAGTACTTTAGATAATATTTTTAATTTTAGCATGTGCTAATAGGACATAAAACCACATATTTTAGTTATAAAAGTTATTTTTTTGTCTCACCAGTAACGTCCCTGCACACATGTATGTCCTCTTATATTTTTTAGAAAAAAAGTGGTACGCCACTGACATTTTTCCATGTGGATATTATTTCTGATTAGCCTGGTCAATTCTACATAAAAATGGTCTCTTGAGTTTTTATTTTCAGGCACACCGTTCTTAATTAAAATAATTAAATTAAATTAGCTTTACTATTTATTATTATTAACATTGATAATGCAAAATTTTGTTTTATGAAAATTGTTGGAAATGACCACCTTCACTTAACAGGCATGATTTCGCCCGTCTTTGCATCGAATAGCGCACTCGTTCAAATATTTTATATTTTTTCACAGAAGGCAATTATTTGCTCCCTTAAATTTTCTAAAGTGTTAATGGGAGTTTTATACACTAGAGTTTTAAGATGACCCACAAGAAAAAATCCAAACTATTGAGATCAGGGGATCTTGCTGGCCATTGTTGAGCTCCTCCGCGACCTAGCCAACGATTCGGATAAACTGCATCTTAATGGTCGCGAACAATTACACTAAAATGAGCCGGAGCTCCATCATGCAGGTACCATATTTGATTCCTTAGCGCATATGGTATATCTTCAAGTAACACAGATTTGATCAAAAATTATTCGTCAATATTAAAAAATGAAGCTAATTTAATTTAATTACTTTGATTAAAAAAAGTGTGCCTGGAGAGAAAAACGCAAGGGACTATTTTTATGTAGAATTGATCAGGCTAATCAGAAATAATATCCACATGGAAAAATGTCAGTGGCGTACCACTTTTTTTCTAAAGAATATCAGAGGACATGTTTGCAGGAACGCCACTGGTGGGACAAAAAAATAACTTTTGTAACTAAAACATGCGGTTTTATGTCCTATTAGCACATGCCAAAAATAAAAATATTATCTAAAGCTTTTTCGGAGATATTACAAAAAACGCTTTAAAAAAGAAAAAATTCAACACAGTGTAGCAAAAAATTTAAGCCGTTTAGGACATATGTTTATATGAACTTTTCTTCATAAAATGACTTGAGGAATCACACCGTAAAATATTAGCACATCATTAAGGAACACCCTGTATAAGAATAAATTTCATCCAAGGTTTTGCTTATGTAAATGTTCGAACAATACATGTAATTTTAAAAACAATGCTTGATGTAAATCTCCTCACGTCAAATAGGTCAATTTAAGCTAAATAAGTGCTTCAACCCCCACCTTAACAAATATCCTGCGAAAAATACTATAAAAATACCCCGTGGAGAATACCGTATAATTATCCCAATGAAAGCTGACTTATGTAAGCAGAATTCTCCGAGGTGGTTTTATTTATTGTTAATAAATTATGCGTATGCAAAAGTAATAAAGCTAATGTAACCGAAGATCGTTAATCACATTGCTGACTTCCTTGTTCGAGAGGTCGGTACCATAAAACCCACATCAATTTACTAAATTAACATTAAAATATAATTATGCAGAATTTTATTTAATTGATGGGGACATGTTAAATGAAATTCCCGAGCCTATAGGAGCGTTGGTGTCATGGTGTCAATTACAGACATGTCATTGTAAATTAAAGAACCCAAAACATTCCCTTTATCAAAAACCATTTGTTTACAATCGTTCATACTTGCAAATGGAAAAACGCAATTGATCAGAACCACAGCTCACCAACACTCGCTAGATAATAAATGAGTATCAAAAATTCTGCGTCATTCGTAGTAAAAACGTCCGTACAGTGTTTCCGTTGTGATTTCCCTAAAGCATTATAATTTGATATCATTAGAAAAAACACACATATATTTAGTATATTATTTTTATTTATTTTATTTATTTATTTATTTAGCAGTAAACAAATCACATAATATTACAGTAAAATAATAATAGTGTTAACTAGGAATACGATGAATTTAGGAAATTTGTGTGTACCCCTAGCTAACCCTAACTTAAATATAGAATTAACTGTCTATAATTTATAAAAATGTAGCTTAGTGGTTTGCCGAAACCAGACTATTATATTCATTATACTTTGGTAATTATGTTTTACCCAATCTTTTATTTTATTTTTGTTTGATTTATTTAATGATCTATTTCTGAGATTTATCGGTAAAAGATTGAGCAATCGTGGTGCTGAAAGTATAATTTTATTTAATATGTACCGGGTGGTCAACTAAGAATGGCCGCCGGCTATATCTCAGAAAGTACTAAACATAGAAACTTGGGAAAAAAAAATTATGATTAAAGCGGTCATGAGAAAATTCTGGAAATTACTTTTAAGTTTCTCATTTCGCCGCAAGGGGGCCCAATTAAAAATTATTTTTTTAAATTTTAAATTTCTCCGAAAATTCCCATATTAAAGTATAACTCTGATTACATCATTGGAAAGCCTAGAAAATTCTGCATGATTTTGGTTTAAGGCTCGTTGACGTACCGACCTTGATAAGAGTGGGGGAAGCTATTGAATGTGTAAACATTAAAATCGCTGTAACTTCTAAACGCCCTATCCGATTTTACTAAATTTAAGCTTGTTTGGAAGGGAAAGGTAAGTACCTTCAATCGTCGTATCCAATGATACACGATAGTTTCTAATAAAATTGCTAGAGGACGCAATTTGTAATAATAACAGTTTTTTTGATTTTATCCCGAAAATTCAAATCATACGGTATACATATGACATCATAATCGGAAAGTAGATGAAATTTACAAGAAAAAAAGTGAAAACCGCAGTTTGATATCTTTGTTTGTTTCAGAGTTATTGCCAAAACAATAATTTTTAATACAAATTGCGCCCTCTAGCAATTTTATTAGAAACGATTGCGTACCCTTGGATATAACAATTAAAGGTATTTACCTTTCTCTTCCAAACAAGCTTAAATTTAGTAAAATCGGATAAGGCGTTTAGAAGTTACAGCGATTTTAATGTTTACACGTTCACTTGATAAGAGTGGGAGAAGCTATTGAATGTGTAAACATTAAAATCGCTGGAACTTCTAAACGACTTATCCGATTTTCCTAAATTTAAGCTTGTTTGGAAGAAAAAGATAAGTACCTAATAGTAAGTTTCTAATAAAATTGCTAGAGGGCGCAATTTGTATTAAAAATATTTTTTTTGGCAATAACTCTAAAACGAACAAAGATATTAAACTGCGGTTTTCACATCTTATCTTGTAAATTTCATCTACTTTTCGATTATGATGTCATAAGTATACTGTATGATTTGAATTTTCGGGATAAAATCAAAAAAACAGTTATTATTACAAACTGCGCCCTCTAGCAATTTTATTAGAAACTATTGTGTATCATTGGATACGACGATTAAAGGTACTTACCTTTCCCTTCCAAACAAGCTTAAATTTAGTAAAATCGGATAAGTAGTTTAGAAGTTACAGCGATTTTAATGTTTACACTTTCAATAGCTTCCCCCACTCTTATCAAGATCGGTACACCAACGAGCCCTGAACCAAAATGATGCAGAATTGTATGAGCTTTCCAATTATGTAATCAGAGTTATACCTTAATATGGGAATTTTCAGAGAAATTTAAAATAAAAAAAAATAATTTTCAATTGTGCCCCCTTGCGGCGAAATGAGGAACTTGAAAGTAATTTCCAGAATTTTCTCATGATCGCTTTAATAATAATTTTTTTTTCCATGTTTTTATGTTTAGTAGTTTCTGAGATATAGCCGGCGGCCATTCTTAGTTGACCACCCGGTACACAACACAAATGCATCTAATGTTTTTTGGCAAAACAAAGAAAATTAACTGTTTATAATCAAACCAAAACATTCTTTATTGTCCTTTAATTATAAAGTACCTGTTGATAAAGCTCTGTAGATAATCTGAATATTAACAATGTATAAACAAGTAAAATAAACGTAAAAATGGAATAACAGGTCTTTTACAAACGTGAAAACTGTTTTAAAATAAGGTGGAGAAGTTTTATTTTTTTATTAAAGGTTTACTAAATATCTTTGGTCGTTTTTAACATATTACACTAATATTTATTTTGTCCTGTACAATTATTTTTATATTAACAATCAATGAATTGGGTTAAAATAAAAAATTAAGACTACTTTTATTATTAAATCTAATAATTATTTCAGGATATTACATTTAGAACAACCGATTTGAGCATATTAATATTTAACTATCTTCACTCTTCTACGTGTAATAAAGAAAATTTTCTTGCGGCATTTGACCCCTGACACCATAACTTAGGCGTTGAAAATCGATGTAATTCCCTTCCACATTGTAAATTTCTGTGTTTATACGCCGCTCGTCCTGAAATACACAGGAACGCTGCTTATTTGCACAGCACATGACTAAATTATTAAATATATATTGCAGTAAACTATTATCAATAAAAAGGTTGATCGGGCTTAATATTTTAAATTTTAATACTGCATGTACCACTCACCATTTCTTAATATATTGCCACAATTAACCAATTTATGATTCGCATATATATATCTTGCACATATAAGCATGTATGATAATCAGTTTGTACTTCAAATGTTATATGAGTTTATTTTTCTTACGTAATTACCATAATATAGCATTGTATGCAATATTTTTTAAATAAACCTGATGAATAAGGAATTAAGTACTTAAGTAATATCGCGACTAAAATTTTATAAAATATTTTAATAATTTAAAGTCATTCTTCTCAAGTTTAGTCTAGTCATACAAAAACGACATCAATTCTTAAACTAATAATCTATTATTACAATTAATTTAGACCATATAATATAGGGTGTTCGGGAAAATGTGGGAAATCTCCCGGATATGAAAAAAACACGTGAAAAGAATACTACAAGTTTTAGTTAACTTCTTTCGTGTCGGCCTCCTCTTCGGAGATATGAGCTCACAAAGAGCTTCCATGGAATTAAGTTTTTGACACATCATTATTGAAGCAAAAGGTATATTTAATTTTTTTTTCATATGATGTATACCAGGGAAGACCCTTCAAATTACTATCCCAGAAAGTGTTGCGAATTACTCACAGTTGCAGGGACGAACTAGCTCGGACACTAATGTGCCCATTTTTTTTACGCCCTGTATGATAAAAACTTGTATGTATTAATATTAAGCAGTTAAAAGTGAACATTTATAATTTATAGGAACAAAGATGTATCTAGAGGCATGAATGAAGAGTACTTAATTTTTAGTCAATAGTTAAAGATAGGTATGTTAAAAACGTTGTCCAAAGTTTTATCATACAGGGTGTAAAAAAAATTGACAGATTAGTGTCACAGCTAGTCCGTCCATGCAGCTGTGAGTAATTCGCAATACTTTCTGGGATAGTAATTTGAAGAGTCTTACCTGGTATACATCATATGAAAAAAAAAATAAAACATACCTCTTGGTTTAATAATAAAAATTAAAAAAAACATGAAATATATGGTTTAATAATTATGTGTCAAAAACTTAATTCCATGAGAGCTCTTTGGGAGCCCATATCTCCGAAGAGGAGGCCGATACGCAAGAAGTTTATATGAACTTGTAGTATATTTTTCACGGTTTTTTTTTTTCACATCCGGGAGATTTCCCACAGTTTCCCGGACACCCTGTATAGCTCAATAGAAGGATATTAGTAAACTGCCTTTATACTTTTAAATATATTCATTAATATTTATTAAGTATGAGCCCTTTATTACAAACTAAATTCAATTTTTATTATTTTCCTTGGGTTTTATCTATCTATTTAGAAAAAAGACTAAACGCTTTACACCTAACTCGACGTGCTTAGAGTAATTGATGATAATGGTAATTAGAGGCCCATTTTAATTCGTGTAGGTGTTGTATTTGTAATGTGACCTTAAATTAGCCTCTTGAATCGAAGCAAGGCGCTATTTTCTATTGATATTCTAACCATTTAATATTAATTAAACAACTTAACTTAACTTAACTTAAAAAAAACAGCACTACTTGTATAAAAAAAAAAATAAACCGCACTCCATACTTAATATTTAAATGTTTCCATAAATTCCAGATGAACCCGCTTTTTTCCTCAAATTTCCCTGGAACAGCGAAGTCATCACTTACAATATAAAATACCTTACGATATCCAGACGGCCTAAAGAAGTTTTTATGAATCCCAGAAGCCCAGTTACATTAATTTAATGTCACCACTCGTATCCTTCTTTTCTCGACTGGAAACTTTTTCCAGAATATCCAGAATCTCAGATTCTGACTTAGACGTCCAATGATATTAAGAAAGTTAATTATTATTATTTTTAGCGAACAGCAAGAGAGAGAATACTGATTTTATGTTCCTGTTTCACTAAATAGTGTTTAAATAAGTATTTAATTTATACAGGGTCGCTTTTATGTATGGAAACGGTCGATTATTTGCTAAAGTAAGATAGCTAGCGAAGAATGTTAAATACAAAATTTTTAGGGTTTTTAGAAGTCTATTACACTGCACATAAATTAAGTATACAGGATTAGTCAAAAAGCCATGGAAAAACAAAGTTACTTTATTTTAAAGGGAATATGGGTATATTATTCAATATTTCAATTATTTACAAGATTCTAAAAAAAAATGTTAAGCACACCACATACCCAATCTTAACCGTTTTCGAGATATCGAGTTTCGAATATCGTTTTTAAATCAATTATTACATTCATTAATTTTATAGTCCATCAAGTTACCTTAGAAAATATTTATCTCCATAACAATGTTGTTTTGTCATATTGACAAAAGATATGCCCAAAATACTTACATTTACAATTTGTAAACAATTTTCACGTAAAAATGGCACGTTTAAGTGATACCGAGCGCATTGAAATTTTAATGATGATAGGGTACGGCGATAGAACACGGAGTTTTACCCAAGTGGTGAATATTTTTAATGAATTGCATCCAGATCGGGAACTTATAACTAAATCAACTATTTCCAAAACATTGCAGCGTTTTCATGAAACTGGAGGTGTGAAAGATCGACCAAAAAGTGGAAGTAAGCGTTACTAATGAAGAAAATTCTCTAAATGTCATGTTAGATGTGGTAGAAAATCCAATAAATTCTACTCCACAGCGGGCTTTAAATCATAATACGAGTCGATATTCCATTCAAAAAATTACCAAAAGAGAAAAATTCAAACCATATAAAATTCATTTGTTACAAGAATTGAGTGAAGACGATTTTGATCACAGAATTCAGTTTTGCGAAATCATTATGGATAAATTGAATCAAAATGTCAACTTTGTCAACCACAGTTTATTTTCTGATGAATCAACGTTTTGTTTAAACGGGCACGTAAATCGACACAACTGCAGATATTGGTCAGACCAAAATCCACATTGGTTGGAACAAGTTCATACACAACGACCACAAAAAAACAATGTTTGGTGTGGCATTATTGGTGAAAACGTCATAGGACCCTATTTTATACATGGAAATTTGAACTTTGAACGATAATAATTACTTTTACAAGAGAATATTGTTCCACAGCTCAGACGATTATTCCCAAACGATAATAATCCCAATTTATCGGCTAAACAAATATGGTTTCAACAAGATAGGGCTCCACCACATTTTGGACGGATGGTGAGGGAATATCTAGCGGAAACTTTTTTTGGTAAATGGATTGGGAGCAGAGGTGCAATTGAATGGCCTGCTAGGTCTCCTGATATGACCCCTCTAGACTTTTTCCTGTAGGGCCATATCAAAAATTTAGTGTACAAAAATAGGCCACAAAATATCGAAGATTTGCAACAAAGAATAATGCATGAAATTTCCAGTATTGCTCCCGATATCCTTTTAGATTCGCTACAAAATTTTGGTCACCGAATTCATTACTGCCAGGAGGTAAACGGTGGACACTTTGAGCACCTTATAAAATAGGATTTCAAATTGTTGTTTACTAAAACTTAGTTTGTCTTTTTTATTATTGTTATTAGATTTATTTGAAAATGATATTCGAAACTCGATATCTCGAAAACGATTAAGATTGGGTATGTGGTGTGCTTAACATTTTTTTTTTAGAATCTTGTAAATAATTGAAATATTGAATTTTGTATTTAACATTCTTCGCTAGCTATCTTACTTTAGCAAATAATCGACCGTTTCCATGCATAAAAGTGACCCTGTATATCAAGAGTTTTTTAAAAGTTGGACACTCTGGTTTATATTGAGAGTGTTATAGCCATAAAGAGGATAAAACTCGTTAATACGAGATGCTGGAAATAGTCAAGTCAACCGTTGGTAAAACTAAGACGGCATCACATGATCTACAATTCTACAAACTGTAATTCAAATACGTTTTTTGGTTCTTTCGTTTAATTTTCATGACATTTTACGATAAGTAACCTTAAACAAATTTACAACTATTAAAACGTACTTCCTATAAATGAGCATAAACTACCAACATTTTATTAGTTCAGTTAACCTAAAACTGTTTTTCCCCAAACCTTCCCACCAAGCTATCTAAATTAATTTAGCAGCCCGCCCCAAAACCCCCTTAATCTTATAATTAGCTATACACATTCATATATGTCTAGACATGGCTTTTAGGACACTTATAACTTTGCAACTTGCAGTAGTTGCTGAGTTCCTATATGCTAATTTTCACGAGTTATTTACTGAGAGAGAACAGTTTTGTAATAACAATAACAGTTTATGTAGTTACAGTTGGTTTTCAGGCAGTGGGCTAGAACAAAGAAACGATAAAGGGGCTATACCGAATACACTCTAATCGCTTGTTTCATTGATATACAAGTCCTTGTATGGTTTGTAACAGTAGGAGTGGTTACTGCCGAGGTAACTTAGAAGCCGATTCCAAAAACTCTAAATGAAACTACGTGACATCATACATTTACCTTTAGATCATATATTTCTATAGCTTATAGCTCTTGCCGTCTTACAGGTATGGGCATGCGCACAACCCTGTTGTTATTAGGTTTTCCTTGTTTCGCGACATCCTCAAAATAAACTTCAGAACCGGCGCCAAGATTGCAATTCTACCATTTAGAATTATTATCATTAGTAAATTACCTGCTATATATAAATTTCCCAAAACCCGGAGGAAAAAAGTTACATGATAAAAATTTCGAAAAGTAGAGTTTGTTAGCGTATTTTATTTTTTTTAGTGGCGAAAAGACGATTAATTCAAACGGTAGAATTTCAATATTCGCCACTAAAAATATTAAAACTCTTTTCTGAAATGATCTAATACAACGGGATAGCTAAGACATAGTTTGCACTGATAGCTTATTTTTTAAAAACCCTTATTAAATAAATTGCTAGTGTTACAAACCCGCTTAGTGTTTTATCAATTCCAGATTTGCTAGAACAGTGTTCTTGGTAGTAATCAGTTTCATTAGCAGCACAGTATTGTTGTCTTGTCGACTACTATTAATACATCAATTTTGGAAAAGAAACAAATTGTATCTTCTCAATGCGACGCATCTTGTTCCCAGTAAAGCGCTTTCTCCACAATAAGGAAAGCAGAACTGCGTCCCAACAACGAACTGTATCCGTTAGAACCTATAATCCACAATACTTTGGTGGGGGTTCGTAGCGATCGGCAATTGCCGCGTGCCGTAGTATGAGTTTTAACGTATTTGTTGCGCAGGTCACATCGTTGGTCGGAATCTTCTAGCTGTCCTGTTTGAATTTAAATGTTATTGATCGTACCAATACCTGCTTTAATTAATTTATTTTTACTTTGTATTTAATCTTTGCGTGTCAGATAAAGCAATAAAAGATTCTATAATCTATGGCCGAATTTACCATCTCAGTAAACCATGTTGCATAATAGATAATCATATGCAATGGTAAACGACAAGAACAATATCACACTAGAAGCTATTTAAATTTTTGAGAACTATACAATACTGATTTTAGTGGTAAGTATATGCTTTATAAACCGTAGCAAGCAAATATTATTATAATTAATGTCAAGTCTCATAACAACAGCCAGCCGGAACTACACTGAGAAAATCTCTTTTCATTCCTAGCGAAAATTTTAGCAACCATAGCTAAAATATTTTGCTAAATGGGGGACAGCCAAGCACATTACTGTACCAGGAGAATGCACTCTGCTGGACATACTTTGCTGTGGTAATAAAGCTACTTTGCAAGAATAATTCTGTTATAGCTATAAAGTAATTCTGCTATATCTAAAAAGTTACGTTGCTGTCCTTATAAAACTATATAATGTAACTATAAAATTCTTTGCTACTGAAACAACAAATTTCTGCTACAGTGGTGACATTTTTTTATATAGTAAAAAACGTCTCTCTTGCAGTAGAAAAGATCTTTCTTGTACCTTAAAAATCTTTTGCTGTTGGTAAAAATACTTTTTCTAAAAACAAAAAATATCTCTCCTTCTACAATAAAATTATATAGCTAGCACAAGAGGGTGCTTTCTTACCCTTAAAAAGTTTTTTTTTATTGCAGCAATTTTTTTTTGTTTTTACCATGGGTTAAAGTGCGCCTGTGTCACAAATTCGAGTGCTAGTATGGGAATCTTAAAAACTGTAAGAAATACATAATGTAAAATTTAAAGCAGTTGCACTTTTTGATTTCGACTTTGATGTATTTCTTACAATGTTCAAGGTTCCCGTACATGTACTCGAATTTGTGACACAGGCGCACTTTCATCCAGGGTAAAAACAAAATAAAATTTGCTGCAATAAAAAAGACAATTTAGGGGCTAATAAAATAGAGTACATTAAGAATGTAGTTGCTGTGAGGATAAGGTTTAAATATAGGGTATAGGAATAAAAGGAAAAAGCTAAATGAAATAAACATTTTTTTATATAAAAAAAAATACGACAAGAACCAAATGTTAATACAGGTTATGCAAAAAACAAATTATATGAACGTTATAAGTTATAACATTAAACAACAGGAACTTAAAGCACCTAATAATTAACAATAATAAAAGTTTCATTTTACAAACCTTTTTTTTATAAAAAATGAGAAAAAAATAATTATACTCTACCAGGCTATAAAAGAGAAAGAATTTATAGAAACTTATTTATAACATAAAATAACAAAAACAGGACTATATGCACCTAATAATAATAATAATAATAATAATGATACAGCACTGATACAACTATAATATATCTTGGAGAGGCAAGGTTTTCCACTATGACTCCGAACGGCTGAACAGTTAGGTTAAACAGTAGTAGCTTCTCACATTTTGCGTTTATTTTTTCTGTGAGATGATCATTCTGGAACGGAGAATGTTGATTAAATATTTATAGTAGGGGTAATCAAAAATTCTGGAAATGAAGGACCAGGGAGAAACCAAGCGAAGTCAAGAATAAGACAACTTATCGGTGTTTGTCATTGTAACACCAATGTATGCACGACTGCAATTATTAAATTTTACTAAAAAGTTCCGACTTCAAAATGTCAAAAAAAAGTTGACACTACTACCAGCTAAGCCTCCCATTAAGCATTCAGGTCAATGATCTGCTACCTAGATCATTGATTCAGGTTACTACAGTGCGAGCAAAAATTATTTGCATCAAAGAGGGCTTGGATTAAAAAACGTAGGGCTTGGTTTAGATAAAACTACGCGTAACGGCTGTCAAAGATGATGGAATAATTGATACCGCTAAGCATTACGTCCTTAGATGCAAGGCCCTCTTTGATGCAAATAATTTTTGCTTGCACGGTATAAGGTTAGGTATGTATGTATGATTCTTAGTTCAAGCATAGCGAATATAGTAGTTAATATTTACCTCTGCGTTAAAGAATAAGCTTTCTTGCACCTCGCTCCTGCTTGGTCTCCATAGAACCTTTTCTGGCACTTTTAATGGTTATGGGGCTCAATAATTATAGTAACATCAGTAGTCCCTTAGCAGTAATGTCTAAAAATAATTATTTCATTAGTTTTCAATTACAATTATTATTATAAGACCTATTTAACAGGGAAACATTTTATATACAAAATGAAACGTTTTAACTTACCAATATTCTCTTCAAGGCCGTATCCGCTGATTTTTCGTTCTTTCAACTTTGCTATTATTCCTGCACAAACTTTCTACTAGTATATTATATGACGTCAATACAATCAGGAAACCTTTTGTTAAAAACTGCCTCTCTCTAAAAATAAACAAATAAATGATTTACCGAAATATGCATAAAAATAAACAAAAACAAGTATATTATGTGTAAGATTATACAAACAAAACTTACCAATTCAATGCCTGTGTTTAACTACAATAAGGACATGGAAATGGAAAATCATCAAAAAATGTTCCCAAATTTGCATTAACGTATAGTCTTCTTCTTAATTTAAAGGTGGCCTCTAAACTTTCAACTTTTCTTGTACTCCATCAAAATAATACAGCTAGCCGCAGGTCACAAACAAAAAAAACAAATAATTTTGTAAGGCTATGAGCCCCACCCTCTCCCTCAACTCTAAACTTAGCGAAATGATGCGCGAACGGCGCGACAACAGGCTCGGACGGGCTGAAATACTCGAAACTGGCTCTTAACGACACCGAATGGCGACACGGAAACACCCGAATACCGTATCTAATAAATTTTCTTTGCTGGGGCAGCAACATTTTTTCTCAGGATAAATAAAAATTCTTTTGAAAAAGTTTTTTGCTCTTACAATTACGTATTTTGCTATTGCGAAATATTTAAGAAAATATTTATTACCAACAGCAAAGTACTTATTAAAATCAATAGAAAGACATCAGTAAACCTTATTTTACTGCTACAAGAAAGTCAGTTTGCAACTTTGGCAAATATTTTAGCTGGGATAGCCAAAAATACATCAGTAAAGTTGTTTTTGCTGGAGATTTTCTCAGTGTAGTACAGTATATAAAACCAGATTACACCCCTAATAAAACTTGATAATATTACTGTGGGTATTCAGAGCAATAATGGCTATTAACCATTCTACGGTAGCATTAACTCCTATTTCCTATTGGCAAAATTACCGTGATATTATTACTACACAACCGTCCAGCAATTTTCGTTGCCCTACAGTAGGAAAGCGCGTTGCTGTCACATAGAGTATTAAACAGTTGTATAAAGAGTGTGTGAATTCTTATAAGGAATAGAAGGCTTTTTCTCAGTGTGGCAGCGCCACTGTATCTCATTCTGTAACACGCAGATTAAAGGTATTTTTCCAACGAACGTATAGTCTCTCAGATCAAATGACATAACCTCATTAAAATTAAACTGACGCATTAAGGGTGAAATAATTTTGGAGTAGGTACTTACCAGAGTTACCCCTTAATGAACTTGCGAGGCCCTAATGTAGTAATTAGTTAAATAACGTATACATTCCGTCGTCCATAAACGGTTTCAAAAGCACTTTATTGCTAATGCAAAAGCTTAAAATAGTTACCAACTATATCAATCTCTGTAAGTGGTAATTAATAATTTTTATTGGTCTTACGGATTACGAATGTTTACTTCGGTAATAATAATTCTATGTGCCGTTAAATAGACCACATAAACTAAGATTTTACAGCTGTATTAATAAGGTAATTAACTCATTATCTATATTTTTGTTAAGTTTATAATTTTTCAGATCAAAATATGACTTTTTCGAAATTTAAATATTACTGTGTGTAAATAGTTATTTATACAACAAGGGATGTAAGTAACATTTACTACCTAAAATGGACAATGTTGAATTAAGGCATGAAGTCATATTTGTTACTATTCCTGATTCCAAAAATGGAATGGCACGTAAATGTATAGTGACTAAAAGTGTTGTTATTTCAAAATAGTTCGAAATTACATTGATATAACATCCCACATGACGAATTTTAATCCTCGCTTCTTCATGCGATATAAAAATGGAAAGTGACCAGCCTGTCGGGAAAAACTCTATTTCTTCAATTTCAAATAAAATTGTTAAATTTCTGAACATTCAGAATTTTAAGGAGTATACTGGACACTCGGTTAGAAGAACGTCGGCCACTTTATTAGCGAATACTGGAGTTGATGTCTTAACCCTTAAGCGACATGGCGGATGGAGATCTGCACCTATTACGGAATGTTATGTAGCGGAGACAGTGGCGCACCCAGGGGGGGGGGGGCAAGGGAGCCTTGGCTCCCCCCAAAACCCCCAATGAAATTGACTCTTCAACTATACCCACTAACCCACTAAAAAAAACTTTAATTTCCAGGCGCAATACAAAGAACGATATAATTTTTATTCCTTTTGTTCAGTATACCTTAGATTCACTTATTACCAACCTAGACGATCGATTCATTAAACACAGGGAAATTATTTTGCTATTTAACTGTTTATTGCCCCGTCCCAATAAACAAGCAGAAAATTTGCAAAGCTTTCTCAGCCTTCATTTTTTTTATGCAAATTATAAATTTTTTGAAAATTTTTATAATGAAAGCATTCTAATATGCGAATTTAAATTGTGGAATGACAAGTTTACAGATAGCAAAGAAATACCCTCCGATATGTTTAAGCTATATATTCAATGTAATGGTATGATATTTCCCAATATAAAAAACTTTTGCAAATTTTTGTTACCCTTCCCGTCACCACCAGTACCTCTGAAAGGTCATTTTCCACAATAAAGTACTTAAAATCGTACTTAAAAAATTCCACCGGGCAAGTAACACTTAATGGTTTGGCAAATTTATTTATTCATAAGAATGTTCCTGTTTCTTGTGAAGAAATTTTAAATAAACTTTCTAAGGGTCGAAGAAAATTAGATTTACATATTTAACAAATGCAAAGGTGTTATAAAAAAGTTTTGGTTTCTATTATTTATAAAATATTGTTTAATTGTTGTGCTTGTACTAATTTATATTTTTAAATAAATATATTTGTACAGAAAAAGAAAAGCACGAAGTCTTTCTCCACAATATTTATTCATCGAGAAACTAGGCGAACCTAGGATCACATCTACATGTTTCGAGTATAGAAACACTCATCATCAGGAAACGAAGTGAAAAGTAAATAAATGCTGATGTTTTTAGCAAAAGAGAAAATAATGGTGAGATTGAGCCGTAATGGAGCTTTTAATGGTGTACAAGATGTGTAAAATTGAAAAGTCAGAAGGTCGACAATCAAGACTCCAGCATGCTGAAGAGTCGAGGGTTAAGTGCGGAAGCACACTGTGCCGTGCAGAAAATTATAGAGTGGTAAAAATTAGGGAGTTTTGAAAAACTTATCTGTAAAAAGCATTATTAAATTTCTTGAGTTTAATAATGCTTTTTACAGATAAGTTTTTCAAAACTCCCTAATTTTTACCACCCTATAATTTTCTGCACGGCACAGTGTGCTTCTGCACTTAACCCTCGACTCTTCAGTATGCTGGAGTCTTGATTGTCGACCTTCTGGCTTTTCAATTTTACACCTCTTGTACACCATTAAAAGCTCCATTACGGCTCAATCTCACCATTATTTTCTCTTTTGCTAAAAACATCAGCATTTATTTACTTTTCACTTTGTTTCCTGATGATGAGTGTTTCTACACTCGAAACATGTAGATGTGATCCTAGGTTCGCCTATTTTCTCGATGAATAAATATTGTGGAGAAAGACTTCGTGCTTTTCTTTTTCTGTATCATTTAACTCCACTTTGAGTATGGACTACTTCTTCAAAATATATTTGTGTTATGGATATGTCGTCATTACTATTACCTATATTTTATTTGTTAAAAAGAGTGGTATGTTTTTTCCGAAATAATTATTAAAGTGGATATTTTAAAGTCAATTTTTTTAGATATTTACCTCGATTAAACTATATAGGCTATTGCGATCTTCCAAGAGTACCTACCTGTTAAAAAAAGCCCCAAAGAACTAAAAAAATGCTTAAAAGTTTATTAAAAAATTTGCTTCCGGCACTGGTTGGTGGGCCCCCCCTAACATAAAATTCTGGGTGCGCCGCTGAGCGGAGAGCATCAACAATAAAAAGGAAGTTGCAAATGAAATTGTATACAATATAACGAAGCCAGAAGTCTTCTGCAGTACTTCAAGGGTAACAGAAAACTTGGTTAGAGATGAAGAAATTATGGAGTCAGAACATTTTATACAAATTGAGAAAAAACGAGAAAATATTTATCAAAATTTTGTAAATAATGTTTATGATTGTAATAATTGTACTATTAATATTCATATCATTTAATATTACTCAATTTTTATAAATCATTGGTTTTATAATGCATAAATTATAACCACCCAAGGGTGGTAAATTGACTTACAACCCGTCGTCAAGGGCAATCGATACCTTTTTGGTAATTGTTACTTACGTCCTTCAAAACAGTGTCAAAATGCGTTGTTTACAATATAGGAAGAAGAAAAAAGTTATTATTATATTCGTATGTTAATGTTTATATAATTTTCCTGAATTGTTAAACAACAGCCTTGCTAAAAATTCTGCAGCATATTCAATAATATTTGAGCACAATAAAACTCAAAGCCAAAACTTTTTCCCGATACATAAAGTGGAACATTTGATGTCAATAAAAAACTTGTTTAGTCAATACTCGAATTCCATAAAGACCGCAGGAACAAATATCGGTTTTCCAGGTTTGCGTGCAAAGAATGAAAATCTGAAAACCAGTGCACAGTGGACAAAAATGGCAAGAATAATCATTTAATATCGATGTAATTACTTATAGGACGTGTTCTGAACTGCCAAGGAACCCATGCTTAGGATTTATTATACCTACCATTGAATATAAAAAACTATAAGAATGGTGGATGTCCGAGAAAAGTTGACAACCCAGTTTTAGACGTATTGGAGGTGCTTTGGCCGCCATTGTGGAGTTGATCGTAACTCTAACCTTAAATCTGTCGTTATAATGCAGCGCCTCGGCAACAGATGTCTCAAATTCACTGATGTGATGTCGTGGTGTTGCCGCATATCGTATTTTATTGGAATTTTTAATGATATAAGCATTTTTAACAGACAATAAAATAGGAGATTCTCAATTCCAGCCGAATGTATATTTTTGCTAATAATATGTACGCTGATTACTCCGGGGTAATTGAACCGATTTTCACAATAATTTTACCGTTGCATTAGGTGTTAAATGTCAAACATATAAAAGTAGATAAAAAGCGACAGCAAGTATAACTAAAAAAGGTTTTATTTCGTCGAAAAATAGCAAAATACGTAATACAGTAATACAAACAAACTGGATCTTTCTTAAGTAAGAAAGTAAAACCTACTTATTTTAACCATTTTGAAAAATAGTAATAATTTCAAATAAAAAAAGTTATACAAACCGCACATCATTCATATTTTACCAAACATATACTTTGTAGCCTAGGTATGTATTGAATAGCGAGAGTCGTCATTTAATTCTGTTAGAAATAGAAAACATGGTAGTCAATATGTTTTCATGTAATTAACGTTGGAACGTCAAAAGGTTGAAAATATTATATTCTAGTAAGCAATTAAAAATAGGGACATTTTTAGGACTAGACTCTAGACTATACTATAGGTAGGAACATAAAGGTAAACTACTTAAATCTAGGATAGGTGTAGATACTTATGTCAAATCAAGTTTTACGATAAGCTATAAAAATAAATTTAAAAACTCATGCAGCAAGTCAAACAGACAGGCGGCAACAATGTTTTAATTTAGCAGTGAAAAGGCTTGTCGTTAGTGGCTGCATCAACACGCTTTATTTTTAATGACTCATTGGTGCCATCTATGAATTTAACGTAGCAGATTTAGGAAATCTTACATATGGCCTTCTTTTTTTTTATATTCAATGTACCTACTCAAAGTTTCAATTTTTTTTTAACAAAATGCTTAAAGATAGTTAATTGGTTGACGAAAGACGAGGGTCGGGTGTCTTGTTCAATTGTCTTGCACTGCAGGCTTATCCCTAAGTGATAAAAGACTCCAGGAGCTCGTTGTTGATTAGGTTCGAGACTCTTGTATGCAAATACTCAGTGGTTAATTTTTGTCCCTTATCTCCATTTATTCGCTGCACTGTGCAGGGGAAATAACACCATTGCGTGAGCTAAGTGGAGAAAGCATCCTAATAAAAATGGAATTACTGGAAGGATTTACGGGTTAGAGGCGTCGGAAATGGCCTGTCCATTGATAAATGAACGAGGAAGTGGAAATAGACTGTTCCGCTGTCAATTCTATTGGGGTAGTTATGTGAAAAGGCAGAGCGTTCCCTTGTTAAAATTTTCTTAGGGTATTGGAAACTTTTTGTTTGTTAAATGCAAAACAAATACTCAAAATACTGATTAGAACTATATATACACACACCTTAGACTGAAACTAATATCTATATGTATCAATTAATTGACAAGGATCAACAATTTTTTAGAAACAACACTTATTTTTTCCCTAAAGATTCATACTAATAAATATATACTCATAAGTACATATATTTTTTATTTATTATATTTACTCCCCATCTCAATCCCCCGATCTCAAGTTTTGTTCACTTTTGTGAGTTACTACTCAGGGGGGTCTTAAAGCGTATACCAAAAATCGTTGTGGTACATAGGATCATTTTCCACGACAATCCTAATTTTGTAAATTGTCCTTAAATTAAGAACGAAAATAGTTACTTATTGGGACTTCAACAACAAAAGCGTTTTTTTTAAATGTATTTTTATTCGTATTATTTACGCAGACCTAATACTCAAAATACTGATTAGAACTATATATACACACCTTATACTGAAACTAATATGTATTTATTAACTGACAAGGATCAACAATTTTTTCGAAACAACACTTATTTTTTTTCCTAAAGATTCATACTAATAAATACGTATTCATACATAGTTATGCCAAAATAACTACCTATTAGATAGTTCACAGTCTCGCTCTCATGTCAGGTCAGGCGACATTTAGACCTAAGTAGATACTTACTTAGATTTTAGATGATAACACAACAAATAATAAATGTTATTATTTTAGTAGGCAGATAAGGTTCATTAAGGATAATAAATGTAGGATATGTAAACGTAAAGTTTTTCTTTATTGCTTTAAATATTTTTGTAAAACAATATGTAACTATAGATGAGCGTCCAGTTATAGCTGAAAGTCTATTTTTGTCGTGTACGTGGACATGGTCGCCTTAAAATTCTACAACCTTGTAGAAAATCAATTATTTTGGGGTGGTGTGCGTATAAGACAGATATTTTCAAATATGACAAAGTATTTTAAACGTTTATTTGCTAATATAAACGTAACAAAATGTGGCTTTAAAGAAAATTAACATAAAAAATGCAAAAACCACTTTATAAATACATTTAATAGTACTTTAAAAACTTTATAAAAGCAGCATCCAAATTATGTTCCATTCTACCCTTTACCACCCAACTTTCATTCATAAAGTTGTCGTAGTACTATAAATTCTTGGGAAGGTCACGTAGTAAAAATCTCATTCATAAACATTTGACCTATATAGCATCTCTTTCTACTAACATGCTTTGAAACAAGACAAAACACCGATTCCGCCATGAAACTTCATTGATAATTGGACTCGGCCATCTTGGACGCCTATTGTCTTTGTCTTTTTTAAATAAGGTAAACAAAGATAGTCTAATACTATTTATGAATAAAAAGGTTAGAACAGTGGTCGTTTGGTGGCGCTTTCAGGAACTTTGACGTTTGCATCGCACCCCTTTTCTTTTCTGTGGTTTGCATTTGCAAAAATGGCTACCTGCTGGAGTAGTTTAAAGTGTTTTATGTTATTTTCAGTGTTTTTTAGTGCTTTAAATGATTAATAAAGGCAGTAGGTCTCAACAGTTTAACGGCGATATATGATTTAATGCTTTATTGCTAATTACATAGACAAGACCATCGCTAATTTGGGCAAAATCAACGCTACAAGGTAAAGTTTTGTGTAGTCACTTTCATCAGTTAATTTTAAACACTCGTTTTAAAAAGTGTCCTTGCAATGGATGATAAGTGACCTCCTGTGAATACCAAAGTACGATTGGTACCTAAGGTTAGTACAAAGTTATTAATGGCAGCGACTTATTTAAAGACAAATTGGGACCTATTTTTACGTTCCCGCAAAACCTATTTGCAGACCAAACATTGTTAACGTTTTTTTGTTTAAATTTAAGAGCATGATGTAAGATGTAATAGGTGTCGTTTTTTTGCAGGAAGATTTTTACCATTACAAAAATGATAGTATTAATAAGTCGTTGTGTTTTCTAGTCTCGACTCTTTGCCTTAAACCAGTAATTCCTCTAACGCAATCGTCAGCTGATCAGACTCATCGACTGATCGAAATGACACCTTCAGAAATCTATTCTTTCATCCACAGCCGACGACCAAAAACCGGTTTACTTTACACGTATCTAGTAACAAACGCGTAAGTATTTATTACTTCCTGCCACTTTTCTTGTATAAAAAATTGTTGGAAAATTCACGACATCCTCTTTTGTTATTTTTTGTAAGTCTGAACAGAAAGAAGCCTTTTTTATTTCTTTTCGCCATCTCTCTTAAATAAAATAATGCATGCTGTGTTTCAACACAGTGTCTTGTCACTAATTTATATTATTATTCCATCGCGCCTTCAACCGGGTCTTTGTGTTTTTGAAATATTGCGGAGATACGAAAGCCGCTTATAAGAAGAATCGATAAAAAAAAAATTACGAGCATCGACGTCATCATGCTTTTACATATAAAATGGCACTAACACGCCATTAGAGTAACAATAGTAATATAATGAGCCGACAAACAAGTTTCAACAGTTCTGTTTGATCTAACATTATAGTAGACAAGGGTCAATAATTTTTGAAACCAAAAAAAAATAATAGTAGGATGAAACCCATTGGAAAAGGAAGAGAATATAACAAAAATGAAAGAAAAAATAATTTACTTTACGGGCGATCCGAGGTCGGGAAGTGGAAGGGGGTGAGTTTTTAAGGGTAGAAAACGATTTATCTCGATTTCCGGCAAAACTACAAGTCCTATGGAAAAACGTTGAATGGCAAAGTTGTAGGTAATAAAAAGATCTACAACTTTTGTATTTACACTTTTTTCACATAACCTCAAAATTTATGTGAAAAATTCAAATAACCAAGTTTTTGTTTTTTTTTTTTACAAAAAAAAAATTATTTTCAAGAAATTTGGTGAAAACTTACCTTTTTATGTCCCAAACACACTGTAATTTTTTTGATTTAAAATATTTATTTTTTCACCTTTTTTTGACTTAATATCGAAAAAGCACCCTAATTTTCAATCGAAAATTCTCACGTCAAAATAACTGCTTTTTTAAAAAAGTCGGTGGGCTTTTTGTTTGTTGAAAGCTCTACTTTCTGATGGTGTAAAAAAAAGATACATTAGTATGGTAAATGTTCTCAAAAAATGCAAAGAAACGAAAAAAACTCGAATCCGATTTTTTCTTTAATCATTATGTACAATTTTGAGCTATTTATTAAAATGTATACTTTAATTACTCGAAAAACGTAAGTTTTCATGTTACATTGATAAACAAAAAATTGCAAGTTGAAATATACTACTAGAATTATTAACAACCAAATAAGTTAATAAAGTTAATATTTAATAAGACATCTACAATATTTTGCATTTTTTGAGAACATTTACCACAGTAATGTATAATTTTTTACACCATCAGAAAGTAGAGATTTCAACGAACAAAAAGCCCACCGCAAAAAGCAGATATTTTGACGTGAGAATTTTCGATTGAAAATTAGGTTGCTTTTTCGATATTAAGTCAAAATAAGGTGAAAAAATAAATATTTTAAATCAAAAATATTACAGTGTGTTTAGGACATAAAAGGATAAGTTTTCACCAAATTTCGTAAAAAAAAATTTTTTTTTTGTAAAAGATAAAAATAAAAAACCAAAAACTTCGTTATTTGAATTTTTCACATAAATTTTAAGGTTATGTGAAAAAAGTGTAAATACAAAAGTTGTAGATCTTTTTATTACCTACAACTTTGCCGTTTAACGTTTTTCCATAGGACTTGTAGTTTTGCCGGAAATCGAGATAAATCGTTTTCTACCCTTAAAAACTCAACCCCCTCCACTTCCCGACCTCGGATCGCCCGTAAATTATTTTTCCTTAAATTTTTGTTATATTCTCTTCCTTTTCCAATGGGTTTCATCTTACTATTATTTTTTTGTTTTCAAAAATTATCGACCCTGGTCTATAAATAATTTAATTAATAATATATCATGGTTTACAGTGTCAAAGACTTTACACAAGTCTAGAAATAAAATGCTTTATTTATTTAGTCATGTTTGTATGTGGTGGAATTCGTCGATGAAACAGGATTTTTTCCCGAAATTCCTGTCACTTTATCTTATCTTGTTTATAAATAATCTTAACTCGTATTTATATTTATAAGGGCATATTTTTTTATAAAAGCATATTTTAAATAAATGCCTATAATAAACTTCTGCAGCTAATTTCCCTCGTGTAATATTTCCTTTTTATTTATATTACGTAAGTCTGTGTGGGGTGCAAAATGTATTGTCATTTATTTAATGTTGTAATATTACACCGGCGTTACAGCGGTAAAAAGGAACCGAAAAATGAATATTTAATAAGATAATTTTTATGGGTCAATTTGTTGTTCTTTTCGAAAATCTAAATTTATTCTTTCTTACACGCGACTTCAGAGTTCAAATAATACTTTAAAAAATGGTTTAAGGAAAAAGGTTAGTAAGTGTTAATGGGATCAACTAAAAGATACGTTTTTATTTGTTAGCCGAAGCACCACCCTCCAGTATACTTTTAGTTGATCTCATACTAAATCTGATTTCATGTTTTCAAATTTTATATTTTCGCGTCTTTTTAATTGTTTTAAAGGTTCGAGACTATCTAGGAGGGTTTTTATTGTTGGAATATATTTTTAATAAGTTCTAATTAAGATGGTCAGTCCTGAATATGAACTTTTTTTAGTTTGGTAAAGTCTGTTTCCTATTGCGTGACACCTAACAACCCTTATTAAAAATGCAAAACAACACCAATTTTAGCTTACCGGGTAAACATATTATTTTTCGTCTGAAAGTGTATCTTTTTAGTAACAATACAGGTAGTTTAAACACCATATAGATTGGCACACCCCTAATTTTACCTTTCACAATAGGGTCCTTAAATTGTAACAATAGGGGAGCCGATGATTTAGAATAAATCTTCGGACAGTGGCGGTCGTTTAGGTTTTTATTTATGAAATATTTGTTTCCTGCCCGTGTTGTAAATAAATTGTACCGGGTGTTCCACATAAGGAGGTAGTCGGCTATATCTCAGAAAGTAATAACACTAGGACTTTGGGAAAAATTATATATGCATAAAAGCGGCCAAGAGAAATTGCTGGAAATTATTTTCAAGTTCGAAAAATGACCGCTAGGGGGCGTAAGAGAACTTTCAAAATAGAAATGCCGATTTTCTCTTGATTCTTCTTCATAAAAATATGTAAAAAATATAAGCATTGTATTCTTTATAAAATTATGCAACTTTATGTTAGGAATCGTTTTTTTCTATTTTCAATAATAAAGTGGTGGGAGAAGGTCAAACCTTTTTTCTTTCAAACGCTGATATCTCTGCTTTGGATAAACCGATTTTATTCAACTTGGTCTTGGAAAAAAGCCCTTCTCTTCCTCTACACGTTGATCTAATAACTATATCATATTGATTCTGATGGTGGCCACTAGATGGCGGTTTTTCGTAATTCCTCAATGAATAAGGATTTTCTCAAAAAAATCAAATTTTATGATATGACTTTTTCATCATATTTTATTTTAGGCTTATAAAGGCTATTAAATAGTGGAATAAAAAATTCAGGTCCGTATTTAAAATAAAAAAGTTGATGATGGTCGCTTGAATCCGAAACGTCGGATTAAAAAACTAACCCCATCGGCTTGTAGAGGAGGAAAAGTTACTATAAGGAACTGAAAACCGTAACGTGATATCTTTTGTTAAACTAGAGAAGTTAGGGATAATAATAATAAATATGGAAAAATAGGCCATTTTTAAAACATTTATTAATCAATTAAATCACTGTTTTTTTCTCTAGTTTAACAAAAGATATCACGTTGCGGTTTTCAGTTCCTTTTAGTAACTTTTCCTCCTCTACAAGCTGATGGGGTTAGTTTTTTAATCCGACGTTTCGGATTCGAGCGACCATCATCAACTTTTTTATTTTAAATACGGACCTGGATTTTTTATTCCACTATTTAATAGTCTTTATAAGCCTAAAATAAAATATGATGAAAAAGTCATATCATAACATTTGATTTTTTTGAGAAATTCCTTATTCATTGAGGAATTACGGAAAAACGCCATCTAGTGGCCACCATCAGAATCAATATGGTATTGTTAATAGAACTACGTGTAGAGGAAAGGAAGGGCTTTTTTTTCAAGACAGCAGAAAGCAGAAATATCAGCGTTTGAAAGAAAAAAGGTTTGACCTTCTCCCACCACTTTATTATTGAAAATAGAAAAAAACGATTCCTAACATAAAGTTGCATAATTTTATGAAAAATACAATGCTGATATTTTTTTACATATTTTTATTAAGAAAAATCAAGAGAAAATCGGCATTTCTATTTTGAAAGTTCTCTTACGCCCCCTAGCGGTCATTTTTCGAACTTGAAAATAATTTCCAGCAATTTCTCTTGGCCGCTTTTATGGATATATAATTTTTCCCAAAGTCCCACTTTCTGAGATATAGCCGATTACCTCCTTAGGTGGAACACCCGGTACATAGTAAGAACTTTATCTGATTTAGTTCTAGCCTATCCTATACATTAACAAAATAAGATGATAGTGAAATAGTGTATCGTTTTAAGATAACAGGTCTGCCAAAAAATTCGACCGTTTTAACAAATTTTTTTAATGGAGTTACCTGTCCTCTTAAATTGTAATATTATGGTACGTATTTATTTTCATTTTTTTTTTTGTTTCTAAATGTAGTTTTCATTTATAAATCTTCTGTATCCAATAACATTGACTTTCGGTTGTGTTTTTCCCAAGAAAAATTTAATTAATGTAAAATTTGCGACAATTTTTTTCTTCCTACGTTGGGTAAAATCTCGTCTTCTTTTACAGCATTTAAAGTTTTATCTAATTTTGGGATTTCTATGAAATAAAAATTATGCAGTTTTCTTCTTATGATACTTTTCACATCCTCATCAATTTGTATAGGTGTCCTTCCTGGCGACTGTTTGGGAGGGGCTACAGTTCCAGATTTTCTTTCCCTAAGAAGCCTATAGATTGTTAATTCACTAACTCCCTTCATATTAGCACATGCTAGGTTTGTTCCTACAGCGAATCCCCGACAACTTCATGACAATTTTCAAACCAACTTTACGGCGCAAGTCTGATTTCTGACCGGTTTCAAACTCTTGTAGGAACAGGCGTTCGAAATCAACTAACTTCGGTTCGGTGTTTAAAACTGAAGAAATTTTAAACGATGGACATAACCTCAAATCTCAAAATTGTTTATTATTATTTCGTTAATTAAACTCGTGTGGCTCGGCCCAATAAATAAACTTAAACAAAATAAGTAACTTATTATATTAAATAATATGTTGTAAAAATGTTAATATCTCCTCCAAAGATTGGCACTTTTTAAATCAAAAGTATTAAGAGACTATGGGAAGTTTTAGCTCAAGAAGTAAATAAAAAATTTTGCACCAACCTAACAGCAGACATTTCTGAATCTTCATCAGATGACGCAATGTCGCTCATTTCTCAATTTAATAATAGAAAAAGTCTTATACAAAAGCAAAAACCGCAAAAACACGTCTAACAAAAATAGGTTATGTCATATGTTATGCTAGCGTTTAACCGCGCATGCTCCGGACATTTTACTGGCAAAAGATTCGCAAACTGCTCTGACAGTTGGCAAACTATCAGAGAAACGATAGGAACAGCGACTTTGGGTTTTCAAACTGTCCAAAATCTTTGTGGGAACACTTTTATATTACTGCGCAGAATCCTGACTGTCAAGGACTGTTTCTGATCGCTGCAGGAACAAACCTGCTGATACTAGGTTTCTGACAGTTCTAGATGGTGTTTGGTACACAAGTGCATCGTGTACATTTAAAACTATTCTTTGCTTTAAGGTCAAGCACGCCTTTCCTTTACAAAACACTGGGAAATAATTATTCGCCATTTTTGTATTATTTTTATAATATACACACAAGCTTTCGATAACAAGTTAAAAATAAAACTAAACTACCTCACTTGAAGTTGGAAATATTCTATGACATAAGCCACCTACCTGATGTATACTTATGCAATAATAGATATTTTAATTACTTAAGATCAGGTGCCTGTAATTGTTACGCTTATGGTTTATTGATGTTTTACGACTCATGACCCTCAGCTGTGCCGTCAGGCTTTAAGAAAGAGAGTATAGTATTTTAAAATTTTTTAAATTCTGTTGATATAAAGGGTTTTCCAATAAGAACGATATGATTTCAAAATGAAATGAAATTAAAATAATTTCAGATACAACAAAACGTTTTATATTATCTTAAAGTATAGTCGATAACATTTACGTTTTGAATAACACATCGTTTAAATGTCCTCCGCGACTTCGTGTACACGAGCGAATTCGACGAACCCAATTTTCGATGACTTTATGCAATAAATCGGGCGTGATCTGACGAATGCAGGGTTCAATGTTCAACCTTAATGCATCAAGTGTTTGTGGTCTGTTTTCATAAACCTTAGATTTTAAATAGCCCCACAAGAAGTAATCTAAAGGAGTTAAATCACAGCTTCTTGGAGGCCACTGAACAGTAGCATTCCTTGAAATTATCCTTTCGTCAAACTTTTCTTGCAGTATATCGATAGTTTCATGAGCAGTGTGACATGTGGCACCGTCTTGCTGGAACCATATATCCTCCAAATCAAGTGCATCTAAATTTGGCCACAAAAAATTTCTTAACATCTGTCGATATCGTTCACTATTCACTGTAACTGCATCTCCTGCCTCATTTTGGAAAAAAATGGTCCGATTATGCCACCATACCATACACCACATCATACAGTTACCTTTAGCGGATACAAATGCTTCTAATGAATCTGTTGTGGATTGTTTTCACACCAAAAACGGCAATTTTGCTTGTTAACGTATCCACTTAACCAAAAATGAGCTTCATCTGAAAAGATGGCAAAATTAGGATCCCTTTCAAGTTGTTCTAAACTCCAAGCAGAAAATTCTCTGCGCCGACGATGGTCCAGTGGCTTAAGTTCTTGGGTCAAAACAATCTTATACGGGTGTAAATTCAAGTCATCTTTCAAAATACGCCAGGTTGTCGTTATTTTAATCCTTAACTCTTGAGCACGACGAGGAATTGATAAATTTGAATCCACTGCAACACTAGCTCTTACAGCAGCAATATTCTCAACAGTTCTTGCGTTTCGATGTCTTCTTGGTGTTTTTACATCGTGAAGAGTAATATTATTTTCAAATTTCTCAACGATGCGACGAATGGCAAGCAAAGGAGGACCCATTAATTACACCAAAGTTTTCGCGAAGTGCATGATAAGTGTTCACAAAAGATCGTCTATTTTCGTAAAATCTTTGGATAATAACCAAACGTTCTTGAAGCGCGTATTTAGCCATAATAAATTGACAATAACTGACAACTGGTGACAGGTATAACTTTATTACCATGGTTACCATATCGTTTCAAAATTATATCGTTCTTATTGGAAAAACCCTTTATGTATATTTTACATTGAATTAAACATGTTTACCCACTACTAACCTAAACGAACCTCAATTAAACAGTTACCCCCCGACGAATCATACCCAGTTCTTTGGCCCACTTTCCCACATTGGCAATAATTCAAAAGGTAGATTTCCCCGATGATAAATAATTTAAGGGGTTGAAGCAAGCTGCGAACGTCTACACGATAAATACTTAAACAAGTCTAATATTAAAACAAAAACATGGTTGTGCGAGCAAAGATTTGCTCGATTTGAGGCGCACGCACTTTACTTTTACGAGGATTAAATTTAAGCCGGGCTTATAAAAAGATAACGGGTAAAATGAAATGTTTAAGAGGATCAAGCAAATAAGGACGAATCATTTTAGTCATTCAAGGACTTTTGCGCCCATCTGACATCTCGCTGCTTTTCGAGGACATTCTATCTATCGTTTATATCTAGCTGGCACTAAATAAATAAGTTACTTTACAAATCAGGTACTGTCTTATAATATTGTTTTGTTATAATTTTTTCCGTATAAATGTTGAAATTCTATCACAATTTTCACAATAACCAACGATTAGACATGCGCACTGCAACATTATCGCTTGATGAATGGGAAAATAGACAGGTAGGGGCTTTACAATCTAAATTCTTGCCAAAAAATTGGAATTTCTTCTTAATTTTTTTATTCAGGATGGGAATTAAGTTAGTGATTTCTGGCATTTTTAGTAGTTGCAAACCCAATCAGATTTTGAGGATAGGAAATTGTTTTGTAAGGTTTTCTTTCTAAAATTTGTTTAAAAATTATTCGTCGTCGTGTTTTTAGTTCAAAAAAGAAGAGAACAAGTCAATTAAACTAGTCCTATAAAAACAAAAACCAGCAAAATAACGAATCTTCAATGTTATCGCGTACCTCACCTGAAGTAAAATATTAGTTGGTGTATAACTTGTATTAGGTATGTATATTATGATTTTTACAATTTGGCAAAAACTTGGGTACCTACGTGTAAAACATGTTCAAGAATTTGAAAAAGTTTTTCCCCGAGAACTTGACCAGTGGAGTAATATAAACTACCTAGGTATTTACATTTTTTCTTTTATATAATATAAGTATAGAGAAAGGTGTCTTTTAAATTTTTGACGATTGCAGGGCTGCAAATAAAATATACCAAAACATGCATCGGGATAATCTGCCTTGGTGTGGGTTTCCCTTTATTTTCATACCTTGTTTGTGTAACCTAGGCCTAGTTTGATGTGTTTAAATTGGTCATAATAAAATAAAGTTATATATCAAGATACATCACTAATCCATACTACTGAAAATACGAAATACCAGGTATTTTACAACGACTGTTACTAGTCATTGTTTATATTCCAAACCGATTCACTAAAAGCACAAACACAATTCACTAAACTACACAAAAACTAGAAATCCGCAAATATACACAATCCACAATAGCAAAGAAAACTACAAGGAATCCAAAGAGAAATCTTAAAACACAACAAGAAAAATGGCGGCCGAGCCGGTTCTGGAGTGTATTTTGAGCATGTCGCTAAAGAAGGACAGACCGATAACACGAGGTTTGTGCGCATGCTCGATGCTGCTCAGAGGAAAGGCAGCTGACAGGCTAGCCATGCGCTCGGACGTATTTTTTCACCCATAAAACGTAACTTTTGCTTGCGCAGGAGATTAGCTGTAGTACGTGTCTCAAGGTAAATGTCTATGCATATGACCCATATTAATTTTTTTAATACTGAAAGGTTTTTTGGAAAGAAGTTGACAAAATAAGAATAGACTATGCCTAAAAACGTTTTATAGGTAGACTTATGTTAGCCAAAAAAAAACTTTATCAGTAGATAGATAAACCTACACAACATGTTTCTTGGTTCTTTAAGTAAACCCTTGATTTAAAATTATACATTTAACGGAAACAATTTTGTACTAATTTCCATTGTTTTCTCCTTCCTTCTTTGGTTATTACGAAAAAGTTCATGTTGTTCCCACAAATTTGTTATTCTGTGACGGTTTAATTATGGTAATTAAACATAAATTGCACAATTCAACGATAGGTATTTACCATCAAAGAATTCGCAGTAATTAAATGGATTGTTAAGGATCTCTCTTTCTACCGTCGTTATTAAGTATCAGGTATAAATATTTATACAATAAATTAAATGAACGTTAACGTTTCTTCCATAATATTTATATTAACCCCCTGTCACAACGGTATTAAAAAACTATAAAATCGAAACCGACAAAGCCTGATAGGCCTTTCGCAGATCATTAGAATGTTCGCGACGGTCTTTAAGTCACCGCAATTGCCTAATTTGCATTTATTCGGGAAGGGGTGTAGCTCGACGACTCTCTCACATTTCCACTTAGCTTGGTTATTTGGAAATTTTAAATTTTCATGAACTTGCAGTAAAATGGATAAAAAGAATCTGTTTAGTATGCATGTCAATATTTTTTTAGGTATGTTTTAAAAAGTTTCTTTCGGGCTCAACAAACATAAATAAAATTGTTGAAAGGTTGAAGACAATGGGCGCATTCATCTGACGAAACAGTTGTGGAACTGTTACGGAAACGTCACTTAAATGAACAGCTACAATTGCGCTACAACGCCAACACGTTCTGGAGCGGACGCCATTTTGGGTAGCCCTTTTAAAATGCGCTATATAGCGGCTGTGCAGTAAATAGAGAACAAAGAAATTTTAAAAGGATGGCGATAGTAATACACAAAATTAAGGTTATGTTTGTGGCGCGCAGGTAATGGCGAACGACAAGTATTGTTTTATGGACGAGCAGTACGAAATGGAATACTGTTATCAAAATAAAACTTCCGTTATTTCTTGTTGAATAATAATATTTCCTCGAATATTTCTTAGATCCATTCTTCGGCTTTTCTTACAACATATTAACAAGTAAAACTAAAAAGTTTTAAACAAAACAACCTCACAAATTTCAAATTATCAATGTCAACCATCTGTCAAACGTCAATAATTATGAAACCACGTTCACGAAACGTATCGGTAACCTTCTGTTGTGCTACCGGGAGCAGCTCCGCCACGGTTTCGTCAGATGATCAATGATGTTTCTTGGATGAAGTTTTCATCTGAAGGCGACTAGAGAAGTATACTGGTTAACGCGTTGTGATTTAACAAATAAAGACAATGCAAGTCCAAAATATTTTTTCATTTAAGTGTAAAATTGTTATTTGTAATAATAAAATTACCTATGACGTAAAATAATTTTTAATTATACAGAGCGCCTAAAAAAACGGGACGACAAATGTATATACCGAGCGAGCAAAAATTATTTGCATCAAAGAGGGCTTGGATTAAAAAAACGTGGTGCTTGGTTTAGATCACAATGATATGGGGACAATATATCTAACCAAATCTAGGTTAAAATTTTGTCAAATGACATGATCTGCCAAACTAATGAGTAATAAAATAAATAGACAAATACAAATTTATTTTTGTTGTTGACAAAATTAACAAAGTAAGAATATACAAAAAGAAAAAGAAAAATATTTACATAAATTGCTGAAATTGGCCATTAATCGTCCCACTTCTTGGGACAGGCGTCTTATACCAATTTGTTGGCATATTTTGCATTATTTCACGAACGTTTGCAACAAGTTCTTCTGTTCTTACAGATGGTCTTCCTGCTCCTTTTTTGTGTTGTATAGAACCTGTTCCCCTAAACACAGCCACGGTTCTTTTCAGGCAATGATAGAAATCCCCAGCAATAAAAGCGACGTTAGGAAAATGTTCGTGAAAATCGTCCATGAACAAACCCGGATTGTATTGCCACTCACCATTTACTCTACCACCGTTTCGAAAATACGCTTCAATCATGAATGTTTTGTGCTGTTCCGTAAAGCCCATTGTGTGAATTGTTCAAGAAATTGGAAAAATTAGCGATGAATCAAATTACTTGTAACGACTGTCAAAGATGACGGAATAACTGATTGATTGTTAATTCAGGTAGTTACTGAACTGACACCCAACAGGTATTAAGTTCTACGGCTAACCATTACGTCCTTAGATGCAAGGCCCTCTTTGATGCAAATAATTTTTGCTCGCACGGTACATAAAATGGATTTATAAGGGCGCCAAAACACGTTTAACGAATTTAAAATTTTAAAAAGCTCTCAGTTTGTTTTTGACTAAATTTACACCCCTGCATTTAAATTTTTGGTTTTATTGTTGGAAAGAATCGCACCACTTAAAACCTTTTAAACCCTGGATCAATGAATGTTTTCAAGTCCCAATTTACATTCATTCATTGAGGGTTAGTATCTCTTGACAGCTCTTCGCCACATTTCAAACACTTCGGCTCATTTCGACTGTTCAGAAAATTAAAGGTATTTCTTTTCATTGATTTAATGAATACAAATTTATACCAACAGAGCTGTAAAGGTCTTATGAAATATGTATAAGCAAAATTACTTTATAAAAAAAATTTCACTTAAATATCGTGGCGCCTCGAAAAAATTTCCGGAAATTCTTTTAGTTGCCATGGTAACTAGTCATAATGAAGGTATCTTATTGGTTAAAAAGTACAGGTGTGAAATTTTCAATATAAGAACTCCCATGTAAAATTTGTTACCCTCAAATATGGGCTTTCCTATTAATTTTACATCAAAATTGTATTAGACTTTTTTGAAGGTACTTGTATGATGAACTGGCGTTGATATCAAATATTTTTAACGATAACTCCGTACACAAAGTAGACCTTAAAACCAAAGGACAAAAATATATTTTAATAATAACCATCCAATACATCCATCAATAATAAGTATAAACCGTCAGGTAATGGCTGCAATAGAGCCCAGAATGGCATTCGATAACGAGTTTGAAAACAAATGGCCTTCGTACAAGCGTTTAGATTAATGCCCTTTTCCTATTCAATAAATTTCATATTCGATTTTCATTGCTGCAACTTCAATTGAAAATTCTTATTATTTTTTCATACTTGACGGCGACGAAAATAATTGCTTGATGTTTAAATGAAATATAAATCACGGTTAAAAACGTTATATTGGATAGTTTCTGCGTACATGTTTTTTGATTTTTTTAACGCAATTGTGTCTAGTCATAGATCTGACGAAGCCAGAAAAAAGCGTGGGGACCTTAAGGTACCAAGGTGTAGTATTTAATTGTAATATTTATATCTACAACCAGTCATTCATAGAAGCATAGTACTTCTGATAGTAAGCTAAGCATAATACTCCTATGACTATTATTATGAATTCGTAATATTGATCCTAATGAATAAAAATTAAGCAATTACTTTTTAGTAAAAGCAATCGCTAGATCTGGATATAAATAAAATTTTGAATCAATAGCTGTTTTTCTTACACCTCTGTAGCAAATGCTTAGTCAACGCAAGTTCAGACGTGGCTTATCCACTTGTTCAGATTATAGATTTGATGTTCAGTTTGGTGCCTAATTTGGAAAAGAGTTGACGTAAATACAACAACGATGGTCTATTTATTTAGTACAATAGTAATCTGTTACGTTTTTGTGGAAAATAGGAAACTGATATTTGTGATATGGCAGATTTCAGTGAAAATGAGGAAAGTGATAGTAGTGATGAAGAAATTAAAGACAAGCAATTTACATTCGTTTACAAATTGAAGGAACATAAATAAAGCTCTCTGACCACAACCGTTTAGCTTCCACAATAGCTTCACCACTTGTAGGAAATTTAATAAAAATATTGGCCCTCTCCAAAACTGCATCGATTACAGAAGTGTATGTCTTACAGACAGTAGTTTTGTGAACACCGAGTTCTTCACCTACAGAATTTCGAAAGCCCAGATCCGACAATTTCCGCAAAAAGACTTTAATCTTATTTAAAGGCGACAGTGCACCCCCTCGCCTTTTACCAGTATCAGTCAAAAAATAATTTGCCAACCACTCAACATTTTCGCAGTCAAATCGATATAACATTCTGAAATCATCATATTATCTGCAATTTTTACGTAAACTGTAGATTTTTCTTTTACGGACGTTCACATATTCAGCCATAATTGAAGACACAAATTAAGAGCAACGTACGTGTATGCCGCGGAGAACTAAAGTTGACTGCTACCAAGCAAATGATGCAGGTTAAGTTGAAAGCGATTGCTACACTAGAAAAGGCAATTCTTTAATTTATTCATCACATTTTAAGCAAACTATAGCGATCGCTACTATTTTTTTAAGAAAAAGCATTGACTAGAAGCAATTCCTGCACTTTTCAGCTATCGCTGGACGCAAAAGCAATTGCTTTAGTTTTTATTCATTGGCTTACAAGAAATTACTTCGATTTTATAAGAAAAAGCAATTGCTACATTTTTATTCATTAGGCTCACACAGCCACAACTATATATAAATAACCAAACTGATTTGTGTATTTTTTCGCGGACTCCCGGACTGATGTCATTGCGTTTTCGTTGGCGTTACTAGGAATTCGAGAAATACTATTTTTTCATAGTGAAAAAAAAAAAAAAAAAATTCGGTGAAAGAAAATGGTCTTGTGCATTCATAGCAGTGTTGTCAAATCTACCGATTTCTCGGTATTTCCACCCATATGGGAATCGATCTACTGATATACCGAAAACAGATGTTTTTCTACCGATTTTTAGTCATACACAGTCAAAAATATTTATTGTTTATAATTATTTAAAACCAAGTTTCCTAAAAAAAAAATTAACTTCAAAAATAATCGAGTATTTTTCACACCTCCCGATTTTGGGCACTAATCTACCCGATTTTGCAGTTAGACGTTCGGCAACAATGATCCATAACAAAAACAAAAATTTTGATACTTTTAAGTATTTCAAAATGCATATTGCCATTTATTTTTTTCATTTATAAAATACCTAAGGCATTTTGTTACACTTATACACCACATTTCGTCCTACTTATATCTTTGCTTTTCGTGGCTGTGCTTTTTATCACCACCTTTTTAAAGCTAATCGGTTCACATTAGGGTAGCTTGTGACATTCTCGGATTCGGCAAAGGGAGAAGCAATCAAAAGCAATGATTTTCAATTCCACTCTCCCCAATGCTAATAAAAAGGAAATAAGAGCCTCACGGAAGACATGTTCTTTTGTGTATTATCAGTTATTACATTTTTAGGTACAAATTGTATGAATATAATATGTTCAGGGGTTACCAAATCTTTAAAAGATATTTGTCGTATTATAGCCCGACCTATAATCACAGACGAGTTTGCAATAAATGTCATTGCACGCGTATAGTTTTATAGAACTAGGGCATTCCCATTTCGATAGTGGAGCGCCCACCGCTATGTTTAATGTTTAAGTCGTTCTTTGAAAAACTTAATAAAAATATTATTATCAAAATATATATTTATATATATATGCCATAAATCAGCACAGTAGCGTAACAAAAACTGAGTGCCCTCCCGCAAACGTTTTTAGGGGCCCCCTCTCTAAAACGAATGGAAAATAATAATTCTTATTTTCATTACTATTAGGTTCAGGTTTGTGAATTTTTGAATTCGTTAATCGTGTAAAAATTTAAAAAGGGTTAAACCCACATTATGTGTTAAGTACCTACTATTAAAACAGCAAACAATTCGAATTTATTTTATAATCCTAGGTAGACTGGTAGACATAACATAGGTAGTTTAAGTCATTATACGTACTATTCCAGCAAACATGATGCAAAATCAAAATTTTTAAACACAACTTATAATGTTGCTTACCATGTATGGTAGGGGTAGCAGTGATCGAGCCTCATAGAATCCAAAAGACAGAAAACAGTAAAACACATGAACAATCAACAAGTCTGCACAAACATTATGTCACTAAGTACTATACAAGGTATTATACAAAACGACCAGATCGTCGATATTTAATGTTTTAACAAACTCGTGTTCGATACTGATTAAGGATAAATCCGAAAGGCGTTGTTGTCCCATGGTGTTACGTAAATGGGGTTTAACAATTTTAAGTTTGGAAAAAATTCGTTCCGCTGATGCCATACTAACTAGTAAAGCTAGAAATAACATTACTGCTAGATACATCTGGAAAATTTGATTTTTGAATTATGAACACAACATCTAAAAACATCAAATCACCCTTTCGAAATAGATGAAAACTTTAGAGTATTACACCACCTAAATAAGGGACTAAAACTGAACGTATTATAGAGAACATAGAAATCGCTCCAATCCCTCTCTCCGCAAAACCTCAATGAACAGATTTGTTTTTCATATCGTAATTATGTTAGTGCCGTAAAACTTTTTAAAGATAAAAAAAAATTTATATGCATAAATTAAATCTGAATCATCCTTTACTTTTAAATGTTTTCTCGAGGATATTATACATGCTTTCTTTTTTGTCTAGATGTTCGATACGAGGCTATGTAGTTTTTTGCACTGACTATTTTATTTGAAAATAAATTTTTCAGTAGTGGTTTACGCGGATGACGTGGCGCTGTGTTTTGATCGTTTGCAGTATTTTTTTTTTGAAATGAACCATCTGTGTATTATAATAACTTATTAATTTTATTTACTTTAAATAACCAAAGTTCGTCCTACTTTATCCCTGTGCATGGACCTTACTGCCTGTAAGTTTTTAGTTTGTATTATTTTTTATATTGTAACTTGTTTCATGTGTCTTACAGCAGTCCTGATGATGGCCTATTTGGCCCAAAACGCGTAGGCACTAATTTTATTTTAAATAGATTTCCCCCTTCCCCAAAATGAACAGTAGTCTGACCCCAAATATTCGGTCCAAACAAAGGGTATTAAATCCTGTAATCCTAAGCGACTGTAAATTCACTGCAACAACAAATAAAGTTAGGGGTGAGATTAATTACTGACAGTGACAGATTTTATAGCTATTTTCCTGCTATAGGATACAAAAATAGTAGGTATACTAAAAATATAACCGTTGATGTAAATTGTATGTGTCTAAAGGATAGACCATTAAAAGCTAGAATAAGAGTTTTTTCTTTGTTTTTGTCAGAACCATCCCCAGACGCATTTTGACATATCATGTGAGACTAGTTTCTGACAAAAACAACTATAAAAGTAATTTTATAATTGACCAGCGAATACAGGTTGCTAAAATATCCAAATTTCAAGTTTCTACATTTAATATTGTTGAAAATATTTGAAAAACCATCGTCAGGGTTAACATTTTCGAGTCTGTAGCTCGGAAAGACGAAACAAAAATAGTATAATATAAATTTCTGACTCTCTTTTAATTCATTCTAATCAATCCCTACTCTTATTGACCAAACCAGGCAATCCTGTATATTTTTTATACATAGTTTACTTTGCTACCTTTATGATAAAAGATACGTCTTTTTTTGGTTAGTTGTAGTTACGTAATAAATTTTAAATATAAATTATGTTAGTTGATTTAGCGTCCTTAATAATGTAATCTTTTCCACGGTATTAGTGGGGGAAGAAGACGTCAATAATTATATTGGAAAAAATCGTCCATTTTCTCAAAGAGACCAAAGTAACAACATAAATAGGAAGACAAAAATCACAAAGTCATGGTCTCAATCATGATTGAGACCATGACTTTGTGATTTTTGTCTTCCTATTTATGTAATTATATTGGACCCTTAAAAAAGGTTTAAAAATAAACCGAAACATTGGAAATGAGTAAAGAGTAAAAAAGGTGTTTTCATTGAAGTCCTCTTCCCCTCTAATACCCTGGAAAAGTTTAAATATAATATTTAAAAGGCTGCAGATAGTTATGTGTATTATACGTGCGCCATGGCAAATCACAGCACTCGAAGGATTACCGCGACTTGTTTTACAACCCCGGCCTGACAATATTCCCTACCTGTAATTGTAATAAATCACTTACATCACTGGTAATATAATAAACTATAATATAATAGTTTCAGACTAAATTATTTTCACTTGACAAACGTTAGTTTCCAAAACGTCGCAATAGAACAGCACAAAAGCGAACTACCTACTTCAAAGTCTTGTTGTAACCCTGTAGCTGAATTAATTTATTATTCTCGATTCAAGTTTCGTCCAGGGTTTAATCCTTGTCAACTTCGACATTTACGTTTCTATTATTTCCGTTTCGAGTTAAAATGCAATTTGGAAATTAAAATTTTGGGCAGAATCGGATTTCCATTAAGAGCAAATACAAGTGAACCGTTCGCCATTTCGTTATCTTATAAATATTTCGTTTATTTTTTGTTTTCTCGAAAAAGCGGCCAAATACCCGTGTTTGGGTTTCAGTTACCTACAGTTTTAGGTTTAAAAAAAATTGATTAATTAAAAATAAAAACTTTATTATAAATTATAAATTGTTTCATAGTATAGTAACGAGATAATTTTTAACTTTAAAACAGATCATAATGATTGCCATGATGAGCCATCTTGTTCTACTTATTTTTAAAACTCGTTCATGTACCTATATTATATTATATTTTAATAATTTTAATCAATCAATTAACAAGAAATTGGACATCTGGGTTTATTAATATACGAATGAATTTTGAAGAAGTAGTCCATACTCAAAGTGGAGTTAAATGATACAGAAAAAGAAAAGCACGAAGTCTTTCTCCACAATCTTTATTAATCGAAAAACTAGGCGAACCTAGTATCACATTGACATGTTTCGAGTTTAGAAACACTGATCATCAGGAAACAAAGTGAAAATTAAAATGCTGATGTTTTTAGCAAGAGAAAATAATGGTGAGATTGAGCCGTAATGGAGCTTTTAATGGTGTACAAGAGATGTAAAATTGAAAAATCAGAAGGTCAAAAATCAAGACTCCAGCATACTGAAGAGTCGAGGGTTAAGTGTAGAAGCACACTGTCGTGCAGAAAAAGATAGGGTAGTAAAAGTTAGGGAGTTTTGAAAAACATATCTGTTAAAAGTATTAATAAATTACTGAAACATCCTGAGTTTTATTGAGCCCAGTCAGAAACATTTGAAAATGTTGGGGTGAGATGTAAAGAAAAGAAGTAACTGGGCCGTAAAAAGCCTGGTACCCCAACTGTTTTTACTTTTACAATAAAAGATGCTTTGACCAAAAAACAATTTTTTCTTTTTCTCTTCTTTTCTTTACATCTTACCCCAGCATTTTAATTTTCACTTTGTTTCCTGATGATGAGTGTTTCTACACTCGAAACATGTCGATGTGATACTAGGTTCGCCTAGTTTTTCGATTAATAAAGATTGTGGAGAAAGACTTCGTGCTTTTCTTTTTCTGTAATATACGAATGTTACAAGTTTATCAAAAATTAGAACAGCGTGGTTTTGTGAAAAGAAATATGGGAATTTGATTTAAACAATTTTATTTTAAGATACATTTTTTCTCACTTCGTCAGATTCATCCTCAGACACGATTCTAAACTTTTAATTGGGTTAAATCGATTTGTTAAGTAGCTACTATTGGTTCTTGTAATTACGGTGATGTGTAGTGTATAAAAATTATTGGTTTTACTTTGTATGAATTGACTTTTAACGGTAAAAATAAACAAGTTTTATTAAAAGGAAATTTTCAATTTCGTGAGATTTTTAAACGAAACAAACTTTTATGCTTTCTCGGTTAATTTTATGAAACCATACTTTGTTAATAGGTCGCGAAATAACTTTGTCAAAGATTAATTTGAACGAATAAAAATAGGGTATAGGCAAAAAAAAGATTTTTTTGTTTTTTGTTACTTTTAATTACGTTTTCAAAATATTTAGTGGTTATGGTGCCTTTTATTTTAACTTTAATTGTATTTTAATTACTTCGAAATGCTTTTGACACGGGCGAAACTTTAAAGAATTTTTACCAAGTTATTACTGATTTTTAAGGAGTAATAATTGGGAAATATTTTTTTTGGGCCTAACTAAATCATATTATTGAAAAAAAAAATTGGAAAGTTCCCTATTGTTTTAGAACGTATCACATGTATAATTTTCAAGTTCGGTCTTGGAATTCATACCAACCTATCAAAATTAAATAAACCAAAATTGACAGAGTGTCACGTGACTTTCACCATCTTGCGAGAGTATTCAAAATTTTTACTGTATATTAAGGCCGGGACAGGCATTAAACTGATATATGTGAAAACAAATTCAATACCCTTAATTTGACATTTTAACCAATTTGAAGCACTCCAGTATATTTTCTAATTATTCAACTTTCATAGTTTTCAACATTTTATTTCACAGCATTTTCTGTGTAATAAAACGGCGTTTAAATTAAATCGCTTCTCTCTTGGGGTATCCTGTGAGCTCTTTAAAACGTTAGGTCTCTTAAACGTTCCTCTATTTACTTTTCCAGAGTAAGAGGTTTTTATTTACTTAAAATTAATGTTTTTAATAAACTATGATTATCTTTCAACGAGCATTAAAATAAAAATGTAATTAAGCTAGGTAAATTTTCTTTTCTAAAAATTTAAACATAAGATGCCAATTTCTTGGCTTTAAAATAGTTATTATTCCTTTGAGATAAACATTATTAAGATTTTAAATAATAAAACGGAAACGTATTAAAATTTTGATGCAACGCGAGTTTTACAAAAACGTCTTTTGCAATGTAAAATTTGTTATAAATCACTAGTATCTGGCTTAATTTGTTTATTATGCAGTTTTCCTGTTATAGAACATTTTAATCCGTAGAATTTTAAATGCAGTTTAGAACCATTGAAATTTAAATTGCATCTCGAACATTCTGAGGAGGAATGTCTTGATAACATTTTAAAAGTTTAAGCCATTATTAAACGAGTGTTCTCCTTTTAAAATCGTTTAATTTCTTTTCCTTTGTATAATACAACAAGTGCAATTATAATGTCTCATAAAATAACTAGTATAATTATTATAAAGTCGTAATAATCCGAGATCTCTATTAAAATAATCAATGTTTGTGCTGTCAAAAAAAGGTTAAATACGATATTTCAATTTCCCAAAGTTATATGAGTGTAACTTGACATAAATTCAGTAATTCCAGCACATTTTATTAGAAAATGGAACCGGGTATTAAAATTTTAAATTGTGGACTTTTTTATAACAAAAATATTAATACAGTGTATTTTTAATTAGAAATATAACGGTCGATAATTTTGATGGCAACCCTAGTTTTTATGGGCCATTTTTAAAGTGCATATTAAGTTATAAAAAAGTACCAAATTTCTATATACAGGGTTCCCCATTTAAAACGAAACAGGCTAAATATCTGGTTCCACGTTAAGATCTAAATAATCTTAAATGGATACCCCTATTTTATATCATTTTTTTGGATTCTGCATAAAATTCTGAACATTTTTTAATAAAGGCATTATTAGTCTATACTAAACAGTTTCCGAGATATTTACTCTTGAAAAATGAGATTTTTGAACTTTGACAGCGTCTAGCTTTCTAACTGTACGTCTTAGAGTAAAACGGCTTACATGTCAATATCTTCGATTTTTATTATCTTTCCAATAGTGTCAACTTCCGGTTAAACCGGAAGTACTATATTTATTACAACCGGTTTAACCGGAAGTTGACATCATTGGTAAGATAATAAAAATCGAAGATAGGGACATGTAAGCCGTTTTACTCTAAGACGTACAGTTAGAAAGCTAGACGCTGTCAAAATTCAAAAATCTCATTTTTCAAGAGTCAATATCTCGGAAACTGGTTAGTATAGACTAATAATGCTTTTATTAAAAAATGTTCAGAATATTATGCAGAATCCAAAAAAAATATATAAAAAAGGGGTATCCATTTAAGATTTAGATCTTACCCCCCCCCCCCTTCCTCCTAGGGGCTTGAAGTAACAAGATTGACAATATACGCAAAAGATGTCCCCTTCGAAATAAAAATCGACAGGTCCGAGCGTTTTTTTTTTTAATTAACGTGGAACCAGATATTAGCCTGTTTCGTTTTAAATGGGGAACCCTGTATACCCTATGTCTATGGATAGAGTTTGGAAGAGGAAAAATGTTTTTTATTGGTAGGTAGATATAGAAGAAAAAGTCAATCTTTATAAAACGTCTGCTTGTGCTGAAATTACAATTTCGAATATCACATTAGCGATTACTATACAGGGTTCGTCACAAATAACATTTTTAGTTTTTTGGATCTTTTTTTTTCAATTCCTTAATTTATTGAATGAATTTTGCTAGTATTGAAACGACAATTTCAACTATTAGATTTGCGATTACTATTCAGGGTTCGTCAGAAACAACAGTTTTCGTTTTCTGGATTTTTTTTTTAAATTCTAATTTTCAATTCCTTTTGATAAATAATCACTTTGGGAACAAATGGATTCGAAGGTACCTATGGTCCAAATCATTTTTCACATTGAAGTCCCGATTTCACAATTATCGACTTTCATTTATGGGGATATCTGAAGCCACATGTGTATAAAACCAATTTCAATAATAACTTTGAAATAAAAAAATAAGAGTAGTTATTGCAAATATCCCAATACAGTAAGTTAGGAACTGTTAGCGGGAATTTAGATGTTGAGTTGAACTATGCGCTAACTCGGTGGTACCACGTTTAAGTTTTATAATTTATGATTGAATGAATCGAAGAAATATGACATGTAATAATAAAAATAACTTCAAAAATAGGCAAATAAAAAATGGGTTTCTTACAACAAAATCGTTACTCGGCCAGAAATAAAATCATATTCGAAGTAAGAAAGCAACAATAGTTGTTGGTTTTTACGTAAATTTATTTTAAGCGAAATCCAAAAAAACTAAAAATGTTGTTTCTGACGAAACCTGTATAGTAATCGCCAATCTGATATTCGAAATTGTGGTTTTAGCACAAGCAGCCGTTTTTATAAAGAATGACTTTTTATTCTATACCTAATAATAAAAAAGTTTTTCCTCTTTCAAACTCTATCCGTGGACACACTGTATATACAAATATTAATTTAATTAAAAAATAAAAAAAACCTTCTATCCATCTTTAATACATCATCGTCAATATACAGGGTTGGGCAAATGTTCCGGAACAACTTAATTACAGGCGAACGAAAAGTGATATCGGATCCGGGTTTTGGGCAATCTATAGGACTAAAATTTTACTATTTGACTATTATACCATATGTCAGTAATGTCACCAACTGTCAAGTGTTGACGTTATTTTATTTTTTTTTAAATGGAACACCCTGTATATTTTTACATTTTTAAATTTCATATAAAATTATAATTATTTTTTATTAAATGCACTATTACTCTATACTTCATAGTTTCCGAGATATTGACTCTCGAAAAGTGACATTTTTGAACTTTGACAGCTTATAACTTTCTAACAGTACGTCTTAAAGCAAAACGGCTTACATGTCCCTATCTTCAATTTTTATTATCTTCCCAAAAAAATCAACTTCCAGTTAAACCAGAACAACTATATTTCCTGCTTTCGAGTTACATCCGGTTTAACCGGAAGTTGATTTTTTGGGAAGATAATAAAAATTGAAGATAGGGACATGTAAGCCGTTTTGCTCTAAGACGTACTGTGAGAAAGTTATAAGCTGTCAAAGTTCAAAAATGTCACTATTCGCGAGTCAATATCTCGGAAACTATGAAGTATAGACTAATAGTGCATTTAATAAAAAATAATTATAATTTTATGTGGGATTTAAAAATGTAAAAATATACAGGATGTTCCATTAAAAAAAAAATAATAACGTCAACACTTGACAGTTGGTGACATTACTGACATATGGTATAACAGTCAAATAGTAAAATTTTAGTCCTATAGATTGCCCAAAACCCGGATCCGATATCACTTTTCGTTTGCCTGTAATTAAGCCGTTCCGGAACATTTGCCCAACCCTGTATGCGCAAATTTAACAAACTAACGTTTTATGCCTTAACACACAAATATTTACAATAATAAATCGTAATCTGCCCGGCAAATTATAAAACTTCAGGAACTTTAAAAATATATCCCTTTTGTGAATTTATTGAGTTATAAAAATAAACTTGTTGACAGTTAAATTAATGCATACTTTTGAAGTTTATAAAGACAATTTATATGTTTATATCAGAGAATTTTGTTGTGCATTTCTTACGCTTTATACTTTGCCAAGTCCACAGAGTTTTTAAAGTTTAATAAATTATTAAAGTCTATGTTTACTAAAGAGGTATAAAACTTGTATTCATAAGTGCGCTGCTGCACCATTTGTATATTTTACTATTGTCGTGTTTTTACCATACAGTGTCCGCAAGAAAGTCCGCATCAAATGGGATTTTTTTTATTATTAGGTATAGGTAAAAATTGAAAAAGCAGTTAGTTTTTGCTTACCTAAAAACCAAAAATGATGTATACTGAAGCAGCTGCACGACTTGCATTACTTGTCAAATTTGACATTTTTAATAAAATAGGTTTAAAAATGCCATTATTTATCAAAATATCGAAAAACTTTATTTGAGAAAGTTGTTTATTTAGGCATTTTTAGCCTCTGTACGAAATTTTGTCAGTCTAATACAATTTTTATTTTTTGCCTGATTCTTGAAAATTTTGATCAACCCTTGTAGATTAACTTTTATACATCGATGTAAAACCATTTGCCTTTACTTCATTTGTAATCTTTATGCAATTTTGTGTAAAATTTTTGTTTCCAATATTTATTTTGCTTCAAAAACGGAAATTGTTATTGATCAGTATGTAATGTTTGATGCAAAGTTTTTCTAATTACATCAGTTTTGCCAAAACCGACGTTTCTCATTTTTCTTAAGTTCGTAAACAGATGTACAAAAAGAAAATATTAGGATGCTTTCGTTGAAATTTTACTTAATTAATATTGGATCAAAAAGAATAAATATTAATCGCTCAAACAGTTTATTCAACAAAAATATAATTTAATATAATGAATTTAATTTAATATTAATTAAATAAATTTGTTTACTAACTTAGGAAAAATAAGAAACGTCGGTTTTGGCAAAACTGATGTAATTAGATAAACTTTGCATCAAATATTACATACTGATGATCAATAACAATTTCAGTTTTTAAAGCAAAATAAATAATTGGAAACAAAAATTTTACACAAAATTGCATTAAAATTACAAACGAAGTAAAGGCAAATGGTTTTACATCGATGTATAAAAGATAATCTACAAGGGTTGATCAAAATTTTCAAGAATCTGGCAAACAATAAAAATTGTATTAGACTGTCAAAATTTCGTCAGAGGCTAAAAATGCCTAAATAAACAACTTTCTCGAATAAAGTTTTTTGATATTTTGATAAATAATGGCATTTTTGAACCTATTTTATTAAAAATGTCAAATTTGACAGGTAACGCAAGTCGTGCAGCTGCTTCAGTATACGTAATTTTTGGTTTTTAGGTAAGCAAAAACTAACTGCTTTTTCAATTTTTACCTATACCTAATAATAAAAAAAATCCCATTTGATGCGAACTTTCTTGCGGACACTGTATACAGGGTTGCCCAGAAGTCCGGAATAAAATTAATTTAGTCTTAATCTGTAACTTTTGGGAAAACGCTCGGAGACGTCAATTTAGTTTTATATATGCTTACATTTTGACGTTATTCTTGTGTTTTTTTATAGACATTTGTCATAGATATGACGACATGGATCTTTTTTTAAATGGAAACATACAGCTTGTGATACATCATTTGAAAGTTAATACCTCGTACAGTACGCTCGTAAATTTTGGCGCGATTCTGTTAAGCTATTTTAAAATGGCAACTGTTAAAAGTTTTTTAAAAATCTCAATTCTCCTTCAAGGTAAGAAATCTTATCTTTTTGATAAATGGAATGTTTTGTCTCCTTATATTTCATGTCTGTTGTTTTTACAGACGACCAGCTGCAGTAGTTCAAATAGTAATATCGATTGCCTTCTAAACGAAGATATAAAATAAAAAGCAGAACCCTCCCGTATAACATTTAATATAGAGGACACGCGGTTATACAGAAAGTAATAAAAGTTATAACATTATATCCAAAGTGACATGTGCTGTGTGTATCCGTTATCCCCTATACGCTACGAAGTTATGAAAATTTTTATGCTAGTATCAGCGACATATTTGAAATTTCTCGGATTTTTTTTTTACTTTTTGTAGCATATGGGACGGAAAGGTAAGGAATATTAAGGGACTCGATTATGCGTAGGTCGAAAGGACATCCTAATATTGATGATTTATGGCGTAAAAAATGGGATAAGTGCGTGTTAAGACTTAAAATTGAGTTTAGTTATCAGTCCCCAGCATATACAGGCCTAAATCGTGTCACCCTTTCAGTTTTTAAAAGGTTGGTGTACCGACTAAGCAAATAACTATATAAATTAAGCTAGTGGCTCCAGCTAATCAGCTGACATCTAAAGCTTTGGACGAAAACATTAGCTAACAATGCTTAATGCGCAATGTCAGATTTAGGTCTACTGTCGCCCGTCAGGGGATAATTATTTATACTTCCGACAGTTATGAGATAAAAAGAAACGGAACCATTTATTGTTGCTGAAAAACTGAATTCCTATTATAATCATAGCATTGAAGAAATTGTTCAGTCAATAAATTCAGGAAATGAATAAATATACAAAATAGTTAGTTAATACACATAATAATTTTTTTGAAGAATTCAATGAAATATTATTAAATAAATTAAAACTAGTAATTTCGAAATTAAACTCAAATAACAACTATGAAGAAATTTTGAATAAAAATATGTTAAAAGAAACATTAGGCTGCATTGGCTACCCCCCATCATTGACTTGTATAAATTTTTGTTCAAAATATGGAAATATTCCTGATTTAAATGTTCTAACATTACATCAGTGCCAAAAGTAACAAGCACTAAAAGATGGAATGAGATGAGACCAATAAATGTTTTATGAGATTTTAAGGAATGATTAGAAGTCGTATAAACGAACAGTTATTGTAGTTCATGGATGTCAACAAAATTTTAGTTTCCTTTCAAGCTGGTTTTCGAAACTGATACTCTACAGAGACAGCAATTTAATATGTGATTGAGACGTGGAAGGGGAAAATGTTATAGCTGTATTTTTGGATTTTAAGCGGGCATTCGAAACAATTGACAGGGTTAAACTATCAGATAAATTGTATCACTCTAATATTCGCGGAAACGTTTATAAATGGTTTAAAAATTAGTTAAGTAACAGGTCACAAAAACAATAAAATAAATCATATAGGAGGTCTAATATAATCTAAAATATCAATAGAACGTTTTAAAAAACTTTAAAATTACATTTAATTTAAAAACAAAATGATACGTAATATTTGATACAATTCACAAATTGCTTAACTTTTCTTTCTGTTTTTGTTAAAAGAAGTTTGCGTTTTAAAATTTAAAAATCTTAACATAGTATAAAACAAAGTCGCTGTAGCCCGTCTGTCCCCTTTCATATGTGCTTAAATCTTTAAAACTACGCAACGGATTTGGAAGCGAATTTTTTTAATAGATAGAGTGATTCAAGAGGAAGGTTTTTATGTATAATACATGCATAATATTTTAGAGAAACACTAATAAATTTAGAGGTTTGTTCGGGTTTGTATTTATAAATCTTGACGTGATGGTGAACTCGCCTTATAATCTCAGAGAAAGCGATGCAACGCATGCCGGGTACACGCTAGTAAATCTATAAAACGTTGTTAGAAAAATTTATTAAAAAATGTTTAATTGTAGCTGTTTGCTGAATAAAAGATGTTACTATTACTACTACTAGCACTACTAACAGAACTAACTAAAACAGTATATTATTTTTGATCAAATCAAAAGTAGATGTGTTAAAGAACAAAGCATGTTTATTTATTAAATTTTTTATCCAAAGAAATTAAATCTAAAATTGTGATTTTAATCTCTCGGATCAATCGACAAAATATATAATACATTTTTTCCAAATTCAGTTTTCAAACCTCGTAAACTTTTAGCAAAGTAAATATTTTCCTTGAAAAATCAATCCCATTTTTTAGCAATTACCGAGGCATCTGGGAGATCCCTCGGCTTGTTCCGGAATTTATGTCCCCGGATTACGCTGTTTTTCGAATTCATAAAATATAAAATAAGGTCTATGTCAGTGAAACTCTGGAAATCTCTTTTTCAAGTTGTTGATCTTCGCAAAGATGTTAAAGTCGGTTTTCGATCCACTGTTCCCATATATTTTTTATTTTATTTTTCGTTTTTTACCGGGAAAGGCTCTTTGTTTGCTCTCTTTTTAAGTATCATACACAAAGAACGCCCTTTAACTCAATGAGATTCCAGAGTATTTAGACTATAAGCTCTTATTTTTTTAAATATTATTTTTTTACTAAATAATTATTTCTAGACAAACGGTTGATGAATTAGTCAGTCAGTTAACAATTTTATAATAATAGTATAGATAAAAAAAAATTATAAAAATTTTCATCTAACCTTGTCAGTTGGACAACCCCTTGAAAATGATTTAACCTTCAATACTAGGTTTGAAATGGAATCCCTCGTCGGATCATCTTATTTCTTCACCTTCTACTACGTTAAAAGCAACTCGTTTAATAAATTGTGCCTTATCAACAAATCCTGTTGAATTATGCTCTCGTGGTTTCTTACCACAACAATTATTGAATTGCTCCCCTTAGGTCAATAAAACAAAAACTTTATTGAAAGGTAAAAACCTTGATTTACTTAATGTACAAAGCAGCATGGATGCCTGCAACCCCAATCTGACATGTGACAAAATAACTCTTTCTGAAGAAAAAGGAATTGTACTATTTCTCGTCATTCTTCACCTTGACAATCTGACTTTTGGAATGAAGCTAGTCCTTCAAATCTCTTGAACGACTTGTTTTTTTGCAATCAATGCAAAACCCGGTGCTATTAAGTTTTTTGGATTCTTATCCGCTCTTGAATTGAAACATTCAATTCTCTTCTTTATCATGGTCTTACAAGGCAAATATTGTTCAATGGAGAATTATGCTCTCCGTCCTCCACAAGGGCCTTTTGCTAGAGTCATCAATACTATTCCTGGACCTGATGCAAAGGTCAGAATGGTAACCGTGAATTCCTTTCATGTTCGTATTTTTCCTCTATACTTTACTTTTTTTTTTTAAGCTATGGCGCTTCAACGCCGGGCAGTATGTTAGGGGATGCCCCCTAACCCCGGTAAAATATTAATTTTCTATAATATTTTATTTGTTAATAACATCTCGGTACACCTATGCCTATAATATGCTGGTCACATTTAATTTTATTGATAATTATTAGGATGTGTTGGGCTACATGCTTAGTGAAACTGTTGATCCATTGCACAGGAAGAAAAAATAATAACTACTTGGTATGTTTCACAAATTTAATCAGTTTCGTGACACGTGTTTCGGCCCTTGCGGGCCATTGTCAAAGGAGTACAAGAAGAAAATCTGTATGTGTGAGTATCTTCTTGGTACTCCTTTGACAATGGCCCGCAAGGGCCGAAATACGTATCAGGAAGCTGATTAAATTTATGAAACATAACAAGTAATTATTATTTTTTCCTCCTAATTTTATTGGGTGATAAATTTGAGACAAAAACTAAACTTGCATTTAAAACCTGCAAAGCGAGCACGGCCGAATATAGACTCGAACAAATAACATCCTTTACATCCATAACCCAGGGTTTGACGGATAGTAACCCTAAATTACCCACTACGCCATTTATTTTGATTATAACGCTGAAGGAACACGGGTTAACGGGCCAATAATTGTGTTCGTGTTTTTAGGTCGTTAAAGACAAAAAATAAGGCCATTTATATCGGAATGTTAAATTTAGGTCTTGTAAGGGTTTATAAGAGCAACTGAATCAGTATTAAATATAATCGCTAAAATTGCGGAATTGTAAAGGCACCGGCCGGCATCGGCAATCTTATAAGGTTAATAAGATCGAGCTCCATGTACTTTTTCTCGCATGTGGTCTGCTTGAAATTATTACAGAATTTTCGAAAAATCAGACCACTGAATATGTTGTTTACATTAACTGCTCTAGGATTCTCAAGGCTTTATTGGCAATAAATAAATATCGATAAAGGTTATCTCCAAAATATTTAAAGGCGCTTAAATTTTGTACGTTCGTTATGCTAGTATATTTACGACTCTTAAACTGCATATGACTCGCACACCAAATTTTAATATTTTCTAATGATTAAATAGGAAACTTTCCAATTTTTTTTTTCAATAATATGATTTAGTTAGGCCTGAAAAAAGTATTCCCCAATTATTACTCCATAAAAATCAAAAATAACTTTCTTTCTTTAAAGTTTCGCGCGTGTCGAAAGCATTTCAAACGATCTCTAAAGTGCACGAAGCCCGATGACGTCAGGGGGTATGACTTTTGGTCATCCGTCATCCTGACACTCCTGACAGGTGCCGAGCGACCCAATTTGCATTTGGATAGCCGTGTGTTATTGTTATTGTATTGTTGTTTTAAGGTCGTGTCGCTTGACGCCGTGGATGTCAAATCTGACAAATCATCAAATTTATTGAAAACCTATAACCTATTTCGTGGATGTCACACACAAATCTGACCAATGATACCCCTTGACGTCACGACTACTAGCAGCGCGTTGTTACCCGCTTGAAATAATTTGAATTTTGGGGCATTTTTAAATCTTTCTAGCGGTCTTTTGGGACGAACTATGTTGTTTTTTTTTGCTGCCATATGTTTCATGACAATATGTACTTATGATTTATAGAATTTTTCCCCATTTAAAATTTTTGTCAAGTTCCCTATTAAAAGTTATTTAAAAAAATATCTTCGTACAATTTTTTAAAATTAAATACGGCTCTAATTCAGTATAATTATTAAAAAATAACAATGATTCAGACCCATTCCAAGCAAAACAACAGTTCTGAATATTTTTCGTATTTTTGAGAGTAGGTACTGTAATAATTAATAAATACAACTGCTTAGAGCAAAATATTGATATATTCGATGATAGAGCACAAGAAAATAATGCAGATTTAGAACTATTACTCCATGTAGAAGAAGATAATGTAATTAATAAATATAAATAAAACAAAAACATCAGTAATTTAGGAATTAAGGGATGGTGATGAAGTCGAAGAGCAAACGTTTGTTTTAAAGTTATGGTTGATGTATTTAGTTATGGGACACCCTGTATACTTAACCAAGCAAACCCCCATGGTTCAGTCTTCAAATTAACAAACGACAGCGTTTATTTTGATTATAAGTTATGAAAGAAAGGGTTTACCGGTAAAAATATGTGTTCGTGTTTCTGAGCTATTAAGAACAAAAATATGGCATTTATATTTAAAAGATTTGGGTTAGAACTTCTGGAAAGAAAAATAAACTTATTAATTATATTACCATTTTTCTTATGTCTATCTTTATATTAAAAAATCCTAACAGTGAACGCAAAATTTATCATAGTAAATAATAATTATTTATCATTTCCGTGTAGCTAAGAATATGCTATTGTTTATAAGTATTTGCTTTATTGTGTGTAAAATGTTAAATAACTGCTTTCATTGCTTAAAGTTTCATTATATAGCTTATTTCTTCAAGCAGAGACATATTTTGCATTAAAAAAATAGTTATTGGCACTACTAGGGAGAGAGGTAGCACTTACCAGTCAAGGACGTGGTGTTTACGTACCTCCCTAAGGAAGATAAACTGATTTACCTGCCCCAAATCGGTGTCAATAAGAAGTCCTTACCAAGCAGGAAGTAGAAAAAACGTTTTTGCATATTCTCTGTGTTTTCTTTTATTGATAAACCACTCTCATATAGCCGAGGGAACCTTAATTTAAATTTTGTGACCCATTTCGGTTTTTATTTTCATCCATATGTCTCTTAATTTTTTTCTATTGAAATTTCAGTTCTGTTGCTATAAAGTAAAGTATTTTAAATTGAAAGAAAGAAGAACATTTTTCTGTGGTTATTGTTTTCCATTTTTATTCCGCGTACCCAAGTTAAACTTACGAGGGAAAAATCTTTTCTAAATTATATATTTTTTTACAACAGTAAAGCATAGAACATAAAAGCCTTTGGGACAATGTCAAATTGATACTCTTTCGAATAATGTAATTTGTACAAAAGAGCTTTCAATTGGTACAATTTTCTTTTCCTGAAAGCCATTGTGTTACTTTCTGCAACTTTAAAATAACTTGATTTATTTGGCATTGCAGTTACCTACAGACGTCATTGTTATAATGAAAATAATAAGAATGTTATTAATAATTGAGGCCTCAGTACGATTCAATTCGCTTGGAATAAGAAAAATTATTTATTTAAATCAAATCTGATTTATATTTTAATATTACATACTTTCTAGTTAAGGTTGTATTTCAGTATTTACTAAATCAGTATTTAATATCTAACTGTTAAATGAAATACAAATTTATTATATGAAGATGTTTCAGGTGGTTAGAGAAATTATTTTGTCGCATAATATGTCAAGGTTTCTGTTTGTCTAGAATAACCTATAACAATTGTCCAGTTGAAAATACCACGGCCACATTTAATTAAAGTGCGTAAAATATCTTTACTGTAAAGGTGTGTAAAATACGTATAATTATGTAGGTTTCCAGTCGCACGTAATCTGAATATTAGGAAGTCCGAACAAATACTTTGCGTGTAACTGAAATTATTAATTATGGTTTATTAGGATAATTAAAGTACTTTACTATTTTTCAACAAAAAATATTTTAGTCAACAATTCTCATTGATATTTAATTCTATGCTCTATTGATATTACAGAAAACAAACTACTATCTAGGCATTGTGTATAGATTTGATAGTGTTTTATTAATATTGCTGTATTAAATATTGACTTAAATCCTTACAACTATCATTGTTATTTAACTCTGTGCTCTATTGACACTACAGAAAACAAACGAATATCAAAACATCGTGTACGTGACAGAATTTGTTTTAATAAAAGGATCTAAAGAAAGCGGAAAAACAAGAAAGAAACATACCAGATGCACGTGAAGCTTATTGAATAGAATTTACAGAGAAAGGCAAACATTTTGGATTTACCCTGAGCTGAGCAAAAATACAGTTTGGCAGAACATACATACTTATTATTCTGATGGATTCGCATCGAAGTAGAACGATTTGAGTGTTAGAGGAAAGTAAAATATGAGTTTTTTCTGTAGATAAATAAAATTACACAGAAATTGTGTAAATATTATGAAAACCTTATCCGTGAATGGATGTGGTGTGGATGTTTTAGAAAGACATTGTAAAGTACCTACTTTAGACCAGGAAGTACAAAAAAATACTATAATTAATTTTGCAATGCAAAAAGTCCGCAGAGAAATAGCCAGACTCCAAATTAACTGTCTAACTTTTATAATTTATTTACAAAATACTAAAGAGGTCATTGATGCCAATGGAAATTTCATTCTCTGGCCATTTCATCGCTATAAATCATTTCTCCGTGATCGAATTCAGATTAGGATTCACTTTAAAATAAGCGATTTTGATGGCCGATACGGAGACGAAAAATAGATACACGATGTCAAGAATATTAAATTTTATTTATGGGGCGAGAAGGAAACGCCGCACCTTGCGAAACAACATAAATCATGTTAAAAAAATGATTCGGACGGTGTTACCAGACATATTTTTTGCGACAAATGGAAAGAGATAAAATAATTCACGTTCCGATGTTTCCAAATAAATAATTTGTAATGCAATTAAACTTACCAATTACATACTATTAAATAAACTTATTTGATGTGTTAAAGGCTGCATCATACAGTATTAGACCATATGCTTCTTTAAAGAACAATTGGGGCAGCTAAAATTATTGATTAGCGCTCGCTAGCAGAAAGGGTCAAATTATTTCTTAATTTGTACTGCCATTCTAAAAGGCATATTTTAAATTGGACTTAAACAGGAACAGGAAGGAACTAATTAAAACACGGAAGTACTGAAAGAGAGATTATTTGGTACAATAAATAAGTATTTTATTAAAGAATTTTAAAATTTTATTTTGAAAAGTTTTATGAAGAAAAGACGCAGTAATAAATAATTGCCACAAACTTTAGGTTTCATCTAAGGCGTCTTGCCGATGACATGCAAAGCACAGCCTACAGCTATGGTCTGTATAAGACAAGCTAAAACATAAAACACAGAATTTATAACGAAGGATAATATTTCAAAGGCGTATGTAAGCATTGTGTTTTATATAACAGCATGATGTTGTTTAATTTTTAAACAAAAACTTCAAAGAATAACATTATTTAGGATAAATATTAAAGAATAAAAAAATGTTTTAAGGGCATAGAATTTGATAATTTAAAAGGTACATGAATTTTACTAAAAAAAAGTATACCTTACTTAAGATGGTATGTTTCTTCGCAATCTGATGTCTTATGTAATACAATATTTTGTATACGATTCTCATTTTCTTTTGTTGGTAACAATATTTTGTATACGATTCGCATTTCTTCTTATCATAAACAATATTTTCTATACGATTAGCATTTCTTGTCATCGGTCGCAATCTTTTTCAACGTAAATCAACAATGCTTATTTTTAAATTGATTTTTGTTACTAATTGGGAACGAAGAATTATTTTAGGATGGTAAAAATTGTATAAATACAAATTCATATTATTATTTAATTCGAAATACCTTACACTTATACTGGCCATGGGAAATTTCCTGTAAATTTTACAACAACTCAATAATGTCTAAGCTACTTGTTAAATTAACACCAGTCATTTAGATGCTGTGTTACAGTCTGCTAATTACTTTCATGTAACTTTACTCTTCGGTATACATTAGTCAAAGCCGGAACCTTATTCAACAAATAATGATGTTTACAAAATATCTTTGACGCATACAAAGCTTAACTTCAAAGCATTAAACAAAGAAAAGACAGATAATAATCTATAGTGAGATATATTATATTATAAGGAACATTATCCCCTAAAAAAGAGAGAAAAAGAAAACTCATTTAAAAGCCAAACAAATAAAAATCTAAGCTGTATATTATAATGTAAAGTGTACGGGGATGTTCAAAAAAAGTACAGATATACAACAATTACGTCTAAATTTGCAAAAAGGTAATTTAAGGTTTGTATCCTTTAAAAATATCCTTAAACTTAAATTTGTACTAACCCGTCAACTCGCTTAACAAACAAACAAGAAACGTAATATGAACATAAACGACATTTACTAATTTTCAACTAAGGCTTTATACCTGCAGCAAACCAGCAGAATGCAACATCACAGTAAGAATTTTACTGCACTATGACATCGCCTGTTTTGCATTAATCAAGGCAAAAGTGCAGGCTGGTCAAAGGAATCCTATTTCGCACGGAATTTACTTATGGCATAAAGTAGTACAGATCAAAGCTTTGCTCGTGAATGAGACAAGTGGTGGGATTTAAATTATTTGACTTGTTGGAAAATGAAAAAAACGGTCAAGTTAGAGTCAAGGCGCGAACTAAAACGTGGAACATACAGTGTGTGTATAAAGTCTGGAAACGGCTTAATAACATCACAATTTACTGGCCGATTTAAACCAAATTTGGTACAGTTGTGTAAGAGGATCTAACGCACCGAATGACGATATTGGCGTTGTTGCCAGGTTTTTAGTTTGTCTGGAATTCGAACGAATTTTATATTTTTAAATATAACACCCAGTATATTTTTACATTTTTAAATTCCACATAAAATTATAATTATTTTTTATAAAATGCATTATTAGTCTATACTTCATAGTTTCCGAGATATTGACTCTCGAAAAGTGACATTTTTGAACTTTGACAGCTTATAACTTTCTAACAGTACGTCTTAGAGCAAAACGGCTTACATGTTCCTATCTTCAATTTTTATTATCTTCCCAAAAACAATAACTTCCAGTTAAACCGGAACAACTATATTTCCTGCTTTCGAGTTACATCCGGTTTAACCGGAAGTTGATAGATGGGATAATAAATAATAAGCTATCAATACAAACGATGTCTTAGCAAACTAGTTGTATTTGCTCATCATTTCCGGACACCCTGTATAACACTAAACCCCTTAACCTTCTTTCTTTCGTATTATTGCATTGGTTCTATAAAGGCAATTTATGCATTGAGTAGTAACTGCTCGGGACCATATTTAAAGCACATTAATAAAATTATAGAAGCCCAAGATACGGATGCTATTTTTAAATAAAAATATATGGTTTATAGATAGAGTTAGATCTAGAACTTCCAAGTACGTGTGTGTAAGTAATGTTGAATGATATGGTTTTATTTCGTATAAAACTTTTATTCGAATGTATTTTTGTCGGTCTGCCTTGTTTACCCGTTTAACAATGATATATGGATAGAAGGCTGGGACTCTTTTTTATTTTATTTAAATACTAGCGTGTATCCGGCATGCGTTGCAACCCGCTGGTATAAATACAAACCCGAACAAACCCGATATATTAGTACCCGGCATGCCACTTTCTGAAATTGCACCCGTGCGAAGCCGGGGCGGGTCGCTAGTTATACATAAAAATCTTCCCCTTGAATCACTCTATCTATTAAAAGAAACCGCTTCAAAATCCGTTGCGTAGTTTTAAAGATTTAAGCATATAAGGGGACGGACGGACAGACAGCGACAGCGACTTTGTTTTATACTATGTTAAGAAGATGCACAGAATATGTATATATTCTGTGAAATAGGCTTACACAGCATAAATATTATACTGATGGACGAAAAGGTCATTAGTTTTGTTAGTGTTTTTCGACGACTAATACCGTGCGAGCAAAAATTATTTGCATCAAAGAGGGCCTTGCATCTAAGGTTGTAATACTTAGCCGTGGAGCTTTATACTTGTTGGGTGTCAGTAACTACCTGAATTAACAATCAATCAGTTATTCAGTCATCTTTGACAGTCGTTACAAGTAATTTGTTGATGAATTCACACAATGGACTTTACGGAACAGCACAGAACATTCATGGTTGAAGCATATTTTCGAAACGGGGTTAAAGTAAATGGTGAGTGGAAATACAATCCGGGTTTGTGCATGGACGATTTTTACGAACATTTTCCTAACGTTGCTTTTATTGCTGGGGATTTTTATCATTGCCTGAAAAGAACCGTGGCTGTGTTTATGGAAACAGGTTCTATACAACACAAAAAAGGAGCAGGAAGACCATCTGTAAGAACAGAAGAACTTGTCGCGAACGTTCGTGAAATAATGCAGAATACGCCAACAAATTGTATAAGTCGCCTGTCTCAAGAAGTGAGAATATCTTATGGAACATGCAGGGCTATTCCTAAGAAGCAGCTAAATTTACTTCCTTATAAAGTGCAAGTATTCCAAGAAATACAAGCCGCAGATTTTGAAAGACGCAGGAATTACTCTCAATGGTTTACCCAAAATTTATTGGAAATAAATGATTTATTAGACCTGACATTTTTTCGGATGAAGCCTGGTTCCACCTCTTCGGTTATGTGAATTCTCAGAATACATGTAATTATTTTTCTTTTTCTTTCTGTATATTCTTACTGTGTTAATTTTATAAACAACAAAAATAAATTTGTATTTGTCTACTTATTTTATTACTCATTAGTTTGGCATATCATGTCATAATATGAATTTGACAAAATTTTAACTTAGATTTGGTTAGATATATCGTCCCCATATCATTGTGATCTAAACCAATCCCTACGTTTTTTAATACAAGCCCTCTTTGATGGAAATAATTTTTGCTCGCACGGTAGAAGTAACGAGATTCCCTGAAGTCATTGTCAATTTAAAAGCAATTTTAAGAGAAAATGGACAGCTGCCAATTATGACAATGACTACTTCATAAAAACAATGAACAGCGCCTTAAATGGTATCAAGAAATTGCCTATTGGTATAGCTAGATTTAACTGCGAAGTTCTATTATTTGAGAAATGTTTGTGCGTTGTTTGAAATAGGGAAACAGATTTTTTATTTACGACGCTAATTTTAAGAAAATAAATGCTAAGACCCTCTCTACTTTTATCGACATAAAACGCTGGTTTTCCTTAAAAATCCTTGAATATATTTAACCACACCAAAAAAACGTTTGCTATCAGATCTCAAAGGACCAAAGAAACCCGAAACCAGGCAATTGGTCGGCAAAAGAAAATTTTATTTTGGGGTATTACGGGATAATCCTTTAAAGATCAGAAGACCCGGCTTTTTCCGGTATGTATAGGGATAATAAAGGAATGATTAATTGAAAACATTAAACATATCATAACCCTGAGTTATAAATCGGTTGGCTTTAACATACCTACTTACAAAAATAATCCCGGCCATTCATTTCGCACCTTAAAAGGCAAATCTTTTATTTTTTGAGTTTAATACCAGCTAAACTATACAAGATAAAATACATTGGGAGAAGAATCATTAATACCGGTTTAGCCTTTTATATCTATAAATCCATGCATGGGACATGTGTATAGGTCCCTGGTATGTTCGATTTTGTGATGCGGTTTCAGGTGCAGTTAAATTAATACATTTATTTTTCACTAAATAAATTTTTAGTGCAAGTTTGAACAAATAAGTTACGTAGGATCCTGACTCACCAATGGAAACCCCGATTTTTTATTAACTTAGTTACCATGGACATATGATGTGTCAGTTGTCTTGAACAACTTACAATAAACTAGGCCGCCCTCCATCAGGGGGTTGAATCCGACAGTACCTTGCCATTCACGGGTCTTTTTACAAGATTCTCCTCGAAAAAAAAACCTTAGAAGACGCGTGACGTAAATAATGGTTATTGACGGCTCGGTTAAAACTATTCCATATTTTATATTGGGAAAATAACTTTTTTCCCGTCGTCAATCCTTAGGAGGGCCGAATATCCTTCAATTTATAAAAAAACACTGTATGCTCAAATTCGGTCCGCTCTGGGACATTTAAGCTTTTAGAATCGAAGAACCGGCGTATTTTATGACATCTAGAATATATGTCAAGCCTTTAGGATAAATTCGAATAACTTGTAAAAGTCTGTTTTGTAAAGATACACGGGAAAAAGAAAAAAGATATATACATAATATATATTTTTAAATCAAAGATCCTTAACATGGTAAAGCTCTCCCTTAAGTTTTTTTTTTTAATAATACGATAACATTGTCAGCTCGAACAGCTTTTGCCGACGTGTCATTTTTGATCTCAAACTTGTTTTCAGGTAATTTAGAGCGGATGTCAAATGGTATTCTCTTGGAGCTGTTTGATTTGCGATACTTCTATGTTCTTAAACGTTGTCAAGACACAGTTCATCAGATTTCATGCCAGACAAAAAACGGTTGATTAGATTAATATTATAATCTGCATATTAATGATAAACCACTATGCCAGGTTCAAAAGGCTTAAGTTTCTTGGTATTTACCTGGATGAATGTTTAAATTGGAAAGTTCATTGTCAACACGTATTGGATAAACTTAATTCGTCATATTATTTGTTAATAAATGTAAGATCTGTCTTAGACACGAAACAATTACTAATGTTGTACTATGCATATGTTGAGTCATGTTTGAGATGGATGGACTGGTCTTATGGGGTACCTCTACCTTATGTTGCAATATATTTATTAAACAAAAGAAAATTTTAAGGTGTATTGCTGGTGTGCCTAGTCTATTCTATAAGAAGTCCATGCGTACCATCCATGCAAAACAAAACTGCAACGGCTTAATTGCACTTTTACAACAGTGTTGGCGTTGGCACATACCGAACTAGTTGTGAAATATTAGTTTACCTGAGAACGTTAGAATCAAACCACTTAACCTAAAGTACAACTAATAAAACTTTGGACACGCCATGCCATCGCGGCATCCCATTACCCAAAACACATTAAAACACTCTAACACTACGTTACTACATTTTTTGGTAAAAGTTTTATAATACTTTGCCAAACTGTTTCGGTAAATAACACCAGACAACTCTGCAAGTGCAATTTCGTTTAAGTTTTTGTCTAAAATAGTTCTTGCCAAGTTTGTTATGTTTAGGATGGTGGATTGTTTTTTTTTTAACTTTGGTAGAACAGTGAACAATATCAAAATCTAAGTGCCTTGAAGTTAGTTCTGCTAAACTTTGGGCAAGTTGGAAAAGCCATTACTGCAGGTAAAAAATTGAGATATAATTTATAAACTTTATTTCCTAAAAAGTTTATCACTGCATTAAAATAAAGCGAATTATAGAGGGTGTCCGGAAACTTCGTTCGTATACTTTAGGGGGATATTCTACATATGAAAATATGAAAAAAAGTTCCTATGAATGTAGGTCCTTAAATGACTGACTGACTAAGGAAGCTATGGCCGTCCAAAGGTGACCTCTAAAGATTAGTTTCTATTTTATATCTATGCAACCGCTTAAGGTACCGGTGTGCTTTTTGGCACACAAACTAATATTAACAAATGCTAATTTATAATATTGAGAGTTATTATGAAATTTAGTCAGGGACGTTCTTACGGGGGGTGGCTTAGTTAATTTATTCCTAATTTTTTTACACGACACATTTAAAAAATTTTTTTCAAAAATTATAATTTCAGTGATTTTTCTACACAAAAAAGGTATTCTTAAAGAAAATTATTGGACCAATGATTGAGGAGAAAAATTGATTTATTTAAATCATTGCATAAACTATTATCGAATTGTGTTTAAACTAAAACATCAAAGTAGTCTTATGGAAAATACAAATTTGAAGTAAAAAAACATCAAGAAGCCCATGGTTAGCGTTAAAATAAATTGAGAATGACAATAATTAAGTCAAAACGTTGTTTTATTGTCATTTTTAAACAAAATAAATTAAGAGTTGTTGGTTTAACAAGAATAATCTGAAAAAAGTAGAAAAGTTACAAGAAATGTTGAAAATGGTTTCCATTCATATCAATACAACCAACTAAACGATTTCTCATTGATGTTTGTACTCTTGCGAAACCTCCTTCCTTATTACGAATTTCCTCGCAACAATAAATAACACGTTGTTCCAATTGTTGTACATTTTCAACAGGTACTGAATATACCAGAGACTTCAGATAGCCCCAAAGAAAGTAATCCAATGGATTGAGATCAGGTGAACGGGGAGGCCAGGCAATGGGCCCACCTCGGCCTATCCATCGGTCTGGATATGTTTGATTTAAATGATCTCGAACCAATCTACTAAATGAGGTGATAAGGCAGAAAACTAAATCTATTAGAAACAATAGCTATTAAAAAAGCCATAAAAAACAAATGTAATGTTGTGAATAATTAAACCGAAATACCTTCAGGTGCTGCCCTAATTCCTAATAGCACACTTATTTAGGACTAAATATGTATCTGTACCTTTAATAAATTTTGAAAACCCACAGTTGACCATTCAATCTTCTAATCCTAATTTTAATTTTATGACATGTTTATAGTTACCATAATGATATAAATGCCTTTGTAATCTCCCGTAGATTTTAGTATCTTCTTGTACTCCTTTGAAAATGACCCAAAAGGGCCGAAACACGTGTCAGGAAACTGATTAAATTTGTGAAACATAACACGTAGTTATTATTTTTTCTTCCTGTGCAATAAACAAATTATTTTCCTCTGCTGTCACTGAAGGTCTTTAAATTGGGACATACATTTTATCTAGTCTTTCTACAAACGTGTTAAAAATTCCATTAACAAAGATAGGAAGGAAAAAAATTGTATTCCCTATGTAACATTTAAGGAACTACTCTTCCAATAAAAGCGATGAGAGATCCTTAAAGATGTGTCTGCATAAAATTTCCACATCCAATTTTTTCCTAAAAACATGACCTCTTGGATTACTGAAATTGGTTTAAATTTTTTACTGGTTTATTGTTATCTACCCTTTACATCATACGTATATTTTTAAAGGGGGTTTTAATTAAAGCGGGTTTTAATAAAAAAGAGCGGGTCAAATAAATCTACTTTTGTGGCTTTAATTTCGGGTTTTTAACTAATCTGATTAAAAATTATTGTTGGAATAAAATTGAAATAAAAATTAAAAGTGATATTTACCGAAACAAAATGTTACTTTATTTTTTTAGTTAGTACCTAATAGCTTTTTAAACTTCATGGGTATTTCTATTTAGTATTATGAAACATAATTTGCGTAAAATTTATAAATCTACAACCAGTTGTCCAAATGTTCATAATAACAAGACATCAGGCAGAGGTCTAATACATATTTAAAAAAATGGTACTAGTCCCCTTAACCATTACCAAAAAATATTGATATAAGAAAAAGCTTGTGATAAATATATTTGTAATTATTTCGAAACAGCAATATTTACATCTGTATTTATTTAAGCTAATGAAGCATATTCAAAAAAATATTTGTTTTTCATATTCCTTTCTTTGAAAAATAATTTTTAATGCTGTAGTAGCAGTAAAATTTGCATCTAGGAGAAGGAAAATTAAATATTTTCTTTGCTACAATAGAAGAAATAATTATTGCATGTTGAAACTACCCAAGATGTTTTGCTGGAAAAATAAACAGAAATTAAAGAAAAACATTTACTTTTAGGTAAAGTAAAATGTAAATAAGCCACGTTTATTTTTTAACATTAATTTTGAAAGCCAAGAGCATTAGAACTTAAGAAAATTATCGTATATAATATCATAAGAGAGAAAATTTTGCCGGTAAAATTTTCGACTGGTATGAAAGTTTCTTGCTCATAGGCGTAGCTAAGTGGGGGGGGGCTAAGCCCCCTCTGGTATAAAAATAGCCCCCTCTGACCAATTTCATTATATTTTACTGTTTTTAAGTTTATGAAGAGTAATGATTATTTTTGTTAGTACCTAGCTACTTTTACCCAATTGATGGTAGCTGTTTTCAGATTTTTTAGTATGTTATTGTAATCCTAATACTGTTTATGTTGTTGTTTTACCGACGTTTTTAATATTTTTCCGCTATAATAATAAGTAGGTAATTAAAATACACCTACCTTACATTAGCTTAAATTAAAAGTTTTTTTTTCTGGCTTTCGTTTTTTTTTATAGGTTTAAGTATAATATTAGTAAACAAACCAGTTTGGTTAAATCTTGGTAAAATTAGGGCGTGGCCCTGAAAAATTTTCCCCGGCGGCGCATGGCCTGCGGCGCTTCCCGTATGTCGCTTGCTACGATTCTTTTAGGGGCTTAAGCCCCCCTCGAAAAATTAGGCTAGCTACGCCTATGTTCTTGCTTGGCAATTTTGCGAATGAGCGAAATTACCAAAAAGCAACAAAATTAAATAAATCCAAGAGAAAATTTTGCCGATACAAAATTTTTTCTCGAAATATATTCGACAAGATATTTCACAAAAAAACAATAAAAACACACTCTTAGCAAACTAGAAACTTTATTTATTATTACTAATATTAAACGTACAGTTGTTATAAGTAATAGTTTGTCCATTATTTTCTATCAAAGCATGGTTTTGGGTATGATTTTGAGAAGTAGAAAATCCACATGCTTCATTTGTTGTTCTGATATTTTCGATGAGCTTCAGATGATGACTAGGATCTAGCTGCAGATATGGTTTCAGGGAATTTGCGTTTGAGTGGCCTGCAACTTAATCAACTCTTGTTCCCCAACACCTTGTTTAAATAGGGCAGACACAGCGGAAGATCGATGAGAATGATTTGTTTCTTCGTATCTATTCTAATTCTTTCCGCTGAAGTTTTGGTCCACTTCGATACTGTATTTATTCTTAGTGGAGTATTTTTGAAACAACATCCCTTCTGTCAGTTTGGACGAACGGAGAGAAATAGTCTGTCTGTGGAAATGTTTGGTCCAATAATTTTAAAAATAATCTTACAGGGCATAAGTCTTTATTTGATGAATTTCTTACACCATTTGCTATTTGCCAATCCTTTTGACCCACCTTGAGCTGTATTGGAAAATATGCTGTTATCTTCAATTCGTCCGGTAAATTCTCCCATGATATCAAACTCCTCTTGAAAATATTAAATTTTGCAATTTACGGCCTCATTGCCTCTCCAAGCTAGTTCAAATGAGCAGAGATGGAAAACATTTTGTGTGCTTCATCGGGGTTTTTTTCATTGTCTGTATTATTGTTAGTAAATCTATGGTAGATACTGCTTTTGAACTTTACTCTTTTCCTGACAACTTTGAAACTGCTTTCTCTTTGCGTCTCTTGCCATTCGCGCTTTTTGAAAGGAAATATCCGTAAAAGGGTCAATCTTTATTTCGTATTTTGTAAAATACATTTATTGAATCATTTTTGCTGTAGTGTTTCATATAGCCTTTACAGAAGATTCTTTATAGTCTTCGCCATTACCCTTCTTCATATTAAGGGCATAATCATCTTCGAGGATTTTCGCCAGTTCCATCACATTAGTACATTTTTCCCGTTTATAATTTCTTACCATTAGAAACTCTGAGAACTGTGCCCAAATTGAGTTCTTGGATTTCTGTGTGTTAAGTGGAATATTTTCAGCTATCGATATTTTTGTTTCTTGGATAGATTGGCACCCAAATCTTGCATTTTTGTTTAAATTGCTCATTTTATCTTTTTCAAACCAGGATGATATTTGTCAGACTAACAATAGTTTTTACCTGACATCTATCAAAATTATGCCGCTGAAAAACCGTCTTGTTGATTTTGTCCAGGTGTATATAATTAATAGTTTTTCCACTAGAAAACAGGCCGTTGCTATGATATTTTGTCAGTATAAAACACGCTAGTGAAATAGTCTTAAAAATAGTGTCTTTTATTGTGAATGATTTTTTCGTGTTTTCAAAATTTTATTGATAATTGAAATAGCTCGTCTATTAAAAATATACATAAATATAATAAAATCAATGTAGGTACCTCTTTATTTTTTACTTATTTTAGATTAGAATGATACCATGTAATTTTACAGCTGACTGAGTTTACATCAAAGTCGATTTTACGCAAGACTGATACATTAGATAAAATAAAATATTGCTCAGTTATTTTTATATCGGCCCCAAATAAAAAAATATCGTATTAACTGACTTGAATAAATCACATCATTTTTATGTATTCTTTTTTTTTAATATTAATACAAGTAAAAATATTTTTTTTAAATTGTACTATTTAAGAATATTTTAAGTTTTACAGGATGCGTTCAAATAGTAGATATTTATTAGTTTAATATACGAAGATACTTCTTTAATTTTGACTCCTCAGTAAATTCGCAGAAAAGTAATAATTGAAAAAGTCACTTTGATCAAAATAAAATACCTGTACATTTTTCTGCCGGCCTGTAGCTCGGCAAAAACTTTTATAACGAATACCCTATTCCTATCTCGAACATTTTTGCGTTTTTCTGTTCGTATTATAGCAACTTTTGATAATTTTAATTATAATAAATTGACGAAAATACCGTTAGTGGATGACATTAAAAATCAAGGATTGGGTGTTTGCCTAACGTGGCCATACGTCCCGTTTTCAACGGGACCGTCCCTTATTTCGGCTCTCCGTCCAGGTGTCCCCGAAAAGAAATTCGGGAAGCGAAATTGTCCGGTTTTCCCAAACTCCACGAAAAACAAAACAATGGCGTAATCAACAACATAAATATCAGTGTCATACTATAATAATAATATGATATATTATGTTATTTGCTTAAATTTCCATCAGTACGTGACAACCACCTTTCCAAACGCCGAAAACCGTGTGATTTTTATCCAAATTAGTGGAGGAAACTATCGATACTGTCGATATTTTTGTAAAATCTATAAAAACAACAATTTTAAACATGAAAACTTTTGTATATTAATTGAATATATATTTATGTCTTCCTGGCACAAATGCACCAGTAGAAAGAATATTTTCTTTAATGAACAAACTGTGGACGACAGAAAAAACCCAGTTACAGGTCTCAGTTCTTAAGGCTTTGCTGATAACTAAAGTGAATATTAAAAAAAACGTGCCAAGAATTTTATTCTTACTTAAAATTATCACCGGCTGCATTAAATCAAATTTGTTCCTCTGACAAATATAGAAATAACTAAGTATTTATTTTTATACCATTACTTTTTTAAATTTGTAGTACCTACTATTTCAATAAATAGAATTAAACTTATTAAGAATATGTTTTTTTCTATTGAAAACCTACTAACTGACTTAAATTAGCCTTTGTCCCGTTTTAAGTCCAAAAATAAATGGCCACGTTATGTTTGCCGCTTAGGACAATTTGGCTGTATAATATTTCGCCAAAAAGACAAGTGCTTCGCCTCAAATATAAATCATATCGGTTAATTCCATTTTGGAAAAAAATCATTTTTTATAGTTATGGGGTTGCTTCTTTTATAATTGCTTATTAAATAATACAAATTTTATTTCAACTTATTCAAAACAGCCTTACGGTACAACCAGTACCGTCTACTGGGTAAATGAAGCTCTGAGACGACAGTGATGGGGTTTTGCCCCCGCGCTTGAAAGGGCCGTGGATAGAACTCACAAAAAATTAAAACCAAGATAATTTAGAATTTTTAAGCTTCTTAAATATTTTTAAATATTAAAATATTCAAGAAGCTCTCACGTAGGATTAAAAGGAAAGTTTAAACAAGCTTTTTTATTTACTGTTTTTTTTTATTTACTGTTTTTTTTTGTTTAAAGCCACCCGTCCATTAACAACTTTTTGTTTTTTTTTCGCAAAAGTATGTAAGAATATTATAAAATGGAAACAGTTATAATTCTTTTTTAAAAGTTTTAAATAATTACTTTAAATTTAAAGTTTTATCTGCCAGAAGATACCGAAGAGCCCCAAGCTCTAAATGTAAATTTTTAGTTAATTTTTGTCACCAAATTTCTAAAGTAGAGTCAACTTTTCCTAAAAACACAGCGTTTCGCCAGTTGGCACCCACATGTGACCTTAACAGCTGATACTGGTTCCTCAAGCTCAAGCGTCAGCTTTCAGAGACTAAATTTTCTTAATGAAAATTATTTAAGTTTTATTATTATTAAGTTGACCGATATTTTGGCGGCTTTGTACTACACCACGAACGTAAATTATATTATGGCAATGCAGCATTGAACGCGAAACATGCGCAGGCGTACCGCTTGCCGCTTGCCGCTTGATTGGCTCGTAGCTACCATATTTGGGCGGCGAAACTCTTGTATGTTGTCGGGGTTGGTTATAGCGTTTTCCATTGGCAAGTTTAGTGCATGTCAAATGTATTTCTATGTTTTACCAATGAATAACGCCATACTTTTAATCTGTCGTACGTTGAGTTCGATGTTTCAATTATAAATACAATTGGCGCTGTATTTTTGCAAGCCATTATGCTAACAAACCATTCAGAATCACGTACAAGTTTAAAATAGGTGAACGCGATGGTAAAAGAATTTAGTCCAGTCCTGTCTCTGTCGCTAACATCTTAACGTATTATTTATCCAAACCCAGTTTGAGGACATTCCAATCATTCCATACGGCGGTAAACAGTCTTAAAGAGACCGACTTTAAGTTTTTTTATTAAAGATGTTTCATTTATATCAGTATTCAATTATTGTTAGTCAGTAACTTTCTTTGAAAGCTAGTTTGCAAATATACTTTAAACCGAGGAGTTTTGAGTGTGACAGAAAAAAATAACAAGCCATTTATTGTTATAATAATACATTCGTTAGTCCTTAAGAAACAATATAACTGAAATCAAGACAAAAAGTGTTTTCAGTGTTTAAAAACAACTAATTAACAAACCCTTGTTTCTCGTATATACTTACATTGTGCTTACAAATCCGAAAATTTTGAAGAATTGGCAACAGCATATAATTTATCTCAGATGCCGGAACCGGCCCGGCACGATACAAAGCGGCGGGGCGATCCCAGCGAGATAATTAAGCCATCAATCACTGTCGCGTTAGATTTAAGTGAATAGGACAGTGTAGTAGGTGGTTTAAATTGCTGTAATTGACGTATTTAATTTTGCTTTGTAACTGTGAAGAAAGAGTAGGGTTTTTTTACTTAATATATTTCATTAGCAGCAATGACTGTTTGGCGGCCATTTGAAACTGCTGATCAAGGTGATGTGCAGTAGTAAATAGGTGCACTGGGGCCAGACAGCGGCAATCGCCCACGTGGGCGATCGCTTTTTTTAAGCCTATTGATTTTTGGCGTAAACCGATTTTTAATCCCTTTGTTCGCCCAGGTGTGAGGCTCTTTTTAAAATTATTTCCAAGGATTTCTCGGGTAACCCGGGAGGAGTGACCTTGTTTGCTTACAATACCCTACGCATTTTAATTATTTGTTTAGGACGCCTATGGTTAGGAGTTTCCTACGGTTTTATGTCATTAAATTGACCTAAGAAATACTATAACATAGACTATAGTCTATTACCAAAAATATAGGCAGTGACGTAGCTCTCATAACCATGGAAACGACCAAAATACTGTATGGTCATTGGCGGTTTGCATTAGTTTCCATGGTTTCGAATAATACGTCAGTGCCTATAATATTGGGTTTTGAGTATAGACTTCAACAGGGTGCCATAAATGACAGGTGACTTAGCCACTATGCGGAGTGTTCTTGGAGAAATGTAACTTTACGTGCGATTTACTTAAAAAACAGTCAGACGCAATAACAACTTTTTTTCTTAAAACATAAATAATTTTCAAATAATGATTTTCTGAGGGAACGCTCCTTAAGCTCCTTAAAAAATAAAGTTTTGTTTTAAATTGATGAGTTTAAAAATTGTTAAAGTAAAACGAAACTTATAATGAACTTTTTTTAATAATCTAATGCCGAAATCTTGTTGGAAAAATACTTTTTCTTCCAGTTTTAAGTACGAGCATAACAACCATAACTTTGGTAGATTGTTGGGCTACTAAAAAGAAGATATTCAGACTGACATTTGCTGAGATTGATTAACCCATAATAGACCAGGGCTGAAGCCTTTGAAAATGGTAAGAAGTGAAAGAACATAATAGTATGATGAAACCTATTGGAAAAGGAAGATAATATAACAAAAATGAAAGAAAAAATAATTTACGGGCGATCCGAGGTCAAGAAGTGGAAAGGGGTGAGTTTTTAAGGGAAGAAAACTACAAGTCCTATGGAAAAACGTTAAATGACAAAGTTGTAGGTAATAAAAAGATCTACAACTTTTGTATTTACACCTTTTTCACATAACCTCAAAATTTATGTGAAAAATTCAAATAACCAATTTTTTGGTTTTTTATTTTTATCTTTTACAAAAAAAATTCTAGTTTTTCACGAAATTTGGTGAAAACTTACCTTTCTATGTCCCAAACACACTGTAATTTTTTTGATTTAAAATATTTATTTTTTACCTTATTTTGACTTAATATCGAAAAAGCATCCTAATTTTCAATCGAAAATTCTCACGTCAAAATATCTGCTTTTTTAAAAAAGTCGGTGGACTTTTTGTTCGTTAAAATCTCTACTTTCTAATTGTGTAAAAAAAATATACATTACTATGGTAAATGTTCTCAAAAAATGCAAAGAAACGAAAAAAACTCGAATCCGAATTTGTTTTTTAAATCATTATGTACAATTTTGAGCTATTTATTAAAATGTATACTTTAATTACTCTAAAAACGTCAGATTCCATGTTACATTGATAAACAAAAAATTGCAAGTCGAAATATACTACTATAATTAACAACCAAATAAGTTAATAAAGTTAATATTTAATATTTCATAAAGTTAATATTTATTTTTGAGAACATTTACCATAGTAATGTATATATTTTTTACACCATCAGAAAGTAGAAATTTCAACGAACAAAAAGCCCACCGACTTTTTTTAAAAAGCAGATATTTTGACGTGAGAATTTTCGATTGAAAATTAGGGTGCTTTTTCGATATTAAGTCAAAATAAGGTGAAAAAATAAATATTTTAAATCAAAAAAATTACAGTGTGTTTGGGCCATAAAAAGGTAAATTTTCACCAAATTTCATGAAAAAAAAAAATTTTTTGTAAAAGATAAAAATAAAAAACCAAAAACTTGGTTATTTGAATATTTCACATAAATTTTGAGGTTATGTGAAAAAACTGTAAATACAAAAGTTGTAGATCTTTTTATTACCTAACTTAACGTTTTTCAATAGGACTTGTAGTTTTACCGGGAATCGAGATAAATCGTTTTCTACCCTTAAAAACTCACCCCCTTCCACTTCCCGACCTCGGATCGCCCGTAAATTATTTTTTCTTTCATTTTTGCTATATTCTCTTTCTTTTCCAAGGGGTTTCATCCTACTATTATTTTTTTTGGTTTCAAAAATTATCGACCCTCTCTATAAGCCCGTGCGAATAAAATCATCTAAGCGCAAACTCGATCGATGCGCTTAAGGGTTAATAAAAGTTCTGGTTACAAAAGAATGTTGCTTTAAGTAGTTTAGTAAGGGCCGGTATTTCCATCCTCGGTTAAAGCTCGGTTATTTTAATTCCTCGGTTAAACTTGACATTTGATGTTTATAACATGCTTTATGTGTCACAAAACAAGTTTAACTAAGCAATAAAAATAACCGAGTTTTAACCGAGGATGAAGATACCGGCCCTTAGTCTACTTATCTTGCCCTTTACCGGAAATTATTAAACTCAACATTTACTAAAGTGTAAGTAATAAACAAGATTGTATTTTACTGTTATTAAGACAATAAAAGACGATGAAAATGCCACAATAAAGATCTTGTGTTTACGATCCCGCTTCCACATTGAAAAGGAAATAGTAGAGACTTTAAGCATAATCAAAATTTACTAAGCAAAAGACTTTTTTCATAGCATAATCGTCCTTAACCTTAACGTACCTATTTATGATAATAGTTATTTGTTTTACTAGGCAGCAAAGTAGTAGATTGACTGCCGCGGCTGATAGGAATTCAGCTAAGGCAGTCAATCTACTTTTCAAAAAATATTGAGTTCAATTTGTTGCCGGAGAAGTCTCGGATGAAATATGAAGGAAATTATAAACAATTTATGGATTATTGCATGGAGAAAAATGCGAAGACTTTGTATGTATGTATTACTTGCTTATTTTGCTGGATTATCTAAAACAATGAAGAGTTCTACACTTTGGTCTATATATTCCACGTTGAAGGCAACTATATGAAGACGAAGAATTCGAGGTCTTTCGTAATAATGGAATATTTAGATGTTAGAAAATATATAGCTATTCAGCCTGCTGAATTAAAAGACACAAGATTTTTTTTCAAATACGTAAAAGGTAAATCCGTAAAGAAATTTGTTGGTATCCATAAATGTGGTAAAATACCTCAAGAAATAGCAGTCTATTTAAAGTTGCCAAATGCTAAAGAATATACGGGACACTGCCTCCGCAGAAGTTCTGCCACCTCACTTGTAAATTCAGAAGGTGACATAACAATGTTGAAAATACATAGCGGGTGGAAGTCCTCAACTATAGCAGAAGGGTACATTGAGGATTCAATGGCAAGCAAGACCAATATTTGTGAATAAATGTTATGAGGCGAATCAAATTGGTAATATAATGAATGTAAAGAGAACGATATCTGAGGAAAGAAAAGGTGGCTGATTTATTCAAAATTGTAGTAATTTTACTATCAACGTTAATAACAAATAAATATGTTTTTTTAATTCTTTTTAAAAGTATTATGTAATTGTTAATAAATGTTTTTTTTGGTCAAAAAATTTCAAATGTTTTATTCCCATTGAGAATAATCATTTTGCTGCCTAGGCAGGAAACTCCTTACTTTGCTGCCTAGGCAGGAAAAGTAATACTTTGCTGATTGATATGTGTCTGCAAAATTAATATTTGCTTTAAATGGGAGAAAAAAATATTTCTTGTCGGTCTTGAAGCATCCATATGATCTTTGCATCTCTCAGAAGACTAACGCAATACATTTTTCAGCAGCGAGTTTAAAAATCCTGCTGCAGAAACCATAAATTTCTCGTTTTATATAGGTATAAGTAACGGATATTAAGTAGGTATAATGCAGAAAGTCTCTACTATCTTAATGTGGTGTTTTAATAAAATTTGAGAATCCTAGCTAGATGAAAATTACCTTAAAACGACTATTTTGTGAAAGTATGCTTTATGTCAGTTTGTACTTTATTTTGTTGTCTTTACTATTAAATTATAAAGTAAGTTTAGAGTGAAATTTCTTATAAAATTAGTTTACTGCATCAAATAATAGTAAAAATAATAAAAGAATGATGTTTTAAATATACAATTGCTTTAATTAGTCAGGATTATGTTCTGAATCTACGCCTCAAACAATTTAATAAGGTCTTTTGTCCGCCTTCTGCTCACGAAGTTAATGAAAATTTAAATGCGCCGAATACGTAATCCGGGTCAAAGTGTGGCGGCACGTTGTCAGGTGACACCTTTTTCGAATAGATGTAGATTGCAGAATTAACAGGATTTAAAAAGTTAGCAGGATTTTTTTTGGAAAAAAACACAATCTCAACTTAGTTATAAGAATAAAAATTAATAACGTGTATTTCCTCCACGGGCGTTATTGACAGCTTGACGACATACTGAGAATCAAATTTCTTATAAAAACCTGATTTATATTCTCCCATATTCTTTATAGCGTCGATCTCAGCTGAGAGAAAGTTTCTGGTGGGTTAGCATCTGCACGCACCTTCCTACCTATTCGATTCCACAATTGCTCTATAGGGTTAAGATCTGGGCTTCGAGCTTTCCAATTCATTACGTTAATTCCCGTGTCTGCTAGATATTCCGTTACTATTCTCGCCTTATGTGGACGTGCGCTATCTTGCATAAATATGAAGTTTTCTCCAATAAAGGGAGCAAAAGGCACAACATGCTCCTGAAGAATTTCCGTAATGTACCTGTCACTATTTTATCGCTCTAGAAATACTAATTCCGTTTTTGCCTCTAGAGATATACTTCCCCAAACCGTAATTGATCCACCGCCATAACTAACCCGCTCTTGAAAATTACACTGAGCATAAAGTTCACCAGGTCTTTCAAACACATTGTTAAAAAAGTTATTATATACAACGTTTTACTTTAATAGTTGCGTGTATTTTGACCTTGCGCAAAACTATCAGGCCAGCGAAGCTTTTAAACAAATCAGTTAGCACGAACTTATAAAATTATGTAATTTAAAATTTAAATTTAAACAAAATTGTTTCAATATAGATTAAATTAAAATGCAATTTACATTTGCATTAAAGCGCCATTTATTATATTAATGTGCTAATAGCGGTATGACCAGTAATATTCACAGTTCATTTAAATAAAATTAAAGATAATTTACTTCAACTAAAATTTTAGAAACTATGAACCAGGAGGTACAGTTGACGACAGATAAGTTCGTACACTAAACTGTGACACTGTGAATGCAACTTCTTTACCTTTATTAACTTTGCAACGTGTTAATTGTTATCATGATATCTGTCAAAGTATTGTCATTATCTTATTTGATTTAAAAATGCCTCATTTCTGTATTATTGAAAAATCAAGAATAATATGTTTAATAGAAATAGGGTGGTCTTATGGAAAAATAGCTGATCATTTTAGAGTACCTACCTAGAAGTACTGTTCAAGGAATTGTAAAAAAATGACGCTATCATCAAACACTTGAAAGATCTGTTGGGTCTGGTTTAAATAATAGAAAATCATGAAATGAAGAAGACCGAAATTTGGTGGAGTATTTAAGGTAAAATCCGTTTGAAAATGCAGTATCCGCTGTGCACATAACAGGATTCCCTGCTTCCTCTAGAACTACGCAACGGCGAGTAAGACAATGTTCCGAATTAAGAAATCGAGCAGCTGCATCCAAACCGTGTTTAAAAAATAGTGATAAGGTTTGCTATGCAATATTTACCAGAAAATGATTTTTCTTTGGCAAAATGTTATATTTTCCGATGAGGAACCTTTTCAGTCTACATATAATGGAAGAATTCGAGTGTATAGACCACCAAATTCCCGATATGATGAGAAGTATACTCAAAAAAAGCAAACCAGTGGACGTTTCTTCGTTAATATGTGGGCATGGATAACTGTTTACGGTGCAGGTGTATGCTGGAATATTGGTGGCACACTAAACAGTAATATATATTTTCAGATTTTCGAAAATGTTTTTCTTTCTTCTGCCGGGATAGTTTTTGAACGAAATAACTTAATATTTCAGCAGTATAACTGCCCTGTGCATACTGGAAGAAATATAGGAAACTGGTTTAGACAAAACAACGTAACATGTCTGCCTTGGTGCTCAAGAAGTCCTGATTTAAATCCAATTGAAAATGTTTGGGGATTCATGGTAAAAAAACATGTACAAAATAAATTTTAAACCACAGAATAAAATAGAGTTATTTGATAAAATAGAAGAAATTTGGGAAGGGCTAACTCCGGATTACACCAGAAGTATTATTTTGTCAACGCCGAGAAGATTACGATTAGTGTAAGAATTCAATGGCGCAACAATTAAATATTAGTATTTTGTTTGTTGTTTGTTAATAAATATACCTTTTTTGGCTTTATACTTTTGTAGTTTTCCTATTATAGTTTTTATAATTTTCTTATTTCGCGGCTGTAATTTAAACACAAAAATATTTAGAAATACCCATTATTACTTATGGTAAAAAATCGTACATACAATAATGGTGTTCTATCCAGGTATAAGCAGCAAGGTGAGACACCCGTTTTACCTAATTTTGTTGTAATTGAGTTATGTATGGGTGGAGTGTACGAATTTATATGTCGTCAACTGTACGGCAGGAAACTCTAAGTTCGGAAGGGTAAAATTGTAAAAGAAATCAATCGAAATACGGAACTTGAGTAACAATGATATAGACTATATATTTATTGACTTACTTGTAGACTATAGCAGTCATCGTGATCAGCAATTCTGTCTTCTGTAACAAAAAAAAAATAATTATTTTATTTGGTACGCTTTCTCATAAAACTCGAGCTTTGCACTTCCTCTCATAATACTGACAGGTACTAGGTAACCTGGCAAGAGATATACATTTTTATACCACATCTTTGTGGTTTATGTAATTAATATGGAATACATATAGCAGACACCAGTAGTCCAACCAACCGCTGGTGCTCTAGCTGTGTCGGAATTGCTTGGGTTATGGCTGTCCGTGGTGTCCTAGCAAGGACGAAACGGCCGTCGTGGTCTACCCGCCCCAGGGTATCCATTGTGCTTGGATCCCCGTGTATTCCGATATATAAAAAACAGTTACACACTTGTCCGATATGCCACAGTATTCGCTTCTAAATATAAATTTATATATTTTGATAAACTTTAGCAAGATCATATCAAAATTATTCCAAAACAAACTAATAAAAACGTTTTCGGAAGAACGATAATAAGAGAATGTTTTCACTTAGTGGAGTCTCTCTGTGCAACGCTGAAAACTTTTTAGATTATATTATTTGCTCTGGCCGGAAGTGTTATAAAAAACAACACAATGACATGTTTCTCTTTATAACAACTCGATTTCGGAGCTTTCCCAGGTTCCTTTTGGATATGGTTTAACATTGTCTAGTTGATTTTGTTAATATTTAATCGATATTTCCAAAAAAATTGCTTTAATAAACGAAAAATACATTTATTTTATTTCAAACACATACAGTGGCCGACAGAATTCCCTGTCCCCATGGAAAACTTTTTTATTATTGATTTCTTAGAAAATTTTATTCTTGATAAAAGTTTCTGCACCAAGCATACGAGGGAGATTCAATATTTTAAAAATTGCCCAAGAGTAAAGTACTTCGTATTCGTAACTTTTAATTCTACCTTTCGAATGAAAATGTCTGAAACGAAAAATAAGAATACTTTACTCTTGAGCAACTTTTAAAAAATTGAATCTCCCCCGTATGCTGTACAGTTTTAACCACATTCGTCTTTTCTGGATTTATATATAAAATGTACTTTTTAAGCTTTAAATGGTGACAATATTTTAAAACAATATATTATCCTCTATTTTTTTTTTATAGTTTTTACCTTTAAAACGTGGTGGGTCTGTTATAATTTACCTAAATTTAGGATTTCTACCGAATTATTGTTAATACAAACTTATCCAAAGTTTTGATATTGGATCTCTCTAGGTGAAAAAAGTATATTTTCAATTTTATTCTTTTTGTCTTATCCATTTTGAATGTTCCGTTTCTGCGCCGAAATTGATGGCAAAAACTTCATAAAAACTTGCTCGCTATTCACCTCCTCTAAATCCACTTTTTGGAACGAATATATTATGCGTGGATTGTTCAAGAACTTTATCCAGCTTTCACGGAAAATATTTTTGTTTTCTTTTTGGCATATGCCGAATATTAAATCAAAGGGAAAAGGAAATTGTTGCACCATACTTGGCAAAATTTGGAGAATATGTGAAAATAGCAACACAACCAAAACCCGAAAGCCCTGACATTGATTTATCATCTAAAAACTATTTTTTTTGCAGAATTACTCATTAATAAAAGTTTTTTCAGGAAAATAGAGATAATCCTCAAAAGATTAATAGTCTACCTGAAGGTCTGAAGATATATTAATTTAAAACTGGTAAAACCTTACTTTTATTACATTTTAGCGCCCTGTCCCTTCAGACGTCATAGCTCAAGAACGGTGTGTAGAAGTAGAACTATACCGTGCGAGCAAAAATTATTTGCAGAAAAAGAAAAGCACGAAGTCTTTCTCCACAATATTTATTAATCGAAAAACTAGGCGAACCTAGGATCACATCGACGACATGTTTCGAGTGTAGAAACACTCATCATCAGGAAAACAAAGTGAAAAGTAAAATGCTGATGTTTTTAGCAAAAGAGAAAATAAAGGTGAGAATGAGCCGTAATGGAGCTTTTTTAATGGTGTACAAGAGGTGTAAAATTGAATAGTCAGAAAGTCGACAATTAAGACTCCAGCATACTGAAGAGTCGAGGGTTAAGTGCAGAAGCACACTGTGCCGTGCATAAAATTAGGGTAGTAAAAATTAGGGACTTTTGAAAAACTAATCTGTAAAATAAGTCATTGTTAAATTACTGAAACATCTTGAGTTTTATTTAGCCTAGTCAGAGACATATGAAAGTGTTGGAGTGAGATGTAAAGAGAAAGAAAAAAGTTGTTTTTTAGGGGTCAATAAAGCATCTGTAAAAATGACTTATTTTACAGATTAGTTTTTCAAAACTCCCTAATTTTTACTACACTAATTTTCTGCACGGCACAGTGTGCTTCTGCACTTAACCCTCGACTCTGCAGTATGCTGGAGTCTTGATTGTCGACCTTCTGACTATTCAATTTTACACCTCTTGTACACCATTAAAAGCTCCATTACGGCTCATTCTCACCTTTATTTTCTCTTTTGCTAAAAACATCAGCATTTTACTTTTCACTTTGTTTTCCTGATGATGAGTGTTTCTACACTCGAAACATGTCGTCGATGTGATCCTAGGTTCGTCTAGCTTTTCGATTAATAAATATTGTGGAGAAATACTTCGTGCTTTTCTTTTTCTGTATAATTTAACTCCACTTTGAGTATGGACTACTCTTCAAAAAAAAAAAATTATTTGCATCAAAGAGGGCCTTGCATCTAAGGACGTAATGCTTAATACCTGTTAAGTGTCAGTAGCTACCTGAATTAACTATCAATCAGTTATTCCGTCATCTTTGACAGTCGTCACAAGTAATTTGATTCATCGCTAATTTTTCCACTTTCTTGAACAAGTCACACAATGGGCTTTACGGAACAGCACAAAACATTCATGGTTAAAGCGTATTTTCGAAACGGGGTTAGAGTAAATGGTGAGTGGCAATACAATCCGGGTTTGTGTATGGACGATTTTCACGAACATTTTCCTAAAGTTGCTTTTATTGCTGGGGATGTTTATCATTGCCTGAAAAAACCCGTGGCTGTGTTTAGGGAAACAGGTTCCATACAACACACTGTGGTAACATTTCTCCAGAGATGCTGGTCAACACTTTCGAAAATATGAAGAGACGTGCGAATTTATGCTTGGCCAATTTAGCAATTTATATAATTGTTTTTCTTTTTCTTTCTGTATATTCTTACTTTGTTAATTTTGTAAACAACAAAAATAGATTTATATTTGTTTACTTATTTTATTACTCATTAGCTTGGCATATCATGTCATAATATGAATTTGACAAAATTTTAACCTAGATTTGGTTAGATATTATCGTCCCCATATCATTGTGATCTAAACCAAGCCCTACGTTTTTTAATCCAAGCCCTCTTTGATGCACATAATTTTTGCTCGCACGGTACAAATATAGCTTTGAATATATACATAGAAATTAGTGTTGGGATCACTCGAGTGAAAAATAACCTATCATTCGGTTTTTTCAATCACTTGAATGATTCAATTATCTTCGGAAATAATTCGAGTTTCGAGTGACGAACATATATTATGAATTTTATTTTCCAACGCGTCTCCAAAGTTGCTGCCCGCATGTCTCCCAGCGAGCGGCTACACCGAGTTGTTTCGGTTATTGATGGCGATATCATTCAAATTAAATACTGCATTACGGGTTACCCGTGTAAGATATGATTTATTATTTAGATTTAAATACTGCATTACGGGTTGCCTGCGTAGGATAATAGTATTTATTATTTTATTTAGATTTAAATCGTCGGCGTCTACTGAAAACTTAATGTTTAGTGGTGAGTATTCAGTATTCATAAATATCATGAGTTTGCAATATCGTTACATCTCAAGGTCAAGTTGTTAAATTGTAAGATCTGGGAACCATGCCAAAAAATCCACAAATATCTCCGCCACATTTAATAATCCGCAAAAAATCAATCGATTAACAACACCGAGTCAGTTATTCTCAATACAAATGCTGTATATCAACATGAACGGAACGATGAACCGCCAATGCCAATATTAATATTTAGCATTTGAGTGAAAAATCGATTATCATTCGGTTTTTTAAATCACTCGAATTCTCGGTAGTCGATTATTAAAATAAGTCGATTTTTTCCAACACTAATAGAAACGTTCAGTAGATCTAGTAGTTTTTGAGTGACCGTTATAAAAATGCAGGAAGGGTCTTTTCCACCCGCCCCTTGCCATGATGCCCTCAATCATAATTTAATACTGGTAATTTGTCTGATATGCCTGACATGTAAACTTTAATTGACTCCGTAAGTAATTAATATCAGAATTACAATTTTAATGCGATAATTAAATTTATAAGCTTCTTATACAGCTGTTAAGTAAATTCAAAACAAAATGCCGATTAAAAGTTACTTAAGGGGCTTTATATTAACTTTATTGTTTTCTCCGTATTGAAAAATTCCTATTGTACATTGATGTTTTTTGTGTAAACTTGGTTAACAATAGCGATTAAATTTTTATAACAAAATGTAATTTAATTTGGATGAAAATACTATAAATTTGGGTTATCACTTATTCAAGTTATTTAAATATACTAAAGAAGGTTTTAAATTAATTATACCGTATTATACGATCAAATAAGGAACATTACTCTTTTAAGCACCATTATTTTAAGACTTATAAACCCATTAGTATGCGCTTTCAGTGAATTCCCTCAAATTGGGAAGTACGATTCACTTTCAGTTTAAAAATATGGAAAGAACTATACTTAAACTCGGTTTCTCATATAGCAGATTTATCGCTGTTAGTTTAAATAAGTCAACTTTAAAAGTTATGTTCTCCCAATAAAAGTCCAAAGTTAAAAATCTGTTATACGACAAACAACGTTTGAACTGTTGGCTATCCCGTGATACCAGCTTTATACCTGTGTTTGTTTGAAGGTGGTAGACAATGAAGTATAAAAAAATTACGTTGTCGGACTTCCATTGTCTTTATTTTGTTACTCAACACAACTTTTCGGTTAGTTAGTATCTCCGTCTTAAATACTATCCATGTGCAATGACGTTTAATGACTCCGCCTACGTGCTTACTGGAGTGTGAAGTTTGAGCTTTTGGTTTTTGACAAGAAGAGGCATCCCCATATATTGGGGACACCTATACTCGGTTTACTAAATATATGGGTATTTTGATTCATGAAAGCTGCTTCTTTGAATTTTCTTTTTCTCCAGTGCTGTTTCGTGTCCAAAACCTTGGCTTTTTGGCTTATGTTGGTTGGTCCATACATGTTCCGCTATACCCGATCTCGAAGTTTCACCTCTTTGAGTATGTTTCAGATGTTCTTTAACTCGTACGGGAAGAGGTCTTTTTGTTTTTTCAATGTACGATTCGCCACACTCGCAAGGGATTTGATAGATACAATTTTTTGTGTCTTCATTTGAAGGCTGTTTTGATATTATAGTTTTTATTATCATTGTAATCTTTTCAGAAATTCCCTTGACATGAGGTATTCTAAGAAATGCTTGCTCCTCTTTCGTTTCTGTATTAGTTTTTACTTACTTACTGTTTTAAATCTTTTTTGATGTTTGAAATTTCAATGTTAAGGTCTTCCGGACTGTTGCAAACGTTAGATGCTCTGTGGTAAAGAGTTTGAATTATGCCCTTTAATTACCTAATTATTTCTAAATAAACAAATATATCTTGAAGTAAATTCAATATTCTAAGAGGGTTTCGAGTAAATAGCATAAGTGCACCAGTAACAGCGATGGTGAAGAGACAGTCGAACGGCAGCAACTATTTTGTTTCATCATAAAGCACAAAAGTCAAATGTATAATAATCACATCAGTATTTTTTCAAACACAAATACATTTTCGAACAACTCTGCGTCTTTTTTAAGTAAAATATCTAAAGGAAAGACAAGAAAAGTCTCGTTCCGTTGGCTCCTTCTAAACGGCTTAATTTCTGCGCTAGAATAAACAAAAAATAACGCTAAAATTTCAGCGCAGTCTTTCCTTGCAGCAAAAAATGCTGGTGTATTCGATTAACACGTAATATTGCTTATCGATTTCCTTTTTATACCTTAAAATGAGTTTACCGACTTGAACGTAAACAAATTCCTATAGGTTTTATTTAATGATTATGATAGTATAGTTAGTTTTTATATACAATTTGGTTTTGGTGGTAACCTTGCGTTAAGGACAATTTTGTTAAGTGCAATTCAATTTCTTTGTTCAAGCCACTATTTTATTTAGTATTATTCCAATCATTCCATACGGCGGTAAACAGTCTCAAAGAGACCGACCTCACAACCAGGGTTGTCAGATCTTTCTTCTTCAATTCTTTAAGTTTTTTTATTAAAGATGTTTCATTTATATCAGTATTCAATTGCTAGTCAGTAACTTTCTTTGAAAGCTAGTTTGCAAATATACTTTAAACCGAGGAGTTTTGAGTGTGACAGAAAAAAATAACAAGCGATTCATTGTTATAATAATACATTCTTTAGTCCAACAATATAACTGAAATAAAGACAAAAAGTGTTTTCAGTATTTAAAAACAACTAATTAACAAACCCTTGTTTCTCGTATATACTTACATTGTGCTTACAATTCCGAAAATTTTGAAGAATTGGCAACAGCATGTAATTTGTTGCGGTTGCAAGCGCCAGGTTATAAGCTGAAGCGGTACCCAGCCGGTCTAACGATCGATTCTGCCAGCGTGGAAGAGACGGAGATAAAATATACGTGGTTATGAACTGATGGACGGGCCGGAGACTGGTTGTCGAGAATGGAGTTCTGGTAAAAAAGTTAAAGCATTTTCTGAGCAGTGTCGTGCCGTGTCAGGTTTATTTTTCTGATTTTAGTTTTGTGTATAGAATTTTTGAGTTACCTTATATTTATTATTTTAATATAATATTATTATATATACAGTGGGTTTATAAAGTGTAGTATGTACAAACACCTAATGTAAAACAAACTTATAAGTGTGTATACGCATTTTAATTATTTGTTTGGGACGCCTATGGACAGGTTATTTCGATCGCAAATAAAAGTTAAGTTTTGTGGATGAAAAATACGTTTTCGGCTCATCGCTCATATTTCTAGACGTCCATTAATTATGGGCACGCGCACAACCCTCTTCTCTCTTGCCCTTCTTTTGTGACATCATCTGAATGCATTCCAGAACCGGCTCATCGCCCTTTCTTGTTTTTACGGTTTCTTTATTTTTGTGGATTATGGGTGTTTAATATTAACGGATTTCTAGTTTTTGTGTAGTTTAGTGAATTGTGTTTGTGCTTCTTTAAATTGATTACTTATTAACTCGGCTTGGTATATAAATATAAACAATGAACCACCGAAGGTGGTGTGTATTTATTTTGCTCAAATGAGGGTAAAATACCGGGTATTTTATTTTTTCAGTAAGTATGAAGTAGTTTATGAGTCCTTGATAGTAATATAATTTTATTATGAATAACTTAAACATATTAAATGCCTAATGGTTTCATTCATTCATATTTTAGTATAGATTTTATTTGCAGTACTGCAATGATTCTAATTAGGTACGTCTACTTTCCTTGCAGTCTATTGCTTTAAAAAGTTTAAAATATATACTTTGCTCTATATATATATTTAGAAAAGTAAATATCCAAGTGTCAACCAATCCTAATGATCAAAGCACCATGTGATCCATGAAGACCAATTATTCCTAAATGGACTGCATGTTAGATTAACAATAAAAACAAAATCAAACACCACGTGTCATTCAATTCATAAATACGAAAACTTTTATAATCAAAGTTTATTACATCGAAAACAAAATTCGTCTAAATCTTTTCTCTAAACAATAAACCATTGATTAAGCCCCTTTCGCTATCAATTCACAGTCTATTGTCTACCTTGTCTGAGATTGCGAACTCAATTATTAAATACCCAAAAGTTTTGGTAGATCCTGATTCAATCAAGCTTTGTTGTTAAATAGGCCAGTTTAAGGGAGTCTTGACTCTTTGTTTTTTATATGACTAGCTTAGAAAATAAAAATGGTACCAAAATAAAATAGCTTACAGGACAAACCCTTGAATAGAAATAGAAAAGTGCTGTTGAAATATCACTGTCACTTTGCAACAATCCGGAAGACCTTAATATTAAAATTTCAAACATCAAAAAAGATTTAAAACAGAATGGTTACCCTGAAACCTCTGTAACTAATACCATCTCAACACTTAAAAATCGCGAAGTAAAAACTAATACAGAAACGAAAGAGGAACAAGCATTTCTTACAACACCTTATGTCAAGGGGATTTCTGAAAAGATTAGAAGGATAACCAAAAACTATAATATCAAAACAGCCTTTAAATCCGGAAACACGCTTGGAAGCTTTCTCACGAAAGTAAAACCCCCCCGTAATGAAAACACAAAAAATTGTCTATCAAATCCCTTGCGAGTGTGGCGAATCGTACATTGGAGAAACAAAAAGATCTCTTTCCGTACGAGTTAAAGAACATCTGAAACATACTCAAAGAGGTGAAACTTCGAGATCAGGTATAGCGGAACATGTATGGACCAACCAACATGATATACAGTGGTCGGAAGCCAAGATTTTGGACACGGAACGACACTGGAGAAAACAAAAATTCAAAGAAGCAGCTTTCATGAATCAAAATATCCATATATTTAGTAAACCATGTATGGATATCCCCGATATCTGGAAGCCTTTTCTTGTCCAAAACCAACAGCTCAAACTTCACACTCCAATAAGCCTTAGAATTATAATTTAGTTTACACTTGAAAACGGTTAGAGATACTAACTAACCGGAACGTTATGTTAAGTAACAAAACAAAGACAATGGAAGTCCGGCAAGGTAATTTTTTTGATATCACTGTCACTGTTTTAAACAAAGTTATCATAACATTTCCAAGGATATCCACTTGTCAAACAATGGGGATAGCCAGCCTTTTTGAGAGCTAACTAAATATTGATAAGAAAATAAAATGGCGAATGTGTCGCTAGTGTTTGGTCTTAATGGCAAATGTTAACTTTAAAGGGCTCTTGTAATATTTTCCACAATAAACTTCTCTGATTAGCACAACGCTTCTGTAAACTTACGAATTCAGTTACCTACGTGCTTTTGTTTCATGAGGACTTCTGTTTAACTTCTTTAACCAAATCTTGTTGATACACATTTACAATGACTGAGCCTAAGCGCACAAGTGCTGACTATACTATAATTTATTTAAGTAAAAACACAAATATGCACACGTTACAGTTAGTAAATATCTAGATTTACAGGAAATTATACCTAATTAAAGGTGTATTATATCAATTATTATGCTTTCGAATTTTTCCTGTACGTGATACAATTTTGAAGAAGTTACAGTGTAGTTAAAGTTAACAATTTGTGCTTTATGGTGACATGTAAATCTATAACTATGTTGCTTTACAAGCCGAAACGATGAAATGGGCCATTAAATCTTTTTAAATAGCTAATATACCTTTGAAATGACCATTTTGGTTTTAACGTTCCAATAAATGAAAAACGTAAATCTGCATACCGTAAACATAAAACGACTCTGACATATTTTCAATCTGTTGTTACTTTAAATTGTTTCTTTTATTAACAAAACCGAACAAACTCGATTATAATGATATCCCTGTTTCGTTTAATTAAGTAGAAAAGAATAGGAGACAGGCCAAAGATATTATTCAAGTAGATGCGTGAGGGTCGACCTTTAGTCCCAATCCCTGCGATTGGTCAATTTGTGTTGCGACGTAGATCACTGATTTTGCTATTGTTGATCACAGAGCGCATTGAGTTTATTTTATTGCTTTGTGCAATGAGGATAATTGAATTCCTGAGCTTTCTGGACTAGTTTTTAAATACTAATGTAATCTAATCCTAACCAACGTTTCGGTAGTTTGGTTTCTACCTCCTTTAGGGCTACAAAAGATACCTGAACAACTAGTAAATTGAATTGTCTTTAACACATTAAAGACGGAAAACTCGATTAACTTTTAAACATTGTATACTTTATTCCCTTTACTAAAAGGTTAACAATTTCATTAAAAATATATTTTGTTAGAATATATATGACCAATATATGATCGGACTAACATGTCAATTATATTTTCAAGTTGAAACGTTTTTAATAAAAACAAATTTCAAAATAAGAATTAAAGTATTCATTTTCAAGAAAAATGTGTATTTCTTTTCAGTTGCTCCAAAGAGAGCCTTACAATTATTATTTTCTTTTAGTCTTCTTTTTATCAAAATAAAGTAATAATGGAACGGCTACCTACACACTTTTTTATTAACGAATTTAAATCATTTGTCAAAGCTCTAAGCACCCTAAAAATAATGCGTAATTTTTCAATTTGAATAAATCAATTTAGTTATGCCATTGAAAATTTTATTTCATTTTTCATCGGGATTTTGTGATTATTAATAAAATTAATTGATTTTCTTTTAAAAACAAATTCTAGAGTTATTTTTTTAAGTTATTTAAGGTTCTGATTTCAATTTGTATAAAAGACGGATAAATAAAAATTATTCATAACGCGTTAAACCCCTAAATAGAGGAGAAGTATTTGTGTTAAAAAACTGAAAAAAAGTATCCATAGTTTACTTTTTTTAAAATAAAATAAAAATGGTATTTTACAACAATTTATCAAATAATGCAACTTGGCAGTTAAATCTATTAAACAGGTCCTATTTCGATACCAGATAGCTACTGTTCATCGTAGTCATTGTTATAATAATTATCAGCATTTTCTTCTAAAATTGCTTTTAAAATGACTCCACGAATGACGAACGTTTTTTTCGTATTCTTGAGGGCACTTTGTCTTTGAAAAGCATCAATTTTTTAACATTTTTCTTGCCTTATAATTTGCTCAATTATATTAAGTAATTCTTTTATGTTTTTGAAAGTTCCTAAAGCAAATCCTAATGATGTTTTTCCTCCATCAGTATAATATTTCTGCTCTATAAGCCTATTTCGCAGAATATAAAGCTACGCATTATTCGCCTATTTAAATCAAACAAAGATTTGGAAATACGCTCTTCCGAATTCCTTAGATAAAAGTCTCAGTTTTTCATCCATATATATGATTTTTAACAAGGCACAGGATGGCAGACCAACGAAAACACCTTAGATTAAAAATGCTATGAAAAAAAACTCTCATTTCATTCAATATTTAGTCTGTACTTGAAAGGTTTTGGTCTAAATCTACCTATCAACCATATATTTTTATTTAAAAATAGCATTCTTATCTTGTTCTTCTATAGTTTTATTATTGGGTTTTAAATACGCTCTAAAACAGTCAACCATTTTAAAGCTTAAAAAGCATAGACTTTTTCTTCAAATTAAAAATGAAAAATAAACATTAAATTTTCATCTGATCTTTAATTAATTTTTAAATTAACGAGCGTTGCCAAAATCTCAAATTAAGCAAAACATTTGTACAAGTACAACATTTTCTTACACAAAAAAAGCGTAGGTGTAGCCTAGAAATATAAATAAAATAATTTAAAAAAAAACTCTAAAGGTTTAACGTTTTTCCTTTCGACAGAAATAACACTACTTTTTATACTAAATATAGCAATTCCAGGAATCATCCCTAAACAAAAATAGCCGAAAATTCTTCCGGATAAAGTGGTCTAAATAAAGATGTAGGTGTATGTACGTATCCCAGGTTTTCTTACGTCTTTGTAAAGGAAATAAGATTAGAATGCCATTTTAAGAGGCCTAGTATTTTCAGAACAGGCATCCCATTTAAAATTAGAGGTAGAATTTTATAAATAGGCAGTTTTATATAAATTAAATAACATAAATTAATAGCTCATGCATGGCCTCATTTAGTGTTAAGATCGTATTTCCAAAGAGTGGCTTACATTCACGTCGAGTAGCAATCCATATTTCCATCAAAATAGTCCGCTTTCAAAAACTAAACCTTAAAAAAGAAAGGCTAAGAACTGTCTTGTGCACGCAATCTTGGTTTCTTTTTTATGCTAGCAATTTGTCTGCTTTCAGCGCCCACTATTCAAATTTCCCTTTTTGCCTTTCTTTTCTTAAATAATGTATAAGACCGGTAAAAGGCTGCACAGAGGTCACAAAAAACGCTGTGTTGTATCTGGTGGTGCTGTACCGTTCTATCATTTAATATACCCAAAAGCTCCGTACCAAATATTTTAATAAATTCCTGACGCTGAAATATGAGGATGCATGTCAGGGGCGCACCGAAGGGGAGAGGGTTGGGGGTTAGAACCTCTCCCATGGCCTGGTAAAAAAAATAGGAAGGTACAGGGTGTCCAGTTTTCGACACTTTTGACGGGTATCTCAGTTATTAGTACAGATAGAATGATGCGGTTTTCGTCAACCTGTGTCACTTTTTTGTGAAACAAACGATGCCCTTAACGGATTTATCATGGCCATCTTGATTTTTGAGATACAGGGCGAAATTGAAAACGGTGCATTTTCAGACACCCCTTGTATTTAGTTATTTTTAGTTATCTTATACCTTATCGAAAATATAGGAATGGGGTGTTATACAGTTTTTTGCGTAGAATCCAGTGGCGTAGTTAGTATTTCTCCAGGTGTCCCCATTTTTGAGAAATATACCAAAGTTATGTTTTTTTAAATGGAACGCCCTGTATATTTTTTCATAATTGCATTCTGCTTACTGAGAGCTTTTCAAAAATATATAATAGTTGGCACTTTGTTTTAACAGGAAGGTTAAAATTCATATTTTTTAAATAACAAGCTTATTTAAGTTGACAGTAGGCCGTGTATTTTATTTTAATAAAAATAAATTGACGATACACTACACCATCAATATTACTTTATAGTTTAATTTCAAACTTTTAAGTTTTTTAATACTTACAATAGTAAAAAGTAATTCTCTCTTATTGTTAGGTAGGTATATTATCGGAATAAACAAAACATCTAGTAGGCCTTGACTTATCCAGGCTATAAAACAAAATTTTCATAATGGCGTTTAGCTCTTGTCAGAATTGTATTTAGGTATTTAAGGTTGAAAAGTTACTCATAATTTATTTATGATATTGTTCAATTTCAACGATGGCCCAAAAGTATGAAAACTATGAAAAATACGATATGCTGGTATGCTTTATACAAAGCTATGAAAACTCCCATGAAGCTGCCGATTTATATTTCAATAGGTAGGCATATTATTATTTTTTACAACGACCATTTTCAAAGTTATATACGGAGTGTTTGTTTAATTAGCGTCTTATATTATCTTCATTTCATTTTTCATAGATAGCCTGAAAGAAGGCAGCCATTTATAGATTTTCCCTATAAATAAAAATTTAATTGAACATGGAACCTTTACACAGCCTCGACCTAAAACAAACAATAAAGAAAATAGAGAAAAAGATAAGGTAAATGTTTTGGCTTATGTAACCGTTACTCCTTCAACTTCATGCAGAAATATAGAAAAGGGAAATGGCATAAAGAACAAAAATGGATAGGCACAGATGGAGCTGTAAGATGGCCACCGCGATCGCCCGATCTATCTGTGTTGGACTTCTTTCTTTGGGTTTTTTTGCAGAGCAAGATATACAATATCAGGCACAAAACTGTAGAGGAACTTCGACAGGCTACCCATTTAGCATTTCAATTTCTACAAAACCACCCTATAATAATTTTAAACGCCTTGAGACGAATTACCGAAATGTGTCAGCGTTGTATTAGGGAGAATCGCAACCATATTTAACAATATTTATAAATAAAAAGTATGCATTTTAATCCACAATAATTTAATTATTCTAGTGAAACAAAATCCAAGGCCTGCTCCCAATTTTTTAAAAAATATAAATTTTAACCTTCCTGTTAAAACAAAGTGCCAACTATTATATATTTCTGAAAACCTCTCAGTAAGCAGAATGCAAAAATGAACAAATATATAGGGCGTTCCATTTAAAAAAACATAACTTTGGTATATTTCTCAAAAATGGGGACACCTGGAAAAATACTAGCTACACCACTGGATTCTACGTAAAAAACTGTATAATACCCCGTTCTTATATTTTCGATAAAGTATAAGATAACTAAAATACAAGGGGTGTCTTAAAATGCACCGTTTTCAATTTCGCCCTGTATCTCAAAAACCAACATGGCCATGATAAATCCGTTAAGGGCATCGTTTGTTTCACAAAAAAGTGTCACAGGTTTGCGAAAACCGCATCATTCTATCTGTACTAATAACTGAGATACCCGTCAAAAGTGTCGAAAACTGGACACCCTGTACATATAGTAAACGGCACGAAATCTCTCGTTTTAAAACAGATGACAGCAGAAAATTGTCATCGATCAGCTGATATTGGGACATAGGGTAAAGTGGGGGAATACCGGCCTGTGGGGTAATACCGGCCGCCAAGTTTCTCCCACCCCGATAGAAAATTTGAAGCGGTTTACGTCTTCCGATCACGCCTGTCAGCAAATCTAACGGTTAGTATCTTTTAGGCAGTGCTAGCGGAAGCTTTATAGTTTTTATAGCGAATATTATAGAAAAGCACGTGTTACTGTAAGAAAGGTGTTTTTTTGAGGCTGTATATTTCCATAACGGTAATTTGTAAAAGTAGTTTTTAGATATGCAAATCAACTAAATTTTGTTTTCTTTCACTTAGTTTGTTTAAAAACGACGTAAGTTTAGGCGTGTCTAAATAGTGTGTTTGGGTTTTGTTGTGTATGCTAGCCCACATACAAGTTTAGAAATGTAACCGCATAGCTAGCAAATTCTATAAAAACCATATTTGGGTCTACGTACCTTACGTAAGTCATATATGGGGATTTCCTTGACAGTAAATGTAATATCTGACTGAATTTAATTAGCTTATATTGAACTGCAGGTATAGTATTTTACCTATAGGTATAATCTAATCAAATAAAACAAAAAAAATTCTGTTGCAAATATGAGTGACAGAGTCCTATTTAAAGTTGCGTTTTAGTTAATTTAGTATTTTCAAGGTTTGGATAATTATTATAAAATTAGATAGGTAGTTTTTAAATCTATTTCGACACTTTATCTTTAAACCATAAGGAAGCTCATGTTTATTATTTTCTACCTTAAATTTAAAATATTTATAAAACAAAACTTTCAAAAGAAATTATTATTATTCGGCAATATTAAAGCGGTAGAACCGATAAGACTATTTGCATCAATTTTTTTAAAAGGTACAATTTCCAAATCCGGTCCTGGAATTCATACCAACCTATCAAAATTAGATATACCAAAATTGACAGAGTGTCACGTGACTTTGCCTCCATCTTGCGAGAGTATTCAAAATGTTTACTATATGTTAAATTAACATTGTTAATCCAGTGGCGGCTCGTCAGGTGAAGTAGGTGAAGGGGCCCTTCACCAATAAAAATAAAACCAGGAGGAAGTTTTTTTCGACAATATTAAATATTAAATGTACCAATACAGCTACCTTAAAAAATAATTATGTTCGAATTAATAATATTAATTTAATCCAAATGTAGCTATGCATAATAGGACCACGGTTAACTCCGATGGACAATAATTCTATTATAAACACTCGTGCATTTTGGGGCGCCCCAGCCGACCGCGTCCGTCGCCGTCGCATCGAAAGGTCAAAGCAGCAAGTGAAGAGCGGCGAAAACCCAACATACTGAACGTACAGTCAAGTGGCTTTGATTTCCACCGTCGCTATGGTTACGTGACGTCAGGTACGCGACAGCATGTGCGACGTGATTGAAGTGCATCTAAAAATAGATCAGTCATATGCACTATTGTTTTAAGTATTGGTTCGGGTATTTATTTTGAGGCTTCGCGAAACTTACGGCTATAGATATCCTTTTTACGTTATTTATTGTGTGATTAGAAAGTTTTGTTTTTATTTTTCAGTTAATTCAGTAGACCTAAGTACTAATTTTTATTGTACGTTTTAAAAATAAACCCAATTAATGACATAGTTTGTAATTTGTTAGAAACTCCATTCAGTCGTGGGACAAATGAGGATAAGATACGTTTTAGTACACGGGCGACCTACTGGAATCTTAAACATAGATTTAAAAAAAGAATCGAAAAAAAGTGGCAGATCCTATAAGATTATAATTTTAAGTGTTCCTGGTTTTTAGAGTATAATTGGCTATGTATTAGTAGTGCCGCCTTACAAAAATTGTTTTGTAGGTCTAAAAAATTATATTAAATATTATTGTGGTCATTTTTTTTCGTTTATAAGTAATAAAGTAATAAATTATTGACCACCTGCGGCGGGCTTTATGCCTCTGAGCACAAACTGCTACTAAGCTCTTCACCATTTTTTACAACCGCGAGCCGTCACCGTGTTAATCGATTGTTTATATTATTTGTTGTATATGTATAAGTCGCGTTTCTTTAATATTACTTATAAAAGGTACCAAAGGTTTTATCTGGGATGTATAGGTTTGTGAATGTATCAGCGCATTGAGTGAAACCCTCCCAGAGGAAGATTCTCGGTACGCTACTGCTTCTGGTCCAACTAATGTTACCTACTACTTTAAAATTAAATTTTCCAGTAAGAATTTATTTTTTTAATTTGTTTAATTTCAAATGTTATACGGTACCTCATTGTTGGTTTTATTTTAAAGGATAAATATGCTTTGTCCTGATTACTTTTTTCAAGTTTCATTTTCTCTGGCTCTCTGGTCTCTTCGGTTGTAAAATTTTTATTTTCTCTTATAAATAAACCACCTTTCTCGGAGACTTCGACCACACAACGACACGGTTCACTTTACTGGGTTAGTTTTCTACCGCAGACATAAATTATTTTCTTTTTTTGGTATTTTTCTTTATTAAAACGAGGCTTGTTTTACGCTATCATATTTCTGGATGATATAGCTCAGACCATTTTTAATCCTGCGAATTTTTTATCTTGTTTCCCGTTCCGAATGAAAGGTTTTATTAATTACAGATTTTGAATAGATTTTACGGAAAATGAATTGTTGTTTTTACTGTTTCGCGATAACAATGCAAAAAGAATAATACTGTGATGTGTTTTTCCGGCTATTACGATAAAAAAATGTTCATAGTTTCGATTTAAGCGCAAACATCAGTGACGCATTCGCCATATCATTTTCTCCAAAACTCGGCCAAATACCCATCTTTGGAGTACCATAGTAGTATTAGTAACATGTTTGCTTTAGCAAAAAGCTACAATTAAATATTTTTTAACTAATTTCTATAGATTTGTTTTTAAATTTTAAAACGCAACCTAAACCTTCTTTTAACAAAAACAGACAGAAAAGTTAAACATTTTGCAAATTGTGTCAAATATTACGTATCATTTTGTTTTTTAATTAAATGTAATTTTAAAGTTTTTTTTTAAATAGTTTTAATGATATTTATTATATTCTATCAAACCTTTATGAAAAATAGACTTATAAGCCAATGTTTTAGACACTTTATCCACATAAAAATGGTTAATAGTTCTTGTTTTATAATTATGATGGTAATAATTAAAAGAACAAAAAATTTTAAATAATGAGGGAATAAATTATTTTTAATTTTTTGTATAAAGATACATACTAAATAAAAAATTAAATTTCTGACTTTCAACCAATCTAAATTTTTTAACATAAAATTTATTTTTGTATATTTGTCTCAATTTAAAATAATCCGCATTGCCTTATTTTGTAAAATTTGTAATTTATCAAATATTTACTCACTAGCACAATATAAAATGGAAGAACAATAAAGAAAATATGACAGTTTTTTTTAGAAAACAAACTTAAATTAGAACTAATTCTTTTAAAATAACCCACTTTTCCCGCAATCTTCGATATAATACTTTCAAAATAATTTTAAAATTTTAATTTTGAATCAATGATTATCCCTAAATATTTAAAATGGTTTACTAATTCCAGTTTTTCACCATCAATTACAAAATTTATATTTTGACAATTTAAATTATTACCCATAACCATACATTTAGTTTTTGAAATATTTAATTTTAATTTATTTACTTTTAGCCAATTTAATAATATATTTATCTCAGAATTTAGAGTATTAGGACCATTAAAAATATTTAAAACATTAATGTAAATTGAGGTGACATCAGCGAATATTTATTTTGTAACTTACGCATTTTTAAAACTAGGGGCATATCGTTGATGTATAAAATAAATAATATTGGACCTAGTATACTTCCTTGAGGAACTCCTATATTATTTATTTTTTTTATTTGAATATTATGTTTTTTTGATATTTTTGTTTTTGCAACCTGTTACTTAAATAACACTGGCCGACAAATTTTTTTTTTGTTATAACACAAAGCTAAATAGCATCTTGTGGTAGAATGGACCTATCCAAATACGAAAATGAGAAAAAAAAAGTTGTAACACGTAACTTTTCTTGTTACATTTATAGTACCACATTTAATATCTATTGAAAAAATAATTTAAGAATTTTCTAACTGTGTATATCGACTATATTTAAATTTTTACACCTACTAAACATACCTTACATCTAAGAAAAACACAATCATTACAAATGTTAACTGAACACACTAATTAAATTTTATTTTTTCCTTTTATGAGGGGTCATATCTACTCTTTTCAAAAATCAACAGTAATCACCCATCATGGCTGGATCCCATCGTCCTTGATAGCAAATTTCCATTGTCCTGATATCCTGGTGGAACCTTTCACCCTGCTCGTCACTGACAGCTCCCAAATTTTCAGGAAAAAATGACAGATGGGAATGGAGGAATGACATTCGGGCACCAAGCGATTTGTAGGAATCTAAAAGTTCATCAACTAACTGTTGATAGTTTGCATCCATATTGTTGCCCAAAAATCCCCTTACTATACTAACAAATGAGTTCCATGCTCTGAGTTCCTGCCTAGTAAGCTTCTCTGTAAAGTTGACATCGTCCAGCAATTTTCTGATTTGTGGCCCAATAAAAATGCCTTCCTTTAATTTAGCATCACTTAACCGGGGAAAGACTTATCTTAGGTATTTGAATCCATCACCGTCTTTATTCATAGCTTTCACAAAGTTTTTCATAAGTTTAATGTGAAGAGGAGGCAGAAGGACTTTTTTGGGGTCTACAAGAGGTGCAAACTTAACATTTTGAGATCCCGGCTGAAATTCACTTCTTTGTGGCCAATCTTTTATTACATAATGCTGATCTACTGCACGACTGTCCCACAAACAAAGAAAACAGCAATATTTTGTAAATCCTCCCTAAAGTCCTACTAAAATTCCTACAGTTCAGGTAATTTTTCTGTTATAAAATGCATCCATTTTAATCGTCCCCTTATTAAATTGACTACCTGTTAATGTAAAACGATTCTTATTAAGCTATTGAAAAATGGTATGTATTGGGGCTTTCCGAATATTGTTTCTATTATTAGAAGGGTATTTCCATTTTAAAAATAAGGAGCTGACCGTGTTAGAAAAATCTTGTCGGCCAGTGTAATTTTTAAACCATTTATAAAAGTTTCTGCGAATAATATACTGATATAATTTACTTAATAATCCAGCCATGTCAATTGCTTTTAATGCCCGCTTAAAATCCAAAAATACAGCTATAACATTTTCCCCTTGATCAATGGTTCTCTTCCAAGACTCAATCACACATTGAATTGCCGTCTCTGTAGAGTACCCTTGTCGAAAACCAGCTTGAAAAGAAACTAAAATTTTGTTGGCATCAATGAATTCTAATAACTGTTCATATACGACTTCTTCTAATAATTTCTCAACATCACATCAAACATTTACTGGCCTCATTTCATCCCATCTTTTAGTGTTTTTTACTTTGGGCACTGGTATAATGTACGAACATTTTAATTCATCAGGCATATTTCCATATTTTAAACAAGTAGTTATTAAATTTAATAATGGGTAACCAATGCTGCCAAATGTTTCTCTTAACCCCTATTTATAATTTACCTACAATTTTATAATTTAAAAAAAATTATTAATAAACTAATAAAGCCAAAAACCCATATATTTTTTCTGCTTTTATTAATTAATAAATCAGGCCTTTTTAAAAGTAAAATTATAGGTAATGATAATTGTACTTTAAAGACCGATATTTGTCCGATTTGGTACCGCAATGGTACCTCCACCGACTGCCTAACCTGATCTCGATAAAAAAATACGTTGCGCCATCTTATGCCATTCCATAAAAGCTTGAAATAGTAGCAAGAACATACTATTAGGTGAAAATGTTCACAATTAAGGTACTGTAATAACATATCGACTGCAACCGTTAAAGTGATATTTTCCGCACTCGCTACATAGCGTCTGTCAAATGCAACGAATCGCTGATATAAATTATCAGCCCTACAGGATTTACTGCTTTCAACAGTAAAACATTGTGTCGTTTGGCTTTATGGAATTTCGCATTGAAACGCGGATTTTCCATTTGTTGTGTTGTAAACAAACATGTTTGAATAATTAATGGTATTTTCACTTTTTTTTTTGATGATTAATATTTTGTTTTTTCATTGAATGTTTAAAATATTTATTCAAACCTTTATTACCGACTTCAAGCACTTTGATTCCTGCTACTAGTATGTCATTTAAACCATTCAATACATTTTTAGATAGAAGTAGTAATAGAATTATGCAGGATGCAATTTATTTATGCATTTTTACTTTGTATACGTTATGGAGTAATGCAACTATTCCATAGCAAATTGTGATTAAAATTCTCTTATGCGGGATGAATATTTAAATCCGATCCGGTTTATCGATATAGGAATAGTGAAATCGAACAATGTAAACCTGGTATTTTGCATTCATGCAACATTCCGTCTGTCTGATCCATCTATGTCTAAAATAATTTATCTCTACCCATTTCCATCAATTGGACAGTAAAATGCAGTATGATGCATTCAAGAGTTTTAAAAACTATTTGAAGTTTATTTTAGAAATTACTTCCAACTGAACATGTTGGGTGTAGTATATTATCAACTCGATATCTCCTTTGGTATCTGTTTTGTACAGTGCTAGATATTTTATTCCTTTGAAATACTTAAAAATATATATTTTTCATTAATATATTTAAAATTACAATACTTAGATTCTGCATGGGGATCTGCTTGTTTATCAAACTTAAAACCATTACAAAAATTGCAAAATAAAGTTATTAAATGTATACACAAATTACCACATTTAGAACCAACTGTTAATCTATATAGACCGAAAGGGTATTTACACGTTCAAAACATTTATAAATTAAAAATTTGTATTCTAATTCACTCTATTATTTAAAAAAAAATCCAAACATAACACTTCAGGAGAATAAGACATTACATCATCATAACACCAGACATTGTATACATTATCAAACTATACCAGTTAAAAGTAATTTCGGAAAAAAATCGCTTTTATATGACGGAATAATAAAATATAAGAATCTTCCAAAAAATATCAGAAAAAATTGGCAACTTTTAAAAAACAATTGAAGAGATATTTACTAAATTAAATTATTTATAATATTTTTTTTTAAATTGATTTTATTAATGAATTAAATTGGATTAACTTCCATTTTTTTTATTGTTATTTTTTTTAATGGTTATTATTTTCTATATTATCTTGTCACTTTCCATGTAATGAACTGTAAAAGTTAGTTTGGAATAAAGACATTTTAAAAGTTAAAAGGATAAGTCTGTGTCACAGTATTGATCTTAATGATACAGTATGGCTGTCTTGCTGTCTTTAGTTAATTTTTTAGTCAATATATCTCACTTTGATCAGAAAAGTTGTCCTTTTCCAACCCCCCCCCCCCTCCCCCCTCCCTCATCTGCTTCCACTCAACCCAGTTTCTCAAGGAAATTATCCATTTGGGACAGAAAAGCAAAAGCACTAAAAGCTTAGAATACAAAAATAAAACAATTTGTTTACATAACTTTCTCTTCTCCATGCGTAGTAATAGAATTACGTGTGAGTTGTTTTTTCCTAATCGAGTTATATGGATCTAGATAAGAGCGTTGTAAGAGCCTAAGTCAATATTTTCGAAAGTAATAAGTCACAGTCACAATCCGCGAGAGTGTGGTACAAGCAAAGACAATATAAAAATTAAAAATAATAAAAAATTCCGAAGAAGAATTTAGGTAGTTACTTAAATTAAACGAACCTTTGGGTGCCGATTCGCATTGGGCTAATACGCTTCTGCGTCTAGCAAAGCAGCCAACAAATCTGCAGCCTGTAGGCTGTTGTATTGTCTATTTACGTTGTTACGATATATTATCTATCTATTATATCGAATTAAATAATAAGCAAATAATTGAATAATAGATGTTTTTAAGAATTCAAACTATCTTTATTTTATTTTATAAATAATTCATAGAAAATGCCTATCTATATTACAATGCTAAGATACAAAGTGGCAATCATTCATTGGTATATGCTGAAAGTCGAACATACAGTGGGTGTCATATATTAACATGTAGTGATGGCTGCATAAAGAATGAGTGTCATGTACTAATATGTTGTATACCAAGTTTTGAGGTGCTTGTCAGACCATAATATTTTAGAATCGAAAGGCTGTAAAGGTCAGAATATTAATATGTTTGCCCACATATAACCTATTTCGCGTAGATTTATTTATTTTTCTAGCTTTTACCCAAAATTTAAATAAAGTCAATATCAACTGCGTATTATATAGGTAGGTAATGATTGATATATCAAATACATATCAAGTCGATAATTCCACCTTAAATACGTATCGGTATATTCTAGAAGCGAAACGAAGTCAAATTATGGTTTTTTCTACACAAGCCAATTGCAGCCCAAAGAATAGTTTTGTAAATTGTCTTAAACTAGTAAATACGGAGTAATTTTTAAAAATTGGTTTTATCTAAAAACGCAGTAAAACTATTAAACAGTAACTTTTTTACTACGCCATTAAAGGTGGGTCGCTAATAAAGCCGTGAAATAAAATTTTTATTACAATTATTTTAAAAGCACTTTTCGGTTTAAAACTATAATACATTATGATTTATTCTTCCATAAAAACTTGGAGAAGATGCTGCTTTTATTTTATAGCTATACAGGGTAGGGTGTTCCTTAATGACGTGTTAATATTTAAGGGTGTGATTCCTCAAGTCATTTTATGAAGAAAAGTTTAAATAAACATATGTCCTAAACGGCTTAAATTTTTTGCTACAGGGTGTTGAATTTTTTCGTTTTTTTTTAATACGTTTTTTTGTAATATCTCCGAAAGTACTTTAGATAATATTTTTAATTTTGGCATGTGCTAATAGGACATAAAACCACATGTTTTAGTTATAAAAGTTATTTTTTTGTCCCACCAGAGGCGTCCCTGCAAACATGTCCTATGATATTTTTTAGAAAAAAAGTGGTACATCACTGACATTTTTCCATGTGGATATTATTTCTGATTAGCCTGATCAATTCTACATAAAAATGGTATCCTGCGTTTTTCTTCTTAGGCGCACTGTTCTTAATTAAACTAATTAAATTAAATTAGCTTCATTTTGCAGTTTTGACGAATAATTTTTGATCACATAAATCTATATAGAATATCTGGAACGGGGACGTTCTTAAAAACATAATTAACGCCTTAACGGCAGTCTTATCTGCATTTCCTCCAAGAACAACTACCTGTGTTACTTGAAGATGTACCATATGCGCCAAGGAATCAAATGTGGTACATGCATGATGGAGCTCCTGCTCATTTCAGTGTAGTCGTTCGCGACCATTTAGATACAGTTTATCCAAATCGTTGGATAGGTTGCGGAGGAGCTCAACAATGGCCAGCAAGATCCCCTTATCTCAATAGTTTGGATTTTTTTCTTGTGGGTCATCTTAAAACTCTAGTGTATAAAACTTCCATTAACACTTTGAGGGAGCCAATAATTGCCTTCTGTGAAACAATACGGCATTCGCCTGGAATATTTGAACGAGTGCGCTATTCGATGCAAAGACGGGCGAAAGCATGCCTATTAAGTGAGGTGGTCATTTTGAACAATTTTTATAAAACAAAATTTTGCATTATCAATGTTAATAATAATAAACAGTAGAGCTAATTTAATTTAATTATTTTAATTAAGAACGGTGTGCCCGAGGAGAAAAACTCAAAAGACAATTTTTATATAGAATTGACCAGGCTAATCAGAAAGAATGTCCACATGGAAAAATGTCAGTGTTGTACCACTTTTTTCCTAAAAAATATCAGAGGACATGTTTGCGGGGACGCCACTGGTGGGACAAAAAAATAACTTTTATAACTAAAACATGTGGTTTTATGTCCTATTATGACATGCCAAAATTAAAAATATTATCTAAAGTACTTTCGGAGATATTACAAAAAACGTATTAAAAAAGAAAAAATTCAACACCCTGTAGCAAAAAATTTAAGCCGTTTAGGACAAATGTTTATTTGAACATTTCTTCATAAAATGACTTGGGGAATCACACTTTAAAATATTAGCACGACATTAAGGAACACCCTGTATATTTACTTGCGCAGGAGGAATTTTTTCTGTTATATATTGTGGACGGATAGACTTAATTATACTTTTAAAATTTGTTATTTTGCTTATTATGCAATTCACAATAAAAACAATTTTGTTGTATAGGATGTGCAAAAATTATAAAAAATTTGATTTGCCAAATTAAAAATGTATCAATTGAACTTTTTTGAAGTATCAGAATGAAAGAACTATGAAGAAAAATCGAAAAGCTATATACACCATAGAAAATGTGAAATAAAATGGTCAAAAAATAGTCACTGATCAAATTACTCAACACATAAAAAATAAAATCATTTAAATTTATCCCTTGTTACAAAACAATAGGTCGATCATACCTAAAGGGATTGGTTTTCAGATGTGACTAACCCTTATCAAAAAGGAAGACAGCCAGCTTTTTAAAGAACTAGGTCACTTTCTTATTTAGAATATAATATAGTAAAAAGATGCGTACAATTTGCGTATTTTTCTATACAGGGTGTCCCATCACCAAGGAAAGATACAACAAGAAAATAGGTCATTTATGATTAATTTCTGCCAGTTTAGATGAACGGAGAGAAATCGTCTGTCTGTGGAAATGTTTGGTCCTCTTGTTTCCAATAATTTTAAAAATAATCTTACAAGGGCATTGATGAATTCCTTACCAACCATTTGCTGTTTGCCAATCCTTTTGACCTACCTTGAGCTGTCTTGGAAATTATGCTGTTATATTCAATTCGTCCGGTAAATTATCCCATGGTATCAAACTCTTTTTGAAAATATTGAATTTTGCAATTTACGGCCTCATTGCCTCCCCAAACTAGTTCAAATAAGCAGAGATGGAAAAACTTTTTTGTGCTTTATCGGGGTTTTCTTTTCATTGTAGCTTTGCATTATTGTTCGTAAATCTTTGGTAGATAATGCTTTTGAACTTGCTTTCCTCTTTTCCTGACAACTTTGGAGCTGCTATCTCTTTGCGTTTCTTGTCATTCGCGCATTTTTAAAGGAAATATCGGTAAAAGGGTCAATCTTTATTTCGTATTCTGTAAAATACATTTCTTGATTTATTTTTGCTGTAGTATTCCATATAGCCTTTACAGAAGATTCTTTTTGGTCTTCGCCATTACCCTTCTTCATATTAAAGGCATACTTTTCGAGGATTTTCGCCAGTTCCATCACAGTAGTAGATTTTTCCAGTTTATAATTTCTTACCATTAGAAACTCTGAGAACTGTGCCCAAATTGAGTTCTTGGATTTCTGTGTGTTAAGTGAAATATTTTCAGCTAGGTATCGATTTTTTTATTTCTTGGATAGATTGGCACCCAAATCTTGCATTTTCGTTTAAATTGCTCGTTTTTTCTTTTCAAACAAGGATGACATTTATCAGGCTAACAATAGTTTTTACCTGACATTTATCAAAATTTTTCCGTTAAAAAACCATCTTGTTGATTTTGTTCAGGTGTATATAATTAAAAGTTTTTCCACTAGTTGCTATGATATTTTGCCAGTATTAAACACTCTAGTGAAATAGTCCTACGAATATAACGCGGGCATTGATAATTAGCGGTAATTTTCAATGCATTTGTTATAGTATAATATATGAGAATTTACCAAAGTCATATTGTGTAACCAGTATCTAAAAACTAATTATGAAATCGTCTTTCCTGTCTTTAAAAATACCACTGTGCCAAATTTCACCACCAATTTCCTAAAATACGTTTTTACTTGGATCACCCTGTATCACTAACCGTGGATATTTTATCATAATAAATTGGGGATAAAAAACCTATTTTTAATTTTGCTATCTCCTCTTAGTAATGGGACATCCTGATATATACACTATACAGTCACCGGCATAAAATTGACCACATATAGACAACATTTTTGTTGAAATTGAAAAATTTATTGCATATTTTCTTCACTGTATAATTGAGAAATCAGTTGAATAATATTAATTCATTGTTTTTAATTAACAATCGGAAAAACCTTTTTATATTATGTCGGTTCAATACCGTCTAAAAATTAAAATTTTAAAAGCCTATCGAAGCCATTGCTCAGCTGTGATAATTAAAAATTAAATTCTATCCTAAAAATACTAATTTCATATTTCTTCCTAATAATTTTAATAAATTTTCCCTTATTTTCACCCTCCCTTTAAGGGTTGCTCAAATATGAATGAGAAGGGTCGTCGATTTTCTGCTCCATGCAATGGTTCAATATAAACATCCAACTGGACAAGATGGATATTTATTAGTAGCAGAGGTCTCGCAGTATATCAACTTAGACAACTAATTTCAAAACCAAAACAAATAACTCAATAATTTTGTCTTGGAATTTTATATGGTAAAAGTAACGTGTAAATCTTCAGAGCAAGGTATTTTAGTCCAGAGGTGCAAAGACCGAAAACAACTACTCGCCTGGACTTAATGTAAATCTTATTATTCATTTATACCGCTTGGACCTCCTGGAATTTGAATTTTAAGTACTTATCTCATAAAACTATAGAAAATAGTTTTGTCCCTTTGTCTCCGGGACCACAGGGCGCTGTGTTCTACAAGTGGCTTTTTTGGCTGATATACTCTTATTTGGACGTTTTATTTGTGCTCGCGTCTGCTAGAAGACATTTGCTTTTTATGACCGAAAAGGTCTTATACTTTTTTTTTTTTAAAGGTGTTATGCATTTTATATTTCTTATTTTGTAAAGTACCTATGAGAATGGAAAATCAATGTATTTTATATTAAATTACTTTAAAATTTTTATGCAAGCGCCTTCCCGCACGCCCCCTCCTCCTTCTATCACCCTTCTTATGAATACACTGGTGTTAATAGTATATTATTTAACGAGCGGTAATGTAGGTCATAACTCACGCAGATGAAGTTGTCAGCATGAGCCGCAGGCCAGTGCTGTAATTCATCAAGTGCTGTTACGTACATACATACATCAATAGTACTGAACGACGATGTCGTAAGAAGACTATCTATTGATTCTTTGCCTTGATTGCTTCCAAGAGCACTGCCACAATGATAAAATTGAATTGGGAGTTTCTGTAGTCACGTGGGTTCGAGTTTGACTTTACTGCTGGTGTTCTGACCAGCTGATTTACATAAAAAATTTCCATAATTATATATTTTCTCTTATATAATAAGAATTTTCTCGGATTCAATCGACCCGTGTAGGTTAAATCGGTTTTCGACCTAGCTGATGAAAGTTTTCAACGATATCATTTACTAAGTATGGTAGTTTACATAATTTATTGGGCAGTTAAGGACAAAAGGGCGTTTTCAATTTTGTATAGAGACAATATCATTATATTAAGTGCTCCCTTTTTATGATTATAGGTGGTTTTGGCGTGCGTTTTATGTAATCGAGCTTCAGTCAAGAGAACGGATTTCTTTTGGTACAGTACAGTTTTTTTTAAATGCTTGTGCACTGATATTAACATTTTAAGATCTTTTTTATACAAAAAATATTGATATAGTGTATTATAAATTAGAGATATAACGATATCGATCATTTTTTTAAATGACAACCTTAGTACCCATATTGTGAAGGGGAAAATGTTGCTGCTCCTCTTCGTAACAACTTACTATATTACCAACTAATTATTCTATTCAATTTCGTTCCATATAATTTTATCCAGAGGTAAGTGAAAACGGCCACATTGGATTACAATTTCTTTTCTGTCCAACTAACTAAACTAACCAAAGTTTTAGTAATTTATTTGAAAGCCTATTTTCTCACGAATAATTTCGAGACCCTGGGTTAACACGCGTCCCAAGGAAAGGATTTTATTAAACTTTGGAAAATCTTGTATTACCCCGGACTCAACCCTTAAATTCAGGTAAATTTGGGATTTGATAAATGGCCTGTTATTGTATATTATATATTCAAGCTTAGGGTAACTAGTTACTTTTTGAATTGGGATACTTTAATGGACGACGCGACGGTGAGAATGTTCAATAGGCGCCGTTTTAATACAATGTAACTTTCAAAATACTTGCACGTTCTATCTAGAGTGTGTTTTTAAAATCTGATTGCTCGAAAGCTTGATTAAGTTGAGAGGTACGCTCTTGTTGTTCCTCGTTTTTCTCCGCTGGACTTTTTCTAGGAATGAGAACAGTTTTTGACAAGTAAGCAGGCAAATTGGGATAAAAATACGGAACAGCAGCTGTTAAATTTAGTCTCACTTTAGTTGACATTTTTTTTGTGGTGCCATTAGGCAAAAGATAAATATCCTCACAAATGTCACTGGGGTACAAATGCTTAGCACAAACTACATAATACTGTGTGGGCGACCAATTAGCTTTTGGAATGGCTTTTAGCCATAGAATTTTCAGATTTTCATCTTTTGGGAAGTGAAAAACTGATACAATCTCTTCACCTGCTTTTAAAACACTTTTATAGTTAGAGTTATACCCAGGCATACAGCAGGGGCTTGGCGTGTTGATAAATAAACAAACTAAAAGAAAAAAATAGTTCTTACCTAAGTACCTAGGTATCTAGAGGTATCCTACCTACTTACGACCTATCTCTACCAGTGATATATTTAAACTAATTCACATATACCTTCAAAAGTTAACACTTCAATATTTAATAAATTAACGGTAGCCACAAACAATAAAGTTTATCCCAAAGAGCTAACTAGAATACAAAAAACACAACTTTTAAATTAAAACAAATAAAATTCTGCCGCCATTATAAGACCCGTAAACAAACCGCCGGCCGGCCAGGCTTGATTTTTCACATTATTAATGCTATTAGAGCAAACCCGCACCAAAAATGTTTACTAGTCTTAGCAATTATGTCACTTAAATTTTCTATTAGATATCAATCGAAAACCGGATAAAAATACAAATTTATACGACACGGCTAACCTCAAAAAAGTCACGTGACACATGGATCTTTAAGCAGTGTTGTCGATGTTTCTGTTTCCCGGCTTCTTTCAAGGTGGTTGTGGTAGTATGCAATGTATAGTTTAGGGTTTATATTGTTAATTTTATTATTTAATCTAACGAAGAATAATGTAAAATGAGAATGCGTCATAAAAAGTTTTATAATTATAAATTTTCGATTAAATTCTCTTAACAATACAACTGGTCCTTCAACTGGCCTTTATAACATTAACCTCAATACTATTATTAATATTGCCTACAATTCATACTAAATATAAATTTATTAAAACTTTTGATCGTGAATTCTCCCTTCTGTTGGATACAATAGGCCCTCGATTGTGCCTTTTGGTTTATTATTATCTACCTTGTTCGACTATCACAAAATCAATGATTTAATCTCGAAAAGTTTGTGTCTCATTTTGTTTAATCGACTTTAAAATCTACGGTATTTGTTGACAATAATAGAAGAAGTGACAATGTAATATCAAATTGTAATAAAATAAAAACCACGGAATTTTAACTTGTTTATTAATTTCTTTTGAGTTAATTTAATTTTAACTTAAACCATCATTATGCATTGCTCATGCAGTTCTCTACACCTTGTCTGGTGTCGATTATACTGGTTTCAGGTTTTAAAATGTATGGTCCACTAGATTACCCTATAATGGGTTGATGCTACTCTGATGACCTGGCTAGGTGATCATAAAATGTTTTTGTTATAAGTTCGCTAAAATAAAACATGCTTTATCAATATTTATTGCTACATCGTATTGTAATTAACTCATTATTTAACATTATAGCTTTGTTAGTATTCCGTTTTTATTACAATTTTTGTTAAAACATTTTTTAAAGTATGTGGTTCTTTTTATATTATATATAGTGTGGTAGGTATAATAAATCATCAAGCAAAAAATTACATCCAAACAACATCGTTATCCTCGTTTTCCTTTATTTAGATGAAAGTTTTTTGCATGAAAAAACATCATTAATAATTGACTTCGCTTTTAACCTATAAATGAACCTACCGGTTTGAATTTTTCCTGTAATATACGACGCCATATTTAAAAGTGTTGTGTGTAGGATGGAATACTTTTAGGTATAGTGTTTCTTAGGTCAATTTAATGACATTAAACTGTAGGAATTTCCTAACCATAGGCGTCACAAACAAATAATTAAAATGCGTATACACACTTATAAGTTTGTTTTACATTAGGTGTTTGTACATACTACACTTTATAAACCCAATGTATATATAATAATATTATATTAAAATAATAAATATAAGGTAACTCAAAAATTCTATACACAAAACTAAAATCAGAAAAATAAACCTGACTCGGCACGACACTGCTCAGAAAATGCTTAATTTTTTTTACCAGAACTCCATTCTGGGACCATTGTCCAGCCCGTCCACAAATTCCAAATTACGTAGATTTTATCCTCGTCTCTTCCACGCCATCGGCGGTCACTAGCCTATCTCTGTCTGACAAAATCGATCGTTAGACGGGCTGCGTACCGCTTCAGCTTACACCAGCCGCTTTAACTGGCGCTTGCAAGCTCAACAAATTATATGCTGTTGCCAATTCTTCAAAATTTTAGGATTTGTAAGCACAATGTAAGTATATACGAGAAACAAAGGTTTGTTAATTAGTTGTTTTTAAACACTGAAAACGCTTTTTGTCTTGATTTCAGTTGTATTGTTTCTTAAGGACTAAAGAATGTATTATTATAACAATGAATGGCTTGTAATTTTTTTCTGTCACACTAAAAACTCCTCGGTTTAAAGTATATTTGCAAACTAGCTCTTAAAGAAAGTTACTGACTAACAATTGAATACTGATATAAAAGAAACATTTTTAATAAAAAAACTTAAAGAATTGAAGAAGAAAGATCTGACAATCCTAGTTGTGAGGTCGGTCTCTTTAAGACTGTTTACCGCCGTTTTTATGCCGTATGGAATGATTGGAATGTCATCACACTGACTTTGGATAAATTATTCCTACCAATCTTTTTACATTTCGACTTTTCACTGACTCAAATTCAAATTTAAAATTATAAGGAATATCTTATCTGTCTTAATACCATTGGTTGAAAGTGTAATTTTTTCAAAAGGGGATTAAGCAAGAAGGTATTTTTATCTAAAGCAAAACTGCCTCAAAAAACGTCTTTTATAATCGCTTTATATTTTTATAGATCTATTTAGAGTCCTCGTTCTCCTATAAACATCAAATTTTAATAAAATAACTTAGGGTTTATTGGAGATATAAACTATAAAAGAAAACATTTGGGATAAAATAATTTCGAGCAAATACCCTTCGCAATAAAAGAATTTATTTTTTTTTTGTTACAATAATATTTAATATAATATATCATAACTGAATATCATAAAATATAAAATTTATTGTTTTTATAATAAAAATGACATAATAAAATATAATTCAAGAATATGAAAATTTAAGCTATATGACAGCTGAAGGTTTAAGTTTTAATACGCGTTAGAGATAAATTATTTTATTTTATTTTGTTCTGTAAAAATTCCGTTGCGAATTTCAGTAGCTTGGCGAAGCTAATAGTAAAGCAAATATTAGTATAAAAGCTCCACAACAAAAACGCCGTTATCTGTAATAAACAAAAACCAGCATTTTTGCGGAGTGCTGACCACGGTACAGCAATTATAAACTGAAACGTAAAATCCCACACATTACATATTTAACGATAGAAACAAACATGATCTTCACGTTCCGTTTAACCTAGATTTTTGCTAGTTTTCAATTGCATCTGTGAAAAAATAAGGGTTCCCACCAACCAATACGATTTAAACGCAGCACCATAGGCAACAACCAGCGCCGGATTTACGCCTAGGCCCACTAGGCCCAGGCCTAGGGCGGCAAATTTCATAGGGGCGGCAAATTCCTTTCCGCCATCGCTGCGGATTGCAATTACCGCATGGCGACACGACTGAGTTTGCGTTCGCGTGTTGGATTTACGTGCACGGTACCAGGCGTTGCGCCGGTTGCGCGCTGCGTTTGCTTGTGTTTATTCTTTTGTTTTAACTTGTTTTAGACTTAAATTTTCCCTACAAGAAAACATATTAAAATATAATTGTAGGTCGCAAACCCTTGTAAATTTGCATTTACTTAAGTAAAATGAAATTAATAATTTTTACTTTTGCATGGCTTTGCCTTTGCCTGTATGATGCTATTAATGGTATTGTCAAAGTATTGTAAACATAAAGACCAATTTATGTTATATAATGACGCAACACAGCACACAGCATTCGTTTTTGAACAATTTTCATATTTCTGTATGTGCTTTTTTGTTTCTCTGTTTGAAATATTGTTTTTTAGAAATATATGGTTAACTCAAAGAAATTGAACAATACATTTTTTTTTTATTTCTTGGGGTTTTTTTAATATTTGTAGTAAATTGTTAAACATTTAATATGATATTCTAGGTGGGGGCGGCAGGCGCGTATTTGAGGGGGGGTAATGTAAAAAAAATAAACACTGACAAATCAGTAAAAAGAGGCGTAACACCCAAAAAAATTTCGCCTGCGGCGCTACTATTCCTTTTTTCTACTTTAACTCCACGTCAAATCGTTGAAAAAAAGGCGTAGCACCCAAAAAATTTTCGCCTGCGGCGCTGTTTTTTCCCTTACCCCCCACAAAACTGACAGCTGAATACGCGCCTGGGGGGCGGCAACATTTCTTTGGGCCTAGGGCAGCGGTTACCATAAATCCGGCCCTGGCAACAACTAATGCCATGGTAATAGCTACGCACCGATACAGGTATGGATCACAGACATCTAATATAAGGAAAGGGTTACTACCAAGCTGTTTTGCTTATCAACTTGGAAGATAATGACATATAGTCGAGGAGTCACCGCAAAAAATATGCAAGAGTTTTCTGAAGGCTAATATTTTCAAGACTGGTTCAACTTTAGTGATTAAAAGCTAGTGTACAGTCAGCAGTTACAGTTCCGGGACATCTGGCGGCGGGACTAGCGCAAAGGTGTAATTTTAGTTAGTATCTCCAAACTGTTTTCTGAAGGCTCAAGATTTTTACAAAAGGAGCAAATATAATATAAAACAGGAATCTAATAGTCAGATAGCGGCACATAGGGACACAGGACACAGTGCTGGTATGCTTTAGAAGTATGCAACACTAGCGCTGAGCGCTACATCCTTTTGACGGTGTTCCCGTGTACTGAATTAAGTTGAACTTCGCGTTTCCTTTCTTTGGTCGGATCTTAGCTTCATTGTTAAGTCATGATATGGTGGAACTTACTTTTTAATCAACCTCTCATACGTAAGTCTTTGAAAATAAAAAAATCATAGCTTAGTCACTAGAAGAAATTTTTCATATTTATAATATTATTTTATCATTTGTCGTTCTAAACAACTAAAATTATCAAAAAATTATGAATTTCTTTTTTATGAAACGTTATTGACAGATATTGAGGCTAGACATACTGATGCGCGCAGTGCCCACTCACACTTCTATCGACTGCTGACTGAAGTGGTTTTATCGCAGAGGAGTCTGACTGTATTTTTTTGTACCTTTATAGTTGTTAATATTATTTAAAAAAGTTTGAACCTTCAGAAAACACTTTTGGTCAGGACATTTTTTTGACAAGAATGGAGTAGCGCTGGCTCTATGTGTCCCCATGTGCCGCTATCTGACTATTAGATTCCTGTTTTATATTATATTCGCTCGTTTTGTACAAATTTTGAGCCTTCAGAAAACAGTTTGGAGATACTAATTAAAATTACACCTTTGCGCGCGTCCCGCTGCCAGATGTCCCGGAACTGTAACTGCTGACTGTATACTAGCTTTTAATCACTAAAGATGAACCCGTCTTGAAAATATTAGCCTTCAGAAAACTCTTGCATATTTTTTGCGCTAGCTCCTGGACTAATACAACTAGCGCCAACCTGCTAATTCACCGGTAAATAAAAGAAAACGCCAACATTTAAAATATCTGTGTTTGTTTGAAGGTGGTAGACAATGAAGTAATACCAAAAATTTTAACTCTTTATCACAGAGTTTGCAACAATCCCGAAGACCTTAATATTGAAATTTCAAACATCAAAAACGATTTAAAACAGAATGGTTACCCTAAAACCTTTGTAACCAATACCCTCTCAAAACTTAAAAATTACGAAGTAAAAACTAATACAGAAACGAAAGAGGAGCAAGCATTTCTCACAATACCTTATATCAAGGGGATGTCTGAAAAGATTACAAGTAAAACGCCCCCGTAGTGAAAACACAAAAAATTGTATCTATCAAATCCCTTGCGAGTGTGACGAATCGTACATTGGAGAAACACAAATACCTCTTCTCGTACGACTTAAAGAACATTTGAAACATACTCAAAGAGACGAAACTTCGAGATCAGGTATAGCTGAACATGTATGGACCAACCAACATGATATACAGTGGTCGGAAGCCAAGGTTTTGGACACGGAACGACACTGGAGAAAACAAAAATTCAAAGAAGCAGCTCTCATGAATCAAATTACCGGTATATTTAGTAAACCAAGTATAGATATCCCCAATATCTGGAAGCCTCTTCTTGTCCAAAACCAACAGCTCAAACTTCATACTCCAATAAGCACGTAGGCGGAGTCATCAAGCTTTATTGCACATGGATAGTATTTAAGACAGTAGCCTTATAGAATTATAATTTAGTTTACACTTGAAAACGGTTAGAGATACCAACTAACCGAAAAGTTGTGTTAAGTAACAAAATAAAGACAATGGAAGTCCGACAAGGCAGTTTTTTTTTTATATTTAAAATTTCTTTTGGAAAAAAAGGGGACCGAAGTTTTTCCTGGCTTAACTAAATTAATTAAAGGTTTTTAAAATAGCCAAGTTACCCCATATACTCCACGCGGCAAATTTAAGCTAGGTTTAAAGGATTATTTAAATTGGTCATTGTTTGTCGATTAGAATATCTCTGACTGGATCCAACAAACCGATTAGAGGGTATTTACCATTTTATTCGTGCCGTACCATCCGGTAAAACATGGATCAATGTGGTTGACATCTGTTCGAGTGACATCGATACGGGACGCGGCAGAAGACAACGATTATTTTTAAAGCAAGGCTAGGAAAAATTTGTTGTTTGTTGTTTAATAATATAAGTTAACTAATAGGTATGGGTTTTTTTTTATAAAATATAGAGGGTGTCCGAAAAATACGTATACAAAATGAGGCTAAAATGTGAGGCTCTAGCGTATTTTACCTTAATCCGAAATACAGGATGTCAAATATTTTTTAAACTTTTTTATCTCATTATTACCATGAAAATTACATAAATTTATTTTCAAGCAATTAGAAGGTTTCTTTTTGTTTACGTTGCTGATAGCAACGGGAGATTATCGCGATAATTTTGTTAGTTCCTATTAACTTAATGAAATTAATAAGTGATAATTTTTGTGTCAAAAATAAAGTGCTTTATATCTATTGGCCAAAGTCACTCAGAATAAAATCAAAATACATTTTGTTGCTAACTTATAATTTTTATTAATACTAACCAATTTGCTTAACATATCGAACACCGGGGCTAAAAGCGATACATCAAAAATTTAACTAAACTCATCGGAAATATGTTTTTTTAAGTTTTATTTGAAACTATGTAGACATGTAATTTCAGATGTTATGGTTGAAAACGAATTAATGTTTTTAATGTTCCTGAAATTTTAGTAATAAACCTTAGTTACTAACAAGTAAAATCAACTTCTATTGTAAAAATATGGTCATATTAAACTAAACTCATCGAAAGCATGTTTTTTAAAGTTTTATTAGCATTTAAAACTATAAAGACATTGGATTTCACATAACAAATTTGTTATTTAATGTTTCTCACATTTTAGTAAAAAAAGAGTTACTAACGGCTAAAATGAACTTCATTTCTAAAACTCTAATTAGTTACAATTAACTAAAGCCGCCGGAATTATGTTTTTGTTGCATTTTAGCAAAAAAATTACAAGAAGAAAAAACTCCAATTTATGAAATTTTCCTACCGAATCTCTCACGCAGCAGAATCAATTCCCGATAATTTTTTTCTCGGTTTGAAAAACATTATCGGTAATAATTCTGCTGCTAGGGAGATTATAAGTGAATATTTTTAACACCATAAAAAAAATAAAGGTTTATTAAAATCTTGGTGTAGGGTCAGTATAAAAAAAGTTATGTTTTCAAAATTCTAGGGAGGTAATTACCCCCCCCCCCCCCCCCCCCACCGACCCGTAAATACGTCTCTGTACGTTAATCGGTTTATTCTGGTTATGATTATTTTATATTCTCCTAAGTATCCGTTACAATACAATTAGAAAATACTCAAAATACCTGAGGCAACAAAGCGAAATTGTTAGGGCGTTGTAGAAGGACTTCCCCTCGAGAACCATTAAGCCGATATCAGTAAATTAGGTCTCCAGACGCCTTTTTTCGAAACATTGTAAAATAATTAGGACTTGGCGGGTAAAATACGACATAAAAAGGACTAAAGTGATTTATGTAAACTCTCCTTTCGTCGTTGGTAAACTAAAACATTCAAAAGTTTTTCTAAATGCCTTGTAATTAGCGCTGCCTAGCCTGACTCTTGTAATTGTGACTTTGGTCTTTGCAAGTGATTTTCTCTCAAGCCATAAGCAACAGGAATAAGAATTGTTATATATAATAGGAACAAATCAATCGCGGCACAATTAAGTTTTAAGTAACAAGAAACATTATATACAGGGTGTCCAGAAATAATGAGCAAAAAATTTAGGGGATAATTCTAGACCGAAAATAAATGTCATCTGTTCCGACAACATTTTTTCAAAAACTGATTATTAACACGTTCGGGGACAAAGCGGCGTATGCCGCTCCTTGTGCTGGGACAAAGCGGAATATGCCACAGAAGTTTATACCCTCCATAAACGCAAAGCGCCAAACGCCGCGCATATTTAGGTATAAAGTAATATGCGTTTAGTCATGCTGTCCCAGCAGATATCAATACATTTTGTGAATTGTCCCAACTAAAAACTATTCTTATGGACAGGAGAATATATTTTGTCGGTGTGATTTTACGAACATATCTGATGAAGCAACTGTCCGCGAACGTGTTAACGGAGATACAGGGTGTTAAAATTAAATTTTATTTGCAGTTTTAAAATACGTAAGTTACTAGAACAATAAATTAAACATTCAAATCAAAGGTTCAAAGTGACGATTCCTTCCTTTGCTATGCTATGTTTAAGGTTGAAAATAAATTAAAATGATTTCGTATTCATCACATGCAAGCAATGTTATTTTAGCGAATTTTCTCGAAAAAGTTGGGACTCAAATTAAAGTATAGGCTCCTATGTGGTGCCCTCTACAAAATGCGTTTTGTTTATTTGTATTCCTCATCCCAGAAAGCACAATATACAAGATTTCATCAAAATATTATCAGCGTGGCAAAAAGTATTGCAAAAAAACTGCAAATAAAACTGCAAATAAAATTTAACTTTAACACCCTGTAACTCCTTTAATAATCAATTTTCAAAAAAATGTTATAGGAAGAGATAGCGTTTATTTTCGGTCTACTATTGTACCCTATATTTTTTTCTCATCATTTCCGGACACCCTATATATATTTTTTATTTCTTATGTGTACATGTTATTAATTATTTCTTATTGGATATTTTTATATTTTTTTTTTTAATTGTGTTTTTAATAATGCCTTTACTTTTGTTTACAGGTAACATTCAAAGTAAAACTTTACGAAAAATAGCGAACAATCTCTGATTTTACAAAACTTATTTATGACGTCATTTATTTTGTCACCGTTTCTAATATCAATAAACTCGAATCGAAATCAATTTCCACTTTTCAGATTTTCTTCTAATTGAAACGGTTATTTCCGGACCAGAAAATCCATCAATATTTCAAACAAATTGGTCGTCTTTTATAGACATTGATCAAATAGAAAAATGATGTTTACTTGGGTTTAAAATTACATGACAAATGTTGATTTTTCCGATGAATTAAATGGCTTTTTTTAATTAAATATTGAATAATTATTTTTTTACTTTTTCGTTTTTTGGTTTATTTGAACGACATAATATCCAAAAATTAACTTAATCATTATTTTTTTAATAATATTGGCTTAATTTTCAGTAAATAAAGAATTTGATTATACTTTCTAGCGTGTCAATGTCTATGATGACCCTATATCCAGGGTGTCCGGAAATGATAAGCAAAAAATTTAGGGGATAATTCTAGACCGAAAATATCCTATCTCTTCCTATAACATTTTTTCAAAAATTGATTAGTAACAGAGTTACAGGGTGTTAAAGATGAATTTTATTTGCAGTTTTAAAATATATAAGTTACTAGAACAATAAATTAGATTAGACATTCAAATCAAAGGTTCAAAGTGACGTCCTTTCTCTTTAATGCATAAATTAATTCTTGTTAAAAAATTAAATAATAAATTAAAATGATTTCGTATCTTCACATGTAAGCAATGTTATTTTAGCGTTTTTCTCGAGAACGGTTATATTTATCGAAACTGAAGTAGTATACCTTTTTTATGTCGAAAGGTTAGGAGAATAAAAATATTCAGTCAAAATGCGCATATATATGTTTTGGGTAATAAAGTCGTGCAGTATCGGTTGAATTATTTGTACATTCTCCAAACACTAATAACATATCAACTTTTTCACTTCTTGTAAAACCATTATTTTCCATGTTTTTTAAACAACAAACTAATTAACTTCGGCAGAAGCTCTCGGCATGTCAATTTTCTTCAAGGCATGATTTTGTTTTATCAGTTTTGTTAGTCACAGGCTACTTGATACACTTATATCTAAATGTATTCACAAATGATGCTTCATTTTAGGAAAGTTCCAAGTTAACTTTTAAAAGTTTTTTAATGACAGCTTTTCTAAAACGTAATAGTGTGTGGTATCAAAATAATCGTAATAAAATTCTCTTTTTTCCTAACCCGACGAGCCACCATGTTGCAATTTTAAAAAGAATGAGTTATACAACTTTAAAGATTAAATTTTACACAGCACATATATAGCATTGGAGCAAAAATAGTAAAATTGTATTTTTCCCAAGATTAAGGAACTGAAATAAGTGATTTTAAGATATTCATAGTCCTCTAGATAAAACAATAAATTTGGAAAAAAAAAATTTTCTTCACGATAAAAAGTGACAAGTGACACATCATTGTATTTAGAATGTCATATGGAGTAAAAAAAATATATATACCAGATGTCCCATTTAATAATCGAAAGTTTATGTCACTTCCAGTTAAACCGAAAGTTCCATAATGTTGAGTCACCTGTCACAAAATGCAGTTTTATGTCGTATATAAATCCCCCGAATTTTATTCCATTATCTTAAAAAACAAAAAAATTAGAGGGGCGAACCACCTTCCGTGGACACCCGGTATATATATAATAAAGAGATTGAAATGTCTATCTGACTCTATCGTTTTCGGATTTATATTTAAACCCTGCAAAAGCCTTGCTTTTATCGTCTAGTGTACTTGTAACCCTATGTTGAATTTCAAAACAGAAACAATGAAACAATCCTTTGTGCAATTTTACGATGAACCGCTTTACATTGTAATGATTTTACCGACATCGACAGTCGGTGAAATGTCACATCTCCGACGTTTTGCCTTTATATTTAACTAGTTAATCTCACACGAAAGTTTTCCGGCGAAATGGAAGGTACGAAATTTATTACGAACATCGAATTTTCCGAAGTCAATTCGGCTTAATTAAACTGGAAATTGGATGTGGTGGTCAAAAAGGTGGAAGATATATCGACGAAATTATATTGTCGATTCATGACTTCGACACGCCCCCTTTAACAGTTTTATTTTTGACCTTTTGAAAAGGCTTTATTAAAAATAATAAAATTGTGTCGTTTATACAAAGAAGATTGAAAATGTTTCCAGAGTGAAATTGCAGACAGTACTTCGAGTACTTTTTTACCGTACTAAATCTCATATTTTTGAAATAATTGGAAGTACAAAACTGTTATACTTTGCAGAAGATATCGGGTGAGGCAAGGCCAGACTGGCCATAGGAAATCCTATGTAAATCATGCTACCCTCAAATATTGGCTTGCTTATTTATTTTACATCAAAATTGTACTATACTTTTTCAGGGTCTTTATATGATCGGATTCTTTGACTTTTTTTTGGAATAAAATTTACAAAAAGAAATTTAGTCTGTTGTTGTCGTCTGAGAGCCAAGCATTGGCGTTGGGCGTTAGCTCAATAGAATAACAAAAATTAACTTTTTTATTTTATAATATATCTTAACAGTTTTATAAAAATTACAATAGAAACAAAAACAGTTTAACAAGAATAAATAAAATCCAATATTTAGTCATATATTCCTGTTTTTATGTTACTTGAGCCAGTCTATTCGGAATTGACTGAATTATATTTGATACAATATTCGGATCAACCTCTTCCCAGCACGCACGTATTATTTCCCATAAATCTTCTGAATTTTGTGGCCTAAAATTTCAATTCTATATATTTTTTACGATTATACCCCAAATAGTTTTAATTGGATTGATATCGCGACCCAAGGCAGCACTTCCACATTATGGGTTTGAAACCAGTGATCTTGTTGAAATATGAAAGTATTATTGGGATATATTTGCTCAGCAGATGGTAACAATATGTTTTCTAAAATGTTAATGTAATTTCCGGCATTAAATCTTCCTTCTATTCGGCAGCAAACACCAGGTCCATGAACACTTATCCAGCCCCATACATTTACAGAGAAACGCCCATGTCTAGAAGTGAGAAGGTTAGTATATCGCTCTTCAAACCTGGTATTGTTTGGACTGTACAGACGAATTTGTCCGTTATAAGTCGACTGGAACGTCTTTTCATCAGTAAAAATGATCCAGTTCCAAAATTGAGGATTGCGGTATATATAATTTAAAGCAAAAATAATCCTTGAGTGTCGCTGTTCTTCGGTAAGAAACATTTTTTTCGCAGCTGGACATTTTTAGTTCAGATTCCTTGACTCTCCTGCTGGCGGTAGGTTGGGAGGCAGGAAAGGCTGTATCAATAACAGCATCCCTTGCAGTTGCAAAAATAAACATACAATTATCACTATACCGGAAGATTCTCATAGGACAAGCACAAACCTTGAGCGTGACTACGATACGCACCAAACCACAATGTCTAATTTTTTTTAAATGAGCAGGTTCATCCCTACAGACGAGTAATTGTACAAGAGTTATATGAGACGATGATCCTGACAGATGAGAGCCATTAAGTGAAATAATGATTTAGTTAACACATAATCACGCACGAAATGTCCAAAGAATTAGTTCTCTTTATATGGTCGGGATAATAAATAATATGATTCATCCAGTATAATATCTTTTACCTAAAAAAATACATTTAAAAAAAATCGATTCGACTGGTCCGAGCGATTCTGTGTGGCTAAAAAGCTGATCCGTTTCTTTATCCCAACGACGAATCTTAAGCTGGGGTTTGTTTGGAGGCAGATAACTTTTATGAACCTGTTCTATCCTTGGTTAAAAAATATTCAAAATAAGTATTTATAAAAAGGATCGTTTGTTCGAAATTACAATCCAAACGGGAGATTAGACCGGAGCTTCCCATTTTACCCCTAAAACACCGTGAAAATATTTTTCGCTTTAATCCGAAACCCTAACACCCACTAACACGGGAAATTTTGTTTTAGTTTCCAGATTAAAAGGGTTACATTTTAATTAATTGCTGTTGCTTCGTACTGCTTTGTGAATCTGTAAGAATTATAATTAATACAAACCTGAGTATAAAATATACCGCAAAGGTCTTTAATGAGAAATTTAACTAAGTTTGTGCAAAGGGTTATTCATGATAACGATTTATTTTGTGTCTATTTACAAAGTTGTACAAGACCCATGCTAGATGTTGGGTTATTATATTTATATTGACTCCCCTATTAATTTTACATCAAAATTGTAGGGAACTTTTTTGAAGGACCTTGTATGATGGAGCAGCACACCAAATTTTATTATTTTCTTATTAGCCAATGCAATGCAATTGAAATGTGTGCAAGACTGCTGATAGACCGACGGTATGCACATAAATCAATCAAGATATTTTCCGACAGTCAAGCTGCATTAAAAGCTCTTGAATCGAGATGGTGAACCTCAAAAACGGTGTGGAGCTGTCACGAGGCACTATCCGAACTAGGTTTAAACAACAAAATAACCTTAATATGGATACCGGGACACATGGGTCTGGAAGGTAATGAAGCTGCCGACAAGCTCGCCAAGAGAGGTGCAGCTCTAAAATTCACAGGACCCGAGCCGGTAATAAGTATATCTCATGCTACGGCCAGAAGGGCAATACTAGCTGAAGCAAAAAGCAAATGGGAAAGACACTGGTTGAATTTACCAGGTCTAACACACTCAAAAGCATTTATAAACAACCACATAAACCAACAGTTAACTGACAAACTACTAGAGCTCAACAGGTGATGCCTTAAAGCACTAGTGGGATTGTACACCGGCCACTGCAGACTGCGACACCACATGTATAAAATTGGAATAGCCCCAACTGATGAATGCCGGCTTTGCATGGAAGATGCAGAAACAGCAGAACACGTAATGTGCGCTTGCCCCGCAGCAGGAAGAATCAGATTCGCCCTATTTGGCGAGATGATTCTGCTGCCGGATGACATGAAAAATGTCTCCCCTAATACGCCCATTAGCTTAATTAAAAGGTTGGACTTATTGGGGGAAATATAAATAAGTTGTGGGCCACAATAGACCGCATGGTCGCGGTGGAGGGTTGGCTGTAACCCACTCACTTTCAACATAACCTAACCTATCAGCCAATTAAAAGTTATTTAGGAAAAACTCTCTCATACAATTAAAAAAAAATCGCTGTGATACATACCCAATACCGGTAACAATTAAGATAATGTCAAATGTTAACGAACGTTTTATTTTTTATTAGTTTCAGCATGTTTAACAGCAATGATCTGCTATAACAGTATTTAAGAGAGAATAATGATTGTACTAATTTAGTTAACGCAAGTACAGTTGTATTTATAAAATAAAGCGTACAAGAATTAGAATAAGAGGTAAGTTTTGCCATATTTGCGTAAAACCGACTTGTCTAAATGATTGTTTATTGCAGTTTATCAGACGTTATATATTATCAAAAATGCAAAGCATTGGCGTCGGTGTAATTAATTTTGAAACTGCATGGTAACGTTTGATAAACTTTAACAGAAGAATATAAAAATGCCTCGTCAGTTGTCTGAAGTTGAAAATGATCAAATTGTATCAAAAATCGAAGAAGGATGGTCAATCCGTGCTGTAGCGCAAAATTAAGCAACGCTGGGAACAAGAAGAATCCCTAAAGAGGAAAATTGGTTCAGGTCGTCCCAAACGTTCCAACCATGAACAGGATACTGCTTTTTTAGGATATTTCAGAAATAATTCATTTGCTTCAAATAAAATTTAACTTTAACTCTGTTAATAATTAATTTTCGAAAAAATGTTATAGGAAGAGCATTTATTTTTGGTCTAGAATTATCCCCTAATTTTTTTGCTCATCATTTCCGGACACTCAGTATGTATGTGTTAACTCAATCATTATTTCACTTAATGGCTCTCATCTATCAGGATCATCGTCTCATATAACTCTTGTACAATTACTGATCTGTAGGGATGAACCTGCTCATTTAAAAAAATTTAGACACGATGGTTTGGTGCGTATTGTAGTCACGCTCAAGGTTTGTGCTTGACCTATGAGAATCTTCCTGTAGTGATAATTGTATGTTTATTTTTTTCTCCTCAGGTATACCAGGACGACCACTTTTAACGCTATCTTTACCAGTACGGGAAGTTCTTCATTGAATTGCTCCCCTACACGCAGCGACATGTGCGTGTGTTCATCTTCAGCCAGGCGCATTTGTGATGTAATATCAGTAGAGGAAATTTCAAATTTGATTAACATTCACTGACACTTTTTGACGTCTTAAATTTAAATAGCAGATTGTGACTTGAGTTGAGAATATGGAGAACTAGAGGGTAGGAGGCCGATCGACAATGGCAGTATTTTCAATTTCTGTCCCGGTTTTTTGGTTAGTTCGCTATTGGCCGATAGATGCTCTCGCGTCGCAAGTGGGACAAATTGACATTTTATTTTCGAAATAACAAATAAAGTTTGAAGACAAGACAAGACAAATAACGTTGTATTGTAATTGATTTCCATATTTAAAAACCAAGCATCGTTGGAACTTTATATATATTGATTGTTAAATTAAACATTTTTTAGAATATGCCGATCATATCCTCAGCCATTATGAAAATATTTAACAACAAGTGGTGTATCGTAAGTTATAAAATAGTTATTATAATATATATTTATAATCCTATTTTTTATTTATAATTATAATCCTAATAATTAATTTTTCAAAAAATGTTATAGGAAGAGCATTTATTTTCGGTCTAGAATTATCCCCTAATTTTTTTTTGCTCATCATTTGCGGACACACAGTATGATTTATAAATAAGTATACAATTTATTTTAGAATGTAAAAATATCTTTTTTTCTAAAAAAAACCGGGCGGTATTAATATGTAAACGGCAGATCCGATTCTTTATTATAACACTGTAGGTAAAATACGTAATAATAATTTATTTTTCTCACTTATTAACTTGGTGTTTTTAAATGGCGAGAAAATTACAGATTGTAACAAACCTTTTAAAAGTGACATTTTGTGACCTCCAACTTGCGTGCACTAAACGTAGTATTGTATCCACGAATACAATTAGTTTTACATTTTAAATAAATATATTTCGACTGCATGCAATTAAGCGTATTTAATGCGTCATAAGTGCCCACCAGTATAAATTACTTACAGAATATATAGCAACGGGACGTAGCTATATATTCTGTGCTTAAAGAATTAAAGGTATTCTTTAAAAGTTAAAAAACACCCCCCATCTATTTACCAACGCATAACATTGTGCAGACAACATGACTGTAAATACCCGCGACAGGGCTGTCCTAAGTGTGCCTTCCCACAACTCTACCTTCTATGAAAAAAACACCACTCTACATGGCAGTAAAGGCATACAACCTGCTTTTTCTCGACCTACGATCGGAAACATATTTAAATAGATTCAAGGGGAATACCACCAAATTCTTACAAGAAAGATGTTTCTATAAATATAATATGGAATTTGATCCCTAAAAATCAAACTTGCTTCAGAGTTTTTAGTGTGTTGTTTTTTTTTAGTTGGGTATAATATGTAAAGGGTTTTCCAATAAGAACGATATGATTTTGAAACGATATGGTAACCATGGTAATAAAGTTATACCTGTCACCAGTTGTCAGTTATTGTCAGTAAACTATAACAATTTATTATGGCTAAATACGCGCTTCAAGAACGTTTGGTTATTATCCAAAAATTTTACGAAAATAGACTATCTTTTGTGAATACTTATCGCGCACTTCGCGAAAACTTTGGTGTAAATAATCGTCCTCCTTTGCTTGCCATTCGTCGCATCGTTGAGAAATTTGAAAATAATTTTACTCTTCACGATGTAAAAACACCAAGAAGACATCGAAACGCAAGAACTGTTGAGAATATTGCTGCTGTAAGAGCTAGTGTTGCAGTGGATCCAAATTTATCAATTCCTCGTCGTGTTCAAGAGTTAAGGATTAAAAAAACGACAACTTGGCGTATTTTGAAAGAAGACTTGAATTTACACCCGTATAAGATTGTTTTGACCCAAGAACTTAAGCCACTGGACCATCGTCGGCGCAGAGAATTTTCTGCTTGGAGTTTAGAACAACTTGAAAGGGATCCTAATTTTGCCAAAAAAAGTATCTTTTCAGATGAAGCTCATTTTTGGTTAAGTGGATACGTTAACAAGCAAAATTGCCGTTTTTGGTGTAAAAACAATCCACAACAGATTCATGAGAAGCCTTTGTATCCGCTAAAGGTAACTGTATGGTGTGGTTTATGGTATGGTGGCATCATCGGACCATTTTTTTCCAAAATGAGGCAGGAGATGCAGTTACAATGAATGGTGAACGATATCGACAGATGTTAAGAAATTTTTTGTGGCCAAATTTAGATGCACTTGATTTGGAGGATATGTGGTTCCAGCAAGACGGTGCCACATGTCACACTGCTCATGAAACTATCGATATACTGCAAGAAAAGTTTGACGAAAGGATAATTTCAAGGAATGGTACTGTTCAGTGGCCTTCAAAAAGCTGTGATTTAACTCCTTTAGATTACTTCTTGTGGGGCTATTTAAAATCTATGTTTTATGAAAACAGACCACAAATACTTGATGCATTAAGGTTGAACATTAAACCCTGCATTCGTCAGATCACGCCCGATTTATTGCATAAAGTCATCGAAAATTGGGTTCGTCGAATTCGCTTGTGTACACGAAGTCGCGGAGGACATTTAAACGATGTGTCATTCAAAACATAAATGTTATCGACTATACTTTAAGATAATATAAAACGATTTGTTGTATCTGAAATTATTTTAATTTTATTTCATTTTGAAATCATATCGTTCTTATTGGAAAATATATGATATCTTTTATAATTTTATTTTGTTGCAATCATCTCTTCCATAATTTCCTATGTGTTTTTTTTGTCCCTGTATACATGTATTGTATATATTTATTAAATTAACTTTTGATTGCATTAATTAATTTTAAATTAAATTTAAACTTTTTTTTAATGTATGGAATCCTGGAATGTCCCCTACTATGCTATTTTTTATTAAAACATTCCCGCTTCCTTATTGAGACAACTTTTATTCGATTCAATAAAAGCCGACACAATTTTAAATTTCATCACTTTTTTTACATTATATAACAAGTTTCAAAAGAATTATTATTTGTAATAAAAGCTTTAATATCTGCATTTCAGCCTGCTTCCAACCAACATACCCATCTGCGTGTTCCAGACTTGTCATTATAGCCGAGAATACAATGGATTTTACAATTCAAAAGAAAACTCTTTATAAGTGCAATGTGAATCTGGTTTTGGCGTCATAGAAAATATATATTCCTGCAATATAAAAACGACGTATTTAAGAAACGTATTTTTACTCTTGGATTAAACGTTGATAAGTATTTTTTCCTTTAAGTTCGTCAGATCCATCATTAGATGCGTTTCGCCTTATCATGGCTCAGCAGTAAGGCTGATTGATATTGGTAACATTTAAATGTTTTATTTCATTGACTTGCGCGGCCTTTGTGATTTACGAGAAAACCCATTTTTCGCAGAGGAAAAATAGCTTGATAACCTACTTTTTTATTCTGTGTGGATAACAGTCATGTATGTTGGTTGCATAAATCTATAAATCAATCTTTTGTAGATGCTTCAAGCTATCATTTTCTGCCAAATCCTATCCAAAATTCAATCTACTAACCTTCCAATGTCGATTTTAAGTTTAACTTTATTTGAATTTTCCATCTTCCCTATACTAAATTGCAATGCCGTGACGTAAAATCACGTCTTTTGAAATTCGAAAAAAAGTAGCTAAATCGCCCGAATTTCCGAACGCTCTGTATATGTACCGAATGTACAAGGATCACACAGCGTATTCCGTCCAATTTCAAATCTCATATCGCTAAAATAACTTTAGAATCTCGTGGTGAAAATGGGTCAATAAATCAAAAAATGACAGTTCACAAAATAATTTTTGTTGTCCAGAGGCTACTATGATAAAAAATATTATTACCAACATAAAATTTAGACATAAAAATTTACAAAATTTGAAAGATTTATTTTCTTTTTAATATGTGTTTTTTATTGAAAAAACTACAAATTAGAAAAAATAGTATAACGTACGTGTTATATAAAGAAGTTTTAAGCACTTGTCCCGTTATAAAACTCGCCGCAAAAATAGTATAACGTACGTGTTATATAAAGCAGTTTTAAGCACTTGTCCCGTTATAAAACTCGCCGCAAGCGGCTCGTTTTTTAACATGGACGCGTGCTATAAAATGATGCTTTATAAAACGTGTACATTTATATACTATTAAAAAAAAACACGTCAGTAATGTAGAAACATCATACCATATTATCCAATTGCATTTCAAAAATACGTCACGTATTTGAGAAATAGCAAAAAAACCGCACAAAAATAAAACTAGATCGATACAGAAAATCTCTATTGCAGTCTCGATCACGTAATCACCTAAATCAAGTTACATATTATATAGGGTTTGCGTTTTCATGATATCGCCGGCAGGCATATAGTATTTTATAATCTATAGATATTATATGCGATTTGGAATGAGAAACGGATATTACTTCTGCCATAGGAGCGAAATTCGTTTTAGCATAATGTAATGGAAAAACCATGGAAAAATAATAAATGGAGAAGTTACACCCTGTGAACAAACTGTCATTTAAAACATTTTTTTATATACAGTGAGGACGTAAAGTCTGGAATAAATTCATTATTTAGGAAACGCTGAATGTTTTTTAAAATCACTCGGACACGTCGATTTTATTTTTTTAATAAAAATTTTTTTTCAATATTTTTTATTATACTCCGAAAGCACTCTGCTTGGACCAACTTTAATTTTTTAAATGGGAACTCCCATTTTTTTTTTTTAATTTTAGGATTCTGTGCATAATTGTGAACATTTTTATCTAACATGTCATTATGATCTATCGACAGTTAAAGTTCGAAAATAAATACAACAATTAATTATTTACCATTTTAATAAATGTTGAAAATGGTGCCCAAAGGTTAATTGGCAGTAACCTAGACGATCGAAAAATTCTTTCTGCACATTTCTGACAACTTCCGGACTAATTGACCGTATTTCTTGAACAATTCGATTCTTTAAGTCCTCCATTGGCTTAGTTTGAAAAACTTTACCTTTAAGGTAACCCCACAGAAAAAAGTTAAGGGGGGTTAAGTCGGGAGATCTCGGCGGCCATTCAATAGCTCCATCCAATCCATCCATTTTCAAAAATAGTATTAGGATAAGCGCGATCTTCTGCTGAATAACGAGGCGGGGCACCATCTTGTTGAAACTAAATATTCTGATGTGGTAAATCGGGATTTTCTTCATCAGGAAAAATCGTCGAAGGAGCTGGAGTAAGATCATCTTGTAGAAAACTTAAATATCGTTGACCGTTTAGATTCTCATAAAAAAAAAACGGTCGTATCACGATTTCACCCACAATGCCTGCCCACACATTTATTTTTTGTCTATGTCTATGTCCCTCCCTCATCCAATTTGGGTTTATATCCGACCAATACCTATAATTTTGTGTGTTGACCTCGCCATTCAAGCAAAATGTGGATTCATCAAAAAAAAACAATGTTTTTAACAAAATTGGGATTCCTAATTCACATTTCTTGTAAAATTTCACAAAATTCAAGCCGCCTGTCAAAATCCTCTTCATAAAGTTCTTGAAGGACTTTCACCTTAAAAATATGTCGAACTGTCGATAAATCATAATGACATGTTACATAAAAATTTTCACAATTATGCACAGAATCCTAAAATAAAAAAAAAATGGGGGTTCCCATTTAAAAAATTAAAGTCGGTCCAAGCAGAGTGCTTTCGAAGACACCCTGTATAATAAAAAATATTGAAAAAAATACAAAAAAACAAAATCGGCATGTCCGAGCGATTTTTAAAAACATTCAGCGTTTCCTAAATAATGAATTTATTCCAGATTTTACGTCCTCACTGTATACAAACTATTGTTTACAAAATATGATGTGTTGGTTCAGCTGCCCATTGCACTGAAAAAATCCTTCTATTCCCTATTAGAATTCTCATTCTCTTTATACAACTATTTAATACTATATGTGACATCAACGCGCTTTCCTACTGTAAGACAACGAAAATGGCTAGACCGTTGTGCAGTGATAATATCACGGTAATTTAGCCAATAGGAAATAGGAGTTAATACTACCATAGAATGATTTATAACCATTATTGCTCTGAATACTCACCAGTAATTATAAAGTCCATTGTTGGGGGTGTAATCTGGTTTTATATACTGTATTAGTTCCGACATTAATCATAATAATATTTGCTTGCTACGGTTAATAAAGCATATTTTACCACTAAAAATCAGTACTGTAGTTCTCAAAAATTTAAATAGCTTCTACTGTGATATTGTTCTTGTCATTAAAAATTGCTTAAGATTATCTATTATGCAACATGGTTTACTGAGATGGTAAAATTCGTACATAGATTATAAAGTTCAATACTGACAATTGGTTGAGCGAAATAAGAATCTTTTATTGCTTTTACAAAAAATAAATGCTATCTCTTCTTATAACATTTTTCCGAAAATTGATTATTAACGGATTGGAGTTACAGGGTGTTAAAGTTTAATTTTATTTGCAATTTTAAAATACATAAGTTACTAGAACAATAAATTAAACATTCAAATCGACGTCCTTAATCTTCTATGCATAAATTAATTCTTCTTAAAAAATTCCGACGAACTCCATGGAATATTCCTTCCTTTGCTATGTTAGGTTTAAGGAAAATAAATTATAATGATTTCGTATTTATCACATGCAAGCAATGTTATTTTAGCATTTTTCTCGAAAACGATTAGATTTATCGAAACAAACGTAGTATGCCTTTTTATGTCAGAAGGGTCGGAAAATAAAAAAATTCAGTCAAAATGTGCATACAGTGTAGGACAAAAAGTTGGCATCATTCAAATTACAGTATAGGCTGCTATGTGGCTGGCGCCCTATACAAAATGCAAAAAAACGGTGGGCAAATTTGTATTCCTCATCCCGAAAAAATATACGAGATTTCGTCAAAATATTATTAGCGTGGCAAAAGGTATTGCAATAAAAACTGCAAATAAAATTTTACTTTAACCCCCTGTAACTACGTTAATAATCAAAATGTTATAGGCATTTATTTTCGGTCTAGAATTATTCCCTACATTTTTTGCTCATCATTTCCGGACACACTGTATATATTGTGTTCTCGTTTTTTTTTCAACATACTGCTGGTTTTTGCGGAGTTATTTTCCATCTTTCTTCTCCAACAACGTGTAACATAAAGTAAAATATTAAAACCATAAGAAATTAAATAACAGCTCTAAACATCCATAAAATCCAAAAAACCGAAAATCATTTCGCAACAATTCGTACTCAACCTGTTGTTATGTAGGTATACGTTTTAGGTGTTCAAATGACCCACAGGCTAGATTTAATTGTAAAATTATAAAGCTTTTAATAAAATGCAACCGTCTAGAAAATTTCGTTCTACGGAAATTTGCATGTTATATGGGGGTAATTTTTGCGAGTTTTGTGTGGAAAAAGGTGCTTGGCTTCGTGTTTTAACAAAACATTTTATGGGGATTTTCAAGTCGTGTTTGGGAAAGGTCAAATTGTTTGAAATGGGTATTTGGCTGGCGTCCAAAGGGTTGCATTTTTAAGATTGAATAATCTTTAAAAGCATTGGTGCAAACATAAGATTGAAATTTCATCTTGACCAATTAAGAGAAGTCGTTTATTTTTTTTTATCAAAGTATCCTTATATTTCATAGCTTACCAAGTAAAAAAACCTGTGACAAAGCTATACTGTGTTGACTTTGTTTTGCTATTTACAAGTAACTTAAAGGACCTCTACTATTGACTTAGGCATTGAATATTAAGGTTGAATTCTCAACGTCATTCAATCTGTTGCCAACCTATAACCTATTTCGCGTTGAATTTTTGAGTGTATTATTTTAATAACTAACATTTAAAGAAAATCAATATCGTCGGTACATTATTTAGGTAGTATCTGACATAATACAAAAATATCAATTTATTTCATTGCTAATTTTGGGAGAAGTGTATAGTGAAAGAACAATGAGTTACAATGACACAATAATGTAAAAAAAAATCTTACTCGATATTTTTCGCTACACAATTCTCGGAAAATAAGTTATGAAGTTCTTTGATATTTATTAAATATGTCAATTATTACCTATAGAATATCAAGGCGATACTGATTTTCTTTAAATTTTGTATAAAAGCTAGGAAACATAAATAAATCTACGCGAAATAGGTTATAGGTTGGCAAGCATGTTGATACTCCCACCTTAAACTATATAGAATGATGGATGCCCGAGAAAAGTTGACAACCCAGTTTTAGACGTCTTGGAGGTGGTTTGACCGCCATTGTGGAGTTGATCGTAACTCTAACCTTAAATCTGTCGTTATAATGCAGCGCCTCGGCAACAGATGTCTCAAATTCACTGATGTGATGTCGTGGTGTTGCCGTATATCGTATTTTATTGGAATTTTAAATGATATAAGCATTTTTAACAGACAATAAAATAGAATGTTCTCAATTCCAGCCGAATGTATGTTTTTGATAATAATATGTACGCTGATTACTCCAGGGTAATTGGACCGATTTTCACAATGATTTTACCGTTGCATTAGGTGTTAAATGTTAAACAAATAAAAATAGATAAAAAGCGACAGCAAGTATAACTAAAATAGGTTTTATTTCGTCGAAAAATAGCAAAATACGTAATACACTAATACAAACAAACTGGATGTTTCTTAAGTAAAAAATTAAAACCTACTTATTTTAACCATTTTGAAAAGTAGTAATAATTGCAAATTAAAACCAAGTTATACAAACAAACCGCACATCATTCATATTTTACCCAACATATACGTTGTAGCCTAGGTAGGTATTGAATAGTGAGAGTCGTCATTTAATTCTGTTAGAAATAGAATACATGGCGGTCAATATGTTTTCATGTAATTAACGTTGGGACGTCAAAAGGTTGAAAATATTATAAGCTACAAAGCAATTAAAAATAGGGACATTTTTAAGTCTAGACTATACTATAGGTAGGAAAGTAAATTTAAGCTACTTAAATCTAGGATAGGTGTAGGTACTTATGTGAAATCAAGTTTTACGATAAGCTATAAAAATAATAATAATAATAATAATAATAATCAGACGTTTATTAGTCCACTTGGTATTACAAAAGTTGATATATATATATAACAAAAAAAAAAACAGATAAAAAATAACAGTTATATCACAACTTTAGATAAATTAAGGACTAATAGGCCGTTGTTTCAGCTTTCCCAACAGGTTGTCGGGGGGCTGTTGCGGCCTTTGTATACCTAAATCTAAAAAAATAACTAAAACTAGTAATAAAAATAGTAACATAGAAATATTTAAAAAAAAAACATTAAAAACATGAAAAAATTAAATAGGCGCAACGCGTACTATCCATCACCAAAATAAGAGATTATAGATAGTTATATATATGCATTAAAATAAAAAAAAAAAAAAAAAAAAGTCTGGAAGCAAAGAAAAACTGAGATATGAAAGATTGGTTGTTGAATGAAAAGGGAAAAAAGAATAAGAAAAAAAAAAAAAAAAAAAGAAAAAACCAGGCAATTCTCAAGACACGTGATAAGAATAAGAAGAAAAAAAATCACACTTGAGCAGATAACAATTTGAGTTTTGTTCTCTTTTTGTAAGTTTGGCAGCTCAGCGAGAGGTCGGTTGGGGTATTGGTGTTCATTAGATTGGCAGCGTTATACGAGAAAGATCGCTTAAATAGCTCTCTACGATGCAGGGGAATATCAAGAAGAGTCTTAGGTCTGATGTTTAGTCTATGGACGTCGGTTCGGAAAGTTAATTTTCGATATAAATATAGTGGAATTTTTTTTTTAATAATATTAAATACAAAACAGGAGCCATGCAGCACTCGTCGATTGTACATGTTAAGCCAGTTAAGCTCCGCAAGTTTGTAAGTAATTCTCTCACGGCGCCTTATTCCAAATATATACCTAAGGCAGGAATTTTGTAGCTTCTGAATTCTTCGAATATCCAAACTATCCAAGCAAGGACCGTATACAGTATCACAAAAGTTAAGCTGTGACAGTATAAGTGATTCGCATAGTTGGGCCTTAACATTAGAATCGAGGGTGTGACGCAGGGAGAAAATGCTCTTTAAAGCAGCATAGGCAGATCTCAATTTATATGTAATGTGTTCTTTATATCTTAATTTGTTGTCAAGTATAAGTCCTAAATTTCTAGCGTTTTCCTTGATTGGGATTTCTACGTCTGACATTTTTATATTAACACTGTTCATAATGTTAATTCTTGACGGTTCACTGCAAAACAGAATAGCCAACGATTTGTTCGGATTAAGTTTAAGTAAATGTTTTTTGGAGATCGACTGCAATCGTTCAAGATCATCATTGATCATTTCATTAGCCAGTAGACTCTCAGTAGGTTTGAATGATAAATACAGTTGTGTGTCATCCGCATATATGTGATGGTTACAGTATTTTAATTGTTTAACAAAAGTGGAAGTATAAATTGAGTATAGGATTGGGCCCAAAATACTGCCCTGAGGAACACCATGATTAACATTCAATACAGCAGATTGCTTACCATTGATGTCCACATGCTGTACCCTATCACTCAAAAATGAGCTTACAAGATCACTGGCATTTTTTGAGAAACCAATGTAGTGCAACATGGCAATAAGGGTTTCATGATTTAACATATCGAAGGCTTTTGAGTAGTCTAGTAGTACTAAGATAGTTGCATTGCCTCTATCAGAAGCTCTAAGGATGTCGTCTGTCACATCAGATAGTGCCGTTGAGCAGCTGAAACCAGGACGGAAACCAGATTGCTTTTCGGGGATAATATCATTAGCATGCAGGAAAGATTGTATTTGTTTTTCCAATACCTTCTCTAATATTTTTGATAGCACAGGCAATATTGAGATTGATCTTAAGTGTCCAAATTCTGTGGGATTCTTAATTTTGGGAATAGGGATAACCTTTGCTTTTTTCCAAAGTAGGGGAAAATATGATTTTTTTATGCAAACGTTTATTATATGTCTAATGTAAGGGATTAAGAATGGACAGCACAATAAAAGCAAGGTTATATTTAATTTATCATGACCTATAGCCTTTGATTTAATACTCTGAATTATCTCCATAATCGCCATATCATCAACGGGCTTAAAAGTATAGATGTTATTTACTAAAATATTGTTGGAGTAATACTGAATTAATTCAGGATCAGGTACATCATTGGCACTAGTGACATTAACAAAGTGATTATTTATTTTGTCAGGATCATGTAGTGTTTGAGGAAGTTCATATGTCTTTCTTTTGCAGATGTCAAGTTTTTTAAGCTCGCGCCACTTTTCCTTTTGAGTTGTGTTCTGTAACCGGGTGTTCAAATAAGCTTTTTTTTCTGCTCTAATTGCGTTTGTCGTAAGATTACGGAGTTGTTTATAGCTATCTCTATTTTCGTTAGTTTTGTTGTTTCGAAATTTGTTTAACGCTTTATTTCGCAGTCTTTGCATGAGTCGAATATTATCGGTAATCCACGGCGCGTAAGGCCGCGTTTTGCCTTTAATTTCTCGTACTGGGGCGTGATAATCAAAAAGCTGAGTGACATTATCCGTTAAGAATTTTACTTTATCGTCAACATCGTCAATGCCATACAGACTATGCCAGGGTATCAATTCAAGGTCACGCTGAAATGCTGCCGGATCTATATCATGCAACGCTCTAAAGCTAAAGTTAAATGTGGGTCGAGTGGGTTGATTAATATTGATCTGACAATTAATCAACATGTGATCAGACACATGCACATCTAAAACATCTGTGATAACCTCCTTAGCCGAAGAAAAAATCAAATCGATAAGGGAATAACCTGTAGACGAGATACGTGTTGGGGAGGTTATAATTTGATTAAGACCAAATGTTTCGGTCAAATGGGTGAGAGAACCCGCATTATTTGACTGCAAATCGTACATATTAACATTAAAGTCGCCAAGGCAAAACAGAGAACTGCTCTCCGCGAAGAAGTTGGCCAATGTGTCCTCAAAATAGTTTAAAAATTGTGAATAGTCCGAGTTGGGAGGTCTATAAATATTTCCTATTATAATCGAATGGCCGGAGAGTTTAATTTTTATCCAAATATGTTCCAGATAGTCCCTAGTTTCCTGGAGAAGTATAGAGAACTGTAAGTCGTTTCTAATGTATACACCAACCCCACCTCCTCTCAGTGGCCTATCCTGCCTGACAAATGTATAATTTGGAATACTGACGATATCAGACTCAATATTTAAGTTTAGCCAGGTTTCTGAAATTCCAAAAACGTCATATCTCTTCATCCGTACATGATCCAATAATGTATTAAAGTTATTTGACAGAGAACGAACATTCAAATGCGCAAGGGAAAGCATTATAATATAATATAGAAGTAAGACACCGAGCTGCAAGGAAAAAAAATAAAATAAAAGTAAAAATGTAGTGCAGCAGATCTCGATACTAGTTACAAGAAATTTAGATAATGAGATAATATCGCCACACCTATATACATGTACATATACCTACATTAACTTATAAATAGTACTTTAAAGTATCATGGGAGAAATATAATTTATGAAAAACCACAAAATGGAAAAAAAAAATATAAATGTTCAAGAATAAACAATAGTTAGTGATATTATTTTTTTATATGCTTATCATTAATTCGTGCAGACGACCTTAGAAGCCCTGAACTTGAATTTGAGGGCGACGAGTTCGATGTGGCGCTGCCTAAGCGTCCCCTCTTACCACCTTGAATTGAAGTCGGAGGTACCACTATCTTGTCCGATGTCAGCCTCGTAGGAACAGCAGCGTGATCAGACTTTTTATTTAAAGTAGGCGGGTCAGAGGTTGACCCAGTCGCAGGCAAGGTAGCAGTGGGAGGATTGGCCCAATCGATGGTAACCGTGGCACTATTAGTTATATCAGAATTAAAACTATCAATAATTGAGGGCGTTCCAGGGGCGCTGAGCGATTTTCTAGTTTCAGTTGACGGAGAGGAAATTGATATGTTATGAGGTTTATCTACATCCTGGTCAATCTTGCCACTCAATTGTGCATAATCAAAGACCTCATCCCCTATATGCAACCTAAAGTTCTTAATATAGGCAGTCAAGTTCTTCTCTTTAGCCTGTCGCAGATTTGATACTAAAACCTTGTATATTATAAATGTAATAAACTCATGCAGCAAGTCAAACAGACAGGCGGCAACAATGTTTTAATTTAGCAGTGAAACGGCTAGTCGCTTTCTTGTTGGTGAACTCATTGTGCCATGTATGAATTCAACGTTGCAGATTTAGGAAATCGGCTCATATGGCCTTCTTAAAGTTTGATATTCAATGACTCAGGTCAGTAAATTCTTACCGTTCGTGATGCTTTTACAATTTTTTGACGACTGATATTGAATAACTATGATTTATTGTTGCCATTCATTTGTTTGTTACTGCCTGCTGCTTCTACTAAACCTGCCACGTAGTTGTCAAACGCGAATCCTTTCGACAATTACTTCGCTTTTGTAATTTTGAAAAGAACTTAAAAGTTAAGTTATGAGTTATCTATGATGCAACATAAATTACTGGGATGGTAAAATTCGTCCATAGATTATAAAGTCCAGTACTAATGATGGGCTGTGCGAAATAAGATTCTTCTATTGCTTTATCTGACATGCAAAGTTTAAAAAACCTTAAATGCAAAGAAAAAATAATTATTAAATAATATATATAATTATATATAATAATTAATATTAATAATAAGAGTATTATTGGTACGATCAATAAAATTCAAATTTAGACAGGACAGCTAGAAGACCTCCGAACAACGATGCGACCTGCGCAACAAATACGGTAAATTTTGAAAAAGTAGTCCATACTCAAAGTGGAGTTAAATGTATAGAAAAAAGAAAAGCACAAAGTCTTTAGTCTTTCTCCACAATTTTTTATTAGAATAGCTAGGTAAACCTAGAATAATTCATAATAGTTCAAATCGACATGTTTCGAGTTTAGAAACACGGATCATCAGGAAAACGAAGTAAATGGTACAATGCTGATGTTGTTAGCAGTAGAGAAAATAAAAAGTGAGACTGAGCCGTAATGGAGCTTTCAATGGTACATACGAGGAGTGAAACAATTTTAATAGTTAGAAGGCAGGAAAGATTTCAGCATACTGAAGAGTCAAGGACTAGTGCAAAGGCACTATCTTGGGTGGGAAATAAGGAGAAAAAATAAAAATTAGGGAGTTTTAAAACGACTTTGTAAAAATAATTTTTAAGTCTAAGTGATGAAAAATCTTTAGTTTAATTCAACTAAACTGGTCAACAAAAAGATCGTACCATTCAATTTTTAGACCTATTTTCAAATTGCTGTAACTTTTTTAAAAATTTATATTTTTGAACGTAGTTTCCAAATTTGGAAAGGGCGATTTTTCTACTTTCACCTGTATTTCATTTATTTTAGTAGAATCAATATTATTATGATATACAGGTCGATCAATAGAGTGCTGCAAAAAAATAAAAAATTCGAGTGTGTGCCATTTCAGTAGTGATTTTTTTTGGTCGTTACAATATGGGTTTTTACCAAGGTAGGATTAATATCTCTAGCCGTTTTTGCCAGTTTTTTGATTGATGACCTCTGGTTTTAGATAGATCACTAAACGTCAAATTTTGGTAATCATTTTTTTAAAACGCTATTTCTGGAAAACGTATTGATGGATTTCAACAAGTTTTTCACATTCAGAAAGCCCATTTCATGGAGATATTCGTTGACCTACGTATTTTACGAAAGGTGAGAATTTTATTAATATACGGGGCCAACAATCACCAGAAACGTAACTAATTCTGAAATCTTAAATGTATGACCAATGTTTGGACGCCAATCGAACCATATGAGTCTATTTTCTTTTAAAATTGGCCGAGTTGAGGTTTGGGTCAATATCTCGAAAGAATTTCTACCGTTTGTCGTTCAATGCTGTATAAGTACCTGTAAAATACTCAGCAAGAATGCGTCCTGTATCATGGTATCAGGTCTGAATGGCAGTTATTCCCACAAGATCCTTTAAGTTTTAAACATTTTAAAAGATAAATTGGGGTATTTGATCGAGTATTTGATATACGGGGTGATCAACAAAGTCATTAAAATAACTAAACGTCACAATTTGGTAACCATTTTTTTAAACTGGAAAACGGATTGATGGATTTCATTAAATTGATAAATTTCCAAGGCTAAGCGGATGTCAATTATACAATGAAGGTGCCTATAGCAGCAATACGTTTCTATAGCGACGATGAAATAATGTCATTGTCATAGAATATTTTTAAGTCAAGTCAAATTTTTGTTTTGTTAAAGATAATTTTACTCTTTAAAAATGCGACTAAGCCAAAATGAATTAAGAAATATAGTGCGGTAAGTTTTTGGCTACCAAACTTTACAAAATAGAGTTAAATAACTAACAATTTTACAGGTTGTGCCATCAAGGCCGTACTATACAAGATATTGCGGAAATTGTGAACACCACTATATCTATTGTTAAACGGACACTAGCTAGAGCACGAACCTATGGCAGTCCAAATTACCGCCAAGAAGGTCGCTGCGGACGAACAAGAAAAACAACAGCCCGACAAGATCGTCTAGTAATGCAAAACGTTAATCGCTGTAGGACCCTAAATGCTACCAAAAATTGCCGAAGCTTCCAAGCAGCAACTGGCATAAGAGTATCCACGCAAACGATAAGGAGACGGCTCCATGAGCGTGGACTAAACGCACGCAGGCGTGCTGCTTGCCCAGCTTTGCTAGCTACTCACAGAGCTGCAAGGAGGCGATGGGGTGCAGATCATGCTAACTGGGGAATAGCAGAATGGAGTAGATGCATGTTTACGGATGAAAGTAGGTTTAATTTGTATGAAAGTGATGGAAGAATTTTAGTCTGGAGAGCAAGAAATGAACGATATCTGGAAGAAAATATGGAAGCAAGAGTACCGTTTGAAGGTGGAGGAGTTCTTGTTTGGGGTGGTGTGATGTTGAACGGGAAAACGGATTTGGTTATTTTGATTGGAGAATCGATGAATGGTGAAAGGTATCGAGAACTGTGCATTCGGGATATTGTTATTCCTTTTGCACAAAACTTTGGTGACGATTTTGTCTTGATAGATGACAACGCTCGACCACATAGAGCCAGAATCGTCCAAGAGGTCTTAAGGGATAACAATATCCAAAGGATGAATTGGCCTGCAAGATCACCAGATATGAATGTGATAGAACATGTATGGAGTTGGATGAAACTAAGATTAAATGACGGAGAGCAAAATTTTAACAACTTGAATGAATTGGCAAATGCAATAAGAGAGGAATGGAACGCTATTCCCCAGAACTTCCTTGCAAACTTGGTGAGTAGTATGCCAAGAAGAGTAATGGAAGTTCTAAGAGTTCACGGTGGACCTACTCACTATTAATTTCATTTGCTATTATTTTTTTTGTTAAAATTTATTCAATTTTATTTGCTATGTTGTTAAAATTGTTCATAAGTGAAACACTTTGCTTTTAATTTTAATTAAACACATTTAAGTATTTTAATGACTTTGTTGATCACCCCGTATATCAAATACTCGATCAAATACCCCAATTTATCTTTTAAAATGTTTAAAACTTAAAGGATCTTGTGGGAATAACTGCCATTCAGACCTGATACCATGATACAGGACGCATTCTTGCTGAGTATTTTACAGGTACTTATACAGCATTGAACGACAAACGGTAGAAATTCTTTCGAGATATTGACCCAAACCTCAACTCGGCCAATTTTAAAAGAAAATAGACTCATATGGTTCGATTGGCGTCCAAACATTGGTCATACATTTAAGATTTCAGAATTAGTTACGTTTCTGGTGATTGTTGGCCCCGTATATTAATAAAATTCTCACCTTTCGTAAAATACGTAGGTCAACGAATATCTCCATGAAATGGGCTTTCTGAATGTGAAAAACTTGTTGAAATCCATCAATACGTTTTCCAGAAATAGCGTTTTAAAAAAATGATTACCAAAATTTGACGTTTAGTGATCTATCTAAAACCAGAGGTCATCAATCAAAAAACTGGCAAAAACGGCTAGAGATATTAATCCTACCTTGGTAAAAACCCATATTGTAACGACCAAAAAAAATCACCACTGAAATGGCACACACTCGAATTTTTTATTTTTTTGCAGCACTCTATTGATCGACCTGTATATCATAATAATATTGATTCTACTAAAATAAATGAAATACAGGTGAAAGTAGAAAAATCGCCCTTTCCAAATTTGGAAACTACGTTCAAAAATATTGTCGGATATGGAATTGGCACCCTTAAGGCTAGAGAAATAGTTGTAACGTAACAGCGGTGTAAAGACTCTTAAGGTGGCGTAGCTTATCGCAAAAAAGGTGTGATAAAGAAAAACCAGTGTGTAGAAGAGAGACAGTGACATTTGCATTTAGTAGTGAAGAGAGATAGTGGCATTTGAGTTTAGTAGTAGGGGTCAGAATTGAAATGTTTATAGAAAATAACTATTTTGTAATTGGTTGGGATAAAGGATTCCAATCCCCTCTTTTTAGAGTGTGGGAAGACAGACGAAAAAAGGAATCCCTTCTTCCAATTGGTAGGGGTTGCAAAACAATATAAAAACACGAAAGAGCACTTACGACAGAGAGTTGAAAATGTTCAAGTTCAAGTGTAAGGGGAACCTCTGCCCGTTTGCCGGTTCAAGTAATTAATCTATTAAAATGTAAGGGGAAACTCTGCCCGTTTGTCAGTTGAAATAATAATTGTCTAAGAGTTAAATTCAAGTTATGGAACCCACTGCTTCAGAGACGACCTACATTGCTCCCATTGCGTAAGTGTTCTTTATCTATTGGTTTATAACATGTAACTGTTTTAATTGTTTAATTTCCTTTTTGACTTGAGTTATTATAAAGTTATAGTTGTTTCTTCTGGCTTACTTGGATTAATCTATCGTTCCTGAAGTGAGTCTTAAGAGGGCGACTCAACTTTAAAATAACTTCCTAAATTACCATTTTGTAAACATCTGTTATTTTGGTTATTTTGCTAATTTTAAGATTGTATTTTTATTTATCACAATTATTATCTTTGCTTTTGCTTTTCTTGCCATTTAATAAAATTGTTAAAAATCCCTTGGTGTTTCAGTGAAGAACTAGAGAGCATCCTTAAATCCTTAAAGACAAATTAAATAATTATCTTTATAAATTTCTATTTTAAACTATCTAAGCTACACAACCCAGTCGTCTACAAATCGTAGTCCGACATTTGGTGGAGGCGCGTGTTTCCTATACGAGTGTATTTTTTTTTCTTTAAAAAATACTCTTCTATAGTGATTCCGTTTTAATTTTTTTATTTTTTTTATAAATTTTGGTGCTCTATGTTTTTCAGTGAAAATCATTAAAAAATTATTGTTGTCATTTAAATATAGCAAGATTTTGAAAAAGAAAAGAAAAGTAAAAAACTGAAAAATCGTTTCAAATATACAAACAAGACGGCAAGTAAAATAATGTGGCGAGGTTTTAAAATTAACAACTTTAAAAAATAGTTTAAGTAGTGTCGAGTCAGTCTCCCCAATAAATAAATTTCACCCAAAAAATCGAAGTACTGCAGTTGAACCACAGCCAGATTTAATAAATAAATTACACTTGAATCAACTCCCCTGGCATCTGATTCACCACAGTTTCTCAAAGAAGGTGATGCCTCTAATGAAACTGCAGTAGCAAACTTAAGTGCTTTCGAAGATTCTTAATTATCAATAAATTCTGAAAAAATAATTGACACTACGGTAGCAAACGTGCAAAACGAAAACGCGGATCCTGCGACACCCAAATTTATATCACCGAAATTATTCGATCCGTCGGAAAAAGAAGCACGAGATTTTTTTTAAATAAATGTAAACGTTGCGCAACGAGAAGAAACATTTGGGGTGTCAAGCATAAAATTTTTTATGCAACAACGAGAAAAAATGGTGTGACAAGCACAAAAGTTTTTATGTAACGAAATACAGTAGCGGTGAAAAGCATAAAATTCTTTATTTAAAAATAAATAGCTGGGGAAATAAGCATAAAATTATTTATTTTGAAAATTTTCTATTAAATACTGCACATCAGTGGTACAAAACGTATATAGCGGCAGCGGAAAATCAAAATAAAAAATGGAATGATATAAAAAATAATTTTTACAACGAATTTGGTTCAAGAATACCAAAACGCGATTATAAAATTAGATTATTGTCTGCGAAACAACGATTAAATAAGGATATAAAAAGTTTTTTTTACAGAATACAAAATTTAGGTGCTGAATATAAACAGAACAAGCCTTTTGAAAATATTTTAGAATATTTCGAGTGTGTAAGTGACTTACATTCTAATTTTATTACAAATTTTTTTTTTACTTTGTGATGATAGTGTAAACTCATTACAAAAATTGTCTGCGATCGTAAATAAGTTAAGTGAATTTCAAAGAATTACAAATTTATAAAACCAAGTCTTTCAAGTTTAACTATATCAGAACAACCTTCGACATCTTTTAAGCCAGTGGCTAGGCAAAATAATTTTAAACCTGAAACACAAAACTTTAAAGGTAAAACGCAATTTAAAAAATTTAAAATATGAATAATGAATAATTTTCAGTTTAGAAATTATGGTAACTTTCGAAAAAATACGTTTATTCAGGGATACCGACCAGACTTATCAAAATAAATTTTATAAACGAAATAATCCGCATTTTTTCGAAACTCGTACTCACGATGTACGTCAAATTTTTTTTAATTGTGGAAAAATCGGACATTTATTTAGAACATGCCGAAGTCGAAAACAAAAAAGTCCAACAAAACCTAAAAATTTTAATCAACTGTTAGCAATTTGTGATGATACACATGATAACAGTGGTTCTAAATCTCAATTTATGGGTTTGTTCAGCAGATTATAAACCATTACCTCTTGGCCCAAGTCATTTGGTTACCGCAGGTGACCATAAGACCGAGATAAAAGAATAAAAAACTATTATTGTAACTTTTCAAAATGTCACGATATCAGTAAATACCCTTATAATTGAAAGTTTAACAAAACCTATATTATTAGGCGTAAATTTTTTTTGATGAAACAAGGTGTTATAATTGATTTTTTCAGAGCGTATATAAAATATTACACATTTAGCAGTAACAAGACCTTTCGATATGGATTATTCTCAACAATTTTTCTTGGTTCACTTAGGGAAGACTATGACATATTTATCAATTGGAAAATTTTTATAAAATTTGCTTAAAAACAGACATAATTTTAAATATTTTCAATGAAATAAAAGAAATTCCTTTAAAGATTATAAACTTGCCAGACTCACTAAAAAATATTTTAGAGTGCTATTCATTTGAGCACAATGAAGGTTTCATTATTAATCATTACATACAATAAAAGATAAGCTATTCATTAAAATAACGTCATGCAAATATTCGAAGCTTAAGTTGCAATTAATAAATAAGGTTAATATAAACACTTTTCTGTATACTACGAATAAGATAAGAAATTGTTCTCATTTAAATAATAATATTGCATTTAAAATTTGGTCAGCACTATCGCAAGAACAAAAGATTCGTTTAGAACAACTTTTATCGACTTATAGGAACGTTTTCACACTACACAAAAAGAAACTCATTTCTTTAACGCGTTATACAAATTTAACGAAACTTGAAATAAATATAGGTGATGCAGACGCAATTAAAAAACAAACCATACAGGGTAGCGCAAAAAGAACGCGACATATTAAATAATCAAGTTAAAAAATGTTAGAACATGGCATTATAAGACACAGTCGAAGCCCTTTGTCCAGTCCGGTTGTAATAGTAAATAAGCCAGATGGAACGCACAGATTTTTTGCGATTTTAGAGAATTAAGCGGAGTTAAAAAAAAAGTTGGCCTTTACCAGTCATTGAAGATATTTTATGTTATTTAAAGGCGCAAAATATTTTTCTACTCTCGATATGTTTTAGCAAATTGCCAATATCGAATAAGGTTGGGTTAGAAGAAAGTTCGTCACGACAGACGGTTTATACGAATTTAATGTAATGAAAGAAATATTAATATATTTAGGTGATAAAACAGTTTTCCTGATAGCTTTGAAGAACACTTTAAAAGACTAAAAAATGTTTTTCCAGATTATAAAAAGCAAAGTTTTAATACTTAAACCCAGTAAATGTTATTTTTGCAGAAACTGAAGTCAAAATGTTATGTCATATAATAAATAATCAAGGCATTCTACCAGACTCAAATTAATTTTTAGTCATAAAAAAACTTTCCATTGCCAAAAACTCTAAATAAATTACAAAGCTTTTTAGGTTTATGCAACTTTTCTAGAAAATTAATTCCAAATTTTAGCCAGAATAGCTAATCCTTTACACAAACTTACCAGTAAAAAAGTACAGTTTAAATGGAATGAGGAGACAACCATAGCTTTTAACACCTTAATAAATAAATTAATTTTACCACCAGTTTTAGCGCATTACAATTCTAAAAAATAATTGTGCATTACGTATAGACACTTCTACCCAAGTTTTAAGTACAATCGAGGATACCATCTTTTTACAAAAAACGACATAGGTAACGACCACACTATTGCATATATTTCGAGAACTCTCTCAAAACCCGAGTCAAACTTTTTCTAATGAACTTGAGGCATTAGGTGCTGTTTGGAGTTTATTAAAATTTCAGAAGGTTAAACATAAAAATAGTAAAAAGCACGGAGATGCTGATTCCCTATCAAGAAATCCAGTAGAATGTCCTGCTCTTGCTTCACAAGAGCCTGATTTTGACATTCCAACGTATATTCTGGATTCCAAGACAATTTTCACTTATCAAAATTTCGATTAAAATCTAAATAAATTAAATTTTTCTTTAAAAACCCACAAAGTTAACCATTGACATTGCTGATTGAAAAATTAAAAAAAAAATTTTTTTTTACATTTTAAAAAAACAACTAATAAAATTATATAAAGATATTATTGTACGGTATGTATATAAGAAATATAGAAAAATATGTAAAAGGGTGTGCTGAATGTCAGCTCCGAAAAGGTTCAAATGATAAACCCGCTAGATTTTTACAGCCTATAAAAGTAGGTGTGCCATTCGAAAAATTGGCATGGATCTGTTAGGTCCTATTCCTAAATCAGTCGATAATAAAACCATGATTATAGTTGTTACGCACTATGCTACGAGGTGGGCCGAAACTAAGGCACTTCGTAATAGAAAAACAGAATCAGTTGTAAAATTCATTCTAGAAAGTATAATTACCAGACACAGTTTTTCAAAAAATTCTTTTATAGCTAATCGCGGAAAAGTTTTTCAATCCGAATTTATTACTGAACTTTTATTAACAATGGGTATTAATCCCTTATTTACCACTAGTTATTATCCCCAATGCAACGGTTTTAGAGAGAGATTAAACCATTGCTAACATACTAAGCTTGTATACAGATACAGCTCGTACCGCTTGGTCTTTATATTGACCCCACGTACTAATTTTTGCTTATAATAAATCGTTACAAAGTACCACAAAAAACTCCCCCTTTATGTTAGTTTTCGGACGAGGAGGTCCAGTTTTACCCGCGGTGGACGTACGGAGGACGTACGGAGAAAGAACGAATAAGGAATTCGTAAGTCAGAAGCTTCATTAATGAAAAATGTTACAAATTCTACAGTGATAGAATATATGAATTTAGGGAAAAGGCGCTATACTAAACTATGATACGGTAAATAAGACAAACCAAAGAAAAAATACGTTACGATGCAAAACATAGGATTTGCGATTACCAAGAGGGTGATCAAGTAAAAAAAAAATTTTACACCCTTTTTAGAAAGATTGAAAAAAAAAATGGTCAGGTCCATAATAAATAGTTTAAAAAACAATCTCAAGTAAATTATGTTATTCGCGAGGGAACAGCGAAAAATGCTTAAACAGACGTAGTAGGTACATGTCAAGTAAAATTTTACCCTACAACGATCATCGGGTTGTTGATCACGTAAATAAACAATTAAATATTTTTTAATAAATAAATCTGCTGTACAAGGAAAAATGTTAAACAAATGTACAATAACAAATAAAAAACATTTTAAACAAATTTAAAAATACTTACCTGTAGAGGTACGTACAGGTACAGAACCATAGGAAATCGAAAATCAGGTGATGTTATAAATAAGGAAAACTTACAGTTGAAAGGCCGCCGGCACGATTGTGCATAAAACATCGCCCCGGAGGCCTTGCAACAGAATGAATTTCTCAAAATTTAGGTCTAAACAATGTTCTGGAACAAAAAACACTTTCAGGCACACATAGTCTTATAAAACGATAATAATTATGTAAAATCAGATATTCAATTTTTAAATAATTTCAACTAAAAGAAAAAATAATTCCAAATTACATAATTAAATTTTTTGCTCACACCCGCATTAACGCGAAAAGATAATTGTGTCACGCGACCGAGACTAAGACTGAAATTGTTAATTGTTAAGCCTTTCGGCCAGAATCATTAAAGATAAATAATATTAATTTCAGCAGAATTTCATATCTCAATATTCAGAGATAAAAGGTTAATTAAACGGGACAAGGAAAGAATAAGAAACGCTATCACAAAGATTATGCTTACTACAAACTTTCATTTATGGTATATTTGTTTTTAGATTGACGTTTTCCGTTGTCAATGTACAGGTGGAAGCTACAAAATTCCGATCATGGATGGATTTCTATTTTTGTCAAATAAAACCAAAAGTTTTAGGACTATCAGATAAGGACAATCTGCATAAATTTATTTTTGAAAATGATTTAATACTAATAGAGCGAAAGCTAGAAATACCGTACAAAGATTGTAAAAATATTCTAATACCCAGTGTTTTAACACACATTGAAGCCGGTCAATATTATATGGGGCCTCAAGTCTAAATTTGGGACAATTATGCCAAAAACTGTGGGCACTCTCATACACTTTGTTAAAAATACGCAAAAAATATCCTCAGTTAGTATCTATACCAGGACACCGTAATATAATTTTGATCGAAAAGTCCATGACTTCATACATGTTTTTTGTCAATTCAATATAGAAATAACAAGTCAACAAAAAGTACTGCAAATAAACAAAATTAATTTTGGGGGATCTTTTTCTATATTTTCAAATTTAACATATTTTCAAAAAGTACGATTTCAGAAAGCCTAACTCACTACAAAAAATGTTATAACAAAACTAATAACAAATTAATTCCTCATACTAACTTAGTACATAACTTACTAATGTACACCATAAGTTAGAAACTTTCATCAAGCGCATATACAATAAACTAAATTTTTTTTTTTTAATAATTATTTTGAGGTATTTCCTACTACTACAAGCTCCACAAATGGCATACTTAAGAAAACTACCAGAAGTGATAACATGTGAAGCATCGATACCACTCATTTTAGAAGTAAGAAGTCATAAATACACTATGCAGAGTTCAGTTTCTCTGCCTATCAACATTTCTCAATGTCAAACCCGAAATGGTAAGGTTTACTATAAATTAGACAAATTAATGTTGGTGTTTAGCAAAACCGACTATGGAACCAAATCTGACAAATTTTAAACCAGCCGTTCATAAAGAAATATACACGGTAGGTAATAAACAAAGAAAATCTCGTGACAAACCGTAAGTTTGAACGTCTAGCACATGACGACGTTAATTTAAGATACAATTTTTTTTTAAATATACGAAACCATGCAGTCACTAGTTACGAAACTTCGACTTTCTAAATTGTTCAAGATAAAATGCATAATTTACAGAATTTTATTAAAACTGAGTCACAAGAGATTGGTTATTTAGCAAATCAAGTTTATGGAAATTTTTTTTTTTAAATGTTTTAACTTTTGTCAGTATTTAAAACCACGAACTTATAGCTTCATACAGGAATCATCATGTTCCGATGAAATCACTCAGATTTTTTGTTCATTCAGATTCAAGTCCCTTGAAACTGTCAACTAAGTACAAAGTTTTGATGTCAATTTAAAGTAAATAGCTATACATACAATACATTTTTGGTGACATTTCATACATATTTTATTTTAAAGACAGCATTTCCAAGTATAATGACAGTCCTAATACAAATTGGCCATTATCTGTGCCAAATCTTAATTTGTAAATTTCTAATAATTTACAAGTAATAAAGGAAGAATTAATGAATTTGTAAACTACGTCAAGACATTTTTTATTGTGTACATAAAAATACGTTACTGATATTATGAAATATCGTTTTGTCTATTATCATGCTTTATTTACTATGAAGATTAAATTTGATAGGATACTTTCCCTTATGTTAAACCGGTTAAATCGCAAGTTGTTAGAGCGCACGAGGTTACGTCACGTGATGATAATTTTTTTTTTGGAGTTCCACGTGATAGGAATATTTGGTTGCATTACTGCCATGCATACTTTTATTATTACTTGCGATATTGAGAATTATATTGTAAAATAAATGAATGTAAAAAATGAAATAAATGATTCTACGCGTAATGGAAAAACGTAATAAATGATTCTACGCGAAGTGGCAGATATAAACGTATTGAAAATATTGCTAGCAGAGACAAGTAATGAACATACTAATAATATTGACAATCTTGAAATGTTAGAATTATCCGGAAAACAGGGAATGTTGTCTCTTCCTTGTAGACAAACTGTCAAAAGTTTTATTAGATTTACAGAAACATCGAAAAATTGACAGTACAGTTTGGGGTGGCCACCCACGGTTATTATCACCAACGGTTATTATTATCCATCGTTATTATTAACCATTACTATTATAATTTTATATTTTTTTATCATTGTTATTTGGTATACCAACAAAAGTTTATATATGGCCCTGATCAGGCATAAATATATACACGTGTACATAAATATTCTATTTTAAAATATTCAATATGTAAATAATCAATGTGTAACTATTATATGTGTAAAGAATACATGTATAGAGGTATAAAAGTATATTGTAAATATACATGTATTACATTTAAAAAAAATTCTAGCAGTAAAATTGTATTACGTACTTACTTCAGTAAGTCAAGACCTTACTGTAAATGTGTTAATAAGGTCATATTGTTATTTTTATTATATATCATTGTAATAATTATTGGAAATAATTTGTAAATGAAACGTTTTGTTTTGTAACCCAAGAAACATATTTCAATTTGTAAAAGTGTCATTTAAAACGGAAACTCCTACTAATAACCAATTTTGATAAAATGTAACGTATACTGTACTATTTGTTTTATGTATCGACAACAACCTGGAGAACTACACACTACACCACCTGAAAGCTATCCAAATCACCAAAGTTGTCAACTATGCTAACAGTCCTCACGTTACATATCATCACTTTGTGAACAACAGCAGCCGTTTTGGTAGAAGCCACTCCCTAAAATCAGTAAGGGCAATTCCTTCAATCCTACCCTACAAACAGTTCATCCGTCGCAAAAGAACCACAAGTTATTTGGGTGGTTACAGGTTGGTCGCCGTGGAAGTCGACCCTGGAGGAGGGGGTATTGTCGGATATGGAATTGGCACCCTTAAGGCTAGAGAAATAGTTGTAACGTAACAGCGGTGTAAAGACTCTTAAGGTGGCGTAGCTTATCGCAAAAAAGGTGTGATAAAGAAAAACCAGTGTGTAGAAGAGAGACAGTGACATTTGCATTTAGTAGTGAAGAGAGATAGTGGCATTTGAGTTTAGTAGTAGGGGTCAGAATTGAAATGTTTATAGAAAATAACTATTTTGTAATTGGTTGGGATAAAGGATTCCAATCCCCTCTTTTTAGAGTGTGGGAAGACAGACGAAAAAAGGAATCCCTTCTTCCAATTGGTAGGGGTTGCAAAACAATATAAAAACACGAAAGAGCACTTACGACAGAGAGTTGAAAATGTTCAAGTTCAAGTGTAAGGGGAACCTCTGCCCGTTTGCCGGTTCAAGTAATTAATCTATTAAAATGTAAGGGGAAACTCTGCCCGTTTGTCAGTTGAAATAATAATTGTCTAAGAGTTAAATTCAAGTTATGGAACCCACTGCTTCAGAGACGACCTACATTGCTCCCATTGCGTAAGTGTTCTTTATCTATTGGTTTATAACATGTAACTGTTTTAATTGTTTAATTTCCTTTTTGACTTGAGTTATTATAAAGTTATAGTTGTTTCTTCTGGCTTACTTGGATTAATCTATCGTTCCTGAAGTGAGTCTTAAGAGGGCGACTCAACTTTAAAATAACTTCCTAAATTACCATTTTGTAAACATCTGTTATTTTGGTTATTTTGCTAATTTTAAGATTGTATTTTTATTTATCACAATTATTATCTTTGCTTTTGCTTTTCTTGCCATTTAATAAAATTGTTAAAAATCCCTTGGTGTTTCAGTGAAGAACTAGAGAGCATCCTTAAATCCTTAAAGACAAATTAAATAATTATCTTTATAAATTTCTATTTTAAACTATCTAAGCTACACAACCCAGTCGTCTACAAATCGTAGTCCGACAATATAAATTTTTAAAAAAGTTACAGCAATTTGAAAATAGGTCTAAAAATTGAATGGTACGATCTTTTTGTTGACCAGTTTATGTCGGAGACATGTGAAAGTGGTGAAATAAGAGGGAAACAAAAAAGAAAAAAATGTTTTTCGTAAAAGTTATGCAGATGCTTTCATTTAGCTTGAAATAAAATACTGTTGTAGTACCAGGCTTGCTACGGTCCAGTTACCCCGGCAGGAGTCAAAACTTACACATTTTGTGCAAAATTAAAAGATTAGAATATTTAAAAATTTTCAAACTTTACTAGAACATCTTAGAAACCGCAAGCAGCACGTGTCAGAAGGGAAATACGTTAAAACGGCGCGCAGCGATCGCTAGGAACCCCCACCAACGTCTTGTAGATTGTAGGTTCTAACGGATACAATTCGTTTTTGGGGACGCTGTTCTGCTTTTTTAATTGTAGAGTATGCGCTTTACTGGGAATAAAATGCGTCGCATTGAGAAAATACAATAAAATTTATTTCTTAACAAAATTGCTATATTAAAAGTAGTTCATTATTTAACAATACTGTGCTGCTAATGGAACTGATTACTACCAATAAAAACACTGTTCTAGCAAATCTAAAATTGACATAACACTAAAGCGGGTTTGATGTCTTATTAGCAAACCTGTTGTATAAGATAATTTTCTTCAGTGTACAAGTCCTACAAAAATGTATCTATATATTATCTCCGTTAAAATAACTGCCGAATAAACCCATGTTATACGAGTGGGTGCATTTATCCAAATCTATTCGCAGTTAACTTTATGTCCATTTTATCGGTAATAAAACAAAAGACCTATCTAAGTAATTGGGTAGATAATTTGCCTGTTATATTTAACTCTTCTTACACTACACGAAAATGTATGGAAATTGTTAACAAATAGTTGTTGGTAGTTGTTGTAAATATTTAGTAATATAAAGAACATTATTTTCGGCATAAAGCTTTAATAATAATTGTGCTATAGGTATTTGAGAAGCTTCAGTTTGCTTATTCGGAAACAATTAGAGTGCGCAAGACTAAGTTCCCTATCGCCAGCTATTCAATTTTTTTGTATATATACAGGGTGTCCCATAACTTATGGGCCGTAGAGTAACTGGAGATACTAGACATCGAACTAAGCCGATTAAGTCATATAAGTTTTTTCGGATTGTTACTCGTTCTAGAGATACAGGGTGTTGAAAGTAAAAGTGTATTCTCGAAAATAAGCCATCATTTTAAAACCGTTTAATGAATTGAATTGAAAGTTGGCAGTATTATGTTTTTATGAGCAAGAAATAAGAATTTGTAGAAATTTTTAGGTTTCACACTAGAGGGCGCTAGTTGCATACACTGGGCTTCATAAATCTATGATTTTTTTTCTTACCTGTGATATTAGGTGTTTTTCAATTAAAGTTTCTTAAAGAAGGGCATTTTCTGAGTCAAAAAGGTGTACTTGATTGATCTTAATATCTTTAACGGTTTTCGAGATATTTTCCTTTAAACATCCCAAAGCATAAAAAAACATAGTACATAATTAAATTAATATTTTAATTATCACAACGCAATAAATTCGAAACAGTGGAACAAAAACAAGAAGCTCACTTTAGTAAATGTTGAAAGTGACCACCGTTGACCTCAATACACTTTATTAAACTTTTAACTAAATAAATAATAATATTAATAATAATAATAATAAACTTTTACTTTCAACACCCTGTATCTCTAGAACGAGTAACAATCCGAAAAAACTTATATGACTTAATCGGCTTAGTTTGATGTCTAGTATCTCCAGTTACTCTACGGCCCATAAGTTATGGGACACCCTGTATAATATAGTATTATTATTTAGTAAAATTTTTACCAAATTAACAATGCTAGCAGCCTTAGAAACCCTCTTGTCATCACTATTTAAATTTATCTCAATTTTATTGGTATTAAAACAAAAGTCCCGTTAAAGTAATTGAGTAGTGATTTTCAAAGTAATTTCCCCGCTTTAATTAGCTTCACTTACTTTAGGCGAAAATTTGTGGCAGTTTTCAGCAAAGTTTTCTTTATTTAATTAATTAGAATAAATCGGCGGTAGAAATTTAAAATACGGTCGGTGAGACGCGACTTAATTTGCATTTAGAGTGTCGTATTTACTTGTTTGTATATTTATTTGTCAATTTGCATATAGAATTCGGTAAAAATCATTATTCGAAAACAATATTTTAACCTGCTGTTCAATTACGTATTTTATTTAAAAGGTATATAACCATACTTTTTTATTCTCCTTGCACTTTAAACCGTTCTTTGTTAAACTTTGGGGATTGCGCCCTCATTGCATATTAATTATAATTAATTCCTATAAAACTATGAGTTTCTCAGTTCAAAAATGGGTTTGTACGCGCTGCTCACCGGTCATATCTCTCGACCTCGAAAGACGATGGGCATGCGCACAACCCTCTTGATATCGGCCTGTCCTTCTTTAGCGACATCATCCAAATATACTGCAGAACCGGCTCAGCGCCATTTTTGTTGTCACGGTTTCTTTATTATTGTGGGTGTTAAATATTTACAGATTTCTAGTTTTTGTGTAGTTTAGTAAATAATTGTATTTGTGCTTCCTTCAATTGACTACTTATTGACAGCTTGAAACAGTGGCGGCTGGTTAATGAAGGGCTCTGGGGGGCCGCCCTCCCTGCAATTATTTCAAACAGAATCCAAAAATACTTTACTTAAAAACCAATAACGCAATGTATGTAAGCAATCAATTAAAATAATTCAAACCAAACGTAGTCCTATTCTAACGGGCAGGCTATACTCATAGACAAGCGAGTTGCGTGCTCTCAAGGTTGTACTAAGCGCGGGCGATTCAACGCGCCTTCTCGATGGGTTGCATGACGACGGAGGCCTGACGTCACCTACACATCGCACAACGAGCGGCCACGGAGAGCTCCAATTTTCCGCGCTCACTGTTCGCGAATCGCGATGCGACCTGTCGTCTGTCGATGCCGCTGACTCGCTGACGTTTTGTTTGTTTGTTTTGAGTTATTTATTAGTTGTTATAAAATTGGAAAATTTCGTCTAATATGAAGGTCAGTGATTTACAGAAGGTTGTGTTTAGTTCTCTGAGGTTAAGTGAAAAACTTGATTTAAAAAATGCAAGGCGGCCACTACCAATATTGAACATTGTACAAGTGCAATCAAAATGTAAAAGTAAGGCACAGTTTACGCGTAAGTTTGACAAAGAAATATATAATAAAATATTCTGGATATGCGGTTGTGAGGACAAAATTTTTTTTTTTTGTTTCGTGTGTCTTCTTTTTCGCTGGTATGATAATTGAACTAAAAATGGGGTGCAGGACTTAAAACATCTTTTAGAGAAAATAAAAAACATGAAAATAGTGCAAAACATCGTACTCAAGGTATAAAAGCAATGGTCTAGTTAAGTCTAGTAAATACTTTTAACATATTTTTTGAACAGAACATCGTCGAGGGCTCGATATGGTTCCGGGATCTTATTATATAAATTGAAGTTAAGCTTTAGATTTAGTAAGTCTGAATCGCTGAGCCACTATTCTGTCTGAGCCTCGAATATTGTAGCTATGAATATCTGAAAGCCTAGTGAGTTTATCTCTGCGGCACAGTTTGAAAAATATAAACACAGGGCAGCGGCATTATGCCAAATTTTCCCAACTCAGTTATGTGAGCTTCCCAGGATAAATAACTATCTAGTTCTTGAGTCCTACTCGTATTAAGCTGCAAGAGATTGAAAGAAAACCAGTATTCTGCATCATTCAGCTGCCAGTTGTGACGTCATAATCAAATTCTCCCGACTAGAAGCAGAAATAATAAAAGTAGTATCGTCTTCTAATATGGTTAAAGTGCAAATCCGTTGCATGTTATAACACAGATCATTTATATAAATTATAAAAGATGTAAAAATGAATAGAAATACAAATGATTCTAATAATTAGATATGCTTATTTTCCTTGCATATTGCATACTTTTCTCTATAATTAATAATAAATGTTATAAATATTAATTTTACTTGAAATTGTTCGTCTTCAGCTTTATATATGTATATTATTACGGGGTTCTTAACTCAATAGTTTCTTTTTTTAATTCCCAAGACAAATAACTAAATCAAAGGATAAAAATCCGAATAAAATTTCCATCTATTGCTTTGCCCCTTAATATTACTAAACGAAGAACCCAATTTAAATTTATATTAAATTAGCATTAATTCGCGTAAACCCAACTTTGAAATATTCTTACTCGTATTTATCTAAAAATCCTAATTTTTGTCAAGGAACACCGATGTTAAATTTAATAAGTATACTCGCAAAAAAGTAGGTCACCTATAATTGGTTCAACACCCCCTCATCAGTAACACGGGATATAATAATTGGAATTGTCCAATGAAAAAGCTTGTCCTGTATTTTTTACACAATTTTTTTATACACTGGCCTGTACATGTAAATTTCTAAAATACTTCTAATTATAAAGATAGAGATATTTTGTTTCATGTTTATAATTTGACCTTTTTCAAAAGGGCTGACAAATTATCCCTTTATTAATGATAGACTTTATATTTAATAATAGCATTGTTGCTATATCACGATTTATCATAATTATTACTTTAGATAATAGTTAAATCGTCGAATATAATAATATAGTACTATTTTAGCGTACTGCCCACGTTCAATAAAGCAAAAATAGACCTTGACAGTTGTATTACAGTATAATTAAGATTTAATAGTATATTATTTAACGAGCGTATAATGTAGGCCATAATAAAACGAGGATGAAGTTTACGGCACGAGCCAAAGGCCAGTGTTGTAAATCCTCCGAGTGTATTATGGTTCATTAGACGCGAGTCAAATACTATACTTTATCTTAAACCATCCATTTATACAGTGCCTGAAAAAAAGTTGAGTTCATATGGGAAATATAATAATTATTGTTTTATGATAATTACACTTGTTGTATTATGGATAGCATAATGCGCTTATTATCAGAAAAAAATTTGAGTTCATATGGAAAATATAATAATTACAGTTGTTGTTTTATGATAATTACACTTGTTGTATTATGGATAGCATAATGCTCTTATTATCAGAAGTATTATGCACTTATTATTAAATGGTTGTAGATAATAGTATATTATTTAACGAGCGTAAAATGTAGGCCATAATAAAACGAGGATGAAGTTTACGGCACGAGCCAAAGACGAGTGTTGTAAATCATCCGAGTGTATTATGGTTCATTGACGCGAGTCAAATACTATACTTTATCTAAAACCATCCATTTATACAGTGCCTGAAAAGAAGTTGAGTTCATATGGGAAATATAATAATTACACTTGTTGTTTTATGATAATTATACTTGTTGTATTATGGATAGCATAATGCTGTTATTATCAGAAAAAAAGTTTAGTTCATATGGGAAATATAATAATTACACTTGTTGTTTTATGATAATTACACTTGTTGTATTATGGATAGCATTATGCTCTTATTGTCAGAAGTATTATGCACCTATTATTAAATGGTTGTAGATAAACATAATTATTAGTACAAAAGGGGTGATATTAGGTAGTCAAATGACATTTATACCAGAGTCGATTGACTTATTGGATAATATTATTTTTCTCCTCCCTATATTGTAAACAACGCATTTTGACACTGTTTTGAAGGACGTATGTAACAATTACCAAAAAGGTATCGATTGCCCATGACGACGGGTTGTAAAACAACTTACCATCCTTGGGTGGTAATAATTTTTTTTTTTTTTTTATGATCGAGCACAAGCACTATAGGAAAATCCTTTAAGGCGCTCTGGGAGCGGTGCGTGTGCGAAGAAAGCGATTCACGTTTTTCTTGAATCGTTGGAGGTTATATTCGGTTGGAAACACGGTCTCAGAAAGGCCGTTCCACAAAGATGACGTCCTCCAAATGAAAGAGTTCTGAAACAATGATGTTCGGGGTGTACTAAGTTGAACCACATAGGGATGGGCGGCAGTGGTTCGTCGTGTGTTTCTGCTATGCATTACTCTAGGTGGAATCGAGCGGGCAATATCTGTCGAACACTTGCCATGAAAATATCTGTAGAAGAGAGTCAAATCACCAACCTGTCTTCGATGTTCTAAGCTGTCGAGGTTCTTAGTCAGCTCGTGGTCGCCGATTAGACGAACGGCTCTCCTTTGGATGGAATCCAACAACCGAAGGGTATGCTTCGGTGCAGAACTCCAGATATGAGAGCAGTATTCCAGTGATGGTCGAATCTGGGCTTTATAAAGTGTCAAAAGTTGTTGAGGTGTATACAACTTTTTGGTACGGAAAAGTATACCGAGCTTCTGAGAAGCTGCCCTGGCGATTGCCACTACGTGATTATGCCAAGACATATTTCCTCCCAGGTTGACACCCAGCAAATTAATAGACGAAGTCAGTGGAATTGCGTGTCCTGCCATAACTATATCGGGTTCTGCAATGTTGACCTTCTTAGAGAAAACTGCAGCCTGGGTTTTTTGAGCGTTAAATTCGACTTGGTTACTGTCACCCCAAGACAAAATTTCTTCCAGGTCTTTATTGAGGCGTGATACCTCATGTTGTCTGCGAAGATGTGCGTCAGTAGCCGATGTTTGAGGTTTCAAAGTAAAAGATGAGATAAGTGTGCTGTCGTCAGCAAAGCAATATAATGGATTTTCTGTTTTCGCTAGAAGGTCGTTAATGTACAGTAAGAAGAGAGTGGGAGATAATATGGACCCTTGAGGAACACCAGCATTGATGGTGAAGGTGTCTGAGAGAAACCCGTCAATCGCCACTTGCAGAGAGCGGTCCTTGAGGAAGCTAGACAACCATGAACAAAATCGACCGGGCATACCATAAGAACGCAGTTTGCTTAGGAGCCCCTCGTGCCAGACACGGTCAAAGGCTTTAGAGATGTCCAGTGCAATAGCCCGGGACTCCCCATGATGTTCGATTGCGTTGCTCCAAAGATGAGTGACATAGGCTAGCAGGTCTCCTGTTGATCTGGACTTACGAAAACCATACTGATGGTCGCTGATAATTTTAAGGTCTTCCAGGTATTTTATAAGTTGTTGGTTAATAGCTTTCTCCATCACCTTTGATATAACTGAAAGCAATGCGACTGGTCGATAGTTGTTTGGCAGGGTTTTCTTGCCTTTCTTTGGTATAGGCTGGATTCGCGCCTTTTTCCAGCAAGATGGAAATATTCCTTTTTTGTAGGATAAGTTAAAAAGTCTACAAAATACTGGTGTGAGTTCATCGGAGCATTTCTTGAGCACTATAATAGGAATTTCATCTGGACCAGAAGCTTTTTTGGCATCGAGCCCCTTCAGAATTCGTTTGACAGGACGCTGACGGAATACGATATCAGTCATTTCCGATCGAACTGCTGGAATGTTCGGGGGTGTTTTTCCCTGAAAGTCTACCGTGGAGTGTGAAGCAAAGAGTTCTGCGAGTAAGTTCGCTTTATCTTCAGCCGTGGTTGCTATTGTGCCGTCAGAACGTGTTAGCGGTGGAATATTTGATTTGGTAAAATTTTGACTGACGGCCTTAGCGACTGACCAAAAGGACCTAGATCCGTTAGGACTGGCGAGAAGTTTATTTTTGATCCTCATGTTGTGAGCCTCTTTGTTTTGATCTATCGTTTGCTTGCACTGGTTTCGAGCGGTAACAAAGATGGTGCGATTCACATCGGTAGGATTTTTACGCCATTGTCGGTAAGCTAGATTTTTACCTCTGACAGCACGCTCGCAGTTCTTGCTAAACCAGGGCTTGCCATTTGAAGGGCGCTTCTTGGAGAAAGGAATAAAGGCTTCCATGCCAGTAAGAATGACATCGGAGACCTCTTGAGCACAAGCGGAGGGATCATCTGAAGAGAAGCATACTTCCAGCCAAGGAAAAGTGCGAAAATGGTCCCTTAGGTCTTCCCAACTAGCTGATGTGTAGTGCCAAATTTTACGAGGTTTAGGAGGTTGTTCAGAACAAATTGGCAGCTCGCTTAGAGTTGAAATGAGTTTGTGATCGGAAGATCCTAATGGAGGATGAACGGTGACTGTGTATAGGTCAGGGTTGGATGTCAAAAAGAGATCTAAAAGACTAGCAAAATCTCCATCTCGGTCTGGAATTCGCGTTGGTTCTTCCACGAGTTGAGTTAGACCAGAACTGATCGCAAAAGATTCCGCCTCACGACCCTGTTCATCGTTGGTATTTGAGTATTTGAGCCAGTTGATATTGTGGACGTTAAAGTCACCAAAGATAGCGACTTCGGCATTAGGATGGTTGGTTTGCAAGAAGTCAATTGTGTTTGCTAGTGACGAGAAGAGTGCTCTGTAATGGGTGTCACTTGGAGGACGGTAAAGACAGCAGATAAACTTGTTGATTTTCTGCGTTGATATTTTAAACCACATTACATCAAACTCTGCTGGTTTAAGTGTGTCCTCTCGTTGGCAGCAAAGATCATCTCGGATAAAGAGACAGACCCCAAAGTTGCGTCTAAATCGGAAATGAAATATGTATGTGAAAAATGTATGCCATATATAAACAATGATTTATAAAAATTGAGTACCTACTATTAAGTGATATGAATATTAATAGTACAATTATTACAATTATGAACATTATTTACAAAATTTCGATAAATGTATTCTCGTTTTTTCTCAATTTGTATGAAATAATAATAATTTCTCCATCTCTAACCAAATTTTCTGTTACTCTTGAAGTACTGCAGGATACTTCTGGCTTCGTTATATTGTATAAAATTTTATTTGCAACTTCCTTTTTATTCTTGACGCTCTCCGCTACATAACTTTCCGCAATAGGTGCAGATTTCCATCCGCCATGGCGCTTGAGGGCTAAGACATCAACTCCAGTATTCACTAATAAAGTGGCCGACGTTCTTCTAAGGGTATGTCCAGTATATTCCTTAAAGTTCTGAAATGTAGTAACTATCTGATATCCGCACCCTATGTATTACAAACGAATAAATATTAAAAAGAAGTTATTATTTATTTTTTCAAGTGACTCATACTTCTGCCAGTAATTTTTTCTTTCCATTCGTCGCCGCATTGTGTATCCTAAAAATCCTTTTTAAGAGGTTTTTTTTAAACTTGTGTATACACACTTGTGCTCAAACAAAAACGCAAAAGGTCGCTGAAAAAAAATCCTTGGCTTTTACAAAGAGAAAGCAGATTTTTATGGAGTTTTTACTGTGCCATAGAATCGGTTTACTGATATAATAAAAATGTTTTACAGCTTTTATGTTTTCGTTTCTGACATAAAATGCAAGTTGCTATTGTTCGTACACAGTAAGTTTACAGAATCAAGAAGAGGTGGATGTTAAACAAATTAAACGACAACAAAGAGTCGCGAAACGTCTGATAATGGGGGAAACTGGAGTTCGTTGAGCCGACTATTACTAATAAAAACATTTTCATATTGTACCTAGAATCCCATCGAGTATTAATTCCAAAGGTCTCAAGCCGAGCCAAACGATTATAATTTAAGGTTCAGGCAAAAAAACAATGAGCCTAATGAATAAAAATGTAACAATTGCTTTTTCTTATAAAATCGAAGTAATTTCTTGAAAGCCATTGAATAAAAACTAAAGTAATTGCTTTTGCGTCCGGCAATGGCTTAAAAGTGCAGGAATTGCTTCTAGTCGATGCTTTTTCTTAAAAAATAGGAGCGATTGCTATCGTTCGCTTAAAATATGATGAATAAATTATGAAATTGCTTTTTCTAGTGTAGCAATTATTGCTTTCAACTTTTTAAGGTAGGTCGACCCCTGCATCATTTGCTTGGTAGCAGTCAACTTTAGTTCTCCGCGGCATACACGTGCGTTGCTCTTAATTTATGTCTTCAATTATGGCTCAATATATGAACGTACGTAAAAGAAAAATCTACAGTGTACATAAAAATTGCAGATATGATGATTTCAGAAAGTTATAACGATTTGACTGCGAAAATGTTGAGTGGTTGGCAAATTATTTTTTGACTGATACTGGTAAAAGGCGAGGGGGTGCACTGTCGCATTATATAAGATTAAAGTCTTTCTGCGGAAATTGTCGGATTCGGTCTTTCAAAATTCTGTAGGTGAAGAACTCGGTGTTGACCAAACTACTGTCTGTACGAAATACACTTCTGTAATGGATGCAGTTTTGGAGAAGGCCAATATTTTTATTAAATTTCCTACAAGTGCTGAAGCTGTTGTGGAAGCTAAACGGTTGTGGTCAGAGAGATTTATTTATGTTCCTTCAATTTGTGAACGAATATCAATTGATTGTCTTTAATTTCTTTATCACTACTATAACTTTCCTCATTTTCACTGAAATCTGCCATATCACAAATATAAGTTTCATATTTTCTACAAAAACGTAACAGATTACTATTGTACTAACTAAATAGACCAACGTTGTTGTATTTACGTCAACTCTTTTGCAAATTAGTCACCAAACTGAACATGAAATATATAATCTGAACAAGTGGATAAGTCACGTCTGAACTTGTGTTGAATAAGCATTTACTACAGAGCTGTAAGAAAAACAGCAATTGCTTCAAAATTTTATTCATATCCAGATCTAGCTATTGCTTTTACTTATAGCATTTGCTAGTCAAGCGATTGCTTTTACTAAAAAGTAATTGCTTTATTTTTATTCATTAGGCTCATTGTACTTAGATGATACTAATTTCCACGAAACAATCCGACAATAGAGATGTTAAAAAAACGCTTAAGTATTCGAGAGTATTTTTTAAATAACTTTTAATTCGCTAATTAGAAAATAATAAAATTTGGTGTGAGAGACCATCATACAAGGACCTTTAAAAAAGTCCAATACAATTTTGTTGTAAAGTTATTAGCAGAGCCAATATGGCGGTACACCACGTTATAATATTTTCGTCCCCTTGGATTTATTATATGTATAAACAAACAACAATCGGGAAACCGCTTGTTAATTATTCGTTCCACTAACTCCGAACGCCTTGACTTAAATCCCAAAAGTTACACAGAGAATACAAATCAAGCGGAAATCTTCGGAATTGCGATTATACTATCAAATGTTGCTAAATTTCGTTTGTAAGTTCTGACAAGATTATCGTTTGAATTGATTGATGATTGATTTGATTGACCATTCAGTTCCAACAAGGGAACATTTAGAATTTAGATTGATGTATTATTTTAATAATTTAAAGATTTAGATCGCAGAATTGCTTGAATTATTTTTCCACTTTTACCAATAACTAACTTTTATGAAATCGAAAATGGTATTTTAATGTAAGGTTTTTATCATCAGCAATCGAACTAATACTCTAATAATGTAAATAATTAAAAGCGACTATTGTGGCATATCGGACAACTGTGTAACTGTTTTTTATATTGGAATACACAGGGATCCAAGCACAATGAGCCTAATGAATAAAAATTAAGCAATTACTTGAAGCAACTTTTCAGTAAAACAATTGCCTAACTAGCAAATGCTATAAGTAAAAGCAATTGCTAGATCTAGATATGAATAAAATTTTGAATTAATTGCTGTTTTTCTTACACCTCTGTAGCAAATGCTTATTCAACACAAGTTCAGATGTGGCTTATACACTTGTTCAGATTATAGATTTCACGTTCAGTTTGATGCATAATTTGCAAAAGGGTTGACGTAAATATAACAACGTTGGACTATTTATTTAGTACAATAGTAATCTGTTAGGGTTTTGTGGAAAATAGGAAACTTATATTTGTGATATATGGCAGATTTCAGTGAAAATGAGGAAAGTAATAGTAGTGATGAAGAAATTAAAGACAAGCAATTGATATTCGTTCACAAATTGAAGGAACATAAATAAATCTCTCTGACCACAACCGTTTAGCTTCCACAACACCGTCAGCACTTGTAAGAAATTTAATAAAAATATTGGCTTTCTCCAAAACTGCATCCATTACAGAAGTGTATGTCTTACAGACAGTAGTTTGGTGAACATCGAGTTCTTCCTCTACAGAATTTTGAAAGCCCGGATCCGACAATTTCCGCAGAAAGACTTTAATCTTATTTAAAGGCGACAGTGCACCAGTGTCTTTTACCAGTATCAGTCAAAAAATAATTTGCCAACCACTCAACATTTTCGCAGTTAAATCGATATAACTTTCTGAAATCATGATATCTGCAATTTTTACGTACACTGTAGATTTTTCTTTTACGGACGTTCATATATTCAGCCATAATTGAAGACACAAATTAAGAGCAACGCACGTGTATGCCGCGGAGAACTAAGTTGACTGCTACCAAGCAAATGATGCAGGGGTCGAGCTACCTTAAAAAGTTGAAAGCAATTGCCACACTAGAAAAAGCAATTCCTTAAGTTATTCATCACATTTTAAGCAAAATATAGCGATTGCTTCTATTTAAAAAAAAAAAAGCATTGACTAGAAGCGACTCCTGCACTTTTAAGCAATTGCTGGACGCAAAAGCAATTCCGACAACAGCGGTACGATATATTAAAATCCTTTTTGCAAAAGCAAAGCGGCCATCAATATACTGTAGCGCCATCCCAGCGGAATTAACTCCAATATAAAAGGCAGTCACACTGGTAATCATCGAAAGGTAGACAACTAAATAAACCACGAAGTGCATCACAATCCAGTATAGGGAACGCTATTTACGTTTTCACTGAAAACATCTGCCATTTTGCAGACCAGAAAATAGATCAACGCCGGCACCCACTAGAATGCGAGCAATCCGTTTAACTTTTGAGCCATAAACCACTGTTGTCGGAATTGCTTGGGTTATGGCTGCCCATAGAGTCATAACTAGGACGAAACGGCCGTCGTGGTCTACCCGCCCCAGGGTATCCATTGTGCTTGGATCCCGGTGTATTCCAATATAAGAAACAGTTACACACTTGTCCGATATACCACAATAGTCACTTTTAATTATTTTGGCGGACACTATATCCTCTAAATGTAAATAATGTTTTCTCTTATATTTTTAAAATTTCCAAATGTTTTATGAGGTCGTCAAAAATACTTAAGGTGTAAAAGCATATAAAGTTAGATGTAGATAGATAATCCTCAGCGATGTTGCTGTCTCGGCATATAATCCTGTTATAAAAGCAGCACGAATAAACAACCATGTCAGTTTGTGTGGTGTAAGCTCTGTTATTCAATTTCTTCCGTAGTTTAATTTGCATTTTTGGGGTAGTTTTCCGGATGTGGTGAGTAATGTTCGATCGTAAAAATTTGGTCATATAAAGTTTTATATTCTTAAGTTTAAGATTACTGTATGGCTTCTTACGATATAAAAATTTTGAGTATGGAAGATTATCGTTACACTTTTTTAAAGTAATATTACCCCTTAGGTACACTCAGGTTTACATTATTCTTTTGTAGTTTAATATCTATCAGTTTATGTTCAAGAAAGTTTTCAATAACAACAGAGTTTCAGACTTATTTGTTTTAATTCCCAACATTTCATCTGGTATGTATTCCAAGCTTCTTTAAACTTCCTCCAATGGGGTTCTTGATACAGGATTTTAGCTTCTGACCACCTGATATGATGGCCATGTGTCCATACATTGTTAGCTGCACCTGACTTTTCGATCTTTCCTTTTAGCTTATTTTTTCTGTGCTTTTTAGTCCTTGATTCTACACTGAGGAAAATGATCTAATACAACAGGTTTGCTAAGACTTAGTTCGTATTGATAGATTATTTTTTAATAACCCATATTAAATAAGTTTCCGGTGTATCAATCCCGCTTTGGTGTTATATCAATTCTAGATTTGCTAGAACAGTGTTTTAATTGGTCGTAATCAGTTCCATTAGCAGCACAGTCTTGTTGAATAATGAACTACTTTTAATACTGCAATATTGTTAAGAAATAAATAGTATCCTCTTATTGCGACGCATTTTGTTTCCAGTAAAGCGCTTTCTCTACATTTAGGAAAGCAAAACAGCGTCTCCAAAAACGAATTGTATCCGTTAGGGTTCGTAGCGATCGGCAATCGCCGCGCGCCGTAGCATTAGTTTCAACGCGTTTGTTGCGTAGGTCACATCGTTGTTCGAAGTCTTCTGGCTGTCCTTTTTAAATTTGAATTCTATTGATCGTATAATTTATCCAATGTCAGTGTGATGACATTCCAATCATTCCATACGGCGGTAAACGTCGGTCTCTTTGAGACCGTTTACCGCCGTATGGAATGTCATCACACTGACTTTGGAATAACAATACCAATACCTATTTCAATTAATGTATTTTTACTTTTCATTTAGTTTTTTTTTTAACTTTGCATGTCAGATAAAGCAATAGAAGATTCTTATTTCGCACAATCCATCATTAGTACTGGACTTTATAATCTATGGACGAATTTTATAACATAAATATACTAAGTGACATAGAAACCCAGTGGCGGATTTACAAATTTGCCGCTAGTAGGCTATTCAATTTTTGCCGCCCCTATACCAGTGACGGCTCGTGAGTTGTGAAACAGGTGAAGTGTTCGGGAAAGAAAAAGCCCGCGGCAGGCGAAAATTTTTCAAGACCACGCCCAAATTGGGTCAATAATTTTTAGTAAATATTTTAAAAATTTATGATTACCTACTTATTTTATTGAAAATGAAATTTCTTTCTGCAAAGCCAGTAAAGTTCCAATTACCTTTTTTTATCCCCATTAACAGACACGGCCAACAATAAAGTTTATTTAAAAAATACTACCCGTCGACCATGAATAAAGATTGTACCATTTATTTCTGTAAGATAAAAAAAAAATTTGGGCCAAATTTGCCGCCCCCTAAAATCTTCCGCCCTAGGCTCCAGCCCACTCAGCCTAATGGTAAATCCAACACTGTAGAAACCCGAACACCCAGTAAAAATAATTTAACTTCAATAATATTTTACATAAACATCCGGAGGGTCATAGTAAGGAAATGATTAAAATTTCAATCCATCTTTAAAGACAGACTAAGTTTATTCGGTTTGTCCGGGTTTGTGGAATGTTAAACTAATAAGGCTCAAAATTTAATCATACCTTCCTTTTGTGATGATAAACTTGTATGCAAAATATTAATAAACTTAAATCATTTTTACTGGGTATTCGGGTTTCTATGTCACTTAGTATAATAATTTCATATTTCATAATTACTTTTATCTTCGTTGACATAAAGCTTTATCAGAAGTGTAAAACTATCTGCAAAGCTAATTAGTTTTCTCACAAGCACTAAAATACTTTCCCAACCTTCTTCTATGTATATTTATAGACGAACTGTTTGCTTATGAAAATCGACCTTTAAAAACTTCAGTTAACAAGGGATCTGTTTGCTCTCTCTAAACTAAAGTAATTTAAAATGAGCAGGTTCCAAATTGCCCCGTTTCACCCTGTTTGATTTTGACGCACAGGGTCGATGACGAAAGTTTTTCGTTTTAAAGGAATATTTAAATTTATTTGATACCTACTGTCAGACATGTCCCGTCATTTATTCAAGTCCGGGAAGTTACTCGTTACGTTACGCGACAGAGGAAGTGGTGCTTAGCAACACCTTCCGGGCCGTTTATACCGTTTCAAAGGAAAATTATTGACTAAGAAAAATGTATGTAAAATATTTTTAAGTATCCAACAACAACGATAATTGCTAGACCGTTGTGTAGTGATAATATCACAGTAATTTAGCCAATAGAAAATAGGAGTTATTGCTACCATAGAATGGTTTATAGCCATTATTGCTCTGAATACTCTGAATAATTCTACAGTTCTACACGGGGTGTAATCTGGTTTTATATATTGTATTAGTTTCGATTAATTACTAATCTTAAATATAACAATTATAGGGTGAAGGTAAAATAGGGGTGAGAACCCTTATCTTTACCATACAATGCAACATGGTTTACTGGGATAGTATAGGTTGCCGTTCACTAATTTGAGGTGGCAGCATCATTCCAACTGACTAGCTTCGTAAAGATCGACGTGCGTCAACTTTGAAAATACAGGGTTCTGTTATAATTTGGGTTTGCGGAAAGATAAAAAAAAAATTACTAATAATATCTTGACATCACTAGGCACAACAGTTTATCATAAACAATTTTTAAAATTTCTTTATGATATTTATAATATATCTTATTAAAACTATGCACCTATTGAGATTCATTACCCGTTAAAAGAGATATTCTCTGCCGCACATTTCTCTATCTATTAAAATAATGATACATAACATTTATCACACACAGTGTATATCACAAAAAGAAAACAAGCAGAACAAATTGTTCAAAATAATGAATGGACACCACAATAAACACGCAAACAAGTTAATAACAATGGTTTTGATTGGTTTGCCTGCTCGCTGTGGCTCGACAAGAATCTTGTTTTTGGTCGGCGTCGATAATATAATTTTAAATGGTTGACAACTTTTTTCTAGGAAAAAGAAATGACTCCTCGACCAGATAGCCTTTCCTAGAGAACACAGGTCTTATAAGGAATAAGCATTCACCTTTGTTCATGGGCCTGTGAATTGAATAAATAGTAAATAAAATAACACGTTTTTAAAAAATTAATAAAACTGATACTTCCATACTTATCAGAACGTAATTCGATGTCGCTTCTTGTTTATTTATAAGATACCCTCTTTCATAAATAAAAAATACGCCATTTCCCCCAAAGGTAAACATCGTACATAAAAAATCATCCGTAATTTTACAACCAAGGGAAGGCGTGACAAAATCAATATGCCTAGCAGTCTAGTTCGTTGCGCTCCATGCTTATACAAACATTGTCAGCTACTCAGCCACAGGGCATATTAAGCGTTGCATATGTTCCCTAGCGAGTGACAGTGGCCCAAAAGTTTGCTCTCTATTATAGACACGATTGACCCTCGAACCCCTCTTGGCACCTCAATCTTGCACAAGATCGATTCGAATGGAATTTTAGATAAGAAAAGGTACAATAGCGTGAATACTTTATATGTTGTTCGAATAGGATGTTATTCGCCAAATTAAGGTCAGTTTTTGTAGTCAGTTTTCTTGGCTGTATGCACAATCAGATGCATTTCGCTATATCATGGCTCATCAGAGAAGATTGGATCAGATAATTAGCTCTGAAAATAAAGTACACGGCGAGTGTCGATCAGTGGAGTAACAAAAACTGAGTGCCCCCCCATCCCGCAAACGTTTTCAAGGGCCCCTCTCTATAACGAATGGAAAATGATAATTCTTATTTTCATTACTATTTGGTTCAGGTTTATGAATTTTTGAATTCGTTAATCGTGTAATAATTTAATTAGCCTTACACCCACGTAATGTGTTAAGGACCTACTATTAAAACAGCAAGCAATTCGAATTTATGTTATAATCCTAGGTAGACTGGTAGACATAACATAAATAGTTATTAAGTCATTAAACTTAATATTCCAGCAAACAGGATGCAAAATCAAAATTTTAAAACACCACTTATATTGTTGCTTACCATGTATGGTAGTAAAACGGGGGTAGCAGTGATCGAGCCTCATAGAATTCAAAAGACAGAAAACAGTAAAACACATGAACACTCAACAAGTCTGCACAAACATTATGTCATTAAGTACTATACAAGGTATTATACGAAACGACCAGATCGTCGATAGTTGTTTTTTGCAAAATCGTTTATAATTTCGTCGATATTTAATCTTTTAACAAACTCGTGTTCGATACTGATTGAGGATACATCCGAAAGGCGTTGTTGTCCCATGGTGTTACGTAAATGGGTTTTTACTATTTTGAATTTGGAAAAAGATCGTTCCGCTGATGCCACACTAACTGGTAAAGTTAGAAATAACATAACTGCACTAGATACATCTGGACAATTTGAAGAAACACTGATTCTTTATTAATAAATAAACCGCAAGTTCATACACTGTTTTTAATTTTAAAATACTATCTCCTTTCTAATGCTTAAAATTTGACTATAGGACAAGTCTTTATGGTATATCGAATATAAAAAATAAAATTAATTATGATATGAAATACCTATGAAACGCTGGCAGCGTTTTGAAGGGGCCGTCCGTGTGGGAACAATAATATTAATAATAATAATAACAATAATAAAAATAATTCCTTCAAAATCAAATAGGTGATTTTTAAAAGTTAATAATATGGAAAGCTGTTTTTATTTTTTAAGACTATACGGTAGTGCCAGGGGTGTAGGTAGGGTAGAGTTGGACAAAATCGGGTAACAGCCGGATTGATGGCAACAGACATTTGGCAGAACTAGGCGGTATCCGGTTTTATCAACCTACCCGGTTTTGTCCAACTGTTTCCTACCTACCCAAGTCAGAGGAATAATTTCTGCTTATTTTTCTTGAAACAGAAAAGGATACCTAGATAATGCCTAACCTTTACGAACAAACATTTTAAGAACAAAAATTTCACAAATTAATTTTTCGACAAAAACGGCATTCAGATGAAATGAAACTTATTACTCATAGGTGAAATCAACTAACGTGCAAGGCACACAATAATAATTATGATCCCTAATGAAAAATAATTAAAATATTTTAACCTGTAAATTTTTGGTCAAATAAATAATAATTGTACAGGGTGTTTCATTAAGGTCGAAGAGCGGCCATATCTCGGAAACTACTGGGCATAGAAACTCAGGAAAAGAAAAATGATAATAAAAGTGGCCATGAGAAAATTCTGGAAATAATTTTCAAGTTCCGCATTTTGCCGCAAGAGAGCGTAATTGAAAAGTAAATTTTTAAATTTTACATAACTCCGAAAATTCCACATTAAGGTATATGTTTGATAACACCATTTTAAAGCTTGGACAATTTCAAGCGGCTACCTTTTTTACTTCTGTTTACTGTTGCAGTAATTGCCAATAGTGGGATTACTTCCTTTTTACAGTGGACAGTTAGTAATCCACCGGGTTTTATAAATCAATAAACAGGTATTCAAGAAAAATGGATTTCATTGACATCCACTTAAAACAGTAGGAACTCTACAAGGCGACCTATGGATGGAGATGGATGGTCCTTCATTACAGTTTACTGCCTAATACACTGGTCACATCTATTATACTAGGAAATAGACCAACAACATGATCAGGAAAGAGCGACGTCACATCGTTACAACAAAAATGTGCCATTGCCGCACATAGTGGTAATTATGCATCATTTTGGTCTTATGCTCATTGGCGTACCGACTTTAATAAGAGTGGGGGAAGCTGTTGAAAGTGTAATCATTTAAATCGCTGTAACTTATAAACGACTTATCCGATTTTAGCAAACTAAAGACTGTTTGGAAGAGAAATGTATGCACTTTGACCAGTCGTATTTAGTTGTCCATAATAGTTCCCAAAAAAAATGCTAGAGGGCGCAATTTCCAATAACAATACATTTTTTTATTTTACTCCGAAGAAATAAATCATACGGTATAATTATGATACCATAATCGAGAAGGAGATGAAATTTGCTAGAAAAAATATTAAAACCGCAGCTTGATATCTCCGTTCGTTTCAGAGTTATTGCCAAAACAATAATTTTTAATACAAATTGTGCCCTCTAGCAATTTTATTAGAAACTATCTTGTACATTGGATACGACAATCCAAACAAGCTTAAATTTAGTAAAATTGGTTAAGTCGTTTAGAAGTTGCAGCGATTTTAATGTTTACAGTTTCACTTGATAAGAGTGGGAGAAGCTATTAAAAGTTTAAACATTAAAATCGCTGTAACTTCTAAACGACCTATCCGATTTTACTAAATTTAAGCTTGTTAGGAAGAACCTTCAATTATCGTATCTAATGGTACAAAATAGTTTCTAATAAAATTGCTAGAGGGCGCAATTTGTGTTAAAAATTATTATTTTGGCAATAACTCAGAAACGAACGGAGATATCGAGCTGCAGTTTTTATATTTTTTCTAGCAAATTTTATCTACTTTTCGATTATGGTATCATAATTATACCGTATGATTTATTTTTTCGGAGGAAAATCAAAAAATGTATTGTTATTGCAAATTGCGCCCTCTAGCATTTTTTATGAGAACTATTATGGACAACTAAATACGATTGGTCAAAGTGCATACATTTCTCTTCCAAACAGTCTTTAGTTTGCTAAAATCGGATAAGTCGTTTATAAGTTACAGCGATTTAAATGATTACACTTTCAACAGCTTCCCCCACTCTTATTAAAGTCGGTACGCCAATGAGCATAAGACCAAAATGATGCATAATTGTCCAAGCTTTAAAATGGTGTTATCAAACATATACCTTAATGTGGAATTTTCGGAGTTATGTAAAATTTAAAAATTTACTTTTCAATTACGCCCTCTTGCGGCAAAATGCGGAACTTGAAAATTATTTCCAGAATTTTCTCATGGCCACTTTTATTAGCATTTTTCTTTTCCTGAGTTTCTATGCCCAGTAGTTTCCGAGATATGGCCGCTCTTCGACCTTAATGAAACACCCTGTAGGTACTTACTGGCCACACAAAAGTAATTAAAATTTAAAATAAAAGGCACCATAACCACTAAATATTTGGAAAACGTCATTAAATGTAACAAAAAGCACGAAAACGCAATTCATAACTCGCTGTTTGGGCTCAATACGGTCCACTACTAATCTGGGGATATTATTATGTCCCAATATCAGCTGATCGATGACACATTTCTGAAGTCATCTGTTTTAAAACGAGAGAATTCGTGCCGTTTACATAGACATGGTTGATCCAGACCCAATTTTTTTTATAAATGATGTGTTTAAAATGTCTATCTTGTTAAATTTTTTACTCGGTTGAGTGAAACAGACCGATTACCAATACTTTTATAAATTTAAGCACATTTAAAAAAAAACTTCAAAACCTTTTCATCAATCTTTTGAAACGATACCCTAGCTAGGACGTTCAATGGAAAGGCCTATTCATTAAAACTTTTTTATGAATTAATTTTGGTTATAAATTAAACTCTGCAGAAAGGCTTTCGCGAAAACACTTTAAATTAAAACTGCTTTTAATCGCTAAAATTATTATCGGCGTTCTAAATATGTCCCAAGTTTTTAATTTTTAATGGAGGAAAAAGTGCTCCGGTTAGTTGTTCCTTATATTTTTGGTTATTGTAATGTGTACATTACCCAGTATAACAGTCTAAGTGACTTGTTACAAGACTGGAGTATCGGGCCTCCTAGTTCCTGCCAGATCACCAACTGATAAATATACAGTGTGACCAGTAAAGTCCGCATCATATATGGGATTTTTTTTATTAATAGCTTTATTCAAAATTTGACTTTGGCATCAAGTTCTGCTTCGATCGAGATGAAAATTATCTGTCAAATTTTAATTTTTTTCCAAAAAATAATTCAAAAGTGGGGTTATTTTTGAAATTCTCGAAAAAAGTTGTTAGAAAAAGTTTTTTTAAATGCAGTTTCTAGCCCACATGCAAAATTTCAGCAGCATAAGATAATTTTCATTTACCCATATTTTGTAAATTGCACCACATCTGCAAAATAAGACTCGACGCAACCTACATAAAAGTTCTTAGTTTTGACAATGCTTTATTTCAGATATATTTTCTTTAAAGTAGCGCCATATTAATTGTGTGTTTTTCTACAAAATCAAATTTTGGCTATTAAAATTTGGTAGCATGTGATGCAAAGTTTGACCCTGTATAAGGTAACTTTATAAAATAAGTATTTTTGAAAACGTAGTTTGTGTCTGAAAGTAATACACCTTAATATTAAGACAAAAAAGAACACAGTGTCATCAGTAAAGTGTTCATTAAGTGGAAAATAAATTTTAGTGGTGGGTAAAAAATCAAAATTATCTTATGCAGCTGAAATTTTGCATGTGGGCTAAGAACTGCATTTAGAAAAACTTTTTCTAATAACTTTTTTCGATACTTTCAGAAATAACCCCATTTTTGAATTATTTTTTGGAAAACATTAAAATTTGACAGATAATGCGAATCACGTGACTACTATTTTTTTGCTTAATTTTCATCTCGATCGAAGCAGAACTTGATGTCAAAGTCAAGTTTCGAATAAAGCTATTAATAAAAAAAATCCCATATGATGGGGTATTTACTGGTCACACTGTGTTTATTTTGCGAAAATCAAACGATAATAATCACTGCCTATAATTCAAATTAAAACTCAAGTTTCATACGATCAAGTTAACAGAGAATAATACAGAAAAAATATAATTGGTTTATGAGGAGATTCATGAAAATAACCTACCAACTATAAACATGTTTTAAATCAATTAAGGTAGGTATGAATCTCCATCCGATTTTTTGATTGTATCCATCTTTTTAATTTAATCCTAAATAAGGTAAATGAATTAATTTTTTTAAGTTTTGCAAGTATGGTGTTAAATATTTTTGGTGCTAGAATAAAATAACTTCTTTATACAATCGTCCTGTTTACTTTAGGTACTCTTGATAAATGATCTTTAGCCCTTGTAACATATGTGTAATCTATTTTACCTATTTTTTTTTTGTTTTTAAACTGCCTGATTAAGATTTGTAAACAAAACAACTGTCGTAAGTCAAAAATTCCACTCTCACCGAACAAACTTTCTATAGGGTATCTATAATCCTTGTTAAAAATTAATTTTATAATCCATTTTTGTATTTTTTGTAAATTAGAAAAGTAGTTATTAGTAACACCCCCAGCAGTGCTGGATTTACCATTAGGCTGAGTAGGCTGGAGCCTAGGGCGGCAGATTTTAGGGGGCGGCAAATTTGGCCCAAATTTTTTTTTTATCTTACAGAAATAAATGGTACAATCTTTATTCATGGTCGACGGGTAGTATTTTTTTAAATAAACTTTATTGTTGGCCGTGTCTGTTAATGGGGATAAAAAAGGTAGTTGGAACTTTACTGGCTTTGCAGAAAGAAATTTAATTTTCAATAAAATAAGTAGGTAATCATAAATTTTTAAAATATTTACTAAAAATTATTGACCAAATTTGAGCGTGGTCTTAAAAAAAATTCGCCCGTACACTGCGGTAAAAATTGTTTGTTTATTGCAAATGGGACATAGTGAGTCTTGGTAAAATTGACTGTTAGACATTTGTTGTTAAGGAATTTAAAAAAAAAGTTCTTGTTCGACTTCTGTTTTTAGATTATACCCAGTTGTGTCTTTAAAAAAAATTGCAGTATCATCAGCAAACTCACTATATCACCATTCTTTAGGATAGTATATAAATCGTGTAGATAAATATTAAATAACAACGGGCCAAGTACCGTTCCTTGAGGAACGCCATATTCTATAGTTTGAGTATTGCTATAGATATCCTGGATACATACTTTTTGATATCTATTGGTCCGGTAAGATTGTAAAAGCCTATATATGGAGTTCCTCTGAAACCCAAATCTTGTAAAATGCTCAACAATTGGTCATCATCACATACGTACTTACTTATTAGCATAGATATTTACTTTTAGATAAGCAAACAATAATCACGAAAGTGGCAGTTTTAGGGCCTTGTGCATGTAAACAAAGCTGGACACTATTAGCCATGCGCATTGCAACATTATCGTTTGACGAATGGGAAAATAGACAGGTCCGGGCTTTAAAATTTAAATTCTTGCCAAAAAATTGGAATTTCTTCTCAATTTTAGTGTGATGTGATTTCTGGCATTTTTAGTAGTAGCAAACCTATCAGATTTTAAGGATAAAAAATTGTTTTTAAGGTTTTGTTTTTAAAATTTGTTTAAAAATGATTCGTCGTCGTGTTTTTAGTTCGAAAAGAAAGAGAACAAGAACAGGTAAATTAAACTAGTCTTATAAAATCGAATATAAAAACAAACAAAACCAGCAAAATAACCAATCTACGGTGTTATCGCGTACCTACCCTCAAGTGAAATATTAGTTGGTATATACCTTGTATTGATTTTTACAATTTGGCAAAAACTTGTTTTGTACAAGAATTTGAAAAAGTATTTGCCCGAGAACTTGACCCATGGAATACTGCTTTTATTAAAAGCTTACTATCGGGGTGCACAGATTTTAACCAACCAGCAACTTTGAAAGAATTAATTTTCTCACAATCAGAGTGGCCCGGTTAGCTTAATTTTTGATTTACTAATCAGAAAACATCAATTGTGTAAATGTTTGCCAATATCACAAAGTCGCCTGGTCAGTTACCTATTGTTAAAAACCTTAGTGCAACCAAACATTAGGTTCCAGAAATCCGTAAATATTAAACACCCACAATTCACGATAGCTAAGAAAACTACAAGGAATCCACAGAGACACCTAACGCAACAACAAAAATGGCGGCCGAGCCGGTTCTGGAGAGTATCTTGAGCACGTCGATTATTGTCGATAAAGTAGGACAGGCCGATAACACGAGGTTTGTGCGCATGCACGAAGGTGTCCAGAAGGAAGGCAGCTGACCGGCGAGTCATGCGCTCGGACGTATTTTTTCACCCATAAAACGTAACTTTTGTTTGCGCAGGAGATAAGCTGTAGGTATCTAAAGGTAAGTTGTCTATGCTTATTAGGTAGCTTTTTTGGTATTCTAATGAACAAGGGGGCCCAACACTGGTATTGTTATTCCAAAGTCAGTGTGATGACATTCCATACGGCGGTAAACAGTCTCAAAGAGGCCGACGTTTACCGCCGTATGGAATGATTGGAATGTCATCACACTGACATTGGATAAATTATAACTTTGTGTGGCTGCCGACCTACAAGGTGATTCCCCTATATTATTTTCTAAGTTTTGTGATGAATAAATCTAGAACCATGCGTGTCTACTCCTTTTGCCTGTTTTAATAAAATAGATCGCTGTCACAGTCATAAAAGCCCCATTATCCTAAAGTGTCCAGTGCCTCAAATAAGTTAAAGACGGCCCTGCTCGTAGTTACCCCAAATAAAGGCACTATTTTTCTTTCCAAAAGAACAGTTTTATCTTCGATTGAATACAAAACTTACCAACCATAAGAAGGTCCGCCCGCCGTGTTTACGTCGAATTTCAAAACTGAAAACGGCTTAAATCTAAATAAAACAAAAGTAGCCCGACAAATCCTAAGAGGTAAGCTCAAAATGTCTTTTGTTTGTGTACTTTATGAGCCTGGGGCATTTTAACGATGAAAAGCCAAGAGGCGAACGGACGACAATAGGGGCGAAAATAGCACGAGTGTTACTAGCTTTGTATTTATTCTTTTGAATTTCACAAAAAATGGTCGTTATTATTTTGTACTTTCCATTAACAAGAGGATTTTAAAATTTTTATACTTTATATTCAACGGAAATATCTATTTTCATTCTGACCCATCTAGACCAGGGTCGATAATTTTTGAAACCAAAAAAAATAATAGTAGGATGAAACCCATTGGAAAAGGAAGAGAATATAACAAAAATGAAAGGAAAAATAATTTACGGGCGATCCGAGGTCGGAAAGCGGAAGGGGGTAAGTTTTTAAGGGTAGAAAACGATTTATCACGATTTCCGGCAAAACTACAAGTCTTATGGAAAAACGTTAAATGGCAAAGTTGTAGGTAATAAAAAGATCTACAACTTTTGTTTTTTCACATAACCTCAAAATTGATGTGAAAAATTCAAATAACATAGTTTTTGGTTTTTTATTTTTATCTTTTACAAGAATTTTTTTTTTCACGAAATTTGATGAAAACTTATCTTTTTATGTCCCAAACACACTGTAATTTTTTTGATTTAAAATATTTATTTTTTCACCTTATTTTGACTTAATATCGAAAAAGCACCCTAATTTTCAATCGAAAATTCTCACATCAAAATATCTGCTTTATTAAAAAAGTCGGTGGGCTTTTTGTTCGCTGAAATCTCTACTTTCTGATGGTGTAAAAAAAAATATACATTACTATGATAAATGTGATGAAATCCTCTTTAAATCCTATCTTTAATTATATTTAGAAAAACTATTTTCGCATATTTTTTGCGATCTTTATGTTTTATGGATTTGTAATTTTTTTGTTTATCAATGTAACATGGAATCCTACGTTTTTCGAGTAAATAAAGTATACATTTTAATAAATAGCTCAAAATTGTACATAATAATTTTAAAAAAATATTTCGGATTCGAGTTTTTTTCGTTTCTTTGCATTTTTTGAGAACATTTACCATAGTAATGTATATTTTTTTTGCACAATCAGAAAGTAGAGATTTCAACGAACAAAAAGCCCACCGACTTTTTTAAAAAAGCAGATATTTTGACGTGAGAATTTTCGATTGAAAATTAGGGTGCTTTTTCGATATTAAGTTAAAAAAGGTGAAAAAAAAAATTTTAAATCAAAAAAATTACAGTGTGTTTGACACATTAAAAGGTAAGTTTCTACCAAATTTTGTAAAAAACAAATTTTCTTGTAAAAGATAAAAATAAAAAACCAAAAACTTGGTTACATTTTGAGGTTATGTAAAAAAAGTGTAAATACAAAAGTTGTAGATCTTTTTATTACCTACAATTTTACCATTTAACGTTTTTCCATAAGACTTGTAGTTTTGCCGGAAATCGAGATAAATCGTTTTCTACCCTTAAAAACTCACCCCCTTCCACTTCCCGACCTCGGATCGCCCGTAAATTATTTTTGCTTTCATTTTTGTTATATTCTCTTCCATTTTCAATGGGTTTTATCCTACTATTACTTTTTTTTGGTTTCAAAAATTATCGAACCTATCTAAGAGGATTTAAAAATTTTTATACTATATTATATTCAAAGGAAATATCCATTTTCATTTTGACCCATCAGGATTGCGGTTGTTAATTACCACTCCAAAGCAAAACGCCATCCTTCATGGTATCTTTTCCAAACATAGCGTGCTATCTTGATTATATATCCCTAGCCAAGTTGCGGAATAATAACCGAGATCATCTGAAGATAGCACACCTGGCATGTCTGGCAGAGATCTACATAATGTTGTGATTACGTGTAAAACTGCATTTAAAAGAGAGGTTAAATTTGCTTGGTCATTTGCTGAATGCAATAAACTAATTTAAATATGCAACACGAATATGTTACTATATACACGGTGGTCCGATTTATCATAGGTTTTATAATCTGTATTTACCAACTATGAATATTATGTATTATTTCTGATATACAAGGAATGGAAATCCGTTGAAATAGGTAGATTATAAGCGAATATTATATATCGGACAAGTGTGTAACTATTTTTTATATTGGAATACACAGGGATCCCAGCGCAATGGATACCCTGGGGCGGGAAGACCACGACGGCCGTTTCGTCCTTCTTAGTTAGGACTCTACGGGCAGCCATAACCCAAGCAATTCCGACAACGGCAGTAAGGTGTATTAAAAGCCTTTTGCAAAAGCAAGGGGTCCATCAATACACCGTAGCGCCATCCCAGCGGAATTAACTCCAATATGAAAGGCAGTTACACTGGTAAATCGAAAGGTAGACAAATAAATAAACCACGAAGTGCATCACAATCCAGTATAGGGAACGCTATCTGCGTTTTCACAGAAACATCTGCCGTTTTGCAGATTAGAAACAGATCAACGCTGGCACCCACTAGAATGCGCGCAATCCGTTTAAGAAAAGCCATAAAAATATTTAGAAGATAATATTATAGTGTTATAGTGAATATTGTGCGGACACTTCTATAGGTAGATTATGTTTTCCCCACTCTATCTTTTCCTCAAATAAAACTTTTATTTTTTTCAGACGGCAAGAAAATGTACCATTATTTTTGCTAAGAAGTTTCCCAGAATGCATGTTATCAAATATTGCTGTGTCGGTCACCGAGCTGTGCCATTCAAGTGTTTAATTAAAGCCCGTAATTACTGAAACGCTATCAGCTTTCACTTGATTTGTTTACAAGCAGTCAGGAACTAAGCGACATGTGATCTGTGAACATGGTTAATACAAAGTTAGCTGATTAGTAGTTTATGCCACGGTTAATTCGCCACTTTCAGTGAAAACACGTTTTTTAAATTGTGGAATGTTTTCACTCCGTACCTCGTTTTTCTTGAATATCTCTGTTTCAATCTGTCTGACGTAAAAAATTGATATTACTAATCTTATAGATAATGAAGTTTGCCACAACTTTTACTGAAACGGTTTTTTGTAAACACATAAAATTAAGCCAATTACATTCGGTTTAGTTCATGATTTTGGACTCGTTTAAAACTCGCCAGGAACCTGATGAAACTTTGATTCGATGTCTTGTAGACTTATTATCATAAAGAGAGTGAATTTGCTCTATCTTCGTATGGTGAATTACCGATAACTATAGAATAATTACACTATATATTTTGGTCACCCTTTATATGTTAATTATCAACACTTCAATTATTACAATTATCGTATGACAAGTAGCCCCGAGTCCATCTAATAGTGCCAATTTAGACTAAACCGGTCCACTAACAGGTAAATCCCTTAATTATTGGTAAGTGTTCCTGGGTTGTAACAAGCTATTTACAGGATATTGCCAGATCGCTACGAATAGGTCAATGTAAATTTCAATTCAGTAGGTATGAGATTGTTATACCTTGAAAAAAATTCAGTAATTCTCGTACTGTTGTTTTTTTGTTGGAAAAAAGTTTGGACATGGGTATTAACATTTAAAGTTGTGATATTTCTATAAAATAATATATACAGGGTGAGTCGGAAGGAATGGGCCAAACTCTAAGATGTCAAAATAATAAGAAAAAACTTAAATGTTGTTATCCAATATTCATTTGTTTTCAAATTACAGCGTTAAATAAAATAGTAATATTGTTAAACCAAAATATACAACTGTAACATTGTTTTAAATAAATCATTGGTTTAGTAAATTTTCAAAAATACCGCCATTGACTCCCAAACATTTCCTGCTTCGTTTACAAAGGGCGCGCGTGGCTCTTCTAATTGATTCGTGCCTTTCTTTAATATTGAGTGCATCATTTCTAATGCGTCTAATTAATGCATTTCTAGTATCTACTTTTACTTTGTATACCTCATTTTTTAACCAACCCCATAAATTATACTCCAACGGTGTGCGGTCTGGCGATCTAGGAGGCCAACTAATAGGACCACCGCGACCTATTCAAACCTCTGGAAACCAAAATAATAAGAAAAAATTCAAATTGTGTCCTATTAGTTGGCCTCCTAGATCGCCAGACCTCACACCGTTGGACTATAATTTATGGGGTTGGTTAAAAAATGAGGTATACAAAGTAAAAGTAGATACTTACTAGGGATGCATTAATTAGACGCATTAGAAATGCTGCACTCGATATTAAAGAAAGGCACAAATCAATTAGAAGATCCACGCGCGCCCTTCGTAAACGAAGCAGGAAATGTTTGGAAGTGAATGGCGGTATTTTTGAAAATTTACTAAACCAATGATTTATTTAAAACAATGTTAATGTTGCATATTTTGGTTTTACAATATTAATATTTTATTTAACACTTTAATTTGAAAACAAATTAATGTTGGATAACAACATTTAAGTTTTTTCTTATTATTTTGATGCATAGATTACACCCTTAGAGTTTGGCCCATTTCTCCCAACTCATCCTGTATATACTGTATCAAGCAGACGTTTTTAATAGAGCAACCCCATATAGCCCAAAAACGAGTAGAGTTTTCAAGAGAATTTAAGAATAACGGCTTCAATTTCCCTTAAAACCTGTTTTCCTGGATGAAACCTGGATATACAGTAAAGGGGCTTTTAGGCGAATTTGGCAAGATTATGCTCTTCATACAGTTAAACAAAAATCGTCAAAGGGTGTACAATATATTATTCTACATGATGTGAATAATGGAAGTTTGATATTCAAGTCTAGCCTAAGATCTGGTGATTATCATAATTCGATAAATAGTGAAAACTTTGATAAATAGTTTGAAGAACAATTGTTACCAAACTTGGAAGAACCGTCGCTTATTATCATGAATAACGCCACGTATTATCTTCACTAGACAAAAAAATATATGCTTCAATTTTAAATTTGGTAATTGTGTTCTATTTATTTTTCAGTAATTTTAAATTAATTAAAAATTTCATACTGATTTTCAAAAACAAAATGTTTTATCCCATGGTACCTTTTACCCTAAATAAACTACGTATTTTTGACTTTAATAACAGTATAAAAACAAAAAGTCTTAATGTAGATTAAGTCTAAGAGAAATCATAACCTTTACCACCGGCAAGTCAAACTGACTGAATTAATTAACGACGTACCGCAAACATGGAGAATATGACGTACCGGTCAGCGGTCATTGAACAGACTTTATCTGTCTTTTGACCTACCTTAATAAATGATAGCTAGTTAAGTGAGAAATCTAGAAATAAAGTTAATTTAATAGAAGTAATACATTTGTCAAAGAAAACTACATTAATGTCGTCTAATTCATTTGCCTATTCATGCATAAATAATGTTTTGATATATTAATTGTAAATTGATTTGAAATCACCATTTATTACCTAGATTTTATAAACTTTTTTATTAATCAATTTCCTAAGATCTTAGTTTAATATAATTTATCAAATTTCATTTCTTTACTTTCCGAACAGATAATTATCGACCCTGTGATTTTTATCTTATGTAAACTGATATACCCTAATCCATTAATATATTAGGTATAATAGTCGAGTTATCAGCTCTATACTCAGTATAGAAAATGATTATCTCAGCAAATTAGATATAGCCGTGAATAAATAATTACTACCTATCTAATAAGATACGGTACTAAATAGAGTATTACATCGTTAATTTTTAATTAGAAAATATTAGTTTTTAGTGAATCGTTTATGTGATTTATTCATAATAGACCAGGGTCGATAAGTTTTGAAACAAAAAAAAAATAATAGTAGGATGAAACCCATTGGAAAAGGAAGAGAATATAACAAAAATTAAAGTAAAAATAATTTACGGGCGATCCGATTTCTCGCAAAACTACAAGTCCTATGGAAAAATATTAAATAGATAAGTTGTAGGTAATAAAAAGATCTACATGTTTTGTCTTTACACTTTTTTCACATAACCTCAAAATTTATGGGAAAAATTCAAATAACCAAGTTTTTGGTTTTTTATTTTTATTTTATAAAAAAAAAATTTTTGACGAAATTTGGTGAAAACTAACTTTTTTATGTTCCAAACACACTGAAATTTTTTTGATTTAAAATATTAATTTTTTCACCTTATTTTGACCTAATATCGAAATAGCACCCTAATTTCCTATCGAAAATTCTCACGTCAAAATATCAGCTTTTTTAAAAAAGTCGGTGGGCTTTTTGTTCGTTGAAATCTCTACTTTCTGATGGTGAAAAAAAATATACATTACTATGATAATTCGTTTTCTACCCTTAAAAACTCGCCGACATGGAGGTCTCTACCTGACCACGGATGACTCCCGCACCAAAGTGCTGAAAGGGAGTAGCTAGTGGAGAATCAAGTTTATCTTTTTTACACAACACAATCTAATTTATAAAAAAAATACTACGTTGGGGAAGTGCATACGACTCGAATTTAAAACCGCTTATAACAATACAAAAATATGTTTTAAAAATAATATTTAATAAACATATTTTGTTTCCTTCAAAAATATTATTTGTTTATAATAATATTCTGAGTTTAAAACAGTTTTATTACATAACTTCATTTTATATACAGTGTGGTTGTTTAAGTGTGCAACATATTATGGGCATTTTTTTTTATTACCGATTTCTCAGAAAATTTTATCCTTGATAAAAGTTCGTGCATGTTCGATAATCATATTAGATGCACTTGGAATGGTTGCAAGTCAAACGGCATACAGGGAAGGCCAAAAAATATAAAACTGGTACAAGAATAAAGTTTTTGAAGAAATATTTAAAATAAAAATGTTGCTCTTTAAATGAGAGTTTTTTAAATTGCATATTATCATTACTAATGTTTTATCTTTTTGACAAGAATTTTTAGGATATTTTAAAGTTGTGTTTAATATCGTTGCAACAAACATGAAGTTTGTGTGATTCCTTAATAAACTAAAAACTTAAGTGAATTTTACAAATATGCTTGAATTTGAACAAAGATATGTGAAATTGATTTGATTTTGATTAATTTATGAAGGTCTTTATGGTGAATATAAACAAAAAATTTTTTGGGAAATTATTAATGTTTTTTAAAAAAATATATTTTTTTATTTCAGGAGGTCATGTTTTTAAATCTATGCATAAGTTTTAATACTAAACAACTTTTCTTAATACATTTTGCTGAATTTTCTGAAATAGGGGTACTTTTTTCTTGTACAAGTTTTATAATTTTTGGCCTACCCTGTACGCCGTTTGACTTGCAACCATTCCAAGTGCACCTAATATGATTATCAAATATGCACCAACTTTTATCAAGAATAAAATTTTCTGAAAAATAGGTAATAAAAAAATGCCCATATGTTGCACACTTAAACAACCACACTGTATATATAAAAATAAAAATTTCTTACATGACATTACTCATATATACCAAACAAGACAAAAAACAAATCTTTGTTTATGTTATGATAATTTTTATTTAACACTTTTAAAAAATAATGCTTTATTTGTTGGTATCAAACTTTTTAATTTATTATCTACTAATTTAAAGACTATAAGTTTTTTGGCATTTAAAAGAAAATTTAAATCATGGATTATGCAAAATTATATAAAGGTAAACCAACTTATATAATAATATAGGTAATAATAATACTAAATATTACAATGTTTCTATTATAATTTCTCCCCTCTTTATAATTTTTCCTTTTTTTTTTGGTGAAATATTTATGAAGTATTACTTACTTATATTTTTACATATATTTAGGATGTGATTAAAATTAATAATCTAAATGGGTGTATATTTTTTCATTACAAAATCGAATAGATTTGTTGTTAATCTATGGTTTTGTAATGATGCTTTCATTGAAAAACAATGTTATTGATTTTTAAAGCTGCAAATTTATACGTATTTAGTCAACCCGATTAAATTTTCAAGCGGTCGAAAATATTATTGGTCCGGACCAAATACATTCCAGCGGTAATTCTCTTGGCAATTCCAAAATAATATGGGGTAACTGTAAAGTTTAGGAGATTATGGGTAACCTTTGGAAAGAGGGTAAGTGACAAAATATGTTTTGGGGTCAACTAATGAAGTGGAAATTGCCAAAAGGCGATTACTCCACAGTTCCAGTTGTAGGGGAAGTAATGTTTGCAGTCGTTGTTAAACACTTTTAGTTCTTATTAATTGATTATTTACCTAAAACGTCAAACCAGTGCTACTGGTAAAAATAATAAACCACTATTAAAAGCATATATTATGTACATAGACCAGTGTCGATAATTTTTGAAACCAAAAAAAATAAATACGGGCGATCAGAGGTCGGGAAGTGGAAGGGGGTGAGTTTATAAGGGTAGAAAACGATTTATCTCGATTTCCGGCAAAACTACAAGTCCTATGGAAAAACGTTAAATAGCAAAGTTGTAGGTAATAAAAATATCTACAACTTTTATATTTACACTTTTTTCACGTAACCTCAAAATTTAGGTGAAAAATTCAAATAACCAAGTTTTTGGTTTTCTATTTTTATCTTTTACAAAAATATTTTTTTTTACGAAATTCGGTGAAAGCTTACCTTTTTATGTCCCAAACACACTGTAATTTTTTTGATTTAAAATATTTATTTTTTCACTTTTCGCTATACCTTTTCACATTAAAGATGGTATTCATTCGGTACATAAATTAAAGAAATAAAAACTTCGATGTCGCCAATGGAAGAGGACATATTATAATACCTATTTTTTTGCAACTCTGTTGCCAACTATAGATTAAACTTTGATATGAAAGAAAAAACTACGTGCTATAATAAATTATTTATTAAAGCACCAGGTTATTTAACAACTTACAAACATAAATATTTACAATTGTTTGAAGCAGTTAACAAAGTGCATCTGTGCGATCATATTTTCTTTATTTGTTTTATGAAAACAAACGAAAAACCCAATTACAACAAGAAATTTTATTTTCGGGTTATTAAATTGCGAAATAAATCCACCAATATAGCCAATAAATTTGCCACGTGTTTTTATTATACAAGGGCGTCCCACAACTAAGACACCTTACATCAACAGGAGGTGGTGGACTTGAAAATAGGCCATTTATTCTTAATTTCTTTTCGCAATGCGTAAGCCTATATATTTTGTGACAGTGGTTAGAAGACAAGGTTTTGGACACGGAACAGCACGGGCGAAAACTAAAATTTCTCTGTCCTCCTATCATCAATATTCATTTCGTCATATTGCAATATATTTTTAAAACAATGATTTTTTTACTAATTTAATTAAATTGATACTAAAAGACTACTTTAAATGTAATTAACAAACCTTTTGACTATCGAAGTAAGCTTTATTAAATTTTTTAAATTAATTGCCAATAAATCTGTCACAAATATATACAGTGACAGCAAAAGATGTTGCACCATATGGGAATTTTTTTTATTAAGATTAAAAAAAATTTAAATAGTTGAGATGAGATAGTCTCTGCATATCCTGAAATCGAAATACACATAAAAATAAATTTGAAAAATCCAAGCGTATACACAGGGTAAGGGCAAATATTTGATTTTCATTCAAGAGTAAACTACCTTTATTTTCAAAAATACGTGAAAATCTTACTAGAAAAAGTTGTTTAGAAACGAGGTTTCTATCCCTATACTTAGGAATTTATGAGAAATTTTTGATTTTAGAGTTTCTTATTGAGAAATACAGATAAATTTATACTATCATGTTTTTTCCAAAATTTTAGGAATTTCCCATTTTATTTGGCAACGTTGGAAAAGAATAAAAAACCAAATATGGAGTCATATTATGGATAATTTTATGAGGAAACCAAAAATGCTTCAATATATAGGGTATTTAAAAAACTCGTTATCCTTCCGAAAATATATGGGCAAATCCGAATTTTTGCGATTTCGTTTCTATTTCTTTCTAGCTCTATTTGAAAAGCTATGTAAAAATAAACTTAACACTTTTGTCACCCTCTTTTCTCCTTTACAAGTTGGCGTAATTAGATTTTCAATACAACGTTTCGTCTTTTTACAACCATCATCAACTTCGCTTTTTTAAATAGTAGGAAAGTTTATTTTTAAATGCCCATCCTCATTTTGAGTTCAACGACGTATTAACAAGACGTTTCGTACTCAAAAACTTATCATCAGTAAGTATAAGTGCAAAATTATCTTGTAAAAGCTTTTATTTGTTTTCTAGGCCAACTAGTACTATTTGGCTTTGGACAACAATAAAAAAATTCTAATTTAATAGTATAAAATCACGTTGGGAACATACAGGGTGCATGGAAGTAGATTTAAATGGGACTTCTTGGGTATTCCAAACAAACACTTTATACTTTCTTTTTAATCGGCAGTCTAAAAAGTTGACAAATTAATAAAATTTCCACTGGAACTGATAATCCATTAATAAATCTACGTCATTATAAGTAAACTTTATGTGACATTTCCATGGAATTGTTTCTGCAGGACTAGTTTCATTAAAAACATTTAATGGACAAGGGGCTAGATTGCTTTGTTCCGTCATTATCAAGTTGACTGTTACTAATAAATTGTAGCATAAAGCAATGAATAAAGTTTACATTAAATTTAAGGTTGTCAGGTTCTTTTGTTCTTCGGTTCCTATTGTTAGAAATACGTCCAATCCGTCGTCTCTTATATTTTGTGTGAAGTTTGCTGATTACGATTTGACAAGCGTCCCAAATTTGGTTGTTGGTATTTTTATCCATACTATCCATATTTATAGGTAATAAAGTGACTAAACTCCTAATCCTAGAATTATGAAATTTCGATTATATCTTCTTTATAAAGTAGGTATCCAGTAAGAAGGGACCTTTCGAAAATAAATGATGAACCCCTAAGAGGGTTGAATTTTTTATACGAATTTCTCTATCTCAGAATCTAAAACTGGTTCACATGTAAAAATTGGTATAGAAATTTAAGAAAATAATATGTGTTTCGTCATTTTTCAAAATTTATTTAGGGGGTGAAAAAACGGGATACTTATAACTGTCCATAATTTTAAGCTATATTGCTGAAAATCAGTACTATGCTTATTCTGATAAAATAAGTAAGTATTTACGTGTTTTCATGTTTTGGGCAACCACTAGGGAATAGAAATGGTGGGGGTACATTTAAAAAAAAAGTATTAGTAAAAAAGTTTAGACAAATTCGTCGCTTAGAGCAAAAAAATATGTCTTTAGTCATTTACAAAAATATTGATCCTAGGGGGTGGAAGAAGGGGTATAAAGTTTATATTTAAACATACATTTATGGTCCGAATTTCTTGAAACTCAACATAAATACTCTAATGTCCAATAAATAAAACGCGTATTTCTTGTTTTTTTTTTTAAATATTCTCTTAAAGGCTACTCTTCTGAACCCCACACTGCTTGCTAAAATAATAATAAAAAATATGAAGAATTATAAATTCACAGATATTATATAAATATCGTAGAAAGGAGAAAAAAAAATTTATTCAAATAGTTAATATCTCTTAACATAGTATAAAACAAAGTCGCTATCCTGTCTTATGTGCTTAAATCTTTAAAACTACGCAACGGATTTTGAAGCGGTTTTTTTTAATAGATAGAGTGATTCAAGAGGAAGGTTTCGGCTTCGGACGGGTGCAATTTCAGAAAGTGGCATGCCGGGTACTAATATATCGGGTTTGTTCGGGTTTGTATTTATACCAGCGGGTTGCAACGCATGCCGGGTACACGCTAGTTCTAGATAAAGAAAAATACGCTACATTCTAACCTGATAGAGAAGACGACAAATACATGATTCGAAGAATGACCTGCAAAACATTGATAAAAATAATAATTTAACAAGAATAATTAACGACATTGTTCATTTTGAAGACTGAGTAGATTTTTTTATATTGCAAAAAAAAAATTAAATTGTTTTATCTTACAATTTAAGTTTGTTAGCGTCAAGGAAAACCATTTCATTAGGTATAGAGTTGTACATTGTACAATTTAACAGATTTGTAGGTAAATGATCTCTGAACATGGCACTCTGATATTGAGCCACCGTTAACCTATTAGGAAATCTCATGTCACGGGAATGTTTCTTTTTCCGAAATACAAATCTAATTTTTAAAGAAAGAGGCAGAGCCGGATTATTTAGAGTTTTAACCAAAAAATTCCACAAATGTAAAGTTCTACGGTTGTTCATTACTAGCCACTTAAGATTTTTAAAGGTATGAGAAATATGATGAAATTTTCGATGTCCAAAAATAAGGGGTGAGCATGTATTGTGTACTCTTTGTACCCTATACCTATCTACTATATCAAGGCATGGCCCATAAATGAAATCACAGTAGTTCAAGCTGGATAAAACGAGACTCTCACAGAGTATTTTACGCAATTTAAAATTTAGGACATGACGGTTGTTGTATAATACTCTTAAAGACATAATATTTCACTTTTGAATTCGTTTTTTCACATCCTCCCTTAACCTTAGTTTAGTATCCAGGATTACACCCAGATTTTTAGCTGTTTTAACTACGGGGAGCCTAAGACTATCAATAACTATATTGATATTTAGATTTACTATTGCCATTTGAATAAAAACCATAAGTATACAAGTTTCAACCGCTTTATGTTTCCTTTAAAACAAAAATAGTCAAATTATAATTTCCATTTTTTTTTCTTCGATAAATTGATCCAGGTAATTATTGGGTAATTATTTTCCCATAGGTACTTAAAAAACAGTTATACATAATGTATAAAATTAAATAATAATAGAGCTGTCATTTTTTTTTTATTAATTAATTGGATTAAAGATAACCTGACAAAAGGGCTAACAAGCCTTACCTTGAAATTGCCCGAACACCCAATTCATATTTTATTTATGCTTTCCTTCAGACACTTTTCACTTGACCTGATTTTCAGTGTACATATACAAGGCAAAATATCGATTATTTTTCTATCCCCAGACAACAACTTTTCATAAGTTTTTTTTTTTTTTATTATTTTTAGTTCACAACCACAAAAAACTGCTTTTTAACTATTTCATAACGATAAACAATATTTTAAAGGGTGTTGAAAAAAAGTCGTGGAAACAGGTTGTTTTACGTTTTACGGCATGTTATAAATCATAATGTATTTCGGCAATCGACCGGTGTTTTTCAGCGTCGAAATGCGAGCCGTTTCAGCTACGGCCTGAAATAAACTGAAGGTTCGAGAGTTGACGCAGCGGCAAGAGAATGGAGACACCCCTTTTCAGGTTTGCGTGAAATGAACAAAAGAGAGTGTAGCTTTTTGGCTCTAATTTTAATAAATTTACTTTTAATTACCGTTACTATTTTAATCTAATATACAGGGCCGTTTCTGAGTGGTGTGCTGGGAGTGCCCCCGCACAAGGGCGGCCAAAGTTATAGGGCGGCGAAAGCCGCCTGCAGTTTCACAGAAAAAAATGTTAGACGTAAAAAAAAATTCTAGGAGTTTTCATAAATATGAAGGGTCAAATAAAAATGGTAAATTCAGTTTTCAAAAAAAAATGATGCAGTAGCTGTCAAGAATGAGGCAGCCGCCCTTTGTGTTAATTAGAGATTTCTTTTTAGATAGATAAGTATCGGAAAAATAAAAATAATTCTCAACGGAGGTGGCCGCCCTGCAACCCACGTCAATTACATTTTGTCTTAGGTTTACTAAAAAAATTAAAACTAATTGATATTATTTGAATAATTATGTAGGTATAGTTGAATTCACATAAACTTTTAATGCCGTGACATTTCAGTTCTGTCATACTTGTCAAATACTGCAGCAACTCATAAAATATAAATTTCTAATGGCTAAATTTAATTAGTATAATTGTACTGCACACAAAGTATGTCTATCTTGTATTATTTCATACGATTAAAAAGAGATAGAAATAAAAAGAGTTGGCCGAACAATTCCCGAAAAGAAAAATTGAAAACACTGACCAATCTCAGCTGTATAAGAAATTTAGTAAGTTGGTGAAATCTAAATTAACTAGACAATGACAAGTCTTGACATTTGGCATTAAAACTGTATGTAAATTTAACTATAGGTGGGGGCACAAATACTCACAGGGCAAAAGCTGCCGATGTCCGGTTTCAAATGCTGTTACAAATAACTTTTCCGACGCCGAAAAAAAGTACCCAGACATTTTGATTACGAATTAAAAGATTACCTTATCGTCGAGACCAAACAGCGTTTTAATTAGAATTTTTATTTTTCGATTTTGGATATTTTTTTTTTTTGCCAGGGGAAACCCTTTATGGGCACCGGTTACTTGTTCTTTGGATATTGCGATAGAATCAATTAAGGAGAGATTCGTTTCACTTAATAAGTGTAATGAAACTTTTGGGTTTTTGTCGAACTTCTATGAAGATAATGCCATAAATGACGAGAAGTTGTTAAAATCCTGCAAATATCTCGATATAGCGCTTCAATAGCAAGGAAGTCCCACAAACAAAGATATTGATCGCTCAGAGCTCGACCAGGAAATTTTGTCGTTCCGAGAAATTTTTCCAATAAAACGTACAAAATAATAATTGTAGATACGCTAAAATTCATAGCTGAAAAAGATTTAATCTCATCATTTCCAAATCTTTGTGTTGCGCTGAGAATTTTTATTACTCTGCCGGTTACTGTTGCATCTATCGAACGTAGTTTTTCAAAGTTAAAATTAATTAAAAACTACTTGCGGTCAATTATGTCCGAAGAAAGGATTAGTGGCTTGGCCCTTATCGCCATTGAAAGCCAAATTGCTTAGTCCCTCTGTAGGTAAGTATGAATAAAAGAAAAATATTAAAAATAGACACCTATTAAAGATTTATTTTTCTGACAATTGCTTTGCGCCATAATTTCAGGTAGGTAATTGTAAAATAGTAACTGATTTGATTTAAAGGGCAGCCAGTTCATATGTCGCACAAGGGCGGCCAACAGGCCAGAAACGGCCCTGCTAATATACTGGTAGTAGTAGTAGTAGTAGTAGTAGTAGTAACATGTTTTATTTAGCAAAAAGCTATAATTAAATATTTTTTAATACATTTTTTTTAACACATTTTTATAGACTTATTTTTAAATTTTAAAACGCAACCTTCTTTCAACAAAAACAGACAGAAAAGTTAAACATTTTGCGACTTGTATCAAATATTACGAATCGTTTTGTTTTTTAATTAAATGTAATTTTAAAGTTTTTTTAAACAGTTTTAATGATTTTTGAGATTTATTAAAATTTTCCGGATTATTATATTCTATCAAACCTTTATAAAAAATTGATGTATAAGCTAATGTTTTAGACACTCTATCCACATAAAAATGTTGATTAGTTCTTGTTTTATAATTATGATGGTTATAATTAAAAGAACAAAAAATTTTTAAAGAATCAGGTAATAAATTATTTTTAATTTTATGTATAAAGATACATACTAAAATAAAAAATTAAATTTCTGACATTCAACCAATCTAAATTTTTCCACATTAAATTAATTTTTGTATATTTGTCACAATTTAAAATAATCCGCATTGCCTTATTTTGTAAAATTTGTAATTTATCAAATACTTCCTCACTAGCACAATATAAAATGGAAGAACAATAAAGAAAATGTCGTAATATTGTAGTATTAAATACAGTTTTTTTGGAAAACAAACTTAAATTAGAACTGATTCTTTTAAAATAACCTACTTTTCCGGCAATCTTTCATATAATACTTTTAAAATAATTAAAAAATTTTAATTTTGAATCAATGATTATCCCTAAATATTTAAAACTGTTTACTAATTCCAATTTTTCACCATCAATTACAACATTTATATTTTGACAATTTAAATTATTACCCATAACCATACATTTAGTTTTTGAAACATTTAATATAAAAATATTAAATATTTTGGTTAGTGAAATGTTCTAAATTTTGGTGTATTACGTATTTTTCGGGCTGGTTTGGATCAAGAAACATTTAAATTAGTACTAGTCAGCGAAAAATAAAATTGTACACCGCACTTTTTGCGAAATATTTCGTTAAATATAGGGTGTTGAATGAAAATAGTATCTAAATTGGTGACTCCCTGGGCTTCCTTGAAAAACAGTACATATTAAATGTATGCTGAGTTTCAAGAAATTTGTACAAATAATAATTGTTTCAATATAAACTTTTATACCCCTTATTCCACCCTCTAGGGGCAAAATTTTCGTAAATAAAATTCCTATAAAATTTCAACTCCCGTTTTCATCCCCTTACACAGGGAAGAATGTCTTGTTGAATAATGAACTACTTTTAATATAGCAATTTTATCAAGAAATAAATTGTATCTTCTCAATGCGACGCATTTTATTCCCAGTAAAGCGCTTTCTCTGCAATTAGAAAAGCAGAACAGCATTGATTTATCTAGAGTTAAAGTTCGAAAATAAATACAACAATTATTTATTATATTAATAAATGTTGAAAATGTTGCCCAAAGGTTAATTGGCTGTAACCTAGACGATCGAAAAATTCTTTCTGCACATTTCTGACAACTTCCGGACTGATCGACTGTATTTCTTGAACAATTCGATTCTTTAAGTCCTTAATGTCCATTGGCTTAGTTTGGAAAACTTTACCTTTAAGTTTACCCCCACAGAAAAAAGTCAAGGGGGTTAAGTCGGGAGACCTCGGCGGCCATTCAATAGCTCCCCTTCTTCCAATCCATCTATTTTCACAAATAGTATTAAGATAAGCGCGAACTTCTGCTGAATAATGAGGAACCCAAATATTCTTATGTGGTAAATCGGAATTTTCTTCATCAGGAAAAGTCGTCGAAAGAGCTGGAGTAAGATCATCTTGTAGAAAACTTAAATATCGTTGACCGTTTAGATTCTCATTTAAAAAAAAACGGTCCTATCACGATATCACCCATGCACAATGCCTGCCCACACATTTATTTTTTGTCTATACTGAGTATGCTCTGTGCTTCATTAAGTTTAATTTTTGTTAAAAATAAATTTTACAATAACTATTACTTAATAAACTTCAAAAATTAGAAAAACTTTAGAGTAAAAATAATCTATCTTGAAAATAATGACACAATATTACGATATTTTGACACGCGAAGCATAAAAATGTCTTATTTGACCAACATATGTAACAATGTGACAAGTAATTATTCACTGAGTTATGCTGATACTGATTTAATTGTTGTATTTATTTTCGAACTTTAACTGTCGATAAATCATAATGACATGTTAGATAAAAATGTTCACAATTATTATGCACAGAATCCTAAAATAAAAAAAATGGGGGTTCCCATTTAAAAAATTAATGTTGGTCCAAGCAGAGTGCTTTCGGAGTATGTATAATAAAAAATATTGAAAAAAATTCGTATTAAAAAAACAAAATCGACGTGTCCGTGCGATTTTTAAAAACATTCAGCGTTTCCTAAATAATTAATTTATTCCAGACTTTAGGTCCTCACTGTATAATATACTGTATGCTTATTATTTAATTTATATAAATCGGGAAAAGATAACTTACCACTTCCCAGATAAAATATTATAAAGTTTTTCCGCTATTTAAGCCAGCGGTTCATGATTTCCTGTTTCACGTCAGTATAATTTTCTTCGGGATGATAAATTGCTGAAGTTACTATTGTGACAAATACCTTTAAAGAAAACTGATGTCGGTAAGCTGTGTAAACATATTTCAGGTTAGTGTCATTTATCACAGAGGGGCTTTTAAATATTGTATACCTACCTTGTATTGTATATGTGTATACAGGGACGTAATGTCACCTGAAAGATATAATCTTTCCATCTTATGGCATCTTTTTTAAACTATGAATAATTTTTTTGTCCATAGATTTGTCTTTCACAAAGATTTTAAATAAGTACCACCAATGTATATGCAATTAAAAGCGACAGGATGTTAGATACCTCCAAAATCATTCCCGCACCTATAAATAAAACAAGTATTAACTGTATACGGACGTTTGGATGATGTTGCCATTTTTTTATGGCGATTATTGGCGAGGAAGATGAGCCTATCGATAGTACGTCGGAAAGCAGGAATTGTTAAGGCAATATTCTAACAGTTTCATGATGCAGTGGCATAACAAAAACTGAGTGCCCCCCCCCCCCCGCAAACATTTTTAGGGGCCCCCTCTCAATAACGAATGCAAAATGATAATTCTTATTTTCATTACTATTAGGTTCAGGTTTATGAATTTTTGAATTCGTTAATCGTGTAATAATTTAATTAGGCTTAAACCCACATTATATACACGTAGGGAAAATGTTTGTCCGCCCATCTCTTAGTAATAAGTTAGAATAGTACAAATATGAAGTATCGCAAAGTAAACAGAAATAGGTAGATTATGTTTCCCCCACTCCATCGCATCGGATCTGGCTGGCTCGATGCGTTTTGCTTGATCCTGCTTCGGTTGAATTTTAAATTTTAGTTCTGTTTCGCTGTTGTAGGGAGATGTACTGCAACGTACGAAAAAATGAATATTTATTTGATATTAATAGAATCGAAGCGGCGCGACGTGCCATGAGCGGGATGCAATACGATGGAGCGGGGGAAACATAATCTACCTACCTCTGTTTGCTTTGCGATACTTCATATTTGTACTATTCTAACTGATTACTAAGAGATGGGCGGACAAACATTTTTCCTACGTGTATGTGTTAAGTACCTACTATTAAAACCGAAAACAATTCGAATTTATCTTATAATCTTATGGCATTAAAAGGTAGCGATGTTCTTTCCTATATAGTCTGGTCAATAATATTGCTGTTGTATTTTTCTCCACGACCATTACTGAATGCAATAATTCCAAAATCATATTTGATAATAGAATGTAAAAATTCTCGCTCTTGAGTTGGAATATTCATTCTGAAACACTTGCTTCTTATGCGTTTTGCGTGTATTTTTATTCCATAACAAGATACGGAATGAATATTCTGTAATTGATATAAACGACATAGGTTGCCATGAATTTCGAAACTGTCAGTGTCAGATAAAAATGGCCGCGTTGTAATAATTATTTTCAGACAAATTTTAGTGCAAGTCAAAAAATGAGTGAAAAATCGGATGAATCAGATATGGAACTGGATGGTCGTGGAGAAAATATAGTCTGCTACTTGGTTAGAATGAAAATTTGATACTCGTGGTTCCTCACGCTCGCTACGCTCGCGTTCGGAATCTTCCACTCGGATCGAATTTTTACTTATAATCTCCCTAGTGCTCGAATTATTTCCGGAAATTTTTCCGAAGGAACGCATATTTAAAAAATTTTCCCGAGTCGTAGACGAGGGAAAATTTTCTAGAAAAATGCGTGACTGAGGAAGAATTTCCGGATATTAATTCAAGGACGCGGGGGATTCGGTAAGAAAATTTCACACCTAAAATTTATTTGAATTATTTTATTGAAATTATCCATAATTATGGGAATACTTAAACTTTCAAAAAAAAGGTTCCTCACCAAAAATATGAGTGAAAATTATCCTTTTTATTTATTTTTACTACATTTCATTTACTAAAACAAAGGGAAAGCATAGTATAGTCTAGTTGAGGCTAGTTATGCCAGATAAAACAATTTTTAAAATCTAGGTAGATAGTAGATACCACAGTGCGTCTTTAGTTCACAATAATTAAATCATGGCAGTAAACAATCAAGAAACTAATTTTAAGTCCTACGGTGTTTGTAAATCTTGCTCTGAAATAGGGGACATTAATATGTCTCATAAAAATTTAAAGTATTTGCAATGTTTAATGGAAAAAACTGAATTAAATCCCCATTAAGAAAACCTTTTTCAGCTATCCTTTTTAAGAAAAAACAAAATTCAGCAGAACAAAATTGCATCCAAATATTACATCTATTATATTAAACATAGACATCTGATAGAAGTGGAAAGGGAAGATAACCATTATCCTTGTTATTCTCCATTACGAAGAGAAGAGTTCGAACCAGAATTCCAAAAATATTTAGCCTTAATGAAAGAAATATTTGGTAAATAAATATTTGTATTTATTTAGTATTATAAAATGAATAAAAACATTAAATACCAAAATTTGATCCTGAATACTGATTTTCGGATCATATGATAGCTGTCAGGAAAAAAATTCCACTTATTAATTTTGTTCGCCTAGCTTGGCAGGAGGAGAAAAATTTCCGAAAAATTTGAAGGTTGTCATTGGTAACTGTCGAAATGAAAGTGTGTGATTGGCTTAGAATGACAGGTGTGAAATTTTAATTCCATCCTCGTTACAGAATCTACTATTCAACGTTAAGTGATTTTATCAATTTCTTCATGTGATCTCTTCCAGACTAGTTATCCTCTTCAATTTATTTTATTGCCCGTTTAAGAATAAAAATGTGGCGAGCCAAAGTTTACCATTGACAAATTCGCGCATTTTTTCCGGAGGCAACAAAATAAATATAACGGTGATCGTAAAACCGGGAACGATATATAAGAAATAAACTAAGCAGGATTTATTTCCTTGGTAATAAGTTTAACGGGAGGGAAAGCTCGCGGGACTCGCACGGAAACTGATTTATTTCTCACATGTACGTAATCTTGCATCTTCCATAATAATATACGGGATTGTTTTAATTTAAAGCATTTAAAAATGGAAAATATGAAAGAAATTAATCACCTCGATAAATTATTGGATTTATAAAAATGACGCATTAAAAATAAGCATTAAGGTCAGCAATGTAGATTGATGGATTAACAGGCAGTGCCGTCTATGGTACGTAAAAATGTACCTAGAATATTATAAATAACCATTAGCTATTCAGTGGATAGTGGTACAATTTTACTTGTTTGCTGATGAACAATAAGTACATTGAATCCATAAAACGAAAGCATATGATTTGAACCCCGGCATATTTTGTACTTTTATATCCTGAATGTGTTTATCTTTAATTTTATAAAAATTGAAAAATTTTCTGAAAAAAAAATTAACGGGAATTAATTCTGCTGCGTGGGAGATTCGGTATGAAAGTTTCATACATGGGTTTTTTCCTATTGTAATTTTTTTCTAAAATGCTACAAAAACATATTTCCATTCATTGTAACTAATTAGAGTTTTAGAAAGGAAGTTTATTTTAGCCGTTAGTAACTCATTTTTCTTACTAAAATGTAAGAAACATTAAATAACAAATTTGTTATCTGAAATCCAATGTCTTCATTGTTTTAAATCAAATAAAACTTTAAAAAACTTATTTCCGATGAGTTTAGTTTAATATGACGCACTGTGTTTTTACAATAGAAGTTGATTTTACTTGTTAGTACCTAATTAAGGTTTATTACTAAAGCTAGAAGCAACGTAAACAAAAAGGAGCCTTCTAATTGGTTGAAAATAAATTTATGTAATTTTCAAGTTTAGGCGGCACCGTGTTAAAGGTCAAAATTTAAGGAAACATTTTTGAATAAAACTATTTGGAACTAGAGATAGGGACAAAAAAATATTATACAGAGTGCTCCATTTAAAATAAGCAAGTTTAAGTCAACTTCCGGTGTAACCGGAAGTCGCATATGGTCACCGTAATTTCAATAATTGAAGGGAGCATCTCCGAAAACCCCATTATCCAAATTTGCAGATTATATATCGCATTACTTTCCAAAATATTCCAATGGCCAGTGACCGTGAAACACCTTGTATGTATAAAGCACATCTGTAAGACTTTTCAGACTAAGGGAGGGTACCCTGTAGTTAGAAAAGTGGACGTGATAGACAAAAACTGCGATTATTTTTGGATCCAGCGGTCAAAAGTTAGTCAAAAACAAGTCACAGATCTAAGACAACGAAATTACTGTTCCTGGGTATTGTTTATTCGCGACATATTACAATTTATTTCGAAAAACAAAGCCTTGGTATCTGAAATAATCTATTTATTAAAAAATAAGCGGCTGCTCCGCTACGCAATATCCAATTAGGTCTCTACAACTTGCCTCATTATTCAAATCAACCCCCTAATTTAAGCCCAAAACTTAAACCAAGCGTTTCAGACAGTGTTGTTGCAAATTTGGGCGAAGGAAGTTGCAAGAACAAAACAAATATTTCCCGGCGAAAAGTTTTTGGGATATATAGCTTTTTAAAACTTTTGAAAACCTTTAAATAAAGTTACTAAGAGGTAATTTCGTTTCCAATGTTAGTTGACGTTGCTAAAGCAGGTTATAATATTACTAGCGGGTACCCGGCCTGCGTTGCAGCCCGGCGTTATACGACGGGAGATAATAAGGCGAACAAACCTCAAACTCAACCGTTTGCCGGCCCGTCCACAATTCACATCCATGCATAAAACATAGTCTGTCTTCGTCTATTCCGGCTTCGGTGCTTCGGATCGATCGTTGAACGGGCCGGGGACCGGTTAGGTTGGGTCGTTCATTCTCTCTACTCTAATTTATCAGTGTTTCTCTATAATATTATGCATGTATTATACATAAAAACCTTCCTCTTGAATCACTTTATCTATTAAAAAAAACCGCTTCAAAATCCGTTGCGTAGTTTTAAAGATTTAAGGACATATAGGGACAGGACGGGCGATAGCGACTTTGTTTTATACTATGTTAAGATTTTTCCTACGATCGTGGGAAGAAGTTACTTTTCGACACGATTTATCGTGCGGAAAGTACCACTTTCCCGCACGATTTTACTTTCCCGCACAATTTTTACTTTACCACACTATTTTTGAAATTGTGATAGAACTTATATAAAATACTTCGAGAATACCCATGGATCCAGTTTTGTCAGAAAGTAGAATGGAAAATTTAATATCTAGTTGCTCTACTCAAAGTAAACTCCAAATACAACGTTCGGTAGAATGTGTTTCCGAAGAAGGTCATGCAGTAGCAAGCGCACATCAAATTCAATTAAAAACCAACGAAGTTCTTCAAGATATGACATCTGCAATAAATCTACAATATGCTACAAATACCAATTACACGTTTAACTTTAATATTTATCGTTAATTTGTTTTTTGTTATCCTATAAAGTATATATTATGAAATACACGTTTAACTTTAATAATATGCTTAATTTGTTCTCAGTTCTCTATTCTCCTAGTCTAAAATAAAGATTTTTGTAATATTAATATGTAAATATGTGTTTATATGTAAATCGTGCGGAAAAGTAACTTTTCAGGACTACTAGCACTAGTAACTTTTCCGCACGATTTGTTAAATTAATGAATACCTTATCTAAAACTCAATAAAGTGAAATACTTGCAAAATAAATATATTTTTTTGCCAGAAGCTCAATAATTTTTGTAATTACAGTATATATATTATTACGAACCTAATTGACGTTTATCTGAGAACTATATCGATCGTAGGAAAACTTTTGTACCTAACACATGCGGAAAGTGTCTTTTCCGCCCTTGACGGCTTGCCCGAACTCCGCTTCGCGTCGTTTGTGCAACTGCCGTCGCGTGTGGAAAAGTACCACTTTCCGCACTTGTTAGGTAAATAACTGTTTTAGGTGACATAAGTTGGTATTTATTGATTTATTTTGGTTCTTGCGATACACACTTTGTTATTATCATTTTACCACGACAATATGTAAAATGCGCAACCATATAGCAAAAGACTTCCAGCGTAGTCTTTAAGCTCTTTAGTAATGCATTTTTACCTTTAACAATTGCTTTTTCATTTTGAGGTATTTAATTATCTTAAGTGATACTTAACCTAAATGGCTTTGGTTCTTAGTCGCTCATTTAAATGACAGCATTTTTAAACGAAACTTTAAAACATTTGGGCATGTCTGCAGGTAACAGCAAGGCATTTTGTTTATTTAATGCATTGCAAATAAAAGTATATGGAGGAAGGATAGTTTATTATTGAGCGTAAATGGATACCCTGGGGCTGGTAAACCACGACGGCCGTTTCGTCCTTGTTAGCGTTCCCTATACTGGATTGTAATGCACTTCGTGGTTTATGTAGTTGTCTACCTTTCGATTATTACCAGTGTGACTGCCTTTTATATTGGAGTTAATTCCGCTGGGATGGCGCTACGGTGTATTGATGGCCGCTCTGCTTCTGTAAAAGGCCTTTAGTACATCTTACCGCTGTTGTCGGGATTACTTGGGTTATGGCTGCCCGTAGAGTCCTAACAAGGACGAAACGGCCGTCGTGGTCTATCCGCCCCAGGGTATCCATTGTGCTTGGATCCCTGTCTATTCCAATATAAAAAAAAAACCGTTACACACTTGTCCGATATGCCACGATTATTCGCTTTTAATTATTTTCACGGACACTATATTATCTTCTATTAGCTTTACTTTTAAATTTCCATTTGCTATGGCTATTTTCTCCGCTTTCCTTTTACTGGTTCATTAAAGGGTCGAACAAAGACCATAAAAATCCAAAAGGCCGAAAGAGCAGACCCTAATATCCGATTTAATAACGGCGACATTGGTTGCAAAAAAATGAAATTTTATTAGGAAATTGGCTGCAAAGATTAGAAACTGAGGGCTTGGAACTGTTCGATATTTTTTATATTAGTAATTATGCCGAAAAAAGGTCTTAAACGGGCAAGGCATTGAATGAACATTTAAAACTTTTCGCCAATAAAACAGCTGTGCTAAATTATACTCTTTGCTATTTTATGGTTCGATACACTGAGAAAAAGCCTTCTATTCCTTAGAATGATATATGATTTCAACGCGCTTTCCTACTATAGGACAACGAAAATGCTGGACCGTTATGTAGTGATAATATCACGGTAATTTAGCCAATAGAAAATAGAACTCAATTCTACCATAGAATGGTTTATAGCCATTATTGCTCTGAATACTCACAGTAATTATCAAGTTCTATTGGGGGTGTAATCTGGTTTTATAAAGCGTGCAATATTTCTAGGGCGTAAACTATATCCAAAAATATGACAAAACTGTCCTATAAACATACCCCGAGAAATGCTCCTTTAGGGGGCTAGAGCCTCTCAAAGAGGGTCGGGAAGGAAGTCTTTTTTTATAATAGAATGGAAACCCTTAAAGATAATGACATGAAAATTGGTACGTGCCTTACAACCGATAAGGTGTACATTACAGTTAGTTTAGAGTAAAAATATTTCTTCCAGTGGCGTCGCACGGAGTGGGGCTGAGGGTAAATATTATCCTATATTTTTTATTTCCAGAATTTTTTAATTTTAAGTACAATATTTTAAGAACCTCGAGTTTTTTCTTTAAAAAAGTACCCCTTGTTTTATTTCGATAGGAGGCACCGTTTTCAAGTAAAATTAATTTTAAAATAAAACGTATTATTCAAAAGAAAGGTTAGTCCATATAAGTTCAGGTAAATCCGAAAGTTAGCGTGCAATATTCCGAGGGCGTAAAGTACATCCAAAAATATTACAAAAATGTTCTATAAACATACCCTCAGAAATGCTCCTTTAGGGGACTAGAGCCTCTCAAAGGGGACAAATTTTTTTTTCGTAATAGCATGAAGTCTTTGAAATGATCCATTTTCTATTAAATTTCGATGGACCGTAGCAAATCTTCTACGGCTAGGTATTCTTCTATGCGGAAATCGCCTCCTGTACTCTATTACAGCGGCAGTAGAACTACCATTACAAAATCCATACACACAATGAATACCTATCTGTGAGTTCTCTGTTGCCCCCTTTTGAGAGGCTCTAGTCCCCTAAAGGAGCATTTCTCGGGGTATATTTATAGAACATTTTTGTAATATTTTTGGATGTACTTTACGCCCTAGAAATATTGCACGCTAACTTTCGGATTTACCTGAACTCATATGGACTAACCTTTCTTTTGAAAAATACGTTTTATTTTAAAATTAATTTTACTTGAAAACGGTGCCTCCTATCGAAATAAAACAGGGTGTACTTTTTTAAAGAAAAAACTCGAGGTTCTTAAAATATTGTACTTAAAATTAAAAAATTCTGGAAATAAAAAATATAGGATAATATTTACCCTCAGCCCCACTCCGTGCGACGCCACTGGAAGAAATATTTTCACTCTAAACTAACTGTTATGTACAGTTTATCGGTTGGAACGCACGTACTAATTTTCATGTCATTATCTTTAAGGGTTTCCATACTATTATAAAAAAATACTTCCTTCCCGACCATCTTTGATGGGCTCTAGCCCCCTAAAGGAGCATTTCCCGGGGTATGTTTATAGGATATTTTTGTCATATTTTTGGATATAGTTTACGCCCTAGAAATATTGCACGCTAATTTCGGGACACCCTGTATACTGTATTAGTTTCGACTGGCAGTTGTAATGAAACTTGATATTATTCATAATAATATTTGCTTGCTACGGTTAATAAAGCATATACTTACCACTAAAATCAGTATTGTAGTTCTCAAAAATTTAAATAGCTTCTAGTGTGATATTGTTCTTGTCGTTTAACATTGCATATGATTATCTATTATGCGATATGGTTTACTAATGCAATTGACTTAATATGGTTTAATAAAAAATAAGCTATCAATACAAACTGTCTTAGAAAACCTGCTATATTAGATTATTTTCCTCAGTGTAGAAATTTCTACGTTTTATTTTTCCTGATCGCAACAAAAACGACATTAGTTTTCTCTTATTATTTTCGTAAACGTTGTTTAAAATGTCAGTTTTTTGCATTTAATTGGAAAATGTTTGATAGCAACTAAAATTTTATAATTGAACTAAACACGTCTATCCTTGCGTCGACGTTCGTACGAATAATATTTATACTTATATAATTTGCCAAGAAGCCTGGTGCTAAATCGTTCATTATTAATCATTGCATCACCATTTTCTTTTCTTCTACATGGAGTAAAAGTTCTAGATATGCATTACTTTCTTATTACTTGCAGTGGCTTTACTGCTACTACCATGCGAAAAAAAAATTATTTGCATCAAAGAGGGCGCCTTGCATCAAAGGACGTCATGCTTAGTTGTAGAGCTTAATACCTGTTGGCAGCGGCGGATTTAGGGGAGGGGCGACGGGGGTTTCGCCCCCCCCTGAGCCTTCTTAACCACACCTAAAGTCAAATACATCATTCGCGAATTCCTGTGAAATAAATATAAGAAAAACCTTAATTTCAACTTCACATAATTAATAATAGAAATAATAGAATATTTTATAAAACAAGCCAGCCAATGATATAAATAAATTTATTGTCATGTTTTAAAAATAAAAGAAAAGATCATCACTGTTATTTTATGATAAATGCATATGGCTTAACTGGTAGCAGTGGCGGATTTAGGGGGGGAGGGGGCTGTAAGGACTGTAGCCCAGGGCGGCAAATATTAGGGGGCGGCATTTACAACATTAAAATTAAAACAAACCAAACACGCAGACCTTCGCAGAAACTTCATTATAAGCAGCTTTTCAATGATATTTTAGATACTACAAAAGGCCAGATTGAACTAAGATATGCAGATTTGCATGAATTAGGTACAATTTTTTGACTTAATGAATAAAAATCTTTTTTTAAGTTTTTCAGAAAATTTCCCAAATAATCTTTCAGATAGTTTATGTCTAAGGTACAACTTTATAAAAAAAGAGTTTTTAGTTTAACTTATTTTTAACAGTTTTTTATAGTGAATTTTTGAGAAATTTTGGGCGTGGTCAAGAAAATTTTTCTTCCGACAATATCCTGCTCGTCTCTTTGTAGGTAGGTAGATATTACAGTTTTTAGTTTAACTTATTTTTAACATTTCTTTTCAGAGTGAATTTTTGATTTTGAGCGTGGTCGCGAAAATTTTTCGCCTGCGGCGCATTTTCGCGCCTGCGGGGTTTCATTTCTAAAACTTAGTCGCCCCCCCCTCAGCAAAATCCTGGATCCGCTACTGCCTGTTGGGTGTCAGTAACTACCTGAATTAACAATCAATCAGTTATTCCGTCATCTTTGACAGTCGTTACAAGTAATTTGATTCATCGCTAATTTTTCCAATTTCTTGAACAATTCACACAATGGGCTTTACGGAACAGCACAAAACATTAATGGTTAAAGCATATTTTCAGAACGGGGTTAGAGTAAATGGTGAGTGGCAATACAATCCGGGTTTGTGCATGGACGATTTTCACGAACATGTTCCTAACGTTGCTTTTATTGCTGTGGATTTTTATCATTGCCTGAAAAGAACCGTGGCTGTGTTTAGGGAAACAGGTTCTATGCAACACAAAAAAGGAGCAGGAAGACCATCTCTAAGAACAGAAGAACTTGTTGCAAACGTTCGTGAAATAATGCAAAATACGCCAACAAATTGTATAAGACGCCTGTCCCAAGAAGTGGGAAGATCTTATGGAACATGCAGGACTATTCTTAAGAAGCAGCTAAATTTATTTCCTTATAAAGTGCAAGTATTCCAAGAAATACAAGCCGCAGATTTTGAAAGACGCAGGAATTACCCTCAATGGGTTACCCAAAATTTATTCGAAATAAATGATTTATTAGACCTGAAATTTTTTTCGAATGAAGCCTGGTTCCACCTCTCCGGTTATGTGAATTCTCAGAATAGACGCATGTGGAATAGTGAAAATCCCCATTTTTTTGTAGAGTCCACATTGCACCCTCAAAAAATTGGTGTCTGGTTAGCTGTTTCCCGAAGAAGAATTAATTGTTGGTCTTATTTTTTTTTCATGACACAGTTACAGCACAGCGGTATAGAGACAATATTTGGACTCCATTTGTGGAGCAATTACTTAACGACGAACTACGTTTTGGATATTTTCAACAGGACGGTGCAACCGCCCATACATCCGCCGAAACTATTAACTACTTATGCACATCGCAAAAAATACGTTTGATACTCCCCGACAACTGTTTTTCATGTAGTACCTACCACTTAATCATTGTTACTTTTTCTTAAATACTGTAAAACATGTTGGAACTAATAATAGTATATTACATAACAAGTGTTGAAAGTGGTATCTTCCAAACGAGGAGGTATTTAGCACGAGGCGTCAGCCGAGTGCGGAAATTCTTCGAGTGTGAGAAAATCACTTTCACACGAGTAATGTACACAATTTTTCCTACGACCATACAAAATAATCAAAAAGAGTTTGATTTGTTTTTGATAGTTTGTAGGTATCACCATTGTGTTACACAATTTTTTTCAACACTAGGGTTGAAAAATTTGTTTCAACTCTAGAGTTGAAAAAATAAAAACAATGTCCACCTAGATTTAAATAAAAAGAATAACTTTTTCTCCTATTTGCTTACGCACATCATACCTACTATCTATGTGAATAAATTCCGTTTCTAATTTTTTAGCTGCTTGCATTCTTTTAATAAAACAATAATAATATACCTAAATATACATACAAAAACAACAAAACACAAAACTAAAACATAACCTGCTCTATAGCTGCCTCTTTTTTTTTTCTGTGGTTCAACTCAGTTGACATGTAACCATGCCAGTTGGTGGGTTGCCCGACATATTATTATTTTCCCTTTTTGATAATATTATTTTTATCATAAATACTCTTAGGTTCCCAAAAATAACGAAAAAAAGGATTTTTTTTTTATTTGCAGTAATGCCCTAGTGTACTTTACCCCACCCAGCACCCTAAATAATTCACGCCACGTGTCCCGTAAGTTTGTTATTTTTAATAAATAGTTTTGTTATCAAATTGACACATGTTTAAATTAAATAGTTATAGTGTGCTTTGCATTTCCACACTCGTGAGTCGTGTTGAAATATTTTTTTTCAACACGCGTGTGATATTTAGCACTTTCTAGCCAAGTTAACCGTGCTGTTATTGTCATTTTCGTAATTGGTCGTAGGAAAAAAAAATAAAACGTAATATTTGACATTAATATTACTGGTGGGTTTATTAAGGTATACAACGTCGAATCTATTGGGCTATGATAGGATCCATGCAAATTTATTCTATGTACATGGAAAGCAGGAATAAATAATTATTCTATTAGACCAAGTACTCGTAATAACGACACTGTAAGATCCGGATTTGCGGTAAAGCCTTAACGCTTTACTTCGAAAGTAATCCTTCTCTTTCTCCCGCCGAAAGGTCAAAGGTATGATCCTGTAAATAAACCAATATTAAATTTAATAATTGAGAATTAAAGTTTTACACTGCTTCAAATTGTTAAACTTTCTTTCCCAAATTTTAAAATGAAACTTATAATATTTAGAACGGAAATCATAAAACTTCAAGAAAGAATCTCAATATAATTAAACCTAATAGTTAAAAAAAAATTGTATGTGCTTAAGACCACACGACAGAAGTGAAAACTTCAACAAGGTGAAATTAACAATATCAAATACACGAGTGTCTAGACAACGCACACTGACTGTTTCCACGTCGATACGTCGATACTGAATGCGACCGATGGCGGCATGCTCTTTCATATAACGTTCATTCGGGTCAGGGTCAGTTCGGATTGAATATAGCAGTTGAATTCGAGCGTAGCACACCCGAGTCTGACGCCTGACGGCGACGCGTGACGGCTCAGTTTAATTCAGTGCCCACAAAAAGTGCTAAACGCGCCTAAAGAAGTTTTCACTTCAAAAATGTCATCACTGCAAGTCAACTTTAATTTTTTCCATACGTTTCACATGGCATACAAGTCATGAAACCTTCATAGCCAGAATAATTCCCGGGTTTTTGAAAATGACCGCCTCAAAAACATGTCTACTAAATGCCGTGCGAGCAAAAATTATTTGCATCAAAGAGGGTTTGGATTAAAAAACGTAGGGCTTGGTTTAAATCACAATGATATGGGGACGATATCTAACCAAATCTAGGTTAAAATTTTGTCAAATTCATGTTACGACATGATATGCCAAACTTATGAGTAATAAAATAAGTTGACAAATACAAATTTATTTTTGTTGTTTACAAAATTAACAAAGTAAGAATATACAGAAAGAAAAAGAAAAATAATTAAATAAATTGTTGACCATTGACCATTGATGTTCCCACTTTTAGGGACAGGCGTCTTATACAATTTGTGGGCGTATTTTGCATTATTTTACGAACGTTTGCAACAAGTTCTTACAGATGCTCTTCCTGTTCCCTTTTTGGGTTGTATAGAACCTGTTTCCCTAAACACAGCCGCGGTTCTTGTCAGGCAATGATAAAAATCCCCAGCAATAAAAGCAACGCTAGGAAAATGTTCACGAAAATCGTCCATGCGCAAACCCGGATGGTATTGCCACACACCATTTACTCTAACCCCGTTTCGAAAATACGCTTCAACCATGAATGTTTTGTGCTGTTCCGTAAAGCCCGTTGTGTGAATTGTTCAAGAAATTGGAAAAATATATTAGCGATGAATCACATTACTTGTAACAACTGTCAAAGATGAGGGAATAATTGATTGATTGTTAATTCAGGTAGTTACTGATACCCAACAGGTATTAAGCTCTACGGCTAAGCATTACGTCCTTAGATGCAAGGCCCTCTTTGATGCAAATAATTTTTGCTCGCACGGTAGGTACCTCATATGTTATTGCAAATTGTATTCCTCAAAAGAAGTATAGGGGTAGTTTTTTTTTAAGATGTCACATAATGGATTCAGCTCCTAAAATATCGCTATCGCCGACCTCTGTCGGCCAGAGATGTGTTTTTAACCGAGTGGTGTCGGCCCTTTGTATGAAGCAAACGCAAACGGTGGAAAGCACGGAAATTCATTTAAAATCTAAAACATTTACTTTTAATTTAACATTAACGATTGGCTATTTTAACTTAATTTGTTTTAAATGAAAGCTTCGCTTTGCAGGTATTTTGTTTAAATTAAATCAATTATCGTTGTTCGTTTTCAATTAAACTCATTTAATTGAATACAACTGTAAATGAAAATTATATTTATTTGTTCTTGTTGGCCATTTGTCATAGCTTGATTAATTAATTTTGTTTAAGGTTCACTGATTGTTTCTCTATTACAATTAATAATTTCAATATATTTCTCTTTAGGGTGTTCGATAGAAGAGAAAAGCGATAGCTTGGACTTACATATTAATCATAAACTTTTCGGCTTGAGGACTAGTAGTAGTAGTAATTGAGGGGAAGTTCCGAAACCTGGCAAGTAGACCAACGATTATCCTTTTTACCTACCCCAGAGTGTTCCCTCAACCACTCTAACCATCTTGGCCCTCGCCAAAACGTCCCAACATCCCTATGAAGTCAAGTATTTTAGGAGAACCCCGATCCTAGTGCCTGAGTCTTTCTAGGGCCTTGCAGGTAAAGTATTTTTCACCCTAAATGGTATCGACTTATTGACTGCAATAAAACTACTGGTTTAATCCCATGGTTATACACAATAAACAAGCAAATACACTACAGGGTAGGACTTTAGGTATTTATTTCGTTATTGAACACTTCCTAAGAAACACAAAGACTAAAAGATGTTATCGCAAGCACAAGATAATTAAATATTACCTGCTATAATTACAAATTATAATCCGACCCTGACCGACAGTTTATTTGCATTTTTATGGCCAAGCTCTTGCAAAACGTCCCAGGTAGTTAAACGGAGTCAACCATTTATGGTGAAAAATACTTTATAGTATTTGTAGAATTATACCGTTGATCTTTTGACTGCAATAAACCCTCATTATCCCTTTGACCATAAAATAAATAATGAAATCCCAAATTTTAAAACCTTTTCGAGCAGAGCCGGACCAGGTACAAATTCAATTTATGCCTATGCCTGATTCATATATAAATATAGTATTTGTAGAATTATACCGTTGATCTTTTGACTGCAATAAACCCTTATTATCCCTTTGACCATAAAATATATAATGAAATCCCAAATTTTAAAACATTTTCGAGCAGAGCCGGACCAGGTACAAATTTAATTTATGACTATGCCTGATTCATATATAAATTTATATATACCCGGAAAGTATAGCGGAGTCTTCTCTTCCTCTAGGCAACCATCAGCGCATATTAGGTCTTCCTCAACGCCAATCAGGGCTATATGTTTCCTCAGCTTGCAGTTTCTAGTCAGTATCCTAATTAAGGTGTTCAGGACAACTCGTATTTTGTTTAAAATCCACTCTACCCTAGCGTTGTTTGGTCAGGTTATGAAGTCCTTCTAGTCTGCATTCTTGAACTATTTGCCATTATTAAAACGTTCTATTTTAAAGATTTACTTGTAAAATTCTAATTATTAATAGTCCCCCACCATTTTCCTATAAATCGTAATAATAAAAAACGAATACTTAATTTTACATAAAGGCTTTATTTTATAAAACAATAAATAATAAAATACATTTAAACGACAATACTGGTTTGACTTAGTGTTTTACATTTGGTGATGCCGCAATCGGAGTTGTTGTTTTCTGGAATATTTTCATTGGAGATTATGAAAGTGTCCTCTTTAACGTAGTTATTTTCATCCGCTGGCGTGGACTCGCACGACGTGGTCATTTCAGTGCTGGGGGACTTAAAGAACTTATCTCCATCTTGAGGGGATTGGGGGGATATAATATCACTGGATTGGGAATTGACTAAAAATGAAGGTGAATTAATAATTGCTTGTAAATATCGACTAGAATAGAAAGACTTTTAACTACCTGAAAGAAAAGAATTTGTTCGTAACCCTGTTTGATTCTCAACAATGCTAACCAGTACTTCTGTCGATGTACCAATGGCGATGGCAGGTACGCTGGCCATATTTATCTCATTTTCTCTACTATTTTCAGAAGGATATATCCTACTAGCAAGGGACAATTTTCGTAAAGGACTATTGCCTTTTTCCTGGCTCACAGAAAGGAATGGCATTTCTCGAGGTTCTGACGTGGATTCTCTATAAAATCCTGCAAATAAAATTTTTTGGTATTCTCATGGAAAACACTAAAAGCTAATAGTTGTATAATACCCTGCAGCGGTTAATTCAACAATGGGAAAATACTCAAAACAATATTTCAGATAAAATCTTCTGATATGTATAACTTTGTAGCATAGTTCACATATCGAGTATATGCAGTGAAAAGTTTAGTTAACCTACCTGGAAGATATTTAGGTTGCAAAGGCAAAATTTCTGCGCTTCCCGTTATGGACGTACGGGATTGAAGGGGATTTAAGACCATACAGGCAGGTGTCATCCCAGGAATTCCAGATAACGCTTAAAAATAAAAATATGTAATATTTTATTTTATTTTAATAATTATAAGTCACGTTTTCTAGGCTATGTCTTGATAATAGAAAAAGGCCCTGCTCTAGGATGAGTATGTGTGGGGGGGGTGGGGGTGCAGAAAGCGACTCCATTCACTCTCCTCCTCTAAAGCAAGCCAGATAATGTGCGAAATTCTTAATTTTATAAGCAATTTTTTGTCGGCTGCTATATTTCCTATTTTTATAGTTCAGTGCCACAAACCAATCTACGTTCTGAAACCCTTGAAATTTTGGTTTTTGTATTTTGTCCCACAAAAGAGATAAATCATTGCATCACTATATTTTTTCTTTAAAAATACGTAGTTCTGTTTCTATCTCTAGCTACGTTTTTTTGCCAGTACAAATAACTTTATTTCTAAATATTTATTTCTTAATTTAGGTTACAACAATCATTACTCAGCTCATTACAAAACCTTCCAGCCTAATGGATTTAAAACGTTTCTTTGTGTGCTTCCGCTAAAAACGGTCGATTCCAATTTTTGGACTTCCTGTTACGGATGTGAGTCGCAAAAAGGTCAGCAATTTGGGACAGAGACATATTATGTTTAGGGACAAATAAACGTATGTTTTTTTAGATAATAAATCTAGTTTAGTGTTTTAGCGACAATTTTTAAATATACCGAAAAAAATAAAACGGCTTAAATTTTTAATAAGATAATTAGTACAAAAAAATCAAAAAAATTACCTTATCGGACTTTCATTGTCTTTATTTTGTTACTTAACACAACGTTTCGATTAGTTAGTATCTTTAACCGCTTTCAAGTGTAAAATAAATTATAATTCTAAGACTACTGTCTTAAATACTATCCATGTGCAATGAAGCTTGATGACTCCGCCTACGTGCTTATTGGAATGTAAAGTTTGAGCTATTGGTTTTGGACAAGAAGAGGCTTCCAGATATTGGGAATATCCATACTTGGTTTACTAAATATATGGGTATTTTGATTCATGAAAGCTGCTCATTGTCTACCACTTTCAAACAAATAATGGGTACAATTATTAGAAAGAAATAAGAAGCAATTACTCAATTAAGAAGACATAAATATTAAATAAATTCTAATAAGTGAAAAGTGTTTACAAAATTTAACATAATATAAATATACACAGTGTCAATAAAATACGTCTACAAAGTGTGATAACATACATTCACAGGCAGACAAGGCAACTTAGTTTAATTCAAAATGGCCTTGTTAATCCAGTACAGGATGTTTCTTAAAAACGTGCCACTTACTGTTAATAATTTGTGATGTATAATCTAACACTATAAAATGACTTAGCTTAAATCGTCCTTTTTCAGTCTCAGGAGTATTCGTATTTTCAGGACACCCTGTATAATATACGAAGAATACACGATTAATAGTACCTTCTGGGTTTTGTAAAGTGAATGGTCCATTATGGGATAGTACTGCTATACTCGGTACTGCTGGTTCTTGAAGCCCCAAATTAATTACAGGAACTCCATTAGCATTTCCTGCAACGCAAATTACGGGTTAATGGTATTAGAAACTCAATAGGAGGAAGAGTTTATAAATCATCTCTGATAAAACTGTCTCACTTTGCCGATACTGCTGCATAAAAGTTCATTAGCTGTAATATTACATTATTACTAGCAGGTCTCCTGGTTTCACGTACTATCGACTTGAGACGGTTCCAGTGGCATAGGTTCCCTGCCCTTTGGCAATGCCACCACCATTTTGTCAAGAAATATAGTACATATTCTAAATTCTATAACTCATTTTTTTTACATATTGGTAGCATAATCTAAATATGTGAAAAATTTGATCTTCCCACCTCATCGCGAACTCGGTTTTCTTTTCCAGTCAAACACAGTTTTTGTTAAATTTAAAACGCATTTGGGAAAATTTCTTATCTTTATCTTTTTACAAGAAATATTGCTATAGACAAAGCCGATAATATCCATAATACCAAATTTCCTGAACTGAAATTATTGTTAAACAAAGCACGCTAAAGTGCTTACAGGATAAAGTACAAATCTTTCAATAAAACCTGTGTTGTTACCCAAAAACCCATTTTACGCTTGGCCAATTTATATCTCGATGCGAATCAAAGAAATTTTAACACGGGAAAAATAGAAAATACTATTATATTATTATATAGGTATCTAGATAAAGTAAAGTTTAAGTTCTATTATTTTTAATATCGTAAAAATTTTTTTGCTCTTCCACGTATTTGATCCTAATAAACTCTATATATTAAAATTTATTTCAACACTCCAATTATGACAGATTAATCATAATACAAGAACCACCTCCTGCAATACAGTTGAATTAATAATAGAAACCCGTGCGAGGAACGGGTACATATGCAGGAAACTACTGATGCAATCTTTGTTTGGGGAGCTCTAGAACCAATAAAATCAAAACGAAAACGAAATCGATTTTCAACAGATTCAGGAAAACCGGAAGAAGTTCATCCGATCGACGTGTTAGTTTGTCTAGTGAGCAGGAGAGTGCGCCAGTATTATTAACAGCAGGATAAGTTAAAAGTATGATCACAATCTGATGTTTTATGAGAAATATGTCCGATGAAAATTAAATTTTAAAATTTACCTAGTTTTGTTGGTCCAAAAGCATCCTTTATAATAGCAGGATGATGGTGTTTAATCGCATTTACTCTTCTATTTCCTATATTCTCTGGTTTCTTTCTCCTGGGCTGTTCAACGGGTAACACCCGTCGTCTTCTTTTTGGTAATTTGGCTCTTGCCTAAAAATCCATAATTTTTTTTAATGTAATAAATGTTGAGCAATATTTTTACTTATTGCAATAGATCAGTTACCTGTGTATGAGAATAGAACATCGAAAAATTCGAAACTATTACTGGAACAGGAAGAGCAATAGTGAGCACCCCCGCCAGAGCACACAGTGCTCCGACAAACATGCCGGCGTAGGTCTTTGGCGCCATGTCTCCATAACCAACCGTAGTCATGGTAACTATCGCCCACCAAAGCCCTTCTGGTATACTTTTAAACATGTTGTCTTTATTATCCTAAAAATGGCACAAGAGATTTTTATATTGCTCTGATATTATATTATACGGATGGGTTTTCTACTTAATTGCTAAATCGTGGACCAAAAATAACAATTCTTTCCATTTATACGGGACCGTTTCCCGTTAGATTCCTATTCCAGGTCATAGTTAATTTAGTTTTCTGGTCAAATAAAACTATAATTAAATTTGGGAAAACGCAATTTACTTGCTTTAGCTAGCCACGTAGCCATTAGTAAATAAAAGGAAGTTTTAAAACTAACCTTAACGTCTTTCCTTTAAAAGTTTTCCACTTTGTCAAATAAATTAAATTTAAAAAGTACCTAATCTTTTTAAACGGATAAACGAACAAAACAATTTTTTTAGGTATATTGAATTTTTTTAAATATTCAAAAATTTATTTACCTACTAACGGGTGTGTAACATTTTGTAACAGTTGTATTCATAAAAAAAGCGTACAAGAATTAGAATGAGAGGTAAGTTTTGTCCAGTGGCGTAGCGTGGTTGAAGGGGCGGAGGGGGCGGAACCTTCAAAGGTAAGGGAGTAGTTTTTTTTTTTATAGAGGAGATGGGGCAAAAAAGGTATTAAAAAAAAACGCGCCGCAGGCGAAATTTTTTTGGGTGCCACGCCCTTTTTTCAATGAAGTTGCCTGATTTTCAAGTAGGAAAAATATAAAATACACAAGATCCTCAAGAAAATCACATAAAAATTAATCAAGTAAAAAAAAGTGCTTCGTTTTCATGGCTCATTATGGGCCCAGGGGGGGGGGGGGGGTAATTACCCCCTTATCTACGCTCTTGTTGAAAGGGCACCTCACTGCTAATGCATAATTTCGTTTGTTTAGTAAATTTTGGCCTGAGAAATAAAGTTTTTGTTTCGTCATGTCTAAAATGGTCACATGAAAACAGAATATGAACACGGCAAGGGAAAGTTTGTTAAAACTCTATAAAATATTTTATGCATATTACATAATAATATGAGCATAATATTCTCATTGGTGACAATAATACACTTTTAAAAAGATAAAATTTAGTCTCTAGTAAATTAGAGATTTCAAGAATACAAACTATTGGTCGTGGCAAAATATTTTTATTATAAATTAAATCAAGTAGTGAAAATAAAATAGAATCTCGAAATAGGTAACAGATTTATTTTATGTTACTTGTTATGTACTCTTAAAGTTATAAACAAATAATAACCTAATTAAAACCTGAAACTGGGAACTACTGGGAGAGTGGGAAGGGGGCGCCGTTTGGGAAAGGGCTCAAAGGGCGGGGGGGGCGGTCGCCCCCCCTGGCCCCCTGCACGCTACGCCACTGGTTTTGTCATATTTGCATAAAACCGGCTTGTCTAAATAATTGTTTATTGGAGGTTATCACACGTCATAGATTATCAAAAATGCAAAGCATTGGCGTCGGTGAAATTAATTTTGGAACTGCATGGTGGTAACGTTTGATAAACTTTGACAGAAGAACATAAAAATGCCTCGTCAGTTGCCTGAAGTTGAAAAGGCTCAAATTGTATCAAGAATCGAAGAAGGATGGTCAATCCGTGCTGTAGCGCAGTTGTATAATAGAAATAAAAAAACTATATTAAAAATGAAGCGACGCTGGGAACCAGAAGAATCCCTAAAGAGGAAAATTGGTTCAGGTCGTCCCAAACGTTCCAACCCTGAACGGGATGCTGCTTTTTGGGATATTTAAGAAATAATCCATTTGCAACTGCAAGGGATGCTGTTATTGATACAGCATTTCCTGCCTCCCAACCTACCGCCAGCAGGAGAGTCGAGGAATCTGAACTAAAATTTCGACCAGCTGCGAAAAATATATTTCTTACCGAAGAACAGCGACTGATTGTCGCAGCGACAATCAAGGATTATTTTTGCTTTAAATTATATATACCGCAATCCTCAATTTTGGAACAGGGTCATTTTTACTAATGAAAATACGTTCCAGTCGACTTATAACGGACAAATTCGTGTGTACCGTCCAAACAATACCACGTTTGAAGAGCGATATACTAACCCCCTCACTTCTAGACATGGGCGTTTTTCTGTAAATGTATGCGGCTGTATAAGTGTTCATGGACCTGGTGTTTGCTGACGAATAGAGGGAAGATTTAATGCCGAAAATTACATTAATGTTTTAGAAAACATATTGTTACCACCTGCTGAGCAAATATATGCCAATAATACTTTCATATTTCAACAAGATAATTGTCCAGTTCACACTGCCAAACCTGTAACACACTGGTTTCAAACCCTTAATGAGGAAGTGCTGCCTTGGGTCGCTTATGGTCCCGATATCAATCCAATTGAAAATATTTTGGGAATAATCGTAAAAAAAATATATAATCGAAATTTTAGAGCACAAAATTCAGAAGATTTAAGGCCACCAAATTTAAAAGATTTAATGGAAATAATACATGCTTGCTGGAAAGAGCTTGATCCAAATTTTGTATCAAATACAATTCAGTCAATTCCGAATAGACTGGCTCAAGTAATAGAAAAAAACAGGGATATATGGCCAAATATTAGATTTTATTTATTCTTGTTAAACGTTTTTTGTTTCTATTGTAATTTCTATAAAACTGTTAAGATATATTATGAAATTAAAAAAATTATTGTTGTTATTCTGCTGAACTAACGCCCAACGCCAATGCTTTGCATTTTTAATAACCTTTAACATGCGATAAGCCGGTTTTACGCAAATATGGTTAAGGTTTCCTCTCATTCTAATTCGTGTACGTTTTTTTTGTGAATACAACTGTACATGTAACATGTTATGGAAAACAAAAAGTGACAACTAAAATGTAAAATTAGTTTTGTCATCTCTGTAAATAAAGCTAGGAAAAATAAAAACCGAAACGAGAATTCTCGGTTTTATCCGAATATCTAAATAATGTTTCAAATTTTTTCGACGGTTTGTAGGTCTTGTCAAAATTGCGCAGCTTTGCCCCAACTAAACCTAATATACCTTAAGTTAAATTAAAAACAGTATTTGGAGGCTTACCTGTAATTTTTCCGCATAATAAACAAGACTCGCAAAGACAACGATTCCCAAAATAAGAAAGAACACCAATAGTCCCAATTCTTTCGCTGACGCTTTAAACGTGTGGATAAGAATTTTTAGCCCTGGTGAATGCCTAGAAAATTATTAAAAATAAATGCAATTAAATCTTTATAAATCTAAAAATATACTCAAGATATTATAATTTAAATTCTTGCCAAAAAATTGGAATTTCTTCTCAATTTTTTTGATCAGGTTGGGAATTAATTGGTGATTTCTGACATTTTTAGTAGTTGCAAACTTATCATATTTTGAGGATAGAAAATTGTGTTGTAAGGTTTTGTTTCTAAAATTAGTTTAAAAATGATTAGTTTTGTCGTGTTTTTAGTTCGAAAGGGAAGAGCACAAGTCAATTAAACTATAAAACTTATAAAATGGAATATAAAAAACAACCAAAACCAGCAAAATAACCAATCTTTGATGTTATCGCGGATCTAACCTCAAGTCAAATATTAAAGTGTATAACTTACTTATAGTATTGATTTTTACAATCACAACACTCTTAAGAAGTATTTATAAGAGTCCATTAAATATTTAATATTTTATTTGCTTTCTATTTATTTATTGTACCATTTCAATAAAAATGTTAAAAAACAAATTTAAATCCCATATTTCGTTACAATAAAGCTTTTTAGAATGACAACACAAAAATGCTTTGAGGTATTTGATAGCAAATATCGCTTTTGAAAATAATTTATTTAAGTACGTCAACTCGCTATGGGTTTCTTGTTACAGGAAATCGAATAAAAGTTTTTGTGTCATGTCATTGAAAGTTGGAGGAAACTTCTCTAGTATTCGTCTTTTTTGGGATATGGAAGTAAACACTTTTTTGCTTTTAATACGATATGTTTAAATAATATCCACATCCCCTCTATTATGAAAAATAAATACTCCCAAAATCTTATCTTATCTCGTAGTTTTACTCAATTACTTAAAGTTGTTTTTTAATGAAGACAAATACACATTCAACAATACGCAATCCTGCGGTAAACAACCCCGTAAACTTGCATTTATCTACGTCTTGGGTTGCATCTGACACGTTAGTCATTATTAACAAGTCTAGCTTCCATCTTATTGTCTAGAATTACGTTTCGCGAAAACAAGGATTTCTCATTCGCGGAGCACGTCGTCGGCACAGGGGGACAATTTGACTATAAAAAGTCGTAATAAAAAAATATGCTGTATATTATAGACGCGCTCAATTTACTGTAAGAAATATTAAGGCCTCATTGGGTTTTTGAATTTTGTTTAACTTTTTTTATCATTTAATTCCCAAATAATTTTAAATCGTATATTATCATAATCATTGCCCATTAAAAATGTTATTTGGATCGGCAATCTATTATTTATAGGAATGATAACTAACTGGTTAAGAGCTATTATCATTAAAGCACTTAAAAAACGATCTGGCATAAAACAAATCATAAAAATACGAACCGTGTTATGTGTAATTTATTTTGTTAGAAGTTTCAATCAAAACATACAGTAAAACAAAAAAAAGTAATGACTAGAATGTTTACGAGACATAATAAAACAAATAAATGAAAATATAATTGTTTTTACATATCCATGTACCCAATACCCATTTTACCCCCTCTCAGCGAAATAAAACAGAAAGAAAAAAAATTGTGATTTAAAAATCGACGTTTAAGGAACGACCATAATCAACGTTTTTCCCATTTCCGCTAGTGTAATTGTCTGTCTGTTAGCTTGAATGCGTAAAAACTACTTAACGGGGAATTGTAAAATGAAATTTGGTATAGTAATTAGGTTATTAACCCAGCCTAATAGCGGGTGCCTCTAATGCCGCAAAGTTACCGTTACTTTTTGGGTTCCACAAAAAGCTACAGTAAAAACTAAACCATCAGACATTACTAAATATCTTTAATGGAATGTCTTTAAGGAATATAAAGACAGGTTTGGTGAATCTAAAAGTGTAGATAATCCATAATAATTAAATAAATAAATTATCAATAAATACATTTTGTCACAATTTGACTATATCTATTAATAAACCCTCTCTTCTAGCTGCTTACGCTATTAAATAGAGCCTTTGTAGTAGTTTATGATTAGTAGTCCACATTTAGGTCAACAAGCTATATAAACTTTAGTACTAGAACGAACTGCTTATAACAAAGATCACAACACAATTGAAACTTTTTATCTGAAAATTTTTACCCAAAAATAATTTTACCTAAATGTTTTCTTCATACTTACGAGACGTTACTTTAATATAATGAATGTTTTTCCCCTTTAAAAATCACTGTTGTGACGTGATGTCCCTAATACCTATCGTTTTATCGTTAAATGCAGGTCCGACTACGACGTTTATAAACAAAGGAATGCAATTAAGGATCGTATGCAACCCCCTATGACGGTCCCATTTATCTTCTTCAGCATGTTTTATCTCCAGAGTTCATACGGTTATTGACCTTTCTGCAGCAAAAAAGGAAACGGGGAGAGAATGACGCCAGTTACTTATATATTTTTAAAAATATGTCGGGAACTTTATTAGGGATTTCCATTCTGGTTTTAGTCTACTTTATACAATGGTATTGAATATCATACACGTCTTATTTTCGCGACTAGACTTTTTAAAAAACTTGTAGACTCTCTGGTTGTAGAAGCATGCCCCCTTGCAGAGTGTGTTATCAAACTTGTGTTTTAATATAAATTTGATACTAATTATTATTCCTCCATCTACCAAACCTTAATAATTTATTTACTTATATGTTTCGTAAACAAACTTCGACAGAGTCCCTAGTCCCTATTCACCAAATAATAAAAAATGGATATGTGTTTGGGAAGTTTTTCGGCCTTTACGTTGTTAATTTATTTAATATTTATAATTTAGTGATAGGGATTTATTCCGAGTTTAAATTAAACTTATAAGAGGTCCAAATTAATTTTAAAAGTTGCAGTAATTAAATCTACATTAACATTTATCCGCCGTAAACAAAATACAGGGTGTTTCATTAAGGGTGACTACCGGCCATATCTCGGAAACTACTAAGAATAGAAACTTGAGAAAAAAAATTGTCATAAAGCGGTCATGAGAAAATTCTGGAAATTATTTTTAAGTTCCCAATTTCGCCGCAAGAGGGCACAATTAAAAAAAAATTTTTAATTCTAAATTTCTCCGAAAATTCCCATATTAAGGTATAACTCTGATTACATCATCGAAAAGCTTAGACAATTCTGCATCATTTTGGTTTAAGGCTCGTTGGCGTACCGACCTTGATAAGAGTGGGGGAAGCTATTGAATGTGTGAACATTAAAATCGCTGTAACTTCTAAACGACTTATCCGATTTTACTAAATTTGAGCTTGTTTGGAAGGGAAAGGTAAGTATCTTCAATTGCCGTATCCAACAGTACACAATAGTGTTTAATAAAATTGCTAGAGGGCGCAATTTATAATAATAACAGTTTTTTCGATTTTATCTCGAAAATTTAAATCATGCGGTATTATCGGAAAGTAGATGAAATTTGCAAGAAAAGATGTGAGGACCGCAGTTCGATATCCTTGTTCGTTTCAGAGTTATCGCCAAAATAATAATTTTTAAAACAAATTGCGCCCTCTAGCAATTTTATTAGAAACTATCGTGTACCATTGGATACAACAATTGAAGGTACTTACCTTTCTCTTCCAAACAAGCTTAAATTTAGTAAAATCGGATAAGTCGTTTAGAATTTACAGCGATTTTAATGATTGCACTTTCACTTGATAAGAGTTTGAGAAGCTATTGAAAGTGTAAACCTTAAAATCGCTGCAACTTCTAAACGAATTATCCGATTTTACTAAATTTAAGCTTGTTTGGAAGTATATATAGTTTATTTATTAAATCATTATTACTTTGATCGAAGCCCTATGCTCACCTTGTCAGCTTAAACAGCCTGAATATCCTAATTATACTAAAGAAATCCAGAAGTTGAGATTTTTTCTCAAAGATCAGGATCAGGTCGATATAAAAACTTAACGTAGCAGCAAAGTCTATAACGTTCACTGGAGATTTGATGAACTCAATGACGTTCGGAGCAACCTGAAAAAAAAATTGAACTATGGCAGGCACGTAGCTAGGAAAGGGGGGGAGAACCCAGCCCAACATTTTCTTTCCTCGAAAATTTTATGTAATTTTAGAAACTGAAGTCGCAATACTCCATTTTGGACCATTTTTGACGGCGCAAATTTTAATCATTTTCAATATAAGTTGTCTCAATGGATAATGGCCTACCTCAACATGACTGCCCGCCCGCATCGTCATTCTTATAGATGTTGACATTTTCCGTTTTCATAGTAACGGCAATATCAACGCCATGACAATCATGACAAGGGCTGGGCAAAAATTCGATATATCAATATTTTTATCAATATATCGATATATCAATAAACGATATTTAAAAAATAAAATATCGATTTATCGATAGAAAAACACACATTTAATGTGGCGCTACTTTATAGAAAATGTATCTGAAATAAAGCCTTGTCAAAACTGAGAAGTTTTATATAGGTTGCGTTGAGTCTTATTTTGCAAAAGTGGTGCAATTTACAAAATATAGGTAAAAATCAAAATTATCTTATGCAGCTGAAATTTTGCACGTGGGCTAGAAACTGCATTTAGAAAAACTTTTTCCAATAACTTTTTTTGATTTTTTCAGAAATAACCACACTTTTGAATTATTTTTTGGAAAAAATTAAAATTTGACAGATAATGCGAATCACCTGACTACTATTTTATTGCTCAATTTTCATCTCGATCGAAGCAGAACTTAATGCCAAAGTCAAATTTTGAATAAAGCTATTAATAAAAAAAATCCCATATGATGCGGACTTTACTGGTGACACTGTATTTATAATATAATATTTTTATGTTTTATCGATAATATATATTATCGATATATCAAACAACATTTAAAAAATAAAATATCGACATTGCCGATATTATCGATATTTATCGACTATATCGATATTTTTGTTAATATCGATATTCGATATTGGATTTTTAATATCGTCCAGCCCTAATCATGAGATTAGTCTGTTATATGAGGCTTAAAACAATATTTCTTAGATCGCTATGTATAATTGTCATTTATTTTGCTTAAATAAATTTTTTTGTAATAATACTGATAACGCTTTAACAGATTTATTAAAGGGTAGTTTTTCATAGTCAGCTGATGTGGTAGATTTGGTTTTTATAACGGATAAATTAATAAATAAAGCCAAACAGAAAACTGTTAAATATTCATAAAAATTGTTTTGGGCTCGCTGAAAGCTATTACTATTTGGTTTTTTGAATAAATCGGCTTTTTAAAATTAACAAAATTATTCTAGCTTTAACCGATATGAGGCAAAAGATTATTATTTATCCTACAGATCTAAAAAAAAACAGACTCAAAAATATTATTCAGTGTGACCAGTAAAGTCCGCATCATATGCGATTTTTCTTTATTAATAGCTTTATTCGAAATTTGACTTTGGTATCAAGTTCGGCTTCGATCGAGATGAAAATTAAGCAAAAAAATAGTAGTCACGTGATTCGCATTATCTGTCAAATTTTAATTTTTTCCAAAAAATAATTCAAAAGTGGGGTTTCTTCTGAAAATATCGAAAAAGTTATTAGAAAAAGTTTCTTTAATTGCAGTTTCTACCCCACGTGCAAAATTTCAGCTGCATAAGATAATTTTGATTTTTTACCTATATTTTGTAAATTGCACCACTTTTGCAAAATGAGACACAACGCAACCTACATAAAACTTCTTAGTTTTGACAAATACTATATTCAAAAATACTTATTTTATGAAGTTACCTTATACAGGGTCAAAAACAAATAAACTTTGCATCACATGCGACCAAATTTTAATAGCCCAATTTTGATTTTGTAGAAAAACACAAATTTAATATGGCGCTACTTTAAAGAAAATGTATCTAAAATAAAGCCTTGTCAAAACTAAGAAGTTTTATGTAGGTTGCGTTGAGTCTTATTTTGCAAAAGGGGTGCAATTTACAAAATATAGGTAAAAAATCAAAATTATCTTATGCAGCTGAAATTTTGCATGGGGGCTAGAAACTGCATTTAAAAAAACTTCTTCTTATAGCTTTTTTCGATATTTTCAGAAATGACCCCACTTTTAAATTATTACTTGGAAAAAATTAAAATTTGACAGATAATGCGAACCACGTGACTACTATTTTTTTGCCTAATTTTCATCTCGATCGAAGCAGAACTTGATGCCAAAGTCAAATTTTGAATAAAGCTATTAATATAAAAAAAAATCCCATATGATGCAGACTTTATTGGTGACACTGTATATATTTTTTTTTTGAAACATGTCAATCTAAAATTAATACTTTCCATTTAAGAAAATACGTTACTACACCAAAAGAAAAACCTGCACGTGTGGCTATGAATAAATTAACCTGAAACAAATGCAACAGCACTGAACGTAAAATGATCCGAATTTTTTAAATGCAGTGAAGCTAGAGGTCATGGAAAGCATAAAAGCGAAAGAGGAGTTTTGTTTGTTTTTAATTACTTGCTCCGAAAGGTCAAAATTTTCCTTTGAGACTTTTCGTATAAAAGCAAAACGTTATGTTTATTTTATTTGGGAATCCTGTGAGCATTGAAATTATGAAAAAAGAAAACTATAAAAAGTAGAAACGTCACTAACACTCAGCCACACTGTAAAATCGGTTCATAAAGTGTAGGCGTATTTACATAATTTTTATATATATATATAATTTGTGTTTATTAAAATGCATATTTTCAAGTAGCAAATATATATTTTTTTTCTACGTACAGATAAAGTTTTAATGAGACCCAGAGAGGTACATTAGGTCTACCATCGTTTTTACTCACGAAATACATTAACGATTTCAAAATAAGAAAGTAATTTTTCTACTTCCATACTATGGACAATCATCATCAAACAGGTATAAATTTGGTATTTCTAGACAGCTAAGGTTCAAAAGTTGTTTGTCTGGTAATAGACTTTTAATTTAGGCCTCTCCCTGGGAGAAAATATACATGAGATACAGCTTGTAAGAATAGATGTTTCAATATTTTAAAATTGAAGTATCTACATCGTTTGTGCAGTTTTATATAAGAAAAGCACCATAGCATTTTTTCGTCGATTTTCGATCTAATCCAACTAAATGTATCCTAGTGGTATATATCTCTATATGGAAATCTGTGTTTATACAAGAGGAATTTAACAAATTTGTTTTGGACTGCTTCCAGGCGATTTATATGACACTCGTATGATGGCACCCAAACTATACTACTATATTCCAGAATACTCCGAACAAGGGAGTGAGGCATTTTATAGCGAAAACATCGTACATATGGTTACAGTTTCTTCTCAGAAAACCCAGCATTCTATAACTTTTAACGGTAATATTTGAAATGTGTTCGTTGAAAGTTACTTCTCGATCGAAGGTAACTCCCAAATCATTTATCTTGGTAACACTTTCAAGAATTTTTCCACTCAGGAAATAATCAAAAAGTATTGGTTCCTTACGACGATAAAACCTCATAACTTTGCATTTTCCTACATTAAGGTGGAGATAATTTCCTTCGCACCAGAGGACCAACCTATTTATTTCGGACTGAACCACCTCGCAATCCTTCATGAAATTTATGACGTAATATAACTTAAGATCGTCCTCATACAGAAGACACTTGCATTTTTTTAAATTGAAAGTTACATCGTTGACAAAGAGCAAGGGCCCAAATGTGATCCCTGTGGCACTCCGGATTTAACTACAATCTCTCTTGATGTTATGCCATTCATTCCGATATATTGTCTTCGATTAGTCAGATAGGATTTGATGAAATCTAGATAACTGCCTGCCATTCCGTATGTTCTTAACTTTTCTAACAACAGGGAATGAGAAACACGGTCAAACGCTTTAGAAATATCAGTGTAGATTACGTCAATTTGAGAACCCTTTTCTATGATCCTGAAACAGAGCTAAGTTGGTGGCAGTTGACCGCCCCTTAAAAAAACCATGTTGTTCTGGAACCTGCAGAATTTGCTTAAAAGATTCAAATATTTCATCTGGTAATATGGCCTCAAAGATCTTGGGAATTATGGATATTAAGGTAATTCTCCTGTAGTTTTTTTTAGTAATGCTTTATATCTATAGTCACTTTCAGCGAGAATTATAAAATTGAAACCAAAAAATACTTTTAAAATCAACCTTAAAATAAAATGTTACGGTGTCCTTACAAATAAAAAGTACTAAAAAAAAATAAAACAGCAGCAAATTTTAAAAATCAGGCATTTCAATTGCACACAGGCCAGCGGTAAAAATGTAAATGCAAAAGCACCGCTTGTTTGTTTTTAATTACGCGTAATGAGTACGGACCATAATTACCTAGAGCCTAGTTTTTTATTTGAGAACATAAAATTATTTTTAATATAATTACAAAACACGCCTCTTCAAAATAATAAAATAAATTCCAGAAATCTGGAAACAAGCAGTAGTTACTCCACTTTATAAGAAAGGTGTCAGACATATTGCAGAAAATTATACGGCCATCATCAGCTTGACCTGCAATCCTTGCAAATGTCTAGGAAAAATCATAGTTACAGAATTGACTGATTTCCTACTTACCAACAAAGTTCTACCAGATTCACAACACGGTTTCATATCTAAGCGCTCAACAATTACCAACCTTTTAAGCTGCGTTAATCAATGGACCAAAGCTCTCAATGAAATGCAACATACCTGGATTTCGAGAAAGCATTTGATAAAGTACCACATTCATTGTTGCTCTACAAGCTTGAACATTTTAAGAGGCAATCTTCTTAGTCTAATCAATGACTTTCTCACCAATCGCTTCTATCGAGTAAGGGTCAATGGTATTGTATCCAATAAACATCCAGTTATAAGTGGGTCCCTCAAGGATCTGTTTTAGAACCATTACTGTTTTCGGTTTACATTAGCGATTTGTCATGGAATATTAAGACAATCATCATTTTCGTTGCTGACGATATCAAGTTATTCTGTAATCCATTGTTGCAAAAGAAATGCCTAGACAGGGATCTGAGGCGTACTGAGTCATGGACAAGCCAGTGGTGCATGAAGCTTAATGTATCAAAATGTACAGAATTGCATATTGGCCCAAATAACCCTTGTGAAACATATTTGTTAAATAATCTTCAACTTATTAGTGTTACAGAACAAACAGTTCTGGGGTTAGTAATTTCTTTTAAGTTAAAATGGGAAGCACATATTATTATTAAAATGGTAAAGAAAGCCAATAATTTTATTTTCATGGTGCAAAAAACTTTCAAAGATCACTCTCTACAGATAGTAAAAAAATTGTACACATCCTATATTAGGCCAAAAATTGAATACGGATACAATATTTGGAACCCCTGCTACATCAAAGATATTGAAATTTTGGAAAGGGTCCAAAGGCGGGTGCTTGATATTCTTTTTTAAATATCTAATGATATTTGTGCGTCCAAAATACTTACCTACCCATGTTGAAATAACTTTCGCGTAAGGATTTAACAAGTAATTTAAACTAGCCAACGGACTTTTAGACATTTTAAATCACGATCAACAATTATAAAAAAAAAAGATAGACTAAAACAATATCTTCATCGGACTTTCCGCTTGCTATTAATAATAATAATAATAGTAATAATAATAAAAATAATTATTGCACTAGTATCAATTTCATGGTTTTAATTATCATCGCTTTAAAATTTAATCCGATTTAAATTTAATTTTCGAGATTCTAGTCGAAAAAGTTTCAACAACGTTTTTAAAACATCCGCATCGTTAAAATGCACTGTCGCTAGAGACGAAAGAACAACCATGCAAACAACAAAGGTGGCTTTTTGTTTGTTATAAATTACCTGTGTTTACAGTAATTATTTAATGCCTGAAGGCAAAACGTTCCTTTGACTATGAAAGCAAATTACGATGTTTATTTAATAATAATTTCGAAAAACCGAGCTCCCAAATTGTAGAGAAAGAAAACTCCGGTGTTTTTAATTAGCTGGTTGTCATAGTTACTACCTTCAATTCATTTGAATTTGTACAAAAGATACTACAGAAGCGACGAAGTATAATTGTATTCCAAATAAAGTTCATTGGAAGTTTTAATTCCTTTTTGTTGATGACTTACCCATAATTTTACACTAATAATACTGCATCAACTAGAAAAATATCTATAGCGATTGAAACAACCATTGTCACGATGCGAAATTTGGTAATTTACTTATTTGATAAATTTTATATCAGTCTTTCGTCAACTATTCCCTTATATTAATATTAAGATTAAATATTACAATTTAGAAAAACGTAGATTTTAAATATATTTTTTAAAAATATCGATTTTTGCACCTAGAGAACTAAATCCCTGTATGCGCAAAATCAAAAATATTTTATAATATTTAAATTATTAGTTACATTTTGACTTTTTTAGGAACTAGTTTATTATGTAAATACACTTAACCTAAAATAATTGCACTATTAGTGTGCATAAACAAGAAAAATATTATAAACAAACTTATACATAAACAAAAAAATCAATATTATAAAGATCAAATTGAAAATAATAAGGGCGACATGAAAAAAATTTACAAAATAATTAAAGATGCTACTTATGAAAACAATAAAAACAACAATACTTTTTTAAATATAAAAAATAAGGATGGTCAGAATTTCAGTGATTCACTTGAGGCATCGAATTTTTGTAATAACTATTACATAAATATTGGGATAGAAATGGAAAAAGAAATTCCAACGCCACAATTTGAACAACAAGTAGACCCGCCAGTAAGAAATTCTATTTACTTTAACCCCATAACAAAAAATGAGTTAATCAATCATATTTCAACTTTGAATAATAATAGTTCACCAGGTTATGATGGTATACAGGCCGATATTATAAAGCAGACACATTTACAAATTATTAACCCGTTATTACATATTTTAAATCTAATCTTAGAAATGGGGAAAATACCCCCTGAATTTAAAACTTCAATAGTAACACCTATTCACAAAACAGGTCCCAAGACCTCCATAAATAATTACCGACCTGTCAGCCTTATTAGTAATTTTGCGAAAATTTGTGAAAAATGTATAAAAACTAGACTAATTAACTTTTTTAAAATCAATAATGTGTTATCTACAAACCAATTTGGATTTCTTGAGGGGTGCAGTACCGAGGACGCAATGCACAGATTAATAACTGAAGTTGTCAACAATTTAAATTCAAATAAAAATGTTTGGCTGTATTTTTAGACCTTGCCAAGGCTTTTGATACTGTGCCTCATAACGAACTTATTAATGTACTTGAAAGATGTGGAATAAGAGGGATAGCTTTACGGTTGTTTACAAGTTACTTGTCAGAAAGACCTCAAATGGTCAAGTTAAATAATATCTTGAGTAAAAAACAAAAAATTAAGATTGGCATTCCACAAGGAACGGTCTTGGGACCAGTGCTTTTTATAACTTATATCAACTCATTGTTAAAATTACATGTCGAAGGCTTAACCGTGTCTTATGCAGATGATACGGCCCTTGTTATCTCTGGAGATACCTGGGACAATGTAAAAAATAAAACCGTAAATGGTTTAGCAAAAATAAAGAACTGGCTTCAAACCTATAAACTAACATTAAACCTATCAAAAACAAACTACATAGCTTTTTCACTTACTAATGCAGACAGACCACAATATCATTCCATTGTCGTAGATAATCATTGTATTAAAGAAACTTCATCTATAAAATACCTTGGAATTGTGATTGATAAATTTCTTAAATGGCAACCACATATTGATTATGTTTCCAACAGAATTCGCAAACTCATTCATAAGTTTTACTTATTAAGACAATTTTTAAATAGGAAGACACTATTAATAATTTATAGATCATTTGTGGAATCAATTATAAGATATGGAATATTGGTGTGGGGTGGACTATATAATAACAGCCTATACAAATTAAATATAATACAAAAATATATACTCAAAATTATTTACAAAAAAAATAGACTGTACCCAACACATTTGCTTTTTGATAACGACATTTTTAACATTCGATCAATTTATATTCTTACAATTTGCTCTTATGTACACACTAGACCTAACTTAAAACTTTTTGTTGATCATACTTATGAAACAAGAACCAAGAACAACAGACAAATCAAACTACCAATAAGTAAAAATAATCTTAATCTAAGATACATTAATTATTTTGGTCCCAAACTATATAATTTACTGCCCGGTGAAGTAAGAAATTGCTCTAAAATAAGTTTTAAGCGTTTAATTAAAAATGTAATCTTTGAGAATCTTCATCAGTTTGAAAGGTTTTTCAGATAATTGTTTTATATATTTCACGTATTGTTTGTTAACTATTTAGTTTTTTAGTTTGAAATATATTTGCATTACATATATAACTGTACCTACATATAAATGTTAATTATTATTAAAATAAAAAAAATACTATGCACAATTGCACATACAGATGTTTTACATCTAGGTGCTTTTTGAAAAAAAAAAAAATTGTATGATATATGTGTGAAAATAATTTAGCTGATTTGTTTTTATATTGTGGTGTATACAAATGCAATTTAATAAAATAAAAAAAAAAAAAAAAAAAAAAAAAAAAAATTTATAAACAGATATATTATGTCAGAGAAAAGAAAATTTAGAATTTAGAGAAAGTTTGGGAGCTAGGTAGCTAAAGAAGCGCAAATTAATATTTGTATTACTGTGAGGTATTCTGAGTTGTTATTCAGTTTTGCTTCGTGTTTCTATTTCTATGATTAATAGGTTCTTTTAGTTCGGGTTTGTTCTGAGTGAATATTGAGACTGCTAATAAGTATAGGGATCGTACATTTAAAGTATCTTCATTGTAAAGTAATTGGGTCGAGTAGCGTTTTTTTTTTATTAAATATTTTTAATATATAATTTTGAATAAAATTTAGTGGTTTTAGCGAATTTTTATACAGGCTTTATAGGAATTATATGGCAATTATGCCATAATTTATTAAAGATTCTACAAGCGCTTTATATATGGATAGTAACAATTTTTTTCCAAGAATTTTCCTTAGGATGTAAAATTTGTAGATTAATTTCCTTATATTTTTCGTTAGGTTTAAGACATGTTTGTTCCACTTAAGGTGTTTATCAATAGTGATGCCTAAATATTCTGTGGTTTCTACTTCATGAATAGCATCATCTAAGCTAATAATTTTTATTTTATTAAAACTTGGACGATATATAGTTGGTTTTTGATGTATTCAGTGTTAATTTTAAATGATCTAGCCATTGTTTTATTGTACTAATTATTCCTTGTTTAGCATTATTTTTATATTTGTTTGAAAACATTTAATATTAAATAATAAAATTAAAGGAAAAACCATACTATGCTTCAGATATCATTGGTCCAAATCGATAGACTATAGTTGGAACTTTGTGTTCCTTTCCTTCGTCAAATCTCACTCACCTCACTGATGAGCCACGATAAAGCGAAACGCGTCTGAGAATGGAACTGACGAAATAAAAGAAAAAACCACTCTCTACTTCAGATAAATAATAAAAGGTTAATAAAATATGTAAATAAATCATTAATTATTTTTGTTCTTTCGGATTTTTCCTTGGATACCTAACGAACCTTGACGAAAATGTATTAAAGATGGATAGGAGGTTTTTTATTTTTTCAATTAAATTAATTTTTGTTTGTTTAAAATCTTATAAAATGAAGAGGATTTTTTAAATAGAAATTTAGTCAATTTGGAAAATAAATGTATTCTCTTTCTAACGAATAATTTTATTTAGTTTATTGTATTTGATGTCAGAATTACTCAGAATCAACATGAAATTTTTGACGCTTCCTTCGATAACGTTTAGCAAAGTATTAACTATCTGAAGTAGAGACTGGGTTTTCCTTTCATTTTGTCAGATCAATCCCAAGACGCGTTTCATCAGTAAGGCTAGGCTAGTAGGCTCTGACGAAAGAAAGGAACACAAATTTTAAGCTATTCCTAATTTACGGCGAGGACTGTCGAAAAGATGAAGCGCTAAGCGCTATCTAGTGTCGAAGGTAGACACTTCTAAAAAAAGTATTCACTATTAACGATGCTAGTAAGAAAAGTTTTCAATCAGATTAAAAGAATAATAAAAGAAATAACCTCGACTCTTTCGCTGATATATTTTATATCAAAAGGTACATTATAGGATCATCCCATTAAGTTACGTAATAAATATTTTATTTCCGTTCCTTATTTAGCACTTAAAAAGATACTTCAAAAAATATGTACGTTTTTACTGTCGCGCATATAAAAATTTTAATATCTATTTTAGTTGCTTTATGCAACTTTTTATCTCTGAAATATTCTACCTTGGGCCGTTTATTTATACCTTTGTGGAACATGAGAGAATGTAAGATATTGCTTTTTAAAATTAATTCTTCAATTTTCGTTCAGTCTTCTTTCGTTCAAATAGTTGTAATATATAAATAAAAAAATATATATTTAATTTCTAAAAATGGTAACCACAAAAGAAAGTAATAATTTTAAAAATAATATTGTTATTATACTACTTTTTACGAATTATATTATGCATGAATATTTTGCAAAGTTTTTGAAACATTTTTTAAAAGGGCTATAACTATTTCGAGACTAATACCGTGCGAGCAAAAATTATTTGCATCAAAGAGGGCCTTGCATCTAAGGACGTAATGCGTAGCTGTAGAGCTTAATACCTGTTGAGTGTCAGTAACTACCTGAATTAACAATCAATCAGTTATTCCGTCATCTTTGACAGTCGTTACAAGTAATTTGATTCATCGCTAATTTTTCCAATTTCTTGAACAATTCACACAATGGGCTTTACGGAACAGCACAAAACATTAATGGTTGTAGCATATTTTCGAAATGGGGTAAGAGTAAATGGTGAGTGGCAATACAATCCGGGTTTGTGCATGGACGATTTTCACGAACATTTTCCTAACGTTGCTTTTATTGCTGGGGATTTTTATCATTGCCTGAAAAGAACCATGGCTGTGTTTAGGGAAATAGGTTCTATATAACACAAAAAAGGAGCAGGAAGATCATCTGTAAGAACAGAAGAACTTGTTGCAAACGTTCGTGAAATAATGCAAAATACGCCCACAAATTGTATAAGACGCCTGTCACAAGAAGTGAGAAGATTATAGAACATGCAGGACTATTCTTAAGAAGCAGCTAAGTTTAGGAACAATATTTTTAAAACACCAGTTGCAAATTTAGAACAATTACAAGAAAGGCTTATCCAAGAATGTGGTAACATTTCTCCAGAGATGCTAGTCAACACTTTTGAAAATATGAAGAGACGTGTGAATTTATGCTGGGAGCATGGCGGTGGCCAATTTCAGCAATTTATGTAATTATTTTTCTTTTTCTTTCTGTATATTCTTACTTTGTTAATTTTGTAAACACCAAAAATAAATTTGTATTTTTATCTACTTATTTTATTACTCATTAGTTTGGCATCTCATGTCATAATATGAATTTGACACAATTTTAACCTAGATTTGGTTAGATATATCGTCCCCATATCATTGTGATCTAAACCAAGCCCTACGTTTTTTAATCCAAGCCCTCTTTGATGCAAACAATTTTTACTCGCACGGTATGTAGTAGTAGTAGTAATATAATGCATTCGGTTTAGGTAGACTGCCATTAAAATTAGTAAATTCTTATCCCGCATCACTATGTTAGTAAATCCAGCAAATACCTCAGATCTTGAAAGCCAAGGGCTAATTTCGATTCACCTATTCTCCATTCCATCATGAACTATTTTACCTACTTGGAGGCTGGAGGAACAACAAAACTAAATTTGTATTTGTCCACTTATTTTATTACTCATTAGTTTGGCATATCATGTCGTGATATAAATTTGACAAAATTTTAACCTAGATTTGGTTAGATATATCGTCCCCATATCATTGTGATCTAAACCAAGCCCTACCTTTTTAATCCAAGCCCTTTTTGATGCAAATAATTTTTGCTCGCACGGTACCACGGTAGTTAGTAGCAACTAAAAACTTGAATTAATAAGACTTTGAATTTAAAAAAAAAGTTTTAAGTTTGATTCGTTAAAATTAACAATCAAAGTCCCTCAAAAAATTTAAAATTCTTATTTAATCAAACAATTTTTTATTCCGAAAGTATGCAAATGGATAAATCCCCCCCTTTTAATGGGGGCCCGGGTTCTACTTGGATCACTTTCTTAATTTATTTTCCTTGGTGTAAAAACTGCCGTGTAACTTATACTTTTTTTGTTCTGAGCTTATAAAACAATTTACATTTAATAAAATGTACTTGATTTAATAGACCAGGGTCGATAATAATTTTTGAAACCAAAAAAAATAATAGTGGGATGAAACCCATTGGAAAAGGAAGAGAATAGAACAAAAATGAAAGGAAAAATAATTTACGGGCGATCCGAGGTCGGGAAGTGGAAGGGGGTGAGTTTTTAAGGGTAGAAAACGATTTATCGCGATTTCCGGCAAAACTACAAGTCCTATGGAAAAACGTTAAATGGCAAAGCATTTTTGCATTTTTTGAGAACATTTACCATAGTAATGTATATTTTTTTACACCATCAAAAAGTAGAGATTTCAACGAACAAAAAGTCCATCGACTTCGATATTAAGTCAGAATAAGGTGAAAAAATAAATATTTTGAATCAAAAAAATTACACTGTGTTTGGGACGTGTTTGGGACGTGTTTGGGACATAAAAAGGTAAGTTTTCACCAAATTTTGTAAAAAAATTTTTTTTGTAAAAGATAAAAATAAAAAACCAAAAACTTTGTTATTTGAATTTTTCACATAAATTTTGAGGTTATGTGAAAAAAGTGTAAATACAAAAGTGATAGATCTTTTTATTGCCTACAACTTTGCTATTTAACGTTTTTCAATAGGACTTGTAGTTTTGCCGGAAATCAAGATAAATCGTTTTCTACTCTTAAAAACTCCCCCTTTCCACTTCCCGGCCTCGGATCGCCTGTAATAGCTATTTACCTAACAAGTGAGGAAAATAAATTTTTCCGCACGAGTCGGTGAAGCAGCCGAGTGCAGGGAAAACATTTTTCGCACGTGTTAGGTACAACAGTTTTTCTACAGACGTGTGGAAACAAGTAACACATATTTTAAAGAAATTTAATAATTTTTAATTAACTATAACAATCACATACATATGTAACAGTAACTAATTCTAAGAAAAAAAGTAATAACTACAAGTTATAGGTAATTGATATATTATTGATTTTGACATAATCGTGCCGAAAAATTTTTCCGCACTAGTGTGGAAAAACCAATTTTCCGCACGGATTTTTGACATAATCGTGCCGAAAAAAATTTCCGCACTAGTGTGGAAAAACTAATTTTCCGCACGGATATCAGTGCGGAAAATTGATTTTTCCACACGTCTGTAGGAAAAATAATTTTACAAGTTAAATCATCTAAACAGAGTTACTTGGGATCGATAAATATATAGTCAAAATAAAATAAAAATTACTAACTTTAGTTAAGCAAAATATTTAAAAAATTGTAAAAGAGAGTCTATTCTGTAGTTGCGTAATAATTTTCATTTACTAATGTTGGTAGAAAAAATACTTTTACAAGTTAAAGCATCTACACAAAGCTATTTGGTATCGATAGATATATAGTCAAAACAATAAAAATTACTAACTTAAGTTGAGCAAAATATTTAAAAAATTGTAAAAGAGAGTATATTCTGTAGTTGCGTAATAATTTCCATTTACTAAAGTTGGTAAAAAAATAGCTATTTACCTGACCAGTGCGGAAAATGAATTTTTCCGCACGAGTCTGCCGTTCACCGAACGACGCGTAGCGGAGTTCGGTGAAGCAGCCGAGTGCAGGGAAAACATTTTTCGCACGTGTCAGGTACAATAGTTTTTCTACAGACGTGTGGAAATAAGTAACACATCTTTCAAAGAAATTTAATAATTTTTAATTAACTATAACAATCACATACATATGTAACAGATACTAATTCTCAGTAAAAAAGTAATAACTACAAGTTATAATTGATATATTATTGATTTTGACATAATCGTGCCGAAAATTTTTTCCGCACTAGTGTGGAAAAACCAATTTTCCGCACGGATATTTGACATAAACGTGCCGACATTTTTTTCCGCACTAGTGTGGAAAAACTAATTTTTCGCACGGATATCAGTGCGGAAAATTGATTTTTCCACACGTCTGTAGGAAAATTATTTTTCCTTTCATTTTTGTTATATTCTCTTCCTTTTCCAATGGGTTTCATCCTACTATTATTTTTTTTCACTTTTTACCACTTTCAAAGGCTTCAGCCCTGGTCTATAAGCAAAATGGACAGATGCGTCATAAACAAAAACGTAAAAACAATTAATACTTACTATTAATCTCACTGAGAGCTCAAAAGTGAACCAAGCATTGCAGACATGATCGACTGTCATAAAATATGGATGCGGTTCGGTGCAGTTCACTTCTTTGATATTCTCGCAAGCTACTCTCATTCCTGCATGCGTTTTTAAACAGAAAGAAAAAACTGAGATGCATATGAAAAATACGGAGGCCCCAGCAACGATCTGTAATAGAAGAGAGAATATTTGAGATGGAAATATCCAATGTCCAGATATTCAACTGGCATTCGCAAGCGTTATATAGGCCATTCGTGTTAAGAATAGAGTATTTTGTAATTTTTAAAATTGTTAAAGAACTTTAGAAAATGTACCAAACTAATTTACTCAATACAAGTATTTACTTCTGAGTTTCGGAATTAAGTTTATTCAAAAATATTTATATTAACATTAAATGTACTTAAACAAAAAATGTTGAATAAACTTTTTATTATTATTATTATTAATTTGGTTTACAATTTACATTTACTATTACATTTTTGCTCCTGATTTTATATTTAAAACGTCATAGGTACTTATTACAATATTTTTTTAATAATAATGTACTCTTAACTGAAATCGTATAGAACGTATTCCTATTGCTTCATGCATCAAACTAATAAATACAATCTACATAATATTATTATGTAAAATCATGCATTGTTATGTCACCAATGTGATCTTGTTATTTTTCGAAAAAAAAATTAATACAATTATTATTAGGAACTAGCTTTCTACCCAAAGGCCCCTAAAAAAATTATGGGAATTTTAACCCTCTTTTTAGGATCCATCGTTTTCACAGGAAAGTATTTCTGGTCTTCAAAGAAGAACTTTTCGCCACAGAAATTGGTAGTGTAAAATTTTGAACTTGAAATCGTAATTGTAGAAAAAAAACAGAATACTTCTGCTATTAATCGATATTTTAAAAATTTGCATATTTTTGTTTATTATATCCAGATATTTTTATCTTTTCTCCAACTTAAAACCAGTTTTTATTAATATTTGATCTAATTTACGATACAGACCTGATTATTTTCCTAGACCGTTATTATTACAAACGAGTATTTTATATATTATATATATATATTACCATAAGGTCGTAAATGTATAAATATTAAATATGGTTTAAAAATTCAGCTTGTTTATAGTAGTAATTTAATAACCAAAAAAAAATACAATTAAATTATTGGTTATCTATATTATTATACAAAAGTTTTTAAAAAATCTCTGTTTAAATAAGCGGAAATGATAAATCATTGATTTTTTCTTCTTTCAAGGTACGAAATCTTCAATGTTTCACGCTCTGACATAAATACCTAAATTAATTTTACAAGTTCACAATGTCACAAAAGAAAACGTGAAACAATGAAGATTTCTTACCTTGAAAGGTAAAAAAAAGCATCAATGATTGATTTATCATTTCCGCTTATTTAAATAAAGATTTTTCAAAAACTTTTAACAGTCGCCATTTTAAAATAGCTTGACAGAATCGCGCCAAAATTTATGAGCATACTGTACGAGATATAGGCTTTCAAATGATGTATCACAAGCTGTATATTTCCATTAAAAAAAAAAGATCGATGTCGTCATATCTTTGACAAATGTCTATAAAAAAACAAAAGAATAACGTCAAAATATGAGCATATTATTATATAAAACTAAATTGACGTGTCCGAGCGTTTTCCCCAAAAGTTACAGGTTAAGGCTACGTTAATTTTATTCCGGACTTTTGGGCAACCCTGTATAATGTATTAATTTTTGTCCACTGGGTCTGGTAACTAATAAAAAAATTTACCTATTTGACTTCAGAATAACTTCCAATAAAGGACCCATTTCGTGTCCTTAAGGGGAGAGCATAAATTTTAACGATTTTCCAATAAATTGCTCGTTTTTTTTTATAATAAGCACCTTTTTTAAAGGTGAGAAATATTTTAATTAATCGTCCTTGCATAATAGACTAAAGCCTTTGAAAATGGTAAAAAGTGAAAAAAAAATAATAGTAGGATGAAACCCATTGGAAAAGGAAGAGAATGTAATAAAAATAGAAGGAAACATAATTTACGGGCGATCCGAGGTCGGGAAGTGGAGGGGGGTGAGTTTTTAAGGGTAGAAAACGATTTATCTCGATTTCCGGCAAAACTACAAGTCCTATTGGAAAACGCTAAATGGCAAAGTTGTAGGTAATAAAAAGGTCTACAACTTTTGTATTTACGCTTTTTTCACATAACCTCAAATTTATGTGAAAAATTCAAATAACCAAGTTTTGGGTTTTTTATTTCTCTTTTATCTTTTTCAAAAAAATTTTTTTCACGAAATTTGGTGAAAACTTACTTTTTTATGTCCCAAACACACTGTAATTTTTTTGATTCAAAATATTTATTTTTTCACCTTATTTTGACTTAATATCGAAAAAGCACCCTAATTTTCAATCGAAAATTCTCACGTCAAAATATCTGCTTTTTTAAAAAAGTCGATGGGCTTTGTGTTCGTTGAAATCTCTACTTTCTGATAGTATAAAAAATATATACAGTACTATGGTAAATGTTCTAAAAAAATGCAAAGAAACGAAAAAAACTCGATTCCGAAATTTTTTTTTAATCATTATGTACAATTTTGAGCTATTTATTAAAATTTATACTTTACTTACTCGAAAAACGTATGATTCCATGTTACATTGATAAACAAAAAATTGCAAGGTGAAAAAATATACTACTATAATTAACAACCAAATAAGTTAATAAAGTTAATATTTAATAAGACATTTACAATATTTTGCATTTTTTGAGAACATTTACCATAGTAATGTATTTTTTTTACACCATCAGAAAGTAGAGATTTCAAAGAATAAAAAGCCCACGGACTTTTTTAAAAGATATTTTGACGTGAGAATTTTTGATTGAAAATTAGGGTGCTTTTTCGATATTAAGTCAAAATAAGGTGAAAAAATAAATATTTCAAATCAAAAAAATTACTGTGTGTTTGGGACATAAAAAGATAAGTTTTTACCAAATTTTTTGTAAAACATAAAAATAAAAAACCAAAAACTTGGTTATTTGAATTTTTCACATAAATTTTGAGGTTATGTGAAAAAAGTGTGAATACAAAAGTTGTAGATCTTTTTATTACCTATAACTTTGCCATTTAACGTTTTTTCATAGGACTGGTAGTTTTGCCGGAAATCGAGAGAAATCGTTTTCTACCCTTAAAAAGTCACTCCTTTCCACTTCCCGATCTCGGATCGCCCGTAAATTATTTTTCCTTTCATTTTTGTTATACTCTCTTTCTTTTCCAATGGGTTTCATCCTTCTATTATTTTTTTTGGTTTCAAAAATTATCGACCCTGGTCTATAATAGTAATGAAAAATTTAAAAGAATATACCTACGCTATGGTTCTTCAGAATTTTTTAAAAAAATAATTGAAAATAGAGAAAATATATGATAGGTTCTGTAATAAAAGTTACTAAATTTACACCTATAGCTTTCACATACATTCTAAATTACTACCCATTGAAAATTTTAATGTCCCTTTATGGACGAATTCCGTTCAATTTAACTTCACCTTTTTTGCACGGGTTGAATTTGGCAACCTTTTATTTCCCTGTTTGGATATTCGATCCTGACGAATTGAAAAAAAATTCTAGCGTATATTTTTGTCATATTATTGAAGCTTTTAGCACAAAATGAAGTGGGGTAAATTTTATGAAAAAGCAGGCAAGTGATATTTTTTAATATGGACGTGTAGAAACGTTCTTGGTTCTTTTCAATTTTTTTTACCATTCAGAAGTGGGATAACATTTCTGCCAATTTTACCAAGCTGTTTTTTTTGATTAGATATTTCTTCCATTCCGTTTCGGTTGCTTAGCGTCCATGAAAAACTTTGCACAACGGGCTTATGACACGACTAATGCTAAATAATTTTTTTTATATTTTTAAATCGTATTTAGGTTCTTTTTTTTTATCATAAACGTGTTCAACCAATTATGATGAACTGTTAAAATTCATTGAAACGGGCCGTTTCTTGTGATTTACTGGAAATTATTAATGACCCTATACGATTTTCACTTATTATGAATTCAACAGTAGTTATACATTTTCATTGGAAAGGGATTATCGATCAGGCACAGGGTAATATTTGGCGACATTTTCATTATTAAACTTTGATAACCCCGGAAACTGCTGTTGTAATTTGAAAGAATGGGGCGTTTGAGACACAACTAAAAATTTGGGCCACAAAGAATAGGCAACATAATTGGTTTTCCTTAACTACACTGAGAAAATACCTTCTATTCCTTATAAGAATTCACATACTCTTTATACAACTGTTTAATACTATATGGGACAGGAACGGGCTTTCCTACTGTAAGACAACGAAAATTTTAGGCCGTTGTGAAGTGATAATATCACGGTAATTTAGCCAAAAGAAATTAGGAGTTAATGCTCCATAGAATGGTTTATTGCCATTATTGCTCTGAATAATAGTAATTATCAAGGTCTATTGGGGGTATAATCTGGTGTTATATACTGTATTAGTAGTTCCGACTGGCAGTTGTAATGAAACTTGACATTAATCATAATAATATTAACTTGCTACGGTTAATAAATCATATACTTACCGCTAAAAATCAGTACTGTAGTTCTCAAAATTTTAAATAGCTCTAGTGTCATATTGTTCTTGTCGTTTAATATTGCATATGATTATGTAGTTAGATTATAAAGTTGGGTGTAATGATGGGTTGTAGGAAATAAGAATTTTCTATCGCTTTATCCGATATAATTCAAATTCAGACAGGACAGCTTGAAGACTGCAAACAACGATACGACATGCGCAACAAATGCATTAACACTAATCAGCGGCGCACCCAGGATTTTATGTTAGGGGGGGCCCGCCAACCAGTGCTGGAAGCAAATTTTTTAATAAACTTTTAAGTTACGCATTTTTCTAGAAGTTTGGAGCTTTTTTAACAGGTACTCTTGCAGGGAAGATCGCAATAGCCTAGTCATGGGAGTCGTTAAACGGTTTCTTAGGGGGGGGGGGGCATTGGCGGCTTGTGACTTGTTAACTTGGGGGTGTACTAAAAGCTTGCTGTAGGCGAAATGCGCCGCAGGCGAAATTTTTTTAAGACCACGCCAAAATTTGGTCAATAATTATTATAGTAAATATTTTAAAAATTCATGATTACCTTCTTATTCTATTGAGAATGAAATAAGATAAAAAATAAAAAGGCTAATTTATTTTTCATTAGTGGGTACATTGTTTAAAAGTAAAGTTCATTCATCTGTTTTTATTTGCAGCAAACTTATCAATAACAATAAAATCCCTAGATTTACACTTTGTGGTATGTATCAAGTTAATTTCGAGAGTTTAGGTCGTCCCTTAATTTTAATTTTAATTGTTTGCTCAATACTTAATGAGCTAAAATTGTTTCTCAAACATTCATAGTCGTTTTGGCATTAAAACTGTTTATTTTTATTAAAATAAGTCTTTACTACCCCAAAATAATAACAAAATTATAAAGGAAAACTCGAAATAATAAATTCATACATTCAATCAAATCATATTAAACCTCAATAAGTCAACTTTTGTCAATAAGTCAACTTCCAGGGGTAGGGGGGAGGGGGGCAAAAGCCCCACCTGGCCCCCCTCAAACGAGGCCCGTGAGGTAAATCTAAGAAAATTGACTTTTTAAAATACTTATCCACTTTCATAATTTTTCATTTCATTGGGGGTTTTGGGGGGGGGCCACGGCCCCCTTGCCCCCCCCCCCCTGGGTGCGCCACTGACACTAATACTATGGCTCGCAGCGATTGCCGATCGCCACGAACACCAACCAACGTGTAGGTAGGGGGGCAGGGCGAGATAACCTGTTAATAGTTTTCTTTGCCCCGCTACCCATATTATTTAGAACATTCTCATACCTACTAAAAATAAAAAAAGTTGAACTTTCTTTCTAAGTAAAATAAAACTTTATTAAAGCAATTATATTTTACTTGCTCGAAACTTGAACTTTTCAAGCTTCTCTCCAATTCACAATACATCCTCGTAGTAAAAACGGCTTTTATTCTTTCCCGGCGAAATTAAGGTATTTGCTTTTAATAACTTAAGTTCGTATTTGTTCTGCTTTTATTTCATCGAAACAAAAGTACCACTGGTATTATAAAGATTATTAGGAAATACGGGACGTCTTAATAAAATCAATAGTACACTAAGGAAAATGATCTAATACAGGTTTGCTAAGACATAGTTTGTGTTGATAGATTATTTTTTATTATCCTATATATTAAATAAATTGCCAGTGTATCAAACTCGGTTTAGTGTTATATCAATTCCAGATTTGCTAGTATAGTGTTTTTATTGGTAGTAATCAGTTCCATTAGCAGCACAGTCTTATCAAATAATGAACTGCTTTTAATACAGCAACTTTATGAAGAAATTAATTGTATCTTTCCAATGCGGCGCATTTTGTTCCCAGTAAAGCGCTTTCTCTACATTTAAGAAAGCAGAATAGCGTCCCCAAAAACTAATTCTATCCGTTAGAACCTACAATCACCAAGACGTTGGTAGGTGTTTGTAGAGATCGGCAATCGCCGCGCGTTGTATTAGTTTTAACGTATTTGTCGCGCAGGTCGCATCGTTGTTCGGAGTTTTCAAGCTGTCCTGTCTGAATTTAACACGTAAACTGCCACAATGCTAACGAAAAAGTCCTTCTTAGTAGCCACGCTTACTTTTTTGTTATTTTGGCATCTGTTTTGATAAAGAAGCCGTAATCTTTTTCGAAAAAAAATTTTTTTTTTATATATTTGGATGAGAAGCACTCACAACTCATACAGCCATAATATACCGCTTCCGTATGAAATGTAAGGCGCAGAATAACCAACGGGGCTTCACGCGGCTCAAATAAATCGAGTCGCATGAGATGCCATCGTGGCTTCACACGGCCATATTGTAAAAAAGTTTGAGAAGCCACATGTGCATCTCATGGCAGTCAACGTGTTAAATTCTATTAATCGTACCAATTACTGTAACACTGTAACAATTAATTTATTTTTATGTCAGACAAAGCAATTGAAGATTTTTATTTCGTACAACCCATCATTACATGCACCCAACTTTATAATCTAACTAAACCATGTTGCATAATAGAATCATATGCAATGTTAAACGACAAGAACAATATGACACTAGAAGCTATTTAAATTTTTGAGAACTACAGTATTGATTTTTAGTGGTACGTATATGCTTCATTAACCGTAGCAAACTAATTTTATTATGATTGATGTCAACTTTCATTGCCACTGCCAGTCAGAACTACTAATACAGTATATAAAACCAGATTACACCCCCTATAGAACTTGATAATTACTGTAAGTGTTCATAGCAATAATGGGTATAAACCATTCTATTGTAGCCTTATTTCCTATTGGCTAAATTACCGTGATATTATCACTGCACAACGGTCTAGCAATTTTCGTTGTCTTACAGTAAAAAAGCGCGTTGCTGTCACATATAGATAGTAATTAACAGTTTTATAAAGAATATGTGAATTCTGATATGGAATGGAAGGTTTATTTCTCAGTATAAAAGAAATGATGACTGATTACTCAAATGACAATATTCCTTAGTTCCTGATATTATATGATATTATATTCTAATTTTAGCTTAACATAAAATAAATCAAAGCAACTACCTACGTAAGGCAACAACTTATTCAGTTCTTTCAATAATAACGGATTCGACCGTTTGAGGATTAGGACCAAGCACTTTGCCAAATAGTTTACACTCTAGGAAGCAGTTTAACTTGAGTAAACAAAATTGTGTTGGCTTTTCAGGTCCGTTGTTTTCCTTTACAAATCCTATACACTGACTATTTATTTATGTCTAAATTTGGAACAGTAAACAAACAGTCGGGATCCTTGAAAAAACAGATCCTTATATTATCCGACAAAATAAAGGAAATTGTAGATTTTAAGAGATAAAAAGAGTGTTTTTAAATAATTTTAAACGATTCGAAACATTTATTTAAATAACCAGACTGGGCACAACATAGAAATACCATAAACGTCCAGGAAGCAGAAAGAATCTATGATTAACTGTATTAAAACAGGTCATTGTCAGCTACGTAAACACCTTTTCAACATAGAAGCTAAGCGACACACCTGTGTGTTGAGGGTGTGAACAGTCGAACATATTCTCTGTGATATATCACACGTTCCAGATCCAGAGACTCCTGGGAGTCTCGATTTGTGACAGTTTTTGGTCGTGTTTTAACTATGATCGAATATATTTGGGAAAGCTTACACATTACACATTTAATATGTATTTGAAAACGTCCTACTTTCGTGCAATAATACATTGAGCCTAATGAATAAAAATGTAGTGAATGCTTTTTCTTATAAGATCGAAGTAATTAAGCCAATGAATTAAAACTAAAGTAATTGCTTTTGCGTCCAGCGATTCTAGTCAATGATTTTTCTTAAAAAATAGAAGCAATTGTTATCGTTTGCTTAAAATGTGATGAATAAATTAAGGAATCGCTTCTTCTAGTATTGCGATATATGAACATCCGTAAAAGAAAAACTACAGTGTACGTAAAAAATTGCAGATATGATGATTTCAAAATGTTATATCGATTTGACTGCGAAAATGTTGAGTGGTTGGCAAATTATTTTTTGACTGATACTGGTAAAAGGCAAGGGGTTGCACTGTCGCCTTTAAATAAGATTAAAGTATTTTTACGGAAATTGTCGGATCCGGGCTTTCAAAATTCTGTAGGTGAAGAACTCGGTGTTCACCAAACTACTGTCTGTAAGACATACACTTCTGTAATGGATGCAGTTTTGGAGAAGGCCAATATTTTTATTAAATTTCCTACAAGTGCTGAAGCTGTTGTGGAAGTTAAACGGTTGTAGTAGACCAATGTTGTTGTATTTACGTAAACTCTTTCGCAAATTAGGCACCAAACTGAACATGAAATCTATAATCTGAACAAGTGGATAAGACACGTCTGAACTTGTGTTGAATAAGCGTTTGCTACAGAGGTGTAAGAAAAACAGCAATTGCTTCACAATTTTATTCATATCCAGATCTAGCAATCGCTGTTACTTATAGCATTTGCTAGTCAAACAATTGCTTTTACTAAAAAGTAATTGCTTTAATTAAGTAATTGCTTAATTTTTATTCATTAGGCTCATTAAATGACAAGTTTCGGAAGCGCTCTCATTGCACAAGAGACAGTTTGGTAAACTGAGCGGCAGGAGAGGTTTACTAGTCGAGCGAGTGTGCATAGAGGCTTTCTAACGTGTTATTCACAATACTTTTTCTACAACTGCACAATTTATATAGATTTTTCAAAAAACTTGTAATTTTTTTAAAAATAAACTTGATACTGGCAATACAAATCTGACCAAAGAAACGTTCAACTTGTACCAATGGCCAGAGCCGTCAAAAAGATGTAGCGTAGAGCGACATCTAGTGTCGATATCTAAAGCATACCAATACTTCTAACAAACTTGGTTGCTATGGACCGCAGTCCCGCATAGCTTATTTAATAAATTGAAAAATTTCATGGTGAAAAATGCTATTTTCAAGCTAAGCTAGTCGCGTGTGCAAAATTCCTGTTTTCATGGCAGTTGTAGAAAAACTTAATTTTCATACGACCTGGTGCTGTTACTATGGTAGAAAAGAAAAGCCTTTAGAGATGCTGACTTTGTCGCTTAGGTTATACTGACGTTGTCTCACAGTGACGGCTCATGACGTTTTAATAAAGGCATGGATACAAGTCATACTGAGCTAGGCTCACGAGAACTACGTTACCAATTTACGCATAATCGCTTTGTTAACGCGCGACAGAACGACCGACTGCGTTCTAGTTTTAAATATTTTTGCTCAATGCTTTAAAAATAAGAATATAAATCGTATGGCAGTGGGGCTTTACTTCAGGGGCCGCCACTGTTGTCTTATCATATCAGTGTTACTCGCGTGAGGAATTATTGCATGCTAGACCTGGTCGTAGAAAAAAATATATTTCCTAAATCTAAGTCAATCAAATTAATGGAAAAATTAAGAGTAGTTAGTAAAAATGAATATTCACATTTCGATGTTGCACATTGATCGGAGGTACCTTGGCGGACGACGACGAATACGGTTCGTCGAAAAGCGCCCAGATTTTCGGCCTGAGCTTCTGCCATCTCGTGAGGGTGCCGGCGTGGTAAGCTTCTTCGCACCCGAACATCCGGGCGATCTCTTCATCGTTCGGTCGTTCGGCGTCTATGTCTAGTTTATCGAGGATTGCCAATGTGGCCTGAAAAAGATACAAGTGTAACTTATTTATTTATTCATAAGTATCAACAACACTGATGCCAATTACAGATACATCTTAAAGCTAGTAAGTATTAAACAAAAATAAAACTGAAGAAAAACCTATGAGGCCAACCAGTATCAAAACACCATAAAAGTGGGTGCAACCTGAGCCAAATATACTAGTCAATAGACGTACTTGACAAAACTATATTATGATCAATTAAGCATAGATTTACTTACAAGCTGCTGCAATCAAATCTTTAGTCTGTTAATTGGTTCTCAGTTTTCTCTCGACCAAACCCTTGAACTGACCAAGACTATTTGTATCTACATCAATATCGGATGCATACAGATTAAAAAAGTGGCACATTTTGTAAATTGGAAAATTTTTGTAAAGGTTTGTTCGAGGATAGGTCAGATTAAAAATATTTGAGGCTCGCGAGTTGACTCTATTGACAGCAAATGGTAGTTTACCAACAATACCGGGATAGTCAATTTCACCTTTTAAAATTCTAAACAAAGTGCATAGTAAAATTTTTGATTCTTCTTTTATTCAGTGAAAGCCTGACAAAGCAAAGTAAGGTATTCGTTATCACACCCTTTCTGAGGATATATACCATGTTTCTTATAATACATACATTTAACAAACTTTCTCTGCACTCTTTCAATGAGTGTAACCCACACGTTATACTGGGGGATCAAATTAAGCTTCCCTACTCTTAAACAAGCAACACTATGCTATCAAATAACATCAATGCTAAAGTCTTTGGTGTTGCTAAAGATAATGTGTAATAGTAGGTTAAATTTCAAAAAGAGGGTACCGAATTGTTAACGGGAAAACCGTTGATAGTTAACATATTTAGAGACGATATGATACTAAAAAAGCAAAGGCTTACTTTAAGATATTTTTTGATGGAATAAATAATATTGGCTTATTCCGAAACCAAAATCTCTGTTCTAGGCGATTTCTAAAATAACTTTAACACGTCACAGAACATTTTTCGAGTTAAATCTTTTACCACATAAATCGAAAATATTTCAGCAGATTTGTCCCTCTAAGCATAATAGTGTTTTACGTATTACTTTGCTGCAACATGACATGGGTTTCTCTTAAATGTCGTTAAGCCGACATACGAGCATAAAGCAATAAAGCCTGGTGTCCTTTTCTATTAAATTAATGGTCCCATGCAAGATGAACATTAATTAAATTTAATAGTGTGACGATGAATCTCAGATATTCGCTGGAAATTGGGTTTCTTCATATTATAATTAACAAATTCTCAAGCTATTACCTATTATCTGTAAAAGACGGAGGGACAGCAAATTTTGGGTGTAAAACCAAATCGAACTTCTCAATTGGCTAATAATCTATACTACCATGCGAGCAAAAATTATCTGCATCAAAGAGGGCCCTGCATCTAAGAACGTAATGCTTAGCCGTAGAGCTTAATACCTGTTGGGTGTCAGTAACTACCTGAATTAACAATCAATCAGTTATTCCGTCATCTTTGACAGTCGTTACAAGTAATTTAATTCATCGCTAATTTTTCCAATTTCCTGAACAATTCACACAATTAGCTTTACGGAACAGCACAAAACATTCATGGTTGAAGCGTATTTTCGAAACGGGGTTAGAGTAAATGCTGGTGGACGATTTTCACGAACATTTTCCTAACGTTCCTTTTATTGCTGGAGATTTTTATTATTGCCTGAAGAGAACCGTGGCTGTGTTTGGGGAAACAGGTTCTATACAACACAAAAAAAGGAGCAGGAAGACCATCTGTAAGAACAGAAGAACTTGTTGCAAACGTTCGTGAAATAATGCAAAATACGCCAACAAATTGTATAAGACGCCTGTCCCAAGAAGTGGGAAGATCTTAGGGAACACGCAGAACTATTCTTAAGACGCAGCTCTCTTTGATGCAAATAATTTTTGCTCGCACGGTATTATATAATGTTGTAAAGTAACTTTCTGACTGATTCATCATGAAATTTCTAAGATGTCTTCTACATATGCCGTAGGCAAGCCACGGGTACTCGCTAGTACACATATAATTATACTCCACTTAAGACTGTTATGTACCACTGGTGAATCGACTCAAGTATCTGAACCTTTAATGCTTTCATCTATCATTAAATAATTACATTTTTATTAATAAGAGAATGCTAGTTAACTGCACCACAAACAGCAGCGTTTGAAACCTCATCTCAAGTTGTCTTGTGTATTTAGTTTTAAAGTTTAAGATTCCCATTAAAATAACTAAGTTCTTTTGAGGCTTAATCTTATTTACCGTCGGAAAAGCTGCACCTGATCTTTAAAGCGGGATATTGAGTTAAACATTAACAGGCAGCTCTTAGCATATGAGCGTAAATAAACCAAGATAACGTTTTACTTAAAAGCCTTAGCAAGTAGGAGTTCTGAGTTATAACAGCCTTAACGTTTTTCTATTTTCTAGGAGCGACAGCATTTTATATAATATTATTTTTTAATTAAAATACATTTACTTTTAAATTTAACACGTATTTTTCTGCATATGAAGGCGAGCATCGATTATACCTTGAATATTTTTGTTTGCGAATCCTCACGGTATGTATGCATACACACCCTTCCATTAAACCAGTTGCCAAATACTAATTGCAGCAGCAGGCACGTCATCGATTAGCAGGATTATTGATTGACAACTCGAGAGTAATGTGGTTTTTCGCAAAATGCAAACTCTCATACAAATTAATCAGATAATTATTCAACATGTAAATGAACGGATTTACTAAAGCGAAATTTATAAAATATGCTTTGGTTAATAAATTGCAACATACTGTTTTGTATAACAGATGCAGAAAGTGCTCACTTTTGGTGTTCCTGGTATCGTAGCAAAACCAGTCGTCTATATAATATACAGGGTGTTCATTTGAAAACTTTCCACCTCGATTTTCCTGCTTTAAAATGAAAATGTGGAAAATCGCTCGGACCCGTCGATCTTTTGCGTATATTGTCAATCTTGTTACTTCAAGCTTCTAGGAGTGAGGGGGGGTAAGATCTAAATCTTAAATAGATACCCCTATTTTATATAATTTTTTTGGACTCTGCATAAAATTCTGAACATTTTTTAATAAAAGCATTATTAGTCTATACTTAACAGTTTCCGAGATATTGACTCTTGAAAAATTACATTTTTGAACTTTGACAGCGTCTAGCTTTCTAACTGTACGTCTTAGAGCAAAACGGCTTACATGTCCCTATCTTCGATTTTTATTATCTTTCCAATAGTGTCAACTTCCGGTCAAACCGGAAGTACTATATTTCTTACAGGCCTGGAGTCTCCATGTTTGAGCCCTGCTACTCCAGGCTACGGGTCTTGCATCAATTTCTCCAGGTCAAGAATAATTTAACACTTAAGAAAGCAAATTATAAGTTATTTTACCCAAAAAAGGGCGTGGCACCCAAAGTTGCAAGTGGATTAGGGGTAATTTTTGTGTGTTTCGTGTTAAGTACTAAGCAATCATCGTGCGTGCAGCTGTATTATGCAAAGAAGGGGACCAAGTGGTCCCCCGGTGATAAACTTGACGTGGCAAAGTATAGACCACTATCTCTGATTACCAATTTTGCGAAAGTGTTTGAGAAGGTACTTACAACAAGAATAACAAACTTCTTAAATCAAAATAGTATTTTTTCGGACCGGCAATTTGGTTTCAGAGGGAGGAAATCGACGAAGGACGTCATTGTTCATTTAATATGGTATAAATGGTAAAAAATGGACCCCTGTGGTACACCCGATGTAGCATCCAATGGCACAGATGATTGGCCACCGCACTCCACTATTTGTTGTTGTTCGTTTAGATAAGAATGGACAATTTTTATAAGATATTCTGAGATACCAAACGAGCTGAGTTTATTAAGTAAAATTCTATGGTCTAATCCAGTGATTCCCAAAGTGGTCCGGGTGGACCCCCAGGGAGGCTCGACGGGGGTCCACGTTGGCGTGACAAAGAAATGGGGGTTCACAATTCGTAAGCGGGCGCCTGCGGCGCAAAAGAGCGCCTTCGGCACATATTACCTTGCACCTTCGGCGCAATTCCCCTTCGCCACGAGCCGCCACAGCATAGTCTCCAGGTCAACAACCATAAAAAGGTGGCAACCCTAGTCCTGCCTGAATTTGAATTTTATTGATCGTACCAATACCCATTAATTTATTTTTACTTTGTATTTAAGTTTTCATTTAATGTGCATGTCAGATAAAGCAATAGAAAATTTTTATTTCGCACAACCCATCATTAGTATTGGACTTTATAACCCATAGACAAATTTTACCATCTCAGTAATTCATGTTGCATTATAGATAATCATATGTAATGTTAAACAACAAGAACAATATCACACTAGAAGCTATTTAAATTTTTTAGCACTATTTATAGTGGTAAGTAGGTATAATATGCTTTATGAACCGTATAGCAAGCAAATATTATTATACACAACAGTGTTACAGTATATAACACCAGATTATACCCCCAATAGAACTTGATAATTACTGTGAGTATGCAGAGCGATAATGGCTATGGTAGCATTCATTAACTCCTATTTCCTATTGGCTAAATTACCGTGATATCACTACACATCGGTCTAACAATTTTCGTTGTCTTACAGCAGGAAAGCGTGTTGCTGTCACATATAGTATTAAACAGTGAATTCTTATAAAAAATAGAAGTTTTTTTCTCAGTGAAGATGAATGTAATCAATTTTTTTAGTTGTACAAACAATTCTAAACAGAACGATTGCATTTTCATTTTCTACCTCGAACAAACTTAGAATAGTTTATATACGATAGTTGCAGCTTGCAGATAAGTATTATTAATGTTCGTCTAATATGCGGCAAGCAACTCGACACAAAAGGAAGAGTTTTCTCCACGGTTTAAGCTCGTATGCAGGTTTCAAGGGATGTCAGTTGAAGTTTAACTAAATTGCCGGGAGCGTTCGTTTGCTTCTAAAAACAGGTTCGCTTTGCTCGAGTTATAAAAAACTAAATATTTTTTGTAACTCTTAAAGAAGAACAACAACTTGTTTCGTATTTCAGTAATACAAAAGAACAATCTATTAGAATGCTGTACGGAGGCTGAGTTAGCCATTTATCTTAGAGACTGTCGATTCCATGATAGAATAAATTTAAAACATAAAAGTCAGCTTTTATGCAATTACTGTTTTACATATAATACGAATACTAAAGGGCTTTGTGAAATTTTTAATGTAAAGATTGTACTTTCCAATAAAATGTAAAGAGAAGGGGATTTTTATCGCAGGTCATTGGGTCATATTCTGACGATTCTTTGGCAATTCCGTCGCCTTACCAAGCGGCTCTCCTCCGTAAAATCAAATTGTGCTCTCCTTTATAGAATTAAACGTTTACTTACTTTCCAATTGAAAGAAAAACAAAATCAGAGAATTAAACAAAAAATTTGATAAAACACCTTGGAAATTTAATCCTCTTATGGAATATACATTTTTAGATGTATAGGATTAATCAGTTGGCATATCACGGATCAACAAATATATTTATTCAGGTATGTACTGGATTAAACCAAGTGCAGTGTAAGGTTGTCATGCGAATATTCAAATGCCCATTTAGATAATTACGGGTCTTATTTAACTTGGAAGATGCTACCGTGCGAGCAAAAATTATTTGCATCAAAGAGGGCTTGGATTAAAAAACGTAGAGCTTGGTTTACATCACAATGATATGGGGACGATATATCTAACCAAATCTAGGTTAAAATTTTGTCAAATTCATATTATGACATGATATGCCAAACTAATGAGTAATAAAATAAGTAGACAAATACAAATTTAATTTTGTTGCTTACAAAATTAACAAAGTAAGAATATACAGAAAGAAAAAGAAAAATAACTACATAAATTGCTGAAATTGGCCACCGCCATGCTCCAAGCATAAATTCGCACGTCTCTTCATATTTTCGAAAGTGTTGACCAGAATCTCTGAAGAAATGTTACCACGTTCTTGGATAATCCTTTCTTGTTTTTGTTCTAAATTTGCAACTGGTGTTTTAAAAATAGTGTTCTTTAAATGAGGAAAAACGAAGTAATCCATAACCGTTAAACAAGGTGATCTAGGTGGGAATTCAATGTCTGATCGAAAACTGATCAATTTTTCGTCGAAAAAATTGCGTAAGTAGTTAATAGTTTCGGCGGCTGTATGGGCGGTTGCACCGTCCTGTTGAAAATATCCAAAACGTAGTTCGTCGTCAAGTAATTGCTCCACAAATGGATTCAAAATATTGTCTCTATACCGCTGTGCTGTAACTGTGTCATGGAAAAAAATAGGACCAACAATTCTTCTTCGGGAAACAGCCAACCAGACACCAATTTTTTGAGGGTGCAATGTGGACTCTACAAAAAAATGGAGATTTTCACTACTCCACATGCATGGATTCTGAGAATTCACATGACCGTACAGGTGGAACCAGGCTTCATCCGAAAAAAATGTCAGGTCTAATAAATCATTTTTTTCCGATAAATTTTGGGTAAACTATTGAGAGTAATTCCTGCGTCTTTCAAAATCTGCGGCTTGTATTTCTTGGAAAACTTGCACTTAAGGAAAGGAAAGAAAATAAATTTAGCTGCTTCTTAAGAATAGTCCTGCATGTTCCATAAGATCTTTCCACTTCTTGGGACAGGCGTCTTATACAATTTGTTGGCATATTTTGCATTATTTCACGAACGTTTGCAACAAGTTCTTCTATGCTTACAGATGGTCTTCCTGCTCCTTTTTTGTGTTGAATAGAACCTGTCTCCCTAAACACGGCCACGGTTCTTTTCAGGCAATGATAAAAATCCCCAGCGATAAAAGTAACGTGGAAAATGTTCGTGAAAATCGTCCATGCACAAACTCGGATTGTATTGCCACTCACCATTTACTCTAATCCCGTTTCGAAAATACGCTTCAACCATGAATATTTTGTGCTGTTCCGTAAAGCCCACTGTGTGAATTGTTCAAGAAATTGGAAAAATTAGCGATGAATCAAATTACTTGTAACGACTGTCAAAGACGACGAAATAACTGATTGATTGTTAATTCAGGTAGTTACTGACACCCAACAGGTATTAAGCTCTACGGCTAAGTATTACGTCCTTAGATGCAAGGCCCTCTTTGATGCAAATTATTTTTGCTCGCACGGTACTTAAGCTGATTATATATTAATAAGTACGCATAGTCAGAAAATTAATCCGGGTAATCTAAGTTAGGATAGATATCCAGAACTGTATGAAGCAGTTTAGAAGACATAAGTTCGGGATTGTTTAATATATTCAGCCAACATCTACGTTCCGCAACGATAAGCCATACTAGAAATTTCGTTAAGACTGGAATATCAATAATCTTAACATAGTATAAAACAAAGTCGCTATCGCCCGTCCTGTCCCTATATGTGCTTAAATCTTTAAAACTACGCAACGGATTTTGAAGCGTTTTTTTTTAATAGATAGAGTGATTCAAGAGGAAGGTTTTTATGTATAATACATGCATAATATTATAGAGAAACACTGATAAATTAGAGTAGGGAGAACGAACGACCCAACCTAACCGGTCCCCAGCCCGTTCAACGATCGATCCGAAGCACCGAAGCCGGAATACACGAAGACAGACTATGTTTTATGCATGGATGTGAATTGTGGACGGGCCGGCAAACGGTTGAGTTTGAGGTTTGTTTGCCTTATTATCTCACGTCGTATCGTCGTATAATGCCGGGCTGCAACGCAGGCCGGGTACACGCTAGTAGTTAATAAAGAGCTCATTGAATGCTTCGTTTTCGTATCGCTTTATATTATTTTAGTTAAAGTTATATGCTCTTAACCTCTAGTAATTTTTTATTGTCAGAGTTGATTGCTCGTTTTCATTTTAATAAAGTTTTTAATAAAATATAAAATTACAGTTTATTAACAATTCAAATTTTAAGCCCCTTTAGTGAAAAATTAGTTGATCGTGAATGGTATTTTCAAACTGGCTTTTTGAACGTACAGAATTACATGTTACAACTTTAACAAATTAATTACTTAGCTTCACTGGATGCTAATTGATTGGATAAGTTGGAAGCTATTATTTTCGAGCTTTAAATAAGCTATAGGTATACCAGTTTAATTAATCGCAGGAATTATAGAAAGCGGTTTAAGATTGATTGTTTAACTGTACCTATGAATAACCGGGATTAAAACATATTTTATACGGTGTGAAGTTGTAACTTGAAATATATTCAGTAAATCAAATGCAGTTTTGGATAACGGGTATTAATTCAAATTAAATTTATTCTACCAAGGATCATACATTATGATTTGAGATCTGTCATATAAAAACTATGAAATTAACTAATTAGGAGGCAGTTTACCTTAAATTTCAGACTACAAACATTAAATGTACGAGAAACATCTAGAATCAAACAGTACTAAACATGGCATAGTTAAAACCGAGGTTAAAACCCTCGTGGATAGAGCAATTACAATCTGTAACTCGGAAGAAGCACTTAAAAAAGAAACTCACCACATCAAGATCGACCTCAACAAAAATGGCTACCCCACAAGATTAGTTGACACAATATTGGAAAATCGTAAGAATCGACCCAGCGCGCAAGAAGCAAACAGAGAGGCACAACCAGCACTCAATATTCCGTATGTCAAAGGAGTATCTGAGAAAATAAGAAGACTACACTGTTATAAATCCTGGACGTGAGAATCAAAAAAATTTATAATCAATTAAAATAAATCAAATTTAACCTAAAATGTATAGTTATTTGAACTCTTTTGTGTTTAGTAAAAATCAGATTTTAAGAACTAACTTTTCTGGAAGTCGTTTTAACATAACAGCTAACTAAAATTAACATGCAATTCTTTTACGGTTCAAATAAATCAAATACTAGTAACTTTGATCAAATTTATAATCATTATCAATATCTTTTTTAGTTAAAATTTTAAAAGAAGTTAATACTAACATAAAAAATGTGTCAAATTAACTAATTAAGTTGTAATTTTTACTGCACAATAAAATCAGATTAATGTCAAAATAGTAATAACATATTTTATGAGTTGCTGATTGACTGAAGCGGTTTTAGTTAAATTGACAAAAAAACGGGAGTGGACTTTCTGGGACATAAAAAAAAAGTTAAATTTGATTATTTTCTTTTAACAGTGTAGGACAACGATATAACATCAACACCGTATTCAACTCGAGGGACACCCTAAGAAGCCACCTGACGAAGACGAAGCCTATAAGTCAAAAAGATAGGAAAAACTGTGTCTACCAGATCCCCTGCGAGTGCGGCCAATCTAAATCTAATAAAATAGGTGAGACATTAAGACCACTCGAGACAAGGATTAAAGAACACAAAAACAATACGTTAAAAGGAGAGACCGAAAAGTCAGGTGCAGCTGACCATGCCTGGAAACATGGTCACCATATCATGTGGTCAGAAGCTGAAATCCTACATAAGGAACCACACTGGAGGAAAATAAAGTTTAAGGAAGCTGCTGCTATTCACCAGAATCCAGGCTGCTTTAGTAAACCATCATTAACCATAAGAAATATCTGGAAACCTTTGTTAGATATATGTAATCCTAGCTAGTATAAATAGTCATATAAATACTTTACTTATTTAGTATTCACCTGAAGACGACTGGAGATACTCACCAGTTGAAACGTTGCGCGTTGTGATTTAAAACAAATAAAGACAATGGAAGGCCAAAACTCTTTCATCATTCAAACATCTAGAAGGTTACACAAAGATGACATCGTTTAGACATTCAAAAAGTCTTTTAGTGTGTAAAATGCATTTTTTATAAGAAAGTCCTTTAGTTCTCTTCCGAATATACCTCTTTATTATTAGTTTATTAAAAAAATTTATGCAGGCTTAGTGGGGAAATTGTTCGTATCGTGTTAAAGTATGTCTAGGGACTATAAGGCCATTTGCGTTTCTTGTAGGATAGTTGTGATTGTTTCTGTTTTCTTGGAATTCGTTCTTGTTCTTGTATATGTGGAGCACACACAGTATATTGAAGTGACTGTAAGGATTTTCTGTTTTTTGTATATTTCTCTGCATGTTTGTGTTGGTTTCAATCCAAAGATGCGCCTTATTACGTTTCTGTGCTTGAAATACTCGGTTTATGTTTACTGCTTGTCCCCCACAGTAAAATATTATAGCTGAGATGAGGATAGGCTAATGCGTAGTATGATGTTATTTAAGTAGGGACAGGCATCGTGTATCTTAACTTTAGTATAGCGTAGTAAGCTTGTGCCAATTTTGAGCATACATGATCCTGTTGAGGTTCCCACGATAGTTTGGAATCAAGATACGTTCCCAGAAATTTGGAAGAGTATGCTGCCTGGTCCAATTGCATTTTGCGAGAAGTTTTGTAGAAATGAATGAGAACACTGAATACTGTAAAGTATTCACCTGAAGACGACTGGAGATACTTACCAGTTGAAACGTTGTGGTATGATAAACTAAAGACAATGGGAGTTTAAAACACATCCATTACTCATTTCTAATAAGTTTGGGAGAAATTAATCTACACTCATATCTTATTTGTGCTCTTATTAGTGCTTTCAAGTTTTTAACATTTGACAAGCAATAAAAATTTTAATATTGGTACTTATCTGTCATTTAATATGCACTTTAATAAACGGTACTGCATTTACTTAATTTATTCCAACTTACAAACTTACACCGTATTTACGGGAATCAAAGGAAATTTGAAGGTAAGCAGTGAAAATTCACTGGGATATGCTAAAATTCTTTACTTGCATTACCGGATGTTCTAAAATTTTACTAAAAGTTGAAATCTAAAATAACAATACTGCTATAATGATGATGAATTCATTCTTAATGTCGTTTCCAAAGCTAATTACAAAATCTATAACAATAAACCCGATGTGAAAGCCGATTGTTTACTTACTTGCGTGTCTCTATGTACGCTGTAAGTGCTCCAACAACAAGGCTCCACTTGATTTGAATCTAAGCCCCAAAATTCAAGTTCTTCTTCGAAAAGGGGACCGCATACATTGGTTGGATAATGAAGTTTACCCGTCCTAAAAAAAATTGTTTTTTTATTAACGTTGAACGAAATTGTAAGAAATAAGATTACGCATCAGGAAAATAAGGCTTACTTTCTTTCAAACCATTTCAATGGAAAACCAGTGCTATATTTGTTTTAGTCCACTACAGTATAGGCTCAGAAAAAGACATATTAATGGACCCTGATTCCAGATTATACATATTTCTAAAATCTGGTATTTCTGAAACCATTTCGTTGTACTTAGACCAGGGTCGATAATTTTTGAAACCAAAAAAAATAATAGTAGGATGAAACCCATTGGAAAAGGAAGAGAATATAACAAAAATGAAAGGAAAAATAAATTACGGGCGATCCGAGGTAGGGAAGTGGGGGGCAGTAAGTTTTTAAGGTTAGAAAACAATTTATCTCGATTTTCGGCAAAATTACAAGTCCTATGGAAAAACGTTAAATGGCAAAGTTGTAGGTAATAAAAAGATCTACAACTTTTGTATTTGCACTTTTTTCACATAACCTCAAAATTTATGTGAAAAATTCAAATAACCAAGTTTTTGGTTTTCTATTTTTATCTTTTACAAAAAAAATTTTTTATATACGAAAGTGGTGGGCTTTTTTTCGTTGAAATCTCTACTTTCTGATGGTGTAAAAAAAAATATACATTACTATGGTAAATATTCTCAAAAAATGCAAAGAAACAAAAAAAAATCAAATCAAAAATTTTTTTTTAATCATTATGTACAATTTTGAGCTATTTATTAAAATGAATACTTTAATTACTCGAAAAACGTAAGATTCCATGTTACATTGATAAACAAAAAAATTACAAATCCATAAAACATGAAGATCGCAAAAAATATGCTAAAATAGTTGTTCTAAATATAATTAAAGGTAGAGTTTAAAGGGGATTTTATCACATTTACCATAGTAATGTATACTTTTTTTTTACACCATCAGAAAGTAGAGATTTCAACGAACAAAAAGCCCACCAACTTTTTTAAAAAAGCAGATATTTTGACGTGAGATTTTTCGATTGAAAATTAGGGTGCTTTTTCGAAATTAAGGTGAAAAAATAAATATTTTGAATCAAAAAAATTACAGTGTCTTTAGGACATAAAAAGGTAAGTTTCCATTAAATTTCGTGAAAAAAAAATTTTCTTGTAAAAGATAAAATTAAAAAACCAAAAACTTGGTTATTTGAATTGTTCACATAAATTTTGGGGTTATGTGAAAAAAGTGCAAATACAGAAGTTGTAGATCTTTTTATTACCAACAACTTTGCCATTTAACGTTTTTCCATAGGACTTGTAGTTTTGCCGGAAATCGAGATAAATCGTTTTCTACCCTTAAAACCTCACCGCCCCCCACTTCCCGACCTCGGATCGCCCGTAATTTATTTTTCCTTTCATTTTTGTTATATTCTCTTCCTTTTCCAATGGGTTTTATTCTACTATTATTTGTTTTCACTTTTTACCATTTGCAAAGGCTTCAGCCCTGGTCTAATAGTATAGAAGTAAAATGTAAAAAAATTACCTTAGTATTTTAAAATAAATTAATGTATCTTGAAAAAAATGCTATAAGTTTATAGGGTTTCGAGTAAATGCTATAAATTCATGTTGTAAGTAAAAGCAATGCTAGTTTCTTAAAAATGTAGGAAGTTTAACACCTTGAACTATATTTTAAATTTTGTAAATTAATAATTCATTGTATTTTATAGGGTTAACATAATAAAGTGACCGATGGGCAGACAAAAAACGATGTAAAACCACTTTATTATTAGCCCTGGAACAAAGTCCATAAACCCCTATAAAAGATCCCTTCTTTATTTCGCTTTTTATGCTTACCTTAAAAATAAGTCTCAAATTACGACAAAAAAATAATCTAAAAGGGAATTTGATACACTTATTTACCAAAGTGTGTTTAAGGGTTTTTGTCTTTTTAGGGGGTTCCAGTTACAATATATTATGTTTTCTATAATTAAAAAAATATGGGGTGCTCATGTTGCTAGGACTAATGCGAGTTTAAAAAAGTATAAGTAAGTACTCTAATTATTGTTAATTGGTATAGCGATACCAAATAAATATATACAGGGTGTCCGGGAAAATGTGGGAAATTTCTCGGATATGAAAAAAACACGTGAAAAGAATACTACAAGTTCATATACACTTCTTTGGTATCGGCCTCCTCTTCGGAGATATGGGCTCCCAAAGAACCCCCATGGAATTAAGTTTTGACACATAATTATTAAACCAACAGGTATATTTCAATTTTTTTTTCATATGATCTATACCAGGTAAGACCCTTCAAATTACTATCCCAGAAAGTGTTGCGAATTACTCACAGCTGCAGGGACGGACTAGCTGTGACACTAATGTGCCCATTTTTTTACGCCCTGTATGATAAAAACTTTGGACAACGTTTTTTACATACCTCTAACTATTGACTAAAAATTAAGTACTCTTCATTCATGTCGCTAATCCTAACCGTTTTCGGAAAAACATCATTTTATTGCGACCATGTAATAATATTAAGCAGTTAAAAGTGAACATTTATAATTTATAGGAACAAAGATGTATCTTTTATTGAAATACGCTAAATATACACGATGTAAATATGTTAAAAATTACATTTTTTCGAAAAAAAAATTGAAATATACCTGTTGGTTTAATAACTATGTGTCAAAAATTTAATTCCATGGGAGCTCTTTGGGAGCCCATATCTCCGAAGAGGAGGCCGATACAAAAGAAGTTTATATGAACTTGTAGTATTCTTTTCATGTATTTTTTTCATATCCGGGAGATTTCCCACAATTTCCCGGACACCCTGTATAATAAGCCTTATCATACAGTGTCCGCAAGAAAGTCCGCATCAAATGGGATTTTTTTTCATTATTAGGTATAGGTAAAAATTGAAAAAGCAGTTAGTTTTTGCTTACCTAAAAACCAAAAATGACGTATACTGAAGCAGCTGCACGACTTGCGTTACCTGTCAAATTTGACATTTTTAATAAAATAGGTTCAAAAATGCCCTTATTTAATAAAATATCGAAAAACTTTATTCGAGAAAATTGTTTATTTAGGCATTTTAAGCCGTTTCACGAAACTTTGACAGTCTAATACAATTTTTATTTTTTGCCAGATTCTTGAAAATTTTGATCAACCCTCGTAGATTAACTTTTATACATCGATGTAAAACCATTTGCCTTTACTTCATTTGTAATCTTAATGCAAATTTGTGTAAAATTTTTGTTTCCAATTATTTATTTTGCTTCAAAAACTGAAATTGTTATTGATCAGTATGTAATGTTTGATGAAAAGTTCATCTAATTACATCAGTTTTGTCAAAACCGACGTTTCTCATTTTTCTTAAGTTAGTAAACAGATGTACAAAAAGAAAATATTAGGAAGCTTTCGTTGAAATTTTACTTAATTAATAGATATTAAATTAAATTAATTTTATTATATTAAACTATATTTTTGTTAAATAAAATGTTTCGAGCGATTAATATTTAATCTTTTGGATCCAATATTAATTAAGTAAAATTTCAACGGAAGCTTCCTAATATTTTCTTTTTGTACATCTGTTTACTAACTTAAGAAAAATGAGAAACGTCGGTTTTGGCAAAACTGATGTAATTAGATAAACTTTGCATCAAACATTACATACTGATCAATAACAATTTCAGTTTTTGAAGCAAAATGAATAATTGGAAACAAAAATTTTACACAAATTTGCATTAAGATTACAAATGAAGTAAAGGCAAATGGTTTTACATCGATGTATAAAAGTTAATCTACGAGGGTCGATCAAAATTTTCAAGAACCTGGCAAAAAATAAAAATTGTATTAGACAGTCAAAATTGCGTACAGAGGCTAAAAATGCCTAAATAAACAACTTTCTCGAATAAAGTTTTTCGATATTTTGATAAATAAGGGCATTTTTGAACCTATTTTATTAAAAATGTCACATTTGACAGGTAACGCAAGTCGTGCAGCTGCTTCAGTATACGTCATTTTTGGTTTTAGGTAAGCAAAAACTAACTGCTTTTTCAAATTTTACCTATACTTAATAAAAAAAAATCCCATTTGATGCGGACTTTCTTGCGGACACTGTATAGAAGATTTTTGGTTTTATTTAACAGAATTGAAGAGTGGAATGGATTAGTCGGCTAAGTGCAATTTCTTTACTTTTTAGTATTTTTACTTAAAAATAACCTAAATGCCAACGCGGATGTATCCTGAAATAGGCTATGTGCCAAACACATTATTTAACTACGTCACCCTACTAAAATACTGTAGCTTAGGAAATGTGCCATCGAAAGTTTTCTTTAAAAGCGGCTAAGTGCCAACCGTAAACCACCTGTCTGTTTAGGCGATAAGTCTGAACCAGTCATAGTATCTAGTACTAGTAGTACTAAGCCATGTCAACTATTATTTTGTAATAATAAAATGATATACAAATTTTAGTCGTTTTTTTGGGTAGGACAGCACTTATTTTTCAGTTTTACTCTTAGGGCACATAGCCTTTTTTTAAATGTTGCATTAGCCTGTTCTAGTGAATAAGAACTTTACAACTATAAAAATTATTTTTAAGGTAATCATATAAGCTGGATTTCTAAATATTTGTCAGGGTATTCTAATTACACTAAAACTTATAAAAAAAAATAAAACTCTACTACTATATTGAGTCTCACAGACAGTTTTTTTTACTAGTTTAAAACTAAACTTTTGGCACTTAGCCGACTTATCCATTCCACTTTTTATCCCTCAATCCTCTGCCGCAATGATTATTCAAATTGATCATGATGCAGGGATGCTGCAAGCAAATTCTGATATCGAAATTTTCTGTTTCTGTTGGGGTCACCTCAATTTCTGCTACTTGAATACAATCAAGAGGTAAGAAACGCACATTTACTTAGCGTTTTCGCTGATGAGTTTCATTCCCGATTTTAAAAATTGACGTTGTTTTTCACTTGGATTATTGTGCTGGCCCATAGCCCATGCTTAAATTTGGCACTGGCTTTACGTCAGTAAAATTAAATCCATTGTTAGAAAATTCACAATTATGTGGTATTTTCTTTAAAACATTATAATAAAGTCAATAGAAGTTAATTACAAGGGAGGTGTTCTTTGTACCAGAAAATTAAACATTTGAACGAGTAAGACAATACTACTTCATTTTCAGCGGTAAAAACAATGTTTTTACCTAAATATCTAATGAAGTCGAGGAAATATTCCAGTAAATAAATATTTATTTCTATATTGTTAACTACCGACGAGAAATATACCGCCTTCCCGGTGGAATATCGACCTAACTGCAATTCTGAAGTTTTGAGAAAATGACGTTTTAATATTTTGTTTATGCAACCATGTTAAATAAAACCTTATAAAAAATCACAATTTTTTTTAAATTAAACTATTATATTGAAAATAATACTTACATCTTAGGCTGTTGAACCAATTCCACATTTTTGGAAAAACCTATATTTTTTTCCCATTTTTTTGACCTCCCCTTCCACTTACGTCGTTGTTCCACTCAAATCAATTTTTAGTAATAATTGTGACAACTTTCTTTCTCCAAATTTGAGTAAAAAGACAAATATTTCGGAGTAACAATGACGCAACAGATATTTACGACGTTGTTTTCCTAGATTTTGTTAAAAGTACAAACAATATCGAATCCACAAAGACCTACCTATCAATTATGTCGTTTTTCCGCCGGCGCCAATTAGAAAAACGCGGGAATGGAACAACGACGCAAGCGGTTTTAAGCGGCCACTTTTTGTACTACAATTATCACATTGTTTGACCAGAGAGATTGGTACTTTTTGATACTTATTACGAAATAACTAAAAAAATTGAAAATTTGCACTTAGGTCGATGTTCCACCGGGAAGGCGATACGTACTGTAAGTCAATGTATTATACTAAGGGGCCAAATCGCATTTTGTAAATTTGAAGGTGAAATTTGTTTAGGTTATGTGTTTACATTATGCAATAATATGATAATGAGCCTAATGAATAAAAATTAAGCAATTACTTTTTAGTAAAAGCGATTGCTTGACTAGTAAATGCTATAAGTAAAAGCAATTGCTAGATCTGGATATGAATAAAATTTTAAAGCAACTGCTGTTTTTCTTACACCTCTGTAGCAAATGCTTATTCAACACAAGTTCAGACGTGGCTTATCCACTTGTTCAGATTGTAGATTTCATGTTCAGTTTGGTGCCTAATTTGCAAAAGAGTTGACGTAAATACAACAACGTTGGTCTATTTATTTAGTACAATAGTAATCTGTTGCGTTTTTGTGGAAAATAGGAAACCTATATTTGTAATATGGCAGATTTCACTGAAAATGAGAAAAGTGCTAGTAGTGATGAAGAAATTAAAGACAAGCAATTGATATTCGTTCACAAATTGAAGGAACATAAATAAATCTCTCTGACCACAACTGTTTAGCTTCCATAACAGCTTACACATTACAGCATTACAGAAGTGTATATCTTACAGACAATAGTTTCCGACAATTTCCGCAGAAAGACTTTAATCTTATTTAAAGGCGAAAGTGCACTCAACATTTTCGCAGTCAAATCGATATATCTTTCTGAAATCATCATATGTGCAATTTTTACGTACAGTGTAGATTTTTCTTTTATGGACGTTCATGTGTTCAGCCATAATTGAAGACACAAATTAAGAGCAACGCACGTATATGCCACGAAGAACTAAAGTTGACTGCTACCAAGCAACTGATGCAGGGGTCGACCTACCTTAAAAAGTTGAAAGCAATCGCTACACTAGAAAAAGCAATTCCTTAATTTATTCATCATATTTTATGCAAACTATAGCAATCGCTTCTATTTTTAAGAAAAAACATTGACTATATAAAAGCAATTCCTGTACTTTAAGCGATTGCTGGACGCAAAAACAATTACTTTAGTTTTTATTCATTGGCTTTCAAGAAATAACTTCGATTTTATAAGAAAAAGCAATTGCTACATTTTTATTCATTAGGCTCAATATGCCTCCTATCGCCTCATTAGAATAAAATATTTTAACTTTACGTTAAGTTAAACTAAAATTTGTTTTCCACTTAATGAACACTCACTTTACTGATGACACTGTGTTCTTTTTTGTCTTAATATTAAGGTACTACTACTACTTTCAGGCACAAACTACGTTTTCAAAAATACTTATTTTATGAAGTTACCTTATACAGGGTCAAAAACAAATAGACTTTGCATCACATGCGACCAAATTTTAATAGCCCGATTTTGATTTTGTAGAAAAACGCACATTTAATATGGCGCTAATTTAAAGAAAATGTGTCTGAAATAAAGCATTGTCAAAACTAAGAAGTTTTATGTAGGTTGCGCTGAGTATTATTTTCCAAAAGTGGTGCAATTTACAAAATATGGGTAAAAAATCAAAATTATTTTATGCAGCTGAAATTTTGCATGTGGGCTAGAAACAGCATTCAAATTTCTAATAACTTTTTTCTATATTTTTAGAAATAACCCTACTTTTGAATTATTTTTTGGAAAAAATTTAAATTTCTCAGATAATGCGAATCACGTGACTACTATTTTTTTGCTTAATTTTCATCTCGATCGAAGCAGAACTTGATATCAAAGTCAAATTTCGAATAAAGCTATTAATAAAAAAAATCCCATATGATGCAGACTTTACTGGTCAGTGGTCACACTGTATATAAATACAGATACCAAGAGGTGTTCCGCAGTTATTTTTCGGGGTTCCGCAAGCCAGCCAAAGAAAATATACCAACATCCTTTAAAATAAAGATATAAAAATACTTGCTTACCGGAATTAATTTTGCAAAATGTACCCTGTATACAATTAATGGAAATTATATAAAATGAAAGCATAACGCGTTTGCCTATTCCTTTTAATTCCATTTACCTTAAAATGTTTTCGCAAATATAAAAGCTGCTTTTAGGCTGAAGATTTTTTCTTTCATATTTTTCAATTTAAGCAGAAATTTTATTCGCCCACGGACAATAACGATAATCAAGTTAAAATTTATTTTTATTTATATTCTGGGTACTAAATGCAAAATTAAAAACTTGGGGTTCCTTAGAATTATTACTAGAGGGACTTTATATTTCAATATATTCGACAGTTTTAGGAAACATTTGTAAACATTCTTCTTCCATGCGTCATTTTTCAAGTTGTGCCGTTACTTTTTGACATTTAGATTCAAAGTACCCAATTCGGATTCCCCTATACAAATCCTACGGCTTTTAATCTTATAAAGGAATTTTTAGTCAATTTCAATCGTATCACATTTCACATTTTTTGTTATCAGGATTCGAAAGCTCCTCGAAACTTTTATAAATTCTTTTGAAGTATGAAACTGTTACTTTGTCTTTGATTATCCAATTTTAACAAGTAACTCGTTGGTTATATAAGCCCTTAAGATAACATTTCAAATGTTTTTGTTTTGAATAAGGTTTTTTTTCAAAGAGATTAATGTTTCCTAAGAAATTGAGGTATTTGAAGGATAAAATTAAATATATTATGGAATATAAGGAAGAAAACACATTATACAAGGTAGTGCAAGTATACCTATATAATGTTATGTGCAGAGGTATATACCGGGTGATCGCCAGATTGACCTTAAGATATTCTATGTAAATTTTGCTACCCTCAAATGGCTCCCCTATTTAACATTTTACATCAAAATTTTATTAGACTTTTTTGAAGGTCATTGTATGATGGGGGGGGGGGGCATTGAGGGTAGTTAGGGTATATATAGTTAAAGCGACAGAACTGGCAAAATAAAAATAATTTTAATTCTTTTTATGTCATACCAGTACATTATTGTGTTTTTATACCTTCGTTAGATACCATCTGCATAATGGATTGCTTTATGCCCGTGGGGGCATTAAGTGTGCATCTTGTTCCATTTTTGATTTTTGACTTTGACACATTAAACATTTTAATAATGTCAAGGTAATGTCGCAGGTAAAAACAAAAAATTGGTAAATCAAATTAAATTTTAAAAAAATATTTATTATTCAAAACGAACTGGTACCTATGACATAAAATTTTGTATGCACCACGGGTACTAAATAGATATATACCCTCGGGCGACTTACGAACCCTCGGGCCAGAGGCCCTCGGCTTTGTAAGACTGTCGCCCTCAGGGCATAATCATCTACTTAGTACCCTTGCCTTGATACATAAATAACTTTTTCTATTTCACGTTCATAATGAGTTCAGTACGACCCTCATTTGCGGATCGTAATGAAGCTATTTCGATACGCGTTTTTTCTTTATTTGATGTTGGTAACATTTAAATGTTTTATTTCATTGACTTGCGCGACCTTTGTGATTTACGAGAAAACCCATTTTTCGCAGAGGAAAACTAGCTTGATAACTTACTTTTTTATTCTGTGTGGATAACAGTCATGTATGTTGGTTGCATAAATCTATAAATCAATCTTTTGTAGATGCTTTAAGCTATCATTGTCTGCCAACTCCTATCAAAAATTCAATCTACTAACCTTCTAATGTCGATTTTAACTTCAACTTTATTTGAATTTTCCATCTTCCCTATACTAAATTGCAATGCCGTGACGTAAAATCACGTCTTTTGAAATTCGAAAAAAAGTAGCAAAATCTCCCGAATTTCCGAACGCTCTGTATATGTACCGAATGTACAAGGATCACACAATGTATTCCGTCCAATTTCAAATCTCATATCGCTAAAATAATTTTAGAATCTCGTGGTGAAAATGGGTCAATAAATCAAAAAATGACAGTTTGCAAAATAATTTTTGTTGTCCAGAGGCTCCTATGATAAAAAATAGTATTACCAACATAAAATTTAGACATAAAAATTTACAAAATTTGAAGGATTTATTTTCTTTTTAAAATGTATTTTTCTTGATTATAAAAGGTGAAATAGAAAAAAATGTATAAAGCACATGTTTCATAATGCGTTTTAGCGCCCGTGTCAATAAAAAAACTCGCCACTTCGTGGCTCGTTTTTTAAAATAGACGCGGGCGCTAAAACCGCTTCTTATGAAACTCGTACTTTAATATACTAATAATGTATTTTATTTTATAACTCTATTATTGTTGCCCGGCGTGCTGTTAAAGCAGAAGAAAATTTCCAGAACGACGTCGGCGCCAAAACGCCTTTTTTACAGGGTAATTAAATTATAGGCTTTTGTTGCGAGATTTATATCTATTAAACTCTCCTAGTAACATTGTAATTTTAGGAATTTCCTTTATTCCGCTGATTTAGTGCAAGCAGAATAGAATCACGATAAATATAAAGTGAGGGTGTCCGGAAATGATGAGCAAAAAATTTAGGGGATAATTCTAGACCGAAAATAAATGATATCGCTTTCTATAATTTTTTTTCGAAAATTGTTAACCGAGTTATACTTAGGGTGTTAAGGTTAAATTTAATTGGCAGTTTTTTCGCAATACCTTTTGTCACGCCTATAATATATTGACGAAATCTCGTATATCGGGCTTTTTCGGGATGAGGAATACAAATTTGCCCACCGTTTTTTCGCATTTAGTAGAGGGCGCCACATAGTAGCCTATACTTTAATTTGAATGGTCCCAACTTTTTTGTCCTACACTGTATGCGCATTTTGAATGAATATTTTTATTCTCCTATCCTGTTGACATAAAAAGGGTATACTAGTTTTGTTTCGATAAATCTAACCGTTTTCGAGAAAAACGCTAAAATAACATTGCTTGCATGTGATGAACACGAAATCATTTTAATTTATTCTTTTAATTATTTAGTTTTTTGAATTAATTTATATATGCATTGAAAAGGAAGGACGTGACCTTGAACCTTTTATTTGAATGTTTAATTTATTGTTCTTGTAGTTTATGTATTTTAAAACTGCAAATACAATTTTACTTTAACACCCTGTAACTTCGTTAATAATCAATTTTGGAAAAAATGTTATAGGAAGAGATAGCATTTATTTTCGGCTAGAATTATCCCCTAAATTTTTTGCTTATCATTTCCGGACACCCTGCATACAAGACAAATGATATATTTATTTATTGATTTCTTTGGTACTAAAATTAAAAAGCAAAACACTTCAGTGCTTATTTGATGCACCTTTTTTTAAACGACCAATTCATTGGCCAACAATTTTTACGGATTTATTGTTATTCCATTTGAAATATTCTAGAATGTACAATGTTTGTCTGCGTACATAAAGAAGAAAAAAACTAAGGCTAGCGGATGCAAAATTTCTGGTATCCTCTATAAATATTTAAAGCCTGCAAATAACATTCCTTATGAATAATACATTAGATCATGTTGAGACTGACCGACGATACAGTGCATAATCATACAGGTTACATCATCTAAAAATGCGTATTCGGTTCTTACGTATGTTTTCTATTTGTAATATTTTTTAAATGGAGTTGAGGAATGTATTCATTTTATCCCGAAGGAGAGCTTTTATATTCTTCAGAAATAAGTTAGAGGATATTTTTAGTAGAGAGATTAAGACCGTTACCAAATACTTAAAAAACAACATAAACTTAAGCCAATTTATAATATATGTTTTTTTCCAAGAAGTCGTAGGAAGTTTTTCTAATGAATGGTAGCTGGCGTTACACACAGAATTTTCGGGAGTTAATTCTATCATTTGCTCAAAATACTCTTCGAAGACGTCAGCAGTCATTTCCTCATGATAATATTATGTTGATTTTGACTCAAATTCAAGTAAACCACGTTTACAAATTCACTTTCACTACCTATAGGCGTTATTATTAACCTGCGACCTTTACCTAAAGGTATTTTCAAACCAGTAGACAAACCTATAAATGCTTGACGAGAGCTTTGAATATTTTTATCTTGCCATATCTTTTGTACTGAATGTCCTGCGTTAACCCAGATTTCGTACATATAAAAATGGTCCTTTTTTCACTTCTATATCTGCTCATATCTCTAAGATACTGTCGTCTCCAAAAAATTATATCTTCTCTATAAAATAACATTGGCTTTTGGTTGTGTTTTTCCCAAGAAAGATTTAATGGATGTAAAATTTGCCACAATTTTTTTATTCCTACATTTGGTAAAGTCTCGTATTCTTTTAGAGCATTTAAAATTTTATCTAACATTGGGATCTCTCTATTGAAATAAAAATTATGCACTTTTCTTCTTATGATACGTTTCACATCCTCATCAATAATTTGTATAGGTGTCCTTCCTGGCGACTGTTTAGGAGGGGCTACAATTCCAGATTTTCTTTCCCTAAGAAGCCTATAGATTGTTAATTCACTAACTCCCGTCATATTAGCACATGCTGATACTTGGTTTCTGACAGTACTAGATGGTGTTTGGTGCACAAGTGCATCGTGTATATTTAAAGCCATTGTTTTTGCAAGCACTCCTTTCCAAAACACTGGGGAATAATTATTCGCCATTTTTGTATTATTTTTATAATATACACACAAGCTTTTGATAACACGTTAAAAATAAAACTAAACTACCTCACTTGAAGTTGGAAGAATTCTATGACATAAGCCACCTACCTGTATACCTATGCAATAATAGATAATTTAATTACTTAAGATCAGGCACCTGTTATTGTTACGCCTATGGTTTATTGAGGTTTTACGACTCATGACCCTCAGCTGTGCTATCGGGCTTTAAGCAACAGAGTTTACATCAAAAATTAGATTGAGTGCATTAGGTAGAAAATAAACTGCATAAGGAGTCACCAAGTCAGTGTCGTCAGTTATGTCCAAAATAGCTGTTTTTTTTTAGATAGGATAATTCTTGATCTAGGGCATATTATAGTAAAAAAATATCAATTTGTTTTAAGATATGTTACCTTAAATTATAAAACTACGTTAAAATATAACATGAAAAACAAAATGTGACTTACTTGAATTTTTTTTCTCGGTCTTCGTTTCTACTCTGTATAATATTAAAATGCATTGATTACGTCATAGGCGTACCACGCTATTATTCTATAAGAAACGATCTTAGAAAATGTAACGCCTTAAAACAAATAGAAAAAATTTGCCAGTTGTTGTTTACACTGATAAAAAAATATTAGGTAAACCAACAGAAATAAATGGGTGACAATATTTCCTTCACAATCGCATGATCTAATAGGGGTATCAATACCCAGTATATTGTGACTGGATATGGTATGAGATAATAAATCATCAAGTATATCAAAATGTGTATATGTAAAGCTCATTAAGGAAAATGGCACATTTTCCTCGATATCTTATCAAGATGGAACCCGAAAATACATAGTAGACAAAATAGTTTTTGTGTCATATGTAAATTAATCGATTGTGTTGGTTTATCTGTAAAGGGCGACAGCATTTACCTATCTGAACATATTTATCGCTACCATTAAGGTTGAACTCTCAACGTCATTCAATCTATTGCCAACCTATAACCTATTTCGCATTGATTTTTTGAGTTTATTATTTTAATAACTAACATTTAAAGAAAATCAATATCGTCGGTACATTATTTAGGTAGTAAATGATATATTACAAAAATATCAATTTATTTCATTGCTAATTTTGGGAGAATTGTATAGTGAAAGAACAATGAGTGACAATGACATAACAATGTTAAAAAAAATCTTACCCGATATTTTTCGCTATACAATTATCCTAAAATAAGTTATGAAATTCCTTGATATTTATTAAATACGTCAATTATTACCTATAGAATATCAAGTCGACACTGATTTTCTTTAAATTTTTTATAATAGCTAGAAAACATAAATAAATCTACTCGAAATAGGTTATAGGTTGGCAAGCATGTTGATACTCCCACCTTAAGGTTGAATTCTCAACGTCATTCAATCTATTGCCAACCTATAACCTATTTCGCGTTGATTTTTTGACTTTATTATTTTAATAACTAACATTTAAAGAAAATCAATATCGTCGGTACATTATTTAGGTATAGTATCTGATATATTACAAAAATATCAATTTGTTTCATTGCTAATTTTGGGAGAATTGTATAGTGAAATAACAATGAGTGACAATGACATAATAATGTTAAAAAAAATCTTACCCGATATTTTTCGCTATACAATTCTCCTAAAATAAGTTATGAAATTCCTTGATATTTATTAAATATGTGAATTATTACCTATAGAATATCAAGTCGATACTGATTTTGTTTAAATTTTGTATAAAAGCTAGAAAACATAAATAAATCTACGCGAAATAGGTTATAGGTTGGCAAGCATGTTGATACTCCTACCTTAAGTGGGCTTTAATGATTTGATAAATAAGACGTTACATATATTAGAAGGTGTATAAACGTTTTATTAATACACATTTTGACATTTTTTTTTGAACCAACTACTGAACTACTAGATTTTGATGTATCTAAGCTAGATCGGATCACAAATTGAACATGGAATCCAAGATATGATAAACTGAACGCAAATTACTTGACAGTGTTTGCATAATTGTGTAACTAAATTTGATATACATAGTTTACCAAACAGGTGAGAGAATTCTGATTAGATAAACCTTCTAAGGGTATATACAATTATTATTATTAATATTATTATTATTATTATTATTATTATTATTATTATTATTATTATTATTATTATTATTATTATTATGATACGTTGCAGATTGTCCATCAAATTATTAAACAGGTAACGGACAAAAAATCTATCAGAATGGGGTAAACTCATTATCAACATCAACATGTAAAGTACTAAGAAATAAACAATCAAATCAATCGTTATCAAATATTCTATGTATATTCTCCAAAACAGTTTTTAATTTTATTGTTTTAAATAGGAATTAATGTAAATTGGTACTTCAAAAATTAACACGAAGCAAATTTTTTTTCCAGTTTTTCTATCACCCATACCTATGTTTCTTCATAAAATAGATTTGCCGAAATACCTAAAATTTAATAAGTTTTAGTTCGGTTAAATTCAACCCGAACTGTTTTAACATAAGTATTATATTACAAGAACTTTGTTTAACTTGGGCTGTAAAGATAATACATTCTCTTCGGTGGTCCTTTTTGCCTCGATGTTATAAATAAGTATTTGTTAGGCTTTAGAGTGAGTTACATTAATACCGCGCGATTTTGCAACGTTGGGCGGTATTCAAGGCAGTATTAGATCACATTCTGAGGTGAGGTTGGGGAGATTAGCCGATGTTCGTCACTTAAAGTCAAATTGACAAGACCATGACACCGCTTTGTTTATTAAAAGACTATACGAAAATACTATAGTAATTTACGTTACAAGACCGGAAAGTAGTGGTTTTCAGGTCAAGAGAAGCATCCAGGGCGAGCCGTAGGCGAGTCCTGGAAGCTTGGAGAGACCTGCAAAACACTAAAATTAGTGTTGTGCTCCTTTCCGGTCTTGTAACGTAAATTACTATTGCCGGTCCCTCACGTCCCTTTCCCGATCTTGATCGACAAAACGTTATTTTCTGGACAAAAAATTGTCCAGAAAGTGTATATTTTCTGGTCGGTCATAAAAAAAACAATTTTTTAACAGTATACAGAAGCGAACCTCGGACGTCTCTAATCCGCCATTTTGGATAGGTCGAAATGCTGTATTTTTCTACTCATCAATATCCTAGGAGGATGCGGACAAACAAAGTTATATATATTTCATGTTTTCGAATGACGTCGTCGAATTGTTGCTGTTCCCATCTGCAAGCGGATTTAGCGCAAACGAGATTTAAATATTTCAGGAGGTTTAGTTGGGGGGAACATTAACCTAATTAAACACTTAGATGATGACGTAGGTGAATTTGTAAATTCGTATATGCGAAAGTTGTCACTTGCTCGTTTTATTCAAAAAATTCCTTTCTTTTGTTGGATCCAAACCTCATTGATGAACCAACATATTGAGTCTAATGAATAAAAATTAAGCGATTACTTGAAGCAATTACTTTTTAGTAAAAGCGATTGCTTGACTAGCAAATGCTATAAGTAAAAGCAATTGCTAGATCTGGATATGAATAAAATTTTGAAGCAATTGCTGTTTTTCTTACACCTCTGTAGCAAATGCTTATTTATTCAACTCAAGTTCAGACGTGGCTTATCCACTTGTTCAGATTATAGATTTCATGTTCAGTTTGGTGCCTAATTGGCAAAAGAGTTGACGTAAATACAACAACATTGGTATATTTATTTAGTACAATAGTAATCTATTATGTTTTTGTGGAAAATAGAAAACTTATATTTGTGATATGGCAGATTTTAGTGAAAATGAGGAAAGTGATAGTAGTGATGAAGAAATTAAAGACAAGCAATTGATATTCGTTCACAAATTGAAGGAACATAAATAAATCTCTCTGACCACAACCGTTTAGCTTCCACAACAGCTTCAGCAGCTTCTCCAAAACTGCATCCATTATAGAAGTGTATGTCTTACAGACAATAGTTTGGTGAACACCGAGTTCTTTACCTACAGAATTTTGAAAGCCCGGATCCGACAATTTCCGCAAAAAGACTTTAATCTTATTTAAAGGCGACAGTGCACCCCCTCTCCTTTTACCAGTATTAGTCAAAAAATAATTTGCCAACCACTCAACATTTTCGCAGTCAAATCGATATAACTTTCTGAAATCATCATATCTGCCATTTTTACGTACATTGTAGATTTTTCTTTTACGGACTTTCATATATTCAGCCATAATTATTGAAGGCACAAATTAAGAGGAACGCACGTATATGCCGCGGAGAACTAAAGTTGACTGCTACCAAGCAAATGATGCAGGGGTCGACCTACCTTAAAAAGTTGAAAGCAATTGCTACACTAGAAAAAGCAATTCCTTAATTTATTCATCACATTTTAAGCAAACGATAGCAATTCCTTCTATTTTTTAAGAAAAAGCATTGACTAGAAGCAATTCCTGCACTTTTAAGCAATCGCTGGACGCAAAAGCAATTACTTTAGTTTTTATTCATTGGCTTTCAAGAAATTACTTCGATTTTATAAGAAAAAGCGATCGCTACATTTTTATTCATTAGGCTCATTATGGCGAAACCAGGATGTACCTGACGAATTGAAAGGAAGAACCTCATCTTCCGAATGACAACTAGATAATGTTATTTCATTTACTTAACGTCGGCTCCATATCGTTAATAATTATTAAATATCTACCAAGCCTGAGAGACATAACTAACTGTTCGGATTTATTTCCCTCTGACTTTGTATGTTTATAATTAATTATCCCATGGCCCACTGCTTAAATATTCCATTGTTCCGATACAGGACCGAGCTGTGTAACCTAATAAACCTTTAAGCTAGGTTTGCTTGAATTGTTAATTTTGCATTCTTGAAGCAAAATTTCCCTTTTAATATTCATTATTTCGAATTTGGTGAAAAACGGAAAAGTTGTTAGCTCCTGAGGGTCTAATCTGGTTAATCTAAATTAGGGATGAGCTGTTTACAACTAAACTTTATTCGGGAAGTTGGGAATGGCTTTTTATATGCTCCAGTAGTTTATTTAAATGTGAAATATTTCAAAAGGTTGCCGCATTTCAAAGGTTGGTGCATTTTTATAATGTATTCCTATTGGTAAAGAGACCTTGTTAACTGGCTGTAAAATTTTCCTATGCAAAATTTTTAAAGTTTCAACATGTTTCCGAAAAGATCATTCTTGAAATATAAACTAAAATGTCTGTTTGAAAATTTCAAAATTTATATGCATAGAATTTTCAGAATTAGCATCAAAAATGCTAAACAGGATATTTATTTTGATATATAATTCCTTTAAAATTCTTAGTCGTTTCAGGTGTACAAAATATAGGAGAAAAAAACAAAAAGTTTTACAGCAAAAATGTATCAGGTAGAAATCTAGAACTTTTACTGTCTAAGTTTCTAAACACTTCCCGGTGAAAATATGTAAGATATCTAGTTGGGATTTTGTGCAGAGAAAGCTTAATTATTTAAGAAGTGCCTAGGCGAAGTTTCAAAGAAACTTTAGCTGCACTGCATTTAAAAATTAGCTGCAGATATCTGAATACTTTATGTTGTCCATAGATTAAACCGCTGACAGAAAGTAAAAGAGATAACGTTATCTATTTATAAAACTGTTACAGTGTGACCAGTAAAGTCCGCATCATATGGGATTTTTTTTTATTAATAGCTTTATTCGAAATTTTACTTTGGCATCAAGTTCTGCTTCGATCGAAATGAAAATTAGGCAAAAAATAGTAGTCACGTGATTTGCATTATCTTTCAAATTTTAGTTTTTTTTCAAAAAATAATTCAAAAGTGGGGTTATTTCTGAAAATATCAAAAAAAGTTATTAGAAAAAGTTTTTTGAATGCAGTTTTAGCCCACATGCAATATTTCAGCTGCATAAGATAATTTTGATTTTTTACCCACCACTTAAATTTATTTTCCACTTAATGAACACTTTACTGATGACACTGTGTTATTTTTTATCTTAGTATTAAGGTGTATTATCAGACACAAACTACGTTTTCAAAAATACCTATTTTATGAAGTTACCTTATACAGGGTCAAAAACAAGTAAACTTTGCATCACATGCGACCAAATTATAATAGCCCAATTTTGATTTTGTAGAAGAACACACATTTAATATGGCGCTACTTTAAAGAAAATGAATCTGAAATAAAGCATTGTCAAAACTAAGAAGTTTTATGTAGGTTGCGTTGAGTCTTATTTTGCAAAAGCAATTTACAAAATATGGGTAAAAAATCCAAATTATCTGATGCAGCTAAAATTTTGTTAATAAATACTGTTGAATTATTTTTTGAAAAAAATTAAAATTTGACAGATAATACGAATCACGTGACTACTATTTTTTTGATTAATTTTCATCTCGATCAAAGCAGAACTTGATGCCAAAGTCAACTTTCGAATAAAGCTATTAATAAATAGAAATCCCATATGATGCGGACTTTACTAGTCACACTGTATTTATTCATAAAATGGTAATAAAGTGCTAATAATACTTCTGATACATAGTAAGAGCATTACGTTTTGGATAATGCAACAGGTGCATCATAATTACTCATAAAACATCACTTACCTAACTAATTCTACTTAAATCCCAGAAGGTCTTGATCCGAGATCTCGTTTGAAATTATTAATAGGGTCAAAATTAGGCATTTCTGTTTCTAATTTATAAAAACTATTCCAAGGAATATGTTGGACAAAATGGGATCTCTACATTTTATTATGACCAAAAATAATGGAAAATATACGTAATTTATATTCATATGTTTTTAATGCCATAGTCGGGTATCAGAAAAATTATAAAAACTTTTTTTAGTCAAAATTTATAATTCGCGGTCCAAATTTGCGGCACTGTATAAGTGGATGGTTGTAGAGTAGATAAAGCCTAATAATTAATCCGCATATAATGAAACCTACATTATAGGCTCGATAAATAATAATATGCTATTATATTATTCCATACGCTAAATAATAAAATATGTTAAAAAATATCTATACTCGTATAATATTTACTTCCTCTAGATATGTGTCAAGCAATATCTATGCAAATATACTTATAAAAGTTAAAGGTGTAACTTTTTCAAGAAAAATACGTAATATATAGGTCAAAAAAATTACCTTGTCGGACTTCCATTGTCTTTATTTTGTTACTTAACACAACATTTTGGTTAGTTAGTATCTCCTTCCGTTTTCAAGTGTAAACAATTATAATTCTAAGGCTACTTTCTTAAATACTATCCATACTCCATAAAACAGGGCATAATTCAAACTCTTTATCACATAGCATCTAACGTTTGCAACAATCCGGAAGACCTTAATATTGAAATTTCAAACATCAAAAAAGATTTAAAACAGAACGGTTACCCTGAAACCTTTGTAACTAATACCATCTCAGAACTTAAAAATCGCGAAGTAAAAACTAATACAGAAACGAAAGAGGAGCAAGCATTTCTTAGAATACCTCATGTCAAGGGGATTTCTGAAAAGATTAAAATGATAATCAAAAACTATAATATCAAAACAGCCTTCAAATCCGGAAATATGCTTAGAAGCTTTCTCACAAAAGTAAAACCCCCCCGTAATGAAAACACAAAAAATTGTATGTATCAAATCCCTTGCGAGTGTGGCGAATCGTACATTGGAAAACCAAATGACCTCTTCCCGTACGAGTTAAAGAACATCTGAAACATACTCAAAGAGGTGAAACTTCGAGATCGGGTATAGCGGGACATGTGTGGACCAACCAACATAATATACAGTGGTCAGAAGCCAAGGTTTTGGACACGGAACAGCACTGGAGAAAACGAAAATTCAAAGAAGCAGCTTTCATGAATCAAAATACCCATATATTTAGTAGACCAAGTATAGATATCCCCAATACCTGGAAGCCTCTTCTTGTCCAACACCAACAGCTCAAACTTCACACTCCAATAAGCACGTAGGCGGAGTCATCAAGCTTCATTGCACATGGATAGTATTTAAGACAGTAGCCTTAAAATTACAATTTAGTTTATTCTTGAAAACGGTTAGAGATATTAACTAACCGAAACGTTGTGTTAAGTAACAAAGTAAAGAAAATGGAAGTTCGATAATGCAATTCTATATTAATTTAGTTTTATTATTCTTTAGAAAAATTTAAATCTATTTAATTATAAAAAATACTAAAAATGGGTTTGAATTTATATTTTAAGCAGGCTCGTTCTAAAATTTTTTTTAAAAATTGCTAGGTTTTGTTTAAAGATAGATCATAAATTCTGTTTATGAGAAAAGATCCCCGCTTGGAATAATTTATATTTTATAAGGGTAGGAGTATCACTTCCTGCAAAACAGCGTTTACTTTCATTATTAAGAATAAGGACGCTAGCAAGACAAAAAAAATGTATATTTTTTAGTGTCTTATAGACCAGGGTAGATAATTTTTGAAACCAAAAAAAATAATGGTAGGATGAAACCCATTGAAAAAGGAAGAGAATATAAGAAACATGCAAGGAAAAATAATTTACGGGCGATCCGAGGTCGGGAAGTGGAAGGGGGTGAGTTTTTAAGGGTAGAAAACGATTTATCTCGATTTCCGGCAAAACTACAAGTCCTATGGAAAAACGTTAAATGGCAAAGTTGTAGGTAATAAAAAGCTCTACAACTTTTGTATTTACAGTTTTTTCACATAACCTCGAAATTTATGTGAAAAATTCAAATACCTATACAAGTTTTTGGTTTTTTATTTTTATCTTTTACAAAAAAAAAATTTTTTCTCGAAATTTGTCCCAAACACACTGTAATTTTTTTGATTTAAAATATTAATTTTTTCACCTTATTTTGACTTAATATCGAAAAAGCACCCTTATTTTCAATCGAAAATTCTCACGTCAAAATATCTGCTTTTTTAAAAAAGTCGGTGGGCTTTTTATTCGTTGAAATCTCTACTTTCTGGTGGGGTAAAAAAAATACACATTACTATGGTAAATGTTCTCAAAAAATGCAAAGAAACGAAAAAAACTCGAAGCCAAATTTTTTTTTAATCATTATGTACAATTTATATGTATATTTCGAGTTACAATTTTTTGATTATCAATGTAACATAGAATCTTACGTTTTTCAAGTAATTAAAGTATAAATTTTAATAAATAGCTCAAAATTGTACATAATGATAAAAAAAAAATTTTGGATTCGAATTTTTTTCGTTTCTTTGCATTTTTTATTTTCATATTTGCATTTTCATATATTTTTTTTACCCCACCAGAAAGTAGAGATTTCAACGATATTTTGACGTGAGAATTTTCGATTGAAAATAAGGGTGCTTTTTCGATATTAAGTCAAAATAAGGTGAAAAAATTAATATTTTAAATCAAAAAAATTACAGTGTGTTTGGGACATAAAAAGGTAAGTTTCCACCAAATTTCGTGAAAAAAAAATTTTTTTTGTAAAAGATAAAAATAAAAAACCAAAAACTTGGTTAATTGAATTTTTCACATAAATTTTGAGGTTATGTGAAAAAGTGTAAATACAAAAGTTGTAGATCTTTTTATTACCTACAACTTTGCTATTTAACGTTTTTCCATGGGACTTGTGTTTTGCCGGAAATCGAGATAAATCGTTTTCTACCCTTAAAAACTCACCCCTTTCCACTTCCCGACCTCGGATCGCCCGTAAATTATTTTTCCTTTCATTTTTGTTATATTCTCTTTCTTTTCCAATGGGTTTCATCCTACTATTATTTTTATTCACTTTTTACCATTTTCAAAGGGTTCAGCCCTGGTCTATTACTAATAAGATAAATAACAAGAACTAATTTTTATAATGAAATTTATTTATATTTAATTTCCGTTTCTCCATTACAATGGAAGAAAAACCGTTTGTCCCATTATTAAATAGAAAATTTTCCTGATTGGCTTGCATTTATTTAACGATAAAATTTACCAACATTAACAGGGTTTGGTTCCATAAATGTTTTTAAATTTTTGCGTCGTTCTTTATGTTGTAAGATTAGCCTTCTTTCTTTTTACTTTACAATAAATTCGAGACTAACTCGGGAAGATTACTGTAAATTGAATGGGGACGCCGAGCCTAATTTGAATTTGGGATCCCTTGGAAGGCTTTACACAAAATATGTATTTATTAGGTTGGTATAATTGAAAAGCACCTAGCTATTGTAAAATTAATATTAATATTCATATTTTACTTCCCCTGTAATTTTAACAAATAATTTGATATGTGTAGATTTTTTTTGTATTTTAAAAATAATCAGTTATCACTTATGATCTCCCTAGCAGAATTATCGGGAAGTAATTCTGCTGCGTGGGAGATTCGGTAAGAAAATTTCTTAAATTGGAGTTTTTTCTTATTTAAATTTTTTTGCTGAAATGCTACAAAAACATATTTCCGGCGGCTTTAGTTAATTGTAACTAATTAGAGTTTTAGAAATGAAGTTCATTTTAGCCGTTAGTAACTTATTTTTATTACTAAAATGTAAGAAACATTAAATAACAAATTTGTTATCTGAAATCCAATGTCGTTATAGTTTTAAATTTAAATAAAACTTTAAAAACACATTTCCGATGAGTTTAGTTTAATATGACGCACTATATTTTTACAATAGAAGTTGATTTTACTTCTTAGTAACTAAGGTTTATTACTAAAATTTCAGGAACATTAAAAAAATTAATTCGTTTTCAACCATAACATCTGATATTACATGTCTACATAGTTTCAAATGAAACTTAAAAAAACATATTTCCGATGAATTTTGTTAAATTTGTCTCTTTTAGCCCCGGTGTTCGATATGTAAAGCAAATTGGTTAGTATTAATAAAAATTATAAGTTAGCAACAAAATGTATTTTGATTTTATTCTGAGTGACTTTTGCCAATAGATATAAAGCACTTCATTTTTGACAGAAAAATTATCACCTATTAATTTCATTAAGTTAATAGTACCTAACTAGCAAAATTATCGCGATAATCTCCCGTTGCTATAAGCAACGTAAACAAAAAGGAGCCTTCTAATTGGGTGAAAATAAATGTATGTAATTTTCTATGTAACTATATTATGACAACCTTGTTTTTTAAATAACTTTTAACTGGCCTATTAGAAAATAATAAAATTTTGTATGCGGGTCCATCATACAAGTATCTTCAATAAAGCCCGAGACAATTTTAATGTAAAATTAATAGGAGACCCAATATGTGAGGGTAGCAAAATGTAAAGTCGCCACAGTGGATCTTTGCCCGTGCGTCATCAATCAACGATCGGGACTCAACGTGGTTAATAACTCTGCATCCTTGTTTATTACAGTAACAAGTTTGAATAAAAGCATAAAAGAACGTCTCCAAGATTCCGCAATAATATAATGTGCTAGACAAGAATAAAACTATAAGCGTCAATTAATTACTTTTTTTATTTGTTTAGTTGACAACCGTTGTATTTTAGAACGTCATTGTCAACCTTATGTTGATCTGCCAATCGAATTCGTATTTTGTAAATCTGTGTGCCTTAAAACTGTACTTTTTCTAAAAATAGTTCTTTTTAGAGCTAATTATACCCACCATCTGTTTTGGCGTTAAGTATTTATGGATTTTTTTAATACCTAATTTGTTTATTTTAAATATTCTAACCGTGAAAGTTCTTTAAAAAGTTTACGGCAGTGGCTAAATTCCCTTAAATGAAAGGATGTTAAAAATTTGACTTTTGCGATTTTAATAGTCAATAAAACACCAAAACCTTTCTGAATTTTAAGCTTTAAAAATAGTATGAAATGTATTAACATTTGTTTGTCAATTTCTTTTAGATAATAGAGGATGCCGGGCAAAACTTAAAATAAATAATAATTTTTCGGGATATTATGTAGGAACGTCAAACGGTAGGCAGGCACGTCCATTTTATGAACTTAACTTAGTTTTGACTTTTTTTGTCTCGTAATTTTGATTTGATTCATACGATTTTGATGACGTAAAAGTGATGACGCACGGGAAAAGAATCACTGTGGCGACTTTACATGGGATTTCTCATGGTAAACACTCTAAAATTTAAAAACTGTTTAAATAATTATAAGATAATTCCATGTCACTTCTTCTTTTTAAATTTGAATGCAAATTGGCACGTTAATATACTTTTAAAAAAACGGAGGGGTGTTCAAATGTAATTTTTGCGGTAATTGCTTTATTTTCGTAAACGCGATCCTCATCAAACGCTTTTAATGGAAAAAATCTCCTACGTAAACAGAGGAAACTTTAAAAAAAACATTTATGCAAATGTAAGGATAGGCAAAAAGATATTAAAGAGATGTGATGATGTGAAAATACCCCAAAAAAAGGTTGTCTGAGGCAGGTTATATGCAAAACTGCGGTCATGCCGCTGCATCAAAATCATCTATCAACTGCAATTTTGTCATTGCGAATAAGGAGAATATCAGTTGCGCATGCGTAAGCAAAATAAATAATATCAAATCGACCACTTACCTATAATAATTTAATATCTGGGCAAACACTCCGGGATGACGGTCAAAGAAAAATTCGTTCAGGACCGGATCGTAATTGGCCAAGGCTTCGGTAAGTCTGGACAGTCTTGTGGCTGGTATTTTCTTCAATGTGGCCTTGTACGTTTCGTAGCGGATTCCGCCAACGTTCAGGATTATACGGTTTTCACCATCCATGCCACCATTTCAGTTGTTTTCGGAAATTTAATTTTTTAGAGGTTCTGCAACAAAGAACTGGATTAAACAAAACAAACATCCATGTCCAGTTTATATTATTATCCAGAAAACTTATTATAGACCAGGGTCGATAATTTTTGAAACCAAAAAAAATAATTGTAGGATGAAATCCATTGGAAAGGGAAGAAAATATAACAAAAATGAAAGGAAAAAAAATTTACGGGCGATCCGAGGTCGGGAAGTGGAAGGGAGTGAGTTTTTAAGGGTAGAAAACGATTTATCTCGACTTCCGGCAAAACTACAAGTTCTATTAAAAAACGTTAAATAACAAAGTTGTAGGTAATAAAAAGATCTACAACTTTTGTATTTACACTTTTTCACATAGCTTCAAAATTTATGTGAAAAATTCAAATAACCAAGTTTTTGGTTTTTTATTTTTATCTTTTACAAAAAAATATTTTTATTCACGAAATTTGGTAAAACTTACCTTTTTATGTGCCAAACACACTGTAATTTTTTTGATTTAAAATATTTATTTTTTCACCTTATTTTGACTTAAAAGCACCCTAATATTTATATTTTTTTACACCATTGAAAATTAGAGATTTCAACAAACAAAAAGCCCACAGACTTTTTTAAAAAAGCAGATTTTTTGACGTGAGAATTTTCGATTGAAAATTAGGGTGCTTTTTCGATATTAAGTCCAAATAAATTCACATAAATTCTGAGGTTATGTGAAAAAAGTGTAAATACAAAAGTTGTAGATCTTTTTATTACTTACCTACAACTTTGCCATTTAACGTTTTTCAATAGAACTTGTAGTTTTGCCGGAAATCGAGATAAATCGTTTTCTACCCTTAAAAACTCCCCCCCCCTTTCCACTTCCCGACCTCGGATCGCCCGTAAATTATTTTTCCTCTCATTTTCCTTTTCCAATGGGTTTCAGCCTACTATTATTTTTTTTTCACTTTTTACCATTTTCAAAGTCTTCAGCCCTGGTCTATTATTATTTATTATGTGACAGGTTTCTTACCTTTTGAAATTTACTTCTAACCTTACTTTTTCCAATTTGCCAGTTATAAAATGGGTTTCTATTATTTTTCCCAAGGTAAAATGGACATGCAGAGTATAGTTATTTCTGAGCGCTTCAATTCGCTACATATTACACAACTAATATAATCAGCGTCGTTTTTATGATAGCGCCTGTTTTGTCCTATATTTACTTAGGTCCCCTGCGATATACCGTTACTTTTCAAACGACACTCTCAGGATATCAAGCAACGTATCTCTCGAATCAGCCTGGTTGTTTGGAAGATTACTCCAAAGAGACAGATCGAGGAAATGGACATTTCCTATTTTGCTACAGATAAATACTTACGAGGGACTCTATAAAAGCTGTCTCCAGGACAATGCTAACTCAGTAGCGTGTTGTGCAGAGCTGTCGTAATTACTCTTAAAAAGTAATTCAATTACAATTACCCATTACCCTACGAAAAAGGTATCAATTACAATTACCAATTACTAACAGTATGATAAAAATATTTAAATTACCAATTACCCACTAAAAGTATTTGATTCCTTGATCAATTACCGCATTCGAATTACTGAGTTTAATTCAATTACTTTATAGTAATGGAACTACCCTAAAAGTAATTGAATTACTCTGAATCTATAAATTATAGGCACTTTTTTGGCAAATAAATTACTCTGATTAATTTAATTACATTTTGGTAAGTAATTGAATTACATTTTGGTAATTCAATTACATTTTGATAATTGAATTACATTCTGGTAATTGAATTACAGTTTGGTAATTGAATTACATTTTTAAAATTGAATTAGTATATGAACAATTAGAATTACTTTTTTTACATTTTACAAAAAAAGAGTTGTATAGGTAAGGTATTATTTTTTTTAATAGCAGTAGGTCCTACTATCACACTTTATTATAGAAAGAAATTTAAAAAATTTCGAAATTTATAGTTAAACTTGATCTCCTAATTTTGATAAGTATACCTTCTTACCTTTAACAAATTGACCAATAATTACAACTGTCTTTTTTATATAATATGATTTATTTGTTGAAATAAAACAAACGTAGGAAACCTTCTGTTAGCCTTAGCCGCGATTTAACCAAACAATATTTTTTTCTTTCTAGAGTAAAGGAATTATGAAAATTTTTAAAGGAATTGAATTATTTTGGAGTAATTCAATTACTTTTAATCTAATTGAATTATTCGGAAGTAATTAAATTACTTTTTATGTAAATAAATTATTTGGGAGTAATTCAATTACTTTTTAAAATAATTGAATTATTTTTAAGTAATTTAATTACCTCAAATTTCTTAAAACCAATTTCCAATTACAATTACTTTATCACAATAATTGGAAAATCAATTAAAATTGATACTATTTTCAAAAAGTAATTCAATTACAGTAATTCAATTACTAAAAAGTAATTGAACACGATTTTTCAATTATTTTAATTCAATTACCGACAGCTCTGGTTGTAAGTGCTTGTATTATTGGTATTGATAGCTGGGGCTGTATTTCTCCTTTGGCCGATGCATGGCTGATAGCATATTGTAAGACATCTACTACTACAACTACAAGTTTTGGTTTATATTTTCGGTATTCTTCCAACAAATGCGATGCGATTCCCAATGTTGCGCGAGCCCATGCACCACCCTGTATATACAACAAGTTTATTAATAGATAAAAAAGGTGGGTCTAAAATATTTAACAAGTGACGATTGTAATTGCAATCAATCAATCCCGAATCAACATCGAGCTGTATGCATGTAAAGCTAAAGGTGTCCTTCATGTCAATCATAATGATTATCTAGTTAATTAAACTGCTATGTTAATACGAAGGCATTGTACTGTTAGAGCCATTGAGGCGCGTAATTTACGGACGACTGACCATATAAAAAAAGTCCTGAAGTGATTTTTTATCGGAATTATTCCAACATATTGGCGATCGACAGCATATTAAACAGCCATTAATCTTGTGGTCGGTGCAGATATCGGATGGATAGGATAAATAAGCAAGAGCTGGGTTCTTTTTTTGTTTAGTAGCTTTTTATAGGATATAATTATGTCAATTAAATAGCTCTTGAAAATGTGCTGATCATATCATATAACATAAACCAAGCATGAAAACTAACTTATAGATCAGAGATCGTAAAGGTGTAATATGGCAGCTCGTCCGATTCCTTAAGGCAGGTAATTCAGTGTCCTATATATACTGTACGTACAGGGTGTTCATTTGAAAACTTCCCACCTCGATTTTCCTGCTTTAAAATGAAAATGTGAAAAATCGCTCGGACCGTCGATTTTTATTTCGAGGGGGACATCTTTTGCGTATATTGTCAATCTTGTTACTTCAAGCCCCTAGGAGGGTGGGGGGGGGGGGAGATGTGAGATCTAAATCTTAAATGGATACCCCTATTTTAAATAATTTTTTTGGATTCTGCATAAAATTCTGAACATTTTTTAATAAAGGCATTATTAGTCTATACTTAACAGTTTCCGAGATATTGACTCTTGAAAAATGACATTTTTGAACTTTGACAGCGTCTAGCTTTTTAACTGTACGTCTTAGAGCAAAACGGCTTACATGTCCCTATTTTCGATTTTTATTATCTTTCCAATAGTGTCAACTTCCGGTCAAACCGGAAGTACTATATTTCTTACATCCGGTTTAACCGAAAGTTCACACTATTGGAAAGATAATAAAAATCGAAGATAGGGACATGTAAGCCGTTTTGCTCTAAGACGTACAGTTAGAAAGCTAGACGCTGTCAAAGTTCAAAAATGTAATTTTCCAAGAGTCAATATCTCGGAAACTGTTAAGTATTGACTAATAATGCTTTAATTAAAAAATATTCATAATTTTATGCAGAATCCAAAAAAAATATATAAAATAGGGGTATCCATTTAAGATTTAGATCTTACCCCCCCCCCTCCCTCCTAGGGGCTTGAAGTAACAAGATTGACAATATACGCAAAAGATGTCCCCTTCGAAATAAAAATCGACTGGTCCGAGCGATTTTCCACATTTTCAATTTAAAGCAGGAAAATCGAGGTGGGAAGTTTTCAAATGAACACCCTGTATAATTTTTAAGTATTGGCATTTTGATATCGTTTGGGTTTTGCATTAACATTTTTTTTATAACTAGCAGGCCACCCTGTACTTTAACGTAATACTTATAATTGGCCTTTCAGATAAGATAACACTAATTGACTAAAGGAACCCGTTAGCCCAATGGAGATTAAACAATGTATGTATACATAAGATATGGATTTAAAAATATTTTTTTAATAATAGATATTAGTACAAATATTTGCGGTACTGTAATAGCTTCGGAGAATAAGTATTAATTGGTATTATGGAAAAGAACAACCAATCTACAAATTTCGACAACATTAAAAGCATTATTAGAAACATTGCATTGGTCCAATCGCAGGAAATTGTCGAAGAACCGAATGCTGCCTTAAGTAATAAACTTAAGTTTGATATTAGGAAACTTGTGCAAGAATTAATATCCCTACAAATACTTAATGATATTGACGCAGCAATTATTGACAGAGAAATTAAAGATCTAGAAATATCTGTCCAGGATTTATTGGATTCCAGTATTCTAGTTAAGGATCAAGGTACAAGTGAACTGGTACCGTTACCCTATGAAGTTCTTCGATTAATCATTGTTTCCAGCAACGAACATTTTCGTCAGCATTTCTTTCACGAACTTATGGATTATTATTACCGCAAATTATGTGTAAATACAAAAAAGTTATCCCCTACAAAAGTGCTTTCAAAAGAGGAGTTTGATCATCAAGTAAAAATTTGTTTGCCTCTTGTCAAGATTGAAACTGTTCTGGACCTTGAAAAAACCAACGATCCAGAGAAAAGCAAACAAATTCAAGAAATCTCTTGCAGTGTTATGCATTTCTTTAATTGCCCACGTTTAAATCAAGAAGATATTTATTTAATTGTCTCTAATAAACTTAACTCCAAGAATTATGAACTTCAATCTTACAGTTTAATACCCCTGGATCAAAACAACGGATATCTTGGTGATTATTTTAAACTAATCATTCACGTTAAATTGGAAAGTGATAAGAAAGTTTTTTACTTATTTGCTAAATTTCTTACGCCTAAGCTAGAAGTGTTCACAGATATCATACAAATGGGGCCATCAATGAAGGAGGAATTTTTTTACAGGACCTTTTTGCCTGTACTTGAAAGACATGGCCTACATTCTCTATTAGATTTTTTTCCTAACTGTTACTTTTCAAGACTAAATGATGTCCTAGTGCTTGATGACATGGTTACTTTGGGTTTTACAGCATTCACACCGAACATTAAGTTGGAGATAAATGAGCTCATGTTCGGAATAAAGCAAATTGCAAAACTCCATTCCTGCAGCATTATACTCGAAGAACTGATAAGTGAAGAAGAAGGTAAAAAGGTTAATTTAAACGAGATATATGGTAAATATCTAAAAGATATTTTATTTAATTGCGAGGCAAAGTCTTTAAAAGAAAACTTGGATAAATCTTTAAAACTCATACATTATCTTGTCGCCAAATTTCCTGAGTTAACCAAGAAATTTACTACCGAGGAATTGACGAAGAAAATTGATGCAGGATGGAACATGGCTGCTGAGCTAGCCAGAGAGTCTAAGAATTTCAAAAATACCTTCTGTCATGGTGATATGTATATAGCCAATATGTTGTTTAAATTTGATGAAAGTAAGGCATGTACAGATGCAATGCTTGTAGATTATCAACTTATAAGATATTGCCCCCCCACCACAGATTTGCTCTTTTTCATATATCAAAATTCCTTTAAAGAGACTAGAGATAAATATTTTTCACAGTTGCTTCATGGGTATTATTCAGACCTCACAAAACATCTGGAAAACTTCAATCTGGACATTGTGAAAATATATCCCAAAGAAGAATTTGAAGAAGAAGTGAAGTATACGAAACCGTTAGCTTTATTTCAGGCGTTGTATTATTTTCCATTTAATGCTCTTGACCCTGTTTTAAGAAGCGGACTGTTGAAGAATCCAGAAATGGAAAAAAAATACGTTTCTAGTGACAGAAAGGCCCTAATTGAATTAGGATTTAAAAGTGAGTCGTATATAAAAGTTATTCGTGGATTTGTAGAAGATCTTGTCGAATTATGTGAAAGCGGAGTTTTATAGAATTCTCCAACACGTTTGTCTTTCCTTTTAATAAAAAAAAATGTATACTATAGTCCACCGTACGGTTTTACTACTACAGCCCCTGAGGAAGCAGGATGATATCAGTAGCTGTAAAACCGTGGTGGTGGACTGGTCAATCGTATGCAAATATTTTTTGTAACTACTTGTAATTATTTTTACAAAATTTAATATATCTGTAAATATGTTTAAATCGATTGATTTTTTATTACCTACCAATGGTCCATACAATTTTATTTTCATTCCTTTTTGTGTTACGGCTATTACGCAAGATGATAAGACAGTAACAGTTTTTACCAATACTTCTTATACAATACAATAATATTGCTTTTAATTTCTAATTAATATTTTTAATTCATTTCATTATCCCATCGACATTTTTACTTCTAAATATGGTGCGATTTCTAATCAAAAAGTAATCTCTCATTCCCCCTCTTTTAACTTTGATTATGTATTTATAAAATCTACATGGTGATTAACATTCGAAAATTTTACCTGAGGAATTCTAATTATATCACTCGTGTGTATATTATTATTTATTTGTATTCCGACAAAATAAGTTCACCCCGAAGGAAACAGTATTAAGAATTCATTTAGAAGAAGCTATTATCTCTACTCTCCTTATAAATCTTTTGTGAGTTTAATTTTTAAAGAAAAATCTTCTTGTCTGTTTATGAATAAACATCCTATATAGACTCTTATCTTTAAGATTAGATTTATTAATGTAAGTGAATTCAAGTTCAGAAATATTTTTGTTAATACCCAACTTACCAAGTGAGTATTAAGTTACTGTTATGGCAGTGAATGAGACAGTGCTAAATGCTACCATGGAAGAGAACGATAATTCTACAAATCTAAGAAACATTATTAAAAATGTTGCGTTGCTACAATCGCAGGAACTTTCTAAAACAGTAAGTCCAGCTGTGAACAACAAACGTATATATATTGATGTTATGGAACTTGTACAAGAAGTGATAATGCTGCCTTTATTTGATGGTTTTGACCAAACAGTTATTGAAAAAGAAGTTAAAAATCTAGAAGCATGTGTCGCAGATATGATGAATTCAAACGTTCTGGTTAATGATAAAGGTACGAGTGAACTAGTACCGTTACCATATGAAGTTATCAAATTAATTTTCAGTTTCGACGAGAAGTTTCGTCAGCATTTTTTCCACGATCTTATGGATTATTATTATCACGAATTATGTGAATATTTGACAATAGTATCTCCGCCGAAAGTATTTTTAAAAGAAGAGTTTGATCGACAAGTTAAAGTTTCCTTGCCTCTTATCAAATTTGAAACTGTTCGAAAACTCATCAATAGTAAGGATTCTGAAAGTAAGCGAATGCTTTATGAACTTTCATCCAATATAAAGAATTTTTTTAAATACCCAGGATTGAATCAAGAAGACATTTTTGCGATTGTTTACAACAAACTTGGTTCTAAAAATTACGATCTTCTCTCGTACAAGTTGATACCACTGGAGCAACGCAATGGGTATCTAGGTGATTATTTTAACCTCAAAATTTGTATTAAATTTAAAAACACTGAAAAAGTTTTTGATTTGTTCGCTAAATTTTTGACGCCTAAGCTAGAGGTATTAAAGGAAGTTGTACGTTCAGGGCCATCTATGAAGGAGGAATTTTTTTACAGAACCTATTTGCCTACACTGAAAAAACACGGCCTACATTCTCTATTAGATTTTTCTCCGAAATGTTATTTTTCAAGATTAAACGACGTTCTTGTGCTTGATGATATGGTAACTTTCGGTTTCACACCATTAACACCGAATACAAAGTTGGAGTTTGACGGACTCATGTGCGGAATAAAGCAAATTGCAAAATTCCATTCCTGCAGCATTATTCTTGAAGAACTATTAAGTGAAAAAGCAGGTGAAAGAGTTAATTTAAACGAAATATATGGTAAATATCTAAAAGATATTGTATATAATTCCGAGGAAAAGTCGTTGCAAGACAATTTGGCTACGACTTTAAGGCTGATACTGTATGTAGTCGCGAAATTTCTTGACGTAAACAAGAAATTAAGTCAGGAGGAATTGTCACAAAAGATTGTTAAAAGATGGAACATGATGGCTGAACAAGTGACAAGTTCTGCGAAGTTTAAAAACTCTATTTGCCATGGTGATATGTAGGTTGCCAATATGTTGTTTAACTTTAACGAAAACGGTGCGTGTCTTAATGCAATTCTAATCGATTTTCAACTTTTAAGATATTGTCCCCCAGTCCAGGATTTATTATTTTTTATTTATCACACTTCATCTAAAGAAATTAGAGATAAACATTTTAATCGATTGCTAGATGGGTATTATAGGGAACTATCGAAGCATCTCGAAAATTTCCAAATGAACATTGCAGGAATATATTCAAGGGAAGAATTTGAAGAAAGCGTCAAGTATATGAGATCTCAAGCTGTGTTTCAGGCATTGAGTTACTCCCAATTAAATTTTCTTAATCCCACTTTAAAAACTGCAATTTTAGAAAATCCGGAAATGCAAGAAAAATATATGTCGGGCGATAGAATAGCCCTAATTGATTTAGGATTAGAAGATGATGCATATAGAAAAGCTGTGAGAGGACTTGTTGAAGATCTTATAGAATTATGCGAGAATGGTGTTTATTAGTTTAAGATGCAATTTAAGGTTGAGGCTTAAAGGCTCATTCTATTTTTATTTGTATTTGTAAAAGAAAAATTGGCAGTAAAGTGTTTTACACAAAAAAAATATTTGTTGTTTTTTGAACTTAAGAAAGTCTTAAAAATCACCTACGTTATCTCATTATTAGAAGATAAAATAATCGCATAACTTTATTTGTTTTTAAATATTTTACACGCTGTGACAAAAATAGCTAACCATAAGACCGTGCGAGCAAAATTTATTTGCATCAAAGAGGGCTTGGATTAAAAAACGTAGAGCTTGGTTTAGATCACAATGATATGGGGACGATATATCTAACCAAATCTAGGTTAAAATATTGTCAAATTCATATTATGACATGATATGCCAAACTAATGAGTAATAAAATAAGTAGACAAATACAAATTTATTTTTATCGACGGGAATTATAGAACCCGGTGCGACATCTTGCGTCCCAGTACAGTACCTTAGAAAAGGTCAGTCGTAAAGGGCTTATTCTGTAAAAACAGAAAATTTTGCAAGAGCGCTCTCAAAACCGGTAAAGTGCCGGACCACAGATATTATTAAATTTATTTTTGTTGTTTACAAAATTAACAAAATAAGAATATATAGAAAGAATACTTAAAATACTTGCACTTTATAAGGAAATAAATTTAGCTGCCTCTTAAAAATAGTCCTGCATGTTCCATAAGATCTTCCCACTTCTTCAGACAGGCGTCTTATAAAATTTGTTGGCGTATTTTGCATTATTTCACGAACGTTTGCAACAAGTTCTTCTGTTCTTACAGATAGTATTCCTGCTCCTTTTTTGTGTTGCATAGAACCTGTTTCCCTAAACACAGCCACGGTTCTTTGCAGGTAATGATAAAAATCCCCAGCAATAAAAGCAACGTTGGGAAAATGTTCGTGAAAATCGTCCATGCACAAACCCGGATTGTATTGCCACTTACCATTTACTCTAACCCCGTTTCGAAAATACGCTTCAACCATGAATGTTTTGTGCTGTTCTGTAAAGCCCATTGTGTGAATTGTTCAAGAAATTGGAAAAATTAGCGATGAATTAAATTACTTGTAACGACTGTCACAGATGACGGAATAACTGATTGATTGTTAATTCAGGTAGTTACTGACACCCAACAGGTATTAAGCTCTACGGCTAAGCATTACGTCCTTAGATGCAAGGCCTTCTTTGATGCAAATAATTTTTGCTCGCACGGTATTATTATTGATCTTACCTATCAAAAAAAAATTGTGTTACCGCTTTACAGTCGGCATTTATCCCCGTCGTGACCAATCACAATTCAGTTTTAGGTCGGGAGTTGACATTTTGTGTCATATCTCGTATTTGTGATTGATCTCAGCCATAGGTGGGTAGAGCTTGAGTACTATGTGCTTGCAAAAGTGCATCACTTTCAGGTATTAAACGCCCTGCATGGGCTTAAAGCTCGTTCCTATGTATTTTGAGCTTACCAAATCAATTACTTTGCCAAAGTACTTTGTCATAATATGTAATGAAAAAAAAATTAAGTCCTTTTAATATGTTTCAATTACTTTTAATTGCCAGGAAAGCCACAGGTACTAGCTGACGCGACATAATAAACAAAAACTTGAATATGAACGTTTACGCAATTGCTGTATTAAAGCGGTGAACTTAGCATAGCGTTAAGTGACCCTTTATTATCCAATGATATCCAAGCTTAAAAGAGTTAAATTTCGCCCTGTTGCGTTGACTATTCTCATTTGTCTAAAATCTTGTAATGTCTACTGTGCATGGGAGATTGTAATAAAGAACATGCTATTGTAGTTAACGATTAATTTAGCTACTTTTATATTATAGGTTTATATTGTATAATGAAGATTCTATGATGGTAAGTCTTATTCAATGTTACAGAAGAGAAATAATATATGTAGCCAAAGTTCTTTGGTGTTTGTACATAATATCATTTGAACTAGGTACGTTAACTACGATCCAATAGGTCTGTCGTACCTAACAAATTGATAAATGATAAAGGTATAGCAAACTTCTTAAATGGAATATAAAACATTTTATTTTTTTAAAACCGACCAGAAAATATACACTTTCTGGACAATTTTTCGTCTAGAAAATAACGTTTTTCCGGTCTCTAATGTCACTGTCACCCTGTTTTTGTTTTTCCAATCGCTCTTTGATAATACAAGATACCTTGATTTCGTTATTATGACAACAACATTTCGATGTATTGTCGAGTGACAGTTCGTTGATTTTTAATTTTGTTCTTTATGTCAAACTTGTTTCGCGTAGATTATAAAATATATCGAAGTGTCGGTCTTAAAAAAAAATATTGTACGTCACGCAACCGAAAATTAGTGTTTTCCAGGTCTCTCCAAGCTTCCAATACTCGCCTATGGCTCGCCCTGGAAATGTTATGAATTCAGATTTTGGATTATCCGACACGGAAAATGAGATTTCAGAAGAAATTTTGGAAGCAGCAAGGAAAGCGACTTACGATATATTGCCAGTAAAATCAAAAGCCCGTTACGAGAAGTCATACGACGCATTTAAAAATAATATAAAATAAAATAATTTAATGTGTCGGTCTTAAAAAAAAAATTGTACGTCACGCAACCGAAAATTAGTGTTTTCCAGGTCTCTCCAAGCTTCCAAGACTCGCCTATGGCTCGCCCTGGAAATGCTTGTCTCGACCTGAAAAACACTACTTTCCGGTCTTGTAACGTAAATTACTATTTCCGGTCCCTGTTTTTTGTTTTTCCAATCGCTCTTTGATAATACAAGCTACCTTGATTTCGTTCCTATGACAACGATGACTCGATGTATTGTCGAGTGACTGTTCGTTGATTTTTAATTTGTTGTTTATGTCAAACTTGATTCGCGAGTGCGCAAATTTAACAATATGAATTCAGATTTTGGATTATCCGACACGGAAAATGAGATTTCAGAAGAAATTTTGGAAGCAGCAAGGAAAGACTTACGATATATTGCCAGTAAAATCAAAAGCCCGTTACGAGAAGTCATACGACGCATTTAAAAATAATATAAAATAAAATAATTTAATGTGTCGGTCTTAAAAAAAATATTGTACGTCACGCAACCGAAAATTAGTGTTGTGCAGGTCTCTCCAAGCTTGTCTCGACCTGAAAAATACTACTTTCCGGTCTTGTAACGTAAATTACTATTCTGACCGGGATGTTATAAGTTTATATCATCATGGTTACGCTATCAACAAAGAGGGTTATAACTCCTTTGGGATATTAAAGATCCTCTAATTCCCTCTACCTTTTACAGGTAAAATAAAACAAGAAATGCTAAAATAACTATTTTTTATTCATATCATTACAACGTCAATGTCATTATTGACGGCACCTGATTCAAATATACCGGAAAGTTAATAAATTGAAACATTTATTCCGGTTTAAAAATGAACAAAAATTTAAAACGGTCAGAAATAAAATTATCTATGTACCACGGGAATTATAAGAGTCTCAATTACCCTTATAATTCCCTTGATACATAAATAACTATTATATCACTTAGATAGTTTTTTCCTGTAGCTTTTACTTTTCATTCAGCTATGTCTGAGATTTCCATTCCTGCACTGGCCAGACTCCAACCGGCACTGTCTGCCCGCAGGAATGATTTATAGCCTGCCATCAACTAAAGCTAAATGAAGGAAAATATTTCCCGTAGGGATGAAGCGAAAGGTAAGCGAAATTTAGCTTTTTGTTCCCTCGCAATTCAAAAAGTCCACTATGCACGATTAAAAAGGGTATACAAATAATATTATTAAGGAGTAAAATATGCTTTGGTAAATAAGCTGGTTAGAGAGGAAATAGATGACCTAAAATTCGCTGACCTGTATGTTTAAATATTACCCATCTTTTTAGAATTGCTTTTGATCAACGAAACTTATAAGGTAATTTATTAATTTGGGACAGAGGCTTTGCATTTGGTTACCAATAAACCAATACCTGGTGTTGGCTTGAGTGGTATGTTTATCAACAGGTGTCGCTACTACCTTTTAAAAAGCAAATTTACGAGATCGTCATTAATTATTATTGGTTACTACCGTGCGAGCAAAAAATATTTGCATCAAAGAGGGCCTTGCATCTAAGGACGTAATGCTTAGCCGTAGAGCTTAATACCTGTTGGGTGTCAGTAACTACCTGAATTAACAATCAATCAGTTATTCCGTCATCTTTGACACTCGTTACAAGTAATTTGATTCATCGCTAATTTTTCCAATTTCTTGAACAATTCACACAATGGGCTTTACGGAACAGCACAAAACATTCATGGTTGAAGCGTTTTTTCGAAACGGGGTTAGAGTAAATGGTGAGTGGCAATACAATCCGGGTTTGTGCATGGACGATTTTCACGAACATTTTCCTAACGTTGCTTTTATTGCTGGGGATTTTTATAATTGCCTAAAAAGAACCGTGGCTGTGTTTAGGGAAACAGGTTCTGTACAACACAAAAAAGGAACAGGAAGACCATCTGTAAGAACAGAAGAACTTGTTGCAAACGTTCGTAAAATAATGCAAAATACGCCAACAAATTGTATAAGACGCCTGTCCCAAGAAGTGGGAAGATCTTATGGTACAAATTCAATGGAATTTCAGTAATTTATGTTATTATTTTTTTTTTCTTTCTGTATATTCTTACTTTGTTAATTTTGTATATATACAAAAATAAATTTGTATTTGTCTACTTATTGTATTACTCATTAGTTTGGCATATCATGTAATAATATGAATTCGACAAAATTTTAACCTAGGTTTGGTTAGATATATCGTCCCCATATCATTGTAATCTAAACTAAGCTCTACGTTTTTTAATACAAGCCCTCTTTGATGCAAATAATTTTTGCTCGCACGGTAGAGTGGCGCCCTCTAGGATGTTAGTAAGAGTATAAACGGCCACGGCAAAATGCCGCTTTGACCACTCCCGTGTGCTCTATTATAGCCTGAGAATTATGTCTTTATCTTCACGTACATCGTAGATAGCCATGGTATTTTGTCAGTTATATACATCTCGCTTCCAAAAAAGTTGAGCAAACTTTTTTATCCAACTCTCACACCCCATCCAAACAGATCTCTAATACTTCCGTGTTTGTAAAATTAGCTTGTTAAAAAAGACGGTACGCGACGTGTTTTCACCTGGATTATCCAGAGAATGTCAGCCCAAACTTTTTTTTTGTCGAGATCTTTTGAAAGCAATGCGTGAAGCTCGTGACAAAGGCTGTTTTACGTCAAGCGGCAATTTCCTAAATAGAATTTTTTCACTTGAAATTATTTCCGACATGGCGTAAATTTAATTAGAAATGGATTTTTTTGAAATAAATTCTTCAAAAATAATTTTCGATACGAAAGTTTTAATATAGAATTATGAAATGTAAGAATATGAACAGTATAGGATGTCCGTTTTAGTTATAAAAGTATTGCTGTTCTATACTTGCATTTCCTCTTCATATCAGCAAATAAGCAAATACGTTGTACCGTGCGAGCAAAAAATATTTGCATTAGAGAGGGCCTTGCATATAGGGACGTAATGCTTAGCCGTAGAGCTTAATACCTGTTGGGTGTCAGGAACTACCTGAATTAACAATCAATCAGTTATTCCGTCATCTTTGACAGTCGTTACAAGTAATTTGGTTCATCGCTAATTTTTCCAATTTATTAAACAATTCACACAATGGGCTTTACGGAACAGCACAAAACATTCATGGTTGAAGCGTATTTTCGAAACGGGGTTAGAGTAAATGGTGAGTTGCAAGACAATCCGGGTTTGTGCATTAACGATTTTCACGAACATTTTCCTAACGTTGCTTTTATTGCTGGGGATTTTTATCATTGCCTGAAAAGAACCGTGGCCGTGTTTAGGGAAACAGGTTACATACAAGACAAAAAAGGAGCAGAAAGACCATTTGTAAGAACAGAAGAGCTTGTTGCAAACGTTCGTGAAATAATGCAAAATACGCCAACAAATTGTATAAGACGCCTGTCCCTAGAAGTGGGAAGATCTTATGGAACATGCAGGACTATACTTAAGAAGCAGCTAAATTTATTTCCTTATAAAGTGCTAGTATTCCAAGATATACAAGCCGCAGATTTTAAAAGACGCAGGAATTACGCTCAATGATTTACCCAAAATTTATTGGAAAGAAATGATTTATTAGACCTGGCATTTTTTTCGAATAAAGCCTGGTTCCACCTCTCCGGTTATGTGAATTCTCAGAATACACGCATGTGGAGTAGTGAAAATCCCCATTTTTTTGTAGAGTCCACATTGCACCCTCAAACAATTGGTATCTGTTTCCCGAAGAAGAATTGTTGGTCCTATTTTTTTCCATGACACAGTTACAGCACAGCGGTATAGAGACAATATTTTAAATCCATTTGTGGAGCAATTACTTGACGAGGAACTACGTTTTGGATATTTTCAACAGGATGGTGCAACCACCCATACAGCCGCCGAAACTATTAACTTCTTACGCAATTTTTTCGACGACAGATTGATCAGTTTTCGATCAGACATTGAATTCCCACCTAGATCACATTGTTTAACGGTTATGGATTACTTCGTTTTTCCTCACTTAAAGAGCACTATATTTTTAAAACACCAGTTGCAAATTTAGAACAATTACAAGAAAGGATTATCCAAGAATGTGGTAATATTTCTCCAGAAATGCTGGTCAACACTTTCGAAAATATGAATTTATGCTTGGAGCATGGCGGTGGCCAATTTCAGCAATTTATGTAATTATTTTTCTTTTTCTTTCTGTATATTCTTACTTTGTTAATTTTGTAAACACCAAAAATAAATTTGTATTTTTATCTACTTATTTTATTACTCATTAGTTTGGCATATCATGTCATAATATGAATTTGACAAAATTTTAACCTAGATTTGGTTAGATATATCGTCCCCATATCATTGTGATCTAAACCAGGCCCTACGTTTTTTAATCCAAGCCCTCTTTGATGCAAATAATTTTTACTCGCACGGCATGTAGTAGTAGTAGTAGTTGTAGTAATATAATGCATTCGGTTTAGATAGACTGCCATTAAAATTAGTAAATTCTTATCCCGCATCGCTCTGTTAGTAAATCCAGCAAATACCTCAGATCTTGAAAGCCAAGGGCTAATTTCGATTCACCTATTCTCCATTCCATCATGAACTATTTTACCTACTTGGAGGCAGATTATAAATAATTCCTGCGGATAGACACGGCCTCTTGGAACCTCGCCAACTCCACAAATGAGAATCTCGTATAATAACGCATCCATTGACTCTATTATTTCTGGTTTGCCTCAAAACGGCTTTAATTTGTTTGAGCCTTTAGTGCTAATTTGTCAATGACTGGGAGCATTGAAATATGTATAGTTAAAATGGCAGGAATGCTGCAAGTTTTATCTGTTAACGTATGTATGTACAATATTAAAAAAATATCGATATAAGTAGTAATAAAGTAAAATGTAGACTTAAATTTCCTTTAGTGACCAAATTTTTTTTGAAATTCTGTTTCTAATATAGTAACTTTTTTCTGTGTCCGGAACTTAAACAACATACGTTTTAACGGACTGCTACTGCCAAAACAGCGTTAAGGAAAATTCAATCAAGAAAGTTATTACCTCCCAATTGATTTTAGAGAGAGCCGAGAATAATTCCACGTGAAAAATCTATTTAGGAAATTGGGAACTTGAATAAAGATCCTTTTGTTACCAGCTTACGCATTGCTTGTTAAAGATCCCAAATTGGAAAAAATATGCGGATTGTCCGCTTTAGTCAAATCCCGTTTTCCAGAGTATATCTATAACAAAGGATTTAAGATAAATTGTTTTGATAAGGAACTTACGAAAGAAAATGTATCAAGAAAAATTACTAAACAAGTTAAATGAGTTAACAACATAGCACAAGGCTATTAACTAAAAACATCCTTGTTTGGCATCACAAAGGCACCCTTTACGACTCAGGACGAGTTATGGATCGCTCTCACAGAGTATTTTTATTTAAAATTTAAAGAACCAGGAACAAATATCAACCGAGGCGAAGAATCTGGCTTAACATAACGCTATTAAATTTAATTACTGTTTTCTAATGAGGCCGATTTAAAAAAAAAAAATTACTCAGTTTTAACTAGATTTAAATATTGGATTTTTTACAGTGTCAGGAAATGTACGACCGGAAAAACTAAATTAAATTACTGGATATAAAGGAACGTATGCACCGAGACCCCTTTACTGAGATTAATCAGCATTTCAAACTTTTATATCGGCTTTTTTTAATTAAAATTTGAGTGGTTTCTTTTGATTTTATACTCTGAGGAAAATAGAATCAGGTAAAATGTTATTTTGAAATTTAAAATAACTTTGATTGATATGTAATGAGGTTTGAATCATAGAAAATGTATTTAAAAAATTTTTGATGATAGCATATTATTATAATGGCAAGTCCGTTAATAAACATTTATTTATTTATTTATTATTTAACGGGCATATAATGTGGGCCATAATAACCGAGGATGATTAGAACAGGAACCAAAAAAGGTCACAAAAAACAAAAATATCAAAAACATATTCAAATAAAAAAAAATAATTGGACCCAGTATACTCCGCTTCGCGTCGTTCGTGCAACTGCCGTCGCGTGCGGAAAAGTACCACTTTCCGCACTTGTTAAGTAAATAACTATTATTTGTCAGAGAAGACGGCTTAGTATATTAGGTAAATATGTACGCCGCTGATTTAAATAAACGAAATAGTAAGCTATATGATTTATCTAGCATAACATGACAACACTTTAGAGCAAAGTGTCCCCAGCTTATTTCCTTTGCCTTGAGAAAAATATATACACATTCATTTTTACGGGTCAAATTTTAAGCTCCTATAAAAGAAAATGAGCTTATCTCAAGACACCAACAACCAACAACACTCCTGGAAAAGCTTCGATTTATATTTAAACACCTTACTAAGGACTTTTTTTGGATAAAACTAACCTTTTACACATGGGGGAACGTAAAATTGTATAAACTTTACACGGTTTCTAAAAGTGTAAGTGCTCTTTATTTTATTAAATAAGAAAAAGGAGCAAAGTGTAAGAAATCGCAAAAAGTGTATTCCTCCGCGAAAAATGTCGTTAGTACTAAAAACCTCAACGACACAATAAAATACTGAAATAAGGTTTTTGTATTATTCTATAACAATGTTAGAAAATAATGTCGTATTGTATTTTATTCAGGAAAAGGCGGAGAGTATTCGTCAAACTCAATTTTGTTAAAATTGATAAATATTGAAAGTAATGCCTTGAGGTGGTTACAAAAGTTGTTAAAGGTAATCATAACGTTTTGAAAAAGAAAATGTAATTTGACATTTAACCGCATTTTACTTTTTTGGCCAATATTTCGTTATTTTTATCACCTTAAAATATTTTTAGGCTTGGGTCTACTATCTCGATTTACAACAATGGTACCTACAATGAGAAGTGATATAGGTACAGCATGTCCAGAGAATTCTAGACATATGGGAATTTTATTGTTGATTTTACGAAAAAAAGTTATTCTTTATAAAAAGTTCTGCTTGATGTGCAAATATTATTGACGTATCAAATCTTAATATATCATGTACAGGGCGGCAAAAAAATATAGAAACACAGAATTACGTTAAGAGGGAAGTGCCCTCAATTTTTATTTTAGAGCCAATTGTTATAAGAAAATTTTACTAAGGACTACAAAACGCGGTCAGATACAATTTTTCGTTGAAGTATTTTAATTTACAGGGTACCATCAAAAAGCCTTTGCAAAATATTTTTTTATTTTATTTCTTCAATTTTTACCTGTAACAATTTCGCAACAACTATGTGCAATACTATAAAAATATTTCAACGAAAAATTGTATCTGACCTCGTTTTGTAGTCCTTAGTAATGTTTTCTTATAATAATTTGTTCTAAAATTAAAAAAAGAGGGTACATCCCTCTTAACGTAATTCTGTGTTTCTATATTTTTTGCGGCCCTGTACATGATATCTTAAGTTTTGATATGGCACTATTATTTGCGCATCAAGCAGACCTTTTTATAAAGAATAACTTTTTTCGTAAAATAAACAATAAAAAAAATTCCCATATGTCTAGAACTTCTCTGGACACGCTGTATAGAAAAGGTTTGGAAGGATATAGGTTTGGTTAGGTTAGGTTAGAGTGGCAGACCTCTGGCATTGTCCAAACAGTCACACGTAGTTCTATAAGGACCGTTGTGGTACCACACATGTTCCGCGGAACCTATTTCCATCAGCTTCCTGATGGTTAACGCGATCGTAGAAGAATCTTGACAGCTCATTCAAATCAGCCACTGCTGTTAATAAGCTTAGTAAGTCGACCCAGTTGCAGGCTGTTCACTTCCACCAGATCATTAAGGATATAAAGCGTTTAACGAATTATGTACTATGAACTTTTTCCTTATTTTTATCAAAAATACATTTTACCAAGAATGTATTAAAATGAAAATGAAAATATTGGATAAAAGTATCAAACGTGAGAAAGCAAATAGCTCGAAGTAAAAGTTTCGTTTCGCTGCAAAAAATACTGAAACAAGTTTTGTCTTTTTTATCGTTGAATCCACGCGCCTAACAAATACCTTGTTGTATTTTATTCTGGATAAGACTGGATGTCGTGTTCGCATTCATTTTTGCTTAAAGCGAGAAACATTAGGAAAAATGTTGTGGATCGTAGAAATAAAACATAAAAAAGAATATTTCTTTGTACGAAAATTACTAATCGTGGTCAAAACAAGAAGGTTTCGACTTATAACAATATATTTACTTTACACCATTTGTTAAACTATGATACACCTTTTCTTCTAAAAAAAATTCTATACATCTGTCAGTTGGTTGTAAAAAACTGAATATGTATTTGAAAACTGTCTGTTTATCGTCGAGTTATAACCTTTCTAGAATTGGGGTCCACAAATAAGGGCAGTCGCAACCTTTTTCAATTTCAATTCGTTTACCTTAAATTTAGGACTCGTCCAAAGGTGACAAAAAAGAAGATGTTTAATAAAGCAATTTGTGATATTTATATATGCATACGTATCAGTTTACTTTTATTGATGTGTTATAATGACAAAAAAATGTCTAAGCTTAAACTAGACCACAATATTTAAATTTCCAACTTTGTTATTAATTTTATCAAACATTTTGTGTCGGTCATCATTTAAACGGTTCAAAATTAGCACAAAATACTGAGCATAAAACACTTTGTCAAACTTCAGCCGTCATCGGACGACCGTATCTCTATAACTTTGTTTATGTATTTTTTATATCGGGTAACATAATTATGTACACATTTCCTCTGCTTATTTTCATTCGTCTTATTTGTTAATATTATTTCATTTTATTATTCCATTAGTATACTAAAGGCAGATAAGTACGTCGCCCCTAGACGGGGTTGTCACTGTCAGTTTGATGCAAAGAGTCAAATAATAAAGTTATACAGTGTCACCAGTAAAGTCCGCATCATATGGGATTTTTTTTAATTAATAGCTTTATTCGAAATTTGACTTTGGCATCAAGTTCTGCTTCGATCGAGATGAAAATTAGGAAAAAAATAGTAGTCACGTGATTCGCATTATCTGTCAAATTTTAATTTTTTCCAAAAAATTATTCAAAAGTAGGGCTATTTCTGAAAATATCGAAAAAAATTATTAGAAAAAGTTTTTTTAAATGCAGTTTCTAGCTCACATGCAAATTTTCAGCTAGATAAGATAATTTTGATTTTTTACCTATATTTTGTAAATTGCACCACTTTTGCAAAATAAGACTCAAAGACAAACTTCTTAGTTTTGCCAATGCTTTATTTCAGATACATTTTCTTTAAAGTAGCGCCATATTAAATGTGTGTTTTTCTACAAAATCAAAATTGGGCTATTAAAATTTGGTCGCATGTGATGCAAAGTTCATTTGTTTTGGACCCTGTATAAGGTAACTTCATAAAATAAGTATTTTTGAAAGCGTAGTTTGTGCCTGAAAGTAATACACCTTAATATAAAGACAAAAAAGAACACAGTTTCATCAGTAAAGTGTTCATTAAGTGAAAAATAAATTTTAGTTTAACTTAACGTAAAGTTTATCTATTTTCAACGATTTAATTTAAAACCCCTTTATTTTATTTTTTATTTTTTTACTTTCGGACACAAACTACGTTTTTAAAAATACTTATTTTATGAAGTTACCTTATACAGGGTTAAAAACAAATGAACTTTGCATCACATGCGACCAAATTTTAATAGCCCAATTTTGATTTTGAAGAAAAACACACATTTAATATGGCGCTACTTTGAAGAAAATATATCTGAAATAAAGCATTGTCAAAACTAAAAAGTTTTATGTAGGTTGCGTTGAGTCTTATTTTGCAAAAGTGGTACAATTTACAAAATATAGGTAAAAAATCAAAATTATCTTATCCAGCTGAAATTTTGCATGTGGGCTAGAAACTGCATTTAAAAAAACTTTTTCTAATAACTTCTTTCGATATTTTCGGAAATAACCCCACTTTTGAATAATTTTTTGGAAAAAATTAAATTTGACAGATAATGCGAATCACGTGATTACTATTTTTTTGCTTAATTTTCATCTCGATCGAAGCAGAACTTGATGCCAAAGTCAAATTTCGAATAAAGCTATTAATAAAAAAAAATCCCATATGATGCGGACTTTACTGGTGACACTGTATTTATAAATCTATTATATTTTCATTAGAGAATATAAAATGGCGCAGTCGGTAGGATCCGAACCTACGGTGAATATTTAAAATAGAGTTTGTACATTTTTGTATGGCCGATAAATTATCACTGCCTAAAAAAATAGTGTTTTAAAGCATGTACCTGCAAATTTGTTGTTAAAACCTTTAAATAGACAAAGAACTGTCCACGCCGAAAAGATTCGTGTTCCAATTATGGGGAAGAAGGAAGTTAACCACGTATGCACCCATGGACTATTTCTATAATATGTTAGAGGTTGCACTTATGCTTTGGGGTGGTATTATCAACAACTTCAGACGTGACGTTTCTAAATGCTCATAAAAAATCCATTCGAGATTGCTGTTCACCATTGTTTGATCCTATAAATATGCCTGTTGTGTTGTGTCTACTTTCTCACATCAAAGAGGGCCTTGGGTGTTACCTTAGCGCTGATTAAATGTTTTTGAGTCAATCCTAAAATTTACATTCTCGCCCTTGGCATTGGACCGACAATGTTTTTACGTTTACACATTTTTGCTTTTAAAATAAATATTTAAAGTTATTCTAAATATTATTGTGTTTCTACTAACAACGACAAAGAGAATGACAAATATGTGTTTGCGAGTTTCTGTATAATAATATTGTGTTGGGGAAATCCATAAATCCATGCACCTATGTAAGTTAAAATGGGCTCCAAAGCATTAAATTATAATATAACATGTTGCTTTATTTTTCGTTTCGATGTGAAACTTTTACGCTTAAAGCTAAATGATGAATTACGGAAATTAGTAACGACTCTAGTAGCAGCAAAACTGCTGGAAAATTTTAGATTAAAGGAAAAGTGTAATAAAAATTGGATATTAAAATTTAATTTTAAAGAAATTTTATTAAATGGGCCTAAAAAAATAAAGGAATCAAACATTATTTATAGTAGAAAGCGTTATTGGAGATTGTGAAATGTTAATTTTTACCTTGCTGGCAATTTTTGTAATCGCAATGTGTTTTTTGAAGTAAGAAGTAGTAACCAATTAAAAAACAATAAAATTAAACACACCAAAATATATTCCTGTAAAGTTAATAACGTAATTAGTTGGTTTACACCTTTTTGCCGATTTGAATAATTGCCAGGAAAATTTTACTACATTTTGCTAGAAATGCCAACCAATTAAATCCAATGCTATTATATGGCGAGAAATTTAATTGAGAAATGTCACAATTATAGGTACTGCTAATTTCTGTAATGTTAAACAATTTCTTTAAGTTTCGGAACTAACCCAAAAAAATGGCCTCCATCCCCATATCATCCCACTTTTTACTAATCGATCCACCGGGTGAGTGAAAGCTTAGCAAATATTAAAACCTCGCTTTAACCCTGACAAATTTAATCATCAGTCCGGCAGTAAAAAAACATGTTGTACATTTCTAGCCCCCTTGTTTTTAAATGACGCAGTATTTTTCGGCTTACGTACAAGCTGGTCCGATTATAGAAACCTTTTAAAGTTTCAATTTGGATGCAATCGGATATTTTTTTGAAGAAATGGTAGTAAATTCTTGACTTATTTAAGGTATTACCCTTAGCTGCTACTGAAATTGCTGCAGACTATGTTTCTCTTGTAACTGATTTTCGAATGCCCAGAAACAATGGCGTAACAAATACCACTGCAGACCCCGCACCGGGGGGGGGCAGCTAGCCGGGGGGCCCACACCGACGGCCCCTTCAAAACTTGCTGCCAACTTTGCTTTTGATAGACTTTTCATTTTATAATTAATTTAATTTTTTTATATCCTAAGAATTTAACTTCGTTAAGTGAAGAAGAATTTATTTATACGTGAAAGCGTGGAATCTACAAACGATTTACCATAAAGACTTGTCCATTGACTTTCCTAGTAAAATTTTAAGCCTCATAAAGGGACTTGGAAATAGTATTTCAAAATTTAAAAACTTTCGATATCGAATACGATTTTGTTAAAACATTAAATATCGACGAAATTATAAACGATTTTGCAAAAAAAACTCTCGACGATCTAGTCGTTTTGTATAATACCTTGTATAGTACTTAGTGACATAATGTTTGTGCAGATTTGTTGAGTGTTCATGTGTCGTACTGTTTTCTGTCTTTTGGATTCTATGAGGCTCGATCACCGCTACCCTCGTTACTACCATACATGGTAAGCAACATTATAAGTGGTGTTTTAAAATTTTGATTTTGTATCATGTTTGCTGGAATATTACGTATAATGACTCAATAACTACCCAGTGGCGGCTTGTGACTAGCGAGTCAGGGGGGGCGCTGGCTTTAAATAAAAAAAATTTTAAATGTCTATTATTTTCAAAAGTACGTGTCTGTTTTTTCTAACTTTCTCGTTGTGAATTTTAATTTCATCAGCATAAGCACTACTTAAACAAGTTTAAATATTAGTCCTAACATCTCAAAACTTACCACATTATGACGATGTTTTGCACTATTTTCATGTTTTTTTTTATTTTCTCTGAAAGATGTTTTAAGTCCTGCACCCCATTTATAGTCCAATTATCATCCCCGTCAAAAAGTAGACACACGAAACAAAAAAAAAGAATTTTTGTCCTCACAACCGCATACCTATTCAGGATTTTTTATTATATATTTCTTTGTCAAACTTACGCGTAAACTGTGCCTTACTTTTACATTTTGATTGCACTTGTACTATGTTCAATTTCTAGTGACCGCCCTGCATTTTTTAAATCAAGTTTTTCACTTAAGCTCAGAGAACTAAACACAAGCTTCTGTAAATCACTGACCTTCATATTACACGACATTTTCCAACTTTAACTAACGTAACTAATAAATCAAATCAAAACAAATAAACAAAACATTAGCGCCTAGCGTCATCGACAGGTCGCCTCGTCAGAGCACATAATATATCGATTATTCTACCGTGGCATCGCGAACAGCTGTTGTTGGGCGCGGAAAATTGGAGCTCGTCCATGGCCGCTCGTGTAGGTGACGTCACGCCTTTGTCGTCATGGCAACTCATCGAGAAGCCGCGTTGAATCGGGACGGATAATCGGTCGCCCCCGCCCGCGCTTAGGGATGTTCCGATACGCTGAAAGTATCGATCTTGTGTATCGATCCGGATCGTATGGTAGAGTATCGATGCAATAAAATATCGGTTTGAAAAATATCGATACCCTAAATATCGATACTTTTTCGATCCGCGTTGTTATTTTTTGTTTTACGATTTTTATGACCGTATGCACCATTTTACCCATTAGGCATGATTAGGTGATCGTGATTAACCAGGTAACCGTGATTAAATAAAACAGCCTATGCACCAACTAAAAGGATATGTGGGTTTTGTAATCAGGGTAAAATTAAAACCTCGATTTGGCAATAACGTAGCTCAGATGCAAAAATTCGTGCCATTAACCAGAAAAATAAACCCTTTATTTTTCTGTGACCAGAAACACCAAGCAGATTGACAGTTGTGGTTATGTTTTCTTTTTGTTGTTTTTTCAACTTTTCCGAGAACTTTTTCCAGTTTGGCTGTTTTGCGCATTAAACCCCCAATTTCACACTTCGGCATCTAGAGTCATGGAGTTTGACTCACAGAAAAAAAAGGGTTTGACTGGTGAGGAAGAAAATAATATATTAGATGCGAAAAAGAAAAGAACTGTGTTAGCTGAACAAACCCTATTTATCTATCAAATCAAAATAATTTTGTCTCCGAGGTCTTTCTAGCTCTCGGAAAGCCATCATTAAAAATATCCATTACATTAAAATCATCATCGAAGATGATTTCGTCTCTCATTTTAATTTTATTATTGAAAATTCGAGACAAGTTTTAAAACAAAACACGAAAATAACCTTTTAATCATGATTAAATATATAACCCATCAAGATTGGCTGGTTAACTTTAATCTTGATTAAGTTCCTGAGCAGTGCTGGCGCATTGGAAATTTTCTTAATTGAGATATTTAATCATGATTATAAGCTAATCATGATTAACTGGTCTTGGTGCATACGGTCAAACGTTTCTAAAAAACCACCACTCGAAAATACTATTATATTTTTCAAGGTCGGACCGGGCATTTTCCGCTCTAGGTTTGCTGTTTTGCAAACCGCATCATAAAATTAATAAAATTGTGGTTTTGGGAATTTTGGGATGTATCGATACTATCTGAACGATACAGAGTAAAATATTTCGATACTCATTATATATCGAATAAAAAATATCGATATAAAATATCGGGTATCGGAAGGTAAAATATCGATACTCAAAAATATCGTATCGTATCGCGCATCCCTACCCGCGCTTAGTATAACATTGAGAGCGCGGAACTCGCTTGTCCATGAGTATAACCTGCCCGTTGGAATAGGGCTATGTTTGGTTTATGCCCGCGCTTAGTATAACCTACCCGCTGGAATAGGGCTATGTTTGGTTTGAATTATTTTATTTGATTGCTTACATGGATTGCTTTATTGGTTTTTTAAGTAAAGTATTTTTGGATTCTGTTTGAAATAATTGCAGAGAGGGCGGCGCCCCAGAGCCCTTTATTAACGAGCCGCCACTGTAACTATCTATGTTATGTCTACCAGTCTACCTAGGATTATAAAATAAATTCGATTTGTTTGCTGTTTTAATAACACATATTGCGGGTTCAAGTATAATTAAATTATTCAACGATTAACGAATTCAAAAATTCATAAACCTGAACCTAATAGTAATAAAAATAAGAATTATTATTTTCTATTCGTTATAGAGAAAGGGGTCCCTCATTTGCGGGAGGGGCCCACTCAGTTTTTGGTACGCCACTGCCCAGACACATGAGGTATGATAAAAGATATATTCATAAAACTTATCTAAGGTATATGGAGATAATTACATCTTCCAGCCCAACAATGCATGTAAATGATATGAGAAGCGGTGTCGATGTAGTCTTTTTCACCGCAAAGTCTGCATTCGATGGTTCCATTGTAACCCTGAATACACTATTATTATTTTTTTCCAATTAAAGCTTTTAATTAAAAAAACACAACACATAAACGTTTATATCTTTACCTGTCTGGTGAATATTTGTATTTGTTTAATTTATCGTTCATAAAGTAAATATAATTTCAGGGAAGAATATCCTAAAAAATATTATGTGGTGAATTATTCCAACAAACCTGGGAAATTCTCCTGATTACTCAGCGGCTAGTCATAAATATGTAAATAATTTTTGATGTAAAATTGATATACATATGGTAACCTTCATATCCCCCACAAAAAATTTGACGGAGGGATCTGTTTTATTTCATACAATTTGTTTATAATTGAGCGATGATGTAAATGTTCTTAACAATAAGCAGTGTTTCCTATTGAGACTGACTTTCGATATTTATTGATTCAAATTCAAATTTCTATTAAAATAAACCGAAAATTATTAATAGTTTTGAATTCTGACTAGACGAATATGTAAATACGGATTGAAAATAAGCAATGCAATATTTTGCATTTATATGAAAATTATTAAAAACAAACCGTTTTTCATTTTAGGACATAGGGGAAGGTAGCCTTTATTGCACCGTCTTCTAAATTGGACCAAAGCACATTAGAGTTTTTATGCTGGAAATCCGTCGTAGCCTTTATTAATAAGTGGTTTCGAATAGCTCACTAGCAGGCAGTGGCGCAACCAGAAATTTTGTTCGGGGGGGGGGGCTTTAACTTGTTGCGCCGCAGGCCAAAAAATTTTTGGGTGCCACGCCCTTTTTTGGGTAAAATACGTATGATTGACGAGAGCGACAGCCCCCTAAAACTTCTGTAATAATACGCCGCTAGCCCTAACGAAATATTTATGAAAAAAAAATTTAGAGATTTTATTTTAATTAGTAAAAATGTATTTAAAATAAGTAACGCATATATTAAGCATACTTATACTAAAACAAAACAAAAACCTTATACAATAAGTTGTAAGTAATCACTAATAATACTAATATTAAAGTAAAATTCTTCGTTTTGTTTTTGCCATTTCGTCCAGAATTTCTTCCACGGTAATATCAATATCGTGGTTCGCATAAATAGGTAGACCAGGGTCGATAATTTTTGAAACAAAAAAAATAATAGTAGGATGAAACCCATTGGAAAAGAAAGAGAATATAACAAAAATGAAAGGAAAAATAATTTACGGGCGATCCGAGGTGGGGAAGTGGAAGGGGGTGAGTTTTTAAGGCTAGAAAACGATTTATCTCGATTTCCGGGAAAACTACAAGTCCTATGGAAAAACGTTAAATGGCAAAGTTGTAGGTAATAAAAAGATCTACAACTTTTGTATCAACACTTTTTTCACATTGCCTCAAAATTTATGTGAAAAATTCAAATAACCAAGTTTTTGTTTTTTTTATTTTTATCTTTTACAAAAAAAATTATGTTTTCACGAAATTTGGTGATAACTTACCTTTTTATGTCCCAAACACACTGTAATTATTTTGATTTAAAATATTTATTTTTTCACCTTATTTTGACTTAATATCGAAAAAGCACCCTTATTTTCAATCGAAAATTCTCACGGCAAAATATCTGCTGTTTTAAAAAAGTCGGTGGGCGTTTTGTTCGTTGAAATCTCCACTTTCTGATGGTGTAAAAAAATATATACATTACTATGGTAAATGTTCTCAAAAAATGCAAAGAAACGGAAAAAACTCGAATCCGAAATTTTTTTTTTAATCATTATGTACAATTTTGACCTATTTATTAAAATTTATACTTTAATTACTCAAAAAACGTAAGAATCCATGTTACATTGATAAACAAAAAAATTACAAATCCATAAAACATTGAGATCGCAAAAAACATGCGAAAATAGTTCGCGTGACATGAAAAATTGGTTTGCAATTAAACGAATAGGCTAAGTTTCTAAGCTCGGGGGGGGGGGGCTGCAGCCCGGCAGCCCCCCCCTGGTTGCGCCACTGCTAGCAGATCCAAATGGCAGCTAATGTTAACTGAACCTTTCTTCGTTTTGAATCGGTTGTGGGTTATTTGGTTATTTATTTTAGGTCTAATTCTGGAACTACTAGTACTGGATTGGACTAGAAGTACCTTTTTTTCGTAAAATATGTAATGTTTTTCTAATTTGACATAAATAAAAGTAGGGGAGAGTCGGGTATTGGTGCGCATGTAAGCCAAAATTGTAATATTTCCGAAATGACAAAAGATTGGACTTCTAGGTTCCTATCAAGATTCTTTAACGATTTTGCTTTAATATTCTGTAATTACTTTTAAATAAAAATGCACACTGTGACTTTAAAATTCGAAATTCCAAAAAATGACACTGCGCACAATTACCCGACGTATGCGGCTAATGGTGCGCATGGATAGGACAATCCTGCGCATTGGAAAAGGAAACCAATAAAATTATTTATTGAAGCTAAGATTATACTTATTTATTTAATAAGATTTCTGGATTCCATTGCGCCTTTGTTGTTTTACGTTGGTATTTCGGCATCTGCAAAAATGCGAAATATTATAATCTGAGATATTTAAGACTGTAATTATCGGTTCTTTTGAGGTTATGCCGAAACTCTGACGTGCTGACTTTTTTGGACCTCGGATTTGTATTCAGCGACCCCAAAAACATATAGTAAACGTGGCCTGACCCCTTTTTTTGTGTGGCTGTGTTATTTAAAACGCATTCTTAACAATGCTAAATACATGGCGGCTAATCGTGCGCACTGCGCCCGATTAACCGAAAGTGGCAGATTCGGTTTTAAATTCTTTAAAACAATATAAAACATTTTTGTTTCCCTAAATTATATATATCAGTGTGAAGAGGACATGCTTGCCAACCTATAACCTATTTCGCGTAGATTTATTTATGTTTTTTAGCTTTTATACAAAATTTAAAGAAAATAAGTATCGACTTGATATTCTATTGGTAATAATTGACATATTTAATAAATATCAAGGAATTTCATAACATATTTTAGGAGAATTGTATAACGGAAAATATCGGGTGAGATTTTTTTAACATTATTATGTCATTGTCACTCATTGTTCTTTCACTATACAATTCTCCCAAAATTAGCAATGAAATAAATTGATATTTTTGTAATATATCAGATACTACCTAAATAATGTACCGGCGATATTGATTTTCTTTAAATGTTATTTATCAAAATAATAAACTCAAAAAATCAACGCGAAATAGGTTATAGGTTGGCAATAGATTGAATGACGTTGAGAATTCAACCTTAACGCACACGATTATCAAAAATGTAAAAATGAAAATACTTACAGCTTATTTTTTTCGAAGCATCTACTAGTACACGACATATGTAAACAACGAATAAGCGACCATTTTGGATAAGTAAAGTAAAGCGATCCACCTGACTCATATATCATAGTACACAGGCTTGGCAAGGGATGGCGCCTGAATACCGATTTCGAATTATATACGCCGGTTATGTAAATAAAGACATGCGCACGATTAGCCGCCACGCACGATTAGCCGCCGCGCACGATTAGCCGACTCCCCCCCACAAATGTTAGCGTAAAAAAATCATGTCTGTTTTTACTCTACTATTCCCTATATCTGGCCCCATTTCTTAAATATCGACATTTTTAAGACCTCAGTTTTATTCAGGGTAAGAAATTTACCAAAAATTTCTAAATTTTAAATTTGTATAGCTCTACACAGGTTTCGAAAACATTTAGAAAAACCATCTTCAGAGTAGGTACCCTCTTTGAGGGACTGTATTATTGACCATGCCTTTTGACATTTTGCGACAATTAAAGTATGTCTGCAAAATTATTAAAATTATATCCAACACCCACTTATCATTTTAAACATGAAACAACAGTATTTCTATTTATTTATTCAATTCCATTGAGTAGAATAGGAGACTCGAGTTTATTTAAAGTTGAAATAAACAGGTTTATTACCGTACCGAAGGTTTTATTTCAGAACACTAATATCATTCACTTCTACTAATAACTCTGAGCGTTATAACTATCAATAAATATATTTTTGGTGCAACCCATTTTATTAGGTTATATTGCGCTAAATTTAAACGGAATAGATACACATTTTTGATTACTGACAAATTATTTATTATCAGGTACTTACTGTGTTAGGGATTTTCAGCACTCCTATACCTACTGTTTGGCGTAAAATAAATCATATAGAATAATAAGCTGTTGCCGAAGACTCGCCCCCCTTTTGTGGTTTATTTAAGCTTAATTTTAGTCAATTTGAGACCATTGGGAATTTACCAGTGCTCTAGCAGCGCATAATCACCGAAAAATCTTACTCCCCTAAGTTTATTTTGCTGATACGCCCCTGGTGAAAATTGCATAAAATTAATGCATTTTTATGCGTGTTTGTTCGACCCTTGGCCCATTCACCGCTCGTTACGCCGCTGATTTCCTAGATCCAAATAATGATTTAATAAAAATCCATCATTTCAGTTCTTAAGTGCAAGTCAAAAGCAGTTTTTGTTTGTACGCGACTTTGATTTATTAAAGAAACTTGTCAGATTTATTTTAGAATAGCGAGGTTAATTTTGATGTTTAACAGATAAACTGGATGTGCGTCACAAATTATAAAAGATTAAAAGATATTAAATTTAGATAATTTACTTAAACTCTCATGAAGCTCGTAAGTATTATTAAAGCTATGTTTTCTACACTAGAGAAGATTATGGTAGTGCTTCAGGGGTGGGTAATGGTGGTCCACAAAATACCTCATTTTAATTCCTCCGTGTTTTGGTATAGAAATGTTATTTTTGGTTTTTTGATAGTGTCTTCTTTAGAGTAGAAAATATAGCCTTTGTAAGTTTTCAAAAAGTCACGCACCCCGTAATTTTTTCTAATGTTAGATATGGATTGGTATCTTAAGGATGAATTACTCATCTCATACTTCGCTGTGGTGCTAAGACTCTTAATGGGTATTGAGCTTGACAAGAAGAGGTGTAGTGCAAAGATAGTATATAGAACAAAGACAAGGACATTTCTAGTTTTGTAGGAGGAGTCAGTGGACGAATATTGATAAGAAATAATTGTTTGTAATTGGTTGGAATAGAGGGTTCCACTTTTAATAGTACATCCAGGGAAATCCCCTCCTTTATTAACATGCAAAATTATTACTGACGTAGCAAAACGGAACCCCTTCTTTCAGTTGATAAGGTTTGCAAAACTGTATAAAAACTCGAAAGATCACTTACTCAAAGAGTTGTATTAATTATTCAAGTGTGAGGGTAACCTCTGCCCGTTTGTCTATTCAGTTTAAAGTCGAGATTAAATTCCATAATTGTTGAAGTCATGAAGAGTTCTGCACCAGAGCCAGTTTTATTTTGTTCCCATTGCGTAAGTATTCTTTGAGCAATTTATTTAACTGTTTATTGTGTAAATTTTGTATAATTCTCATTTTGGTCAGAGTTATCTATTAAGTGGATATTGTTTCTTTAAACTTACTGGAATAGCACCTTCCTAATGTGAGTAAAAAGGGGCAATCTCTCTTCTTATTTAATTTATATTTTATTCGCAATACCTATTGTAATCTTTTATCATCTCATTGCTTTGCTGTTCATTAAATAAATTACTCAAAAAAGCCTTAGTGTATCAGTGATTAAATAGCGCACCATAAGGGGACAGTAAATAACAACCATAAATCAAAACCATCTAAGCTACAAAACACAGTTGCCTACCATTTTGATACGCGACACTATGACAGGTTGAAACCTTTTACCAATATGTAATTCCATTTTTATAACGAATCCTATCACACTTAATAACGGTTATGTATCCACGAAAAGTAGATTTATCAAAAAACAATCTGTGACACAGCTAAGAGAAAAAATGTTTTTCTTTATTCCTGAAAAAAATTATAACTATTTTCAATACTTTATGATTTATGACATAGTTATCGAAATGGACGCATCTGTAGAAAGAACGTTTTTTTATTTCTCCAACGAAAGGAAAACAGTTTAAGATCATTTGAAAAAAGGAAAGTCATTTATTTTCATGGAAATAATGACTCAAACATTTATAGCGAGACGGAGAAAATATCTACGCTGTGAGATGATGGTAGAGGCAATAAAAAAAGACGTCGTTTAAAAAACTCAAAGCCAATCGAATTCATCGTAACGTATTGGACCTAAATTTTGAGTAAAAAAATTAAGGCTTCAGAAAACGATAACAATACTTCAAAATGTTTTGTTTTACATCCTCGGATTTAAGCATAGGCAGCAAAAGACAATGTAATACGAAGCTTATTGTTCGTTCATTACAATTCCATTTATAAAGTTGAAGTCTTCTTATCAAATCAAATTAAATGAATTAAGATTTTATATCAAAATCAAAAGGATTTACATTTTAAGGAAATAAATAAATCTAAGCAATCATTGCTCGTTTATTATAATAAAAGAGGTATGCTTATAAGACGGGTACCTATATATATGACATATAAACGTCTAGCAAAATAGAGTTTGAGTGGCCATTAGCATTGAATATCAAACTATATAAGAATGACGGATGTCCGAGAAAAGTTGACAACCCATTTTTTGATGTATTGGAGCTGGTTTGGCCGCCATTGTGGAGCTTATCGTAACTCTAACCTTAAATTTGTCGCCTGTCTGTCGTTATAATGCAGCGCCTCGGCAATGGATGTCTCAAATTCACTGATGTGATGTCGTGGTGTTGCCGCATATCGTATTTTATTGAAATTTTTAAGAATTCAAGCATTTTTAATAGACAATAAAATAGGAGGTTCTCAATTCCAGCCGAATGTATGTTTTTGATAATAATATGTACGCTGATTACTCCGGGGTAATTATTGGACCGATTTTCACAATGATTTTACCGTTGCACTGGGTGTTAAATGTTAAACAAATAAAAGTAGATAAAAAGCGACAGCAAGTATAACTAAAATAGGTTTTATTTCGTCGAAAAATAGCAAAATACGTAATACACTAATACAAACAAACTGAATGTTTCTTAAGTAAGAAAGTAAAACCTACTTATTTTAACCATTTTGAAAAGTAGTAATAATTGCAAATAAATACCAAGTTATACAAACAAACCGCACATCATTCATATTTTACCCAACATATACGTTGTAGCCTAGGTAGGTATTAAATAGTGAGAGTCGTCATTTAGTTCTGTTAGAAATAGAATACCTGGCGATCAATATGTTTTCATGTAATTAACGTTGGGACGTCAAAAGGTTGAAAATATTATATGCTACAAAGCAATTAAAAATAGGTACATTTTTAGGTCTAGACGTGGATAGGTGTAGGTACTTATGTGAAATCAAGTTTTACGATAAGCTATAAAAATAAATTTAAAAAACTCATGCAGCAAGTCAAACAGACAGGCGGCAACAATGTTTTAATTTAGCAGTGAAAAGATTAGTCGCTTTCTTGTTGGTGAACTCATTGTGCCATCTATGAATTTGACGTAGCAGATTTAGGAAATCGGCTCATATGGCCTTCTTATAGTTTGAAATTCAATGCCATTAGTAATTAAAGAAGTAAGAGTGTCAATCAGAGGTAGCAGATACGTAATAGCGCCGTAAATGAAATAGTTGAAAACCTTGTACTGGAATTTATTTTGTTACTTACAAATAAAAATAATATACACAGAAAAAATAAAAACCTTACATCACTTCAATAAACACAAGCCTCATACGGCTATTTCTCCCAATCTTTCAACTATTTCTCCCACTGTTTCAACCATTTCTCCGACTCTGTGCCGTTTCACAAAGGACCGATGATCAGTGCTGATGATAGGTCGCGACCGATCGTCGGCAGCAATTCTCGTTGTAACGGTCGACCGATGATACGCTCATATGTGAAAGACACGGTTTAAACAATGGGCCCGACCGATCATCAGAACTGATCATCGGTCATTTGTGAAACGGCACTTATCTTTTTTTTTTCTAATCAATTTAAGGGTTTATCACTCCATGTATAATAAACATCATTTTGCCGTCCGCACCGAATTTTTCCAAATCTGCACATAATATATTATTCACGTGGTTTCAGTGTGGAACTCGCGAGGAACATGGTAAACCATTGCATTTGACGTCTTGTCGACTTGTTATGATAAAGGAAATTGGATGTCTCTCTATCTTTGTCGTTGTTAACCAGTGGCGTGTCGTGGGGTTTGTGTTTGGAGGGGCGCAATAAAAATCCAATACCAATAAAAGCAAATTGCTCGAAAAAGTATCTATTTATAAAAAAATGTTTATGTAAATTAATACATACATTTATAAATGTCGTTTGAAAACCGACGCGTAAAAGATCGGTTTTCGGCCCGTCATTCACATTATATTATTGACGAAATTCATTTTTATTAGTTCGAACTCGACGCGCGCTTACGCCACAACAAAGTCCGAAATGTATAAAGCAATGCAGGCGCTAAAATACCGCGGCCGTAGAGTCCCTAAATAAATCGGATATAACCGGGTGACGTTCGGGTTCGTTCGGCGAAATTTATATACGCCAGGCGAGATTCACCGTCCGTCGCAGCGTTTCAACGACGGAATTCAATTATCTAAAATTCACACGTGGAGGCTTGCTTATCAAATATTAGTATTAAAATTAATAGTAATAATAAATATTTAAATAAACATTTAATTTGTGTGTTATGTTAAAATTCCTAGGAGGGGCGCGCGGCCACGCGGCCTTATAGAGCAACCGCCACTCAGTCAGCTTGACCAAGGTTTTACAAAAAACAAAACTTATTTTTTTATAAATTAAACATTCTGGTTATTTCCCTCTTTGATCATGGATGGGCTCTACGGCCTTGTACAAATTAAAAATGGATCTGAAACAGCCATATTGGCCGTTCAAATTAAATTTTAATGAATTGTACGGAGAGAAAATTATTTTAATGTTGATAAAAAAAAAAGCGGAAAAATAAAAGAAGCCTTCCATCGAATAAACAGCCGGTGTTGATAGGTTGATTTAATAAAAAGATGGATTGTTTTACTTAAAACGTTATAACAAGTCTTAAAAATAGACTTTATTTGAAATTTGCAAATAAATTTACTCGATGACGAAAAGAAAGGTTAGCGGTTTCATTTATTGCCTGATGGATAAACTTTATTCTTAATGGTTACAGGATATTATAATGTGAAATACTTCAACAAATGTTATTTATATATACTGTTTAAATACACATTTTTTTCAGTTTTTAATCGATTTTTTTTGTACGAAAATTACCAACTTGAAATAATATTTTCAAATGGAAAACTCTTTGTTTTCAAGCTTTTTGTGACACAACAAATTCAGTAAATCCAGAGCAGTTTTTTTTGGAAAAGTTAACATTAATTAAGTTGTATATCTTTTTATAAAAAAAATATTTATACAGTGTGTCCCAAATTAGAGATATGCCGATGTTGATAATTTTTTTAAATGGCAATTGTGCATATTAGGTTATACCTACTCAAGTCATTTATAAGATATTAAACAAACAAAGATTTGTTTGTTTGAAGGTGGTAGATAATGAAGTAATATCAAAAAAAAATTACCTTGTCGGGCTTCCATTGTCTTTATTTAGTTACTTAACATAACGTTTCGGTTAGTTTGTATCTCTAACCGTTTTCAAGTGTACACTAAATTATAATTCTGAATGAAGCTTGATGACTCCGCCTACGTGCTTATTGGAATGTGACGTTTGAGCTGTTAGTTTTGGACAAGAAGAGGCTTCCAGATATTGGGGATATCTATACTTTAAGATTAGAAGGATAACTAAAAACTATAATATCAAAACAGCCTTCAAATCCGGAAATACGCTTAGAAGCTATCTTACAAAAGTATTGAAAACACAAAAAATTGTATCTATCAAATCCCTTGCGAGTGTGGCGAATCGTACATTGGAGAAACAAAAATACCTCTTCCCGTACGAGTTAAAGAACATCTGAAAGATACTAAAAGAGGTGAAACTTCGAGATCAGGTATAGCGAAACATGTATGGACCAACCAACATAATATTCAGTGGTCGGAAGCCAAGGTTTTGGACACGAAACAGCACTGGAGAAAACGAAAATACAAAAAAGCAGCGTTTATAAATCAAAATACCCATATATTTAATAAACTAAGTGTAGATATCCCCAATATCTAGAAGACTCTTCTTGTCCAAAACCAACGGCTTAAACTTCATACTTCAATAAGCACGTAGGCGGAGTCATCAAGCTTCGTTGCACATGGATAGTATTTAAGACAGAAAGAAGCATTAGAATTATAGATTAGTTTACACTTGAAAACGGTTAGAGATACTAACTAACCGGAACGCAGAGCTGGGCAAGCTACTGGAAAAAAGTAGCTAGCTACAAGCTACAAGCTACTTAAAATTAAAGTAGTTAAGCTACCGTGTAATCAAGCTACTTTTAAATAAACGTAGCTTAGCTACTGGTAGCTAAGCTACAAGATACTTTTTTTAAAGCTACTTCTATAAGCTACTTTGCGAAGGTTACTTCACTTTATGTCAGTGAATGCAGTTTTGAAAAACTACGTTCTTCGACATTAAAAGAGTTTAGTAATAAAAATATTATAAAGTTTTAATAATGTAAGTATGTACCTACCTGTAACTAAGTATTATTAAAGTAAATATATTATTGAGCATGTTTTCAACAGTGCAGAATATGAGGGGTACATCGTAAAAAAATATTTTTGCCATACTTTTAAACAATTATAGGTAATAGATATTTTTTGACATACCTAATATTATATGACTGACATGACCGTCAATAGCTATTTACCTAACAAGTGCGGAAAATGAATTTTTCCGCACGAGTCTGCCGTTTACCGAACGACGCGTAGCGGAGTTCGGTGAAGCAGCCGAGTGCAGGGAAAACATTTTCCGCACGTGTCAGGTACAATAGTTTTTCTACAGACGTGTGGAACTAAGTAACACATATTTCAAAGAAATTTAATAATTTTTAATTAACTATAACAATCACATACATATGTAACAGTAACTAATTCTGAGAAAAAAAAGTAATCTACAAGTTATAATTGATATATTATTGATTTTGACATAATCGTGCCGAAAAATTTTTCCGCACTAGTGTGGAAAAACCAATTTTCAGCACGGATTTTTGACATAATCGTGCCGAAAAAATTTTCCGCACTAGTGTGGAAAAGTTTTATACATTTTTTAAAATTTTTCAAATTTTTATCTCAAAGGCTAAATGCTAAGTTAATAAATAAATATACAAAATATAATATCCTTTAAAATATTTTATTTCCTAATTCATAAGTAAAATGGCAATACCTAAAACTAATTATAACATTAATAATTTTAACTATTTGGTGAATGTGCATAAGATTATTACAAAAAAAGTTTCCTTTAAGTACAACGAACTTTTCAAATAAGCTGTCCGACAATTCATTTCGCCGATGACGATAAACAGACAAGTTCTGACTTCTGACATCATCTTGTCGGTAAAGTAGGTAGTTATTTGCAATAGGTAGCTTAAATTATTTTTGGGTAACTTAAGCTACCGAACGTAGCTTAAGCTACCGAAAGTAACCCAAGCTACCGAAAGTAACTAACGCTACCGAAAGTAACTTAAGCTACCGAAAGTAGCTTAAGTAGCTTTTTCGAGTAACTAGCTACTTTTAAAAGTAGCTTCATGAATACACTTAAAAATAATGTAAAAGTTACAGCTACAAGCTACTTGGTTTTAAAAGTAGCTCGAATAAAGCTATTAGGTACCAAAAAAGTAGCTAGCTAGTAGCTTAACTACTTAGTAGCTAGCTACTGCCCAGCTCTGCCGAAACGTTGCCATTGTGTTAAGTAACAAAATACAGACGATGGAAGTCCGATAAGGTAATGTTTTTGATAAACAAAAATTTATTTAATTGAAAAATAAAAAAAAAAACCTTCTCTTCATCTTTAATACTTTTTCGTCAATAAATGCTAAAAATGTTGTTTATTCACTTTTTGGCAATATTCTAAACGCAAGTAAAACTCGTATGGAAATCACTCTATACGAAATGTGACACCAAACTGATTAATGTTTCAAAACGTGTATCTTTTGATAACAAGTTACATTACATCATTACAATAATTATTATTGAAATAAAATTTTGTACGTTACCCAATCGTTAAAAATTAGTTTTACAATACTGTTTCTCTTAATAAAAATTCCAAATTACTTTTTAAAACAGGATATTTAAGTCAAAGTTTTAACAGAATAGGGGAGGAAAACTTGGGTTATAATAAAACTTCTCCAATGGTTACTTTAAAAAAGTTACACGGTTACGATACACCTAACTTTTGTTCTTTAAAGTTTTAAGATTTTTCCGAAGTGATTACGGATTGCTTAAATTTCTTGAAAGTTTTTTTTATATATTCAGCGCAACGTGTTTCGAATATTTAGAAAAGTATGCAAGATATTAAAACCTTGATCGGCGTTGGTGATGTGGACTCGAAGATAGGGCAAATTTCTTAGTACGATATCTTTAATTTTATTAATTAAATTTTTATCCAAACTTATTTAACTTCAAACTGAAGATAATTTTACTTAAAAACCACTGATCAAGGGGAAAATGTTATAGCTGTATTTTTGGATTTTAAGCGGGCATTCAATTGACAGGGCTAGAATTATTGAGTAAATTGTATCAGTATGGTATTCGCGGAAACGTTTATAAATGGTTTAAAAATTATTTAAGTAACAGGTCACAAAAAACAAAAATATCAAAAACTTATTCAAATAAAAAAATAAATAATATAGGAGTTCCTCAAGGAAGTATACTAGATCCAATATTATTTATTTTATACATCAACGATTAGAGATAAATCAAACCATAACGAAATTCCTATAATTTATATGGGATGTTGACCCTTTATATAATTTTGATAGCTATCCTCTAGAATTAAAATATAGACTTCTGCAAGCGCAACAAAATAACTTGATAGCATCAAAAATTAAAGAAAGGTAGGAAAGATAGGAAAAGTAGTATAGTTAGTTATAAGACTAGTGAAAAGTGCTTCTAAGGAATTATAATGCGGGAACCAAAATGGATTCTATTTTCAATGGACCTTATATAGTGCTAAAACATACACTCGCCAGATATTTTATTAGAAATAGATTTGTAGAGAAAGTTTAGTAGGTATATATTTACGACTGATGTGTAGTGCTCAACTATATTAATATTATATTTCTATACAAGTCTCTATAATGTCTACATTTATCATCCCGATAGTTCCAGTACATTACTTAAATTTATTATGTACCTACATTCATACTGTTTCATGTTTACAGCTAAAAATATATTTATGATTTTCATAAACATTTTACTGTGTCGTTTTGATGTTTTATTGGGTTTATTAGATACCAAATTTTTGAATATTTTATCGTTTTCTGTGTAGCTAAAAATATTAATCTTTTAAAATATGTGCACGTATTGATTTTTCGCACATAGATGTGGAAATTTATAAAGTTTTAGCAAATTTTGTAATAATTAAAGATAATAATGTCGGCACAATAATTGTGCGAGCATTTATCTAACTGTTCTGTACAGTATTTTAAAGAATAAGAAATATAAAATCCCGAAAGTATTTGATAACGTATATGATGCATTATGATGCAACCCTCCAAAATGATTTTAGTAATAGCTTTAGTAAGAGAGTAAATGTAATGCCAATATAAAATTAACGCAAACCATTTTTTAAATCGTTCAAATGAATGCACCCCAACGTCAAAGTTTTATACCTATACAGTGTGTGTATAAAGTCTGGAAACGGCTTAATAACATCACAATTTACTGGCCGATTTAAACCAAATTTAGTACAGTTGTGTAAGAGGATCTAACGCACCGAATGACGATATTGGCGTTGTTGCCAGCTTTTTAGTTTGTCTGGAATTCGAACGAATTTTATATTTTTAAATATAACACCCAGTATATTTTTACATTTTTAAATTCTAGATAAAATTATAATTATTTTTTATTAAATTCATTATTAGTCTATACTTCATAGTTTCCGAGATATTGACTCTCGAAAAGTGACATTTTTGAACTTTGACAGCTTATAACTTTCTAACAGTACGTCGTAGAGCAAAACGGCTTACATGTCCCTATCTTCAATTTTTATTATCTTCCCAAAAAAATCAACTTCCAGTTAAACCGGAACAACTATATTTCCTGCTTTCGAGTTACATCCGGCTTAACCGGAAGTTGATTTTTTTGGGAAGATAATAAAAATAAAAATTGAAGATAGGGACATGTGAGCCGTTTTGCTCTAAGACGTACTGTTAGAAAGTTATAAGCTGTCAAAGTTCAAAAATGTCACTTTTCGAGAGTCAATATCTCGGAAACTATGAAGTATAGACTAATAATGCATTTAATAAAAAATAATTATAATTTTATCTAGAATTTAAAAATGTAAAAATATACTGGGTGTTATATTTAAAAATATAAAATTCGTTCGAATTCCAGAAAGCTGGCAACAACGCCAATATCGTCATTCGGTGCGTTAGATCCTCTTACACAACTGTACCAAATTTGGTTTAAATCGACCAGTAAATTGTGATGTTATTAAGCCGTTTCCAGACTTTATACACACACTGTATACCTAGATAGAGTTTAGAAAAGGAAAACCTTTTTTATTAGCAGGTATAGAAGAAAAAGTCATTCTTTATGAAAACGTCTGCTTGTGATGAAACTACAATTTAGAATATCAGATTTGCGATTACTATACAGGGTTCGTCAGAAACAACAGTTTTTGTTTTTTGGATTTTTTTTTCAATTCTAATTTTCAATTCCTTTTGATGATTGGCTAAATCATCTCTTTGGGAACAAATGGATTGGAAGGTACCTATATGGTCTAAATTAGTTGGCACGTAGGAGTCCCGATCTCACAATTATCGCCTTTAATTTATGGGAATATCTGAAGCCACATGTGTATAAAACCAATTTCAATAATAACTTGGATCTTTTGAAAGAAAAAATAAGAGTTGTTATTGCATATATCCCAACACAGCAAGTTAGGAACTGTTATCGGGAATTCAGATGTCGAGTTGAACTATGCGCTAACTCGGTAGTACCACGTTTGAATAAAAGTTTTTTAATTTATGATTGAATGAATTGAAGAAATATAACATGTAATAATAAAAATACTTCAAAAGTAGGCAAATAACAAATGGTTTTCTCAGAACAAAATCATTAATCGGCCAGATATAAAATCATATTCGAAGTAAGAAAGCAACAATAGTTGTTTGTTTTTACGTAAATTTATTTTAAACGATATCCAAAAACCTCAAAAAAAAATCAAAGTGGAAACAAATGTCTCTATGCGCTTAAGTCAGTACTAGCATCGAAGAGCATCTCGCGAAGAACAAAAATTACAGTTTATAAGACCATTATACGACCGATTGTTATGTATGCTAGCGAAACCTGGACCCTGACCAAAGACAACGAACGAAAATTGAGAATCTTTGAGAGGAAGGTTCTGCGCAAGATTTTTGGACCACTGCGAAGCCCAGAAACACAACAGTACCGAATAAGAACCAACCAAGAAATAGCAGAATTATACAAAGATCCAGATATTGTGAAGGAGATAAAGACAAGAAGACTGCAATGGGCGGGTCACGTACAAAGACAGCCTGACACACGGATGATAAAATTGGCTTGGGAGGGAGTACCAGTGGGACGAAGACCTTTGGGGCGCCCCCGAATGAGATGGCGGGACAACATCAAAACGGACCTAAGGACCATTGGGATAGAGTACGACCCAGCATTGATGGAAGATCGACAACAATGGAGGCGAATAGTACAGTCGGCCAAGACCCACCCCGGGTTGTAGAGCCATGGAGTAAGTAAGTAAGTAAGTAAAAACCTCAAAATGTTGTTTCTGACGAACCCTGTATAGTAATCGCAAATGTACTATTTGAAATTGTAGTTTCAGCACAAGCAAAATTAATTTAATAAATCAAGGAATTGAAAAAAAATCCTAAAAATTAAAAATGTTGTTTGTGACGAATCCTGATAGTAATCGCAAATCTCATATTCGAAATTATAGTCTCAGCACAAGCAGACGTTTTTTTAAAGAACGACTTTGTTTCAAAATTCGACCTCTGATCACTGATTAACGTATCTTACGTATTCCCCATCATATTCTGTATTGTTTCTCTACCCTTCAAGCTTAGTTTATGTGAAACTAATGGATGAAAGCAGCAACAAGTAGAACGGGGCGGGTGGAATATCGTGAGAGCAAAGTTATGTAATATATTATTGGAAAAATGTCTGTGGAGTGTTACCGAAGAAGTTTAATAAAGTTAAATGTTTATTTTGTTCGATTTGAAATGGAGAAAGTTTGGTAATATTTTTGTAAGGTAAACCAGTCAAAATAGAATATGTTTACCCCAAAACAAATATAGTACGGGCCTGTATTCTCTGATCGCTTGAGTCAGAAGCAGTGGCGACTCGTGACATTTTAGTAAGGTCATTGGGCGCCTGGCTACATGCGGGCCGCCACTGGTAAGAAAGCTGATGATGGTTCGCATATGTACAGTTGACGACATATAAATTCGTACACTCCACCCATACATAACTTAATTACAACAAAATTGGGTAAAACGGGTTTCTCACCTTGCTGCTTATACCTGGATAGAACACCAGCTATATACATAGCTGTGAATGATTGTATGTACGATTTTTTACCATAAGTAATAATGGTTATTTCTAAATATTTTTGTGTTTAAATTACAGCCGCGAAATAAGAAAATGTAAAATAATACCAGGAAAACTATAAATTATAAAGCCAAAAAGGGTTTATTAACAAACAACAAACACAATACTAATATTTAATAATTGCTGATGCGCCATTGGATTCTAACACTAATCGTAATCTTCTTGGCATTGACAAAATAATACTTCTGGTGTAATCCGAATTTAGCCCTTCCCAAATTTCTTCTACTTTATCAAATAACTCGATTTTATTCTGTGGTTTAAAATTTATTTTGTACATTTTTTACCATTAATCCCCAAAAATTTTCAATTGGATTTAAATCAGAACTTCTTGAGCACCAAGGCAGACATGTTACGTTGTTTTGTCTAAACCAGTTTCCTATATTTCTTGCAGTACGCACAGGGCAGTTATCCTGCTGAAATATAAAGTTATCTCCTTCAAAAACTATCGCGGCAGAAGGAAGAAAAACATTTTCCAAAATCTGAAGATATATATTACTGTTTAGTGTTCCACCAATATTCCAGCATATACCTGCACTCTGCACCGTAAACACTTATCCATGCCTACACATTAACGGAGAAACGTACACTGGTTTGCTTTTTTTGAGTATACTTTATACTTACATACTCATCATATCGGGAATTTGGTGGTCTATATACTCAAATCCTTCCATTATACGTAGAATGAAAAGTTTTCTCATCGGAAAAGATAACATTTTGCCAAAAAATATCATTTTCTGGTAAATATGGCATAGCAACCCCAATTTTTTGTTCCTTATCACTATTTTTTAAAAACGGTTTGCATGCAGCTACTCGATTTCTTAATTCGGAACATTGTCTTGCTCGGCGTTGCGCAGTTCTAGATGAAGCAGGGAATCCTTTTATGTGCATGGCGGATACTGCAGTTTCAAGTGGATTTTGCCTTAAATACTCGACCAAATGTCGGTCATCTTCATTTGATGATTTTCTATTATTTAAACCAGACCCAACAGACCTTTCAAATGTTTGATAATAGCGCCATTTTTTACAATTCCTTGAACAGTACTCTAAAATGATCAGCTATTTTTCCATAAGACCACCATATTTCTACTAAACATATTATTATCATTCTTGCTTTTTCAATAATACTTAAATGAGGCATTTGTAAATTAAATAAGATAATGACAATACTTTGACAGATATCATGATAACAATTAACACGTTACAAAGGCAATAAAGGAAAAAAAGGTGCATTTACTGTGTCACAGTTTAGTGTACGAAATTATCTGTCGTCAACTGTACATACATCTATTTCTACTCAACATGTTTGTAAGCAACAGTCTACCTTCGCTTCGTATCAGTAAATATATTTCTTAAAATATTTAAGTCGCTTTTAGACTATTATGCAAATTTCTAATCAAAAGTGTTTGTCCTCGCCCTCGCCGACTGTGATGCAGATTTCATATCATCCACACCTGCGGAGGTATTTTAAGAACGAAAATATTAAAATTTGTTTTACTACAAAATTGAATTTTAAAAATTAATTTCAAAGTTTCCAATTATAAATCTGTTCCATAATTAATTTAAATAATCCGATATTAGTGCAGGAAACCCAATATGTTACCATTTAATTAATTTAGCGCAGGAAATATCCTGCGGTACATTTATCGATTTTCTATATTTCTCTCTATATGTACCTAGAGTGTTTTTTTACTTTGGGCTTTTAGTAATAAAGTTATTTACCTTTATTATGGTCTATATTGGAACGTTGTGCAAAAACAGAAGACTCGTTAAATATTAAACCTTTTTTACAAAATAGAATCAATATATTTGTTGCTAGGAGCACTAATCAAGCCTTAAAATTTATCGAAAAACGTCCACTTTGATATTAGTTTCATGGGTACAAACAGTTTTTGAATTAAATTAGTAATACATATTATACTAAATATGAAGAAGTAGTCCATACTAAAGTGGAGTTAAATGATCCTCTTCAATTTTTAATTTGAATAACTATCCAGGGTGGTCCTTAAGTACATCAAGAAAATCTAGGATGTGATTCCTGGCATCAATTTAAGTTGAAAAGTTCATATGGACTTATGCCCTAAAATGCTTACCCTCTAAGATACAGGGTGTTAAAATATTTTTAAAACTAATTGTTTTTTTTTAATTTCGAAACTCCTTGAAGATACGGTATTGAAAATTGATGTCGATTGATTTCGTATTAAACTGCACTTTTTGGTTAAAAAAGGGTTTGCCTACTTCCACCAGTAGCGTGCATGAAGATACCATCAATATTTTTTTTGTGAAAATATGTGATACGCCACTGTTTTTTTTTAAACTCTGATGCATTTTTATGCATTACTGATATAAGCGGAACAAAAGTTGTCTCTACTATGTTTTTGAAAAAATGGTAGTTTTAAAGGAAAATGGAAAATATTTTAACACCCTGTATCTTAGACGGTAAGCATTTTAGGGCATAAGTCCATATGAACTTTTCAACTTAAATTGATGCCAGGAATCAGATCCTAGATTTTCTTGATGTACTTAAGGACCACCCTGTATAGGCGAACCTAGAATAATTCATAATTCAAATCGACATGTTTCGAGTGTAAAAACACTCATCATCAGGAAAACAAAGTAAAAGGTAAAATGCTGATGTTGTTAGCAATAGAGAAAATAATAGTGGGATTGAGCCTTAATGGAGCTTTTAATGGTGTACAGGGTGTCCCAAATTCGAGCCTCATCATGGGGATCTCGAAAACTATAAGAGATACAGCATCGGTTAAATTGTGGCAAAGTTGCGCAATTTCGTACTGAGCAATATCGAAAAAAAATATCTGAGTTATCTTTTTTAGTTTTTGAAATTTTTGCAAAAAACTAAAATTTTGAGTTTTTGTTTTTTTAAATTGCTCGACTTATTTTATACGCTACAGAAAAACAAGCACAATATTGTTAAGGCAACTTTTTACGCTCCATATTGTGACGTTTTTAGAATTTCGTTACAACGTTTCGTTTTTGTGGAACTATTATCAACTTTAATTTTTTAAATACGGACCTGCATTTTTTATTTTATTTTTTGATAGCCCTTTAAGCCCTGAATTCAACCATGTACCACACTTAATTATATTTAGACGTTTTGATGTCATTATTACATCTTCAGAAATGTGATCATTATTTTTAAATACGGCCCTGGTGTATATTTGACTCTTGGTTTATTAAAACTAGTGATGGGATAACTCGAGTGAAAAATGACCGATCACTCGGTTTTTTCAATCACTCGAATTATTCGATTATCTTCGGAAATCATTCGAGTGACGAAATGAGTGATGAACATAATGGTTTTTGATAGTGATGGGATTACTCGAGTTAAAAAATAACCGATCACTCATTGTGGGGCTTTAGAAAGTAGTTAGATTATGGAACTGGCGACCTTTTAAGTCTAAAAATATGTGTGCTTGATTATTTAAGTTTTAAGTGATTAAAGAAATGAATTTTTTTTAAAATTGCCCCTCATATAGCATTTGAGTGAACAATCGATTATCATTCGGTTTTTTAAATCACTCGAATGCTCGGTAATCGATTCTTGAAATAACTCGATTTTTTCCATCACTAATTAAAACCACCATACTGGGCTAAATTAGTATCAAGCGTAGCAAAATAACTATAATGAGGTTGCAAGCGTTCAGGATAGTCCTGAAATAACGGTCACAAGAAATTTTGTGAATTCCTATTGGAAGAATAATAAACTCGTAACATGTCGCGCTTTTCTAAAGCAGAAAACATAATTTTGCTGAAATATTCAGTATAAATGGTGACTGCAGTTGTCAAGATAATTAAGGTGGAAGTATCAACATGCTTGCCAACCTATAACCTATTTCGCGTTTATTTATTTAATTTTTCTAGCTTTTACACAAAATTTAAATAAAATCATTATCGTCTTCATATTTTATAGGTAATAATTGACATATTAAATAAATATCAAGGAATTTCATTAAATATTTTAGGAGAATTTTATAGCGAAAAATGTCCGGTAAGATTTTTTTAAACATTATTATGTCATTCTTCTTTCACTATACAATTCTCCCAAAATTAGCAATGAAATAAATTGATATTTTTGTAATAATATGTCAGCTATTACCTAAATATTGTACCGACGATATTGATTTTATTTAAATATTGGTTAATCAAATAATAAACTAAAAAAAGCAACGCGAAATAGGTTATAGGTTGGCAATAGATGAAATGACGTTGAGAATTCCACCTTAAGCCAAACAATCAAGTAAAAGTTCTTGTCATAGCAACCTTTGTTTTGTTTGGTTTTATTTTTACTTTGTTACAGTTTAAATAAAAACTTAAATATAGTAAATTATTTGTATAAAATTCCGGATCCATTTACATGTTGTATGTGGTAAAAAGATTAAGTAACTAACACCAGGGCCGTATTTAAAAATAATTATCACATTCCTGAAGATGTAATAATGTCATCAAAACGTCTAAATATAATTAAGTGTGGTACATGGTTGAATTCAGGGCTTAATGGGCTATCAAAAAATTTAATAAAAAATGCAGGTCCGTATTTAAAAAATTAAAGTTGATAATAGTTCCATAAAAACGAAACGTTGTAACGAAATTCTAAAAACGTCACAATATGGAGCGTAAAAAGTTGCCTTAACAATGTTGTGCTTGTTTTTCTGTGGCGGATAAAATAAGTCAAGCAGTTTAAAAAAACGAAAACTCAAAATTTTAGTTTTTTGCAAAAATTTCAAAAACTAAAAAAGATAGCTCAGATATTTTTTTGCGATATTGCTCAGTACGAAATTGCGCAACTTTGCCACAATTTAACCGATGCTGTATCTCTTATAGTTTCCGAGATCCCCATGATGAGGCTCGAATTTGGGACACCCTGTACAAGAGGTGTAAAATTGAATAGTCAAAAGACCGACAAACAAGACTTCAGCATAGTGAAAAGTAAAGGGTAAGTGCAGAGGCACTGTCCTGGGCAGAAAAATGAGGAGAGCAAAAGAAAAATTAGGTAGTTTTAAAAAAACTTATTTGTGAAAATCATTATTAAGCAGTGAAAAATCTTGAGCTTTATTCAGCTTTGTCAGAGACATGCGAAAGTACTGAAGTAAGATGGAAAAAAATAGAAAAAAAATATTTTTCATAAAAGTCGAAGCATCTGTAAAAAATAGAAAGGGGAATGTAGCAAATGAAATTTAATAAAATGGGGTAGATTAGCTTACCATTTGGCTTAAAGTAAAATACTGTTGGGGTACCAGGTTTTTTACGGCCCAGTTACCCCGGCAGGCGGCAAAACATACACTTTTTGTGCAAAATTAATATTTTAAAAAGTTTTAAAATTTTTTTTTTGTTTTACTAGAACATCTTTGTTGGAGATGTTCCACTGCAACCAGCACGTGTCAGATGGGAAATGAACTTGAACTTGACATTGTAAAAGGGGGAACAAATGACAACTGTTTTGGCGGTTTAATTGAAGAATCTTCAAGTCTGCTAAAAAAAATTTAAATTGTTATAGAGGAGAAAAGCTCAATTAAGGTTCAAAATTGCTTATAAACTAAAAATCACTAGAAATGCAAGATAAAATCAATACAATCCCTACAAAATAGAAATAAATTACATTTAGAAATATGTTGCTGAAAGGGTTAAAAATAGGTGTCCTAAATATTTGCGTATTATATTATTTTCTCTATATTGCTAACAACATCAGCATTTTACCTTTCACTTTGTTTTCCTGATGATGAGTATTCTAGGTTCGCCTAGTTATTGTAATTAAAAAGTGTGGAGAAAGACTTTGTGCTTTTCTTTTTTCTATATACTAAATAGTCCAAAATAGGTAGAAAAGTTAAGGGGAGGCTAAAGTATCTATGCTTTAATCCCGAAAGTGATACAAAAATTGCAGACGCATTAAAGGCTTTGAAGATAATTATTTGCAAGTTTAAATTCCAAACTTTTAAATTTCATGCTGAATTCCTTTCATAGATTTTACAATCCTCCAGTGGTAACTCAATTAAGTTTAATAATAAAGTTTCAAAATGAAACGAACTTCAAAATAAAGACCAGCGCTTTTGTTTCAAAATAATCCTCCAGCTTATCTGTGATGAAGCTCGTAATTACTACTAAACCGAATTTTAAAACCTCGTTTTAGTTCTAATTTTAGGGGCATTTTTAAAATTAAGCCAATCAAAATGATAAGTAATACATTTTTTCTAATTTTGACATATAAAGTGACACTTTTTAAAACTGATTGATATTATGAAACGTCTTACTTTTTGTAACTAGTTGCATAAAGTAAAATTTTATGCAATTGGTGACGAAAAATGTATTTCAAAATTAGTGACAAAAAGAATTATTCTATTTATTAAACTGTTATAATACAAGTTAAAAACATAAATTATAAATTAATTAATTATTATAAATATTGATAACACAATTATTGCAATTATTCAAATTAATTCCCGACGACATATTTTTTTCATTGCTCGAACTTGCTGTTATTTGGGAAGCGACGCACATTGCATTAGATGTTTCACCAAATATTTCTTGCGCTATAAGTTTTTTATTATTCATGGAATTTTCAACATATCCCTCCGCAACAGAACTAGATTTCCAACCTCCGTGCCTCTTTAATTTTAAAAGATCAGCGCCACTATCTGCTAGGAAAGTGGCAGAGCTTCTTCTGAAGCAGTGGCCAGTATATAGAACAGGATTTGAAAGACCAAGAAATTGTGCAATAACTTTTGGCAGACTGCTAAATGTGTTAATTCCCACAGGATTTCTGGTACATTTTCCATTCGCATATTTTACAAAAAATCTGTTGTGTTTAAGAATCTGGGGACGCAACTTAATATATTTTCTTAATATTTTAACAAGATTCGTATTTTCAATGTCTCCAGTGGTAATTGCTCACTGCCGTATAACTTTTGTTTTTGAAGGTGGGATATCAACACGAAAATGGCTTCCTTTGTCTATAACATTTTCAACTGGAAGAAAAGTTAATTCTGCTTTTCTGCATGCTCCTGCCATTCCAATTATCATTGCAACCTTAGCCATTAAGTATTCTTTGTCATCAGCTTCCAATAAAAATTTGGCAAAATCTTTTTTAATAAAAACTTTTGACTTTTTAGCACTGTACTCGTCCGCTTGCCTTTTAATATATGCTACCAAATTTGTATATTTTTTAATATTAATATTCCTTTACAGATTTAGTTCAGACCTTAACATTGAGTAAAGTGTCCATAATGTGGAAACTTTTAGATCTTTCTTACCCTCGAAATATGCAAGTTAAACTGTCTCATTAACATGTTTAATTTTCTTCTCATCACACCACGTAACAAATTTTTCGTATGCCAAATCATAAACTGCCTTTGACTTTTTGGGAATTACTGATAATAGAGCATTACCTGCTGCCTCTTCAATATCGCTTGGTAGCTCTTCAGAACTTGAATAACTCATTTTTTAAAAATAAAACTAAAAATATATGAATCTCGCTAAAAACCTTCCGTCTAGACTTTTTTACAAAATGTCAAACTGACAACTAACATGAAGTAACAGCAACAATAGCTATTTATGCCATCAGTTATATGTCAAAATTAGAAAAACTAAATTTATGTTTTCCAAATTTTTATCAATTAGGTATATTAAATTTTATTTTTTTATTACTTTCTTCAAAATTAGAAAAAATCTTGTATGCAATACGTTACGAAATGAAATTTTGTGTAACTTGTGAGTTTTTGCGAAACTCACTTCGTTCGTTCCGCAAAAATCTCACGCGTTACACAAAATTAGGCATTTCGTAACTGATGGCATAAATAGCTATTATGTCGTATACTGATTGAAGCAGTGAATAAAGGTAATTTAAAATCTCAACAACAAAAAAACAGTAATAGTTAAATGTTGCACAGGCAAAGTTAAAAAATTGGCTGTGAAAAAAATCAAAGGCTACTCTCGATGCCAAATAAATTACTTCAAATTATAAAGAAAATGTTTAATCGATAATCTCGTGTCCATTCATTACTTTCGAATTTTCTTTCGAACGAGAAAAACCCTCAAATAAATAACGGGCTTTTCCAATTGAGTGTTGAGAATTTTAGGTTTTCATTAAATTCCTGATACACTAAATTTACCGAAATAAATAACGCAAATAGGCGTCGATGATATTAGAATATAAATATTTATGATTACGTGGCAAGTTATGCTATTTTCGTTTTGATAGATTGAAAACCTTTTATAATAGTAAATTACCTTAAGTATTTTTAGTCTGAATAAAATGAAATTGAAATATTTCCAATCGCAGTTCCTAATGACATTAGGGGGATTCTTACTATTTTCTAGTCTAGTAACAAAATTAAATTATTAGAATTTTCGGTGAAAGCGCAAGTAGCGTTCTCCATACTGGATTGTGATGCACTTCGTGGTTTATTTAGTTGTCTACCTTTCGATTATTACCAGTGTGACTGCCTTTTATATTGGAGTTAATTCCGCTGGAATGGCGATAGGGTATATTGATACATTACATCAAAAACTTTAAATTTTTAAATAGGAATTGTGACAGTTTTATTGATTTTTTGAAAATTCTGGATGAAGGGCGTTCTAAGTTTGAGTTATTTATACAACATATATCTTTTTCTAAAACATCAGATTTCTAGATCCGTCAGAATTACTTTTTAAAGATCCAAATATATACAGGGTTAGGAAAAATTACCAGAACGGTCGATTATTTTAAAATATACAGGGGTTATCAAAAAACGTCTTATATAAAAAATGTAGCGCTGTTAAAAATCTACATATCGGTGATAAATTGAAATATACAGGGTCGCCCACAAAGTTGTGGAGAATGATAGTTATATTTTTTTAAATGGAATACCCTGTATATTTTTACTTATTTTGATGATCGACTCAATTTTAAACATTTTTTATTAACCATGTGTTATACCTAAATTCATTACTTTCCTACATAAATTGATCAGCTACAAAACACAAAATAAATTTCAAGAAACAATTTATTAAGTTAACTTTAAACGAAAACGTATAACAAATCATGGCAAAACGGCTCTATTTTTTAATAAGTGTTGAAAATGATCCCCATTTACTAACTGACAATGATACAAATTATCGCAAAAATGTCTTTGGGTGTTTAAAACCATTTCCCTTGTTATTCTCGCACTTTCATTCACAATTTTCATTCTTAATTCTTCTAAATTATTGGATTTATTTTGATAAACTATGTTTTTCAGGTGACCCCAATAAAAAAAATCTAATGGCGAAAGATCGGGGGACCGTGAAGGCCATTCGATAGGCCCTCTTCTTCCTATCCATCGATTTGGGAACGTGAAATCCAAAAATTATCTAACTTCGCGAGTAAAATGCGGAGGAGCTCCATCTTGCTGATACCAGGTTAAGTTAATATCAGCATTTAAATTGTTTATAGCTGGAACTATTTCTTGTCGAAGAAGTCGGAGATATCGATCACCGTTCAAATTTCCCTCGATAAAAAAGGGTCCAATTACATGTCCCGCAAACAATCCAGCCCAGTCATTACCTTTTCTTGGGAACTGTGTATGCAGCTCTTTATACCAGTTAGAGTTATTTCGCGCCCAGTAACGGTAATTTTGCTTATTCACCATTCCATGTAGTGTAAAAGTCGCTTCATCTGAAAACACAATATTGTTTGAAAAATTCTGGTTTTCTTCCATATTTCTAGTCATTATTTCGCAAAATTCTAGCCTTCGATCACAATCAACGTCAAAAAGTTCTTGTATATACAACATTAATTTTGTATGGATGCATTTTCTCAGTATGAAGAACGGTTCGTACAGATTTTTGATCAATTTCATGATCCAAAGCAAGCTGATTGGTGGATTGTTTGGGATTTTCTTCCATCGCAAGCAGAATGTCCAGATTTTTTTTCCTCGGAGGTAGCAGTCCTAGGTCTTCCAGATCATGGGCGGTTTTTTACAGAACCAGTCATTCTGTAACGCTCAATAGTTCGAAAAACTGCATTTTTTTAATGTGCCTCTCTGGATGCAAATTATTGTAAATATTACATACCTCCTGATATGATCTCTGTTTATCGCCAAACCCCCTTAAAATTAAAATATCAATTCTCTCTGTTTCAGTAAGTAAAAATGCCATGCTATTTTCTTATTTGTCTATTTCTGTCAGAATTTGAGTTTCAGATGTCAAACTATTAATTATTTATTAGTAACCATGGTCGTGCCTTATTTGTTGTTCACTATGTTTGATTATTTATCTCATCCATTATAAAAGCGGGTTGATTTTCACCTGATTATTCACCGATAATCTCCCGCTCTCCGGTAAAAATCACAAAAATGTAGTTTTTTATTTGGTAAATAATCTTCAAAATACATTTCGGGATTAAGAAATAATCAGAAAATCATTCTCAGATTTTCGATAATTTCCCCATCCCTTAATATATTACTACAGAAAATCGCATCGTTATACGTTATTATTTGAAACGCCGATTTCTAGGAAAGTAATGAATTTAGGTATAACACATGGTTAATAAAAAATGTTTAAAATTGAGTCGACAATCAAAATAAGTAAAAATATACAGGGTGTTTCATTTAAAAAAATATAACTATCATTCTCCACAACTTTGTGGGCGACCCTGTATATTTCAATTTATCACCGATATGTAGATTTTTAACAGCCCTACATTTTTTATATAAGACGTTTTTTGATAACCCCTGTATATTTTGAAATAATCGACCGTTCTGGTAATTGTTCTTAACCCTGTATAACCTATGTTTTAAACATCATTCATAACAAACCATACCTTTAGACCCGTACATTTCTTGCGCAAAAAAAAAGTTAAGTTTTATGGGTGAAAAAATGCGTTTGTTTGCAATGCTGCTGGGCTTTATTTACAAGGCCATAAATTTACAGTATATGGCTATTAGGGTTAGGTAAATTTCACTTTCAGCCTCCTTTGAAATTTCACTTGGAAATTTTCATGAAATAATTTATGAAATATATGAAATTTTCGCGAAACTTTCACGCTAAGTGAAATTTTCGCGAAATTTATTGAAAGTTATGAAACTTTCGCCCAGGCATTAAATTTCAGTGAAATTTTCAGTGAAAATTTCGGTAAAACTTTCACATAAGTTTCTATTATTGTAAGACTAAATCCCGGGCTTAATTCCTGTACCAAAAATAATAATGTGAAAGTTTCCTCAGATTGACTGCAACAGTAATGACATTGTCGTAATAAAAAAAACGTACCTTTTCCTTTTAGTCACTTTATTAGTTCAATAAAAAAGAAACAAAAATATTCTGATAAGAAAAGGAACAAAAGTAGAATTTAAAATGAGCTACTTGCTACTTTATACTGCATATTTTGGCCCTAAACTGGAGTCTGTATCATGTAAAGTTAAATTACTTTCATCACTTTCATCAGTTGGGCAGTCGCATGTGAAATTTTTGCGAAACTTTGACTGAAATTTATGAAATTTTAGTGAAATTTTTGCGACACTTTCACTGAAATTTATGAAATTTTAGTGAAATTTTCGCGAAACTTTCACTGAAATTTATGAAATTTATAAGGTGAAAGTTTCACTTGAAATTTTTAAAGTTTTCACTGAAATTTCACTTTTTATGCTAAGTGAAATATTTCACTTTTGAAATTTCATTTGAAATTTTCAAATGGTATATCCCTAAGCGTAATACGTGTGGCCCGCAGCGAATGTATGCATCCGATTGGCTATTTCGGGAACCGATCCATTTTAATAAAAAAGGGGCAGTCGCATGTGAAATTTTTGCGAAACTTTCACTGAAATTTATGAAATTTTAGTGAAATTTTCGCGAAACATTCACTGAAATTTATGAAATTTATAAGGTGAAAGTTTCACTTGAAATTTTCAAAGTTTTCACTGAAATTTCACTTTTTATGCTAAGTGAAAAATTTCACTTTTGAAATTTTCAAATGAGAAAATTTCATTTAAAATTTTCAAATGGCATATCCCTACGCGTAATACGTGTGGCCCGCAGCGAATGTATGCATCCGATTGACTATTTCGGGAACCGATCCATTTTAATAAAAAAAGGGGCAGTCGCATGTGAAATTTTTGCGAAACTTTCACTGAAATTTATGAAATTTTCGCGAAACTTTCACTGAAATTTATAAGGTGAAAGTTTCACTTGAAATTTTCAAAGTTTTCACTGAAATTTCACTTTTTATGCTAAGTGAAATATTTCACTTTTGAAATTTTCAAATGCGAAAGCCAATGGCTATGCTATAATTGAAGTCCATTTTGAACCAGTAAGAATCATCATTATTTGTGTTAAAAAGTTAATATTTGTAATGGAATAAAGTAATGTTATATGGCAATCAGAGGATAACGATCGTATTTTCAATTTTCATTGCAATGGAACAGCGGATATTTGGATTTTGATTGAAATAACATTGAGTCTATTGAAATCTATGTTTAGATGTAAATATTCATCCAGCATTATAGTTGTTCTAACGGCTTAAATAGGATATTTTTAGAAAATATATTGCCAAGTTAACGTTTAAAGTATTAATATTATAAATTTTACCATAACAAAATATTTTTTGAAACGTAAATTTTCACTTAAGTATCAGCATATTTGGGGGTGGGCGGGAAAAAAGAAAATAAGGAACTTGTCAGTAAGAATACTAATTTTTTATTACCTATTACTTAAAAAGCAGGAAATATAAAAGCTGACATTTACTGCTAAACCAATTAATATTTCAAAGAGCGAAATTCCGCTACTTTTCGGAAGCACTAAAACAATTATATTTTAAGTTCGTACAAAATGAAATTACAATCTGTTACGTCAGCTGAATAATTGCAAATGCATTTATGGGGTTTCAGCCAAGGTTTTTATTGGCTGCTTAAAACCGTTACCAAGTTTGAGGAGAAACCGCAAACCTAACTTTGTACATTTATTTTTAATTACAATTACATTAGCTTAGTAAAAAACATTTACATTATCCAGACTGCGTTAATGTAAGTAGGGGAAGGTTGTCTTTATTGCAACGAGTCCTAAATCGGGCCATCGTGGTAATCCCTAAAATAAAGCATGAATGGAGCTACTTGGAATCACTGTACAGTCTTCATCGTGAAGTTCGCTCGCACTAGTAAGCTTTATACAGCATATTTTTACGTTATTTTAATATTTTCCTACATCTCTAGCAGTGGCGTAGCGCTACTACCGCGAACCCCCGCAGTTGCTGGGGGGCCTGAAGGCCTCGAGGCCCGAAAGAGCCTATTGTTATGGCCCCGAAGGGGCCGAAGTTCTGGGCGAGGGGGCCCTAACATAATTTTCGCGGGGGGGGCTATAATTTGTCGCTATGCCACTGATCTCTAGTGCAAGTTAAAACATTTTTGTGTGTTAAAACAAGTAAGTTTTGCTTTAGTTATTTATTTCAACATATTCTCGGTTAAAACTAAATAATAACAACATAGTAAAACGTTAAAACAACCTGCTGATTGTCAAAATAGTCATAATATCCATTACTATGGAATCAGGTATATGACAGATAAAAAAAATCCGTTTAATGACCGCTGACCGTTACGTCACGACTAATGCTTATCTTTCTAACATTCGTGAACTAGCTGAGATAGTAAATTTGAGTCAATAATGAATGTCGTATAATTTTACCAGTCAAAAAATTTTATTGTCATTTTTAACAATGACAGTTTTAATCAACATTATTTCAAAAATGTCACAGTATTGTGAAAAAGAACAAGCATTAATTTTAAAATTATTTGATTATTTTTAAAGAGACAATGATGCCGGAAAGACTATTTTACCTAGAGAACACACAGATTTTACCCTTTAACGCAGTTTACGAGGTAAGTAGATATAATAAAGCAGGAATTGTGAAAACGTAAATAATAAACATGAAAAGTATATGGCAATGTTTTTATAAATACTTATATGTTTTAGAGAGTTTCTGATGCTTTGGGAGTTTCGTGTTCAACAATCCAACGAATTAAGGCATAAGGGATAGAGAATACAACGACGAAACAACTTCATGAAATTCATGAACATATCATAAGAGAGCGTATTTATGGGATGTATAGAGCAGATGAACACGTTACTATACGATTCGCTCAATACAACTAAACCTTAAAATCATTGATGGTGTTGAAATATATGATATTGAATTTTTAAGAGAATTTAAGAATAACGGCAACTCTCAATTTCCCCTAAAACCTGTTTTTCTGTCTTCACTAACAGTATATTATAAGCAGGGTTGTTATGTTTAAAACAAAATGTTTTAAACCAGATGTTTTAAACACGACCTGATGTTTTATTAGGTGTTTTAAACAGTGTTTTAAACATCAGGTGTTTAAAACATGTTTAAAATATACTGTTTTTTTTTCTTTTTTTCCCAATGTAGTAGATGTCAAATATAACTTTTTTTGTCTCCTCATATCACCCAAAAAAATTGAAAAAAAATCACAAAAATAATTGGAACATACATAATAATATGGATATATTATTATTAACCTAAAGTTGAGCATTTAACAGGACTAATACTAATAAATTAGCCACTGAAGGCCACGCTGTAAATTCGTAGTTTACATTCAAAATTATTTTATTTTTGCTTAAACTTTTGTCAGACAGTTAAATATAAAATTGCCCATGAGATACAAGTCGTCAAAGTTGAATTTATCTTTTTAAAACGTGTTTTAAACATGGGTATGTTTTGTTTAAAACATGTTTTTAATTGCCTAATAAAAAACATGTTTAAAACAAAAAAAACTGTTTTAAACAATAAAAAACACATGTTTTGTTTAAATATAAAAAAAAACATGTTTTTTTTCAACCCTGATTATAAGTAATAATTAAAAATTTGAAAAAACGCCCTTGTATTTTACTTGTTTACATGCATCCGTCTTTATGTATATCAAGCCTAAGAAAAATCATAACCTTTACCACCGCTAAGTCAAACTGACTGAATTAATTTACGACTTACCGCAAATATGGAGAATATGACGTAACGGTCAGCGGTCATTGAATTTTAATATTAATGGTTCAATTTAATAAACAAGATATTATGCTGTGACGTCATATGGCGAAGAATAAGGAACCATAGAAACGTTTACATTTTCATGGTATTTCCGTATTTACGAATATAAATTTGAATCACCACATGAGCGTGTATAATATTAAGCATTACAACACAACCAGCACTTAAAAAATAATTTTTTTTTTATTGATACCCTATTTCGCTTAATTAAAGTACGCCTCAGCGTATTTAAATCCCACTTTCAAAAACGCGCGTGTTTTAAAGTTACCATGGCAACAGCAACAACCCGTGAAACGTGAAGTCTAAATATGTCAACTTTTTAATTATTAATTTGACAGAATTACCTTTTACCGTCAAATAAAATATTTTATCTACAACAATTTAATAATAGGTACTTCTGATAATAAGAGCATTATGCTATCCATAATACAACAAGTGTAATTATCATAAAACAAGTGTAATTATTATATTTTCCATATGAACTTAACTTTTTTTCTGATAATAAGAGCATTATGCTATCCATAATACAACAAGTGTAATTATTATATTTCCCATATGAACTCAACTTTTTTTCAGGCACTGTATAAATGGATGGTTTTAGATAAAGTATAGTATTTGACTCGCGTCTAATGAACCATAATACACTCGGATGATTTACAACACTCGCCTTTGGCTCGTGCCGTAAACTTCATCCTCGTTTTATTATGGCCTACAATATACGCTCGTTAAATAATATACTATTATCTACAACCATTTAATAATAGGTGCATAATACTTTTGATAATAAGAGCATTATGCTATCTATAATACAACAAGTGTAATTATCATAAAACAACAAGTGTAATTTCTATATTTCCCATATGAACTCAACTTTTTTCTGATAATAAGAGCATTATGCTATCCATAATACAACAAGTGTAATTATCATAAAACAACAAGTGTAATTATTATATTTCCCATATGAACTCAACTTTTTTTCAGGCACTGTATAAATGGATGCTTTAAGATAAAGTATAGTATTTGACTCGCGTCTAATGAACCATAATACACTCAGATGATTTACAACACTCGCCTTTGGCTCGTGCCGTAAACTTCATCCTCGTTTTATTATGGCCTACATTATACGCTCGTTAAATAATATACTATTTTGTTTTCCTCGTTTTCATGACAACGACAGGTATATCACATCACGAATTCGACCATTTCACTTACTTACTAAGTTATTATTTTCATTTTTTGTAATATAAATACCAATAAGTGTACATACCAATAAAAAAAATAATGTAAAGTATTCGTGGATAACTGGTCTTTAAAACACTTGCTCTATTTCAGCTGCGCCGTCGTGCTTGCAAAATCGCGCGTGTTTTAAAGACCTTAATATCCACTTATACTTTAATATACTATACATGAGGTATACACTACCCAACATTTTCGTATTTGAGAGCATTAAAAGATTATTTCCTAATTTCATTTTCTATTTGGTGTAAAAGTACTTAAGGTAAGTACTTGGCGCCACGCCACGTCTTATAAATAATCTATGGCATAGACGGGGATGGTTCGAATACCAAACAACATAGTTTCTTTTTAAATTTTAATGCATAGTGCTGGAAATTCGCGGTAATTGCCCAATCAAGGATTTCCATCCACCCTGTTTGTGTGCCGATTTCAAATTGGATCTAAATAAGGAAATAGTGTTTTCGAATAGATTTCTGAAAGTTTTTAGTCTTATTTGTAATAGCGAGAAATCTTCTATACGGTCCCTCTAGGATACTAAAAATACGTCATGTTCATAAAACACAAGTGGGACGAGAAAAAATACTTTAGGGCTTAGAGGGCATCTAGGATTATCTCTGGGTTTGATATTTTTAGTTATATGATACCTTTAGGACCAAATACTATAAAAAAATCTCATACAACGTGAATCGTAAAAGTAGACGAAATTTGGACGTATGCCGTTTGTACCGAAGATTGAAATATAAATATTTTATTGGTTTACCGCCTTAAAGTGAATTTGTGCCACTCTACAATTCTATCTGTAAAATTGTTATTAGTTTTTTTTCGAAAAGTTGTTTTAAAAAATGCATTACTTTATCTACTTATGTACCTCTTAGCATAAGCGTAGTTAGACTGTCAACACTGGGGTGCTGAAGTCCAGTGGCGGCTCGTGACGTGTTAACGTGGGGGTGCACAAAAAGCCCGCCGCATGCGAAATGCGCCGCAGGTGAAAAAAATTTCAAGACCACGCCCAAATTTGGTCAATAATTTTTAGTAAATATTTTAATGTGATGTTAATAGCAGGTTTAGGTCTTTCAATGTTCTTGACAATCACTTTCTCCTCCAACGGTAAATTGCTAAAAGATTTTTTCAAAAATTCCACGGTGTATTTTATATCCGACGACGCCCTCATGGTTTTTTTGTGTTTATTTAACTTTAAACTTTAACCGAATTCAATAAAACCATATCAAACCTTAATAAACAAAAAAAAAATAGTCAAAATACCGGCTAAAAATTTCCGCGATTTTGAACGACTATGACTGGTTAAATTTAAATTATAAAATTAATGCAGAATTGTAGAACATGACATACACAAGCTATTATGCCACTTTTGTATTTTACGAGATTTTTATGATCATAGACCCGCTCTGACAAGTAAACTGGGCGTGAACTACACGGTACATGGAGAGAAATATTCAACAGAATTCGCAACTATCTAAATATACTTGAATTTGTACCAGAATTCGAATGCTTGAAATATTAATATGAAAAATTCATTACATTATAATGTATATTATAAAAATAGGTTAGTTCTAAAATTAGCCTATACTTATATTGTAAATTTTTTTTGGGGGCGCTAATTTAGATTTCGGGGGTGCTTAGTACCCCAAGTACCCCCCTAACTACGCCTATGTCTCTGAGGCAAAAAGGGAATAGGCAGCAGCACATGAAGAGGGAAGGTGCTGTTTTAAATTTGAAAACACAACTTTGTATAATTTAGTAGGGCGCAACTGTTTCTCTGTATCTTCTATATTTTATGAGTTCTATGTAGAAAACATTCTACACTATGTAAACTCCCTTTCCTTCAAGTTTCATTTCTAATTTTTTATAAAATTTAATATAAACTGGGACAAGTAGAATAATACTTTTATTTTCTCTTATACTGCACATTTTATGCCTTGTGAAACACGCCAGGCATTAAAAATGAATGCGGAAACTGCATTTTCCGAGATATTTTCTTTGAATAAATAATGATGTTTCCATCATATTACATTAGGGAAAATACATTTTACCGCGGAACGATAACAATCGCCGAAATGCTTAGCGTAGATACGAACAAAAAAATAAAACTGTTAACTGTGATAATAAGATAAAAATTTTAGAGCGTAATAACGTTTGTAAAAAAAATAAAATTCACTAAAAAAAGTTTGTAATAATATTATTTTATTCTCTATACTCTCTATACCACTACCAAAGCAAAGCCAACCGCTAAGTTAAGCATTTCTTTTAAAAATGTAACTTAGCATAGCAAAGATTGTTTTCTCCCCCCTTGCTTCGGGTAAGTATGCCCCTCTCTATTTCCTATACCAACTAAGTAGGTATACGAAGTTGTGCTCGAAGCGCTCTTTTAACAACCTAGCTAAGCAAAGATTTTTACTTTGCTTGCTGTCTAAAAGAAACAAATGGAAAGTAAGTACCTAATACGTAATACGTTGATACGAGTTGATAAGATAAAGTAATGCAAATTAAATTAACATTATTTGATAGTGTTGGGAAAAATCGACTTATTTGAATAATCGCCTACCGAGTATTCGAGTGATTTAAAAAACCGAATGATAATCGATTTTTTTTTCACTCAAATGCTAATATTAATTATTAATATTGGCGGTTCATCGTTCATGTTGATATACAGCATTTGTATTGGGAATAACTGACTGGGTGTTGTTAATCGATTGATTTTTTGCGGATTATTAAATATGGCGGAGATATTTGTGGATTTTTTGGCATGGTTCCCAGTTCCCAGATCTTACAATTTAACTACTTGACCTTGAGATGTCACGATATTCCGATATTGCATAACTCATGCATGATATTTATGAATACTGAATAATCACCACTAAACATTAAGTTTTCAGTAGACGCCGACGATTTAAATCTAAATAAAAAAATCCTATTATCCTACGCAGGCAACCCGTAATGCAGTATTTAAATCTAAATAATAAATCATATTATCTTACACAGGAAGGTAACCCGTAATGCAGTATTTAATTTGAATTATATAGCCAATAATAACCGAAACCACTCGGTGTAGCCGCTCGCTAGGAGATGGCTCTGGCCGCAGTGAGTGATTGACAGGCGGGCAGCAACTTTGGAGACGCGTTGGAAAATAAAAACCATATGTTCGTCACTCGAATTATTTCCGAAGATAATCGAATAATTCAAGTGATTGAAAAAACCGAATGATAGGTTATTTTTCACTCGAGTGATCTCATCACTAATTATTTCCTCAATTTTTACAGGTCGTTTTCCGCAAGGATCAACCTTCGGACCTACTTTTTTTTTTAATCTACATTAATTCTATAGCAAAATTAAATTTAAAAGGTAAAATAAAATTGTTTGCCGATGATACAACTATTATATATTTTCATGAACACTATGCTCAAATTCATAATAAAATGAACCACGACCTAAATATAATATGTAAATGGCTTAAAACTAATAAATTATCATTAAAGTTTAATAAACCATCTTTTATGTTTATAAGTAAATCAAAATTAAATAAGTGTCTTTCAATAAATATTTAATTAAATATACTTATACAATTAAATTTTTAGGTTTATATATTGATGAAAATTTAAGTTGGAAAAAACGTATTGAATATTTAAGAAGTTACATCTCACCAATAACTGGCGTTTTGTTTAAAGCTAAAAAATATATATCGTTAAAATATTTAAAAAATATATATTATTCTTTGGTTTATTCAAAATTACAGTATATGATTTCAATCTGGGGATCAGCGAATTTAACTACAATTCAGCCATTAAAAAAACTACGAAACAAAATAATTAAATGCATACATAAACTGCCTTTTTTAGAACCAACTATAAATTTATATGAACCAAATGGATATTTAAATTTAGAAAAGCTTTATAAATTAAAACTATGCATTCTAATATACTCTATCATTATTAAAGAAACACAATCGAATATAATATTTCCTTCGAGCAATATTATTCACATCACGAGACAAAATCATCATATTTTATTCAAATACCAATGGTAAAGTAAGAGTTCTTTTGGCCAAAAATCAATAATATACTATAATAAAGGAATAACAATTTATAACAGTTTGCCGAAAAAAATTAAAGAAATATCAAAATTATGGACTTTTAAAAAAACAATAAAAAAATATTTTTTTTAAACTGAACTAACTTAAACGTATTATATATTAATATTTTTTTTTTATAAATGATTATATATTTTTTTTTTGAATAATTTCGATGGAGTTATTAATAGTTACTAAACATATTTGGTGTTATATTCTCTATAATAAACTTTTTTAAGTTGGTTGAGAATAAAGATTTAATTATATTATTATTATTATTATTATTAACACAGTTTTATTTTTATTATAAAGAGTACTATTCATTTATTTTAAACGTGTTGTAATTATATTAATTTCGTTTTTTTGTCAAAAGTACACAATAGGGTTAGAAATATCTTGTTTTGAATTATTCTCCCTTGGACCCTTATCTTGTTTGTCAGATGTCCACATGCTACAAAAACAACTTTAAACCCTCCATAAACTTTTAATCCGCTCTCCGCCTTTGTTAAAGATAGTTGTTAAATATACAGGGTGTCGGATCTCGGAAACTATAAGAGATATAAATATAGTTATATATATGTGGAAAGTGTTATTGGTGCTTGGGGATCTTTTGGTTTTTGACATATTTTGAATAAACTGAAATGTTGCATTTTTTAAGATCGTTTATAACTTTTGGTTTCCCACTATATGGCATAAATTATTACCACCCAAGGGTGGTAAGTTGACATACTTACAACCCGTCGTCAAGGGCAATAGATACCTTTTTGGTAACTGTTACTTACGTCCTTCAAAACAGTGTCAAAAGGCGTTGTTTACAATATTGGGAGGAGAAAATAGTTATTTACCTAACAAGTGCGGAAAGTGGTCCTTTACCGCACGCGACGGCAGTTGCACGAACGACGCGAAGCGGAGTTCGGGCAAGCCGTTAAGGGCGGTAAAGACACTTTACGCACGTGGTAGGTACACAATTTTTCCTTCGAGCAATAATATTTGGAACAAAAATCAAATTTAAAAGAAAAAATTTATAAAAAGTAACAAATATTAATTGTTAAAAGCTATAAATATTTTTATATTATGCATTGCGCGAATGCAAGTACATCAATTGCATTTTTTGAATAAAATTAATACAGTGCGGTAAAGAATCTTTACAGCACTGAGTGCGGTAAAGAATCTTTACCGCACCGGTAAAAAAAAGAATTAAAAATATAATAAAATTTACAAGAGTGCGGTAAAGAAATTTTACAGCATTGGGTGCGGTAAAGAAATTTTACCGCACTTACCGCACTGAGTGCGGTAAAGTACTACTTACGACATGAAAATGAGTGCTGTAAAGTGTACTTTACCGCACGCGAGTAGGAAATAGTTATTTACATTACTAGATGCGAAAGTTACTTTTTGGTGTGAGGTGGTTTTTGAATTGCCGAGGCAAAGCCGAGGTGATTTAATACCTCCGACCACCAAAAAAGGCTTTCGCATCGTGTAATGTATTAAATTTTTCCACTACTGTTCTCTGATCAATATATTATTAAGTAATAAACTTTGATTTTATATTATAATCCATGACAACTAGTTAAATATTTGAGTATTGTTGACAACTAGTTATTTGAGTACTGTCAGAGTCTGTCAGTTCGATTTTTTTGTCCTGGCACCGAAAGTATTACTTTCGTAGCTAGCAACCTACTTTCGTAGCTAGCAACGGATAATATTCAGGTAACTGTAACATTTACTTTCGTTTTCTTCCGTGTTGCTAGGGCCCGAAAGTTAATTTATTTATACAGTAGTAGAAAAACAATATTACAAGACAGTATACCAGAGGCCAGAGGCGACAAAAAGGCGGTAAGAAAAAAGATGTTGATGGTTCCAGGAAAACCAAAACGCTGTTTCCAAGATATTGCTAGGTAGGCATATTCTATATATAAATAGTGGCAATGAAAATGTGTTTCTAGATTTTATTTTACCATTTTTCTATCTCCTGTAGTTTCCGGTATCGCAATACCGTCGTCTTCAATGGGTCTTCAATTTCGGGCACCCCGTATAGTATAGTCACATTTCGTATTCTCTTGCATCTATTCATGTTCGTTATCTAATGTAGCAGCTCCTCAGGGTTAATTTAACTGCTCGTGCCCGGCAAGATGGTAAATACTGAAACCAATTCCAGAAGTTGGTTTATTGTTTTGGAATAGGATTAACGTGCATAATATCCTAAGGAACAGTGATAAAAACCGAGAGTTAATAATTATGCAGAATTATATGTAGTTAAAGTAAGTTACAACCTGATTTTAATTTATTAATTTTTCTCCTTTGCTTGAGTTACATCAGCAGAACGACCTGACATTTTTACAATATATTTACTGGAACATTAATGCTGCCTGAAACATAATAGAATAATTTATCATAGCATGTTATCCGAGTTCGTTGTGTCTAAAGTCATATACATTGTGCTCTCTGGGATTTACATAAAATATTGGTATAAGCAAACGCCGACTGACGGCGAAGTATAAAATCTTTATCTTGCTTAGATCTTCCGGCGGCTGCAATTTTTAACCTTTTTTAGTTAAACATTTTATAAAAGGAGCATTAGTATTAGCAATATCGTCAATATTATATACCTACTCATCATCGTATATATCAAATTTAATACAAGGAATGTCCCAAAGTTTGCTATTTATTTTATTTCAGCTTTGCTTTGCTATTTACAAAAAGCTTAAAATAACTCTTAGATACTTTCCATTTGTTTTATTTAAACAGCAAAGCAAAGTAAAAATCTCTGCTTAGCTACGCTGTAGGAACGCTTTGCGAACAACTTCATATCAATAGTTGGTATTGTTCGTATGGAAAATAGAGAGGGGCATACTTAACAGCGGCAAGGGGGGAGGAAAATATCTTTGCTGTGCCAAGTTTTTAAAAAGAACGCTCAGCTAAGCCGTTGGCTTTGCTTTGCTATTTACAAAAAGCTTAAATTAACTCTTAGATACTTTCTATTGGTTTTATTTAAACAGCAAAGTAAAGTAAAAATCTCTGCTTAGCTACGCTGTAGGAACGCTTTGCGAACAACTATCAATAGTTGGTATTGTTCGTATGGAAAATAGAGAGGGGCATACTTAACAGCGGCAAGGGGGGAGAAACATATATTTGCTGTGCTAAATTTTTAAAAGGAATAACGCTCATCTAAGCCGTTGGCTTTGCTTTGCTATTTACAAAAAGCTTAAAATAACTCTTAGATACTTTCTATTGGTTTTATTTAAACAGCAAAGCAAAGTAAAAATCTCTGCTTAGCTACGCTGTAGGAACGCTTTGCGAACAACTTCATATCAATAGTTGGTATTGTTCGTATGGAAAATAGAGAGGGGCATACTTAACAGCGGCAAGGGGGGAGGAAAATATCTTTGCTGTGCCAAGTTTTTAAAAAGAACGCTCAGCTAAGCCGTTGGCTTTGCTTTGCTATTTACAAAAAGCTTAAAATAACTCTTAGATACTTTCTATTGGTTTTCTTTAAACAGCAAAGTAAAGTAAAAATATCTGCTTAGCTACGCTGTAGGAACGCTTTGCGAACAACTTCATATCAATAGTTGGTATTGTTCGTATGGAAAATAGAGAGGGGCATACTTAACAGCGGCAAGGGGGGAGAAACATATCTTTGCTGTGCTAAGTTTTTAAAAGGAATAACGCTCAGCTAAGCCGTTGGCTTTGCTTTGCTATTTACAAAAAGCTTAAAATAACTCTTAGATATTTTCTATTGGTTTTATTTATTTAAACAGCAAAGCAAAGTAAAAATCTCTGCTTAGCTACGCTGTAGGAACGCTTTGCGAACAACTCATATCAATAGTTGGTATTGTTCGTATGGAAAATAGAGAGGGGCATACCTAAGAGCGGCAAGAGGGGAGCAAAAAATATTTGCTGTGCTAAGTTAAGTGTTTAAAATGAACGCTCAACTTAGCCCTTGGCTTTGCTTTGCTATTTAAAAGAAGCTTAAAGGACATCTGCTATTTTACATGAATTTGTCTTGGTCGAATTAATTAATATTTCTTCCATAAGGTTTTATGGCTTTCGTAGTCGGTATTATATATCGCCGATAAGAGTTTTTATTTACAAATGTATAATATAAATATTTCTACTTATTCAAGAGTCGTAAAACATTTTATGCATATATATTAATAAAAGTATTTTGGGTCTAATTTCATCTTTGTTTTGAAATATTTCAGCCAACCTAGCACGTACGTAAACTATGTTTTTTTGACGCGTGACCTAGAATAGTTCTGTTGGAAGTGGGATAGTAAGAAAATACAAAATGTCTTTAGTCCTCACTAAGGTTAAGGTTGGACTCTACACTAGTGAGGAATATTCCGTATAATGTCCCTACTGTTCCTACTGTTCCGACTATAAAGATAATTTTTCGATTGGCTGCCAGCCAACAGTTTTTCTTGAATCTGAGCTTATACTTCGCCATAGCACCGGTCAATTCTCAATAGTTACAAATTAAGTCAATTTAAGCTCAAATAAAACTCAAGGACCTCGTGAGGCACCTGCATGATGAACCTTTGCGTTTAAAGTCGTAAAATTGTCGGCTTGTTATAAATAATCGATTTTTCTTTTTTTTTCTTAATAAATCTCTATATTCGTCTACTCGTGGAATTACTAAACAAAAATCCCCAAATTACGAATAATTGAAATATGCTTTTTTAAACCAAGAAAGAAAACAAATAAATGATGTTCCCAATTATTGTATAACTGATGCCTAGAAGGTGTTTTTAATTGTTTTAATGGTGGAAATCCAATAAATTTTATAGTTCTTAAATAAATAGAGATGTAAAGTTTGTAGGCGTATGAAGTATCTCTAATAATAGTAGACACTGTGGGTAAAGGGGATTGATTCTTAGAGTAAGAAAATTTAATTATTATTAAAAAATACGTTGAACCGTGTAGATACAGCTAAAGTAAATTGTACAGTTGACGACAGATAATTTCGTACACTAAACTGTGACACTGTAAATGCAACTTGTTTACCTTTATTACCTTTGTAACGTGTTAATTGTTATCATGATATCTGTCAACGTATTGTCATTATCTCATTTGATTTAAAAATGCCTCATTTAAGTATTATTGAAAAAGCAAAAATTATTTGTTTAGTAGAAATAGGGTGGTCTTATGGAAAATAGCTGATCATTTTAGAGTACCAAGGAATTGTAAAAAAATGGCGCTATCATCAAACACTTGAAAGGTCTGTTGGACCTGGTTTAAATAATAGAAAATCATCAAATGAAGAAGATTGAAATTTGGTGGAGTATTTAAGGCAAAATCCATTTGAAACTGCAGTATCCGCCATGCACATAACAGGATTTCCTGCTTCATCTAGAACTGCGCAACGCCGAGTAAGACAATGTTCCGAATTAAGAAATCGAGCAGCTGCATCCAAACCATTTTTAAAAAATAGTGATAATGAACAAAGAATTGGGTTTGCTATGCAATATTTACCAGAAAATGATTTTTTTTTTGGCAAAATGTTATCTTTTCCGATGAGAAAACCTTTCAGTCTACATATAATGGAAGGATTCGAGTATATAGACCACCACATTCCCGATATGATGAGAAGTATACTCAAAAAAAGCAGCCAGTGGACGTTTCTCCGTTAATGTGTGGGCATGGAAAAGTGTTTATGGTGCAGGTGTATCCTGGAATATGGGTGGAACACTAAACAGTAATATATATCTTCAGATTTTGGAAAATGTTTTTCTTCCTTCTGTCGTGATAGTTTTTGAAGGAAATAACTTTATATTTCAGCAGGATAACTGCCCTGTGCATACTGCAAGAAATATAGGAAACTGGTTTAGACAAAACAACGTAACATGTCTGCCTTGGTGCTCAAGAAGTCCTGATTTAAATCCAATTGAAAATGTAATTTAAACACAAAAATATTTAGAAATAACCATTATTACTTATGGTACAAAATCGTACATACAATAATTTACAGCTATGTATATAGCTGGTGTTCTATCCAGGTATAAGCAGCAAGGCAAGAAACCCGTTTTACCCAATTTTGTTGTAATTGAGTTATGTAGGGGTGGAGTGTACGAATTTATCTGTCGTCAACTGTACCTATTACCATATACTTCTTCTGGTATCTTATAGAGGACTTAAAAGAATCATATTTAGATAAGGAGCTAAAAATATGTCAGCCGATTCACCTCCATTAATAAATAATCATATAAAAATAGCGAGAAGACCCGTATTGCAACTGACATAATAAATTTCCATTTATTACTCTACAAACAGCTCAAGATGGCCCACCAGGGAAATAGGAAACACCTAAATAAGGAATTCGCAAAATGTTAATATATGGCCTACGGGTCCAGTGGTCGAATTTAAAAAAACGATCGGTTTCAATTTCAGATGGGTTTTTTGATAAATATTCCCCTAGGGTATGTTTACATCGATGTTGTTTTCGGGAACAATAAGGAAAACATGATTTTTTAGTTCGGGGGTAATGTAGGTAAAGGTCGACCTGTTATCGATATCTTTCCATAAAGAAAATATATCGAGATTATTGGATCAACAATGATTTGGTGTCTATATTGCTCAGTTTTAAAAATTCTATTAGTCAAGAGAGAGCTAGGGGTTACAACAAAGGTGTTCCCATTAATCTTCCCTTTTCCTGACTACTCCCCTGGCAGTGGCGCAACAAAAACTGAGTGCCCCCCCCCCCCGCAAACGTTTTCAGGGGCCCCTTTCTATAACAAATGGAAAATGATAATTCTTATTTTCATTACCTCCTATTAGATTCGGGTTTATGAATTTTTGAATTCGTTAATCGTTTAATAATAATTTAATTAGGATTAAACCCACATTATGTGTTAAGTACCTACTGTTAAAACAGCAAACAATTCGAATTTATTTTATAATCCTAGGTAGACTGGTAGACATAACATAGGTAGTTGTTAAGTCATTATACGTAATATTCCAGCAAACATGATGCAAAATCAACATTTTAAAACACCGTTTATAATGTTGCTTACCATGCAGTGGCGTAGCCAGCCTTGCGGGGCGGGAGGGGCGAACATATATGGGGGCGCTTTATGATTTTTTGAACCACTATTATTATTATTAAAAATATGGTGTTTTTTTTTATAAAATGTATAAAAAAATCAAATAGAAATAATAAAAATCGAGTTAAGACACATCACAATATATTCTAAATAATAAACAAAAATAAATGGGATTCATGCCATTAAAAAAATACGGACAAAAAACACTGTAACATTCGTAAATAAAAATACATCATATACTTAATAGTATTTAAATAGGTAGGTACTCTAATTTTACGCTATAATACTAAATAATTTTCACAAAATAATTATTCTAAGTACTCTTTATGGTTTTAAATTTGTCGATTACATATTGCAAATCAATATTAGACGCATAGTCCCTTTCAATATTTAATAATGCTATGTTTGTCAACCTGTCCTCATACATGGTCGACCTATTATACGTTTTAATATTTCGTAGTCTATTAAAAGATCTTTCGCCTGTTGCAGTGTTTGTAGCTGTTGTTAAAATAATTCGTTATATTTTACATAAATTAGAAAAAACCGATTCCAATTTTTTGGAAATCAAGAAAGGGTATAAGTATTTCTTCAGTTTTTAACTTATGTTCCTGATTTATTTCAGTTAATTGACTACAAGACGATTTGTATTCATCAACTAATTCCGGTTGGACAGAAGATTTATAAAAAATACATAAATCATACAAAGATTTTTTATTTTCTTTAGAAAAAGCGATATTTTCCGCCTCTAAGCATGAAAATTTTTTTGCTATCAGAAAAAAGTCATCAAATCTCTGTGTTAATGTTTGAATAAATGTGTCCAGTACAAAAAAATATACAGAAATTTTAAAATTTCGCCTAGGGCGTTTTTTCATCGTGAAAAAGGTTGACATTTTTTGATCTTTTTCTTGTAAATTTATTGGGCAAATCATACTTACTTGAAATTTCTTTAGCCTTTTCTTCAAAGCTGTTAAATGATTCGTCATTTCTCAATGATTTTAAGTCATTTATGGTTGATTTAATTAAATAAACTGCTGCTGATATATTCACATCGACTTTTTGTAAATAATTAGATGGAATTTGAATACCTAAAAGTGTTTGTTTCCAAAAGCAAAGAAGATATACAAATTCAAAACATTTTATATAAGTTAAAATTCCACGAGCATCAATTATTTGACTTGCATTTGTACTTACAATTTCACCAGATAAGATGGTTTCAATTATATGCGCCCCCTGGCCCCCACCTGGCTACGCCACTGTTACCATGTATGGTAGTGTAGTAACAGAGGTAGTAGTGATCGAGCCTCATAGAATCCAAAAGACAGTAAAACACATGAACACTCAACAAGTCTGCAGAAACATCATATCACTAAGTACTATACAAGGTATTATAATACAAAACGACCAGATCGTCGAGAGTTTTTTTTTTGCAAAATCGTTTATAATTTCGTCGATATTTAATGTTTTAACAAACTCGTGTTCGATCCGAAAGGCGTTGTTGTCCCATGGTGTTACGTAAATAGGTTTTTACTATTTTAAGTTTGGAAAAAGATGGTTTCGCTGATGCCACACTAATTGGTAAAGTTAGAAATACCATCAGTGCACTAGATACATCTGGAAAATTTGAAGAAACACACTGATTTTTTATTAATAAATGATCCGCAAGTTCATATACACTGTTTTTAATTTTTAAATACTGTCTCCAAGTCCCTTTTTGAGGCTTAAAATTTGACTAAAAAAGTCAATGGACAGGAGTCTTTATGGTACCTATATCGTTTGTAAATTCCGCGCTTTCAGGTATAATAAAATTCTTCTTCACTTAACGAAGTTAAATTCTTAGGATTTAAAAAAAATTAAATTAATTATGTGAAATACCTATGACAAGCAAAGCTGGCAGCAAGTTTTGAAGGGGCCGTCGTTGTGGGCCCCCCGGCTGGCCGCCCCTCCCGGTGTGCGGGGTCTGTGGGGGTGTTCGTTACGGGATAAAAATGGAAAATCTATAAAAAAAATTATCTGCACCGATTTTTAGATTAATTAATTTCAGTAAAATTCATAAATTCAATGTTGTTTTTTCATCTCAATGACTAGGGAAAAAGGTAAACTCGTTTAGCTTTATGAACTTTTGAAATTTTAGTGAAATTATAACAGCTCGAGGTACGGGTTATTTCCCTTGGGAACACAAAAATCCTAAATAAAGAATCGACGAAATCTTAAATATAGCTTAGGACCAAGTCGCCGAATTTAAAAGAAACGATCAGTTTCAGCTTCAAACGGAATTATTTAATAATTTTTTTCTTTGAAGCTGTTTCCGCTGCTTTTGTTTTCGAGGAACAATAAGGAAATCATGAATTCAGCTTCGGGATTATGTGAAGGTTCAGTTGTTAGATGGACATCTTTTCAGGAAGAAAATTTTCAATTATTGTATAAACATTGAGACGGGGAAAATAAATTCAGGCAGATGCTGCGGTTGTAAGTTTGCACCATATGGAAAACTTTTTTATTATTCATTTTACGAAAAAAATTTATTCTTCATAAAAAGCTCTGCATGGTCTAAAACCAAAAAGGCAACCATCAAATATCGAAATTTTCCCATCATATACGAGGTTTGTCAAAAAATGTGAATTTTTCCCAAGGGTAAAGTACTTTTCTTTTTGACATTATCAAAAATTGTTATTAAAAAAAGTTGATCAGAACTAAAAACCACGTTTAAATATGCAATTATACGCATTTATGTTTAAAAATTATTTTATTAATTTACTATTAATTATTTAATTTTTTAATTATTTAATTAATTTAATGCGTGTTATTGCATATTTAGACGTGGTTTTTAGTTCTGATCAACTTTTTTTAATAACGGTTAATTGTACGGTTCGAAACTTAAATGTCAATGTAGCTTGTACATTTTGTATTTAATCCCAATTTTCTGCCATCAAAATCCGTTGGAGCTTGCCTGTTTTGACAAGAAATTATGAGGTATTTCGATTCGGGACTACAATTACTATGCAAAACGACATCTATCTCATTTTTAATGAAACATGGAGATTGTACACTTTGAATCTGTACCGCTAATATTAAAAGCGTTTCTGTGTTGTTTTTTTTTTACGAGTATAGAAGCAAAAAAACAACTTATTTGGCGATTTTCTTAAAATTTACATGAAATATACACATAAGCTGCATTGGACGCCGTAAGTCATCTTTTATCCTACTAAAAGGAATTTTCCATTACATTTGCTTTTATCCCTGCTGGTCTGAGGTCTTTTTTATCCGGAAATTGTGGACATTCGCTCATTCGCAATTCGCATACGAAAACTATTAAAAGGTCACCGTTTACTTGGTTTCTTTATGGAGAAATGTCGTCTGAGAGCTTTATGTTAAAAGTACGTGTTATTTTTAGATTTTTTTTATTGGGTCTTATTCCATATAAAAAAAGGATCGGAAATCTTCAGGGTGTCTGGAAATGATAAGCAAAAAATTTAGGGGACAATTCTAGACCAAAAATAAATGCTATCTCTTCCTATAAAATTTTTTCGAAAATTTATTATTAACTGAGTTACAACAGGGTGTTAAAGTTAAATTTTATTTACAGTTTTAAAATACCTAAGTTACTAAACATTCAAATCAAAGGTTTAAAGTGACGTCCTTCCTCTTCAATGCATAAATTAATTCTTTTTAAAAATTAAAAATTAATTAAATTAAAAAATAATAAATTAAAATGATTTCGTATTCATCACACGCAGGCAATGATAGCGTTTTTCTCGGAAACGGTTAGATTTATCGAAACAAAAGTAGTATCCCTTTTTTATGTCAAAAGGTTAGAATATATCTATCTCCCCGCTGGAGGCGCCACCGCCAGAGGCGAAAATTTTTTGGGGTGCCACGCCCTAAAATTTTGTTTTGAGCTCTCAAAAATGTAGCTTTAAAGTATCAATTCAACAAAGTATTCCCTGTTATTTTGAAATGGATAGATTTTTTAAAAAAATATACCTATTTCTTATATAACGTAACGCGAACGTTTTGACGTTTTTATTTTGATAAGCACTAATGGAATTAAAAGGAGATAATTTTTTTTTTAACAATCCTTTTCCTTTGTGGCTTTGAATATGTTGATTGTAATTATTGTTTAACTTACGTATCGTGATATTGTCTTACTATCTCTGGGGGCGGGTCCAGACCCCCCCCCCCTATATCTACGCCACTGTAATAGCTATAATGAATTTGTGTTGGTTTGTGTACAAACATCTTACAGCCACCAGCGACTTTTCAAACCGAGAAAGTTAGAATTGTTAAAATTGTGGAACAAAATGTACTCCTGTGGCTAAACAAAACTTTATCTCTATTCGTACAAACATCCTTAAAAGTATCTCCAAATTGGCACTGTGTTTTCGATCGAAACGCTGGACGGTAATACAACCACGTTCACCTTATGTTAAAAAATGTTCTTTAACCCCAATATACTTTCTTTGTAAAAAATGAATCATCCTTGTTATAGAGTATGTCTCCGTAAGTTTGCACCATATGGAATTTTTTTTTATTGTTTATTTTACGAAAAAAAGTTATTCTTTATAAAAAGCTCTGCATGGTCTAAAACCTAAAATGCAACCATCAAATATCGAAATTTTCCAGTAATATACGAGGTTTGTCAAAAAATGTGAATTTTTCCCAAGAGTAAAGTACCTTTATTTTTGCCATTATCAAAAATTGTTATTAAAAAAAGTTGATCAGAACTAAAAACCACGTCTAAATATGCAATAACACGCATTAAATTAATTAAATAATTAAAAAATTAAATAATTAATAGTAAATTAATAAAATAATTTTTAAACATAAATTTTGGATTTTGAATGCAGAAAATTGGGATTAAATACAAAATGTACAAGCTACATTGACATTTAAGTTTCGAACCGTACAATCTCCTGTTAAATTTTAAAAAAGTGTACAATCGCCAATGGGTTGTTTTGCTATTAGTTTCGAATTATTTCAAAGCGTGCAAAATCCTCCACAGACTTGTTGATAATAATTCGCGCCAAAGCCATTCCGGGTTTACCTTTTTAATTTAGTTGCATATGATGCGTGAAGCATTATACAGTGGTTGATTGTTGGTTACTATTTTTTTTTGTATGTTAATGTATTGTTTTTAGGATTAAAAATTTTGTGAAAAATGATCCTTAAATTATTTTCAAAGGGGGCAAACTCCATATTTGCTATTTTCAAAATGGACAAACCCCAATTGGTTATTTCCAAAACGTATAATCCCCATCTTCTTTTTCTTTGATATTTTTTTAAAATGTTAAGGAAAAAAATTGTTTTTTTAGTCTAAGATGTGCCATAAATACAATAAAAAAGAAAAACTATCGTAATTGTTTGTATTTAATGAATTATGAATTTTCTTGTCAACTGATAATATAGGAAATATGGAGATTGTACACTTTGAGTCTATACTCCTCATATTACGTTAACTTAGAGACTGTTAATTTCTTAAAGTAAATTTGCTTTGTATAAAAGTATTGTGGATAATGCAAAAAAAACTATTCAAATGCTTATTCTTATATGCTCGTTAAATAAATATTAGGAAAGAAATTAAGGCGTAGATAAACTGGGAAAAAGTTAATAAAACTTTCTTCGTCTTTCGGGTTTGTTGAGGATTTCAGATTTTTTAATTTTCTAATGGAAAATTTAAATGAGTTTTAGAAAGATATAGGAATTTTTATCAGAGCTTAAGGTAATTGGAAAAACTACGAATCCGATAGCCTTGTTACATTTTATTATAACTTGGTATACAGTTATACTTTGTATATTACTTTCTAAAGTATTTTGTTTCCCCAAAACATAAACCAATAACATTTTGCCAAAATTTCATTTGTTTCGAGCCGAAAATCCATCATCGGTACTTAAGGAAGCCCTCCGCCCCAATTCTTGAATAATAGAGTTTTGGACTTATTTTAAATCACACCGTTTCAACTGGTAAGTATCTCCAGTGGTCTTCAGCTGAATACTCAATAAGCAAAGTATTTATTTATTTATTTATTTCAAATTGCATTCATAGATACATATATACCTACATTCATATAAATACAAACATAAAATGAAATGACGTCCAAAATACATGTACACGGCAAAAAATTACATGTTCAAGTAGTCATCAACAGTGCAAGGTTCCAATTCTATAAATAATTGTTGCAACTTATTTTTTAAAATTCTCTTATTAATTGCCTGTTTTATATTAAAAGACAACTTATTAAAGAATTTTATGCACATATAATATATGGACTCTTCTCAAGCAGAGTTCATTAATGTACAGGGTAAATGTTGTTGTATGAACGAACGCTGTGCGCTGTGCTCATGCCGTATACTGGTGTTAAATCTATCTCTATTCTTATAAAAAAAAACATTACCGAATCAAATATATACAAAGCCACTACCGTTAATATATTTTTGTTTCTAAATACTCCTCTACACGTCTGCAAATATGACATTTTATACATAATTCTAATTACTCGTTTCTGCATAATAAAAACGTTTGGAATTTTTGAATTGGATGCTCAAAAAATAATTCCAAATCTCAATACCGCTTCAAAATTTGCAAAATACAAAGTTCTTCCGGCCTTTTCATTAAGGTATTTTAAGACAATGCGAAAACAATAACATAGGTACCTACTTTATTTAATTTCGCACTTAGATTCTCCATAATATGCTCTGTCCAATCCAAAAACTCATTTACATGTATCCCTAAAAACAGCGGCGCACCCAGGATTTTATGTTAGGGGGGGCCCGCCAACCAGTGCTGGAAGCAATTTTTTTAATAAACTTTTAAGTTACGCATTTTTCTAGAACTTTGGAGCTTTTTTAATAGGTACTCTTGCAGAGAAGATCGCAATAGCCTGTAACATGGGAGTCGTTAAACGGTTTCTTAGGGGGGGGGGGGGCATTGGCGGCTTGTGACTTGTTAACTTGGGGGTGTACTAAAAGTTTGCTGTAGGCGAAATGCGCCGCAGGCGAAATTTTTTTAAGACCACGCCCAAATTTGGTCAATAATTATCATAGTAAATATTTTTAAAATTTATGATTACCTTCTTATTCTATTGAAAATGAAATAAGATAAAAAATAAAAAGGCTAATTTGTTTTTCATTAGTGGGTACATTGTTTAAAAGTAAAGTTCATTCATCTGTTTTTATTTGCAGCAAACTTATCAATAACAATAAAGTCCCTAGATTTACACTTTGTGGTATGTATCAAAATAATTTCGAGAGTTTAGGTCTTCCCTTAATTTTAATTTCAATTTTTTGCTTAATACTTATAATGAGCTAAATTTGTTTCTCAAACATTCATAGTCGTTTTGGCATTAAAACTGTTTATTTTTATTAAAATAAGTCTTTACTACCCCAAAATAATAACAAAAATATAAAGGAAAACTCGAAATAATAAATTCATACATTCAATCAAACCATATTAAACCTCAATAAGTCAACTTCCAGGAGGAGGGGTGGGGCAAATGCCCCACCTGACCCCCCTCAAACGAGGCCCGTGAGGTAAATCTAAGAAAATTGACTTTTTAAAATACTTATCCCCTTTCATAATTTTTCATTTCATTGGGGGTTTTGGGGGGGCGAAGGCCCCCTTGGCCCCCCCACCCTGGGTGCGCCACTGCCTAAAAATATTGTTGTTTTTTGAACGTTTAACTGTTTATCATTAAAGGAAATTTCTTCAGGGATAATATTTTTGTTTTGTTTCATTCTAAAAATTAACATGTTTGTTTTATTTACATCACCTATTAACTTATTTATGTCAAACGCATCGTTTAGTTAAATTAAACACATGATTGCCAGATTCAATGAGCGCAAGAGTTTGACATGCTTCTACTAACAGATTTGTGTCATCGGCGTATGTTGTTAAACCGGTCTGAGGATTTAGGACTTTAAAATTTAAATCATTGACCAAAATAATAAACAAAATCGGCCCCAAAATACTACCGTGTGGGATTCCTAAGGTGTTAGTTAATATATCTGATTTGTAATAACTATTTCCATTTTTTACCGAGACTCGCTGTGTTCTGTTAGTTAGATAGGAGGTAAACCATTTTAAAGCATTTTTCCTGATGCCATACAAATGCAATTTTTTAAAGAGCAGTGTTCTATCTGAACAATCGAATGCTTTTGACAAGTCTAAAAATATTCCCAGAGCCATTTCTCCTAACTACGCAGCTCTATTTATACTCGCTAGGGGCACTGAGGCATGATGGAGAATGGCTCTTCCATAAAATAAAAGTTGCTTGCTCCGCTACTGCATTAAGGCGTAAGTATAGATATTATTTAAAAAACGAAAATCTAATATTTTTAATATCACCTTGGCAGTATGTCTTTCCCTTACAGAATTGGCTTATATCTCACATATTATGTTGGATCGAGTCCAAACATTATTTCCACATCCGCGTGGTTCGAGGGAATAAGAGGTAAATTCTACACTTCCCAATTTACTAAACTAAATAAGTGCAGGAAAATCACAGAAAATGTATAGGCAAACAAGGACAGTCACGCTTTTTGTTTAGAGTTGACCTAGGGTCGCTTTTTAAATCTCCTATGTCAACCTTTGGTTATATTGGTTTTGTATTTATTGGACCGAGACAAACCTCAAGACCGCTGGTCATTATTTGTTATGTTTATGGACTCAAATATATCGGGAAAATGGTAGCAAAATTCCTGAAAAAATCCCGTTAATTCGTTGTTAAGACTGATGGATGACTATTAATTACAAATCGATGTACATACTTTTTTGTCAGTAAATTTGTTTCCGTTTTCTGCTGTGCATAAAAAAATAGCAAATTATTTTTCGATTTCTCATCATTAGTATCTCGTTGCTTTTCTACAGTATAAGGTAAAATCTCAGCTCTGTATTTTTATCTATTGTCCCTGGACGCGAAAGCTCAAAAACCACTTGACGAGAAGTATGAAATTTTGCAACATATATACATTTTTAAGCATTGTATCTAAGCATTACATATATTTGTGCCATCATTTAAAAGTAAAGTTTAGTTGTTTCTGAGATATAAGAAATAAAGTATTAAGATATTATCCACCGGCATATAGATCTCCACTTTTGGTCGAATATAAATCACTTACCCTTTATAGAAGGATTATATCAAAGATCTTTCAGTTGCGTCAACATAAAAAAATACTTTTCGAAAAAAATTTTTTTTAATTTCCGGAAAAACTTTCTAGCGAAAACCGTCGCGCTTTGCCAAACAGGTGGTGCGTCGTGGGAGCTACTAGGCGTCGCGACGAAGACTGAAAGGGATTTTTGGTCCAGACGCTCCTGATGCTGTGGCAAAAAGTTTTGCGCATAAATTCTGTCGGAATCATTTCACTAATTTGGTGGAAATGTTCTTTTTTATTGGCCGAGTTTTCTTTTAGTGATGTTTCTGAATTCGTTAGGAAAATATTAAGGCCGAGTTTGGGTTTTAACGGTTTAATCAACGTCGCTATTTCGTCAACTAATTTCTTATGCAGTTTCATTTCAGCCAAATGTTCATGCTGAGAAAAACATTAAGGTTTTCTAAAAAGCTTTTGAAAATTATTAAATAGGTATAGGTATATAATTATGGAATTTTTAATTAACGTTAGTTAAAACTCATTTAAATTACGGAATTTTAGGTTGGGGAGGAATAAATAGAACTTTAGTTAAAAAATTAGAAATATTACAAAAAAGGTTTCTAAAAATTATATTTAATAAAGATTATCTTTATCCTTCAAAAGAATTATATTTAGAAACAAAAAAGTTGAACATAAGACAACTTTACATTTATAACATCTTAATATATATATATTTAAAAATAATAACCTTATACAATTTAAAAACCATAATCATAATACACGTCATAAAAATGAAATAACCATAAAACCTAAAATAAATAGTCCATAGGACACATATGGATATTAAAAACAGACAATTTGAAAATATTTTTAGAAATGCTTAAATTAATTAATATTGTTCTGAATAATTTATATAAGCAATATTTTTTACTTAAAAATTATATATTAATAATATTATTATAGGTAATATATTTCTTCAAAAAAAACTATATACTATAAATTAACATTTTTACTTTAAAACTTGATTTTTAATGCATATTTATGATTTATGAATTTACATACTAAAACAAAAAATAAGATTTGCCCCTAACAAGCTCATCAGCGTCAGGGGATTAAAGAATAAGTTTATAGAAGACAACAAAAACATATTTATTATATTATTAAATTTTAAATAAACATATTATTATTATATTATTAATTGATCTGATTTCCCAATGTAATCCAGATTCAGCCTGTCAGTGGCGCACCCCAGGGTGAGGTCAAGGGGGCCTTGCCCCCCCCCCCAAAACCCCCAATGAAATTGACTTTGATATGTTTAAGCTATATATTCAATGTAATGGTATGATATTTCCCAATATAAAAAAACTTTTGCAAATTTTTGTTACCCTTCCCGTCACCACCAGTATACCTCTGAAAGGTCATTTTCCAAATTAAAGTACTTAAAATCGTACTTAAGAAATTCCACCGGGCAAGTAAGACTTAGTGGGTTTGTCGTATTTATTTATTAATAAGAATGTTCCTGTTTCTTGTGAAGAAATTTTAAATAAACTTTTTAAGGGTCGAAGAAAATTAGATTTACATATTTAACAAATGCAAAGGTGGTTTTGGTTTCTATAATTTATAAAATATTGTTTATTGTTGTGCTTTGTACTAATTTATATTTTTAAATAAGTATATTTATGTTATGGATATGTCGCCATTACTATTTAACTATATTTTATTTGGTAAAAAGAGTGGTATGTTTTGTCCGGAATAATTATTAAAGTGGATATTTTAAAAAGTCAATTTTTTTAGATATTTACCTAGATTGAACTAGGCTATTGCGATCTTCCAAGAGTACCTATTAAAAAAGCTCCAAAGTTCTAGAAAAATGCGTAACTTAAAATAAGTTTATTAAAAAATTTGCTTCCGGCACTGGTTGGCGGCCCCCCCCTAACATAAAATCCTTGGTGCGCCTCTGCAGCCTGTATTTTGCGTTGTTTCCGCACTAAAGGTATTGTTTTACAGATTTCGAATTTTTAAAAAGATACCTCTTTGAAATAATTTTACTGCTCACTTTTGATAGGTATACCTACCAATATTGTTGAGCATTTGTGTTCCATATACTGCATACCTACATTCTCGCTTTAATATAAAAGTCGATCCCAGCAAAAACTACCTTCACTTCGACGTTATATAGGTTTATTTTCCCCCAAGAATATGTTAGAGACATTCAATTTACTAGAATGACACGAAAATCTTTTTTAAAAGGGTACAATCTCGACCCAAGAGACAATTTTCATCCACTAAATATTTTAACACTATTTTTTTTTCTACAACAGAGATACAATGACAATGCAGATGGCATTTCTGTTCCCTTTTTTTTTAAAATTGTATGTTGTTTATTTATTGTTCATGTTTATGTCAGTAATATCATAATCGAATTTACGCAAGTCAAGTGATTGATAATTGAGGTACCTATCTATACATGAAAATGCGCGATGGGTTGTGCACTAGAATTTATGCCCAATGCCCAACCCGCCGACTATAATTAATATTAGTAATATTTACCACAGACATGAATTTCTGCTGATTGCCGCTAGATCTAACGCCTGTGGTATTAGATGCATTTGTGATGCATTCTATTAAGTAAAAATAATATATCAAATTATAATGCTATAGAAAAATCATAGCGGCAACGCTGTATGGACGTTTTTACTACGAGTGACGCAGAATTTTTGATATTCATCCATTATCTAACGTTATACAGTGTTGGTAAGCTGTGTTTGTGATTAATGAACTGCGTTTTTTGTTTAATTTTAGTATTTTTTCGAAAGAATTACATATTTAGTGCTATTTATTATTATTTACAATGGTCGCCAGCGCGTGGCGTGTAAGAGACCCGACTATTCCATCCTTGGATTAATATTTTGGCGGTAAGTATATAAGGTTATTTAGGGTATGTTTTTTAGCTTAAAAGTGTGTAGATGTAAATGTTTCAAAATATGTATTGTTTCTGATCCTAAAAAACCACATGCCAGTGCACTGTAACGATAACAGGGAGATTTTACAACTTATAGTGTTGCCATTATTTCAAGCAATTTTTTTAAGTAATCTCCTTTAAACTTATCTATAACTTTGATTTGATTGTAAACGAATGGAATGTCTTGATTCCTTATCTCATATTATGTCTGTGGTATTATAACTATAAATTATATTATTAACCACCATCAAAGTAATCCTTGCCATCTCCGACAAGATCCGACCTATTTTTCCTCTGTGATAGAAACGAAATTCGAAATTCCCCGATTTTTACAATTTACATATTGGTGGATGCGCCAAAAAATCTAAACTACCGTCATCTAGCGGTCGTGGTGTCATATGCAAAATAAAATTCAAAATGCAACTGTTTTGTGGTTAAAAAACCGCACTTTAGAATTTAGATACAGAAGGAAAAAAAACGAAAATTTCAAAACTTGTCCAAATAAACTGAATTAATAAAGTTTTTAGTTTACAATGAATGAAAGCTTTGAACTTTCCTTACTACAAAACTGGGCCGACGAATTGCAGCAACAAATGGACATTTATAAAGAACCCTTCCTGGACGAGAACGCGCTAAATTTAATAAAAATCGGCTGTGATACGTTTAAACAGGACCTCCAGGTATTCTTCATGACCGTAGACATGGTTGAGCAATATGTGTACATAAAAGAACTCCGCAGGGAGAAAGTTGAAGACTCCTGTCTTGCCATCGGAGTAACTATTTTCATAACAAGTAAGTTCTTTGGAGGCGGGGCCGATCTAAAGATTCCCCTTATAGAAAAGTTCCTCTGTAGAATCACGGGTCAAAAGTACAGTTGCAAGACAATCATGGCAGCAGAAAATGAGATTTTGAAGGTCTTCGATTACCAACTACCCATCTCCACTACCATGGATGATTTCGATACCTTTTTCGAAAAGTTTATGAGAGAATATAGACTGCAAATAGTTCTTAGACCGTTATGTGTTGAAATTTTAACGCTGCTGTATTGTACGAGGAAGCAATGGTTTACTGAGCTGAAGAAATTTTACCGTGACGAGTTTAAAGCCTTTCAGTATTTGATCTGTTCAAAACTCTATTTGCCAGCTGGTATCTTGATCAGTGCTTTTAAGATCACAAATTACCAGTTTATTTTAGACATTGATGGGTTGCTGCAGGACTTAAAAACCTTTACGAAGATTCATCCGGATCATATTATTGCTCTCAGCGCTATTATTTTGGATATTATGAAGAAATAGAGGTATATCATTTAAGTAGAACAATAATTTTTACATTATCTAGGCTCTTAGCTGTTTTTCTTTAAAATACCAACTTAGTACTGTCGAGTTTTGCATTATTTTATATTAAAATTACATTTCTTAGTTTAGTTGATTTCAGTATTCTCGTTGGTATTAGTTAGTTAATTATGACACCAAATATTAGAGGCTGTGTTCTATTACTCCGTATGTAAAGATACATTAGGATAGAATAGTTACAACATAATACAGTGATCTGCAAAAGGTTATCAACGTTAAAAGTATTTGAAAAAGTTGTTTACAATTAAATTCTAGACCCATAAGCAAAATTTCAAGATTTTATTTTTAAAAAATTGGATTTTTTTTTCTTTTAGGTAGCTTGGCCATATTAGGTATGTTTAAAATCAGTGATGTTCTTTAGTTAAACATAATAAAATTGTTACTTGTTTTAAATCATAATATACATAAGCACAAACTTATTATTAGACCAGGGCTGAAGCCTTTGAAAATGGTAAAAAGTGAAAAAAAATAATAGTAGGATGAAACCCATTGGAAAAGGAAGAGAATATAACAAAAAGGAAAGGAAAAATAATTTACGGGCGATCCGAGGTCGGGAAGTGGAAAGGGGTGAGTTTTTAAGGGTAGAAATCGATTTATCTCGATTTCCGGCAAAACTACAAGTCCTATGGAAAAACGTTAAATTGCAAAGTTGTAGGTAATAAAAAGATCTACAACTTTTGTATTTACACTTTTTTCACATAACCTCAAAATTTATGTGAAAAATTCAAATAACCAAGTTTTTGGTTTTTTTTTTATCTTTTACAAGAAAATTTTTTTTTTCACGAAATTTGGTGAAAACTTAACTTTTTATGTCCCAAACACACTGTAATTTTTTTTGATTTAAAATATTTATTTTTTCACCTTATTTTGACTTAATATCGAAAAAGCACCCTAATTTTCAATCGAAAATTCTCACGTCAAAATATCTGCTTTTTTAAAAAAGTCGGTGGGCTTTTTGTTCGTTGAGATCTCTACTTTTTAATAGTGTAATAGTATATTACGTACCGAGGTGGAAAGTGTTTCATTACTGTCGAGAGATTAGATAGTTTACCGAGACGCGAAGCGTCGAGGTAAACTATATCTCAGAGACAGTAATGAAACTTTTCACCGAGGTTTGTATACTATTTTATTTACAACCACATCGAACATCCACTTCTTATTATTTTGAGTTCAAATAATTATTAAAAGGTAAATGTCATTTTGACTTTTCCATTGCAAAAGTAGACAGACATTTAGAATTTCAAATAACCGCAGGTGATAAAATAACGTAGGTAATAATACACATCAAGATGGCAAATATCATTTTTGGAATATGGTTTCCATGTCACTAAACAATATATTATTTTTTTAAAACGTTAGTGTCAAAGTTTTTACAAAACACCAAAAAAATGCTCTCAGATGAGGAATTTGATTTGGCTGCTACTCCCCCAGAAATTCGAGAAGCAGCAAAAATAGTAGAAGAAGATCTTCTGCCAACTAAAAGCCGCCCGAGATATGACAAGGCATATAACTGTTTTAAAGAATGGTGTATTGGAAACAAAGTTCAAAATCCTGGTTCTGAATCGGCGCTACTAGCTTATTTTAGTGAAAATGCCAAGACAAAGAAAATATCAACGCTTTGGTCAATATATTCAATGTTGAGGACCACTCTATCAATTAGGGAAAAAGTAGACATATCTAAACACGCAAAGCTATTAGCATTTTTAAAAAAGCAAAACAAAGGATACAAGCCGAAAAAATCGACCACACTGTCTATGGATAATATTGAAACATTTTTGGAACAAGCACCTATGGAATTTCTTGTTCAAAAGGTATTTTAGGCTAAAAGGTTGACTATTTCTATATTAACTTATTATTTTATACATTTGTAGGTCGCATTGGTTATTGGTGTCTCAGGCGCCTGCCGATCAGATGAATTATACAAAATGAAAACAACAGACGTTCACTTTTTAGAAGAAAAGGTCGCGATTGAAATACAAAATAGCAAAACGTACCAGCCACGATCATTTATGATAACTGATAATAAATGGATTGCACCACTTAAGGAGTACATAACTTTACGGAAAAATATACAGGATGGAAAGCTTTTTATGCAAATAAGATATGGAAAAATTAGTAAACAATGTATTGGGCACAACACTTTAAGTCAGTTTCCAAAAAAAATTGCAGCTTTTCTGAAGCTGAATACTGAAGGTTTTACTGGTCACTGTTTCAGAAGAACAGCGGCTACTTTGCTCGCAAATAACGGTGGCGATCTTATGCAAATAAAGCGGTTAGGAGGCTGGAAATCTAGCACAGTAGCTGAGGGATACATAGACAGTTCGGTTTCTACTCAGGTTAATACGGCAAAATTGATTTCAAAGCCAAGTTCAAGTTTTACTAACACTACTTTAACTTCAAATAATCATGAAATAAACCTTTCAAAAGAAGAATTTCAGCAAGGTTTAAACATATCTGTGACTGCCTACAATAATGCCAATGTAATATTTAATGTAAATAAGTAAAACATAAACCATGTTAATTTTTTGTTTTTTATAAATGTCATTTAGGTATAATTCATTTAAAGAAATAAAAAATAAAATTATTGTTGTTGAATTTGTGTAATGAGTTGTGTGTTGGTGTGTTTGTATATTATTTTGAGATATCGATTTTTATTAAAATTTAAAAAAAAAAAAATTTACTATTTTGAGATATCGATTTTTAATAAAATTACAAAAAATAACAATTTTACTTTCCACCCGGGTGGAAAGTGCTCACTTTCCACCCGGGTGGAAAGTAAAAGTCAAGAAACGTCAACTTTCCACCTTTCAAAGATAGGTGAAATGTCATTATTACATACATGGTTGTAAATAAAAAATATATACATTACTATGCTAAATGTGATGACATCCCCTTTAAATCCTACCTTTAATTATATTTAGAACAACTATTTTCACATATTTTTTGCGATCTTTATGTTTTATGGATTTGTAATTTTTTTGTTTATCAATGTACAATGTAACATGGAATCTTACGTTTTTCAGGTAAATAAAGTATAAATTTTAATAAATAGCTCAAAATTGTACATAATAATTTTAAAAAAAATTTCGGATTCGAGTTTTTTTCGTTTCTTTGCATTTTTTGAGAACATTTACCATAGTAATGTATATTTTTTTTACACCATCAGAAAGTAGAGATTTCAACGAACAAAAAGCCCACCGACTTTTTTAAAAAAGCAGATATTTTAACGTGAGAATTTTCGATTGAAAATTAGGGTGCTTTTTCGATATTAAGTGAAATAAGGTGAAAAAATAAATAATTTAAACCAAAAAAATTACAGTGTGTTTGGGACATAAAAAGGTAAGTTTTCACCAAATTTCGTGAAAAAAAAAATTTCTTGTAAAAGATAAAAATAAAAAAACCAAAAACTTGGTTATTTGAATTTTTCACATAAATTTTAAGTTTATGTGAAAAAGTATAAATACAACAGTTGTAGATCTTTTTACAACTTTACCATTTAATGTTTTTCCATAGGGCTTGTATTTTTGCCGGAAATCGAGCTAAATCGTTTTCTACCCTTAAAAACTCGCCCCCTTCCACTTCCCGACCTCGGATCGCCCGTAAATTATTTTTCCTTTTATTTTTGTTATATTCTCTTCCTTTTCCAATGGGTTTCATCCTACTATTATTTTTTTTGGTTTCAAAAATTATCGACCCTGGTCTGTATGGCGTAAATCTAGTTTAATAAAACAAAGTGTTAAAAAAATTAAAGCCTATATTAATTTTTTTTTATCTATGTAGCCCACTTTATAATATAATAGTTCCTTTTACCGACTCGTAGAAGAGAAATGTTATTTTTTAATATATGAACATTAATACTGAGAACTTCACTGGGATTATTTATTTTTTGCTGGTTTATGTAGAAACCTCCGGCTGTTATTATTCGTAATGCATCTTCTATAACAGAAAAAAAAATGTAAAGTAAGTCCACTTTATAGCATTTTGAAATTACTCACGTGGAGTGGGAAAACATCCGGCTTTCATAGACAAATCCAAAATACTACAGCCAGCTTCAGGTAAAATTTCAACCACGGTAGCCCCTTCAAAGAGCTGGATTACTTCGGGTATGCTCATTTCACCTAGGGCTTGAATGCTGCTTTTATACAGGGCTTCTGAAGCTCTCTGGGCTTTTGCCAAACCTTCCTTACCATGAACGAGTAGGGTCACCTAAAAAGCGTCTAGTAGGTATACTTACCTACAGTGATGGGCTAAAATATGGAACAAATTCATTTAAAAATCAGGTATTCATTTTCTGAAAAAACGCTCGGACACGTCGATTATAATTCTTTCTTCGGGATTTTTTGCCTCAAAAAGAAATTATACCGGGTGTGTCAAAAAGTAGATGTAGCAAAATTTTTTTGTTTTTTAAATAGAACTTACTTATTACCCTAATTCTACGTCAAATTCTGCGCATAATTCATGTAGCATACTCTATCCTTATCTCTAACGGTTTTAGAGAAAAATTACTTCATAAAAAAAAATTCTTTAAAAAAAAGGTTAAAAAATTAGTTTATTAAGTGTTGAAAATGCAAACCATTAACTTCTTGACAATATGCTAATCTACTTAAAAACCCTTCTAAAACATTATTTACAGTATTTTCATTAATTTGCCTAATTTCATATCTAATTTTAAATTTTAAGTCTTCCAAATTTCGTGGTTTATCCTTATACACTTTTGATTTCAAATAACCCCAAAGAAAGAAACCCATGGGTGTAAGATCGGGAGATCTTGCAAGGCCATTCTATAGGTCCTCTTCTACCTATCCATCGTTCGGGAAATACAGTATTCAAATACTCTCGTACTTGTCGAGCAAAATGAGGCGGAGCACCATCCTGCTGAAACCAAATAGACGCTTCTGGTAGATGAGGCTGATTCGGATTTGGAAAATCCGCTGCTAGTGTGGGAATTAATTAATTTTGAATAAATTGTAAATACCGGTCTCCTGTAAGATTTCCATCGAAGAAAAAAGGTCCAATAATTCTATCATTTAATATCCCTGCCCAAACATTTACTTTTTGTGGGTATTGCGTGTGCTGTTCTCTCATCCAACGGGGATTATTTGTACTCCAATACCGAAAATTTTGTCTGCTTTCCGAACCATTCAAACAAAACGTGGCTTCATCGCTAAAAAGTATGTTGCGATGGAAAAATAGATTTAAGTTGCAAATTTCCATCATAGTTTCACAAAACTGTAGTCGGCGGTCGGGATCATCTTCGTTTAGCTCGTGCAGCAACCTAATTATATACGGATGGTACTTTTCTTGTTTCAATACCCGCAACACAGATCGTCGGCTAACATCATGATTAAGGGCTACTTCAGTGAATGCACTATGAGGATTATCTTCAACCTCTAACAAAATGTTCAATTGTGAGTTTTCACTAATTTTTGGACGACCTGGCCGTAGACGATCCTTTACATTCCCTGTTTCCCTGAATTTCTTCTCAATTTTACTTACTGTAGATCTTGTAATTGGCCGTTCTGGATACTTAGCGTTAAACAAGTTACAAACTTCTTCTTGACTTCTTGTTTTGTCTCCACATCCAATTAAAATTAAAATTTCGATTCTTTGTGTTTCATTTACACCATGATCACCGTTTTTCAAATTTATACCTAAACTAATTTTTGATTGACACATGACTTGCTATCGTAGTAACAATTCATTTAAATTTACCTGTTTACCTTTAAGTAGGTACATGTACCTTTTTTTAAAGAATTTTTTTTTATGATGTAATTTTTCTCTAAAACCGTTAGAGATAAGGATAGAGTATGCTACATGAATTATGCGCAGAATTTGACGTAGAATTAGGGTAATAAGTAAAAATAGGGGGGTTCTATTTAAAAAACAAAAAAATTTTGCTACATCTACTTTTTGACACACCCGGTATAATTTCTTTTTGAGGCAAAAAATCCGGAAGAAAGAATTATAATCGACGTGTCCGAGCGTTTTTTCAAAAAATGAATACCTGATTTTTAAATGAATTTGTTCCATATTTTAGCCCATCACTGTATACAGTGTGGCCACTAAAGTTCGCATCTTATGGGATTTTTTTTTATTAATAGCTTTATTCGAAATTTGACTTTGGCATCAAGTTCTGCTTCGATCGAGATGAAAAGTAAGCAAAAAAAATAGTAGTCACGTGATTCGCATTATCTGTCAAATTTAAATTTTTCCAAAAAATAATTCAAAAGTGGGATTATTTCTGAAAATATCGAAAAAAGTTATTAGAAAAAGTTTTTTTAATTGCAGTTTCTAGCCCACGTGCAAAATTTCAGCTGCATAAGATAATTTTGATTTTTACCCACCACTAAAATTTATTTTCCACTTAATGAACACTTAACTGATGACATTGTGTTCTTTTTTGTCTTAATATTAAGGTGCATTACTTTCAGACACAAACTACGTTTTCAAAAATTCTTATTTTATGAAGTTACCTTATACAGGGTCAAAAACAAATAAACTTTGCATCACATGCGATCAAATGGTCCATAGTGTATGCAACTCATTATGTATATTATATTTCTTGAATGTACACTGCTGTAGTTGTAATAAATAAATAAATAAATAAAAATAAAATTTTAATAGCCCAATTTCTATTTTGTAGAAAAACACACATTTAATAGGGCGCTACTGTAAAGAAAATGTATTTGAAATAAAGCATTGTCAAAACTAAGAAGTTTTATGTAGGTCTTATTTTGCAAAAGTGGTGCAATTTACAAAATATGGGTAAAAAATCAAAATTATCTTATGCAGCTAAAATTTTGCACGTGGGCTAGAAACTAGGGGTGGGAAAAAGCGTGATTTTCCTGTCACAGCTCCAAGCTGTGACAGCTCCATGTCTGAACCTGTGACTTGAACCTGTGACTTTGTCACAGCTCCGGACTTGCAATTTGCAGGGATGCTGGCTGCGAAAGTACAAACGAACGGCAGCGTACCAGCGCGGTAGCGGTTTCACACTTATTTATATTCCGCTCCGCCAACAAGCTCCTTCTGCGCTTCGACACAGCACGTGATTTATATTTTATAGAAGCGGCGGCGGCGACGCTCAAATGAATTCTTCGAATTACTTTTTGAACGAGTTCCGCGAATTGTTTATTTTTCTTTTATTAAATTGGTATTTTCTATTTTATTATAATATAATACGGTGTGGTACTCCTACCGATTCCAATTCCGGCATTTCCAGCGTTTCGGCAGGACCTGTTTTTACGCTCGCGTCGCTCACTCACTTCCAGTCCAGTTTCTACCGCACCGTTAGGTCTTTTTTATGCCGCACCGTCGGGTCCGCGAACCTCATATCCAGCGCGGTCACGTGAGTCACGTCGTCGCAGGTCCTTTAGTCGAAGCGGAAGCCGCAGCGCGCACCGGCCGGTCCGCGAACCTCATATCTAGCGCTGTCACGTCGTCACAGCTCCTTTAGTCGAAGCGGAACTGGTCGCGACTGTGACAGGCCCGGAGCTGTGACAAAATCACAGGTCGTGAAATCACACCACACCCCTACTAGAAACTGCATTTAAAAAAACTTTTTCTAATAACTTTTTTCAATACTTTTGAATTATTTTTTGGAAAAAATTAAAATTTGACAGATAATGCGAATCACATGACTACTATTTTTTTGCTTAATTTTCGTCTCGATCGGAGCAGAACTTGATGCCAAAGTCAAATTTCGAATAAAGTTATTAATAAAAAAAAATCCCATATGATGCGGACTTTACTGGTCGCTCTGTATAAATTTTGTTTTTCTAAATTTATTTAGGTAAAAAAAAATGTTTACTTGCTCAGCTAGTCTTTGCTGGGGTAACCTGAGCTCAGGCTTTTCTTTGTGCCTTCGCATGAGATCGTTTATACTGCCTACAGTGTCAAAAGTGAAAAGATTTAACAACTTCTCAACTTCCGAGTCGGGTTGTCTTATCCAAAACTGATACATAGTAAAAGGTGATGTTTTATCTGGATTTAACCATACTGCGTTTCCTGCCGATTTTCCGAATTTATCCCCAATTTCACTTGTTATCAGAGGAACTGTTAAACCTATTTACAAAAAATGAATGATAAGATTGCTACAAAAAAATTATATCTTATCCGAGGGGTGTCTCACTGTGGCAGTAGGTGTACAAATGTTAAGGCAGGACTTAGCAGGACCGTGGCAGGACTGACAGGACTGTAGAAGGACCTGGCAGGACCGTGGCAGGACTCTGGCAGGATCGAAGCAGGACAGGCAGTACCTTTCAGATCCAATCAGATTTCTCCAATAACTTTAGGAGTAGGGATAAATAGCGGAAAGCAAAAAATATTTTTGTTTGCTTTTGTTTATTAATTGAAAGTGAAATGGAAGTGCGTGTAACAGACGTCGCAGTTTGTAAAGTTTTCGGCGCGCGTCGCCCCATAATATTCCTGTTTGAGTTCTGTTGTAAACACCCGTGAATCACAACAGTCGACTAGTCGAGTTTGCAGTCTCATTTATTATGTTCATGCAAGTTATTGATAAAATATATTGTTTATTTCCGAGTTTATTTCTTTGTCAAGAAAGAATATAAATATTTAGAAGTTGTGTATCCGTGGTAGGACAGTAATAGGACCGTGGCAGGACCCTGGCAGGACTCTGGCAGGACAAGCAGGACCGTGGCAGGACAAGGGCAAAAACGACAAGTCCTGCCAAATTTGGCAGTAGGTGTACAAATTTTGACTAGTGAGACACCCCTCGATCTTATCTTACCATATACAGGTTTGTCATACACTTTGCTAATCAAGTCATGCCCTGACATAATGTTGCCTGTTTGATCATTACCACCTACCTAAAAACAATCTTTGGTAAGTTCTTGAAATACTTAAATAAAAAATGTAATAGCTTACTTGAAATTTGCAGCCAAAATTCTTAAATAAGTACAGCCAATCATAAGCCTGAAAAAGCTGGTAACTAAATTCTGTCAAGCTCATTCCTGCTGGTGAATTAAGCCTAGTTTGAACGCTATGTCTTGAAAGGAGTGTTCCCATTCTTAGATGCCGGCCCATTTTGCCTATGAGCTCTATTGCTGATATCTGGTTATACCACTCATCATTATTAAGTATTCTACAAGTTAAAATATTCATAAGTAAGGAGTGATAAGGTTGTAGCTATAGGTAAGAGCCCCCTTTATGCTTATCACCAATTTATCAGTACTAAATATCTACTTATATTAAATATATTTTACCTAACAGGTTTCAGTTCATATTTATCAGTCCACAAATAGTTCTGATGGTTTTCAAAGATGGTTTCTATGTTTCTATAGATTCCTTTTACGTTATCCTCTATGAAACCTTTCTTGATCTCTTCTCGTTCAGTCTGTCGCCCACTAGGATCCCCAATTTTGGCTGTTGCACCTCCCACCTACCAACATAGAACTAAAATTTTGTTATATCCTAAATTTTTACAAGTGGGTTCATGGTACCTCATACAAATTTGGCAACAGCGCTATGGAAATCAACGGGTACTTACCAAAGCAATCGCTTGATGGCCACCCCGTTGCCAATGTAATAAATTGACTAAAACTAAGAGATTTCCAACATGTAAGCTATCGGCAGTCGGGTCAAATCCTGCATAAACAGTCTGTGGGCTTGCATTCATTAAGTCTGTAACTGTATTCCTAAAAAACACCGTTTTTATAAACAGTTTGTAACCTAATTTTATGAATAAAAAACTTACGCGGCGTTGTCTGGGAAAATATCCTGAAACATTCCACGTTCTTTAAGCTTAAGAATATTTCTGTTTGAAAAAGAACGGTGAAAATACAATAATTTTTTCATTTTTAGAACTTTTCTCAAAAGCATTTTTTGAGGTTATGTTACGTTAAGAAGCAAAGAAAATTTATAGGGTTTGTTCGGGTTTTAATAAGGTCTAGGGCCATTTATTTTTCTGTGGCACTGTTTTCCTTTGCTTTGGTTAGACCTGCGCCTATTTTGTGATTGATGTCACAACGTAGATATAGGTTGCCAGTTGCCAGGCCACACGCTAATCCGCTAATTAATTAGCTTTATTGGAGTTCTCAAGATTAATCTTAAAATTGATAACAATAAAAATATATGATTATTAAAATGCGGTGCTGCAAAATAATTATGATAATATATGTAATTTAAAATTAAAACTACAAAATTAGCGTTATTAGCAAACATGTTATCATGTTTTATATTAAAACAGTGTAGACAAGTGTTATCATCACGTAAAACCCCTTCGCAAGTAAGTTTTTATTTTCCTTATGGATGACTTTTAAATAATGGGCATCTATCCACTTAAATAATGATAATGGTTTTTGGGCAAATAAATAGTGCGCCAATATGATTGTTTGGTTGCCTGCATAAAAAGTATATTGTAATCAGCTGATTGTCAACAAAAATTATATAAGTGTAGCCGAACAAACCCTATAAATTTTCTTTGAGTGTAGCAAGAAAAGTGCCATCGACTTTTTTGTGTTCGTAGACTGGTTAGTGCCGTAATGTTTCGATTCTATTTACACAACATATTAACACAAATTCTATTTTAGATTGTAGCCCAGGCTAGGATAACTTAAATGGTGAAGGCCGTCCCCTGTTCGTTTAATTTAGCCCCCCGGTCGCTAGTGGCGTTATTGTAGGAATTTTGTTTTATAAGGTTGTTCATCTCCTAACGTTGGTAGGAACAGAATATTCATTTAGAATGAGCATGGCCAACATTCTGTACCTCTCTCTCTCTCTGTACCTGCATAATATGTGCGAGAAAGATAAAAATATGGCTTGTTGTGACAGATCCTGAAGTCTTACCTGGACTGGTGAAAAATTGTCATTGTCATTTTATGATTGATTTGTAAAATATATAAAAAATAAAGTTATTATTAAATAATTATTCATATATAATTTATAAACTTAACATGGCGCAGTCGGTAGTTTGAGAATCGTAAATAGGTATATATTTAATATGTCGCGACCAAAGAAATCGGGAAGAAAAACCAAGGCAATTAACAAGAGCGTGGAACCTCCTGAAGACTTCATTAATGTCGCCCAACGATTGGAAAGTACAGCGAAAGCTATTAAAGATATAGAAAGAAACTTTACTTCACAACTTAATGAACTACAAGGTACAATAACTAGTTTATTAAATAAAAACTTTGAAAATAACACGGAATTGTTAGAAAAATCTACAGAAAATAATAATATAATAATGTAAGCTGTTTTTTTATGTAAACCATATTTATGTAAATATCTAATATTAATAAATCTTGTCGCCATATCAAAGAAACGTTGTTATAATTTCCTTTCGTTCTCCTAAATTATTTTAACTTAAATCAGATGTTTCGCGCTTCAAACTTTTCCGTTAAGTTGGAAGCGCGAAAATTTGAATTCAAAGTAATAATAAAATTTAAATTTTTATGCTTGGCGCCTACCCCCACCACGACTATATTTAGTTTTTCCACCGGTCGCGTGTGGCGCTATCAGGGAACCAATTTAGTATGTTAAGTTGCCTATCTATCCTTGAGAGCGCGCAACTCGCTTGTCTATGTTGTAGCCCATACATGCACGGTTCTTGTTATAATAATAATTATTATAATATGTTTTTGTAGGTATGATCAGTAATAGTACTTCTATCAAGAAGTTCTTTTACATAGGTGAACATACTGTTGTAGGATTGGAAGGACTAAAGAGGTAAGTAATTTCATTACTATACTTATTATACTATTATAGTATAATATGCCCTTGACAACTAGATGATGTATCTAAAAATTTTAGATTAGGGGTTAGTACTTGGCGTTAGAATCTTATCGAATATGCTTTATTCTTTCTCATTTCTAAAATAGTCATTATATTTAGAATACAATGGATGAATCCAAGAGCACCACCCAAAGAACAGTACCAACCATCATACATCGAACACATAGCCAATATAGTCACTCACGCCATTTGGATATTTCCTAGCATATTGGGCACTCTGGAATTATATGGGAGGTCTCAAAATAATGCCCAAGTTTTGTCTGCTTTGGTTTATGGGCTGACTTTGACATGTCTATTCTCTGTATCTACCTCTTTCCATTGTGTATTTTATTGCCAAAATCATAGGTAAGATTTGTGGTCATTTATTTTTATTTAAATAAATGATTGTAAATTTCTCTGTAACATTCTGCTCTTTTTTTACTATAATGCTGTATTATTTTTTAGGTGCCTCAGAGATGTACTTCATCGTTGCGACAGAGCTATTATCTACATCTTTATAGCGGGTTCTTATTTTCCATGGCTAACCATAGAACAATTACCGCAACAAGGATTGTCTTCCCATATGCGTTGGATCGTTTGGTTAATGGCTGTCATGGGCGTTTTGTACCAGCAACTCTTCCACGAAAAGTACAAAAAACTTGAGATTATATTCTATTTGATTATGGGAATTTGTCCTGTTCTTCCAATTATTGCAGAGGTAAGTTCTAGTCCTAAAGAAAGTCGAGCAGTATTCTGTATTCTTGGATCAAACACGGTGCTAGTAAAATAACTGTGTGATAATTATTCCTACAATAATGGCTGCTGTGAATAGCGGCTTTCACTTATAATTTCCCTAGATCGGGAATTAATTATTCTGCTGCGTGGGAGATTCGGTAAGAAAATTTCATAAATTGGAGTTTTTTCTTATTGTGATGTTTTTGCTAAAATGGTACAAAAACATATTTCCGGCGGCTTTAGTTAATTGTAACTAATTTTAGAGTTTTAGAAATGAAGTTCATTTTAGCCGTTAGTAACTAATTTTTATTACTAAAATGTAAGAAACATTAAATAACAAATTTGTTATCTGAAATCCAATGTCTTTATAGTTTTAAATTCAAATAAACCCTTAAAAAACATATTTCCGAAGAGGTTAGTTTAATATATGACGCACTATATTTTTACAATAGAAGATTTTATTTGTTAGTAACTAAGGTTTATTACTAAAATTTCAGGAACATTAAAAACATTAATTCGTTTTTAACCATACCATCTGATATTACATGTCTACATAGTTTCAAATGAAACTTAAAAAAACATATTTCCAATGAGTTTAGTTAAATATGACGCACTATATTTTTACAATAGAAGATTTTATTTGTTAGTAACTAAGGTTTATTACTAAAATTTCAGGAACATTAAAAACATTAATTCGTTTTCAACCATTACATGTGATATTTCATTTCTACATAGTTCCAAATGAAACTTAAAAAAACATATTTCCGATGAGTTTAGTTAAATTTTTGATATGTCTCTTTTTAGCCCCGGTGTTCGATATGTAAAGCAAATTGGTTAGTATCACTAAAAATGATAAGTTAGCGACAAATTGTATTTTGATTTTATTCTGAGTGACTTTTGCCAATAGATATAAAAGCACTTCATTTTTGATAGAAAAATTATCACTTATTAATTTCATGAAGTTAATAGGAACTAACAAAATTATCTCGATAATCCCCCGTTGCTATAAGCAACGTAAACAAAAACAAAAAGGAGCCTTCTAATTGGTTGAAAATAAATTTATGTAATTTTCTTAGCACCTAAGTAAAGATAATTTTTGGAAAACATTTTTAGCATTATTTTTTGGGAATGATGGAACTGACAATTGGAGGTATTCTTTATGTGTCGGGAATAGTATTTTTCAAATGTGACGGGATCGTACCGTTTGCCCATGCTATCTGGCATCTTTTTGTGGTAATGGCTGCATACTCTCACTACTACGCCATTTTGAATTACTTGTATCCTTTGATTAATCGAATTTAATAACCTATTGAGATGATATTTGCTGTGATTTTTTTGGTAATTTTTAATTGTCATTATTATTTATTTTTTAGCTGTTGTATAGTTAGTGGTTTTATTCCTTTATTGATGTGATAATTTTAATAATTTAAAATGCTAATTAGAGGTGTTGCCAATAACAAAGAATGGAACGTTATTTCCTTGAAAACGACTAATTCAATACACAAAGTCACTGTCTCCTAGTCCTACGACCATGAGTTAAGCTAGGGTAGTAGGTTAATTATTTATTTCTTGGTCAATTGTTAATTTTTGCTTTAACAAATAAGGTAAAATTAAAATTTCAGGAAAAAACCCACACAGATATTTGGCCGATATTTGGACAAAATATTGATCAAAAAACGAAATGTATGAATAAGTGTCGTTAGTCGATAACTTTGCTTACTTATGATATTATATGAATTCCAATTTAATATACTACTCAATAAAGTTAATGATTAGTGATTTTCTATTTAGAACAGGTCATATACAAACTGAGTGCCGCCCCCCCCCCCCCCGCAAACGTTTTCAGGGGCCCCTCTCTATAACGAATCAAAAATGATAATTCTTATTTTTATTACTATTAGGTTCAGGTTTATGAATTTTTGAATTCGTTAATCGTGTAATAGTTTAATTAGGGTTAAACCCACATTATGTGTAAAGTAACTACTATTAAAACAGCTAACAATTCGAATTTATTTTATAATCCTAGGTAGACGGGTAGACATAACATACGTAGTTATTAAGTCATTATACGTAATATTCCAGCAAACATGATGGAAATTCAAAATTTTAAAACACCCATAATGTTGGTTATACCGTGGATGGTAGTAACGGGGTAGCAGTGATCGAGCCTCATAGAATCCAAAAGACAGAAAACAAGTCTGCACAAACAAACATTATTTCTCTCAGTACTATACAAGGTATTATACAAAACGACCCGATCGTCGAGAGTTTTTTTTGCAAAGTCGATTATAATCAGGGCCGATCCTAGCAGGTGTGCAGCGCGTGCACCGCACGCGGGCGGCCAAAACAAGGGGCGGCCGTAGGCCGCAGATAGTTCTGTCAATCAAGCAAAACTTTTTACGAATTTCTCGAAATAAAAATAAAGTGACATTTATCAAACTATAAAAGATAACTTTAATATAACGTCGAAGAAGAAAACAATATTTTTGTGAATTATTTCAAATGGATTTATTTATTAAAGATTTTCAATCAAACCAGCCAGCGCCAGTGGTGAAATTTCTAGTTTTTTTGATGTGGTACAAGAGGTACCAAATAATTACTTTTCTGCGTCCCCATATCGATGGGATCTACTCAAAAAACACGTGAAAACTCTTACTTTAAAACCGTTATAAGTGAAACAAGATGGGAAAGTCGTATCAATGCTATTAGACCTCTAAAATTAGAGTTAAAAAACATTATTACCGCATTAAAGGCATTAATTGAAGATACCAAGAGATACCAGAGACACGAAAACAAAAATGGGTGCTAAATCAATAATTAAAAGTCTTGACACATTTAAGTTTTTGTGATCAATTTTAATTCGGCATGATTTATTATCAAGAATTGATGTATTGAGTAAAATGCTTCAAAATCCTAAATTAAACATCGCGCATTAAAGGCTTAGATAATCTTAAAAAATATTTAGTTGCCCAAAGATCTGACGATAATTTTAAAATATTTGTCGATTCAGCAACAACACTTGCTAGAGATTTAGGTATTGATCCCGAATTTTCCATCTCGAATCTCAGAAAAAAAGTTAGTTTATTTGATTACGAGGGCAGTGATGAACCAGTTTTAAATCCCTTCCTGCAATTCAAGATTGCTTTCTATTTTGCAGTTCTTAATTACGCGATCTCTTCGATAAATGAAAGAGTTACCTTATTATCTGAGTGCTATTCAATATGCTGCTTTCTGTATGAGTTTCACACCACTTAAAATGATGACCTTATGAAAGACTGCATGGACTTAGGTATTAAGTTACAGGTACAGGAGGAAGGAACTATTGTGAAAGATATAGACGGTATACAACGCTTTAATGAAATAACTTCATTTAAAGATATTTTTCCAGGTAAAAAACAGCCAATTAAGATATTAGAAATTTTAGTCAAAAATGATCTCATTCCCTGTTTTCCAAATTTTGCTCTAGCAATAAGGATTTTTTTAACCTTACCTGTTTCTGTGGCTTCAGGTGAAAGAAGTTTCAGTAAATTAAAAATTATTAAAAATTACTTGAGAAATAATATGACACAAGAAAGACTTTCAGATTTGGCCATCATCTCTATTGAATCCGAAATATCTGAAAAAATTGATCTCACCGCAATTATTGATAAATTTGCTTCTCAGAATGCCAGAAAAATTATTTTATAGTTAATTATTAGGTAGTCTTTGAGGAAGGACTGATTTATATACTTTTCGTTTCGCTTTAGTACTTTTTGTTATTTTATATTTTCTGGTAAATACTGTTGTTTTACATTTCTAATTATAAAATTTCTATTTTTGTTTCAAAAGTAATATTTTTGTTGGTTTATTATTTTGTTAAAGTAAAAAGAAAAAAGGTGTCGCTAATATAACATATTAGCTGGCCCAAAAATAAAGTATTTCCCGTAAAATTTTATTTGTAGTTTGCATTTTTATTAATGTTTAACTATGTACTCTTATGTACATATAGATGAGTTTATAACGTCAACGTTAAGTATTACTCAAAATAGAAATTTTTTTTTAGGGGGGCGGCATAATATAGGTCTTTGCACGCGGGCGACCGACGCCCTAGGATCGGCCCTGATTATAATTTCGTCGATATTTAATGCATTAACAAACTCGTGTTCGATACTGATTAAGGATAAATCCGAAAGGCGTTGTTGTTGTCCCATGGTGTTACGTAAATGGGTTTTTAATATTTTAAGTTTGAAAAGATCGTTCCGCTGATGCCACACTAACTGGTAAAGTTAGAAATAACATCACTGCACTAGATTAGATACATCTGGAAAATTTGAAGAACACACTGTTTTTAATTTTGAAATTCTATCTCCAACTTTCTAGAGGCTTAAAATTTGACTAGGAAAGTCAATGGACAAGTCTTTATAGTACATATCGTTTGTAAATTCCGCGCTTTTACGTATAATTCTTCTTAACTTAACGAAGTTAAATTCATTCCTTCAATGCATTTGGGCCCCCCGACCACCACCCCCCTCTGCGGGGTTGTGTTTGTTACGCCACTTGATAGCACAGGTTGTTTTGTTATGGAAATTATTTTCAAAATCGCAAATCCTGGATAATATGAAAACAAATTGCTCTGAGTTATACTCAAATGAAGATTATATTATTTATGATTTAATATTGTAATAGTTCTTTAATAGCGTGAATATCAAAAAATTAAATAGTATAATACAATACTTGTTAAACTGTTAAACAATATAATTAGCTACGTAATTCCATAAAAATAAATTACTTAACTGGTATAAACATTTCTGTTTGTCCTGTTCTGTATGTATATGTAAAATAATTGCCATACTTTGCAGTGAATTTTTATTTGTGGGTAATATTTATTTAATAAATAATCTCGGGCTCTATTTTATGTAGAAATATTGAGAAATAAGTGTGTTATAATTGGAAAGCTTTAAATGTTAATACCAAAATAAAGTTATGTGGGTATTTATTTGTGTTAGATAGAAAACTAGTAAGTATATAATTTTTGTTTTCTACTCAATGATTTATTTTAGACTTAAGGTGGAATTATCGACGTCATTCAATTTATTGCCAACCTATAACCTATTTCGCCTTGTTTTTCTTAGTTTATTAATTATTTTATTGACTAAGATTTAAATAAAATCAATATCGTCTGCACATATTATTTCAAAATATCAATTTATTTCATTGCTTATTTTGGGAGAATTGTATAGTGAAAGAACAATGACATAATAATGTTAAAAAATATCTTAACCGATATTTTTCGATATACAATTCTCCTTAAATAACTTATGAAATTTCTTAATATTTATTTAACATGTTAATTATTACCTATATATAGAAAATGAAGACGATAAAGATTTTATTTAAATTTTGTGTAAAAGTTAGAAAAAATAAATAAATCTACGCGAAATAAGTTATAGGTTGGCAAGCATATGTTGATACTCCCACCTTAAAAGAAAACAATTTTTGATTCCTACTAGCAAATACCTATTCGATATTATTATGTTCTATATTGTCAAGTTGTGTCAAATACTTTAATTATAATAGCGCATTATTTTAAATAAATAAAGAATTAAAACACTGTTGTATTTTATTTAATATTACATCATCATCACTCATATTTACGAATACCTAAAGTATATACTTACCATTTAAAATATATACTTGATGGCCTATCATGCAAATTCAAAATTTGTTTTTGAAAAATCTTTAAATCTATAGTCTTCGGAAAATTAGGTTTAAATTTGTGGTTCACGCGTCATTAGTATATAGGTGCTGGTTGGTTTTCCATAAGGCTATGATACTGACTTGTTCATTTAGAATAAGTCTGATCCACGTTTTAAGGACGTTCCATCTCACTGTATTATACACAAATCATGATCATTTCTTTCCTAATTTGACCAATTTCCGTAAAAGAAAGGTGACTACTGTCTTAATAGAGGCTCTGCTCTAACCGAACACAGTGTTCACGAAGCCGAATGGTGGTGGAAGTCAAGAGCACAGGTCCAGAGGTCTGAATGTATTTTTAGGGTCATCCAGAACAGAACCTGTCAGTTTTCAAATTTGATAACAGATGGCGAAACATGCAGCCACCGTGACCGAGCTGACCTATCATTTTTCTGTGGCAATATTATGTTTATGTTGAAAAATTTGTTTATAATAATTTATAACCAATAATTATTTTTTATAACAACAATCAAAATATTATTGTGCGTAATTGTTATATATTTTTTGTGTGTGTGTATAATGTAATAATTCTAATTAGCGGTACAGCATGACTACATAACATACAGTTTAAACATTACGTACATACCCGCATTACCCACGAATATATATGGGCTTTTTTATAATTCAATAAGTAACGGTTGTGTAACCTGATAACCCGAATGACGAGGTTTGCGGGTATTTGCAAACCTGCAGGGGCATAATGGACTAGATTATATTAAAACCAGCAAGATGAACTTTCGAAATCATTCCAAAATGAATCTCCATGTAAGATGTGTGCTGTGTATTACTGTGATTTTTTTTTTGATTGCTTTAACGGAGCAATGTTCACCAGGGTACCCTTTTGAACATTATTTGGGGACCAGAACTCCTTATAGAATTTTTTCAAATCGTAGTATGAATAAAATTCATTATGAAGGTAAATGAAATATTAAGTCACTTTATTGAAGTTTTTAGAAAGTCTAGAATTGCAGGGAATAGTAAATATACCTTACTGAATATAATTTTATCTGAGTCTGAGTACTGGACCAGTTTTCTAAACCAAGCTTGACTTATGAAATTTGATTTTTCCTACCAAATCATCTATATTTTATTATTGTCTTTATATACCTACATGATATTTATAGTTTATTATATTTTTTAGGTTGTGAGGCCAAGAAAGTTTGGATGATTGTCAGGCATGGTACACGCAATCCAAGTGCTTCCAATATAGAAAGTGTTAACAAACGGTTGCCCGAAATAAAAGATCTGATTTTGGAAAGCACCAGTCTTCCAAACGGTAAGAAACTTGTGGTTATAGTTTGTTGGTGCAGATGTAGACAGATATTTCACTACAACATTTTTCTTTAAATTTTAAAGTAAACTACTAAAAACTGAAGATAAGTAAGATTATTCGTTTGTAGGGTATATTAAAAATCGTGACTTGGACTTATTTCGGAAATGGAAGACCCACTTAGACTTACGGGATGACAACAAATTGACCCATGAAGGTGAAGAAGAGATGTTGCTACTAGCTGAAAGAATGCAAAGTAGATTTCCTAGTGTATTTGATAATGTTTATAGCAACAGCACCTACCGAGTTAGTATTATTAGTATAATATTTTTGATAATATGATTATGTTACTGATAAAGCATTTTTTCTTCAGCTTAAATATACATTCTCTCAAAGAACTAAAAAAAGTGCATACTATTTTGCTGCTGGTCTATTTGGAAAATATGTGGCTAAAGATGTGTGGTTTCCAGCGCCAAGCAAAAGGGATCCTATTTTAAGGGTGAGGACTTTGGTTTTATCGTGTAATCTAATGTGTTTTTTTATTTATAAAAAAATGTATTGATAATTCTTTTTTTTAGTTTTATAAGCTGTGTGAAAAGTGGAATAAAGATATAAAAGCTAGAGTAAGACAAGAAGGAGAGCACAAGAAATTTGCTAGTACACCACATATGCAAAGGGTAGTAAAAGAAGTTAATGAAAGACTTGGACTTGATAATGAATTAGATGTTTGTAAGTAACACTCTAGAACTTAGAAGTATCTTTATTCCAAACTACCTTTTACAGTTCATTACATGGAAAGTGACAACATAATATAGAAAATAATAACCATTAAAAAAAATAACATTAAAAAAAATGGAAGTTACCTAATCCAATTTAATTATATAATATCAATTAAAAAAAAATAGTATAAATAATTTAATTTAGTAAATATCTCTTTACTTAATTGTTTTTTAAAAGTTGAGAATTTTTTTATTTTTCTGATATGTTTTTGGAAGATTGTTATACTTATTTTATTATTCCGTCATAATATAAAAGCGATTTTTTTCCGAAATTACTTTTTACTGGTATAGTTTGATAATTTATACAACGTCTGGTGTTGTTTGTCTTATTCTCCTGAAGTGTTATGTTTGATTTTTTATTTTTTTCTTTTAAAAATAATAGAGTAAATTAGAATACAAATTTTTAATTTATAAATGTTTTGAAGGTGTAAATACCCTTTCGGTCTATATAGATTAACAGTTGGATCTGAATGTGGTAATTTGTGTATACATTTAATAACTTTATTTTGCAATTTTTGTAATGGTTTTAAGTTTGATAAACAGCAGATCCCCATGCAGAAACTAAGTATTGTAACTTTGAATATATTAATGAAAAATATATATTTTTTTAACTTCCACATTGGTTCAGCCTGCTTTTTAAATATAAAATAAAGTAAGCTAAGCTGGTGAGGTGAACTGTAGATTTTAGTTCAACTTTTATTTTAGCTGATATATCAACAATGTATATTGCTTGTGGTTTCGAGACAGCTTGGAATAAAAGGAGTAAGTCTCCATGGTGCTCACCATTTACTGAAGATAATTTAAAGGTATCAAAAAACGTTTCTTCTGCAAGCAAATATTAAGTTATCAAAATAATTTTATTTATTGCAGGTTTTGGAATATATGGAAGATTTAAAATATTACTGGCAGGACGGTTATGGCCATGAGCTATCATACCAGCAAGCTTGCCCTGCATTTGGAGATATGATAAATAATTTTGACACGTAAGTATGGACAAAAATGCCATGAAACACTTTCTCACACTTTTGTTAGGTTAACACAAATGACAGGCCTGTTCCATCGTCTTAATAAAACGCCTTTTACATATTATAAAGACTTTGGGTTTGAATGTTACCAACAATAAAGTTCTAGTGTAGATGGTGCTCTATGTCATACAAGAAGGTTTGTTTTAACTATGGCCTAAAATCGATCGCAATAATTCCACTGCTGATCACATTGTTTTATAAATAAAGAAAGTGTTTGTCTTGTTTTAATTTATAATATATGAATTTTAGAACTAACTCTTTACCGAAAGCAATAATTTACTTTACTCACTCTGGAACATTGCTAAAAATAATAGCTCACATGGGATTGTACAAGGATGATGAACCACTGCATTCAACCAATTTTGAAAATATGTCAAATAGAAAATGGAGAACCAGCTTACTGGATTCTTTTGGTACCAATTTGGCGTTTGTTCTTTTCAAGTAAGTATACAATGCAACGAGTTTTGGGTAGTGTGAATATAGGAACAAATGGAACGCGTTTACTTATGCCTGATCCATCTTCATATAATAGTAGTACTAGTAGTTGTGGGGATGCTCAGCAACCTGGCAAGTAGACCAAAGCGATCCTTTTTGCCTACCACTGAGTCTTCTCCAACTACTTTAACCACCATAAATCAAATCAAATTACACTTTATTGTTATAAGAAGTACATATTGTTAACAAAGCTTCGGACAGTATTAAAACTGTTATAATAATTACAATGTTCACTATATAAAGTAAGAAAAAGTAATCCAATAAATAGATTAGTGATGTGAGAGGAGAATATTCTCGAGAACGGGAATATTCTCTGTAAGAAAATTCTCCCGAGAATATTCTCTAGAGAAGTTTTTCTACATAATTTACACCGCCTCGATTTACACTGAAAAATTTTGCAATCATTTTTAAAATTTTGAGTTTCTCTAACCTTTTCTATAACTCTGGCAACAGTGATTCAGGGAAATCCCCTAGAAGCGCGAACGTATACAGCTGTGTGAATTGTAAATGGTGTGGTGGTGGTGAGACTTTTATTTCTTTACGTTTTGTTTGATTAACGCCGTTTGACATTTGCCGAAAATAAGCAGAATAGGTAATTTTTAATTTCTTTTTATTGCCATTTCTAGCGATTTTCTTGCCATTCTCAGAAAATTCTCTAACTTGAAAATATTCTCCAAAAGATTATTACCGAGAATTTTACATCACTAAAATAGATAAATAAATAAATGAATAATTTAGAATAATCAGACCTTGTGAGATATCAAAATAGTCATGGTCAAAAATTTACACACAAATCAATTCAAGGCGAAGACATGCTCAATCTTACAAAAAATCTGGCAAGAATATAATATACTAATCAAAGTTTTTTTTTAATTAAAGAGAATGCTTAGATATTATCATTGTAAAATTCCCGGATAGTATAGTTTTAATTTATTAGTTGCGTTTTTAGTCTTTGCTTAAAAATCCTGTCATCAAGCACCTGCCGATAAGCCAGTGGTAGGTGGTTATAAATTTTGATGCTCTTAAATATCAAGGAATTTTTAGAGAGATTTGTTTTTAGTAAAGGAAGAGGAATATCGTTCACAGCACGCACGTTATTATAGAATTTGTTAATAGCATCATTTTTATATTTTTTATGGATAAGATAAAAATTCCTATCAAAGTTAAAATCGTTTCCCTGACAAATAAAGGTTTACAGTGAGTATGACAATTAACACCAAACACCACACAAGTGTCTTAATGCCCTCTTTTGGAAAACCAATGTGGAACCTAATAGACCCGTACTATATACCCCCAAAAAGCAATACCATACCTCAAGTGGCTCTCAACAAGTGAAAAATAAACCATTTTACCCACACTCTTCTCCAATTCTCTTGAGACAACTCTCACTGCGTAAGAACCGGACGCTAGTCTCCCATTCAATGCGAGAATGTGGGTCTAAACGTAAGTTAGTCGTCGATTTGAACACCCAAGAATTTAGCAACTCCCGAGTTTTTAACAAAATTATCTGTCAAAGTTAAGTCAGAAAACAAAAACTTAAAGGTGAGAATACTAGTTTTGCTGATATTAAAACATAATAGGTTCGCATCACACCATATTCTTTGACAAGCAGTAAATCGTTCTGCACAATTAGCCTTAACTCTTCTGCATTTTTTCCACGCCACAAGATAGTAGTGTCGTCGGCATATAAATATAAAATACACATGATGCTATTTTTAACAAATGTTATATTTTTAGTTGTCGCAATTCTAAGAAAATCTTGGCTTTACATCAAGAAAACATAGTCAGGCTTCCGAGCTGTCCAGATTCCGATCTATGTGACTACAAGAAGATAAATGAATATTATAATCGGAGTATTGACGGTTGTAATTTTGATGATATGTGCGGAAACTATGAGGACGATTCCGCATAGATGGCTTTGTATAGGGTGATGGTTTTGTTGAGGATGTAATATAGGTACGTAATTTTTATGTTTGACCAATTCTAATGTTTGTAAAGAAATAAATTTATTGTGTTTTAAAGTTGCGTTTAGATATTAGATTAATATATTATGTTGTACAGGGTGTATAAGTTTATTATTTTCTAATAAGAATAAGCCACTCAAAAGTTATTAAGTTATTTTTTCCAATAATTTTTTCTAAATAACTCTTAATTAGCTTATTCTAGAATAATAAAATTTGGTGTGGGAGGCCACTGTTCAAGGACCTTCAAAAAAGTCTACTTCAATTTTGATATAAAAAAACTTAAACAATAAAATTAAAAAAGATTTTAAAATTATAAAAAATTGGTTTGATAACAATTTGTTAACAACCAATTTTAATGAAACAGATTATATTCCTTTTACTTTAAACCTAAATAACCTGCCACGAAATATAAATAGTATTCAAATAAATGAAGACATTCAAATTTTTAAAGTGAATAAAATAAAATATTTAGGAATTATTTTTGACAGTAAATTAAATTGTAATTTTCACATAGAATACTTAATTAAAAAATTAAGAAGTTTACTACCGATTTTTAAAAACATTAATATTTTTTAAATGTAAGACATATGGAAATATTATATTACTCGTTAGTTAAAACTCATTTAAATTACGGAATTTTAGGTTGGGGAGGAATAAATAGAACTTTGGTTAAAAAATTAGAAATATTACAAAAAAAGGTTTCTAAAAATTATAATCAAAAGAGATCATCTTTATCCTTCAAGAGACTTATATTCAGAATTTGAAAATATTTTTAGAAATGCCTTAATTAATTAATATTGTTCTGAATAATTAATATTTTTTACTTAAAAATTATAAATTAATAATCTTATTATAGTAAATATATATCTTCAAAAAGAACTGCGTTTATACTATAAATTAACATTTTTACTTTATAACTTAATTTTTAATGCATATTTATGATTTATGATTTTACATACTAAAACAAAAAATAAGATTTGACCCTACCAAGCTCAGCTTCAGAGGATTGAATAATAAGTTTATAGAAGACAACATAAACATATTTATTATATTATTAAATTTTAAATAAACTTATTATTATTATTATTATTATTATTATTATTATTATTATTATTATTATTATTGTGCCGATCTTAATTTTTTTTAGTTATTATGCATTGACTGACTTCCCGTGTTATTATTTGCAGGCAATAATTTAAAATCGAATTAAAACACAATTTTATTTCATAAAATACACATACTTTAAATTACAAAAACTCAAAAATGATTAAGAATTTATAATACTGACATAGAAATATTATGTAACGACACTATTAGTTGAAATAATTCACAAAAGTTTTATTTTATTGTTGAGCATCTGGATTCTTTCTCAAAACACAAATTCCATTAAGAGTCGGGGAAAACTGCTCAAATTGATCGGTTGCCAGTTCGGCTCTTTCGGCAACCGCCAACAATACAGGGGTTGTATGGGTGTGTATACCGGCTATGGTCTTCGGAGTACCTGAAATCATAATGTTCTCAGTGGCGTTTTGATTGACTGCTGTTTTTTCTTTTAGACCAGGGTCGATAATTTTTGAAACCAAAAAAAATAATAGTAGGATGAAACCCATTGGAAAAGGAAGAGAATATAACAAAAATGAAAGGAAAAATAATTTACGGGCGATCCAAGGTCGGGAAGTGAAAGGGGGTGAGTTTGTAAGGGTAGAAAACGATTTATCTCGATTTCCGGCAAAACTACCAGTCCTATGGAAAAACGTTAAATGGTAAAGTTGTAGGTAATAAAAGGATCTACAACTTTTTTATTTACACTTTTGTCATATAACCTCAAAATTTATGTGAAAAATTCAAATAACCAAGTTTTTGGTTTTGTATTTTTATCTTTTACAAACATTTTTTTTTCACGAAATTTGGTGAAACTTACCTTTTTATGTCCCAAACACACTGTAATTTTTTTGATTTAAAATATTTATTTTTTCACCTTATTTTGACTTAATATCGAAAAAGCACCCTAATTTTTGATCGAAAATTCTCACGTCAAAATATCTGCTTTTTTAAAGAAGTCGGTGGGCTTTTTGTTCGTTGAAATCTCTACTTTCTGATGGTGTAAAAAAAATATACATTACTATGGTGAATCTTCTCAAAAAATGCAAAGAAACGTCTGTCTTATTAAATATTAACTTTATTAACTTATTTGGTTGTTAATTATAGTAGTATATTTCGACTTGCAATTTTTTGTTTATCAATGTAACATGGAATCTTACGTTTTTCGAGTAATTAAAGTATAAATTTTAATAAATAGTTCAAAATTGTACATAAGTAATGATTTAAAAAAAAATTTCGGTTTCGAGTTTTTTTTCGTTTCTTTACATTTTTTGAGAACATTTACCATAGTAATGTATATTTTTTTACACCGTCAGAAAGTAGAGATTTCAACGAACAAAAAGCCCACCGACTTTTTTAAAAAGCAGATATTTTGACGTGAGAATTTTCGATTGAAAATTAGGGTGCTTTTTCGATATTAAGTCAAAATAAGGTGAAAAAATAAATATTTTAAATCAAAAAAATTACAGCGTGTTTGGGACATAAAAAGGTAAGTTTTTACCAAATTTCGTGAAAAAAAGATTTTTTTTGTAAAAGATAAAAATAAAAAACCAAAAACTTGGTTATTTGAATTTTTCACATAAATTTTGAGGTTATGTGAAAAAAGTGTAAATACAAAAGTTGTAGATCTTTGTATTACCTACAACTTTGCCATTTAACGTTTTTCCATAGGACTTGTAGTTTTGCCGGAAATCGAGATAAATCGTTTTCCACCCTTAAAAACTCACCCCTCTCCACTTCACGACCTCGGATCGCCCGTAAATTATTTTTCCTTTCATTTTTGTTATATTCTCTTCCTTTTCCAATGGGTTTAATCCTACTATTATTTTTTTTTACTTTTTACCATTTTCAAAAGCTTCAGCCCTGGTCTACTTTGTTCCTTGCCTTATGAAAAAGCAAGTGGCGTTTTACCTGCTTTTCCTACGACATCTACAGCTTGTCCTACTCGAACAGTGGTTGGAACAACTTCTAGTTTTTCATCCAAGGTAAGCAACCACCTCGGTTGAATAGAAACAGCCAAGCAGTAGAGCAAATAATGGGATTTTGTCAGTATCAAAGAATGAGGTTCTAGAAGTGCCACTGTGATTATTAGAAGACCTAAAAGCAAAAATAAATGGATATAAAGTAGCTAGACAGTGAGAGAAGCGCTAGATTTTCATACCAGCCATTCCGACGGGATCCAACAGCATTCTGTCCGTATGCAATGGGTTTAGAGTGACGGTACCTTTACCCATATGCACCAAACCCTGGGCTATGCGTACCATAAAAAGCTGAGATGGGTTTTTGGAGTGGAACACTGCTAGTTGCCGCAAACCTGCTGCTAAGCGTGCGTTGTTTGTTCCCGAACCAATTAGACCTGCGGATTTAGAACAAGATAAATTAAAACTGGTTGATGAAACTTTTTTTGTCCACGCCTGTACATACCAAGACCAAAGATGGCGTTACAAGCAACGTCGTCATCAGAATCGTGAGAGTATTTAGTTAAAACGTCGAGGACGGGGAGTTGGGGATTGGAGACCGATGACAAAGCTATCGCCAACGGGATCGCTTTTCTTATGGATGGGTCTCCGTATCTGCCCATGTGGCCAAATATTCTTTGCACCATTTCCATGCCTATAGAACAAAAAAGAACAAAAATTAAAAACATTGCATTACTATTTTATTAGACACAAGGAAACGAAACTGCATTAAAAATACAGGTCCGTATTTAAAAATGAATACCTGATTATGGTACCTGAAAGACAAAACACACAAAATGTATTACCTATTTCTTCTCCAAACGAGACCGACGCAACGGCCAACGCGGCCATGGCTTGCCCCATCGTATAGTCCCACTCTGGAGACTTCTTTCCCTTAATTTTAGAGCCCTCTTTAGTTTTCGGTATATCCTTGGCCGACTTTTCTTTCACTGGAATTTCTATTTTTTCTCCCACCATACCTAGAAGTTCCTGGATGATGAGGACATCTCCGGTGCCGGCGTAGGCGCACATAAGAAGCATGGTTTGCATGGTACTTTTAAACGGTTCCGGAAAAACCTGAAAGGTATATCAATGCCTAAAAATACTTCATAGGAATTCATTGTATTGTGTTGTTAGCTAATTTTTTCTTGATAGCTGTTTTCGAAATTAAAAATAACGTTTATATCTCACCTCCATAGCGTTACTGGATACCTCGATAGTCTCCCTGGCTCCTAGATAGCACAGAGCCACTCCTAATCCCATCAGCTTCATAAAGACAGATTTCAAACGCTCGGGGTCTTGCGCTCCCATCTCTATCATGACGTTTAAAATCGCCGACGGGACATCGCTGTCGTTTTTGCCTAGAGACACCAGACCGCAGGAGATGCTAGTTATTCCAAGGATTTCGGGCGATTTTGATGAGTTCATTATTGGGAGGATAAGGTTGAGAACGTCGTCCCTTTGGCTTCCTTAATGTAGGCAAATAATTAATGAAACTCTGTAGGAAGCAACTGAATTGAGACCAGTATTCACTAGTTTTCCTCACCTGCATAAGCTAATCCGATACCCAATATAGCCCCCACTTGCAACACCTCGTTGCTATTATTGATGTAATCGCCCAGGAGCGCTAGGGCTGGGTCACATTCGTTTCTTACCCTGCAGTTCACTATACCCAGAGCTAGTAGCGCTCCGGACTTGATGTAGTCCTCTGTGGTGTAGAGGTATTTATCTATTGGGGTGAGGCCTCCGTCTACATCCCATAGGTGAATTAGCCCCAGGGAGGCTGTCGCGCTTAACATTCCGTGTTCTAAAAAATTAGTAGACCTGCCGAGGATGCGTTCGTTGTATATAATATGTATTGAAGCTACCTTTGTTTCTGTATATCCATTTATTCCCAGTATCGTTCGACAAAAGTTTGTCGGCACCGAAACCGGCATTCACGAATCCGTTCACGAAAGAGGAAGCTAAATTTTGCCTTGCACTATCCATATTTTCACCAAGAATTTGTAGTCTCGTCGGTACCGGTTCCAGCCAAGTTTTGTAGACATCTTCTGGTAATTTTGGTTCGATTACATCGAGCTAGAAATTAATGTTTTCTATATTTTTCGTACATATTTGGTAGAGAAAAAAAGCCGTTTTACCTCTCTGGCTAAACTCAAAAAATAAGAGCTTAACAAACTGTTGCTGAGAATATTGTTCAGTTCGTCGTATTCCTCTGTGTCCGGGATCAGTTCCACTGGATACAAATGACGTGCACATATGAAGGCTAGCTGGTATAAAATCACTCTAAAAATATATATAGTATTCAAGGGAAATTACTTTAAATATTGTGTATTCTGTACCCACAATGACCATAGTTGTTTTATAATCACTTGTGACGAAGCAAGACCTCACTTTGTTAGATTGGACACAGGCATGTTTAATCGGCGTAAGTAAAAAATGTATCATATTTAATCTACGCCAATAGAACGGAGCTGTCATACGTGTCAATCTCATAAATAGAGAAGGCCACTTCACACGATACATTATATATATAATTAATATACTTATTAGCTACTAAACTTACTTGTCTTTGCATTGAATAAATATATTGTTGACCAAATCATCATCGTTCATCTGGAGAGCTATTATCAGAGCTCTAGAATATTCGTTATACTTCAAGTACTGGTCGTATGTCAACTTCATAATTTTAGTTCTCTCTAATTCGTCTACGTATTTTGCACATGATGTTAGGTAGTAACACATTCTAGAGTTTAAAAAAGTGGTAAAGAGCGAATCAAGTACACTGATAAAATTGATCCTTTTAAATTTATGATTTGTGTTTAGATTGCATTCATTCAAAAAAAAAAAATTATACAGTGTGACCAGTAAAGTCCGCATCATATGGGATTTTTTTATTAATAACTTTATTCGACATTTGATTTTGGCATCATGTTCTGCTTCGATCGAGATGAAAATTAAGTAAAAAAAATAGTAGTCACGTGATTCGCATTATCTGTTAGATTTTAATTATTTCCAAAAAAGAATTCAAAAGTGGGGTTATTTTTGAAGGTATCGAAAAAAGTTATTAAAAAAAGTTTTTTTAAATGCCCACATGCAAAATTTTAGCTGCATAAGATAATTTTGATTTTTTACCCATATTTTGTAAATTGTACCACTGTTGCAAAATAAGACTCAACGCAACCTACATAACTTATTACATACTACTCATACATTTTCTTTAAAGTAGCGCCATATTAAATGTGTGTTTTTCTACAAAATCAAAATTGGGCTATTGAAATTAATTTGGTCGCATGTGATATAAAGTTTATTTGTTTTTAACCTTGTATAAGGTAACTTCATAAAATAAGTATTTTTGAAAACGTATTTTGCGTCTGAAAGTAATACACGTTAATATTAAGACAAAAAAGAACACAGTGTCATCAGTAAAGTGTTTATTTAGTGGAAAATAAATTTTAGTGGTGGGTAAAAATCAAAATTATCTTATGCAGCTGAAATTTTGCATGTGAACTAGAAACTGCATTTAAAAAAAACTTTTTCTAATAACTTTTTTCGATATTTTTAGAAATAACCCCATTTTTGAATTATTTTTTGGAAAAAATTAAAATTTGACAGATAATGCAAATTACGTGACTACTATTTTTTTTGCTTAATTTTCATATCGTTCGAAGCAGAACTTGATGCCAAAGTCAAATTTCGAATAAAGCTATTAATAAAAAAAAATCCCATATCATTAAACCACAATATAAACATAAATATAATAATACTTTTTTTTTACATAAAATTTAAAGGCCCTGAGGGGGCCATACAGGTACGTGTTTTACATATCACAGAAGAAGAAACTGAATTATGAGCTTTTCCATTTTTTTAAAAATCCAATAATAGAGATAACAAGTAAAAGAAATATAATGAAATTTAAGTAGACAAATAAAGATATAATAAAAAAAATGTTTTCTTTTTTAGTCATTAAAAAAGTTAGAAAATATCAACTGCTTGAGTTTATTTAGTGCTTTGTTCTGAAGAACCAATAACGGATTGATTTTATTTTGGAAGGTATTACTCCAGATAAGCGTCAGATAGGTAAGATGGCTGTGGATTAATCAATAATACTAGTAATTAGTAATAATATGATGCGGACTTTATTATATACTGGTCACACTGTATATGAAGTCCCCTAGTCACACCTTGTTATACAGACTAGGGGTAATCATTTTTTATAGAAAAATAAGTCGATCTTACCTCTGATAACTATTTTGAGCTATATACTTCGGTAGCAACACCAACCGATCGATTTCCATAAGCAGATCGCACGCTTGAATCTCGGCATGATGATTGCAGTTAAACTGTATGATGTCGTTAATGAGAGGCATAAGCATTTTGTCGCTGGTCTCGCAATGCGCTGCCGACCATTGCTGAACGATTTCCGATTCGAGTTGTCGTATGTATTCGTGACCCCAGTCGCTGATATTTTTTAATGTTCCTATAGTTGTAAAATAAGCACACTTTGTGGAAACCTATATACAGAATGTCCGCGGATAGGGTTTACATCAATAGCACAATTGGATGAAAAATTTCATTTTTCGGGAAAAAGTAATTCTTGATAAAAAGTTTTGCTTGTAAAAAATGCAATTCACGAAGAGAACATTTTGATTTTTTACACAGGGTTCGCAAAAACTTCAAAAAACATTAATTTTCTCCAAGAGTAAACTACCTTTATTTTTCATTTTTTACCAAAATGCCAATAAGCAAACTTATTTAGAATAACGACGTTTGTAATTTAAATCCGAGATTTAAAATAAATCTTCGATTTTTTGAATTTTTAAAATTTTTAGAGGTAAATGGATATTTTGCTGCTCAATAAAAATATTAATATAAAATTTTATTAGACTCTATTTTCACAATGGGTGGTGTGTATCTTATTTTAAAATTTTAAATGCATTCCTACCGTATTTTGTAAAAAAAATACATTTTTTACCTTTTTACTACTTTGCATTACCTATTGGGCAAATTTGACGTTGTCAACAATTACTGTACTCCCGTCCAATTGAGAACGACGTACAGCTTCTAAAACAGCGAATTGTTGAAGCTGTTCAAACAATTTCCATTGAAGAAATTCGAAGAAGTTTTGACCACATTCTTTTACAGCTGGAAAAATGTGTTGAAGATGGAGGGGGAGTGTTTGAATAGCACAGTATGAAATTATTATTTGTTGTTATTTTAAAAAAATTTTGTGTTATTTCCGGGGTCATTTCATTTGTGAAATTAAAAATACATATTTCTGGTAACACCAAAAATCAGTTTTTGAAACTTTTTGATACCCCTCTGTCATTGATAATGCAAGTATGTATTTCGACCGCTAATGCTGCTATCAAAAAAAAATCTTTTACCTCTTAAAATTAAAAAAAAAAACTAAAAAAATTGAAGATTTATTTTAAATCTCGGATTTAAATTACAAACGTTATTCTAAATAAGTTTTCTAATTGGCATTTTGGTCAAGAATTAAAAATAAAGGTACGTAGTTTACTCTTCCAGAAAAATAATGTTTTTGAAGTTTTTGTGAACCTTGTATAAAAAATCAAAATTTTCTCTTCGTGTATAAATATACAGTGTGTGTATAAAGTCTGGAAACGGCTTAATAACATCACAATTTACTGGCCGATTTAAACCAAATTTGGTACAGTTGTGTAAGAGGATCTAACGCACCGAATGACGATATTGGCGTTGTTGCCAGCTTTTTTGTTTGTCTGGAATTCGAACGAATTTTATATTTTTAAATATAACACCCAGTATATTTTTACATTTTTAAATTCCACATAAAATTATAATTATTTTTTATTAAATGCATTATTAGTCTATACTTCATAGTTTCCGAGATATTGACTCTCGAAAAATGACATTTATGAACTTTGACAGCTTATAACTTTCTAACAGTACGTCTTAGAGCAAAACGGCTTACATGTCCCTATCTTCAATTTTTATTATCTTCCCAAAAAAATCAACTTCCAGTTAAACCGAAATAACTATATTTCCTGCTTTCGAGTTACATCCGGTTTAACCGGAAGTTGATTTTTTTGGGAAGATAATAAAAATTGAAGATAGGGACATGTAAGCCGTTTTGCTCTAAGACGTAGTGTTAGAAAGTTATAAGCTGTTAAAGTTCAAAAATGTCACTTTTCGAGAGTCAATATCTCGGAAACTATGAAGTATAGACTAATAATGCATTTAATAAAAAATAATTATAATTTTATGTGGAATTTAAAAATGTAAAAATATACTGGGTGTTATATTTAAAAATATAAAATTCGTTCGAATTCCAGACAAACTAAAAAGCTGGCAACAACGCCAATATCGTCATTCGGTGCGTTAGATCCTCTTACACAACTGTACCAAATTTGGTTTAAATCGGTCAGTAAATTGTGATGTTATTAAGCCGTTTCCAGACTTTATACACACACTGTATATCTCACCCATAAGACAGTACTTTAAGCATTCCCTTTGCTTTCTGGCGTCTTCACCGCCAGCAGTACCCATTGCCAGTACAGATATAACGTCGGCAATCACGTTTTTTGTATTTCCTTTGGGCATTTTCCTATGCGTTTCTTTTAGGACATCGTAGTAGCACGCTAGGTATTTTAAGGGCTTCGGTACGGAGGTCATTGAGGTGGTGGAGGTACGGATGAGGTATTTGAGCATTTCCAGGGCTGGAGGAATAAGTTTCACATCGGAGCCCTTAAAAATATATTGGTTAGAAAGAGTATTAATTACTGACCTGTAAAATTATGTATCCACTTTTTGGACTTACCGTAATTTTGTCAACGAGAAGTTTAAGCTCGCTTTGCAGTTCTTTGTCTTCTTCTAACTAAAAGATATTAAAAGTATAATGTTGTGCAACATATTGTATACGCTGCACCAATTATTGATACAGATCGAGGGTCCCAAATTAAAGATAATTTTTCAAAAAAAAGCTCTACTAGCTTTACTGAATTCATTCCAAATTACAAGATAAATAATATATATTATATATCATTAAATTGGCTAAAAGTAAATAAATTAAAATTATTATTAATTTATTAACATGTTCTTTATTGGTTACCCATGTTAATAAATTAATAATAATTTTAATTTATTTACTTTTAGCCAATTTAATGATATATAATATATATTATTTATCTTGTAACTTGGAATGAATTCAGTAAAGCTAGTAGAGCTTTTTTTTTGAAAAATTATCTTTAATTTGGGAAATGGGAAAAAAATAAAATTAAATATTTCAAAAACTAAATGTATGGTTATGGATAATAATTTAAATTGTCAAAATATAAATGTTGTAATTGATGGTGAAAAATTGGAATTAGTAAACAGTTTTAAATATTTAGGGATAATTATTGATTCAAAATTAAATTTTTTAAATTATTTTGAAAGTATCATATCGAAGATTGCCGGAAAAGTAGGTTATTTTAAAAGAATCAGTTCTAATTTAAGTTTGTTTTCTAAAAAAACTGTATTTAACACTATTATATTATCACATTATTTTCTTTATTGTTCTTCCATTTTATATTGTGCTAGTGAGGAAATATTTGACAAATTACAAATTTTGCAAAATAAGGCAATGCGGATTATTTTAAATTGTGACAAATACCTATACAAAAATAAATTTTATGTTAAAAAATTTTGATTGGTTGAATGTCAGAAATTTAATTTTTTATTTAGTATGTATCTTTATACATAAAATACACAATAATTTATTGCCTAATTGTTTAAAAAAAATTTGTTCTTTTAATCATGACCATTATATTTATAAAACAAGAACTAATCAAATTTTTTTTGTGGATAGAGTGTCTAAAACATTACCTTATAAATATATTTTTCATAAAGGTTTGATAGAATATAATAATTTGGAAAATTCTATTAAATCTCAAATATCATTAAAACTATTTAAAAAAAGTTTAAAATTACATTTATTTAAAAAACAACAAAATGTTTAACTTTTCTGTCAGTTTTTGTTAAAAGAAGGCTCCCTTTTAAAATTAAAAATAAATGTATAAAAATGTTGTCAAAAAAATTTATTAAAAATATTTAATTGTAGCTTTTTTGCTAAATAAAACATGTTATTACTACTACTACTACCTACCTACTACTACTACAAACTCACATTGTAAATTCCAGAATAATTATGCACTTATTCAATTAACTGAAACAATAATTTGGTATTCTCTCTTGGTCAGAGGTCTACCTAAGCATTTTCTAAAATACTTTGCTTAAATATTTGCACAATTATTATGGTTTATTAAATTAAAAACATAGGGAAAATTTTCAAGACTAAGTTTGTTCCCTCAAAAAATTATTTATTTTTATTACCTCTTCCTTCGCCGCTGGATTCGGTGGTTTACTGGTTGTAGCCATAATTTCTTATCTAGAGTTTTCGCTCCTAAAATGGTATTTCAAGAAAATTTGCTAAAAAGGGCCTTAGATATTGTCGATCTTGATGTCTCATAAAATGACTAGCACTTTTTAGAAAGTTAAGTAAACCTTTTTCCAGCGGTCGTTAACGTATGCTCTTATAGTCTTGAAATAATCCTTTAATATTATTAAATTAATTTTATTGAATTTTTAACACTTTCCAGTAGAATGACACGAGCTTTTTAATTTGACAAAAGTTTAAAAGGACGCGCTTTTTGAAAGCAAAGTGTCATTTCCACTAACCTCCTATGATCAAACGATAAAAATCACTGGGAATTTTTCAACCTGACATACAAGGCTTTAATTTGATGTTTAAGTTCAACATAAGTTTAAATCACACTTGCATTTTCCTGAAATTACCTAAATTTTAATTAAAATTTATTTTTGAATTCTCACGTTTAACCTAATAAACCTATTTTTCCTCTGTGATAAAACGTTGACCTAACATTTCTCTGTTGCGTCACATATTCTTTCTCTGTGGTTTGGCCATGGTACAAATACAATGACGCAGTAAAAATGCCATGTATATTTGGTTGCCTAAATATAAATTAATATTTAGGGAACTCGCAAATTCGACTTGATACAAAATTAAAATCTGTTTATTTTTAAGGTAGCATTCTCAACGTCATTTAATCCATTACCAACCTATTTCGCGTTATTTTTTCAACTTTATTATTTTCTTGACTATCATTTAAATAAAATCAGTATTGTTGGCACATTACTTAGGTAATATCTGATATATTACAAAAATATCTATTTATTTCCTTGCTAATTTTGGGAGAATTATATAGTGAAAGAACAATGACATAATAACGTTAAAAAAAATCTTACCCGATATTTTTGCTATACAATTCTCCTAAAGTAAGTTATGAAATTCCTTGATATTTATTAAATATGTCAATTATTACCTATAGAATATTAAGTTGATACTGATTTTATTTAAATTTTGTGTAAAAGCTAGAAAACATAAATAAATCTACGCGAAATAGGTTATAGGTTGGCAAGCATGTTGATATTCCCACCAAAGAGTGATGTACTAGTGCATTACTCTTTGCTCCCACCTTAATTGATATGAAATGGTTAGTTGTAAGTTTTTACGTCACTCTTGATCAAGGCAACAAATATATTCGTTGGATGAAAATTGATAATTAAAAATAAGCAACAATTTGACTGAATGAAGAAATTTTATTTCATTATTATATACAGACAAAATATTCACAATTTTCTACTTAAATGAGACAACATTGCAGTTCAAGTACATAAGGATTATATGAACAATTGTGCACATGCAACGAAGCAAGCGAGAGGGATAAATGATGGTTTACCGACCATCTGAAAAATAATAGAAGGTAGACAAGACCTGGTTTTTTTCTAAAATGTTTGGGGACACCGTTCATTTTTACCCCGATTTCTACAAAACATGTAAGTAATGAATTATTAGTAAAGGAAGACTCGAATGTGCTACCTCTAAAAGTTCTCCAATAGAGTACCATATAAAGAAAATTCTAGCGATCTTTTTTTTTGCTTATCTGTTGGCTGCTCATGGCCAATAAGGTTTCACTTTAAGCAGAAATAAACAACTGGGTCATTTCTTAATCAAAATTTTCTAATTTAATGATAAATATCCTTTGAAATAAACGTTCCAATCGAATTCTCCTTCAGTCCAGGTCCCCACGGGCGTAAATGTGACAGTGTAGCTATTCTCCAACACGAGATTTCCCACAGGCTATTGTATACAGTGGCCGGCAGAAAGTGCGCAGCATATGAAATCCAGTAAAAGTCTTATGGTATACGAGGTAGGATCAAAAATTTGAAATTCCGCTAATAGTAAAGTACCTCCATCTTTCATTTTAGAATATTTTCTTACTAAGTATTATTGTTTACTTTCAAAGTTATACCCAAATGCCAAATGTCACTTATTTTGGACAAAAAAATGGATTTATTCGTGTTTTCTGAATAACACTGTATAAAAAATAAATGGCAACCGAACAGTACGAAAATAAGATTGTCTGCAGCCTTTGTTACAGATTACCGTCGATCATAAGTCCGATTAGTTTGTTTTCATAATATTATGGCTTTTTAAAATAAAAACATAAAAATATTGAATATTTTTGCTGCACACCGTATTTTATTTTCTGAGGGAAAAAGTTAATTTCATTTTCATCATTTTATACATTGATGCGTATGCATAGAAAGTTTCCTTATTTTGCGTGACGAATAAAATCCGTTCAAAATATATGTTTAATTTAAATTTTTTTCTTTATAAATCAAAAGGAAACTTTCTATGCATACTTCAATGTATAAAAAACTATTTAGGAGATGCTTTAAGTCAATGTAAATCAAAAAATATCAGTTAGATGAAATTAACTTGTTCCCTCAAAGTAAAATACAGTGTGCAGCAAAAATACTTAAAAAGCCATAATATTATGAAAACAAACTAATCGGACTTATGATCGACGGTTATATCTAACAAAGTCTGCAGAAAATCGTATTTTGGTACAGTTCGGTTGCCATTTATTTTTTATACAGGGTTATTTAGAAAACACGATTAAATCCATTTTTTTGTCCAAAATAAGCGAAGTTTAGAATTTGGGTATAACTTTGAAATTAAAACAATAATTCTTAGTAAAAAAAATATTCTAAAATGAAAGATGGAGGGGAGGTACTTTACTCTTAGCGGAATTTCAAATTTTTGATCCTATCTCGTACCTATACCATAAGACTTTTACCGGATTTAATGGGTGGTATTTTGGTTTGAGAACATGCAGAACCTATCTAAAATAAAATTAATTTTCTAAACTTAAAGATAAAACCTTTCCCATATGCTGCGCACTTTCTGCCGGTCACTGTATATATTTGACAGTCGTTTTAAAAATGGAGGCTAATGAACCAATCGCGTCTTAGAGAATTCGAGCTTAAGAACTTGTCCAATGCCGACGCGTAGAACTTACTTTACGATATTCATCATAGAACATCACAAAAAAGTTGTTTATTTATAAGCGTCTTTAGTTAATTTTCAAGAATGGTATCGATTTTTTTTTATTTATATGTAATCTGGGTAACAACGAACACACAACAGAAAAAGTATTATCCTCGTAAGCTCAGTGAGAACATATTTTATTGGTAATAACGGAGTCAAGGAAACACCAATACAGAGTATTCAGTATTAATAATTAATAAAAATATAACAAATCTTTATATACATAAATTATTGGAACAAAACAATTTCTTTCCTAAGGATGCATTCACTGGATTGGACGCTGCAGGTAGTAGCTGTGCTACGTATTATATAATTATTATTCTAAATAATGGCCTACTATATGTACCAAATTTTGATCGTGGAAATTAAAAAACTTAACACTCTTTGTAGGCTCTTGCGGTGTCTGCAACTTTGAATAAAAGACGTTTTTTTCGTCGCGCCAGGTCACCTTATTCTAGCGGTCAGAACAGTTTCACCAAAGACCTTTTGACATACGTGACTACTGGTTTAGCGCAACATTTAAAAAAATGTGAATTTACGAAAAGTGGAGTTAGGTAACGAAATGTCAAAAAAATTATTTTGAAAATTATGGAACGCAATTTAAAAGAAAAAAAATCAACAAACATTTCTTTTTTTTTTTTAGGTAGCTTGGCAATTGTAAATTATTTTTTTTTAATTAGCCGCTATACCAGTACTTATAATAGACCAGGGTCGATAATTTTTGAAACCAAAAAAAATAATAGTAGGATGAAACCCATTGGAAAAGAAAGAGAATATAACAAAAATGAAAGGAAAAATAATTTACGGGCGATCCGAGGTCGGGAAGTGGAAGGGGGTGAGTTTTTAAGGGTAGAAAACGATTTATCTCGATTTCCGGCAAAACTACAAGTCCTATGGAAAAACGTAAAGTTGTAGGTAATAAAAAGATATTTACACTTTTTTCACATAACCTTAAAATTTATGTGAAATTTTCAAATAACCAAGTTTTTGGTTTTTTATTTTTATCTTTTACAAAAAAAATTTTTTTCACGAAATTTGGTGAAAACTTACCTTTTTATGTCCTAAACACACTGTAATTTTTTTTATTTAAAATATTTATTTTTTCACCTTATTTTGACTTAATATCAAAAAAGCACCCTAATTTTCAATCGAAAATTCTCACGTTAAAATATCTGCTTTGCATTTTTTGAGAACATTTACCATAGTAATGTTTATTTTTTTTTACATCATCAGAAAGTAGAGATTTCAACGAAGAAAAAGTCCACCGACTTTTTTTTAAAAAAGCAGATATTTTGACGATGAGAATTTTCGATTGAAAATTAGGGTACTTTTTCGATATTAAGTCAAAATAAGGTGAAAAAATAAATATTTTTAATCAAAAAAATTACAGTGTGTTTGGGACATAAAAAGGTAAGTTTTCACCAAATTTCGTAAAAAGAAAAAAAATGTTTGTAAAAGATAAAAATAAAAAACCCAAAACTTGGTTATTTGAATTTTTCACATAAATTTTAAAGTTATGTGAAAAAAGTGTAAATACAAAAATTGTAGATCTTTTTATTGCCTACAACTTTGCCATTTAACCTTTTTCCATAGGACTTGTAGTTTTGCCGTAAATCGAGATAAATCTTTTTCTACCCTTAAAAACTCACCCCCCTTCCACTTCCCGACCTCGGATCGCCCGTAAATTATTTTTCCTTTCATTTTTGTTATATTCTCTTCCTTTTCCAATGGGTTTCATCCTACTATTATTTTTTTTCACTTTTTACCATTATTAAAGGCTTCAGCCCTGGTCTATAGTCCCATCACGGATGTCAAAATCAGGTTATCAGACATGCAGCACCGATCCCATGGGAAGAGTTTTTCAGTCCTTTGCTGATAAAATTTTGTCCCAGATGTTGCAAACTTTTAGTGACTATTATTTGCTCATCGTCAGCATGCCCATATTATTATGGCAACTTACATACTGTACTTGTGGGTTTGAAAATCATTCTATAATTTATCCACTTCACTACTGCCAAGCCCAGTTAGAATTTCTAAGTTTTATAATTATACGAAGCAAAAGTAATTAGTTCCTTTAAATTTTATAAACCTAAAGTTTCTTTCTACTCTACAATCGCGATTAAGAAAAACCGTGTTACACTAAATATAACCGGGAATTGATTAAACTACTCTTGTGAGTCCATTCATACTTATCGGTAAATGTATTTCTCCTCCTTACAGCGAATACAAGGTTTTTCTCGACACCCTAACTTGCTCAACATAATTTCAGTTTCATTAAAGGTTTAACGGGGATTTTACTGATACAGTGCAAAGCACAGTATAGTGGGTATAAACCATACTGTAAAACATGTAATAGTTGGAGCCTTGAAAGTATGTACTGTTCCCCTCCAAAAAAAAAGATTTATAATAATAAATTACTTCAGAATCCTATAGACTACCATAAGGTTAAGGGGACCATTGCTCTGCAATTTGCATATTCTGGAAGCATCTAACTCTACTTAACTTTTAAAAAAAGTTAAAACATCCTCGATAGATCACTGTAATATCACATAGAAAACATAAAAGTTAATATATCAAATTTATGTTTCAAATTCATAGAATAAAAAAGGGGTTCGTGATCAATCGAGGATGTCTCCGATGTGACAAAAAATATAATAAGTTATCTTCTTAAATTACGTGTTTAACAACTCGTGTTTAAAATCAATTATAGTGTAGAGTGACTACTTTTGACTTTTTTAATTTAATTGATGTCAATCGTAGGCACCACCTAACCTAATTTTCGTGTTTTTAAGTCATTAATTCAAAACAAAGGTAAGTTCCAATATCCAACCGTTTTTCATATTTTATTCTTTCAATTTTTGACAGCCACGTGACTTCATACAGTGAAAAGCTTGAAAACAAAACTATTACATATGGGAACTTAGCCAGAGCGAAGCAATACTTCACGAGTACAAATATTAACCAATGTTTAAGAGATAATACGAATTGTTTAGTCAATATTTCACGTCTGAAGTGTAGCCTGGATACAATTGTCATGTCGCGTCTTTTGCCCACGGACTCGTTAATATTTTGGTATGTTTTCTTGCATTTAAGGATCAATTCTTTATTTGGAATGCCATATTTTTGGTGCAGCAACCGTACAAGACCTCCAATTGTCAGTTTCTCAGGTCGACGGTATAACAGACGTAATCAACCTGTGTAAATAAAATAATTCACGGCGTCGGACACCCTATACAACAGGAATTTAAGGTTGAAAGCCCCATATAGTACAGGGTTCCCCATTTAAAACAAAACAGGCTAAATATCTAGTTCCACGTTAATTAAAAAAAAAAACGCTCGGACCCGTCGATTTTTATTTCGAGGGGGACATCTTTTGCGTATATTGTCAATCTTGTTACTTCAAGCCCCTAGGAGGGAGGGGGGGTAATATCTAAATCTTAAATGGATACCCCTATTTTATATAATTTTTTTGGATTCTGAACATTTTTTAATAAAAGCATTATTAGTCTATACTAAACAGTTTTCGAGATATGGACTCTTGAAAAACGACATTTTTGAACTTTGACAGCGTCTAGTTTTCTAACTGTACGTCTTAGAGCAAAACGGCTTACATGTCCCTATCTTCGATTTTTATTATCTTTCCAATAGTGTCAACTTCCGGTTAAACCGGTTGTAGGAAATATAGTACTACTGGTTGTAGGAAATATAGTATTACCGGTTGTAGGAAATATAGTACTTCCGGTTTAACCGGAAGTTGACACTATTGGAGATAATAAAAATCGAAGATAGGGACATGTAAGCCGTTTTACTCTAAGACGTACAGTTAGAAAGCTAGACGCTGTCAAAGTTCAAAAATCTCATTTTTCAAGAGTCAATATCTCGGAAACTGTTTAGTATAGACTAATAATGCTTTTATTAAAAAATGTTCAGAATTTTATGCAGAATCCAAAAAAATTATATAAAATAGGGGTATCCATTTAAGATTTAGATCTTACCCCCCCTCCCTCCTAGGGGCTTGAAGTAACAAGATTGACAATATACGCAAAAGAAGTCCCCCTCGAAATAAAAATCGACGGGTCGAGCGTTTTTTTTTTTTTAATTAACGTGGAACCAGATATTTAGCCTATTTAGTTTTAAATGGGGAACCCTGTATATGGTACTAGTTACTTACACTACCAGAGAGGAAGTCGAGGACGTGGTTAGCGCGTTCGGCAAAAAAGTGGGAGACTGGTCAAGACCTCCCGAGTTGTGTATTAAATTCTTCAATTCCAGTTGTATAATTCAGGTAATCCAAGTTAGATACCCCGTGCGTATGATCGATTTAGAGAATGAAATCTCCATTGATACAACTGGAATTAATTTATTTGTTTAATATCAGCTTTGTCAGAAAAACGGTAAAATTAGTGTAATGCAGCCGCAAAGGCTGCATGCGCAGCTCTCCCTAGGGAACTAAAACATTTACCTCTTCCAAATCAGCGTCAGTAAGGAGTCCTTACCAAGCAGGGAATAGAAAAATAGTTTTTGAAGAAGTCTGTCGTATTATCGTGGGCGTACAAGGAAAATCGGCTAAGTCCGTCCGTATAGTTACTATACTTACCATAGAAAAACCATATAAGTCCAAACGCGCATATTAAGGGGTCTGTAACTATCTGTATTTTAACTTAAGTCCATATTTCTGTAAAACTCAACATGAAGAATCCACTAAGTACGTTTAGTAAATTTTTGATATATTCTACAGCATATTATGAGAAGAAAAACCCATTAAGTGCACTTAGTGGATTTTTCATTTACTTTGAACGAGACCTTAAAGGATAAAGCCCAAAAGTAAGGTTACAATCACATAATTGTTTATTATTTTAATGGTCAGACAATGAGTGTTTATCAATTACAAATAGTGGATTGTTGTCTTCTAAAATCGATAATAATTAGTTCGAGGTGCACAAAAATGGTTATACGTTTTTGGAAGGTTTTTGCATTTTTCTTGTTTGGTGGTTGTTATTTATTTACAAAAATACCTGATGACCTTCTTTGGACTACTTCCTTTCGCATAGTGACAAAAATATATTTTAAAATCGTCCCTAATTTGCGCAAATTTAATAGGTTTTTTTTATTATATGGCTGTTAGCGAAGATGTTAAAGATAAGACTGCTGAGCCTAGTGTTGAAGACAATGAAGTAGATGACTCAGAAGACTCCTCCGATGACGAACCTTTGTCCAATTTATCAAATAGAAATGCAAATCTGTAACAGGTTAAATTACTTTTAAGTCCAAATTTATATTGAAAACTAACAGGAAAAATACTTTTAAGTCCAAATGTTTTAAAAAAAATATAAATAAAATCGTTGATTTAAATATGTTTTTTTATTTAGTCATCAATAATTACTTTCAATTGAAATCTATCTATATTAATGTAATATAAAATATTTAAAATAAAAAATCGATTTTAACATTCAGGTTATTTTAAAATGCGTTTTTCTGAAAACTATAAATTGTGGAATTGGCTGATCTTCCTTGTACGCCCACGATATGTCAATCTAGCAAACTGACACATAGAAGTACTTTCCTTGGACAGTAGTTTTAAAAGCTTCTTCTAGAGTACACATTAAAAAATTTCAATCACAGGACAATTATCAAGAAAATACGTTAAACGCTCCATTCAAGTACCTATGTTTGCAAATATACAAACTTATTTTATAACTAACGAGTCCATGGGTCGACCCCACTTTTATAAAACAGGGCATAAAGACACGCCATTCAAAATCCTTACAAAAATAATTTTACCTGTTTTTCTCTTTTAAAAATTGATTTGCCCGCCCGGTGACAGTTTATAAAATCCAATAGCATCACTTAAAATAACTAAAATAATTTACTATGCACGTAGATGGGGATGGGACCATTGCGTATCACTTCGAAATCTTTACAGAATGGAAAAACCACTCTTACCCGCGTGATATTTAATTCTGATTTGCTCATTATTATGCCGGCGATTTAACGACATTCCCATACTTTTACTGTCTGGTCCACACTACCCGAGATGACGTATGGATGGGATTTGTGGAAATCTGAAAAATAAAATATTTTTTAAATAACTTTTAAATGGCTTTTTTCCTCATGCCTTCAAAAAAAGTCCAATAAAATTGTAATGTAAATATTATAACATTGAAAGTACAAACATTAGTTGAATAATTGTCAACCTTACTAACCTACTGATGTGCAAAAATGTTTATGGGCTTCCAACGTCTTCATGCAGCGCTTATTCCTGAGATCCCAGATCCGCAGGGTCTTGTCGTCGCTGGCCGAAACCAGGAACTTCCCGCCGGGATGGAACACCACACCCCTGATCCAATTGTCGTGTCCTGCGAGTACGAAAAGGGCGATGCCCGCACCCACATCCCATATTCTGAAAGTTTAAAAAATACGCTCAGCAAATTTAAAAAAGGTTTTATAAAAATACAACAGAAATCCATCCAAATCCAAATAAAATCCGTAAGACAAATATGACAGACTTATGCAATTTTGACATGAAAGAAAATGATATGTATTTTATTTTCAGCGATTCACAGAAGTTTGTACCTGCTGCCACCTCCGTCTTGATTTAAAGATGTCAGTTTTGTGACTGATAATTAATTTAATGTGACAATATGAACGATAAAAGCAATTTTCTGGTTTTTTGCATCAGCAAGCAAAAAAAATGGTACTTAATTTGTTAAACTATCTCGAGAATGAAAGAAAAAGTGAAAATTGCAAACCAATATGGAGGAAACCGTAGCAAAAGCACTGGGAATTAGTTTAAGGACTGTGGATGAAAGAAAGCATAATATAATACCGAAGAATACTAAAAAATGTAAACGAAGAAAGGCAAAGACTGAAGATTTGAGCGAAAATATTAAAATGGTAGTTCGGAACGTGATTTATGATTTATACAGATCAAAAACCAATGTAACTCTTCCAGTTTTAAAAGAAAATTTAAAAATTCGAGGTGTTGTGGAAATCGGACTTGAATCGTTATCAAAATTAATAAAAAGTTGGGTTTTCGCTATAAAAAAGACTGTAACCGGAGATTTTTATGTGAGCAGCCACAGATAGTGAGTCAGCGTGTTCAGTTTTTAAAAAAATATAGGGAAAATACAAATCAAAATTTAGAAAATTAGTATTTTTAGATGAAACATGGATATTTTCAAATGGAAGTGGTTCAAAATCTTGGCAAGATGCTTCTGTGTGAAAGCGGTTCATTATTTTACATGCCGGTTCTGTAACAGGATATGTTCCAGGTGCAAGTTTAATTTTTTCTTATACAGCGTTTCTTCGGAAGTTCTTACCAAATGGGAAACTTTTTTATTATTAATTTTACAAAAAAAAATAATTCTTTATAAAAAGCTCTGCTTGGTCTAAAACATAAAATGCAACCATCAAATATCGAAATTTTCCAGTCATATACGAGGTTTGTCAAAAAATGTGAATTTTTCCCAAGAGTAAAGTACCTTTATTTTTGACATTATCAAAAATTGTTATTAAAAAAAGTTGATCAGAACTAAAAACCACGTCTAAATAACACGCATTAAATTAATTAAATAATTATTAATAATAAATCAATAAAATAATGTTTCAACATAAATGCGTATAATTGCCATTTAGCCATAGTTTTTAGTTCTGATCAACTGATTTTTTTAATAACAATTTTTGATAATGTCAAAAATAAAGGTACTTTACTCTTGGGAAAAATTCACATTTTTTGACAAACCTCGTATATGACTGAAAAATTTCGATATTTGATGGTTGCGTTTTAGGTTTTAGACCATGCAGAGCTTGCTATAAAGAATATTTTTTTTCGTAAAATTAATAATAAAAAAGTTTCCCATTTGGTAAGAACTTCCGAATACACGCTGTATATAATAATAATAATAATAATAAAAAGTTTATTCAATATTTTTTGTTTACATTTAATGTTAATATAAATTTTTTTGAATAAACTTAATTCCGAAACTCAGAAGTAAATACTTGTATTGAGTTAAATATAATAATAAGTTAAATATAAATTTAAAGTTAAATAATAATATAATATTTATTGTAAAGAATATATTTCATAATTCAGACACAACTATGTTATAATATAAAACAAACATGACAATATTTTATTTGTATTTTATATCACTACAATATACGAAGATACAATATCATTCAAGAATTTTAAATAAACAACCTAGTTCATCTTGGCGAAAAAGTTATATTTATGAGTGGCTTGAAAAACACAACCAAAATCATTTACCAAATATGTTTAAATCCGAACTCCTATCAGTGGCAAAGTCTCTCAAATCACCCAAAATATACGCTGTAGTGAAATATTGCGTGAATATGGCCATGAGGTTCTACGACTGCCGCCATATCATTGCCAGTTTAATGCGATAGAATTAATATGGGCTGGGGCAAAATATTTTTATGAAAAACATGTAGGTGATGGTCTTAAATCCTCGCAAGAGAGTTTGACAAGATTCGCTGGATCATATTACGCGGGAGTACTGGAAGAAATCGGTGGAACATACAGAAAAATTAATAAGGAATTGGTGGGATGGAGAACAAGTATTAGATGTCGAAGTAGGCGATGATCATTGCTACATTCGAGGACGACTCAGATGACGAGGACTTTTCAAAATTTCGAAGTGATGATGACAGTTTTTAAGTTTTTAGTCTATAATTATAAATTATTTTATTGTTTACATTTTTTAGTATTCTTCGGTATTATATTATGCTTTCTTTCATGAACACTTTTTGTACAATCCTTAAATTGATTATCAGTGCTTTTGCTACTGTTTTCTACTTATTGGTTGGCAAATTACCATTTTTTCTTTTTATTTCTTGAAATAGTTAATCGGATTAAATTCCATTGTATTTTTAGGTTGCTAAAATAAATTACACTGTTTAATATTTTCGTTTTTAATAAATAGTTTTAGTAGATATCCTATTTACAGGGATGGCGACCCAATGGCTCGCGTGCCATTGATGGCACGCGACATAAAATTTTGGGCACGCCACCGATAACAAAATTTACTATGAATTATTATATTATGAATTTGACGGCACGTCTATATGGCCTCATTAAATATTTCTTTAGAAAAAATGACACGTTAATACATAAAGGTTCGCCACCCCTGTACTATTATGTACAAAATTTTTGCAAAAATAATAATATTATAATTATGTGGCTATCTTCATGACAATTAAAATATTAAAACTATGTTTCTTTTCTCAGCGTATATTGATACCTACATAATCGCACATTTTAATAAGTTCTGGAATTTTCGAATCGATTCATATGATCGGTGACCTTTGGACCCGCATGATAGAGATTTGACTATATACCCCCCCTACTAACCTAATTGTTTTATCTCTAGATCCGGACGCCAGGAATGGCCCCATGTGGGCCCCCTTCTTATTATCGGCCCCAGCGGCCTCGTTGATGGCGTTGGCAGAGGCGTCGGGCGCCCAGGCGACGCACTCGACGACGTGATCGTGCGCGCGCAGCTCGCTCCTGCACTCTTTGGAGGAGACCACCCAGATCCGTACGGACTGGTCGTTTGAGCAACTGGCCAGGAGTGTACCGTCAGGTGACGGTCGGACCATTCTTACCTAAAAAAATCGATTATAACCTTAAAATCAATTTACGAAATACTAGACCAGGCCTTTGAAAATTGTAAAAAGTGAAAAAAAATATAGTAGGATGAAACTCATTGGAAAAGGAAGAGAATACACCAAAAATAAAAGGAAAAATAATTTACGGGCGATCCGAGGTCGGTAAGTGGAAAGGGGTGAGTTTTTAAGGGTAGAAAACGATTTATCTCGATTTCCGGCAAAACTACAAGTCCTATGGAAAAACGTTAAGTGACAAAGTTGTAGGTAATAAAAAGATCTACAACTTTTGTATTTACACTTTTTTCACATAACCTCAAAATTTATGTGAAAAATTCAAATAACCAAGTTTTTGGTTTTTTATTTTTATCTTTTACAAAAAATTTTTTTTTCACGACATTTGGTGAAAACTTACCTTTTTATGTCCCAAACACAATGTAATTTTTTTGATTTAAAATATTTATTTTTTCACCTTATTTTGACTTAATATCGAAAAAGCACCCTAATTTTCAATCGAAAATTCTCACGTCAAAATATCTGCTTTTTTAAAAAAGTCTGTGGGCTTTTTGTTCGTTGAAATCTCTACTTTCTGATGGTGTAAAAAAATATACATTACTATGGTAAATGTTCTCAAAAAATGCAAAGAAACGAAAAAAACTCGAATCCGATTTTTTTTTTAAATCATTATGTACAATTTTGAGCTATTTATTAAGATTTATACTTTAATTACTCGAAAAACGTAAGATTCCATGTTACATTAATAAACAAAAAACTGCAAGTCGAAATATACTTACTACTATATATAACTATGTACTATAAATAACAACCAACAATTTCGGATTCGAGTTTTTTCCGTTTCTTTGCATTTTTTGAGAACAGTTGCGTATATTTTTTTTACACCATCAGAAAGTAGAGATTTCAACAAACAAAAAGCTCACCGACTTTTTTAAAAAAGCAGATATTTTGACGTGAGAATTTTCGATTGAAAATTAGGGTGCTTTTTCGATATTAAGTCAAAATCAGGTGAAAAATAAATATTTTAAATCAAAAAAATTACGTGTTTTAGGTAAGTTTTCACCAAATTTCGTGAAAAAAATTTTTTTTTGTAAAAGATAAAAATAAAAAACCAAATATTTGAATTTTTCACATAAATTTTGAGGTTATGTGGAAAAAGTGTAAATACAAAAGTTGTAGATCTTTTTATTACCTACAACTTTGCCATTCAACGTTTTTCCATAGGACTTGTAGTTTTGCCGGAAATCGAGATAAATCGTTTTCTACCCTTAAAAACTCACCCCCTTCCACTTCCCGACCTCGGATCGCCCGTAAATTATTTTTCCTTTCATTTTTGTTATATTCTCTTCCTTTTTCAATGGGTTTCATCCTACTATTATTTTTTTTTGTTTCAAAAATTATCGACCCTGGTCTATACTCTTATAACATCACTTGCCCATTCTCTATGTCCCGTATACGTCCTAACGCAATATCCCGTCGACACCTCCCACATTTTGATGGTTTTATCCCTGCTACACGACACGACGAAGTCACCGGCTGGCATGAATGTAACGCTGGACACGTTGTGATCGTGGCCCAACATGGTGCGGATGCATTCGAAGCTCTGTTGGAAATCCCACAGCTTGATGCTCATATCTGAGCTGCAGGATACCTAAAAGTAAGTCCTGTAGTAAAAAGAATCTCTAGACTACGGTGGTTTGTTCATTGTTAGTCGGGAATTCGACCACTTTAATTGTGAGAAAATTATGTCGGCACAATAAAAGTTGTCTGAATTGTCTTTCAAAATTTTAGTGTTTTACCAGTAGTTTTCCGGAAGCATCAAATGCTATATCTTGAATAGGATCAGTGTGTCCCTTCAGTGTTCGTTCGTACTCTCCCGTCTCAAAGTCCCATACTTTCATAGTGGCATCTTCGCTTGCCGATACCATAAGACTAAATACGGGATGGAATATGACACGAGTGACTGGCGCCCGGTGACCTAAAAGAAAATGTTCTCATTAGATAAATGGGAATATGCAGTTTTTAGATTTGGAGTGTAAAAGGACGTCTCTTTTTTTTATGCTAGTACGATAAGTTGACCATTTCCAAACTAGGTGTTGTTGGGAAAAAGTGATTTCTTTTATGGTAAAAAAAGGCGTCGCTAATTCACTGTAAGCCTTGTATTGCAATCAATCAATAATCGATTTTAAATTAATAAAGAGATTATAAATGTCTGCAATCAAGTATTCACGCCTCTTAATCATTAAAATAAACACAATAAATTACGTACTTATAATGCATACATCAAGTTTAAGTAATTTAATTAATTATTGGTTTCTTCACGAAATTAATTACTACGGCGAGTTAATTTGTCGGTATACAGATCTGGCAAATAACGAATTATTTCCAAGTCAAAGCGGAACAGACTACAATATGTTTTTGTCCGATTTGGTGCGTACTTCGTGGCTGGAGCGCAAGCTAACGTGCAAAATGACAACTTTGTTATTCCCCCGTCATTGTGGAGGACATAATAGTCGTTATACTCTGTTTCTTAAAGTAATTAAATTATCTATTATTGCATAGGTATACAGGTAGAGGCTTATATTATAGCTGTCATATAATGAAAGCTTGTGTGTATATTTTAAAAATAATACAAAAACTTTTAAAAAAACTTCCTACGACGAAAAAGCATAAAATATATTATAAATTGGCTGTCTAAGAAATATATACTCTTTGAAGATGGCATATTAAAAAAATAGTGCAAGAAAATAAGTCACGTTTTAAAAAATGTGTAATCGCGGAAATTTGCTAAAAAACGTGGTATCATTGTACTTAAGACTGCCGCCTTACCACTGTGAATTAAATCCAATTAAGTTAATATGGGCACAAATGAAAGGCGATGTAGCAAGGAATAACCCTACATTTAAAATAAAAAATGTACGCGAGTTATTGAAGTATTCATCAAACATTACAACGAAAGAAAATTGGAAAGAAGCTATAACACATGTAATAAGGGGGGAAAAAATGTGGGACTTAGACAACCCGATGGAAGAAACGGTAGAATCACTTTTTATTTCAGTTGCCTCCACAGATGAATCCTTCAAATTTAGTGATAGTGAAGACACCTTTCTAGACCTTTAATTTGTTAACTATTTTAAGTATGAACTGTTTTTTTATTGAGGAAATAAAATTAATTCAGTTAAATATACAAATCTTCTTTGCACACCTTAAAAACTACATACGAATAAATATAAATTATAAATAAAAATTACATATAGAAACTAAAAAAAAATGAAAATAAGAACGTACCCTAATATTACAATTTAAGAGGACAGGTGACTCCATTAAAAAAATGGGTTAAAACGGTCGAATTTTTTGGCAGACCTGTTCTCTTAAAACGATACACTATTTCACTATCACCTTGTTTTGTTAATGTATAGTATCGGCTAGAACTAAATCAGATAAAGTTTTTACTATGTATAATTTATTTACAACACGGGCAGGAAACAAAAGAAATTTACATTTCATAAATAAAAACCTAAAGGACCGCCACTGTCCGAAGATTTATTCTAAATCATCGACTTGCCCTGATGTTACAATTTTACGACCCTATTGTGAAAGGTAAAATTAGGGGTGTGCCAATCTATATGGTGTTTAAACTACCTGTATTGTTACTAAAAAGATATACTTTCAGGCGAAAAATAATAGGTTCATCCGGTAAGCTAAAATTTGTGTTTTGAATTTTTATTAAGGGGTTCTTACAATCTTAGCTATCAGGCAATAGGAAACAGACCTATAAACCGTATTGATTTCTACAAGAAAGCTGAACCAAAGGATCGTCTACCACGTCAGTACCTTATAGGAAATCTCTGAGATAGATTCACAACTTTTGTGTAGTCCCTAGTCCATTTAAGCAGATATAAACACAAATTCAAGACGTCGAAAAGATTGTTTATTTATTTTAAAAATTATACAGTATCAAGGCCTGTTTGCCTAGGCCCCTTTTCCAATAAACTTGTCTAACATGTTAAGCAAACATTTCAAAGACAGGTAAAAGAGACCCATCGAGGCTAAGCAAACATTTGTACTACCTTAGTGGAAACCTGTTGACTCATACTCTTATGTCATCGGCTGAATGGGAATCACTTGAATTATTAAACAACAAGTGTTGTAAATTATAACTGTGATTAAAAATTAAAGAGTTCACTGTGACTGTGAACGTTAAGATAGGCTAACAGAATGGGTAATAATTAAAAATTATAAATTTCGGAATGCAATTATTATTAACTATATAATAATAAAACCGTTTTGTTTTTCATTACCAAAAGATTGACTAATCATTCGCCCTGACCTATGGAACGAACAATTTATGATAATCCTTTAAAACGGTGATTATAGACAAAACAAGAGGTTTATGTATGATTTAAACATTCCACAAATATTTCAGGGGTTATTGTAATTAGATTAAACGAAAACATTGTTGTGCTGTCAGTGCGGTATCTCCTCACTATTGCACTTAAGAGCAGTAACCCCCTTTACCACAATGAAAATTGCCGAACGTTTTGCTGGTCAAACGAAAAGAAAAAATAAAAATTGATATTTAGAAAATAAATTCTACTTTAAATACCCCATCCAGAAAAGTAAATGACGATCGAAAATATTCCCAAAATTTTTTTTAGAATTTTTTTTTATTTTTAGTAATTTTGTAATATCTTAAACAATTCTTTATTGGTCAAAAGCAAAATGACTTTCCCGGGTGTAGAATGTTGTACCAAACAATTTTTCTTAGAGCCATTTTTCATTATCGGCCTTACTTTTTTCTCAAAAACTTTGGGCGTGTAAACCCACTTTACACGCTTAAATTCACTTTACGCGCCCAAAGTTTTTGAGAAAAAAGTAAGGCCGATATTGAAAAATGGCTTTAAGATAAATTGTTTGGTACAACCTTCTACACCCGAGAAAGTCATTTTGCTTTTGACCAATAAAGAATTGTTTAAAATATTACAAAATTACTAAAAATAAAAAAAATTTCTAAAAAAAATTTTGGGAATATTTTCCATCGTCATTTATTTTTCTGGATGGGGTATTTAAAGTAGAATTTATTTTCTAAATACCAATTTTTATTTTTTCTTTTCGTTTGACCAGCAAAACGTTCGGCAATTTTCATTGTGGTAAAGGGGTTACTTCCTCTTAACGACGGCAGAGCGCTGCGGAATAAACATTATCATAACAAGACGTCAAATCGTCTTGTCCGCAAAACGTAGCGATATCTGCTTCCTAGCAATAGCGAAATGACGATTTTGACATTAGAATGATAAAAAATGTTAGGTTATGGTGAAAACAGTATATGTAGTTATTTATGTATTAAGGGCACTATGATGATGTTTATGCCTCCGAGGGCAACAATCTCACAAAGCCAAGGGCCTTTGGCCCGAGAGTTTGTAAGTTGCCCGAGGGAATAGACATCAAGTAATGCCCGTGGTACATATGTCCTACTTCAGATAATTCCAAGTTAAATTAAAAGAAAATTCAAAATCACGAAAGGTTTTTTACCTATAATGTTGCTAAATAAACAAAGGTAATAAGTGTTCATTGTTGTGCGGTGTCAAGCGCATATAAAATAATGGATTTTCCGTTGATTCCGGATAGAATTGCTGTGAATGCTGCCAAGGCTTTGGATAATCTTGTCCCAAAGAAGTCTAAAGACGCCTATGATAAGGAATATCAAAAGTTTGGGGATTGGATGAAAAATAATGATGTAAAAATTATCAACGAGACGGTGCTACTAGGATATTTCCAGGAATTGGTATGTTAAAATTGTGGTTTTAAATTATAATAAAATATTAATTATGTATATCGATTCTAGTCTGAAACTTCACTAAATTCCCTATGGACGAAATATTCAATGTTAAAGAAGACATTAATAGTTAATAAAAATATAGACATTACAAAATATTGCAAGTTTATAAATTAAATGATAAATAAGTTTTTTTCGTTAATAAAAAGTTGTTAAAGTATTTTTCACCCTAAATGGTATCGACTTATTGACTGCAATAAAACTACCGGTTTAATCCCACTGTTATACACAAGTAAATACACTACTTTAGATATTTCATTCGTTATTAATAATATATTATTTAATGACATGAAATATCCTAAATATAGCTAAAATAAAGTTAAATATTACCTACCATAATTACAAATTATAATCCGACCCTGACCGACAGTTTATTTGCATTTTTATGGCCGAGCTCTTGAGAAACGTCCCATCAGGTAGTTAAACGGAGTCAACCATTTATTGTGAAAAATACTTTACTTTGATCTTTCCTATTTATTTCTCTTAATTCCCGAGGGCATTAGAAACTTCCTTAATGCCTTAGGGTATTATATACCATTTAAAGTGTCTGGTAACTATGGTATTATGAAACAATAATATTAGAGTAGGACATAAATGAAATTTAAACGTCTTTGGCCGCAAAATACTTACCAGTCAAACAAAACTTCTCCGGCGGCCTGGGTATCCATTCCGCCGGACTACGCTTGTTCCTGGTGGGCGCTCCCTCGATGTACTCCTTCTCGGCGTCGTTCAACTTCGATTCCAGCTCCATCACCTTCTTCTGCAACCGGATGACCGACGTCCATTTCTTCTCCAGGAGGCCGCCGAATTTACGTTCGACCTCGCCGGGCATGTCGGCTTCTTTCTTGAAGGCGTCGAGAGCCTCGGTGTAACCGCTGCTGCTCAGGTAATCAGCGATGGCTTTGTTACTGAAAAAAAAAAGAACGTGTAATAATACCACATATATACAGAGTGGCATTTTTTACAAAAATAAAAAATAAATTCAGTATTAGAAATCCCCTTTATTTACTGAAAAAAAATACATAACTACGGCTGCCTTTATTTTTAGTTTGGCATACTTTTTCGTGTCTTCATGAAATTTACCCCTCTTTTTGGGGGGGGGGGGGGGGGTAGAAACCGTCATTCACTTCCTTTTTAAATGTAATCTTGACATTATGTGCCCTATCCGGGGTTATTGGGCGAATTTCGTATATAAGTCGTCGCCTAAGTTCCTCTAAATTTTCTGGTCTTGTTACGTAAACTGTTCAATGTTTACATGATCCACGAAATTATGTGAACTGCGCAAACTCTGTATCCCGCTTTAGCCCTCCATAGGAGTCACAATTTTCCAATCTTGTAACATGCCATTAGCAATATACTGGTCGTATAAATATATGTGAATAAGACCTACTATTTATCATTATAATAGGACGTTTTGGCCGCTGTCTAATTTGCCACTCTATACTAATAACAAGTGTAATTAAATTACGAAAATTCCCATAATGCCGCTATTAAAACTGCTAATGCTTAAATTACTGAAAGCTATGGACCGTTATACGTAAGCAAATGAGGATAATGACTTTATTTCCTTTAATTGTCTTCACCAAAAACAAAAGGTGTTAAATAATAATTACCAGCGGATATGAATAAGTCTTCAAAGAAATAATAATCTTATTAGACGTGAGAGCAGAATGTTTAGAAAGAAAAATATATTTTGTCTCTAACGTGACTTTTGAATATCAATGTAAATAATCATTTAGAACGACGAGAAACAATTTTAATCACTTGACGGATTAAAAGCATCGTAAATGTACATGTAGAGATGGATTAAAATATTATTTTTAATCTTTAAAACCGTTAGTCCCAGGAGCTTTTAATAAAATTAAATAAAAACGACAGCTACACCTTTAAAAAAAGCTGGTAAGCGCTCTAAAATCAACATAATTATTGCACGGCAAGTACAACGGACAACAATTTTCTTATTTTAATACCTTTCACTTCGTTAAATATTAAGCAGCACCGTCCAAGCGTCGGTAAAAAAACACTTGACCTGCTGTACAGTACCGCGGTACCGTAGTACCTTAATAATCAACGTGACCTAATAATGTTTTTTCTATCACTCTATCGAGCATGCAATCTATGGGTACCGTTAGTAACCAACAGGTACTTGTAAGTTCCTATAATATATTGAGCATACGTTCATTTTTTATACAGTGTGTCCCAAATTAGAGATAGGACTATGCGTCAGACCGACTGGTGAGCTGGGTAATCGGTCCTAGTTGATGAGGACAATCGACAGTGAAGCCGAGTCATACATAAGCCGATTCTGCTGTATTTTGGATTTTGAGTAATACCAAATGTCATTATTTATTCCGAGGCAAAGCCTGTATTCGTACGCCTCGCGCGGATTGACGAGTATGACGTTTTTACGAACCAGATTCGTTGCGATGCCGTTGCACCGTCCCTTCAGAATATATTATTATGATAAGTTATAATAAAAAATTATAAATAATTCATTTACTTGGTGAGATACGTTATTAAATTATATAGATACATGTTCCGTGCCATTGTATTACAAGACATGTATTTTGTTCCCACATACCTCACAGAACGTTATACTGTTCTTTAGACACCGTTTGGGGCCACAAAAAACAAAGTATGTATATAATTTGAATTTAAAAATACGAGATATAAACAAAAATATATATGGGTGACCAAAGACAACAGTGCCAAGATAGACATCTCATTTTATTTATCATAACAAGTCGACAAGACGTTAAATGCATAGGTTCAGCAGGTTCCTCCCTAGTTTCACAATGAAGGAATTTGACAGCCCCCTTAAAAGGTGAGGTAAACAACCTCAACAAACAAATTCATTAACTTTGAACATTTATTAACGACGTTTCCCAACTACACAGTAATTTCCCATTTCCATTTTTCAAATGGGTCAAACAGATATACACGAAATCGTTTTTTACAACTTCCGGCAGCTACTTTTTGACAGACGGTCGTTGGGTCCCGATGCACTGATCAATACCAATAGGTACGGTTTAAAAATAGCTGCTTTTTACACAATAATCCTTCATTATGATGACATTTCACGTCACGCAACTTTTCATAAAAATAAATACTGCTAAAGCTGCTTTATTTTTTGTTATACACTCCTGTGCAAAAAAAACGGGCATCATACAATTTGAATTAAGTTTAGGGCTTCACAACTTTTTTATTTTTACTCCGATTTAGTGATTTTTTAGAGAGCTCTAGATACATTTATTAGTTTTAACATGCCTATAAAATTTTTAAGATAAATTGGTTTTTTGACATATACAAGGATAATCGAAAAGTTGTTTTTTTTTGCCTAGTGTCAAAACACCCTGTGGAATAATTAAGAAGCAAAATTACTTCACAATATCAATTTTCATTAAGCAGAAAATATTCATTGCATTTTGGTTTTTGATCAGTGCTGGATTTACCATTAGGCTGAGTAGGCTGGAGCCTAGGGCGGCAGATTTTAGGGGGCGGCAAATTTAGCCTAAATTTTTTTTTATCTTACAGAAATAAATGGTACAATGTGTAAAACATGACATGTTTTTATTTTTATTTTTAATATAAAAATAAAGTAATTTTGTGAAGATTTGAAACCTTAATGTTGTTTCATTTACGTATTTATTTAAATGGTACAATCTTTATTCATGGTCGACGGGTAGTATTTTTTTAAATAAACTTTATGTTGGCCGTGTCTGTTAATGGGGATAAAAAAGGTAGTTAGAACTTTACTGGCTATGCAGAAAGAAATTTCATTTTCGATAAAATAAGTTGGTAATCATAATTTTTTAAAATATTTACTAAAAATTATTGACCAAATTTGGGCGTGGTCTTAAAAAATGCGGCGCATTTCGCCTGCAGCGGGCTTTTTCTTTCCCGAACACTTCGCCTGTTTCACAACTTACGAGCAGTCACTGGTATAGGGGCGGCAAAAATTGAATAGCCTACTAGCGGCAAATTTGTAAATCCGCCCCTGTTTTTGATGTCAATACGTGCATTTGTTCTCAAATCTCACCCAAATGCAAAATGATCTTGATGATGTCAATAATTTAGGAAACTCAAAACTAAAGCTATTATTGACGACCGATTTCTTGTACTTAAAACTCTTCGGAATCGTCGTTTCACGTTTGACGTCAGTACAGGCGAAAAAACAACTTCGAGAGGTTCGAATTAAAAATGTCAGTTCGTCGAAGGTAATTTAAACTCACGCAGGCCAGCAACTGGACCTAAATTACTACCGCGTTATGAGAGTCAAGAATGGAGGAATATTACCCAGGATGATATTCGCGGGCTAATTGATGGCATGAACCGACGCGACGTATACAGGCGGTAGTAAGGGCTAGAGGAGGAAATAGAAATAATAGAGATGTGTTTAAGTAAAAAGTTGTTGTTAAGTTTGTTTTGCGAAAATGTTATTTCTTAAATCTTAGGTACACGCACCTTTTTCCGTAAATTTATTTGTTTATTAAATCTTGATTATTACAATAACATTTGTTTTCTTGCATTTTAATCTATATTATTTTGAATGCAATGGCAATGAAAAAATTATGGAAAAATTTGAATTATTGACATCATCAAAATCATTTTGCATTTTGGGTGAGAACAAATGCACGTATTGACCTGAACCAAAATGCAAAGAATATTTGCGGCTTAATGGAAACTGATATTTTGAAGTAGTTTTGCTTCTTAATTATTCCTTAGGGTGTTTTGACACCAGGCAAAAAAACAACTTTTCGATTATCCTTGTATAATATCGTCGCTCGCATCACGTAGGGGCCTAACTCGGTTTTTGTAGTTTTTCAGTAGAGCGATTTAAAGAAATCAATGGAGCTTATTTTGGATACAGCATTGACAGCAATTTTTTATTTAGGTTTATTTTTTTACAGTTTCCTAGATAAATCAATCTAGAATGATGAGACATAATAATTTTTAATGAAGTTTTACGGGTTTTGTAAAAAATAAATAATAATCAAGATAGGCCCCTTCGTAAAGACAATAACAAATTCTGATTTGTACATGAAATAAGATAGGCCCCTGTAATATTAATAAAACATTTTGTTTTCAAAGAAAAGGGAGCGAAATTTTTAAACTTTAAACATCTTTATTTTATAAAAACGGTAAAAAAAATTCTGAACATATAATTTCAAAAGAATTAAAAACAGCTAGTGTAATATTTGATTATTTATTCTCTAGAGGTATAACAAATTAAAAATGGGATTGGTAATTATTTTATTTTTTACGAATTGTCTTTTATGTGTTAAATAAAATTGCAATAAATAACAAATTAATAAGGCCTATCTGCAAAGTACTGTTCATTCTTTAAAAATATTTTATAACGTAAAGGAATCTGTTGAGATTCGCCCAGTAAGACCCATACAAAAAATATAGCATTGGGGCCAATCTTAAGTTTGGTCTTTACGTAAAAGTATTTTTATCGATAATTTAAGATAGGCCCGACTATAATAATACTATAAAACAAAAACCATGTAGTATTGAGATATGCCTGTTTGTCATAACGTTAAGGCAGTCTTTCCCTGACTTTATATGGGTATAACTCATTTTTGCCAAAAATCGAGATAGGCCCCTACGTAATGCGAGCGACGATATGTCGAAAAACCAATTTATCTTAAAATTTGTAAAGGCATGTTAAAACTAATAAATGTATCTAGAGCTCTCTAAAAAATCACTTAAATCGGAGTAAAAATAAAAAAGTTATGAAACCCTAAACTTAATCCTAATTTTATGATGCCCGTTTTTTTGCTCGGGAGTGTAGATATTCGATGCTAGAATTTATTCCACAACAGTTTGCTACCACAATTGGGTTGTTTAAGGACATCTCTCAAGAGCCTTATTCCATTTCGCTTTTCTCCTTGATCTTAGAAGTAAAAAGTAGGCTTGTTTCGAACAGGTATTCGTGTTGCATAAACACTATCTCGTTAATAGATCACGAATCTTTGGTACTACACGAATTACCTTTTTCATTGTATCAAATACGTTTTATATAAATGATTTATATCGTAATGAGCCGACCTCCCTGCCCACAGAACCGCGAATCTTTTAACAAATCGGCGTTACGAAACGAACAACTTGTATAATAAAAAAAATATAACATAGTCAATAATTATTGTTGTTTCGTTACATGATGATGATGATTCATTCGTTTGATTCGATCGGTCTCGGCGGCACGCGACTTGTAATAAGTTGGTTCAGTTTAATCAGAGTCCAATCAGAGTCCAATCTTTCCGGAGATTTAGAAACAACAATAACAATTATTTAATTTGCAACAGTTAGCCACTTGCAGGTGCAAAGTTGCGTGCCAGTCAATGGAAATCTGAGATCTTACGAACTTTTTGTTATTTGAATTACAATTATTGTGGATACAAACACAGAAGGGTATTCTTTTTAAAAGAACATATGTATGATCCATCCTGACCTTAGGGCGCATAATTATGAATGTGTTATGGATATGTCAGTGTGTAGATGTGAAGAGACGATATTAGCAAAAGATAGTGTAAAATACCTGGGGTATTCATTGACAAAAATTTAAGGTATATATTGTACTATATTACCCAAAAAATTCGTAAAACTATATATACATTTTACCAACTTAGAGAATTTTTATCTTTGAAGCTTTTAAAAATGACGTACCAGGCTCTGATTGAATCAGTTTTGATGTATGGCTGGGTGTCTGGGGTAGTACTTCTTGTGGTAGCACTCTTTAGCACCGTTTAAATATTACTCAAAAATACATCATAAAGATATTCATGAACAAAAGCAAGAGGTATCCATCAGATTTGTTATTTAAAGAGGCTGACCTTCTATCAGTAAGGCAGTTGTATGTTAAGGGTACTCTTAGGTTTATGAAAAAGTGTAATACCTAAATACAAAAGTAGGATCATGCACATGCACAATGCTCACACCAGATCTGTAAATAGTGGGTGTCTAGTCGTTCCACTAGCCTCATATACTGCCTTGCAGAGACACATTATGTATATCGGTCCTAAATTGTTCAATATGTTGCCCTTGAATTTGAAATCTGTTGTAAATTTACATACTTTCCTGTTGGGCATTTCTAGATGGATAAAGAGAAATTATTAGCAAATAATCTGTAAGGCGCCTTTATTGAATGAGTACTAGAGGGAATTTTGAAGTTCTATTTGATATCTATTAATAATAACTTTCAGTGAATCATTCTAACTTTAGTAATATTGTGTTTGGACTAAGTTAACTTGTGCTATGTGATTTGTTATTGACACATCATCATGGTCTTTTTTTATCTTTTTTTTTTGTTCTTAAGGATTGTAAAAACTATTTATAACCAGAAATCCGGACAAGCTGCCTGTAGCTTTGGATTTCATTTCAACATGAATATTGTGTTATGGCATGTTATAATAGGAAATGTAAATTTTTTATGAATAAATAAAAAAAATAAAAAATAAAATAAATATAAAAATAAAAACTTTTGTTTCCACTAAAATAATTTAAATACAAAATGTTTGCATTGCGGTAAAAACTGAATAAACAAACGCACGTAATTATTATGACTCGTCTAAACAGTATTTCCCACACGCCATTTAAACGGTAATTATTTAGTGAAAACTTATTTACACTTTTTCTCAGAAACTTTCATCCGCAATATTTGTCTTTAAAAAGCCTACAACGTAACAGAGCACTCGTAAATTAAAAACACTTTTTTAATCTAAAAAGTAGAATTCGTTTTGCACAAAAACAAGGAAACTACCCATACTTAATACATGGTCATTAATTGAGGAATTATATCACACATTAATTAAAGATCGGATACACAGATAAAAGATCGTGGAAGAAAGTGGTAATAACAATTTACGGTTTATGTTACACAACGTAAGTAAGAACAATATTAAATTCCTTGAATAATAGACAAGTTTTGGACTCCCATTGTCTTTAGTTTTTCATATCACAACGTTTCAACTGGTAAGTATCTCCAGTCGTCTTCACGTGAATACTGTTCACTGTATAACTTTCACTGAAATTTATGAAATTTTTCTGAAAGTTTCGAATGTAATAAGGACATTTATCAGTTGAAAGTTTCAGGTGAAAATTTCAAAAATGTCACTGAAATTTGACTTTTTGGGTAAAGTGAAATTTTTCTGTTTTGAAAAGTTCAAAACAGAAAATTTCATTTGAAATCTTCAAATGGCCCAACCCTAGTTATTAGTAAACACCCCGTATACCGAAGCCATGCACACCAAGCAGCAAATACCGCGAATAATGAAAGAGATAAAATCTCATTAAAAATCTTTTCACCGTGTCAATCGTGAATTATGCCGCTATATCTTTCGGCCGCCCGAGGGCAACACGATGTCCGCTGAACCTTTGCGTCAATACGAACAAAAGAATACTTCCTCGGAATGTTTGGAAATTCCTGATCGTGATTGGAATGATTGTCGAAAAAGTGGGTTAAGTTTTTATTCTTCAATCAATATAATGTCTTCTTTAGGTTTAAGCTAATTTCTATTGCCGTTGATCGAAACACTGAGTGATGATAGCTGTCATTCGGACCCGAACATTGAAGGGTTCGATCTGGGATAACGTTATTCTATTGCTATGTTAAACCCTAGAAATGGGAACCCAATATTGGAACTAATTGGAGGATCAAAGGATAATAAATCGAAATATAAGTAATAAGAATCAGCGTCCAGATAGTCTACAAATACAGTGTCACCGAACATAAACATAGACTATGTTTATGTTCGGTGACAGTGTTCTACTGCTGAACGTGCTCAGCTGATTAAAATTTAAACAAGTTTTTAAATATTATATATATAATTAAATTAATTCCAATCGACCCGTTTACCTCCTAATTTCAGTAAGCGGAAATACGTCAAAATAATAATTGAAAACGTTATTTCATATCTGGGCAGTACCATCAAGAACCGATTCCGGTTAAATCACATTTTAGGTACTGGGTACGCCAGTACATACCTACAAGAGCCATTCAAAATAATACAAAAAGAGAATGGCATGAAGATTGCCCAACTCGCTTGACTTCTTTCTTTGGCTTGATGGCGAAGAAGTGGCGAAACAACTTGGCGTTGTTGCCAGGTTTGAAGATGTCCACAGAGACCATTTTGCTATTTGCCTCTCTTCCGCTCTATAAAAAAAACTGTAGAGTTGATAATTAAGGGATCGAAACCACGCAACTTTTAATGGCGACTGAAGGCAAAAAGCAATGTCAGTAGATCTCGTGTCTTGTACCATACAAGATAAAAGGTAGCAAGTGTTTTTGAGAGTAGCCTTATCTACCTTCTTTGTTAGTAAGTAATTGTTGAAAAATCGACCCAAGACTTATTTTTTTCATAATTTTCTCGCTTCATCTTTTTGATATAAATCATCAACGCTGCAAGAATTGACAACACTGCCTCGCAGGAATCAAGTTTCATTGCTGCGTCGTCGTAACGCCGTAGAATGACCTTTGAGAATCGTGAACGTTTCCGGTGGTTGGTAACCTGACCATTAGACTGTACGGGCTTGTCTTCAAATTATGCCATTTATTTAAATAAGTTCACATTTAATTTTTTTTTGTTCAGGTACGATGTTGGGCGAGGTAGTGGAACAATTTTCCCATCGAACATTAATAAGGCTAGGTTAGGTGTGTTTCAAATATTGCTAAAGGCGATTGCCTTTATGTGAAAACATTTACATATTTTTCATAATTAATGGGGGAGAGGTGTTTAATATTTCATCTGCTCTTTTTTTATAAACAACAATTAATGGTGTGATAATTATTCGCAAACCGAGGCGCAGTGTAACTTTTGCACGGATTGTTCTATGAAAATTACCCTGAAAACAAGTTTTAAGAAGTGTGTATAGCGATTGCAAGTCACATGGTTTATTCACGTCTCGAAAAGAAATTACCAATCCATGAGACATACAAAATAGATTACGCATAACTCGTTGAAAAAAAACATCGACCGACGCCCGGCGTCGCGTCGCCTTGGCATTGGCAGCCACGAGGGACGTAGCAGAGTGACGTAGAGCGAGGCTGCTCTATCGATTTTCGAGAAGGCGGTCCAGATACGCCGATGCCAGAGAAAAAAAACATAGGGATTGGAAAAAATTTTTAAAAGGTCTTTCTTAATAATAATAAGTTTATTTAAAATTTAATAATATAATAAATATGTTTATGTTGTCTTCTATAAACTTATTCTTCAATCCCCTGAAGCTGAGCTCGATAGGAGCAAATCTTATTTTTGGTTTTAGTATGTAAAATCATAAATCATAAATATGCATTAAAAATCAAGTTTTAAAGTAAAAATGTTAATTTATAGCATTAACGCAGTTTTTTTTGAAGAAATATATTACCTATAATAAAATTATTAATTTATAATTTATAATTTTTAGGTAAAAAATATTACTTAAGTATATAAATTATTCAGAACAATATTAATTAATTAAAGCATTTCTAAAAATATTTTCAAATTGTCTGTTTTTATTTAAGTCTAAGTGAAAATTCCAATTTAATTTACTGTCAAAAATAATTCCTAAATATTTTATTTTATTAAGTAACTTTAAAAATTTGAATGTCTTCATTTATTTGAATACTATTTCATATTTCGTGGTAGGTTATTTAGGTTTAAAGTAAAATGAATATAATTTGTTTTATTAAAATGATTAAAATTGTTAACAAACTGTTATCAAACCAATTTTTTATAATTTTAAAATCTTTTTTAATTTTATCATTTAAGTTGTCCCAATTTGTATCGGTATAAAAAAATTGTAGTATCATCTGCAAAACTATGAATTTGTCCATCGCAATTTATACTAAATAAGTCGTTAATATAAATATTAAAAAAAAAATGGTCCTAAAATTGTTCCTTGAGGAACACCATACTTAAATACTTTTGGATAGCTTTTTTTTTATATGGCATAAATTATTACCACTCAAGGGTGGTAAGTTAAGTTGACTTACTGCCCGTCGTCAAGGACAATCTATACCTTTTTGGTAATTGTTACTTACGTCCTTCAAAACAGTGCCAAAATGCGTTGTTTACAATATACGGAGGAGAAAAACGTCTTCACGTATTGTGTGTGAAAAAATTTCCATTTTACAACTGTCATAAGATAGAATGTGCTCTATAAACGGTGAGATGTCGGTTCGGCTCAAAAATATGTTTATGAATGACATGATGTGTCTATCTTTTCTTGTTTGGAAATAAAGCAGTCATTTGCGACGCATGCATTGAACCTTGGTATACGCCATATATATAGGCAGCCATTAATCAACAACCTCCAAGAATTTTCACTAAATTATTTTCCTTATATTACCGCTTCAAGTTCTATAAAAGCGAAATTAAAATACTTTGTCACCTATATGGTAAACGGTTACCATGAGAATAATAACGATAAATAACACTCAGCTGTTCAAAAATAAATAAAAGATTACGTAATACCGCCCGAGGTTCGCAATTTTTTTTACATATTTTATTGTGGATTTACACCCAGTTTAATAACGCGTAATATTTTCGTCTTTGTCAGTTAGTTCGGATAAAAATATGATGTCCCAATAGGGGTGAATGAATGGGTGATATAATTATTTTACTGTCCAGGGGTGTACAAAATTTGTTATATAAATAAATAGGAGTGCGTTAATGATCAAGGAGGGGGTGTCGGATGGAAGGTAATCTATGTAAGGTTAAGTAATTGGTAAACACAAGGGGGAAACTCAATATGAATTTGTATTTTATTTTCATGGCTGGTTGGGGCGAATTTCAGGTAGCAAATGGGGATGATATAGTGGGACTAGTGGGAGTGTCAGGTGTTTTATTATTATCACTCATCGTCCGTGAATGATAGATACTCTTCCAGACAGATGAGCAACATTAAGAAAAAAGATATCATAAAGAACAAGGCTTCTACATTTCAATAACAATTACGGTAGCGTTTTTATTGCATTTTCACCGCAAGAGTAAGTAATACTAATAAACCTCATTTTGTACATAATATATTATGTACATATATCTATACAGACACACACACACACACTCTTAGGAGTGTTTTTTTAAATATATTAGCGTTTACCACACTTCACGGCGTGATTAAATAAAACAGTAAAAACATAAATAAGATAGAAATTAATTTAAAACTTTCTGCAATTTCCTGCCGTTGTTCTGCTGTGCCTCAAGAATGATACGTTAACATAAACAATAAAAAAAAAATATTTTCACCACGGCTATTTTATCCAGTTCCCATGAAGTTAATCAGTAGCGGCGAGCAATAAATTTCAAAAGCTAAATGGTTAACTTCTCGCTATAACAATATTTTATTTGCAATTTTTTGCCATATCAGTATTTATATTTATTTTTATAACACTCCGTAGATTTTATATAGCAAGAGTTTTATTATGAATTTCTCTATATAGAATGTATTTTACTGTTTTATTTAAAATACAGAGTGGAGCAGGGGCTAGAACAACATAGAAAGTTTCGTGTAAAATACTTTGCTGGACGAACGGCTCGAAAAACATTCTCTTCGAACAAAAAAGACGGAAGTGTTTTATAGTATAGGAAGGCTGCCAACTTTGAAAATGAGAAATGCGGGACAGCAGGACAATATTCGCTTGTTCACCATTACATGTAAACTTGTATTGGGTTAGGGTTGTCCACCCCTAGGGCCATCAAATTCTTCTTTAATTTAATTGAATAGAACAACAAAAGTAAAATTTATTTAAAGAAAATGAATTTAAATACAAAAAAATGTATACAAGGTATTAAGGTGGAAGTATCAACATGCTTGCCAACATGTAACCTATTTCGCGTAGATTTATTAATGTTTTCTAGCTTTCACACAAAATTTAAATAAAATCAGTATCGACTTGATATTCTATAGGTAATAATTGACATATTTAATAAATATCAAGGAATTTCAGAACTTATTTTAGGAGAATTATTGTATAGCGAAAAATATCGGTTAAGATTTTTTTAAACATTATTATGTCATTGTTCGTTCACTATACAATTCTCCCAAAATTAGCAATGAAATAAATTGATATTTTTGTAATATATGAGATATTACCTAAGTAATGTGCCGACAATACTGATTTTATTTAAATGTTACTCAATAAAATAATAAACTTGAAAAAATAATGCGAAATAGGTTACAGGTTGGCAATAAATTGAACGACGCGACGTTGAGAATTCCACTTTAAACAAATATTCTATTTATTTTTAAAATCATATTTTTCAACTCCATGAAATTTGGGTGGGGCGAGATCCATCGATATTTTTAATGTCGATAGCTGCTGCATAATGATGCTTTGCAAAATAATATGTTCATTCCGGGACTTGCGGGACAGATTTAAGAAATGCGGGACGATTTTAGGTAAAATTTTAGAGGCGGGACAATTCTAAAGAATACGGGACTGTCCCGCAAAATGGTTGACAGCCTTAGTATAGGTACCTTTATGACCTTAACTTAATTTTACAAGCGATTTCGTACGTTGCACCAACCGAAACACCAGAATAGGCAGTCCTGTTATAATATTTAAAGTTTTTTTTTTTCAAACCACTTAAAGGTTGGTAAACGAACAACTCAAGTGTGTACTAACGATTCAAGCGTGGCTCCGTGGATTAATAATAATAATAACGGGCAATTTCCATTTTAATATTCTGCTCGCTACCTATCAATCGTTGGTTCAATCATAATAATAATAAGTGGTAGAAGCAGACGCTGAATCTACAGCAAAATGAATTACCCAACATGAATCGCGAACAACCAAGTCAACAGTTTGTAGAAACTGGGCAAGAGAATGCTTTATACGGCAAATAGCCTACTGCACTTCAAAATCCACACATAGATAGAGAAATATCACTGAATTGATTAGAAAGAAAGATAGCAGAGCTACACGCTAAGACAGAGGATTTTATCCTTTCTATCCAAGCCCGTGTCATTCGAACAAGAAATTACGAAAAGGTCATCTTGCAGTTTCCCTGGAAAAACGCACCCAATGCTTATTTAGGACGGCCTAATCAGGTGGCAAAGATCATTCACAATATAGTATTGTTAAAAATTTCTGCGTTAAAGTCGTTAAAATAAAACACCCAATTTGTAACAACTCGTTTCACTAGCTGAAGAATATACAGGGTGTCCGGGAAAATGTGGGAAATCTCCCGGATATGAAAAAAACACGTGAAAAGAATAAATAAAACACCCAATTTGTAACAACTCGTTTCACTAGCTGAAGAATATACAGGGTGTCCGGGAAAATGTGGGAAATCTCCCGGATATGAAAAAACACGTGAAAAGAATACTACAAGTTCGTATAAACTTCTTTCGTATGTGAGTAATTCGCAACACTTTCTAATTTGAAGGGTCTTACCTGGTATACATCATATTAAAAAAAAATTGAAATATACCTGTTGGTTTAATAATGATGTGTCAAAAACTAAATTCCATGGGAGCTCTTTGGGAGCCCATATCTCCGAAGAGGAGGCCGATACGAAAGAAGTTTTTATGAACTTGTAGTATTCTTTTCGCGTGTTTCTTTCATGTCCGGGAGATTTTTCACATTTTCCCGGACATCCTGTATACATCAATAATTAAAACTAATATACTAAAATATCAGGCAAAACAACAGAGTAAACAAAAGTCCCCCTTTTAGCGTTGCGTTAGACCCTTGTCGCGGTACCTGCTACACTTGTCTCTCCCCTCCCACATGTGTTCTTGTTTTCTCTGCCTGGAACTATCCCGCCCTGGTTTTCATCCTACTATTATTTTTTTTCACTTTTTACCATTTTCAAAGGCTTCCTGGTCTAGTCGCAGAAAGTAATCAAATTTGCGAATTGCAGAAAGAATAAAAGAAAGAAAAATGATTCAATAAACTATACCATAACAATCAGCTAAAAGTGTTTACCGTTTACCGACCGAGAAAGCTTTTTTTCTATGGGAACGAAACAGATGTTTAAAACATTATGTGCCTAAAGTGTTTATCATAATATTTGCAAATCACGAAACTGCCCTACAAACACAGATCGAATATTATACAAAAAGAAAACTTCACAGCCTTTTTCATTCACTGGAAGGTTGTTCAAAATATTACGTTAGGTGGACTGGAAACTATTACAATTTCTTGAAAGAGTTGCGTTTTTTTAATTCAATGGGGATGCCCCGCAGGTCCTTTTTTATAGTTCTGTGGGATACCCCCATTCGTGATCCATGAAGTAAACTTTCTTCCATAACAATTATCGCAATAAATACATACGAAAAAACAATTTAGATAAACCTATCAGCGTCAATTTATCTCGTACGTTTTTACAAAAAATCAATTACATTTTGACAAGTTATTATCAAACGAAATCTGTTCGTACACCTATCATGTAACATGGAACTAACGAGCACAATATAGATATAGAATGCCACAAAAGAAAAATCTTGGTTATCGACCATTGTCTATTTTTTGCATCTTCATGAAACATTTAGCAACCACATATTTTCCTCGAGAGGTTGATAACATTTTAGAAACTTCGATTTCTTCTGTTAATTTTTTTTTTGTTACACAATCGACTGAAATACCTGCTCCCATAATGGATCGTCACCAGGGGGCATTTTATTCGCCTTTCATTAAATAACGTCTTCACCAATCACTTTCTTCTTTGTTCGTTATTTTTTAATGGTCTGTTTTTAAGCTTTAGATTGTTGATGTAATATACAGGGCAATCAATTGACGATATCGCGTTTTTTCTTTCGCTATCGAAACAAACCAGCGTTAGTTTTTGAGATACAGAAATTCCTATGAAAATTTTACACTTGTCGTTCTAAGCCAATCACACGACAGTTACCAATGACAACCTTCAAATTTTTCGGAAATTTTTCTCCTCCTGCCAAGCTAGGCGAACAAAATTAATAAGTGAAAAAATTTTCTTGACAGCTATCATATGATCCGAAATTCAGGATCAAATTTTGGTATTTAATGTTTTTATTCATTTTATAATACTAAATAAATACAAATATTTATTTACCAAATATTTCTTTCATTAAGGCTAAATATTTTTGGAATTCTGGTTCGAACTCTTCTCTTCGTAATGGAGAATAACAAGGATAATGGTTATCTTCCCTTTCCACTTCTATCAGATGTCTATGTTTAATATAATAGATGTAATATTTGGATGCAATTTTGTTCTGCTGAATTCTGGTTTTTCTTAAAAAGGATGGGATATCTTCCTCCAAAATCTTCTGGATAGCTGAGAAAAGGTTTTCTTGATGGGGATTTAATTCAGTTGTTTCCATTAAACATTGCAAATACTATAAACTTTTATGAGACATATTAATGTCCCCTATTCAGAGCAAGATTTACAAACACCGTAGGACTTAAAATTAGTTTCTTGATTGTTTACTGCCATGATTTAATTATTGTAAACTAAAGAAGCACGTTTAAGAAATGACTGTCGACGTGACGTATAGCAGAGACGATTTTGACATCACAAGCCTAAGCCTACTTGACTGTGGTATCTACTATCTACCTAGATTTTAAAAATTGTTTTATCTGGCATAACTAGCCTAAACTAGACTATACTATGCTTTCCTTTCCTTTGTTTTAGTAAATGAAATGTAGTAAAAATAAATAAAAAGGATAATTTTCACTTATATTTTTTGCATTTCGTTTAACTAAACGGTGAGGAAACTTTTTTTTGAAAGTTTAAGTATTCCCATAGTTATGGATAATTTCAATAAAATAATTCAAATAAATTTTAGGTGTGAAATTTTCTTACCGAATCCCCCGCGTCCTTGAATTAATATCCGGAAATTCTTCCTCAGTCACGCATTTTTCTAGAAAATTTGCGTTCCTTCGGAAAAATTTCCGGAAATAATTCGAGCACTAGGGAGATTATAAGTGAAAATTTCACGTTATAAGGAGAAGACCTCCTTGAACAAAAAACGAAATTTCTTTTTCTGCTTTTAATAATTTATAAATCCAACTTTTTTTAACGTCAAACTGTAGGTAATTTTATTTCAAAGACGGGTATTTGGTCGATTTTCGGATACCATGAAGAAGTGATTAAAAAACGAAAAGGCGAATGCGTCACTAGTGTTTGCTCTTAAACACACGAAGCGAAACTTTAACATTTACATCAACATACATAGGCATGTTGACAGTTCTCGTTTCCATATTAACCAATGCGGTGCGACGTGAATGACATTAGATAGTCCGGGAGTATGCGAGTAATTTTGGTCAGATATTTTACCGTAGCTTGTTTTTAGTTATAATGAGATTAATTTTATGTTATAATGAAGTTAAAACCCCTGCGGTCGGTTGGACTATGGCTGTCTGATATATCTTATTATTAATTATTATTAAAGCACAATTCGCAATTTTGGTTAGTGGCTCTAGGATTATTATGAATTCATAATAGTCCTAGGTGTATTATCTGGTGTAATAAAAGTAAATTCGTTTATAAATGCTATACGTGCGGAATTGACACGTACCCAAAAACAAATTTAGTCGCTACATAAACGTTGCTGACTTCACACAGAGGATTCCTTGTTTTTTTTTGCTATTGTGGATTGTGGGTGTTTAATATTTATGGATTTCTAGTTTTTGTGAAGTTTAGAGAACTGTGTTTGTGCCTTTAGTGCCTCGGCTCGGATACAATGACTAGTAAATACCATTGTATGATTTTATTATGTCTAAATAGGGGTAAAATACCGGGTATTTTGTATTCGTATACGTATGAAGCAGTGATAGTTCTTGATATGTAATTTTCTTCTATTATGATCAATTTTAACCCATCTAACTAGGCACATGCCACCCAAAGAAGATGTTTAAGCCCGGACCTGTCTATTTTCTCCCATTCGTTAAATGATAATTTTGCACTGCGCATGCCTATTTCTGTGTGGTTTTGGTTACATGCGCAAGGTCATAAATTTGCCACTTTCGTGATTAGTGATGTGAGAGGAGAATATTCTCGAGAGAATATTCTCGAGAACGGGAATATTCTCGAGAACGGGAATATTCTCGAGAATATTCTCTGTAAGAAAATTATCCCGAGAATATTCTCTAGAGAAGTTTTTCTACATAATTTACACCGCCTCGATTTACACTGAAAAATTTTGCAATGATTTTTAAAATTTTGAGTTTCCCTAACCTTTTCTATAACTCTGGCAACAGTGTTTTACGTCTGGCAACAGTGATTCAGGGAAATCCCCTAGAAGCGCGAACGTATACTCGTATGTTTTTAATAGTTAAATGTGATCTTTCTTTATTTGACTGTTTTTTTGATTAGTTTTTAGTTATTCTTGGGAAGGTATGTTATGTTTTTTAAATAAAAATTTTATTTCTTTACGTTTTGTTTGATTAACGCCGTTTGGCATTTGCCGAAAATAAGCAGAATAGGTAATTTTTCATTTATTTTTATTGCTATTTCTAGCGGTTTTCTTACCATTCTCAGAAAATTCTCTAACTTGTGAATATTCTCGAGAATATTCTCCAAAAGATTATTACCGAGAATTTTACATCACTACGTGATTAATATTTACTGATCCAGAGTAAATGGCTATATTCTCTAGCTAGAGAGTCTATATTCGTTTGGCCAGACTATTTTAATACTCCTGAACACTTTTTTCGCACAATGTTGCATTATTACGGCTGCTCCTGCATAAAATTATACAACGGCAATATTTATCGACTAAATCTCGTCTGGACAACTCGAAAGGGTAAAATTTTATCGCTCTATCGTGTGGTGTGTGTTACAGACGGACTCTCCTGCGATTGACTATACTATTAAGTTCAACTTCCTGATTACTAAAGTAATTACCTGGCGTGTTATTTCTGTCTGGAACGGGCTAGGCAAAGCGATATTTTTAATTTATTTTCCCACAAGTAAGAACGCAGTGAAGATGACAATTTCAATGTGAATGTCCAATCCAATGATACAAAAAGAGTACAGTGATGTTACATTTTTGTGACGTATGACACGTCTCTGAAACTATTTAAGGTGGGAGTATCAGCATGCTTGCCAACCTATAACCTATTTCGCGTATATTTATTTAATTTTTCTAGCTTTTACACAAAATTTAAATAAAATCATTATCGTCTTTATATTTTATAGGTAATAATTGACATATAAAATAAATATCAAGGAATTTCATTAAATATTTTAGGAGAATTGTATAGCGAAAAATATCGGGTAAGATTTTTTTAACATTATTATGTCATTCTTCTTTCACTATACAATTCTCCCAAAATTAGCAATAAAATAAATTGATATTTTTGTAATATGTCAGAAATTACCTAAATATTGTACCGACGATATATTGATTTTATTTAAATGTTAGTTAATCAAATAATAAACTAAAAAAAGCAACGCGAAATAGGTTATAGGTTGGCAATAGATGGAATGACGTTAAAAATCCCAACTTAACAAAGACAAATTGGCATAAGTATTAAAAAGTCCGTGGTGAAAATGACGTAGGTACCTACTTAAAAATTTACCGTTGTAAATTAGAACATGGTTTGTTGATTTCGGTACAAATTACCCAAAAGATTTTATAGTGCATGGAGTACGCGTTGTCACGCCACGCTTACGTAGGTATTTTGGTATCGATTGTAGGAAAAGTAAAAATAATTCAACTCGATTAATATCGTTCAAGTGGCGCTTTAATTAATGGCAGCAATTCGATTAACATTTATTTTCGCATGAAATAAAACGCGATAAATAAAACAGAAGTCGGTTCTAACGACGATGAAGTAAAGATGCAACCCATTCAACCCAAATATTGGATTCAGAGGAAAGCAATTAGAATTAATTAAAAATTATCTGAAAAATAGACCAACTTATGTTCAAATAGATAAAGAAAAAAGCTATCCAAAAGTATTTAAGTATGTTGTTCCTCAAGGAACAATTTTAGGACCATTATTTTTTAACATTTATATTAACGACTTATTTAGTATAAATTTCGATGGACAAATTCATAGTTTTGCAGATGATACTACAATTTTTTATACCGATACAAATTGGGACAACTTAAATAATAAAATTAAAAAAGATTTTAAAATTATCAAAAATTGGTTTGATAACAATTTGTTAACAATTAATTTTAATAAAACAAATTATATTCATTTTACTTTAAACATATAGTATTCAAATAAATGAAGACATTCAAATTTTTAAAGTTAATAAAATAAAATATTTAGGAATTATTTTTGACAGTAAATTAAATTGGAATTTTCACTTAGAATACTTAATTAAAAAATTAAGAAGTTTACTATTTACTACCAATTTTTAAAAACATTAAAAAAATTTTAAATGTAGGACATATGAAAATATTATATTAGGCGTTAGTTAAAACTCATTTAAATTACGGAATTTTAGGTTGGGGAGGAATAAATAGAACTTTAGTTAAAAAATTAGGAATATTACAAAAAGTTTTCTAAAAATTATATTCAATAAAGATTATCCCTATCCTTTAAAAGAATTATATTCAGAAACAAAAAAGTTGAACTTAAGACAACTTTACATTTATAACATCTTAATAAGTATATATTATTATTTAAAAATAAAAACCTTAAATAATTTAAAAACCATAATCATAATACAGGTCATAAAATGAAATAACCATAAAACCTAAAATAAATAAGTCCATGGGACCAAAAAATTTCCAATATTAATGTTTTCATTTAAACGATTATTTACCAACAAAAATTAAAAAATTGATTTCATCAAAAAAATTTAAAGTCGAAATAAAAACATGGATATTAAAAACAGACAATTTGAAAATATTTTTAGAAATGCTTTAATTATTACTATTGTTCTGAATAATTTATATAAGTACCTAAGAAATATTTTTTACTTAAAAATTATAAACTAATAATTTTATTATAGGTAATATATTTCTTCAAAAAAATTGCGTTTATACTATAAATTAACATTTTTACTTTAAAACTTGATTTTTAATGCATCTTTATGATTTTACATACTAAAACAAAAAATAAGATTTGCCCCTAATAGCTCAGGGGATTGAAGAATAAGTTTATCAAAGACAACATAAACATATTATTATATTTATTATATTATTAAATTTTAAATAAACTTATTATTATTCGAGTATTATTATTATTATATTATTATTCATCTCACTGTAGAGGACATTCTAATGTATGACATGGCTATGAATATCGTATCGTATATTACTAAATCGCCTTACAAAAAACAAAACACCAAAAAATCCCATAAATTACATTATTTAAATCCCCGTTTCCTCCCGGCTCGGCCGCTGTTCCGACCGGTCCCGTAACTCCCGTATTTCTATTTTACTATTTTGTACGCTTCAGGATTTTCTCCCGTAGTTATCATTGTGGAAAGCGTCTATAAATAAGTAATTATAGTGATTATCTCTTAGAGTTATAACTATACCTCTTGGGCCCGCGGTGTTATTACATCGCGAAGAGGTCTTACAATCATTAGATGGAAGCTTAGGATTCATAATTTTATTTCCATAACAGTAACAGTTATATTACAGGTTCGTCGACCCCACAAATTTTTTTATGTAATATTTTCGCCGAAGGAAATTAAACCGATTAAGTTAATTTATCGAACTACTGGGTTGTACATGCTTTCAGGCGTATTGTTAAGGAATCTATATAGACCAGAGTCGATAATTATTTAAACCAAAAAAAATAATAGTAGGATGAAACCGATTGGAAAAGAAAAGAGAATATAACAAAAATGAAAGGAAAAATAATTTACGGGCGATCCGAGGTCGGGAAGTGGAAGGGGGTGAGTTTTTAAGGGTAGAAAACGATTTATCTCGATTTCCGGCAAAACTACAAGTCCTATGGGAAAACGTTAAATGGCAAAGTTGTAGGTAATAAAAAGATCTACAACTTTTGTATTTACACTTTTTTCACATAACCTCAAAATTTATGTGAAAAATTCAAATAACCAAGTTTTTGGTTTTTTATTTTTATCTTTTACAAAAATTTCTTTTTTTCACGAAATTTGGTGAAAACTTACCTTTTTATGTCCCAAACACACTGGGATTTTTTTGATTTAAGATATTTATATTATAATATTTCCACAATAACGAAACGTTGTAACGAAATTCTAAAAATGTCACAATATGGAGCGTAAAAAGTTGCCTTAACAATGTTGTGCTTGTTTTTCTGAAGCGGATAAAATAAGTCGAGCAATTTAAAAAAACAAAAACTCAAAATTTTAGTTTTTTGCAAAAATTTCAAAAACTAAAAAAGATAGCCGAGATATATTTTTGCGATATTGCTCAGTACGAAATTGCGTAACTTTGCCACAATTTGACCGATGCTGTATCTCTTATAGTTTCCGAGATCCCCATGATGAGGCTCGAATTTGGGACACCCTGTACATGATTTTAAAAAAAATTCGGGTTCGAGTTTTTTTCGTTTATTTGCATTTTTTGAGAACATTTACCGTAGTAATGTATTTTTTTTACACCATCAGAAAGTAGAGATTTCAACGAACAAAAAGCCCACCGACTTTTTTAAAAAAGCAGATATTTTGACGTGAGAATTTTCGATTGAAAATTAGGGTGCTTTTTCGACATTAAGTCAAAATAAGGTGAAAAAATAAATATTTTAAATCAAAAAAATTACAGTGTGTTTGGGACATAAAAAGGTAAGTTTTCACCAAATTTCGTGAAAAAAAATTTTTTTTTGTAAAAGATAAAAATAAAAAACCAAAAATTTGGTTATTTGAATTTTTCACATAAATTTTGAGGTTATGTGAAAAAAGTGTGAATACTTTGAACTTTGCCATTTAACGTTTTCCCATAGGACTTGTAGTTTTGCCGGAAATCGAGATAAATCGTTTTCTACCCTTAAAAACTCACCCCCTTCCACTTCCCGACCTCGGATCGCCCGTAAATTATTTTTCCTTTCATTTTTGTTATATTCTCTTCCTTTTCCAATGGGTTTCATCCCACTATTGTTTTTATTTCACTTTTTATCATTTTCAAAGGCTTCAGCCCTGGTCTAATAGAATGTCGGGAAAATAAGAAGGTATTCTAGGTATAGGTGGTTTCAATGTGGAACTCGCGAGGAACCTGCAGGACCTTTGCATTTGACGTCTTGTCGGCTTGCTATGATAAAGAACATATTTTTTATGGCGCTTAACTTTAAATAATGAGTAAAACAAACCATAACAAACCCTGCTGATGTTATATTCTTTTATTTAGTTACCGCAGGTCAAATTAAAAACGCAATTAGTAATGATTCACCATTCGGTAATGAGTTAATGAAAGGATGAACTGATGACTTGAGTATCAAACGTTAATATGTATATAAGCAGATTATCTTGATTAATGAAAGGAAATAAATTAAAACCTATTTCAAAACTCGTCATTAAAAAAAACCGCTGCTTTCGTATGCTTGTTCTTTGCTCCCGGTCTGTGAGATTGTTAGTTTCAAATAAAGGATATAAGTAAGTCATTTTTTCTTTGTACGTACAGTTGACGACAGATAATTTCGTATACTAAACTGTGACATTGTTTTAATTGTAAAAAAATGGCGATATCATCAAACACTTGAAAGGTTTGTTGGGTCTGGTTTAAATAATAGAAAATCATCAAATGACGAAGACCGAAATTTGGTGGAGTATTTAAAGCAAAATCCAAAAAAATTTACAAAATAAATTTTAAACCGCAGAATGAAATAGAGTTATTTGATAAAATAGAAGAAATTTGGGAAGGGCTAACTCCGGATTACACCAGAAGTATTATTTTGTCAATGCCAAGAAGATTACGATTAGTGTTAGAATCCAATGGCGCATCAGCAATTATTAAATATTAGTATTGTGTTTGTTGTTTGTTAATAAATTTGCCCTTTTTGGCTTTATACTTTTGTGGTTTTCCTGGTATTATTTTATAATTTTCTAATTTCGTGGCTGTAATTTAAACACAAAAATATTTAGAAATGACCATTATTACATACCATAAGTATGTACAGGGTGTTTCATTAAGGTCGAAGAGCGGCCATATCTCGGAAACTACTGGGCATAGAAACTCAGGAAAAGAAAAATGATAATAAAAGTGGCCATGAGAAAATTCTGGAAATAATTTTCAAGTTCCGCATTTTGCCGCAAGAGGGCGTAATTGAAAAGTAAATTTTTAAATTTTACATAACTCCGAAAATTCCACATTAAGGTATATGTTTGATAACACCATTTTAAAGCTTGGATAATTATGCATCATTTTGATCTTATGCTCATTGGCGTACCGACTTTAATAAGAATGGGGGAAGCTGTTGAAAGTGTAATAATTTAAATCGCTGTAACTTATAAACGACTTATCCGATTTTAGCAAACTAAAGACTGTTTGGAAGAGAAATGTATGCACTTTGACCAATCGTATTTAGTTGTCCATAATAGTTCTCAAAAAAAATGCTAGAGGGCGCAATTTGCAATAACAATACATTTTTTGATTTTCCTCCAAAAAAATAAAACATACGGTATAATTATGATACCATAATCGAGAAGATGAAATTTGCTAAAAAAAATATTAAAACCGCAGCTCGATATCTCCGTTCGTTTCTGAGTTATTGCCAAAACAATAATTTTTAACACAAATTGCGCCCTCTAGCAATTTTATTAGAAACTATCTTGTACATTGGATACGACAATTAAAGACTTACCTTTCTCTTCCAAACAAGCTTAAATTTAGTAAAATTGGTTAAGTCGTTTAGAAGTTACAGCGATTTTAATGTTTACAGTTTCACTTGATAAGAGTGGGAGAAGCTATTGAAAGTTTAAACATTAAAATCGCTGTAACTTCTAAACGACTTATCCGATTTTACTAAATTGAAGCTTGTTTGGAAGAACCTTCAATTGTCGTATCTAATGGTACAAGATAGTTTCTAATAAAATTGCTAGAGGGCGCAATTTGTGTTAAAAATTATTGTTTTGGCAATAACTCAGAAACGAATGGAGATATCGAGCTGCGGTTTTAATATTTTTTTTAGAAAATTTCATCTCCCTCTCGATTATGGTATCATAATTATACCGTATGATTTATTTTTTCGGAGGAAAATCAAAAATATATTGTTATTGCAAATTGCGCCCTCTAGCATTTTTTTTGAGAACTATTATGGACAACTAAATACGATTGGTCAAAGTGCATACATTTCTCTTCCAAACAGTCTTTAGTTTGCTAAAATCGGATAAGTCGTTTATAAGTTACAGCGATTTAAATTATTACACTTTTAACAGCGTCCCCCACTCTTATTAAAGTCGGTACGCCAATGAGCATAAGAACAAAATGATGCATAATTGGCCAATCTTTAAAATGGTGTTATCAAACATATACCTTAATGTGGAATTTTCGGAGTTATGTAAAATTTAAAAATTTACTTTTCAATTACGCCCTCTTGCGGCAAAATGCGGAACTTGAAAATTATTTCCAGAATTTTCTCATGGCCACTTTATTATCATTTTTCTTTTCCTGAGTTTCTATGCCCAGTAGTTTCCGAGATATGGCCGCTCTTCGACCTTAATGAAACACCCTGTATGTAAAAAATCGTACATACAATAATTTACATCTATGTATATAGCTGGGATCTATCCAGGTATAAGCCGCAAGGTGAGAAACCCAGGCCGTTTTACCCAATTTTGTTGTAATTGAGTTATGTATGGGTGGAGTGTACGAATTTATATGTCGTCATAAGTATAACATATTATTCGAGCTTTGTATAGCGGTTGCTATATATATTATACAGGGTGTTATTTAATAAGTGTCCGATATTGTACAGGACGATTCCCCAGTTATTTATAAGGTGAAAAGTTCATATAAGCATGGGTTCGCAAGGCCTTCATTTTTAAGATACAGGGTAACAGGGTGTTAAAAATTTTGGGTGTGGGTGGCGCCCCATACAATTAAGGGCGAAACTAAGATCAAATTTGAATTTATCATAGTAAAAAATCCACAAATACTTTCAATTTCAAAAATTATTTACGAATAACAAAAATAAAATAAAATTTTAACACCCTGTATCTTAAAAATGAAGGCCTTGCGAACCCATGCTTATATGAACTTTTTACCTTATAAATAACTGGGGAATCGTCCTGTAGAATATCGGACACCGAGGGGTAAACCACCCCCCAAAATTTGTACACTGATTTCCTATTTGCGAAAATACTTCTGGTATTTCTATGGTATTTTCGCAAATAGGAAAGCAGTGTACAAATATTCTATTATATTTCTAGATATTTTCAAATATTTCCTTATATTTCTAGGTATTCCCAAATATTTCCTTGTATTTCTAGGTATTCCTAGGGATTACCAAGTATTCCTTGTATTCGCACTTATTCTATAAACCGCTCGCAAAATCACCGAAAATATTAAACATCAATATTATTTTGAAAAGTTAATCTTGGCACCGTTTTTGCTACACAAAAAAATATAGCTTAGAACAACCTACTGAAAGCGCATACCACATATAACTAACCGTCCCAGGTCCGATCCCCACTTCTCGTATTCCCACGTATTTCCAAGTATTTCCCCATGTATTTCCCCATGTATTCCCATATATTTCCAAGTACTCCAATATATTTCCATGTTTTTACAAATATTCCCTTGTATTTCCAAGTATTCCCAGATATTTCCATGGATTTCTTTTAATTTGTACACTGATTTCCAGGGGTGGTTTACCCCTCGTCGGACACTTATTAAATAACACCCTGTATATACTACTATACTACACTATATTTAAACTTATTATCACAACCTTCCTCTAGAAATAAATTATGTCAAAAAAGATTTATTTCACCATAATTATAAATTCTGACAGAAAGTAATTAAAACTAGTTTCTTTGCGTTGTTTGGGTGGTCCCAATACAAAACACAAAAACCACTTACGCAGAAGTAAAGTTAATTTCATAAAGAAAAATGTAATGAAAAAATCTAAGAGTACCTACAAAAAACGGTGATCCATTATTTCGGACGTACTAGAGTACCTAGAGACTTGCATGTTTATCTGTTTGATGGAGTATTTGACAACAGAGGAGAAAAGGAGGTGCCTAAGAGAGGAACAGAAAAAAATACATAAATAACTACTTACAGCTCTTCTCGCTGGCGTTGGGATAGAACCATTTTCATGATAATGTTCCGAAGCTCACTTTCTGATAATCCTCTATTTCATTCCAACCTATAAGAAAAAACAAATAAAATACAAAAACTAATCTGACGTGAAAATGACACAATTAAAAAGCTCGATTGGAAAATAGTGGTTGAGTAAAACTCGTTGCAGACAGGAATATTTTCCTGTATATATAGATATAATAGAAATAGGTAACCTAAAATATATTTATAAATCTGCAAGTACCCGATCCGCCTACAACACTCAACTGCAAACTTAAGAATAAAATGCATATTATGGTTTTAAAATACGGTTGCATACATTATTTTAAAGGGATTATAAAAATAAACTAAACCAGATTCCCTTCCGATTTCTTAATAGCTACTAGGCCTAGTTGAAGCCTCTTGACGTTCCTTACTCTTTTTTTAGAAGCTCTACAGGTTTTTAACAGATTAAGGTTAACAACTACTTACTATTTTACAACTTTGTATTATTACCAGTGCATATGAAAATTATTAGGTATAGTCTGTTTTCTATTGCCTGACAGCTAAGAACCCTCATTAAAAATACAAAACACAAATTTTAGCTTACCGGGTGAACATATTATTTTTCGCCTGAAAGTATATCTTTTTAGTAACAATACAGGTAGTTTAAACAATATATAGATTGGCACACATTATGTTTTTAAACGGAGGTTAGCAACCAACTAACACCTTATTTTTATCTCGTATTTCTGTTTCTAATCGATTTTTTATTTTTAACCAGCGCGGGCTAATGCCCTTGTATCAAATTCCAGTTTTTTATTTCCGCGACGACAGAGTTTCCAGTTTTATGCGCTTAAAATTAATTAAAAACAGTTAATGGAAGTATTTATAAACTTCAAAATGAAAAATAAACAAATTAGTGTAGAGAACATTTTTTGGCACAGCGCCAGAGTATCTTGGACTTTCGGTTTTGTGCGTTTCTGAGTTAAACAACCAAAACAGTGCGTAAGAAAAAAGGGCATAGGTACAGTTGTTGACGACAGATAATTTCGTACACTAAACTGTGACACTGTGTTATCATGATATCTGTCAAAGTATTTTCATTATCTTATTTGATTTAAAAATGCCTTATTTAAGTATTATTGAAAAAGCAAGAATAATGTTTACTAGAAATAGGGTGGTCTTAGGGAAAAATAGCTGATCATCTTGAAGTACCTAAAAATACTGTTCAAGGAAGTGTAAAAAAATGGTGCTCAAACACTTGAAAGGTCTGTTGGGTCTGGTTTAAATAATAGAAAATCATCAAAAGAAGAAGGCCGAAATTTGGTGAAGTATTAAAGGCAAAATCCATTTGAAACTGCTATAGACATAACAGGATTCCCTGCTTCATCTAGAACTGCGCAACGCCGAGTAAGACACTGAATTAAGAAATCGAGCAGCTGCATCCAAACCGTTCTTAAAAAATACTGATAAGGAACAAAGAATTGGGTTTGCTATGCAATATTTACCAGAATATGATTTTTTTTTGGAAATATTATCTTTTCCGATGAGAAAACTTTTCAGTCTACATATAATGGAAGGATTCGAGTATATATAGACCACCATGCAAATTCCCAATATGATGAGAGGGAAGTATACTAAAAAAAAAGCAAACCAGTGGATGTTTCTCCGTTAATGTGTGGGCATGGATAAGTGTTTACGGTGCAGGTGTATGCTGGAATATTGGTGGAACACTAAACAGTAATATATATCTTCAAATTTTGGAAAATGTTTTTCTTCCTTCTGCCGCGATAGTTTTTGAAGGAAATAACTTTATATTTCAGCAGGATAACTGCCCTGTGCATACTGCAAGAAATATTGAAAACTGGTGTAGACAAAACAACGTACCATGTCTGCCTTGGTGCTCAAGAAGTCCTAATTTAAATCCAATTGAAAATGTTTGGGGATTGATGGTAAAAAAAAAATGTTCAAAATAAATTTTAAACCACAGAATGAAATAGAGTTATTTGATAAAATAGAAGAAATTTGGGAAGGGCTAACTCCGAATTACTCCAGAAGTATTATTTTATCAATGCCAAGAAGATTACGATTAGTGTTAGAATCTAATGGCGCAGCAATTAAATATTAGTATTTTCAGTATTTGGTTTGTTAATAAATGTACCCTTTTTGGCTTTATACTTTTGTAGTTTTCCTGGTATTATTTTATATTAAACACAAAAATATTTAGAAATAACCATTATTGCTTATGGTAAGAAATCGTACATACAATAATTCACAGCTATGTATATAGATGGTGTTCTATCCAGGTATAAGCAGCAAGGTGAGAAACCCGTTTTACCCAATTTTGTTGTAATTGAGTTATGTATGGGTGGAGTGTGGAGTGTACGAATTTATATGTCGTCAATTGTACTTAACACCCAAAATCTATAATTAACTATCCTAGGCGTCAACGACATTGGCAGCAATAATTGTTTTTGTCAAAGTGAACCTCTTGACTCACTGACTTACAGCCGGCACTTTGAATAAATCATGTATGTCAATGTTATTGATGTTGATATCACTATGAAAGATATTTAGTTTAGTTAGTTAATTGTAATTTGAAATCATTCTGCTACTTAAAATTATATGTTAAATTATAGTTTTTAACCATTGTCTGGGGTAAGTATATAATAATTAAAATTATAATTAATATTGGCACACAAACCTTAATATTTTAAAAGGATTTTTTTTTGTTCTAAGAAGCACTATTTTCATGCTACAGCCTGTCAACATATTTCTACGGATTTCTGCACAAATTAGATACAGAAATATTATTCTAGATTTTAATGAAAGTATTTTAAAGAAAACCTAGGTTTTTTTGCTGTACATGCTAGGTATCTGATAAATGATTTTAATATAAATAGCGCCATTAATAATTTCTAATTAAAGACACTTAACAAATATTACTATTCATAATTCATAATACTTTTATACTCATAATTAATTCGTTTGATTTAATCGAATAAAATGATCGCTACAATTACAAACAGGATGAAGGAATATGAAATATGTATGTAAATAGGTACAAAATAAATACTGTAATATGTAAGTCATTCAATAGGTACAGTAAAAACTGTAGTTATCTTGGTACTATGTAGTAAGTTGAATTCCATGCCTCTATTTTTTAGAAATCAAATCTTACCTAGTACTTTATATTTCCTTAACTAAAAATTGAAATTTAAAAGTGAACTAGTAAACATAGGATAGGATCAATTTTTTAACTGTCAATTGCTAACCCCAAATCCATGAAGAAATCAATAGTCACTTATTAAAAAAATACATCAATAGTGGATATGACCATAATTTAAAAAAAAACATGATTTTCAACATAGTTCCAGTGGTAGGTATCCTTAAACTTTACACCTTGTTACTTCACTAGTTTTATACAAAGCAGGTGATACTTACTCCTGGGTGTTAGGGTAAGAACATATTTTTATCTACTATACCTACTAATGGCAAAATAATTTCACACTCTTATCTCTTTGTCTAGTTGTTTTAATCCCAAACTTGCTCACAGTATACAAGAGAGAAATAAATTTAAGTTAGGTAGGTACCTATAATACTACAGAATACTACTTCAGAATAAGGAAGAAAACTCTAGTCAGACAAAGCTATATCAAGAGGTTATTTTTTTTACAATGACAAACGAACTATGGAAATAGGTTTTTCAATCAAGTTTTCAAAGTTAGTTTAGATATCATGTAGGTAATTGTGTGACATTATCATTGACTTTATATTTATTATGCAAAGAGAGTATATGGAACAAGGTGATGGCAATTATATATTAGGCTTAGGCATACTTTTTTGCTTATGGTGAATTTGTAAAACTGACTATTGGATACCTATATAGGATAAGCGATTCAATTGTAAACGTTACCTTACTTACTACATACCCCAAAAACAGCACAAACCCCAGACAATACACTGGTAATGATAAATAACACCTCTACAAACTATATTAAATACAAATAACTGCAGTTCAGCAGAAATTTGTATCATTAAATTATTTGAATTTCTTCTATACACCCACATTTCTTATTACCCAATGGTTATATTACGACAATGCTATTAGGTTATTATTATTTTAGAAGTTTTGTAAGTGTCATCGCAGAATGTGTAAGCGGATCGGAATTTCATACATTTTTTATAAACTAAAAAGTCGACTCACTTTTTGTTTGGTATATTTTACAACGGGAATATTAACAAGTGTCTACGGAATAAGTTCCAACAAAATGTCAATAGTTACAAACTATTTTGCTCACTTTTCAAGGCAAACAGCGCGATATATTAGGAAATTACTGCAAAACTCCGCAGTAGTTTTTTAGAGCTGTTTTGTGATAAAAATCAATATTCGGCCATTTTGCTGAGGATGGCCAATCTCAATTCTCGTAACATTTGGCCAAAAATTTAACTGGTTTACGTAATATTTGCATAGAAACAGTTGTTTAATGATACTTACAATTACGTGGAGAGGTAAAAACTACACAGTTTCACTAAAAACAGGTCTTTTCGCGTAATCTATCGAACAATATCGGCCGCAACACTTTCTCCAACGAATAACACTACAATACGCAACGGCAAAAGCTAAGAAATGAAATTTTCAACTGATGAACCGACTGACAGATGCAAGTCCAAAATAACAGAGTGGCCAACTAAATATTCATTTAATTTTATCCAACTAGTCCAGAGCTGGCGAGTAACATTTTATCCTTTTTCCCCATACCAAAGTAAAAGAAGAAACACAGGATATTTATTCATACCGTTTTCCATTGAAACAATTAGTACCCAATGAAAGTATTTCTCTCCTTGTTGCCTGTACAAACGCGAGAAGGATGTCGGTAGTCTCCCGCACGGTATCTTGCAATGGATCACACTAGAATTACCAGAAATGCCAACGTTAAGGCGACAAATCCCCAGCTTTGCGCGGAATATACAAAGAATCAAAAGTTCTTATTCGGAGAATAACTGTCACAACCAGGAAATAATTAATAGGAACAAAAAGAATACATTTAATTGGCCTTAATAGTTCTACTATTATAAAACATGAATTTATCTTATTTTCTAATTACAGATTGTGCCTTTTTTGAACAAATTAAATAAACAATCATATTATTTACTTTCACTGTTTTTACTGTCTTCATTCACACTTTTTTCATCTTGTTCATTATTTGTTATTTCTTCCGTATCCGCTTCTACCTTATTATTTCCAGAACTTATATTGCTTTTATTAGACTCTATGGTGCTGACCTCAGTTTCAAAAATTTGGTCTTGTGGTTCTTCACCTTCTTGAGAAGTTTCAGTTTCTTCAAGTTCATTGTTTTCTGATTCTACATCACTACAACTTTCTTCACTTTTATCCGATGAGCTTTCTTTATTTAATTTTGGTTTTTTAGATTTTTTCTTTTGCTTTTTATTTTTTTTTAGTCTTTTGGCTCGTTTCTTGGCAGTTCGTTCTTCTGCTAGCTTTTTGTTATCTTCTAGTTTTTGTCTATAATCGTCATCTTGTTGCTCCTAAAATAGCTTCACTGAACTGATGGTTTTAACTCATATACTAGGAATAGGACCCTATTTTAGACACAATTTTTTTAATTCGATGAGGAGACAGCGCTACTGAACAAATGAGGAAATTAAAAGATTTTTTACATATTCCAAGACTTACCTTTGATGCCTTCTCCTGCATGAATTTCTGCCTGGCATATTCTTTACGTCTCAAATGTCTATAGACATGAAATTCCCCCGATCCAGCTCCTGCACTAGAGCCCATTACATTCCGGACAAAGTCGGGCACATGAGGGGATCCTCTTTCTTTTGGACGTTCTGGTATAAGCACCGGTTTTTCCTGAATGAAAATAATTTCATTAAATAAATGCGTGGAAAAGGAAAATAATAGGGAAACTAACCGGATTTTTCATAAGTTTTTCAAGCTTCATACGCTGATAGTCTGCAGTATTTCTTACTATTACATGTGGAGGCTTTCCTTTCTCTGTTTTTTCTTTGGTTTTAATTTCGTTTTCCATCGTTTATATTTCAGAGAGAAAAATATTTTTTTTGATGAAAACACACCAACCAAAACAATAAAGAAAGTAAACACAAGTGAAGTAAGCAGCAAAAATAGATGACGTTGACAAGAGACAGGAGCACCAACGCAAAAAAATTTTAGATAGATAGTTCCTAGTGCTCGATTCGTCGATTTTCTGGAAAGTTGAAAATCTCTTGCTTCTTATTTGTGCTAGAAAAGTAAATTTTCAAAAAATGCTAATTAGGTGTAAATAAGTGGCTCTCCGTTTGCTAAAAATAAGTCTTAAGTCGTGTAAATATGTAAAATAACCCAAATATCACTTTGTAAAGTGACCCAGTGTTCCTTGAAAACGAGAATCGTTCTCCCAAAAAAGTATAAATTTTTGACAAGTTTCGTAGTTTTTCATCATTTTACAACTAAATTCACGCCCACTAGTTTGACATTTAACATTTTTGTTTATTTTTTATACCCATAAATGCTTAAGCATTCTAATTTTTACCATATATTATCGTTTCCTGGGTAAGAATCATTATTTTCCCATAGTTTTATCATGCATTGTACCATTCTCTTTCACAACATCTACATAGCAAAGTAGTAATAAAAAGGTCAACAGTTTACAACCTAAACTCAGCTAATTAAAACTAATAAAATTGAAATAATTTATTATTCCACAGGCAATGGTTGTAGTTAGTGGAACTTGGGTTAAAAATGTGGCTCCCTATTCCCCGCAAATAAATGAAACCATAGTTTTGGAAGAGAATGAAGCTATGGTTGCAAAGGCAGTCCTTATTTGCCGCCCCAATTCACACCATTTTCACGAGAGAACTCTAATCCTAGACCAACCCATTAAAGTAGGAAGATCTGTGGCTCGTGCTAAACCTACCTCTATAAATGCAATATTTGATTGCAAGGTACTGTCCCGTCATCATGCTTTACTATGGTATGAAAGTGGAAAGTTCTACTTGCAGGACACAAAAAGTAGCAATGGAACTTTTGTAAACAATAACAGGTTAGCCACAGACAGTCATGAAGTAAGTTCAGGAGATATAGTGCAATTTGGTGTTGATGTTGTGGAAAATAATAGGAAAGTAACCCATGGCTGTATTATAGCAACTTTGAGATTATATCTGCCTGATGGGAAAGAAGCTAAAGCTAGTGCAAGCCTTACTGAGGGAGACACCAGACATGGTAAATATTATTTCTTAACTTAGGTAGTTTTTTTTTGCATGAATGCTATACTTAAACGAATGCAGTGACTACCTAAGTACTAGTTAGCCAAAAAATTCTACATCTCTACATATTGTAGGTGTGGTTCCCCTAGATGACCTGTACAAACTCAATCAAATACTCCAAGAGGCGAACCAACGTGAACAGTGCCTTGAATCCAAACTGAATGCTTTGCAAAATGTTGTTGATGAAACTAAAAAATCAGCTGAAGAAAGTTGGCAAGCTTATGTTGGGGAAGAAAGGTTGCTTAGTAGACTTTCTGCTTTGGAAACACAGTTGCAACAAGCTAGAAGTAATTGGTCTGAAGACAGGTTGAAAGAAGAAATAGCAAAATTAAGGGTAAAGATCATTTGAAACAAACGTCTCTGTATTATAAAAGGAACCTTTTTTTTATAGGAAAACAATGAGCAGTATCAGGAGGCAGCCAAAGGCGCCTTAGAAAAAGTACACGCGGAAAAGCTGCAGGCTGTTGCCTTGGCAATGGAACAAGAAAGAGCCAAGATTTCTGCTGAGCAGGATGCATTACTTGCTAAGGAACAACTGGAGCAAGCTCAACTCGAATTGCAGGTATAAGCTTAATATACTTATCAGTACATTTTTTATATGATTATACATTTGTATTTAGGAAGTTGCGCAAAAACTAACAGAGATTCAAAACACAGCTGAAGATCAAAAAATCGAACATGAGAAGCAAGTAAGGGAGTTGGAACAGCACATGGAAGAAGAAGAAACTAAGATTATTGAGTTGGAGGCAAAAATTTACGAATTAACCTTAGAAATCTCCAAGAAACATACCTTTGATATTGAGGTAACTATTATTCTTCAACACATCTTTAAATACTTTATAACCCTAAGTAAAATGTTAGTAATTTACAAGTTATAAATATTTTTTTTAGCAACAAAGAACCGATTTGATTTTTGAAGACGACCTAAAAACTAAAGAAGAAATTTTGGCAGAAAATGAAATTATTTCAGAAACCATGTTGAACAAATCGAACTCAAATGGTTTTGAGCCGAACCACATAAGTTTAACTGTAAGTAAAAGAAGCAAAAACCCAATATTACACCTAAAAAAGTGTCCAAAAATTAAATTGTAAGAGCGAACTGACATAATAATATGATATAAGCTCTGTAATACTTAGTATATATTATAAACTACTAATTTAGGTTAAACATAGAATTCATAAGGTATATTTACATTATACACTTATTTCTGTTACTGTTAGGTGGCGCCTGTTGAGGAAAAATGTGAACATGAAAAAACAGAAGATCTAGAATGTGAATCACTGGGAAAGAATGATGATGACCACAGTGAAATTAGAAGCAAAGAAGATGGAAGAAGGGTATCTTTTAAGTTGCCTGAAGAGGATCAGACCACAGGAGAGGTGAGTTAGGTATTTTTAAACAATATTTCTAGGTGGAATAAGTAGCTTTATTTACTCCCTTATTTATACTATCATATTATAATTTAGGAATCTCAGAACGGTCCCCTAAGTCCTGAAACACCAGACTTAGACGATTCATTGGACAACTACAACAGCGACCACGTCGACTCAAAAACGCTGAAGTACCAGTACCAATCGGCGCAAAGAGAACAGATGGAACTGAGACGAAAAATCGACATACTCGAAAAAATATCCGACACAAATAAATCGAAAATTTCTGATCTCGATAAGGCTTTGAGTGAAGAGAAAGAATTGAGCGGACAAAGACTGGCCGAAAACGAAAGCCTCAAAGAGGAGCTACTACTCTTAGAACAAAAATGGAAAGAGAGCTGCAACGAGAACCAAAAACTGCGAGATCGAGTAAACGAGCTGGTAACTGAGCTCGAAAAAAAGAAAACCGAGATAAAAAGCGAACAGGAAAAAAGACAGACCGGTGGAAAAGACAGTGGGAGTAATGAAACGGACGAAGAAAAAGACAATAAGGTTAAAAATAAAGATGAAAACCAAGAGAGTAAAGAATTAGAACCGAACAAAATCGAGGATCTCGACGCTTCGGTATTATCGGAACCTGACCGCAACAATTCTTCTCTGTTAAACGCGAGCATAGTGACGTGCGAGCAGCTGATGAACTTAGAAGAAGAGCTGGTGTTGCTGAAGGAAAAATACGCTCAAAGTTGCGAGGACAAGGTCAAGCTCCAACGCGATCTGGTGAAGATGCGCGTCCAGTACGACATGCTATGCGACAATATGTACAACAAGTATTTTTTTTACATCGCTCCTTTGGTTATTATAGTGCTATATTTGTTGATTAGGGCGTGGGTGTCCTGATTAACGGCGATCCTTTTGATTTCGTTTTATTACTTTTTTGAATTTTTGCTGAAGGTTATAAATGAGACGTAAGGGTTACTCATAAAGTTTTTTTGTTTGTTTTTTTGGTAAAAATGTCATGTTTTACACGGGTAGTTTTTTGCTGAGGTAAATTATATGCCTTCCTTGGCTTTCGGTAATTGAACGAAAATAATTTTTCGACTATAATACACTACGCCCATTAATCATCGAATATTAAAAAATGCACCCTCAAATTAATAAGCTGTAATTTCGTTAATAATGAACCAATTTTGAACTTTTTTTTTTAAATTATAGATATAAGATTCTCGTGTTTAGCGCAGAGTAGTTTGCGTCCTGACACGTCTTATTGTACGGAGTAGCGCAGTCAGTTTTAAATTTAAGGAAATTTACATGCATCTAGAGTTTATGCGCTACCGCGTACAATAAGACGTGTCAGGACGCAAACTACTCTGCGCTAAACACGAGAATCTTATATCTATAATTTTAAAAAAAAAGTTCAAAATTGGTTCATTATTAACGAAATTACAGCTTATTAATTTGAGGGTGCATTTTTTAATATTCAATAATTAATGGGCGTAGAGAAAGAAAAAAAATTATACATGTGATATTTTTACCAAAAGTTACTTTAATGAAAAAAGTTTTTAACTAGTGAATTAAGTTGTATCTCTGTATTTTTATTAATTTATCACAACGTAAGACCAGAGGTCGGTGGGTGGTGGTAAAAAACATTAATATTAGTATTAAAAAAAAGTGATTATCTATTATATAGGGTGTTTCATTAAGGGTGGCCCATCTCGGAAACTACTAGGCATAGAAACTTGAAAAAAAATTATGATTAAAGCGGTCATGAGAAAATTCTGGAAATTACTTTTAAGTTCCTCATTTCGCCGCAAGGGGGCACAAATGAAAATTTTTTTTGAATTCTAAATTTCTTCAAAAATTCCCATATTAAGGTATAACTCTGATTATATCATCGAAAAGCTTAGACAATTCGGCATCATTTTGGTTTAAGGCTCATCGGCGTATCGACCTTGATAAGAGTGGGGGAAGCTATTGAATGTGTAAACATTAAAATCTCTGTAACTGCTAAACGACTTATCCGATTTTGCTAAATTTAAGCTTGTTTGGAAGAACCTTCAATTGTCGTATCTAATGGTACACAATAGTTTCTAATAAAATTGCTAGAGGGCGCAATTTGTATTAAAAATTATTGTTTTGGCAATAACTCTGAAACGAAAAAAGATATCGAACTGCGATCTTTACATCTTTTCTTGCAAATTTCATCTATTTTTCGATTATGATGTCAAAGTTATGCCGTATGATTTGAATATTCAGGATAAAATCGAAAAAACTGTTATTATTACAAATTGCGCCCTCTAACAATTTTATTAAACACTATCGTATACTGTTGGATACGGCGATTGAAGATACTTACCTTTCCCTTCCAAACAAGCTTAAATTTAGTAAAATCGGATAAGTCGTTTAGAAGTTACAGCGATTTTAATGTTTACACATTCAATAGCTTCCCCCACTCTTATCAAGGTCGGTACGCCGATGAGCCTTAAACCAAAATGATGCAGAATTGTCTAAGCGTTTCGATGATGTAATCAGAGTTATACCTTAATATGGGAATTTTCGGAGAAATTTAGAATTAAAAAAAAAATTTCAATTGTGCCCCCTTGCGGCGAAATGAGGAACTCAAAAGTAATTTCCAGAATTATCTAGTGACCGCTTTAATCATAATTTTTTTTTTCAAGTTTCTATGCCTAGTAGTTTCCGAGAATGAAACACCCTGTATGAACGCCACGCCAAAATTATTGATTCTGTTTTCAGGAAAGATGAATTATGTTAATTACGAATCTGCAAACTATATTCATCGGAAACGCTTAATTTTTGAGATATTTCTTCTTATAGTTCCTGTTATGGTTTTTTTTCTGATGCAAAAACTGCATTTATGAAAAAAAATGTACGACGGTTTTGGTTCGTTGCAGTTTGGTACTTGTTTCCCCTGATTTTTTTCTTCAGAGCTTAAATTAACCAAAATATAATCGCGGTTCCTCAAACCCAACAAAATCATTTGCAATAGACTGTTTTTAAAATAAATATTTTGATTGAATAATTCATAAAATGTGGAATAAGGTTACATTGTGTAACATAAAAAATAGTGATTATTTGCAGTAAAGAAGGAAAAACAGAAAACCCTGAGGTGATAACATAACCCCAAGAAAATAATAATGTACACCTCAAAATTCATAATTCCCAAACAATATTCAAAACCTTTGTATAGGTATTTTCTTTACACATAATTAATAAAAATATGGAGATGAACCCATTTTTAAAAAAAATTAATTGTCGCTGTAAAATCATCGCCTAGATTTACACATGCACCTGTACAAACTCCGTTAGGCAATTTACGTCATACTGACGTCACGTTTTCTATGCGAGGGTTATACTGCGACGAGAAAACTTAAGGGTCACTTATATCAATGATTTAAGGCAAGCTTTAGCACCTGCACTACAATCGGTAAAGTCAGAAGTATTATTGAAGCGCCCTACATAATTATTGGTGTAAGAAACCTACCTCCGTTAAGAACTGGGGCTCAAGATGCCTTCGCCATTCCGTTTTTTTTAAAGCCAATTTTTTTTCTGTTTTTATTAAGTACAAATAAGTGAACTTGAAACTCGGTAAAAAAAATCGATGAAAAATACTATATGGCGAATGTGTCATTATCCCTAATAGACCAGGGTCGATAATTTTTGAAACCAACAAAAATAGTAGTAGGATGAAGGAAAAGAAAGAGAATATAACAAAAATGAAAGGAAAAATAATTTACGGGCGATCCGAGGTCGGGAAGTGGAAGGGGGTGAGTTTTTAAGGGTAGAAAACGATTTGTCTCGATTTCCGGAAAACTACAAGTCCTATGGAAAACCATCAGAAAGTAGAGATTTCAACAAACAAAAAGCCCACCGACTTTTTTAAAAAAGCAGATATTTTGACGTGAGAATTTTCGATTGAAAATTAGGGTGCTTTTTCGATATTAAGTCAAAATAAGGTGAAAAAATAAATATTTTAAATCAAAAAAATTACAGTGTGTTTGGGACATAAAAAGATAAGTTTTCACCCAATTTCGTGAAAAAAAAATTTTTTTTTGTAAAAGATAAAAATAAAAAACCAAAAACTTGGTTATTTGAATTTTTCACATAAATTTTGAGGTTATGTGAAAAAAGTGTGAAAAGAACAGTAGATCTTTTTATTACCTACAACTTTGCCATTTAACGTTTTTCCATAGGACTTGTGGTTTTGCCGGAAATCGAGATAAATCGTTTACTACCCTTAAAAACTCACCCCTTTTCACTTCCCGACCTCGGATCGCCCGTAAATTATTTTTCCTTTCATTTTTGTTATATTCTCTTCCTTTTCCAATGGGTTTTATCCTACTATTATTTTTTTTTCACTTTTTACCATTTTCAAAGGCTTCATTTAGCCCTGGTCTATAACTCTAATGCAATGTAAATGAATAATCATAAATTTATGAAATTGTTGAAAATATAATAATTATTATTGAAATAAGGGTACGCATCAACCATTAGGTCTTTGTTGATTTCTTTGTGTTTGTACTCAACAGTGGTTTGAAAATAGCATAATCTAGACATAGAAGGTTTCACCAAATTATAAACTAGGCCCAATGACAAATATTAAGACATAACCATACTTAACGATCAAAAGATAAATTCCTATTTATTTGGTCCACTTTTTTTAATAACGCACATGCCTGCACCATGATTGTTTATTACTGAGCAAGATTTTTCACAAAAGTCGCCAAAAATAACATTAATTGCGTTGGACTAATCCAGCAACGTCCCAATGCCGTTAATTTCGAATAGTGAGCGATTCTCGTTAAATAAAATGTAGTTGCTAGAGCCAAATTGCATATTTTTGGTTATGGCGCAATGAAATGGAAGAAAAGGACGGAGTGATGAGGGATTGGGTAAAAATATAAGCAATTGTATCTACTTGAAAAGATCTTTGGTTTCATCGCATTCCCAGTGAACCTCAATAAAATTGTGCTAAAAGCTTTGCTACGCGACCAAAACTGATTGCACTGACGCACATGCGTTTGATATTTAGCACAGTTCACATACGCATATAGGTTTGGTCGCGGACTTATAAGTAGTTCCATTCGTTAGTTAACAAAGACCTAACTAAAGATGGATATATGTACCCTAAAAGAATCAAATTTGCCATATCATTATTTTTGCACATTTTTTTGTATAAACTACTGTTAGAGGACTTAGAGGGGAATGTTTCTTTTATTCTTGAGTTTAAAATAATTGTCACAAAGTTGATGACTGCCACAACATATAACTTTAGTCGAATAGTGTTTTGTAGGGTGCGTTATAAGTTATTTATTGTTAATTTTGTGTATATTTATGTTATATATATATGTTTATTTGTGTGTTATTTTGCACTATGCAACCCTGAAATCTATTATTAAAATGTTTATTTACTTGCTTTTGCACTATTTTTTTTTTTTTTTAATCGACAAGAAAAAATAAGTTTTTGTATTGTATTGTTGTTTCCAGTAAAAATTTACTACAGCATATAGGTGCTGAACATTTTTATACTTTGCTTATTTATAATTAGGTCAGGCCAGTATTTTAAAGGTGATTATTTTTCTAAAATAATTAGTCACTACTTGCTTAAAAATCGTAAAAGAAAAATACACAAAACAGTACTTTAAAGAAATAGAACATTTTTGTAACAATGCTGTAATGAACTTTTTACGGCACTCGTTTTCCTTCAATAAAAGATAATAGGGCGGGTTTCTTCATGTATAATAGCAACAACTCCTACTAAATGTTTGTTGCTAATACTAAACCCATATTACCGGTACCGAAGACTCCCGATTGCTCAAACTACATACACAAATGTCTTATGTTTACTAATATTTACGTACGACTTCAGTGGTTGCATATTGTCAGAGCACTAATCATCTACACTTACCATTTTGGTCGTACTACTAAATTTATTGTTTATATTATAAAGTATTTTATTGTATGTTTTGCCTACGCCGTAAAAAGTAGAATAATACTCTTTCCGATTAACCTCTGTACTGCGCGACGGAACGCAGGTGACTACAAGGAAATAAATTGAAAAAAAATATTTATAATTTTAGTATTCACCTGAAGACGACTGGATATACTTACCAGTTGAAGCGTTGTGATATGAAAAACTAAAGGCAATGGAAGTCCAAAACACATCTATTACTCAAAAAAATATTACTTATTTCATATTAGCCAAAAATAGGACGAATAAACTTTAGGCAAGGCAGAGGTAGAGGTTATTATTCTACATTTTACAGTGTTGTGGCTTTGCCATATTTTGTTATAATCGAATTAAATATATAACTTTTGTCCTGGTAGTGCGTATTTAGTAACCAATAGTTAGAACGTATAGAAAGAAGTAATAATGTGATTCAAAAGAAAAAGTCAAACGTCAAAAAGTGATTTTTAGAGGAAATTGTACAAATAACCGCTAGTTTTGTTTGTTATGTCTGCCCACTTAAAGTACAAGGTTGAATTAAACAAAATATAAAAATTTGAAAAATAAATACAAACGTTGAATCGTTAAGGCCTTCCTTTCCTTGATGGAAATTCTTTATAACTCAATGAAAGACAAATTATTTTGTCAAATTTTCACTTTTATTTAAAAAACTTTTTCTTTACACGACGCGTTTCGCTACATTGTAGCTTCTTCGGGTGTATGGTGCTAACCAATTTTATTTTAGTACAATAACAAAATGGTCTACATACTTAATTACTCAATGCAGGTATACACATTACAAGCTTAATTATTTAATTATATTTTCTTAAAACAGTTTAGGTATTGTAAACTTAAATATTATTGTCGGTATAATATCTTAATCTTATGGGAAATCCAAAGAACCCTATTTAGATTATTGATACAGATTTAGCAAAGGGGAACTATTTAGTTCTAATTCTTCGTTTAATAATTAAGCTTGTAATGTGTATACCTGAATTGAGTAATTAAGTAACTAGACCATTTTGTTATTGTACTGAAATAAAATTAGTTAGCACCATACACCCGAAGAAGCTACAACGTAGCGAAACGCGTCGTGTAAAGAAAAAGTTTTTCAAATAAAAGTGGAAATTTCACAAAATAAATTGTCTTTCATTGAGTTAAATACAAACGTTTATTGGGAATAAATAGAAATAAAAATTGAAACCGGCAACTGAGTATAATAATCAAGAATCAAATGACAGGTTGGCATTGGCAACTAAGTAAATGTGTCTCATACATGGATAAAGCGAGAGAATAATATATTGCAGCTGATTTTTCAAAAAGTTGATTTGTATTTACAATATTATATATATATTTTTTTAATTAGCAATTTTTCTATTTTGTTTATTATCAGCCATAATATTAAAATAATAAATACAAAACGTCGTCGTTCGGGTCAAAAACCTTCAATAGAGTTATTTTAAAAGTAAAAGAGAAATGTAGACATTTGTTTCCATCTTTCGAAATTTATTTAAGGCTTTATCATCACATCTAAAATAAATCATATTTGTGCTCTTCGCTGTCATCAAATTTCTCCGAAACCACACATAGGATTTATTTCAATTTAAAAATATTTATATTACATCCCTACACTCTGTTCTTCATGTAGCTGATCTTCCGATTAAGTACCCCTTTCTTTTCAACATATACTATAATTTGTGTTATCTTAACATAGTCTAAAACAAAGTCGCTGTCGCGTCTGTCCCCAGCTATATGTGCTTAAATCTTTAAAACTGCGCAACGGATTTTGAAGCGGTTTTTTTAAATAGATAGAGTGATTCAAGAGGAAGGTTTTTATGTATAATACATGCATAATATTGTAGAGAAACACTGATAAATTTAGAGGTTTGTTCGGGTTTGCATTTATAAATCTTGGTGATGGTGAACTCGCCTTATTATCTCAGAGGCGTATAATGCGGCATTGCAACGCAGGCCGGGTACACGCTAGTTATAAATAAGTCAACTTTAAAATGTATCTTCTCTCAAACGAACTTTATTATTTCAAAACAAACTAATATATTTGAAATAAATTCGATAGGTTTAGAGGGTTTCCAGTACTGGTTTGCTAAAGGTTCAAAGGTTGTTGGTCTTGTCACACATTTTTAATTTAGGCCTTTCTTGGGAAGAAAATAATTTTTGAAGTTGGTCTATTTATACTAAACACAAATTATAGAATACTAGTGTGTATCCGGCATGCGTTGCAACCCGCTGGTATAAATACAAACCCTATATATTAGTACCCGGCATGCCACTTTCGCACCCGTGCGAAGCCGGGGCGGGTCGCTAGTTATACATAAAAACCTTCCTCTTGAATCACTCTATCTATTAAAAAAAAACGCTTCAAAATCCGTTGCGTAGTTTTAAAGATTTAAGCATATATAGGTAGGGACGGACAGACAGCGACAGCGACTTTGTTTTATACTATGTTAATATTTTAAAACCGAAAAGGTAATGGGGAAATCTGCTACATGAGAATCCGAGTATTTAAAACACACATTTACAAAAACATACATCAGTTGTATTTTATCGTTCACAAAAAAAATCTTTTTTTACACATGGGAGATGTTATTTCGATCCAAACGAAATTTTAAGTCAGAAAACATAACGTAATAATAATATATTGTATTTAATAATTTATGTCGATTTAATATATTATTTGTTATCTGTAGTTGATGTAAATACTTATCGTATGTAATATGAAATAAATTGAAAGAATTATAGTTAAAATCAACATATTTTTATTTCAGAAATAACATTAAATCGTGGAAATAAACCTATAGTACATATTTTTTAACTGAAGAGTAACAACAGTTATAATTCACGAGGTAGGAGTTCATTTCTCCAGGAGAAGTTAAAAATTATATAAATAACCTTTTATGGTTATTATTACAGTAAAATTTTATGTATTGTAAACATGCAACCATTTCCTAAATATGAAGGGATCAAAAAACCAAAATTTACACCATATCTCCATTTTCTGACCCTTCAGAACAGCTTACAAAACTTCGTTTTGAATTATTTCTCGAAAAATTTGTCTAAAATTAAAAAAAAAACAAAAAAACATGCGCCTCCCTTCACTCTATATAGGTACAGGGTTCTCAACGTTATTCGACAGGACAAAATATAGCTAAATTATGTTTTGGATAGGAGTCTGTCGTAGGTACATTTTAAAATTATTTTCATAATGTAGGTAGGTACAGGTTGTCCCAAAAACCCCAAACAAATACAACAAAATAACAATTACAAGTTTGAAATGGTAATAACCCCAGGCCTATTAAAAATGTGTTTAATTTAAATGCAACACCCTGCATTTTATGTCAGCAGCAGATGTAAGATTTAATTATCTATCGAAAAGTATATCTAAAGCTTTCTTTATAGCTAATTTCTCACGTCTTCAAGAAAAATGCAAATATTCATAATGGAGAATGATTTTAACCAATTGAATATATATTAAGTCAGTTATGGTGTAACATGTATGGAATAACGTGAATAACCATAAAGTACTGATGATAGGTACTGGTACCTAGGTTATAGAGCTAAATAAAATAATTTAAATTTAAAAACTCTCTTATTAATCACTTATTAAATTGTTGCCAAAAGTGTTGTCTTACCGAATAAAAAGTCCCTAGTGAATCAGTGCTAATACAGGAACACATTTCATCTACTTGTGAGTCTAGCCGTAATAATGAATTAGTGAATCTAAAAGAAATAATAAAGGTTTCTTAGATACTTGCCATATGCTTTAAATATCGCTAAACACTGAACAGAAACTACCTACTTCTAAAACAGTTATCAAATCAGATTGAAACTTACTTATTTGATGCGTCCGTTGAATCCAATAAGGAACCATCGACATTCGAAGACTCATTATTTAACAAGTTTGTATTTCCATTGCCAGTGTTAATAAATTTTCTATAAAAATTAAAGGAGTTCCTATTTTTGAATCCTACATCTTCAATAGTATATAGTTGGGCGTTTTTTCTTCTTACTTTAAGACATCTGTAAAATAATAATTTTATCATTAGATACGTACAATCCTGATGAACACACTATTCCATAAGCACAGGCTAAGCATTTTATACTATAGTAAAATCGCATAATTTTGCTTATTCGTCTAATGCATAGGTTTGGTTACAAAGTCTCTTCGGTATTATGTGAGTACACAAAAGCATTAGAGGATAAATAGGGACAAATGGGTAAATAACTAATTAGGTATGCATTAGGTTTTGGTACTCACCGTGCACAGAAAAATATGATACTTATAAATGCAAAAAAGAAAACTACAGATACTGTGATGATCAACCCTAAAAAATTATAGAACTGGATGATTACACTGACTTTAATTTAAAGTATTAATATAAACTAACATAAATTTACTCTTAATAACTCCAGAGCCATTTTTGTTTACAACAAGCGTACACTTAACAAAATGGCTACAAAAAGAAATTCGTATTCAAAAAAAGCCTGCGAAAAGCTTATAATCTGATTGGTCCACATTAGAAACGATTGAGGCGCCCCTACTGAGAAATTAGACAAATAAAGAATTTTTTCTAGAAATTTATCACAGAATACGGAAGAAACCGTATTCTGTGAAGTTTATCAAAGTTTATTTCCTTAACTGGACAACCACTCTGCTTAATGTCAAAATGCTAACCTTAAAAGTAAATATTTCAAAATTCGGGGTGCTTCTGCTGCTTTTTGGGAAACTTGTAACTTTTACGGAATTCCCAATAATATATTAAAATGGAAATGTAAGTGTTATTGTTTCATTAAAGGGCTAATCAAATAAAACGTCTACCGTTTTAGCATAAACTTCAGTTCGGCTACTTTAAGCAACTATGAGGTGTTTGCACATTTGCAAAAAATTAAAGAAAGCAAGAAAAAACACAATGGACAGCTCGCTACGATAACATATGAGGTAAAATTTTATACTATATATTATTATTATATTATATTAAAAAAATAACCTCCCAATTAATATACTGTCCAAATTTAACAATAGCTTTTTTATTTGCAGACGTTACGGTACTTAGAAGGGACCCCATGCAAAAATCAAACCCCAGAAAGTATTACAGAATGTCTAAAGGCTTTGGAACCTTTTAACCTTAATAAAACGGAGAAGTTAATGTTTATTAACACTCCACCAACATCAGCCCTCGAAATACAATTAGTAAGTTAGCATCATTGATGTTATTGTTTTTTCCGTCTCCGTAATTGACACTATTTAATTGTATCTACTCTTAAATAAAGATAATTTATAATTATTATTGTATTTAAATAGATCTTAGGTATCATTTGCTTTTTATGGACAGGTTTCAATAAACTAGAAATATGTTCGTTACTTTTCAGATGGTTGAAGAAAGTGAAGAAAGACTTACAGAAGTTCAAGTTCAACAAATTTTGGATATACTAGTAGAACATTTTCCTCATATTGCCCCAGAAAAAAAGGAAGAAGCAGAAGAACAATCTGATTGAAATTTTTTATGTCTTTAATGCTCAAATAATTTTTTATTATTGATTTTAAATATAGGTATAATAAGTAGTTTTTTATACAATAAATAAAGTACTTAGCAGCTAAGTTTATCTTTTCTGATCTCCCAAATCTTCAATAAGGTCTTCATCAATCTGAAAAAGATCAACAAATCAATAGGCAACTACTGTGTTAGTTAATCAGAAAAAATTATTTGGAGATTTATGCTGTTGGGGTTGCTTCCATTTGACATTTCTTTGGGTTGTTTTTTAATATTTGTTTGTTATTGATATATTTTAGTGTTTGTAGAATTTTTAACATTTTTTTAAATATACCTACTATTACTATAATAGCAAACATACCTCAGGCCATTTCTCCGGGATAACATCAAACAAGTCATCCTTGACATCTCCCTGGATGACAATCTCATCTTCACCAGTTACTGATGAACCACAGGCGAATCTCTGACCAAAAAACTTAGCTGCTACTTTGAGATCAATATCTACAAATAAGTTTTATGTAAATACAATTATTTACCTCGTTTCTTGTACCATTAATATTCTGTTGTAAGCTCATTGAACATTTTGTCCTGAATTCCTAATTTAAAATGGGAAAAACATTTTGTTTACGTACCAAAACTACTGAGTCCGGTGACTACTGTTACAGACTTCTTCTTTCCTCTTGGAGCCCTAGATACATAGACTTGCTTAGGACCTTCCTCCTTCTTTTTAGTTTTGATGATGCCTTTACCCCCTCGCTTCTGCCTTTTCTTTTCTTCTTCACCGGCCGGATTGTCACTACTATCGCCTATTTTAACTTTTTCAAATTCTGTTGGTAAATGTTTCTCTAACCATTGTTTGCATTTTTCGTATTCTGGATAATATTCGCAATACTAAAAGTAAAATAAAAATGGGATGAAACACTATGCAGATTTGTAGAAAATAATGACATTTTATTAAAAAAACTTACCTCTATAGGCATCGTGCAATTACCGCAATACACTACTTGGATGGGATAAGTTACACCTTGCCGGGGCCCCATTCTAAGTCTATTTTCTTCTGCCATTTCAACAAAAATAACAAAATTTGGGAAACTACTGAAAACGTTCCAAAAGTTCAACTTTAACCTTAAAATTTTGACAACTTGTTTTCATTTGATGTTGCTAATTCTAAATTTCTGTTGCTATGTTATAGAAGCTATGATTTTTGAAGAAGGTATTGATAAACTAAACAAGAAAACAGCTGTTCTGAGCTGTTAATTTTTGAAAATGTGTTGATAATTTGTAAATATTACCATTTGTTCGTAATTATAATTTCATGCCAAAAAGTTAAAATGAAAAGGCTTGCTAAGGTAAGTACTTAATTCTTTCCACTTTTAATATCTTTAATGAACCGACGTTTTAGTGGAAATCATTCGATTTTGGTCCTGAAACTAGCGTCGATGAAAACCGGTCTCCCCCAAAGAAACAGCAAACTTTAAATCAAAGCTTTGGTGCTGCCCCTGCACCAAAAAAAATTAAGAGCAGAAATACTATAGCTCCAACGAATTTTGATTTTAATAAGAAAATCGCTCCAAGAACAGTAGCAGAATTAGCTGTACACCCTAAAAAAATACAAGAAGTTGAAGGATGGCTAAAAGTAGCCCTGGAAAATACCCCACAAAGAGTATGAAACTGTATTCAAAGGTAATAAATAATTATCTTTGATGTAATTTATATTTCAAATTTTTAGCAGAGCACCCAGTTTTTACTGTTGACGGGTCCGACAGGTTGTGCTAAGGCAACAACAGTCCGGGTAATCTGCAAATCCATTAACGTTACCGTGTTAGAATGGGTGAATCCTGTTGACATGGATTTTGAAGTATTTAGAGGTCCCGGTCAAGTTGACAAATTTTTAAGTTTCTTTACTGAAGGGAAATATTGTTCGTTATTTAGCACAGGCAATGAGAAGAAAATATTTTTGGTTAATGACTTTCCTAATGCGTTTGTAAGAAACCCATCAGAGTTTTTTAATGTACTTGAGTAAGTTATTTTAAATTTTTTAAAAGTGATATTTCCATTACCATGTTACATTCTATGGTCTTGTGTGTATAGTAATTTCAATATAAATAGTAGTAAACATTATAGACCAGGGCCTTTGAAAATGGTTAAAAAAGTGAAAAAAAATAATAGTAGGATGAAACCCATTGGAAAAGGAAGAAAATATATCAAAAATGAAAGGAAAAATAATTTACGGACGATCCGAGGTCGGGAAGTGGAAAGGGGTGGGTTTTTAAGGGTAGAAAACGATTTATCTCGATTTCCGGCAAAACTACAAGTCCTATGGAAAAACGTTAAATGGCAAAATTGTAGGTAATAAAAGGATCTACAACTTTTGTATTTACACTTTTTTCACATAACCTCAAAATTTATGTGAAAAATTCAAATAACCAAGTTTTTGGTTTTTTATTTTTATCTTATACAAAAAAAAAAAATTTTTCACGAAATTTGGTGAAAACTTACCTTTTTATGTCCCAAACACACTGTACTTTTTTTGATTTAAAATATTTATTTTTTCACCTTATTTTGACTTAATACCGAAAAAGCACCCTAATTTTTAATCGAAAATTCTCACGTCAAAATATCTGCTTTTTTAAAAAAGTCGGTGGGCTTTTTGTTCGTTAAAATCTCTACTTTCTGATGGTGTAAAAAGACAAAATTACTATGTTAAATGTGATAAAATCCCCTTTAAATCCTACCTTTAATTATATTATTTAGAACAACTATTTTCGCATATTTTTTGCGATCTTTATGTTTTAAGGGTTTGTAATTTTTTTGTTTACCAATGTAACATGGAATCTTACGTTTTTCGAGTAATTAAAGTATAAATTTTAATAAATAGCTCAAAATTTTACATAATGATTAAAAAAAAATTCGGATTAGAGATTTTTTCGTTTCTTTGCATTGTTTAAGAACATTTACCACAGTAATGTATATTTCTTTTACACCAAAAAACAAAAAACCCACCGACTTTTTTAAAAAAGCAGATATTTTGACGTGAGAATTTTCGATTGAAAATTAGGGTGCTTTTTCGATATTAAGGTAGGAGTATCAACATGCTTGCCAACCTATAACCTATTTCGCGAAGATTTATTTATGTTTTCTAGCTTTAATAAAAAATTTAAAGAAAATCAGTATCGACTTGATATTCTCTAGGTAATAATTGACATATTTAATAAATATCAAGGAATTTCATAACTTATTTTAGGAGAATTGTATAGCGAAAAATATCGGGTAAGATTTTTTTTAACATTATTATGTCATTGTCACTCATTGTTCTTTCACTATACAATTCTCCCAAAATTAGCAATGAAATAAATTGATATTTTTGTAATATATCAGATACTACCTAAATAATGTACCGACGATATTGATTTTCTTTAAATATTAGTTATTAAAATAATAAACTCAAAAAATCAACGCAAAATAGGTTATAGGTTGGCAATAGATTAAATGACGTTGAGAATTCAACCTTAAGTCAAAATAAGGTGAAAAATAAATATTTTAAATCAAAAAAATTACAGTGTGTTTGGGACATAAAAAGGTAAGTTTTCACCAGATTTTGTAAAAAAAAAAATTTTTTGTAAAAGAAAAATTAAAAACCAAAAACTTGGTTATTTGAATTTTTCACATAAATTTTGAGGTTATGTGAAAAAAGTGTAAATACAAAAGTTGTAGATCTTTTCATTACCCACAACTTTGCCATTTAACGTTTTTCCATAGGACTTGTAGTTTCGCCGGAAATCGAGATAAATCGTTTTCTACCCTTAAAAACTCACCCCCATCCACTTCCCAACCTCGGATCGCCCGTAAATTATTTTTCCTTTCATTTTTGTTATATTCTCTTCCTTTTCCAATGGGTTTCATCCTACTATTATTTTTTTTGGTTTCAAAAATTATCGACCCTGGTCTATTAGAAAAACCTGCGTCACTAAATTCCTTGGTTATTTTTTCAAAAATTCAAAATAACTGGCCCAAAAATCAATCCTATACTCTATAAACCAGTAAGTATCTCCCTAAAATAACTAGGTACTTTTTTAAATTATTTTTTAGTGACATAAGTTTTAAAGCAACACCTCCAGTAATATTTATTTGTACAGACTCCGGCAATAGTGATATAAATTTTCAACGATCCCTTTTCCCAGAAGAGGTGCAAATCAAGTATGGTTTGACTCACATCAGGTAACTTTTAACGCTTGATTTTTTAATAGCATCTTATTTGGCACTATTGTTTTTCATTTAGCTTTAATGCATGTGCTCCAACTTTACTTAAAAAAGGAGTAAAAAGGGCACAAGAAGCTATGCAAGAACGGCCGGATTTATTTCGTATACCTTCTGTTGGCATTATTGATTCTATTCTAGTCTCTTCCATGGGAGATATAAGGAGTTCTACGAACCAGCTTTATTTAGCCTGTTTACTAGGTAAGCTACCCCTTTATTACACTTTTCTTACTTATCACATTTTTCAGTTACCTATACAGTTTTGCTGGAGTTTCTAATAGATCAGGTATTTTAAAGGTTTTATTGTTTACAGGTCATAAAGATTTTCCAGTTAATAATTGCAAATTTGAGAAAGGAACTAAGAGAAAGAAAAATGATCCAGGAACGATAAAAAATATGGGAAAAGACGAAATTTTAGGGCTTTTCCATGGGCTTGGACGTGTTTTAAACCCTAAAAGAAGGGAAGAAGGTACAATTTTTCGAATATTTCGATGTTATTTATGAAAAAATCGTCTATTATATAAACACTAACACCTGACCATAACCATATAGGAACTGTTAATGGACTATGACTATGGACCTCGATCTTGTGGGTACTATTTTTAATCTTTCAGGAATCTCCTGGAGGCTTAACTGTGATATCCAAAAATTAGTAGACGAATTTAGTATACAACCAGCCAAATTCACATCGTTCCTTTACGAAAACTATTTGAAATATTTTGGCGATTTGAATGATGTAGAAAATGCCACAGAGTGTTTGAGTTTGTCAACTTTACTGATGGAGAATTGGGAAAATCACGACACTTTGGTTACAGCCCTATGGATTTCTGTTTTGGGGCTGATGATTTTTAATGAGCACAAAGAGAGCAAGTGGAATCAAATAAGGGGTCCTAAAAAACTAAATAAAATTAGGTAATGCATTTTTATGATAAGGGTTTAAAATAATGTAAAGAGGTAATAAACTTGTCAGTTTGATATGAAAGTCTTAGGTATATACAGGGTGTCTCAATAAAAACTCCCAGGCCAATTATTTCGAAAACTAAAAGTGACATGTAAATTCTGTAAACGCCAGTTTTTAGCCTCTATGATTGGCTTCACAACTGTGTAAAAAATGTATTTGAATAATACAAGAGGTAGGTGGCGCCACGGTGCAAAGAGTTTTTTCGATGACAGGAACTTTTAATGTTGTGGTTCTTAAAGATAATTAATTTTTGATCAAATTATGTCCCATAAAAATTTTGATAAATCCAACATGAACGTAGATATTTGGGGTTAAGTTTTCTTTAAAAATAATTTTAACGAGTATTTTAATTATAAATATTTTTAATATCCTTTAGCAGATTTTAATTTAATTTTGGTAATGATAATTTTAGGGATGAAATGCTCGTGTAGCGCTAGACGCCACTGAGTTTTTGGTAATTTTTATATTTTTTTCGGATTAAGCAACTAAAAATATCCTTTTTTTTTCTGTTAAATTATTTTCATATCTTGCTTCGTTTTCGAGAAATAAAAATAAAAACAATTTTATTGCATATCTCTGAAAAACAAAAATCATTAAATAATTAATACGTTGTATTTTTAGCTATTAATCGAAATACATACTATTGAGAGTTTGCAGAATCGAATTATTATATCGATTTGCTATGTGTGTGTATGAAAACGGCATTAATTTTGAACACCTCATTCGACCCCATTAAGTCTTAGTTAGTTTTTGCTATTGTTCTAATTTTCATTAATAATTTTGTATAATTTCTCATCAGTTCTTTCATAAAATTTAATACATCTTTTAATTTTATTTTATTATGCTTAAATTTTTACTTTGCTTTTAAACAACAAAAAATACAACGTATTAATTATTTAATGATTTTTGTTTTTCAGAGATATGCATTAAAATTGCTTTTATTTTTATTTCTCGAAAACGAAGCAATATGAAATAGTATTATTAAAGTACGAGTTTCATAAAAAGCTGTTTCAGCGCCCGCGTCTATTTTAAAAAATGAGCCACGAAGTGGCGAGTTTTTTTATTGACACGGGCGCTAAAACGCCTTATGAAACATGTGCTTTATAAATTTTTTTCTATTTCACCTTTTATAATCAATAAAAATACATTTTAAAAAGAAAATAAATCCTTCAAATTTTGTAAATTTTTATGTCTAAATTTTATGTTGGTAATACTATTTTTTATCATAGGAGCCTCTGGACAACAAAAATTATTTTGCAAACTGTCATTTTTTGATTTATTGACCCATTTTCACCACGAGATTCTAAAGTTATTTTAGCGATATGAGATTTGAAATTGGACGGAATACGTTGTGTGATCCTTGTACATTCGGTACATATACAGAGCGTTCGGAAATTCGGGAGATTTTGCTACTTTTTTCGAATTTCAAAAGACGTGATTTTACGTCACGGCATTGCAATGTAGTATAGGGAAGATGGAAAATTCAAATAAAGTTGAAGTTAAAATCGATATTAGAAGGTTAGTAGATTGAATTTTGGATAGGATTTGGCAAAAAATGATAGCTTGAAGCATCTACAAAAGATTGATTTATAGATTTATGCAACCAACATACATGACTGTTATCCACACAGAATAAAAAAGTAAGTTATCAAGCTAGTTTTCCTCTGCGAAAAATGGGTTTTCTCGTAAATCACAAAGGCCGCGCAAGTCAATGAAATAAAACATTTAAATGTTACCAACATTAAATAAAGAAAAAACGCGTATCGAAATAGCTTCATTACGATCTGCAAATGAGGGTCGTACTGAACTCATTATGAACGTGAAATAGAAAAAGATAATTTATCATTATAAAATGACGTAATTTTCTCTACCCTATATCTAACAGACAGTTTTTTTTCTTTCAGTTCCTTTGATGATAATGCGGCGCTTCATCCAACAGATGGATTTTACTATAATATGATAACAAAAACACAGAAATACCATAAGTTTAATTGTGATTTCTAAGCTCCTGTTCAGCTTACACTCCTATTTTGTAATATTCGATTGTAAAATAAAATTTATAAGTATAGTAGGTATTTATTTTAAATATACATAGGGTGTCCAAAAAATATATGTAACTGCAAAGTCAGTGGCGGATTTAGGGGGGGGGGGCGGGGCGAAGGGGTTTCACCCCCACCTGAGAATTGCTAAGTAACCATTACATTATTTTTCACTTAATGTATTGTGTGACATAAATTTACTGCTTTTGAAGGACTACAGCATTCTTAAAGAAAATATTACCTTAAGAGCAGTAACCCCTTTTACCACAATGAAAATTGCCGAACGTTTTGCTGGTCAATACCATAAATTGGTATTTAGAAAATAAATTCTACTTTAAATACCCCATCCAGAAAAGTAAATGACGATCGAAAATATTCCCAAAATGTTTTTTATTTTTAGTAATTTTGTAATATCTTAAACTCTTTATTGGTCAAAAGCAAAATAACTTTCCCGGGTGTAGATTGTTGTACCAAACAATTTTTCTTAAAGCCATTTTTCAATATCGGCCTTACTTTTTTCTCAAAAACGTTGGGCGCGTAAAGTGAATTTAAGCGTGTAAAGTGGATTTACGCGCCCAACGTTTTTGAGAAAAAAGTAAGGCCGATATTGAAAAATGGCTTTAAGAAAAATTGTTTGGTACAACATTCTACACCCGGGAAAGTCATTTTGCTTTTGACCAATAAAGAATTGTTTAAGATATTACAAAATTACTAAAAATAAAAAAAAATTTGGGAATATTTTCGATCATTTACTTTTCTGCATTACGAAGGGTTAAGAGTTGGAGGCGACCTCGTATGACACAAGAACGTTTGGATGGATTGCCTTATTGCATGTTCATAGAGACATAAATATTGAAGGTGATTGATAAATTTGCTAAGGCATCTAGAAAGTTATACAATTTGTTTTATAGTAATAATTATTATCAAAAGCAATTTGTAATTATTGCTCTACACTATTTTTTTTTTGTTTGTTTTGGTTTTGGTTACTTTACCTTTTAGTATTATTTATTTAACTAAGATTCCCTAAGTTCGTTTATTTTTTTCTTTAGACTACTCCATTACATATTTCATATTGTTTTTTTTTTATTAATTATGAAATTAATGTAAATTAATTTTGTCTTTTATGTGTTATGTTTGCTTAAAAGTAAAATAAAAGGTAAAATTAAATTTTGTCATTAAGTTTTTTAACGTACTATTTTAGGAGTCAAAAGAATTTTCCGAACATTGCTGTACCTATACAGGGTGTTAATTTGAAAACTTCCCACCACGGATTTTCCTGCTTTAAAATGAAAATGTGGAAAATCGCTCGGACCCGTCGATTTTTATTTCGAGGGGGACATCTTTTGCGTGTATTGACAATCTTGTTACTTCAAGCCCCTAGAAGGGAGGGGGGGTAAGATCTAAAATCTTAAATGGATACCCTATTTATATAATTTTTTTGGATTTTGCATAAAATTCTGAACATTTTTTAATAAAAGCATTATTAGTCTAAACTAAACAGTTTCCGAGATATTGACTCTTAAAAAATGAGATTTTTGAACTTTGACAGCGTCTATTTCTAACAATACGTCTTAGAGCAAAACGGCTTACATGTCCCTATCTTTGATTTTTATTATCTTTCCAATATTGTCAACTTCCGGTTAAACCGGTTGTAAGAAACATATAGTACCTCCAGTTTAACACTATTGGAAGGATAATAAAAATCGAAGATAGGGACATGTAAGCCGTTTTGCTCTAAGACGTACAGTTAGAAAGCTAGACGCTGTCAAAGTTCAACAATCTCATTTTTCAAGAGTCAAAATCTCGGAAACTGTTTAGTATTAGTATTCAGTGGTTCTTTTCCCGTGCGTCATCAAAATCGTATGAATCAAATCAAAATTACGAGACGAAAAAAGTAAAAACTAAGTCTAAGTTCATAAAATGGACGTGCCTGCCTACCGTTTGACGTACCTACATAATATCCCGAAAAATTATTATTTATTTTAAGTTTTGCCCGGCATTCTCTATTATCTAAAAGAAATTGACAAACAAATGTTAATACATTTAATACTATTTTTAAAGCTTAAAATCTAGAAAAGTTTGGTGTTTTATTGACTATTAAAATCGCAAAAGTCAAATTTTTAACATCCTTTCATTTAAGGGAATTTAGCCGCTGCCGTAAACTTTTCAAAGAACTTTCACGGTTAGAATATTTAAAATAAATAAATTAGGTATTATAAAAATCCATAAATACTTACCGCCAAAACAGATGGTGGGTATAGCTCTAAAAAGAACTATTTTTAGAAAAAGGAGCAGTTTTAAGGCACACAGATTTACAAAATACGAATTAGATTGACAGATCAAAATAAAGGTTGACAATGACGTTCTAAAATACAACGGTTGTCAACTAAACAAATTTTAAAAAAGTAATTAATTGACGTTTATAGTTTTATTCTTGTCTAGCACATTATATTATTGCGGAATCTTGGAGACGTTCTTTTATGCTTTTATTCAAACTTGTTACTGTAATAAACAAGGATGCAGAGTTATTAACCACGTTGAGTCCTGATCGTTGATTGATGACGCACGGGCAAAGATCCACTGTGACGACTTTATGGTGTTCCTCAAGGAACAATTTTAGAAACGTTATTTTTTAATATTTATATTAACGACTTATTTAGTATAAATTGCGATGGACAAATTCATAATTTTGCAGATGATACTACAATTTTTGACAGTAAATTAAATTGAAATTTTCACATAGAATACTTAATTAAAAAATTAATAAGTTTACTACCGATTTTTAAAAACATTAAAATTTTTTTAAATATAAGACATGGAAATATTATATTACGCGTTAGTTAAAACTCATTTTAATTACGGAATTTTAGGTTGGGGAGGAATAAATAGAACTTTAGTTAAAAAATTAGAAATATTACAAAAAAGGTTTCTAAAAATTATATTCAATAAACATTATCTTTATGCTTCAAAAGAATTATATTCAGAAACAAAGAAGTTGAACATAAGACAACTTTACATTTATAACATCTTAATAATATATATATTTAAAAATAAAAACCTTATACAATAATTTAAAACCATAATCATAATACACGTCATAAAAATGAAATAACCATAAAACCTAAAATAAATGAGTCCATAGGACAAAAAAATTTCAAATATTTATGTTTTTATTTAACCGATTATTTACCAACAAAAATTAAAAAATTGATTTCATTTAAAAAATTTAAAGAGGAAATAAAAACATGGATATTAAAAACAGACAATTTGAAAATATTTTTAGAATTGCTTTAATTAATTAATATTGTTCTGAATAATTTATATAAGTAATATTTTTACTTAAAAATTATAAATTACTTATTTTATTATAGGTAATATATTTCTTCAAGAAAGCTGCGTTTATACTATAAATTAACATTTTTACATTAAAACATGATTTTTAATGCATATTTATGGTTTATGATTTTACATACTAAAACAAAAAAATAAAATTTGCCCCTAACAAGCTCAGCTTCAAGGGATTGAAAAATAAGTTTATCGAAGACAACATAAACATATTTATTATATTATTAAATTTTAAATAAACTTATTATTCCAATATGATTTATTTCTTTGCTTGTAATTTATTTTTGTTTTGTATGATGCTCTTTGCGTTGTTTTTATATGAATAAAATTATGTTAATTTAATTTGTATATATTTATCATTTATTTTGTCCTACTACCGAACAATTTGGTACCTAAAAGTTATCTATTAGAAAAGGGACCAAAAGAGTATCAAGTCCCAGGGCGCATGTGGGCCGTCCCTGCAAGGAGCGCCCCCATAAGCACCCTATCCCTGTGGGGGTCCCTATAGCCTCCTTGGAGTGGCCCGTTACCATTAGGCTGTCCACCCGGATAAATTCCTGGGTACGGTGGTGGGGCGTCGGTCATGAAGACACCGTCGGTGGGCGGTCGTTGGGTTAACACATTGGTTGGAGGTACCCAACCGTAGTATCCTAATAAAAGTAAATAAAAGGTAGTTCGTAAGTAAAGAAGTATTTTGCTTTATTTTTGGTACTATGTATGTGGATTATCGCATCTATGGTTTTACTTGCGATGCAAATAAATAAATAAATAAATTAGATTACCCTAAATAATATATCCTTTTTAAATATCAGTGATATGAGAAAAATACAAACTAAGCCAGAGAAACTCAAAGAGCTTACCAAACAACAAAAATTGATGCTTTAATTTTGTAAATTTCAATAAGTATACAGAGTGTGCCACATATATGGGAACTTTTTTTATTACCGATTTCCCAAAAAAATTTATTCTTGATAAAAGTTGGTGCATGTTCGATAATCATATTAGGTGCACTTGGAATGGTTGCAACTCAAACGGCGTACAGGGTAGGCCAAAAAGTATAAAACTTGTACAAGAATAAAGTAGGTACCTACCCCTATTTCAGAAAATTCAGCAAAATGTTATTAGAAAAAGTTGTTTAGAATTAAAAGTTATGCATAGATTCAGAAACGTGACATCCTAAAATAAAAAAATATATTTTTCTAAAAAACAATAATTTCCCAAAAAAATTATTTTATATATTCACCATAAAAACCTTCATAAATTAATCAAAATCAAATCAATTTCACATATCTTTTTTAAAATTCAATCATATTTGTAAAATTTACTTGAATTTTTAATTTATTAAGAAATCCCAAACTTCATGTTTGTTGCAACGATATTAAACACAACTTTAAAATATCCTAAAAATTCTTTTTAACAAGATAAAACATTAGTGATGATAATATGCTAATCAAAAAAACTATCATTTTAAAGTGCAAAATTTTTATTTTAAATGTTTAATAAAAAAATGTATTCTTGTACAAGTGTTATATTTTTTGGCCTACCCTGTACGCCGTTTGACTTGCAACCATTCCAAGTGCACCTAATGTGATTATCGAACATGCACCAACTTTTATCAAGAATAAAATTTTCTTAGAAATCGGTAATAAAAAAATGCCCTTATGTTGCACACTTTCAGTCTCAGGACTATTTATATGTGCCATCATCAATTCTATTATATAAAATTTACTAATTTAAATTTATATATTTTTCAATGCTTACCCTGAGGTGAAGGAGCATAGGCTGGCGGAGGGGCTGCATACCACTGAGGCTGGGGAGGTTTATATGGTGGAGGTGCATTCATAGTTCCTCTGGTAGCTACAAAAACAAAAATATTTCAATTATTGTAACCTTCAAGTAATTTTTTTAAACTAGTAAAATTACTTACAAGAAGACACCCTAAACATTTTATTGCCCTTGGAAAACTATATATTAAAGTGTTTTTAATGCTGGACTTTTTTTGGTATAGGGCCATGAGTTCAAAAACGTCTGAACAAATATACCTATACTATCAGCAAGGGTTTGTGTTTGGTTCAACAGAAAAGTGCCGATAAATATCTGTTTTGAACTTGTGTCCATTATGTCCCTTGTTAACTAATGTCAAATGTCCTAGATTATTGTGAATAGATAATAGAATCCACAAGTGAATCAGATGATATGAATAAGAAATGTGTTTTAAGTTTGCCAATTAGGGTGATTATTTAAAATGGCTAGTTTATAACCAAAGAGCTGGATGGAATATAATTGAATTGATTAAAAAGCTATGGTAATCTCAAAGGTTTCAGGTCCCCTCAAGGGTACAACTATGGAGGACTGGAGTTCTCCATAGGTACAACAATATTATCTGGTATATTATGATAAGTGTCTGTCAGTGCAAATAGTTATTTAGGTATCAAGGGTACTAAGTAAAGTCGCCACAGTGGTTCTTTTCCCGTGCGTCATCACTTTCACGTCATCAAAATCGTATGAATCAAATCAAAATTACGAGACGAAAAAAGTCAAAACTAAGTCTAAGTTCATAAAATGGACGTGCCTGCCTATTGTTTGACGTACCTACATAATATCCCGAAAAATTATTATTTATTTTAAGTTTTGCCCGGCATTCTCTATTATCTAAAAGAAATTGACAAACAAATGTTAATACACTTAATACTATTTTTAAAGCTTAAAATCTAGAAAAGTTTGGTGTTTTATTGACTATTAAAATCGCAAAAGTCAAATTTTTAACATCCTTTCATTTAAGGAAATTTAGCCACTGCCGTAAACTTTTCAAAGAACTTTCACGGTTAGAATATTTAAAATAAATAAATTAGGTATTATAAAAATCCATAAATACTTACCGCCAAAACAGATGGTGGGTATAATTAGCTCTAAAAAGAACTATTTTTAGAAAAAAGAACAGTTTTAAGGCACACAAATTTACAAAATACGAATTAGATTGGCAGATCAAAATAAGGTTGACAATGACGTTCTAAAATACAACGGTAGACGACTAAACAAATAAAAAAAGTAATTAATTGACGTTTATAGTTTTATTCTTGTCTAGCACGTTATATTATTGCGGAATCTTGGAGACGTTCTTTTGTGCTTTTATTCAAACTTGTTATTGTAATAAATAAGGATGCAGAGTTATTAACCACGTCGAGTCCTGATCGTTGATTGATGACGCACGGGCAAAGATCCACTGTGGCGACTTTACAATAAAAATATTGCTAGAATTTTCTAAATTGTGCCTAATTGATAAATTTTCAAGATTTCAAAATAATATACATAATTATTATGGGTGATTCAAAAGTAAGCGGCATCCTTTCGGGGGCGTAATCCTTGCATAAAAATAGGGCAAAAAGTTTCCATTAACATGGGGCCGAAAATGCTTCCTAAGGGAGCTACGCCCCTTTGAATAGGACACGTTAAGGACGATTTTTTCTCTAGTATACTTTATAACCCTTTACAATTACATTTTGAAAATTGGTGTAGTGTGTGGGAACAGTTACTGGTGAATAAGATTCTAAATTCAAAATTTTGAAATTTTATTCAGTGGCGTCACATACGGGGGAGGGTAAGGGTTAAAACACCCTTATTTATTTTTCTCTTTAGGTTATTGCGATTTTGTTTAGAAATTATAAAATTCTAGAGTTTTTTACGTAAAAAAGGTACTCTTAGTTCAATTCGATAGAGTGTACCGTTTACTAGCAAATCGACTTTGAAAATTTTCTGATTTGCGTATGTTTATTGACAAAAAATAATCTGCATTACCACAGAAAAAAAACACTTTTTTTCTGCAATAACACTTTTTCTCCAAATTGTTAAATAAAATGTTAGTAAAAAAGTGTGTTTTTTTTTCTGTGGTAATGCAGATTATTTTTTATCAATAAACATACGCAAATCAGAAAATTTTCAAATTCGATTTGCTAGTAAACGGTACACTCTATCGAATTGAACTAAGAGTACATTTTTTACGTAAAAAACTCTAGAATTTTATAATTTCTAAACAAAATCGCAATAACCTAAAGAGAAAAATAAATAGGGATGTTTTAACCCTTACCCTCCCCCGTATGTGACGCCACTAAATAACATTTTAAAATTTTGAATTTAGAATCTTATTCACCATCTGGTCATCATCTGTTCATACAGTACACCAATTTTCAAAATGTAATTGTAAAGTACTAGAGAAAAAATGGTCTTTAAGGTAAGCATTTTCGGACCCATGTTGATAGAAACTTATTTTTATGCACGGATTACGCCCCCGAAAGGATGCCGCTTACTTTTGAATCACCCTGTATAGATACTTAGGTAGTCATTTTAAAATTAGGTATTGCAATTTCCTAATTTAAACCCCAATACCCTTAGAATAATAATGACAATGACCAATGACCGAAACATTATTAACAGAGCACAAGTTTTAATTTAATATTATTTTTATATTTCATTGGTTACTTATACTTTATAATAATTATTCAACCTTACAAAGCCTCCCTGTTGTTAGTTTTTGTAAAGATAATTGGAACAATCAATTTGATACTGCATATTTTAAACATATATAATAATAATAATCCCTTATTAGATAAATCAATACAAATAGAATTAGTACTTACCATAATGCGCTGCCCGTAATAGTGCTTGTCCAAATTCAATAGCCCCACCACGCTTAAAAGTCATCTTGAATTTTGCTTTCCCTACCCAGTTACCATTGGGCTGGGCTCTCACTTTCCCTTTTATATAATTTGCTCCAAAAAGTGGTTGTTTTACTTCCACCTAACCACAAATTGGTTACTGATCATAACTTCATAATAAACTGTTTTTAGCTTAATTTTTGTGTTTTTTGGAAATGTATAAGAAAAACCCAGAGAAAAACCTACCTCGCTAAGTGTAACAAAAGGAAAACTAAAGCTTTGCATTTCATCGGACAGGGAATTGTTGTTGAAAATGACTCGGTGAGTCGTCAGGAAAATTCTTCCATTTTTCTTGCTTTTAAATGCACTAGTCTCTTGACCTGACCATTCAATGTTGACGTTATGGCAAAATAACAAGATACTAAAAAATACAAATATTAAATTGATTTATCATGCATTAATAATAATAATGACTGCCTGCAAAGTTGTGAAATGATGGAAAAAACATGTAACAAATTTACTTACTGTTCACCAGAGTGTATTAACACTCCTCCGTTTATGTGTGCCGTATTCAGCGACATTTTTTTTGAGTAATATATACTATTATCTTGATACGCAGCAAATTTTATTTTCTAGAAATTATCCCATTAAAATTGTGAATGCAGAAATGTAAATATTAAGATGTCAAACTTAGAAAGTCAATTATTATGACATAATTTTAATTTTCGTATACTTAGGTACTGCTCGTTTTAAATATCCTAGTGAACCACCATCGTTCCATTTGGAAAAATGGAGTAAATGTCAAGTAAACAAAATTTCATTTTTTAAAGGCTTGTGACACCTGGAAAGTAAATTGTTGACATAATTTTAATTTTCATATACTACTTGACTATAAATTAACAGATTTAATTAATTTGTAGCACTCTAGATCACTACATAGTATAAAACAAAGTCGCTGTCGCTGTCTGTCGGTCCCTATAGTATGCTTAATCTTTAAAACTACGCAACGGATTTTGAAGCGGTTTTTTTTTAATAGATAGAGTGATTCAAAAGAAAGGTTTATTTGTATACTACAATATTAAAATGAATGTTTGTCTGTATGTTCCGTATGTGTTTGTCTGTATGTCCCGTATGCGTTCCATACCGTTCATCCGATTGCGATGAAACCTTGGTGAGTTGTTGTGTGAAGGCCGAGGAAGATTTCAGCATTAAAAAAAGTACCGGGTAGCGTAGCAACGCGCGCAGGGTATAGCTAGTTCAAAATAAAAAATAAACATAAAAATGTTATAACACGTCAAAAAATGACAAGTGAGGTGTCATTTCACTCAGAATGTTATACTGAATCCTAAAAAGTAAAAATATACAAAATGTCCCATATAAAATACCAAAGTCAAGGTCATTTCCGGTCAAACCGGAAGTGCTAACAAATTGAAAATTATGCCAATAAATGCAGACTCATCTCTTACGCATAATCTCAAAATGTCATTTTAATATCTATAAATATAAAAAAGTTATAGGGGTGAACGTCTTTTGGGAAACACCCAGTATAATATGTGTTAGAGGGTGTCACTCAAAAACTGGATTTTAGTATTACAAGCTTTATTACACAATATTAACAAGTGTATCTTACAATAAGGCTTTATTAGCGATATTTATTCTAATCCTAATACAAAAAATGAAATTGTAAAGTTATTAAAACGAAACGCTGTTGCTTCTAAAACATTATTTAATACACAAATTGGGAATGCAACAAACATTAATATAAAACAGAGATTTTTGTTTGTAATATATTCCTAAACGATTACAAGGTATAATCAAATGAAACTAACTAAAAAAACATCTTCGGCGGTAAATTTTAACGTGTGTAAAACACAAAACTACAGATCACAAAATTGCTTTACTGCGTTAGCTGTCTATTGAAACATTGCCAACCTGTTTTTATTCCGCATTTTCATTTGATTAAAAGAATCTAACCTAATCAATGCACAAATTAATACTATATACTTGAGTATACATATTAGGTGTATTATAATATATTTCTAACTATAATAGTGTTTATATAAGAATAATTTCTCCTCATGCAATAAGGTATGGTTTTTATTTTTGGTAAATAATACAAATTTATTTCCAAAAGCTTATTACTGGTCTTTTTTGTTATGGGTCATTGCTTGATTGTAACTGGGTGGATTTTCCTGAAAATAGGATAAAACAATCTTAACTAGATATTAAGGTTGAATTCTCAACATCATTCAATCTATTGCCAACTTATAACCTATTTCGCGTTGATTTTTTGAGTTTATTATTTTCATAACTAACATTTAAAGAAAATCAATATTGTCGGTACATTATTTAGGTAGTATCTGATATATTACAAAAATATCAATTTATTTCATTGCTAATTTTGGGAGAATTGTATAGTGAAAGAACAATAAGTGACAATGACATAATAATGTTAAAAAAAATCTTACCCGATATTTTTCGCTATACAATTCTCCTAAAATAAGTTATGAAATTCCTTGATATTTATTAAATGTCAATTATTACCTATAGAATATCAAGTCGATACTCATTGTCTTTAAATTTTGTATAAAAGCTAGAAAACATAAATAAATCTACGCGAAATAGGTTATAGGTTGGCAAGCATGTTGATACTCCCACCTTAACAAAAAGTAATAGTAAATATTAATAATCAAAAATTTATATTCTAATTTGTTCTACCATTTATAGAACAAATATATGATGCACTAGATAAAAGTTTGAAAATATTGAATTCAGAGGAAAGCAATTAGAATTAATTAAAAATTATCTGAAAAATAGACTATATTCAAATAGTTAAAGAAAGTTAGTTAGTTAAAGAAAAAAGCTATCCAAAAGTATTTAAGTATGGTGTTCCTCAAGGAACAATTTTAGGATCATTATTTTTTAATATTTATATTAACGATTTATTTAGTATAAATTGTGATGGACAAATTCATAGTTTTGCAGATTCATCGTTCTGCAGATGCAGACAATTTTTTATACCAATACAAATTGGGACAACTGACAACTTAAATAATAAAATTAAAAAATTTTAAAATTATAAAAAATTGGTTTGATAACAATTTGTTAACAATTAATTTTAATAAAACAAATTATATTCCTTTTAGGTACTTTAAACCTAAATAACCTACCACGAACTATGAATAGTATTCAAATAAATGAAGACATTCAAATTTTTAAAGTTATTAAAATAAAATAATTAGGAATTATTTTTGACAGTAAATTAAATTGGAATTTTCACTTAGAATACTTAATTAAAAAATTAAGAAGTTTACTACCGATTTTTAAAAACATTAAATTTTTTTTAAATGTAAGACATATGGAAATATTATATTACGCGTTAATTAAAACTCATTTAAATTACGGAATTTTAGGTTGGGGAGGAATAAATAGAAATTTAGTTAAAACATTAGAAATATTACAAAACATGTTTCTAAAAATTATATTCAATAAAGATTATCTTTATCCTTCAAAAGAATTATATTCAGAAACAAAAAAGTTGAACATAAGACAACTTTACATTTATAATATCCTAATAGATTTTCATTCAAAAATAAAAACCTTATACAATTTAAAAACCATAATCATAATACACGTCATAAAAATGAAATAACCATAAAACCTAAAATAAATAAGTCCATAGGACAAATATTTCAAATATTTATGTTTTTATTTAAACGATTATTTACCAACAAAAATTAAAAAATTGATTTAATTAACAAAAATTATAGCCGAAAAAAACATGGATATTAAAAACAGACAATTTTAAAATATTTTTAAAAATGCTTTAATTAATTAATATTGTTCTGAATAATTTATATAAGTAATATTTTTTACTTGAAAATTATAAATTAATTTTAGGTAATATATTTCTTCAAAAAAAACTGCGTTTATACCATAAATTAACATTTTTACTTTAACACTTGATTTTTAATGCATATTTATGATTTTACATACTAAAACAAAAAATAAGATTTGCCCCTAACAAGCTCAGTCTCAGGGGATTGAAGAATATGTTTATAGAAGACAACATAAACATATTTATTATATTATTAAATTTTAAATTAACTTATTATTATTATTATTATTTAAAAAAATATATATATAACAAGTCAAGAGAATAAAGCCGGAGTCCCATGCATACGATTTCCGACGATACGATGACAGTGATGACACGTCGGCGCTGTCATTGGTCGAAAATTTTGGCGTCAAATTTTATCCGAATAATTTTAACAATTTACGACGCGTCGTACGAGTTGTATTTAGTTTAACTTTTGTCCGATGTCGGAAGTTTTTTAACCTCACTTTACTACATATTTGACTTTTATTGGTTTCGGTCTGTTGTTTCGATGCTTTTTGGATATTTAACATAATAATGATTAAACAACGTAGAAAATACATTTGTACTGCCAATAACGTACTGCTTAATGTTTGAAGTTTGAAGGTTATGTTTAAATGTCAGACTTCTTCGTCTTTTTTTTAACGTACTGTTTACAGAAATTCGGATCCGAAAGTCGTGTCCATGGGATATGCAAAACATTTTCGTACGAAAACCAAATTATTTTCGGATATCGGACGTCGGAAATCGTATGCATGGGACTCCGGCTTAAGACATGACATGATCATAATCATCAGGTGATGTTCCAATTAGTTTATGTTATTTTCTATGTTGTCATTTTCCCATATAATAATTTGAAATAGACAATTTATAGTAAAAAAATATATATAGTTACTTACATAATATGCTGGTGGAGGTACATAAGCCATTTGAGGTCTATTAGGGTCATAATAAGCTGATTGGGCAGCCTCGGCAGCTTTAGCGTCTAAAAAGGAAATTTTTTTGTTTAATATGGTATAAGTGGTAAGAAATTATTACCAAGTAATCACTGTATTGTACAAAGACTCTTCTTTGTTCACCTGGGGGTATATCTAAAGGACCGATCTAGAAAAATATATTATTTTATACAAGAGGTGTGAATAATCTCTATAATAGTCAGTTTAAAAAACTCACAAAATTTTTTAAAACACATTTACTTCATACAAAATAAAATTTCCAAATATTGGTCCAATAATATGCAATTTTAATATAAAGGAAGGTGAAAATATGAAATATCTAGGAATAATTTTTAATAAACATTTAAAATGGGATTTACCTACATAGTGACTACATTGTAAAAAAAATACTAAGAATTCTTATACCAAAATTTAAACACCTTAAACAATTTTTAAATATAAAAGAATTAGAAATATTTTATTATTCTTTAGTACAAACCCATTTAAATTATGAAATACTAGGATGTGGAGGCGTAAATAAGAATTATCTTAATAATATTGAAACTATTCAAAAATACGTTTTGAAAATTATTTACGAAAAAGACCACCAATATTCTTCTGATTTACTATTTAAAGATAGCAAAAAAATGGATATTAAACAAATATTTTCTTACAACATGTTAAATATATATTTTTAAACATAAAAATAAAATAAATTATATTAATCACACACATGAAACTCGTCATAAAAATACTACTACCTATAAAAATAGAGTAAACAAAACAATAGCACACAAACATTTTTTAAACATCAATCCATATATTTTTGATATGCTACCACAGTCAATTAAAATAATTAAATCATTAAATAATTATAGAAATAAAATTAAAAATTGGATATTATCCAACCCAAGAGATATATTCAAGAACGTCATTAATGAATATTGAATATACCAAGCTTTAATAAATAAAATAAATAAATATATATATTATATAAATTGTATCTTTGTATACTGTAGGTCATAAAGTATACCAATAAAATATTGTCATATTCGTTTTATATTATAATCTAAATGTGCCTGAATTATAAAATATATTCTTGACAATATTATATTATTTAACTCAAAACAAGTATTTTACTTCTGAGTTCGGAATTGATATAATATATACAAAAAAATTATAAATTAGCATTAAATGTAAAAAAAAATGCTTGAATAAAATTTATTATTATTATGATTATTACTTCTCACCTGCAGAGTTATTAAAACCGGCAGCCCCCTGAGGCGGATATCCACTGCTGGGTCCCCCAGCTGGATAACTTCCTGCTGCGCCCTGTGGAGGACCGTATCCCGGAGCACCCCCATAAGCACCTTGTGGGGGTCCATAGCCTCCTTGAGGTGGTCCGTAACCATTAGGCTGTCCACCCGGATAAATTCCTGGGTACGGTGGTGGGGCGTCGGTCATGAAGACACCGTCGGTGGGCGGATGTTGGGGGAACACATTGGTTGGAGGTACCCAACCGTAGTACCCTAATAAAAGTAAATAAAAGGTAGTTCGTAAGTAAAGAAGTATTTTGTTTTATTTTTCGTACTATGTATTTGAAGTATTGCATCTCTGTGGTTTTACTTGAGATGCAAATAAATAAATAAACTATATTATCCTAAATAATATATCCTTTTTAAATATCAGTGATATGAGAAAAATACAAACTAAGCCAGAGAAACTCAAAGAGCTTACCAAACAACAAAAAGTGATGCTTTAATTTTGTAAATTTCAATATAGACCTTAATGATAATGCTTACCCTGAGGTGGAGGCGCATAGGCTGGGGGAGGGGCTGCATACCACTGAGGCTGGGGAGGTTCATATGGTGGAGGTGCATTCATAGCTCCTCTGGTAGCTACAAAAACAAAAATATTTCAGTAAAACTGTAAACTTAAAGTAATTTTTTTAATTAGTAAACTAGTTGCAAGAAGACACCCTAAACATTTTACTGCCCTTGTAAAACTATATTTTAAAGTGTTTTTAATGCTGGACTTTTTTTGGTAAAGAGCCATGAGTTCAAAAAAGCTTGTAGAAGTATACCTATACTACCAGCAAGGGTTTGAACTTGTGTCCATTATGTCCCTTGTTAACTAATGTCCTAGATATTTCATTTAGTAAGGATACCTACCAATACCAGAAATATCCTCGTTAAATGCTGCAAGAAACAGGATTGTTGTGAATAGAATCCACAACTCGGTCAGATGATATGAAAAATAAATGTGTTTTATGTTTGCCAATCAGGATGATTATTTAGTTTATAACCAAAGAGCTGGATGGAATATGATTGAATTGATTAAAAAGCTATGGTAATCTCAAAGGTGGTCCCCTCGAGGTTACAACAATATTATCTGGTATATTATGATTTGTCTGTCAGTGCAAAAATGTCTTTATACCTAAATCAAACAGATTGTGTAACTTAAAGAAAGTTATTTTTTGGATCAAACTGGGGGTTAGATACACCAAAAATATTGTTAGAATTTTCTAAATTGTGCCTAATTGATAAAATTATTATCAAGATTTCAAAATAATATACATAATTATGATATACTTAGGTACTTATACACATTTTAAAATTAGGTATTGCTATTTCATAATTTAAACCTTAGTACCATTTAATAGAAAGGAATATTAACAGAGCACAAGTTTTATTTTAATGATATTTTTATATTTCATTAGTTACTTATAATTATGTAACCTTACAAAGCCTTCTAGTTGTTAGTTATTGTAAAGATAATTGGTACAATCACTTTTATACTGCATATTTTAAACTTATAATAATAATAATGAATAAAAAACCCTTATTAAATAAGCCAATACTAATCAAATTAGTACTTACCATAATGCGCTGACCGTAAAAGTGCTTGTCCAAATTCAATAGCCCCACCATGCTTAAAAGTCATCTTGAATTTTGCTTCCCCTACCCAGTTACCATTGGGCTGGGCTCTCACTTTCCCTTTTATATAATTTGCTCCAAAAACTGGTTGTTCTACTTCCACCTAACCACAAATTAGTTACTCATCATAACTTCATAATAAACTGTTTTTAGCTCATTTTTTTGTGCTTTTTAGAAATGTTTAAGAAAAACCTACCTCGCTAAGTGTAACAAAAGGAAAACTAAAGCTTTGCATTTCATCGGACGAGGAATTGTTGTTGAAAATGACTCGGTGAGTCGTAAGGAAAATTCTTCCATTTTTCTTGCTTTTAAATGCACTAGCCTCTTGACCTGACCATTCAATGTTGACGTTGTCGCAAAATAACAAGATTCTAAAAAACACAAATATTAAATTGATTAATCATGCATTAATAATAATAATAATGACTAATCTTGGCCTGCAAAGTTGTGAAATGATGGAAAAAAACATGTAACAAATCTACTTACTGTTCACCAGAGTGTATTAACACTCCTCCGTTTATGTGTGCCGTATTCAGCGACATTTTTTTGAATAATATACTATTATCTTGATACGCAGCAAATTTTACTTTTAGAAATTATCCAGATAAAAATGTGAATACAGAAATGTAAATATGAAGATGTCAGCTAGTCACGTGACGATTTGTCAAAATTGACGTTAACAGGTGCTGCCATCTTGAAAAAATATGCTCGCTTTATTCAGCAGATGGCACTATATATTAGTAACAAACACACGTTTCTTTTCTCTGTGCTATTCGTCTAAAACAATAAATTTATTATATATTATTATGGCAGTTTTACATGGAGTTCTGTGGTTTTACAATAAAAATTGTGAAAGTAAGCTTGTGTTCAACAACAATGCAACCTGCAAGTCTGATGTATAGGTTTCAATTCAATTGAATATGCGGAACATGATGGAGTAAAATAGGTAGGATAACTAGGGGAATTACCCAATTAAATTATACGTAGCACAGATGAATAATAGGTTGTCCTCATTGTATTTGTCATGATTTTTTATTTTTGCTTTTCTTTTGAGATTTTAAACAATCCGATTACCCATGCCAAGGCGGGATGATATTAGTTATTAATAATAAAACCTGTTTAATTATATATAAAATACTTTATTTGTAAAACAATACAATATTTTACCAGTATTTTACTTCTTCCGAACATATTCCTCGTTACATTATATTTTATACACATATAACAACATCAATAAGATACCTTTCAACACCTAATTTATACAAATCAATTGAAATAAAGGTACAAAAAGTGTAAAAGTTGCTGTTATCTTTACAATCACATATCACAACCAAAAAAAGTAAAGCCCTATCTAGGGAGCTAGTTGCGTAATTGAATTACATGGAGCGTCCCTGATAAATGGGACACCCTGCATAATATGTTTATTAGCTCTATTATACCTTCCAGAAATAATATTTTGTTTTACCCACTTGTGATTGCTCTTTTATATTAATCGTTTAAATATTTGTTAAAGCATTAAAAAAGTCAGAGTTGTACTTATACATTAAGTACACAATACAGTAACAATATTTTCCTTTGTTTTGTTTCCTTTAGGTAAATACATTTGGTTATGTCAAATTTCTTATATTTGTGGAATTTTTAGCTGCTCCAATAAAACGTTTTGTAAGTACCTATCTACTCATAAAACAAAATATAAACTCAATAAACTATAATATCAACAAAACAAAATACTGATACTTACGAAAAAGTATAAAAATAAGAAAAATATAAAATAACTAATACTTAAAACAGTTTAAACACCTATAAAAACAAACAACCTAAATAAAAGGAAATTTTTAAACAAAAATAATATCAAAAAACTTTTTAAAAAATTGTGTATTTTTGTACTTGGGAAAATTACTGCACCCTTCTGCAGTAATAACCGAGTTCCTTGCACTTTTGACACAGATGCTGAGGATGAACTTTCGATTGATCCGAAACGTCCAGGCCGTCGGGTTTCTCTAAAGGTCTCTGCAAAAGACAGACCAACAATAATTAATTAGAGGAATATATTTTATGGTCGATGCATGGTTACATTGCCATGGTACATGGGCGATTTAAAAAAAATGGACAACCTGACTTATACCATTATTTCCAGATAATACCAATAACGGCATGGACCTGGTCAATACCATCAAAATATATGGCACTAAAGCCACTTTCTGGATAAACTTTTAAAAACCGTTCAACGATTCGAACAAATTTACAAATCGAACGCCTGATTTCGCTCAAATTAATAGTATTCTATCCATACGTAATTCGTGAAATGGATTCTATATTGCCTATAAGTTGTTTTTAGCACGCACTATCCCATTAAAAACACTGGAAACATTAAAAATAATAATAAACACCACAAATTACCAATAATTAGACAAACAGGTGGCCATATTTGCAAAGCGTCAACTTGTCAAAGCGCCACCAAACGAGCCCTTTATTAACCCTTCATTCATAAATATCTAATAGATTTGTCTTCGTTTGATTTATGTAGATAGAAAAAGACAACGTGTTGCTAATAAATAGGTCAGAAATTAGGTCAAGTTCAATTTTTACTACGTGCCATTGTGTCAAATGTATAGTATTTATATTGGATTTATGAATGAAATGGGGTATTGTGGGGCAAAAGAGATCAAATTTTGCAAGCTGGTCAAGAGGGTGATTGTGTATGTGTAAATAATGGATCGAGATTCGAGGGTATAAGTTTGGTCTTTTTACTGTCAACCTAAGACCATTGCGTCATAATAATCGCGCTTTATATGAATTATGTGAAGTTCCACAGCAGTTATTGTATTATGATTTATTGCCTTTTAAATTAAAAATACTAAAAATAGGCGGTGTATTATTTATAAAATATGCCTCTGTTGAGTGTCTTAGTAAATACTGCTTACTGTAAATGTATTTTATAATCATTTAAAAATGTGGACACCAAAAAAAATTACCTGTTTGTGTGGATACACGTTAATATGGCATTTGATACACTCCTGACCCATATTGGACCACGAATTTCCCGACATCCATTTCCTTTTGCACTTGGGGCATTTGTATTCTCCGAAACACCTTTTTCTTCCTTGATAAGGGGTTTTTCCTTCGCCTTTTGGACGAGCCTAAAAAAAAGTTTCCCTCTCTTAATATTGATCGAAGTGCTAACAATAAACGACAAAAATAATATTGCATGTTAAATACTAAATAGTACGACAGGTAGGTATACAAGTTTCGGCCCTCGCCGGGAACAAAAATTGTTCAATATAGATAGAGGCGAAGCCGAGTTCGACAATATACTGACAAGAAATTCTTGGTCTATTTGTATTTTAATTTGGTTAAATCGGGAAAACGATAAAATGCGAACATAAAAAAAAAGCAGTCTAGAGTCTGACTATGGACTTTTCAACCGACCAATCATAGGTCGCCGTCTTAAAGAAAGTAATTTTGCTTTTCAATACGATTTGTAAGTTGCGCTGCAGTTACTATATTTTTTTTATTTTTGTCTTATTATATATTCTTCTACTGTTCTACTTCAGTTAGTGATATTAATTTTTTGCTTCTCAGCTTCATCATTTTTTTTTTGTGTTTCGGTCTTCCTCTCAGTTTCCTCTTCATTATTTTTATAATCATTTGCTAATTTGCTTCATTTTCTGATTCTATTACCGTAATTTTCTTTATTGTGTCGTTTGTAGCATCTTTTTTAAAATTTTCTCCAAACATCGTATAATTCTTTCACATACTCTTATTCTTACCACTTTGTTGATCACAATAAAAACTCAATAGTTGCAGTGGAGTAATAAAAATTGAGTGCCCCCTCCCCGCAAACTTGTTCAGGAGGCCCCCCTCTCTATAACGAAGGGAAAATGATAATTCTTATTTTCATTACTATTTGGTTAAGGTTTATGAATTTTTGAATTCGTTAATCGTGTAATAATTTAATTAGGGTAAACCCACATCATCATCATGTGTTAAGTACCATATCCTACTATTAAAACAGCAAACAATTAGAATTTATTTTATAATCCTAGGTAGGCTGAGTAGACATAATATAGGTACTTATTTTAAGTCATTATACATAATATTCCAGGGACGCAAAATCAAAATTTTAAAACATCACTTATAATGAGCCTCATAGAATCCAAAAGACAGAAAACAGTAAAACACGTGAACACTTAACAAGTCTGTAGAAACATTATGTCACTAAGTACTATCAGCGGCGCACCCAGGATTTTATGTTAGGGGGGGCCCGCCAACCAGTGCTGGTAGCAAATTTTTTAATAAACGCAATAGCCTAGTCATGGGAGTCGTTAAACGGTTTCTTAGCGGGGGGGGGGCATTGGCGGCTTGTGACTTGTTAACTTGGGGGTGTACTAAAAGCCTGCTGTAGGCAAAATACGCCGCAGGCGAAATTTTTTTAAGACCACGCCCAAATTTGGTCAATAATTATTATAGTAAATATTTTAAAAATTTATGATTACCTTCAATAAATGAAATAAGATAAAAAATAAAAAGGCTAATTTATTTTTCATTAGTGGGTACATTGTTTAAAAGTAAAGTTCATTCATCTGTTTTTATTTGCAGCAAACTTATCAATAACAATAAAGTCCCTAGATTTACACTTTGTGGTATGTATCAAGTTAATTTCGAGAGTTTAGGTCTTCCCTTAATTTTAATTTCATTTTTTTGCTCAATACTTAATGAGCTAAAATTGTTTCTCAAACATTCATAGTCGTATTGGCATTAAAACTGTTTATTTTTATTAAAATAAGTCTTTACTACCCCAAAATAATAACAAAAATATAAAGGAAAACTCGAAATAATAAATTCATACATTCAATCAAACCATATTAAACCTTAATAAGTCAACTTTTGTCAATAAGTCAACTTCCAGGGGGAGGGGGGGGGGGAAAATGCCCCACCTGGCCCCCCTCAAACGAGGCCCGTGAGGTAAATCTAAGAAAATTGACTTTTTAAAATACTTATCCACTTTCATAATTTTTCATTTCATTGGGGGTTTTGGGGGGGCCAAGGCCCCCTTGCCCCCCCCCCCCGGGTGCGCCACTGCCATGTATAATTCTCGAAGTTAAATTCTCAGGATTGAGGATATAAAAAAATAAAATTGATTATGATTTGAAATACCTATGACACAAGAAAAGCGGGCAGCAAGTTTTGAAGGGGCCGCGACTGTGAACTGCCCCCCCCCCCCCCGCCCCCCCCTGAGTTGCTGGGTTTGCGGAAGTGTTTGTTACGTCACTGAATAGTTGACCACTACAATATAAATACTGGTCAACTTAAACTATAGTAGATTCGCTTTAAAATAATGATTATTTACAGGCGCGTATCTGGAGTTGTTCTTTTGGGGGCGGGGGGTTAATGATTCTGGTAGGGGGTTATGAAGTTTTTTTTTACAAGAAAATCAATCAAAATTTATTGCTCTCGATTTCCACCTGTCCAATTTTTAAAAAAATTTAAGCAAAAAAAATGCCATTACCCCCCCCCCTCTCAAATCCGCGCCTGGTTATATTATGACAAAAATCGCTATGGACCAGCAAGTTATAGAACTGACCGTGATCATAATTGACCCGACCGTTTTGGCTGGTCCACAACTATTATCATAAATCACGGTTAAAGTTTAACCCTGATTAGTCGTAATGGTTAATGGTGCGCGTGCAGGTATTAGTGGCCTAATAGTTGATGTTTTTTTTATTCCAAAACAAATTTACAAAAAATATTGTCAAAAAATGTCCCTATATTCATCTAACAACAAGAACATTGAATATTTTAATAATAAAACATGGGACATGGACGGATGATTTAAGATAACAGTTATTGTGTGGCTGTTGTCTACTTACCATCGCTTATTGCTACAGCACTTGTTAACTGTCACCACAACACAAGAGACGTTATCAGAGACTAAACTTTTATAAAGACAAAATATCTTGTGTGATTGTGACATGTAAAAACAAAAGTCCTATTATTAAATTAACAGCTTAACTTAAAACCATACGCAACCAAAAATCTCTTGTTTTAAGAGATTTGTGAACGCAACCAACAAAACATACTTAGGTTCCTTATTTAAACTTTTAACGAATTAAAATGTGTTTGATCAACTACCGCTGCTACCACCCTAATTCGTTTCGTAGTTTTTTATTTTATTTGATCAATTCTTTTGCGATAATAATAATAATACAATTATTTATGTGTGCATTCTTTAATGATCCAGATCATTGGCATTCGCACTTATTTTTATATTTTTACCTTTGTCGCGTCTTTTAAGTCGTAGATTGGGCCTGGGCGGTTGAAAAGACTACAGCCAAACTCAAATTTGTGGAATCATCAATACAAAAACAAAGTTTTATTATACAGTTTTGATAAAAAATTGTTTCGGTCTTCTAGGTAGCGTCAGACATTTACCAGAAGGGGGTTGCGATCCCCTTAAGGCAAGAGGAGTATAATCTTGTAAATCATATCCCGAATTCATCACTCGCTACAGTGGATCAGTTAAGACCCTACTGAAGACAATTTTTAAATGATGCATTTTGAATTTCTCAATATTATAATGTCGCCCTTCGGTCGGTTTGAGATTGTAGCGCTATCTAGGGGGCTACGTTATCAAATAAGCATGGGTGGCATGCACTATTCTATATCGTGGTTATTTTTATACTGTTCGTATTGACGAAATACTCGGCATTAGTTTCCGGTAATACTTATGGATGGCGCTGTAGAGCAATCGCTAGTATTTGCAACCTTCAATACTTTTTTGACTTGGATCAGTGTGTACGACGTATACCCTGTGTACGAAATTAGTACGTGACGAAGAACCAAAACCTTGTAATTTCTACCAATTGTCTATATTTTCTTCTGAACATCGTTTATAACTCTGCTCCTATATATAATATGATGTTTTTAAAACAAATTTTGGGCCGAATATAATAAATTTCTCCTACACCTTGGTCAGGGGGGGAGGGCGGTTTGCCCTTTGCTACTTAAATAAAATTAAAAAATCGGTCTTATTTGAATTTTAATAAGCTTAACACAGAACAAAATACCATAAAATCACAAAGCCTGTAAATGTCCGTTTTAAAATAAAATAAAAGTTATTATCTGTGGTCTCTCATTTGTGGGCATTTATCAATTGTCTTAGTTTGGAAAAATATACTTCTATTTGTCACTCACCAATAATTTAATAAAATGCTTTAATGGTGTTTTAATACCAAACATGCCTTATTGTTTTTGTCAATGTTTAACTGTATCTGGATTAAAAAACAACAATATGACAAAATGTGTATCTAAAAATATAGGCGCCCCAAAAGGACTCCCCCCCCCCCGCCCCAAAATCCTGGCAACGCCACTGTTTATTAATCAACGTTATAGGTAATATAGAAGTTCGCAAGTTCATTTTTCTTATCAATGTTTCGTTAATTTTTCGTTTTGTCCAAAAGGCGGCCAAATACCCGTCTTTGAGTAACAATAATCTACATTTTAAACACACACCTATCTACCTACAAAACTGTAGGTAATTGTACTCCTACTAAGATGGGTATTCGGCCGATTTTTAAATAAAACGAAGAAGTAACGAAATGTTGATCAAAAAACGAAATGACTCGAGCGTCAATAGTGTTTGCTTTTAAGTAAAAAATAGGATATTTAAAAAAGTAATTTAAAACCATTAGGTTATATCTATTTAAAGTGGGATTAACGACGACGACGCCATTTTCTAATGTCAATTCGATTTGCCTAACTAACATGCGCACTGCAGTGCTGTGTTGATCAGAGTAGTTATTTTTATGCGTTCGCCATACGAAAAAGAATAACATACATATTCTGGAGCTGGTAGAGCAAGGCAGATCGATGTTAGTCAGCCGGTCATAGTTTTGTTTACTTTCGTGTTTTGTGCAATTACGGAACCTTTCCTGTCAAAACAAACACATATTCTCTAGAATTCTTAGGATAGATGACATCTAGATAGACTAGAAAATATCGTGTTACCAGTAAAATCGACGTGTTTACTTTCAAGGATTTTAAGGTGAATTGTGGCAATTTTAGTAGTTTCAAAAAACTGTTTTGTTTTAAGTTTCTTGCATTTATTTAAAAAAAAACACCGGCATAGTATTCGTCAATGCCTCCCTGAACAGTCCTTCCAAAATTGGATAATAATTATTTTTTTTAAAATAATTGCAAGGTTCCGAAAGTTACCCCTGCATCCTGCATTCGAGTCTTTTATACATAATTTACCTTGAGAACTGTGCCCTTAAAAATCGTAAGCTATTCTTAATAAATTTAATAAATTATCAGTATGTATATCACCTTCGTTAGTATTTAGGTGTCATTTTTAATGCAGTTTTATTACCTTTTAATTGTACTTATATTAAATACGTATTTATTATCCCAACAATAAAAACGGCAATTTCTTTACGTAATCAATTTCGTTATCTTTAATACTTGTTTTCTTGGCCTAGGTTTACAAGTTAATGTCATAGGTTGTTCTTTTCTCTCTAATAAATATTACATTAATATAACCAAACGGCGAACGATACTATGATATTTTTATTCTTGCTTATCTATATTTCAAATGCATATCTGCATAATGTGTGTTATACTGTGCAGAAGGTAAATAACATCAACAATAATATACAAATGAAAACAATAACTTCTTTTACTTATTTTGTTTTGACTAACTTATTACAGCAAAATGATTTTATGGGACTTCTGGATAAAGGTTTTATAATAGATATTATGTTCTTCACAGTGGCGTAGCTAGAGGGGGGCGGGGGGGGCGGACCGCCCCGGGTGTCACCCTTTTAGGGGTGACACCCGACCCACCCGATAACCCGACAGTGATGAAAAAAATACACAAATCATAATTATGACAATTTTTATCAACAATAATAATCACTGAGTAAAGCCACTTTTATTTTTTTTTTAAGATCATTCAGTGGTTATTAACATACATACAAAATGTGTTATTTACTTATTGTTATATCTTTTCTATTGGAATGACGTACTGAAGGAAATAAATTGTACTCAGATTGCATTACAAAGTAAAGGGTTGAGTATTGATCAATTGGTTATAAAAATAGAAGCTCTTCGTCTTTATACTGAGGAGCAACGAAATGAAGTTGTAAAAAACGCCATAGATTTTGCTTTAAAAAAATCGGAGAAGTACGACATTCCAATCGAAAGACGAATTCGTCGTAAAAAACGAGTGGCCGGTGAGTTGGCCACCGATGCAGGACTCACCCTGAGAGCTGAAGTGCAAAAAGATATGTTTGAATGCATTGATCGATTCAGCGTAGAACTTCAAACAAGATTGCAGTCTGTTCGAGAAGTAGCTTCATTGTTTGAGGTTGTACAGCCAAATACTTTGCTTTCTGCAAATACTGATGAATTGAAATTGGCTGTATCAAAATTTTGTAATTTTTATGACGATGAAGTATCGGAAGCCGAACTCCTCTTGGAGATACCAAGACTCCGCCGACATATTCAAGCGGCCAATATATCAGTGTCTAATTGGTTGTCTCTAGACTTTTTAAAGTTTATTGTGCAATGGGATTTTATAGAATCTGTGCCAAATCTTGTGGTCGCTCTCAAACTATTTGTAACAATTTGCGTATCGGTAGCCTCGTGTGAAAGAAGTTTCAGCAAACTCAAATTAATAAAAAACTATTTGAGGGCTACAATGAGCGAAAGAAGACTCAACAGTCCAAGCATGTTAACAATAGAACACGAGGCAACGCAAAAAATAAATTTTGAGGACGTAATTAGTGAGTTTGCAGCTGTTAAATCTAGAAAAAAGAGCTTTTAAGGTACTTACATATTTTTGTTTACTCATTTATATTTTAATTAGAAAAAAATAATAATCAGTTTTCATTTTTGAGGTGACACCACGAATTCCGCCCCGGGTGTCACCCATGCTAGCTACGCCACTGTTCAGCCTGTAGAACAAAACACGCTTTAGGTAAAAATCACCCTTGCACATGGCCCGTGAGTTATAGCTTTTTGACCTGTTTTTTCTTAGACAAAAACCAAAATGACCCTAATAAAAAACAAGTGTTAAGTTTTAATGCCTTCTTGATCCTTTTCGCAAGGGTGGAAAAGAAGGTGTAAGGTCAGTGGCGCACCCAGGAGGAGGGGGGGGCCAAGGGGGCCTTGGCCCCCCAAAACCCCCAATGAAATAAAAATTATGAAAGTGGATAAGTATTTTAAAAAGTCAATTTTCTTAGATTTACCTCACGGGCCTCGTTTGAGGGGGGCCAGGTGGGGCATTTGCCCCCCTCCCCTCCCCCTGGAAGTTGACTTATTGACAAAAGTTGACTTATTGAGGTTTAATATGGTTTGATTGAATTTAAGAATTTATTATTTCGAGTTTTCCTTTATATTTTTGTTATTATTTTGGGGTAGTAAACACTTATTTTAATAAAAATAAACAGTTTTAATGCCAAAATGACTATGAATGTTTGAGAAACAATTTTAGCTCATTAAGTATTAAGCAAAAAATTGAAATTAAAATTAAGGGAAGACCTAAACTCTCGAAATTAACTTTATACATACCACAAAGTGTAAATCTAGGAACTTTATTGTTATTGATAAGTTTGCTGCAAATAAAAACAGATGAATGAACTTTACTTTTAAACAATGTACCCACTAATGAAAAATAAATTAGCCTTTCCATTTTTTATCTTATTTCATTTTCAATAGAATAAAAAGGTAATCATAAATTTTTAACATATTTACTATAATAATTATTGACCAAATTTGGGCGTGGTCTTAAAAAAATTTCGCCTGCGGCGCATTTCGCCTACAGCAGGCTTTTAGTACACCCCCAAGTTAACAAGTCACAAGCCGCCAATGTCCCCCCCCCCCCTAAGAAACCGTTTAACGACTCCCATGACTAGGCTATTGCGATCTTCCCTGCAAGAGTACCTGTTAAAAAAGCTCCAAAGTTCTAGAAAAATGCGTAACTTAAAAGTTTATTAAATAATTTGCTTCCAGCACTGGTTGGCGGGCCCCCCCTAACATAAAATCCTGGGTGCGCCGCTGTGTAAGGTGTTGGACTGTGGAGTGAATTTTATCTGCCTTAGGTACCGCTATTTAGCACCCTGCACCCTCTTTTGCTCATTTTAAATGCGCCTGGCTTTAATCTTTCAATGGACAAAGTATAACCATAAACAAAAATTTGTTACACCTAAACCACTTAACGAAAACTGTTATAATGTTGTTTTTAAATTAGTTTGAGTAATAAATTCTAAGATTTGTTTGTTACTTTCAAATAAAATTGAACCCTGGAAGAACGGTTTCTTTCATCCGGTTTATATTTCAGTGTTTTGAATATCGGGCCATTATTTATTAGAAAATTGTTTTTGATTTTTGTGTTGCGTGGTTCTGCTTATTGGTTCTGTGTTTATTTATCTATATAGTTTAGCTTAGTCACCATTCGTTTAAATTATTTAAACGCAGAAGGTTTACAAAAATATTTTTTTAAAGGTTCTTTTAAACCACTAAGTATGGAATAATTTACTTAGAAGATATATTATATAGTGTGACCAGTAAAGTCAGCATCATATGGGATTTTTTTTATTAATAGCTTTATTCGAAATTTGACTTTGGCATCAAGTTCTTCTTCGATCGAGATAAAAATTAAGCAAAAAAATAGTATCGTGATTCGCATTATCCGTCAAATTTAAATTTTTTGCAAAAAATAATTCAAAAGTGGGGTCATTTCTGGAAATATCGAAAAAAGTGATCAGAAAAAGTTTTTTTAAATGCAGTTTGTAGCCCACATGCAAAATTTTAGCTGCATAAGATAATTTTGATTTTTACCCACCACTAAAATTTATTTTACACTTAATGAACACTTTACTGATGACACTGTGTTCTTTTTTGTCTTAATATTAAGGTGTATTACTTTCAGACACAAACTTCGTTTTCAAGAATACTTATTTTATGAAGTTACCTTATACAGGGTCAAAAACAAATAAACTTTGCATCACATGCGACAAAATTTTAATAGCCCAATTTTGATTTTGTAGAAAAACACACATTTAATATGGCGCTACTTTAAAGAAAATGTATCTGAAATAAAGCATTGTCAAAACTAAAAAGTTTTATGTACCTAGGTTGCGTTGAGTCTTATTTTGCAAAGGTGGTGCAATTTACAAAATATGGGTAAAAAATTAAAATTATCTTATGCAGCTAAAATTTTGCATGTGGGCTAGAAACTGCATTAAAAAAAACTTATTTTAATAACTTTTTTCGATACTTTTAGAAATAACCCTACTTTTGAATTATTTTTTGGAAAAAATTAAAATTTGACAGACAATGCGTGACTACTATTTTTTTGCTTAATTTTCATCTTGATCGAAGCAGAACTTGATGCCAAAGTCAAATTTCGAATAAAGTTATTAATAAAAAAAATTCCCCTATAGTGCCCGCGAAAATAATTAAAAGCGAATAATTGTGGGATGCGGACAAGTGTGTAACTGTTTTTAATATTGGAATACACCGGGATTCAAGCACAATGGATACTCTGGGGCGGGTAGACCACGACGGCCGTTTCGTCCTTGTTAGGACTCTACGGGCACTACGGGCAGCCATAACCCGGGCAATCCCCACAATGGCGGTAAGATGTAATAAAAGCCTTTTACAAAAGTAAAGCGGCTATCAATACACCGTAGCGCCATCCCAGCGGAATTAACTCCAATATAAAAAGGCAGTCACACTGGCAATAATCGAAAGGTATCCTGCGGTGGTCTATCCGCCCCAGGGTCAGTGGCGTAGCGTGCAGGGGGCCAGGGGGGGGGGCGACCGCCCCCCCGCCCTTTGAGCCCTTTCCCAAACGACGCCCCCTTCTCACTCTTCCAGTAGTTTCGCAGTTCAATTTGTGAAGCTCTCTTTCTCTTAGTTTTTAAAATATTTTTATGAGTTTTAATTAGGTTATTATTTGTTCATAACTTTTAGAGTAAAGAAACAGATAAAATAAACCTGTTATCTATTTCGAGATTCTATTTTATTTTCACTACTTGATTTAATTTATAATAAAAATATTTTGCCACGACCAATAATTTATATTCTTTCAGTTATTTTGCTTTAACAATTAAAAATTGCTTGAAATCTCTAATTCACTAGAGACTAAATTTTATCTTTTTAAAAGTGTGTTATTGTCGCCAATGAGTATATATGCTTATATTATTAAGTAATATGCATAAAATATTTTATAGAGTTTTAACAAAATTCCCCTTGTCGTGTTCATATTCTGTTTTCATGCGTGACCATTTTAGACATGACGAAACAAAAACTTAATTTATCAGGCCAAAATTTACTAAATAAACGAAATTATACATTAGCAGTGAGGCGCCCTTTGAACCCCCTCCCCAGGGCCCATAGTGAGCCATGAAAACGAAGCATTTTTTTTTACTTACTACTACATCAATTTTTGTGGTTTTCTTGAGGATCTTGTGTATTTTATATTTTAAGGGCGTGGCACCCAAAATCTTTCGCCTGCGTCGCTATTTTTTTTTCTTTTACCCCCCATTAAAAAAATATCTACGCCCTTACCTTAGAAGCTTTCGCCCCCTCCGCCCCTTTAACCACGCTACGCCACTGCCCAGGGTATCCATTGTGCTTGGATCCCCGTGTATTCCAATATAAAAAACATTTACACACTTGTCCGATATGCCACAATTATTCACTTTTATAATTAATATTTCACATTTAAGTAAACAATAAATGTATTTTGAAGAAGTCGTCCATACTCAAAGTGGAGTTAAATGATACAGAAAAAGAAAAGCACGAAGTCTTTCTCCACAATTTATTATTCGAAAAACTAGGCGAACCTAGGATCACATCGACATGTTTCGAGTGTAGAAACACTCATCATCAGGAAAACAAAGTGAAAAGTAAAATGCTGATGTTTTTAGCAAAAGAGAAAATAATGGTGAGATTGAGCCGTAATGGAGCTTTTAATGGTGTACAAGAGGTGTAAAATTGAATAGTCAGAAGGTCGACAATCAAGACTCCAGCATACTGAAGAGTCGAGGGTTAAGTGCAGAAGCACACTGTGCCGTGCAGAAAATTAGGGTAGTAAAAATTAGGGAGTTTTGAAAAACTTTTCAGTAAAATCATTATTAAATTACTGAAACATCTTGAGTTTTATTAAGCCTAGTCAGAAACAACAACAAAGCATCTGTAAAAAATAGAAAGGGGTAATGTAGTAAATAAAATTTAAGAAATGTGGTAGATTAGCTTACCTTTTGGTTAAAAGTAAAAAACTGTTGGGGTACCAGGCTTTTTACGGCCCAGTTACCCCGCCGGAGTCAAAGCACACACATTTGGTGCAAAAAATTCTAAGAAATTAAAAAAAAATTTGTGTTCCCGTTAGAGAGGTTCTACTGTAACCAACACCTGTCATTTCCCATCCTACACGTGTTGGTTACAGTAGAACCTCTCTAACGGGAACACAATTTTTTTAAAAATTTCTTAGAATTTTTTGCACCAAATGTGTGTGCTTTGACTCCGGCGGGGTAACTGGGCCGTAAAAAGCCTGGTGCCCCAACAGTTTTTTACTTTTAACCAAACGGTAAGCTAATCTACCACATTTCTTAAATTTCATTTACTACATTCCCCTTTCTATTTTTTACAGATGCTTTGACCCCTCTAAAAAACAACTTTTTTCTTTTTCTTTACATCTCACTCCATAATACTTTCACATGTTTCTGACTAGGCTTAATAAAACTCAAGATGTTTCAGTAATTTAATAATGATTTTTACAAAAAAGTTTTTCAAAACTCCCTAATTTTTACTACCTTAATTTTCTGTACGGCACAGTGTGCTTCTGCACTTAACCCTCGACTCTTCAGTATGCTGGAGTCTTGATTGTCGACCTTCTGACTATTCAATTTTACACCTCTTGTACACCATTAAAAGCTCCATTACGGCTCAATCTCACCATTATTTTCTCTTTTGCTAAAAACATCAGCATTTTACTTTTGACTTTGTTTTCCTGATGATGAGTGTTTCTACACTCGAAACATGTCGATGTGATCCTAGGTTCGCCTAGTTTTTCGAATAATAAATATTGTGGAGAAAGACTTCGTGCTTTTCTTTTTCTGTAATAAATGTATTATTATTATTATTAATATTACCTGTGGACAGTCCTTAATATAATGTCCCTTCTGGAAGCACAAATGACACAAGTACGACGGAGGAGGCCTTTTCATGGGCCTTCGATCCAATGCTAAGTCGGCCAATTGTTCCGTGATATCGATCAGGGGGTCGTTCGTATAGGGATTGCTGATGTTACTGATATTGCTGAGATTGCTGAGATTCGCTAGATTGCTGTAGAGGTTGTAGGAGTATTGGGGTTGACCTGGGGAAAATGCCGAATTCCATGTGGGACTGAGCTGCAGCTTGGTCTACACAGAGAAAAACTCGGGTCAGATTTTGCCACCTGTTAACTCTACAAAAAATGTTACTATAGGAAGTTAGTTGGATTAGATTCTAGTAAAACTAGTAATTATATACCAATAACATTATTATCTTTAATAGCAAAAGTATTCGAAAAATTTTAAAATTAAGAGTTGAAAATTATTTGGAAAAAATACATTTAATTTCTAATACACAATTTGCGTTTCAAAAAAATAAATCAACACAAAACGCTATTTGCTATCTAACAGAACAAATATATGATGCACTAGATAATAAAAAACCTTGTATTAGTATTTTTCTAGATTTAGCACAGGCCTTTGATACAGATAGTCATAATTTACTGTTAAAAAAGTTTGAAAATATTGGATTCAGAGGAAAGCAATTAGAATTAATTAAAAATTACCTGAAAAATAGACCAACTTATGTTCAAATAGATGAAGAAAACAGCTATCCAAAAGTATTTAAGTATGGTGTTCCTCAAGGAACAATTTTAGGACCATTATTTTTTAATATTTATATTAACGACTTATTTAGTATAAATTGCGATGGACAAATTCATAGTTTTGCAGACGATACTACAATTTTTTATACCGATACAAATTGGGACAACTTAAATAATAAAATTAAAACAGATTTTAAAATTAAAAAAAACTGGTTTGATAACAATTTGTTAACAATTAATTTTAATAAATCAAATTATATTTATTTTACTTTAAACCTAAATAACCTACCACGAAATATGAATAGTAAGTATTCAAATAAATGAAGACCTTCAAATTTTTAAAGTTAATAAAATAAAATATTTAGGAATTATTTTTGACAGTAAATTAAATTGGAATTTTCACTTAGAATACTTAATTTAAAAATTAATAAGTTTACTACCGATTTTTAAAAACATAAAAAAAATTTTAAATGCAAGACATGGAAATATTATATTACGCATTAGTTAAAACTTAATTAAATTACGGAATTTTAGGTTGGGGAGGAATAAATAGAACTTAGTTAAAAAATTAGAAATATGTAAGTATTACAAAAAAGGTTTCTAAAAATTATATTCAATAAAGATTATCTTTATCCTTTAAAAGAATTAAATTCAGAAGCAAAATTAAAAAAGTTGAACATAAGACAACTTTACATTTATAACATCTTAATATAATATATAAGATTTAAAAATAAAAACCTTATACAATTTAAAAACCATAATACACGTCATAAAAATGAAATAACCATAAAACCTAAAATAAATAAGTCCATATAGGACAAAAAAATTTCAAATATTTATGTTTTTATTTAAACGAATATTTACCAACAAAAATTCAAAAATTTATTTCATTAAAAAATTTAAAGTCGAAATAAAAACATGGACATTAAAAACAGATAATTTGAAAATATTTTTAGAAATGCTTTAATTAATTAATTAATATTGTTCTGAATAATTTATATAAGTAATATTTTTTACTTAAAAATTATAAATTAATAATTTTATTATAGGTAATATATTTAAAAAAAAAACTGCGTTTATACTATAAATTAACATTTTTACTTTAAAACTTGATTTTTAATGCGTATTTACGATTTATGATTTTACATAGGTACTAAAACAAAAAATAAGATTTGCCCCTAACAAGCTCAGCTTCAGGGGATTGAAGAATAAGTTTATAGAAGACAAGATAAACATATTTATTATAATATTAAATTTTAAAGAAAACTTATTATTATTATTACTTATGTATAATTCCTATATAGGGACTAGGGAGTTATAAAATCGACGCTCACCAATGGGATCTCATGAACATTATAAAATATTTGAAAAATACCGTTCTGTGTGGCGTTATACAGCGTGTATCAGCCAAATGGAATAAATACATCGGGGCGTGTCCGAAAAAACGCTCGGACACGTCGATTGGTATTTCTAGTTGCGCATTTTTTTCAACAAAAACTTTTTATACAGGGTGTGTCATGTTACAGCGGTCAATACCAACTTTCTTTTTTTAAATACATTACCCTGTATATTATTCAATTTTTGGATTCTTCAGAAAATTTTGGACATATTATTTCATGTATAATTTATCCTATACCTATCTTCAACTGTTTCGGAAATATTAAGTTTTTTCAGATTTATTGCGTTTCAGCGTTGTCAGTGTTATAGTCGTTTGAATTTCGTCAACTGCATATTAGAAAAATGGTTTATTTAAAAAAAAATGTTAAGCCCTGTATATTTCTATCCTATTTTTCTAAGTTTCAATATAGAATTCATCTCTTGTCAACTGTTATTCTGACCCTCATTATTATAATCACCTGACACTTGCGAATTTGGGAATATAATTGCTTTACGTTCCGGATGAAGGCTTATCTGCTTAATTGAATAATACATTTCTAAACTTATTTTTTGTTTTCAATATAATTAAAACACGTCAAAACCTAAACAGTATAAATACTAGAAATAGCACATGACAATACTACACTCGAAATCTCACTCTTTCTTTACAATCTTCTCTCCAGCTTTTCTCCTTAGTTTTCATATAATTTAATCTCTATCTTTTTTCTAAAGAAAAAATTCAAGTTCTGTTTAATTTTCTTTATTTTAAATAAAAATCGAGTACTAGTTTTCTTCTGCAACTGATGATTTCTGGCGCCATCCAAATCAACAACCCTTCCTCTTGGGGTCACGAAAAAATACACAAAATAATAATTCTACAGATGATTGGTTATAGTATATTATAGATGATTATTTATAGTATGCATGAGTTTGGGAAAAACCCACATTTTTCTAGTCGAAAAATAGCCCCAATGTTCGATGTTAGCCATTCATCGATTATTCGAACATTATAAGAAATGGAAATGTATCCTTATAAAAATGATACCTACTCATGAGCTCAAGGAAGACGATTTTGAAAGGAGAACGTATTTTTGCGAACAAATGATGCCAATATCAGATAACAATGTGTCAATGTGATCTAATTATAACATGTCTTGTTTTCTAATGAGTGCACCTCTACACTTCACGATCATGCTAATCGTCAGAATTACCGCTATTGGTCTGGAGAAAATCCTCACTGATGGATTAGAGAAGAACAAACGCAGTATCCTGAAAAGGTTAATGTTTGGGCAGGAATAGTTGGAGGTCATATCATAGGTCCCTTTTTCATTAATGACAATTTAAATGGCAATAATTATTTAGCACTGCTCCAAAATAATGTCTTGCCAACTTTGACAAACTCATATCCTAATCCAGCAAACCCATAACTTCCAGCGAATATGATATGGTTTCAGCAAGATAGAGCAGCGCCCCATTACCAAATCAATGTCCGGCAGTACCTTAATTAAGTAGTTCCAAATCGTTGCGATTAGATCGGTCACGCCTAAGATGTTCAGTAACATTAGAAGTGTTACTTATTAGTTTTTGAGTGTGTTGTTAATTATTGCAACAAATCTGAAAACACTTATTATTTCCGAAACAGTCGAAGATAGGTAGGTATAAATATGGCACATGAAATATGTCTAAAATTTTCTGAAGAATCCAAAAAATTGAATAATATATAGGGTGTTGTATTTAAAATAAGAAAGTTGGTATTGGCTACTGTTACATGACACACCCTGTACAAAAAACAAACCTAAGCACCCAGAAGACGAAACGTCGGATGTTGGTTCGTGGAATTTGTAGTACCCTGTTTACCAGTGTTTACTTACCAGTTTTTTTAAAAAGTAATAAATATTTTTCGTTATGTAAGCAAGCGGAAATTCCAATTTAGTTAAATTTCGTATCGATTTCATTACCTGATATTGCTCAGTGCTGGGATACGAGTACCAGTTGGTCGGTGTTGTGTAGGACGGTGTAAAAAGAGAATTTGCAGATCCGGAGCTTCCGAATTCCTGTTGTCTTCGATTCAACGAGGAAAACGGCGATGAAAGCTGAGACGGCTGACTGAAGAGTGTTGCTGTCGGAGACATATTGAGGTCGAAGAGGTCGTAAATAAACCTAAATAAATAAATAACGTCAAAGTAGGTATTTTATTTTGCGGGCAACTTTTTTCTACTACTGCCTCTCGTATATTCGTTCAAAAATAAACAGCAATATGTATTAAAACTCACTGAAATAATTTTCCGTATTTAACGACTGTAATAATAGAAACATCTGAACGCGATGTGAGAAGGGGTTAATCAAAAATGTTCCATTAGTATTAGTATATGTGTTGTTTCGTTAAATTAATTTTGTTTTCCTTAATTAAAATAACACTTGTGCATGCGGTAATTTTATTTATATGTAATTTTAAGGCGGGAAGTCTGACAATTATTTAAAACTATTCGCTCAAACATATAAACCTATTCTTTATAGGCATCTGAAGTTTTAAATACGGGACTGCTCAGCTTTATAGTCTGTTTCTTAAAGCCTGACAGCACAGCTGAGGGTCATGAGTCGTAAATCCTCAATAAACCATAAGCGTGACAATAACAGGTACCTGATATTAAAATTAAATTATCTATTATTCCATAGGTATACAGGTAGGTGGCTTATGTCATAGAATATTTCCAACTTTAAGAGAGGTAGTTTAGTTTTATTTTTAACGTATTATCGAAAGCTTTTGTGTATATTATAAAAATAATACATAAATGGCGAATTATTATTCCCCAACTAAAAAAATGTTCAGTATAAATTTAATTTATGCTTTACTAACTATAAAAGAAAATTAAAAAATCACCTTGCCGTCGACCTGGGTGATGGTATGTCAATGTATAGCTCCTGCATGGTTAAAAGGCGGTTATTTCGTGCAAAAGCTGCAAAATACAAACCATTCCAATGCAAAATTAAAAAAAAAACTTCAGCTAAAAATAATATGATGGGTTATGATATCATAAAAAAGCTGGAAAATGCCTTTATGTTGCTGTTAAAAGTGTTTATTTAAATTTTATATGCGAAGACTGCTATAGATGGTATAATGGGGGATTGACAACCCTTTCTAGGGTTGGCGCCAAACTACCTGTCATCTGTCAAGTATTGAGTAAAGGTGACTGAGCTGACTAATTTGGGATTGAGTATATTATTATTGATTAAAAATAAAGTAAGGACTTCATATAAAATTATGTCTTATGTCCACTTGCAACAAAGCTACAGCCCCCTAAAGGGGGTACTCTGAAGATTTTTTTTCTAAATATTTTCGAAACATTTGTAAATACAAATTTAAAATTTAGATATTTTGGTAAACTTTGTACGCTGAATAAAACGGTAGTCTTAGAAATGTCGAAATTTAAGAAATGTTACTAGAAATAGGGGATGGTGTGGTAAAAATATACATAACTTTTTTTTTCGTTAACATTTATACAGTGTGAGCAGTAAAGTCCGCATCATATGGGATTTTTTTTTTATTATTAACTTTGTTCGAAATTTGACTTTGGCATCAAGTTCTGCTTCGATCGAGATGAAAATTAAGCAAAAAAATAGTAGTCTCGTGATTCGCATTATCTGTAAAATTTTAATTTTTTCTAAAAAATAATTCAGAAATGGGGTTATTTCTGAAAATATCGAAAAAAGTTATTAGAACAAGTTTTTTTTAAATGCAGTTTCTAGCCCACATGCATAGCTGCATAAGATAATTTTGATTTTTTACCCATATTTTGTAAATTGCATCATTTTTGCAAAATAAGACTCAACGCAACATACTTACATAAAACTTCTCTTAGTTTTGACAAGGCTTTATTTTAGATACATTTTCTTTAAAGTAGCGCCATATTAAATGTGTGTTTTTCTACAAAATCAAAATTGGGCTATTAAAATTTGGTCGCATGTGATGCAAAGTTTATTTGTTTCTGACCCTGTATAAGGTAACTTCATGAAATAAGTATTTTTGAAAACGTAGTTTGTGTCTGAAAGTAATACACCTTAATATTAAAACAAAAAAGAACATAGTGTAATCAGTAAAGTGTTTATTAAGTGAAAAATAAATTTTAGTGGTGGGTAAAAAATCAAAATTATCTTACGCAGCTATGCATGTGGACTAGAAACTGCATTTAAAAAAACTTTTTCTAATAACTTTTTTCGATATTTTCAGAAATAACCCCACTGTTGAATTATTTTTTGGAAAAAATTCAAATTTGACAGATAATGCGAATCACGTGACTACTATTTTTTTTGCTTAATTTTCATCTCGATCGAAGCAGAACTTGACGCCTAAGTCAAATTTCGAATAAAGCTATTAATAAAAAAATTCCATATGATGCGGACTTTACTGGTCAGACTGTACTTTTTTATGTCAGATTAGAAAAACCTGAGATATTTTACGAAAAAACGGTAATATTGGTAAGACATGATTAACAAATTTAATTAATTTCTTCAATAAAACAAGACCGATGAAAATGGGAAACATGTTTTTCGCTAAACAATGATATAATTCTAAAATAAATACGTTTACGATTACGAATCCATCATTTAATAAAATGGATGTATGGATGTGTAAAGTAAAGGTAAAATCAAAGTAAAAATCCTACAAACGGCGGCATTGAAAGTTTAGATTATTTCCTTACCAAAATAAACAAACGTGAAAATACCCATGAACATTCTAAAAATATTTTCACAGACCGAAAAATTTTCTCTCGCACCTGATTAGTTGATAAACCCAAAAACCTAGTTGTTGTACATAATTTCAAAAGAAAATTTCGTGTTTTAAAAAATAGGTCAAGAAATAGCCGCAGACTAATAGTATTTTAGTGACTGGGAAAATATCTGTGCCAAAAACTTAAATATGTATCGCATATCGCACACCTTAACTAAAACATTAAATAGAAAAGAAAACATTCTTTTAATAAAATTAACAATATAAGCCAGAACGTTATTAGCCATTGCCAAAATTTATACACTGTGTGTAAATAAAATATTGTTTCGTATTTTGATTAGTTTGGAAGAGGAAAAACATTTTTATTAGTAGGTTATAGAAGAAAAAGTCATTCTTTATAAAAACGGTTGCTTGTGCTGAAACTACAATTTCGTATATCAGATTTGCGATTACTATACAGGGTTCGTCACAAACAACATTCTTAGTTTTCTGGATAATTTTTTTTTCAATTACTTGATTTATTAAATTAATTTTGCTAGTGTTGAAACTACAATTTTAACTATTAAATTTGCGATTACTATACAGGGTTCGTCAGAAACAACAGGTTTTGTTTTTTGGATTTTTTTTTCATTTGCTTTTGATGATTGGCTAATTCATCACTTTGGGAACAAAGCGATTGGAAGGTACCTGTGGTCTAAATCAGTTGGCACGTAGGAGTCCCGATCTCACAATTATCGACTTTTATTTACGAGGATATCTGAAGCCACATGTGTATAAAACCAATTTCAATAATAACTTTAGATCTCTTGAAAAAGAAATAACAGTAGTTATAGCAAATATCCCAATGCAGCAAGTTAGGAACTGTTATCGGAAATTCATGTCAAATTGAACTACTATGCGCTAACTCGGCGGTACCCTGTTTGAATAAAAGTTTCATAATTTATGATTGAATGAATTAAAGAACTATGACATGTAATAATAAAAATACTTACTTTAAAAGTAGGCAAATAAAAAATGGTTTTCTTACAACAAAATCGTTACTCGGCCAGATATAAAATCATATTCGAAGTAAGAAAGCAACAATAAATGTTTATTTTTACGTAAATTTATTTTAAACCAAATCCAATAAACTAAAAATGTTGTTCGTCACGAACCCTGTATAGTTATCGCAAATCTGATATTCGAAATTGTAGTTCCAGCACAAGCAGACGTTTTTTTATAAAGAATGACTTTTTCTTCTATACATACTAATAAAACAGTTTTTCCTCTTCCAAACTCTATCAGTGGACACACTGTATAATAAAAAATGGTACAGGTACAAATTTGGAACCACTGAATAGCTAAAGGTTCAAGCGTTGTTTGTCTTGCAATAGATTTTTAATTTAGGCGTTTCTTTGGGAGAAAATAATTTTTAATGGTGGCCCATAATTATACTTATAAATACATACAGTGTGTGTATAAAGTCTGGAAACGGCTTAATAACATCACAATTTACTGGCCGATTTAAACCAAATTTGGTACAGTTGTGTAAGAGGATCTAACGCACCGAATGACGATATTGGCGTTGTTGCCAGCTTTTTAGTTTGTCTGGAATTCGAACGAATTTTATATTTTTAAATATAACACCCAGTATATTTTTACATTTTTAATTTCCACATAAAATTATAATTATTTTTTATTAAATGCATTATTAGTCTATACTTCATAGTTTCCGAGATATTGACTCTCCGGAACAACTATATTTCCTGCTTTCGAGTTACATCCGGTTTAATCGGAAGTTGATTTTTTTGGGAAGATAATAAAAATTGAAGATAGGGACATGTAAGCCGTTTTGCTCTAAGACGTACTGTTAGAAAGTTATAAGCTGTCAAAGTTCAAAAATGTCACTTTTCGAGAGTCAATATCTTGGAAACTATGAAGTATAGACTAATAATGCATTTAATAAAAAATATTTATAATTTTATGTGGAATTTAATAATGTAAAAATATACTGGGTGTTATATTTAAAAATATAAAATTCGTTCGAATTCCAGACAAACTAAAAAGCTGGCAACAACGCCAATATCGTCATTCGGTGCGTTAGATCCTCTTACACAACTGTACCAAATTTGGTTTAAATCGGCCAGTAAATTGTGATGTTATTAAGCCGTTTCCAGACTTTATACACACACCCCCAGTAGCACAGTATATTGGCCCAATGTAAAGGCTATATTGGTTAAAAATTGTTAATTGGCCCAATATTGACGATTTTTAGCCAATATTGGCAATTAATTGGCAATATAACTTTTTCCTTTATAATAATTCTATATTTACCCAATATTGTGCCAATATTTATAATAAATATAAAATATATTATTTTTTTTTAAATTAAAAAAAGTTGAGATATGGGTTTTTATAATATATAAATTTAGACATCTTGTTTGCAACTTTCTTCGTTTGTACTAAGCATAAAATAATATGTTTTCTAATATTGGACCAATATGGGGCATTTATTGTGATCTATTGACTAATATTCACAGGGTTAACTTTTTATTTTAAAAGACTCGTGTGCCAATCGTCAAAGCCGCCATTTTGCAAACAGTCTTGTTACGGCCGAGACGTGTCGCACATGCGTGAAATTTGTGTGGTGACTAGTATTGTGCTAAAATAACAATTAAATACCTATATTTAAGTGAAAAAGTTAAGAGAATTTTAGTTTTAGTGAAAGATAGAAGAATAGGTATTCCAGTAGCTCTGAATAAGGTACATTTGAAATTGCTATTAAGAACCGCGTCCTAACCTAAAATACATTTATGGAGTTACCTAAATAAAATAAAGAAATATAGATAACTAATCCGCAGCCCCTGCTAACTAGAATAAGCTTGTTTAAAAAAATTGATATTGTTAAATGAACTATGTAACTAATTTCTCAATAAAAAAATATGAAACGTTTCCAAAGTTGGGCCAATATTGGCTAAATATATCTTTTTCTTATTTTTGCCCTTACTAGTTTACAAGCAGAATTCGTAGTAAATCAAAAATTTCTAGTAATGCTAGGAATAATAATCAATGTTATCATCTATTTTTAACGAAATAAATAATTTTTAGCTTAAAGTTGCTGATAAATGTATAAAAATACAGGATGTCCCCATTTTTATGTTCAAAAATTAAACATTTTGTGGAGAGAGTTACTCTACGCGAAAAATTGTAAATATATGATTCAAAACAGTACGAGGTGTTAAATGTTAATTCTTCTTGAAAATTATTCGAAACTTTCAAAAAAGCCATCTTCAGGTAGTCATTAACCCCTTTTAAAAACAAGGCGGTTTTGGATTGGGTTTTCATATGCTTAAATGTATCCAAAAACTGAACATAAAAATGTGATTTCCTGCATATAATAATGTTTTCTATGGCAGCTGCATCTCTATGGCGGAAAAAAGGTACTTATAATGCAAAATATAAAAGTGTTAAAAGGTCATTGGAAGAAATTGCTGGATCTTCTCATGCAAAAAAACGAGCCGTAAAAAAATATACAACTATTTCCAGTGAGAGAAAAACTACGATGAGAGTGACATCCAAACACATTTAATAGGGTCCTTGCACATTTTTTTTTTTTAATTTAATTTAACTCATTATAGGCTCATATTACGCCCCCCATTTTTCTTTTTTCATAAAAACCAAAATATTAGCAGATATCGTCAAATAAAATTCCTCTTTTTTAAACACGCGCCAAAACGCTTCCTTTTTCGTGACGTCAATAATAAGGAAATAGCGATGTTGCCAAATACGCCGATGGTACAATTTAATTCCGCTGTACAATACAATTTTAAATAAAATAAATGTACCGGAGTGATTCATAACATCATAACCATACTTTTTATTGTTTATTTTTCTATTGCATTTAAAATTCTCTGTAAAACGTAAAAGTACTTATTCCTGGTCTTTCTATCGGAAAACGTATTTATTCAAGTTCCATCTGAAATGGTTCGTTGACTAAACCCACAGTCAGCAGCTAGTTGTTCTTCCAGGCTTTTTATCCACAAGTTCTTTGATTTTGTAAGTATAAATTAATTTATATTAAATCTGTTTCCATTTTTTGAAATATTTTACAAATAGGTATTGCTGTAGAGTAACAATAATAAAAATTCAATTCAATTTAAAAAAAATTGTTTTAGGTTATCCGAAGATATGGAAATTTATGAGCCACATAAGAAATTTTTTTTAAAAAGATGTACCGAGGTATCGCCTCTCAATTTTGACATAATACGGAATATGAAATCTAAAGTTACTTATCAAGATAGTTAAGAAGATCACTGATTAAGATAATATAGCTTAGAAGTTCTTCGCATCAGTCGTTTGAAACATATTTTTCCCTGTGTGGTCTGGTGATTGGAAAGCGACTTCTTAAGAGGCAGGAAAATATTTAAGGATGCTAGTACATTACCCTAAGAATAATACAAATCAAAAGATTTCAACGGACACTGGACATAAGATTCTTTATGCTGGATGACTAAGAAATTAATTTGAACAAACCATTAATAATGTTTGTTTCTAGTGTTTTTTAATGTTTAAAGTAAAATTCCTGAAAAATTTTTGCCCCAAAAATTTGTGTTTATAAAACTACCAATGTAAGCTTTAGCATACTAATCAAATAAAAAAAAATGATTAACTAAATTTAAGTATTAACAAACTGAAGTACGTAAAATACCTTTAGAAGAATAAAGATAAAAAATATTTTTTACATTTGTATCATTTCTACCTTATTTCACCATAAGAAACAAAACAGAAGAAAATATTATTCCATTCCACTTTAGTTTGATTTCTTAAATTATTGCTTCCAGTTTCATTTCTAGGTGGAAACTAATATTGTCAAGAATAATTAAAAGATAAACTACAAATATTTAATATTTTTAAGATATCGCTTGTAGAGATTCATTACAGGTTATTTTTTCAGATAAAATATTTTTTTTTACCTATTTCACCAATATTACTAAGTAGGTACATGTATTAATAATAATAATAAATCGTCTTTATTAGCATATCCATGCAAAATAGGCGAAGTTTAGCTACAGTAGCCATACTTAATTAAACGCCTAATGGTATTTTAAACTCAAATAACGTGAAAAAATATAATGACACTAAAATTATTCTGCTGTAATAAGTTCCAGGAGCACAACATCAAATTTATATTATTTCTAGTAGCATCGAGTCTCAGTTTATAATGGTTTCTCGTTAGACCTGGGTATTCCTCAGAGTTACTGCACCTTTATCATCTAATTTTAAATAAACTAAATAGCAATGTACTGATGTGGAAAGAAGAGTAGATCAACTAGTTATTTACAATTCAATATGGGACAATCCATTCTTCTTCAGTAAATTACTTTAAAAAATAATTACTGTAATAACTGATAGGGCAGTAAAATCATGATAAAACACTCATTTCCTACTGTCTTTCATTGTCTTGGCTCTAACCCTATGCTCGGAACACATTTTTCCATTGTTTATTATTATCCATGTTTTCCTCTTGCTTTTCCAGTATTCAATAGTAGAATCACGGTTTTTTTATCACTAAAAAATAATTATTGATATTGTACCTAATTTATATTCCAATTTTACTCACTATCAGTATTTATCGAACAGAATTATTATGACTTTAATACCAGTTCATAATATAATATTTAGTAAGCCTAATTTCCTTTAAAAAAATTCAAGAATTATATAGAATAATATATTACAATATATTATATATACCCAATATAAAATTGCACATACCTACCTACTTATCTGCCTTTATAAAAGTTTTAGCAGCATTATGGCTTTCACACCTCTTAGCACAAAGCTTTCGGTTTTAGCAAACTGTTCGGGCTTCAGTTGTAATTTTGTAAATTAATACCGAAGACTAGGAATAAAAATTACTTAAATATCAAAACAGTATTTTATTTTTGTTTGACAGGATCTGATCTAACCTCATTTGGCAATGACTATAGCTTACACCGATCGTGAAAAAGCAATCTGTACATCCTTAAACGTGATTATGTTGAATTATCTATTAAAATAAAACTTATTTATTTTATAGTAAGGCTAATATTAGCTATGCTGTTTAATTTTTCATATCTTGTTAAATTATCCTTTATTAATACATGATTTATTGAAATTGGTTGACGGGTTTTTAAAGTGTCGATATGTTGAAACTGTCGGACTAAAACATTTTCTTCTCTGTGGTCGCAGAACTCGCAGATGCCGAAATTCCGGTCTTACAGTGTTGCCAAATCAAATTATCGACACGGGAATATTTTTTTCTTCCCGACATGAAGAATTTGTAAACAATTATTGATGATTATTATAGTTATTTTTATATTTTAAAAATTATTCACCTTATCAATATAAGGCCGAGTATGACTTGATATTAATAATTATTTTAACTACGATACCTTTTATAAAGAAACTGTACAATTAAAATGTGAAACGTTTGGCAACGTCAAAACTGTACAATTATTGTTATATATTTGGCAACGTTTTACTTATTAGTGACGTAAAACCAATCAAAATCGTTTTTGAATATTTAAAATTTTAGTGAATTTCAATCTTGAATATTTTAAAAAGTATTTGGATTTAAGCCAAAATAAAAAATATGTATACAATATTTATCCATTTACTATGAAAAAATATAAAAATTTTTAATATTTAAATTTCGTGCAAGTACCCTATTGCAATCAGAAGAAACTGATCTTTGTACCTGGCAGGTGCGGCAGATAGAGAAGGCGGGCGCAAAAGTAGGTCAAAGTACTCAAAGTAAAGGATTTTCGTTTTCTAATAAAATAATATAATATATAACTTATATATTTATTCAGTTTTTTCTTTACACTTTGATACTTTTGTTTTGTTGTTGTTGAATAAACTGAATTTTCAAAAATTATCATCGTTTTATCAACAATTCCCGTTTTTCTAATCCTACATATTGGTCACGACAAATGACTATTTTGTTATATAGGTATATTTATTATATATACATATTGGTCCAACAAAGAAAAGGCGAGATTTGGTTTTATTGGTACAATATATGTTTTTCATATTTATACTATAATGAAAATAAATATTGGTTCGATGTGAATATTTAATATTTATCCAGTATTTAATATAAATATAAGACCAATATTTATTTTCAATATAGTATAAATATGATAAACATATATTGTACCAATAAAACCAAATCTCGCCTTTTCTTTGTTGGACCAATATGTATATATAATATTTTACCAATATTGGTGTGCTACTGGGGACTGTATATATAACACAAATTAGCTATAGTATATTTTTTAAATGAAACGGTAATCGGAAAATCTACTATATGAGTAACAGAGTTTAAGGATAGGCCTAGGTATATAGATATTCTAATGGACGATCAAGGAGAGACATCCTGTATATCATATTATAATGTATATTCACAGGGGCGGATGGGCCCGCCGGGACACCGGGAGATTTCCCGGTGCGCCGGTCCCTCAGGCGCCGCCGCTGTTTGCGAACTTTTTTTCTTTTCTTTTTTAACAATTTGAATTAATTTTGAAAATAATCGAAAAAGCAAAATACCAGTTCCTTTTTTATTTATAGTGTCACCAGTAAAGTGCGCATCATATGGGATTTTTTTTATTAATACCTTTATTCAAAAATTAACTTTGGCATCAAGCTCTGCTTCGATCGAGATAAAAATTAAGCAAAAAAATAGTAGTAACGTGATTCGCATTATCTGTCAAATTTTTTTTTTTTAAATAATTCAAAAGTGCAGAAAATATCGAAAAAAGTTATTAGAAAAAGTTATTTTAAATGCAGTTTCTAGCGCACATGCAAAATTTCAGCTGCATAAGATAATTTTGATTTTTTACCCATATTTTGTAAATTGCACCACTTTTGCAAAATAAGACTCAACGCAACCTACATAAAACTTCTTAGTTTTGACAATGCTTTATTTCAGAAACATTTTCTTTAAAGTAGCGCCGTATTAAATGTGTTGCAAATTTGGTCGCGTGTGATGCAAAGTTTATTTGTTTGTGACCCTGTATACAAGGTAACTTCATAAAATAAGTATTTTTGAAAACGTAGTTTGTGTCTGAAAGTAAAAAAATAAAAAATAAAATAAAGGGTTTTTCAATTAAATCGTTGAAAATAGATAAACTTTACGGTTAAACTAAAATTTATTTTCCACTTAATGAACACTTTACTGATGACACTGTGTTCTTTTTTGTCTTAATATTAAGGTGTATTACTTTTAGACACAAATTACGTTTTCAAAAATACTTATTTTATGAAGTTACCTTATACAGGGTCAAAAACAAATGAACTTTGCGGCACATGCGACCAAATTTTAATAGGCCAATTTTGATTTTGTAGAAAAACACACATTCAATATGGCGCTACTTTAAAGAAAATGTATCTGAAATAAAGCATTGTAAAAACTAAGAAGTTTTATGTTATGTAGGTTGCGTTGAGTCTTATTTTGCAAAAGTAGTGCAATTTACAAAATATATAGGTAAAAATCAAAATTATCTTATGCAGCTGAAATTTTGCATATGGGCTGCATGTAAAAAAACTTTTTCTAATAACTTTTTTTGATATTTTCAGAAATACCCCACTTTTGAATTATTTAAAAAAATAAAATAAAATTTGACAGATAATGCGAATCACGTGCCTACTATTTTTTTGCTTAATTTTCATCTCGATCGAAGCATAACTTGATACCAAAGTCAAATTTTGAATAAGGCTATTTATATAAAAAAATCCCATATGATGCGGACTTTACTGGTGACGCTGTATGTTATCTTTCTGTTAAATATTTTTTATTTAATTTTTATATCAATAATAAATATTTTTTTCACCTAAATGTGTTTTAAATGTAAAAAATAAAGTTTGTTTTTTTATTTTTATAAAAAATATGTCGTAAGTGGATGAAAAAATACATATTTATGTCTTTTAATTTTTTTATTGGATCGACCCGACGCGGCGCCTTTTCAATTGACTTCCCGCGCCGGTTCGAGGTGTCCCATCCGCCCCTGTATATTCACCCATTTTTTGTCTTTAGATTCGGATATGTATACGACATACCTATTTCATTTTAAAGATATTTAATTTAAAGATGAGTCTCTGACAAGACCTGAAAGGGGCATTCCGGAGAACACAGAATTTTTTGTTAATTTTTTTTGTTATTCACCTCAGTGCTTTAAGTGCATCTTTTACATGATAAAATGTATATTTTATATTTTTTTTATAACAAATTATTTTTCAAATTATATTAATTGCATTTATTTAATAATTAATTGATCCGATGCTGTATAATATATCATATTATCGAGCTAAATGCCGATTATTCTTAAAAATTCGCTGATATTACTAAAAAGCGATAACTATCACCGCAAGCTTGGCTTAATAACAAACGAAGTATACCTAAGTAAGTAGCGGGTGATATTAATAATGCAAATATAAAGAGTGCCTCAATTAACGTGCGTCAAATGCCACAACAAACATTTCTCAGCTTTTTTAAGATGCCAAACATAGCGATAAAACATCAAAAAAAACTTACCCAAAATCTCGATTACAAAAGTCAAAGTGTCAAAACACAAAAAAAAACCGTTGATTCGTTAAAAAATTCGTGTAAAATTCGGATCGTACTACTGAGTCAAGTAGGCGCTCGAAAAAATCGAACCGATCGACATAAAAACAAAAGCGAATCGGGACACTTCGCAGGAACAATTGAACTTTACATCCTAAAAAGGAGGAAGTGTATAGAAATGCACCGCTTCCTTGATTAATATGAGTGTGTAACTAATCAAGGGTGCTCATAGTATGTGTATGATGCCGATTGCCGGTCAAATTCGGGATCTCTGGATCCGTCCGAAACACTCTCGCATACGGACTGTGACGTCACGAAGAAAGGTGGGGATTCCTGAGTTTTGCTTTGGCTTAAAATAAGTCAAGGAACTACCGCCGATGCCGGGAAAATATTGTGTATTTTATATTTTATAAACAAGTAAGAATTGGTATGGATTAGATCAGCGTACAGGGTGAAGCAAATCATCATTGACATTTTATAATTTCGCGAAAGTACATTCTTATGGTCTATTTTCTATTGCCTGACAGCTAAGAATCCTCATTAAAAATTCAAAACACAAATTTTTGCTTACCGGGTGAACATGTTATTTTTCATCTTTTTAGTAACAATACAGGTAGTTTAAACACTATATAGATTGGCACACCCCTAATTTTACCTTTGACAATAGGGTCGTAAATCTGTAACAATAGGGCAAGCCGGTGATTTAGAATAAATCTTCGGACAGTGGCGGTCATTTAGGTTTTTATTTATGAAATATAAATTCCTTTTGTATCGTTTTAAGAGTTAAATTGTAATATTATGGGTACGTTCTTATTTTAATTTTTTTTTGGTTTCTATATGTAATTATTATTTATAATTTATATTTATTAGTATGTAGTTTTTAAGGTGTGCAAAAAAGATTTATATATTTAACTGAATTAATTTTATTTTCTCAATACAAAAACAGTTCATACTTAAAAGAGTTAACAAATTAAAGGTCTAAAAAGTTGTCTTCACTATCCCTCAATTCGAAGGATTCATCCTCATTAATTTGTATAGGTGTCCCTCCTGGCGACTCTTAAGGAGGGGCTATAGATTGTTGATTCACTAACTCTCGTCATATTAGCACATGCTGATAGGTTTCTGGCAGTACTAGATGGTGTTTGGTGCACAAGTGCATTGTGTACATTTAAAACTATTGTCTTTGCTTTTAGGTCAAGCAAACCTTTACAAAACACTGGGGAATAATTCACTGGCCGACAAGATTGTTCTAACACAGGCCAGCTCTTTATTTTTATAATCAAAATACCCTTCCAATAATAGAAAAAATATTGGGAAAGCCCCAATACATACCATTTTTCAATAGCTTAATAAGACCATTTTACATTAGCAGGTAGTCAATTTAATTAGGGGCGGTAAAAATGGATGCATTTTATAACAGAAAAATTACCTGATCTGTAGGAATTTTAGTAGGAATTCAGGGAGGATTTACAAAATATTGCTGTTTTCTTTGTTTGTGGGACAGTCGTGCAGTAGATCAGCATTATGTAATAAAAGATTGGCCACAAAGAAGTGAATTTCAGCCGGGATCTCAAAATGTTAAGTTTGCACTTCTTGTAGACCCCAAAAAAGTCCTTCTGCCTCCTCTTCACATTAAACTTACGCAGATGAAAAACTTTGTGAAAGCTATGAATAAAGACGGTGATGGATTCAAATACCTAAGACAAGTCTTTCCCCAGTTAAGTGATGCCAAATTAAAGGAAGGTATTTTTATTGGGCCACAAATCAGAAAATTATTGGACGATGTCAACTTTACAGAGAATCTTACCAGGCAGGAACTTAGAGCATGGAACTCATTTGTTAGTATAGTAAGGGGATTTTTGGGCAACAATATGGATGCAAACTATCAACAGTTAGTTGATGAACTTTTAGATTCCTACAAATCGCTTGGTGCCCGAATGTCATTAAAAATTCACTTCCTCCATTCCCATCTGTCATTTTTTCCTGAAAATTTGGGAGCTGTCAGTGACGAGCAGGGTAAAAGGTTCCACCAGGATATCAGGATAATGGAAATTCGCTATCAAGGACGATGGGATCCAGCCATGATGGGTGATTCCTGTTGGGTTTTGAAAAGAGAAGATATGACCCCCCATAAAAGGAAAAAATAAAATTTAATTAGTGTGTTCAGTTAATATTTGTAATGTTTGTGTTTTTTCTAGATGTAAGCTATGTTTAGTAGGTGTAAAAATTTAAATATAGTCGATATACACAGTTAGAAAATTGTTAAATTATTTTTTCAATAGATATTAAATATTGTAACATTAAATGTGGTTCTATAAATGTAACAAGAAAACGTTACGTGTTACAACTTTTTTTTTCTCGTTTTCGTATTTGGATAGGTCCATTCTACCACAAGATGCTATTTAGCTTTGTGTTACAACAAAAAAAAAATTTTTTGTCGGCCAGTGTTATTCGCCATTTTTGTATTATTTTTATAATATACACACAAGCTTTTCATAACACGTTAAAAATAAAACTAAACTACCTCCCTTGAAGTTGGAAATATTCTATGACATAAGCCACCTACCTGTATACCTACCAATGCAATAATAAATAATTTAATTACTTAAGACCAGGTACTTGTTTTAGCTACGCTTATGGTTTATTGAGGATTTACGACTCATGACCCTCAGCTGTGCTGTGCATAAATTTGCCGCTTGCGTGATTATTGTTCTCTTATCAAAAGGTAAATATCTATGGTTAAAATCAGCGGCACTGACTTTAACCCGTTAACTAAATAATTTGAGGTTAGTTTTGCCTGTCAAATTATGACAAGACCTTGACATCAGTCGGTGTATTAATTTAATATTTTTTGAGGGTTAGTTTTATGACGTTGACATCGGTTTATTTTCAAGTTAGTTTTGTTTGTCAAATTATTAAGAGACGATAAAAATCAAAAATCAACTGTTTGTATCTTTATTAGAATAGTGAAAAAGGCTGTGACCTAGGACCTAGGCCGTTAAATATTCACTAGTTTTTTTTAGTAAATAGGTCTGCATTCTGTATGACTTACTCCTCGTTAAATCCCAGAAGGCCTTTGGTGTACGGAAAACCGTTGTTACATTTTGCTTGGCCTTCCACTACTTCACCCGTCAAATTAACACTGAATCTTCAACATTGTCCTTCAGTTGTCACAGTGACATAATATACCAGTGATTTTGCATTTATTTATTTGAAATTTTTATTTGTGTTTATACTCGATTTTACAGTTACATTTTCTACATCATTCCTAGATATTTTTGCACAGGTAACGATTAATATTATAATATTTTATATTGTAAGAGTATTAGAGTTGTGATCACTATAGACTACAGTCCCAATTAGATATTATATATTCGGCTTCACTCTTATAAGCTTTATAGAAGAAGAAGAAGTAGTTTTTTTTTATTCTTAAAGCATTTTCTTCGGCCAAAATCCTTTTTAGATTCGTTATCTATTTCCCAAAGTTCACCATCATCATCATTCCTGAAAAAAATCATCAATTTTGGCATGGTGAGCGTTTAATAGATACATTTAGGTACCCAAATTAGTACAAATTAGTCATCATCTCAGGACTCCGGAATAATTTAAAACTCAATTTCAAACCGACTATAATAGCATTAGATTACTTTCCTGCCAAACCAATTCCTTTCGGACTTTTAAATCACATTCTTTGACGTCAGTAAAACAAAAAAAACTCAATGGATCTAAAACGCCTTTTACTAAGGGGGTTGTTTTACATGCCTGACGTGGGTTACGCGGTTAAAATACTAAATTTATCCAGAAATAGGTTTCTTGACTCGTAAATAACGTATCATGGACATCTAACAATAACCATGATATTATTAAGATAATTGACTTACAAAAATAGATGTTTGATAAAGTAGCTTTTGGTTTACCTACTTTTATGTCAAATTGTAATAGTAGTAGGTAAGTTCTTCTATTATTGTTGTCTATAAATAAAACAGAAATATTATAAACATGTAAGATATTCAGTTGGTGCAGTATGTTTGGCCATAAATATTATTTTTGGATATCCACTTCCCATTAAACATAAAACAAATGAACTATGTGCAATAATGTTAACATAACCCAACCTATCAATCGTGTTTGTAACCCATTATTCCACAGGGTGTTGCAGCAACACCCTGTGGAGCAGCAACCGTTTGCTATGAGCTATAATGATATAACTAGCACAGCCAGGAAAATATTGGGTAACACTATCAACTGACTAGTTTTATAAATTGTAATACCTACTTTTTTTCAATTTGATTGAACGAGTTAAAACATACCTTTTTTAGCCTGAATAATATCTAGCGTCTAATCTGCTGTTCTTGTCTATTCAAGTTATTTAAATAAAGATAACGATATTATCTACCCCAAGAGTGGCAAATAAAAGAATTGTTACAATTTTGTATTAATTATTAAGTTTTATTGATTGTCGTCATTTATGTATCTATTAGATGCGGGTATTTACCTACCTTGGGTTATGTTGAGGTTGAATAAACTGATGTCTCGTTATCAAAATTTCATGTCGCTAATAACGGTTGTCCTACCAGGGTAAAGCAATTGGAGTATCTGCTATAAAACATTGTTTTAAAATGATGAAAAATAGTAAGACAAAACCAAATACTTTGCAAAAAAATTCATAATTACTTTTTTTATTACCTTACTTTGAGTATAATAAAGCTAAGCGTTCGATGCTCGTTATTAAAACACTTCTATAACATAAACATTACCACACAGCATTACAGCGCTTGTGTCACAATGTGAACCACTATACAGAGTGAGTTTGTAACCTGGAATAAATGCAGTACATTTTTTGTTTTGGAAAAATGCTTGGGCAACATTTTGAATTGTGCTCTTTTTTATAAAAAACTATAATATAAAATATTGATACAGTGTGGCCCAAATTAGAGATATTACTATTTTTAAAGTGTATTATTAAGTTATACGGTTGACGACAGATAATTTCGTACACTAAACTGTGATACTGTAAATGCAACTTCTTTACCTTTATTACCTTTGTAACGTGTTAATTGTTATCATGATATCTGTTAAAGTATTGTCATTCTTATTTGATTTAAAAATGCCTTATTTAAGTATTATTGAAAAAGCTGTTGTTTAGTAGAAATAGGGTGGTCTTATGGAAAAATAGCTGATCATGTTAGATTTTAGAGGACCTAGAAGTACTGTTCAAGGAATTGTAAAAAAATGGCGCTATCATCAAACACTTGAAGGGTCTCTTGGGTCTGGTTTAAATAATAGAAAATCATCAAATGAAGAAGATCGAAATTTGTTGGAGTATTTAAGGCAAAATTCATTTGAAACTGCAGTATCCGCTGTGCACATAACAGGATTCCCTGCTTCATCTAGAACTGCGCAACGCCGAGTAAGACAATGTTCCGAATTAAGAAATCGAACAAAGAATTGGGTTTGCTATGCAATATTTACCAGAAAATGATTTTTTTTTGGCAAAATGTTATCTTTTTCGATGAGAAAACTTTTTAGTCTACAATGGAGGATTCGAGTATATAGACCACGAAATTCCCGATATGATGAGAAGTATACTCTAAAAAAGCAAACCAGTGGACGTTTCTCCGTTAATGTGTGGGCATGGATAAGTGTTTACGGTGCAGGTGTATCCTGGAATATTGGTGGAACACTAAACAGTAATATATATCTTCAGATTTTGAAAAAAAAAATGTTTTTCTTCTATCTGCCGCGATAGTTTTTGAAGGAAATAATTTTATATTTCAGTAGGATAACTGCCCTGCGCATACTGCAAGAAATATATGAAACTGGTTTAGATAAAACATCGTAACATGTCTGCCTTGGTGATCAAGAAATCCTGATTTAAATCCAATTGAAAATGTCTGGGGATTGATCGTAAAAAAAATGTAGAAAATAAATTTTAAACCACAGAATGAAATAGAGTTATTTGATAAACTAGAAGAAATTTGGGAATGGCTAACTCCGGATTACACCAAAAGTATTATTTTGTCAATGCCAAGAGGATTACGGTTAGTGTTAGAATCTAAGGGCGCAGCAATTAAATATTAGTATTTTGTTTGTTGTTTGTTAATAAATTAACCCTTTTTGGCTTTATACTTTTGTAGTTTTCCTGGTATTATTTCATAATTTTCTTATTTCGCGGCTGTAATTTAAACACAGAAATATTTTAAAATAACCATTATTACTTTGGTAAAAAATCGTACCTACAATAAGCTGGTGTTCTATACAGCAAGGTGAGAAGCCCTTTTTACCCAATTTTGTTGTAATTGAGTTATGTATGGGTGGAGTGTACGAATTTATATATCGTCAACTGCAGATAAGTACTATATAAGATATTAAACGAACGAAAATTAATTTAATTGAAAAATAAAAATAAACCTTCTATCCATCTGTAATACTTTTTCGTCAATAAATATATTATGGCCTGCCTATTATAGAAACTTTTTAAAGCTAACTGGTAGAGAAAAGCTCCAGTCACCTGTAGAAAGTTTCCGTCTACGCTTACGCGGTATCTAAGTTGAAAGTTTTCCCTCGACAACCCACAGTTGTCAGTCGACTGGGAAAACAAACGCGTGTAACCAAATTTTTACGTGTAGTCGGTTATAAACAAACGATTTTTGTTTTGTGAGATAAATACAATTACTACAATTCATGATGAGGAATGATAGAAGAAGAGGTTCGTTGTAGCGTAGTGGCAAAACTTCGTAGTATTTTTTAGTTTTCGTCAAAAAATGCCCAAGATCTCTACATATTCAAAATTTTAGTAACGCAAAGCTAAAGTATTTTCGGAAGGGTAAGTGGGTATATTCAAAATTTTAGTAACGTAAAGCTAAAGTATTTTCGGAAGGGTAAGTGGGTACTACCTACACTACAACAGACGTCAAAATATATTGTAGTATTATATAAAATTCAAAATCCACCACTTTTATTGCACGTGAATTGATTTTTGATTGTTTGAAGTTAAAGCACAGTGAGTAATTACTAGTGTGCGTGTTAGGGGAAGAATAGACACGCGGTTTTTTTTTTATTCCCGGAGGGTTTTTCTCGTTAGGGTATTTTTAGATTTTGTAGATTGAATAAAATTAAATAGAAAGCTATTATGAGTTATAGATACTAGTTTCGTTTAGATTAATCATCGGTTATAAGAGGCAATAAAACGGATACATCGAACCGATCGAATTTATTTCAAGATATATTTGTTTATTTAGAAATAATAAAGTTTGTATATTTCGTCGGCTTTATCACGAAAAGGCGTAACTCAATATTTACAACTTTACAGGAGAGCAAATTTTAAAAAATGACGACTTTATATGAGAGGCTGACACTAAGTTTTTAGTTTTTTTGAGGTTTTTTTGGAGAGATATGTTGGAGTTGAAGTAAAACTAGAACCATATGTTACTAATTTGATGTATATACTCTAAATATTAGTAATATTAATTATTTATTGAGATACGCCTTTTTGTCATAATATTAATAATTGGTATGGAATAGATACGCCCTAGTAGTATCAATCAGAAGGTACTGATAAGGTGATTTTTATATTAAAAAAACGTTTATTAGTATTGTTATTTTACTACTACGTAGGTACCTATAAACTAAACATACAAAAAGTCAAAAAAATAAATACATAAAACGATTAAAGTGAGTGGGTAGGTAATGATAGTAAGTACTTTTTATTAGTCAATTAACCAACAAGTAATTAAAAAATGACAATTCGGCAAGTTTACCAATGCAAATATCTTAAATTTACAAAATAATACTTTAACTAAAGTAAACAAAAATCAAGAATTGTTTTTAGGACAAAGATCCGTATTAACTAATTTGTTACTCAACACAAAATAGGCAACAAAATAAATGTTTAGACTTTCTAAGAAAATATTTTAAAATATCAACAAGAAAGAACAAACAATAAAGAAGATTAATATTATAATATTTTAGTCGGCAAAGAGAATGTCCTCTGGTAATCTGATTACAGGTTTGTCACCAGAGCAAAGCTATAGTAGGTCTTGGTATTTTACTAGTGAAATTGGTTTTGGGCCATTATTCAATTTAAAAAAAAAGCATGGAAGGTACTAATTGCAGTTTTAGGGTTATTGTTCTATATTCACCCAAGTGGCTGGTTTTAAAGAACATCTTATCAAGGCTTTCCTTTTTTACCGACTGATTTAAAACTATTGTATTACCGTCTGTATAAATATTGCATTGACGCCAAATGTACCGATTAGCAGATAAGAACGCAAGGACCTATGTCGAGAAACACGCTGCCTGGTTCAAAAAAGAATATGACTAATAGGCGTAACTTGAGGTACGCCTATTTGTCATAATAAAATGTTGCAGTATTTGAGATAGGGCTTTCTTTTTTCTGTCTGTACAATACAAACGGTTTGACTTTGAGGTACGCCCCTTCGTAACAACAAAATATGAGCTATCCCGGGTTTAAAAATAGACAAAGCTCATTTTTGCCAAATATTGAGTTACGCCTTTTCGTCATAAAGCCGACGATTTGACTTAGACAGTGTGACCAGTAAAGTCCGCATCATATGGGATTTTTTTGTATTAATAGCTTTATTCGAAATTTGACTGAAAGTTTTTTTTAAATGGTGTTTCTAGCCCACGTGTTAAATTTCAGCTGCATAAGATAATTTTGATTTTTATTTTTACCCACCACTAAAATTTATTTTCCACTTAATGAACACTTTACTGATGACACTGTGTTCTTTTTTATCTTAATATTAAGGTGTATTACTTTCAGACACAAACTACGTTTTAAAAAGTACTTATTTTATGAAGTTACCTTATACAGGGTCAAAAACAAATAAACTTTGCATCACATGCGACCAAATTTTAATAGCCCAATTTTGATTTTGTAGAAAAACACACATTTAATGTGGCGCTACTTTAAAGAACATGTATCTGAAATAAAGCATTGTCAAAACTAAGAAGTTTTATGTAGGTTGCGTTGAGTCTTATTTTGCAATAGTGGTGCAATTTACAAAATATGGGTAAAAAATCAAAATTATCTTATGCACCTGAAATTTTGCATGTGGGCTAGAAACTGCATTTAAAAAAAAATTTGCTTCTAACTTTTTTCGATACTTTCAGAAATAACCCCACTTTTGAATTATTTTTTGGAAAAAATTAAAATTTGACAGGTAATGCGAATCACGTGACTACTATTTTTTTGCTTAATTTTGGATTTATTTACATGGGGTGAGGCAGTTTTAAATAAAGTCCATTAATAGTGTATAATTTTTTTCTTGACATAATGGTGTAAGGAAATTGTATAGATTGTCAAATATGCAAGTGTTTGAATAGATTGAAATATGTCACAAGTAAAAATTACCTTAACAGTTTTATTAAGAATATTTTAAAATAAAAACTGGTTGCAGATAGATAAATTTGTTGACAACCAGACAGTCGTCCTAATGAATAGGCAGTTCCTGAGCAACCAGATTGCCAGAAATTTTTAAGCAATTTGATCGCACTACTTGATCGCTCGGCAATCGTCCAGTGAATGGGCTCCTTAAGTCTACGTCAATTTCTCTTTAATCTGAGTTTTTCTGATCGATACCGAACTACCTATTTTTCGTATATTATGCACCATGCACGAATGTCTTTAAAAATTATGCGAATTGGGTTGAATTCGTATTTATTTGCGGTTCTGACGTAAAGTAATTCCATGACAAAACCGGAGAGTTAATCAACTGGAATTATTGATGTATATCTGTTTCTCTGTTCTAAATAGCGATATCCAGTTGATTATTTACATGCGTTTACTTCCGACGCAAGCATTTATACCATTTATATACAGGGTGTCCGGGAAAATGTGAGAAATCTCTCGGATATAAAAAAAACACGTGAAAAGAATACTACAAGTTCATATAAACTTCTTTCGTATCGGGCCTCCTCTTCGGAGATATGGGCTCCCAAAGAGCTTCCATGGAATTAAGTTTTTGACACATAATTATTAAACCAACAGGTATATTTCAATTTTTTTTCATATGATCTATATAACAGGTAAGACCCTTCAAATTACTATCCCAGAAAGTGTTGCGAATTACTCACAGCTGCGGGGACGGACTAGCTGTGACACTAATGTGCCCATTTTTCTTTACGCCCTGTATAATAAAAACTTTAGACAACGTATTTTACATACCTTTAACTAATGACTAAAAATTAAGTACTCTTCATTCATGGCGCTAATCCTAACCGTTTTCGGAAAAACGTCATTTTATTGCGATCATGTATTAATATTAAGCAGTATAAAGTGAACATTTATAATTTATAGGAACAAAGAGGTATCTTTTGAAATACGCTAAATATACATGATGTGAATATGTTAAAAATGACGTTTTTCTGAAAACGGTTAAGATTAGCGACATGAATGAAGAGTACTTAATTTTTAGTCAATAGTTAATGGTATGTAAAAAACGTTGTCCAAAGTTTTTATCATACAGGGCGTAAAAAAAATGGGCACATTAGTATCACTGCTAGTCCGTCCCTGCAGCTGTGAGTAATTCGCAACACTTTCTGGGATAGTAATTTGAAGGGTTTTACCTGGTATACATCATATGAAAAAAAAATTGAAATATACCTGTTGGTTTAATAATTATGTGTCAAAAACTTAATTCCATGGGAGCTCTTTGGGAGCCCATATCTCCGAAGAGGAGGCCGATACGAAAGAAGTTTATATGAACTTGTAGTATTCTTTTCACGTGTTTTTTTCATATCCGGGAGATTTCCCACATTTTCCCGGACACCATGTATATATTTGTTTATTTAGAAATAATAAAGTACTTTTTGTATGTTTGACTTCTATACTCTATTAACGATCGCCAATATAAATCCTCTTAAGGAATGTTTTATTTAATTTCATTATGAATCCTTCTTATAAGTCAATTTATTTACGAGCAAGAAACGGCCAACGTAAAAACATACCGTACTTTATTTCCTCCAGATAAAATTTATGCAATTGTGTTAAAATCAAAGGGTTAACAACCCCGTGAAACCTTTCGATACACACAAAAACGATGTCCGATAAGACTTTCCAGAGAGCCCAGTGGCCGATAAAAGTCCGCATATAAGTTACCCATTGGGCAGTTTACTACGATTTGCCGGATGTCACGCTATACCTTGTAAGGGTAAAAAATTATAGAACATGTCGTAACCCGGTCTACAAAATCTAATAAATCCTTTTGCTTTATTACCTAATCTTTATGGAAAAAAATGTTTTACTTTTATTGGGTTAATAGTTACCAATTACCCACATTGGTGTTGTGAGGCAAAAAAATTAATTACGTTATAATGTTGCCGAAAACAACCATATTTTGTATTATGATAATTAATATTGTATAAAAATGATATACAGTGTCACCAGTAAAGTCCGCATCATATGGGATTTTTTTTTATTAATAGCTTTATTCAAAATTTGACTTTGGCATCAAGTTCTGCTTCGATCAAGATGAAAATTAAACAAAAAAATTGTACTTTGATATTTTACCTATATTTTGTAAATTGCACCACTTTTGCAAAATAAGACTCAACGCAACCTACATAAACCTTCTTAGCTTTGACAATGCTTTATTTCAGATACATTTTCTTTAAAGTAGCGCCATTTTAAATGTGTGTTTTTCTACAAAATCAAAATTGGGCTATTAAGATTTGGTCGCATGTGATGCAAAGTTTATTTGTTTTTGACCATGTATAAGGTAACTTCATAAAATAAGTATTTTTGAAAACGTAGTTTGTGTCTGAAAGTAGTACATTAATATTAAGACAAAAAAGAACACAGTGTCATCAGTAAAGTGTTCATTAAGTGGAAAATAAATTTTAGTTTAACTTAACGTAAAGTTTATCTATTTTCAACGATTTTATTTAAAACCCCTTTATTTTATTTTATTTTTTTACTTTCAGACACAAATTACGTTTTCAAAAAATACTTATTTTATGAAGTTACCTTATACAGGGTCAAAATCAAATTTATTGGTGACACTGTAGTTTCCGCAGTCCGCAAAAATGGCCGCGTTGGTCTACCGGCCCCAGGGTATCCATTGTGCTTGGATCCCCGTGTATTCCAATATAAAAAACACTTACACTTGTCCGATAAACAATAAAAAAAGGTTATGTTTGCATCTGTCAAATTATAATAATAAATAAATAAAATATAATAAATAAATAAATAAATAAATATTTTTAAGACGTTCAAAATATATTCTTGTAATTGTCATCGCAATCGGTATCGGTAATAAAATTAACCATAACACTGTGTTTTACTGTTGTTATTTTAAGCGTTCCAAAATCTCTCTATTATCTTTTAAACATTTTTATGGCTTTTCTTAAACGGATTGCGCGCATTCTAGTGGGTGCCGGCGTTGATTCGTTTCTAGTCTGCAAAACGGCAGATGTTTCGATGAAAACGCAAATAGCGCTCCCCATACTGGAATGTGATGCACTTCGTGGTTTATTTAGTGGTTTACCTTTCGATTATTACCAGTGTGACTGCCTTTTATATTGGTGTTAATTCCGCTGGGATGGCGCTAAGGTGTATTGATGGCCGCTTTGCTTTTGTAAAAAGGCTTTTAATTTATCTTACCGCTGTGTCGGAATTGCTTGGGTTATGGCTGGCCGCGTAGAGTCCTAACAAGGACGAAACGGCCGTCGTGGTCTACCCGCCTCAGGGTATCCATTGTGCTTGGATTCCTGTGTATTCCAATATAAAAAACAGTTATACACTTGTCCGATATGCCACATTATTGATTATGTATTATGTAAAACTCTTACTCCAACAAGTAGTTACTTTCTTGAAGTAGATACCTACCCCTTTTCCAAGTTCTTCTCCCTAAAAACTAGGGTACCTCTTATTTTCAATCAAAACTATATCGGCGACATATAATTTTTTTATTTAAATCTACTTTATATACCTTAACTAATTTTATTCTGCTATGGCATGTCTTCGGGTATTTTATTTCTTTAATTTTGTAAATGAAATAATAAAATCGATAAACATAAAACTCGCCAACTTTTCCGAATGTCCCCAAGATAAAACGTGATATTATTTATACATCGGGTAAAATTATTGTTTTTAAAAGTAGTATATTATACGGGGTGAGTTTGTAGCTTGGCATTAAATTCGGTAAATCCAGGTAAAGTTTTTTTTCGAAAAAATATTTTGATACGAGTATTAACATTTTAAATTGTGGTTCTTTTTATAAATAGGACCACAACCCTGCGACTTCGGGAGTATTATTTTACAAAAATAACTTAACATATTGGACCAGGGCTGAAGCCTTTAAAAATGGTAAAAAGTGAAAAAAAATAATAGTAGGGTGAAACCCATTGGAAAAGGAAGAGAATGTAACAAAAATGAAAGGGACAATAATTTACGGGCAATCCGAGGTCGGGAAGTGGAAAGGGGTGAGTTTTTAAGGGTAGAAAACGATTTATCTCGATTTTCGGCAAAACTACAAGTCCTATGGAAAAACGTTAAATGGCAAAGTTGTAGGTAATAAAAAGATCTACAACTTTTGTATTTACACTTTTTTGACATAACCTCAAAATTTATGTGAAACATTCAAATAACCAAGTTTTTGGTTTTTTATTTTTATCTTTTACAAAAAAAAATTTTTTTCACAAAATTTGGTGAAAACTTACCTTTTTATGTCCCAAAGAGACTGTAATTTTTTTGATTTAAAATATTTATTTTTTCACCTTATTTTGACCTAATATCGAAAAAGCACCCTAATTTTCAATCGAAAATTCTGACGTCAAAATATCTGCTTTTTTAAAAAAGTCGGTGGGCTTTTTGTTCGTTGAAGTCTCTACTTTCTGATGGTGTAAAAAATATATACATTACTATGGTAAATGTGATGAGATCCCCTTTAAATCCTACCTCTAATTATATTTAGAACAACTATTTTCGCATGTTTTTTGCGATCTTTATGTTTTATGGATTTGTAATTTTTTTGTTTATCAATGTAACATGGAATCTTACGTTTTTCGAGTAATTAAAGTATAAATTTTAATAAATAGCTCAAAATTTTACATAATGATTTTTAAAAAAATCGGATTAGAGATTTTTTCTTTTCTTTGCATTGTTTGAGAACATTTACCACAGTAATGTATATTTTTTTTACACCTTCAGAAAGTAGAGATTTCAGCAAACAAAAAGCCCACCGACTTTTTTAAAAAAGCAGATATTTTGACGTGAGAATTTTCGATTGAAAATTAGGGTGCTTTTTCGATATTAAGTCAAAATAAGGTGAAAAAATAAATATTTTAAATCAAAAAAATTACAGTGGGAACATAAAAAGGTAAGTTTTCACCAAGTTTCTTGAAAAAAAATTTTTTTGTAAAAGATAAAATTAAAAAACCAAAAACTTGGTTATTTGAATTTTTCACATAAATTTTGAGGTTTTATGAAAAAAGTGTAAATACAAAAGTTGTAGATCTGTTCATTACCTACAACTTTGCCGTTCAACGTTTTTTCATAGGACTTGTAGTTTTGCCCGAAATCGAGATAAATCGTTTTCCACCCTTACAAACTCACCCCTTCCACTTCCCGACCTCGGATCGCCAGTAAATTATTTTTTCTTTCATTTTTCTTATATTCTCTTTCTTTTCCAATGGGTTTCATCCTACTATTATTTTTTTTTGTTTCAAAAATTATCGACCCTGGTCTATATGGTTAGTTCGTTGTTAAATAGTCCCAGAAAAAGATTCGTTTTCTCCTAAAAGAAAAAAATACGCAACAATACAATGTTCATCGTTTTTTAAATAATGGTGTTGTAACATGTGCGTGTAAAAGTATCATAACCCTTTTTAAGGGTAAGGTTAAACCTTTTTCCTAATTAAATATTAACGTTGTTACTGTTAACACGTGTTCACCATTACTGTCGGTAATTACAAATTGAATCACAATAAATAGTAATGTGTAGATAATATGTACAGTCAGTTGTCCTATATATGGTAAAATTACCTTGACATAAAATCATATACCTTTTTTACTGACTCTAATTTAACAATAAGAAAACTCATAATTTTCCTTTTGTTTTGACTGAAAATATGCTTTTTTCAGAATCTACTTTGCCTCGTACCAGTATAATGACCGATTACATGACAATTGAACGTTTTGTGAATAGTTTTTTTTTCTTATAAAACATATCTTTTTATGACTCGCATTTCTTTACACGACACAATATTTTAAGTTATGACTGTCACTTTCTCTCCAAAAAAAAATTAGCGGTATTTTTCTAATTCGTACACGCGTTTACATTGTAATAATACAGTGTAAGTTTATAACTTGGAATAAACAGTAAATCCATTAAAAAATACTGGTGGTATTTTTTATAAAAATAATATTGATATTTATAACCATATCGATAAATTTTTTATTGGCTATTTTAAAGTGCATATTAAGTGGACCAAATTTCAATCTTTTTTTCCTTGTACGAAAACAGCAATGGGCCTTTTCACTATACAGTGTGTCCAAGAAAGTATGCAACATAATATGGGAAAGTTTTTTATCGCCGATTTCTCAGAAAATTTTATTCTTTATAAAAGTTGGTGCATGCCTTAAAACTATAAATGCATATTTCATATTTTACCTGCGGCTAATAGTAAGGGAGTAAATGACATTTTTTCGAAATTGCCTTAAGAGTAAAGTACCTTAATTATTAGAAATACAGCAACATTTTATATGGAAATGTTCTTGCAAATTAGTAAGTTAGTACAAATACGAAATTTGAGTTAGGTGTCACAATTTTTAATTTTTTTTGATTAATCTCTATTTTCCCCTAAACGGTACACCTCTAATCGATTTTTTGTTTACGCAATTTTATTATATTTATTAAATAACTTAAACGTGGGTTTATAATAAAAATGGATTAAGTAGTTTTTTAAACTTTTTAAAACCTTTCAATGTTACGAGTTGGTTCAGATATTAGCGTGTTGCACGCCTACTTAAACACATTTTAGCCAACTTGCAAGAACATTTCCATATAAAATTTTGCTGCATTTCTAATAATTAAGGTACTTTACTCTTAAGGCAATTTTGAAAAAATGGCATTTGCTCCTCTATTATTAGCCGCAGGTCAAATATATGAAATATGCATTTATAGTCTTAAGGAATGCACCAACTTTATAAAGAATAAAATTTTCTGTTGCATACTTTTTTGGACTTACTGTATATTGAAAATACATCCCAATGATAAAAATTTTCCTAGAGGCCACAAATCTCTCCTAAAGACAATTAGAAACACGCCGCGACAGCAGAAAGTTTGAAAACATGAGATCAAAACCCTATTATATCCGCGCAATTATTATTTTGTTCAATTGTTGTCTGCCTCCATGGATTATACTGCTATCTTTGTTTTGATAAAAATTCAATAGACAAGAACACATTTAAAATAAAAAATAAGCCGTCCGATATTCAGGTAGACCTTCAGCTGATTTACTGGGACCCATAGGTGGAGGCAGAAGTGGCGTCAGTGAGTTTATTCCTGTGTTTTTATCAAAGAGCGTATCTTGTTGATTTATTTTTTCAGTGAATAATTCGAAATTTTAAAATGCCCATTGTTCGGGAGTTGAAAGCACGAATAAGACATGAGTGTAGGTGTAGGTTTACTTCTCCCGAAGTAATTAGAAATGTTTAGACCTCTCCCTTAAATAAATAATAGAAAATATATAATTAAAAGTTTTAAGAAGCAAATAAAAATACTAAAAAGAGTTTATAAATCAGATCATCGCAGCAAGATACAACTTCCACGTCGGAAATAGTAATTTACGTTACAAGTCTGGAAAAAAACTCTTGTCGGACGTGTTGCGTACACTATTTTTTCGGCAACCGTGTAGAATAACAATTCAATGAGACACATTACTTTATTATATTTCTTTGTAGAACAAAATTTCGAACATTTTAATTCTTATTTGTATTAAATATTGAAATTCGAACAGAAGATAGGTACTAACAGAAACCTTCTAATTCTTATTTATATTAATATTTATATTAAAATTCGAGCAATTGCTAATATTGATGTGATTCTTCCCGGACTAGGCACGTACTTCCCGGACTAGGCCGGAGAAATGCTACTTTCTCAAAGGAAAAGCGTCCGGGAAGTGGGTAAGGACGCCGAAAAAAATATTTTTAACGAATAAAACAATTTTAGTAGCTTTGAGCTCTGGGTTTCGTTCGCATGCAAGATTGAATAAACAAACATAAGCATGAAGCCGTATTTTATTTTAAACTAGGCTTATTGATCCTGCTCAAGGATAGACCTAAGTCAAAGGTCAAATAGTCAACCGATTTGTTTTATTTAGGAAGTTCAGAAACTATCATTAAAATCACGTTAGACCTAACAATGGACGAATGGATAACATAATATTTAACATCGTTATTATAGAGCAATTTGAACCAACTTTTTTAAATATATTTTTAGATGGAACATTTACATAACCAAACTGAATAGAAGTCATAAAAATGGAAAAATACGAACAGATATCTGTAGTCGGTGAAGGATCTTACGGCTTGGTGATGAAATGCAGGCACAAAGAAACAGATCAGATAGTAGCCGTCAAGAAGTTCCTGGAAACGGAAGAAGATGCCACTATTAGGAAATTAGCTCTTAGGGAAATAAGGATGTTAAAAGTAAGTAGGTAATATAATTAACTTGTTGGTACCATATACATGGACACTTTAATATTTAATAGGTAGATTACCCATATTATTTTTTAAAACAAATTTATTTAGTGCTTTCTTACATTAAGTATTTCTCTTTCTCTCCCAATGAATGTCAACTAGGACCGAGTATAATACTAGAACTTAATTTGAACATCCTTAAATTTTGAAAGTTAATAAAATTAAATATTTAGGAATTATTTTTGACAGTAAATTAAATTGAATTTCCACTTAGAATACTTAATTAAAAAATTAAGAAGTTTACTACCTATTTTTAAAAACATTAAAAAATTCTTAAATGTAAGACATATGGAAATATTATATTACGCGTTAGTTAAAACTCATTTAAATTACGGAATTTTTAGTTGGGGAGGAATAAAAAGACCTTTAGTTAAAAAATTGAAAATATTACAAAAAAAGTTTCTAAAAATTATATTCAATAAATATTATCTTTATCCTTCAGGAGAATTATATTCAGAAACAAAAAAGTTGAATATAAGACAACTTTACATTTATAACATCTTATTAAAAATAAAAACCTTATACAATTTAAAAACCATAATCATAATACACGTCATAAAAATGAAATAACCATTAAACCTAAAATAAAGTCCATAGGACAAAAAAAATTCAAATATTTGTTTTTATTTAAACGATTATTTACCAACAAAACTTAAAAAATTGATTTCATTAAAAAAATTTAAAGTCGAAATAAAAACATGGATATTAAAAACAGACAATTTGAAAATATTTTTAGAAATGCTTTAATTAATTAATATTGTTCTGAATAATTTACATAGGTACGTAATATTTTTTACTTAAAAATTATAAATTAATAATTTCATTATAGGTAATATATTTCTTAAAAAAAAATGCGTTTATAATACCTATAAAATATAATAAATTAACATTTTTACTTTAAAACTTGTTTTTTAATGCATATTTATGATTTTACATACTAAAACAAAAAATAAGATTTGCCCCTTACGAGCTCAGCTTCAGGGGATTGAAGAATAAGTTTATAAAAGACAACATAAACATATTTATTATATTATTAAATTATTATTATTATTATTAATATTATTATTATTATTATTATTATTATTATTATTATTATTATTTTTATTATTATTATTATTATTATTATTATTATTATTATTATTATTATTATTATTATTATTATTATCAGAGATTTAAAGTTTGGGTTTAGTGCTGAACTAAGCCTAAACCGTAATTGTACAACAAGTGAATTAAGAAAAGGATGAACACGTATATTTATATTTTACTAAAGGAACTCATATACAGGGTGTCCCATAACTTATGGGCCGTAGAGTAACTGGAGATACTAGACATCAAACTAAGCCGATTAAGTCATATAAGTTTTTTCGGATTGTTACTCGTTCTAGAGATACAGGGTGTTGAAAGTAAAAGTTTATTCTCGAAAATAAGCCATAATTTTAAAACCGTTTAATGAATTGAATTGAAAGTTGGCAGTATTATGTTTTTATGAGCAAGAAATAAGAATTTGTAGAAATTTTTAGGTTTCACACTAGAGGGCGCTAGTTGCATACACTGGGCTTCATAAATCTATGATTTTTTTTCTTACCTGTGATATTAGGTGTTTTTCAATTAAAGTTTCTTAAAGAAGGGCATTTTCTGAGTTAAAAAGGTGTACTTGATTGATCTTAATATCTTCAACGGTTTTCGAGATATTTCCCTTTAAACATCCCAAAGCATAAAAAAACATAATTAAATTAATATTTTAATTATCACAACGCAATAAATTCGAAACAGTGGAACAAATCAAGAAGCTCACTTTAGTAAATGTTGAAAGTGACCACCGTTGACCTCAATACACTTTATTAAACTTTTAACTAAATAAATAATAATATTAATAATAATAATAATAATAAACTTTTACTTTCAACACCCTGTATCTCTAGAACGAGTAACAATCCGAAAAAACTTATGACTTAATCGGCTTAGTTTGATGTCTAGTATCTCCAGTTACTTTACGGCCCATATAAGTTATGGGACACCCTGTGTAACAGTTTTTAGACCTTTACCAGTTATAATTTCTGAGATGCAAAAATTCCTATAAAAATTTCAACCCCCGTTTTTACCCCCTTAGGGGTTGATTTTCGAAACATCCCTTCTTAGTGGATGCCTACGTTATAAGTAGAAGACATCCTCAAAATTTCATGATCCTAGGATTAGGGTTTTAGACTAGACGTTGATGAATCAATCAGTCAGTCAGTTTACAATTTTATTCATTAGTATCTACTTTTTGCACTTTTTGAGAAATAAATATTGGTGCAAAATTTCCGCTAAAACGTAATGCCCTCTGTCTGTGTGATATTGATGTGTATTTATATTTTTAGAGACTGAAACATGAAAATTTAGTTACTATGATAGAAGTATTTCGACATAGAAAAAGATTTTACATAGTGTTCGAATTCCTCGAAGGGACAGTGTTGGATGAATTAGAAAAAATGCCCGGTGGACTAGGCGAAGAACGGACTAGGGAGAGGATATTTCAAGTTTGTAGGGCCATTAACTATTGCCACAGCAATCATGTAAGTACAGTTGACCACATATACCTAAATTCGTACACTCTACCCATACATAACTCAATTACAACAAAATTGGGTAAAACGGGTTTCTCGCCTAGCTGCTTATACCTGGATAGAAGACCAGCTATATTCATAGGTGTAAATTATTGTATGTACGATTTTGTACCATAAGTAATAATGGTTATTTCTAAATATTTTTATGTTTAAATTACAGCCGCGAAATAAGAAAATTATAAAATAATACCAGAAAAACTACAAAAGTATAAAACCAAAAAGGGTAAATTTATTAACAATCAACAAACAAAACACTAATATTTAATTGCTGCGCCATTGGATAATAATACTAATCGTAATCTTCTTGGCATTGACAAAATAATACTTCTGGTGTAATCCGGAGTTAGCCCTTCCCAAATTTCTTATATTTTATCAGATAACTCTATTTCATCTGTGGTTTAAAATTTATTTTGTACATTTTTTTTACCATCAATCCCCAAACATTTTCAATTGAATTTAAATCAGGACTTCTTGAGCACCAAGGCAGACATGTTACGTTGTTTTGTCTAAACCAGTTTCCTATATTTCTTGCAGTATGCACAGGGCAGTTATCCTGCTGAAATAGAAAGTTATTTTCATCAACAACTATCGCGGCAGAAGGAAGAAAAACATTTTCCACCTTCACCGTAAACACTTATCCATGTCCACACTTTAACGAAGAAACGTCCACTGGTTTGCTTTTTTGAGTATTCTTCTCATCATATCGGGAATTTGGTGGTCTATATACTCGAATCCTTCCATATGTAGACTGAAAAGTTTTCTCATCGGAAAAGATAACATTTTGCCAAAAAAAATCATTTTCTGGAAAATATTGCATAGCAAACCCAATTCTTTGTTCCTTATCACTATTTTTTAAAAACGGTTTGGATGCAGCTGCTCGATTTCTTAATTCGGAATATTGTCTTACTCGGCGTTGGGCAGTTCTAGATGAAGCAGGGTATCCTGTTATGTGCATAGCGGATACTGCAGTTTCAAATGAATTTTGCCTTAAATACTCCACCAAATTTCGGTCTTCTTTATTTGATTATTTTCTATTATTTAAACCAGACCCAACAGACAGACAAGTGTTTGATGATAGCGCCATTTTTATAATTCCTTGAACAGTACTTCTAGGTACTCTGAAATAATCAGCTATTTTTCCATAAGACCACCATATTTCTACTAAACATATTATTCTTGCTTTTTCAATAATACTTAAATGAGGCATTTTTAAATCAAATAAGATAATGACAATACTTTGACAGATATCATGATAACAATTAACACGTTACAAAGGTAATAAAGGTAAAAAAGTTGCATTTACATTGTCACAGTTTAGTGTACGAAATTATCTGTCGTCAACTGTACATCTTATACTTTTTAAAAGCAAAAAATATTTCGCTGCTTGTCGTCAAACATTTTTTATTTAATACAAACACTAAAACCATTAATAAATTTTATGTTTACTTTCACAGATTATTCATAGGGACGTCAAACCGGAAAATGTGTTGGTATCATCTTTGGGAGTAGTTAAGCTTTGTGATTTTGGATTTGCTAGGATAATAAGCCTTAACGGGGAAGCATGTACAGAATATGTAGCCACCAGGTTAGTTGGTTATAGCTTAACTACTATTGTAAAGTTCCTATTTCATACAATAAAATTAAATATTAGATGTTCTAGTTCCCAATTATGACATTTTCTTGTTGCAGATGGTATAGGGCCCCGGAATTGTTAGTCGGCGAACCTATATATGGCCCGCCGGTGGACGTTTGGGCAATTGGGTGTCTCTTTGCCGAAATGATCACCGGGGATCCCCTTTTTCCAGGAGAAAGTGATATAGATCAGCTGTTTTTAATAGTTAAAATGCTGGGTAAGAAAAATATGATAAAGAAACGGATGAAATATTAACACTTTAATGCTGGTATACCACCATTGATATGTTTCTCATCTTATCAAGCCGATCCGTTTTTTTTTATCACAAACCTGTATCAACCATAGAAATCTTATACAAGTGTTGTGCTAAGAGGCCTATGGTATCAACTAAGTTACTCATATGTAAAACTAGCAATATGTAAGATGACAACTGAGGGTTCATATTATAGGGAAACCCTGTATAAGGCATCAACAGCTAATGTTAAAGAACACGCAACTCAGGCCGATGATTAAAACTCCTTCTCAAGAGTCCCTTGGCTTCTACAAGACGTTTCAAACATTATCTTTTATTGCCGTTGATTTTTTAAACAGTTGTACAAAAATGGATCCGTTAGAGCGAACTTCGGCCGAGGAATTATTGAAACATAGTTACTTCATCCACGATAAGTTTCCGCACAGGTAAGGTTAACCATATGACTAAACTAAATTTAGGACCATTATTTTTTAATATTTATATTAACGACTTATTTAGTATAAATTGCGATGGACAAATTCATAGTTTTAAAGATGATACTACAATTTTTATACCGATACAAATTAAATAATAAAATTAAAAAAGATTTTAAAATTATAAAAAATTGGTTGGATAACAATTTATTAACAATTAATTTTAATGAAACAAATTATATTCCTTTTACTTTAAACCTAAATAACCTACCACGAAATATGAATAGTATTCAAATAAATGAAGATATTCAAATTTTTAAAGTTAATAAAATAAAATATTTAGGAATTATTTTTGACAGTAAATTAAATTGGAATTTTCACTTAGAATACTTAATTAAAAAAATTAAGAAGTTTACTACCGATTTTAAAAACAGTAAAAAAATTTTAAATTTAAGACATGGAAATATTATTTTACGCGTTAGTTAATACTCATTTAAATTACGGAATTTTGGGTTGGGGAGGAATAAATAGAACTTTAGTTAAAAAATTAGAAATATTACGAAAAAGGTTTCTAAAAATTATATTCAATAAAGATTATCTTTATCCTTCAAAAGAATTATATTCAAAAACAAAAAGTTGAACATAAGACAACTTTACATTTATAACATCTCAATATATACATATATTTAAAAATAAAAATCTTATACAATTTAAAAACCATAATCATAATACACGTCATAAAAATGAAATAACCATAAAATCTACAATAAATAAGTCCATAGGACAAAAAAAATTCAAATATTTATGTTTTTATTTAAACGATTATTTAGCAACAAAAATTAAAAATTGATTTCATTAAAAAAAAATTAAAGTCGAAATGAAAACATGGATATTAAAAACAGACAATTTGAAAATATTTTTAGAAATGCTTTAATTAATTAATATTGTTCTGAATAAATAATATATATTAAATTTATATAAGTGATATTTTTTACTTAAAAATTATAAATTAATAATTTTTTTATAGGTAATATATTTCTTAAAAAAACTGCGTTTATACTATAAATTAGCATTTTTACTTTAAAACTTGATTTTTAATGCATATTTATGATTTTACATACTAAAACAAAAAAATAAGATTTGCCCCTAACAAGCTCAGCTTCAGCGGATTGAAGATTAAGTTTATGGAAGACAACATAAACATATTTATTATATTATTAAATTTTAAAACACTTATTAATATTATTATTATTAAACGTAAATCATGGTAAAAATAAAGATTCATCGAAAGTTACAACTATTTTTTTATCACAATTCATTATGTTGTTCCAGGTTTCTTCCTGCCTTAAGAGAAAAAGTTCATACCGAGTTCAGTGCTCCCCTGTTAAGAAAATTAAAGTCTGAAGTAATTATTTCTACCGATAGAAAAGAGGAGATCAGACAGAGAAAATTGTCGAATGAAACCAGATGGAGGTTTAGTTTAAATGAAGGTAAGTGTTCATGGTCATGGTCAGGATGGTAAATAGAGTTACGTGAAAACTGCTAGACGAAAATATTTTAAAATATCTATTCCTTTTATTCCTTATAAGAATTCATATGCTCTTAATACAACTGTTTAATACTATATGTGAGAACAACGCGATTTCCTACTGTAAGAGATCGAAAATTGCTAGACCGTTGTGTAGTGATAATATCACGGTAATGTAGCCAATAGGAAATAGAAGTTAATGCTACCATAGAATGGTTTATAACCATTTGTGCTCTAAATAGTCACAGTAATTATCAAGTTATATTGGGGGTATAATCTGGTTTTATATACTGTATTAGTTCCGACTGGCAGTTGGAATGAAAGTTAACATTAATCATAATAATATTTACTTGCTACGGTTGATAAAGCATATACTTACCACTAGAAATCAGTACTATAATTCCCAAAAATTTAAATAGCTTCTGGTCGTTTAACATTGCAAATGATTATATATTATGCTACATGGTTCAAATTCAGACAGGACAGCTAGAATACTCCGAACAACGATGTGACCTGCGCAACAAATACGTTGAAACTAATACTACGGCGAGCGGCGATTGCCGATCGCTACGAATCCCACTAACGTCTTGTGGATTATAGGTTCTAACGGATAAAATTCGTTTTTGGGGACGCCCCCCCCCCCCCCAAAGTTATCTTAAACATCAAAAGTTGGGAAAACTTGGGTAGACAAAAATGTGTGCAGCTTATTTAACTTCCATTAGTTGCCCCGGTAAGACTGACTGTAATATATAGATAGACACTTTTGGCGTTTTCAGTCATTTAAAGAGTGTCGTGTATCGTACACAACCTAAGTCTTTGGAGGACCTTAAAAACAGTATTTTAGATGCTGTGCATGTTATTTCTCGTAAACATTTGCAAAACGTGCTTTCCCAATTTCCCGAGAGGATTGGACACTGTCAGGTGTTTGAAGGACGACATTTTTAATATTTAATTAAAATAAATAACTTTTTTTTGATATTATTGTTTATTTAAAAATTATTAGCACTTTTGTTTAAATAATCAAATGTACTACATTCATTTGCCCGTAATTCCGAAACAGTTGAATTTAGTCATATGGTATGCTATACAAAAAATATTTTAAAGTTATTGAAAATTTAGAATATCTGATAATATACAGGGTGTTCCATTTTAGTCCTATACCGGGTGTCTAGGGAAGATGGTTCGCCCCTCTAACTTTTTTGTTTTTCAAGATAATAAACTGAACTTTTTAAAGTTGACTCAACATTATGAAACTTCCAGTCTAACCGGAAGTGATATAAATTTTTGATTTTTAAGTGGGACACCTGGTATAATTTTCCTTTTTTTGACTCATATGACATTCTTAATATATAACGATGACACATTTGTCACTTTTTGTTACCAAGAAAATATTTTTTTCCAAATTTATTGTTTTATCTAGAGGGCTATGAATACCTTAAAATCCTTATTGCACTTCTTTAATCTTGGGAAAAATACAATTTTACTCTTTTTGGTCCAATGCTATGTGCATATGACATTCTTAATATATAACGATGACACATTTGTCACTTTTTGTTACCAAGAAAATATTTTTTTCCAAATTTATTGTTTTATCTAGAGGGCTATGAATACCTTAAAATCCTTATTGCACTTCTTTAATCTTGGGAAAAATAAAATTTTACTATTTTTGGTTCAATGCTATGTGCTGTGTAAAATTTAATCTTTAAAGTTGTATTACCTACTCATTTTTTTTTAAACGGCAACATGGTGGCTCGTCGGGTTAAGAAAAAAGAGGATTTTATTACGATTATTTTGATACCACACTATTAGGTTTTAGAAAAGCTGCCATAAAAAAAAACTTTAAAAAGTTAACTGAACCAGTTTTGTGCAATAGCACGCCGATTAGGATATCTTTGTACGTCGTGCAGCATCGATCGGTTGAATTATTCTCCAAACACTAATAACATATCAACTTTTCCACTCCTTGTAAAACTATTATTTTTCATATTTTTTAAACAACAAACTAATTTACTTTGGCAGAAGCTGTCGGCATGTCAATTTTCTTCAAGGCATGATTTTGTTTTATCAGTTTTGCTGGTTACAGACTACTTGATGCATTTAAATCTAAATTTATTCTCAAAAGATGCTTTATTTTAGGAGAGTTTTAAGTTAACTTTTTTAAGTTTTTTCATGGCAGCTTTTCTAAAACCTAATAGTGTGTGGTATCAAAATAATTGTATTAAAATCCTCTGTTTTCTTAACCCGGCGAGCCACCATTGCCGTTTAAAAAAAATGAGTTATACAACTTTAAAGATTAAGTTGTACACAGCACATAGCATTGGACCAAAAATAGTAAAATTGTATTTTTCCTAAGATTAAAGAACTGAAATAAGTGATTTTAAGGTAACAAAACGTGTGACACATCGTTATATTAAGAATGTCATATGGAGTCAGATAAACGAAAAATATACCAGATGTCCCATTTAAAAATCGAAAGCTTATGTCACTTCCAGTTAAACCGGAAGTTTCATAATGTTGAGTCAACTATGAAAAAATGCAGTTTTATGTCATATACAAATCCCCCAAATTTTATTCCATTATCTTGAAAAACAAAAAGTTAGAGGGGAGAACCACCTTCCGTGGACACCCGGTAGATTGCCCAAAACCCGGATCCGATATCACTTTTAGTTCGCCTGTAATTAAGCCGTTCCGGAACATTTGCCCAACACTGTATATGTTTTTTATACAGTTTATTTGATAATTATGGGTAGGTCTGAAATAAATACTTTTTGAATTGTGTAATGTTTTTTATATTTTATAAAGTCGGAAAATTTAGGAATTTCACCCCTCCCAAACCAGAGGCCTTCGCTACGTCCCTGGGGGCACCCATCACATACATGCATGTGTTAATAATATAGATCTTTGCTTTTCCTCTAAAACCATGAACTGTTGAAAATTAGCAGTTACCTATTCTACCTGTTTCATTTTTTTTTTCTACAGGCACAATGAAGAGAAAATTTACTGGTGATAGTGTTGATTCTACCGACAAAAACTTAATTACTTTAACAAAATCCAGTCAAAGATTGAATGTTCTTAACAGTAATGGCAGTCTAGGTAATTTAAAAACCGGCAGCCAGCAGTATCAGGTAACAATTGTAATTTTTAACATATTATTTATTGTGTTAAGTACTGTAAAGGGTCTAAAAATTGGAATCCTCGCCGGCAAAACTATATTATTCACATGAAACATGAAATGAAACATTTATGTTAACATTATAGGTCTTGTCGGATTGTTGTAATAAAGATAATGCGATGTCTATCTTTGCTCATCCTTTAATTACTTTTAAGGCATTAGTGAAACAAACCCACAGCCAACTCAGTCAACAAAAAAATTCCGTGGGCAGTAAAAATCAGGTAAAACTGCCTCCCAGTAGACAGGATATACATATGTTGGAAAAATCGCTGGAAAATTTTGTAAAAATCAACAAACACGATAGCGAAAATAGACCTGTTTCTGATGATCACCACAAGGATCTGAATTTAGAGGTAAATACTTGTTAAAATATCTCTAATATCTATCGGTCTCAGTTTGAGTGTGTACCAACCCAAATTGCAACTCAACTCACTACCCCAATTGGCATAAAAAAAAGAATGACAAGTAGACCTTAAAGAGCTATAAGTAATAAGAAACTTGACAAAAATTTTAAATGGGGAAAAATTCTATAAATCATAAGTACCTACATATTGTCATCAAACATATGGCAGCAAAAAAAACAACATATTTCGTCCCAAAAGACCGCTAGAAAGATTTAAAAATGCCCCAAAATTCAAATTATTCCAAGCGGGTAAAAACGCGCTTCTAGTAGTCGTGACGTCAAGGGGTATCATTTGTCAGATTTGTGTGTGACATCTACGAAATAGGTTATAGGTTTTCAATAAATTTGATGATTTGTCAGATTTGACATCCACGCGTCAAGCGACACGACCTTAAAACAACAATACAATAACAATAACACACGGCAATCCAAATGCAAATTGGGTCGTTGGGCACCTGTCAGGAGTGTCAGGATGACGGATGACCAAAAGTCATACCCCCTGACGTCATCGGGCTTTGCGCGCTTTAGAGATCGTTTGAAATGCTTTCGACACGCGCGAAACTTTAAAGAATTTTTACCAAGTTATTTTTGATTTTTAAGGAGTAATAATTGGGGAATACTTTTTTCAGGCCTAACTAAATCATATTATTGAAAAAAAAATTTGGAAAGTTTCCTATTATGAGTGTACCTATATCTTCTAGTTCGACAATTAGAATGCAGTTAGAGATGACCGGGGGTCACGTGATTACTAGGTTGATTTTGAATTTAAATTCACGTGCCTTCTAGCAATGACATCTGAACGCTCTTTACCTACCTCACCATTTATCCATAAATTTGCTTTGCAAGAAGAATTCTTACATTTATACACCTTTGGCCACAATTAACCAGGTCTTCAGAGTCATGATTCGTCAATATGAACGAGAGTGATTGATTCAATCACGGTCAGATTCGGTCATTGTGAACCACTCATCCCTATCAAGGGCGTCCATATGGGGGGGCAAAACGGGCACTTGCCCCCCCCCCCCCCCCCCTAGGCGTCCACATTACTATTTTATTTCATAATTCAGTATAAATCGAGGGGTAATTCACTGAGAAAAATTTGTACACCATTTTCTATATTGCCAAATTTTCTTCGTATTTTCCTTGTATTTTCTGTATTTTCCTTGTATTTTCTTAATTTTTCTCGTATTTTCTGTATTTTCCTTGTATTTTCTTAATTTTTCTCGTATTTTCTGTATTTTCCTTGTATTTTCTCGTATTTTCTAGAACTTGTACACCATTTTCGCCAAAAAAAAATTGGCTTTACTAAATTTTTTTTTAGAAGTCAAAGCAGCGTTGTTCCAGAATCTTAAGTTAGTTATTCCCATCATTAAAACCGTCGAAAACCCGGCAGCGTTAACGACTTTACGTCATTGCCAAATTGATTGGCAAGCGTATTTTCCGTATTTTTCTCGTATTTTCTTTGTATTTTCTGTATTTTCTTCGTATTTTCTGTATTTTCTTCGTATTTTCTGCATTTTCCTCTTATTTTCTGTATTTTCTTTTGTATTTTCTAGAAGTTGTACACCATTTTCGCCAGTGAATTACCCCTCGGTATAAATATTCAAGCGCGGATCCAGGGGGGGGGGGGGTCATGGGGGTCATGACCCCCAAAACAGTAAATAAATAAATGAATTTACTGTATTGACTACCTCTGCAGCTTTTTCACAAGATTCATGACAACATTACTATACCATAAATTAGTTATATTTTTTCTTTTTTTGAATTCACTTTAACATTAATTTACATGCATATATTATCCTTTTTAATGTAAAAATGATCATTGAAAATTTTCTCGCCTATAGCACATTCTCTGTCAAATTTTGGGCGTGGTCGCAAAATTTTTTCGGCTGCGGCGCTTTTTAACTTCGTTTATATCATGATGACCCCCCCCCCCCCCCCAAAGCAAAGTTCTGGATCCGCGCCTGTAAATATTAAATAGTACAGTGGTTAGTTAGTAGAGACCAACAAATCACTAAACTGATTATGATTATTTACAAAAAAATAAAGAAAATTTAATATAAAAAGTAATCAACGAGTTTGGCAAGACGTCTAGGAATTTAACATTTTTATTTTATGATGAAAATTTATAAATTGTAATTTTGTGTTTATTTTTTACGAATTCTGTAGGTTCCGTTAGGCATAAGGTACCTATATATTAAATAATTAGTCATATATAAAAAAATATTGTTTAAGTTTTTGCCCCCCCCCCCCCTGAAAAACGCTCTATGGACGCCCTTGATCCCTATTAGCGAATTGCCTTTATAAAATAGTTGGTATTGTAGTTTTATTTTTAATTTTTAGACTACCCCACTACTTCCAGAGTCGCCGACGTATCAAACATTCCATTTTGGATTCGGGGATCATAGCAAATCTCCCAACTTTCACAATATTTTGCATCCCAGTATTAATAATATTAGTTTTAATAACAAAAATCCTCCTAAAAGGTCGCCAAATGTATTGCAAAGCTTGAATAATGGAAATAATGGAAACCATTGCCACAAAACAAACCAGGTCAGTGTTGTTCTACTTACTGCAGATGTTCTTGTAGAAACAGGACATATTATACAATATACAGTGATGGGCTAAAATATGGAACAAATTCATTTAAAAATCAGGTATTCATTTTTTGAAAAAACGCTCGGACACGTCGATTATAATTCTTTCTTCAGGATTTTTTGCCTCAAAAAGAAATTTAACCGGGTGTGTCAAAAAGTAGATGTAGCAAAATTTTTTTGTTTTTTAAATAGAACCCCCCTATTTTTACTTATTACCCTAATTCTACGTCAAATTCTGCGCATAATTCATGTAGTATACTTATCCTTATCTCTAACGGTTTTAGAAAAAAAATACATCATAAAAAATTTTTTTTTTTAAAAAAGGTACATGTACCTACTTAAAGGTAAACAGGTAAATTTAAATGAATTGTTACTACGATAGCAAGTCATGTGTCAATCAAAAATTAGTTTAGGTATAATTTTAAAAAACGGTGATCATGGTGCATTGAAATGAAACACAAAGAATCGAAATTTTAATTTTAATTGGATGTGAAGACAAAATAAGAAGTCAAGAAGAAGTTTGTAACTTGTTTAACGCTAAGTATCCAGAACGGCCGATTACAAGATCTACAGTAAGTAAAATTCAGAAGAAATTCAGGGAAACAGGAAATGTAAAGGATCGTCTACGGCCAGGTTGTCCAAAAATTAGTGAAAACTCACAATTGAACATTTTGTTACAGGTTGAAGGTAGTCCTCATAGTGCATCCACTGAAGTAGCCCTTAATAATGATGTTAGCCGACGATCTGTGTTGCGGGTATTGAAACAAGAAAGGTACCATCCGTACAAAATTAGGTTGCTGCACGAGCTAAACGAAGATGATCCCGACCGCCGACTACAGTTTTGTGAAACTATGATGGAAATTTGCAACTTAAATCTATTTTTCCATCGCAACATACTTTTTAGCGATGAAGCCACGTTTTGTTTAAATGGTTCGGTAAACAGACAAAATTTTCGGTATTGGAGTACAAAAATAATTCCCCGTTGGATAAGAGAACAGCACACGCAATACCCACAAAAAGTAAATGTTTGGGCAGGGATATTAAATGATAGAATTATTGGACCTTTTTTCTTCGATGGAAATCTTACAGGAGACCGGTATTTACAATTTCTTCAAAATGAATTAATTCCCACACTAGCAGCGGATTTTCCAAATCTGAATCAGCCTCATCTACCAGAAGCGTCTATTTGGTTTCAGCAGGATGGTGCTCCGCCTCATTTTGCTCGACAAGTACGAGAGTATTTGAATACTGTATTTCCCGAACGATGGATAGGTAGAAGAGGACCCATAGAATGGCCTGCAAGATCTCCCGATCTTAAGCAGTTTTTACAGTCGGCAATACTTCCTGCAAGTTGCAATTCTCTTGCTTGTAAGCTTGCGCAGTTACTATCCAGCTGATCAGATTTGGCAGATATGATCAGCTGGCTCATAACTGCGCATGCTTACAAGCAAGAGAATTGCGACTTGCACGTAAATATTGCCGACTGTAAAACTACCTTTACACCCATGGATTTCTTTCTTTGGGGTTATTTGAAATCAAAAGTGTATAAGGATAAACCACAAAATTTGGAAGACTTAAAATTTAAAATTAGATATGAAATTAGGCAAATTAATGAAAATACTGTAAATAATGTTTTAGAAGGGTTTTTAAGTAGATTAGCATATTGTCAAGAAGTTAATGGTTTGCATTTTCAACACTTAATAAACTAATTTTTTAACCTTTTTTTAAAGATTTTTTTTTATGATGTAATTTTTCTCTAAAACCGCTAGATATAAGGATAGAGTATGCTACATGAATTATGCGCAGAATTTGACGTAGAATTAGGGTAATAAGTAAAAATAGGGGGGTTCTATTTAAAAAACAAAAATGTGTTGCTACATCTACTTTTTGACACACCCGGTATAATTTCTTTTGGAGACAAAAAATCCGGAAGAAAGAATAATAATCGACGTGTCCGAGCGTTTTTTCAAAAAATGAATACCTGATTTTTAAATGAATTTGTTCCATATTTTAGCCCATCACTGTACATACTATATGATTATTGGTTATGATATTTTTGCATTAATTTTGTTATATTGTTTCAGGTTCCTCTTTTGTCCAATCCGCGAACACATTTTCTTAAAAAACTTGACAGAAATGTGGTGGTGGAAAATATTTTCGGTCAAGGAGATCATTTAAACATTGGAGCTTCTAATACGCCCCATTGGCTGAACAGTTTAACCAGCCAAAATACTAATATGAAGAAACGCGAGGCGACAAATAAAAATAAGATCGACGATTTTTCTCTTCCAAACTTACCAGGCGGTAAGATATTTAATTTATTATGCCCAATGCTCATATTGAATAACCAGGTATCTCACGTGTTCCACAATAAGACATGTCATTGTGTAAACACTTTGTAAAGGGGATTTTTCGTTAAAGTGGTGTTACAAGTTTATGAGCTTTATGACTCTCCAATTATTTTTTGCTTCATATCAGTGTGTATCAGAAAATGTATGTTTAAGCTTAAGCTGCTATACAATTCTCGCACTGTATTAGATTCAAACGTTAAGCTTATGTTATGCGAATCGCTAGTCTTGTCCACATTTGATCACTGTAATGTTGTGTATGGTCCATGCTTGACTGCTGTGACTTCTCAAAGAATTCAAAAGATACAAAATTATTGTTTAAGATTTGCTTACGGTGTCCGGAAGCGTCATTCTGTCAGGCACAAGTTGAGAGATGCTGGGTGGTTAAGTATGAAACAGCGAATACATTTTCATTCGGCTGTGCTTTTTCGCAAAATAATACTGCTTAGAAATCCGTCATATTTGCACAAAAAAATAGTTTTCCGTACAGATGTACACAACCTTAACGTTAGATTTAAGGGCACCATTACACCACCTATTCATAAAACTGCTCTGTTTGAACGTAGTTTTTCTTATAACATATCCGCTATCTATAATTCTATTGGTCTAGACCTTAAAACTAAATCTATTTTAACTTTTAAAAAAATATATAAAAGTATATTACTGGGTGTTTAAAGTTTTCTGCTTTCGGGTCGTGCTTTTTCTTTTTCTTGCTTTTTCTTTCTTTCCTTCATCCGTCTCCTGCACTGTCTTTACTTATTAATATTTTTGCATTAGTACAGAATTTATTTTAGTGTTATTAACATGATCTTTATTTTGTTATTTAATTTGGAATGACTTTTAAAGGTGTACCTATATACATTGTAATTTTTGTTGTTTGAGGTTAAGTGGAAGACCAACCCTTGTTACTAGCAAGGGATGAACTTCGCCTTTTCAGATATCATTGAATAGGATTTTTATTTTTATTTTTATTTTTATTATTATCTTTTCTACTTACTGTAATGATTATCTGAATAAAGATTGTTTATTATTATTATTATTATTATTATTATTATTATTATTATTATTATTATTATTATTATTATAAAACCTAACAGTATAAAACACATTATTGTTTCCATATTAAATTTTAACAAAGATAATTACTATTTATAGAAAATAGAAAACCACAAAGTCTTCCTCCACAATTTTATTAGAATAACTAGGCGAACCTAGAATAATTCATAATAATTCGACGTTTCGGCCCAGTTACAAGCCTGGTACCCCAACAGCATTTTACTTCAAGCTAAATGATGCTTTGACTTTTACGAAAACCAATTTTTTTCTTTCCCTCTCATTTCACTACTTTTACATGTCTTCGACAAAGTTTAATGAAACTTAAGATTTTTCACTACTTATACCTATCTAATTTTTTTTTTTGCTGTTTGCTCTCTTCATTTTTCTGCCCAAGGCAGGGCCTTTGCACTAGCCCTTGACTTTCCAGTATGCTGAAGTCTTGTCGGTCTTCTGACTATTCATTTTTTACACCTCGTGTACACCATTAAAAGCTCCATTACGGCTCAATCCCACTTATTATTTTCGCTATTGCTAACAACATCAGCATTGTACTATTTACTTTGTTTTCCTGATGATGAGTGTTTCAACACTCGAAACATGTCGAATTATTATGAATTATTCTAGGCGCGCCTAAGAAACTTGTGGAGAAAGACTGTGGTTTTTTTTTTCTATACATTTAACTCCACTTTGAGTATGGACTACTTCTTCAAAATTACTATTTACTTTTTTTAGCTACTATAACACCAAGTAAGACTAAAATAAAGAACAGCATTCCAGAGCTAGAGCTCCCTTTGTCGAATGAGGTTTCACCGGTAAGTTACAATTATATTTTTAAGGTGTTTTCTAGGAAATAAAATACATTCTGTTATACTAACCTAAAAAAGAGTATTACATAGTGCTGGATCTTAGTACTATGACGTGCTATGCCAAAAACCTCTGTATCATTCACGATTATATAATTATTATTTATCAGCAAGGACACAAAGCTTTTCTAGATGATTTAAATATTTTTTACCAAGGCCTTTTATAATGGTGAGGACTAGTGTTGTAAAGTTATATATTTTCAAAAAAAAAATATTTCGGAAATATTGGAAACAAATTAAAAACTAAGAAACTCAAAGAAACTGAACATTTAATAAAAATATATCATCCAAAAAATAGAAAACAAAATAAATAAACATAAATAAAAGGTTAAATATGGATATCAAACAAATAATACAGTCAAATTCGTTAAAAAAAAACAAGAATCAAGAAATCAGCCGAACAAGAGGCATATCACATACCTGTCATCATCACCTTCAATATTATATTTAGCATCAAATGCCTTCTTCATAAGAGTCAACTTCCTCTAAATCTTCAGCAGTGTCAAAAATAGTAATTGATATATTTCCACTTTCTATTTTTTTTTTAATATCTCCATTGGAAATATGGAAATGATGACCACACTAGTCGCATACATATTTTTTTAGTTTTTACTATAATTTTTTTTACTTTATAGCTTAGGTAGAATTGGAAAAACACTATATCACGCATTGTTTTTTCATTTCAGAGAATATCGTCAACAACTTCACCAACATCGCCATAAAAAACCACAAACCTTACTAGAAAGTTGATATAGGGCGAGCAACCAAAAAATCTAAAAATCTCGTTATCGATTATTTTTACGTGTTTTTTTTATAGGATTACAGATACAAGAAAGCGAAAAGAAAACGTCATATATTGGATATAAGTTTACCGTTGCCTGTGAAAGAAAAATCCAGATTTTCTTAAAAAAAAAGACACTTTGTTATAAAATTAAAGAAAATTTTTAAAGTTACGTTTTCTAGTCAAGAAAAAAGAACAACGCAGCAAAAATTAAAAAATGTACCTTCAGGAAAATGAGTTTAATGTTTATTATTTATTATACTTTTATGTTGTAAACATAATATTGTAAATAAAGCATGTTTTTAAGTAGGGGTGTTTGAGTCGTCAAAAGTCACGAGGCACGTGCCCCCCCCCCCCCCCCCCCCTAGTGCCCCCACTGCGCTCAATTTCTATTTTATGAACAGTACCTATACTCTCCTACCTTTTCTAATACATGAAAAATACATTCTATGTATGTTATGAACTGCTAAAACTTGAAATAAAATATTTAGGCACTTATAAAAATCACATTTATTTATTATCTAGAATCTAGAAGATATAACCATAAATTACAATAAAAAATTGTTACACAGTGTAATTAGTCATTCGTGTAAAAGGCACACAAAGGAATATGCGAGTTATAATCTTAAAACTGAATCATTTAACTTCTTCGATAAATAAAAGTCTTGTAAGTGGTTAGAAATTAAAACCACAATGGAGAAAAAAGTGTGACGTATTTGGGAAGAAAAATATGTTAAAAATGAAGCTAAGAAGGAAAACAAATTGAATATGTAACAACAGGCGAACACGATCGACGCAACATCGATCAAGTCAACGATGACATAGCAAGATAGACTTCTCATTCTCTTTATCATTACAAGTCGACAAGACGTCAAATGCATAGGTCCATCATCAGGTTCCTCGCGAGTTCCAAAATCAAACCACGTGAAAATACACACCAATTTGTACTCTGGAATATTTTACGTTGTTGCCGAAGTATCCCTGTCCGCAGGACCTGGCAACGTCTGCCTTCTAGCGGCAGCAAGTGACAGTAAGAAAATGACATTACAATTATGACGTTAAAATGACAATTGTGTGTGGTTATTGTAAAAATAGTATTTTACACTTTACAACATGTCATAAGTTTATGAGTGATATGAGTGGTCTATCTTTGCTTAGTTATCGTTGGATCCAGTCAATTTCCACGTACGACTCGTACGAGTACGATTTGATTTTTCCACCTATGATGCAGCAACTTTTGTGTCCATATAAAAAGCAATACTTATTTATCTATTTCTATAGTGGCAGTAATTTCAATCGTATAACGCTATAATATAATCACCTTAATGAGTAAAATGCAATATTATTCTGATACGATAATAAATTTTATACCAGGGCAATCCATAGACATTTACCTTTAGATGCGTACAGCTTATCTCCTGCGCAACAAAAGTTACGTTTTATGGGTGAAAAAATACGTCCGAGCGCATGGCTCGCCAGTCAACTGTCCTCCCTCTGAGCAGCATCGGGAATGCGCACAAACCTCGTGTTATCGGCCTGTTCTTCTTTAGCGACATGCTTAAAATACACTCCAGAACCGACTCGGCCGCTATTTTTGTTGTTGTGTTTTAAGGTTTCTCTGTGGATTCCTTGTAGTTTTCTTTGCTATTGTGGATTGTGGGTGTTTAATATTTATGGATGTCTAGTTTTTGTAGTTTTTGTGTTTGTGCTTTTAGTGACTCGGATTGGAATATAAACAATGACTAGTAACAGCCATTGTATGATTTTATTATGCCCAAATAGGGGTAAAATAACTGGTATTTCGTATTTTCAGTAAGTATGGAGTAGTGATGTATATTGATATAAAACTTTATTTTATTATGATTAGTCTACACATCAAACTAGGGCTAGGCTACACAAACAAGGTAATAAAATAAAGAGAAACCCACACCAAGACAGATTATCCCGATGCATGCTTTGGTATATTTTATTTGCAGCCCTACAATCTTCAAAAATACACTTTTCTCTAAAGTCGATTCAGCCAGTAAACCTGCATCATGGCGGCGGATAATCCATGTCAGCGTTCTCCAATCAATAATAAATTAAGGCAAAAAGTTACTAGGATTTCACACCAGAAATTATTAAAATTCAATTCCAAACATAAGTAAAAGCAACTATTATTAAGTCCCTAAATCATATATCTTTCTTATTTCTTCGTATCGAGTTAATTGCATGATAGAGAGAGACACATACCGGTGCTTACCAACACGAACCGTTATATGATCACAGGGCAGGCCAGGCATCGCTTTTGTAAAGCGCAACGGAGAGACCGTTTTCGGGGTTTCCAGGAGTAGCAACACGCAATACGTCTTGAACGGAATATAACGTGTTAGACAGGGATATAATTATACCCATTGCTGCCAATATTATTCTTACTAAAAATTAAATAGCTGGAATATAACTTTTGTCGTATGCATGTCGGCCATCTTGCAGGTTTACTGGCTGAATCGACTATATACTTATATATTTAAAAGAAAAAATGTAAATACCTAGGTAGTTTATATTACTCCCACGGGTCATGTTCTCGGGCAAAAACTTTTTCAAGTTCTTAAACAAGAAATTGTGTTTGAAAATGTTTTACACGTACCCAAGTTTTTGGCAAATTGTAAAAATCAATACAAGTTAATACCAACTAATATTTGACTTGAGGTTAGGTACGCGATAACATCGAAGATTGGTTATTTTGCTGGTTTTGTTTGTTTTTTATATTCGATTTTATAAGTTTTATAGTTTAATTGACTTGTTCGAACTAAAAACACGACGACGAATCATTTTTGAACAAATTTTAGAAACAAAACTTTACAAAACAAATTTTTTATCGTCAAAATCTGATAGGTTTGCAACTAGTAAAAATGCCAGAAATCACTAACTTAATTCCCAACCTGATCAAAAAAAATTGAGAAGAAATTCCAATTTTTGGGCAAGAATTTAAATTTTAAAGCCCGGGCCTGTCTATTTTCCCATTTGTCAAACGACCGTGTTGCAGTGCGCATGTCTAATCGTGTATAGCTTTGTTTAAATGCGCGTGGCCATAAATTTGCCACTTTAGTGATTATTGTTTGCTTATCTAAAGGTAAATATCTATGGGGGCATGGGGCAATCATTTATTTCTGCAGGTAATACTTTTTAGCGTATGGATCTGATATTTGGTACATTGAACCTATTCATCATTCCAAATTTACGCCGTAATAATATCTAATAAGTCAAAAATATCGAGTAAGCGAAACATACACTTGCAGTATTAACAAACTAATATAACGCAGTCCAAATAGCATAAGTAAAGTCGGATTTCCATTTTTTTAACAAATGCCGAAACGATCACAGAGTCTTTTCAAAAGGTGAGGTAAGCAATTTTTCAATTGGCCTCAAAGAGTTCCTCCAATGCCGTCGTGGAGCCTCTTGGGCAAGGGAGTAGGAGCTTCTCGCCTCCAGTCAACGGTTGGTTTTCGTGGTATCTTACGAGATCACCTAGAACAATAAAAAAATAGATATGATAGTTACCGTAGGAGCATAAAAAAGCTCTAACGTCATATGATTACAAAATACATTGGCAATTACATTTTTCCTACAAGCGCGAGGAAAAGTAGGTACACATTTTCACACTAAGGCATATATGCACTGAGGAACACCTTTATCCTTCGTTAGGCGTTGCCGGAACATCAAAAATCAGTCGTAACTTACAGACAATAATAACGCGTTTTGAAAGTAAACCGTGGAATCGTTTGTTGGATTGTTGGTCAATTATACTAAGCAGACACATAGCTTTGTCTGTAATATAATTACGGTAATCCGGTAATGTGTTACTTTGAACTTGTTTATCTTACTGCATTCTTGCATTTATTTGTTTGTGTTTGGAGATTTTAGGATGCCATGCATGCCATGTGGGTTACACAATAACAATGTAGTGTAGATTATCTTAAGAGGAAATCATTGCATGTAAAATAAACCCAATTTTTGCCCCCCCCCCCCCCCCCATGGCTTAATGATAACAAATAAAAATAATGATACATTCCACGCCTAAATTTTGCTAAAATTGGTGATAGTGTATAGTGCATAATCGGTTTAAGTTAAGCATTAATTGATGACACAAACTGGCTTTGTGGGGGATGGGACTGTTCCCCCAGTATCCCCACCCTTATCTATGCGCTGGACTGTCGATAGTTTTCCTCTACTTAATGTTTCCCGAGTTAGTTTTGTTCGATTTATCTCTACAATATCCTTTATATAAGTTTCTATATTATAGCTAAATTTTGAAAGTATTAATATTTATGCCTTGTTATTAATAATTTATTGTTTGTATTTACATATTAACAAGTTTGGGCGATTCCTTTTTAATAAAGATATCATCACAACGTTAATTAAGACACCAAATTCAATTAATTAGGCATTATTTCACAGTTGAGATCGCCCTATTGTTGCTTTATTAGGTGCAGTTTAAAAAACTTCCATGTATAATTACTTCCATAAAATTTAGGGGAACGTGGGCTAAAACTGCTCATTTGGACAAGTCTAAAAACTAATATTTATTAGCTACCAACGGTTTTGGTTACACAAATTATTAATAACTAAATTTTATCTCTTTCTCTCCTTTCTTGTAGTCATTGAATATCAAACTATAAGAATGGCGGATGTCCGACGTAAGTTGACAACCCAGTTTTAGACGTATTGGAGGTGGTTTGACCGCCATTGTTAGGAGTTGATCGTAACTCTAACCTTAAATCTGTCGTTATAATGCAGCGCCTCGGCAACAGATGTCACTGATGTGATGTCGTGGTGTGGCCGCATATCGTATTTTATTGGAATTTTTAATTAATTAATTAATTTTTAGCAGACAATAAAATAGGAGGTTCTCAATTCCAGGCGAATGTATGTTTTTGATAATAATATGTACGCTGATTACTCCAGGGTAATTGGACCGATTTTCACAATGATTTTACCGTTGCATTAAGTGGTAAATGTTAAACAAATAAAAGTAGATAAAAAGCGACAGCAAATATAACTAAAATAGGTTTTATTTCGTCGAAAAATAGCAAAATACGTAATACACTAATACCTACAAACAAACTGGATGTTTCTTAAGTAAGAAAGTAAAACCTACTTATTTTAACCATTTTGAAAAGTAACAATAATTGCAAATAAAAACCAAGTTATACAAACCGCACATCATTCATATTTTACCCAATATATACCTTGTAGCCTAGGTATGTATTGAATAGTGAGAGTCGTCATTTAATTTACTGTTAGAAATAGAATACATGGCAGTCAATATGTTTTCATGTAATTAACGTTGGGACGTCAAAAGGTTGAAAATATTATATGCTAGAAAGCAATTAAAAATAGGGACATTTTAAGGGCTAGACTATACTATAGGTAGGAAAATAAATGTAAGCTACTTAAATCTAGGATAGGTGTAGGTACTTATGTGAAATCAAGTTTTACGATAAGCTACAAAAATAAATTAAAAAAACTCATGCAGCAAGTCAAAGAGACAGGCGGCAACAATGTTTTAATTTAGCAGTGAAAAGGCATGTCGTTAGTGGCTGCATCAACACACTTTATTTTTGATGAGTCATTGGCGCCATCTATGAATTTAACGTAGCAGATTTAGGAAATCTGCTTATATGGCCTTCTTATAGTTTGATATTCAATGTTGTAGTTTAAAATTCAAGCCTCGAATAAGCTTGCCCAAGGAAACGCCATAATTTGAACCAACCCGTCCCTGCACATCCTGCATTCCCCTAAGATACATCGGCGCAATTAATACAATTAACTTTAATTAGATAAACCTTTTACTTGATGATCTAGACGGGGAAAGTTATGTTAATTAGATGTATTATGTACATGGTTAAACTTCCTTTTTTTAACGCTCTTTCCTGTGTTGCGAAAAATGTTACACCTTGTACATGTACACGCGGTACATTTTGTTAACAATGTGGATGCAATTAAAGATAGTTTGTTTTACTATTTTACAAGGCACGATTGGTAAGTTTTCGGAATCGCCGATAGGTGGCAATCATTTTTTTTTTGCATGATCAAGGAAGCTGCATGGTATTTTAGTGATGTTGTAAGTATTCGTTGGTTTTAGGTGTCTAAAAAAAAGTTAACGGTTTCTATACAATCTAAATAATAATATAATTTATAATTTCCTCTGTATTGGAAATTATATGTTCACAGTTTACAAATTTACAGTTAATAAATTCCCCAATTGTGTCCAGCTCTTAAACGAGAGTTTCGTTTATACTACAGTGTCATCAGTAAAGTCCGCATCATATTTTTTTTTATTGGTAGCTTTATTCGAAATTTGACTTCGGCATCAAGTTCTGCTTCGATCGAGATGAAAATTAAGCCAAAAAATAGTAGTCACGTGATTCGCATTCTCTTTCAAATTTTAATTTTTTCCAAAAAATAATTTAAAAGTGGGGTTATTTCTGAAAATATCGAAAAAAGTAATTAGAAAAAGTTTTTTTAAATGCAGTTTCTAGCCCACATGCAAAATGTCAGCTCCATAAGATAATTTTGATATTTTACCCATATTTTGTAAATTGCACCACTTTTGCAAAATAAGACTCAACACAACCTACATAAAGTTTCTTAGTTTTGACAATGCCTTATTTCAGATACATTTTCTTTAAAGTAGCGCCATATTAAATGTGTGTTTTTCTACAAAATCAAAATTGGGCTATTAAAATTTGGTCGCACGTGATGCAAAGTTTATTTATTTTTGACCCTGTATAAGGTAACTTCATAAAATAAGTATTTTTAAAAACGTAGTTCGTGTTTGAAAGTAATACACGTTAACGTTATTATGACATAGCTTAATAATAAATTATAATATAGGGGTTTTAAATTAAATCGTTAAAAATAGATAAACTTTACGTTGTTAAAATAAAATTTATTTTCCACTTAAAAAACACTTTACTGAAGACACTGTCTTCTTTTTTGTAGGTGTATTACTTTCAGACACAAACTACGTTTTCAAAAATACTTATTTTATGAACTTTGCATCCCATGCGACCAAATTTTTATAGCCCAATTTTGATTTTGTAGAAAAACACACATTTAATATGGCGCTTCTTTAAAGAAAATCTATTTGAAATAAAGCATTGTCAAAACTAAGAAGTTTTATGTAGGTTGCGTTGAGTCTTATTTTGCAAAAGTGGTGCAATTTACAAAATATAGGTAAAAAATCAAAATTATCTTATGGAGCTGAAATTTTGCATGTGGGCTAGAAACTGCATTTAAAAAAACTTTTTTTAACAACTTTTTTCGATATTTTCAGAAACTTTTGAATTATTTTTTGGAAAAAAGTTAAATTTTACAGATAATGCGAATCACGTGACATAATGCGAATCACGTGACTACCATTGTTTTGCTTAATTTTCATCTTGATCGAAGCAGAACTTGATGCCAAAGTCAAATTTTGAATAAAGCTATTAATAACAAAAAATCCCATATGATGCGCACTTTACTGGTGACACTGTATATCTTTTCGCGTAAATATACAGAAAGCTTGCAATCAATGCCTTTTTTATGACGTTCTGTTTAGGGTGAAGAAAAGACAAATTATTCCTCTCCATAAAATTAATATGATTTTTCGAAACTCTAACCTTATAAACATAAATAATTACAATGCTAATTATAATGTCTTCTTATGCCATGCGTATTTAAATAAAATACGGCCGGAAGTCAGTGCGATAACTGTGGTATAATAACCCTTGATCCGAGAATACAATGCTTCAGTTTACGTAATTTTTATATTCTTAAAATGGTAACTATTCCTATAATTATTTAATTATTAAGTCACTAATTAACTATAGATAAAAGGAAATTTTTTTAACTTTATTTAAACACGAACAATGGGTTTTATGTTTTTCAGTTCCTTATGATCGAATTCTTTTGGGTTAATGACTTGGAAAAATTTATTAAGGGTCCATTATCGGTGTGTCGTATTTTCCATTTTGCTCAATAAGTGCATATGTGTTACAAGAGAGGAATCATGGACAATAAAGGAGATTTTTACATTTTATATGGGTAAAAAATTACGTCCGAGCGCACGGCTCGCCGGTGAGCTGCCTTCCCTCTGAGCAGCATCGGGCATGCGCACAAACATCGTGTTATCGGCCTGTCCTTCTTTAGCGACATGCTCAAAATACACTCCAGAACCGGCTGAGAGAAATTCCAATTTTTTGGCAAGAATTTAAATTTTAAAGCCCGGACCTGTCTATTTTCCATTCGTCAAACGATAATGTTGCAGTGCGCATGTCTAATCGTGCGTAGCTTTGTTTACATGCGCGACGCCATAAATTTGACACTTTCGTGATTATTGTTTGCTTATCTAAAGGTAAATATCTATGATATTTTCCTTTATTTCTGGTCAAACTAAAATATGAGATTCCAAATAACCAGTTAGGTAATAATGTACTTATCGCCTAATAATAAATGGTAGATAATAGCTATTTATGATATAAGTGTGAAAATAACTCGTTTAAGGCACGCAAATGAGAATTCGCTCGCTGCGCTCGTTCCGTAAAACGAGATATTATCATACAAGATTTTTTCTAAGAGCGTGTGAAAAGTACAGGGTCTTCCAACGAGGACTGAACAGGGGCTCATTTTTGAGCTTCCTTGTATTTAAAGAAAAATCCAAAATAGCAAATCGATGTACTTTTTCCTGCAGAATTCAAAAATGAAGACAAAAATTTATTTGAACCAGAAACTAAAGAATTACGCTATGGATAAGGTGTTTTTAAATGGAACATAGCTTTTTTTATATACGATTTTTGGAACGAGTGATTTTTTTTTGTCCGTTCTGATTAAAATATTTAATATTGTGACAGCTATTTTTATTAAATTTTAATGTTTTATCCAGTATTATTTAACTTTAACCTGTTTGAAACATACACTAGGTAATAAAGGTATAATCACCTTTGAATCCTTCAAAGTCAAAAAATTTGACAAATTTACTATAATATTGCCGAAATGACTTTGAAGGATTCAAAGGTGATTATACCTTTATTACCTAGTGTATGTTTCAAACAGGTTAAAGTTAAATTATACTGGATAAAACATTAAAATTTAATAAAAATAGCTGTCACAATATTAAATATTTTAATCAGAACGGACAAAAAAAATCACTCGTTCCAAAAATCGTATAAAAAAAGCTATGTTCCATTTAAAAAACACCTTATCCATAGCGTAACTCTTTTGTTTCTGGTTCAAATAAATTTTTGGTTTCATTTTTGAATTCTGCAGGAAAAAGTACATCGATTGGCTATTTTGGATTTTTCTTTAAATACAAGGAAGCTCAAAAATGAGCCCCTATTCAGTCCTCGTTGGAAGACCCTGTACAAGATTTTTTCTACGAGCGTGTGAAAAGTAATTTACTTTTCACACTAGTGCGTTAAAGTAAACCTTTTCACACTAAAATGGGTGTGAAAAGTCTAACTTTTCACACGCTCGTAGAAAAATAAATATAAAAATATGGACCCTTATCTGCTTACCTAAGCTGTTATGTTCCAGCTGATTACTTCCACAAAAACTATATTTTTCTGAGGCGTTTACTAGATAATGTTTACATTTTTCTTGGGCCCTGTACGATATGGCATAGCCCCAAATTTTTTCGGACAGTCTTACCAAGAACGCCCCATGAGGCTGGTCTAAAAGTAGTTTCTCCGCTTGAGATCTCGGGATAAGCCCTAGAAAAAAATTAGGTTTTAAGATGAAGAAGTAGATTCAGTTATATTGGGTCAAAACAAAAAACATAAAATTGTCTATATCACCGGTATAAGCAAAAGTTTGTAGTTCAATAACTGTTAGAGTAATACTTCAATTTTCGAGGAACCAAATCATTTAAAAAAAATAATAATAAATTGTTAAAAAATGAATAAGAACGATTAATTAACATCAATTTTAAACCAAGGTTGCATTATAAAAAAAACAATGAAACCCACAGTTTGTCGCACAAGCAGAACCATGAACTTGCGTTACTTAGGAATTTTACACTTTAATGTGAAAATCATTGTTTTCCTTAAACATTTTTAAAAACACGATTTAAGAAATTGTTGCTTTGAAATAACTCGTCCATTACTTGATCTTAATGTGAAAAATTACAACAGTAGAAAATACTACATTGAAAAAACTAAAATATTGAAAAAATACTATAAATTCCATTGAACTCTTCATAAAAAAAAAGAAAAATTAATTATTATCAAGGTTTTTTTCGTATTTTGTAATACCGAGTTTGGGATTCAATTCATCGATACCGAGATTAATTATTTCAAGTACTAATTAACTTTTTCTTGAAACTGATTAAACAGCAGACACTAGTTAATTGGAAATCTTAAATAGGATTATAAAGCGACTCAAATTGATTTCTCCGTTTGATAGGTAGGTAGTCAAAATAAACCTTTATCAAACTGGATTATTGCATGTGGATTATCACTTAGTATTAGTAAGGGATACGCAGACAATAGGAATAAATAGGTATTATAATATCGACTAAATTAGGTACGTAACCCAAATTTCATGGTTTAGAAATAAAAAAAAATGTATTTATTTAAAATAGATACAATAAAAAATATATGGGACCATATTCTGGTAAAAAAATATTAACTTTCTAACGCAAAAACAAGATCAGGACCGAATTGTCAAAATAAAATTATAGGCCCAATATTTTTACAAGCCTTTTGACTTATTTAACTTTAATAGTAGGTCATGCATAGTAGATCTTCGCATATCTATTATCACATTCCTTTTGTCATTGTTTAAACAGCATATATTATTTAAACTTTTTAAAAGTATAAAAGAAGTAAGAAAAACTAACCGTGGAACCACGATTCGACATTATTCGCAGGATCCAAACCCGCGAACTTTGGTTGCTCTTTCTGCCTGTACCAGTCTAAAACAGCTTGTCTACCAGGCGGTACTCCTGCGTTGACTGTACTGTAATTCGTGTCGATTTCCATGTTCGACGTCAGTCTATGTTCGGCGCGAGCTCTTCTGGCTATTTCTCGTATTTGCTGTTCGGCTTGCTTCGCTTTTCGTTCTTAAAAGATCAAACAAACAATAATCGTTAATAACAAATAAATAAATGTAGATTTTAGCATATTTTCTACTATAATACGCTCATTTACCTTGCTCTCTCCAAAGCATATCTTTCTTCTTCTCTTCCTCCTCCGCTTCCCTCGCAACCTGCTCTTGCTTCTTTCGTATATGCTTCAAAATTTCCGTGGTCCGTTCTTCGGTCAATTTCTTCTCCCACAACGCCACTTTCTGTGCAACTTTTTGTTGACTATTTAAAGAAATTTCTTGCAGAACATCTCTAGCGCCCATAAAGTTGAATTTGTTGTTCTTGGGTTGGTACGAATTGAGTTGGTAGTTGGAAATGGGTTGATGAGACTTTTGGAAATTTTGGGCGTTGATTTTATCTCGAAGTTCATCTACTGAGCAGTAAATATCCATGTCGTCTTCGTAGTCTAGTTTGGAAGGGGACAAATCTTCTATTTTCGGAGTTAGATCTATGTATTCTGAAAGCTGTGCTTCCATTTGTTTCCTTAGTTGTTCAGCTTCTTTTTCAGCGATCTTTCTTGCCTTTTCTAACGATTCTTCTTTCAGGATGTCTTCTATAGTTTGATCGTTTTTGTGTTCTCCCATTACCCATACCCACGGTTCGTCATCAACACCTTTAACAGAAAAATTATTTTGCACGTATTAAATTGAAGAGTTTGAGGGAAGCCAAGAATTTTTGGCAATGTGTGTATACACATACATACAGTTAGAGGAGAAATACTATTTAGACCAGAATAATAGTACAAATAAGGAGTGCTTTAGTAGAACTAAACAAAGCTCTATAGACAATTTGGGCGATTATGTGTCTGAGTATATACATTTCGACAGATCATCTATCTAAAGAAAAACAGCAAATACATGTAAAGCAGGCCTTAGATATTGATATGGAAAGAAGTATGTTAAAGCAAGTAGGATATGTTAATATAGTGAAGAGATAACTGACGTGTACTGTATCAATGTTAGAATCAAACGTTTTTACCTTTTAAAAAACTGACGCTTTTCTTCTTGTTTAATTTACTGGATTTGAGAGGCTCATCGCCCAGTTTTTCGTTCCATGCTGTCCACCTTCGCACTTGTTCTTCCCTCATCTTGCAAAATAATGTTTGTTTTTGCTGTTCGTCTAGTTCGGCCAGAATTTCTGGATCTACGTACATGTCACGAAGAATTTTCTGAAGCATCTTGAGACTTATTTCTAAAACACAAAAAAAAAACAATTTAATAAGGAATATGAAATTTTAATTTGGTTGGAAAGGCTGTTGTTTGTACATTTAAAACTGCTTTAAATAATAGAATTAGGAAAAGTAATTACCTCTGTATGCTCTATGTCAACAATTTTTAAACTATGGATCTAAATGTTCCTACTGTACTATAATGAAAACATTAAATTTTTTTGTTGCTATAAACAATAGATACCTATGTATTTAGAACGACATTTGTGGCTTATAATTTCAAAACATTGCAAAATACTTAGTATTAACTACTATGACTTATATTGCTGATAAATATGGGGATTTTTAGGATGGTTGTAAAAGTATAAAATTTAATTTTGTTAAGGTGTGTAAAATAACAAACTTACTACAATAAATATTTAGTAAATTGTGTATGCTTCAAACAAAAGGTTTATGACGTTATATATAATATTCTTTAGTGAATATCATTGAAATAATTATCCTTTTTAATACAAAAAAAACATTTTATCAGTAACATCCTTAAACATCTGTTTGATTCTATTTATCTAGATCTTCATTAACATTACAATGTGAACAGTATTCTTCATCAACCAAATGGCACTGGTACTACAAGTTACTTCTATAAATAGCCGCATACTTCATTGAAGAGCTCTTTAATTGGCTTTATTACGAAAATATGTAAATAAGTAGGATATGTCCATTATTGAAAACTGGGACAAATTGCTAAGAGTAGAAAACATAAAAGGAAAAACGCATTTTTGTCAAAGCGGTTACTACGAATATTGAAAAAATAAATTACCGCTAAACTATAAAAAAAAAAACACGGTAAAATGAGGCTTTCGAATCAAAAAAATATATGGATTTTTCTTGTGTAGGGGAGGTAGATACTGATAAGTAACAGGTGGAACTACAATATGCATTATTGTATCCGGAATCACTTAAAAATAATTGCAGTTATTCATTATATGTATTTCTTCCTTTTCAGAGTTTCTCTTTAAACTATTAGGTCTATTATGATTATGTAATAGACTGTGTTAAATGCAATTAACGAATACAAATTAGAGATACAAAAGATTATTTTGTCATTTCTAATACTTAGTTAATGAATCGATTTTAAACCAGACGCCGGATGTCCCGTTTTTACCTTTCCGACTGTCATCAGTAGATTCTTGTTAATATTACAAGGTTTTCTCAGTTAATTATGAAATATGTATCAGGGGTAGCGGAGAAAGTTTTAATTAAGCTACTTTGCTTTAACGAACCCTCCTAATGTGATGTTAGATTGTGAATTAGTTGAAACTTATTCTTGGTTACAATATTTGCAATAATTTATCCAAGTGCAAAAATTCCGTCGTACCTATCATTGCTCAAATATTTGTCTGAAATCGTCGCAATCGCCAAATCTTTAGTTAAATAAAAAATAGTTTGCGACATTTATTAATAAGAATGATATCTATTATGTGCTTACAGGAATTACACTATCTCTGTATGAATCTTTTTAACCTTATTAGTCATTAGGCAATCTATTCACACCCACATTTCTTACTTTCAAATCGTCTATAGAGATATCATTGTCGATTATTAGGGCTCTTTCACTCGAACAGTCGTTTTTTGGACCACTCCCAAATTTATCTAAATTTGGTCAATATTTTATAGTACTCTACACTCCCGTACAAAAAAACACGGGAATCATCAAATTTTTATTAAGTAAGTTACCTATTTTTACCCCGATTTAAGTGATTTTTTTTGACTAGATACATTTATTAGTTTTAACATGCCTATGCAAATTTTAAGAGAAATTTGTTTTTTGACATATTATACAAGGATGATCGAAAAGTTTTTTTTTGCCTAGTGTCAAAACACCCTGTGGAATAATTAAGAAGCAAAATTACTTCAAATTATCAGTTTTCATTAAGCCGCAAATATTCTTTGTATTTTGGTTTTTGGTTCATGTCAATACGTGCATTTGTTCTCACCCAAATGCAAAATGATCTTGGTGATGTCAATAATTTAGGAAACGCAAAACTAAAGCTATTGATGACAGATTTCTTGTACTTAAAACTCTTCGGAATCGTCGTTTGACGTCAGTACAGGTGAAAAACCAACTTCAAGAGGTCGAATTAAAAATGTCAGTTCTTGGACAGTTCGTCGAAGATTACACGAAAGTAATTTAAACTCACGCGGACCAGCAACTGAACCCAAATTACTACCGCGTCATAAGAGTCAAGAATGGAGGAATATTACCCAGGACCCAGGATAATATTCGCGGGCTAATTGGTGGCACGAATCGACGTGCACAGGCAAGAGTAAGGGCTAGGGAAGGCAATAGAAATAATAAAGATGTGTTTAAGTGAAAATACTTGTTAAGTTTGTTTTGCGAAAATGTTATTTCTTAAATCTTAGATATACGCATCTTTTTCCGTAAATTTATTTGTTTATTAAATTTTGATTATTACAATAATATTTGTTTTCTTGCATTTTCATAGTATATTTTATTTTGAATTCAATGGCAATGAGAAAATTATGGAAAAATTTAAATTATTGGCATCATCAAAATCATTTTGCAATTGAGAAGAGAACAAATGCACGTATTGATCTGAACCAAAAACCAAAATGAAAAGAATATTTGCGGCCCAATGAAAACTGATATTTTGAAGTAATTTTGCTTCTTAATTATTCCGCAGGGTGTTTTGACACGATGCAAAAAACAACTTTTCGATGTATCTATAGCTCTCTAAAAAATCACTTACATCGGAGTAAAAATAAAAAAGTTATTAAGCCCTCAACTTAATCCAAATTTTATGATGCCCGTTTTTTTTACATTAGTTATAAATTTTTTTATGATATTTAGTTATATTTAAACACTGCTAAATTAATTTATTCCTGCAGTTGATCTGCGGTTGATAACCGTCCGTGTGCAAGCGCCCTTAGGTAATTTTTTCACTACTTAATGAAAAAAATCAGCAACTAAGGATTAAATAACGAATACTTTTAAAAACATTTTCTAAATCAGCTTTTTAACTTACTCACTTCTTTGATGTAATAATAATATTAAAAAAATAACACCAAACAACATAAAACAATGTTTTTATCCTTACAGGAACCACAAGTACCACAACAGACAACAAAAAACGTCTGAATTCGACTCTCATTTCGTAGTCCAATTTATTAACAATGTCTATAAAACAATAAACTTATTATTTGTGCTAATAAAAATGGTTGACGTAACCACAAATCAAGTAAAAGAATTAAAAAACTTACATGGCAAATTCCGTTACATTTTGCTCGTGATCTGAAGGGACGTAAACAAAAAATAACTATCCACATAGTATTAGTTTTATTAATATTAATTAATTTATTTTGCAAGTAAGTCAAGGCGACATTTAAAACCATTGTTTAGATTTCTCAATATTAATTTTATCGATCTGGATCTCCGATATTTATTAATTTATTGCTTGAGGGTGATTGGTACATGTCATTTATTTATGTGGGTAGATCAAAAACGTATAGATAGACACAATAGGGTCACATGGCAGCCATGATTTATAAATTATGCTGTTAAATGATCCACTTAAGTGGAAGTTACCACCGAGGCATACGAAACAACAATGTAAATTCGCATTTATTATATTTTTTATACTTTTTTTTATACTTTTTATACTTTTTATAATTTTTATACTTTTTATACTTTTTATACTTTTATACTTTTTTACCATTTACACTATACTTTTAAGAATATCATTAGTAATACTATCTCTAACAGTGCTATTAGACTACTTGCATTGGTATATATTCAACCGTAAAACGAAGATGGTGTACTGCATTAATAAATTCAAACTCCCACAGTGTAATAAAAATAAATTCTTACATTATTTGTAGGAGAAAGTAGCATAAATTGTGGCTTTAAATCAAAAATCTATTAAACGCCAAACAAATTTTGATTTTCTAGCTATTCAGTCGTAGTTAGTATCTCTAACCGTTTTCAAGTGTAAACTAAATTATAATTCACTTATAATCTCAGTAAACCATGTTGCATAATAGATAATCATATATGCGATGTTAAACGACAAGAACAATATCACACTACGAGATATTTAAATTTTTGAGAACTACAGTACTGATTTTTAGTGGTAAGTATATGCTTTATTAACCGTAGCAGGCAAATATTATTATGATTAATGTCAAGTTTCATTGCAACTGCCAGTCGGAACTAATACAATATATAAAACCAGATTACACCCCCAATAGAACTTGATAATTACTATGAGTATTCAGAGCAATAATGAATATAAACCATTCTATGGAAGCATTAACTCCTATTTCCTATTGGCTAAATTACCGTAATATTATCACTACACAAAGGTCTAGCAATTTTCGTTGTCTTACAGTGCTTAGTAGGAAAGCGCGTTGCTGTCATATACAGGGTGTCTCAAAAGAATGGAATATCGCAAATATCTCCTTAATCAATGCATTGTCATAAAAACGCTCGGATACGTCGATTTTATTTTTATTTTTTATAAATTTCAAAAATATTTGTTTCTATACAGGTTGTCCCACAAAAGCTTGGGACACGACAACTTCGTTTTTTCAAATGAAACACCACCGTTTTTTTAACATTTTTGTGTTTTACGGGAAATTCTACACAGATTCCATGTAACATAGTATGATGGCAAATATAATACAAGGTGTAAAAAATTACTTTAAACAAAATTCAAAAAATAAGTTTTAAAATTATATTTAAAGTAGTGAAACAATAAAACAAAGCATTCGGCTTTAGTAGATGTTCGAAATGGCCCCCGTGGACTATTTGGCAATATCCTAATCTCTCATAGAGATGTTGTACGGTATGTTGTACGATTTCTGGCGATATGTTCCTCGTTACTTGGCGAATTCGTTCTATCAGATCGTCGATATTCTGCGGTTGGTGTTGATATACTCTTTCTTTTAAGTATCCCCAAGCAAAATAGTCTAGTGGGGTAAGGTCGGGTGACCTAGGCGGCCACTCCACCGCCCCGCTCTTTCCAATCCACCTGTTTAGAAAGATTGTGTTCAGATATTCCCAAACTGCATGCCCATAATAAGGCGGGGCACCGTCTTGCTGTAGCCATATCTGTTGTCCAGGAATATCTGGATCGTGATAATTTGGGAAAATAACTGCCAGAGAAGGAATTAATTCAAATGTTAAAAAATCCAAATATCTCTCGGCCGTTAGTGTTTGTTGAAAAAAATAAGGTCCCAACATCCTGTTGTTAATGATCCCCATCCAAACATTTACTTTCTGCCGATATTGTGTGTTGTTTTCTAAGATCCAATGTGGATTAGTCTGAGCCCAATAACGATAATTTTGCTTATTAACGTTTCCATTAAGACAAAAAGTTGCTTCATCGGTAAATAGGATGCCTTCCAAGAGATTTGGATTTTGATCACACAATTCCATCATGTGCTCACAAAAATTCAGGCGCCGCACTGGATCGTTATCGAAAAGCTTTTGCACGTAATTCACTTTATACGGGTGAAATTTTTCTCTTTTAAAAAATCTGCGGATTAAACTTCTATACGATTCATTGTTTCCTGATAATAAATTAAGTGAGGAGTGAGGATTTTCATAGATAGATTTCATCAGTTAAGGAATTTCTTCGCCCGGATTTTGGTAGATTCTTAACATTTCCATAATATGTTGAAAATTTTTGTACAATTTTGCTTACCGTCGACTGGGTAATCTGCCGGTTCGGATATTTTTCATTAAACAAATAACAAACTTCTTGTTGACTTCGTTTTCGGTCGCCGCTGCCCCTCAATATTAATATTTCGGTTCGCTCATTATCGGTTAAATAACCCATAATGTGCAGTAATATCACTACTTTTTGTAAATATTACAATTCAAACTTATGTCAATTGATTGACAAGCGTGAGACACGAAAATAGGAATAAATAAAACTCATCTGGATTTACTGGTACTTGAACAGGTGTAACTTTTAGCGAGGAATTAGACTAAAAACACGTATCTTCAATTTTGTTTAAAGTAATTTTTTACACCTTGTATTATATTTGCCATCATACCATGTTACATGGAATCTGTGTAGAATTTCCCGTAAAACACAAAAATGTTAAAAAAATTGTGGTGTTTCATTTGAAAAAACGAAGTTGTCGTGTCTCAAGTTTTTGTGGGACAACCTGTATAAAAACAAATATTTTTGAAATGTGTAAAAAATAAACATAAAATCGACGTGTCCGAGCGTTTTTACGACAATGCATTGATTAAGGAGATATTTGCGATATTCCATTCTTTTGAGATATATATAAGTAGTATTAAACAGTTGTATAATGATTATGTGAATTCTTATAAGGAATAGAAGGCTTCTTTTCTCAGTGTAACTACACTACTTGTTGTAATGCTCTTTTTATAAGAAGTACATATTATCAAATGGTTGTACCTAGATAAAATAAATAAAAGTCACAGACCGACAGTGTTTGTTATTGTAAAAACTGCATAAAGAGCAATGTTGTGGGTCACGATTCGCTGGAATAATTAAAAAGCAAATGAACTAATCGGGTTTTTGACTTTTATCGTTTTCGACGTAATACTGACACAGTGCTGTAATCATTTTCATACGTTCGTTTGTTTAAAACACAGGTACCAACCAGATCATTGCATCGGTTTAAAATCAAAGTCTGAAAGTCAATGTATCGAAAACACGCAATTTCTGTATAACTCGCTTTACCACATAGGCAGTGGTGTAGCCGTCTTTTGAGGGCGAAGGGGGCAGACAGACTACAACGGTGGGGCAGCATGCAGCACAACGACGACATTTTTTTGCTTATAAAACGCAAATAGACTAAAAAATAAATAAAGCTTTTAAAACTAATAATTTTAAAGTTTATGGAAAGTGGTATGTGAGGCACTGCGTGAACTCTGTATTAGTGTTTCACGAGTCTAATGATTTGCTAGTCTCATAGCCTGTCCCTATCACAAAGAAAAGTGGAAATCTAGGGAGTAAAAAAAGTTTTATAATTATTTAGTTACCCGCGTTATATAGTAATTTATTGACATTATTTCCTTCAAGGTGATTAAGATAAAGACATAATTTGACAACGGTATCTCCACACCTATAGTTTATCGTAATTTTTGTAACGGATATGTCTCATTTTCTTGTGTGCATTTTAACACTTTTTTCGGAAAATATACAATAAAAGCTAATTAAAATATTTGTAAAACTCATACGCCTGTAATCGTTCTGTGGTGTGTGATGTGTACCAATTAGATAAAAATAATATACTAAATATATGTTTATTTTTTAAAATTTTCTGCTAGTCAAATTATTTAGTGTCCCAATGATATCAAAGAATAATGTTTTAGGGAAATCACAACAGAACCGCTGGTACGGACGTTTTTACTACGAGTGACGAAGAATTTTTAATATCCACTCATTGTCTAACGTTCCAGTGTTGGTAAGCTGTGTATGTTATCAATAACGTTTTTTGATTAATTTTTAGTATTTCTTCGAAATTGAACTATTTAATGCCATTTATTATTATTATTTTCAATGGTTCGAAGAGATCCGACTATTCTAACAAACTCTGGATTAATATTTCGGCGGTATGTAAGGTTATTCAGGTTTTGATTTTCAGCTGAAAAACAATGCTGTAAATAATTCTGTATTTTAAGCAAATTTTGCAAAATATATGGATCGTTTTTGATTATAAAGAAAGCACATGCCAATGCACTGTAGGATAACAGCCAACAGCCAGTATTTACAGTTTATAGTGTTGCCATTTTTTCAAGCCATATTTTAACGTCATCTCTTTCTAACTTATCTGAACCTTTGGAAGTATTTATGATTGTAAACAAATGGTTTTTGATGTATGGAATTTTTTGTCTCCTTCTATTCAGGGTTGTAAAATATCATGATATTTATATAAATATCAAATAATTTTTTTCAGCTGAAACAGGTAAAACCATACTATAGTAGGTAGCCAAGTAAAATCAAGGAACCTAGATATTTAAGTAAATATTATATTTTTATTTTGGCATTTTAAAATTAAATTTTATTACGGATTAACGTTGTAATAAAAAAAAAGCACACACAATGCACAGTCACGTCGATGAACGCTTCAGTAATGAAAAATAATAATGAAATAAATAGGGAATACCAATCGTAATACCAACCCAAACCATACAACATTCGGCGGTAAATTAAAATTTCCAAAAATTTGTTTAATATCGTTGTAAAAAGTTTTTTCAGCACTTAAAAAAAGTAATTTTTTAATAATAAATATCATGATATATATCGAGTTATAAATATCATGATACATATATATCAGTGATATATTATATCATGATATATATCAGTGATATATATCATGCCAACCCTGCTTCTATTACATGTCGCTGGTTGATACTTTTGTTAACGCAAAAGACAATCAAAGTGCTTAAGCAAAAAAAAAATTAATTCATTATTTATATTCCATTATTTTGTTTGTTACAAATCCTTGAAGTCGTAAGGTTATTTCTGCACGATTTGGTTAAACTTAGACGAAGAAAGGTAACGCCAATACCAACATTAACTAATCTAAGATAAATAATAGTTTTACATTTTCTAAGAACCCAGCGAAAAGAAAGTTTTGTGGGCTTGTTCGAGAACGAGTTCGAGCAAGCGATCTTTTTGTAAAATACTTTACTTGTAATTTATTTCTGGCAGTTACAATTTAAGGATTTTTAAGTAGCTCATTCATTAATGGGTATCGTATGTACCTATTTCTTATATGTATGTATAAATTAAAAATTTAAAAACCCTCAACTATTAAATACGGAAATACCGGTTTTATGCTAATTTTGTTTGTTGTTTAGAATTTACCGCTTACCGGTTAGGTTAAACTTTAAACAATGCAAATGACATGTAAAATTAAATATGTAAAGACAAACTACGAATTGATGCTTAAAACATTTATATTTCAACATATACTAAATCACTGTTCCAGCTCCAAAATTACACTTTATGTTTGCAATATTTTCACCAGTTTTATAGGTTTATGAAAATTTTGATTGTAGAAGTAATGTAGCTATTAAGGCCTGCCTACATAGAAAATTATTAGAAAATAATGAATAACGGATATATGGTTAATAACGAAACGGTTTAATTGAAATACACGTAGATTAGTAAGATTATTACAAGCTATTTACTTTCCCTTGTAAAAGCATCAAACTATTAAAACAATATTTACCTGTAATTAGAAAAATATAGTAATAATGAAAACATATTATGAGAATTGGAAAAGAAGAAAGTCGTCCCTGGAACCTCAACAAACCATTTATTTACACACCAATTTTTAGTAGATAACTAGAAACAGTAGCTGATCTAGAAGAATGGCGCCGGGTTATTTTTCAGCCACTATACCACCTATACAGGGTTGCCCAGAAGTCCTGAATAAAATAAATATTGCCTTAATCTGTAACTTTTTGGGAAAAAGCTCGAGACATGTCAATTTAGTTTTATATATGCTCACATTTTTTTTTTATTTATTTAATTTCCCAACCAACTTTAGAAAAGTTTATTACAGGGAAATTTCTAATTAAAAAAAAATTTAATTAAGTAAGATTAAGAGTCAAAATTATACAATAATAATTATAATATCATAATTATCATATACTTATAACAACAAAAAAAAATAAAACAATAATATGTTATATTTTTAATAAATGTTTTTTAAATAAATATTTGAACTTTTTTATATTGATTGTATTTTTAATTTTTTTTGGAATATTATTATAAATTTTTATACCATCATGAAGAATTGATTTTTTTCCAAAATTAGTTTATCTTTTTACAGTTTTTAAATTTTTATTTTTTCTTGTTATTGTGTTCATAAAATGTTGGGCTATCAATAAATTTTATTTCAGAATTTTTAATCTTTTCATTGATTGAGTAAATTAATATACCTACTTTTAATTTATATAAATTTTCTACATCCAAATAATTATTTGGTTTATATAAATTTACAGTAGGCTCCAAAAATGGTAATTTATGAATGCATTTTATGGCTTTATTTTGTCATTTTTTTAAAGGATTGATATTTGACAAACAGGCAGAACCCCAAACTGATATTAAATATTGCAATTTTGAATATATCAATGCAAAGTAAATATTTCTTAAAAATTTTAATGGGATGTAATATCTCACTTTGTATAAAATACCAATTAAAGGAGAAATATTATTTCTTAAATTATTAATATGTGTTCTCCAACTTAAATTTTCATCCATATGTAAACCTAAAAATTTTATTGTAATTGAATATTTTATAATATGTCCATTAAAAAGTAATTGCAATTTATATCCAACATATTGATTTGTTTTAGTTATTATCATAAAAGAAGATTTTTCAATATTTAAAGTTAAGGTTGAATTCTCAACGTCATTCAATCTATTGCCAACCTATAACCTATTTCGCGTTGATTTTTTGAGTTTATTATTTTAATAACTAACATTTAAAGAAAATCAATATCGTCGGTACATTATTTCGGTAGTATCTGATATATTACAAAAATATTAATTTATTTCACTGCTAATTTTGGGAGAATTGTATAGTGAAAGAACAATGAGTGACAATGACATAATAATGTTAAAAAAATCTTACCCGATATTTTTCGCTATACAATTCTCCTAAAATAAGTTATGAAATTCTTTGATATTTATTAAATGAATATCAAGTCGATACTAATTTTCCTTAAATTTTGTATAAAAGCTAGAAAACATAAATAAATCTACGCGAAATAGGTTATAGGTTGGCAAGCATGTTGATACTCCCACCTTAAGTTAAAACTTTGTAGCCACGAATAAATTTGAATTAAATCTTGTTTTATATTATCTATAATTTTGACGTTATTAGTTTTTTTTATAGACATTTGTCAAATATATGACTACATCGATTTTTTTTTAATGGAAACATACAGCTTGTGAAAGCTGCCAAAAAGTTCGTTTTAAAAAATTAAGCCTAACGAAAAATAAAAATCATTTTGAAAAAAATTATTTTTAGATGCTTAAATTAACTAACTGGAGGAAATTTATGTGTTTTTCGTATTATACCAATACAGTACAATAAGTTAAGTATTTTCGGCCATATAGTTCATTTAAAAAAAATAAGCCTAGCTAGTAAATAAATAATAAAAAAAAAGTTATTTTATGTCCCTTCAAAGCAACTAAATGAATGAAATTTGAGCTTTTTTTGTATAAACTCAAGACAGCGCAATAAGTTTAGTAGTTTCCCCCAAAAATTCTTTTAAAAAAAGTAAGCCTAACGAGAAATAAATCATTTTGAAAAAATTATTTTAAGATGCTTAAATTAACTAACTGGAGGAAATTTATGTGTTTTTCCTATTATACCAATACAGTACAATAAGTTAAGTATTTTCGGCCATATAGTTCATTTAAAAAAAATAAGCAAAACACCATCTTGCTGAAACCAAATTGTTTCATTAGGTATATCTGGATCTACTTCGTTGGGAAAAATTTAAGCTAGAGCAGGCATCAACTTAAAGGTTAAGAAATTCAGGTACCGTTCAGCTGTAAGGTGCAATGATTTATCATTTCCGCTTATTTAAATAGAGATTTTTTAAAAACTTTTAACAGTCGCCATTTTGAAATGGCTTGACAGAATCGAGCCAAAATTTATGAGCATACTGTACGAAATATTAGCGTTAAAATGATGTATCAAGAGCTGTATGTTTCTATTAAAAAAAAAATCGATGTCGTCATATCTTTGACAAATGTCTATAAAAAAATAAACGAATAACGTCAAAATGTGAGCATACATAAAACTAAATTGACGTGTCCGAGCGTTTTGCCTAAAAGTTACAGTTTAAGGCTATATTAATTTTATTCCGGACTTATGGGCAACCCTGTATAAAAAGTTTATCTACGGATTTCATTACTTAACATCTGCATTTTCCTAAGGATACGTCTGTCCTTGATATGGAATAAGTATACAAATTACATATGTAAAAATATATGTTGCCATGAAATATGCATAATATACGCAGCTTGTCGCAAAAAGGAAAATACTGTAACTTCAATTACCATTTTATGTTGCTTTGTTGCTTTTAAGGTTTGAACAAACTGACGAGGCAAAAAAATATTTGGTTGGTAAATCTTTAGTCAACATTACTGGCGTAATTTATAGTGCATTTATGTTAACATATTAATTTGCAACATATGTCGCTAATTAAAGATATGTATATCATAAACTGATAAGTGAGGTACAATAAAATGAGGGTGTCCGGGAAAATGTGGGAAATATCCCGGATATGAAAAAAACATGTGAAAAGAATACTACAAGTTCATATAAACTTCTTTCGTATTGGCCTCCTCTTCGAAGATATGGGCTCCCAAAGAGCTCCCATGGAATTAAGTTTTTGACACATAATTATTAGACCAACAGGGTCATTTTTTTTTTCACATGATGTATACCCGTGTAAGACCCTTCAAATTTCTATCCTAGAAAGTGTTGCGAATTACTCACAGCTGCAGGGACGGACTAGCTGTGACACTAATGTGTCCATTTTTTTTAATGATGATAAATGATGGATAAAAACTTTGGACAACGTTTCTTACATACCTTTAACTATTGACTAAAAATTAAGTACTCTTCATTCATGTCGCTAATCCTAACCGTTTTCGGAAAAACGTAATTTTTAACATATTTAGGTACATCATGTATATGTAGCGTATTTCAATAAAAGATACATCTTTGTTCCTATCTTAACATAATAATAATAACATAGTATAAAACAAAGTCGCTGTCGCTGTCTGTTCGTCCCCTACCAGCTATATATGCTTAAATCTTTAAAACTACGCAACGGATTTTGAAGCGGTTTGTTTAAATAGATAGAGTGATTCAAGAGGAAGGTTTTTATGTATAATAGCGACCCGCCCCGGCTTCGCACGGGTGCAATTTCAGAAAGTGGCATGCCGGGTACTAATATATCGGGTTTGTTCGGGTTTGTATTTATACCAGTGGGTTGCAACGCATGCCGGATACTCGCTAGTAAATTATAAATGTTCACTTTCAACTGCTTAATATTAATACACGATCGCAATAAAATGACGTTTTTCCGAAAACGGTTAGGATTAGCGACATGAATGAAGAGTACTTAATTTTTAGTCAATAGTTAAAGGTATGGTATGTAAAAAACGTTGTCCAAAGTTTTTATCATACAGGGCGTAAAAAAAATGGACACATTAGTGTCACAGCTAGTCCGTCCCTGCAGCTGTGAGTAATTCGCAACATTTTCTGGGATAGTAATTTGAAGGGTCTTACCTGGTATACATCATATGAAAAAAAAATTGAAATATACCTGTTGGTTTAATAATTATGTGTCAAAAACTTAATTCCATGGGAGCCCATATCTCCGAAGAGGAGGCCGATACGAAAGAAGTTTATATGAACTTGTAGTATTCTTTTCACGTGTTTTTTATCATATCCTGGAGATTTTCCACATTTTCCCGGACACCCTGTATAATAGTAATTGAACTAAAAGGGCTGACGTAAACGTTACAAACAGCTGATCGCACCCCCAACTTTTAGCTTTAGGGTTGTTCCTTGGGTACCGCAATATTGGAAAAATCTAAAAACAACAGATTTTAGGAGAAAAAATTTCAGGAACAGTTTCTTCAATGGTTTCCAAACTACAGGAGAAGGAGGGAATGCTCCAGATTTTAACAATAGATCGATAAAAATAAACAAATCAGTTACGATAAGATTTACACAATATTCCATTTATTTAATTTTTTTATAAATTATTAGAGAACAATCCCAGAACATAAAATACACAAAGCGTGACCATGAGAAAAGCAACGCCCTGATAAACGATGTTTATATAGGCGTATATATATATATATATACAGGGTGTCCCAAAACTAAGTAGCCATACAGTAACAGGAGATAGTAGTCTTAGTTATGTGCAGATAATCTTATCGGATGAATTTTATAGTTTTTAAATAATGAAAGTTAATACATATATGGAAATGTGCACTGTACGTTATATACAAAGGAAACTATATAGACCAAATGCAAATATTCAACAAGCCATATGATAGAAATAACTAAGTGTTATATTAATGTGAATTTTTTCCACTTGTAGATAACAGCCGAAATTGCAGATGATATCCAATGTTTTCACTTATTTGATCGTTATAGCGATAAAACTTTTGCCCCCTTATTTAAATGTATTTATGACCATTATCAGTTTTGGTATGCACACCATGTCCATAAGAAGTTATTCACCCCTGAAAATACATAAGCAGAATCACTACAAAACTATCACGAAGTCGGTACGCAACTTTACTGTGTTTCCTGCTGCTTATCTTGTTCGTTTGACATTCACACCTAGCTTCTGTTACTCCTGAGCCTAAGACTGTATTCGCACACTAGCAAAACATTGCATACTTTGTATAATCTAGCCGAGTAACTATTTTTACAAACTATATCGCCTACAAAATAAATTGTCAATCATTCTATTAATACCTAAAATTACTAAAACTTTAATTATTGTGTATCCATCAGCAAAACTAAACCAAAAAAATGACCCTATTTCATTCGAGGTTTGAAAATTTGCGCAGCGATAGCGAATTGGTTAATGTTTCCACTTCAGTAACAATATTATTTCAACTTAAGTTTTTTAAGACGTACCTACATATAAAATACTTTGTTATTATGACTGTTAAAGTACTTTTAAATTTTAAAATGTTATTATTAAAAACAATATAGTTAAATCTTACAGTTTTTACATCATCATGACGTCAAACAAAGCAAAGACACAAATAAACATATCTCAAAGGAAGTATGATGATGGTTTTAATATTCTTTAATCTATCACATGTGCATCATGTGTGTCATGGCATTTTTTTGGATAAAAATGTCCTTGTAGTCTCGGTACGAACGTCAGTCCTGATTGTGTTGTTTATTTATTTTGTGGTTCAAATGATGGAAAATCCCATTCTGGAATAACATTTTTATGAATGTTGTTCCTAAAACCTATTGTTTTATCAATAATTGTTTAAAAAATATGATCTATTGCCGGTACTGTGGCCTTATTATTATTAGGTGCGTGCTAGTTCTGTTAGGTTATAGTATGATTTTAAAGTTCACTAAGAAAAAAGCCTTCTATCCCTTATAAGAATTTACATACTCTTTATACAACTGTCTAATATTATATGTGACACCAACGCGCTTTCTTATTGTAAGACAACGAAAATGGCTAGACCGTTGTAAAGTGATAATATCACGGTAATTTAGCCTATAGGAAATAGGAGTTATTGCTACCATAGAATGGTTTATAGCCATTATTACTCTAAATACTCACAAAACTATTAATACTGCGCGCGGCGATTACCGATCGCTACGAACCCCCACCAACGTCTTGTGGATTATAGGTTCTAACGGATACAATTCGTTTGTGGGGACGCTGTTCTGATTTCTTAATTGTAGCGAAAGCGCTTTACTGGGAACAAAAATACGTCGCATTGAGAAGATACAATTTATTTCTTAACAAAATTGCTGTATTAAAAGTAGTTCATTATTCATTAAGAGTATGCTGCTAATGGAACTGATTACTACCAATAAAACACTGTTGTAGCAAATCGAGAATTGCTAAACCGGATTTGATACACTAGCAATTTATTTAATATGGGCTAATAAAAAATATTCTATCAATAGATACAAACTATGTCTTAGCAAACCTGCCGTATTAGATCATTTTCCTCAGTGTCTTGTTACTTTTCCCCACGTCTATTTAAAATAATATTTCGACGTAAAGTATGGCTGAGATAAATGCAACTTCGTTCACATTTTCTATCAAAAATTTTTCATCAACTACTAAATTATCGTAAAATGTTTCTCTAAAATGGGTTCACCAATCATTCTAATATTTGTAAACAAAATTTGATACAGTATGTGGTAGGTTTATTATAGTATATAGGTGTAAATCAATGGGTTAATGTATAGGTAACGGATAATTTAAGATTTTTTTTGTAGATAGAGATGTTTTAACATTTACATAGGGATCTTTATCTTCAAATAGCAATGCTTTTGTGTAATAATAATTGCTTCCTGAAGATTTTTTTCGAAAAACACTAGACATACCAGAACTCGCTGGTATGGACAATGGGATCAACTATACCAACCAGTTTTTGTTTAAAGTTGAAAAATTATCGTTGTATATTGTATGTATGACTCAAGATTGCGTTTTTAAATAACCAGATAAAATATGAACAGTTAGACTGCATAGCACACGATTAAAATAATATGTAATTGATAATATTATTCATATATATCATGAATAATCTTAATACATAAATATTAATTCCTTGTTTAACTACTCATTGTACACTCCCATCAGTTTTTTTTTATACAGTTCTAACTGATCTTATGGTTTTTATGGCGGTTTTACCTATGTATTAGTTATTACTTAATATTACCTATTATGGCAAGTACATAATATCTGTGTAAAATTAATATTTCCTTTACAATAAATCATAAAAAGAAAACGTAAAGTTCAATTGAACCGGTACTATGCGGCGATTAGTTCCCGATATTGAGAGAGTCTCAAGAACTTAGGATGTCCCTCCCCGTTATAGGATGAGATGAACAGATTTATAATATACAGTGTCACCAGTAAAGTCCGCATCATATGGGATTTTTAAAGTGAAAACTTCTTTAGGCGCGTTTAGCACTTTTTGTGGGCACTGAATTAAACTGAGCCGTCACGCGTCAGCGTCAGGTTCGGCTGTGTAACGCTCGAATTCGACTCCTATATTCAATCCGAACTGACCCTGACCTTCCGGTCTGTTTATTCGTAAACGTTATATGAAAGTGCATGACGTGGAAACAGTGTGCGACACTTGTTGCGTCTCAGGTATGTTCTGGCATTTTTTAAATTATATGTTTACGTAGGGTGAAGTAAGGTAATTAGTTTTACCGTAATTGCTTATTCCATGGACCTAATTTATTATGATTTCTGACTTCTGTTGAAAATGTAAAAATTTAAGGGTTGTTCAATTTTAGGAAATATCTTTTTTCGTATGCAGTAAAATTATCCCGTATTCCAAGTTTATGTTATTTTTGAAGTGAAAACTTCTTTAGGTGCGTTTAGCACTTTTTTGTGGGCACTGAATTAACCTTGTTGAAGTTTTCACTTCTGTCGTGTGGTATTAAGCACACACCGAGGCACACACAATTTTTTTTTAATAGCTTTATACTTATTTTATGAAGTTACCTTATACAGGGTCAAAAACAAATAAACTTTGCATCACATGCGACCAATTTTTAATAGCCCAATTTTGATTTTGTAGAAAACACACATTTAATATGGCGCTACTTTAAAGAAAATATATCTGAAATAAAGCATTGTCAAAACTAAGAAGTTTTATGTGGGTTGCGTTGAGTCTTATTTTGCAAAAGGAGTGCAATTTACAAAATATAGGTAAAAAACCAAAATTATCTTATGCAGCTGAAATTTTGCATGTGGACTAGAAACTGCATTTAAAAAAACTTTTTCTAATAACTTTTTTCGATATTTTCAGAAATAACACCAGATACTTAATGCGAATCATGTGACTACTATTTTTTTGCTTAATTTTCATCTCGATCGAAGCAGAACTTGATGCCAAAGTCAAATTCGGAATAAAGCTATTAATTAAAAAAAAATCCATATGATGCGGACTTTACTGGTGACACTGTATAAAAAGAACATTTTATCAATATTGGAAATATCTGAATGTGATTTTCCCTACACCGTATATTACCTATATAAAATACACTTTCATCGTTGTGGTTACTTGATTGTAAGGTGAAAATGATAGATAAAGGTGAGACGGCTTTCATACATCCGCTCTTCGTGGAAAAGCCTGGGTAGTATATAATTTAATAAAAAGAAAAATTTCCTTGGTAAAATTAGCTATAAAAAATGAAGGTATAGAGAAAGTATATAGATACCATAGAAAATGTATTACAGTTGTTCAAAATTTTATTCTAAAGGGTCTAGAATATCTTTTGTAAAAATGTATATTATACAGTAGGAGTAGGTATATATCTATAATACGTCTAAAACAACCGTAATAAAATTTCTAAAACAGACAAAATAACCCAAATCACAACCTTTTGTAATATAAAAACATATTAACAGTAAATTCAAGTAAAAGTGTAAAATTAACAATATGCTTTCTTTACACCTGTAAACAACATTTAATTATGGTGTTTAGTGACGCGAAAACATATCACACATCGAGAGCCTCGATTAAACAGTTATGTTTTATAGTGTTGTGACAATAACGAACATAGACCTACTTATTTTTAATTTAACAACTAGATTTCTAGATTGTTGGGTCATTTAATTATAGTAAAAGATAAGTATACTAAATACGTATCGATTAATATCGTTTTTCAATAGTTTTAAACGACAACGTTTCCTAAGATACATTTAAAACATTTTGAATAAAGGAAAATCGCACGGGTCTAAATCCGGACAAAACACCGAGTGCACTAGCGGACCATGGGTTGTACTGTGACTGATTTGTGAACTCCTTTTTTTTTGAACGCCACAATACAATCAACAAACTGAAATAAAATTTAAATTTAAGAAAATGATAAAAAAATATTAGATTGTAGTGAAGATAGTAATGAAATTGATATGCTTTTAGGTGTTGTAAACATTAAAACAAAACAGTATCTAGTGGCGTAACAAAAACTGAGCCTCTGGGCCCTCCCGCAAACGTTTTCAGGGCCCCCTTCTCTATAACAAATGGAAAATGATAATTCTTATTTTCATTACTATTACGTTCAGGTTTATGAACTTTTGAATTCGTTAATCGTGTAATAATTTAGTTAGGGTTAAGCCCACATTATGTGTTAAGTACTACTATTAAAACAGTAAACAATTCGAATTTATTTTATAATCCTAGGTGTACTGGTAGATATAACATACGTTCCAGCAAACATGATGCAAAATCAAAATTTTAAAACACCACTTATAATGTTGCTTACTTTGTATGATAGTAACGAGGGTAGCAGTGATCGAGCCTCATAGAATCCAAAAGACAGAAAACAGGAAAACACATGAACACTCAGCAAGTCTGCACAAACATTATGTCACTAAGTACTGTACAAGGTATTATATAACACGACCAGATCGTCGAGAGTTTTTTTTGCAAAATCGTTTATAATTTCGTCGATATTTAATGTTATAACAAACTCGTGTTCGATACTGATTAAGGATAAATCCGAAAAGCGTTGTTGTCCCATGGTGTTACGTAAATGGGTTTTTACTATTTTAAGTTTGGAAAAAGATCGTTTCGCTGATGCCACAGCCACACTAACTGGCAAAGTTAGAAATAACACCACTGTACCAGATACATCTAGAAAATTTGAAGAAACACACTGAATTTTTATTAATAAATGATCCGCAAGTTCATACACTGTTTTTAATTTTGAAATACTATCTCCAAGTCCCTTTCTGATGGTTAAAATTTGACTAGGAACGGACAAGTCTTTATGGTATATCGTTCGTAAATTCCGCGCTTTCACGTATAATTCTTCTTCACTTAACGAAGTTAAATTCTCAGGATATAAAAAAAAATTAAATTAATTATGAAATGAAATACCTATAAAAAGCAAAGATGGCAGCAAATTTTTTTGTGTCCGCCTTACCTATTACGTCCTATATTACTCACAACTCCTCTTTGAATAGATACCTATTAAAATCAAGGCAAACTTAACAATATCTGTTGTTTTGAAAAGGTTACGGGTTAGAGAGGTATTGAAACCATTACTTTCACGTTTAAAGTTAACAATAAGTAAAGTACCTTCAGATAATGTAGGTACCTACACTTTTGTTGGTTTTAAATATCGCTATAAATGCCTTTTAGCAATTGATTTGGAACCTTAATAATTAATTACGTTATACATTCTCCATCCATTCACCCTATATGTTTTAAATGGTTTAGGAAAAGGGACTGTCCAATGACGCATATCCTACTTCAATACAAACAAACACATCACAACATATTGAGGGGGTCCGAAGCAAAATTTTGTGGACGTTTATTTCCCTTTAATGAGTATTCCTAAATTTAATATAAATCGTTTATAACACCGGTACTGTTGGCAAGAAACTAATCTTCTGCTGAATCTAAGAAGAAATATGGGTGACTCTAGTGAACTTGTTCTACTTCTCGTAGCGCTAAATTACAATGATGCATCGGATCGCACATTCAACAGATCATCCGTCCGTTATAAGTACTATAAGTACCATAGTACCAATTTCTAAATAGTAATTTAAGTAATAGTATGTAATCAAAATGGTTTATGGGTTTATGATAGAAGGATTGTTAATATGATAATTTATTAAATTAAGAGGTACAAACCAGAGTTTTTGACTAGTAAATTTTAAATGCGTTAAATGAGCTATCAGTGGTTAGTCGCTGTGCCCCGACGAGAAACCTACTGGTGGTGCTCTATTTTATAATCAGTTTTACTAAGTAATTATCAACCTGTATACAAAAATTATGTAATAGCGTTGTATTATGAAACATTGGAACCATTATCTAAAACAAAAGAGTATATATATTATGTGACAGACACATCCTAATATTTTTAAAATAAAGAGAAAAGAAAAAAATTACAAAATATAAAAGCAAAAAGGAAGTAATTAAAAAAGAAGGCAAATTAACCATTTATAAAACAATTAAGGAAACCAGAGCGCTTCTGATAACTACCCGCAACGTTATAGAAACGGTTTTGTAACACTTTTGGGTAACCTATTCACTAAAAGAAAATTTGTGTAACATAATTTTTTTAAATGACATAGATACATAATACAGGTACAGTTGCCGACAGATAATTTCGTACACTAAACTGTGACACTGTAAATGCAACTTTTTTACCTTTATTACCTTTGTAACGTGTTAATCGTTATCATGATATCTGTCAAAGTATTGTCATTATCTTATTTAATTTAAAAATGCCTCATTTAAGTATTATTGAAAAAGCAAGAATTATATGTTTAGTAGAAATAGGGTGGTCTTATGGAAAAATAGCTGATCATTTTAGAGTACCTACCTAGAAGTACTGTTCAAGGAATTGTAAAAAAATGGAGCTGTCATCAAACACTTGAAAGGTCTGTTGGGTCTGGTTTAAATAATAGAAAATCATCAAATGAAGAAGACCGAAATTTGGTAGAGTATTTAAGACAAAATTCATTTAAAACTGCAGTATCCGCTATGCATATAACAGGATTCCCTGCTTCCAGTGGCGTAGCGTGCAGGGGGCCAGGGGGAGGGGGACCCCCCCCCCCCCGCCCTTTGAACTCTTTCCCAAACGGCGCCCCTTCCCACTCTCCCAGTTCAATTTCACTTCACATGATAATAATTGATAATATTGTTTACCTATCGCAGCAAGAAAAAATTTACTATGTTTATGAATATAAATAATATTTATATAACAAAACCCTCATCTTATTATTATTTTATTTTCACTACTTGATTTAATTTATAATTAAAATATTATTTGCCACGATCAATAATTTGTATTCGTTCAGTTATTTTGCTTTAACAATTAAAAATTGCTTAAAATCTCTAATTTCCTATAGAGACTAAATTTTATCCTTTTAAAAGTAGTGTGTTATTGTCGCCAATGAGAATAATATGCTCATATTATTATGTAATCTGCATAAAATATTTTATAGAGTTTTAACAAAATTCCCCTTGTCGTAAACATATTCTGTTTTCATGTGACCATTTTAGACACGACGAAACAAAAACTTTATTTCTCAGGCCAAAATTTACTAATAAACGAAATTATACATTAGCAGTGAGGCGCCCTCTGAACAAGGGCGTAGATAAGGGGGTAATTACTCCCCCCACCAGGACCCATAATGAGCTATGAAAACGAAGCACTTTTTTAAAGTGATCAATTTTTTTGTGATTTTCTTAAGGATCTTGTGTATTTTATATTTTTCCTACTTGAAAATCAGGCAACATTATCGAAAAAAGGGCGTGGCACCCAAAATTTTTCGCCTGAGGCGCTATTTACGCCCCCCCCTCCCCATGAAAAAATTTCTACGCCCTTATCTTTGAAGCTTCCGCCCCCTCCGCCCCTTCAACCACGCTACGCCACTGCCTGCTTCATCTAGAACTGCGCAACGCCGAGTAAGACAATGTTCCGAATTAAGAAATCGAGCAGCTGCATCCAAACCGTTTTTAAAAAATAGTGATAAGGAACAAAGAATTGGGTTTGCTATGCAATATTTACCAGAAAAAAATTATTTTTTTTTGGCAAAATGTTATCTTTTCCGGTGAAAAAACTTTTCAGTCTACATAATGGAAGGATTCGAGTATATAGACCACCAAATTCCCGATATGATGAGAAGTATACTCAAAAAAGCAAACCAGTGTACGTTTCTCCGTTAATGTGTAGGCATGGATAAGTGTTTACGGTGCAGAGTGCAGGTGTATGCTGGAATGTTGGTGGAACACTAAACAGTAATATATATCTTCAGATTTATGTTTTTCTTTCTTCTGCCTTCTGCCGCGATAGTTTTTGAAGGAAATAACTTTATATTTCAGCAGGATAACTGCCCTGTGTATACTGCAAGAAATTTAGGAAACTGGTTTAGACAAAACGACATAACATGTCTACCTTGGTGCTCAAGAAGTCCTGATTTAAATCCAATTGAAAATGTTTGGGGATTGATCGTAAAAAAATGTACAAAATAAATTTTAAACCAGAGAATAAAATAGAGTTCCTATTTAATAAAATAGAAGAAATTTGGGATGGGCTAACTCCGGATTACACCAGAAGTATTATTTCGCCAATGCCAAGAAGATTACGATTAGTGTTAGAATCCAATTGTGCAGCAATTAAATATTAGTATTTTGTTGTTGTTTGTTAATAAATTTACCCTTTTTGGCTTTATACTTTTTTAGTTTTGCTGGTATTATTTTATAATTTTCTTATTTCGCAGCTGTAATTTAAACACAAAAATATTTAGAAATAACCATTATTACTTATGGTAAAAAATCGTACATACAATAATTTACAGCTATGTATATAGCTGGTGTCCTATCCAGGTATAAGCAGCAAGGTGAGAAACCCGTTTTACACAATTTTGTTGTAATTGAGTTATGTATGGATGGAGTGTACGAATTTATATGTCGTCAACTGTACTTAGTAAAAGTTATAGACTCGGTTATAGAAGAAGGTGTGACGAGCAAAGCAAAACACACGTGGTTTCGTTGCAAACTCGCGAGGAACCTGGTGGACGGTTTGACGTCTTGTCGGCCTGCTATGAGAAGAGAATGAATTGCACTGTTGTCGTTGAGTATACCTATTTACCTACAACATATTATTACGTAAATATCAAATTATTCGGATTGGCTTGAAGCATTGCGTACATACTTAAAATACTACAAAAGCTGTTTAAAGACGGATAATAAAATTTTTAGAACTTCTATTGCGTTAATTAGCTGTAAACAAAAAAAAACTAACGCGCTGAAATATGAATCATCTAATGATTCTAAAAATGTGTCATAATATATGGCAATAATAATCGTTATAATTTCCCGATTAGGTACTTATGCTATTGTCACAATAAGAGTAAAAAAAGATTTTTAGGAATTTTTATTGTTTATTGTTTATAATAAGATAATAATACTATAATACGTAAGTGGAAATTATTACTCGTAAAGTTTTTACTTGGAAAATATTTAACTATACTATAACAAAGTGTATTTATACCTTTATGAACTTTTACTTAAATATTATAGTATATTTTTCTATAGTTTTTGCAAAGAAAATAAGGATGTTCTTTCCACGGACAATATAAGGAGACTAAACAGATTAAACATTCCACTTGTTTACAATCGGAAATACTTCCAAAGTTTCAGGTAGTGTTAGAAGGAGATGTATTTAAAAAATGCAACACTGTAAGCTGTAAAAACTTGCTTTATCCTTACAGTGCATTGCATTGACATGTACTTTTTAAGGATCAAAAACAATGCATATATTGCAACATTTACTTAAAATTGAGCTTAAAATACAACACTATCTAGTAAACTATTTCGAAAAAAAACTAAAAAGTATTTGAAAAACGCAATTGATCACAAACACGGCTCATCAACACTGTAATGATAGATAATGAATGAACATTAAAAATGCTGCGTCACTCGTAGTAACAACGTCTGTACAGCGTTGCTGTAGTAATTTCCCTAAAACATTAGGTATACTTTGATGTCATTAAGAAACTATAAATAATTTGACTAGCAGAAAATTTAAAACACACACATATATTATTTATATTATATTTACTTAATAGGTAGTAGGACACATCGCAAATGCATACGAATATAATTAATATAATAATATACAGTGTGACCAGTAAAGTCCGCATCATATGGGATTTTTTTTATTAATAGCTTTATTCGAAATTTGACTTTGGCATCAAGCTTTGCTTCGATCGAGATGAAAATTAAGCAAAATAATAGTAGTCACGTGATTCGCATTATCTGTCAAATTTTAATTTTTCCAAAAAATAATTCAAAAGTTTCTGAAAATATCGAAAAAAGTTATAAGAAATTTTTTTTTTAAATGCAGTTTCTAGCCCACATACGAAATTTCAGCTGCATAAGATAATTTTGATTTTTTACCTCGTTTTTTACCCACCACTAAAATGTATTTTCCACTTATTGAACACTTTACTGATGACACTTGTGTTCTTTTTTGTCTTAATATTAAGGCGTATTACTTTCAGACACAAACTACATTTTCAAAAATACTTATGTTATGAAGTTACCTTATACAGGGTCAAAAAACAAATAAACTTTGCATCACATGCGACCAAATTTTAATAGCCAAATTTTGATTTTGTAGAAAAACACACATTTAATACGGCGCTACTTTAAAGAAAATGTATGTGAAATAAAGCATTGTCAAAACTAAGAAGTTTTATGTAGGTTGCGTTAAGTCTTATTTTGCTAAAGTGGTGCAATTAAAATTATCTCGTGCAGCTGAAATTTTGCATGTGAGCTAGAAACTGAATTTAAAAAAACTTTTATTTTTTGGAAAAAATTAAAATTTGACAGATAATGCGAATCACGTGACTACTATTTTTTTGCTTTATTTTCATCTCGATCGAAGCAGAACTTGATGCCCAAAGTCAAATGTCGAATAAAGCTATTAATAAAAAAAATCCCATGTGATGCGGACTTTACTGGTCACACTGTATATTACGTATATTATTTTTACTTAATACGAGAATGTATTAGGTTAAATATGTTGTAGCATAAAATCTTGTGCAGTGTCTCGACATCAGACCAATTAGCCATAAATGATTACAGCTCTTTTTTTATTTAAAACAAAGACATTTATTTGTTGAGGCAAGTCTGGCGCCTAAACTCAGTGTTTAAACAGTGTTTTTATTTTATTTTAATTTAAAATTCTGCCTCGGCGTCAACGTTCTTCTCAGTAGCGCACCGAGAACCATCCTCTGGGAGGTATCTACTCAATGCACTGATACATTCACAAACTCAGATTGTACAGAAGTTACATTTAAGAAACACAGTTCTATTAATTTTGAGTCGTACTAAATTTATGTTAATTGTAATGCATGCACCTTCATAAATTTTCTTTTATTAAACCCTGGGAGGGGTTCTAACCCCTCACCCCCCTCGGTGCGCCACTATTTTTTTTGCAGATGAGAATCTAACGATTAAGCACAGATAGTTTAATTTCATTACTATTTTCACAATAACATAACATTTTTTTATAATTCTGTGTGTGTTACTTATAATAAAACGTTAATAAAATAGTTTTTTGCAGTATGTTACTACTGTATGCCCTCGCCTGCGGCTCGTACATCAAACCCCCTACGAAAACAGATCTTGTGGGTGGTTGGGTAGATACATAATATGAAAATTACAGTGCATGGACACCCAATACAAACTAAAAACATAATATAATAATATAAGTCAATGGCCTACAGATCAGAGTTTGGGTCAAAAACATATTAAGGTGGGAGTATCAACATGCTTGCCAACCTATAACCTATTTCGCGTATATTTATTTAATTTTTCTAGCTTTTACACAAAATTTAAATAAAATCATTATCTTCTTCATATTTTATAGGTAATAATTCACATATTAAATAAATATCAAGGAATTTCATTAAATATTTTAGGAGAATTGTATAGCGAAAAATATGGGGTAAGATTTTTTTTTAACATTATTATGTCATTCTTCTTTCACGATACAATTCTCCCAAAATTAGCAATGAAATAAATTGATATTTTTGTAATATGTCAGATATTACCTAAATATTGTACCGACGATATTGATTTTATTTAAATGTTAGTTAATTAAATAATAAACTAAAAAAAGCAACGCGAAATAGGTTATAGGTTGGCAATAGACGGAATGACGTTGAGAATTTCACCTTAATATCGTCAGGCCTTCAGTTATTTATGATTATTATCAATAAAATTGGATTATTATGGCTTGTGATTTAAAAATATCACGTCATTTCACTGAAAAAATGTACTTCTGCCTCTTGCAGCTCTAGCCTAGGGTGTGGAAGCAAAAATGTCCTTAATTTATTGGTGTTTCCCTGTTTCCGACGAATCAACAGAATATAATCTATTAGCAGGACGTTCTGTCAGTTTTTATTAAACCATTTGAATCACTTTAATTTTATATCTACGAGCTGCTAGTAATGCATAAAATATTTCTTCAAATTATCGTGTGTTTTGACGCTGGTAAATGTGACACATGTTACTGTTTTATACTAATACTGTTAAATTTAGCACTTATATTCAACCAACACCAGAGTTTCATGCGTAATGATGAGTGATTTTCGTACAATTCATGTGCTTTATTTTTATTTCTTTTTAATTAGATGACTATAAGTAAAGTACTTTGAATCAATTTTTAGCTTTACAACAAGAATGTAAAAACAATAGAATTTTGCTACTTTAACATGAACTTTAATGGAATTTGATAGAAGAAATATACAAGTATTCTTCAATATAATAACCAAATAAGCCAGGACCATTGTCTAATCGATCTTATAAAATATATTAATCAAGCATTTGTTTTTAACAGTGTATTCTTTAATTTAAACCACAAGCAAGTTTAAAAATAAACATGATCATTGATAATATGATAATATAATAACTTTCGTAGGAAGCATTAATCGGAAAGACAAATTATACCATTTGTACGTAAGAAGATGTAAGTGCACGAATAAATAAAAAAAATCGGTGGGATATGACCTTACAGGAATCTAAAAAATATCCATTGAACATGGTTACCTTCACTTCAATTGTAAAAGCTATATTAATTATACAGGAAAATAAATATCGGCAATGCAAGTCTGCATAGTGATCTTTTTCCCTGACAAAAAAAAACGAGCACTTATAAAATCAGTTAAAATTAAACGAAATTAGAATCAATTAAAAAGATACATATGAAGGGGATACTTGAAGTTAAACACTCAGTGGAGTTTTCTTCGAACAATGCCTGATCAGAATTCAAAAAGAATAAAGACGTAGGTGTAGGTGGTTGCCCTGTATAAAAGCATGCAAACACTGAATATAAAGCATATAAAAAATATTAAAACCAACTTGTGTAGGTACAAGGCTTTTATGGCGATAAAGTATACAGTAGTATAATATATAGGGTGTTTCAAGTTAAGAGGCGTATTAGAAGAACTCGGAAACGAGTAGTTAACTTTTTTAAATTTGGTGATGAAGAAAAAAATTAAAATTGATAACTTCATAAAGGTCCTCGTAAGATACACTAACCCTAAAACCTGCTAAAAAGGCAACAATCATATTTTTTTTACTTAAGAGCCAAATCTAATAATAACATTTTACTATAAAGATAATAAACAATAATATTTGTTGTTATTAACTTTTTAATCGGAAAGGCGAATGAACCCTCGCCTAAAAAGGGCTGATAAACCTTTTATAATTTAGTTGATACTAATACCTACTGATAATATGTAATGGAGTTTACGTGTATTTTTTTTTATGTCGTTGCTGATAATAGTAAAGTGTTCTTCCGCGTGGTTTAAACTAACTTCTTTGTTGCTTATTTTTAAAAACTGAATACAGTGTGACCAGTAAAGTCCGCATCATATGGGGATTTTTTTTATTAATAGCATTATTCGAAATTTGACTTTGGCATCAAGTTCTGGCTTCGATCGAGATGAAAATTAAGCAAAAAAATAGTCACGTGATTCGCATCATCTTTCGAATTTTAATTTTTTCCAAAAAATAATTCAAAAGTAGATAGAGTTATTTCTGAAAATATCGATAGGATTTTTTCTAAATATATCGAAAAAGTTATTACAAAACGTTTTTACATGCACATCCTAGCCCACAAGCAAAATTTCAGCTGCATAAGATAATTTTGATTTTTTACCCACCACTAAAATTTATTTTCCACTTAATGAACACTTTACTGATGACACTGTGTTCTTTTTGTCTTAATATTAAGGTGTATTACTTTCAGACACAAACTACGTTTTCAAAAATACTTATTTTATGAAGTTACCTTATACAGGGTCAAAAACAAATAAACTTTCTATCAAATGCGACCAAATTTTAATAGCCTAATTTTGATTTTGTAGAAAACCACACATTTAATATGGCGCTACTTTAAAGAAAATTTATCTGAAATAAAGCATTGTCAAAACCAGCGGCGCACCCAGGATTTTATGTTAGGGGGGGCCCGCCAACCAGTGCTGGAAGCAAATTTTTTAATAAACTTAAGTTACGCATTTTTCCAGAACTTTGGAGCTTTTTTAACAGGTACTCTTGCAGGGAAGATCGCAATAGCCTAGTCATGGGAGTCGTTAAACGGTTTCTTAGGGGGGGGGGGCATTGGCGGCTTGTGACTTGTTAACTTGGGGGTGTACTAAAAGCCTGCTGTAGGCGAAATGCGCCGCAGGCAAAAATTTTTTAAGACCACGCCCAAATTTGGTCAATAATTATTATAGTAAATATTTTAAAAATTTATGATTACCTTTCTTATTCTATTGAAAATGAAATAAGATAAAAAATAGAAAGGCTAATTTATTTTTCATTAGTGGGTACATTGTTTAAAAGTAAAGTTCATTCATCTGTTTTTATTTGCAGCAAACTTATCAATAACAATAAAGTTCCTAGATTTACACTTTGTGGTATGTATCAAGTTAATTTCGAGAGTTTAGGTCTTTTCTTAATTTTAATTTCAATTTTTTGCTCAATACTTAATGAGCTAAAATTGTTTCTCAAACATTCGTAGTCGTTTTGGCATTAAAACTGTTTATTTTTATTAAAATAAGTCTTTAATACCCCAAAATAATAACAAAAATACGTTTTCTAATAACTTTTTTCGATATTTTCAGAAATAACTCTATCTACTTTTGAATTCTTTTTTGGAAAAAATTAAAATTTGAAAGATAATGCGAATCACGTGACTACTATTTTTTTGCTTAATTCTCTTCTCGATCGAAGCAGAACTTGATGCCAAAGTCAAATTTCGAATAAAATTATTAATAAAAAAAAATCCCATATGATGCGGACCTTACTGGGTCACACTGTATACGAAATATCAAATAACATACAATCATCAACATCTTAAAAGAATGATTTAACGGTTTATTTACGAATCAAAACCATCTTGTAAGCAAAATATTTGAAGTTGTGTACAGTATAAAAAATGCAGACAGGAAAAACCGAAAATAAAAATCTCTTTTCCTGCACAGTAGTTTTTCAAAAGTTGACAAAAGCTACAGTTCTACTATGGAGGTGCTACATATACCTACTACTGGCACATGGATATGGCAGGGAGCTAGTTGCTACCAGACTGCAGAGGCAGTAGCGTAACTAAGGGGGGGGGGGGGGTGCACAAGGGGCACGTGCCCTCCTCAATTAGGGAGCAAAGAAAAAATATTATATGAATAGTTTTAAAAACAGATAGGGATTACAAAATATTTTTTTCAATAGAGTAGAGCTATAATAACTATAGGTAACATTTTTTCTAAACGTGTCATCATCGCAATAATCAATCAACCACACTCGGGTCCTAAACCTCAAAAACCAGTTCTCTCTCATACCAACCTTTACTTCGAATCCCAACGAAATAACGGCACAAGCCGCACAAGAATTCTTTCCCTCCTGCAAAGCTCCTAAAAATAAACCGCACCGCAGCGCAATGTGCGACACTTTCTGTAGGTCAACAGTTCATACAGTCATTAAAAATATGTTCAAGAATACGATAAAGTTCGAAATACGTAAAGGTTTCACACTAGGAGAAAACACGCTGGTTAATTTTCGAAAATGTACAATGAAAAAAATTGGGAACGCGGATTTGACAAGATGCGAACGCGAATGCCTTATTATTACTCCGATTTGTTTCAAATACAACTGATCTTTACTGGAAATAGTAAAGGTACTACCACCACCTTTAGTTTAGTTTTTATCTCGAGATAACAATAATAATTTCAGATAAAATCACCATGGGTGTTTGTTTACACGCGTATGAAGTGAACCGAGTAATTCCGGTGTAAGCGCGCACACTCTACCGTGCACTAACAGGAGAGAGTTCCTGCTCTGATCACGACCTGGTGCCGACTGACGGACCGTGGTGATGTTTCGTTGATGAAGAAGTTTTCATGGTCTGCCTTGTAAGTAACTTTAGCAGGATCTGCTAAAGACAATGGTGATTGGGTTATTGGTGATGGAAGCTAAAGAATTGACGGTCGAATATCGATGGTATTGAAGGTTAAAGACATACAAGGTGTTTACGACAAAATGCGAAGGCGACATGGCGACAATTGCATCGTTCGCTTTATTTATTTGCCATTGTCGTGTACGCGGTAACAATTTTATGCAAATTTGTATAATTTTACCACTAGACCTAGAGACACTTTGATTTTTCCGTGATTTAAACAATGCTTCACAGTGCTGGATTTACCATTAGGCTGAGTAGGCTGGAGCCTAGGGCGGCAGATTTTAGGGGGCGGCAAATTTGGCACAAATTTTTTTTTGTCTTACAGAAATAAATGGTACCTACAATCTTTATTCATGGTCGACGGGTAGTATTTTTTTAAATAAACTTTATTGTTGGCCGTGTCTGTTAATGGGGATAAAAAAAGGTAGTTGGAACTTTACTGGCTTTGCAGAAAGAAATTTCATTTTCAATAAAATAAGTAGGTAATCATAAATTTTAAAAATATTTACTAAAAATTATTGACCAAATTTGGGCATGGTCTTAAAATTTTTTCGCCTGCGGCGCATTTTGCCTGCAACGGGCTTTTTCTTTCCCGAACACTTCACCTGTTTCACAACTCACGAGCCGTCACTGGTATAGGGGCGGCAAAAATTGAATAGCCTACTAGCGGCAAATTTGTAAATCCGCCACTGATGCTTCATCATTTGAAAAGAAAATTTTGCTTATTGAAGTTGAAAAAACTTTGCAAAAAGCTGTAGGGGAAGGTTGCCCATATTGGACCAATTTCCATATTTCTTATCATAGATCCTGATAATAACGCAAAATCGATCTTGAAGCTATACCTTAGTATACTTTAGTATGATGTTCAACTGCAGGATTTTTTGCAGAATTTTAATTCAAAGTATCTATGATATACCAGGCTATAAAAAAAACTCTGCAAGTGGTTCAATATAGGAAACTGGTTGCCTAAATTGCACCTGGGGGTTCCAAAATTGGACCACATGATTTAAATCGGAAGCTTAGGTGTTAAATAAATAAATAAAAAATAAAATTGTTGCTATAGGAAGTTTTATACTTATATTTCAAAAAAACATCAAATTTACAATCAAAATTTCGGTAGAAGACATCCTAATGCAAAAAAAGCACCTATTAGTTTCCTAGGGTGAATCGCCCAGTTAGCCGGCCACCACCAGTTCTCGGCCATTTTTCGAGAATATGGTTAATAAATTATAAGTTTTTGACGGCTCGCGCATTTTTTAAATATATACTTTACTTCAGACTCCTTTTCCCCACCACTTTGCACTAAACGCCATTTTGCAAGCTTGCCTAAGAAAAAAAAAGTCAGTTAAAAGTTGTCGCTCAAGGAAGACGTGTGGCGTGGCCGTTCACTAAAATTTTCGTATTGTGCATCCCATAAAGAAATAGTGATTATTTTTTAAATTACTGGTTTTAAAGGTAAGGTTTTATTGTTTTATATAAATAATATGTTGAACAATTTCTATTATGTTTAGAAAAAGTGATAAATGATGGTGTTTTTTTTTTTGGTGGCCGGTAAACTGGATTACTTAAAACGCCCATCCCCTTTGTCGACCGGGGTGGCCGAGAAGTAATATATTTTTTATCTCTTTTCAATATACTATATCATAATTCGGGAATATCTTATTTTCTGATGAACTTAAAAATGTTAGTACTACAGAATAGCCAGTTTTCGGCCAGACCATCTACAAAAACGCGACAAATAAAGAGGCTTGGACAAGCGGCCGAGAAAGGGTATTTTGGCCATTTCTCGGCCATACCTTTAACTTGTAATTGTTTGATTTGCTTTTTTACTATTGCTTTGTAGGTTCGTTTGTAGGTACCTATCTATCAAGTAGGTACGTGTTTTTTTTTAAATAAATTAAGAATCCTTAAAACTGGTTACTACCTATATAACTGTGTTTTTTCAGATGGCCGCAGAAGAAAAAAGATGAAAGACTGAAGAAACAGAGCACAAAAAATGCAAACAAAAATATAAATCAGTAAAAAAAAAATGTAGCTAAGAAATTCAAACTGATGTGTTCTTCTTGTGAAGATGAATTAATAAGCGATGCAGAAGATGATTCCATGAAAAACTTGGGTTGTGATATATGCCCTAATTGGTTTCATTTAGCTTGTACTGAGCTATCTGCTTTACCCTACGATGAAGCTGCAACGATATATTTCATATGTAGTTCCTGCAAATAAATTTTAGGTAGTTTTTTCTTGTATTTCTTACTTATTTAAAATACGTAGGTTGGTTTATTTTTGCATTGTTTTTTTTGTTGCCTACTTTTACATAATTAGAATATTATTTGGTTTGTAACTGTTTTTAGGATATCTGTTAAGTTTTAAAAAGATTGTGTTCACTAGAATATTTTTATGTAATAAAGTTGTTATTTTCTACCTTCATTTCAATTTTTTAATAGCATGGCCGAAAAATGGTGTTTTTCGACCACCCGGCCAAGAACTGGTACGTTAATGGCCGAGAAAATAATCAAATGACCGAGAACTAGCAAAAATCACATTCTTTATATTTTATTTGCCAGAAAAAAAACTTAATAGATTTTACATTTTTGTATGATATATTTTAATTTAGTATACTACAGGCTATCAAATAAAATAATCCGGACTATAATTCAATCAATCAGCTCCTTTTAAACGTTAATTTAATGTGAAAATGCAGTTAAGTGGCCGACAACTGGGGGATTCACCCTATATTGGACCAGTCATAATTTCATTTTTTAACTCAAAGTAAAAAGATTTTAGCAATATTGAAATGGTGTTAGTTTATGACATTAACTTATTTAAAGAGAAAAATTATTTTTGCACAATTTGGAAAAATTGCCTATATTGGATCGGTTCAATTTTGGCAATCACCCAGTGGTCCAATTTAAGCAACTACCACGTGTTTTGCAAAATTACCCAGGAAAGGAACAAGAAAAAACAAATATGGCATGGTAATAGGAGAAATAGAAAGAGAAAAACTTACTTAAAAACTTCCATAAAAAAGATATTGCTTAGTTTTATGGTTCTAAGGTAAATTCTTAGGAAAATCCTAAAAATATTACATTAAAATTGTGTAAATTACGTTTTGCTCTGTACACGCCAAGCACTAACGGCCAACTAGTTGAGTTTGTTGCCGATGCCGATCAAAGGTAGAAGTATGTTACAATGTTGCCAGATGATATGACACTTTTTTTTATTTATTTATTTTACGTCGGCCTTTTTCCGCAACGAGGCCAATCACCGACGCCAGGGAATTTGTCACACACACTATCTGGTAATTTTGCCGAATCCCTTTGTCGAGGGTAGGGTTCTTTAACGTGCCAACATCCATGACACGGGGCCCACAGTTTAACGTCTCTTCCGAAAGACGGCGCACCTCTTAAACCAAATTCCAAATTCAACATCGATTGCCGGCACCGGGAACCACAACGCCGATGATATGGCACTTGTTTAGTTTCGGAGAAATGTACTGTGGCCCAATTTAGGTAGCGGTTCGATATGGGCAACCTTCCCCTACCACTAAAGCGGGTTTAATACACTAGCAATAATTTATTTAATATGGGTTAATAAAAAATAAGCTATCAAAACAAACTATGTCTTAGCAAACCTGTTGTATTAGATCATTTTCCTCAGTGTATGGATAAATGGACCCAAAAATCACAAGTATTTCGTTTTTATTGCCCCCTCTGTACCATATATGGTGTTACTGGATCGTAAAAATCGACGGTAAAATTGTTTTGAGGAACAAATAATATAAAAAATTACGAAAATATTTTTTTTTAAATATTCAGCGCTTTCAAATATGCACCAGATTAAAACATCTATGTGGGTACATGTGCTGCCTGCATTATGGTATATTAACAGAAAGCGGTAGAAAACCATAAGTATTATTTTATGTAAACAAATACAAAAAATTGCAAAAATCATCCATTGTTTTTGCAAAAATCGTCTTCACTTGCTTAGTGGAGCATTGAACGATTATTTGCAGCAATGTATATACGAATTAAATAACATAATCATATTGCAATTTTTTGCTTTCACCTCATGCGTTATTTATAAAAAAACAGCCACTTAACTATTTTGCTTGCATTTCGTTAAATATGTTTCTCACTCTCTTCTCATATATTATTATTATTATTTTATTACAGGATTGGACAAACTACGCTTTTAATGAAAATCGACAAAATGTAGTAAAAGTAAGGTACACCGATATAATTAAAACATTGGACAGTTATAACAGCTGTTCTCTATATGGGTACAAGTAACATTCCTCATCATAGATAGTGGCGTAACAAACGGGGGGGGGGGGGGGGGGCTCCAGCCAGCCTGGGGGCCCACATCCAAGGCCCCTTCAAAATTTGTTGCCAGCTTTGCAGTGGCGGCTTGTGACTAGCGAGTCAGGGCTTTAAATAAATTAAAAATTTTAAATGTCTAATATTTTCAAAAGTACGTGTCTGTTTTTTCTAACTTTCTCGTTGTGAATTTTAATTTCATCAGCTTAAGCACTACTTAAACAAGTTAAAATATTAGTTTGTCCTAACATCTTAAAACTTACCACATTATGACGATGTTTTGCACTATTTTCATGTTTTTTTATTTTCTCTGAAAGATGTTTTAAGTCCTGCACCCCATTTATAGTCCAATTATCATCCCCGTCAAAAAGAAGACACACGAAACAAAAAAAAAAGAATTTACTTTTAAATTTTGATTGCACTTGTACTATATTTAATTTCTAGTGGCCGCCCTGCATTTTTTTAAATCAAGTTTTTCACTTAAGGTTGAATTCTCAACGTCATTCAATCTATTGCCAACCTATAACCTATTTTGCGTTGATTTTTTGAGTTTATTATTTTAATAACTAACATTTAAAGAAAATCAATATCGTCGGTACATTATTTAGGTAGTATCTGATATATTACAGAAATATCAATTTATTTCATTGCTAATTTTGGGAGAATTGTATAGTGAAAGAACAATGAGTGACAATGACATAATAATGTTGAAAAAAATCTTACCCGATATTTTTCGCTATACAATTCTCCTAAAATAAGTTATGAAATTCCTTGATATTTATTAAATATGTCAATTATTACCTATAGAATATCAAGTAGTTACTGATTTTCGTTAAATTTTGTATAAAAGCTAGAAAACATAAATAAATCTACGCGAAATAGGTTATAGGTTGGCAAGCATGTTGATACTGCCGCCTTAAGCTCAGAGAACTAAACACAAGCTTCTGTAAATCACTGACCTTCATATTACACGACAATTTTCAACTTTATAACGTAACTAATAAATCAAATCAAAACACGCCTCGTCAGAGCACATAATATATCGATTATTTTACCGTGGCATCGCGAACAGCTGTTGTTGGGCGCGGAAAATTGGAGCTCGTCCGTGGCCGTTCGTTGTGCGATGTGTAGGTGACGTCACGATGGCAACTCATCGAGAAGCCGCGTTGAATCGGGACGGATAATCGGTCGCCACCGCCCGCCCGCGCTTAGTATAACATTGAGAGTGCGGAACTCGCTTGTCTATGAGTATAACCTGCCCGTTGGAATAGCTAGGGCTATGTTTGGTTTATGCCCGCGCTTAGTATAACCTACCCGCTGGAATAGGGCTATGTTTGGTTTGAATTATTTTAATGAATTGCTTACATAGATTGCTTTATTGGTCTTTTAAGTAAAGTGTTTTTGGATTCTGTTTGAAATAATTGCAGGGAGGGCGGCGCCCCAGAGCCCTTCATTAACGAGCCGCCACTGCAGCATTGCTTATTATAGGTAGGTACCTATTTCATTTCATAATTAATTTTATTTTTTTATATCGTGACAATTTAACTTCGTTAAGTGAAGAAGAGTTATACGTGAAAGCGCGGAATTTACAAACGATATACCATAAAGACTTGTCCGTTGACTTTCCTAGTCAAATTTTAAGCCCCAGAAAGGAACTTGGAGATAGTATTTCAAAATTAAAAACAGTGTGTATGGGAATTTAAAAATTTACTAATACAATTATTACGGTCCGGATTGTTTTTGACATTTGGCAACGCCGATATTTGAAGAAAAGGCGCCGCGCCGCGATTCGATTGCGTCCCTATGCTACGTGAGTTGTGAGTTGTCACGACAAAAGTCCGAACAAGCAATTTTTCTTTTCAAGAATGTTAAGATTAAGTCTGTTAATCAGTGGCGGTTTCTCCACATGAGCACGTGTACCCCCATAGTCCATAAAGAATTCCCCCATAAAGAAAAAATAATGTTCATTTAAATATATCTTCTTATATTATATTATTATGATACCTGATACCGTAATCTAAGTTAGAACACTCCTATTTTAACGTACCGTCAAACAATCGAACGAAACGTGGTGTAATAGCTCTCGCTAAGCCGGTTGTCAAGAGCACTCGTGTGGCGCGTAGGAAATCATAAGTCGATCGCATATGCGTTAAAGTAGGCGGGGTTTCTGCTGTTTCCCTGTGCATCTTGTACTAGCAGGTGTAGTGGGGGAAAGCACGATTCTAATAGCACAAATTAAATGTGCGCCGTTGAGTTCATTGCGTCTTAATTGCTGTATGAATTTATTATTTGGCGTTTTTCTTTATATTTTTGTTATTATTTTGGGGTAGTAAAGACTTTTTAAAATAAAAATGAACGGTTTTGATGCCAGAAACGACTATGAATGTGGAATATTTGAGAAAAAATATAATACAGGTATTCCTAACTTTAATGAAGCTGTTATTCAGGATAAGTTTGCTGCAAATAAAAACAGAAGATTGTGGACTTTACTTTTAAACAATGTACCCACTAATGAAAAATAAATTGCCATATTTTATTTTTTTTATCTTATTTTATTTTCAATAAAATAAGTAGGTAAACATAAATTTTTAAAATATTTACTAAAAATTATTGAGCAAATTTGGGCGTGGTCTTAAAAAAATTGCGCCTGTGGCGCATTTCGCCTGCAGCGGGCTTTTAGTACACCCCCATAAGAAATGACGAGCCGCCACTGTTGTTAACATATTTTTTTAAACTAAAATTTATAGATGTATAATTGTAGTTTTAAGATTGTCTGGTAGGGCGCAAAACTGCTATTCGCCCGGGGAGCCAAAATTCCTAGATACGTCCCTGTAAGGAATATTACATACCTATATGAAAGGAAATATCCTGAAAAGGGAAAACTAAACTTTTTCCGCATGCAGGTTCCATTTTCAGTTTAAAAAATCGTAGACGCCGCAAGATAACAGAGAATTTTTAAGATAAATATAGCGTTTCTTTAAAATAAGGACCTGACAGAGGAAATCCCAGATAACACACTTGGTTTTAATCTGCCGATATTGCGTTGGCCGGCAGTCATAAAAGGATTACTCACTTTGTTGTGCGGAAAAAGCAATAATTATTCGTTGGTTTATTTCAGCTTTAACGAACAACCGCTTAAAATATAACGGCCGGCATTTATAAAATTAGCACCTCTGTAACCGTATGCCAGAAGTGCATATCTTGTGCATGTTGTGCAAGCACTTAAAAGTAATACGCTTTAAAAGCGCGTAAGAGGTTGACAGTTCAGTCACACCGAGTGAGGTTATATAGTTTCGTCGTTTTTGGTCTTCGGTTTTCGACTTTCGTCACTTCGTCCATTTTTAATTGGTTTTTTTGTTTGGTACACTTGTTTAGTGAAATTATATAGCAAGAAACTTCAAGAAAATGAGGTATGTATATTATAATTTACACATTTTAGTAACTGCAAATTACTTAATTAAGCAAGGAACTATGTAATAGCGGGCTATAACGGCAAGAGCTGTTGAGTTTTCCATTTTATTCGGCTTCAGGATAGAAACCACAGAAAAAAAAAGATAGAAACGACCCGCGGCCATATTGGTCGCTTTTGGCATTATATGAAATTTATATAAATAAATTAACTTTAAATTCTTATACCTACTATGAATTTTACAGTTGATAATGACTATAAGACTATAAATGCATTTCTAAAAGAATATTTACCCTTCCCCTCTGCAGCGAAATGGGGGTTATGACTAAAGAATATACGAGATTTAGTATTTAGTGATATTTTTGTAGCTTCGTGCAAAATACTGATAATTAAAAGTAAAAATAAATCATTTATTACTAAATATTAAATAACTTTTACCTAAAAATGCGCAGGTACCTATATAATTAAGAAATAAATATTTTGCAAATAACGTGAATGTACATTAAATTTTACTATAACCTTTTAGGTCAGAGAGGATTTTGAAGTTGTAGGTGGACGACTCCATTGACACAACTCGAATAATAATAAGTGCAAATTATTAAGAACACTTTCGCAGAAGGAACTAAACTGGACAAGACGTAATAATAAGATTACTTTTTCTCAATTGACTGAAGTTTGAAAATTAATTTTAGGTAAGGATGTAAAAGACAATATTATAAGTATATTTTCATTACTAACCGTATATATTTAAATATCCAAGCTCAGCTAGATGGTTATAGACACTTCATATCTGTGTGTGTCAATAAACTATATAGGTAGTCAATTTTTAAAACTACATTTTTTTGTGAATTTGTTTAAAACAATAATTATTGACATTTTTTTTAGTTTAATTAATAGTAGTTCATGATGTTATAGTGTTAAAAGTTCCAATTTATTTAGTAGAAAGGTACAAGATAAAACCACTTTTAAGGGATACTTACATCATACATTATTTTTACAAAAACTGTTGAACTTGGCACTAAAATAGACGATAATATTTTAAAAACTTTTTCAAAATTAAAATTAACCATTACGCATGGTGTTACAACTTCTAACACCTTACTTAGTAAGGACTAATGGTGTTAAAGTAAAACTATTTTTTTACACTGGTGTTTAAAGTAAGACTTAAAATTGCAATCTTAAAATTAATCATTTTTGACATTGAAAATTAAAATTTAAAAAGCCTATTTTTAATAGTGTTAAAGTTTGTAGATAAAAGTGCTTTAGATATAAAAGTTTGCTTTTTATTTTGTAGTACGTTGCTGTAAGAAAAAAAATGTTTTTCAAGAAATGACACCGAAAAAGATGTAGAAGTACAATTAAATTATATCTAAGGAACAGAGAAGGAGGAAGGGGAAAAAGAACTGCATAATTATTAGTTTTACTGCTGTCCAATCTATAATTTCCAGGATACCAAGCTAATTTAAAAGAAACAAAATTGTATGTATACTATATATATTATCTTTAAAATGTCTTCCGTATTTTTATGTCTGTGTGTTACCAAGTTGTATGTGTGGCACATATTATATACCACTTTGCAATTGCTAAAATGATTTTTGTCTCCATGTGCAACTATGTATTTATATGTATATATTTACGTACTTATACAGCTGGTTACAAAACTAACTAATCTTTTAAACACAGCACTTTTATACAGTTTCGAAGATCCAGGCATTAAATCTATAAATATAAAACTGTTTATTGCTGGGTCTAATCTTATTTTTATAAACAGTGTCTTTAACTGTCTGAGGTTGGAGACAATGCATGATCTTGATTGATCGAAGAATTTTGGACTTTCATTGTCTTTATTTGGTTTAAATCACAAAGTTTCAACTGGTATGTGTCTCCAGTCGTCTTCAGGTGAATACTAAATAAGAAAAGTAACTACAGGTCTATACTAGCTAGGTGCACTGAAGCCTCGACTGAAGCATGCCTGAAATATGTGTGCAGTTATGATAAGATTACATCTACTTAACAAAGGTTTCAATATATTTCTTTTGTCTACTAATATTTACTGAAGCAACCTAGGTTTTGATGAATAGCCACAGCTTCCTTGAACATCATTGGACATAGGAAATATATGGAAACCTTTGTTAAGATATGTAATCTTAGAATAAGACCTCGAATTAAATGCATGACTGCACATATTTCAGTGCACCTATTTAGCTAGTATAAATAAACCTGTAGTTACTTTACTTTACTAATTTAGTATTCACCTGAAGACGACTGGAGATACTTACCAGTTGAAACTTGACAATGCAAGTCCAAAATGCTTGTATTAATCAATGTCATAACTAATATGCTACTTTTAGTTTATCGATGTATTAATTATAAATGTTTCTGACGAGGTAAAAAATTTAATATTAAAATTATTTTGCATTTAAAAGTCTTATTTAATTTTCTCCCCTACTCCCTTAAGTTTTAGAATACTGGAGAAAATTTAATGCTTGCGAAAGGAAAAGGTCTAGGTTTTGGTACATTCATTTTTGGTGCAACCAAATAAAATAATTACGTTATAGCGATACATAAAAAAATCTTAAAAATTACACAAAATATAATAATTAAAATGTGCACTTTATATGGACTCCATATACAGGGTTAGGAAAAATTACCAGAACGGTCGATTATTTCAAAATATACAGGGGGTTATCAAAAAACGTCTTATTTAAAAAATGTAGGGCTGTTAAAAATCTACATATTGGTGATAAATTGAAATATACAGGGTCGCCCACAAAGTTGTGGAGAATGATAGTTATATTTTTTAAATTGAACACCCTGTATATTTTTACATTTTTAAATTCCACATAAAACTATAATTATTTTTTATTAAATGCACTATTAGTCTATACTACATAGTTTCCGAGATATTGACTCTCGAAAAGTGACATTTTTGAACTTTGACAGCTTATAACTTTCTAACAGTACGTCTTAGAGCAAAACGGCTTACATGTCCTTATCTTCAATTTTTGTTATCTTCCCAAAAAAATCAACTTCCAGTTAAACCGGAACAACTATATTTCGTTCTTTCGAGTTACATCCGGTTTAACCAGAAGTTGTTTTTTTTGGAAAGATAATAAAATTTGAAGATAGGGACATGTAAGCCGTTTTGCTCTAAGACGTACTGTTAAAAAGTTATAAGCTGTCAAAGTTCAAAAATGTCACTTTTCGAGAGTCAATATCTCGGAAACTATGAAGTATAGACTAATAGTGCATTAAAAAAAAATAATTATAATTTTATGTGGAATTTAAAAATGTAAAAATATACAGGGTGTTCCATTTAAAAAAATATAACTATCATTCTCCACAACTTTGTGGGCGACCCTGTATATTTTAATTTATCACCGATATGTAGATTTTTAACAGCCCTACATTTTTTATAAAAGACGTTTTTTGATAACCCCTGTATATTTTAAAATAATCGAACGTTCTGGTAATTTTTCCTAACCCTGTACCTTTTAGACGGAATTTATTCCTTTAGTTATATCGCCTCCTCCTGTATGTGCCTTAACTAAGACCTGGAGCATTGAAATTCCGTCACTTGAAAGCAGTGCATTTAAAGCGCGTAGAATACTTATTCAGAGGTAGCGCTTTTAAAGTGCTTTTTTAGCAATCGTTATAGCGAGCCCGGCGGCCATATTTGCTGAAAAAGTACCGCGTGGATTTAGCCGGCCGTCCGGACGCCGGGGCGCTTTGCAAGTTAAATATGAAAGCGCTTCTCCGATTCTACAGTAACAGATAACAAGTACTTTTTAAGCGCTTTTGGATACAGTTTTGGTTATCTGGGATACATATGCATGGGTATTAGCAAGTTATTTATTGTAGTTTTTAAACTACTTATTATGAATGCGGCCCTGTTTTTAGCTAGCTAAACACATTTCAACATTAGTTATTTATTAAAAGATTCTACAAGAAGTTGCAAAACATTATAAGCAAGTCAAAAATACCCGTAAAAAACTTCCTTTCTTCCTAGCCACATAAAATTTTATTATAATATAAAACAAAAATTACAAGACCAATAGAAAATACGTTATATTAAAAATCGTAGAATTAAACATTAATAAAGTAGACGCCTAATTATTTCCGAGAACTTTTTGTTTCAGTGCTTTTCTAGAACAGTTCCCAATTTTATTATATTGGGAATGTATCGTTTTATTTGCTGAACGCTTTAAAGTTTTTATAATCGCAAGTTCATGAACGTAGCAGCCCTTTACGGATTGAATTGCATATCCGCCCTTTGTATATTTAACCACCTAACGGGGAAGTACTAAATAACAAAGTTATGCAACTAAAAATACAGAAACGTCGCTGTTCTCACCTATGATGACGGGTGTGGGTGTGGCCAACTGGCCAAGCTAAAACAAAACACGTGTTTATTTTATTGACCTAATAAGGAAAATTTTCAAAGTTTTCCTTAGATTTAGTTTAGTAATTTAAAGAACCCAATTTTTAACATGGCAACTGCTAAGTGAGTTATTTCCATATTTTTTTAATGACAACAAAACCTGTTTGTTGCAATAGTTGAAATAATCAATAAAGTAGTTGCTTCCTTACTTGTGCGTAGTTCCCGACGTAGGATAGAGCATATTACGATATAAAAATTCAGTGATAATTCCTAATAATAATTTACAAATCTTTAGAAGCTCGTGATTAAAAACATCTATAAATAACGTCACATCATCTTTCTTTGATAACCTTGTTGTTGGCCTATGATCTCTGGCACACCTCTTTGCCTCCAGCAGAGAATTATCAGTCTTAAAATTAATTAGCCAGAAATACGATTCTCTAAAAATAGAGTCGGGCAAGGATAGTTTTTGCACGTCGAGGAAAACCACCTGTTATTCACCAGTACCAGAAAAAAATGTAAAACTTATATAACCTTAAATATTTGAGTTTTGTATGATGATTTTTTTCTTCAAAATCCTTGTTAAACCATGAATATTTTTTCGAAAACCTTAAGGGTATCCTTAAGAGGGGTTTCTGCATCAAGAAATTATTGTATGGGGCCTACTAAATATGCACCGGGTAGTGTAAGGTACATATTGATAAGAGTCGGCAGTGTCAAAGTAATTAAAAATTTTGTCATTATGCTGTAATTCATAGCACCTTATTTAAAAAAGGGTCACAATATACTAATAAGTACTTTTTTCTATATTTATGGTTTGTCCGATATTAAAATTGCAACATTTCTTTTTATACAACTACGAATGTCTATGTAGTTATTACACAACCTATATATTATTTTACGATTTTCTTGTAACAAACAGAGTGTCATGATATTTTTTAAGTGATAAACTAATGAATTATGATGCAAAATAATCTCAATTGACCAATCAAAGTTTTTAATTTGAAATTTCTACACTTCTTGTTTTTAACCCACTTTTCATATATAAAGGTTGGCACATCATAAGGTTGCCAGTATAGAGATAGAGAGGTATAAATTACTATTATATTCTTTTGGTATACCTAGTAGTTTGTAGAAATGCCAGAAGTACTAGCCAATTCAAAGAAATTTCGTTTTGCGTACGTACCTATTTTTTTACTTAAACACTGTTTAGGTACTTGTATAACTTAATTTTACCACTACAAGGTGTTAAAATGTCTTTTTTTACAGAAAAACAGCCAAGATAATAGATGGGAAGAAAATTTCCAAGGAACTTCAGGAAGAAGTAAGAGCAGATATTGACAAATGGATCAGTGATGGACATAGACGACCATGTTTGATCGCTATATTAGTAGGAGAGAACCCTGCTAGCCAAAAGTATGTTGCAAATAAAATGCTAGCCGCTAAGGATGTTGGTGAGTTGTTAATACAAGCTTTTTAACACAAAGAACAAATTCTAATAACTTTTGTAATCTACTAGGAATTGATTCAAAAACTATAACTCTACCAAACACAGCTACAGAATCAGAAATCCTTTCTGAAATAGAAAAATTAAATCACGATTCGGAGGTCGATGGTATACTAGTGCAATTACCTGTACCGGAACACGTTTGCGAGAGAACCGTGTGTAATGCAGTTGATCCTAAAAAAGATGTGGATGGCTTCCATGTGCTTAACGCTGGAAAATTGGTAGTTAATATAGATACTTTTGTGCCTGCTACAGCCTTAGGAGTAATAGAATTATTAAAAAGGTAATTAATTTTGACATTTTTTGTCTCCTCGTTTGGCGGGAAAATTGGAACATATTTATTTTATCATGAAAATTGGTATTAGATGACGAAATATCGAAAAAAGTTATTTGAAATATTTGTTTAGATTATAATATTATGCTCGTTTACAAAAGTTGATAAAAATATTCAAAAAAAAAATTTTTTCATTTTTTGAAAAAAAAAATCCTATATTACTTTTATATTCTCGTGAATTAAATGAAAATGTGTTCAAGGATCGAAAACTCAGGTATTAATCTATTAATTAAAGATTTTTGTGATTTCCTTAACTGTTTTTTGTTAAAATTAGCACCATATATTTGTGGGACAATCATATTTACCATTTATAGAAATCTTAATCAAAATTAGAAAACACTGTCCTTTGTAAGCATATTGCTTCTAAAAAATCTTTAAATACTAGTATACAGGGTGTCCGGAAATGATGAGCAAAAAAGTTAGGGAATAATTCTAGACCGAAAATAAATGCTATCTCTTCCTATAACATTTTTTCGAAAATTGATTATTAAAGGAGTTACAGGGTGTTAAAGTTAAATTTTATTTGACGTTTTTTTTTTGCAATACCGTTTGCCACGCTCACAACATTTTGACGAAATCTCGTATATGGGGCTTTTTCGGGATGAGAATACAAATTTGCCCACCGTTTTTTCGCATTTTGTAGAGGACGCCACATAGGAGCCCATACTCGAAAAAGTATCTATTTATAAAAAAAAAATTTAGGTAAATGAATACATACATTTATAAATGTCTTTTGAAAACCGACGCGTAAAAGATCGGTTTTCGGCCCGTCGTTCACAAGTTTGTGATAACTTTATATCTGGCAACGGCCTCCCGCGTTCTTTAATTTTAAGTTTATCCGCTAATGGCAGCCTACAAAAATTTATTTGAATTATATTATTGACGAAATTCGCTTTTATTAGTTCGAACTCGACGCGCGCTTGCGCCACAACAAAGTCCGAAATGTATAAAGCAATGCAGGCGCTAAAATACCGCGGCCGTAGAGTCCCTAAATAAATCGGATATAACCGGGTGACGTTCGGCGAAATTTATATACGCCAGGCGAGATTCACCGTCCGTCGCAGCGTTTCAACGACGGAATTCAATTAACTAAAATTCACATGAGGAGGCTTGCTTATCGTTGGTCAACGAAAACGGACAATTAGAGATGAGTTCAGAATTGGTGAGTTGCTATGGTTTTTTAAAATTTAGAAATTTTAACTACCTATATGAATAATAATAATAATAATAATAATATTAGTATTAAAATGAATAGTAATAATAAATATTTAAATAAACATTTAATTTGTGTGTTATGTTAAAATTCCTAGCGGCCACGCGGCCTTATAGAGCAACCGCCACTGACACCTTGTACCTAACTCCTTTAATAATCAATTTTCGAGAAAATGTTATAGGAAGAGATGGCATTTATTTTGGGTCAATAATTATCCCTTAAATTTTTTGCTCATCATTTCCGGACACCCTGTATATACCTTGGTTTTTGATCGTTTTACAAATCTAAAGTAGTATTATTGGATATTTTTTTAAAAAATCGTTTTCGTAATTTTAATCAAACAAAAAAGCATAAACTTCATAATTATTTCTTCTAGATCGAAAATTCCAACATTTGGAAAAAACGTCGTTGTTTGCGGCCGTTCTAAAAACGTGGGGCTTCCCATGGCCCTTATTTTACATTCCGATGCGAATAACGAAAGTCCAGGGTACGAAGCTACCGTAACAATATGTCATCGAAATACGCCCCCTGAGGAATTGGAATTCTTTGCTAAAAGAGCTGATATTATAGTTAGTGCAACAGGTATGGAACTTTATTACCAAAGTCTTTGACAATACAAAAATTATTCGATTTCATGGCTATTAAAAAACACTCTTTTAATCATTTATTTTTTTTCTTTTAGGAGTTGTTAATCTTATAAGGCCCGAAATGGTCAAACCAGGTGCTTGTGTTATAGACGTTGGTATAAATAGGATAACCACTGAAAGTGGCAAAACGAAATTGGTAGGAGATGTTGATTTTGAGGGTAAGTACACCTTTTTCAATTTAACTGAAAGTTGTCATTTTTGCATAGGAAACAAACACTAAGATAGTAGGAAGTTGCACTACGACGATTTTATAGTTTTGGTAAAGTGTAAAAAATTGATTTTTTAGTTGTCAGTATCTCCAAGCTCTTCCTATGTTTTCTTGGAGATATATTATGTAGTAGTAGGTATATCATTCTATCTTTATTTTATAAAAAAAAGATATAGGGATTCTTGGACAAAAAGGAAAATAAGTCCTTTCTTGTTGTAGACACAAAAAAATGTTTTAAAGTAAATATAAATTGGCTAAAAGTAAATAAATTAAAATTAAATATTTCAAAAATTAAATGTATGGTTATGGGTAATAATTTAAATTGTCAAAATCTAAATGTTGTAATTGATGGGGAAAAATTGGAATTAGTAAACAGTTTTAAATATTTAGGGATAATCATTGATTCAAAATTAAAATTTTTTAAATTATTTTGAAAATATTATATCGAAGATTGCCAGAAAAGTAGGTTATTTTAAAAGAATCAGTTCTAATTTAAGTTTGTTTTCTAAAAAAAACTGTATTTAATACTATTATATTACCAAATTTTTTTTATTGTTCTTCCATTTTATATTGTGCTATACTTAAAACCCAATATTATATGCAGTGACGTAGCAGTCGAAACCATGGAAACTGCCAAAATACTGTGTTATTATTGGCGGTTTGCCTTGATTTCCATGGTTTCGACTGCTACGTCACTGCATATAATATTGGGTTTTGAGTATAGTAAGGAAATATTTCATAAATTACAAATTTTACAAAATAAGGCAATTCGGATTATTTTAAATTGTGACAAATAGGTACCTATGTAAGTAGGTATACAAAAATTAATTTTATGTTGAAAAATTTAGATGGGTTGAATGTCAGAAATTTAATTTTTTATTTAGTATGTATCTTTATATAAAATTAAAAATAATTTATTGCCCGATTGTTTAAAAAATTTTTGTTCTTCTCTAATTATAAAACAAGAACCAATCAAAATTTTTATGTGGATAGAGTGTCTAAAACATTAGCTTATAAATCTATTTTTTATAAAGGCTTGATAGAATATAATAATTTGGAAAATTCTATTAAGTAGGTCACAAAAATCATTAAAACTGTTTAAAAATACTTTAAAATGACATTTAATTAAAAAACAAAATGATACGTAATATTTGATACAATTTGCAAAATGTTCAACTTTTCTGTCTGTTTTTGTTAAAAGAAGGTTGCGTTTTAAAATTTAAAAATAAATTTATAAATATGTGTTAAAAATATTTAATTTTAATTGTAGTTTTTTGTTTAAAACATGTTAGGTACTACTAGGTATTTAGTGTAATTTTTTATGTTTTCAGGTGTTAGTCAAGTAGCTGGACACATTACCCCAGTGCCAGGGGGCGTAGGACCAATGACAGTAGCTATGTTAATGTATAACACCTTTAAAGCGGCAAGGGGACTGGCTATGGCCTAAAATTTATATTTTATATTGGCTAAATTTTCTTTTTATATTTTTACAAAGTATTTTTATGCATTTCGTTTTTATATTTATATGAAATGGTTGAAGTTATTCAGTATTAAGGGAGTTTACTGTGTAAAACATATGTAAATTATTATGTTATTGATGATAAATTATAAAGATTTTTTTTATTATGTGTGTATATTTTTTGTACTTTTTGCACTCTAAAACATAATCAACAATAAATATAAAGTGGTTCAGAGCCCCATAGAGAGGTTATAATTTAAACCTTACAAAGGAACTCTTAAAGCTGTATCATAGTATTTTTTTTCTCCAGATGCACTAGTAGTTGTTCCCCTAATGCACAAATGTAATTCTGTCAGTTCAAATTCCCCAAAATAAAAATCTTTATATTTCTCTAATATTTCACTAGCGTCAAATGACATTCTTTCTTCATTACTGTCCCTAAAACTAGTATTCATAACTGTCATATGGAGCTTAACACGATCATTTTCTTTTTTTGCCAAATCAGCTTTATAGAAATAACTCAAAATTCCATCAGACATTTGTTGAAGTTTTCCAAGAAGCTGCGGGTTTTGCATTTCTACTTTTGCATAAAGAACATATACATTTGAGGGATCATCGTTCATGATGTCAACTCCTCGCACTGTAACCTTGTGTTTCTTGTTCTTTTCAAATACTGTTGAGATGTATTGAACGTAACAAGTTTCTAAAGCTTTTTTAGCCTTATTAATCTCCTCCGCATCTAATAAAGCCATGACAACCAGGGTTAAATGAATTTTAACAAAATTTTGAAATATAGATTTGGTAACTCCTCTAGGAGGGTTTTCCAATATTTCATCCCTAAATGTACACAAATTTGTATTAATTGTGTCTGACACAATGGGTATAGCGATAAAATGCGTCATTGGCATTCTTTCCTTTCTTTGGGCTACAATTATAGCAATTTGTGTTCTTGCTGATGCCACTTTTCTTTCGGTATCCCCTAGAATCACTACATCTCCTTTTTCATTCACTCTAGGCACTTTAATGACTGTATTAGTGTTTTTTTGTAATGCTTTAAGTTTGCTTCCTTTAGCGCCTATAATATATGAGAGCAGGCATGATGGTACATAAAATGAGGTGGTAAATTTCCCACTTTTAGTTAATACAATGTCATAGGCTTCCTCCATATCAGCACAGTCTACCATTTCATCGTCGTTGTCTGTATAGGGTCTCAAATATGGTTTAAGGTTAACATCAGCCTCTTCACTGGTGGAGGCTACAATAGTTTGAAAATATGTTCTTCCTCCAAAGTTTAGAGGTGTGACAGTTGTTGGAATGGGTCCTTTAGTGGTGAAAAAGTCTGGAAATTGATTTCTATTTCCATGCGAGTTCATTTCTAACGTTGACTGTCTTGCAAATCTACAAACAAATAATTTGCAAAATTATCCTTTCCTATTTTTGAATTTGGCGCCAGCATAGTGTGTCCCTGAGTTTTATCTACACTTCATAACTAGCCAAAATAATGGTTAAATAGAGTTATCGTTCGAAAATAAACAATTTATATTAAAAATGCATTGTACGCGTTTAATAGTCGAGCAATCTTGCGCCATTAATAAATTTATTCTGTCTAAAGAGAAAGTTGTGTTAGCTACCTCTATCGCAAAAGCCAGATTTTATAGTAAAACTATGACAAAACCATCAGTATATATTACCAGGCAGATAAATAAAGAAGCACTAGATATCCTTAATCGATCGTAAGTTACACTCATTAAGTTCTTTACACCGGTTATTTACCAAAAATTAAAAATTCATCAAATTTTGTGATTTTTAAAAACTAACCAAACTTTTTCTTGTCAGATGTGACGTTTCACTATGGACAGGGACGGGCCCAGTACCCCGAGAAGAACTCCTAAAAAATATTAAAAACAAGTCCGCACTATTTTGTTTGTTGACTGACAAAATCGACGTAGAAGTATTGGATAAGGCGGGAAATAATCTTAAAATTGTGGCCACAATGTCCGTTGGTTACGATCATTTGGAAGTTAACGAAATTAAAAAACGAGGAATCAAGATGGCTTACACCCCCGACATTTTGACTGACGCCACAGCAGAGTTGGCTGTGTCTTTACTGTTAGCCACAAGCAGACGACTTCTGGAAGCAAGTGAAGAAGCTAGAAATGGCGGATGGAAAGCTTGGTCGCCATTTTGGATGTGTGGTCCAGGATTAAAGGACTCTACAGTTGGTATTGTCGGTTTTGGAAGAATCGGTCAAGAAATAGCTAAGAGGTTAAAGCCCTTTGGTCCTAAACGTATCCTTTATTTTAATAGATCTGAGAAACTGAAGGAGGCTCAAGCAATCGGCGCTACAAGAGTCAGTTTTGACGAGCTTCTGGCTGACAGCGATTTTATTAGTGTAAGCTGTGCTTTGACTCCCGAAACAAAAGAGATGTTTAACGAATCGGCGTTCAGAAAAATGAAGAACACTGCAGTTTTTGTGAATACCAGCAGAGGAGGTGTTGTAGATCAAAATGCCTTAGTGAAAGCTTTGGAAAATAAAACTATTTGGGGGGCTGGATTGGATGTTATGACACCGGAACCATTGCCATTGGATAATCCACTATTTAAACTTAAAAATTGTGTGATTTTGCCACATATTGGAAGCGCTTGTATTGAAACAAGGAACGATATGGCTGTTCTTACTGCTAACAACATCATTGCTGCACTGAAAAATGAGCCACTAATAACAGAATTAATTGTATAAATTTAAGAACTTGAGTTAATAATATGATAAACATTAATGCCTGTAGAAAAGCGTCATATTTAAAAAATTTAGTACAACCCTGTTGAAAGATTTTGTGTTGTGTTGCCTAAACAAACCTTTTTTTTTCTGTGGTTGTATTTGACATTTAACCTAACCTTAAATCCTTAAATAACAATGTAGTAAATGTACAAATTATTCTCAAAAATAATAATAAAAACAAACCTATGTGGTTTTAATTTAATTCTTAAATTAATTAGTTTGTCAAATTTCTAAAAACCCAAATAAATAACATGCTAGTTCTTAAAACATTCTGTTTAATTTTAATAGGTAAGTCTTGGCCCTGCAAGAAAATTTAATAGAGTTGTTCAAAATAAATAGAAAATACTTTATTTTAGGAGTTTGTGCCAGAGAGGAAGATACAGAAGACAATACATCTAATCAAAAAGTTATCGATAAACATCTGGAACCAATATTTGATGATATACAACCTGAATTTGACCTCTTACCAGACGCTGCCATTCCTCCCATTGAACAGGATAAGGAAGCGCCATTTACCAATGTTACCATTGAAGATACAAGTAATTCCACAAATGCAAACAATACTACGTTAAAATTTGTAAATTGCCTGTCAGGCTTTAATGGATCAATGGTACAGCTGGTCAACGATACAGAACTAATAAAATTGTTGGTCCCTGATCCAAAAATTTCTTCAGAGAAAAACTCACCAGCCCAATGTATCGCAGTACTATTCTATTCCAAGAATTGTCCCTTTTCAAGTATGGCAGCTCCACATTTCAATGCATTGCCAAGAGCATTTCCTGATATCAAGATGGTAGCGATAAATGCAATGCGCTACCACTTATTCAACACACAAAATGGCATTGTTGGGGTACCAACACTACTTCTATTTCACAATGGCAGACCTATAGTTAGGTATAATGGTTCAGAGTATAATTTAGAATCTTTTGTGAAGTTTTTAAAAAGGCATACGGGTCTTGAACCCCAAGAAAATTCTGTTGTGACGTCGCAAGATTTTGCAGGACCTGTAGTCAGTTCTCCAGCCAAAGAATCTGACATGTTCTTGATAATATCTTGGCTGTTTATTATAGTTTGCACCTGTTATTACTTCTCTAAATCAAAAGTTTGGAAATGGATGGTTGAAACGGTTCAAAGAAATTGGAGGGAATCTGAACAACATGCTCAACACGAACATATAGAATAGTTAATTTATTGTTTTTTTTTGTTGTTAAAAGTAAAAATCCTTGAAAATTAATTTTTGCTCATTTTATTTATTTGATAATACAATACTACGTGTAAGTATTCGTTGAATATTACTTTATGCGTAAAGCCATGGCATAGACCTTCCCAATGTTCCATTAATTTAAAACAATCGGTTTCTCCTCTGTGGTAATAGATGCTGTTGCTACAACTGACGAGGCCGCCTCACCAGACGTAACCATACGCCCCTACTAAAAAAGATGAGTATTGAGGTTATGTGCCACAGTGTTTGTAAACTGAACTGGACGTTTCTCATCTCTAGTTTTAGACAATTATTTTATTTAAGCCCTAAAATAGTTAAATAATGGTTAGGAGGTAAGTCAAGAACTATTTTATAAATATAATTTTACTTCCATACCATCCAAAACCCATATTTTTAAAGCGTAAAGTAGAATCGTTATCCATTTTTTCAAAGTGGGGTAGTAAAAAAAATATTTTTATTTTAGTCATACACCTGAAAGAAGAGCACGACGTTCTCGTTCCAGAAGCAAAGACAGGACATCCAAAATCGCTCGCCGACGAAGCAGGTCGAGGGAACGACGAAGTAAATCTAAAGAAAGAAGGAGAAGTAGATCAAGGGAGAAACCTGTAAGGGAAAGAAGTAGATCTAGAGATAGGTTTGTGAGAGAAAGAAGCCGATCTAGGGATAGAGCTAGAAGAGATCGGGAAAGAACTAAATCTAGGGATAGAGATAGACTTAGAGATCGTAGAGAGAGAAGGTAAGTAAATGGAAGTAAAGCTTATTATAATACTATCAGTCTCATGGATTAGGTATCAATTTTATCAATTCTTCATCTTTATCACTGTACTTCATTATACCACAAAGATTCATTTGGTTTCTTTCATGTTATGTTATACTCTTGACATGTTCTTCTTTTGGGCTTTTATATTGGAATTTTTACCGATTAGGCTTGTTGATGGAAATATGTAAATAAAAATCTGCCCACTGATATGATTAATTTCGTTTTTTATAGACCATGGGCTTTCAACAATGATCATCTTCTAGGGACTTCTGGAAAGTAAGCCCCAATGTTTTGTTTTTATGTATTTAGATTAGACAGTGTCCTTCAATTTGTAAAAATTAAAATTATGAACTAACTCCTCAATAAAACTTTTTTCCATATTATGTGAACTTTTTGGAGAACACTGTATATTATGTACTTTTCAGCATGTTGACCTGCGACACATTTTTGTTAAAAAAACCCATTTTTTTTTGTGAAAATTTTATTGTTATGTATATATTATAGGTAGGTAGTTATACATATTATTGCTGTTTTCTATAAGAAAATATTTTTATTTTCATTTAATGTAATTCTATGTAATCAATTTTGGTTTACATCATGATTATTTTAGGGGAGACAGTAAGGACAGAAAAAAATCAAGAAAAAGATCTAGGTCCCGTACACCAGACAAAAAAGATGATTCTGGTTTATCATTTGATCCTGCAAATTTGGACAAGGTAAGTGCCATTAAATGGTGAGAATCACCTTAGTTCTTTTGCCAAGTGAACTTGTTGGATTTTTTTTTTTTGATTATTTTATTTTAGGAAGAGGAGCAAAAGAAATTGGAATTGGAAATGCAAAAGAGGAGGGAAAGAATTGAAAGGTGGAGAGCCGAAAGAAAGAAAAAAGAACAGGAAGCTGTTAAGAAAGAGGCAAAATCTGGGGCTCTTATACAAAACTTAACAGTTCCACAGGTAAATATATTAAAATTTAAAGAATACATACATATATCAGTTGCATTTTAATTAAACTTATGAATAAGTAAAGGTTTACTATTTTAGGGTACAATAAAGAAATGGTCATTAGAAGACGACTCAGAAGATGAAGATAAAATGGATGACAAATCCGAAATGAAAAAAGAAGAAAACGCGGAAAAGGAAGTAGTAAAAAGTCCGAAAAAAGAAGAGAAAATTGAAGAAAAAGTTGAGGAAAAAGTTGAAGAAAAAGTCGAAGAAATACTAGAGGCGGAGGCTCCGCCGCCTGAGAAGAAAATCGAAGATGAGATAGATCCTTTGGATGCTTTTATGAAAGGTGAAGCATGGACTATAATTGCACATCTAATAGGATACAATCCACCAAAATTTAATCTTCTTTGCTGACAATAAAAATATAATTTTTTCAGGTGTTCAAGATGAAGTAAGAAAAATAAACAAGTTCAATGTCAAAAAGGGGGACCAGAATGATTTAACCAAGAAAACTTCCCTTGTTATATTTACCGGTGTTGCCAATGTTGCCAAAAAGAAAACTAACACTGATAAAGGTGAACTTATTGAACAAAATCAGGATGGCCTAGAGTAAGTTGAATAACAACAATATAAAATAAATCACTTAATATTAGCCAATAAGTTAATAACCATTTATTTGAAACAAAATATATTATTTGTCTATTGATACCTATACAGGGTGTTATTTATGTGGCCAAACTCCAAGGAGTGCTTCTTTAAGTGATTTTAAGAAGAAAAGTTCATATAAAAATGCATAGTTTTTACGATACAGGGTGTCAAACTTTAAAAAAAAAATCGGATACTCTTTTATTCGATTTTGTTGGAATTTGGCAATTCTGTTTGTAATAACAAGAGCATAATTTAGCCTCAATTAGATTAAAATTATTAAGTCCAGTGGCGTCCCGAAAGACAGTCAAACTAATATTTTTGACAAAAAAATGGCGCGCCACTGACTTTTGAAAATTATGTATTTTTTTCGAATTAGGCAACTACAAATAGAACTATTTTATCTCCTGAGTTTATTTAATGTCTTGCTTTGTTTTCGAGAAAAAAAATTAAAACTACTTTATTGCATGTCCCCAGGACAATAAGAGTAACAAATTTAAACTACTTACCAAACTATTAAGCAATTAAAATTACACGAAAGTATTCTTTTGAATTTTTTCGCACAGATTAAAACTGTTTTCGATAAAAGAAATTAGCATAAGGTAATCGCATAGTGGCGAGCAATTTTTTTTTGTGAAAAATATCAGTTGGACTGTCTTCCGGGACGCCACTGGATTTAATAATTTTAATCTCATTGAGGCTAAATTATCCTCTTGTTATTACAAACTGAATTGCCAAATTTCAACAAAATCGAATTAAAGAGTATTGAGATATTTACGAACATCCGATTTTTTTAAAAGTTTGGCACCCTGTAGTAAACTATGCCGTTTCTGACCCATGTTTATATGAACTTTTCTTCTTAAAATCACTTAAAGAAGCACCCCTTGGAGTTTGATCACATACTTAAATAACACCCTGTATACTGGAGTCATTTTTGTACATTTTTGACTTAAGTATGGTAAGTAAATTTTTTTATATATCAGATATTCATCTGAAGAGGAAGCGGAAGATCTTAAAGACACTGCCGCTAATATAGCCAACAAACAGAAGAAGGATTTGGCGAGGATCGATCACAACAACATAACCTATATTCCGTTCAGGAAGAATTTTTACGTGGAAGTTCCAGAAATCGCTAAAATGAGACAAGACGAAGTGGACGCTTATAAGGAAGAACTGGAAGGAATTAGAGTTAAAGGTAGGAATTAAAAAGTTGCATTTTGAATTTTTTTTCAGATAACTAAATTTTTAATTTATTTATATTTAAGGCAAGGGATGTCCTAAGCCAATCAGGACGTGGGCGCAGTGCGGTGTTTCTACCAAAGAACTCAACGTGTTGAAGCGATTAGGTTATGAAAAACCTACCCCGATTCAGACACAAGCCGTCCCTGCTATCATGTCTGGAAGGGATCTTATAGGCATTGCTAAAACAGGTAGCTAACAAAAACTTAACTTTCAAAATGTCTTTATTCCAAACTAAATTTAACAGTTCATTACATGGAAAGTGACAACATAATATAGAAAATAATATCATTAAAAAAAAATAACAATAAAAAAAAATGGAAGTTAATCCAATTATTATAAAAATTCTACTACAATTCATAAAGAACAGTACACTGGACTTTCTATTTCAGGTAGTGGTAAAACTCTGGCATTCCTATTACCAATGTTCAGGCACATACTAGATCAATCCCCGCTGGAAGAAACTGACGGCCCCATTGCCATTATTATGACTCCAACCAGGGAGTTGTGTATGCAAATAGGGAAAGACATTAAAAAGTTTACTAAAAGCTTAAACCTGCATGCAGTTTGCGTGTATGGTGGCACTGGAATATCAGAACAAATTGCAGAATTAAAAAGAGGTAATATAAATCACTTAAGTTAATAAAATGATGACCCTTTCATCTCCCCAAATTTTTATTGTGGAGATACTGATTTTTTTTTCTTTACTCCCAACCAACTTTACAAGTTTATTACAGGGATAAGTATATTAAAATAACTAACAATTATTCCTCTAACTCAATAGGTTTATATATAAAAAAAGACAGTTAAAAGAAATTAGTTCGTTTTGTATTATAAGCGTATGATTAACACGTTAAGAAAGAAATTTATACTAGAAGATATTTTTTTAAATGAAATTTAAATAATGTTAGTTTTTTTAATGTTTTAATATTTTCGGGTAAAATATTATATAATATTAATCCATTATATGTATAACAATGACCGTTTTCCAAAGTTACTGTTTATTTTAATAGTTTGTAAAAAAATTAGTTTGTCTAGTATCATGTCTATGAATAGCATGAACTTTTGTTAACGTTATGTTAGAAATTTTTTGTTTTAAAAGTTAAGAATGAATAAATATGTAAATTTTAAAATTATATAAATTATTTATATCTAGGTATTTATTCGGTTTATATAAATTTGTTGTTGGTTCTAAGTGCGGAAATCTATAAATACATTTAATAATTTTATTTTGTAATTTCTTTAAAGGTTTTAGTACTATTGAATTTGCTGAACCCCAAATACAAATTAGATACTGAATTTTTGAATGTACTAATGCATGATAAATATTTTTTAAATAATTTAAAGATGACGAATTTAAAAGAATATCCCAATTAACGGAGAAATGTAATTTTATAATGGTTCACTTGGTATCCCTGTTCTTTTCCATAACTTTTTGTCTCTTACGTTTTTTCTTGTTCCACACGGTTCAGAGGTTATTTGGTAAAACAGCTACGTGTCCTATTTTTAGGAGCTGAAATTATAGTTTGTACCCCGGGCCGTATGATCGACATGCTGGCAGCCAATAGTGGTAAAGTAACCAACTTAAGACGCGTTACCTATATAGTTCTGGATGAAGCAGATAGAATGTTTGACATGGGTTTTGAACCTCAGGTAAGCAATTGAAATAATGGGCGAAATATTGGACAATTAGAAATTTTTTCAAAAAGGTATATTCTGTAAAATGCTTAGTAGTAGTAGTAACATATTTTATTTAGCAAAAAGCTACAATTAAATATTTTTTTTCTAATTTTGACATATAAAGTGACACTTTTTAAAACTGATTGACATTATGAAACGTCTTACTTTTTGTAACTAGTTGCATAAAGTAAAATTTTATGCAATTGGTGACGAAAAATGTATTTCAAAATTAGTGACAAAAAGAATTATTCTATTAAACTGTATGCAAGTAAAACTTTCTCATTAACATGTTTAATTTTCTTCTCATCACACCACGTAACAAATTTTTCGTATGCCAAATCATAAACTGCCTTTGACTTTTTGGGAATTACTGATAATAGAGCATTACCTGCTGCCTCTTCAATATCGCTTGGTAGCTCTTCAGAACTTGAATGACTCATTTAAAAAAAATAAAACTAAAAATATATCAATCTCGCTAAAAACCTTCCGTCTAGACTTTTTTACAAAATGTCAAACTGACAACTAACATGAAGTACCAGCAACAATAGCTATTTATGCCATCAGTTATATGTCAAAATTAGAAAAACTAAATTTATGTTTTCCAAATTTTTGTCAATTATATTAAATTTTATTTTTTTATTACTTTCTTCAAAATTAGAAAAAATCTTGTATGCAATACGCTACGAAATGAAATTTTGTGTAACTTGTGAGTTTTTGCGAAACTCACTTCGTTCGTTCCGCAAAAATCTCACGAGTTACACAAAATTAGGCATTTCGTAACTGATGGCATAAATAGCTATTAATACATTTTTTTTACACATTTTTATAGATTTATTTTTAACTTTTAAAACGCAACCTTCTTTGAACAAAAACAGACAGAGAAGTTAAACATTTTGCAAATTGTATCAAATATTACGTATCATTTTGTTTTTTAATTAAATGTAATTTTAAAGTTTTAATAATTTTTGAGATTTAATAGAATTTTCCAAATTATTATATTCTATCAAACCTTTATGAAAAATATACTTATAAGATAATGTTTTAGACACTCTATCCACAAAAAAAATTTGATTAGTTCTTGTTTTATAATTACTTATGATGGTCATGATTAAAAGAACAATTTTTTTAAAAATAATCAATCAATAAATTATTTTTAATTTTATGTATAAGTAAAGATACATACTAAATAAAAAATTAAATTTCTGACATTCAACCAATCTAAATTTTTTAACATAAAATTTATTTTTGTATATTTGTCACAATTTAAAATAATCCGCATTGTCTTATTTTGTAAAATTTGTAATTTATTAAATATTTCCTTACTAACCCAATATAAAATGGAAGAACAATACCTAAAGAAAATGTGGTAATATAATAGTATTAAATACAGTTTTATTAGAAAGCAAACTTAAATTAGAACTGATTCTTTTAAAATAACCTACTTTTCCGGCAATCTTCGATATGCATGATACTTTCAAAATAATTTTAAAAATGTAATTTTTAATCGAGGATTATCCCTAAATATTTAAAACTGTTTACTAATTCCAATTTTTCACCATCAATTACAACATTCACATTTTGACAATTTAAATTATTACCCATAACCATACATTTAGTTTTTGAAATATTTAATTTTAATTTATTTACTTTTAGCCTCGCTTTAAGCCAATTTAATAATATATTTGTCTCAGAATTTAGAGTATTTAGAGTAATTTAGACCATCAAAAATATTTAAAACATTAATGTAAATTAAGGTGTCATGAGCAAACATTTGTATCTTACACATTTTTGAAACTAAAGGCACATCCGAGGGCATATCGTCGAGTAAATTTTTAAGGTTCTCCACATTTTTTACCATCTCCCTTGTTATTGTTATTAACTTTTGTTAGGTTATGAGAATAATAGACAACGTACGACCAGATAGACAAACCGTTATGTTTAGTGCTACGTTTCCCAGACCAATGGAAGCTCTGGCTCGCAGAATCCTAATGAAACCAATCGAAGTACAGGTCGGAGGACGTTCGGTAGTTTGTAAAGAGGTAATTTTTTTATTAAATAATTTTCAACGAACGTTTTCTAACTATTCTGTTTAGGTTGAACAACACGTCGTCATATTAGACGAAGATCAGAAGTTCCTAAAAATCCTTGAGTTACTAGGACTTTACCAGGAACAGGGTAGTATTATTGTCTTTGTGGACAAGCAAGAAAACGCCGATATATTATTAAAAGACTTGATGAAAGCTGGCTATAACTGCATGAGTTTACATGGTGGAATTGATCAATTTGATAGGTAAATAAATAACCCTTTATCTCTGTCTTGTGCACTAGTACTGTCAACATTCCGTATACAATAATAAGTAAACAAAAATAAATGCAACTCTTTTTAGTACTTACTTTACAGGCCTGCCATAATTTTATTATTATAGTTATAGGAACAATAAACATGTTATTATAAATGAACGAATAATGTTTTAGGGATTCTACCATTATAGATTTTAAATCAGGAAAAATGAAGCTGTTAGTGGCGACCTCTGTGGCAGCCCGAGGACTTGACGTTAAACAGCTGATTTTGGTGGTTAACTACGATTGTCCCAATCATTACGAGGACTACGTCCATAGGTAAGGTGCCGATAATTGCAGTTTTATATACGGAGTGTCAAAAAGTCTGGAATATTTATTGCACATATCTATTTCAAAAACTATATTGCATATTTTCGGTAGTTTTTGAAATATTTGCAATATTCCAAAGTTCTTTGATACCCTGTACTCTAATTTAAATATTTTTAGACTTGTCAAAAGCATTCGATTGTTTAGATTTAGAAAAATTGCATTTGTACAGCATCAGGAAATATGCGTTAAAATGACTTACCACCTCTCTTTAACTTTCAAAATGTCTTTATTCCAAACTAACTTTTATAGTTCATTACATGGAAAGAGTGACAACATAATACAGACAATAATAACCATTAAAAAAAATGGAAGTTAATCCAATTTAATTCATTAATAAAATCAATTTAAAAAAAATAGTATAAATAATTTAATTTAGTAAATATCTCTTTAATTGTTTTTTAAAAGTTGCCAATTTTTTAATTTTTCTGATATTTTTTGGAAGATTGTTATATTTTATCATTCCGTCATATAAAAGCGATTTTTTCCGAAATTACTTTTTCCTGTATAGTCTGATAATTTATACAACGTCTGATGTTATGATCATATAATGTCCTCTTCTCCTGAAGTGTTATGTTTGATTTTTTTTTCTTTTAAAATAATAGAGTGAATTAGAATACAAATTTTTAATTTATAAATGTTTTGAACGTGTAAATACCCTTTCGGTCTATATAGATTAACAGTTGGTTCTAAATGTTACTAAATCTTACTAACAGGACACAGAGAGTCTCGGTAAAAAATAGAAATAGTTATTACAAATCAGATATATTAACTAACACCTTAGGAATCCCACAGGGTAGTATTTTGGGGCCGATTTTGTTTATTATTTTTGTCAATGATTTAAATTTTGAAGTAAATCCTCAGACCTGTTTAACGACATACGCCGATGACAAAAATCTGTTAGTAGGAGCATGTCAAACTCCTGCGCTCATTGAATCTGGCAATCATGTGTTTAATTTAACTAAAACAGTGGTTTGACATGAATAAGTTAATAGTTAATGTAGATAAAACAAACATGTTAATTTTTGGAATGAAACAAAACAAAAATATTATCCATGAAGAAATTTCCTTTAATGATAAACAATTAAACGTTTAAAGAACAACATAATTTTTAGGGATACATGTAAATGAGTTTTGGGATTGGACAGAGCATATTATAGAGAATCTAGGAGCGAAATTAAATAAAGTATGTTATTGTTTTCGCATTTTTTTAAAATACCTTAATGAAAAGGCCGAAAGAACTTTGTATTTGGCAAATTTTGAAGCGGTATTGAGATTAGGTATTATTTTTAGGGCATTCAATTCAAAAATTCAAAACGTTTTTATTATGCAGAAACGAGTAATTAGAACTATGTATAAAATGTCATATTTGCAGACGTGTAGAGGAGTATTTAGAAACAAAAATATATTAACGGTAGTGGCTTTGTAGATATTTGATTCGGTAATGTTTTTTTTTATAAGAATAGAGATAGGTTTAACACCAGTATACGGCATGAACACAGCACTCGTTCATACAAACTCATTTACCCTGTACATCGATTAACTCTGCTTGAGAAGAGTCCATAAAATTCTTTAATAAGTTGCCTCTTGATATAAAACAGGCAATTAATGAGAGAATTTTTAAAGAGAAGTTGAAACAATTACTTATAGAATTGGAACCTTACAATGTTGATGACTACTTGAACATGTAATTTCTTGTCATTTATATCTATTTTTGACGTCATTTCATTTTATGTTTTTATGGATATGTATGTCGTTATGTACAGTGATGTGCTAAAATATGGAACAAATTCATTTAAAAATCAGGTATTAATTTTTTGAAAAAACGCTCGGACACGTCGATTATACTTCTTTTTTCCGGATTTTTTGCCTTAAAAGGAAATTATACCGGGTGTGTCAAAAAGTAGATGTAGCAAATTTTTTTTGTTTTTTAAATAGAACCTCCCTATTTTTACTTATTACCCTAATTCTACGTCAAATTCTGCGCATAATTCATGTAGCATACTCTATCCTTATCTCTAACGGTTTTAGAGAAAAATGATATCATAAAAAAAAAATTCTTTAAAAAAAAGGTTAAAAAATTAGTTTATTAAGTGTTGAAAATGCAAACCATTAACTTCTTGACAATATGCTAATGTACTTAAAAACCCTTCTAAAACATTATTTACAGTATTTTCATTAATTTGCCTAATTTCATATCTAATTTTAAATTTTAAGTCTTCCAAATTTTGTGGTTTATCCTTATACACTTTTGATTTCAAATAACCCCAAAGAAATAAATCCATGGGTGTAAGATCGGGAGATCTTGCAGGCCATTCTATGGGTCCTCTTCTACCTATCCATCGTTCGGGAAATACAGTATTCAAATACTCTCGTACTTGTCGAGCAAAGTGAGGCGGAGCACCATCCTGCTGAAACCAAATAGACGCTTCTGGTAGATAAGGTTGATTCGGATTTGGAAAATCCGCTGCTAGTGTGGGAATTAATTCATTTTGAAGAAATTGTAAATACCGGTCTCCTGTAAGATTTCCATCGAAGAAAAAAGGTCCAATAATTCTATCATTTAATATCCCTGCCCAAACATTTACTTTTTGTGGGTATTGCGTGTGCTGTTCTCTCATCCAACGGGGATTATTAATTTGTACTCCAATACCGAAAATTTTGTCTGTTTACCGAACCATTCAAACAAAACGTGGCTTCATCGCAAAAAAGTATGTTGCGATGGAAAAATAGATTTAAGTTGCAAATTTCCATCATAGTTTCACAAAACTGTAGTCGGCGGTCGGGATCATCTTCGTTTAGCTCGTGCAGCAACCTAATTTTGTACGGATGGTACTTTTCTTGTTTTAATACCCGCAACACAGATCGTCGGCTAACATCATTATTAAGGGCTACTTCAGTGGATGCACTATGAGGATTATCTTCAACCTCTAACAAAATGTTCAATTGTGAGTTTTCACTAATTTTTGGACGACCTGACCGTAGACGATCCTTTACATTCCCTGTTTCCCTGAATTTTTTCTCAATTTTACTTACTGTAGATCTTGTAATCGGCCGTTCTGGATACTTAGCGTTAAACAAGTTACAAACTTCTTCTTGAATTCTTGTTTTGTCTCCACATCCAATTAAAATTAAAATTTCGATTCTTTGTGTTTCATTTAAATGCACCATGATCACCGTTTTTCAAAATTATACCTAAACTAATTTTTGATTGACACATGACTTGCTATCGTAGTAACAATTCATTTAAATTTACCTGTTTACCTTTAAGTAGGTACATGTACCTTTTTTAAATTTTTCTCTAAAACCGTTAGAGATAAGGATAGAGTATGCTACATGAATTATGCGCAGAATTTGACGTAGAATTAGGGTAATAAGTAAAAATAGGGGGGTTCTATTTCAAAAACAAAAACATTTTGCTACATCTACTTTTTGACACACCCGGTATAATTTCTTTTTGAGGCAAAAAATCCGGAAGAAAGAATTATAATCGACGTGTCCGAGCGTTTTTTCAAAAAATGAATACCTGATTTTTAAACGAATTTGTTCCATATTTTAGCCCATCACTGTATGTATTTATGAATGTAATTTGAAATAAATAAATACTTGATTGATCCCATTTTTGTGACTGTCGCTGTATATAATTACTTTCGTAGGTGCGGTAGAACTGGGCGTGCAGGAAACAAGGGCTTCGCCTACACTTTTATTACTCCCGAACAATCCAGGTACGCGGGCGACATTATTAAGGCTCACGAGTTGGCCAACGTTCCCGTACCGCAAGCGTTAATCAAATGCTGGGAAGATTACAAAGCGAGACAAGAATCTGAAGGTAGGACTAAACCAACGACGATCATTATCATCATCATCATCACATTCACATTGTTTATAGAGTACATTCTATCATAACTTAAATAATTATTAAAATTAAAAAATATTTTAAAATTATAAAAAATTGGTTTGATAACAATTAATTTTAATAAAACCATTTTATATTCCTTTTACTTTAAACCTAAATAACCTACCACGAAATATGAATAGTATTCAAATAAATGAAGACATTCAAATTTTTAAAGTTAATAAAATAAAATATTTAGGAATTATTTTTGACAGTAAATTAAATTGAAATTTTCACTTAGAGAACTTAATTAAAAAATTAAGAAGTTTACTACCGATTTTTAAAAACATTAAACAATTTTTAAATGTAAGACATATAAAAATATTATATTACGCGTTAGTTAAAACTAATTTAAATTACGGAATTTTAGGTTGGGGAGGAATAAATTAATAGAACTTTAGTTAAAAAATTAGAAATATTATAAAAAAGGTTTCTAAAAATTATATTCAATAAAGATTATCTTTATCCTTCAAACGAATTATATTCAGAAACAAAAAAGTTGAACATAAGACAACTTTACATTTATAACATCTTAATATATATATTTAAAAATAAAAACCTTATACAATTTAAAAACAATAATCATAATACACGTCATAAAAATGAAATAACCATAAAACCTAAAATAAATAAGTCCATAAGTAGGACAAAAAAAATTTCAAATATTTATGTTTTTATTTAAACGATTCTTTACCAACAAAAATTAAAAAAATTGATTTTATTAAAAAAAATATAAAGTCGAAATAAAAATATGGATATTAAAAACAGACAATTTGAAAATATTTTTAGAAATGATTTAATTAATTAATATTGTTCTGAATAATTTATATAAGTAATATGTTTTACTTGAAAATAATAAATTAATAATTTTATTATAGGTTATATATTTCTTCAAAAAAAACTGCGTTTATACTATAAATTAACATTTTTACTTTACAACCTAATTTTTAATGCATATTTATGATTTATGATTTTACATACTAAAACAAAAAATAAGATTTGCCCCTAACAAGCTCAGCTTCAGGAGATTGAAAAATAAGTTTATAGAAGACAACATAAACATATTTATTATATTATTAAATTTTAAATAAACTTATTATTATATAACAAATCTGTAATCGCTTACGATTTTTTTAAATAATAATTAAGGATAAAGACAATGAGACGAGATGTATATCTTGCTCTGTCGTCTTTGGACTAAAAGTCATGACTAGTTGAAACAATTTTTCTAACCTTTAACTTATGGAAATATTATTTTAGGTAAAAAAGTCCACACGGGCGGTGGCTTCAGCGGAAAGGGCTTCAAATTCGACGAGAACGAGGCGGCGGCTGCCAACGAACGCAAGAAGTTCCAAAAAGCCGCGCTAGGTCTTCAGGACAGCGACGACGAGGATCTGGAACAGGACATCGATCAGCAGATCGAGAGTATGTTTGCCACAAAGCGAACGGTCAAGGAGATCAAGGCGCCATTGGGTACGATTTAATAGTTATTAATGATACTAGTTCGATATGAAAACTATAATGAAATGTGTGCAACGTTGCAGAGCTGGGCAAGCTACTGGAAAAAAGTAGCTACCTACAAGCCACAAGCTACTTAAAATTAAAGTAGTTAAGCTACCGTGTAATCAAGCTACTTTTAAATAAAAGTAACTTAGCTACTGGTAGCTAAGCTACAAGCTACTTTTACTACTTTTTTTAAAGCTACTTCTATAAGCTATAGTTAAATTCACATAAAGTTTTAATGCCAAATGTCAAGACTTGTCATTGTCTAGTTACTTTAGATTTCACCAACTTACTAAATTTCTTAAACAGCTGAGATTGGTCAGTGTTTTTTCTTTTTCTTTTCTGGAATTGTTCGGCCAACTCTTTTTATTTCTATCTCTTTTTAATCGTATGAAATAATACAAGATAGACATACTTTGTGTGCAGTACAATTATACTAATTAAATTTAGCCATTAGAAATTTATATTTTATGAGTTGCTGCAGTATTTGACAAGTATGACAGAACTGAAATGTCACGGCCGGCGTTAAAAGTTTATGTGAATTCAACTATACTCTGCGAAGGTTACTTCACTTTATGTCAATGAATGCAGTTTTGAAAAACTACGTTCTTCGACATTAAAAGAGTTTAGTAATAAAAATATTATAAAGTTTTAATAATGTAGGTACCTACCTAAGTATTATTATAAGCATGTTTTCAACAGTGCAGAATATGAGGGGTACATCGTAAAAAATTATTTTTGCCATACTTTTAAACAATTATAGGTAATAGATATTTTTTGATATAATATGACTGACATGATGACTGTCAAAGTTTTATACATTTTTTCAGTTTTTCAAATTTTTATCTCAAAAGCAAAATGCTAAGTTATTAAATAAAAATACAAAATATAATATCCTTTAAATTATTTTATTTTTTAATTCATAAGTTAACAAAATGGCAATACCTAAAACTAATTGAAGACACAAGTGGATGAAGGGCCTATGAAGCAAAATCATTTTTTCGAGATATTTCAGTTTAAAGTTTATTGTTTGGCAGTTTTTTGGGGAGCGACATAGAAAAACGAAAATTAATTTATAAACTTTTATTTAACTGAATATTAAAACGGTAAAAACATAAATTATTACTAGTAATTATTTTTTATAAAAATCAGAAAAAAAGTACATTTTATTCACTATAACAAAATACTTTATTTGTAATGAAAAAAGTATAGATCATTTTAAAAGTTCAAACAATGACACTTTGATTTTAAATATCTATACTTAAAACAAGTATAGTTCGAAAAACTCTTACTTCTTGAGGTAGTCCCGGGAGGAGTGTAAACTCTACAGTCATTTTGAATGACAAAGTCAGAAACACTTGGCGGACATTCTTCTAAAGAATCGTTTCGTCCATCTCGAATGGAAGAGGGGCTTATGTACATATGTTTTTAGTACATAGGTCCTTTATCCGTATAAATAAAGTATTGTTCCCTTGTACTTAGGTCCTTTATCCACTGACAACTTCTTTATTTATTGATATATCGTAACGGAAGGCGTTTTGAACGAATTTTAGGTACATACGCCCTTCATTTATGGAAAAATGTAATTTTTGAAAAAAGTGTTACATAGGCCCTTCATTCACTTGTGTCTTCAGTTATAACATTAATAATTTTAACCATTTGGTAAATGTGCAAATAAGATTATTACAAAAAATAGTTTCCTTTAAGTAGAACGAGCTTTTCAAATAAGCTGTCCGACCATCCATTTCGCCTCGGAGATTAATACCTATAGGTAGCAAACGAAAATAATTTTTCTACTGGATACCATATACGCTATGAGGAAGTAACACAATGACGATAAACAGACAAGTTCTGTCTTCTGACATCATCTTGTCGGTAAAGTAGGTAGTTATTTGCAATAGGTAGCTTAAATTATTTTTGGGTAAGTAGGTTTTCCACTAACTAGCTACTTTTAAAAGTAGCTTCATGAATACACTAAAAAATAATGTAAAAGCTACAGCTACAAGCTACTTGGTTTTAAAAGTAGCTCGAATAAAGCTGTTAGCTACCAAAAAAGTAGCTAGCTAATAGCTTAACTACTTAGTAGCTAGCTACTGCCCAGCTCTGTTTAATTGCACAAGTTTCAATAACAAAGTTCATATCGAACGTGTATCATTCAAAATTTAATCTACGATAGTGCAAATAGATTTTATTCGTCTAAATTTCATTGATATCAGATAACGTTTTCGTAATTTTTAAAATTTTTAGGTGTCCATATTAATCGATATCATGGTAACCGCATTTTTGATTGTTTTAATTTCGATTTTGACAACGTCATTATTGCCGTCTAATTTTCTATTGTATGCAAAGTGTTGGCCAAAAATAATTTAAATATGGGAGATTCTGAATCCGAAAGTGTCCCTTCGGATGTTTACAATAAATAAATGCAATCCGTTTTTCTAAGTAATAATAACAAATAAATAGTTTGCACCGACTTTCTTTTTGTTTTTGTATCTTATCGTTTGGATGTTATTATGAATGTCATAATGACATCTAAATGATAATGCTAAATACGTCATAATGGCACTGGTAGATTAATACATTAAAGGAACTTTATATGGTATAATTAACATTGATATTTTGTTAATGCTTTCTGGTGTCTCTTTCAGGTGTCAGTCCAGCGACTGCAGCGGCCGCAGCCCAAGCTAACGCGTCTGGTGCAGCCGGTTCTGCAGTTGACAAGTTAGAGTTGGCAAAGAAATTGGCTTCCAAGATTACGCTTACTAAGACCACTACTTTCGATACGAAATTTGCCACGCAACAAGCAGCCGAATCCATTCTTAAAGGTAAGGGTTTTTTTGGCCATTTTAAATAATTGCAGTTACCAAAAAAAAAAACCAGAAGAGAATAGAAAGAATTTCGTCATTCCACGTCAAACAATTTTTAATCTTTCGACCCAACAAACAGACAGACCAATGGAAATGGGAAACATGCTTTTCGAGATCTAGGGATTTAACCCGTCGACATCTGATAATAATTTCTCTTGCGTGGAAAATAGTATAGTTTTGCAGATAATATTACAATTTTTTATACCGATACAAATTGGGACAACTTAAATAATAAAATTAAAAAATATTTTAAAATTATAAAAAATTGGTTTGATAACAATTTGCTAACAATTAATTTTAATAAAACAAATTTTATTCCTTTTACTTTAAACCTAAATAACCTACCACGAAATATGAATAGTATTCAAATAAATGAAGATATTCAAATTTTTAAAGTTAATAAAATAAAATATTTAGGAATTATTTTTGACAGTAAATTAAATTGGAATTTTCACTTAGAATACTTAATTAAAAAATTAAGAAGTTTACTACCGATTTTTAAAAACATTAATGAAATTTTAAATGTAAGACATATGGAAATATTATATTACGCGTTAGTTAAAACTCATTTAAATTACGGAATTTTAGGTTGGGGAGGAATAAATAGAACTTTAGTTAAAAAGTTAGAAATATTACAAAAAAGGTTTCTAAAAATTATATTCAATAAAGATTATCTTTATCCTTCAAAAGAATTATATTCAGAAACAAAAAAGTTGAACATAAGACAAATTTGCATTTATGACATCTTAATATAATATATTTAAAAATAATAACCTTATACAATTTAAAAACCATAATCATAATACACGTCATAAAAATGAAATAACCATAGAACCTTTAATAAATAAGTCCATAGGACAAAAATATATTCAAATATTTATGTTTTTATTTAAACGATTATTTACCAACAAAAATTAAAAAATTGATTTCATTAAAAATTTTTTAAGTCGAAGTAAAAACATGGATATTAAAAACAGACAATTTGAAAATATTTTTAGAAATGCTTTAATTAATTAATATTGTTCTGAATAATTTATATAAGTAATATTTTTTACTTAAAAATTATAAACTTTATAGGTAATATTATATTCTTTAAAAAAAACTGCGTTTATACTATAAATTAACATTTTTACTTTAAAACTTAATTTTTAATGCATATTTATGATTTATGATTTTACATACCAAAACAAAAAATAAGATTTGCCCCTAACAAGCTCAGCTTCAGGGGATTAAAGAATAAGTTCATAGAATACAACATAAACATTTTTAGGGAAAAGAAAGACTTTATACTTTTCTTTTCCCTATATCATTCAACTCTACTTTGAGTATGGACTACTTCTTTAAAAATAAACATATTTATTATTTATTAAATTTTAAATAAAATTATTATTATTATTATTAGTAACCGTCACTATGTTTCTCTTCCTAGGTAGCAATTCGGCTCTTCCAATAACAGCCAAAACCGTAGCCGAACAGCTAGCGGCCAAACTCAACAACAAATTGAATTATCAACCGAAGGATGACGAGGATAAGGCGGACGAAGACAGCGAACAGACCTTCAGGAAATATGAAGAGGAACTAGAAATCAACGACTTCCCTCAACAGGCCAGATGGAGAGTAACGTCCAAGGTAAGTTAGTTAGGAGTTTGTGAGAAATGTGATAGCGAAAAGTAAGTAGGGAAAAGTATTCTAGGGTAGAAATAGGGAACTTGACAAAAATTTTAAATGGTGAAAAAATTCTATAAATCATAAGTAGGTATATATTGTCAACATATGGCAGCAAGAAAAACCACATATTTCGTCCCAAAAGACCGCTAGAAGATTTAAAACTGCCCCAAAATTCAAATTATCCCAAGCGGGTAAAAACGGGTCGTGACGTCACGAAGCATTATTTGTCATGATGACATCCACGAAATAGGTTATAATTTGGCAATAAATTGAACGACGTTAAGAATTCCACCTTAAAACAACAATACAATAACAATAACACACGGCAATCCAAATGCAATCTCGGTAGCTCGGCCATCGGTCAGGATGACGGATGACGGAAAAGTCATACTTCGTGACGTCATCGGGCTTGGCGCGCTTAAAAGGTCGTTTAAAATGCTTTTGACACGCGCGAAAGGTAATAACGCATTATTAAGTGCCAATAAACAACCCTTAACAATATACCTGTAAACCCCGGAAACCCCCAATAAATAACTTGTGTATAACCAAAATGTAAATATAATTATTATAATCTTCAGATTGGAAAATCCCTGAAATAAGTACCGAACTGGACATTAAACCTTTAACGTTTTAAATTTTTTAATAAAGCCGAAAACATAAAAATCGAATAATAATTTTAAAATGATAACTTTACTTATTTTCGAGATATTCCAATAGGCCACTTACGTAATAGACTAACAATACACTTTGTTCAAATGGAAAATGTTAAAAGTTCACCAAAAAACATAACTTGTGGTGTTCCGCAAAGATCAACGCTTCAATCAAATAAAATTACGTTAAATTTTACAAAATCTTCTTTTATGTTTATAACTAAAAATAAAATGAATTCCATCATTAACCCCTAACATTTAATAATGAAAATATTCAATATTCATAAACGACAAAATTTTTAGGATTAGTTTTAGAAGAAAATTTAAATTTGAAATGCCATATCCAGTATATTATCAACCCGATATCTCCTTTGGTATCTGTTTTGTACAGAGCTAGATATGTCATTCCTTTGAAATACTTAAAAAAATATATATTTTTCATTAATATATTCAAAATTACGATACTTAGCTTCTGCATGGGGATCTGCTTGTTTATCAAACTTAAAACCATTGCAAAAATTGCAAAATAAAGTTATTAAATGTATACACAAATAACCACATTTAGAACCAACTGTTAATCTATATAGACCGAAAGGGTATTTACACGTTCAAAACATTTATAAATTAAAAATTTGTATTCTAATTCACTCTATTATTTTAAAAGAAAAAAAATCAAACATAATACTTTATGAGACTAAGACATTACATGATCATAACACCAGACGTTGTATAAATTATCAAACTATACCAGTAAAAAGCAATTTCGGAAAAAAATCGCTTTTATATGACGGAATAATAAAATATAACAATCTTCCAAAAATAAAAAAATTGGCAACTTTTAAAAAACAACTAAAGAGATATTTACTAAATTAAATTATTTATACTATTTTTTTTTAAATTGATTTTATTAATGAATTAAACTGGATTAACTTCCATTTTTTTTTAATGGTTATTATTTTTTATATTATGTTGTCACTTTCCATGTAATAAACTGTAAAAGACATTTTGAAAGTTAAAATAGTATGTATATGTGCCGTTATATTTTGGTTAAATTTACAACTGCAAAACTGGGGTTTTCTCATGCAAGTATTTCCTAAATCATGTGACTCCGGGAGCTTTGATTTTTATAGACGCCCAATGTTACCCTATTTTTATTACAAAACTTATAATTTTCATTGGTCAAAAATATACAGGGTGATTCACGGTGGATGGAACGTTAGACGTTTCTGACGAACCAGTAAAGGAATCGTTCTGAAAATTTGGTCGTTTACATAAACGGACACGCTCTACCTATCTAAAATATTTTTAACAATACAGTGTTGCCGCTTCCACACAAAAATAATAGTCACTTCGATATTTTAAATGGAACACCCTATATATTATTAAATTTTTAAATTCTACATAAAATTATAATTATTTTTTAATAAAAGCATTATTAGTCTATGCTTAATGGTTTCTGAGATATTGTGTCTTGAAAAATGACATTTTTGAACTTTGACAGCTTCTAGCTTTTTAACTGTACGTCTGAGAGCAAAACGGCTTACATGTCCCTATCTTCGATTTTTATTATCTTTCCAAAAGTGTCTATTTCCGGTTAAACCGGTTGTAGGAAATATAATACTTCCGGTTTGACCGGAAGTTGTTACTTTTGGAAAGATAATAAAAATCGAAGATAGGGACATGTAAGCCGTTTTGCTCTCAGACGTACAGTTAAAAAGCTAGAAGCTGTCAAAGTTCAGAAATGTCATTTTTCAAGAGACAATATCTCGGAAACCATTAAGCATAGATTAATATTGCTTTTATTAAAAAATAATTATAATTTTATGTAGAATTTAAAAATTTAATAATATGGGGGTGTTCCCTTTAAAATATCGAAGTGGCTATTATTTTTGTGTGGAAGCGGAAACACTGTATTGTAGAGCATGTCCGTTTATGTACGCGGCCAAATTTTCAGAACGATTCCTTTACTGGTTCGTCAGAAACGTCTAACGTTCCATCCACCGTGAATCACCCTGTATATTTTTGACCAATGAAAATTATAAGTTTTGTAATAAAAATAGGGTTACATTGGGCGTCTATAAAAATCAAAGCTCCCAGAGTCACATGATTTAGGAAATACTTGCATGACAAAACCCCGGTTTTGCAGTTGTAAATTTAACCAAAATATAACGGGACATAGAAGACTATTTTAACTTTCAAAAAACGAACTTAACTCCACTAAAAGACAAAGTAAAGTGCCTTTGTGGTCGTTGATTGACATTGACATGTATTTATATGTAATACCGTTGAATTTATTTAGGGAATTAATATGTCATAGACATATCTGGTGTATAACTCTAATACTGAAATTTTAAGACTATTGTTTTGAGATGATGCAACTATTTTACACCTTAAGTAATATATTATTATTTGCCTTTTACATCAAAAACTTGGACTATTTTTTTCAGTATACATTCAGTTAAGTTTTATTGATTTCCTGTGGTGGACGTCTAAAAAAGTCCTGGTTCCAAAATGACTTGTGAGAATAGCGGTAAGAATAGGTGATAAATGTTTTTATACCTTGTTCTTTTGCAGCGTTAAGATTTAACACTAATTGACGGTAACTGCATAGAAAAAAACTAGTGCGGGATTAGTTCGCGTGATAATCATTAAACCCATTCCCGAATGTTTCTATTTTTTCTATTTTAGCTGCATTCGTTGGTCTTTATTAGCGGTTAAAAGAATTTAAATAAATATATTGGGTCCAATGCTTTATTATTTAAAAATCATTTATTAACAGTGTATTAATTAACAAGCGTATATCGTATAATGCAGGCCATAATAAACGAGGATGATTGTAACAGTATGTTTTAATCACATCAGAGTCAAATACTATGCTTCATCTACAATCCTCCACTCATACAGTGCCACGAATTTTAAATGCTGATTAAGAAAGCACCAATTTTCGCCTTATTCAGACTTATACCGTGCGAGCAAAAAGTATTTGCATCAAAGAGGGCCTTGCATCTAAGGACGTAATGCTTAGCCGTAGAGCTTAATACCTGTTGGTGTCAGTAACTACCTGAATTAACAATCAATCAGTTATTCCATCATCTTTGACAGTCGTTACAAGTAATTTGATTCATCGCTAATTTTTCCAATTTCTTGAACAATGCACACAATGGGCTTTACGGAACAGCACAAAACATTCATGGTTGAAGCGTATTTTCGAAACGGGGTTAGAGTAATTGGTGAGTGTCATTACAATCCGGGTTTGTGCATGGACGATTTTCACGAACATATTCCTAACGTTGCTTTTATTGCTGGGGATTTTTATCATTGCCTGAAAAGAACCGTGGCTGTGTTTAGGGAAACAGGTTCTATACATCACAAAAAAGGAACAGGAAGACCATCTGTAAGAACAGAAGAACTTGTTGCAAACGTTCGTGAAATAATGCAAAATACGCCAACAAATTGTATAAGACGCCTGTCCCAAGAAGTGGGAAGATCTTATGGAACATGCAGGACTATTCTTAAAAAGCAGCTAAATTTATTTCCTTATAAAGTGCAAGTATTCCAAAAAATACAAGAAGCAGATTTTGAAAGACGCAGGAATTACTCTCAATGGTTTACCCAAAATGTATTGGAAAGAAATGATTTATTAGACCTGACATTTTTTTCGGATGAAGCCTGGTTCCACCTCTTCGGTTATGTAAATTCTCAGAATACATGTAATTATTTTTCTTTTTCTTTCTGTATATTCTTACTTTGTTAATTTTGTAAACAACAAAAATAAATTTGTATTTGTCTACTTATTTTATTACTCATTAGTTTAGCATGTCATGTCATAATATGAATTTGACAAAGTTTTAACCTAGATTTGGTTAGATATATCGTCCCCATATCATTGTGATCTAAACCAAGCCCTACGTTTTTTAATCCAAGCCCTCTTTGATGCAAATAATTTTTGCTCGCACGGTATATTATGTCATAATATTTCCTTTACAATTTATACTCCTTTTTATAAATACAACCGTACATTTGCGGACAAAACATCCCACACACAGTATTTTTCATGATGTAATTAAACTTTATATAACTTGGATCCCCTGAATTTCACCTAAAAGTTGATAATAAATAATCAATAGAATTTTAAAATAACCGTTACTTAATTTTTCATAAATGAATAGAAAAACAAAGGGAAAGGTTGATGATCTATTTGAAGTAGATTACGCAGTAAAGAGAAAAGCCCAAGAAATCGGTTTACCAAAAAGTACCATTTATTCAAGAATTGAAGTAGAAATGAATGATTTTAATTTACTAATAGTTTTATGTTTTTCCTAATTATTCCAACTCAAGTATGAAAAAAAATCATGAAATTAAAGTCCAAATACTTTTAAAAAATTAGGGAAAAATGACCCTTGTCTTAGTGTTAACTATTTCTGGGGTGTAAATATTAGTTTTTAACAAAATTAAACCGTATCTTAGTAAATAATTAACGACTTGTTTGCTTTCACAGTCTATTAAACGATAAAAATAAATTACATATTTTTGTTTTTATTTTTAATATTTATCTGAGGTGGACATTGCTTACAATAGTGATAATTTTAATTAAATACCCTAATTGCCAGTGGCCTGTTGTCAACTGGAAGATTTTTAAATATATTTTATTATTCATTTGTTGTTTTTGAATTGTCGATGGAAAAATAACGAGTTTAATCATTGTGGTCTGATCATTCGTAAACCGAAATGGCCTGTTTATCAGTAGGTACCTATAAACCTAAAAAAGGAAATGCAATTAGATCAGTTTTTAGAATTTATAAATAATATACATAACAATATAAAATTTACAATTGAAAAAGATATCAATAATTCTATTAACTTTTTAAACCTAACCATCAAAAAATCCGAAAATAAACATGATTTTTCAATATACCATAAACCTACTCACACTGATACTACTATACATAACACATCTTGCCATCCAGTACAACATAAATTATCTTCTTTCTTTAGTATGATACATCGACTAGTAACATTACCTTTAAACCAAACGAATTTTCAAACTGAATTAAATATTATTAAGCAAATTGCAGTAAATAATGGTTATTCCGCTATAACAATAGATAAAATTCTAAATAAAAAATTATACAAAAAGGCTATAAACTTAGTTTTTTCAACAGCAAACAATAATAAAAATAATTATAAAGTTATCTCTTACATAGGTCATATTACTTAGCACTAAAATAAAAAACTTTTTAAAAAACTTGAATATTAATATTGCTTTCAAAACTAACAATACTCTAGGGAAACACATTAAAAATAATAAAAGTAAATGGAACAAAGGAAATAAATCTGGTGTTTACAAATTAAAATGTTTGCTCTAAAGTTTATATTTTTATTCATGCTAGTTTTATAAAAAACAAAACCGATTCTAACTATTCTAACCATCTGTTAGAAGTAAATCATACATTTAATCATAACTACGATATCTTGCATATTGAAAACAAAAGTACAAAATTAAATTTGCTTGAATCCTTAGAAATAAATAGGCTTCCAATACTCTTCTTAATGATCAATTGGATTTAAACGGATCACCTCTTTTGAATCTCTTTAATTAGTCTGTAAACATTATTATTGGTTTTTCCAACAATTTTAAACAACCTGAAAATTACCTGCAATTTTATTGTTACACCTAAGCTATACCTTTAAAGATACCATTTTTAAGTACTCCTTTGAAGAAGCAACTGCGTTGCGAAACATGTCGAGTCAAAATAAAAATTTGTGGAAAGTGTAAATTATAATTTTTTAATTTTTTTACCATTTATTTAACACAATTAATAATGGATTTCCACCAAGGAAAAGCCGAATCAATTCTATAAAATTATTTGTTTGTCTTTCTGGTATAACGTTATACAGGGTGTCCGGAAATGATGAGCAAAAAATTTAGGGGATAATTCAAGACCGAAAATAAATGCTACCTCTTCCTATAACATTTTTTCGAAAATTGCTTACTAACGATGTTGAAGGGTGTTAAAGTTAAATTTTATTTGCCGTTTTTTTTGCAATACCTTTTGCCACGCTTGTAATATTTTGACGAAATTTCGTATATGGGGCTTTTTCGGGATAAGGAATACAAATTTGCCCACCGTTTTTTCGCATTTTGTAGAGGGCGCCACATAGGAGCCTATACTTTAATTTGAATAGTTCCAACTTTTTTGTCCCACATTGTATGCGCAATTTGATTGAATATTTTTATTCTCCTAATCTTTTGACATACTTTTGATATAAATCTAAGCGTTTTCGAGAAAAACGCTAAAATAACACTGCTTGCATGTGATGAATACGAAATGATTTTAATTTATTTTTAACCTTAAACATAGCATAGCTTAGGAGTTCGTCGGAATTTTGTAAGAAGAATTAATTTATGCATTGTAGAGGAAGTACGTCACTTTAAACCTTTGATTTGAATGTTTAATTTATTGTTCTAGTAACCTTTATGTATTTTAAAACTGCAAATAAAATTTAACTTTAACACCATGTAACTCAATTTTCGGAAAAATATTATAGGAAGGGATAGTATTTATTTTCGGTCTAGAATTATCCCCTAAATTTTTTGCTCATCATTTCTGGACACCCTGCTTGATCGATTTCACCGCATACCTTAAGGACGTTTTTTTTGCTCCTATTTTCTCTTAGTAACAGTATCAAATCTCAATTAAAAAGTATTAATAACAAATTTATTTAATCGCCTATTTACAAATACCGTACGGGTCAACGAAAGTTGAGAAATATTTAGAAATAATACCAATATATTTTTTTCTCTGGGCGATTGTGTATCGAAAACTGTCAAAATTAACCGATATCGTGAATCTAATATAAACAATTATATAATTATGATACTTTTATTAATTAATCTCTTTTTTGGTTACTAATTATACATAATTTAAATGTTACCTATAAAGTTTTGGAACACTTGGTTAATTGTTTAATGTGAAGGTGCATTCGTCGGTACAACAAAGCGTGAGAATTCCCTTTACCCTTACCAGAACTTCAAAGCAAAAGGTTGCCATTTGTATTTCATCAACCCTCGATTTTTGATAACGCCATTAGTGTTAGTCTATACCTACCTACACCAAAAATCATTACTTACAATCAATTGACACATTTTCAACAAATTTGGGAAAATCAAAGAAAATTTTAGTCTAACGACCCCTAAGTTATTATACAGGGTTGCCCAGAAGTCCGGAATAAAATTAATATAGCCCTAACCTGTAACTTTTGGGGAAAATGCTCGGACACGTGTTTTTATAGACATTTGTCAAAAATATAACGACATCGATCTTTTTTTTAAATGGAAACATACAGCTTGTGATACATCATTTGAAAGCTAATATCTCGTACAGTATGCTCATAAATTTTGGCGCGATTCTGTCGAGCTATTTCAAAATGGCGACTGTTAAAGGTTTTTAAAACATCTCTATTTAAATAAACGGAAATGATAAATCATTAGCTTTTTTTACCTTTCAAGGTAAGAAATCTTCATTGTTTCACGGTCTGACATTTTGTGACATTGTGAACTTGTAAAATTAATTTAGGTATTTCCCAAGTATTATTTTACCATTCTCTAAACAAAAATGGTTTTGTCGGAAAGACAGCGTATCGAAGTCTTGATATTGTTAGGATGTGGAGATAAAATTATAAGAAGTCGAAGTGAAGTGTGCACTTTATTTAATGCTAAATATCCTGATAATCAAATTTCACAGGACACTATTAGTAAAATATCCCACAAATTTGTATAAATAACAAATAAACCATGACTATTGTTAAGTTACAAAATGTCAGAACGTGAAACAATGAAGAGTTCTTACCTTGAAAGGTAAAAAATATCAATGATTTATCATTTCCGCTTATTTAAATAGAGATTTTTTAAAAAACTTTTAACAGTCGCCATTTTGAAATAGCTTGACAGAATCGCGCCAAAATTTATGAGCATACTGTACGAGATATTAGCTTTCAAATGATGTATCACAAGCTGTATGTTTCCATTTAAAAAAAAGATCGATGTCGTCATATCTTTGATAAATGTCTATAAAAAACAAACGAATAACGTCAAAATGTGAGCATATATAAAACTAAATTGACGTGTCCGAGCATTTTCCCCCAAAGTTACAGTTTAGGGCTATATTAATTTTATTCCGGACTTTTGTGCAACCCTGTATATCAATCAACCTATTATTAATTTTTTTTTGTAATTTCAGGAGGCGCTTGCACAGATCTCAGAATACTCCGAAGCTGGAATAACGGTAAGAGGAACGTATGTACCCACCGGTAAATCTCCACCCGAGGGAGAGAGAAAGCTGTACCTCGCAATCGAAAGCACGTCCGATATGGCCGTGTCCAAAGCGAAATCAGAAATTACAAGATTGATCAAGGAAGAATTGTTGAAGTTACAAACGTCAGGACATCACATGATCAACAAGAGTAGGTATAAGGTTATTTAAAGGAAGGGAAGCGGCGGGGATATATTGTGACGTGTATTATTTTAACTTAAAATTTTTTCTATATGTTTATTAAAGTAATAGTTATATGGCACCAGTTGTTTTATTTCTTAGATTTATTGCGGCCAAAATACATTGGTATAAGAAAAAAATAGAAATATTTTGCTTGGACTATTGTTTTTCAAATGCTTTGTAGCATTCTGTTTTTAGAAATCTTTTCTGTTTTTTTCTTACGTGATACATGTATTTTTTATTACAGATCATTAGTAAAATAGAGCCATTGTCTCTTGTCAAATAATCACTTATAATCTCCCTAACAGCAAAATTATTCTGCTGCGTGGGAGATTCGGTTAGAAAATTTCATAAATTGGAGTTTTTTCTTATTGTAATTTTTTTGCTGAAATGCTACAAAAAATACTTCCGGCGGCTTTAGTGAATTAGTTTTAGAAATAAAGTTTATTTTAGCCCTTAATAACGCATTTTTATTACTAAAATGTGAGAAATATTAAATAACAAATTTTTTATCAGAAATCCAATGTCTTTATGGTTTTAAATTCAAATAAAACTTAAAAAACATATTTCCGATGAGTTTAGTTAAATTTTTGATGTGTTTCTTTTAGCTCCGGCGTTCGATATGTAAAGCAAATTGGTTAGTATCAATAAAAGTTAGCAACAAAATGTATTTTGATTTTATTCTGAGTGACTTGCCAATAGATATAAGACGATTTTTTTTTAATATGGCCAAAACCATTTTTTATACTCTAATTTTTTAAAGTTTAGATATTAATATTTTTGTTATTTGCCTTACTTAACAAAGGGGTGAGGATAAATATTCGGGAATAAAATCAACAACTTTCTGTAAAATAAGGTCTCAAAACGCTATTTTGCTCAAAAAGGTCGATAATTTTGTCTATTCCGCACCTTAAAAACCAAGGCAATTTTTTATGCTAAAAAGTAAGAATAAATTATGCATTATATATTAACAAAACTTAAATTACAACAGGACGTCTATTCTCGAAATAGGCGAATGATTATTTCAAGAGAAGTGATTACTTTTTCTCTTAAAAATGTTTAAACTGTATTCTTGAAACTTAAAATTACTATTCATTTCCATACGATGGCATATGATGTGAATTGTCCCTTCTCGCGAGAGAGCGTTCACTTCTCTTAAATTGGAGAATAGACGTCCAGATCTTCAAAAAATATATCTTGTGTGAATAAAATCTTGAAAAAAACTAAGAGGAAAATTTATTGACCCAAATATAAAAATAATATTTTGGGATATATTTTTCATCGGTAAATGCCCCTAGAATATTTTAAGGAAATTTATGAACGTTTCGAGTCTTTATAAAAAATAGCCTAAAAATATTAATTGGGTGCCTCAACTTTTTTTTTAACCGTTTTTACAAAAGGTGCGGACTTGACACTTAAGGTGCGGATTGGACATCGTATATGATTAAATTCGATTAAATCAATATAAAAAGGTAAAGAACTATTTATTAAAAACCAAAATGTAAATTTCAAATAAGTACTAAGAAAAGACAACATTACCATTAACCAACACCGATAAATACTTATTTATGTCAAATCCGCACCTAACTGACCAATCCGCACCAACGTAAAACAGGCACGGAACGGACGGTGCCGAATGGACATTTTTTGACTTTTTAATTTATTCACAAATTCTGGCAACGCTGATTTGAATTATTCTTAGGTTATGTTTTGCCGACCTAAAAATGCACCATACCATAATCTATTTTTCTAAGAGAAATACGTAACGTAAACGGAAACTGCGGTGCAGAGAGGACACGCAAGAAAGTGAGCATTTTTTACTTTCTTTTTTTAATTAACTGTTTTGCCAATATATATCAAAAAACGGGTACTTACCAATATCTTTAAGCGGCGCACAACACTATAACAAAACCAGAAATGATAAAAACGCACTGATACCAAACTGACGCTGTCTTAATGTGTGGATTTCGTAGGTGCGGAATGGACATTTTTCCGAGGTGACAGTCCTAGAAAGCTAATAGTGCAAAGACTATTGCGGGTTATCTCGGTTATATCATTGAATATTTTAGTAGAAAGAATAACCAAATCTATGATATATTGTTTTTATTATAATTGTATTTTGATCAAACAATTAAATTGTATCCAATTTAGCCGTTGCTACGTAGGACAGGTGCGGAAGTGGACAAGAAGGCTCTTTTTTTGAGAAAATTATCGGGTTATTTCTTTTATTTTGTACTCTAAGTGTCCTTTTTATTGAAAACTAAATTAGTTTATTTATATAAATAATAGCTTGGGCTTTTATATGAATTCTCGACTTTTTGAACAAGGAAGGACAGTTGTATTTCCGTTTTGGCCATATTAAAAAAAAATCGTCATAAAGCACTTTATTTTGGACAGAAAAATTATCACTTCTTAATTTCATTAAGTTAATAGGAACTAACAAAATTATCGCGATAATCTCCCGTTGCTATAAGCAACGTAAACAAAAAGGAGCCTTCTAATTGGTTGAAAATAAATTTATGTAATTTTCTGTATTATTATATAAAACTGTTTCATTAACGCCCATCCTAAACCCCTTATCCTAGAAGCATAAAATTTTGAGGATGTCTTCTTATAACGTAGAAATACCTACATTAAGATGGGATTTATCGAAAATCGACCCCTAAGGGGCTAAAAACGGAGGTTGAAATATTTATACGAATTTCTGTCTCTCAAAAACCAACATTGATGTAGGTCTAAAAATTGGTATATAAATCACTTAATATAATAATACAGGGTGTCCGGAAATGATGAGCAAAAATTTGCTAGAATAATAAATTAAACATTCAAATCAAGGGTTCAAAGTGACGTCCGTCCTCTTCCATGCATAAATTAATTCTTAAAAAATTCCGACGAACTTTATGGAACATTTCTTCCTTTGCTATGCTATGTTTAGGGTTGAAAATAAATTAAAATGATTTCGTATATTCATCACATGCAAGCAATGTTATTTTAGCGTTTTTCTCGAAAACGGTTCGATTTATCGAAACAACAGTAGCATACCTTTTTTATGTCAAAAGGTTAGTAGAATAAAAATATTCAGTCAAAATGCGAATACAGTATAGGACAAAAAGTTGGGACCATTCAAATTAAAGTACACGCTCCCATGTGGCGCCCTCTACAAAATGCGAAAAAACGGTGGGCAAATTTGTATTCCTCATCCCGAAAAAGCCCCATATATAAGATTTCGTCAAAATATTATGAGCGTGGAAAAAAGTATTGCAAAAAAACTGCAAATAAAATTTAACTTTAACACCCTGTAACTCCTATTTTAGAAAAAATGTTATAGGAAGAGATAGCATTTATTTTCGGTCTAGAATTATCCCCAAAATTTTTTGCTCATCATTGTACCCTGTATAGTACCTATTAAGATTAAAACTAGGCTCTTTGCCCTACTATTTTTTCATATTCATATCATAATGATAATATACATTAAAATAAAACAGCTTTCAACTTTATCATCCTATAATGAAAGAAGAAAAACCGAAGAACGAGAACTAAGATAAGAATTATTATAAAAAATTAATGTTTTATCTAATGTGATTTGTCTCATTACCTCAGAATCAAACCACATTTATTTACATTAATAATAATCATAATGGTATAATTTCATTATAATACATGATACGTATTTTTTTTTCTAAACATGCATAGGGTCATTAATCGTAGACCAGTATTATAATTAGTAAAATATAAATAATACACTTTATAGTTTATTGACCACTTGACATTGGCAATGAAATATTTTTAAATTATTTTTGAAAATGAATATTGATGTATTTTTTAAAGGTATACAAACGGTAACGAGAGATTATGCTTTTATTGCTAGCAAAAGAACTTATATACGGTACCACGTATTTTCAAAAGAATCGCGGGTACGAATTACTTTTGGAACCACATTAAATTTTAAGTATTATAAACAATTAATGCAAAGGATATGCCAATCGCTGTCGTAATCGCACAATGCAGAAAGATCGTGTGAAAACAGTACCACACATGCATCCTCATTTTTTTTTCTTATCTGCAGTTTGAGTTGTAACCAACCAACAATAGAAAATGTTACGCACATTTAAACTGTACAAAATAAAATTTTTAAAAGTCAACTATACTTAATAAAAATAAGAAGTAGGTACCATCAGATTAGTGTACCAGAAAGAGGTCCTAAAATAAAGAAAAATTCTTGTGCCCAAAAATTTTGACTTTGGATATAGATACAGCTGAAGCAATTACCAAGGTAGATATTATATCTATAGAAAGTTATTGCTAACTAATTTTGGTAGAAGTGGATTGAAACGTCTACAAAGCGTAACTTTTTAATATTTATATGAGGTAATTTTTTGTATGCAATTTTTTCGCACCTCTCTCTTTGCGAATCGATTTCCCAAATTATCAGTGGTCACTACTGCATATAAGCAATTGCATGTAAAAATTACAAGTTTATATCTAATCTAGAACAACCACACATTCCTTTAAAATTAATCATAAACCCACACACACCGATGCTATTCACCACAGCTTATGTCACCCCCAACAACACAAATTATCTGCGTCTTATAGCATGATACATAGACTCACTAGCATCCCTTTGTCAAAAGAAGATTTTGATAAAGAACTAAATATTATACTTAATACAAATTTCAATAAATAATGATTACTACCCAAAATTAATAGATACTATTATTCTAAATAAAAAACGTTTTAAAAAAGCTATATCAGAAGTACCTACCTATATCCTCAATACAAAGAATTAAAAAATAATTTTTTCCACTACTAACCTATAACATCGCCATTATTGACCGATTAATTAACGCCAGAAATCGTTTTTCTCTCCCTTCTCAGTTGCTATTGACGACGGTCAATAATAATGCATTGAAATCCATTATTGACCGATCTATTTAAAACCCGGTAACTTGATTTGTTAATTCCCCAATAAATAACATGAAAGGTGACGCCAAGCCAACTGACAAGAGAACAAATTATCTTGCCAAGATGCCAAAGCAGGTAACTTGATTAAAATATATATTTATACCTACCTAATATTTTTTATAATTTATTAATACTCTACAAAATAAAAGTGTTAGTAGTGGAAAATAGTATATTATTAACCAAGGTTTAGACAGCCATCATTATTGCCCGAGCGTCAAGTTTAAATCACGAGGAGCGGAGCGACGAGGGATTTAGGGCGCGAGGGCTATAGGCTGTCTAAACCGTGGTTAATATAATTTTTTTTCCACTACTAACACTTTTATTTTGTACAGTATTAATAAATTATAAAAAATCCTATTAGGTAGGTATAAATATATATTTTAATCAAGTTACCTGCTTTGGCATATTGGCAAGATAATTTGTTTTCTTGTCAGTTGGCTTGGCGTCACCTTTCATGTTATTTGTTGGGGAATTAACAAATCAAGTTACCTGGTTTTAAATAGATCGGTCAATAATGGATTTCAATGCTTTATTATTGACCGTTGTCAATAGCAACTGAGAAGGGAGAGAAAAACGATTTCTGGCGTTAATTAATCGGTCAATAATGGCGATGTTATAGGTTAGTAGTGGAAAAAAAATTATATTAACCACGGTTTAGACAGCCTATAGCCCTCGCGCCCTAAATCCCTCGTCGCTCCGCTCCTCGTGATTTAAACTTGACGCTCGGGCAATAATGATGGCTGTCTAAACCTTGGTTAATAATATACTATTAAGACCTTGACTTATATAGGAAATTCCACCAAGAAAATTAAAGGAGCGAAAGAAAAACTTAAAGTCTTCCTCCACAAAGTTTAATAATAAAATTATTTAGGAAAAGTCTCTACATGTTTCGAACGTAGTGACGTTCATCATCAGGAGACAGAAATAAAACTTAGTGCTGATGGTTTTAGCAGGAGAGAAAATGGTGTCGAACCTTAATGGAGTTTTTATGGAATTAAAAATCTGATATGCAAATCAAACATAATATTATGAAGAAATTGATGAAATTTAAAAACATACCGAGTATGTGAGAAGTCAGTAACTAAGGTCTAAACCAACCAAATAAACTGGGGGGGGGAAAGAAAAAAAATTTTTCTAAAAAGGTGTCGAAGAATATTTAAAAAAAAATTTCTTTAAAAAAGCATAATTAGGTAGGAAATTGTCATTGTGAGGACAAAATGCACCAGTATTACATGTAGGTAATGAAAGTTATATTCAAAAAATTTGTTTAAAATTTTTTTAAAAATATTCTTCGACACCTTTTTAGAAAAAAAAATTTTCTTTCCCCCCCAGTTTATTTTTTTGGTTTAGACCTTAGTTACTGACTTCTCACATACTCAGTATGTTTTTAAATTTCATCAATTTCTTCATAATATTATGTTTGATTTGCATATCAGATTTTTAATTCCATAAAAGCTCCATTAAGGTTCGACACCATTTTCTCTCCTGCTAAAACCATCAGCACTAAGTTGTATTTCTGTCTCCTGATGATGAACGTCATTACGTTCGAAACATGTAGAGACTTTTCCTAAATAATTTTATTATTAAACTTTGTGGAGGAAGACTTTCAGTTTTTTCTTTCGTTCCTATACTTTCAACTCAACTTTAAGCATGGACTATTTCTTCAAAAGAAAATTAAAACCTAATTAAATCAAAAAGAAATAAATGTAGCTTATAAAACAAATAATACTTTAGTAAAAAAATTAAAAAACCATAAATCAAAGACTAAAAGTGAGAACAAATGGGGTGTCTATCAATTAAATTGTGGATCGTGTCCAAAAATTTATATAGGTCAGACAGGTAGAACATTCAAAACCAGAATCGCTGAACATAAAAGAAATTTTTTACGTCAAAAAACATACTCCACATTACCAACGAAAGCCATATACAGACTGTCCGCCGATAGGGTTTACAATAGCACAAAATAAATGGATGAAAAATTTCATTTTTCGGAAAAAAGTCATTCTTGATAAAAAGTTTTGCTTGTAAAAAAAATGCAATTTACGAAGAGAAAATTTTGATTTTTTATACAGGGTTCGCAAAAACTTTAAAAACATGATTTTTCTCCAAGAGTAAACTACCTTTATTTTTAATTTTTGACCAAAATGCCATTTAGAAAACTTATTTAGAATAATTTAAATCCGAGATTTAAAATAAATCTTCGATTTTTTTAGTTTTTTTAATTTTTAGAGGAAAAAGAATTTTTTTTTGGATAGCAGCATTAGCGGTCGAAAAACGTACATTATCAATGACACACCATGCACCCATTATGAAAATAGAGTCTAATAAAATTTTATATTAATATTTTTATTGAGCAGCAAAATTTCCATTTAGATACCTCTAAAAATTAAAAAAAGTAAAAAAATTGAAGATTTATTTTAAATCTTGGATTTAAAATTACGAACGTTAGTCTAAATAAGGTTTCTAATTGGCATTTTGGTCAAAAATGAAAAATAAAAGTAGTTTACTCTTATAGAAAAATAATGTTTTTGAAGTTTTGGCGAACCCTGTATAAAATTTTTTATCGTGAATTGCATTTTTTTTACAAGCAAAACTTTTGATCAAGAATGACTTTTTCCCGGAAAATGAAATTTTTCATCAATTTGTGCTATTGTAAACCCTATCCGCGGACAGTCTGTACAGTGTGGAATAAATAAAAATAAATAAAAATAATCTCCGTAATATTGAAATTATTTAAAAATGGATTTTAAAAATTATTTATAATAAAGAATATTTATACTCTTCTGATATGCTTTATAAAGAAAGCAAAAAATGGATACCCGACAATTATTTTTTTATAACATATTAATCTATATTTTTTAAAATAAAAATAAATTAAATTTTAATATTTATAAATATAACACTAGAAATATAAATAATATAACGTTAAAACATAAAATCAACAAAGTTATAAGTCAAAAACATTTTTTAAACATAATTCCTTAAAATTTTGATATTCTCCCAAAATCGATTAAAGCAATTAAATCTATGATTAAATACAAACAAGAAATAAGTTATGGATAATAAAAAATCAAAGATATTTTTTCTATAATATTATGGATACATATTTTAAAATGTAAAATATATTATATATGATTGAGTATATTGTTGTGATATATTATATTATATTATATTATTGTGATACATCATATGTATAAAATTCGTTATATTCATGGATATGAAATTATAATACCATAATCATTACTCACTACAAGTAAGACTTCGTGAGTTTCATTATATTTCATTTTAGTTTATTCAAAGTTCTAATTTAAAATTTGCAAATATTTTATTGCATGTACCTATATATTGAATAAACTTTTTATTATTATTATTATTATTATTATTATTATTATTAGTGTCACCAGTAAAGTCCGCATCATATGGGATTTTTTTTATTAATAGCTTTATTTAAAATTTGACTTTGGCATCAAGTTCTGCTGCGATCGAGATGAAAAGTTAGCAAAAAAAATAGTAGCCACGTGATTAGCATTATCTGTCAAATTTTAATTTTTTTCAAAAAATAATTCAAAAGTGGGGTTATTTCTGAAAATATCAAAAAAAATTATTAGAAATAGTTCTTTTAAATGAATTTTCTAGCCCACATGCAAAAATTCAGCTGCATAAAATAATTTTGATTATTTACCTATATTTTGTAAAATGTACCACTTTTGCAAAATAAGACTCAACGCAACCTACATAAAACTTTTTAGTTTATTCAATGATTTATTTAAGATACATTTTCTTTAAAGTAGCGCCATATTAAATGTGTGTTTTCTACAAAATCAAAATTGGGCTATTAAATTTGGTCGCATGTGATGCAAAGTTTATTTGTTTTTAACCCTGTATAAGGTAACTTCATAAAATAAGTATTTTTGAAAACGTAGTTTGTGCCTGAAAGTAAAAAAATAAAAAATAAAATAAAGGGGTGTTAAATTAAATCGTTAAAAATAGATAAACTTTACGTTAAGTTAAACTAAAATTTATTTCCCACTTAATGAACACTTTACTGATGACACTGCGTTCTTTTTGTCTTAATATTAAGGTGTATTACTTTCAGATACAAACTACGTTTTCAAAAATTCTTATTTTATGAAGTTGCATTATACAGGGTCAAAAACAAATAAACTTTGCATCACATGCGACCAAATTTTAATAGCACAATTTTGATTTTTTAGAAAAACACACATTTAATATGGCGCTACTTTAAAGAAAATGTATCTGAAATAAAGCATTGTCCAAACTAAGAAGTTTTATGTAGGTTGCGTCGAGTCTTATTTTGCAAAAGTTTTACAAAATATAGGTAAAAAATCAAAATTATCTTAGCAGGTAAAATTTTGCAAATGGGCTAGAAACTGCATTTAAAACAACTTTTTCTTATAACTTTTTTCGATATTTTCAGAAATAACCCCATTTTTGAATTATTTTTTGGAAAAAATTAAAATTTGACAGATAATGCGAATCACGTGACTATTGTTTTTATGCTTAATTTTCATCTCGATCGAAGCAGAACTTGATGCCAAAGTCAAATTTTGAATAAAGCTATTAATAAAAAAATCCCATATGATGCGGACTTTACTGGTGACACTGTATTCTTCGGTAATGTGATTGGAATATGTGGAGACGTAAAAAACTTCTTTTATGTTCAGCGATTCTGGGTTTGAATGTTCTACCTGTCTGACGTATATAATTATAGGCATGTTAGTTAAAACTAATAAATGTATCTAGTGCTCTTTAAAAAATCACTTAAATCGGAAAAAAAATAAAAAAAAGTATAAAGCCCTGAGCTTAATCCAAATTTTATGATGGCCGTTTTTTTTTGCACGGGAGTATATAGTAGGTATATTATTATTTTGGGGAGAAAAGTATTTCTTTCTTTTTCTCCAAAGATGGAGAACTGATAGCCACCAAAATCGATAGATGTAGATGCCACGATCAAACACCAGATACAGACCTAGAGGCGATATAGGTATGTTATTCAAACAAATCTCTGCCTAATCATAATAATTTTAAAACATAAATTTTCAATGTCAAAAAGTTAAAAAAAATATTATATTAGTCGTAAATATAAACGATGACAATTTTTATCAGGGGTCACCAAATATGCCCTGTCCGGCTAGTATAAAACATATCGAGACCGTAGGCCTAAGCACATTCCTTTGCTTGTTGGTGTCGAGTAAAGATGAAGTTGGTAGCAGCCTTTGTTTTTGCAGGCCTTTGTGCCTTAGCACTGTCTACCCCTGTTGTAGAAGAGCCCCAACATCAAGCACATCAGTTCAAAGCTGGTAAGGATTCTTTTAAATACTTTTTATCTGTTTATTTTTTTTTATTGATACCCTATTTCGCTTATTTAAAGTATGCCTCAGCGTGTTTAAATCCCACTTTCAAAAACGCGCGTGTTTTAAAGTTACCATGGCAACATCAACAACCCGTGAAACGTGAAGTCTAAATATGTCAACTTTTTAATTATTGATTTGACAAAATTACCTTTTAACGTCAAATAAAATATTTTTTTAAGCAATACACAACCAATGTCAACGGTGACAACAATGAATCTTATGTGACAGATTGAAAGTTATTTTTTGTTCTCCTCGTTTTCATGACGACAGGTATATCACATCATGAATTCGACCATTTCACTTACTTACTAAGTTATTATTTCCATTTTTTGTAATATAAATACCAATAAGTGTACCAATAAAAAAAAATAATGTAAAGTATTCGTGGATAACTGGTCTATAAAACACTTGCTCTATTTCAAGCACTCCGGCTGCGCCGTCGTGCTGGTAAAATCGCGCGTGTTTTAAAGACCTTAATATCCACTTATACTTTAATATACTATTTTTTAGTTACAGCAAATTATCACAAAAATGTAGCATCAGTTTGGTTATATTTAAAATTTTTAAGTTCTGTTTTCGATTTTACCTTTTTGTGGTTGTTTCTCTAAATACTCCTTTATACAGTAGATATGTCTCCGTAAGTTTGCACCATATGAAAAACTTTTTTATTATTCATTTTACGAAAAAAAATTATTCCTCATAAAAAGCTCTGCATGGTCTAAAACCTAAAATGCAACCATCAAAAATCAAAATTTTTCAGTCATATACGAGGTTTGTCAAAAAATGTGAATTTTTCCCAAGAGTAAAGTACCTTTATTTTTGACATTATCAAAAATTGTTATTAAAAAAAGTTGATCAAAACTAAAAACCACGTCTAAATATGTAATAACACGCATTAAGTTAATTAAATAATTAATAATAAATTAATAAAATAATTTTTCAACATAAATGCGTATAATTGCAAATTTAGAGTTAGTTCTGATCAACTTTTTTTAATAACAATTTTTGATAATGTCAAAAATAAAGGTACTTTACTCTTGGGAAAAATTTACATTCTTGGGAAAAATTCACATTTTTTGACAAACCTCGTATATGACTAGAAAATTTCGATATTTGATGGTTGCATTTTAGGTTCTAGAACATGCAGAGCTTTTTATGAAGAATAACTTTTTTTCGTAAAATGAATAATAAAAAAGTTTTCCATATGGTGCAAACTTACGGAGACATACTGTATACGTATTGAACCAAAATTTAATAATTTAAAATTTTTATATTAAGGATTTATTCTACAGCCAAATGGAATAAATTTGATAATAAATACAAGTGGGCGTGTCCGAAAAACGCTCGGACACGTCGATTGGTATTTCTAATTGCGCATTTTTTTTCAATAAAAACGTTTTATACAGGGTGTGTCCTGTAACAGTGGCTAATACCAACTTTCTTATTTTAAATGCAACATCCTGTATATTATTCAATTTTTGGATTCTTCAGAAAATTTTAGACATATTTCATGTAGGTACAATATTCTATACCTATCTTCAACTGTTTCGGAAATATTAAGTGTTTTCAGATTTACTGCAAAAATGAACAACACACTCAAAAACTAACAAGTAATACTGTTTATTTCTTGATAATGTAAGAAACAAAAAAACATTAATGTAGGAGATGTTGAAAATGCTCGCACCGCGAACGTCTTGGCAATATCCTATTTTTAAATAGAAATTTCTTCTAATGTTACTGAACATCTCAGGCGTGACCGATCTAACCGCAAGCGTTATTCGTCAGTCGTCTTCTTAAGTCAGCTAAGTCCAGGGGTTTAGTTTTGCATAAAATATTTTTGACATACCCCATAAGAAGAAGTTTAATGGCGTCAGATCAGGGGATCGTGCTGGCCATTCCATCGATCCACAACTCCCTATCCACCGATTTGGAAATACTCGGTTGAGGTACTGCCGGACATTGATTTGGTAATGAGGCGGTGCTCCATCTTGCTGAAATCATATCATATTCGCTGGAAGTTGTGGGTTTGCTGAATCAGGATATAAGTTTGTCAAAGTTGGGAAGACATTATTTTGGAACACTGTTAAATAATTATCGCCATTTAAATTGCCATTAATGAAAAAGGGACCTATGATATGATCTCCAACTGTTTCCTGCTCAAACATTAACCTTTTCAGGATATTGCGTATGTTCTTCTCCAATCCAGTGAGGATTTTCCCTAGATCAATAGCGGCAATGCTGACGATTAGCATGACCGTGAAGTGTAAAGGTGTACTCATTAGAAAACAAAACATGTTTTAATTGGATCACATTGTTATCTAACATTGCCATAATTTGTTCACAAAAATACGTTTTCCTATCAAAATCGTCTTCCATAAGCTCATGAGTAGGTATCATTTTATAGGGATACATTTTATTTTCTTGTAATGCTAGAATAATCGATGAATGGCTAACATCGAACATTGGGGCTGTTTTTCCATTAGAAGTATGTGGGTTTTCGTCAAACTCAAGCATAATATCTAATTGGGTATCATCACTTATTGCATTGGCAGCTAGATTTTTTCATCTGCTTTACATGTCCAAGCTGGCAAAACTGCTTTTCTATTTTACTAATTTTCCCTTGACTTATAGGCGGCAAATTTGAAAATTTTTTGCATGAAATAAGCGAGCAACTTTCATTTGTGTCCGTGTTTTATCTCCATAACCAATCATCTGTAGAATTATTATTTTGTGCATTTCTGTTAAATAAACCATTTTTCTGATATGCAGTTAACGAAATTGAAACGACTATAACACTGACAACTACTGTCATGCAGACAGACAACAATTTGCTAAGGTCAGGAGTTTTAAAAAAAAAGTAAATAAAACTATTTATACCTTATTTTTATTTTATATCAGTTTTAAAAAGAAACGCTGAAATGCAATAAATCTGAAAACACTTAATTTTTCCGAAACAGTTGAAGATAGGTATAGGATAATGTGCATGAAATATGTCTAAAATTTTCTGAAGAATCCAAAAATTGAATAATATATTGGGTGTTGCATTTAAAATATGAAAGTTGTTAAATGACACACCCTGTATAAAAAGTTTTTACTGAAAAAAATGCGCAACTAGAAATACCAATCGACGTGTCCGAAAGTTTTTTCGGACACGCTCCCATGTATTTATTATCGAATTTATTCCATTTGGCTGATACACACTATATACAATATACAGGGAGGTCCTTCGGCTGACGCAACATAGGAAATCTCGTGTGCAAACTTTAAGGTGGTCAAATATTGGCTCCCTTGTTTATTTTAGACCCATAATTTATTTTCATTTATTAAAGGAAATAATTGGACGAAATTACTTGCGAAAATTCGACGTGATTTATTTCGTAATTAAAAAGTTTTTTAGAAAAACGTTATTCTGAAATTGGCGAAATTAAAAATTACGGTTCTGAAACTTATAATAAAAGGACCAGTAACGTCAATAACTAACACAAAAATTTTTTATGACATGACAACCACATAAAAAAATTGGCCTGTTTTTTGAAGGTGACACAATATTTGCTGGTATCTTTATTAAAATTAGTGATGGGAAAAACCAGAATTAGTTCTGGACTTCTAAAAAAAAAAAAGGTCGCCAGTTCCGTTATTATTAAAAAACCGTTCTTTTTTCCAATTTCCAATAACTGGATGCATGATCGGTTATAATTCGAATTACCTACCTATTCATGAGCCGCCGATTATGGAATTTATTGTTACGTGTACAACGCGACGCGGTAAAAAAAACGACTATTTATAAATAACCGGTTATTGAAAAAAACCTGATTATTTAGGTTTTTTGAAAAACCGGAAAATAGGTTATTTTTCACTCGAGTTATCCCAACACTAATTAAAGTAATGCGAACCCGTATAATAATTTAAGGTGCAAAATGCCGATTAAAAAATAAAACAAGTTTTCAAAAACTATTTCTGAATTTATATTCTTCAATTTCAGCGGATAAGGATTTGTTGGAAAAGCAAATGAGAATTCTTTCACTTTTCTTCCACATCAACCAGGAAACCCATCTTCCTGAACATGAATCAATTGTAAAGACCTTTGTACTGCCAGAAAACAAGGACCTTTTCACGGTAAGATTTTCATTCAAATTTCAGTCTTAACATTTTCCCGAAAACGACATTTTTGGCAGTAAAATCTTATAAAAAAAAGCACCTATACCCATTCACCAGCACAAGATAAACTAATTTATGTATTTTTCTTTAGAATAAAAAAGTAGTAGAGAAATACATCGAATACTACACGAACGGCTACCAACTTCCCAAAGGACAGATATTCTCTGTCAGCTACCCAGAGCACTTAGACGAAGCCATCGCTCTCTTTGACCTCTTCTACTACGCCAAGGACTTCGAAACCTTCTACAAGACCGCCGTCCTTGCCCGTCACTGGGTTAACGAAGGCCTCTTCTTGTATTCTTTCTCTGTTGCTATCATACATAGAGCTGACACCTATGGAGTAGTTCTTCCTCCAATCTATGAAATCTACCCATGGTACTTCTTTAACACTGAAACCATCCAGACAGCTTACAAGTAAGTAGACCTTCTTGCACATGAAAGGGTGTTGGTACAAACCTAATAAATCAAAGGTTAAAAAGTATTTTTTTGAATAGAGTTCTTTTAATCTTAGAATCTATATTCCATTACTAATTATGTAGCTAACTCTTTTCTCTTTAAATTTCTGTAGATACAAGCAAACCTGGAATGGAAAACAGGTCCAAACCACTGCCGGTAAATACCCTGGCCACACCATCGTCTCCAACTACTCTGGTCACTACCTCAACTTGCACCCAGAACAATCTCTCTCATACTATCTTGAAGATATTGGCATCAACTCCTTCTACTACACATACAGCCTCTACTACCCATTCTGGATGTCTGGAGAGAAATACGAGCTTAAGAACGACTACCGTGGAGATTTGTACTACTTCGTTAAACAACAGATGTTGGCTAGGTATTACTTGGAACGTCTTTCCAATGGTTTTGGTAACATTGCCAACTTAGATCTTTCTGAGCCTATTGAGACCCCCTACTACCCATCTCTGCAGTATCCCAATGGATTGTCTTTCCCTGAAAGGCCAAGGTTCGCTAGGTTGTCTGACTACTTCTACAGCTATGGACAAAATGACAATTCTCGTTTTGCGAATAGCTATAGTTTCTACAAGGACTATGAAAGGAGGATCGGCGATGCTATTGATAAAGGATATGCTTTCAATGTAAGTAAATTTATTTTTTACGGAAAAACTTACTTTTACTTGTCATAAACAAGGTCAGTCAACTCATTGGCCGAATCGATTATTAAGGTAAATAACAAATACTGTACCTGTACACTATGCAGTATGAAGTTAGATCTTGCTTAGAGTAGTCACCACCTTCTGCCACATTATAAAATATCTTCAAATTTCTACTTTTTTTATAGAAAGAAGGTGAAAGAGTAGAACTCTACGGCGAAGAATATAACACAGTCAGTAACCTCTTGCAAGGCAACCCTGATTCTCCTGATGATCACTACTATGGACCTTGGTTAGGTGAGTGATTCTTTATATAATATAACACGAATCTTCTTCCTTTTTCACATCAGTTACTGATGTTTACAAATATTACTGTATATATCTACCTATTATTTATAAAACATACTATTATTTAACTCCAGGTTATGCTCGTCATCTTTTGGGTTACTCCTACTCTCCTCTTACTAAATACCAGGTGGCTCCGTCTGCTCTTGAGCACATTGAGACAGCTACGAGAGACCCAGCTTTTTACCAGTTTTACAAACATGTTATGAGCTTCTACAAAAGGTATGTAGGCAACATAGATACTAATACCTAAAAAAAAGTATCTCCGGATTAGAACATGTCCATGATCAGGATAAAAACAAGAGTTTTTGTTATTTTTCTTTATAAAACACCCTAATTTTTACAACCTCCCACAGACATCAATCTCGCCTCCAACCCTACACTCGTAAGGAACTCACCTTCGCAGGTGTTGAAATTGAAAAAGTTGAGATGGACCGTTTGATCACGTACTTCGAAGAATTCTACTCCGAAATCTCCCAAGGAGTATACTACTCTAAGGAGGAAATCCTGGACAAAGATAACCTCTTCTTCGTACGTGCTAAACAATACCGTCTCAACCACAAACCATTCACCTACAACATCCACGTCAAATCTGACAAAGACACTAAGGCTGTAGTGAAAATCTTCATTGGACCTAAATACGATGAATATGGCAGACACATTAACATTAGTGTAAATAGGTAAGAGCCAGTTATTACCTGGAGTTCGTTTTTTTGATATTAGAATAAAATTTTCATGATTTATGACATAAAAAAGAAACGGCGCTGTCTTACAAGAGACGGCGCGCGGCGTTTGCAATCATAGTAAGTTAAACTTTTCGATGTTGAATTTAAGACTATAATTTGTTACAGGCACAACTTCTTCGAATTAGACAAGTTCGTCTATGATCTCAAGACTGGTGAGAACCTTATCAAGAGGAGTTCCTTGGAAACCAAATTCTTCGGGCCCGACAAGACAAGCTACTATGACATGTACAAACAAGTTTTGGGAGCAATCGATGGAAAGAACCAATTCAACATTGATGGAAGACAAAACTACTTCTCCTTCCCCCAAAGGTAAGATATTCGTTGGGTTTTAATTCTCTACGACTGAAACTTAATGCTAGGTATACATTTTTTTCAAATTATTGCATTTTTGTCTTTTCATTTCAGATACATGCTTCCTAAGGGTACCCATGGAGGTTTCCCCTACCAATTCTACTTTATCGTGTACCCCTACGAACCATACACTGAGAACAAACCCCAGGAATGGACTTACTCCTATCCTCGCCCAGGAGTTGGTGGACCCTACATCGATAACTACCCCGTGTTCTATCCCTTCGACCGTCCAATCAAGTATGGACAGATGTTCTACCACAAGATTCCAAACAGTTTCTTCTACGACACTAAGATCTTCCACAGGAGGGACATTAACGCTGTCACCGCTGAAAACTAATGGAATCACGAGTTAATTTAAGGTTGTTTTTATATTTTTATAAAAACTTTATTTGTGTATAAGATTTAATATCTGATGAAATGTATTAGGAATATTTTATTCCGCTGATCAAAATATATTGTAACATTTTCATATATTGGTTTTTTCTTACTGCCTCTACTATAATCTTCGGAAATTGACACTGACAATAACAGCAGTTGTTGTTGTTCTCAAAGCATTTGCGTATTTGTTGTTTATACTTTACACAACTAAACAAGATATATTAATACATCCACTCGAAGTACAATTTGGTCATTTTTGGTTTTTCTCAAAAAATAGCTCATAAATTAAATATACAGCATTATGATAAAGAAAAATATCAGCCTTTTAAAGGCTTAAGTTTATTCGACGAGTAATGCGATAAATTTCTCTACAAGTATAGTACAAAATGTACCAGAGGAATATTAAGATCGATTGATCTACTGCAGAACAGTTGGTGGAGGACATTTTCAATAGCAGCGTAACAAAAACTGAGTGCCCCCCCCGCAGACGTTTTCAGGGGCCCCCTCTCCGAATGAAAAATGATAATTCTTATTTTCATTACTTTTAGGTTCAGGTTTATGAATTTTTGAATTCGTTAATCGTGTTATAACTTAATTAGGGTTAAACCCACAATATGTATTAAATACGTACTATTAAAACAGTAAACAATTCGAATTTATTTTATAATCCGTATATACGTAATATTCCAGCAAACATGATGCAAAATCAAAAGTCTTCCTCCACTGGTTTATTAAAATAAATTTTAAATAAGGGTAAATTCTCTACATGTTTCGACTGTATAGACAGTCATCATCAGGAGAAGAGAATAAGGAAAAAGAGAAATATCAGGTGCAAACAGTACGTACTGAGCTAAAAGATGATGGAGAGGAAAAATAAAGTAATCGGAACAACGTACACCGTAGTGGTATACCTAGCAAAAGGTCATTTGTGGGGAATTGGCAGAAACAAGATATAAGATACCTTATATCTTGTTTCTCTTATATCTTGTTTCTGCCAATTCCCCACAAATCGACTCATTCAACGAAAACTGCAGTAAGTCAGTTTGGGCTAAATTGAGAAAAATCCATTTTAATGTAAGTTTAAGGTTATCAGTTATTCATAACGCATCTTACATCAAACGCATAATAACCAAAATTATTTTGTGAATTAAAGGGCAGAATAGAAAGTGGATTATTACTAAAAGATATATTTTTTCTTAAGTTTTCCCCATTATGTAATGATATACTACAGTTTTCGTTGAAAATATTTAACAAAAAAATAAGATACGATAGTTTTCGCTTAATATTTAATTACAAAATAATAAAATGTAGGTACATTAATAATGTTTCTTAATCTGAGTCACTGTTGGTAACTTCAGTATCTTCTTCCATTACTAGGGTTTTACCTTTTTTGGACACTGGCCCCTCTTTTGATTTTAGTGAAAAATAAAAGTTATGATACACCGGGGGTATAGCGGGCTCATTGCCTCCACAAAATTCTAACAATCCTTTCAATTTCTTTGAGTCGATAGACAGCGGTCGTTATAAAGTCTAGGTAGGGGCTAACGATATACCTGAAGTTGACTACGTCTAGCTTTCTTCAAATTTAAAACTCTCGGGTTTTCTTCAAACTCATATTTGAAGAAAACAAGATTAGGGGAGTCGTGTGACCAAGACAATTCTCGAATTTTACTTATTCTTCTGCTCACCGTTTTCATCGGTTTTCCAATTTTGATTGTTAACCATATTGGAAAAACTAAAAAAATCTCCCTGGGACATTTTTTACATTATAAGGTTTATCTGTTACTTTCGCCATTCTAATTAGGGTAATCCATTGACCGGGGTGTAGATTGCACTTTCTCGTTTTTTTGCATTCTCGATTACAGCATGCATGATGTTCCCCTCATTTTGAGTATGCCCTTTTTCTAAGAATCGATGTGTTATCTTCAATTCAAGAACATTGGCAGCATACGCAAGCATGGCGAAAATAAAACGGTTCCTGTTTTGCCCCCCACAGTTGTCAGAATACAGGTTAACAGTTTTCACACCTTTCTCTTTTTGTTTTTTTTTAAACTCCAACACGCAGCTACCTATTTAGCTTGGACCTCGTTTCGCCACTTCTTCGTGCCAAACATAGCAATAGCCATCATTGTTGCCCATGTCATAAACAGTAAAATTATAGGTTGCAATTTTACTTTTATAAAAAAAAACGAACTTACTTCTGACTGCGGTGTAGCATAGACAATTTACCTTTAGATACGTAAACAAAAGTTACGTTTTATGGGTGAAAAAATACGTCCGAGCGCATGACTCGTCGGTCAGCTGTCTTCATTCGGGGAACCTTCGTGCATGCGCACAAACCTCGTGTTATCGGCCGTCCTACTTTATCGACAATAATCGACGCGCTCAAAAATACTCTCCAGAACCGGCTCGGCCGCCATTTTTGTTGTTGTGTTTTAAGGTTTCTCTTCTCTGCGGATTCCTTGTAGTTTTCTAAAGTTTTCAGCTATCGGATCGGCTATCGTGGATTGTGGGACTGGTGTTTAATATTTATGGATTTTTGGTTTTTGTGTAGTTTAGTTAGTGAATTGTGTTTGTGCTTTTAGTGACTCGGATTGTAATATAAACAATGACTAGTACTAGTTGCAGCCGTTGTATAATTGTATTATGCCCAAATAGGGGTAAAATAAACCCTCTATGGTGGCATATGAGCAAGAATTAAAATTTTAAAGCCCGGACCTGTCTATTTTCCCCATTCGTCAAACGATAATGTTGCAGTGCGCATGTCTAATAGTTCCCAGTTTTGTTTACATGCGCGAGGCCATAAAACTGCCACATTCGTGATTATTGTTTGTTTATCTAAAGGTAAATTGTCTATGCGGTGTAGCCAATACCTTTTGGAGATCAAAGCAGGCAGCACATACAGTTTTATCTTCAATAGCCGAATCTTTGTCTTGATCTTTTAAATGTCGAGCTGTTCCTTTATCGGCTAAGTGTTTACTGTATTTTTCCTGCAAGCTAGATTTTGCATCCACATCGGCATCTTTGTAAACAGTATAAGTATAGAAGACACTGATCTTTTTTCCGCTTAAAAAAGCCTATGTTGAATTCGGAATTTAAAACTTCACGATACTGCCTCTCAGTGACAAAATTTTGTTCAGAAGTATTTCCAACATACTCTTTGTACAATCTGTACATTTTTTTAATATTTAAACCCTCTTCTAAGTACAGCTTACTTGAATTTTTTCAAGCAATATTTTGCGCTTCCTATAAATTTGGCAACGAAGACTGTAGTAACTCAACATACAACGGATTTCGCTGGAAATTTTGTAGATTTCTCGAGTTACAATAAAACGAAATTTGTTTTTCTGGTTGCCTATATTATACTTTGGAGTTACGATAGTTTTCTAGGCGAAAATTCTGTACTTGGTGATAATGAAAACAGTATTAACTCGATTCGGCTAAAAAGTGAGTTACTACAGTCTTTGTTGTAGGAGTCGAAATGACCTTTTGCTAGGTATACCACTACGGTGGACGTTGTTCCGATTACTTTATTTTTCCTCTCCATCATCTTTTAGCTCAGTACGTACTGTTTGCACCTGATATTTCTCTTTTTCCTTATTCTCTTCTCCTGATGATGACTGTCTATACAGTCGAAACATGTAGAGAATTTACCCTTATTTAAAATTTATTTTAATAAACCAGTGGAGGAAGACTTAGAGTGTCTCATTTTTTTACCTTTATCACTTATAATGTTGCTTACCATTCATGGTAGTAACGGGGGTAGTAGTGATCGAGCCTCATAGAATTCAAAAGACAGAAAACAGTAAAACACATGAACACTTAACAAGTCTGCACAAACATTATGTCACTAAGTACTATACAAGGTAGGATTATACAAAACGACCAGATCGTCGAGAGCTTTTTTTTGCAAAATCGTTTATAATTTCGTCGATATTTTGTTGTTTTGTTGTTTTAACAAACTCGTGTTCGATACTGATTAAAGTCGTTGTTACGTGGTGTTACGTAAATAGGTTTTTACTATTTTAAGTTTGGAAAAAGATGATTCCGCTGATGCAACACTAACATGGTAAAGTTAGAAATAACATCACTGCACTAGATACATTTGAAAAATTTGAAGAAACACATTGATTTTTTATAGGGGAGACCGGGGCAGGTTGTAACGAAAAATATTTGAAAATTTTTTCCTTGGAGCTGTTTTCACTAATAATTTTTTTTTTGTCATGAATGTCTACTTACAGATGTTGTGAACAAATTGATTAAATATATATGACAATATTTTCAAAAATTAAACTGTCAGCTTTTTTTTAAATAGATCCGAACCTTTGTTACAAATTGCCCCGTCTCGGGGTAAAATGTAACAGTAAGCGGGGTAAGTAATAACGCATATTTTTTTATTGGTATATTTACTTAAATAGGAACGTGAACATAAAAAACATTTTAAACAACATAAATAAACATTATTTAACGTGATGTAGCTATTTTTGGTTATCTATTTACTATCCGAATCGCAATGATGGGAACTTCAAGTCAGTGCAAGTTTCATGTGACCACTTTTTACACTTGTGGTAACTAATCCATTTTTCGTTACGCCCATATGATTCAGTGCAAATAAACAAAAGTACTTTTCTTCTGAAAGAATGGTCTGATTATATGTAAACTTTTCTTTTCACTTTCGACTTAATAATTTTGGACTTTTTGGCCTTTCGACCATTTTGTTCTTCTTCCAGTGCATCCTTCTCTGGTGTGTCAGTTAGTACCGCTGATCTTTTTTTTTTCGACCCTTAAGGGTTGCCTTTCGCTGATCAGCTTTAGGAAGTGGACGAACAAACTCTGGAGAGAATGTAATATTGCCTTCCATCTGGGAAGTAACGTCAACTTAATCCTAATGTTGAAGCAACGGGTTCGAGTTCAGCTATTTCAGAAGGTGCTGTTGTTAATGCATAATTTATCACATTGGGGTAAATTGTAACATGTTACATTTTGCCCCAATTAGATTGTTACAATTTACCCCCGGATCGAATATTTTCGTTTTGTCTTTGCAGAAAAAAACCTAAATATATAATCATGCATAGCTTTGCCAACATAATAACCTAGACTACAATGATTCATTTATAACAAAAAAAAACTCAGCAGACAGCTTATTGTAACATTTATTTTGAAACGAAATTATGATATCGATTTTTACTTTACGTGCCACAATATAAACAATATCGGAAATAACCTTGACCACAATGTATGTTGCTCGACTGTCTAGACATAACTGAGCTTCACAGTGTTCTGTGATGTTACAACTTACCCCGTGTTACAACCTGCCCCGGTCTCCCCTACACTGTTTTTAGTTTTGAAATACTATCTTCAAGTCCCTTTCTAAGGCTTAAAATTTGACTAGGAAAGTCAATGGACAAGTCTTTATGGTATATCGTTTGTAAATTCCGCGCTTTCACGTATAATTCTTCTTTACTTAACGAAGTTAAATTCTCAGGATATAAAAAAATAAAATTAATTATGAAATGAAATACTTCTGAAAAGCAAAGCTGTGCCCCCCCCCCCCCCCCCGCGGTGCTGGGTCTGCGGGGGTGTTTTTTTGTTTTTTACGCCACTGATTTTCAACATCTTATAAAATAGTTTATTTTCATGTCGTTTGGTTATTTTGGTTTAGAAGTTAATATTATTTCGTAAACTGATAAACATAGGCATAGGGCATGATTTATGAAAAATGTCTAGAATTGATTGTAGCATGTAAAAATATGCAATATATTTCATTAAAAAATTAAAATTCTTAAACGTCGCATTTTTATGATCCATCCTGTAAAATATCCTTTTTCTAAAAAAAAAATGCATTTCAAGAAGTTAATTTGACGGGTCCGAGCGATTTTTGATGAAGTGGGCAGTAGAACAATTTCAAATTGCAGAAATACTGTTAAGAGTAAGGACATTTTGTTTCCTAGGACAACCCACAGCAGTGATTATACAGTCCCGTGCAAACATAACTGGCACCATAAAATTTGGATTAGGTTTAGGACTTATAACTTTTTTATTTTTACTCCGATTTAAGTGATTTTTTAGAGCGCTATAGATACATTTATTAGTTTTAACATGCCTATACAAATTTTAAGAGAAATTTGTTTTTTCACATATTATACAAGGATAAACGAAAAGTTGTTTTTTTTGCCTAGTGTCAAAACACCCTGTGGAATAATTAGGAAGCAAAATTATTTCAAAATATCAGTTTTCATTAAGCCGGAAATATTCTTTGCATTTTGGTTTTTGGTTTATGTCAATACGTGCATTTGTTCTCGCCCAAATGCAAAATGATCTTGATGATGTCAATAATTAAAATTTTTGCATTTATTGAGACCATTTACCATAGTAATGTATATTTTTTTACACCATCAGAAAGAAAAGATTTCAGCGAACAAAAAGCCCATAGACTTTTTAAAAAAAGCAGATATTTGACGTACGAATTTTCGATTGAAAATTAGGGTGCTTTTTCGATATTAAGTCAAAATAAGGTGAAAAAATAAATATTTTAAATCAAAAAAATTACAGTGTGTTTGGGACATAAAAAGGTAAGTTTTCACCAAATTTCGTGAAAAAAAAATTTTTGTAAATGATAAAAATAAAAAACCAAAAACTTGGTTATTTCAATTTTTCACATAAATTGTAAGGTTATGTGAAAAAGTGTAAATATAAAAGTTGTAGATCTTTTTATTACCTACAACTTTGCTATTTAACATTTTTCCATAGGACTTGTAGTTTTGCCGAAAATCGAGATAAATCGTTTTCTACCCTTAAAAACTCACCTCCTTCCACTTCCCGACCTCGGATCGCCCGTAAATTATTTTTCCTTTCATTTTTGTTATATTCTCTTCCTTTTCCAATGGGTTTCATCCCTCTATTATTTTTTTTCACTTTTTACCATTTTCAAAGGCTTTAGTCTAAAGGTCTAAAATGTTAATACTCGTGTCCAAAAAAACTGTACTGGATTTACTAGCTTTATTTCAAGTTACAAAGTCGCACTGTAGATTCCTATACCCCAAACCCAAAATAATAGGCAATGACGTAGCTGTCATAACCATGGAAACGACCAAAATACTGTATTGTCATTGGTGGTTTGCATTGGTTTCCATGGTTATGATCTCTACGTCACTGCCTATTATTTTGAGTTTGGGGTATAGTGACAACATTTTTGAAACTCTATGCAGAAACTTAATATTTTTAAAGCGTCGCGTCGCGACACTGATGCTAATGACGTCAAAGGAGTTAATGTTGTCTTTAAAAAATGCTAATGGTCCTACTTAGCAACGACTTTGCACTTAATCAAAATATATATGTATAAATAATATATTCGTTTTCGATATAAAAGCCCTCGAAGTTTAAGAGAAATTATTTCAAGACGTATTTGTTTATTTATAAACAATAAAGTAATTTTTGTGCTATTGCCTTCCATACTATTAACGATCACCAAGATAAATATTTCAAAAATATGGAAAGGAAAGAACAAACTATAAGTCTTCCTCCACAAAATGCAATAGAACAAAAATGTGTTCAGAGGTCTCTACATGTTTCGAACGAAGAAACGTTCATCATCAGGAGAGAGAAAAATTTATTGCTGATGGTTTTAGCAGAAGAGAAAATAATAAACGGTATAAAATCTTAATGGAGCTTTTACGGAATTAAAAAAAATTGGTATGTCGAAATGACATAATTTGAAGAAAAATAGAAATAAGTTAAAACATACTGAGTACCTATGTGAAAAAGTCAGTTAAAAGGGTCCAAAACAACCAAATAAACCGGGGAAGAAGAAAAAACACTTCTAAAAAGAAGATGTCAAAAGGTTTTTTTTATATAAGTATGTCTGTAAGACATTGTAATACATAAAACTTGTTATTAGACCAGAGTCGATAATTTTTGAAACCAAAAAAAATAATAGTAGGATGAAACCCATTGGAAAAGGAAGAGAATATAACAAAAATGAAAGGAAAAATAAGTTACGGGCGATCCGAGGTCGGGAAGTGGAAGGGGGTGAGTTTTTAAGGGTAGAAAACTATTTATCTCGATTTCCGGCAAAACTACAAATCCTATGGAAAAACGTTAAATGGCAAAGTTGTAGGTAATAAAAATATTTACAACTTTTGTATTTGCACTTTTTTCACATAACCTCAAAATGTATGTGAAAAATTCTAATAACCAAGTTTTTGGTTTTTTATTTCTATCTTTTACAAAAAAAATTTTTATACACGAAATTTGGTGAAAACTTTCCTTTTTATGTCCCAAACACACTGTAATTTTTTTGATTTAAAATATTTATTTTTTAACCTTATTTTGATTTAATATCGAAAAAGTAACCTAATTTTCAATCGAAAATTCTCACGTCAAAATATCTGCTTTTTTAAAAAAGTCGGTGGGCTTTTTGTTCGTTGAAATATCTACTTTCAGATGCTGTTAAAAAAAATATATACATTACTATGGTAAATGTTCTTAAAAAACTCGAATCCGAATTTTTTTTTTAATCATTATGTACAATTTTGACCTATTTATTAAAATGTATACTTTAATTACTCGAAAAACGTAAGATTCCATGTTACATTGATAAGCAAAAAAATTACAAATCCATGAAACATAAAGATCGCAAAAAACATGCGTAAATAGTTGATCTAAATATAATTAAAGGTAGGATTTAAAGGGGAATTGAATTGAGAACATTTACCATAGTAATGTATATATTTTTTTACACCATCAGAAAGTAGAGATTTCAACGAACAAAAAGACCACCGACTTATTTTTAAAAAAGCAGATATTTTGACGTGAGAATTTTCGATTAAAAATTAGGTTGCTTTTTCGATATTAAGTCAAAATAAGGTTAAAAAAATAAATATTTTAAATAAAGAAAATTACATTGGAACATAAAAAGGTAAGTTTTCAGCAAATTTCGTGAAAAAAAGAATTTTTTGTAAAAGATAAAAATAAAAAATCAAAAACTTGGTTATTTGAATTTTTCACATAAATTTTGAGGTTATGTGAAAAAAGTGCAAATACAAAAGTTGTAAATCTTTTTATTACCTACAACTTTGCCTTTTAACGTTTTTCCATAGGACTTGTAGTTTTGCCGGAAATCGAGATAAATAGTTTTCTACCCTTAAAAACTCCCCCCCCCCCCCCTTCCCGACCACGGATCGCCCGTAATTTATTTTTCCTTTCATTTTTGTTATATTCTCTTCCTTTTCCAATGGGTTACATCCAACTATTATTTTTTTTCACTTTTTACCATTTTCAAAGGCTTCAAGCCCTGGTCTATGTATAGAAACTATAGGTATTAAGAAAGTATCATAATGGAAAGATCCTATCAGTGTCCCAAACCCCCCTTTTTTGACAGGTGAAAGCCTTTAATTTGAACTAGGGTATTACAACGAACGGATGCACTGAGGGGAGGGGGTCCGAAGGTTTTTATGTCATCGTTAAATATTTTGATTAGTAACTATGTACCAAATAAAAAATGTTAAAATACACATTGATATGATATGGTAGGTTATCATAACTTCTTTGGCGAAAACAATTATTATTATTAACATTATTACCTATCTGTAGGGTAAAGGTTAAATATTTTTTAATATCTTTCATTTCTAATTTATCTTAAATTTGTTGCCTAATTACGTGTTTTTTATTTTAATTTAGAAATTACCTGCCAATTTCGGAATTAAGAATTTGAAAAAGTATTCTTATTAAGCTAGCATAAAATAGCTATTTATACAATAAGTTGCGAAATGAGTGTCTTTTAGGCACGCGACGTGAAAATTGTCCAACGAGGCAAAGCCGAGTTGGACAACACGTCAAAGTGACTAAAAGACATTGTTTCGTAACGAATTGTATACAATATTTTTTCTACTAAGGTTTTATAATAAAAAACTTAATTTTACTAACATTTTATTACCTATGTTTCATTTACACCTTTCATGTCAAAAAAATCGACAGTTGTCAAAAAAAATTGTAAAGATTTTTTTGTCAAAAACTGCGACAAATATAAAAGTAAAAATGAGTGATTTAGAGGACTCAGACATTAAAAATGCCGCAAATGAGGGAATGGTGTACCTTGTTCCCCAAAAATCAAGAAGTTTGTATGAGGGCACATACGAAAAATTCAAAAAATGGCGTGAAGAAAAAAAGGTAAAAAACTTATCAGAAAAAGTCTTTTTGGCATATTTTTCACTATTATCCGATGCCTATAAGCCATCAACTTTGTGGAGTACTTACTCAATGCTTCGAACGATTGTTTATTTGAATAAAAATGTTGAGATGAAGACATTTACAAATCTAATCGCATTTTTGAAAAGAAAATCTACGGGGTATAAACCCAAAAAGTCGAAAGTGTTTTCTAAGGAACAAAGAAAGGTTTGTCAAAGAAGCAAACGATAAGAACTATTTATTGGACAAAGTCATACTTATTGTGGGAATCTCTGGAGCATGTCGCAGAGAAGAACTCACATATTTAAATATGAATAATATCGAAATTTCATAGTCTTTAATTAAAATATCCATTCCAAACACTAAAACAAATGTTGCAAGAAGCTTTGTAATTCATCAACTTTTTTAGCTGACTCTGGAGCGGATATATTGATGCTAAAGCGACATGGAGGTTGGCGGTCAAATACCGTGGCTGAGGGGTATAGACGATTCTTTAGAAAATAAAAGAAAAATTTCCGAAAAAATTCTTGGTGAAAAATCTATGGACGCTAACAACAAACGTGTTAAATCTAATGAATCCAAGTGTTCTACCAGCTCTACTAGTGGCATGGGTTTAATTGATATTGCTGTTGCAGATTCTATTTCTATTTCAAGTTCAAATTCCTCATCAATTTTACAAAGAGAAATATCTCAACGTACTGTTTTAGGCTACCCCAGCATTAATTTTAATAATATAAGTAACTGTACTGTTAATATTTATAATAAATAGGTAAAACTATAGTCTGTGTTTATATAGCTATTATTTGTAAATAATTACTTGTTATTAGCTGTTTCATTTGCCCCTTTCAAAAATTGACACTTGCCAAAAAATATTAAATTATACCTAGTCTGTGGTTACGTTTTAATTGTAAATAATTACCTGCGTTACTTTTAAGCACGTTGCTCCTGGTAACGTGCTTAAAAGTTTTTTAAGCACGCTGCGCTTAAAAGGAGGTTATTAGAAAACCATAATGACAATCGAAAAGAGGTTATTATAAAACGTCAGTAGAAAAATATATTTTAAGGGTTTGGTTAAAAATGGACTCTGAATATGGCGTTTTCTATTTCTAATAATCTCTAAAAATTTTTAACTAAAAATAGGAGCCTCGGACCAACTTTTGACAATCTTTGATGAGGATTGAGGCGTATTGGAACCAATAATTATCTCGTTATATTGTATTAAAACTAAATTCGGAAAACCAAAAAATTAGTTCAAAATCTACTTTAGAGCAAGCATTTTTGTAAAATATGACATATAACAATGTGATTAGGATTACGATCAAATCTAACATCTCTGCTAAAGAATGCTTAAACATGTGTTATTAACAGTACCTATTTCCTCTAAGCAAGTCTAAAATCTACAGAGTTTAAGCCCCCTGGAAGCCCCATGAGAAATTTACACTTAATCTTTATGCAAATTGTGACATTGTGAACTTGTAAAATTAATTTAGGTATTTTTGAAGTATTATTTTACAATTTTCTAAACAAGAATGGTTTTGTCGGAAAGACAGCGTATCGAAGTCTTGATATTGTTAGGATGTGGAGATAAAATAAGAAGTCAAAGTGAAGTGCGCACTTTATTTAATGTTAAATATCCGGATAATCAAGTTTCACAGGGCACTGTTAGTAAAATATTCCACAAATTTGATAAACATTAAAATTAAACTACCTTTTGTTGTGTTTTGTTATGCCAAAATAAATAACAAATAAACCATAACTATTGTTAAGTCACAAAATGTCAGAACGTGAAACAATGAAGATTTCTTACCTTGAAAGGTAAAAAAACATCAATGATTTATTATTTCCGCTTATTTAAATAGGGATTTTAAAAAAAATTTTAACAGTCGCCATTTTGAAATAGCTTGACAGAATCGCGCCAAAATTTATGGGCTTACTGTACGAGATATTGGCTTTCAAATGATGTATCACAAGCTGTATGTTTCCATTTAAGAAAAAATATTGATGTCGTCATATCTTTGACAAATATCTTTAAAAAACCCAACGAATAACGTCAAAATGTGAGCATATATAAAACTAAATTGACGTGTCCGAGCATTTTCGCCCAAAGTTACAGGTTCAGGCTATATTAATTTTATTCCGCACTTCTGGGCAACCCTGTATTTTTGGTATTAGTTTTATGAACAAGTGACATAAGTGACATTTTTATTAAAAGAGAAAGAAATAATATAAGGAAGCACCCAAGAAAATTCTTCATTAACATAATATTGGTACCTATTAAAGGTTTTATTGTGTAGTATGTATGGTAGTTTTATTTAGTCAATTAAAACTGCATTTGAAAATCCAATAAGTTGCCTATTCCTTTTTAAAAAACAACATGATATCCCCTATTCAAATTCAAAAACTAGTTTTATATTTTTCTTAAAAAAAAATATTTATTCTTTCTATAACTGGAATATTTTTTTTATTTACCACCTCATATCATAAACCTCGATAACAAAGCACACAATTCTTCCATCGAAACGCTGGCTATTACAACATATTTTTTTGAAAGATATAACAAATAAATAAATCAAACATTTCTTTGTTATCAACGTTTGATACAACCTGGTCAAATTTGTATAAAAACGGGCCAGTTTTCAGTAGTAAAGCACACTTCTCTGTTTGTCTCAACTGCAAACATGAAGCTCACTTTGAGTTTGGTGGTACTTGGTTTGGCCGCTGTTTTTGGTACCCCTGTCCATGAGGCGGGAAAATACAAAACTGGTATGTACTTTTATAATAGATATTTTTTACATTATTATTATTTTTTTTTTAATTATTTTTATAAATGTTATTGGAAAACTTGGTTACTATAGCTGCGCAAAGTAAATTTAAAAAAAATGGTGAGTCTATAAGGGTAATATTACCACCAATTCACTTACTCAGGGGATATGCTGTTATAAAAAGATTAATTTATAGAAAATAAATACATAAAAACATAATAATTTATAAAACCTATTGCATTCGTGTCCTTGGTGTCACATAATAAGTGAACTATTTGTTTGCCAATTTCCAACGAAGTGCTAAATCTTTCTGTCTATTTCTTTGTAAATTAAGTGGGAAAAATTTAATAATACTAAAAGGAAAAATATTTTGTTTTTCCAAATTTACCATATTACCTTTTATAGAATTGGTTTTAATGGATACAGAAATCGTAAAAAACGATACAAAAAAATATACAGTGTGTATCAGCCAAATGGAATAAATTCGATAATAAATACATGGGGCGTATCCGAAAAAACGCTCCGACACGTCGATTGGTATTTCTAGTTGCGCATTTATTTTAATAAAAACTTTTTATACAGGGTGTGTCATGTAGTTGTGGCGAATACCAACTTTCTTATTTTAAACGCAACCTCCTGTATATTATTCAATTTTTGGATTTTTCAGAAAATTTCAGACATATTTCATGTACAATATTCTATACCTATCTTTAACTGTTTCGGAAATATTAAGTGTTTTCAGATTTATTGCAAAAATTAACAACACACTCATAAACTATTAACTAAGTAATACTGTTTATTTCTTGATAATGTAAAAAACAAAAAAAACATTAATGTAGGAGATATTGAAATGCTCGCCGCGAACGTCTTGGCAACATTTTAATTTTAAACATAACTTTCTTCTAGTGTAACTGAAGATCTCAGGCGTGACCGATCTAATAGCAAGCGTTATTCGTCTTCTAAGCTAAGTCGAGGGGACAAGTTTTGTATACAATATTTTTGAAAATCATCTTTAGAATTGTTATTTTGTGCATTTCTGTTAAATAAACCATTTTTTTGATATGCAGTTAACGAAATTCAAGCGACTATAACACTGACAACTACTGTCATGCAGACTGACAACAATTTGCTAAGGTCAGGAGTTTTGAACAAATGTAAACAAAACTATTTATGCTTTTTTAAAACTTTATATCAGTAAAAAAGAAACGCTGAAATGAAATAAAACTGAAAACACTTAACATTTCCTAAACAGTTGAAGATAGGTATAGGATATTGTACATGAAATATGTTTAAAATTTCCTGAAGAGTCCAAAAACTGAAGGATATACAGGGTGTTGCATTTAAAAGAGGAAAGTTTGTATTGGCCACTGTCACATGACACACTCTGTATCAAAAGTTTTTATTAAAAATAATGCGCAGCTAGAAATACCAATCGACGTGTCTGAGCGTTTTTTCGGACACGCTCCCATGTATTTATTATCGAATTTATTCCATTTGTCTGATACACACTGTATAGTTATAACCAAAATGAAGTATAAATAAATCTGGTGTCCTACGTAGGTACAAAGAGGAGAATAATACTTATACTTTTTGTCTTCTTTTAGTTGACCATGCTTTCCTAGAAAAGCAATACAAAGTTTTGTCCCTTTTCAAACACATCAACCAACCAAGTTACTTTGAAGAGCATGTTCAAATCTACAAGGACGTTCACGACCCCATCGAGTGGCTTCAACTTCACAAGGCTTCATTTGAGGTAAAAAAAATTCTATATAGAAAGGAGGAAAAATATTAAGGCTAACATTTTTCGGATCGAAAAAAAATACATAGATATATTTTTCTTTTCTATATACTGGTTAATTTTTCTTAATTTTACTGACATCTTTGCAGTTTTCAATATATTTTAGTAGTTGCCTAAATAAGCACACCCTGTATCTTAACTTTGCTATTTTACTTTTTAGAAACCCGAAATCGTCGACAATGTCATCAGGTTTTTCCATTATGACTCCATGCTACCAAAGGGAGAAATTTTCTCTGTAGCCTATGAACAACACTTGGAACAGGCCATCAACCTCTTTAAATTGTTCTTCTACGCCAAGGACTTTGCAACTTTCTACCAAACTGCCGTAGTCATGGGCAAATATGTTAACGAAGGTAAGTAAAAATACTCATTAAAATCAAGAAATAATCATTATTCTTATTCAATATTCTGAAAAAACGGCGGTTATTCGAATATGTTTTTAAATGTTGCAAATAATTTCGCCTATGGCGCATTTTCTTTCTGAAGAAGAGTGTAATATATATGTAAGGCCATCTTTGTCCATTTATATTGGTTAAAAAAATTCAACTATAAAACAATTTTGATAAACATAATTTCGTTCAAAAAACTGTAATAGTAAAAAGGATGCTTCTATTCTAGGTATGTTCCTTTACTCCGTATCCGTTGCCGTTGTACACAGACAAGACACCTATGGTATCATCTTGCCAGCAATCTACGAAGTTTACCCATGGTACTTCTTCCCCACCGAAGTGATCCAGGAAGCATACAAATACAAAATGATGCATGATGACGTACACGTAAGTAACTATTTTTATTAGGAATTTTAACATAAAAAATACAACCAATTTATAACAAAATTAACACTGTTATGTATATACTTTTTTAGAAGGACGTTAGCGAGGTTCACCACCACGTTTATGCCAACTACTCCGGTCACTACCTCAACTTGCACCCAGAACAATCCATGTCTTACTACCTTGAAGATATTGGTGTCAACTCTTACTTCTACTATGCTCACATCCACTACCCATTCTGGATGGACGGTGAAGAATTCCAAATCAAAAATGACAAGAGAGGTAACTATTACTCTACAGTATTTTCTCTCTCTATCTGTCTCAAACAGCAATTTTATATCCGCTCTTTAAATATTCTGACGTTTCATTAAGCCTAAAAACTTTCTTCCTCTTTCTAGGTGAACTCTGGTTGTCTATCTACCAAAGCTTAGTAGCCCGTTACTATCTGGAACGCCTTTCCAACGGTTTCGGTCAAATCCCTCACTTCGACTGGGAGGTACCTTTTGAAGTCCCTTACTATCCATCTCTGCAATACCCCAATGGCCTAACTTTCCCCCAAAGGCCGAAATTCGCCAACCTCCACGACTACTTCTACCAATACGGTCAACACATTAACTCAAAATACGCTCACAGCTACTCCAATATTAAAGATTTTGAAAGACGTATGAGCGACGCTATTGATAGCGGTGTCGTATGGGACTTGGTAAGTTTGATTTGACCTTTGTATAAGGTAAACTTAGTTGAAACCGTGCCTGTTTAAATTTTCAGAAACAACATAAGATGGTAAATATCTACGATCAGAAACATGATGTCATCAACAACTTCGGTAACCTTCTCCAAGGCAACCCTGACTCACCAAACAGCAAATTCTACAGCAAATACGCCATGTATGCCACTCACCTTTTGGGATACTCATACACTCCCCTTACTTGGCACAAGATAGCACCTTCAGCTATGGAACATTTTGAAACCACCACTAGAGACCCCGCTTTCTATATGCTTTTAAAGAAGGTATTTCAACTTTTATACTAATACTAGGTTTAAATGGACTTATTAATCATAATCAATTTACTTTAACATACATTTGTATTTTTTAAAGGTTCTTGGTTTCTATCACAAATTCCAAAACCATATGGAACCCTACCACAAGAAGGATTTGGTATTCCCTGGAGTCACCATTGAAAAGATAGAGATGGACAGACTTGTCACCTACTTCGACAAATTCTACTCCGATATCAGCAACGCTGTATATGACTCTGTCAACGAACTTAAAGAAGACAAATTCCAAGTAAGTAGCGAAATAAATAGATACTTTTACATCTAGAAGTTTTACTCTTCTCTCTGTTTTTACTGAAATTGTGTACGGCTCTATATTATCAAAAAATATGTTTAGATGTGGGCTGTACAAGATCGTCTTAACCACAAACCATTCACCTACAAGATGCATGTCAACTCCAACCAAGACACCCAAGCTATGGTCAGAGTATTCCTTGGACCCAAATACGATGAATACGGTAGACACATGAATATCTCCGAAAATAGGTAAATAAAGATAAGAAAAGCAGCTTAAACATTTAAGAAGGTTTTATATCTTTGTTAAAGCTTACTTAAAGATGTTATCTTTACTCAAAATGCTACTTTACTCTTAACAATTCAAAACATTTCAATTATTTCTGGAAATATATTAATATTTTTTTCCAGATGGAACTTCGTACCTATTGACGTATTCCAATGGCATTTGAAGACTGGTGAGAACATCATCAAGCGTAGCTCCCAAGAAAGTGAATTCTACGGACGTGACAGGACAACCTTTGCCGACCTCTACAAGAAGGTCATGAATGCCTACAAGGGACAAGAAGAATTCCACATTGATGGTCAAGAAAACTACTTCTACTTCCCACACAGGTAATTAGTTTAAATCTACCATATCGGTAAGAAAATATCTATTGAGTAATAATAGTTGTTACGACTGCTAATACTATAAAATTGGGGGCTCACCATTGAAATACCTATACTTTTTCAGACATATGCTCCCAATGGGTAGCCAGAGTGGTGTCTCATACCAATTCTACTTCATGGTAACCCCATACAAGGCATACGAAGGCCAGAAGGAAGAGATGACCTATTTCTACCCAAGACCAGGTACCGGAGGTGGAGTCACCGACGAGTATTCATTCATGTATCCATTCGACAGGCCCATCAAGTTTGGAAAGATGTTCTCTACCGAAGTACCAAACTCCTTCTTCTACGAGACCAAAGTCTTCCACAGGAGCGCAGATGAAGCTCAAGTGCACCAAACTCAGCATCAGCATTAAATATTGGAGACTGAATATGTAATTTTTATTTAAGATGCAAATGAGAATAAAAATTATTTTATGTTATATTTCGTTGTTTTTATTTTCCTGCTGTTTGCGGGATATAAGATAGTAGAATACAGAGCGTCTTTATAGTCCAGAAAAGATTAATTAGAGTAATAAAATAAAATTAATTACTTAGAAAGTTGTAGAACTATCTTTAGGGAAATGGGTTTTATGACTGTGTACGCTGTCTATGTGTTTGAATGTCCAATATTATTTTTAAACACAAAGATTATTTTGATATAGATACCAAACATGAGTACAGTACCAGATCATTGGATGTTAGGTATCCGATACATAGACTACCACTGACCGAAAAATCTCCACCTTAAATGAAGCCTTGTGAAGTTGAAGCCACTCGATGGGGTCGTATGCATCTTTGTAGAATTGAACATGCTCTTCAAAGTAACTTGGTTGGTTGATGTGTTTGAAAAGGGACAAAACTTTGTATTGCTTTTCTAGGAAAGCATGATCAACTAAAAAAAAAAAATTGAATTTCATTGAATGTGATATTTGCAATATTGATTCGATCAAAATTAATAACTAGTAATTATGGATATAAGATAGAGATACTTTTTTTAATACTTGGCCTAGGACGGGCCAGGGCCGGCCTGGCCATGGGAAATCCCACGTAAATTTTGCTACCTTCAAATATTGGCTTTCCTATCAATTTTTCTACAAAATAGTATTAGACTTTTTTAACGATTTCAGTATGATGGCCTTACACACCAAATATTATTATGTTCTAATAAGCCAAATAAAAGTTGTTTAGAAGAAACTACTCATAAAATTCTTAAAAATTAAATACGGCTCTGATATATACCACCATCATTGAAACCACCAGTAATAGTTGTTACTGGACGTTTTATTTTTCATAAGTTTTACCATGTTTTATAGTATTCAAGAAAAAATAACAATGATTAAGTGGTGCTATATATAGTAGAAGTAAACTTCACCCTATATAGTATATACAGGGTTGCCCAGCAGTCCGGAATAAAATCAATATAGCCTTAACCTGAAACTTTTGGGGAAAACGCTCGGACCCGTCAATTTAGTTTTATATATGCTCACATTTTGACGTTATTCGTTTATTTTTTTATAAACATTTGTCAAAACGATACGACGACATCGATCTTTTTTTTTTAATGGAAACATACAGTTTGTGATACGTCATTTGAAAGCTAATATCTCGTACAGTATGCTCATAAATTTTGGCGCGTTTCTGTCATTGTGAAATTGTAAAATTAATTTAGGTATTTTTGAAGTATTATTTTACAATTTTCTAAACAAAAATGGTTTTCTCGGAAAGATAGCGTATCGCGAAGTCTTGATATTGTTAGGACGTGGAGATAAAACAAGAAGTCAAAGTGAAGTGTGCACTTTATTTAATGGTAAATAACTGGATAATCAAATTTCAAAGGGCACTGTTAGTAAAATATTCCACAAATTTGATAAACATTAAAATTAAACCACCTTTTTTTGTGTTTTGTTTTGCTTCGTTACATTTTTATTTTTTATTGACAAAATAAATAACAAATAAACCGTAACTATTGTTAAGTCACAAAATGTCAGAACGTGAAAGGTAAAAAAAACATCAATGATTTATTATTTCCGCTTATTTAAATAGGGATTTTTTAAAAACTTTTAACAGTCGCCATTTTGAAATAGCTTGACAGAATCGCGCCAAAATTTATGAGCTTACTGTACGAGATATTGGCTTTCAAATGATGTATCACAAGCTGTATGTTTCCATTTAAGAAAAAATATCGATGTCGTCATATCTTTGACAAATATCTTTAAAAAAAATAAACGAATAACGCAAAATGTGAGCATATATAAAACTAACTAAAGCGTTTTCCTCAAACTTAACAGGTTAAGGCTATATTAATTTTATTCCGGACTTTTGGGCAACACTGTATTTTTGGTATTAGTTTCATGAACAAGTGACATAAGTGACATTTCTATTGAAAGAGAAAGAAATAATATAATAAAGCACCAAAGGAAATTCTTTATATACATAATATGGGTACATATTAAAGGATTTATTGGGTTTTATGTATGGTAGTTTTAGTATAGTCAATCAAAACTGCGCTAGAAAATCCAATAACTTGCCGATTTATTTAAAAAAAAATAAAATGAGATCCCCTATTCAAATTTTTAAACTAGTTTCATATTTTTCATTAAAAAATTTATAACTGGAATATTTTTTTTATTTACCACCTCATATCATAAACCTTGATTACAGAGCACACAATTATTCCATCGAAACGCTGGCTATTACAAAATATTTTTTTGAAAGATATAACAAATAAATAAATCAAACATTTTTTGTTATCAACGTTTGCTACAACCTGGTCAAATTTGTATAAAAACGGGGCAGTTTCCAGTAGTACAGCACACTTCTCTGTTTGTCTCAACTGCAAACATGAAGCTCACTTTGAGTTTGGTGGTACTTGGTTTGGCCGCTGTTTTTGGTACCCCTGTCCATGAGGCGGGAAAATACAAAACTGGTATGTACTTTTATAATAGATATTTTTTTTTTCATTATAATTTTTTTTTGAAAATATTTTTATAAATGTTATTGAAGAACTTGAACTTGGTTACTAGCTGCGTAAATTAAATTTTAAACAATTTAAGGTGGAATTATCAACGTCATTCAATTTATTGCCAACCTATAACCTATTTCGACTTGTTTTTCTTAGTTTATTATTTTATTGACTAAGATTTAAATAAAATCAATATCGTCTGCACATTATTTAGGTAATATCTGATAATATATTACAAAAATATCAATTTATTTCATTGCTTATTTTGGGAGAATTGTATAGTGAAAGACCAATGACATAATAATGTTAGAAAAAATCTTAACCGCTATTTTTCGATATACAATTCTCCTTAAATAACTTATGAAATTCCTTGATATTTATTTAACATGTTAATTATTACCTATAGAATATGAAGACGATATTGATTTTATTTAAATTTTGAGTAAAAGTGTGTGAAAAAATAAATAAATCTACGCGAAATAGGTTGTAGGCTGGCAAGCATGTTGATACTCCCACTTTAAGGATGAGTCTCAGTGGCGTAGCCAGCCTTGCGGGGCGGGAGGGGCGAACATATATTGGGGCGCTTTATGATTTTTTAGAACCACTATTATTATCATTATTAAAAATATGGTGTTTGTTTTTCAAAATACATATAATAGAATACTAAATTATTTTCAATTTCCATAAATGTTACAGGGTGTAATTAAAGTATATTTTTATTTTGCATACGGGCACCAAGCGGCAAGGGGCGCCATGCAAGGAGGGTGGGGGGGGGGCAGGCCCCCCCTAGCCCCCACTTGGCTACGCCACTGATTGAGTCTATAAGGGTAATGGTAATATTACCACCAATTCACTTACTCAGGGGATATACCGTTATAAAAGGATAAATTTAAAGAAAATAAATACATAAAAACATAATAATTCGTGTCCTTGGTATCACATAATAAGTGAACTATATATTTGTTTGCCAATTTCCAACGAAGTGCTAAATCTTTCTGTCTATTTCTTTGTAAATTAAATTGGAAAAATTTAATAATACTAAAAGGAAAAATATTTTGTTTTTACAAATTTACCATATTACCTTTTACAGAATTTAATGGAAACAGAAATCGTAAAAAAACATACAAAAAAATATACAGTGTGTATTAGCCAAATGGAATAAATTCGATAATAAATAAAGTAGAGTGTGTCCGAAAAAACCCTCGGACACGTCGATTGGTTTTTCTAGTTGCGCATATTTTTCAATAATAACTTTTTATACAGGGTGTGTCATGTAACAGTGGCCAATATCAACTTTCTTATTTTAAATGCAACACCCTGTATATTATTCAATTTTTGGATTCTTCAAAAAATTTTAGACATATTTTTCAGATACTCCCCCATGTATTTACACTGTTCCTATAGTTAAAATCAAAATGAAGTATAAATAAATCTGGTGTCCTACGTCGGTACATGCAAAGAGGACAATAATACTTATATTTTCTGTCTTCTTTTAGTTGATCATGCTTTCCTAGAAAAGCAATACAAAGTTTTGTCCCTTTTCAAACACATCAACCAACCAAGTTACTTTGAAGAGCATGTTCAAATCTACAAAGCAGTACACGACCCCATCGAGTGGCTTCAACTTCATAAGGCTTCATTTGAAGTAAAAAAAATTCTATATAGAAAGGAGGAAAAATATTAAGGGCTAACCTTTTTCGGATCGAAAAAAATACGTACCTAGATATATTTTTCTTTTCTTATAAGTACTGGTTAATTTTGCTTAATTTTACTGACGATCCTTGCAGTTTTCAATATAATTTAGTAGTTGCATAAATAAGCACCCCCTGTTAACTTTGCTATTTTACTTTTTAGAAACCCGAAATCGTCGACAATGTCATCAGGTTCTTCAATTATGACTACATGCTACCAAAGGGAGAAATCTTCTCTGTAGCCTACGAAGAACACTTAGAACAGGCCATCAACCTCTTTAAATTGTTCTTCTACGCCAAGGACTTTGAAATTTTCTACCAAACTGCCGTAGTTATGGGCAAATATGTTAACGAAGGTAAGTAAATATACTTATTAAATATCAATAAATAATCATAATTCTTCTAATTCTGAAAAAAACGGCGGTTATTCTAATATGTTTTTAAATGTTGCAAATAATTTAGCCTATGGCGCATTTTCTTTCTGCAACAAGAGTGTAATATATATGTAAGTCGATCTTTGACCATTTAAATTGGTTGAAATTCAAATATAAAACAATTTTGATAAATACAATTCAGTTTAAAAAACTGTAATAGTAAAAAGGATGCTTCTATTCTAGGTATGTTCCTTTACTCCGTATCCGTTGCCGTTGTACACAGACAAGACACCTATGGTATCATCTTGCCAGCAATCTACGAAGTTTACCCATGGTACTTCTTCCCCACCGAAGTGATCCAAGAAGCATACAAATACAAAATGATGCATGATGACGTACACGTAAGTGACTTTCTTTTTTAGGAATTTTTACATAAAAAATACAACCAATTTATAACAAAATTAACACTATTATTTATATACTTTTTTTAGAAGGACGTTAGCGAGGTTCATCACCACGTTTATGCCAACTACTCCGGTCACTACCTCAACTTGCACCCAGAACAATCCATGTCTTACTTTCTTGAAGATATTGGTGTTAACTCTTACTTCTACTATGCTCACATCCACTACCCATTTTGGATGGACGGCGAAGAATTCCAAATCAAAAATGACAAGAGAGGTAACTATTACTCTACAGTATTTTCTCTCTCTCTCTCTCTTTCTACAGTATCTCATGGTTACTCTCAAACCGCAACGTTATATTCGCTCTTTAAATATTATGACGTTTCATTAAACCTAAAAACTTTCTTCCTCTTTCTAGCTGAACTCTGGTTGGCTATCTACCAATGCACAGTAGCCCGTTTCTACTTGGAACGCCTTTCCAACGGCTTCGGTCAAATCCCTCACTTCGACTGGGAGGTACCTTTTGAAGTCCCTTACTATCCATCTCTGCAATACCCTAACGGCCTAACTTTCCCCCAAAGGCCGAAATTCGCCAACCTCCACGACTACTTCTACCAATACGGTCAACACATTAACTCAAAATACGCTTATAGCTACTCCAATATTAAAGATTTTGAAAGACGTATGAGCGACGCTATTGATAGCGGTGTCGTATGGGACTTGGTAAGTTTGATTCGACCTTTGCGTAAGGTAGACTCGGTTGTAACCTTGCCTATTGAAATTTTCAGAAACAACAAAAGATGGTAAATATCTACGCTCGCAAAGATGTCATCAACAACTTCGGTAACCTTCTCCATGGCAACCCTGACTCACCAAATAGCAAATTCTACAGCAAATACGCCATGTATGCCACTCACCTTTTGGGATACTCATACACTCCCCTTACTTGGCACAAGGTAGCTCCTTCAGCTTTGGAACACTTTGAAACCACTTCTAGAGACCCCGCTTTCTATATGCTTTTAAAGAAGGTATTTCAATTTTTATACTAATACTAGTTTTAACTGAACCTATAAATCATAATCAATTGATCTTAACAAAAATCTGTATTTTTTAAAGGTTCTTGGTTTCTATCACAAATTCCAAAACCATATGGAACCCTACCACAAGAAGGATTTGGTGTTCCCTGGAGTCACCATTGAAAAGATAGAGATGGACAGACTTGTCACCTACTTTGACAAATTCTACTCCGATATCAGCAACGCTGTATATGACTCTGTCAACGAACTTAAAGAAGACAAATTCCAAGTAAGTAGCGAAATAAATAGATACTTTTACATCTAGAAGTTTTACTCTTCTCTCTGTTTTTACTGAAATCGTGTACGGCTCTATATTATCAAAAAATATGTTTAGATGTGGGCTGTACAAGATCGTCTTAATCACAAACCATTCACCTACAAGATTTTCGTCAACTCCAACCGATACACCAATGCTATGGTCAAAGTATTCCTTGGACCCAAATACGATGAATACGGTAGACACATGAATATCTCCGAAAATAGGTAAATAAAGATAAGAAAAGTAGTTTAAACATTTAAGAAGGTTTTATATATTTGTTAAAGCTTACTTAAAGATGTTATCTTTACTCAAAATGCTACTTTACTCTTAACAATTCAAAAAATTCCAATTATTGCTTAGACTTTAAAAAATTGTTGCCTGGAGGTTAAAGAATAAGCCAAGAGAACAACCACTTTCGTTAAATTATTTCCGGAAATATATTAATATTTTTTCCAGATTGAACTTCGTACCCATTGACGTATTCCAATGGCTTTTGAAGCCTGGTGAGAACATCATCAAGCGTAGCTCCCAAGAAAATGAATTCTACGGACGTGACAGGACAACCTTCGCAGACCTCTACAAGAAGGTCATGAATGCCTACAAGGGACAAGAAGAATTCCACATTGATGGTCAAGAAAACTACTTCCACTTCCCACAGAGGTAATTAGTTTAAATCTACCATATCGGTAAAAAAATATCTATTAAGTAATAATAATTGTTACGACTGCTAATACTGTAAAATTGGGGGCTCACCATTAAAATACCTGTATTTTTTCAGACATATGCTCCCAATGGGTAGCCAGAGTGGTGTCCCATACCAATTCTACTTCATCGTAACCCCATACAAGGCATACAAAGGCCAGATGGAAGAGATGACCTATTTCTACCCAAGACCAGGTTTCGGAGGTACCACCGACGAGTATCCATTAATGTATCCATTCGACAGGCCCATCAAGTTTGAAAAGATGTTCACTACCCAAGTACCAAACACCTTCTTCTACGATACCAAGGTCTTCCACAGGAGCGCAGATGACGCTCAAGTGCACCAAACTCAACATCAGCATTAAACATTGGAGACCGATGAATATGTAATTTTTATTTAAGATGTAAATGAGAATAAAAATTATTTTATGTTATATTTTCGTTGTTTTTATTTTCCTGTTGTTTGCGGGATATAAAAAAAAATTGATAAACAAGTTTTAGCTCCAAGATACTTACTAAGAATATGATACACTCATTTTCAATAGACGTGGTGTAATAGAGCGTATTCTATTATTCGATAGAATACATTATATATAAAAATCAGCTTATTCTGATAGTTGAAATTACTTTCAAGGGTATTGTAATATTTATGCAAAAACAATGCAACTTGAAAATTTGCTCCGTACTTCTTAAGTACGGTTTCAAGACTTCCCTGATAATCGCTAAAAATGGTTTTGGTTTAATTGGAACTTGTTTTTTTTTTATGTTAAAGAATTATAATAACTTCTATAAAAATAGTTTTGGGTGCAGGGCCAATAAAAAACGAAGAACCATTTTTGACACAGTCAGATAAATAGGACTGGAACCCCTCCGCCCCCCCCCCCCCCCCCCTACATGCTGTAGCTTAAGTACATATAAAAAAAATAATAATATTGTTTTTATAGAAAAAACTATATAGATACATAAGTAGGTAATAATATTATGCTAATTCTAAACTATTAATGGGATGCCTAGTTTTGAGTAAACTACAAAGAAAATAACAAGCTCTAGATATCAAAGAACCGATTTTATACTCTCCTATCCAAAAAAGTTTGTATTTGTTTTACAGGTAAGGTTAGAAACATTTTTTTCTTGCTTTTACTAAAAGAATAGCATTTTTTATTGAATTGATAATTTTAAAAATGTTTCTCGTCACTAGGCGAGACCTAGAGATCCAGAGTTCTATATATGTATACTTTCTGGATGTGTAACATACAATATAATTTAGTTTCGATATATTCATCATTATCAATATATTTTATTGTCCAAAGAAAAATACATTGTTATTGACAAGGAGTGTTTGTCCTATAAAAATAAATATAAAATCAGTTTCATATAATTTTAAGAATTAAGAAGAATAAGTCTTCTCAACAAAACATAAAAGTGTAACATAAAATCAAGAAATTGCCAATTAATCAGTTCCAGCCCGTTTTAATAAAAGCTATTTGAATCCTCTGGATCTTTTGCAAAGGTACCGACAGTGGGAATTTAAAGATTAAAACTGCCACTTTGGTCCCTAAAAATAAAGACCCAAAGGATAGAGTGCAAATAACAATAATTATTTTATCATTTATTTACGGTCACAATAACTTTGATAAGAAGGAAGCATTGCAATACTACAAAACATATTTTTTTAAAAATAAATTGCACAATAAGTGATTAAATATATTTATTTTATCACAGTTAGACACAATGTGTTTTCTACTGTATAAAAGCTCGACAATAAACAATCGAAAAGGACACAGTTTTGTATGGTTCACTGGCAAACATGAAGCTTATTTTAGGTGTAATGTTACTTGGCCTAACAGCCGTTTTCTGCACTGATTATGAAAACACGAATTTCAAGACTGGTAAGTACTGATATAGGAAATAATTATAAATAATAAAAACCAAATATGTTGACCAACTTCATAAATAGGTATTACTATATTTGAAAAAAAGGATACATCGATTAATTTATTATAGTTACTCGCAATACAAGCTAAGAAATTTACATAATATAATTAAAATTTTTTTAAATTTACAAGGTTTTTCAGTACCTAGGTATAGAAAATAAATCAATTTTTTTCGAAGAGGTTAGTTCCTTAAGTATTTAACTAAAAATTGTTTCAGTTGATCATGCTTTCCTGGAAAAGCAATACAAAGTTCTGTCTCTGTTCAAAAACATCAATCAACTTAGTTATTTTGAAGAACATGTTCAGGTCTACAAAGACGTACAAGACCCCGTCCAATGGCTTCAACTACACAAGCTTTCATTTGAGGTAAGAAGATTTTTACCCAATGCTCTTTAAATAATAAGCATTTTCTTTCAAAAATTACCTTCCCTTTTTACTTATCAAAAGATACAGTTTTTTAAAAATTTAAGTGTTAATTCTATTTTTCAGAAACCAGAAGTTGTTGATACCTTAATAACATTTTTCGATTACGACCATTTGCTTCAAAAGGGTGAAATTTTTTCCTACATGTACGAAGAGCATCTTGAGCAGGCTATCAACCTTTTTAAACTCTTCTACTACGCCAAAGATTTCGAAACTTTCTATCAGACTGCAATAGTGATGCGCAAATATATAAACGAAGGTGAGTTACTAATTATTAATATTATAACTCTTTAAAAATACTTCGTTCATAATTAATTCAAAAAATTTGTTCAATAGTAGCAAAGACGCAATTTAATCATAAAGAGGACTTCATATTTTTTTTGCTCTAGGTATGTTCCTTTATTCCGCGTCAGTAGCTGTTGTCCACAGAAAAGACTGCTATGGCATAATCCTACCACCAATCTACGAGATCTATCCATGGTACTTCTTTCCCAGCGAAGTGATCCAAAAAGCGTATCAATACAAAATGATGCATGGTGATGTACGTAAGAAATATCTTTACTTATGTTTTTACAGTGTTTAAAGTTTATTTGACCGAAAATATCTTGGAAACAGCCATTCCCCGGGAATCAGGAATCTAGCTAAAATAAATCAAAGAATGTCTTTAATGTATAGTTTATTTTCAGAAAAATATGGAAGACCAACATGGTTACATTTATGCAAACTACTCCGGACACTACCTCAACCTACACCCGGAACAATCTCTTTCTTACTTCCAGGAAGACGTTGGTCTTAACTCCTACTTTTATTACGCTCTTATCCATTATCCTGCATGGATGGATGGAGAAGAATTTAATATTAAAAATGATAAGAGAGGTAAATTATAATCTTAACATAGTATAAAACAAAGTCGCTATCCTGTCCCTATGTCCCTATATGTGCTTAAATCTTTAAAACTACGCAACGGATTTTGAAGCGATTTTTTTTAATAGATAGAGTGATTCAAGAGGAAGGTTTTTATGTATAATACATGCATAATATTATAGAGAAACACTGATAAATACTGATAATTTAGAGTAGGGAGAACGATCGACCCAACCTAACCGGTCCCCGGCCCGTTCAACGATCGATCCGAAGCACCGAAGCCGGAATAGACGAAGATAGACTATGTTTTATGCATGGATGTGAATTGTGGACGGGCCGGCAAACGGTTGAGTTTAAGGTTTGTTCGGGTTTGTTCGCCTTATTATCTCACGTCGTATAATGCCAGGCTGCAACGCAGGCCGGGTACACGCTAGTACTTTATAAAATACCAAATAGTTACATATTATTTTTCTGGTTTTTCTAGGTGAACTTTGGTGGCAAATCTACCAGTTCGTGGTTGCTCGGTACTACTTGGAACGTCTTTCTCATGGCCAAGGTCAGATCCCTCACTACGATTGGGAGGTACCTTTTGAGGTTCCTTATTACCCTTCGTTGCAATACCCCAATGGCCTGTCCTTCCCAGAAAGACCAAAATTCGCAAATCTTCATGACTACTTTTACCAATATGGCCAGCATGTTAACTCGAGGTATGCTTTTTCCTATACCAACGTGAAAGACTTTGAAAGACGTCTGAGTGATGCTATTGATAGCGGTGTAATCTGGGATTTGGTAAGTTTCACTATGCCTTTGCTAAGTTAAACTGTCTCTATTTAATCATTTTTTTTTAGAAACAAGGCAAAATGATAGATATCTACCAACGCAAAGATGCTGTTAACACGTTTGGTAACCTACTTCAAGGCAATCCTGACTCACTCAACAACAAATTCTACAGCAAGTATTGGATGTATGCTACCCACCTTCTGGGATATTCCTACACACCTCTCTCTTGGCATAAAGCCATTCCCTCTGCTCTGGAACATCCTGAAACTGCGATAAGAGATCCTGCATTTTACATGCTTAAAAAGAAGGTAGGTACTTATAATCTCTATTTTTAGAGTCATCAATTTTATAATATTTTATTGATGCACATTCTTTAATAATATTTAAAAATAAATATACAGTTTGGATTATAAAGAAAATGTTCGTCCTTTAGGCGCTGGGTTTCTATCATAAATTCCAAAACCACATGGAACCGTACCACAAGAAGGATTTAGTTTTTCCTGGTGTCACCATCGAGAAGGTAGAAATGGGCAGACTTATTACATACTTTGACCGGTTCCAGAGTGATGTAAGCAATGCTGTTTGGGACTCTGTTGATGAACTCAAAGACGATAAGTTTAGAGTAAGTACCACAATCATTTTAACCAAAAGATAACTACTACAGAACGATATTATTTAAATATAATATACTACTTAAACTACATTATTTACTTTAATATTATTTTAATAAACTTTTATATAGGTTTGGGCTGTCCAACAACGCCTCAACCATAAACCTTTTACTTACAAAATCTATGTTGATTCTAAACAAGACACCGAAGCTCTGATTAGGGTTTATCTGGGACCTAAATACGATGAATATGGAAGGTATATTAACATCAGTGAAAACAGGTAAGTGGAAAATGAAGCTATTGAATAACTTATTATTCCAGATTTTTTGTTTTTGTACCTGCGGGATGTTTAGTTAGACACTCGCACAAAACACGTGAACGTTACGTTAGCTGTGGGCAACAAAATGAGCCATCTCAGTCATAATATATTATGTATTTGAGTTAAGAGTAGTAAAGTCGATTCACTCAGTAAACCTGCAAGATGGCCGACATGTCATATGGCAAAAGTCATATTCCAGCTAAATAAAATAAATTTTTGCATTTTCAATGACTTTTGTCATATGACATGTCGGCCATCTTGCAGGTTTACTGCCTGAATAGACTCTAGTAGTGGTAGTAGTAGTAGTAACAAGATTTATTTAGCAATGTGCTACAATTTAACAAATTTTATAAAATAATTAAACTAATTTAACAATATCATCTTTAAAGTATTAAAAATTTTTTTTTTAAATTTTATCAGTAACTATTTTGTTTTTTAAATAAATAATTTTATACAACTTCATTTTTGTCAACGCTTCGCTTCCAATTTTCAATTACAGACTAGATTGCCGTTCTGTTGAATATCCTTTTCTAAAACCTCCTTGCATATTTACTAAAATTTTGTTTTCTTCAATAAATTCGAGTATGTGTTCATAAACTATCATTATTTATAGTATTAAAGAGTTATTTAGAGTATCTAATTTATTTCTGTTTTTAGATGGAACTTTGTTCATATTGACATGTTTCACTGGAATTTGAAATCTGGTCAAAACGTCATCAAACGAAATTCCCAAGATAGTGAATTCTATGGTCGTGATAGAACGACCTACCAAGACCTCTTCAAAAAGGTTATGGGCGCCTACCAGGGTCAAGGAGAATTCCACACCGATGGACGAGAAAACTATTTCTTCTTCCCCGCCAGGTAAACACTTTTATCAAATGACAGTCAATAGAATCAATTTAACCATCAATTTTTTCAGATTCATGCTGCCAATAGGAAGCAACAGTGGCTCTCCATATCAGTTCTACTTCATGATCCATCCGTACAAACCATACCAAGATCAGACGGAAGAATTAACATATTTCTTCCCACGCCCAGGGACTGGAGGTGGGTACTTCGATGACTATCCTCTCTACTACCCATTGGACAGACCCATTAAGTTTGGAAAAATGTTTGTCACCCAAGTTCCGAACTCCTTCTTCTACGAAACTAAGATCTACCATAAAAATGTGGATGAAGCACAAAGTATTTTACGTCAGCATTAGTTTTCTGAACATTTCGATGTTACTTAGAATTGTATATGAATAAACAAGCATAAATTATATGTTATATTAAAATGCTGTATATTTATTTTATATAATATTAAACTACACTATTAAAGTCTAGGGTATAATTTATCGAAAACTCAGTTTGAGGACATTTCAATCATTCCATACGGCGGTAAACAGTCTCAAAGAGACCGACCTTACAACCAGGGTTGTCAGATCTGTCTTCTTCAATTCTTTAAGTTTTTTTTATTAAAGATGTTTCATTTATATCAGTATTCAATTGTTAGTCAGTAACTTTCTTTGAAAGCTAGTTTGCAAATATACTTTAAACCGAGGAGTTTTGAGTGTGATAGAAAAAAATAACAAGCCATTCATTGTTATAATAATACATTCTTTAGTCCTTAAGAAACAATATAACTGAAATCAAGACAAAAAGTGTTTTCAGTGTTTAAAAACAACTAATTAACAAACCCTTATTTCTCGTATACTTATACATAATATATTAACAAACCAGAAAATTTGGTAGAACTGGCAACCGTTCACAATTTATGCGCGTTGTCAGGGTGATAAGCGCCAGTTAAAGCGGTCTGCAGCCCATTCAACGATCGATTCTGTCAGACAGAGATAGTGACAGTGACCGCCGATGGCGTGGAAGAGACGAAGATAATATATACGTGATTTGGAACTTATGGACGGGCCGGGGAATAGTCTCAGAATGAAGTTCTGGTAAAAAAATTAAAGCATTTTCTGAGCAGTGTCGTGCCGTGTTAGGTTTATTTTTCTGGTTTTAGTTTTGTGTATAGAATCTTTAAGTTACCTTATATTTATTATTTTAATATAATATTATTATATATACAGTGGGTTTATAAAGTGTAGTATGTACAAACACCTAATGTTAAACAAACTTATAAGTTTGTATACGCATTTTAATTATTTGTTTGGGACGCCTATGGTTAGGAGTTTCATACTGTTTTATATCATTAAATTGACCTAAGAAACACTATAAATAAAAGTATCAAACTCAGAAAAAGTCAAACCGTTATCCAAAGGCAGTATCAATAACACGGTAATTTTGTGTCCATGAAACAAACGATAGTTACCGATAATAATTTAGGCACCCCTTTTTACCCCATTTGCGGTAAACAAAACATCTCTTTTAATTATTCGTAAACGTGTACATAATTAAGTAGATGGAACCAAATCATGTTTAAAATTTACTTTTTTTGGATATTAATACCATCGTAAATAAAGTATATATGTGATACTGTGATTGCCCTTGCGTATATTCAGAAAAAAACAGCATAATTTATGATGTAACCCCGTAAATAAAGACATTCCAGTACTTTCCATATTATAATAATTCGGAGTTCTCTATATCAGCTCTATATTATTTAATAAAAAGTAAACCAAAATTTATTGAAGCATATTTATTTATATAATCTCAATCTTAAATAAAAATTACAAATCAGTCTTGGTTACTCATTCTAATGATGGATCTTTTCTACATGTGTTTCATCTACATTCTTGTGGTAGATCTTAGTTTCGTAGAAATAGGAGTTTGGTACATCGGTGACAAACATCTTTCCAAACTTGATCGGTTTATCCAATGGGTAGAAAATTGGATATTCGTCGGCATAGCCACCTCCAGTACCTGGTCTTGGGTAGAAGTAGGTCATTTCTTCTTTCTGGCCTTGGTATGGTTTGTACGGATGAATCATAAAGTAAAACTGGTATGAGACACCGCTGTTGCTACCCATTGGAAGCATGTGTCTGAAAAATAAAATACACTTAAAGAAATAGGAACAGGAAATAATAGTACTAAGAACCAGAAAATTATTTTCCTTTGTTGATCAAATTAGTTAAATCAAATATTATTATTTCCATTCCATAAAATTATGGATAGATGATGACAATTACACAAAATAATTATACAAAATTATATAAATTTGTATCTCAGCTTAAACTTCGTTGGGCCATACTTCTTGCGACAGTTTTAAAACATCGTTTAAAGTTAGGCAATAAATTAATATAAAATACTTCCTAAATTCTTGGCAACTTTGCGACAAAGACTGCCTACAGTTTTATTGTTAAATATTTACTGTTGTTTTAAAAGATTATAATCTGCAAATTTATGAATACATCGTTAAAAGGTGAATTAAGCAATTTCAATTTAAATATCAACCTCCAAAAAGTAATAATCATATTTTGCAAAGAGGTAGGCGAAATATAATTAAATGGTGTTTTACCAGAAGATTTTTTAATTGAGTAGATGTAGGTGCAGCGTAGAAAACATGTACATTACCTGTTAGGGAAGTAGAAATAGTTCTCTTCGCCGTCAATGTGGAACTCTCCTTGTCCCTTGTAAGCACCAATAACCTTTTTAACGAGTTGCTGGAAAGATGTTCGATCACGTCCATAGAATTTGCTCTCTTGACAGTTGCGATCGATGATGTTTTGGCCAGATTTCAGGTGCCACTGGAACGCGTCTATTGGAACGAAATTCCACCTAAACAGAACCGGTAGTTATTGGGAAGATTTCTTTGAACTATCAGTCAATAACGAATAACACTACATTATTGTTTTTACTAACTTTTTTTTTTGATTTACCTGTTTTCACTAATGTTCATATGTCTTCCATATTCATCGTATTTTGGTCCAAGGAATACCTTCACCATAGCTTGTGTATCTTGATTAGAGTTAACGTGGATTTTGTAGGTAAAAGGTTTGTGATTCATCCGTTGTTGTACTGCCCAGACCTTAATGGTACAATTTTAGGTTATTGGTAAAAGACAGAGAAAGTTTTCATTAAGTAGAACACCGCTGGTAATCTTTAAAGGAGGGAGCTTTAGCTATTTTCTGTTCACTTCCATTGTTTACTTACTTGAAATTTGTCGTCTTTGAGTTCTTCTTCAGAGTCCCACACAGCGTTGCTTATATCACTGCTAAATTTGTCAAAGTATGTAATGAGCCTGTCCATCTCAACGCTTTCAATTACAACACCAGGAAATACTAATTCATCTTTATGGTATGGTTCCATGTGGTTTTGGAATTTGTTGTAGAAATTTAGGACCTAAAATGGGCGTGTACATTATTTATTTTTATGTATTTATTGATTAATTCATGTAGTCAATGATTTTTTATTCCTTTGGATAAAATACCTTTTTCTTAAGCATATAGAAAGCGGGATCTCTTGATGCGGTTTCCGCATGTTCCATAGAAGAAGGAGCTACGTTATGCCAGGTAAGTGGTGTATAGGAATATCCTAAAAGATGTGTAGCAAACATTGTATAGTTGCTGTAGAATTTGTAGTTAGGTGAGTCAGGACCGCCTTGCAGAAGATTACCAAAGTTGTTTACTGCGTCCATACGATCGTACATGTCAACCATTTTATCTTGTTTCTAAAAATTATTAACATTGTACTTAGTCTGATCGAAAAAGAAGATTGGAAAACTTACCAAATCCCAAACTACACCGCTGTCAATAGCATCGCTAAGACGTCTTTCAAAGGTTTGCACTTGGTAATTGCAATATGCATATTGTGAGTTGACATGTTGACCATATCGGTAGAAGTAGTCGTGGAGGTTAGCAAATTTAGGCCTTTCTGGGAAACTAAGACCATTGGGGTACTGCAAGGATGAGTAGTAAGGAACCGGGAAAGGTACCTCCCAGTCAAAGTGAGAGATTTGGCCATGGCCGTGAGAGAGACGCTCTAAATAGTAACGGGCTACCAAGCTTTGGAAAATCGCTAACCAAAGTTCACCTAAAACGATATGAGATTTAGGCTTGATAAAAATTTAGTAAGGTAGAAAAGCGTACAATTACCTGCAAAGCATGTTTGACTTACCAGTCTTATCATTCTTAATATGGAATTCTTCGCCGTCCATCCATAATGGGTAATGGATGTGGGCATAGTACAAGTAAGAGTTGATGCCAATATCTTCCAGATAATAGGACATGGATTGTTCTGGGTGCAAGTTGAGGTAGTGGCCGGAGTAGTTGGCGGGAATATAGTGGTGTTCTTGGTTACCATTTTTCTAAAATATGTTAAGGAAGGTCTGGTAACAACATGTAAATACTTACTACTAATATGTTGAAACTAATGTTATAACTATTACTTACGTGCATTTCTCCGTGCATCATTTTGTATTTGTAAGCTTCTTGAATCACTTCAGTGTTAAAAAAGTACCACGGGTAGACTTCGTAGATTGGTGGTAAGATGATACCGTAGGTATCGGGTCTGTGGATAACGGCAACGGATAAGGAGTACAGGAACATCCCTAAATAAAAACGTTATTTTTGTTATATTAACAACACTATTATAATGCATATTTTAAATAGGTTATAATCAAAAATTCTACCAAAGTACTATTTGTGATTAGCTTACCTTCGTTGACGTATTTGCCCATGAATACTGCAGTATGGTAGAAAGTTTCGAAATCTTTGGCGTAATAAAACAGTTTGAATAGGTTGATTGCCTGCTCCAAGTGCTCTTTATACATTATAGAAAAAATTTCTCCCTTGGGTAGCATGTATTCGTTTTGGAAAAATTTCATAAGCATGTCTACTACTTCGGGTTTCTTAAATCAGAAATAAACAAAAACAATAAATATAAAAATAATAAAGATAAAGCTAATTCATAGTTTTAATTTAACGAATACACACAGTGAATATATTTAAAAAAATACATTCTGTGTCAATTAAAATGCCTCTTTTCATATGTTCATTTAGAAAGATTTAAAAAGCAAAAATGATTAAAAACGAAATGTAGTAAAATGTCTTTTTACCTCAAATGAAGCCTTGTGAAGTTGAAGCCACTCCATGGGGTCGTGTGCGTCTTTATAGATTTGAACATGCTCTTCAAAGTAACTTGGTTGGTTGATGTGTTTGAAAAGGGACAAAACTTTGTATTGCTTTTCTAGGAAAGCATGATCAACTAAAACAAAAATTAAAATTTTTTTATTTCGGTGAATGTGATATTTAACTAAATACATGCAATATTGGTTAGATCAAAATTAATAACTAGTAATTATGGATATAAAATAGAGATAGTTTTTTTACTACTTGGTCTAGGACGTCAAAATAGGTGAATTGATATACAGGGTTGCCCAGAAGTCCGGAATAAAATTAATATAGCCTGTAACTTTTGCGTCAATTTAGTTTTATATTATATGCTCACATGTTGACGTTATTCGTTTTTTTTTTTATAGACATTTTTTGTCAAAGATATGACGACATCGATCTTTTTTTAAATGGAAACATATACAGCTTGTGATACATCATTTGAAAGCAATATCTCGTACAGTATGCTCATAAATGTTGGCACGATTCTGTCAAGCTATTTCAAAATGGAGACTGTTAACAGTTTTTAAAAAACTTTATTTAAATAAGCGGAAATGATAAATTATTGGTGTTTTTTTACCTTTCAAGGTAAGAAATCTTCATTGTTTCACGTTGTGACATTTTGTGACATTGTGAACGTAAAATTATTTAGGTATTTTAAGTATTATTTTACAATTTTCTAAACAAAAATGGTTTTGTCGGAAACACACAGGCGCGGATACAGGGGGGGCCCCCCCTGAGCAAGCAAAAACTTTTCGAGGCACCCTTGTCAGTGTGGGTAGGCGAAAAGCCCGAACATTTTTTTTTAACTATACGTCCAAATTTTAACAAATTTGGTCAATAATTTAGAGCAAAATTTTTAAAATCGACTATGTATTGAGATTTTTCACTACTGTAATTTTTTTTCTCAAACAATGTTCTTATATCCATGATTTCTTAAAAGAAAATACTAACATTTTAGTAGGTACCTATGTCCCGTATATCCTACTTTAAGGAATAATAAAAAAAATATGATTTCATAAAATTGTAATAGAGTTGCTAGATATTTTTTTTGGACAACAAATTAAAATCTTATGAAATTTTTATTTAGAACGAATTCTCTGGAAGGTAAAATCACAAAAATTAACCCCCTCCTAAATGCACCGGATTGTTTTTGTAATTTTGTTAAAAAATTTTCGTCTGTGGCGCTATTTTTTTTTGCCCCCTTCCCCCCCCCCCCCTGGGCATAATCCTAGATCCGCGCCTGGAAACACAGCGTATCGAAGTCTGGATATTGTTAGGATGTGGAGATAAAATAAGAAGTCAAAGTAAAGTGTGCACAGAACGTGAAACAATGAAGATTTATTACCTTGAAGGGTAAAAAAAAATCAATGATTTATCATTTTCGCTTATTTAATTATAGATTTAAAAAAAAAATTTAACTGTCTCCATTTTGAAATAGCTTGACAGAATCGCGCCAAAATTTATGAGCATACTGTACGAGATATTAGCTTTCAAATGATGTATCACAAGCTGTATGCTTCCAATTAAAAAAAGATCGATGTCGTCATATCTTTGACAAGTGTCTATAAAAAACCCAACGAATAACGTCAAAATGTGAGTATATACAGTGACCGGCAAAGAGTTCGCAACATATGGGAAACATTTTTATTAGCGGAATATTGAAAAATCTTTTTTGAGGAATTGGATGTGCATGTCCCATAACCTTAAAATCGATTTTGAAATACGTCACGTGACCAATGGTATTGCGGGAAAGTTGAAAAAACCAATATGAAATCATCATAAATCAGATAAGTTGATGAGATATCGAAAAAATTCCAAGAATAAAAAGTGTTTAGAATTCCATTAGAACCTTAAATACAATGTTTGGGATATCTACTTAAAAAAACATAAAATCGAATATTTTTGTAAATATTTTTTTACCGAATTAAAAATTTCCATATTTTTCCTTTCTTAAAGCTTCATTAAAGTAAAACTGACATCTGGTGACCACAACTAGAAATATTCTTTTGTTTTTCTGACAATTTGGAGCAATAATTCAAAAAATTCGTTTACACTTGGATACCAGCTGTTGCAATAGTCTATTTCTAATAACCTTATCGATATTTTTTATATCGAAATATTCTATTATGTTAAGAAGTCCTTAAATTCATTAATCCAAAGAAAATTTTATTTATAACCGTAAAAAATAATTTTGAATTTCGCAGAAATCTTTAAAAAATCTAAAAATTAATAAAAATTTAAATTATTTTTTACGGTTATAAATAAAATTTGCTTTGGATTAATGAATTTAAGGATTTCTTAACATAATAGAATATTTCGATATAAAAAATATCGATAAGGTTATTAGAAATAGACTATTGCAGCTGGTATCCAAGTGTAAACGAATCTTTTGAATTATTGCTCCAAATTGTCAGAAAAACAAAAGAATATTTCTAGTTGTGGTCACCAGATGTCAGTTTTACTTTAATGAAGCTTTAAGAAAGGAAAAATATGGAAATTTTTAATTCGGCAAAAAAATATTTACAAAAATATTCGATTTTATGTTTTTTTAAGTAGATATCCCAAACATTGTATTTAAGGTTCTAATGGAATTCTAAACACTTTTTATTCTTGGAATTTTTTCGATATCTCATCAACTTATCTGATTTATGATGATTTCATATTGGTTTTTTCAACTTTCCCGCCATGCCATTGGTCACGTGACGTATGTCAAAATCGATTTTAAGGTTATGGGACATGCACATCCAATCCCCCAAAAAAGATTTTTTAATATTCCGCTAATAAAAATTTTTCCCATATGTTGCGAACTCTTTGCCGGTCACTGTATAAAACTAAACTGACGTGTCCGAGCGTTTTTCCCAAAAGGTACAGGTTAAGGCTATATTAATTTTATTCCGGACTTCTGGGTAACCCTGTAAAACCGTATGTATAAAGAAGATATAGTATATAATTTTGTAACTCTTTCTTGTTAATAAATAAAGGCAATAATAAATAAGTATAGGAACATTCCGCCAATTCCATTAATAAATACTATTTTCATGCATAGTTCTTACCTGTTTTGTATTTTTTTTCTTCATGTACGGGAGTACTTAACACAACGGCCAAGCCCAGCAACACCAACCCCAATGTGAGCTTCATGTTTGCGGTTTAGACAAACGAAGAAGTGTGGTTGGGCATGGATGGCGACCGCTTTTTATATAAAAAAAAGGACCAGGTTGTATCCAACCAGGTTCAAAGCTAATTAGTTGAATTGATAAGTTTTGTTTTCAAAAAAATATATTTTGTAATACGTGTGTAAGACTTAGGAATGATTGTCTCAAATCAAGGTTACTGTTATCACACGGCAAAGGATAAAGACAATTTCAAAAGTGCATTATTTAATTGTTATTAATAAAGAAAAATATGAAAGTAGAAATTAATTGCAATATACATCCTTTTTTTCAACAAAATACCGTGCTTATCATAACTGTGATCGTGATGAAAAATTAGAAGGAATACTTACATGTAAAGTGACTTTTACCGTGCGAGCAAAAAGTATTTGCATTAAAGAGGGCTTGGATTAAAAAACGTAGGGCTTGGTTTAGATCACAATGATATGGGGACGATATATCTAACCAAATCTAGGTTACAATTTTGTCAAATTCATATTATGACATAATATGCCAAACTATCGAGTAATAAAATAAGTAGACAAATACAAATTTATTTTTGTTGTTTACAAAATTAACAAAGTAAGAATATACAGAAAGAAAAAGAAAAATAATTACATAAATTGCTGAAATTGGCCACCGGCAAGCTCCAAGCATAAATGCACACGTCTCTTCGTATTTTCGAAAGTGTTGACCAGCATCTCTGTAGAAATGTTACCACATTCTTGGATAATCCTTTCTTGTAATTGTTCTAAATTTGTAACTGGTGTTTTAAAAATAGTGTTTTTTAAATGAGGAAAAACGAAGAATTCCATAACCGTTAAACAAGGTGATCTAGGTGGGAATTCAATGTCTGATCGAAAACTGATCAATCTGTCGTCGAAAAAATTGCGTAAGTAGTTAATAGGGAATTATTGGAAACGCTATAAGGTAATGACCTTATTATGGTCGTTCTTAAAATGACAGCTAAGCATGCGCACTAAAAAATATTTAATATGGGAACCAAGATAAAATACTGCCTTCCCCTATTTACGACTAGTTACCGTAAGTAAAATAACGTTTCCTTATTTCCCTTATTCGGCAAACCGAACCTGAAAAAACTGATGGTTGCATTATAACAGATTAATGTTACCTATAATGACGATTTGGCCCTTATAAGAGAATTTGTGGGACAAAATCCCTTATCAAATCCTGAAGGAAGGGAGGTCATTAGACATTAGGTTAAAAATAACGCTGTCGTAAAAAGGAAAGCGTTCCAATAAGTCCTTATTTATTAGAGAAATAAGGTTTAATACCTTATTAAAATAGGGCATTCCCTTATTAGTGCTGACGTAAAAACTATCTTTTCAATAATTCCCTATTAGCTTCGGCGGCTGTATGGGCGGTTGCACCGTCCTGTTGAAAATATCCAAAACGTAGTTCGTCGTCAAGTAATTGCTCCACAAATGGATTCAAAACTTTGTCTCTATACCGCTGTGCTGTAACTGTGTCATGGAAAAAAATAGGACCAACAATAATTCTTTTTCGGGAAACAGCTAACCAGACACCAATTTTTTGAGGGTGCAATGTGGAATCTACAAAAAAAATGGGGATTTTCACTACTCCACATGCGTATGTTCTGAGAATTCACACAACCGGAGAGGTGGAACCAGGCTTCATCCGAAAAAAAGTCAGGTCTAATAAATCATTTCTTTCCAATAAATTTTGGGTAAACCATTGAGAGTAATTCCTGCGACTTTCAAAATCTGCGGCTTGTATTTCTTGAAATACTTGCACTTTATAAGACAATAAATTTAGCTGCTTCTTAAGAATAGTCCTGCATGTTCCAAAAGATCTTCCCACTTCTTGGGACAGGCGTCTTATACAATTTGTTGGCGTATTTTAAATTATTTCACGAACGTTTGCAACAAGTTCTTCTGTTCTTACAAATGGTCTTCCTGCTCCTTTTTTGTGTTGTATAGAACCTGTTTCCCTAAACACAGACACGGTTCTTTTCAGGCAATGATAAAAATCCCCAGCAATAAAAGCCACGTTAGGAAAATGTTCGTGAAAATCGTCCATGCACAAACCCGGATTGTATTGCCACTCACCATTTACTCTAACCCCGTTTCGAAAATATGCTTCAACCATGGATAATTTTTGCTCGCACGGTATAACAGTTCCAGCTGGAGAAATTCAGGGACAGCAAAGAGCAAAAGAAAATGGGTTTTTACATGCGCTGCGAGAAACTTTTGAAATATTTCAAATCCTATGTTAATTTCTCAAAGGCTATCTTAAATCTATTTGAAAGTAACCGAATTTAAAACCTTTGCTGACTATAAAGTTACCATTTGCATATTTTAAAATTTAAGATAGGTTTAGACACTGCTGGTTATTAAAAAAGCAATAACTTCTTAAGGACAGACGGTGCCAAAACAGCTAGCATAATATTTTCGAGATGGTTTATTCAATGAGACATTAAATATCGGAATTTCTAGAATTTAAGGGTGTTCTAGAAAAACACAGAATACCGGGTGTCCACGGAAGGTGGCTCGCCCCTCTAACTTTTTTGTTTTTCAAGATAATGGAATAAAATTTGGGGGATTTGTATACGACATAAAACTGCATTTTTTGAGAGGTGACTCAATATTATGCAACTTCCGGTTTAACCGGAAGTGACATAAACTTTCGATTTTTAAATGGGACACCTGGTATATTTTTACTTTTTTTGACTCCATATGACATTCTAAATACAACGATGTGTCACTTGTCACTTTTTTCGACAAGAAAATATTTTTTTTCCAAATTTATTGTTTTATCTAGAGGGCTATGAATACCTTAAAATCACTTATTTCAGTTCTCTAATCTTGGGAAAAATACAATTTTACTATTATTGGTCCAATGCTATGTGCTATGTAAAATTTAATCTTTAAAGTTGTATAACTCATTTTTTTTTAAATGGCAACATGGTGGCTCGTCGGGTTAAGAAACAATAGGATTTTATTACGATTATTTTGATACCATACACTATTAGGTTTTACAAAAGCTGGCATTAAAAAACTTTAAAAAGGTAACTTGAAACTTTCCTAAAATGAAGCATCTTTTGATAGATATATAGATATATTGAGTTTATTCATAATAAATAATACACAGTATTTCTTATACTTCAAAGGTTTCGCATTTTCGGAACCAGTTTTGGGTATCTAATAGTGCCGGGTTGGATGACGCCGATTAAAATATCTTTGTGCGTAAAGTCGGGCAGCATCGGTTGAATTATTTCTACATTCTCCAAACACTAATAACATATCAACATTTTCACTCCGATTACTACCAATAAAAACACTGTTCTAGCAAATCTGTAATCATATAATACCAAAACTGGTTTGATACACTAGCAATTTATTAATACAAACTAAGTCTTAGCAAACCTGTTCTATTAGATAATTTTTCTCAGTGTGGTCCTACATTCCTAAAATGGATTTTAGGTATAATTAATTTGTGTTGTGCTACATGCTTGGTGAAACTGTTGTTTCATTGCACAGGAAGAAAAAATAATACCTACTTGTTATGTTTCACAAATTTAATCAGTTTCCTGACACGTGTTTCGGCCCTTGCGGGCCACTGTCAGAGGAGTACAAGAAGATACTCTTCTTGTGAGTATATGAGTGTAAGTGTCAAATAATGTCAATTTTTATTACCTTCCCAAAAAAAAATCAACTTCCAGTTAAACCGGAACAACTATATTTCCTGCTTTCGAGTTACATCCGGTTTAACCGGATTTTTTTGGGAAGATAATAAAAATTGAAGATAGGGACATGTAAGCCGTTTTGCTCTAAGACGTACTGTTAGAAAGTTATAAGCTGTCAAAGTTCAAAAATGTCACTTTTCGAGAGTCAATATCTCGGAAACTATGAAGTATAGACTAATAATGCATTTAATAAAAAATAATTATAATTTTATGTGGAATTTAAAAATGTAAAAATATACTGGGTGTTATATTTAAAAATATAAAATTCGTTCGAATTCCAGACAAACTAAAAAGCTGGCAACAACGCCAATATCGTCATTCGGTGCGTTAGATCCTCTTACACAACTGTACCAAATTTGGTTTAAATCGGCCAGTAAATTGTGATGTTATTAAGCCGTTTCCAGACTTTATACACACACTGTATATGTTATTAGTAACCTTTTGTTTTCTTTGTACCCTTAACACTGACAGCTACTGGTTCATTACCTTACCTAGTTATTTAATTTTTTCTTCCTGTGCAATGGATTTTAGGTACGTCCGGAGACTTTTGCTATCTCGGATATGGGAGGGGGAAGGGGGGGGGGGGGATTGTGAATTGTTATACCTGACATGATCTATGTTTTCAGGATGAGTCGTGGATAACATTGTTTTTTCGATAACAGTATGCACCACATACCTAAACCAACCTGCCGTAAAATACCCTACCTCATCAAAGTTGTTCCGACGTCCCATTTGTCCCATATGTCCTTAAACGCCTTCGTAAGGTCACGAAAATCCGGCGCACCCCAGATCGATGTGCAGTGGGTTGCCGATCATTTTTCGCCTTTGGAGCGGCCGCATTTGATGCGTAACATCCCTCCAGATAACGCTGTCCGCGGTTTTGCTCGGGGGGTGAAAAAGCGCGGAATTCGGCGCCGCGCCGAGATCTCGCGCGCGCGGAAAATTTTCAAATTCCGACTTGAAATAAATATGCATTTGAAATTATTTCAAGTTTGTGAGTATTCGTGGTTGATATTGTGATTTTTTTATGTGATTGTTGCGTAAATTATTCAAATGTTAAGTTTGTTCGGAAGAAATTTATTAGTAATAACTTGAAACTTATTAACTATTTATCCGTTTATAAACTGAAATGTACCCTTTCGGTAAATAAACAATACAATTTATATATGTGTTCCGTAATACGTGTTCTTGTTTCAAAAAACTTTGAGGACCAATTTTTTAGTGAGGTAGGTATGTCAAGTGAAAATATTATTACTAAATTTGTCAATAATAATTGCAATAATGATTTAATGAAGACAGAATGTGGAACAAATCGAATGCGATTAAAAATACATGATTTGAGGAAACTTCCAAGAAATTTTGAGATAAATATTTAATATTTTAATGAGTGGGCGTGACTCTAAAAGGCTCCCACATTTATTTTTTAAGGGGATTTCGAAACACAATTTAAGAAAAAACGATAATGTCGGATTGCATAGAGATTTTTAATAATATTAACTAACCAACAACTTTGACGGTGACATAAAGTGACATTGGCAAATAGTTATTTACACTACAAGGGAGGCAGGTGATACTTACTAGTCGAGGACATAGTTTGCGCCCGAGCGACAGCGAGGGCTTGCAAAATAGTCCGAGACTGGTGAAGAATACTGCCTCCCGAGTTTTGTATTATATTTTTTCTAATTTTGACATATAAAGTGACACTTTTTAAAACTGATTGACATTATGAAACGTCTTACTTTTTGTAACTAGTTGCATAAAGTAAAATTTTATGCAATTGGTGACGAAAAATGTATTTCAAAATTAGTGACAAAAAGAATTATTCTATTTATTAAACTGTTATAATACAAGTTAAAAACATAAATTATAAATTAATTAATTATTATAAACATTGATAACACAATTATTGCAATTATTCAAATTAATTCCCGACGACATATTTTTTTCATTGCTCGAACTTGCTGTTACTTGGGAAGCGACGCACATTGCATTAGATGTTTCACCAAATATTTCTTGCGCTATAAGTTTTTTATTATTCATGGAATTTTCAACATATCCCTCCGCAACAGAACTAGATTTCCAACCTCCGTGCCTCTTTAATTTTAAAAGATCAGCGCCACTGTCTGCTAGGAAAGTGGCAGAGCTTCTTCTGAAGCAGTGGCCAGTATATAGAACAGGATTTGAAAGACCAAGAAATTGTGCAATAACTTTTGGCAGACTGCTAAATGTGTTAATTCCCACAGGATTTCTGGTACATTTTCCATTCGCATATTTTACAAAAAATCTGTCGTGTTTAAGAATCTGGGGACGCAACTTAATATATTTTCTTAATATTTCAACAAGATTCGTATTTTCAATGTCTCCAGTGGTAATTGCACACTGCCGTATAACTTTTGTTTTTGAAGGTGGAATATCAACACGAAAATGGCTTCCTTCGTCTATAACATTTTCAACTGGAAGAAAAGTTAATTCTGCTTTTCTGCATGCTCCTGCCATTCCAATTATCATTGCAACCTTAGCCATTAAGTATTCTTTGTCATCAGCTTCCAATAAAAATTTGGCAAAATCTTTTTTAATAAAAACTTTTGACTTTTTAGCACTGTACTTGTCCGCTTGCCTTTTAATATATGCTACCAAATTTGTATATTTTTTAATATCAATATTCCTTTTCAGATTTAGTTCAGACCTTAACATTGAGTAAAGTGTCCATAATGTGGAAACTTTTAGATCTTTCTTACCCTCGAAATATGCAAGTAAAACTTTCTCATTAACATGTTTAATTTTCTTCTCATCACACCACGTAACAAATTTTTCGTATGCCAAGTCATAAACTGCCTTTGACTTTTTGGGAATTACTGATAATAGAGCATTACCTGCTGCCTCTTCAATATCGCTTGGTAGCTCTTCAGAACTTGAATGACTCATTTAAAAAAAATAAAACTAAAAATATATCAATCTCGCTAAAAACCTTCCGTCTAGACTTTTTTAAAAAATGTCAAACTGACAACTAACATGAAGTAACAGCAACAATAGCTATTTATGCCATCAGTTATATGTCAAAATTAGAAAAACTAAATTTATGTTTTCCAAATTTTTATCAATTATATTAAATTTTATTTTTTATTACTATCTTCAAAATGAGAAAAAATCTTGTATGCAATACGTTACAAAATGAAATTTTGTGTAACTTGTGATCTCACGCGTTACACAAAATTAGGCATTTCGTAACTGATGGCATAAATAGCTATTTTCTACTCCAGTTCCCGCAAATTAAAAAAAAACTTTTTTTTAAATTTTATAATTTGAGCTATCCAACTGAAATACCCTGTATGTATAACAGGTTTCCTAGTGTTGACACGTTGGTTGCTATGGAATTGAGAATGTTCATAATCAAACAAACGTTCTGTCAGTGTCAGTTTTTTTAAGAAATCAAAAAAATGGATATCGATGCCGTTGCGAATGCAGCTTGCGCTGCTCTATTACCTCAGAAATCGAAGGAACGGTACAATCGGTGTTACAAGGGCTTCAAGGATTGGTGCAGTATTAATGCAAGTGATAAAAGAGTCACCGAGATTTCTATTCTGGCGTACTTTGTACTTCCCTAGGGAGGTAAGTATGTACTTACCGCCATAGGGAGGTAAAACGTACTTACCTCTCTCAAATCAGTATCAAAATAAAGTACTTACCGAGTAAGGAGTAGAAAAAATAATTTTCTCACAATCAAAGCGCCACGGTTAGCGTAATTTTTGACTTGCCAATTCGGGCTTTCATTGTGACTATTTCACTAGAGTGTTTTATACTGGCAAAATATCATAGCGGCCTGTTTTCTAGTGGAAAAACTCTTAATTATATACACCTGGACAAAATCAACAAGGTGGTTTTTCAGCGGCATAATTTTCATGGATGTCGGGTAAAAACTATTGTTAGTCTGACGAATGCAATCCTGGTTTGAAAAAAACATAATAAGCAATTTAAACGAAAATGTATGATTTGGGTGCCAATCTATTCAAGAAATAAAAAAATCGAAACCTGAAAATATTCTACTTTACACACAGAAATCCAAGAACTCAATTTGGGCACATTTCGCAGAGTTTCGAATGGTAAGAAATTATAAACTGGAAAAATGTACTACTGTGATAGGACTGGCGAAAATCCTCGAAGATTACGCCTTTAATATGAAGAAGGGTAATGGTGAAGACTATAAAGAATCTTCTGTAAAGGCTATATGGAACACTACAGCAAAAATGGTTCAAGAAATGTATTTTACAGAATACGAAATAAAGATTGACCCTTTTACGGATATTTTCTTTAAAAATGCGCGAATGGCAAGAGACGCAAAGAGTAAGCAGCTCCAAAGTTGTCAGGAAAAGAGGAAAGTAAGTTCAAAAGCATTATCTACCGAAGATTTACCGGATAAATTGAATATAACAGCATATTTTCCAAGACAGCTCAAGGTGGTTCAAGAGGATTGGAAAAACAGCAAATGGTTGGTAAGAAATTCATCAAACAAAGACTTATGCCTTGCAAGATTATTTTTAAAATTATTTAAAAAAAGAGGACCAAACATTTCCACAGACAGACTGTTTCTCTTCGTTCATCCAAACTAGCAGAAGGGATATTGGTTCAAAAATACTCCACTAGGAATAAATACAGTATCAAAGTGGACCAAAACTTCAGCGGAAAGAATTGGAATAGATACGAAGAAGCATAAAATAACAAATCATTCTCATCGATCTTCCGCTGTGTCTGTCCTATTTAAACAAGGTATTGGGGAACAAGAGTTGATTAAGTTAATAGGCCACTCAAACGCAAATTCCCTGAAACCATATCTGCAGCTAGATCCTAGTCATCATCTAAGGCTCATCGAAAATCTCAGAACAACAAATGAAGCATTGTGGACCTTCGACTTCTCAAATGCAAGTCAATCATACCCAAAACCATGCGTTGATAGAAAAGAATGGACAAACTATTACTTATAACAACTGTACGTTTAATATTAGTAATAAATAAAGTTTCTGAACTAGTTTGCTAAAAAACAGTGTTTTTATTGCTTTCTCGTGAAATAGTCTTGTCGAATATCATTCGAGAGAAAATTTTGCCGATACAAAATGATTTATATACGAATAAATAATGCCTGCCAATGTCACCTATGTCACCGTCAAAGTTGCCGGTTAGTTAATTATTATTAAAAACCTTTGTGCAACCCCACATTAAAGTCTTGATTATAAATTTAAATAAATACTTAACCGTATTTTGATTCTAGGTTCGCATTTAAAAAAATTCACTTTTTAAATAACATTTTGTAAAGGTTTGTCATACTGCAGGTATAAGCATTAGAAAAACCTTGGGGGGGGGGGGGGGCACTGCCCCCCCCCCCAAAAGAGTTTACTACATGACCTTCTTTATGCACTTCAGGGATTTATAAACACTCGCGTCCTACTGCTTGTTGTTTCAATTTAACTTTACAAACGTGATTGTACGTATACGAACATGGCACAAAGAAAAGAAAATATCCTAACTTAAATAGTGTTGTTATTTTGAAAGCGCCGTTTCAGCGAATGAACGGACTCTTTGAAGCGGAATATTTTTAAAACGCTTTGCTTCGATTTTCTATCCATATTTAATGAGATTGTTATACAGGGTTAGAAAAAATTACCAGAACGGTCGATTATTTTAAAATATACAGGGGTTATCAAAAAACGTCTTATATAAAAATGTAGGGCTGTTAAAAATCTACATATCGGTGATAAATTGAAATATACAGGGTCGCCCACAAAGGTGTGGAGAATGATAGTTATATTTTTTTAAACGGAACACCCTATATATTTTTACATTTTTCAGTTCCACATAAAATTATAATTATTTTTTATTAAATGCATTATTAGTCTATACTTCATAGTTTCCGAGATATTGACTCTCGAAAAGTGACATTTTTGAAATTTGACAGCTTCTAACTTTCTAACAGTACGTCTTAGAGCAAAACGGCTTACATGTCCCTATCTTCAATTTTTATTATCTTCCCAAAAAAATTAACTTCAAGTTAAACCGGAACAACTATATTTCCTGCTTTCGTGTTACATCCGGTTTAACCGCATAAATCGTAGTAGTCAATAATCAACATATTTTTATTGTGCCAGAAATTTATGGGCACCCTAGAGATTTGACGGTTTCATACCGCCAAATAAATAATGTTATGATTTTTGGTTATAAATATTTTTGTTACAACTGAGAAAACCGGTATAAAAATACTGAAAAGAAACTAATAGGTACATACATTTTTTTTTTCATTTTTTTGCTCTTCCATTTGCACCAAGACTATTCCTAGAATCTATTGTCTTTGTTTGAACTCCATAATTATTATCGCCCACTATACCCCCAGCTATACGGACTCATTCGGCCCTATTTTTCTGAGTTATGTGTTCTGTGTGTTATGGGTTCTGTTTCCATTTGTCCATTCTACCGTAAATATTACTACTCCTTATGTCACAGAGGTTCTTCTGTGTTATTATAAAGAAAATATTACGAATAAGAAAGTCTAAAACATTTCTTTGTATTTTTAACATCTTTTATAGCTTCTATTTGGCGCTAAAATTTTCTCTTTAGTAATACTTATCCTGGACGTATACAAACGCTAAAAAGTTGACGATAATATTTTTTTAACAGTTCTAGTTGTGGTAATTGCTCACATATTAAAGGCATTAAATCTATATAGCCTAAATACAAAATGTTTGTTTTATTCAAACCTTTAGCTTATTTCAATTCATTAATAACATATTATATTTTAATTGATTTGTTAGAATTAATTTACGACCTTCTGTAACATGTATAATGGACGACGCGGCGTATTTAATATTCCATTAACTTATAACAATGTATAAACAATGCCTGTTTTTGGGTATACAATTTATTTGCAAATAATCACCATTAATATACTGCCCACGGATAGAGTTTGGAAGAGGAAAAACTTTTTTATTAGTAGGTATAGAAGAAAAAGTCATTCTTTATAAAAACGTCTGCTTGTGCTGAAACTACAATTTCGAATATCAAATTTGCGATTACTATACAGGGTTTGTCACACACAACATTTTAAGTTTTTTGGATTTTTTTTTCAATTCAAATTTTCAAATCCTTTTGATGATTGGCTAAATCATCACTTTGCGAACAAATGGATTGGAAGGTACCAAGGTCCAAATCAGTTGGCACGTAGGAGTCCCGATCTCACAATTATTGACTTTCATTCATGGGGATATCTGAAGTCACATGTGTATAAAACCAAATTCAATAATAACTTAAAAAATTCTATAAAGTAAAAATGTTGTTTTTGACTAACCTTGTATAGTAATCGCAAATCTGATATTCGAAATTATTGTTTCAGCACAAGCAGCCGTTTTTATAAAGAATGACTTGTTCTTCTATACCTACTAATAAAAAGTCTTTGCTTATTATAAACATAATATTTCCTAAACGGTTGAAGATAGGTTTGGGGCATGATTTATGAAAAATATCTAGAATTGACTGTAGAATGTAAAAATATAGAATATTTATAAAAAATAATTAAAGTTGATACACATTTTTCTGATCCACCCTGTATAATATATATTTTTTTTTAATGCATTTCAAAAATATAAATTTGTGGATAAGCTATATAAAATGCTGATCCGATTCTTTATCATTACCCTGTATATTACTTTATGATTTATTTCCATTTAGCAAGTATTATTATACGTATAAAAAATATTGACGTTAATATTACTCCTACAATTATTATTGATTGAAAAATGATGTTATACAGCTAATATAAACATATAAATGTTATATACAAGTCGTTTCCTTTTACTTTAGTCACATCAATTTCTATAATGCTGCCACGCAAATCCCGCCCATGGCAGAAACAATTTACATATCAAAATTTAAAAAAATTACCTGTAAATTTTCTTTATTGACTATAATAACTTGTTTACTATCTTTTATATTGGGACGTATTAAATATGCTTCCAGAATACCAAATTATCGATGGGTACCTAATATTAAAAATAAATATTGTATAGCCATGTTAAATTTACCAGGGTTATAAAACCTAATATTATTTTTTACAGTTTTTATAAATTACATGTTTCATAAATGACAGCAGCATTATTATCAACTATAGATGTTAAGTTGTTGTTGTATATAGTTCCTAATTTATTAACGTTTTACCATTTAGATTAGAAATATGTCTTGGGAGTTTCATTTATCGTTTTAATACTAATAAAAAATATCTTAATCAAATTTTGTGTTAATAATAATTAAGCAATTAAAATTTCTTAATTTGCGCACATTAAGGGTTAAAATTAATGGTGTAGTGTCGAAAGAGTTTATCCCTGAATAAGGTGAGCTACAGAGTTCCCCAATTTCATTTATGGGGATATCTGAAGCCACATGTGTGTAAAACCAATTTCAATAATAACTTAGATCTCTTGAAAGAAAAAATAAGAGTACCTAGTTATTGCAAATATCCCAATACAGCAAATTAGGAACTGTTATCGTTATTATAGTAACTATTATAATAATAATTACCATAAATACCATTGTAATGTCACGAAAAATTTAGTAACTTCTTGTACTCCTTTGACAATGGCCCGCAAGGGTCGAAACACGTGTCAGGAAACTGATTAAATTTGTGAAACATAACAAGTAGTTTTTTCTTCCTTTGCAATGGAACAACAGTTTCACCAAGCATATAGCCCAACACAAATTAATAATTAATTATACAGGGTGATTCATTAAGGGTGGCGACCGGCCATATCTCGGAAACTACTAGGCATAGAAACTTGGAGAAAAAAAAACTATGATTAAAGCGGTCATGAGAAAATTCTGGATATTACTGTTAAGTTCCTGATTTCGCCGCAAGGGGGCACAATTAAAATTTTTTTTTATAATTCTAAATTTCTTTGAAATTTTCCATATTAAGGTATAACTCTGATTACATCATCGAAAAGCTTAGACAATTCTGCATCATTTTGGTTTAAGGCTCATTGGCGTACCGGCCTTGATAAGAGTGGGGGAAGCTATTGAATGTGCAAACATTAAAATCGCTGTAACTTGTAAACGACTTATCCGATTTTACTAAATTTAAGCTTGTTTGGAAGGGAAAGGTAAGTGTCTTCAATCGCCGTACCAATAGTACACGATAGTGTTTAATAAAATTGCTAGAGGGCGCAATTTGTAATAATAACAGTTTTTTCGATTTTATCCCGGAAATTCAAATCATACGGTATAACTATGACATCATAATCGAAAAGAAGATGAAATTTGCAAGAAAAGATGTGAAGACCGCAGTTCGATATCTTTGTTCGTTTCAGAGTTATTGCCAAAACAATAATTTTTAATACAAATTGCACCCTTTAGCAATTTTATTAAACACTATCGTGTACTGTTGGATACGGCAATTAAAGATGCTTATTTTCCCATTCCAAACAAGCTTAAATTTAGTAAAATCGGATAAGTCGTTTAGAAGTTACAGCGATTTTAATGTTTACACTTTCAATAGCTTCTCCCATTCTTATCAAGTGAAACTGTAAACATTAAAATCGCTGTAACTTCTAAACGACTTAACCGATTTTACTGAATTTAAGCTTGTTTGGAAGAGAAAGCTAAGTACCTTCAATTGTCGTATCCAATGGTACAAGATAATTTCTAATAAAATTGCTAGAGGGCGCAATTTGTATTTAAAATTATTGTTTTCGCAATAACTCTGAAACGAACAAAGATATCGAACTGCGGTCTTCACATCTTTTCTTGCAAATTTCATCTACTTTTCGATTATGATGTCATAGTTATACCGTATGATTTGAATTTCCGGGATAAAATCGAAAAAACTGTTATTATTACAAATTGCGCCCTCTAGCAATTTTATTAAACACTATCGTGTACTATTGGATACGGCGATTGAAGATACATACCTTTTCCTTCCAAACAAGCTTAAATTTAGTAAAATCGGATAAGTCGTTTACAAGTTACAGCGATTTTAATGTTTGCACATTCAATAGCTTCCCCCACTCTTATCAAGGCCGGTACGCCAATGAGCCTTAAACCAAAATGATGCAGAATTGTCTAAGCTTTTTGATGATGTAATCAGAGTTATACCTTAATATGGAAAATTTCAAATAAATTTAGAATTAAAAAAAAAAAATTAATTGTGCCCCCTTGCGGCGAAATGAGGAACTTAAGAGTAATTTCCAGAATTTTCTCATGACCGCTTTAATCATAATTTTTTTTTCTCCAAGTTTCTATGCCTAGTAGTTTCCGAGATATGGCCGGTCGCCACCCTTAATGAATCACCCTGTATAAAAACTGTTGTTTCTGACGAACCCTGTATAGTAATCGCAAATCTAATAGTTGAAATTGTAGTTTCAACACTAAAAATTTCTTCACGCAGCCGCTGTACCAAAACAATTCTTCCTTTTTTCTATATAATATTATTATATTCCAGAAGTTAAGGTAGAATTCTCAACGTCGTTCAATTTATTGCCAACCTATAACCTATTTCGCTTTGTTTTTTCAAGTTTATTATTTTTGACACTAACATTAAAATAAAATCAGTATCGTAGGCACATTACTTAGGTAATATCTGATATATTACAAAAATATCAATTTATTTCATTGCTAATTTTTCGAGAATTGTATAATGAAAGAACATGTTATTGCAATAACATAATAATGTTAAAAAAAATCTTACCCGATATTTTTCGTTATACAATTCTCCTAAAATAAGTTATGAAATTCCTTGATATTTATTTAATATGTCAATTATTACCTATAGCATATCAAGTCGATACTGATTTTCTTTAAATTTTGTATAAAAGCTAGAAAACATAAATAAATCTACGCGAAATAGGTTATAGGTTGGCAAGCATGTTGATACTCCCACCTTAAGAAATCTATTAGTTCAATCCAACGTCTGCTGCATTTGAACAACCCCAAGTGAACTCTTATGACGTAAATACGTTGCATTTGAGACTTATAGAATAATTGTTCTAGTTATAAGTTTACCGAACTTTTTCTTATACATAACAGAAAAATTAATTGTGATTTAATAGAAATATTGAAGGAGAAACTTTCGCAAACGGAAAAAATTAATTGTCAAAAATAATTTCAATCATAATTTTTTCCAATGCATTTAATATTCCATGTTTAGAAATAATTCGCGGAACCGAAGTAATAAAAATACTTTACATCGACTTTGCAATCACTGAAAGCAAAATATAAAAAAGCATTACTAAAACTAAAGGGATTATTTTGGAAAAAAAAAACATATAATATAATGAGTGTTTCTCAAAAGACGTTCACCCCTATAACTTTTCTGTATTTATAGATATTATAATGAAATTTTGAGATTATGCATAAGAGATGAGTCTGCATTTATTGGCATAATTTTCAATTTGTTAGCACTTCCGGTTTGACCGGAAGTTACCTTAACTTTGGTATTTTAAATGGGACATCTTGTAAATTTTTACGTATTGGGATTCAGCATAACATTCTGAGTAAAATAACACCTCACTTGTCATTTTTTGACGTGTTATAACATTTTTATGTTTATTTTTTATTTTCAATCTAGAGTGCTACAAATTAATTAAATCTATTAATTTATATTCAAGTAGTATATGAAAATTAAAATTATGTCATAATAATTGACTTCCTAAGTTTCATAAGCGTTTAAAAAATTAAATTTTGTTTTCTTGACGTTTACTCCATTTTTCCAAATGGAACGATGGTGGTTCACTAGGATATTTAAAACGAGCATTTTCTCCAACAATTTGATACCATACACTTCTATGCTATTTTAAAATTGTCACGAAAAAATTTGCTGTTGTGTTGAAAAAAAATGCTCGTTTTAAATATCATGGTGAACCACCATCATTCCATTTGGAGAAATGGAGTAAACGTCAAGAAGACAAAATTTCATTTTTTAAACGCTTGTAAAAGATTTAATTAATTTGTAGCACTCTAGATTGAAAGTAAAAAATAAACATAAAAATGTTATAACACGTCAAAAATTACAAGTGAGGTGTCATTTCACTCATAATGTTATGCTAAACCCAAATAAGTAAAAATATACGAGATGTCCCATTTAAAATGTAAAAGTCAAGGTCACTTCCGGTCAAACCGGAAGTCCTAACAAATTGAAAATTATGCCAATAAATGCAGACTCATCTCTTATGCATAATCTCAAAATTTCATTTTAATATCTATAAATATAAAAAAGTTATAGGGGTGAACGTCTTTTGAGAAACACCCGGTATATAGTACTTTTAATGGCAAGCATTGCTGTTAGGTTTTCACCTTGTTCTCTTTATCATAGAAAAATGGAAATCTACATACTTTTTATTAAATACTCCGGGCCTGTCACCAATATTTCTAAACATATTTCCTGGTTCTGGCGGATTTTATTACAACCAATCAAATCTCAATTCGGTTTGTTCCACATATGAATAATTTGGGATTGAGAATATTGGTTAAAAATAAAGTGAGAATTTCATATAAAGTTGTGTCCTATTTCTACTTACTACAAAACTACAGCCCCCTAAAGGGGGTACCTAATCTGAAGATGGGTTTTTCTAAATATTTTCGAGACTTTTGTAGAAACATATTTATTTAAAATTTAGTGGTAAAATAATTTTTATTGCGTTTCCTTTTAAGTTTGTTGTCTCTTTCGGCATTATTTTGTTTAAAATTTATTATGCTTTGCGTAATCTTAGCGAGTTTGCTTAACCGACGCCATTATGAAGATTAAATGGTGATGTTTAATCTTTCAATTAAGATTTAAAGATTGCATTAAGCTTGTTAGGATTACATTTTAGTTAAAGTTTCCCTTTTGGCTTGCAGACGGCTCTAAAAACGTGTCCGGAAATCTTATGAACTATGCCTAATGCCTAATTAGGTATTTTGAAGACATGTTTCTTCTTACTTCGTTTACATAAAAAGCATATAAAAGTAAAAAAAATATTACAATATGCGAATCTTATTATACAGACTCTCCGCGGATAGGGTTTACAATAGCACACATGTATGAAAAATTTCATTTTTCGGGAAAAAGTCATTCTTGATAAAAACTTTGGCTTGTAAAAAAAATGCAATTCACGAAGAGAAAATTTTAATTTTTTATACAGGGTTCGCAAAAACTTCAAAAACATGAATTTTTTCTAAGAGCAAATTACATTTTTCTACAACTGTCAAAAAAAGATGACTTTTTTTGGTTACTATGGATGCACAAAACGTCGCTTTTTTTCACCGTAAAAAAATGTCATTTTTTCACAGTATAAAAATGATATTTTTTCACAGCAAGCTCAGCTGATTGATGTTATCGTATAAAAATGCAAAAATTAATTTCCAAAACATTTTTTATAAAAAAATTTATTATTAAACTGAATTAAATTAACAATCTTTATTAGAATAGTAATTAACGGTGAAGTTAGAGCAATTGTTCCCTATATTAATTCCAGTAGGCGATGTTACACATTGTTGGTCGGAAACGCAAGAACTATTAGATATTTTGTGCGATACGATAAGATTTTATTGGAAGAACTTTCTAAAATTTTATTGGAAATCTCAACTTTGTTCACCAAACTATCTTCTATGTAACCCTCCGCCACTGAACTAGATTTCCATCCTCCGTGACGTTTGATAGAAATCAGGTCGCCCCCTGCATTAGCTAGTAGCGTCGCAGAACTTCTTCTGAAACAGTGGCCTGTATAACTTTTGAACATTTCTTTGCCGAGCCATTTTGCAATAAGACTTGACATTTCTCCTATTTTATTGACTCCAACATGTTGATTTACACATTTTCCTTTAGCATATTTTAGAAATAATCGGTTACTTGAAGTATGGGACGGTCGCAGAGATTTATACCTTCTGTAGATATCGATATATTCCAAATTGGATATAGTAAAGGTTTGTTCACAGTAGGTTTTTGGTATCTGGTATTTTTACAATTAATATAGTTCCAACATCTTCAATGTTATCAATGGTCATCTTGGTTAATTCTTCGCGACGGCAAGCGCCACTTATCCCGAAGATTAAAACAACCTACAATAAAATATTTAAATGAATATTTAAATTACCTAAATATTTGCTTGTAAATGTTGTATACCTTCACAAGTAAATGTATTTCATCATCGGATTCCTTTATAAATCTTGCAACATCCTTCTTTGTTAATACTTTAGACTTCTTTCCTCTATATCCAATGGATTTGCTCTTTAAAAATGGAACCAATTTAGTAAACCGCTGCAGATCAATATTTTCATTTATATTTAGGGTACTTTTAAGCATCGAATAGGTATTCCATAGTGTAGGTGGCTTTAAAATTTTTGACTTTTCCTCCAAATAACAGAGCAAAACATTTTCTGTTACTGTTTTTACTTTCTTTATATTGCACCATTCGCGAAACTGAGTGTACACTTTCTCATATTTGATTCTTGATTTCACGGGCAAAAGATTTGATATAAGGATTTCTGCCGCATCCGTAATTTCGTAAGGCCTCTCACTATCACTTTCAGACATTTAAATGGTATCAAACTTGAGCAAACAACTATACACTTTTGACACGAAAAACGATAGATTTGACAATCAATAAAATTTAAACAATTTTAGGTTTCCATAGTAATGGGAACAGGTGTAAGAACTTAAGGTTGAATTCTCAACGTCATTCAATCTATTGCCAACCTATAACCTATTTCGCGTTGATTTTTTGAGTTTATTATTTTAATAACTAACATTTAAAGAAAATCAATATCGTCGGTACATTATTTAGGTAGTATCTGATATATTACAAAAATATCAATTTATTTCATTGCTAATTTTGGGAGAATTGTATAGTGAAACAACAATGAGTCACAATGACATAATAATGTTAAAAAAAATCTTACCCGATATTTTTCGATATACAATTCTTCTAAAATAAGTTATGAAATTCCTTGATATTTATTAAATATGTCAATTATTACCTATAGAATATCAAGTCGATACTGATTTTCTTTAAATTTTGTATAAAAGCTAGAAAACATAAATAAATCTATGCGAAATAGGTTATAGGTTGGCAAGCATGTTGATACTCCCACCTTTAATGAATTATGATTTTAGATTTTTTTTCTAAACGCGATAAAAAATAGTTAACAACAAACAGTTGTAGAAAAAATGTTGTTTTTATTTCGCGCGCAAAAGTGTTTTTATGGCACATTTGATTGAATTTTTAACCTCGACCTAACGGTCTCGGTAAAAATTTACAATCTCATGTGCCATTAAAAAAACACCTATTTTGCGCACTTAATACAAAAATAACTATTATTTTTCATTTTTGACCAATATGCCACTTAGAAAACTTATTTAGAATAACATTTGTAATTTAAATCCTAGATTTTAAATAAATCTTCGATTTTTTGAATTTTTTTTAATTTTTAGAGGTAAATGGAAATTTTGCTGCTCAATAAAAATATTAATATAAAATTTTATTAGTATCTATTTTCATAATGGGTGGTGTGTATCTTATTTTAAAATTTTAAATGCATTCCTACCATCCTTTGTAAAAACAGGGATTTTTTTTACCTTTTTATTACTTTGCTTTACGTATGGGGAAAATTTAAAGTTGTCAAATAGAATTTGATGTGTGATGAAGATGGATGCCCTGCGCATTTTGCAATGCAAGTGAGGGAATGGCTTAATAATACATTTGGCCACAGATGGATTGGTCGGAATCTTCCGGTTCTGTGGCCCCCAAGAAGTCCCGATTTATCTATTTCAGATACCTATCTTTGGGGGCGCCTCAAACAATGAGTGTACTCCCGTCCAATTGAGAACGACGTACAGCTTTTAAAACAGCGAATTGTTGAAGCGGTTCAAACAATTTCCATTGAAGAAATTCGAAGAAGTTTTGACCACATTCGTTTACAGCTGGAAAAATGTGTTGAATATTATATGGAGAAGGAGTGTTTGAATAGCAAATTATGAAATTATTATTTGTTTTTATTTTAAGATTTTTTTGTGCTATTTCCGGGGTCATTTCATTTGTGAAATTAAAAATACATATTTCTGGTAACACCAAAAATCAAAGCTTTTTGATACCCCCTGTCATTGATAATGTATGTATTTCGACCGCTAATGCTGCTATCCAAAAAAAAAATTATTTTACCTCTAAAAATTAAAAAAACTATCTCGGAGTTAAATTACAAACGTTATTCTAAATAAGTTTTTTAATTGGCATTTTGGTCAAAAATAAAAAATAAAGGTAGTTTACTCTTGGAGAAAAATCATGTTTTTGAAGTTCTTGCGAACCATGTATAAAAAATTAAAATTTTCTCTCCGTGAATTAATTTTTTTTACAAGCAAAACTTTTTATCACGAATGACTTTTTCCCGAAAAATGAACATTTCATCCATTTGTGCTATTGTGAACTCTATCCGCGGACAGTTAGTATATTTTAATTATTTTTTTAAAGTGTTAATCATATGCCAATGAGTTATGTTGTGAGTCGAATTTAGGCTATATCAATTTTTAAATAAATAATTGGGACGTTCTGGATTAAAAGAAGGGGGGGACCTTATAAATCCATTACCTTTTCTTGGCTACAGCCGATAGCTAGAAAACTAAAAAGGTGCTGAAGAATTTAAATTTTCTTAGGCCAAAATTAATTTGAAAAAATTGAGTTTGAAATTTATCATTATTCCTATTTATTATTATTATTATTATTATTATTATTATTATTATTATTATTATTATTATTATTGTTATTATTATTATTATTATTATTATTATTATTATTATTATTATTATTATTATTATTATTATTATTATTATTATTATTATTGTTATTATTATTATTATTATTATTATCTTTCTTTTTCTCACATAATTGTGGTTTTATTTTGGACTGACGGCCTATGCCAAGTCAGTGCATATTATATTATTACTATTCTGAATTGAGGAATGATCTGACAATATAGCATGTTTTTAGAATGACTGCCAGGCTAGGATAACTTAAATGGTGAAGGTCGTCCCCTGTTCGTTTAATTTAGCCCCCCGGTCGCTAGTGGCGCTATTGTAGGAATTTTGTTTTATAAAGTTGTTCATCTCCTAACGTTGGTAGGAACAGAATATTCATTTAGAATGAGCATGGCCAACATTCTGTACCTCTCTCTCTCTCTCTCTCTCTCTGTACCTGCATAATATGTGCGAGAAAGATAAAAATATGGCTTGTTGTGACAGATCCTGAAGTCTTACCTGGACTGGTGAAAGATTGTCATTGTCATTTTATGATTGATTTGTAAAATATATAAAAAATAAAGTTATTATTAAATAATTATTCATATATAATTTATAAACTTAACATGGCGCAGTCGGTAGTTTGAGAATCGTAAATAGGTATATATTTAATATGTCGCGACCAAAGAAATCGGGAAGAAAAACCAAGGCAATTAACAAGAGCGTGGAACCTCCTGAAGACTTCATTAATGTCGCCCAACGATTGGAAAGTACAGCGAAAGCTATTAAAGATATAGAAAGAAACTTTACTTCACAACTTAATGAACTACAAGGTACAATAACTAGTTTATTAAATAAAAACTTTGAGAATAACACGGAATTGTTAGAAAAATCTACAGAAAATAATAATATAATAATGTAAGCTGTTTTTTTATGTAAACCATATTTATGTAAATATCTAATATTAATAAATCTTGTCGCCATATCAAAGAAACGTTGTTATAATTTCCTTTCGTTCTCCGAAATTATTTTAACTTGAATCAGATGTTTCGCGCTTCAAACTTTTCCGTTAAGTTGGAAGCGCGAAAATTTGAGTTCAAAGTAATAATAAAATTTAAATTTTTATGCTTGGCGCCTACCCCCACCACGACTATATTTAGTTTTTCCACCGGTCGCATGTGGCGCTATCAGGGAACCAATTTAGTATGTTAAGTTGCCTATCTATCCTTGAGAGCGCGCAACTCGCTTGTCTATGATGACTGCTTTCTGAAAGTTTCGATGTATGTTTGTGTTGATTCCTAGTTGTTTCAGGTGTGATTTGAATGTTCCTGGTGTGAGGCCTGTCACTGACATAATAAGAGGGATAATAGTGACTTTTTCTTGCTTCCAAAGCCTTTTTATTTTCATTGCCAGGTCTGTGTATTTGGAGATTTTCTCATTGTATTTTGTTTGGATGTTTGTATCATTAGGAATAGCTATGTCAATTAGGTATGTGTTTTTTTCTTTTTTTAACTGAAGAGTGATATCTGGTCTATTTGCGGATATTGTTTTGTCTGTTTGAATATTTATATCCCAGTACAGTTTGAAATCTTTGTTTTCTATATGGATGTTGGTGTGTATTTGTAGTATGGTTCTGAGTTTTCTACGAGCTTACACGCTATGGCCAGTGCTTGGTGAACTACTTTTGCTGCTGCGTTGTGTCTTGCTGTGTATTCTTGGCCAGCAAGAATTTTACATCCACTTGTAATATGGTCAATTGTTTCCTTCTGGAAGTGGCATTTTCTGCATGTGTCGTCTGTTATAGCCGGGTCTTTGATTATATGTTTTTGATAATTCCTTGTTGCTATAACTTTATCTTGAATAGCGAGTAAGAACCCTTCTGTTTCGGGAAAGGGCTGACCATCTTTTAACCTTGTATATATGATGATCCTTTGTCGATGTAATCTTGTTTCACGTGGTATCTATGCTGTCCATGGAGGATTCTCTCTGACCAGGTATTGATTTTATCTTGTTGTAATTGTGTATCATTGTATGTGTCTGCTGGATGGTTTGTTTGGGATAGGTTGAGGTGCGTATAGTTTTCATCTGCATTGCTTATCGCTGTTTGGAGATTGGTATTATTGGTATATTATTATTAATATTATTATTATTATTATTATTATTATTATTATTATTATTATTATTATTATTATTATTATTATTATTATTATTATTATTATTATTATTATTATTATTATTAGACGATGGGGTTAGAAATGTACTGTGCACACTTACATACTCCTTGTATAGTTTACCTTTACGACATACCTCGCAAATAGGGTGTACGTAAATACGTTTTATGGGCGAATTATTCGAGAATCGACAATGGCGTACGTTTAATAGCAAACTCTGTTTTATTCATAGCAAACGCTTAACCTTTACGGAAATGGGCTATGTTATGTGTTAGCTCAGCGATATGAGTTTTAGGTAACTAACTTCCAAGCAAGTTCTATAAAATCTTACATTACCCCAATTTAATCTGCTTAAATAGAATATAAAGGAGAAATAAAAAGTCAGTTTAAACCACTAATATCTTTAATAAAATATGGGGATGTCTTTACGTCAAAAGAACGTGTTTCGACCTTAGAGAAGGTCATCATCAGCGATTGGAGAAAAGGATAAGTTTTACGGCATAATAACAGATAATTTGATGTACAAATATGAGAACTAGTCTCAGGAGAAGAGCAGTTCATAGAATGAAGTAATAAATGACAGCTCAGAAAAAAGGAGTACCTAATTTAGGTCATTAAAAATATTGAGATGGGATATCGGTTAAATTCTTTCTTTTAAAATACATACTCAAAGAAAATTGAAGCAATTATATAGCCTTAAGCCATAAGGTAGTGAAATAACCATAGATATTAACCTTCAGATAAGCAAACAATAATCACAGAAGTGCCAATTTATGGCCTGGCGCATATAAAAAAAACAAAATACGATTAGACATGCGCACTGTTGGTTTGACAAATGGGAAAATAGACAGGTCCAGGCTTTAAAATTTAAATCCTTGCCAAAAAATTGGAATTTCTTCTCAATTTTTTTGATCGGGTTGGAAATTAAGTTGGTGATTTCTGGCATTTTCAGTAGTTGCAAACCTATCAGGTTTTGAGGATAAAAAATTGTTTTGTAAGGTTTTGTTTTCATTCATTTTTAAAAATGATTCGTTATTATCGCATACCTAACCTCAAGTTAAATATTAGTTGGTATATAACTTGAATTGATTTTTACAATTTGGCAAAAACTTTGATACGTGTAAAACATTTTTCAGCACAATTTGAATTTGAAAAAGTTTTTGCCTGAGAGCTTGACCCGTGGAGTAATATAAACTATCTAGATATCTACATTTTTTCTTTTATATACCTAATATAAGTATAGAGAAATGGGCGTTTTAAACTTTTTGAAGATTGCAGGGCTGTAAATAAAATATACCAAAACATGCTTCGGGATAATCTGTCTTGGTGTGGGTTTTTCTTTATTTTCGTACCTTGTTCATACTAACCTAGGCCTAGTTTGATGTGTTTAAATTGATCATAATAAAATAAAGTTATATATCAAGATACATCACTACTCCATACTTACTGAAAATACGAAATACCTGGTATTTTACCCCTATTTGGGCATAATAAAATCATACAGGGTGTTTCATTAAGGTCGAAGAGCGGCCATATCTCGGAAACTACTGGGCATAGAAACTCAGGAAAAGAAAAATGATAATAAAAGTGGCCATGAGAAAATTCTGGAAATAATTTTCAAGTTCTGCATTTTGCCGCAAGAGGGCGTAATTGAAAAGTAAATTTTTAAATTTTACATAACTCCGAAAAATCCATATTAAGGTATATGTTTGATAAAACCATTTTAAAGCTTGGACAATTATGCATCATTTTGGTCTTATGCTCATTGGCGTACCGATGTTAATAAGAGTGGGGGAAGCTGTTGAAAGTGTAATCATTTAAATCGCTGTAACTTATAAACGACTTATCCGATTTTAGCAAACTAAAGACTGTTTGGAAGAGAAATGTATGCACTTTGACCAGTCGTATTTAGTTGTCCATAATAGTTCTCAAAAAAAAATGCTAGAGGGCGCAATTTCCAATAACAATACATTTTTTGATTTTACTCCGAAAAAATAAATCATACGGTATAATTATGATACCATAATCGAGAAGGAGATGAAATTTGCTAGAAAAAATATTAAAACCGCAGCTCGATATCTCCGTTCGTTTCAGAGTTATTGCCAAAACAATAATTTTTTGGATTTGGATACGACAATTAAAGGTACTTACCTTTCTCTTCCAAACAAGCTTAAATTTAGTAAAATTGGTTAAGTCGTTTAGAAGTTACGGCGATTTTAATGTTTACAGTTTCACTTGATAAGAGTGGGAGAAGCTATTGAAAGTTTAAACATTAAAATCGCTGTAACTTCTAAGCGACTTATCCGATTTTACTAAATTTAAGCTTGTTTGGAAGAACCTTCAATTATCGTATCTAATGGTACAAGAGAGTTTCTAATAAAATTGCTAGAGGGTGCAATTTGTGTTAAAAATTATTGTTTTGGCAATAACTCAGAAACGAACGGAGATATCGAGCTGCGGTTTTAATATTTTTTCTAGTAAATTTCGTCTACTATTCGATTATGGTATCATAATTATACCGTATGATTAATTCTTTCGGAGGAAAATCAAAAAATGTATTGTTATTGCAAATTGCGCCCTCTAGCATTTTGCTTGAGAACTATTATGGACAACTAAATACGATTGGTCAAAGTGCATACATTTCTCTTCCTAACAGTATTTAGTTTGCTAAAATCGGATAAGTCGTTTATAAGTTACAGCGATTTAAATGATTACACTTTCAACAGCTTCCCCCACTCTTATTAAAGTCGGTACGCCAATGAGCATAAGACCAAAATGATGCATAATTGTCCAAGCTTTAAAATGGTGTTATCAAACATATACCTTAATGTGGAATTTTCGGAGTTATGTAAAATTTAAAAATTTACTTTTCAATTACGCCCTCTTGCGGCAAAATGCGGAACTTGAAAATTATTTCCAGAATTTTCTCATGGCCACTTTTATTATAATTTTTCTTTTTCTGTGTTTCTATGCCCAGTAGTTTCCGAGATATGGCCGCTCTTCGACCTTAATGAAACACCCTGTACAACGGCTGTTACTAGTCATTGTTTATATTCCAATCAGATTCACTAAAAGCACAAACACAATTCACTAAACTACATAAAAACTAGAAATCCGTAAATATTAAATACCCTCAATCCACAATGGCAAAGAAACCTACAAGGAATCCACAGATAAAACTTAAAACACAACAACAAGAATGGCGGCCGAGGCGGTTCTGGAGTGTATTTTGAGCATGTCGTTAAAGAAGGACAGACCGATAACACGAGGTTTGTGCGCATGCCCGATGCTGCTCAGAAGGAAGGCAGCTGACCGGCGAGCCATGCGCTCGGGCGTATTTTTTCACCCATAAAACGTAACTTTTGTTTGCGCAGGAGATATGCTGTACGCATCTAAAAATAAATGTCTATGGAAATAACCGAAAGAAAATCTGACAGTTTTGATAATTTAGTTGTTGTAAAATACCCTATTTCATTAAACAAATGATAATGTAAAAAATGGTATTGTTAACAGTTTAAAGCACACGTCGTGAAAAATATAGGGGAGGAAATAACCCAAAAAGTCAGTAAGCAGTAAAGTGGTTTTAAAATATTATTCAAAGGAGAAACATTATTTGTGGTTTAATTAACACCGATCTACACCGTTTATAAAATCAACAGCTTACTCCAACAGTTACCACAATGCTTAATACCTACTGATTTATTTTCATTTAAGGCAAAATATAATAAATTTTAAATCATTACCAATAAATTATAATTATAATTTTATTTATTTTGTTGCGTCCATTTTAACGATTCATGGACTATTATATCCTACTAATAGTTGACAAGAGCTCCCTATTTATTGGTCCATTTATTACGGAATAATTTATACACTGGAATGAAGACTATAAATCAGTTGTTTGTGTTCGTCATTGTATCACAACAATATATAATACATTGGGGATACTATGTTTTATGTTCCATCATGCATCATGTTCTATCTAGCATAATGTCTAATTTGTAAATGATTTACAAGCGTTTAAGATTTTTATAATAAGAATAACTGACAAATCTTATCAATAACACTGGCCGACAAGATTTTTCTAACACAGGTCAGCTCTTTATTTTTATAATGAAAATACCCTTCTAATAATAGAAAAAAAAAAATTGGGAAAGCCCCAATACATACCATTTTTCAATAGCTTAATAAGACCATTTTACATTAGCAGGTAGTCAATTTAATTAGGGGCGGTAAAAATGGATGCATTTTATAACAGAAAAATTACCTGAACTGTAGGAATTTTAGTAGGACTTCAGGGAGGATTTACAAAATATTGCTGTTTTCTTTGTTTGTGGGACAGTCGTGCAGTAGATCAGCATTATGTAATAAAATATTGGCCACAAAGAAGTGAATTTCAGCCGGGATCTCAAAATGTTAAGTTTGCACTTCTTGTAGACCCCAAAAAAGTCCTTCTGCCTCCTCTTCACATTACACTTGAGCTGATGAAAAACTTTGTGAAAGCTATGAATAAAGACGGTGATGGATTCAAATACCTAAGACAAGTCTTTCCCCAGTTAAGTGATGCCAAATTAAAGGAAGGTATTTTTATTGGGCCACAAATCAGAAAATTGCTGGACGATGTCAACTTTACAGAGAAGTTTACCAGGCAGGAACTCAGAGCATGGAACTCATTTGTTAGTATAGTAAGGGGATTTTTGGGCAACAATATGGATGCAAACTATCAACAGTTAGTTGATGAACTTTTAGATTCCTACAATTCGCTTGGTGCCCGAATGTCATTAAAAATTCACTTCCTCCATTCCCATCTGTCATTTTTTCCTGAAAATTTGGGAGCTGTCAGTGACGAGCAGGGTAAAAGGTTCCACCAGGATATCAGGACAATGGAAATTCGCTATCAAGTACGATGGAATCCAGCCATGATGGGTGATTCCTGTTGGTTTTTGAAAAGAGAAGATATGACCCCTCATAAAAGGAAAAAATAAAATTTAATTAGTGTGTTCAGTTAATATTTGTAATGTTTGTGTTTTTCTAGATGTAAGGTATGTTTAGTAGGTGTAAAAATTTAAATATAGTCGATAAGCACAGTTAGAAAATTCCCAAATTATTTTTTCAATAGATATTAAATATTGTAACATTAAATGTGGTTCTATAAATGTAACAAGAAAACGTTACGTGTTACAACTTTTTTTTTTTCATTTTCGTATTTGGATAGGTCCATTCTACCACAAGATGCTATTTAGCTTTGTGTTACAACAACAAACATTTTTTTTGTCGGCCAGTGTAATTAATCTATTAAAATATTGTCTATTTGCCTGTGTTATAGGTAAGAGGTCACGCAAATGAAATAGTGGCCCTGTACTTATAAAAATAGCATTTAAAAAAAATACCTTACAAGGGATTTCCTATGGCCAGTCTGGTTGTACATCATCCGGTATATAAGTACCGTTTTCTAGTTAAAGACTTTTACATGTCTCCGACAAAGTTTATTGAAACTTAAGATTTTTCTTTCCCTCAATTCACTACTTATACCTAAATGATTTTGACAAAGTCCGTTAAAACTCTCTAATTTTCTTTTGCTCTCTTCATTGTTCTGCCCAAGACAGGGCCTTTTCACTACCCCTTGACTTTCTAGTATGCTGAATTCTTGTCGGTCTTCTGACTATTCATATTTTACACCTCGTACACTATTAAAGGCTCCATTACGGCTCAATCCCACTTATTATTTTCTCTATAGCTAACAACATCAGCATTGTACTATTTACTTTGTTTTCCGGATGATGAGTGTTTCTACACTCGAAACGTCGAATTATTAAGAATTATTCTAGGTTCGCCTAGTTATTCTAATAAACTTGTGGAGAAATACTTTGTGCTTTTCTTTTTTCTAAAACGAAAGAGTTATTAATAGTTATATTTTGGTTATTGTTACCAGTTAAGTAATATTTTGACACCGTGATAATAGAATTAACCTTGTCACGTACACGATATAATCGTCAATAATGAAATAATTACGTAACTGAGTTTCCCACTTTTAATTACAACATGTAATATAAGGTTGGCCATAACATATCTTTCCAGAACTATGTTGCCGGGGCTATTAATTTGGGGCACGTGTATAAGACATTAGATTATCCAGTTTTCCTTTTGCTTTTCTTTCTTTAAATTTATTTTACCTTGAACTAGCCCGCCAAAGGTCAGAGAGAGAACTTTAAAAGTCAAGAAGAAAAAATTAAGATATATCGTTTAAAATTTGTACTGAAAAGTGCAATTTTCACCTCAAGTCTTATTTGTGTCTGCGGTTGATTGTGATAAATCTGAAAAAACGTCGCAAATGCTCGTGTGTTATCCGTATAAATTTCCGGTTGAAGAAAAACTTGTTTCTTTGACGAGAACAAACAACAAAGGATGACGTTTGCTCTGGAGAAATGCAAGTGCATGTGTGGTATTTATTACTTTTATAATCTCCCTAGCAGCAGTAAAATTATCGGGAATTAATTCTGCCGCGTGGGAGATCAGATTCGGTAAGAAAATTTCATAAATTGGAGTTTTTTCTTATCGTAATTTTTTTACTAAAATGCTACAAAAACATATTTCCGGCGGCTTTAGTTAATTGTAACTAATTAGAGTTTTAGAAATGAAGTTCATTTTAGCCGTTAGTAACTCATTTTTATTACTAAAATGTGAGAAACATAAAATAGCAAATTTGTTATATGAAATCCAATGTCTTTATAGTTTTAAATTCAAATAAAACTTTAAAAAACATATTTCCGATGAGTTTAGTTTAATGTGACGCACTGTATTTTTACAATAGAAGTTGATTTTACTTGTTAGTAACTAAGGTTTATTACTAAAATTTCAGGAACATTAAAAACATTAATTCGTTTTCAATCATAACATCTGAAATTACATGTCTATGTCGTAGGCTGATAGTGAAATCCGTCATTTCATGAAAAGCCTAGTCACTTCATGAAGCGTCGGCAGATTGTGTAAAAACATGAAATTACACGATCTGCCGCGTCACTTCATGAAGATACCTTGACGTTTCGGCGTATTATGTATAACACAATCTGCCTAATTTTAAATATCATCACTTCATGAAATGCCACAAAAACAAGGCATATTGTGTAATTCCGTCTAAAAAGTATATTGGCAACTGGTTTGTTCGGGTTTGTCAGAGCATTTTTTTTATTTTTATAAAATAATATTAGTTGAAAAAATTTAATTAAAAAGAAATGCTCTGGGGAACAACGAACAAACCAGTTGCCAATATACCTTTTAGACGGAATTACACAATCTGCCGACTGACATGACATCGTTGACGCGGCAGATCGTGTAATTTCATGTTTTTACACAATCTGCCGACGCTTCATGAAGTGACTAGGCTTTTCATGAAATGACGGATTTCACTATCAGCCTACGACATCTACATTGTTTCAAATGAAACTTAAAAAAACATATTTCCGATTAGTTTAGTTACATTTTTGATGTGTCTCTTTTAGCCCCGGTGTGCGATATGTGAAGCAAATTGGTTAGTATCAATAAAAATGATAAGGTAGCAACAAAATGTATTTTAATTTTATTCTGAGTGACGTTTGCCAATAGATATAAAACACTTCATTTTTGACAGAAAAATTATCACTTATTAATTTCATTAAGTTAATAGGAACTAACACAATTACCGCGATAATCTCCTGTTGCTATAAGCAACGTAAACAAAAATAAGCCTTCTAATTGGTTGAAAATAAATTTATGTAATTTTCGAAATAATTTAATGTAATCGGTAATAACCACAGAAAATCCTTGATAATAAAATAGCATCTCAAACAACTGTTTTGTCGGGAAATTAATTTTTTCCCAAAAAAAAATTGGCAACCATTTGAAATTATATTAAGGCCAACCAACTAAGAAATTATTAAAAAACTGCAATCAAACTGGCTGATTTTGAAGAAATAGTGAAAACTTGATAACGGTGATGACATAAGACAGCAACTGCAATTCATAGACTTAAAAAAAGTTCCAAACAATATTTGGTGTTTGGTAAGTTTCTATAATTTGTAACCAGTAAAATTTAGCTACACTTTTTGCAAGACAAAATGTTATTTTGACTCCGCCCCCACAGCTCTCAATCTGCTCAAATAAAGGTTGATATAATTGTACAAAAAACTACGTTTTCAATTTATTTGGTAAAAAACTATATTTCCAAAGTAAATATATTTTCCAAATATATTTTATGACTTCAACGCTTTATATCGGTATAAAAGTCCTATTTTAAATTATTCGATTTTCTTGTATACCTTCTTCCTTTATTTTACCTTGATCTACTTCGGAAAATTTATTTGTGAATTATTTCTTTAAAGACAGATCGGTGTCACATTCACATACAGTGTGACCAGTAAAGTCCGCATCATATGGGATTTCTTTTTATTAATAGCTTTATTCGAAATTTGACTTTGGCATCAATTTCTGCTTCGATCGAAATGAAAATTAAGCAAACAAATAATTGTCACGTGATTCGCATTATCTGTCAAATTTTAATTTTTTCCAAAAAATAATTCAAAAGTGGGGTTATTTCTAAAAATATCGAAAAAAGTTATTGGAAAAAGTTTTTTTAAATGTATTTTCCAGCTTACATGCAAAATTTCAGCTGCATAAGATATTTTTGAATTTTTACCCACCACTAAAATTTATTTTCCACTTAATGAACACTTTCCTACTGATGACACTGTGTTCTTTTTTGTCTTATTGTTAAGGTGTATTACTTTCAGACACAAGCTACGTTTTCAAAAATACTTATTTCATGAAGTTACCTTATACAGGGTCAAAAAGGAATAAACTTTGCATCACATACGACCAAATTTGAATAGCCCAATTTTGATTTTGTAGAAAAATATACATTTAATATGGCGCTACTTTAAAGAAAATGTATCTGAAATAAAGCATTGTCAAAACTAAGAAGTTTTATGTAGGTTGCGTTGAGTCGTATTTTGCAAAAGTGGTGAAATGTATTTATAAATACCTTTGTAATGTATTTAGTATCTACTTGTACTCCTTTGGCAATGGCCCGCAAGCGCCGAAACACGTGTCAGGAAACTGATTAAGCTTGTGAAACATAACAAGTAATTTTTATTTTTTCTTCCTGTGCAATGGCTTTGACTATTATTAAAATAAAATTTGATTCAGAGACAATAATTGGTTGACAATCAAATTGCTTGGAACGTCGCCTAATGACTGAGAATTTTCTGAGCAACCGAATTGCCAGAAAATGTTTAAGCAATTTGATCGGATAGACGACTTGGCTGTTCGATAATCGCCCGGTGAATAGACCCCTTAAAAGACCCATTTTCCCCTAATTCTTTTACCATCGGTTCCTTAGCAATAAAATAAAGCATAGCCTATAAAAATAAAATTACTAAAATAAAACATCACAAAAGAATTGCCGTAGAGTGGGCCTGAGAGCTTGGGAGTAATAGATATTTATTGCTTGACTGTACAGACGAAATGACCAACAAAAAAGAAAAATTAGATTTGTCCCTTTTGTGTCCGGATGAAATATTTCTGAAGGTGCATTTATAGCGGCCCCTTTTTTCGAGTTTCTTTTATTATTTGTGACTATTATAGGTACCCAATAAAACAAAAGACTTTTTATTAATTCTAACTCATATATATTTGTACTCCATTCCCTTCCAAAGGGTTTGGACAAATTTTATCGAAAATTACCCTCATGCGTTTAGCTAGAGGTGTTGTTTTCAATTGATTACATCGAATATTTCCCTCATATGTTAAAGTTCCCATAAGAGAAATGCAATTTTCGCAAAATTACAGCGAATTTTTCCCTCATATGTTAAAGTTCCCATAAGAGAAATGCAATTTTCGCAAAATTACAGCGAAAATTACATAAATTTATTTTTAACCAATTAGAAGGCTCCTTTTTGTTTACGTTGTTTATAGCAACGGGAGATTATCGCGATAATTTTGTTAGTTCCTATTAACTTAATGAAATTAATATGTGATAATTTTTCTGTCAAAAATGAAGTGCTTTATATCTATTGGCAAAAGTCACTCAGAATAAAATCAATAAACATTTTGTTGCTAACTTATAATTTTTAGTGATACTAATCAATTTGCTTTACATAGCGAACACCAGGGTTAAAAGAGACACATCAAAAATTTAAATATATTTTTTTAAGTTTCATTTGAAACTATGTAGACATCTAATTTCAGATGTTATGGTTGAAAACGAATTAATGTTTTTAATGTTTCTGAAATTTTAGTAATAAATCTTAGTTACTAACAAGTAACATCAACTTCTATTGTAAAAATACAGTGCGTAATATTAAACTAAACTCATCGGAAATATGTTTTTCTAGTTATAATTTAAAACTATAAAGACATTGGATTTCAGATAAGAAATTTGTTATTTAATGTTTCTACATTTTAGTAACAAAAATGAGTTACTAACGGCTAAAGTGAACTTCATTTCTAAGACTCAAATTAGTTACAATTACTAAAGCCGCCGGAAATATGTTTTTGTAGCATTTTAGCAAAAAAATTACAATAAGAAAAACTTCAATTTATGAAATTTTCTTACCGAATCTCCATAGCAGCAGAATTAATTCCCGATAATTTTTTTTTCGGTTTCACTCATGTTTTTGTTGATAGAAAATTTCCCTCGTCTTCGACTCGGGATAATTTTCTGTCAACAAAGACATTATAACCTAAAAAAAATTATCGGTAATAATTCTGCTGCTAGGGAAATAATAAGTGAAAACAGAAAAAATAACGAGTGCGAAAACTCGACAGGTCTATAAAATGTTTCATATAATCAAAAAAAAGTAAAAAAAAAGATGAATTATAAGAAAACTGGTTCCTTTTTAAAAGCTGTTCACTAGCCCACTTTGTTTATTACGTAAAGGGCGAAGTAACCAACCCAACAAGAATGTTTATATTTTTAGTACTGTCACTGCCGAATCATTAATGTTAAGGTGGTATAAAATATAATATCGTCAAAATCCCGTTAAATAAAAAAAATCTAAATAAATAATAGGCTACTTTTAACTCTCCTTAAAAGCAACGTAAACATTTTTCTTACAACATAATATAAAAATGTTAGTATCACTCAATGAAGAAAGTATGTCTACATAACTGAGATTTTTCTTCGAAGAGAATTTTGAAGAAATGAGCTTTTGGTAAAGATATCATTTAATCCATTTATTTCGTTCTATAAGTAGGATCAATAGTAGCACTATAGAATATCGCTTTAGTTAAATCTAATAAATTTTTTTCAGGTATAAGTGAATGTAATCTAAAATGGAAAAAATGGAGGAAGGCAAAAAACATTCCACCGGCGGACTAACTATAGATAGAGCTGCCTTTCTTATACTTCGAGTAAAAAAAGCCTTCAAGAAGAAAAAATTGCAAAGGAAAGAACGAGAAAAAAAGTAAGTCAAAGTAATCTTTAGACCTTTTACTTTAAACATTATGTAATATTGAAATAACATTGTCTTTGGAATTTTTGGGTACTACCCACTGGGTTATCAAGATCGGCTAGCTTTATTCTGTATTCTATACAAAAAGTAAAACAAAAATAGGCTTTTATTGTGTTCTCTAATAAAAGAAAACTATAGATAATTAGAAAAAAAGAAAAACACAAAGTCTTTCTCCACAATATTTAATTAGAAAAACTAGGCGAACCTAGAATAATTCATAATTCAATTCGACATGTTTCGAGTGTAGAAACACTTATCATCAGGAAAACGAAGTAAATGGTACAATGCTGATGTTGTTAGCAGTAGAGAAAATAACAAGTGAGACTAAGCCGTAATGGAGCTTTCAATGGTACATACGAGGAGTGAAAAAATTTGAATAGTCAGAAGACAGAAAATATTTCAGCATACTGAAGAGTCAAGAACCAGTGCAAAGCCACTGTCTTGGGTGGGAAGTGAAGAGAAAAAAGAAAAATTAGGGAATTTTAAAAATACTTTGTAAAAATCATTTTTAAGTGTAAGTGATGAAAAATCTTTAGTTTAATTCAACTATGTCGGAGACATGTGAAAGTGGTAAAATAAGAGGGAAAGAAAAAAGAAAAAATTGTTTTTGGTAAAAGTCATGCAGATGCTTTTATTTAGCTTGAGATAAAATACTGTTGGGATACTAGGCTTGTTACGGCCCAGTTACCCCGGCAGTACAAACTCCCTAATTTTTCTTTTTTCTCTTCATTTCCCACCCAAGACAGTGGCTTTGCACTGGCCCTTGACTCTTCAGTATGCTGAAATCTTTTCTGTCTCCTGACTATTCAAATTCTTTCACTCCTCGTATGTACCATTGAAAGTTCCATTACGGCTTAGTCTCACTTGTTATTTTCTCTACTGCTAACAACATCAGCATTGTACCATTTACTTCGTTTTCCTGATGATTAGTGTTTCAACACTCGAAACATGTCGAATTGAATTATGAATTATTCTAGCTTCGCCTAGTTTTTCTAATTAAATATGGTGGAGAAAGACTTTGTTTTCAGTTTTTTGACACGACTACTGCAATATGCATTGTATGACTCCATTGAAAATTCACTGACGACTCTTTAGAAGCCATGGTAGTAAAAACGAATCAGGGAAAAATATCGCGTAAAATACTGCTGAAATACATTTCCTCATTCTGAATAAACATGAATAGAAAATATCGATTTACTTAAACATATAAAAGTTATTACATCGCGTCTAGAGATAATTTTCAAAGAAATTTATTTTATAATTTAATTAAAGAGAACTTCAAAGGAAATGAGAAAGGCACTCATGCATCATCTCAATCATTTCTGGATGGCAGCCATTTTAACCGAGTATCATTTTTAATTTAATTTATGTTATTTCTAGGACGGAAGGAATTTACCAGGACACTATTACTCACAAAAAGGACTACAATTTTATTTTAGGCCCTTCTTGTAATTTATACACTTTTGTTCAGTTGAATGTATTTTTAACGATAGTTTCTTAAAACTATTTTATGAGAAGATAAATTCATTCGACTTATAATTTTTTTATTAAAAAACGTTTGAACTTTTTAAAAATTTTTAAAAGAAATTGGTTTTTGACATATTGTACAAGGATAATCAAAAAGTTGTTTTTTTGCTTAGTGTCAAAACATCCTGTGGAATAATTAAGAAGCACAATTACTTCAAAATATCAGTTTACATTGGGCCGCAAATATTCCTTGCATTTTGGTTTTTGGTTCATGTCAATACGTGCATTTGTTCTCACCCAAATGCAAAATGATCTTGTCAATAATTAAAATTTTTCCATACTTTTCTTATTGTCATTGCATTCAAAATAAAATAGAGAAGATTTAATAAACAAATAAATTTACGGAAAAAGGTGCGTATACCTAAGATTTAAGAAATAACATTTTCGCAAAACAAACTTAACAGGTACCAACAACAACTTTTTCACTTAAACACAACTCTATTATGTCTATTGCCTTCTCTAGCCCTTACTACTGCCACTGCCTGTACACGTGGGTTCATGCCATTAATTAGCCCGCGAATATCATCCTGGGTAATATTCCTCCATTCTTGACTCTTAATAGTAAAAATTAAAAGTAATAAATTAGTAGTTTAAGTACAAAAAATCGTTCATCAATGGCTTTAGTTTTGCGTTTCCTAAATTATTGACATCATCAAGATCATTTTGTATTTGGGTGAGAATAAATGCACGTATTGACATGAACCAAAAGCCAAAATGCAAAGAATATTTGCGGCTTAATAAAAACTGATATTTTGAAGTAATTTTGCTTCTTAATTTTTCCACATAGTGTTTTGACACTAGGCAAAAAAAAAATTCTTTTCGATTATCCTTGTATATGTCAAAAAACCAATTTCTCTTAAAATTTGTATAGGCATGTTAAAACTAATAAATGTTTCTATAGCTCTCTAAAAATCACTTAAATCGGAGTAAAAATAAAAAAGTTATAAAACTCTAACTAATCAAAATTTGATACTTATTAGAATTATATTGAGGAATATTAGAAAATGGCGAATGCATACCTAGCCCTAGCTCATAATTCACAAGTCGTTTTTTGTTTCAATTGTCAAATTTTTAAGTAAAAAAAAATGATATAAACAATATTAAAGGATATGATAGGCGTTTTTATGTTAGCACAATTTATTAAATTACGATAGGCATTTAAAAATAACTATTTCTAAACTGTAAAAAAACTTGTTGTGCTTTTTACCCGCTATGAAACATAGATACAATTTTCAAAATTAAATAAAAATTTAACAAAATTTTTACATTTCCAGTGTTTTTCGCATGGTTGAAATAAATCTAAAGATTCTCTTAAGAGTTTAACACAACAACAAAAGCTGCTTATGCTTTTCAGTGTAACGGAGCACATAATTTATCTTTTAGAAACGGGGTAGAATTAATCCGGCAACAATAATTATTATTATTTTAAAACAATGTTTAGCTAAAGAGAAATATTTCATGCATATTATTATACAGGGTTGGGCAAATGTTCCGGAACGGCTTAATTACAGGCGAACGAAAAGTGATATCGAATCCGGGTTTTGGGCAATCCATAGGACTAAAATTTTACTATTTGACTATTATACCATATGTCAGTAATGTAACCAACTGTCAAGTGTTGACGTTATTTTTTTTTTTTAATGGAACACCCTGTATATTTTTACATTTTTAAATTTCACATAAAATTATAATTATTTTTTATTAAATGCACTATTAGTCTATACTTCATAGTTTCCGAGATATTGACTCTCGAAAAGTGACATTTTTGAATTTTGACAACTTATAACTTTCTAACAGTACGTCTTAGAGCAAAACGGCTTACATGTCCCTATCTTCAATTTTTATTATCTTCCCAAAAAAATCAACTTCCAGTTAAACCGGAACAACTATATTTCCTGCTTTCGAGTTACATCCGGTTTAACCAGAAGTTGATTTTTTTGGGAAGATAATAAAAATTGAAGATAGGGCCATGTAACCCGTTTTGCTCTAAGACGTACTGTTAGAAAGTTATAAGCTGTCAAAGTTCACAAATGTCACTTTTCGAGAGTCAATATCTCGGAAACTATGAAGTATAGACTAATAGTGCATTTATTAAAAAATAATTATAATTTTATGTGGAATTTAAAAATGTAAAAATATACAGGGTGTTCCATTTAAAAAAAAAATAACGTCAACACTTGACAGTTGGTGACATTACTGACATATGGTATAATAGTCAAATAGTAAAATTTGAGTCCTATAGATTTCCCAAAACCCGGATCCGATATCACTTTTCGTTCGCCTGTAATTAAGCCGTTCCGGAACATTTGCCCAACCCTGTATAAAACAAAATATTAAATAAATGATAATCGGCCAGAACAATCGTATTCTTTCTTTGATCAAAATACAATCGGAAAGTGCTTAGATATCGTATTCGATGTCATTTTTATAATATATATTTTCTTTTCTCCTTTTAAATCTGATTATTTTATTATCTCTTTTCCGGAATTCTATTATATGTTTTCTTTTGTCGCTTTATATCAGATAATAGTTTATCGACTCTTATATTTCTTACCGAAGAAAGTTTTCAGGCGTTTTCGGTGTTCTGGTATTTCTTATCGCCGATATTGAATAATATAAAACGCAGATCGCTAGTCGTAACTCTCCGTTTTTTGCTGATGATATAATACACATTTTTGCAGCTATATTATTGCTGCGATAGAAAATCAGAAACGGAGAAAGAAATGGGAGCAAAGCCTGCGTAATATTTTCAATTTTCCTTCATATAAGCTATATTGATTTATATGAATTTCAAATTCACAAAAGTCTGTTTTCTGTTGCCTGACAGCTAAGAACCCTGATTAAAAATGCAAAACACAAATTTTAGCTTATCGGGTGAGTGAACATATTATTTCTGGCCTGAAAGTATATCTTTTTAGTGATAATGCAGGTAGTTTAAACACCATATAGATTGGCACACCCCTAATTTTACCTTTAACAATAGGGTCGTAAAATAGTAACAATAGGGCAAGCCGATGATTTAGAATAAATCTTCGGACAGTGGCGGTCGTTTAGGCTTTTATTTTTTAATATAAGTTCCTTTTGTTTCCTGGCGACTGTTTAGGAGGGGCTACAGTTTCAGATTTTCTTTCCCTAAGAAGCCTATAGATTGTTGATTCACTAACTCCCGTCATGCTGATAAGGTTTCTGACAGTACTAGATGGTGTTTGGTGCACAAGTGCATCGTGTACATTTACAAAACACCTTTACAAAACACTGGGGAATAATTATTTGCCATTTTCGTATTATTTTTATAATATACACACAATAACACGTTAAAAATGAAACTAAACTACCTCACTTGAAGTTGGAAATATTCATAAGTTATATCACAAGAGGTGAATATTTTTTTGAATATTTTTTGACATTTTTGTGCAAAATTTCTGTCAAAAATTCGCGAGACAAAAATTCTTTAAAAATATCCCGACAGCGAAGCTTTTTTAAAAGAATTTTTGTCGAGGGCAATTTTTATAGAAATTTTGCGGAAAAATGTCAAAAAATATTCTAAATAAAATATTTACCTCGAGTGGTATATGTTGAGATTATATACCAAAAAAAAAGAAAAAATACAACGAAATGCAAGATTTTTAAAATGATTTATGTAGCTACTAGAAAAACGGACAAAACGAAACAAAACCTAAACAATTGACAAAGTAATAAAACTAACAGAAAATTAGTTATAAGTATTATTGTTAAACACACAGTTATTATAATAAACAGTAGTGGCTTGCTGGTGTTGCTGGAAACTCTTCGAGCTGCAAGAGACTGGAGCTTCGTGTTGGTCCTACCCATTAGTTGGAGGGTGACCTCTTAAACCTTGAATAGTGTTTTCGTGATCAGTTTTGTCCATCTGCAAGTATGGCTTTATGGATGCAGCACTACTATGTCCAGTTATTTTTATAAGAGTTTGTTCGCTCACACCTGCTTTGCTTAATGTAGAGACAGCTGTGGCTCGATTGGAATGGTTTGTGATTTTTTCTTTCTCAGTATCTAGTCCAATTTTTTGTGCTGCTTTTGTCCAATTAGAAAGAGTATTTTTTCCAATGGGACAGTTTTTGTACCAATTTCCCATTTTCCAATTTGGATTTACTGTCAGGAATAGTCTTTGGGTAGTTATATTTTGCCCTCTTTTTGAAATTAGGTTTCTGTAAAGGCGAACTGGACATAAATCGGCATCTTTTGTGTTTGCCACTAACCATTTTGAATTTGAAAGCTTCTTGTCTCCGCCTTGGGATGTTTTTGAAAAGATTGGGTTATATTCCATTCTATTACTTTTTGTACCATCGCTATAATATTCTTCTCTGAAATACGTATTTAGGCATGTCTCGGCTTCTCCTCCTCTCCATGCTAATTCCACAGCCGCTATTTGATAGAACTTTTTCTGTAAATCCTCGGGGTTATTTTCGTCAAAAATTTTTACCATCTTTTTGTACTCGTCGTAGGTTAGTGCTCTTGCACTTTTCCGGTGATTTTTTGGATCAGCCTGAAGCAGTTTTCTTTTAGAATTTCTAGCCATACGTGCTTTTTGGAATTCAGGATCTTTAAAAGGATCAAATTTAATGTATTTATTGAAGTACCTTTCTTGAAGCAGTTGGGCTGTTTGGTTCCACATTGTCTTGATAACCCCTTCCTTGTAGTCAGAACCATCTTTTTTCTTCATATTAAAACTCCAGTCTTCCAATATAGCGGCAAGCTGTATTATAGTTGTATTTTTGGTCAATATATACTGCCGTGTTTAGCAGAATTTCTCGAATTGGGTCCATATATACTTTTTTGTTTTTGTTGTATTTTCTGGGATAGTCTTTTCAGCGTTTTTTCTTATATTTTCGACTGAAACATTACCGAATCGGCAAGATTCCATTTTAAAAAAAATGTGACATGAATCTGACAACATCAAAAACTTGATTTGTTGAAAGGGATTTTTGTTATTATAGAAACGGTCTATAGCAACCATCAAATATTTTAAACTTGTTATGATGTTGTTATGCATTGGCATTGTTGTGGCAGGTGGCCCGGGGTATATCCACTTATGCGGGGTATATTCAGTATAATATGCATCTGATTGGTCGCAAAACAGCGTCAGAATCGGATTGAGGTATATAATCTATGATATAAGCCACGTACCTGTGTACCTATGCGATAATTTAATTAATTAATATCAGGTACCTGTTATTGTTACGCTTATGGTTTATTGAGGTTTTACGACTCATGACCGTCAGCTGGCCTGTAAGAACCTTAAGTTTCTATTTTAATTCTTGCAATTTTTGTTTTTCTAAAGATTGTACGAAAAGTGTTTTAAGAACCCTTTTATTGCCTACGCTGCCAACAATCAACATTTTCAATTTTAAATTCCAAAAGGAGCTTTGTCAATAAATCTTTTCTGTATCATAGTAAAATATTTTCATTCGGTCCTTTTATAAGGGCAATACAAAGAATTTTGGTTTGGTGCACACGGAAATACATGGATGTAATTTGCACATTGCTTTGTATAAAAGTGGAGGCAAGTTATTGCATACATGAAAAAGTTAAATGGAAGGTATTTTCTGTATTTTTATTTTTAAAATACCTTCTTACACAAAATGTAAATAAAGCTACTTTGTGTTTTCTACTTGTAACATGCTCAGATTTATCTCTGTTTTATCTTTATTCAGGCCAGACCGTGTCATTGGAAAACACCTCCCCCAATAAGCATTATCCATTCTTTTTGCACTAGCAATTTTCCCCAAGCAATAAAAATCGATTTCGACTAAAATATTATTTTATAGTAAACCACATCTGCTCTATTTGACGAGGAAAAGTTGGGTGCGACGATTCAATTTCTATTTAACCTGAAACACAGAGTAGGCGTTGAACCAACTGTCATTGGACCGGAGGGCAAATGTTGAGTTAAGTTAAAGTTTAGAATATACCGAAAGAAAAAGAAAAAGAATTACATAAATTGCTGAAATTGGCCACCGCCATGCTCCAAACATAAATTCACACGTCTCTTCATATTTTCGAAAGTGTTGACCAGCATCTCTGGAGAAATGTTACCACATTCTTGGATAATCCTTTCTTGCAATTGTTCTAAATTTGCCACTGGTGTTTTAAAAATAGTGTTCTTTAAATGAGGAAAAACGAAAAAATCCATAACCGCTAAACAAGGTGATCTAGGTGGGACATCAATGTCTGTCTGTCACTGTCAACAACTGACCAATCTGCCGTCGAAAAAATTGCGTGAGTAGTTAATAGTTTCGGCGGCTGTATGGTCCTGTTGAAAATATCCAAAACGTAGTTCGTCGTCAAGTAATTGCTCCACAAATGGATTCAAAATATTGTCTCTATACCGCTGTGCTGTAACTGTGTCATGGAAAAAAATTGGACCAACAATTCTTCTTCGGGAAACAGCTAACCAGACACCAATTTTTTGAGGGTGCAATGTGGACTCTACAAAAAAATGGGGATTTTTACTACTTCACATGCGTGTATTCTAAGAATTCACATAACCGGAGAGGTGGAACCAGGCTTCATCCGAAAAAAATGTCAGGTCTAATAAATCATTTCTTTCCAATAAATTTTGGGTAAACCATTGAGAGTAATTCCTGCGTCTTTCAAAATCTGCGGCTTGTATTTCTTGGAATACTTGCACATACAATTTGTTGGCGTATTTTGCCTTCTGTTCTTACAGATGGTCTTCCTGCTCCCTTTTAGTGGTGTATAGAACCTGTTTCCCTAAACACAGCCACGGTTCTTTTCAGGCAACGATAAAAATCCCCAGCAATAAAAGCAACGTTAGGAAAATGTTCGTGAAAATCGTCCATGCACAAACCCGGATTGTATTGCCACTCACCATTTACTTTAGCCTCGTTTCGAAAATACGCTTCAACCATAAATATTTTGTGCTGTTCCGTAAAGCCCATTGTGTGAATTGTTCAAGAAATTGGAAAAATTAGCAATGAATCAAATTACTTGTAACGACTGTCAAAGATGACGGAATAACTGATTGATTGTTAATTTAGGTAGCTACTGACACCCAATTGTTAAGCTCTACGGCTAAGCATTACGTCCTTAGATGCAAGGACCTCTTTGATGCAAATAATTTTTGCTTGCACGGTACTATCATTTTGTATTTATAGACGTCGTGTTTTTACGATATACAGATGCAACAGAAATGCATTAAATACCGTTCTGGTAAATGGCGTTTTTCCCTTTTCAAACGTTTTCCTGTTTGATATCGGTACACAACTCTATTGCGCTGATACCAATCGATTTAGACAAAACATTACTTTATCGTAAATGCTTCCATCTGTTCCGTCATTAAACATTCTACAAACGTTTTAATATCTATAGGCTGTATTTTATGCTTGTATTATATTGTAGATTTTTCTTTTATGATATTTTGATGACAATAAAAATACAGTTTGGTTTTTTAGTGTTTTTTGAATCAGAATCCCATAAGGACGTATAAATAATCTTTAATGTTTAGTTTTTTCTAGCTGCCCGGCGACAAAAGCAGTTAAAACTAGAAAACTTGCGTTTTAATGTGAACAACGATGGCACAACAAAGTTACTAGTAAAATCAATACAATTATGACAGTAGGTAAAGAAATTATCAAGTAATTATAGTATATCTATATCGATTTAATAAAGGGCCTATAAGACTTGTGCTGCTAAGAGAATTATGTTATGTGTAAGTGGATGATTGTAGATAAAGCGTAGTATATCGCGTATAATAAACCATAATACACTAGGATGATTATTACGATCACTGCAAGTGGTTCGTTATAATCATCCACGTTTATTATAGCCTATATTATAGGCTCATTAAATAATATACTATCGGCCATAGGTAAAGGTTTATTTAACCTTTTACCTTTAGCCTTAATAAATTAGAGCACTTGACATTTAAGAGAACGCGAAATTTATGACAGGAAAGCTAATAAAATAGAAAATACGATCCTTCCTAAACTTTGTCCTTAATTATCGTACCAGCAAGTTATTATTGACAAAAATGATTTTAATTTTAATCAAACAGATAATACAATGTTACATGTTTTGCCATAGTATCGTGTAAAAAATAATAGACAACCTTAAATCATGATAAATTGACTATTTTTGGCCCTCTCAATGATGATGAGGAAGAATAAGGCTTAACGTCAATCACTTCTTATTCAATATAGACAGTTCATTGATGTGATATAGAATTAGTGACAAAATAGAGTTTGTTGTTCTTCTCAGTGTTTTTGAGATATTTTAGTGTACATTGTTAGACCTTGACGTTAGTCCAAAATTAATTTTCAAGGAATTATGTGTTTTGTGGCTTAGTGACTCTATCAATTTGCACCATTCCAGAAAAAATCATTACTCAATCAATGCTCAAGTTGTATAATAATTATTTTTGTGTTAAGTGCGTGAAATGAGTGTTTTTTTAATGGACATGAGAGGGTAAAAATATGGACATAAGGAAGTCGGATACCGCGGAAAGAACTATAAAGGTTTATCGTGAGAAGATATCAATAAATTCATTCAAGAAGCTGATGATGAAACAAATTTACTTTATAAGGCATCGATGATCATAATTTTGTATTAGGGTTTTCAGTAATTTCAATATTTTTCAATTGTAGGTTGCATTAATTTTGAGAATCAGCTGTGCTTGTCGCCGCGACGAATTATTGAAGATAACTATTGATGACATTGAAGATGTCGGGTCTATATTGATCGTTAAAATACCGGATACAAAGACCTATTGCCCGAGAATTTTAAAATATTCAAGAGGAAAATGTGTTAACCAACATGTGGGGATAAATAAAATAGGGGAAATTCTCAGCTTGATTGCAAAATGGCTGGGAAAAGAGTTGCATAACAGATACACAGGTCACTGTTTTAGGAGAAGCTCTGCAACTCTCTTGGCCAATGCAGGAAGTGACATGACATCTATAAAACGCCACGGTGGCTGGAAATCTGCCACCATAGCAGAAGAATATGTAGAAGACAATTTGAGTAATAAAATTGATATATCTAATAAATTAAATTGTTATTCTGCTTCAAAATTACTGATAAAATTATTGAATCAACTTTTCAAGAAATACCTAGTGTTTCTGAACAGCGGCAAGGTGGAACACCTTCGGGAATTCATATTGAGAACAATTGTTCAAATTTTACTATCAATTATTATTCTAAGAAATGAAACTGTTTGTTGACGGGTATACAGGGTGATTCACGGTGGATGGAACGTTAGACGTTCCTAACGAACCAGTAAAGGAATCGTTCTGAAAATTTGGTCGTTTACATAAACGGACACGCTCTACCTATCTAAAATATTTTTAACAATACAGTGTTGCCGCTTCCACACAAAAAAAAATAACTACTTCGATACTTTAAATGGAACACCCTATATATTATTAAATTTTTAAATTCTACATAAAATTATAATTATTTTTTAATAAAAGCAATATTAGTCTATGCTTAATGGTTTCCGAGATATTGTCTCTTGAAAAATGACATTTTTGAACTTTGACAGCTTCTAGCTTTTTAACTGCACGTCTGAGAGCAAAACGGCTTACATGTCCCTACACAACATCCGGTCAAACCGAAAGTATTATATTTCCTACATCCGGTTTAACCGGAAATTGACACTTTTGGAAAGATAATAAAAATCGAAGATAGGGGCATGTAAGCCGTTTTGCTATCAGACGTACAGTTAAAAAGCTAGAAGCTGTCAAAGTTCAAAAATGTCATTTTTCAAGAGACAATATCTCGGAAACCATTAAGCATAGACTAATAATTCTTTTATTAAAAAATAATTAGAATTTTATGTAGAATTTAAAAATTTAATAATATACTGGGTGTTCCATTTAAAATATCGAAGTGGCTATTATTTTTGTGTGGAAGCGGCAACACTGTATTGTTTAAAATATTTTAGATAGGTAGAGCGTGTTCATTTATGTAAACGACCAAATTTTCAGAACGATTCCTTTACTGGTTCGTCTGAAACGTCTAACGTTCCATCCATCGTGAATCACCCTGTATACTTAATTAAAACTTTGTTATAAAAATTTCGATACGTCTTTTTACAATACATACTATTGACATCTGTCAATGCTTATTATAACTGCAAGTTTTTAAAGGTACTCGTATTATTCCCACCTTAAGGTGGGAGATGCTTGCCAACCTATAACCTATTTTGCGCAGATTTATTTATTTTTCTAGCTTTTACACAAAATTTAAATAAAATCAATTTCGACTGCATATTCTATGGGTAATAATTGACATATTAAATAAATATTAAGGAATTTTATAAATTATTTTAGGAGAATTGTAGAGCGAAAAATATCTGGTAAGATTTTTTTTTACATTATAATGTCATTGTTGTTTCAATATATAATTCTCCCAAAATTAGCAATGAAATAAATTGATATTTTTGTAATATATCAGATACTACCTAAATAATGTACCGACGATATTGATTTTCTTTAAATGTTAGTTATTAAAATAATAAACACAAAAAATCAACGCGAAATAGGTTATAGGTTGGCAATAGATTGAATGACGTTGATAATTCCACCTTAAATATTTTTCTTCTATTTATCGAGGTTTCTATCGATAGCATAGAAGAATCCCTCGGAGATACGACTACAAATGAATGATAATAATTTGTATTTCAATCTTACATACAACAAAATGTAACCCTTTTACAAAATAATCTGCATTTCTATTTAAAAGTAAGCAATTCTAACCCAATTTTATGTTTCAAAGGATCATAGGAAGTTCCTCCGTTCGGTTGCCTGGCAAAGCGTCTTACTTCCTGAAACGGTTGTTTCGCGAAACTGTTTTCCATAAATTTTCCAGCTCAGCCGAAAATAGGCCTTTAACACTTGACCTTTTTAATTTTCTGGATAATAAATGTGAACGGTGTGGAATTAAACCCTTTATATGCCAAGATTGTATCCATAAACATGGTGAAATTGAAAATGTAAAGTAATTTTAAAGAAATGTGGTTGTTTAGCGTTGAATTATTCGGAAATTTTCTATGTATTTCTTAGAAATTATGAAAATGAATGGTAATATTAACAGTTTAATATTATTGGTCGTTACTTGGTGGAAATCCATAATAATATTGTTTTATTACTGTAAGTAAAACACTTTTTTACTTAAATTCCACTTTTTATTGACAATACGACATGTTTCACTGCACTGCAGCTTCGTCAGGTAATGTACATTTAATTTTAAAGATACGCTATATATAGATGCCTGTATAATAACAAAAGAAATTTTATTGTAAAGGGTGGTATAAACGATGGGATTTCCTAATATTCTGTATAATTTATTCTAGGATGACAAACAATTTAGTCCTAAGAACAGATCAAAGGTTTGGGGTTTTCCTATCTTAATTTTATTTACAAAATTTATGAAATTGGGAGTTATATTGACTGACAAGAATATTAAAATAAGTTCAATAAAGGTGAATTGTTTAGGTCTAATTGATTATTTAACAACACATTTGCATTTTTAAGCTTGTTTATTTCCAGTGATTCGAGATGGTTTAATTTTGATCCTTTATTTTCTATATGAAGTATTTTAAATTCTTCTTTAAAAGAGTGGTTGGATTCAATAAGATGATTCGCGTAATTGGAATCATTTTTGCTATTTACAAAACTATTAAAATGTTCTTTGATTCTTTTTGAAAAACTTCTACCTGTTTGACCTATATAGGTTTTTGGACAATCACCGCAAGTTAATTTATATACTCCTGATTTTTTTTTTTTTTGATTTTTCTTTTTTATGTAAAAATTTTTATATAAAAAAGAAAAATCAGGAGTATATAAATTAACTTGCGGTGATTGTCCAAAAACCTATATAGGTCAAACAGGTAGAAGTTTTTCAAAAAGAATCAAAGAACATTTTAATAGTTTTGTAAATAGCAAAAATGATTCCAATTACGCGAATCATCTTATTGAATCCAACCACTCTTTTAAAGAAGAATTTAAAATACTTCATATAGAAAATAAAGGATCAAAATTAAACCATCTCGAATCACTGGAAATAAACAAGCTTAAAAATGCAAATGTGTTGTTAAATAATCAATTAGACCTAAACAATTCACCTTTATTGAACTTATTTTAATATTCTTGTCAGTCAATATAACTCCCAATTTCATAAATTTTGTAAATAAAATTAAGATAGGAAAACCCCAAACCTTTGATCTGTTCTTAGGACTAAATTGTTTGTCATCCTAGAATAAATTATACAAAATATTAGGAAATCCCATCGTTTATACCACCCTTTACAATAAAATTTCTTTTGTTATTATACAGGCATCTATATATAGCGTATCTTTAAAATTAAATGTACATTACCTGACGAAGCTGCAGTGCAGTGAAACATGTCGTATTGTCAATAAAAAGTGGAATTTAAGTAAAAAAGTGTTTTACTTACAGTAATAAAACAATATTAATATTAACAGTTATTTTGTTTACATAGGTGCAAACATTCGCTTTTAGCAACACAATCATATTATCTTCATCGTAGATTCTGTTTCGTTCGGACGTACCTACATTATATAAACATTGGTAGGAATGATCAGCTTACGATTCCTCAGCATCGCACTTCACAGTTTCAGAGGGCTTTTTCTTATACTATCTGCAAATGTCTTAATGTCTTACTGAATGGATCTAAAGAAGCTTAAGCTAAACAATTTTAGGCATACCTTCAAAAAAACTGCTAATAGATAATAGAATTATTGTTAATTTTAATATTTCGCTCACACGAAATATGGGTTTATTATTAACTAGCGTGTACCCGGCATGCGTTGCAACCCGCTGGTATAAATACAAACCCGAACAAACCCGATATATTAGTACCCGGCATGCCACTTTCTGAAATTGCACCCGTGCGAAGCCGGGGCGGGTCGCTAGTTATACATAAAAACCTTCCTCTTGAATCACTCTATCTTTTAAAAAAACCGCTTCAAAATCCGTTGCGTAGTTTTAAAGATTTACGCACATAAGGGGACAGGAACAGGATAGCGACTTTGTTTTATACTATGTTAAGATTGCTAAAATATTAACTTAGATATTAGGGTTCATATTGTTTAAGATATAGATAATTCATGCCTAGGGCTACATGGAAGAGTGAGCTCTATGTGTATGCAAATACACCTTTGCAATAATGTAGTCCTTCTTTTCAACGAACAGTAAGAACATGTATTGTCATTATCTTATTTGATTTTAAAATGTCTCATTTAAGTATTATTGAAAAAGCAAGAATAATATGTTTAGTAGAAATAGGGTGGTCTTATGAAAAACAGCAGATTATTTCAGAGTACCTAGAAGTACTGTTCAAGGAATTGTAAAAAAATGGCGCTATCATCAAACACTTAAAAGGTATGTTGGGTCTGGTTTAAATAAAGAAAATCATGAAATGAAGGTGACCGAAATTTGGTGGAGTATTTAAGGCAAAATCCATTTAAAACTGCAGTATCCGCTAGGCACATAATAGGATTCCCTGCTTCATCTAGAACTGCGCAACGCAGTGTAAGATAATGTTCCGAATTAAGTAATCGAGCAGCTGCATCCAAACCGTTTTTAAAAAATAATGATAAGGAACAAAAAATCGGGTTTGCTATGCAATATTTACCAGAAAATGATTTTTTTTTTGGGAAAATGTTATCTTTTTCGATGAGAAAACTTTTCAGTCTACATATAATGAAAGGATTCAAGTATATAGACCACCAAATTCCCGATATGAAGAGAGGTATACTCAAAAAAAGCAAACCAGTGTTTATGCTGGAATATTGGTGGAACACTAAGCAGTAATATACGAGCCCTGTCTCAGTGAAGTTGTCCCAACTATCAAAACTACGTTTTTTTATGAAATTTGTCATATTAGCGAAAACGTATTAAAAACTTAAATGTATTTCTTATAACATACAATATTTTTATTTAATATTAGCCTAAAATACTAGATTTTTTTGTAACAGGAAAAATATCTTACAAATCCAAAAAAAAACTGTCGATTAATAAAAATCAACGACACCATAGCAGCTAATCACCACTGCGTTGGGCCAACTTCACTGAGACAGGGCTCGTATATCTTCAGATTTGGGAAAATGTTTAAAGATATCGATTCGTGTTAGAATCTAATGGCGCAGCCATTAAATATTACTATTTTGTTTGTTGTTTCATGCTTCAGTACTTTGTTCTTTTAGTGGTTTAGTTCATGAGTTAGATAAAACGTTATGATTTAAAACAGATATGTGCGGCATAAAATTACCCACTTATGGGTCTTTAGGTAACCGACTAGTAAAGGATCTATGTCCTATGTGACAGTTTTGCCCTTCAAAAAAAAATTATTAAGGTGGCATTCTCAACGTCATTTAATCCATTACCAACCTATAACCTATTTCGCGTTGCTTTTTTTAGTTTATTATTAGATTAACTAACATTTAAATAAAATCAATATCGTCGGTACAATATTTAGGTAATATCTGACATATAACAAAAATATCTATTCATTTTATTGCTAATTTTGGGATAATTGTATAGTGAAAGAACAATGACATAATAATGTTACAAAAAATCTTACCCGATATTTTTCGCTATACAATTCTCCTAAAATATTTAATGAAATTCCTTGATATTTATTTATTATGTCAATTATTACCTATAAAATATGAAGACGACAATGATTTTATTTAAATTTTGTATAAAAGCTAGAAAAATTAAATAAATATACGCGAAATAGGTTAAAGGTTGGCAAGCATGTTGATACTCACACCTTAACAGCTCGAATTATTTTTTTCTTCAACTACTTTGGAGAACACAGGTCGTTTATTTTGTATAGCCTCATATTAAAATGTTTACCCGATATACATTTTAACGATCTAGCCGAATTCTAGATGCCTTCAGCGTATACGATGCCGTTCTATAATGCATTTGGATACGGCTTGGAATATGAGATGCGGTATGCAAATCTAGGTAACGACATGTGCATTTATATTACATCAAAAAGCACATTTTATTTCGATGTACTGATTAGAATAAACTAACATTAAAGTTGGGCGCGATATTTAAACCAAAAATCCGGTAAATCGTAAACAGGGAAATTGTATTTTAAATTTATTAATAAATTACACTGGCCGACAAAAAAATTTTTTGTTGTTGTAACACAAAGCTAAATAGCATCTTGTGGTAGAATGGACCTATCCAAATACGAAAATGAGAAAAAAAAAGTTGTAACACTTAACGTTTTCTTGTTACATTTATAGAACCACATTTAATGTTACAATATTTGATATCTATTGAAAAAATAATTTAGGAATTTTCTAACTGCGTATATCGACTATATTTAAATTTTTACACCTACTAAACATACCTTACATCTAGAAAAAACACAAACATTACAAATATTCACTGAACACACTAATTAAATTTTATTTTTTCCTTTTATGAGGGGTCATATCTTCTCTTTTCAAAAACCAACAGGAATCACCCATCATGGCTGGATTCCATCGTCCTTGATAGCGAATTTCCATTATCCTGATATCCTGGTGGAACCTTTTACCCTGTTCGTCACTGACAGCTCCCAAATTTTCAGGAAAAAATGACAGATGGGAATGGAGGAAGTGAATTTTTAATGACATTCGGGCACCAAGTGATTTGTAGGAATCTAAAAGTTCATCAACTAACTGTTGATAGTTTGCATCCATATTGTTGCCCAAAAATCCCCTTACTATACTAACAAATAAGTTCCATGCTCTGAGTTCCTGCCTGGTAAGCTTCTCTGTAAAGTTGACATCGTCCAGCAATTTTCTGATTTGTGGCCCAATAAAAATACCTTCCTTTAATTTGGCATCACTTAACTGGGGAAAGACTTGTCTTAAGTATTTGAATCCATCACCGTCTTTATTCATAGCTTTCACAAAGTTTTTCATCAGCTCAAGTTTAATGTGAAGAGGAGGCAGAAGGGCTTTTTTGGGGTCTACAAGAAGTGCAAACTTAACATTTTGAGATCCCGGCTGAAATTCACTTCTTTGTGGCCAATCTTTTATTACATAATGCTGATCTACTGCACGACTGTCCCACAAACAAAGAAAACAGCAATATTTTGTAAATCCTCCCTGAAGTCCTACTAAAATTCCTACAGTTCAGGTAATTTTTCTGTTATAAAATGCATCCATTTTTACCGCCCCTAATTAAATTGACTACCTGCTAATGTAAAATGGTCTTATTAAGCTATTGAAAAATGGTATGTATTGGGGCTTTCCCAATATTTTTTCTATTATTAGAAGGGTATTTTCATTATAAAAATAAAGAGCTGACCTGTGTTAGAAAAATCTTGTCGGCCAGTGTTATTATTGTAATTTCCTCCCTTTTAAATTTAAAACGTTTATTTTTACTTATAAAATAATAAATCAGAATATAACAATAAAATTAATTGTGTAAAACTCACCTGCATAAGATGTATTTTATTTTCACTTTATTCATTGATTTTCGGTAACAATATTTCTTAAATTTAACATTGTGTTCAAAATGTTCGTTCTAAATATGGTCCCATGTAGCAGAGACAGATATTTTTAGAGCATGTGTGACCCTGTTCCTTACGGTGACCTGTTCTAATAGGTGGAAATTTAAAGCCTGTCGCCTTGAGTGACCTGTTTACAAATTCATTCATAAAAATATATTCATCTTTTTGTTATATTTTTGAAGAAGTAGTCCATACTCAAAGCGGAGTTAAATGTATAGAAAAAAGAAAAGCACAAAATCTTTCTCCACAAGTTTATTAGAATAGCTATAGACAAGGGTCGATAATTTTTGAAACCAAAATGAAAGGAAAAATAATTTACGGGCGATCCGAGGTCGGGAAGTGGAAAGGGGTGAGTTTTTAAGGGTAGAAAATGATTTATCTCGATTTTCGGCAAAACTACAAGTCCTATGAAAAAACGTTAAATGGCAAAGTTGTAGATAATAAAAAGATCTACAACTTTTGTATTTACACTTTTTTCACATAACCTCAAAATTTATGTGAAAAATTCAAATAACCAAGTTTTTGGTTTTTTATCACCATCAGAAAGTAGAGATTTCAACGAACAAAAAGCCCACCGACTTTTTAAAAAAGCAGATATTTTGACGTGAGAATTTTCGATTAAAAATTAGGGTGCTTTTTCGATATTAAGTCAAATTAAGGTGAAAAAACAAATATTTTAAATCAAAAAAATTACAGTGTGTTTGGGACATAAAAAGGTAAGTTTTCACCAAATTTCGTGAAAAAAAAATTTGTTTGTAAAAGATAAAGATAAAAAACCAAAAACTTGGTTATTTGAATTTTTCACATGAATTTTGAGGCTATGTGAAAAAAGTGTGAATAAAAAAGTTGTAGATCTTTTTATTACCTACAACTTTGCCATTTAACGTTTTTCCATAGAACTTGTAGTTTTGCCGGAAATCGATATAAATTGTTTTCTACCCTTAAAAACTCACCCCTTTGCACTTCCCGACCTCGGATCGCCCGTAAATTATTTTTCCTTTAATTTTTGTTATATTCTTTTCCTTTTCCAATGGGTTTCATCTTACTATTATTTTTTTTTACTTTTTACCATTTTCAAAAAAAAATTCATAATAATTCGACATGTTTCGAGTGTAGAAACACTCATCATCAGGAAAACAAAGTAAATAGTACAATTCTGATGTTGTTAGCAATAGAGAAAATAATAAGTGGGATTGAGCCGTAATGGAGCTTTCAATGGTGTACACGAGTTGTAAAAACTAAATACGGCAATACAAGCAAAATTGTAATTTTTTACGAATTATCACCAGTAAAAGTTTACCTTTAAGCCTCTAAAACGTTAGCCTTCCGCAATATTTTCTTCGATCATTATAACAGAGTGGATCTCAATAGGTAACTAATATTGACAAAGAAATCTATCACTAATCTGAAATTAATATCGCTCTATTTAGAGCTTTATCTAAAAATCGCTTAATTTTCTAACTTCGTGAGCGAAAAGTTATTGTAAGTAATTGCTTCTTAACCTAGATTTCAATGAGCTATAAATAGACATGTTAAAACGAACTTGAGTCGATTAAAAGCTGTCGATAAGTTAATTACTTTCAAAACGATAATTAACTTTGTAAAGGGCGGAAGTGAATAGAAAATAGAAGGATTTTCCAGAGTACCTAATATTTCGAGCACCTGAAACCACCACAGCGACGATCCTGTCCTTTTTTACCACATTATCATAAATTGCAAATTCTTCTCCAGTTTTTATAAATAAATGCTTGTGAAGGATAAGGATAACATATTTTTTGCACTAGAGTGTAAAAAGTAACATACTTTTTGCAGTAATACTTTCATACTCTATTGATTAGGAAGTTAATCCAAAAGTAAATATTTTTTTCTTGTAATTTGTATATACGTATAAACATGGTAACCATAACTATTCAAATTCTAAAAGGTGAACCAACTACTAGTACCGGAAACTTCACAACCATCGGAAAAAGATTAAGTGAAGAACCTGAGATCTCCACGAGCAAAAACGAGAACAAAATTCTAAAAATTACTGGACCTAAACTTTGTCCATCAGTTATTATTTATCCAATCCCAGTTTGAGGACATTCCAATCATTCCAGTTTTTTTTATTAAAGATGTTTCATTTATATCAGTATTCAATTGTTAGTCAGTAACTTTCTTTGAAAGCTAGTTTGCAAATATACTTTAAACCGAGGAGTTTTGAGTGTGACAGAAAAAAATAACAAGCCATTCATTGTTATAATAATACATTCTTTAGTCCTTAAGAAACAATATAACTGAAATCAAGACAAAAAGTGTTTTCAGTGTTTAAAAACAACTAATTAACAAACCCTTGTTTCTCGTATATACTTACATTGCGCTTACAAATCCGAAAATGTTGAGGAATTGGCAACAGCATGTAATTTGTTGCGGTTGGAAGCGCCAGGATATAAGCTGAACCGGTACCCGGCCCGTCTAACGATCGATTCTGCCAGACAGAGATAGGCCAGTGACCGCCGATGGCGTGGAAGAGACGGAGATAAAATATACGTGGTTATGCCTTGATGAACGGGCCGGAGTCTGGTTGACGAGAATGAAGTTCTGGTAAAAAAATTAAAGCATTTTCTGAGCAGTGTATTGCCGTGTCAGGTTTATTTTTCTGATTTTAGTTTTGTATATAGAATTTTTGAGTTACCTTATATTTATTATTTTAATATAATATTATTATATATACAGTGGGTTTATAAAGTGTAGTATCTACAAACACCTTATGTAAAACAAACTTATAAGTGTGTATACGCATATTAATTATTTGTGTGGAACGCCTATGGTTAGGAAATTACCACAGTTTAATGTCATTAAATTGACCTAAGAAACACTATACCATAGTAAATTGCTCTAAGTGCGAAATTAAAATTGAAATTAATTCAAAAAAAGGAAATACCTAACTAGTTTTATAAAAATAACGTTGGTTTAAACTGTTCATGTTATTGTTAAGAATTAATTAGTAATATAAATTCGATCATAGAAAAAATGTTATGTGCAACACGTGGAAAAAGTATATTTGTTGCACTCAGCATGATTGCAGCTCTCGACTATGTCTCGAGCTGCAAACTTCATGCATCATGCAACAAAGATATGCTTTTTACACTAGTTACACAAATAACTATTGCGTTGAGCCTACATCTCAGTGTTTTATTAAAGTTAGACGTCTAGAGCTGTCAAGATAATCGGAAATGACAAAAAAATTATTTGGAGCCAATTCTGTAAGGAAATTTACACCGCTATAAACTACATCAATAAACGGGTCTAACAGCCGACTTTTCTGTCAAATATTCATTCATTCTTAAATCATTTAACTTTATAGAAACAGTTACAAAATAGTAGATTCTGTAACGAGGTTGGAATGAAAATTCGATCCGAGTGGAAGAGTCCGAACGCGAGCGTAGCGAGCCTAGCGAGCTTGAGAAACCACGAGTATCGAATTTTCATTCTAACCGAGTAGCAGACTATATTTTCTCCACGGCCATCCAGTTCCATATCTGATTCATCCGATTTTTCACTCGTTTTTTGACTTGCACTAAAATTTGTCTGAAAATAATTATTACAACCCGGCCATTTTTATCTGACACTGACAGTTTCGAAATTCATGGCAACCTATGTCGTTTATATCAATTACAGAATATTCATTCCGTATCTTGTTATGGAATGAAAATAATACACGCAAAACGCATAAGAAGCAAGTGTTTCCGAATAAATATTCCAACTCAAGAGCGAAAATTTTTTACATTCTATTATCAAAAATGATTTTGGAATTATTGCATTCAGTAATGGTCGTGGAGAAAAGCAATTATTGATTTAATTAAGGGGAGTCCAAATTTCTTTATTTATCTAATTGCATCCTTAACCTATGCTTATATTTTATATCACTGTTGGTTGTTTGGCTTCACCTGCATCCAACAAAACCACTATGGCGCATTCAATCTGTTTTATCAGTTTCATTATTCCCAATGGCAGCGAATAATCCAGCTGCATTGCATACTCTCGGCAAGGCTTATTATGTAGTCAAACCGTTGGCTATAACACGAAACGGTAAATAATGGTGTTCAGTTAAAGTACGAATGGGGAGGGGGGGATTAGACTAAATAAAGTAATTGTTTTAATAGTTTTAAAATCACATAGTGTCGTAATCTCTTGTCGCCTAAAAAACTGCTAAAGACAGCTAAGCTATTGTCGTCCCTTCACACCGCAGTATTGCCGACGTGACGAATGCATGGCGAGTCGATTCCTCGGTTAAAGAGAGGGGATTATTTGTGCTGGCGAAATCAGCTGGACAAAAAGTCAGATAATATTCATTGATATTTGGAATTTTGTTTGGGTTGTGCTCGAATTATATTACCTATTATACATTTCATGTAACTAAATAGTTCTAGACCAGGGCTTGAAGCCTTTGAAAATGGTAAAAAGTGAAAAAAATAATAGTAGGATGAAACCCATTGGAAAGGAAGAGAATATAACAAAAATGAAAGGAAAAATAATTTACGGGCGATCCGAGGTCGAAAAGTGGAAAGGGGTGAGTTTTTAAGGGTAGAAAACGATTTATCTCGATTTCCGGCAAAACTACAAGTCTTATGGAAAAACGTTAAAAGGCAAAGTTGTAGGTAATAAAAAGATCTACAACTTTTGTATTTACACTTTTTCACATAACCTCAAAATTTATGTGAAAAATTCAAATAACCAAGTTTTTGGTTTTTTATTTTTATCTTTTACAAAAAAAAATTTTTTTTCACGAAATTTGGTGAAAACTTACCTTTTTATGTCTCAAATACACTGTAGTTTTTTTGATTTAAAATATTTATTTTTTCACCCTATTTTGACTTAATATCGAAAAAGCACCCTATTTTCAATCGAAAATTCTGTCAAAATATCTGCTTTTTTAAAAAAGCCGGTGGGCTTTTTGTTCGTTGAAATCTCTACTTTCTGATGGTGTAAAAAAGTATACATTACTATGGTAAATGTTCTCAAAAAATGCATGCAAAATTAGGGTGCTTTTTCGATATTAAGTCAAAATAAGGTGAAAAATAAATATTTTAAATCAAAAAAATTACAGTGTGTTTGGGACATAAAAAGGTAAGTTTCCATTAAATTTCGTGAAAAAAAAATTTTTTTTTGTAAAAGATAAAAATAAAACACCAAAAACTTGGTTATTTGAATTTTTCACATAAATTTTGAGGTTATGTGAAAAAAGTGTATATACAAAAGTTGTAGATCTTTTTATTACCTACAACTTTGCCATTTAACGTTTTTCCATAGGACTTGTAGTTTTGCCGGAAATCGAGATAAATAGTTTTCTACCCTTAAAAACTCACCCCCTTCCACTCTCCTACCTCGGATCGCCCGTAAATTTTTTTTTCTTTCATTTTTGTTATATTGTCTCTTTTTTCCAATGGGTTTCATCCTACTATTGTTTTTTTAAGTTTTAAAAATTATCGACCCTTTTAAAAATGCAACAATTATTTTAAATTGTGTGAGTTTTATTAGCCCACTGTGGCAAATAAAACGCAAGTTGTCTATTACAGTATATTTATTATTAACACGTTTCTGTACACCAAAGTGTTTGCTATTTGTATTGCTTCTGCTATTTTTATTTTCTCCACTTCGGAATCAGCAACTATCAGTCATTATAGGAGAACAAAAGAAGTAACAGCAATCAGCGAATTTTCCTAATTAGTCTTCACCGATATCGGCGAAAACAAGAGTTTTAATAAATTGCACGCTCGATAGAGAGTAAAAATAGATTGGCGTGATACATCAGGCTTAAAAATTGAAATAAGGACATGCAATCTTATCGAGGAGGGTTTGTTAATAACCCACGTAAATATATACAAACGTACCAACTACAAAATATATATACGAGGGTTCCTCAAACATAGTTTGCATTTTTCTTTCAATACCCGATTCCCTGCAAAATTTACCTGAGTGACCGGTTCTGTTTTCATCGAAGCAACAACTGATTGACATTTGTTGTTAATACTACATATTAGCCCCATAGTGGCTTCACTTTTCAATTTCCTGGTTGCATTGGCAATATACTGGATACATACATATGTGGTCAGTACGCCCAAGCTCTCTGGATATAGTTTGTATCATTCTCATTTTTTGTGTTCTTGTAATTCTAACTTTATTTTGAGTTGACTCCATTAGTCTTAACGACAAATTAATTAAACCCCTATTAAGTAAAAAGGGAGTTTATTTATCAGTTTTCAAATGGGGACAACACCATCAAACAAACAAACGGCTACACGTCTTTCTATAATCCCGGGTTTAAATCCGACATAATGAGAGTGAGTTTGTTTTTGTCACGGTCTCGAGAGTGGCGAAAAAGTGGATACGTGGCCTTCTTTGCTTGTCTGTTTTAGGTCATCCCTTCACCAATTTATTAGGTTGTTAAGCCATCTTTTTGAGCTATTTGTCTGAGATGAAGGTTCTATAAAAATACGTCAAAAATATATGTTATAATAATTAACGATGTATGAGCAAAGAAAGACATCGCAGGTTCATCGCGGTTCCTCCAGTGTATCAACTTGTGGATCATTTATTAATAAAAATCAGTGTGTTCTTCAAATTTTCCAGATGTATCTAGTGCAGTGATGTTATTTCTAACTTTACCAGTTATTGTATGTGTTTACCACATAATGTGGGTTTAACCCTAATTAAATTATAACACGATTAACGAATTCAAAAATTTATAAACCTGAACCTTATAGTAATGAAAGTAAGAATTATCATTTTCCATTTATTAGATAGTGGGGGCCCTTGAAAACGTTTGCGGGGGCCCACTCAGTTGTTGTTACGACACTGGTTCCGTGGAAGCATGGCATCAGCTAACTGCATCCCCTAAGCCCAAATTATTATTGTCCTGTTAGTACTGACAGCCAGCACGACAAAAATTGATCCAATAATGGTATCTTTAAATCTTATCTTACAGTTAGTTTTAACTGGATGTTAATAAGTTGGGCCTTAATACATCTTAATTATTTTTCAGTGGCAACAGTAGCATAGTACGATGAGCCTAATAAATAAATACATTTTTTTTAAAGGTCGATTTTATAGTATATTATGAATTTTGCTTTCTAATCTGGAGCGACAAGAAAAACAACTTTATCGTCTTCTACATAAAAAATAAAATATCTACTATGATTAGCTATATAAATCGATATGACAGGGAGGGCTATTAACGAAATAACTTGTTATTCTTGTTACATAGATACAAATTTTATCAGTCCATCTAATAAATAGCATGAATAAAGTTTCCAAATTATTTATTAACTGATTTAACTTGAATGTTGTAGTTGATACTTCGAACTGTCACGTTCCCTTTCATATCCAACATCGAGTAACGCGACTCAAAAGAACATCTAGCATTTCCTATAAATAATTTATGATGAAACCGTAGTAAAAAATTGAAAATCGTTAGTATAATACGCCCGATAAAAGTTTTATAACGAATACCATGAAAAAACTTTTTCGAAATCAAAATGAACTGTCGATATGACTGATATAGAGAGCGAAAACGTTTTGTTTATTTTATTTTTTATAAGAGCTTATAAAAATGTTCATTGAAGTAAAGGTTGAATTGAAGTTTTGGCTTTAAGCTCTGTTGAAATTTTAAAATATAAAAAGTTCTTTACCTTTTGCCTCTACTCTTGGCTAGGGCTCTTGAATAATTTATATTTTTTTTGGGACAGTGATTATTAATACGGTCCTCTCATAAGTATAGGTATTTCTTCAAATTATTAATATGGCATTGACGTGAATATGGAAAGACTCCAGTAAATTAAAAAAAGGGGAAGTTATATAATTTATACAGTGGCGTTCGTGTAAAGGGGTTTGGCGGGAATTTAAAAAACAAAACAAAAATTGTAGGTATATCAAAAATGACCTTAAATGAAATGAATGAAAAAGCATGAAATTATCTTTTAAACGGTCCCAAATTTATTAAAATTGCATAAAAGATGTATTATTGGAGATACAAAAAAATCCTCGGACCTAAAGTACCGCAAGAATGGATAAGCTTTTCATTATCACATATCAAAACTATTTTAAAAATAACTTGAATTTTATATTTCGTCAGTTACTCCCACTAGCGGCAATCGTACTACTTTAAAAAATACTTTTCCTTTTGCCGGTTTACCCTTCAAAATTGATGATCAATACTTTCCGAGATACAGCTGCTGGCCGATCTTAACGAACACCCAGTATATATTTTATACTTTCAGTTTATTACAGATTTTACTACCTATTTTTATTTGGAAGAAATAGTCCATCCTCAAAGTGGAGTTGAAAATATGAAAAGGAAAGAAAAACACAAAGTCTTCCTCCACAAAATTTAATAGAATAAAAAACTCTAGTTTAAAGGTCTCTACATGTTTCGAACGTAGAAACGTTCATCATCAGGAGACATAAATTTATTTTATGCTGATGGTGTTAGCAAAAGAGAAAATTAGAATCTTAATGGAGCTTTTATGGACTTAAAAAAAAATTTTAAAAGTAGAAAAAACATGGTATGAAGAAAACTGATAATGGTTAAACCATACTGAGTATTTAAAAACGTTATTAAAGAGGGTCTAAACCAACCAAATAAAATGGGAAGAAGAAAAAACCTTTCTAAGAAGGTGTCGAAGATTATTTAAATTTTGAAAAATCTATCCAGCATAAGTATGTGTGTAGACATTATGAGGATAAGATTGCAGTATCACAATAATGTTAAATATGTGATAAAAAGAGTTTTTGGGGTACTGAGGAATAAACCCGCAAGCGGTTAATTTAAAACCAATAGAGGTAATTAAAAAGTTAAACATTTTCAAAAGTGAAAAGGTTATTCACGTTATTTTTATATAAAAATAGAATTTTACTTATGTTTCGGTGTGAAGGATTTATAAGCCTAGCAAAGAAAAAGCCTTTAAGCCCAAACGCCTGAGATAAAGTCAAAAAATTGTATTCAAATCGTGGAAAAAACAACAGAAGGAAAGCAAGATAAACCAAAACGTTCTTGAAACAACGCCGTGATAAAATTTATTGTTGTATGAAAAGTTTTTTTATTATGCCAACCTTGAAAGCTGAAAATAAGGGTGTGAAAATGATACGGAAAGCCCAGTGGGCTTACGATAAAAGGAGATAAAAATTGTACTTATTAATCCTACTTAAGAACAGGGTAATCTAAAAATACAAAAGAAAGGATTACGTAAGAAAAATGACTGTGCTCTTTTGACCCTTTGACGAATAAAACATTTTTTGAGTAAAGGGACGACTTTTTAGGTCTATGGTAAGGTAATAGACCAGGGCTGGAGCCTTTGAAAATGGTAAAAAGTGAAAAAAATAATAGTAGGATGAAACCCATTGGAAAAGAAAGAGAATATAACAAAAATTAAAGGAAAAATAAATTACGGGCGATCCGAGGTCAGGAAGGGGGGGGGGGGGGGGGGATTTTAAAGGTAGAAAACGATTTATCTCGATTTCCGGCAAAACTACAAGTCCTATGGAAAAACTTTAAATGGCAAAGTTGTAGGTAATAAAAAGATTTTACAACTTTTGTATTTGCACTTTTTTCACATAACCACAAAATTTATGAGAAAAATTCAAATAACCAAGTTTTTGGTTTTTTATTTTTATCTTTTACAAAATTTTTTTTTTATACACGAAATTTGGTGAAAACTTTCCTTTTTATGTCCCAAACACACTGTAATTTTTTTGATTTAAAATATTTATTTTTTAACCTTATTTTGACTTAATATCGAAAAAGCAACCTAATTTTCAATCGAAAATTCTCACGTCCAAAATATCCGCTTTTTTAAAAAAGTCGGTGGGCTTTTTGTTCGTTGAAATCTCTACTTTCTGATGGTGTAAAAAAATATATACATTACTATGGTAAATGTTCTCAATTCAATTCAATTCCCCTTTAAATCTTACCTTTAATTATATTTATATCAACTATTTACGCATGTTGTTTGCGATCTTTATGTTTTATGGATTTGTAATTTTTTTGCTTATCAATGTAACATGGAATCTTACGTTTTTCGAGTAATTAAAGTATAAATTTTAATAAATAGCTCAAAACTGTACATAATGATTAAAAAAAAAATATTCGGATTCGGGTTTTTTTGCATTTACCATAGTAATGTATATTTTTTTTTTACACCATCTGAAAATAGAGATTTCAACGAATAAAAAGCCCACCGACTTTTTTAAAAAAGCAGATATTTTGACGTGAGAATTTTCGATTGAAAATTAGGTTGCTTTTTCGATATTAAGTCAAAATAAGGTTAAAAAATAAATATTTTAAATCAAAAAAATAACAATGTGTTTGGGACATAAAAGAAAAGTTTTCACCAAATTTCGTGTATAAAAAATTTTTTTTGTAAAAGATAAAAATAAAAAACCAAAAACTTGGTTATTTGAATTTTTCACATAAATTTTGATAAAGTTGTAAATCTTTTTATTACCTACAACTTTGCTATTTAACGTTTTTCCATAGGACTTGTAGTTTTGCCGGAAATCGAGATAAATCGTTTCCTACCCTTAAAAACTCACCCCCCCCCCCGTTCCCGACCTCGGATCGCCCGTAATTTATTTTTCCTTTAATTTTTGTTATATTCTCTTCCTTTTCCAATGGGTTTCATCTAACTATTATTTTTTTTGGTTTCAAAAATTATCGACCCTGGTTGTTGGTTAATTTAGGTATAAAATGAAATGTATTTTTCTACAAAGGAAGAAAAATAATATCGTCAATACCATTCAATGTCCAACGTGGCAATCTTTTAGGGAAATAGTGGTGTTGGATATTCGTAAGTCTGATGTTAATAAACAAAACTGTTGTATTCATATTTTTATAAAATTTATGGAGGTCACCTTTAATAATAAAAATAATAAACATTGCTCGATATACGAGCGGAAATTCCTTAAACGTCTAACATCAATTTCTCATATTTTTGGCACTTAACGTAAAATAAATTTCCAACATTCGCTTTCCGACATCCAACGTCTGCCGTATGATATATTAGGGTAATTTTCATTGAATAAGAAAATAAAAGCAGAAACATCCCCATAAAAGTTTAACAACATTTCCGAATAAAACTCGTATTACAACTTGTAACTGAATGTAGTAGAAGAGAAACGTATGCTTTTTATTTAGTATATTAAATTAATATAAAAAAAAGTAGTATCTACCTATATTTCAAAAGATATAGTTCATATTATTATCTAATGAGTTATTTTGCTCAATCACAATACCTATTGATAATGGGGTTGAAATAGTAGACTTTTAATCAAATCATTAAATTATTATTCATATTTCTATTCGACTCCCACACTTCCTGTTCTCTTCCTTTTTATCATCCGCTTAATTAACACATGTTCTAAATAAACGGACTATTATACAGGGTGTCCCGAAATTAGCTAACAATATTTTAAGGGGATAAATTACATTAAAAAATAAGACTAAAATCATCTATTAACATACCTTCAAAAACGCTTCGTTATGGGGCTAGAGCCCCCCCGAATTGGAACCATGATAAGCAGTTTTTTAGGATATCTCAAAAACCGATTAGGGTATCGAAACAAAATTTGATACATGTTTTACCTATGACAAGACGCAATAAACGATTTAATTAGCTTAACTTTATTTCTTCCAGTGGCGTCCCACTGGGTAGGTAGTTGGGAGAATATTGCCCTAAGTTTTTTATTTTTAGTATTTTTTAACTTTAGGTGCAATTTTTAGAAGCCTTGAAGTCTTTTGTTAAAAAAAGGTACTCTTGTTTCATTGCGGTAGGATTCACCATTTTCCAGTAAAATCGATTTTAAAATTTTCGGTTTTTTGAAATCCGGTGACAAGGCTAAGGTTTTTTTTTGCATATCTCAGCAAACACTTAATATTAAAACATGAAATTTATTAGAACTTCTACTAGCGACAAGGCATATGTATTAAAGGATGTTATTTTAAAATATTTTTCCAGTGACGTCGCACGGGATGGAGCCTTAAGTAAATATTACTAATATTTTTTTTTAATAAATGTATTTTTTTTAATTTTAAATTTTTTGTTAATAAAACATTTCATTATTGTAATTTGACAGAATGTAACGTTTTTAAATTAAACATATTTTTAGATTCCTTTGTTTTTTAAATATTTATTTTCATGAAAATTTTAAGAGAGTTTTAAAATAAAACAAAAAATAATAACAAATTTGATTGTGAACCACACGGGAAACTAATTCTTAAGCAAGTACCAGTCATGTGTCCCCAAAAATAATAATCAAGGGGATTTAAATCAAGTGATCTTGGAGGCCAGGCTATGGCTTCCAATCCACCTGGTAATTTTCTTCAAGCCAATTCCTCACTTGACGTCCGTAGTGAGCTGGTGCCCCATCCTGTTGAAAGAAGTGCCCTAAACGTAAATCCAGTGGCACATTATCTAATAAATCCCCAAGTTGATTATGTATTATTATTATTTGTCGCTAGTAGAACTTCTAATAAATTTCATGTTTTAATATTAAGTGTTTGCTGAGATATGCAAAAAAAAACCTTAGCCTTTTCACAGGATTCCAAAAAACCGAAAATTTTAAAATCGATTTTACTGGAAAATGGCGAATCCTACCTCAATGAAACAAGAGTACCTTTTTTCAACAAAATACTTCAAGGCTTCTAAAAATTTCACCAAAAGTTAAAAAATCTTATAAATAAAAAACTTAGGGCAATATTCTCCCAACTACCTACCCAGTGGGACGCCACTGGAAGAAATACAGTTAAGCTAATTAAACCATTTATTGCGTCTAGCTATGAGTAAAACATGTATTAAATTTTGTTTTGATACCCTAATCGGTTTCTGAGATATTGTAAAAAAACTGCTTGTCATAACTCCAATTCGGGGGGCTCTAGCCCCTTAACGAAGCGTTTTTGAAGGTATGTTAATGGAGGATTTTAGTCTTATTTTTGAATGTACTTAATCCCCTTAAAATATTGTCAGCTAATTTCGGGACACCCTGTATACAGTGTCACCAGTAAAGTCCGCATCATATGGGATTTTTTTATTAATAGCTTTATTCAAAATTTGACTTTGGCATCAAGTTCTGCTTCGATCAAGATGAAAATTAAGCAATAAAAATAGTAGTCACGTGATTCGCATTATCTGTCAAATTTTAATTTTTTCCAAAAACTAATTCAAAAGTGGGGTTATTTCTGAAAAATCGAAAAAAGCTTTTGAAAAAAGTTTTTTTAAATGCAGTTTCTAGCCCACATGCAAAATTTCAGCTGCATAAGATAATTTTGGTTTTTTACCTATATTTTGTAAATTGCACCACTTTTGCAAAATAAGACTCCACGCAACCTACATAAAACTTCTGAGTTTTGACAATGCTTTATTTTAGATACATTTTCTTTAAAGTAGCGCCATATTAAATGTGTGTTTTTCTACAAAATCAAAATTGGGCCATTCAAATTTGGTCGCATGTGATGCAAAGTTCATGTGTTTTTGACCCTCTATAAGGTAACTTCATAAAATAAGTATTTTTGACAACGTAGTTTGTGTCTAAAAGTAATACACCTCAATATTAAGACAAAAAAGAACACAGCGTCATCAGTAAAGTGTTCATTAAGTGGAAAATAAATTTTAGTGGTGGGTAAAATATCAAAATTATCTTATGCAGCTGAAATTTTGCAAATGGGCTAGAAGCTGCATTTAAAAAACCTTTTTCTTATAACTTTTTTCGATATTTTCAGAAATAACCCCACTTTTAAATTATTTTTTGGAAAAAATTAAAATTTGACAGATAATGCAAATCACGTGACTACTATTTTTTTGCTTAATTTTCATCTTGATCGAAGCAGAACTTAATGCCAAAGTCAAATTTCAAAAAAACTATTAATAAAAAAAAAACCCAAATGATGCGGACTTTACTGGTCACACTGTATGTATCAATATAATACCTAACATATAATTTAAGAATTTTACTACTATTTAGTTTAAAATATACATAGGTATTTTAAAGAGTCTTTGTACTATCATTAAAACTACTACAAAAACGTTTTTCTTTTAATGTTAATAATGAGCAAACCAAAGCAGTTACATATAACCTATAAAAATCCTAACTCATAATGAAATACCTGCCAACGACAGTCCTCATATAAATTGTTTACAATGTGAGAACGCACCGAAATACTCTAGCTCGAGTGGATTTATGTTAAAAGTGCTTTTCACGTTCGGAAAATATAACGAATATGTTTTTATTGGTGAAAAGCTGGGCGAGTTTGGGGTAACTGAAAGTTTGAATACATCGTGAGAAGTGGCGAAGTGGCAGATTTGAATTTATTTTAAAATCCCTTGTCAGAAGATGAAGTGTGTGAGTAGAAATAAAAACCACCGTTGTTTTACAGCATTTTTACGGCAGAAACTACGGCGAATATAAAAAGCTAAATCGTATCTTGCGATATTTTGTACGAGCCAAAGATCGGTATATCATAGACTATCATATTGTATGTACCAATATTATGTGCGAGTCATAATATAAATGGTTGTGTCGAATATCGAAAATGTTCAAATGGTTTAAAACGACTATTACATTACAAGAATCAAGTATTATGTATTTTAAAATCTAACAGTTAAATACATTATGAAATATGCATGTACAAAGGGCATATTATATCCGATATGTTGCAATAAAAATAGTCTGTTTGTTTTTTGAGATGCAGTTAAGAGCGATAATAGTGTTTGCAAAGCTCTTGAACAAGTTCAAAGCACCGTGAATAAGCACACAAGAGTATTGTAAATAGGAACGTCTCAAATCTAAATTAGCATTATTGAAATTATATACAGTGTGAGTTTGTATGGTATGTATGTATGTTGTGGTATGGGTATGTAAAAACGAAATTTCCAAATTTTATTCTTGCCATTTATACCACACTCGCGCTCAAGCATTTTTCCAAGAAAAAACTGTAGTTGATTTACTGAATTTATTAAGTTACAAACACTTCCAGTGTATTTGCGGAATTTAATAAACTATATAAGTAAAAAAGTATTTTCATACCCCACTAACGAAGTGCGTGATGTACATTATTGACATATGGCCCATCCACAAAGTAGGAAGAATTCGACCGGAAGAAGCAGGGTGGTCAAATTGTATATTTCTCATACTCTAGGAAACTAATAATACTAATTCAGTAGGAAGTGTTTTCTATGTAGAAATGTAGTAGTAGGTAGTAACACGTTTTATTTAGCAAAAAGTTACAATTATAGTATATTAAAGTATAAGTGGATATTAAGGTCGTTAAAACACGCGCGATTTTGCAAGCACGACGGCGCAGCCGGAGTGCTTGAAATAGAGCAAGTGTTTTAAAGACCAGTTATCCACGAATACTTTACATTATTTTTTTTATTGGTACACTTATTGGTATTTATATTACAAAAAATGGAAATAATAACTTAGTAAGTAAGTGAAATGGTCGAATTGTCGTTGTCATGAAAATAAGGAGAACAAAAAATAACTTCCAATCTCTCACATAAGATTCATTGTTGTCACCGTTGACATTGGTTGTGTATTGCTTAAAAAAATATTTTATTTGACGTTAAAAGGTAATTCTGTCAAATCAATAATTAAAAGGTTGACGAATTTAGACTTCACGTTTCACGGGTTGTTGATGTTGCCTTGGTAACTTTAAAAAAAATATATTTTTTTATTGATACCCTATTTCGCTTATTTAAAGTACGCCTCAGCGTGTTTAAATCCCACTTTCAAAAACGCGCGCGTTTTAAAGTTACCATGACAACATCAACAACCCGTGAAACGTGAAGTCTAAATATGTCAACATTTTAATTATTGATTTGACAGAATTACCTTTTAACGTAAAATAAAATATTTTTTTAGCAATACACAACCAATGTCAACGGTGACAACAATGAATCTTATGTGACAGATTGGAAGTTATTTTTTGATCTCCTCGTTTTCATGACAACGACAGTTATATCACATCACGAATTCGACCATTTCATTTACTTACTAAGTTATTATTTCCATTTTTTGTAATATAAATACCAATAAGTGTACCAATAAAAAAAATAATGTAAAGTATTCGTGGATAACTGGTCTTTAAAACACTTGCTCTATTTCAAGCACTCCGGCTGCGCCGTCGTGCTTGCAAAATCGCGCGTATTTTAAAGACCTTAATATCAACTTATACTTTAATATACTATTTTAACATAAAATTTATTTTTGTATATTTGTCACAATTTAAAATACCCCGCATTGCCTTATTTTGTAAAATTTGTAATTTATCAAATATTTCTTCATTAGCGCAATATAAAATGTAAGAACAATAAAGAAAATGTGGTAATATAATAGTATTAAATACAGTTTTTTTAGAAAACAAACTTAAATTAGAACTGATTCTTTTAAAATAACCTACTTTTCCGGCAATCTTCGATATGATACTTTCAAAATAATTCCCTAAATATTTAAAACTGTTTACTTATTCCAATTTTTCACCATCAATTATAACATTTATATTTTTACAATTTAAATTATTACCCATAACCATACATTTAGTTTTTGAAATATTTAATTTTAATTTATTTACTTTTAGCCAATTTAATAATATATTTATCTCAGAATTTAGAGTATTTAGACCATCAAAAATATTTAAAACATTAATGTAAATTAAGGTGCCATAGGTAAATGTAAATAACTCTGGATGTCCATCTTTTGAATGATGCATCATTGCGACTTGTATAACTAATTTTGTCCGTTTTGTATATTTGAGTATTAACTTTTTTGTATAATCTTTGAGCTTTATTTGGAAACCATTACGCATAATTACAAATGGTGTCCCTTCCCATTTAGTTTATCAACATTAACCTCCTGTATTTTAGGCTCTTGTTTTGGCTCTTTGTGTATTGATTTAACAAATTTTGGTCAATTCGACCATTCAGACAATCAACTATGTCAATATTGGTAATGATTTACTGAGGTGACCCAAATTCGAAGGGGCGGCCCTTTAGAATAGGACCTTTTTGGTATTAAATATGATTTGTATTTCGGCCAGTTTTGTTTGGTGTACGAGTTTTGTTGATAATGGCTTGATTTTGGGATAATCTTTTAACTTATATGCAGGAAACACAGCTTGTGATACTATTTCATTACAACAACGATAAATAAACAGCCTGGTTTTAAGTTAAAACCGTAGTACCTATAGACCAGTGCTGAAGCCTTTGAAACTGGTAAAAAGTAAAATAAAATAATAGTAGGATGAAACCCATTGGAAAAGGAAAAGAACATAACAAAAATGAAAGGAAAAATAATTTACGGGAAGTGGAAAGGGGTGAGTTTTTAAGGGTAGAAAATGATTTATCATGATTTCCGGCAAAACTACAAGTCCTATGAAAAAACGTTAAATAGCAAAGTTGTAGGTAATAAAAAGATCTACAACTTTTATATTCACACTTTTTTCACATAACCTCAAAATTTATGTGAAAAATTCAAATAACCAAGTATTTGGTTTTTTATTTTTATCTTTTACAAAAAAAATTTATTTTTCACGAAATTTGGTGAAAACTTACTTTTTTATGTCCTAAATTCACTGTAATTTTTTTGATTTAAAATATTTATTTTTTCACCTTATTTTGACTTAATATCGAAAAACACCCTAATTTTTAATCGACAATTCTCACGTCAAAATATCTGCTTTTTTAAAAAAGTCGGTGGGCCTTTTGTTCGTTGAAACCTCTACTTTCAGGTGGTGTAAAAAAAATATCATTGCATTACTATGGTAAATGTGACGAAATCCCCTTTAAATCCTACCTTTAATTATATTTAGAACAACTATTTTCGCATAATTTTTGCGATCTTTATATTTTATTGATTTGTAACTTTTTTGTTTACCAATGTAACATGGAATCTTACGTTTTTCGAGTTTTTAAAGTATAAATTTTAATAAATGGCTTAAAATTGTACATAATGATTAAAAAAAATTCGGATTCGAGTTTTTTTCGTTTCTTAGCATTTTTTTAGAACACAATAGTTGTAGATCTTTTTATTACCTACAACTACATTTATCTTGTCTTCTATAAGTTTTAAATATGTACCTATGACATGACAATAGCTTACAAAATCAAATAACCCTTTGTTTCTTAAAATGTCCCTAAATTAATGTGTACCCATATGTTTTATCCTCAACAAATAGGACTAAACATCCAACCGGACTAATTTGCTCAATTACAACATTATAGATCGAATGACTGTTACTGCATGAAACGGGTTGACAGATTTGGGACAGCAATTATCCAATAAAAGGCAACGCTGATGAGCCTTGACATATTTGAAACTGTCAAGCGATATTATTGTATCAGTGTTTTAATAAAATGTCTCTTTTACCGGCAGAAAATCAGTATTGCAGCTGTAAAAAGCAAATGATGATTTATACCTTATCAATAACATGGAATAAAAATTTGAAATTTGGTACTTATTTGGGACACACTGTATGACTATTTTTTTTTTATAAAAATGACCACAACTTAAAATGTTACTACCAGTGTAGCATTTTTACAAAATAAAAACTGTACTGGGTTTACTAAATTTATTTCAAGTTACAAACTAGACTGTATATTTGTTTCTAACAACCCCTTCAAAGTAGAATTCGAAGATTATTAAAAATTATATTGAAGAGAATGCTTCCCAAGAAAGAATTAATTATAATCAAAATATTAAGTTTTAAACCTTAGTCCATGCGAGCAAAAATTATTTGCATCAAAGAGAGCCTTGCATCTAAGGACATAATGCTGAGCCGTAGAGATTAATACCTGTTGGGTGTCAGTAACTACCTGAATTAACAATCAATTAGTTATTCCGTCATTTTTGACAGTCGTTACAAGTAATTTGATTCATCGCTAATTTTTCCAATTTCTTGAACAATTCATAATGGGCTTTACGGAACACCGTGGCTGTGTTTAGGGAAACAGGTTCTATACAACTCAAAAACAAATTCTATAAGACAAAGACGCCTGTCCCAAGAAGTGGGAAGATCTTATGGAACATGCAGGACTATTCTTAAGAAGAATTACAAGAAAGGATTATCCAAGAATGTGGTAACATTTCTCCAGAGATGCTGGTCAACACTTTCGAAAATATGAAGAGATGTGTGAGTTTATATGCTTGGAGCATGGCGGTGGCCAATTTTAGCAATTTATGTAGTTATTTTTCATTTTGAATATTTTTACTTTCTTAATTTTGTAAACAACAAAAATAAATTTGTATTATTTGTCTACTTATTTTATTACTCATTAGTTTGGCATATCATGTCATTGTCATAATATGAATTTGAAAAAATTTTAACCTAGATTTGGTTAGATATATCGTTCCCATATCATTGTGATGTAAACTAAGCCCTACGTTTTTTAATTCATGCCCTCTTTGATGCAAATAATTTTTGCTGGCACAGTATATCATAAAATTATTAAAGTGTACCAAAACAAAATGCATTTTAAATAAATTAGCATTTTAACATGAATTTATTTGTGTAGTTCAGACAAATTATTGGTCCATTTGTCTTCCATTAGACATTGACAAAAGCTAGGCATCTATTCAAATTAGGAACGCTATTTGTTAAAACGGCATTTTCAAGACGGCTATAAATGAAACGGTAGATATGGAGTTACGGATTTGAAAACTGCAAATTTTAATTTATTTAAAAGAATAAATTATCAAATGTTATCACTTATGTATTGCTTTTCTGGCTCTTGGCCTATCCTTATTGGTTCAATTAAAGGGTGTGGCTCGGCGGCGACTTGAAATATTTTATTAACCCATTTTATAGATTGGCACGTGCAAATTGCAACCTTAGATGGAAGGTTGTGACGACAGCTTGCAATAAGACCTTTAATAAACGACCGCATTGAAAAATACATTGACTACACCTACTTTTAAAGTGTGTTTAATTTATATTAAACTTGTCTGTTAACACGCTACTCTTGTGAAATATACAGGGTGTCCCAATAATGTGTGGAGAAAATGTAGCCTTAAAACGATAGGAAATAAACATATTTTAGATGAAACTTGGAAAGACAGATTAGCTCCAGAATTTACAATTATTTTGGTGTATACAGGGTATCTCAAAACAGTGCTTCAGTTAAAAAGGACATCAAAATCATCTCAGGGCTTATCATTTTACAGACCATAACGAATTATTGTCCATTTTGATAGCCAACAGGAATTAGATGTTTCAAGAAAAATAACAATTAATAACTGGTTGTACATGGGAAAGAGTTTTCGGAGAATATCCGTAATGTTTTATCATTCCTAGCCAAACAACAGTTATTTTACTCCGATATTAAAGGCTGATAAAATATTTTACAAACAACATATTCAACCAGCCAACGCCAATATCCGCTCAATAGCGCCATAAATCAAGACCGAACAAAATTGCAAGCACCGCCTTGTATGACAGATGGTGTAAAATTTTATAATAGCCCATGTAATCACACAAAATATTATCATTGATTATTTTTCTTTAATTTGGTGTTACACACAGTGGCGCAACCAGAAATTTAGTTCTGGGAGGGTTTCAACTTCTTGCTTGCGAAAATTTTTTTGGGTGCAACCCCCTTTTTTTAGGTAAAATACGTATGATTGACGAGAGCGACAGCCCCGTTTATAAAACTTCTGCAATAATACGCCGCTGGCCCTAACTAAATATTTATGAAAAAAAAATTATAGATTTCATTTTAATTAGTAAAAATGTATTTAAAATAAGTAACGCATATATTAATCATACTTATACTAAAATAAAACAAAAACCTTATACAATAAGTTGTAAGTAATCACTAATAATACTAATAATAAAGTAAAATTCTTCGTTTTGTTTTTGCCTTTTCGTCCAGAATTTCTTCCACGGTAATATCAATATCGTGGTTCGCATAAAGAACTGTCAAACCATTTAATCTGTCCTCTTCCGTGGTGCTACGCAGATATGTCTTTAAATATTTTAAATTTGAAAAGGACCTTTCAGATGTGGCGGTTATAATAGGCAAAATTAAAAAAATTTGTAAAAGCCTTTTTATATTAGGAAATATATTGGCATCACATTCGGAATACACTTTGTCCAAATCTTCCTTCAGTTTTTGTTTTTGCATTTTTTATACCACAGCTCAAGTTCAGCTTTTAACATCGTTTTATTGGAAAACTCTTCAAGGAACTCATTCTTGTAGAAGCTGTGAAGTTTTAAAAAACATTTAAATTGACTATCAAAATCTTGATTATCATATGGAAAGAGGCATTCAAAATTTTGAATAATTTCTCGATGTTCTAAAAACCGATCCTCGAGATTTGCTATGAGGCCATCTAAAAACGGAATAAAAATTGTTATTTTAAAATACTCAGCAGCGGAATCGGTTTTTATAACCAATCTTTGTGTTTGTCTTGGCGGTAGTCTAGGTACTCTGATTTCAATATCGTATTCCGAAAGTAGGTCTTGAGCTTCCTTAAAAATATTTTGAAAATTATCATCTGCCAGGCCTCTTATTTCTTTAACTTGATCTGTTACGTCATTAGCTAACTGTAATGCTTTACAAAGGTTTAAATCGACTGTTTGTAGAATCTTGCTTAAAGGCAGTGTGTAGGCATATATTCTTTCTGTACACATTAGTGCGATCACAAATTTGGGACTTATAATTCTGGCCAGTAATCCAGATGCCTCAGTGGAAGTATTGCGGTCGGTCCATTCAATCACACGTAGTATAATTTCACTATTGATAACATGATTGATGTAAATTATGTGGCTAAATATAAAATATTAGTAAAAGGCGTGACATGAAAAATTGGTTTGCAATTAAATGAATATGCTAAGTTTCTAAGCTCTCTGCGCCACTGAGTATACACATAGTTTAATTAATAAGAATTATGAGAGATTTATATTTTTAGAATCTCGTTTTTGTCCCTATACAAAGCTAAGAGTAATAATTAGTATAGTTATTTCATATCATTTGAATTTTCTCTCATAACACGAACGGATTCATACTTTTGATGTAAGAAGATACATATTTATTTTATCACAGTTAATTTTTTGTACTGGAACAACAAATTAATATAAAATTAAAGTTATAAAATCCGTGTATATGGAACAATAATATTTTTTTTCTAAAATAGACAGGTCTCGGTAAGAAAAGGCGTCGAAGTTAATACCAAAGTACAGCAATGGCGCCATTGGTTTTTTTAAGGAGCAAGTCTAGCAAGAATGATCTTATTATTCCTGTCGATTTTACCTACGTATTGGTTCAACGATTTCATTTGTCATGTTTATCGCATAGGGTTTCAATAGAGACAAATTGCTTTACAGAAAATTTCAATGAGGCCAGTGTACAAAATGAGCCCTGGATTTGGAAAATAAAAAAGATTACTGGCCAAACGAATACCTAGATCATACATTTCCGGATGCATATTTTGGTATATTTTGTTTGTAGCAAGCCTATTTTCCTTGCAGTATATTACTTTAAAAAGTTTAAAAGATACTTTTCTCTATACTTATACAGTCAGTGTGACCAGTAAAGTCCGCATCATATTGGATTTTTTTATTAATAGCTTTATTCTAAATTTGAATTTGGCATCAAGTTCTGCTTCGATCGAGATGAAAATTAAGCAAAAAAATAGTAGTCACGTGATTCGCATTATCTGTCAATTTTTTCCAAAAAATTATTTAAAAATGGGGTTATTTCTGAAAAAATATCGAAAAAAATTATTAGAAAAAGTTTTTTTAAATGCAGTTTCTAGTCCACATGCAAAATTTCTGCTGCATAAGATAATTTTGATTTTTTATCCACCACTAAAATTTATTTTTCATTTAATGAACACTTTACTTATGACTGTTCTTTTTTGTCTTAATGTTAAGGTGTATTACTTTCAGACACAAACTACGTTTTCAAAAATACTTATTTTATGAATTTACCTTATACATGCGACCAAATTTTAATAGCCCAATTTTGATTTTGTAGACACATTTAATATGGCGCTACTTTAAAGAAAATGTATCTGAAATAAAGCCTTGTCAAAACTAAGAAGTTTTATGTAGGTTGCGTTAAGTCTTATTTTGCAAAAGAGGTGCAATTTACAAAATATGGTTAAAAAATCAAAATTAACTTAGGCACTTAATTTTGCACGTGGGCTAGAAACTGCATTTAAAAAACTTTTTCTAATAACTTTTTCGATACTTTCAGAAATAACCCGACTTTTGAATTATTTTTTGGAAAAAAATTAAAATTTGACAGATAATGCGAATCACGTGACTACTATTTTTTTGATTAATTTTCATCTCAATCGAAGCAGAACTTGATGCCCAAGTAAAATTTCGAATAACTTTACTGGTCACACAGTATGTATAAGAAATATTTAAATATGTGTTTATATTAATCCAAGTATTTTATTTGAAATGATTAATTTGAAGGTCTTTAGGCATTAAAATTATACATTAGTTTAGCATCATTCTAATCGGCCTAAAAAGGATATTTGCCTCGTAAAACCAAGCTTTATTTTATAGAGTTGTGTGTATGGTATGAGTTAAATTTAAAGCCCGGACCTGTGCATCTTCCCCTTCGTTAAATGAGGATTTTGAAGTGCCCATCCCCATTTTGATTATCGTTTGCTGATTTAATGATATATATTATATATTCCATTCTATGCTGCAAACTCAAGAATATTTTTACATTTTTAGACCGCGAAGAAATAAATGTTAACATTCCGACTGTATATTACTTTAGCATAAAAGTAATTTCAGCTCGAAAACATTTTTGCCTAATTAATGCAACTGACTAACAAGAATTCTTATTTAGAAATGGACGAGTGCTTCCACAATGAATAATGAACCTAGCAAAATAGAGAAATCGCCTTTTTTACCGTTTTTTAACAACATATTTTTGCTGTCTATTTTTAGAAGCAGGGAGAAATAAATTGAAATTAATACAGTTATCTACTCTACAAATACACATTTTTAATGACTGAACAGGGCAACTACAAGCTCTACACCAAAACCAAAGCAAAATGCATCCTCGGAGGGCCTTGAGTTTCACTAGTGACAAAGACAAAATGTTGTTTTAGGCTTTATAATTTCCATAAACTTTGAAATTAAAATATACATATCAGAAATTATGTGTTTCTACTTCAACCCCTGAACATTTGACCACTTAAAATACGGATACTGTATTTTTTAAAGACTTTACTCTATTAGAAAAGAGTTTTTAACAATAATTTCCCTTTTTTGAAAAGGTATTTGAAGCCGATCCAATGAATTAAGACTTCGTACTGAAACGGACTTTATTTGCCTTTAAAATTTTAATATTCATCATAAACCCGTGGAATAAGCTTTACTTTTAAAAGCCACTTTACTTAACTGGAATAAATCACTTTAAATGCAAAAATTCGTCGCTATGGAAGCTACGCTTTAAAAATAAGTTGTTAAGTCCCATTTAAGCTTGAGGTGTTATCAAGTCCTTAACATAAAATAAGTTATTGTACTAGAAATAATTTTTTTAAGTGGCTTTTTACTAGTTAAATTTTAAATTACCTAATGCTGTTTCTTTTTTTTATTTCAACCAACAGCATATACCTAATAATATAAATTTTATTAAATCAGAATTTTCAGTTACCTGCTATAATGAATCCTTTTATTTTCATGTCATCCTTTGCATTGAATTTCAAATTAAATCCTGATAAAAAAAACGTGGAAACGTGGAAACCCGTTTAAATCCCTATACATTCTGGAACCGATAAACCTTCGACAAGTTTTAATTGATTTGTAATTTGACGTTCAAAATGCGGAAATAATATTATGGCCTTTTAGTTTTTATAATATTAATTAATGAATAACGTACCTACTAATTTATTCCTTTATTTAGCACCTGGCTAATACACAACAATTTCAGTATAGATTTACAAAAGCAATTAAGGTTTAAAATAAAAAATAAAATAAAATACATACTAACAACAGACACTGTCAAAAAATACAATACAACCAAATAAAACCGTCAATGTGTTAACATATTTATTTGTCATAACACGAATAAAACAATCATGATTATTGAATCATTCTCCCTTTAAGTATTTCTTTAATTTATTCTTAAATATATTAAGGTTTCTAGCATTCTTAATGTCTTGTGGCAGTAAATTAAAACTAATTAAGCCTTTATGATAAACTGAATTTTCCGAGCTACTTTTATTCTTTGTTGTAATGTAAAAGTTCGTTTTGTTTCTTGTCGGGTACGAATGAACTGATTCGTTAGTCAGTAACCGTTCTGTTAAGTATCCTGGTGTCAACCCATTTTTTGTTTTAAATATAGGAACCAGTGTCCGAAATTTAAGAAATTCTTCTATATAAAACCAATTTAGTCTATTTATCATATCTCTCACAGGTGTGTCTCTTCTTTCCTACAAAATTATCCGCATCGCCCTATTTTGCAGTTTTTGTAACCTATTAATCTCATTTTTGTTAGCCAGATACAATACGGATGAACTAAAAACAAGATGCGGCAAAACCAAAGTATTAAAAACAGTAATTTTTGTCCACTGGGATAAAGATGCAGCGATCCTAGATAAAAAGTTAACATTCCTTGTCACATTGTTTATAATGTGTAAAATATGCTCTTTAAAATTAAGATAGCTGTCAATAAAAAATCCAAGATATTTGATTTTTTCCACCACTTCAATAGCATTACCGCCTATTTCTACACTTAATTGCTACACTGAGGTATGCATCACATCAATTTCTAAGAGTTTTACGAAGCGTTTTTCCAAATAACTTTTAATTGGGTTAATAACAAATAATAAAATTTGGTGTACGGGTCCGTCATACAAGAACCTTCAAAAAAGTCTAAAACAATTTTGATGTAAAATTAATAGGGGTAGCAAAATTTTCATGAGATTTTCCATAACCAGACTGGCGGTGCTTATAATAATATAATATAATAAATTTTAATTTGTCAATTGGTGCATGAAGCTTAATGTATCAAAATGTACAGTATTGCATATTGGCTCAAACAACCCTTGTGAAACATATTTGCTAAATAATCTTCAACTTATTAGTGTTACAGAACAAACAGATCTGGGGTTAGTGATTTCTTCTAATTTAAAATGGGAAGCACATATTATTAAAATGGTAAAGAAAGCCAATAGTTTTATTTTCATGGTGCAAAAGACTTTCAAAGATCACTCTCTACAGATTGTAAAGAAATTGTACACTTCCTATATCAGACCAAAAATTGAATATGGATACAATATTTGGAACCCCTACTACATCAAAGATATTGAAATTTTGGAAAGGGCCCAAAGGCGGGTTACCAGAATTCCATTTGAATTGAGAGGATTACCTTATCGGCCTTATCCCTAGGGGTGATATAATATAAACTTTTAAAATACTAACAGACTACTATTAATTCTTGTAACTTAAAAAAATTGTTTCATTTAAATCAGAATCAACGGCTTCGGAGACACTCAAAAAAATTAAGCAAATAAAAATCCGCGACATTTCCAAGAAAGAACTTCTTCATCAATCGGGTAGTGTACATATGGAACTCGCTTGAAGAAAGTACAGTCTGCGCAAATAGTGTAAACTCCTTTAAGGTTGAATTCTCAACGTCATTTAATCTATTGCCAACCTATAACCTATTTTGCGTTGATTTTTTGAGTTTATTATTTTAATAACTAATATTTAAAGAAAATCAATATCGTCGGTACATTATTTAGGTAGTATCTGATATATTACAAAAATATCAATTAATTTCATTGCTAATTTTGGGAGAATTGTATAGTGAAAGAACAATGAGTGACAATGACATAATAATGTTAAAAAAAATCTTACCCGATATTTTTCGCTATACAATTCTCCTAAAATAAGTTATGAAATTCCTTGATATTTATTAAATATGTCAATTATTACCTAGAGAATATCAAGTCGATACTGATTTTCTTTAAATTTTTTATTAAAGCTAGAAAACATAAATAAATCTACGCGAAATAGGTTATAGGTTGGCAAGCATGTTGATACTCCTACCTTAAAACCCAAGTTGATCGTAATTTCGAGCAGTTAACTTTAACTTTGTGCATTACTGTGCTTGATGACATTCGTTTTTAGATATTTAATGATATTTGTGCGTCCAAAATACTTACCTACCCATGTTTAAATAACTTTCGCGTAAGAATTTAACAAGTAATTTAAACTAGCCAACGGACTTTTAGACAATTAAAATCACGATGAATAATTAAAGAAAAAAAAACAAATCAAAGAGATTAAAACAATAGCTTCATCGGACTTTCCGCTTGCTATTGATAAAATAATAATAATAATAATAATAATAATAATAATAATAATAATAATAATAATAATAATAATAATAATAATAATAATAATAATAATAATAATAATAAGAATAATAATAATAATTGCAATCACGTTAATAGCTAACCAAAAAAAAACCTAATTAAAATATAATTAAAAGTCTACGTTTACGTTTAGTTCTGCCGCACCTTCATAAACTCTCGACTGTATGTATGATTTCCTCGAGCGAATTTAAATTGCAAAGCATTATTAAAAGTTTATATAATGATGTCCATGTATAATTCCGTAAACAACAACTTTGGCTTTTGGACAGATTTTTGTTTCAAAAGCATTTTTGTTAATTAAAATAAATATATATCATTTTGTGCTTAAAGCGTATAAACGACATAAAATCTAAAGAGTTATAATAAAAGTGATTTAACATCAAAATGTACCTTATTCGGTTTTTTGTTTTTGTCCATTTTACGAGCATTATTTTTTGACTTAGAAAAATATTGATGGATGCATTAGCAAATGAGAATCAACAACATATCCTTTTGTTTTACATTATTTGGGACTAAACATCACCCTTTACCATTATATTATTCATGTTTGCCACAGGGCCGTAGCCAGACTCAAACGTAAGGGAGGGCAAACAAATTCACCCAATCGGAGCAATCTGGGGTGACCACGACCAACGACAGGTTCCATATACACTAATTTTTACTCTATTCTAGAATAATACGCTGATGCCGAAGACTCCAAAGACTAACCCCTTTTGGGTTTTATTTCAGCTTGACTTGACTTAACTTGTAACTATTGAGAATTCACCAATGCTTTGGAGGCGCATAATGCCGGTTTTACGCCGTTGGCTGGCACCCAATTAAAAATTTAACTTTACAGTCGGAACAGTACCTTATAGACCAGGAGGGGCCTTTGAAAATGGTAAAAAGTGAAAAAAATAATAGTGGGATGATTGGAAAATGAAGAGAATATAACAAAAATGAAAGGAAAAATAATTTACGGGCGATCCGAGGTCGGGAAGTAGAAGGGGGTGAGTTTTTAAGGGTAGAAAACGATTTATCTCGATTTCCGGCAAAACTAGAAGTCCTATGAAAAAACGTTAAATAGCAAAGTAGTAGGTAATAAAAAGATCTACAACTTTTGTTTTTACACTTTTTTCACATAACCTCAAAATTTATGTGAAAAAATTCAAATAACCAAGTTTTTGGTTTTTTATTTTTATCTTTTACAAGAAAAATTTATTTTTCACGAAATTGGGTGAAAACTTACCTTTTTATGTCCCAAACATACTGTAATTTTTTTGATTTAAAATATTTATGTTTTCACCTTATTTTGACTTAATATCGAAAAAGCACCCTAATTTTCAATCGAAAATTCTCACGTCAAAATATCTGCTTTTTTAAAAAGTCGGTGGGCTTTTTGTTCGTTAAAACCTCTACTTTCTGATGGTGTAAAAAAAATATACATTACTATGGTAAATGTGATGAAATCCCCTTTAAATCCTACCTTTAATTATATTTAGAACAACTATTTGTAATTGATTTGTAATTTTTTAATTTTACATTTTTCGAGTAATTAAAGTATAAATTTTAATAAATAGCTCAAAAGTGCACCTAATGATTAAAATTTTCATTCCTTTGGATTTTTTTAGAACATTTACCGTAGTAATGTATTTTTTTTTATACCATCAGAAAGTAGAGATTTCAACGAACAAGAAGAAGCCCATCGACTTTTTTAAAAAAGCAGATATTTTAACGTGAGAATTTTCGAGTGAAAATTAGGGTACTTTTTCGATATTAAGTCAAAATAAGGTGAAAAAATAAATATTTTAAATCAAAAAAATTACAGCGTGTTTGGGACATAAAAAGGTAAGTTTTCACAAAATTTCGTGAAAAAAAAATTTTTTCTTGTAAAAGATAAAAATAAAAAACCAAAAACTTGGTTATTTGAATTTTTCACATAAATTTTGAGGTTATGTGAAAAAAGCCAGGAACAGCGAGATTTTGGCAGTACGGCTCTGGTTTCCCATAATAATATTTCGACACCAGTTGTAAGTCCTTTGTTTTCTGTAAGCTCTTTGTTTCCTGTAAGTCGATCTTATGGCTGAAGGGCATATCTGACATGCTTTGTAAATAATACAAATCAGAAAAGACGCCGTTTTAAAAGCAGCAGCGCAGCAAAAGTGGATGACACCCGGGGTGGATATAACCTTTATCACCCCATGGTCAGCAATAAAGGAAAAAAGCGACGCAGACAAAAAAAATTTGGGTGCCACGCCCAATTCGGATTACTTTATGCGCAAAATTGCTGTCAGAAAACTTTGATGCAAATATATTTTATCAATAAAAAAAGAACTATTTTCTAAATTAATCTCGCACCTTCAATTTCGTAAAAACTCTTCGATTCCCGAACATTCTATGAAAGGAAAATAATCAATTTAAAATCCGAATCCCGGAAGTTTCAACCTATTTTGCATCGTTTGGCGTTTTCTACTTCATAAATCAACCAAAGCTTACTCTGGAGTTTTGTCACATTAAAAATACCAGAAAAGGGTGCGTTATCTTGTAGGATTTTAAAGGAAATGGGAAGCATTATATAACTGGCAGGAAGAATATAAAGAGTGCTCACAATACACACAACTAACCAACTATCTGCTCATTGTCTCAACTGAATTTTTCAATATTTATTGAGCGTATAGTTTGTATGGATATATGCTGCTGACGAAGCAAGATAGACATATTATTATTTTTATCATAACAAGTCGACAAGACGTCAAGACGTCAAATGCATAGGTTCACCAGGTTCTTCGCAGGTTCTACAATAAAACCGCTTAAAAATGTACACCATTTTTTACTCTTGAATCAAATTAAATCAAAATACACTTTATTGTTATAATAAGTACATCTTGTTAACAAAGCTTTAGACAGTATTAAAACTGTTTTGGGAATTACAATGTTTACTATACAGGGTGTTCATTTGAAAACTTCCCACCTCGATTTTTCTGCTTTAAAATTAAAATGTGGAAATGTGGTACATCTTTTTTGTATATTGTCAATCTTGTTACTTCAAGCCCCTAGGAGGGAGGGGGGGGGGGGGTAAGATCTAAATCTTAAATGGATACCCCTATTTTATATATATTTTTTGGATTCTGCATAAAATTCTGAACATTTTTTAATAAAGGCATTATGTCTATACTTAACAGTTTCCGAGATATTGACTCTTGAAAAATTACATTTTTGAACTTTGACAGCGTCTAGCTTTCTAACTGTACGTCTTACAGCAAAACGGCTTACATGTCCCTATCTTCGATTTTTATTATCTTTCCAATAGTGTGAACTTTCGGTTAAACCGGATGTAAGAAATATAGTACTTCCGGTTTGACTGGAAGTTGACACTATTTGAAAGATAATAAAAATCAAAGATAGGGACATGTAAGCCGTTTTTCTCTAAGACGTACAGTTAGAAAGCTAGACGCTGTCAAAGTTCAAAAATGTCATTTTTCAAGAGTCAATAGCTCAGGAACTGTTAAGTATAGACTAATAATGCTTTTATTAAAAAATGTTCAGAACTTTATGCAGAATCCAAAAAATATATATAAAATAGGGGTATCCATTTAAGATTTAGATCTTACCCCCCCTCCCTCCTAGGGGCTTGAAGTAACAAGATTGACAATATACGCAAAAGATGTCCCCCTCGAAATAAAAATCGACGGTTCCGAGCGATTTTCCACATTTTTATTTTAAAGCAGGAAAATCGAGGTGGGAAGTTTTCAAATGAACACCCTGTATAAAGTAAGAAAAAGTAATCCAATAACTAGATAATCACACCTTATGAGACAATAAAATAATCATGGTCAAATATTTACACACAAGTCAATCTAAGACGAAGACAAGCTCAATCTTAAAAAAAAATCTGGCAAGAATATACACTTAAAAAAAACATTGTGATATAAATATTTCATGCTATCAGAAATAAGTATAGTGTTTTTGAAGGTCGTAGCTTGATCTATAAGAAATATTTACAGGATCATCATACGGTAAAATTATATCATAATTCTTCTCCCCTTTTCCTATTATAAATTAGTAGCTTAAAGAATACAGTACAGTGCCTAAATTCGTTAAATTAAGACAACTCGCTGAGCAGAAAATTGCAAGCGCACAATTTCTACTTTGAAAATTTCGCTTATACTTAAAATTCGAGCTTTTCGTCTTTATTAGAGGTATTTACTTGCCTTTTATTTCAAAAGGGAACGTTAAATATTGGTTAGAGAAGGTTATATCAATTTCAATAGATTGCACTTCATCCAGTATTTTTCAAAAATCAATAGGGACCCATTAAGGTGGGAGTATCAACATGCTTGCCAATCTATAACTTATTTTGCGTATATTTATTTATGTTTTCCAGCTTTTACACAAAATTTAAATAAAATCAGTATCGACTTGATATTCTATAGGTAATAATTGACATATTTAATAAATATCAAGGAATTGCATAACTTATTTTAGGAGAATTGTATAGCGAAAAATATCGGGTACCATTCTTTCACTATACAATTCTCCCAAAATAAGCAAGGAAATAAATAGATATTTTTGTAATATATCAGATATTGCCTAAGTAATGTGCCGACAATACTGATTTTATTTAAATGCTATTCAATAAAATAATAAACTTGAAGAAATAACGCAAAATACGTTATAGGTTGGTAATGGATTAAATGACGTTGAGAATGCCACCTTAAACATTTTTTATGTAAGCCAAAACTTTACAAAAATTTTCTATATTTTTAAACAAATAACAAAAGGAATCATTGAAGCATTACATATTATTTAGTTATCATTATTTTTCTAGGAGCAAGACAAATGACAATATGAGAAGTTCCAGTTGTAGAGCTAGCAACCAAAAATACAAGAACTCTATTAAAGAAATGTTAGGTTATTGTGAAAATAATAATGCAATTTAAACATTATAACTATGGAGAACTAGAGGGTAGGAGGCCAATCGATAATGGCAGCATTTTCAATTTCTGTCCCAGTTTTTTGGTTAGTTCGCTATTGGCTGATAGATGGCTCTCGCGTCCGAAGAATAACAATTTCAGTGTTTGAAGCAAAATAAATAATTGGAAACAAAAATTTTACACAAAATTACATTAAGATTACAAATGAAGTAAAGGCAAATGGTTTTACATCGATGTATAAAAGTTAATCTACAAGGGTTGATCAAAATTTTCAAGAACCTGGCAAAAAATAAAAATTGTATTAGACTGTCAAAATTTCGTACAGATGCTAAAAATGTCCAAATAAACAACTTTCTCGAATAAAGTTTTTCGATATTTTGATAAATAATGGCATTTTTGAACCTATTTTATTAAAAATGTCAAATATGACAGGTAACGCAAGTCGTGCAGCTGCTTCAGTATACGTCATTTTTGGTTTTTAGGTAAGCAAAAACTAACTGCTTTTTCAATTTTTACCTATACCTAATAATTAAAAAAATCCCATTTGATGCGAACTTTCTTGCGGACACTGTATAATCGTATGACCCAACTAAGACTTGGACAAGCAGAATTCAAATCTAAAATCATAAGAGAATATCCCCACAAAATAAATAAAATGCGTATCATATACATGCAAATAATGCACATTATAATAAAATGAGATTCGTACAAGTACAAATTGTAATATGATTTAATGGGCGACATAAAATTCTAAAAATATTCTAAAATATGGTGCATTGTCTGCACGTCAGTGCGAACAAAATAAAATTCCGACAAAATAATGCTTTTATTACTAAAAATATATTAAGTTCCAAGATGCCATAGAAATACAACAGTTTCGAAAAAACTGAAAAAAATAAATTACATTGAAATCTAATAATACGTAAAAAAATTATACACATATATTATTTCTGAATTATACATGGAAAAGTATAATTAGTAAGACGTCAGCTAAGCCAGATTATGGATGAAATGGTTTGTCTTAAATATACTGCGAAAAGGGATAAAATCTATTCGTAAATTCGTAACTACTAGATATCTTACTTGGAAAATAAGATAACGAAGATTTATTTCTTCCAACGTAAATCCGACCTAATTTAGAATTCCCCCCTTTTTAAAATCAACTCTTTAAACAAAGACACGAATAAATTAAATAGGCTTCCACTTCGGCGAAGAATTTTTGGCCCCCTTTTTTTCGTTCAATATCCAATTCCAACCAAACCTTCCTTTTATTGAAATTCCCTCAATGTTTTATTTGTACGTTCCGCAAAAATGCAGAAAACGACTTTCAAATACTTTTTGTGCATAATGAGGAATGACATTCGATTATTATTTATGAGGAACGTAAATTCCGGTTCATGTTTGACAGAATATTAGAAAATGATTATAATAATGGTGTATCGCTGAATTAACCTGTCAATTTGGGATAACATAATGATATCAAATTAAATTCGATTCTTTTTGACTTTTTTCCTTGTAAAAGTAGTAGTAACATGTTTTATTTAGCAAAAAGCTACAATTAAATATTTTTTATTACATTTTTTAACCCATTTGTATAGATGTATTTTTAAACTTTAAAACGCAACCTTCTTTTAATAAAAACAGACAGAAAAGTTAAACATTTTGCGAATTGTATCAAATATTACGTATCATTTTGTTTTTTAATTAAATGTAATTTTATAGTTCTTTTAAATAGTTTTAATGATATTTCAGATTTAATAGAATTTTCCAAATTATTATATTCTATCAAATCTTTATAAAAAATAGACCTATAAGCTAATTTTTTAGACACTCTATCCACATAAAAATTTTGATTAGTTTTTTTCTTGTTTTATAATTATGATGGTCATGATTAAAAAACCACAAGAACAGGCAATAAAATATTTTTAATTTTATGTATAAAGATACATATTAATAAAAAATTAAATTTCTGACATTCAACGAATCTAAATTTTTTAACATAAAATTTATTTTTGTCTATTTGTCACATTTTAAAATAATCCGTATCGCCTTATTTTGTAAAATTTGGAAATTATCAAATATTTCCTTACTAGCACAATATAAAATGTGGTAACATAATAGTATTAAATACAGTTTTTTTAGAAAACAAATTTAAAATAGAACTGATTCTTTTAAAATAACCTACTTTTCCGGTAATCTTCGATATGATACTGTCAAAATGATTAAAAAATGTTAATTTTGAATCAATGATTATTCCTAAATATTTAAAACTGTTTACTAATTTCAATTTTTTATCATCAATTATAACATTTTATATTTTGACAATTTAAATTATTACCCATAAAAATACATTTAGTTTTTGAAATATTTAATTTTAATTTATTTACTTTTAGCCAATTTAATAATATATTTATCTCAGAATTTAGAGTATTTAGACTATCAAAAATATTTAAAACATTATGTAAATTAAGATGTCATAAGCAAACATTTGTAACTTACACATTTTTAAAACTAAAGGCATATCGTTACAAATAGTTTACTATTTTTTAATGCTAACTTTTAAATATTAGTTTGCAAGAATAGAAACATATGTTTCGTCTTAGACCCTTTGGCCCTATTATTGTTCATCCAATACAGTTATAGAAAATGTGAAATTTATTAGTGGCCGAGAATTAGCGTTATATTATAGCGATTACTCCTCGTACACAAAAGTTCCACAGTACAATAATTATTGCGAAGTCATTAGCTTTAATGAAAATTAGGAAATAGTTTATGGCCCTTTAAAGGACCGAAATGTGAACCAAAATGGGTATCTTTAGGTGATTAATATAGGTATTTAACCCAAGAACTCGTTAAAGTTGGAGAACGGAGAAACTTTTAATTTCCTTTTTAATTGGAAGAAAATTATAAAATTTTAATGTAGACGGGACGTAACCGCAACATTCCTAAAACAATTGTCGGTTATTTAAAGTAATTTGATCCTTACGAAAGTTCCTTTGTGCTCCGAAAGTTATATTTTAATATTCATTAAGGCCCTAATATAGGATTTAATATGTTTACGTTAATTTAAGCTAAAGAAATAGGCCAGACTTGGAGTAAAGAATAGTACGATTTAAAGAAATTACCTTGTCGGACTTCCATTGTCTTTATTTTGTTACTTAACACAACGTTTCGGTTAGTTAGTATCTCTTACCGTCTTCAAGTGTAAACTAAATTATAATTCTATGGCTACTGTCTTAAATACTATCCACGTGCAATGAAGCTTGATGACTCCGCCTATGTGCTTATTGGCGTGTTAAATTTGAGCTGTTGGTTTCGGACAAGAAGAGGTTTCCAGATATTGGGGATATCTATACTTAGTTTACTAAATATATGAGTATTTTGATTCATGAAAGCCGCTTCGTTGAATTTTCGTTTTCTCCTGTGCTGTTCCGTGTCCAAAACCATGACTTCTGACCACTGTATATTACCTATGTTGGTTGGTCCATACATGTTCCGCTATACCTGATCTCGAAGTTTCACCTCTTTGAGTATGTTTCGGATGTTCTTTAACTCGTACGGGAAGAGGTCTTTTTGTTTCTCCAATGTACGATTCGCCACACTCGCGAGGGATTTGATAGATACAATTTGTTGTGTTTTTATTACGGTGGGGTTTTTAACTTTTGTAAGAAAGCTTCTAAGCGCATTTCCGGATTTGAAGGCTGTTATCAGCTATGATAACCCTAGGACATTGATAATGGACGAGATAATTTTAGTCGAAAGCACGTTGCCTGGTAACAACCCGACGCTGAAGGCGGAGGGTTGTTACCTTGCTTACGTGCTTGAGATAAAATTATAAGGCATTGGTCAATGTCCGAGGGATATTCGGTCAGAAAATTTTTTGATACATTTTTGATAAAAAAATAAAATTTCTCGCAACCAAACAATTATTTATTTATTAAAAGTACAATTTGTAAAGGTGCAGTTATTAAAATTTAACGTAACATTTGATTGGCTATTTTTTTCTACTATAGAAGATCTATTACCACGCATATTATTAATAATCTTATTGTGGTGTTCTTGGTCGTTGTTTATGGTTTTCTAGAATTTGGATTGTTATGACCAGTGATTTTCAGCAATTATTGTTGTTCTTGCACACCTTTTTTTGCCAATTCGCTAACAGCAGTTGACCTGTTTGAATGGTTTGTTATTTTTTTGTCCTTTACATTCAGGCGGATACCTAGCTTCAGCAGACGATTTTGTCCATCCATTAATAGTATTTTTTCCAACAGGGACATTATCGTACCAACTATCGGTTTCCGTTTTCCAGTGTCGATTTGGTTTTAAGAACAGCCGTGGTGAGGTTATATGTACGCCTCGTTTTGATATCAATTTATGAAACAGGCGTACAGGGCATCTTTGACTTTCACTATTGACAATCAACCATTTACTACTTGTACAGCTTTTTGAACCGCCTTGGCGAGTTTTACAGAACACTGTATTATATTCAATACGATTTGTTGGAGAACCATCGTTATTTTTTTCGATTTGAAAAAAATCCAGGAGACATGCAACTGCTTCGCCTCCTCTCCACGCTAATTCTACTGCAGCAATATGGTAGAATTTACGCATAAGACCTTCAGGGGTATTTTCATTCCAGAACAATAGTATTTGGTTTATTTCAGATAGACTTAACGAAACTGAACTGGTCTTACGTTTACATGGATCTGCTTGTAATTTCTTTCTGGTTGCATCGCGGGCATCTCGGGCTGGTTTAAATACTATGCTGTTAAACGGGTCAATCATAATCTTATATTCATTGCTATCTTTCAGTATCATTGCTAGCTCTTCTACGCTTCTATGTTTATTTAACTCGTATTTGCGTTCACAGCAAAACTCCATAAATATTCCCGACGTGTATTTGTGACTGTTTCTGGTATTTTTTGGGATTGTTTCATTAACTAGCGCGTTAATGCAATGAAAATTTGCATTGCCAAAACGTGACAATTTGAAATTTATATAGTTGGAATATGAACTGTCAAAGTATTGGTGTCATAATAAATGATGCCTGGGTGTCATAGTGATTGAAAACCACCCGGAGTGTTGTTTTCATATATAATATCACAAGAGATAAAATTTTGTCGGCAAAATTTTCGAAAGGTATGAAAGTTTGTTGCTTGGCAAATTGCTTAAAAGCAACAAACTTAAATAAATCCTTGAGAACAATTTTGCTTACATAATTTTTTCTCGAGTGGTATTCGACATGACTATTTAACTAGAAAAAAGACAAAATTTTGCCGCGGCAAAAATCACATGTGAATTTTGTCCAGGTAGGTGCAGGTAGTAATTTTGCCAGTAGAAGACCGGCCGTCGCTATGACATTTTGCCAGTGTAAAACACTCTAGTTAAATAGTCACTTAAATGTTGATATGATTGGGTGATTTATGTAAGATGATAAAGAATAACAAAATTTAATTGGCTGTTTGGACTGTCAAAAAATTTTCATTCTAATCTTTTCAAAAATCCTCTTGACATAACGCATTGTAAGAAATGCTTGCTTCTTATTCGTTTCTGTATTACTTTTTACGTCGCGATTTTTAACTTTTGAGATGGTATTAGTTACAAAGGTTGCCTAATTCGTAAAATAAATCATATAAGCAAATAAGACGATGTGATAATACAAGAACGTCACCGATAAAGTCAAATCGGTGCGCGCCTTCGCAATAAATGTGCTGTGTGGCACACTGCCAGGAGAGTAGTTCTTTTAGGTTTTCCTACGCCTGCACTGACTAAAAGGCTGTGCTCTGACGCTTTAAACGGTAGAAAATTAATACACTTATCTTTACGGAAGTCTTCGACTATGCACCTGGGAAGTTACTCAAGTCATGACTAGGGATTACAATAATCCGTCTGGCATGCTTTGCGGGAAATAATTTTCCTCGTCTGAATTCTAAGAGCTATGCAGTAAACGTAAATTGTCTATTTGCAACACATACATTATTAGTACATTACGTATCAAGTTTAGAAAAGTGGAACTTTACTTGACGAGTATGGTTAGTTTGAATCCGAGCGCGGCGAGGATTTAATTTCCATACGAGTCAAGTAAATCACTTTTCTGACGAGGTGCGTATACTATTTTTTCGCATTTTATAAGTAATTAATTATTATGCATTTCATATTAAAATCTAAAAAGAATAGTTACTGAACAAAATCTACAAAAACTTAGTAGTATGACTTCTCGGTAACTTAGCAATATTGTAAAAAATATTTTTTTTGTGTTTGATGACTATTGACAGCATCCAAATAAAATCAGATTTGAAGAGTGAATTTCACAAGAATTATGGAAATGGCTAATGAAAACGACTTGGAAGATATAGAAGCTTCTTGAAGTTTGCTTCCAGTAAAATCCAAGGAAAGGTACGAGAAAGCATATAATATGTAAAATTGTGTTTTGAATGACATTGACTTTTTATGCAGTAATGGTTGCTACGCTGTAAAGTGACCCATTACTGTACGATTTTGAGGTCATTAATCTAGTGCATTACTGTATAAAATGCGAAATAGTAATTTTTCGTCGACCGTGTATTTACAATAACCTTAATTAATGTATAAAAAATCATATATGAATGGCCCCTATTAATGCATGATTTTTTTTTATTAGTAAACGATTTTAGGCAACCAAACATACTGACAATGACACACACAATGAAAACGAAACATTCCTACCGATCCCCTTTACGTGCATGTACCATTTTAAACTTCTTCTTCTTCTAAGAATATTGCTTTACTAAGGTTTTATTAATTTAATGTCAACAAAAACTCCTTTCTTGACAGTTCTTACGATAATGTATCGTATACAGTGTGACCAGTAAAGTCCGCATCATATGGGATTTTTTTTATTAATAACTTTATTCGAAATTTGACTTTGGCATCAAGTTCTGCTTCGATCGAGATGAAAATGAAGCAAAAAATAGTAGTCACGTGATTCGCATTATCTGTCAAATTTTAATTTCTTTCAAAAATAATTCAAAAGTAGGGTTATTTCTGGAAGTAAGTATCGAAAAAAGTTATTGGAAAAAGTTTTTTTGAATGCAGTTTCTAGCCCATATGCAAAATTTTAGCTGTATAAGATAATTTTGATTTTTTACCCATATTTTGTAAATTGCGCCACTTTTGCAAAATAAGACTCAACGGAACCTACATAAAACTTATTATTTTTGACAATGTTTCATTTTAGATATATTTTCTTTAAAGTAGCGCCATATTAAATGTGTGTTTTTCTACAAAATTAAAATTGGGTTATTAAAATTGGTCGCATGGGATGCAAAGTTCATTTGTTTTTGACCCTGTATAAGGTAACTTCATAAAATAAGTATTTTTAAAAACGTAGTTTGTGTCTGAAAGTAATACACCTTAATATTAAGACAAAAAAGAACACAGAGTCATCAGAAAAGTGTTAATTAAGTGGAAAATAAGTTTTAGGTGGTTAAAAAATCAAAATTATCTTATCCATCTGAAATTTTGCATGTGGACTAGAATCTGCATTTAAAAAAACTTTTTCTGTTAACTTTTTTCGATATTTTCAGAATTAACCCCACTGTTAAATTATTTTGGAAAAAAATAAAATTTGACAGATAATGCGAATCACGTGACTACTATTTTTTTTGCTTACTTTTCATCTCGATCGAAGCTGAACTTGATGCCAAAGTCAAATTTCGAATAAGGCTATTAATAAAAAAAAATCCCATATGATGCGGACTTTACTGGTCACACTGTATACAGTGTGTATCAGCCAAATGGAATAAATTCGATAATAGATACATGGGGGCGTGTTCGAAAAAACGCTCGGACACGTCGATTGGTATTTCTAGTTGCGCTTTTTTTTCAATCAAAACTTTTTATACAGGATGTGTCATGTAGCATTGGCCAGTACCAACTTTTTTATTTTAAATTATATTATTTAATTTTTGGATTTTTCAGAAAATTTTTAGACATATTTTATGTTCATTATCCTATGCCTATCTTCAACTGTTTCGGAAATATTAAGTGTTTTCAGATTTATTGCATATCAGCGTTAACATTAAATATGTCTAAAATTTTCTGAAGAATCCAAAAATTGAATAATACCCATTTAAAATAAGAAAGTTGGTATGGCCACTGCTACATGACACACCCTGTATAAAAAGTTTTTATAGAAAAAATGCGCCCATAGAAATACCTATCGTGGTGCCCGAGCGTTTTTTTCGGACACGCCCCATATATTTATTATCGAATTTATTTCATTTCGCTCATACACACTGTATAATGTATGACCTAATCAAGGCTTGGAGAGCAGAACTCAAATCTAATATAACAAAAGAATATCCCTACAAAATAAATAAAATGCGTATCATATACATGCAAATAATGTACCATATAATAAAACGAGATTCGTACAAGTACAAATTGTGATATGAAATAATGTGTGACCTAAAATTATAAAAATATTCTAAAATATCACTGTCTGCATGTCATTACGAACGTCACAGTGAAATAAAATTACAACAATTTTATTACTAAAAATATATTAAGTTTCAAGATACCATAGAAATACAACAGTTTCAAAAAAATTGGCAAAGAAATTACATTATAATCTAATAATAAGTAAAAAAAATATACACATATACTATTTCTGAATTATTATACATGGAAAAATATTAATAATCTGTGAGAATGTTCATCAAAAAAATAACTTAAAGGTAACCTCACAATTTTGTAGCACTTTCACTTGGTTCAAATTTAATAATTAATAATAAACTTAAACTTGAGCTACCTTTTGCGATTAAGTTGGGGGTAGACTGGGTTGCTTTGTCATCATTTATCGCCCGCTTTTGACATTCGAATAATACTTTCTGCAACTTTTTCTCCCTGAGATGTATCTTGACTTCTTCCCTTAGCTTTCGTACGTGCAAGTTTCGAATTTCCGATTCTGTTAACTTTTTTGTGTTATTCTGTTTTCTTTTTGCGTAAAGCCGATCAAAAACCGACACGTTCTCTGCAATATTCTGTTTTTCGTTCTTTTGAGGAGTTTCTTTTGATTCGGTAAATGGCGTGGAAGTTTTGCAATCGTCGATAGCTGCTGGTATATTTAGTATATTTTCTACTTTACTAAAGGTCACTCTACTATGGCAACTAATACTAGATATATCGTTATTTTTCTTCGGAAATGTACCTTTGTCTGCTTCAATTGATCTGCTTAGTTTTTTTGTTTTCTGTGGAGTCATTTTTGATTCTCTACTAAACTTTGCTTCGCCAGACAAGCTTGCGTTAGCTGACGTAACGTTCTGCTTTTTAGCTGATTGATATTTTTTCGTATCGTCAGAATAACATTCATGGTTAACTCGTTTCCTTTGAAAATAGAGTCGATCAAAAACGGACTGTTCTATAGGACTGGTAATGGTGTTTCGCTTAACGCTTACCTTGTTGGTATCAGATTCTTGTTGCTTGCCGAGCTTGCCACTTGGCACCGGTATCTTGGTACTCCTGTTAACGTTCTTGCGTTCGCGTTGATTCTGCGGTGTCATCGGGCTGCTTGAAACCAAATCATTGTTGAAAGTTTCTTTGAAATCATCAGTGACATTGAATGAAGTATTGTTTTCACTTTTTTCAGCACTTGCTTTGGTGTGCTTTTTATCCAGATCTTTGGGCACTGGTATCTTCTCTAGTATACTTTTAACATACTGACATGAACATTGATTCTTTATTGGGCTGCTTGAAACTGGTACTTTGTTGAAAGCTTCTTTGTAATCACTGGCATTAATTGAAATATTGTTTTCACTTATTTCCGCACTGGTTTTGCTCTGTTGTTTCTCTTCATCGGTAAGAGATTTGTTGGCTACGTTTTCGTTTTCTTTGAATAATGTCGTATCACCTTCGTCATCATCGCTAGTAGCTGTTGATGATTCCGGCACAATAAAAAAACGGTTAAAATTGGCTACTATACTTTCCCAAAGTTTTCTTTTTTCGTCGCTGGTTAGTATTAGTTTGGAATCATTCACTGCATTTTGCGTAAAAAGGACTACATCGCGCACGGTAAAATATCGAAATCGAATCATTGTTTATTATTTACGGATGATGTTTTAACTGTAACGGTCTGTAAACTGTTTTGAACTGATAATCTTGTGACGCTTTAAAGATTTTTAAGGGTGTAATGATTTTATGAGACCTTATCGAAGTAAGTTTTATTGCAGGTAAGGTAATGGTGTGGTATTTAACAATATACAAAAGAGGGCGAATTATTTTATTGAAGATTTTTCCAATGTATAATCAGGTACTGGATGATAATGAGATTTGTAAGAATATCACAAAGAACCTTTTCTTTAATTAAAAGATTTTTATAGTAATACTAGGAATAAATTAGTTATTCAGGTAAGATACTCTTCTTTGAAAAACGGTATACTTTTCCCAGCGTAATTCGTATTAGAATAATACCTGTTACTGATAGTATCTTTACCAGGTTCTTTACAGTCATTAACATTTTTGATAATATACAGACTGTCCGCGGATAGGGTTTACAATAGTACAAATCGATGAAAAATTTAATTTTTCGGGAAAAAGTCATTATTGATAAAAAGTTTTGCTTGTAAAAAAAATGCAATTCACGAAGAGAAAATTTTGATTTTTTATACAGGGTTCGCAAAAACTTCAAGAACTAATTTTTCTCGAAGAGTAAACTACCTTTATTTTTCATTTTTGACCAAAATGCCAATTAGATAATTTATTTAGAATAACGTTTTTAGTTTTTTTTAATTTTTAGAGGTAAATGGAAATTTTGCTGCTCAATAAAAATATTAATATAAAATTTTATTAGACTCTATTTTCATAATGGGTGGTGTGTATCTTATTTTAAAATTTTAAATGCATTCCTACCATTTTTTGTAAAAACAAGGAATTTTTATGGAGTGTTTGAATAGCAAATTATGAAATTATTATTTGTTGTTTTTGTAAGGTTTTTTTGGTATTTCCGGGGTCATTTCATTTGTGAAATTAAAAATACATATTTCTGGTAACACCAAAAATCAGTTTTTGAATTTTTTTCATACCCCTCTGTCATTGATAATGTATGTATTTCTGCCGCTAATGCTGCTATCCAAAAAAAAATTCTTTTGCCTCTAAAAATTAAAAAAACTAAAAAAATCGAAGATTTATTTTAAATCTCGGATTTAAATTACAAATGTTATTCTAAATAAGTTTTCTAATTGGCATTTTGGTCAAAAATGAAAAATAAAGGTAGTTTACTCTTTGGGAAAAATCATGTTTTTGAAGTTTTTGCGAACCCTGTATAAAAAATCAAAATTTTCTCTTCGTGAATTGCATTTTTTTTACAAGCAAAACTTTTCATCAATAATGACTTTTTCCCAAAAAATTTAATTTTTTATCTATTTGTAAACCCTATCCGCGGACAGTCTGTATATACAGTCGTTTACTTACTTTTATTTAAATCCAGTAAACATTTCGGAGCGGGGGGTTAAACCCAGTGGCGGCTCGTTAATGAAGGGCTCTGGGGCGCCGCCCTCCCTTCAATTATTTCAAACAGAATCCAAAAATACTTTACTTAAAAAACCAATAAAGCAATGTATGTAAGCAATCCATTAAAATAATTCAAACCAAACATAGCCCTATTCCAGCAGGTAGGTTATACTAAGCGCGGGCATAAATTCAAACTAAAATAGCCCTATTCCAACGGGCAGGTTATACTCATAGACAAGCGAGTTGCGCGCTTTCAAGATTATACTAAACGCGGGCGACCGATTATTCGTCCCGATACAACAGGACTTCTAGATGAGTTGCCATGACGACGGAGGCGTGACGTCACCTACACATCGCACAACGAGCGGCCATGGATGAGCTCCAATTTTCCGCGCCCTACAGGTGTTCGCGAATCGCGATGCAACGGTAGAATAATCGATATAATATGATGTACTCTGACGAGGCGACCTGTCGATGATACTGATGTTTTGTTTATTTGTTTTGATTTGATTTATTAGTTACATTATAAAGTTGGTAAATTTCGTGTAATATGAAGGTCAGTGATTAACAGAAGAAGCTTGTGTTTAGTTTTCTGAGCTTAAGTGAAAAACTTGATTTAAAAAATGCAGGGCGGCCACTACCAATATTGAACATAGTACAAGTGCAATCAAAATGTAAAAGTAAGGCACAGTTTACGCTTAAGTTTGACAAAGAAATATATAATAAAAATCCTGGATATGCGGTTGTGAGGACAAAAATTCTTTTTTTTTTTTGTTGCGTGTGTCTTCTTTTTGACGGGGATGATAATTGGACTATAAATGGGGTGCAGGACTTAAAACATCTTTCAGAGAAAATAAAAAAAACATGAAAATAGTGCAAAACATCGTCATAATGTGGTAAGTTTTGAGATGTTGGGACAAACTAATATTTTAACTTGTTTAAGTAGTGCTTATGCTGATGAAATTAAAATTCACAACGAAAAGTTAGAAAAAACAGACACGTACTTTCGAAAACAATAGACATTTTAAATTTTTTTTATTTAAAGCCAGCGCCCCCCCTGACTCGCTAGTCACGAGCCGCCGCTGGTTAAACCCCATTCACCCTCCTCCCCCTCCTCTAGCTACGACTTTAAATGAGCCAGTGTCAGCATAATGACAAATTTTTATTATTATACGAATTAAACCAGAAAAATTATTGAGCTGTTTAAAATAATTTTTTTTATTCCAAAAAAAACACCGCATAGACGGAATTTATCTTTTTTTTAATTTATTATTATTAGACCATGGCGAAGGGGAGGCTAAAAGCCCCTGTAGCCCCTCCCCCCCAATTATTCATATACACAAAAATACCGTACTGTGGTTAGATGTAAAAGCTGAGAGTACAATAATAGTCATTAAACTACCCCAAGTACTGTACAGGGTGTTTCATTAAGGTCGAAGAGCGGCCATATCTCGGAAACTACTGGGGATAGAAACTCAGGAAAAGAAAAATGATAATAAAAGAAGCCATGAGAAAATTCTGGAAATAATTTTCAAGTTCCGCATTTTGCCGCAAGAGGGCGTAATTAAAAAGTAGATTTTTAAATTTTACATAACTCCGAAAATTTCACATTAAGGTATATGTTTGATAACACCATTTTAAAGCTTGGACAATTATGCATCATTTTGGTCTTATGCTTATTGGCGTATCGACTTTAATAAGAGTGGGGGAAGCTGTTGAAAGTGTAATCATTTAAATCGCTGTAACTTATAAACGACTTATCCGATTTTAGCAAACTAAAGACTGTTTGGAAGAGAAATGTATGCACTTTGACCAATCGTATTTAGTTGTCCATAATAGTTCTAAAAAAAAGTGCTAGAGGGCACAATTTGCAATAACAATACATTTTTTGATTTTCCTCCGAAAAAATAAATCATACGGTATAATTATGATACCATAATCGAAAAGTAGATGAAATTTTCTAGAAAAAATATTAAAACCGCAGCTCGATATCTCCGTTCGTTTCTGAGTTATTGCCAAAACAATAATTTTTAACACAAATCTAGCAATTTTATTAGAAACTATCTTGTACCATTAGATACGACAATTGAAGGTTCTTCCAAACAAGCTTAAATTTAGTAAAATCGGATAAGTCGTTTAGAAGTTACAGCGATTTTAATGTTTAAACTGTCAATAGCTTCTCCCACTCTTATCAAGTGAAACTGTAAACATTAAAATCGTTGTAACTTCTAAACGACTTAACCAATTTTACTAAATTTAAGCTTGTTTGGAAGAGAAAGGTAAGTACCTTTAATTGTCGTATCCAATGTACAAGATAGTTTCTAATAAAATTGCTAGAGGGCGCAATTTGTGTTAAAATTATTGTTTTGGCAATAACTCAGAAACGAACGGAGATATCGAGCTGCGGTTTTAATATTTTTTCTAGAAAATTTCATCTACTTTTCGATTATGGTATCATAATTATACCGTATGGTTTATTTTTTCGGAGGAAAATCAAAAAATGTATTGTTATTGCAAATTGCGCCCTCTAGCATTTTTTTTAGCACTATTATGGACAACTTAATACGATTGGTCAAAGTGCATACATTTCTCTTTCAAACAGTCTTTAGTTTGCTAAAATCGGATAAGTCGTTTATAAGTTACAGCGATTTAAATGATTACACTTTCAACAGCTTCCCCCACTCTTATTAAAGTCGGTACGCCAATGAGCATAAGACCAAAATGATGCATAATTGTCCAGGCTTTAAAATGTTGTTATCAAACATATACCTTAATGTGGAATTTTCGGAGTTATGTAAAATTTAAAAATTTACTTTTCAATTACGCCCTCTTGCGGCAAAATGCGGAACTTGAAAATTACTTCCAGAATTTTCTCATGGCCACTTTTATTATCATTTTTCTTTTCCTGAGTTTCTATGCCCAGTAGTTTCCGAGATATGGCCGCTCTTCGACCTTAATGAAACACCCTGTATTTTTGGATTAACGAATTTTAATACTTTTTCAGGAACCAGTGTGCGGAAAAACACACACGAAAATATACAAAAAAGTTCATCAACCGATGATGTTTTAGATATGCAAATAACATCAAATATTTATAATTTTTGCTGCCTTCTCACCGCATCAAATCAGTTTATTTTCGTCCTCGGTAAATTATGGAAACTGGCAAAAATAACGCTATAACATTCATTTATGGAAATTTTCCTAATTGGTATTCATACAAAATGTCGAAGTGTACAAGGTTTCATTATGCACCGAACTGTCGATCATAAGGGCATCGTAATTGACCTGGTTTGAATTTATTTGTGCCATTGGTGAAATTTTAATAAACGGCTAGAAAGAAAGAAAAATTTAATGAGTTGTAAGCGAAAACAAGTTTCTAATAATAATTAAATTAAATTACCTCATTTATAGCGGTAATACCTTTATAAAACATGCCTGTACTCGGGAGGTATACGACGCTATGTCCAATTTTTACAAAAATTAGGTAACTATGTAGTTTTATCCAGAAAATTAAACTATTTTGTAGGGCATACAACACCAAGTCCAATTAGTTAAGGTAGCTGAGAAACAGCGTAGACTTTTAACACCATGTGCATTTTTATTCAGAGGCCTAAGACACCAAGGTAATAATATCTGTATGCCTCGGATCTTTAGGAATATCTTTAGCAACACATTTAGCGGCATAGAACACTATATAATCACTTGGTGTTATGCCTCTAACTAGATCTATATAATAGTAGGTGGGGATTACACATAATGTTAAACGCCAGCATGACTATCGGCATTAAGGCGGCAATAAGTTTTTATTTTGTCTGTTATTACTTTTCCTTTTACCAAAATGCATACTATGTCCATTTAATATACTATTTTTTTGTAATAATTGGACATAGTGTCGTATGCCTTCCTTATGGCTTATAATTTTTTACAGGTATAGAACACTATGTCCATTAAAATACAAATTATGATAATTAAAATTTAAAAAAAAATTATTTACAAAGAAACACTAAATAATTAATACTTTGTGTAGTGAAAGTAAGATAATACATTCATAAATCAATACTAACCTCAAAATTATGTTAAACTTAATTGTTTTTACTAAATATCCACAAATCGAGCTGATGACACATAGTGTCAGTGTGTAGATGTAAGTTTTTATATCATATTTTCTATCTAGGACGAGAGTTTGTGGGTTCGTATCCCATTGCAGGCAAACTGGTTCGAGCCCGGTGGATTTTAGTGGCATGTCTTGACGTGGGTCCAGCGTCGAGCAAAAAAATTAGGGAAGATGAAAAATGTATCATCCCCCAAACCCACCCCATTCACGCCGGTAACCAGGCCGGATGAGATCGGATATCTCATGGGGTGCGGGGGAAGGAACATACTCCCCAATCGGTAGGTCATAGAAAGCGCGAAACCAAGGGATGATAACCCTTGGAGGGTGCTTTTAGTGACTGAGGATCGTAGTTCGGAGCCCATGTTAAACCGTAGGTCCCCTCTAGAATGGCCTGGCAGCGAACGAAGAGGAAAAAGCGGGAAAATAACAACAATAACCACCATTTTTTTATTTAAAAATACCTATGCCATATTATAAATTTTGTAAATTTTCACTTCTAAATATTATCTTGGTAAAAGTATTAAATTATTTATCATAAAAGCATTAAAAAATTTGTTACAATTGTTGTTGTATGAGTAAACGTTATTGCATAAACAATTAAATGATGAAATTATTGTGAAATATTTGCAAATGGTGCTTATCATTGTAATATTTTAATTAATTGTTTTTCTATTGTAGGTCATAATATCAGCGAGACTGGTCCTTATGATTAAGTTATTGTAATGAGACTGAAGTAGAATCATTCAATAGAGTATAGTAATTTTGATTCACTTTACTTTATCTACTACCACTATCCAAGGTATTTCATTTTCACTATTTGCAACATTCATTATTACTTATATTAAACACAATGCGAAACTTTTCTCTTTTCCATAGTAGCGGCAATACGGCGCGTCGTGAATGACATTAGATAGTCCGGGGGTCTGCGAGTGATTTCGGTCGAGTATTTCGCCATAGTTTATTTTTAGTTATAATGATGTTATATAATGAAGCTGCATCACCATTTATTAATTGGTTGTAGATAAAAAACGACAGGAAAAAAACTACATTTAAATTTGAAAATCATCTTTAATCACTGCTTTACAAAAGCAAAAAGAAAAATCGTATTGTTCGTCTATATTTTTCATCATCATCATTTTTTATTTAACGAAACGCAAACATATACAGGGTGTTTCTTAATGACATGCTAATATTTTAGGGTGTGATTCCTCAAGTCATTTTATAAAGAAAAGCAAAAAATTTAACCCGTTCAGGAGCATAATATGTTTATATAAACCTTTCTTGATAAAATGACTTTAGGAATCACACCCTAAAATATTAGCACGTCCTTAAGGAACACCCTGTATACTGAGCCATAAACATAATGAATAATTAAAAATTATTGTAAGTTGAGCAACTTTTAATTATCTTTACAAAAATTCGTTTGTACAATGTTGATAAAACTTTTCAAAGCCCGCAAAAAATTGTTCATCAGAAACTAAAAAATGATGGGAATTATTTATTTAAAAAAGCGATGTTATAACATAACTATGTCAGCATTTTTGTAAAGAAATGTGCTTGCTTACGGGCTAAAAAACCTAACATTTGACAAGTCTTTTGCTTAAAATCTTTATGAGTATGTCTAATACAATGTAATTTTCACAAGCCTAAAACTAAAAAAATATCACAGAAAAGTTGAAAATAAATTATGAAATTTAAAGTAAATATAGCATTTAGAAAGTGCCAAACAGATTAAATGTACCTATTAGTTTTTTAAAATAATTATTAATATATAAATGTATCTATAAATAATGATACATTCATTCTATATATTACCTTAAACCAAATCAAAATAAGTACATAATCACTAATCCAAAAAAAAACTTTCCTTCCTCTTCTAACAACACCTTTCACCCCTCCCTAACCTCTGCTGTTTACCATAATACATTTGGTACTTTTTTTGTTCGTTTTCGGTGACCTTTCTCTCTAAATTCGTCAAACAGGTCTGGATTTTTTTGATGTTGGCTGTCCTGGAATCGCAGCCTTCCGACGAATAGACGGCGCTCCACATGTTGTGCAACGATTGTTTCATCATGTGGTAAGAAACGTCAGACTTGGTATCATTGGTGTTGGAAATTTGCGATTCGTACGATTCCAAACGGTTGAGGACTTTGGTTTGATCCATTTCAATGATTTTTAAGGTATTGGGTAGCTTTGGAGCGAAAAAATTGGTTTCTGAAATGAAAAAATCAGCAATTATAATTCGTAAGAAAACGGAAAGTGTATGTTTTTGCTTATCAGATGGGAGTAGGCTTGCCAGATATAAATTTGGAAAAAGGGGTACTTATCTACATGCTCTTAAAAAAATAGCGCCGCAGGCGAAAATTTTTTGGGTGCCACGCTCTTTTTTCAATGTTTGTGCGTGATTTTTAATTAGGAAAATAAAATACACAACACAGAATCCTCAAGAAAACCACAAAAACAGTGTAACAAACTAAACAAAATTCAACTTTAATTGGAAGAAACAATAAAAACATAAAATGGGGTATTTTCGGTACCCCTTTTAGGTTTTTCAAAAAGGGGTACTTTAAAAAATATAATTACAAGAAGGGGTATTGTACCCCCAGAAGGGGTAGTTCTAGCAAGCCTAGATGGGAGTAGTAAGTTAAATGATATGGCATAAAAATAAAAAAAAGGGCATTATATAATTTGGATTAAGTTTAGGGCTTGATAACTTTTTTATTTTTACTCCGATTTAAGCGATTTTTTAGAAAGCTCTAGATACATTTATTAGTTTTAATATGCTTTTATAAATTTTAAGAGAAATTGGTTTTTGACATATTATACAAGGATAATCGAGAAGTTTTTTTTTCTTAGTGTTAAAACACCCTGTGGAATAATTAAGAATCAAAATTACAACAAAAAATAATTTTCAATGTTTCAACGGGCTTTAGGGGGGCCCGGGCCCCATTGCCCCCCCCCCCCCCCTGGATCCGCCAGTGGTTCATGCCATCAATTAGCCCGCGAATAGCATCCTGGGTAATATTTCTCCATTCTTGGCTCTTATGACGCGGCCGTAATTTGGGTCCAGTTGCTGGTCCGCGTGAGTTTAAATTACCTTCTTGTAATCATCGACGAACTGTCCAAAAATTTACATTTTTAATTCGAATATCTCGAAGTTGGTTTTTCGCGTCAAACGACGATTCCGAAGAGTTTTAAGTACAAGAATTCGGTCATCAATAATAGCTTTAGTTTTGCGTTTCCTAAATTATTGACATCATTAAGATCAGTTTGTATTTGGGTGAGAACAAATGCACGTATTGACATGAACCAAAAACCAAAATACAAAGAATATTTTCGGCTTCATGGATACCGATATTTTAAAGTAATTTTGCTTCTTAATTGTTCCACAGGGTGTTTCGACACTATATAGGCAAAAAAGAACAAATTTTCGATTATCCTTGTATAATACAGTGTCCGCAAGAAAGTCCGCATCAAATGGGATTTTTTTTTATTATTAGGTATAGGTAAAAATTGAAAAAGGAGTTAGTTTTTGCTTACCTAAAAACAAAAAATGACGTATACTGAAGCAGCTGCACGACTTGCGTTACCTGTCAAAATTGACATTTTTAATAAAATAGGTTCAAAAATGCCCTTATTTATAAAAATATCGAAAAACTTTACTCGAGAAAGTTGTTTATTTAGGCATTTTTAACCTCTGTCCGAAATTTTGACAGTCTAATACAATTTTTATTTTTTGCCAGATTCTTGAAAATTTTGATCAACCCTCGTAGATTAACTTTTATACATCGATGTAAAACCATTTGCCTTTACTTCATTTGTAATCTTAATTTTCCTATTATTTATTTTGCTTCAAAAACTGAAATTGTTATTGATCAGTATGTAATGTTTGATGCAAAGTTTATCTAATTACATCAGTTTTGTCAAAACCGACGTTTCTCAATTTTCTTAAGTTAGTAAACAGATGTACAAAAAGAAAATATTAGGAAGCTTTCGTTGAAATTTTACTTAATTATTATTATTAAATTAAATTAATTATATTAATAAACTATATTTTTGTTGAATAAAATGTTTCGAGCGATTAATATTTAATCTTTTTGATCCAATATTAAATTAGTAAAATTTCAACGAAAGCTTCCTAATATTTTCTTTTTGTACATCTGTTTACTAACTTAAGAAAAATGAGAAGCGTCGGTTTTGACAAAACTGATGTAATTAGATAAACTTTGCATCAAACATTACATACTGATCAATAACAACTTCAGTTTTTGAAGCAAAATAAATAATTGGAAACAAAAATTTTACACAAAATTGCATTAAGATTACAAAAGAAGTAAAGGCAAATGGTTTTACATCGATGTATAAAAGTTAATCTACTAGGGTTGATCAAAATTTTCAAGAATCTGGCAAAAAATAAAAATTGTATTAGACTGTCAAAATTTCGTACAGAGGCTAAAAATGCCTAAATAAACAACTTTCTCGAATAAAGTTTTTCGATATTTTGATAAATAAGGGCATTTTTGAACCTATTTTATTAAAAATGTCAATTTTGACAGGTAACGCAAGTCGTGCAGCTGCTTCAGTATACGTCATTTTTGGTTTTTAGGTAAGCAAAAACTAACTGCTTTTTCAATTTTTACCTATACCTAATAATAAAAAAAAATCCCATATGATGCGGACTTTCTTGCGGACACTGTATATCAAAAAACAAATTTCTCTTAAAATTTGCATTGGCATCTTAACTCTAATAAATGTTAAATGTATCTAGAACTCTCTAAAAAATCACTTAAATCGAAGTAAAAATAAAAAAGTTATAAAGTCCTAAACTTTATCCAAATTTTATGATACCCGTTTTTTTTTGCACGGGAGTGTATTAAAAACTAAAACTGAAATGCTATAACAGCCATTCTTCAAGCTATGTCTAAAAAACAAGGAATTTTGCTATGGCTAGAAAGTCACCGCGTACCTACATACAGGTTTCGAATTCTTGGTCCTCATCTTCATCATAGTCATAGAGTTAATCAGGTTTGTCATAATGGAAAGTAATTGATCATAACCACTATGACCAACATGATAACATGCAATTTATTATTGGTCATGGCCACTGCCTGCCCGGGCAATGTACAACTATTAATAGACTAAACTGATTGATTTTTATTATAGTTATTTTTCGGCAACCAGAAAATAGCACTTTTATTTTTAACGATTGTTTAATAGTTGGCACAAGATGGCCAATAATGTAATATTTTTACATAATAAATAAGTTAAGATAACAATTATTATTTATTGGGTTGAACGGTCATCACATCCATTATAATTTATAATTGGGCAAATGAGTGATTACATGACTTATTTTTCACGTTTTATTTCGTAGCTCATAAAGTTTCCTCAATGCCGACCACACTGTTTAAGTACAAATTAAAAATCAATATATTCACAGGTTTCAAAAGAAACATAAAAAGTAATATTGGTTAACACACAACAACACAGTTGGTTGATTTTAGATGCCGTAATAATGATAAATAATAAACAATTATATTTTTTTTGAATCCAATTTTCTAAAAAAATTGTTTTTTGGCAATGGGTATCAGTGGGATTATTGGGGTGAGATTCACAATAGGTACATTGATATCGATTTATTTATCAACAAAATTAAAAGTTTGTGAAAACTTGAACTTGAATTTGGTAGTTTTAGAAACGTTTAAATTCCACCGGTTTCGTTATACATGCATTTCTAATAGACCAGGGTCGATAATTCTTGAAACAAAAAAAAATAATAGTAGGATGAAACCCATTGAAAAAGGAAGAGAATAGAACAAAAATGAAAGGAAAAATAAATTACGGGCGATCCGAGGTCGGGAAGGGTGGAGGGGGGGGGGGGGGGGGTTTAAGGGTAGAAAATTATTTATCTCGATTTCCGGTAAAACTACAAGGCCTATGGAAAAACGTTAAATCGCAAAGTTGTAGGTAATAAAAAGATCTACAACTTTTGTATTCACACTTTTTTCATATAACCTCAAAATGTATGTGAAAAATTCAAATAACCAAGTTTTTCGTTTTTTATTTTTATCTTTTACAAAAATTTTTTTTTATCCACGAAATTTGGTGAAAACTTATCTTTTCATGTCCTAAACACACTGTAATTTTTCTGATTTAAAATATTTATTTTTTAACCTTATTTTGACTTAATATCGAAAAAACACCTTAATTTTCAATCGAAAATTCTCACGTCAAAATATCTGCTTTTTTAAAAAAGTCGGTGGGCTTTTTGTTCGTTGAAATATCTACTTTCTGATAGTGTTAAAAAAATATACATTACTATGGTAAATGTTCTCAAAAAAATGCAAAGAAACGAAAAAACTCGAATCCGAAATTTTTTTTAGATCAATATGTACAATTTTGAGCTATTTATTAAAATGTATACTTTTTTTTATCAATGTAACATGGAATCTTACGTTTTTCGAGTAATTAAAGTATAAATTTTAATAAATAGCTCAAAATTGTACATATTGATCTAAAAAAAAATTTCGGATTCGAGTTTTTTCATTTCTTTGCATTTTTTTGAGAACATTTATCATAGTAATGTTTTTTTTTTAACACTATCAGAAAGTAGAGATTTCAACGAACAAAAAGCCCACCGACTTTTTTAAAAAAGCAGATATTTTCACATGAGAATTTTCGATTAAAATTTAGGGTGTTTTTTCGATATTAAGTCCAAATAAAGTTAAAACATAAATATTTTAAATAAAAAAAATTACAGTGTGTTTAGGACATGAAAAGGTAAGTTTTCACCAAATTTCGTGGATAAAAAAAAAATTTGTAAAAGATAAAAATAGAAAACCAAAAACTTGGTTATTTGAATTTTTCACATAAATTTTGAGGTTATATGAAAAAAGTGTAAATACAAAAGATGTAGATGTTTTTATTACCTACAACTTTGCAATTCAACGTTTTTCCATAGGACTTGTAGTTTTACCGGAAATCGAGATAAATCATTTTCTACCCTTAAAACCCCCCCCTCCCCCCTTCCCGACCACGGATCGCCCGTAATTTATTTTTTCTTTCATTTTTGTTATAGTCTCTTCCTTTTCCAATGGGTTTCATCTTACTATTATTTTTTTTTCACTTTTTACCATTTTCAAAGGCTTCAGCACTGGTCTATAACTACTAAACGTTGTTTCGAAAGTAAAAGATGTAACCAAACAAGCGCGTCCCATTTCGCTGCCTCTCACCCTCCTCAGTCCCGGATCAGTTAAAACGCCATTTTGGATTTGCCTGATTTCCGTATTTTTTTACTCTTTAACGTTCTAGAGGGCCATGGCGATGACGAATGTGGTTTCCCGAGTTTCCCCGTTCACGGCGACAACTTGAACATACTTAAACTGATCTTATTCGCCGAATTGTGGGCAATTATCAATGAAAAAGTTGGAGGCTTGGGAAGAAACTAAAGTTAATGTTGGTGTTGTTGACGCCTTTTATACTGAGAAAGCTCTATTTTCAAAGCCATTTATATACATTTGGGACTTCTTCTACCTTCTACGACAAGTTATAAAAATATCTACCCTTGACAGGTTGAGTTTGTTAAATTGTTGTTTTAGTATGAACATGACGGATTGTTATTTTTTGTCCTGAAACCTGTGTTTAAGAGGAAGTAACCCCTTTTACCACAATGAAAATTGCCGAACGTTTTGCTGGTCAAACGAAAAGAAAAAATAAAAATTGGTATTTAGAAAATAAATTCTACTTTAAATACCCCATCCAGAAAAGTAAATGACGATCGAAAATATTCCCAAAATTTTTTTTAGAAATTTTTTTTATTTTTAGTAATTTTGTAATATCTTAAACAATTCTTTATTGGTCAAAAGCAAAATGACTTTCCCGGGTGTAGAATCCACTTTACACGCTTAAATTTACTTTACGCGCCCAACGTTTTTGAGAAAAAAGTAAGGCCGATATTGAAAAATGGCTTTAAGAAAAATTGTTTGGTACAACATTCTACACCCGGGAAAGTCATTTTGCTTTTGACCAATAAAGAATTGTTTAAGATATTACAAAATTACTAAAAATAGAAAAAATTTCTAAAAAAAAATTTGGGAATATTTTCGATCGTCATTTACTTTTCTGGATGGGGTATTTAAAGTAGAATTTATTTTCTAAATACCAATTTTTATTTTTTCTTTTCGTTTGACCAGCAAAACGTTCGGTAATTTTCATTGTGGTAAAGGGGTTACTGCTCTTAAGTGGCACAGTCGACACTTAATTTTCTTTCAAGATTTCGTTTATTTTTCGTTTTCCCTAAAAACCGGCCAAATATCTGTGTTAAAACGAAGAAGTAACGAAATATTGATCAAAAAACGTAATGGCGAATGCGTGACTATCTGTTTCTTAAAGCCTGACAGCATAGCTGAGGGTCATGAGTCGTAAACCCTCAATAAACCATAAGCGTAACAATAACAAGTACCTGATCTTAAATAATTAAATTATCTATTATTGCATGGGTATTCAGGTGGGTGGCTTATGTCATAGAATATTTACAACTTTAAGTGAGGTAGTTTAGTTTTATTTTTAACGTGTTATCAAAAGCTTGTGTGTATATTATAAAAATAATACAAAAATGGCGAATAATTATTCCCCAGTGTTTTGTAAAGGTGCGTTTAAAAAAATGTGTAATCGACGAAATGGCTAAAAAACGTGGTATCATTTAACTAAGACTGCCCCCCCTATGTGAATTAAATCCAATTGGGTTAATATGGGCACAAATAAAAGGCTATGTAGCAAGGAATTACACTACATTTAAAATAAAAGATGTAAGTGAGTTATTGAAGTATTCATTAAACATTATAACGAAAGAAAATTGGAAAGAAGCTATAAAACATGTAATAAAATAAAGAAGGGACTTAGACAACCTGATGGAAACAACGGTAGAATCACTTATTATTTCAGTTTACTCCACAGATGAATCCTTCGAATTTAGTGATAGTGAAGACCCTCTCTAGACCTTTAATTTATTAACTCTTTTAAGCATGAACTGTTTTTGTATTGAGAAAATAAAATTAATTCAGTTAAATATACAAATCTTTTTTGCACACCTTAAAAACTACATACGAATAAATATAAATTATAAATAAAAATTTCATATAGAGAACAAAAATAAATGAAAATAAGAACGTATGTACCACAATATTACAATTTAAAAAGACAGGTAACGCCATTTAAAAAATTGAGTAAAACGGTCGACTTGTTTGGCAGATTTATTTTAAATCATGGGTTTGCCCTATTGTTACAATTTTACGACTCTATTGTGAAAGGTAAAATTAGGGGTGTGCCAATCTATATGGTGTTTAAACTACTTGTATTGTTATTGTTACTAAAAAGATATACTTTCAGGCGAAAAATAATATGTTCACCCAGTAAACAGGTTTTTTCCATTTTTAATGAGGGTTCTTAGCTGTCTGGTAATAGGAAACAAACTTTAGTGTTGGCTCTAAAGAGAGATTAGTCAAATTTAAAAAAAAAACAATCACTTTAAAATAATGCTTAATGCTACAGAACAATGTTGCTTAGGTACACCAACCACAGTTTCAATAATTTCACTCAAAATATCGGTAATTGTGTGTAAAACTCACCTTTCTCAACTCCAACCAACCGAACGACTGAATTTTCCAAACTTTCGGCACGAACTTTATTCTCCTCCGCCGATTAGATAAATTCGTGTTTTTAAAATGTCATATAAGATATTATATCTACTACACCTCGCTAATGTGAATAAAATACGACAAGCTTAGCCATCGTTGTTATATTTATTGCACGTAAATAAAACGTCGTGACGCTGGTGATCTTATGACTTTTTGGCGTCACCAGCGATTCTATACGGTTGGCGGAAAAAATTATATTTTTCGCTCGAGTGGTTATTGGCCTGATGAAGGTCAAAATTGTTTGTTTTTACTGTTAGTATTTGTTATTGTTGTAGTTTGGTTTAATAAATTAGGATTTATTGTAAGCGGAACGAACCGGAAAATGATTTTTATTAAACGTGACCGTGCTTTATGTATACAGTGTGTCCCCGGATGGTTGATATCTGTACTCTGCCCGGATCAATGGTGCAAAAGACTGATATTTTTTAGTTGAAACTGCTTGGGTAAAAACTAATTTGTGACATAATTTTAGTTTCGAAAAATTTGTTTTGGAAATTTACTAAAAACTTATTTTTTCTACGATCGTGCAAATAGTTACTATTTTTTGCACTAGTGTAAAAAATAACATACTTTTTGCAGTAATACAAATATAAATGTTGTAATTGATGGTGAAAAATTGGAAATAGTAAACAGTTTTAAATATTTTGGGATAATCATGCAATGATTCATAATAAAAAATTTTTAATTACCTATTTTGAAAGTATTATATCGAAGATTGCCGGAAAAGTAGGTTATTTTAAAAGAATCAGTTCTAATTTAAGTTTGTTTTCTAAAAAACCTGTATTTAATACTATTATATTACCACATTTTCTTTATTGTTCTTCCATTTTATATTGTGCTAGTGAGGAAATATTTGATAAATTACAAATTTTACAAAATAAGGCAATGCGGATTATTTTAAATTGTGACAAATATACAAAAATTAATTTTATGTTGAAAAATTTAGATTGGTCGAATGTCAGAAATTTAATTTTTTATTTAGTATGTATCTTTATACATAAAATTAAAAATAATTTATTGCCTGATTGTTGAAAATTTTTTTGTTCTTTTAATTATGACCATCATAATTATAAAACAAGAACTAATCAACATTTTTATGTGGATAGAGTGTCTAAAATATTAGCTTATAAATCTATTTTTTATAAATGTTTGATAGAATATAATAATTTGGAAAATTCTAATAAATCTCAAAAATCATTAAAACTGTTTAAAAAGACTCTAAAATTAAATTTAATTAAAAAACAAAATGATACGTAATATTTGAAACAATTTGCAAAATGTTTAACTTTTCTGTCTGTTTTTGTTAAGAGAAGGTTGTGTTTTAAAATTTAAAAATAAATCTATAAAAATGTGTTACAAAATATTTAATTGTAGCTTTTTGCTAAATAAAACATGTTACTACTATACATTAATACTCTATTGATTGGGAGTTTTATCTAAAGGTAACATTTTTTTTTCTTGTAATTTGTATAATATACGTATAAACATGGTTTAAACGCCATGGAGGATGGAAATCTTCAACTGTAGCGGAGGGCTACATTGAGGAATCAATTTATAAGATAACTAAAGTAACGACTCAAATTCTAAAAGGTGAACCAAGTACTAGTACCGGAAACTTCACAACCATCAGAAAAAGATTAAGTGAAGAACCTGAGACCTCCACGAGCAAAAACGAGAACAAAATTCAAAAAACTACTGGACATGAACTTTGTCCATCAGTTTTACCATAGTAAATTGCTCTGACTGCGATATTAAAATTGAAATTAACTCAAAAAAGGAAATACCTAACTAGTTTTATAAAAATAACGTCAGTTTAAACTGTTTATGTTATTGTTAAGAATTAGTTAGTCATATTTCTTCTATTGCATCTACAAATAGTCTTGAATAACATTTTTTTTTAATTCGATCGTAGAAAAAATGTTGTATGCAACACGTGCATTACCTAAGCATATTTGTTACACTCAGCATGATTGCAGTTCTCGACTTCGTCTCGAACTGCAAACTTCATGTATCATGCAACAAAGATATACTTTTTGCACTAGTTACACAAATAACTATTTTCCACTAGTATAGAGAAAAGCCTTCATTTATCTACAAGAATTTTATAATTACTATGCGCATTATACTTCTGATAGTAAGACCAATAATCTATGCAGAATTCACTCTGGCAACGCTGTACGGACATTTTCACTACGCGTAACGTCAAATTTTTAATAATCGTTTTACAGCTTTCCAGTGTTGCCATTTTTTGAAGCCATGTCCTTTTAACTTATTAGTTCAAACTTTAGAAATATGTCTGACTGTAAACATATGGTTTTTGATGACTGGAATGTTACGTGTTACGTCATGCCTGTGGTGGAGCCTAAGAAAAGATTTCTTCCTGACAATAAGTTCTTCGCGATTTTTTTTAAACGTATTGGTAATTTAAATATAGGTACTCAAGTTTTCTCCCAATAAATATTGTGGGATAAATCCTCGCATAACTCTCAGGATTATAATATTAACTGTTTCTTGACAAGTCATATAATATTTCAAGTAATTTTACCAATAATAATGATCGCAATAATCACCTGTCATAGATAATTCCGAAAATGAGTGAAGTTTTGTATTATAGAGGTTCGGAAAAAACTGGCGAGGATGGTATGGCAAGTCAAAACACAACGATCAGGGCCGTTTCTGGCCTGTTGGCCGCCCTTGTGCGACATATGAACTGGCTGCCCTTTAAATCAAATCAGTTACTATTTTACAATTACCTACCTGAAATTATGGCGCAAAGCAATTGTCAGAAAAATAAATCTTTAATAGGTGTCTATTTTTAATATTTTTCTTTTATTCATACTTACCTACAGAGGGGCTCAGCAATTTGGCTTTCAATGGCGATAAGGGCCAAGCCACTAATCCTTTCTTGGGACATAATTGACCGCAAGTAATTTTTAATTAATTTTAACTTTGAAAAACTACGTTCGATAGATGCAACAGTAACCGGCAGAGTAATAAAAATTCTCAGCGCAACACAAAGATTTGGAAATGATGAGATTAAATCTTTTTCAGCTATGAATTTTAGCGTATCTACAATTATTATTTTGTACGTTTTATTGGAAAAATTTCTCGGAACAACAAAATTTCCTGGTCGAGCTCTGAGCGATCAATATCTTTGTTTGTGGGACTTCCTTGCTATTGAAGCGCTATATCGAGATCTTTGCAGGATTTTAACAATTTCTCGTCATTTATGGCATTAGCCTCATAGAAGTTCGACAAAAACCCAAAAGTTTCATTACACTTATTAAGTGAAACGAATCTCTCCTTAATTGATTCTATCGCAATATCCAAAGAACAAGTAACCGGTGCCCATAAAGGGTTTCCTCCCTGGCAAAAAAAAAATATCCAAAATCGAAAAATAAAAATCACATTGAAACTCTGTTTGGCCTCGACGATGGGGTCATCTTTTAATTCGTAATCAAAATGTCTGGGTACTTTTTTTCGGCGTCGGAAAAGTTATTTGTAACAGCATTTGAAACCGGACATCGGCGGCAAATTTAAGTAGGGTGCGTTCTTTTGCCCTGTGAGTATTTGTGCCCCCACCTACCCTACTACCAAATTAATAAGACCTATAGTTAAATTCACATAAAGTTGTAATGCCAAATGTCAAGACTTGTCATTGTCGAGTTACTTTAGATTGCACCAACTTACTAAATTTCTTATACAGCTGAGATTGGTCAGTGTTTTTTCTTTTTCTTTTCTGGAATTGTTCGACCAACTCTTTTTATTTCTATCTCTTTTTAATCGTATGAAATAATACAAGATAGACATACTTTGTGTGCAGTACAATTATACTAATTAAATTTAGCCATTAGAAATTTATATTTTATGAGTTGCTGCAGTATTTGACAAGTATGACAGAACTGAAATGTCACGGCATTAAAAGTTTATGTGAATTCAACTATACGTACAGGGTGTCCAGTTTTCGTGTGTATTCATATACCAGCTCCCTTATTATAAAAGATAGAAAGATGGGGTTTGCGGCTTACTGTTCTATTTTTTTATAAAACTTTCATTACCATAAACGAAATTTTCATAGCCCTCTCAGTTTCTGACATACAGGGCCATTTTCAAATTTTGTCATTTATGATGCTCCCCTGTATCTCAATTATTTGATAACTTATCAATAAGGTAAAAATGGATTGTCATGTAGTTTTTTATGTTGAATTCAGTGGCGTAGTTAGTTTTTTTCTAAAAAGTTTTGTTTATGAGTTATGACCCAAACTTATATTTTTTTTAATGGGACACCCTATATATTAGTTATTTTTCTTGTTCCTCTTTTTAAGAGCTTTTCAAAAATATATAATAGTCCATATTTTTTTCTTTTAAAAAGGGACAATTTTAACTTTTTTTGTAAAATTAATCACTTTTCGAATAGCGGGCTATGCCCGCAAATAAAAAAAAATTAACAACATTATTTTTATTAAACATAACTTTAAACCAACAATTAAGCAATTATATTAAAAACAAAGAAGTGGTTCGTGTCTGTGAAAATTAAAATAAATTGCCACGAACTTTTCACTAAAATTTCAAATAAACTAACAAAATCAAACAAATAGTATAATATTTGACAATAATCTGTAATGGCGCATTTACAAAACTTTGTTTTCTGTCATGTATATCCATGATTGATCATGGCCTTCTGGATTCTAAATGAAAAATGATTAATTTTACAAGAAAAGTTAAAATTGTCCCTTTTTAAAAGAAAAAAAATATGGACTATTATATATTATTGAAAAGCTCTTAAAAAAAGGAACAAGAAAAATAAAAAATATATAGGGTGTCCCATTAAAAAAAATATAAGTTTGGGTCATAACTCATAAACAAAACTTTTTAGAAAAAAACTAACTACGCCACTGAATTCAACATAAAAAACTATATAACAATCCATTTTTACCTTATTGATAAGTTATCAAATAATTGAGATACAGGGGAGCGTCAAAAATGACAAAATTTGAAAATGGCTCTGTATGTCAGAAACTGAGAGGGCTATGAAAATTTCGTTTACGGCAATGAAAGTTTCATAAAAAAATAGAACAGTAAGCCGCAAACCCCATCTTTCTATCTTTTTTAATAAGGGAGCTGGTATATGAATACACACGAAAACTGGACACCCTGTACATAATTATTCAAATAATATCAATTAGTTTTAATTTTTTGAGTAAACCTAAGACAAAATGTTATTGACGTGGGTTGCAGGGCGGCCAGCTCCGTTGAGAATTCTTTTTATTTTTCTGATACTTATCTATCTAAAAAGAAATCTATAATTAACACAAAGGGCGGCTGCCTCATTCTTGACAGCTACTGCATATTTTTTTTTTGAAAACTGAATTTACCATTCTTATTTGACCCTTTATATTTATGAAAACTCCTAGAATTTTTTTTTACGTCTAACATTTTTTTCTGTGAAACTGCAGGCGGCTTTCGCCGCCCTATAACTTTGGCCGCCCTTGTGCGGGGGCACTCCCAGCACACCACTCAGAAACGGCCCTGACAACGATGACACAGTAAGATAGACATCTCATTCTCTCTATCATAACATGCCGACAAGACGTCAAATGCACAATGAAACCACAAAAAAATATAAACCAATTTTTACTCCAGAATAATACGCTGTCGCAGCAGACTCCAGACTTATCCTTTTTAAATTTATTTAAACAGGTATAAATTTGTTATCACTGACTGAACAGCTAAAGGTTCAATCGTTGCCTGTCTTGTAATAGCTTTTTAATTTAGACCTTTCTTTCGGATAAATTAATTTTTAAACTTGGCCTATTTATACTAACTCAAATTATAGTATATTTTAAAAAGGAAAGTATAATCAGAAAAGCTGCTACATCAGAGACATAGTGTTAGGATAGGTCTTTCAATATTTTTAATTTGAAGCAAAAATATCTATTATTTCAATAGAAAAATGAAAAGCACAAAGTCTTTATCTGACTTACACTGAAAAATGATTTTTACAAAGTTTTTTAAAATTCCCTATTTTTTTTTTCTTTTCATTTCCCACCCAAGACAGTGGCTTGGCAATGGTCCTTGACTCTTCAGTATGCTGAAATCTTTTCTGTCTTCTGACTATTCAAATTTTTTCATGCCTCGTATGTAGGTACCATTGAAAGCTCCATTACGGCTTAGTCTCACTTGTTATTTTCTCTACTGCTATAACAACATCAGCATTGTACCATTTACTTCATTTTCCTGATGATGAGTGTTTCTACACTCGAAACATCGATTTGAACTATTATGAATTATCCTAGGTTCGCCTAGCTATTCTAATAAAAAATTGTGGAGAAAGACTTTGTGCTTTTGTTTTTTCTATACATTTAACTCCACTTTGAGTATGGACTACTTCTTCAATATTATTTAAATGTTGAGGATTTATTTTCACCCCCGATCTACTAAAATTGGTCGAATATTCGAATTGAATATTCCACTTCACTGGTTTTATGATCAGATGTCAATTCACATTTGAAAATGTATATATGCGGTTTCACTTTTCCCAAAGGGAACGGTACATGGCTTTTCTTTTTTCCGTATTCTCTCTGAAACGAAACCAGATTATCGGAAATTCTTCTCTCTCGCGTTTCATTGGTTTCGCTGGTTTTGACATCGTTTTTATGTGCGATCATGTTCGGATAAAATATTTAAAGTTAGTTAAAGGGATACTAACCGAACCCCTTATACATGAAAACTCATTTAACAAAGAATGTTTCATCTACAAAAAGTAACTACATGTAGGTATACGCATACATGGTGACGTTTTAAAAGTTTACAATGGTTATATTTTTTACACTAAGGATGATATTATCAAAAAACCAAAAATTTAGGTAGTTTCTACAAAAACGCGAGCGGTTAAAAGTGAGGTATTTTGCGAAACACCCTTACCCCCCCACCATCCACTGTAAAATGTCACTACCCTACTAAGATGTGACCAGCACGACATTGGTCTGAGGCCATGATGACGTTGTTTAATTTATTTCCGTTCAGGGATGTCCACAGAAAATGTATCATAAGTTATATCACAAGAGGTGAATATTTTTTTGAATATTTTTTGACATTTTTGTGCAAAATTTCTGTCAAAAATTCGCGAGACAAAAATTCTTTAAAAATATCCCGACAGCGAAGCTGGAGGGATATTTTTTTAAAAGAATTTTTGTCGAGGGCAATTTTTATAGAAATTTTGCGGAAAAATGTCAAAAAATATTCTAAATAAAATATTTACCTCGAGTGGTATATGTTGAGATTATATACCAAAAAAAAAGAAAAAATACAACGAAATGCAAGATTTTTAAAATGATTTATGTAGCTACTAGAAAAACGGACAAAACGAAACAAAACCTAAACAATTGACAAAGTAATAAAACTAACAGAAAATTAGTTATAAGTATTATTGTTAAACACACAGTTATTATAATAAACAGTGGTGGCTTGCTGGTGTTGCTGGAAACTCTTCGAGCTGCAAGAGACTGGAGCTTCGTGTTGGTCCAACCCATTAGTTGGAGGGTGACCTCTTAAACCTTGAATAGTGTTTTCGTGATGAGTTTTGTCCATCTGCAAGTATGGCTTTATGGATGCAGCACTACTATGTCCAGTTATTTTCATAAGAGTTTGTTCGCTCACACCTGCTTTGCTTAATGTAGAGACAGCTGTGGCTCGATTGGAATGGTTTGTGATTTTTTCTTTCTCAGTATCTAGTCCAATTTTTTGTGCTGCTTGTTTTGTCCAATTAGATAGAGTATTTTTTCCAATGGGACAGTTTTTGTACCAATTTCCCATTTTCCACTTTGATTTACTGTCAGGAATAGTCTTTGGGTAGTTATATTTTGCCCTCTTTTTGAAATTAGTTTTCTGTAAAGGCGAACTGGACATAAATCGGCATCTTTTGTGTTTGCCACTAACCATTTTGAATTTGAAAGCTTCTTGTCTCCGCCTTGGGATGCTTTTGAAAAGATTGGGTTATATTCCATTCTATTACTTTTTGTACCATCGCTATAATATTCTTAAATACGTATTTAGGCATGTCTCGGCTTCTCCTCCTCTCCATGCTAATTCCACAGCCGCTATTTGATAGAACTTTTTCTGTAAATCCTCGGGGTTATTTTCGTCAAAAATTTTTACCATCTTTTTGTACTCGTCGTAGGTTAGTGCTCTTGCACTTTTCCGGTGATTTTTTGGATCAGCCTGAAGCAGTTTTCTTTTAGAATTTCTAGCCATACGTGCTTTTTGGAATTCAGGATCTTTAAAAGGATCAAATTTAATGTTGTATTTATTGAAGTACCTTTCTTGAAGCAGTTGGGCTGTTTGGTTCCACATTGTCTTGATAACCCCTTCCTTGTAGTCAGAACCATCTTTTTTCTTCATATTAAAACTCCAGTCTTCCAATATAGCGGCAAGCTGTATTATAGTTGAATTTTTGGTCAATATATACTGCCGTGTTTCGCAGAATTTCTCGAATTAGGTCCATATATACTTTTTTGTTTTTGTTGTATTTTCTGGGATAGTCTTTTCAGCGTTTTTTCTTATATTTTCGACTGAAACATTACAGAATCGGCAAGATTCCATTTTTAAAAAAATGTGACATGAATCTGACAACATCAAAAACTTGATTTGTTGAAAGGGATTTTTGTTATTATAGAAACGGTCTATAGCAACCATCAAATATTTTAAACTTGTTATGATGTTGTTATGCATTGGCATTGTTGTGGCAGGTGGCCCGGGGTATATCCACTTATGCGGGGTATATTCAGTATAATATGCATCTGATTGGTCGCAAAACAGCGTTTAATTGGTCAGAATCGGATTGAGGTATATAATCGCGGAAAAACATGGATGTTTGCGAACATAGAATTTTTTTTAATAAAATTAGGATTACAAAACAAAATCAGAATCGAGAGGCAACGGCAAAATAATTATTTTTCGAATAAAATTAAGGCCTAATACATCGATTAAAAACAATGTATCGCATTGAAAATATCGATGTCTTCGATGAGTCGATATAAGTATATCGTATTTCTGTTTAGCGGTCTGAAATTTTCTTCACTCGACCGGTTTTGTGTAATAATTGCTCTGTTTTTGGTGTTTTGTGATATTTTTTGGAGACTAAAAAAGATGAGTCGCAAATAATGAATCTGCAGTTACTATTCATAGGTGATTAAATGGAGGTTTGGATTATTTATAGGTTACATTTAAAATTGCAAGGTAATCCCTCTCCCTGCCCCACCCAGCTCTTCACCGCCTCGCTCCTACAAATGGTGTTGTCAACACATTCTAATAGTTTATGAATGACATGAGCCATCTATAGGGACCAGGTAATGGCAAACTGGAAAATAATTTGAATTAGTAAAATCACTGTATCAAACTAAAATCGGAGTTATCTTTACTAGTGCTAAAATCATAAAATTGTTTTTGGGTTTAGGTTTTATATTACTAAATATATATAGGTAGGATTAAGATTTATATTCGGATTGAGATTTTAATTCACAGTTTAATATTACGACTTTCAATATCTTTAAGCTAAGGTAAATCGTATATTTGTAACAATATGGAGAATTCAGTGACAGCGTGTGGGAAATGAGGAATTTATTTTACATACCGCACTGGCATAGCTAGAGCCAGGGCAATAGCAGAGCAAGCGTTTTCTCTATACCAGAGGTGTTTCTCAAAAGACGTTCACCCCTATAACTTTTTTATTTTTATAGATATTAAAATGAAATTTTGAGATTATGCATAAGCGATGAGTCTGCATTTATTGGTATAATTTTCAATTTGTTAGCACTTTCTGTTTGACCGGAAGTGACCTTGACTTTGATATTTTAAATGGGACATCTTGTATGTTTTTACTTATTTGGGTTCAGCATAACATTATGAGTGAAAGGACACCTCACACACACAGTTTTTGGCTTGTTATAACATTGTTATGTTTATTTTGTATTTTCAGTCTAAAGTGCTACAAATTAATTAAATCTGTTAATTTATAGTCAAGTAATATACGAAAATTAAAATTATGTCATATTAATTGACTTTCACAAGTTTCACAAGCGTTTAAAATATTACATTTTGTTTTCTTGACGTTTACTTCATTCCCTCTCTTTTCTAAAGAACTATAAAGGCGGCTTTGAAAAACAATAGAATGGTTTTGAAAAGCAATATGGCTTTAATTTAAAGTTGTTATGTCATTAGTTTATAAAACGGCTTCAGAAGAATTTTTCTGGTCACTCCAAAAATTAGGAGCATATCAATTTGTTCGTTTCTAGTAAAACTAACCCTTTTATCTGATTTACAATGTAGTTTAATAAACGAATGACAGGGCGGCAATAATGCATAATGCTAAATTTGCGATTGGGACTCAAGGCAAATTTTTTCGTGTCAGTTTTAAAATAGCATTAGGAGTGTATGGTATAAAATTGTTGGAAAAAAAATGCTCGTTTTAAATATCCTAGTGAACTACCATCGTTCCATTTGGAAAAATGGAGTAAACCTGTAAACGTCAAGAAAACAAAATTTCATTTTTTAAACGCTTGTTAAACTTGGAAAGTCAATTATTATGACATAATTTTAATTTTCATATACTACTTGACTATAAATTAACAGATTTAATTAATTTGTAGCACTCTAGATTGAAAATAAAAAATAAACATAAAAATGTTATAACACGTCACAAAATGACAAGTGAGGTGTCATTTTACTCAGAATGTTATGCTAAATGCCAATAAGTAAAAATATACAATATGTCCCCTTTAAAATACCAAAGTCAAGGTCACTTCCGGTCAAACCGGAAGTGCCAGCAGATTGAAAATTATGCCAATAAATGCAGACTCATCTCTTATGCATAATCTCAAAATTTCATTTTAATATCTATAAATGCAGAAAAGTTATAGGGGGAACGTCCCTTGAGAAACACCCGGTATAGACTCTTTGCCCCCATAAGTTAGACCTTAGGTACTTTTGAGGCATTTAAAGGATATTTTCTCTCCCTTAGTTACATTAATCGACAAACTTCTTAATCGGAGATTGAATTTTTCATAATGTATGATAATGATGTACCATTTAAATTATAAATAAAGCCCAGCTGTTCGCTTTCTGGATCCCTTTTTTGGTAAAACTCCGAAACAAAACGAAAGTTACCAACTGTGTACAAAAACCATTTGTGTTGGCAAACAAAAGCCATCATAGAGATATATACGACCCGCCTACGTGTAGCTACGAAAATATTTTGTTTTTTGCAAGGTGGAAAGTTGCCAAAAATGTCGTACATTATTTCGTATGATCCGTGCGAACTCGTGACTTTTTTAATGTGTTTACTCGTGTCTACCATGTTTCGGGTCAAGAAAGTCTGAACACCTTATTTTTTATATTTATCTTTTCTCACAATCACAATAGAAAATGAATAAGCAAGAACCCTAAAAGAATTACATCAATTGTGTCGTATAGTAAAAATTTTGAATACTCTCGCAAGATGGAGGCAAAGTCACGTAACACTGTCAATTTTGCTATATTTAATTTTGATAGGTTGGTATGAATTCCAGGACCGGACTTGAAAATTATACATTTCTGTGATACTTTCTAAAACAATTGGTTTAATAGTCTCATCGGTTCTACCTGTAAAAATCATATCTACGAGCTCTTCTTGGTTGTAGTCCATCACAAAAACAATATAAAGTACTTATCACAACTTAAATAATTAGGTACTGACAATTTAACAATATTTGAAACTTTTAGATTACTAAAGTCAAAATGGTCTCTTGTCACTTTAATAAACTTTAATACCAATAAATTGTTTTTTAAAGCCACTTTCGATATATATTCCTAATAATGACTGTTGGAATAGTTGATAAAATTAGTTTTCTGCAAATAAATATTGATGCGTTAGAAATTGCGATAGGGTTGCAATTAGGAAAAATGTTTCATTTTTAATTTTGCATCGAATGACCAAAGATCCAGGGGTTCCTATTTGAAATAAGAAAAATAAATTGCTTTAAAGTTTGCAAAGTTTGACACTAAACTTTGGACACTGTACAATTCGTGTTATTACACCTTATTTCATAAGTACCTTTCTATAATTTTATTAACGAGGCATTATTTTTATTTTTTATTTATTTTTAATACTAGGGGTGCAAAACTGATATTTTTTAGTTTTTATTTTTTTTTTTCGTCTATAATACTGAATCGATTTTAATAAAATTTTAGGGGTATTTAGGTAACTATAGGAGGCACCCAAAAAGGTAAGAAAATATTTGGCATGTAATCTAAAAAAATACATCCTTATGACGTCACACTTTTTTGGAACACCCTGTATGAAAAAAAAATATTTTCCTGAAATGCGCCCCAAGATACAGATAAGGTCTGCAAAATATGAAAATTCAAACTTAATTACTAAGTGAGCTATAGAAGACGGCGGGAGGTGAGGTGCAGGACCATGTATATCTTGCTCTATAGTGAATAGTCGTCGGTTTGAGTAATCTTTTTAAATTAACTAACTTTTGCTAATAAAAAAAAAAAGAATGATTTACCCTTATTTTAAGGATTTTATTACAATAATCTACATGCTTTATGTCGCGAATTAAGTGGATTTTAGAAGTAGGAACGCTAAACTCTAAAAGAGGGAAGGAGATTGAAATTGGCCGCCGGCGCGCGGTGTCGCGGTGATATTAATTCCTACCTTGGTTTCAGTGTTTAGATTTCCTCCGCCCTAGTCTGCGATTTTTCGCACGTTTTGTTGTTCATTGAAGAGAGAGGATTGTTTGATAATAGATCACATGTTTGTTTATCAATTAAATATGAATGTATTCATCTGGGTTAGTTTATTACATTACCATTGTATGTTGACAAGTGGAAATAAGGTTATGAGGAAATTTGAATTTGCACACGATATAGACGCGATAAGGTTCAGACTTCAAGTAAAAAGAATCACTTTATAAAATAAATAACTACCTACAAAAGTATTTTGTTATTACAAAATGAAAATAAATATTTGATAAAGGTGTTTAATATGCATTAAAAGTTCATCATTATCACCCATTACTATCATAAAATATATTACCGTCAATTGTTTCTGAATTACACAAAGTTGTCTTTGTTTGCTAATGGTATTTACCCCATTAACGACAATAAAAAGACATATATAAGTAAATAAAATTATATATAATAATAATGGTGACGTCCACATTCAGTGGCGTAACAAAAATTGCGTGGCCCCCCCCCCGCAAACGTTTTCAGGGGCTCTATAAAGAATGGAAAATTCTTATTTTCATTACTATTAGGTTCTGGTTTATGAATTTTTGAATTCGTTAATCGTCTAAAAATTTAATTAGAGTTAAACCCATATTATGTGTTAAGTACCATAGGTACTATTAAAACAACAAACAATTCGAATTTATTTTATAATCCTAGGTAGATTGGTAGACATAACATAGATAGTTATTAAGTCATTATACGTAATATTCCAGCAAACATGATGCAAAATCAAAATTTTAAAACACCACTAAGTTGCTTACCATATATGGTAGTAACGGGGGTAGCAGTGATCGAGCCTCATAGAATCCAAAGGGAGAAAACAGTAAAACACATGAACACTCAACAAGTCTGCACAAACATTATGTAACCAAGTACTATACAAAGTATTATACAAAACGATCAGATCGTCGAAAGTTCTTTTTTGTAAAATCGTTTATACAGGGTGTTTCAGAACATGTGGGCAATCTCTCGGATTCATATAGATTAGGTGAAAATAACATGATAAGTTCATATAATATTTTTTCCTAAGAGCCCCCCTCGAGGAGATATATGCCCCTAAAGACCGGCCCTGAAAACTAGTTTTTTATTGATAGCCTTTGAATCGCCCTGTATATTTTGATTAAAATTTAGTATAATCTACACTATGGAAAGCTTTATTAAATAGGTTAACAATAAAATGTATAGTTCATTCTGTGGGCCAGGGACGGACTAGCTTGTGCATAAAAATCTTACATCTTTGACAGGTGTCATGCAATCGGGATTTTTATATTATTTTTGGATAGCTTACGTATTTTAACGCAAAATATATACTCTTCGCAGATTTCGATAAGTTGAACCGTTTTCGAGAAAAAGACAATAACGTTAATAATTATTATAACTATAATAATAGGAAAATGAACGGATTTTTACTTAATTAAAAAATTTATAACAAGGCTCAATGTGGGCTCCCTCTACTCCAACACACTCCCGGGCATGATGTACTGAAGACTGCTGCACCCTCCATAACACCCCTATTATAACGAAAAAACACGAAACAGATTTGGGTACGATTAAACCTTTTTAAAGTATGTTAACGGTCAAGTTGATTTTTCTCGAAAACGGTTCAACTTATCGAAATCTACGAAGAGTATCTATTTTGCGTTAAAAAACGTAAGCTATCCAAAAATAATATAAAAATCCCGATTGCATGACACCTGTCAAAGATGTAAGATTTTTAATGCCCAAGCTAGTCCGTCCCTGGCCCACAGAATGAACTGTACATATTATTATTAACCTATTTATTAAAGCTTTCTATAGTGTAGATTATACTAAATTTTAATCAAAATATACAGGGCGATTCAAAGGCTATCAATAAAAAACTAGTTTTCAGGGCCGGTCTTTAGGGGCATATATCTCCTCGAAGGGGGCTCTTAGGAAAAAATATTATATGAACTTATCATATTATTTTCACCTAATCTATATGAATCCTAGAGATTGCCCACATGTTCTGAAACACCCTGTATATATTTTTTTAATGTTTCAACAAACTCCTGTTCGATACTGATTAAGGATAAATCCGAAAGGCGTTGTTGTCCCATGGTGTCACGTAAATGGGTTTTTACTATTTTAGGTTTGGAAAAAGATCGTTCCGCTGATGCCACACTAACTGGTAAAGTTAGAAATAACATCATTGCACTAGATACATCTGGAAAATTTGAAAAAACACTGATTTTTTCTTGATAAATGATCCGCAAGTTCATACACTGTTTTTAATTTTGAAATACTATCTCCAAGTTCCTTTCTGAGGCTCCAAATTCGACTAGGAAAGTCAATGGACAAGTCTTTATGGTATATTGTTTATAAATTCCGCGCTTTCACGAATTATTTTTCTTCACTTAACGAAGTTAAATTCTCAGGATATAAAAAAATATAATAAATTATGAAATGAAATACCTATGAAAAGCAAAGCTGGCAGCAAGTTTTGAAGGGGCCGTCCGTGTGGGCCCCCCGGTTGCCCCCCCCCCCTCCCCCCGCGGGGGGGTCTGAGGTGGTGTATGTTACGCCACTGTCCACATTCATGAAAATCAGCAGCTCTGGTTGATACCGATCACATGCTGACACACACTTGACTAAATTTTATTATGTACGGACTTTAAAGTTAATTAAATAATCGTTATAATAATAATAATAATAATAATAATAATAATAATAATAATAATAATAATAATAATAATAATAATAATAATAATAATAATAATAATAATAATAATAATAATAATAATAATAATAATAATAATAATAATAATAATAATAATAATAAAAGTTTATTCAAATATTTTTTTTGACATTTACGTAATGCTAATATATAATTTTTTGTATAAACTATCAATTCCGAACTCAGAAGTAAAATACTTGTATTGTTTTATTACTGTAAGTAAACCACTTTTTTTACTTAAATTCCACTTTTTATTGACAATACGACATGTTTCACTGCACTGCAGCTTCGTCAGGTAATGTACATTTAATTTTAAAGATACGGTTTATATTAAAAAAAAAAAGAAATGTACATTACCTGACGAAGCTGCAGTGCAGTGAAACATGTCGTATTGTCAATAAAAAGTGGAATTTAAGTAAAAAAAGTGTTTTACTTACAGTAATAAAACAATATTATTATGGATTTCCACCAAGTAACGACCAATAATATTAAAGTAAAATACTTGTTTTGAGTTAAATAATATAATACCTATTTATTGTCAAGAATATATTTCATAATTCAGGCACAACTAATAATTATAATAAAAAATAAGTAAGTAATAAGTATTGTTAACATTTAAAAAAAAAGAAATTACACGATAACAACTTAAATCTTTTCAATCAAAGATAATGCCTTTTAATTTATTCCGGAATTCAATAATTCTTTTATTTCAGCTTACATCAATTAACGCAAAACGTGATATTTCCAAGTTATAATTATTGTATCTTTGTGTAATTTATTTCACCCTTAAAACGTGGGGCAGATGCCATTTACTCACACAATGACAATAAATTAATAATCAACCGCCAGAAAGTTGGGAACAAGCAAAAGTTTGTTAATTTGGGGTAGTGAACTCATTTACCTTAAAGTGTAGATATATAGGGTGTCCGGAAATGATGAGCAAAACATTGAGGGGATAATTCTAGACAGAAAATAAATGCTATCTCTTCCTATAACATTTTTTCGAAAATTGTTTATTATAGGGTGTTTCAGAATAAGATGCTGATCCTTAACGGTGTGAATCCTTAGGTGATTTTAAGAAGAAAAGTTCATATTAATATATATCCTTAACCTATTAACTTTCGAACTACAGGGCGTTAAAGTTTTAAGAAAAAAATCGTTTTTCTATCATAACTTTAAAAACTTTCTAGCTATTTTTAGGAATTTTTCACACATGCCCTCTAAGCATCAATAGCCATTTTTTGGTGTAGAAAAATTTTAAAATTTTTTAACCAGTGGCGTTCTGAAAGGGTTTGGACTAGACATTTTGGAAAAATATTATGTACGCCTCTGCTTTTTCTCAAGATAAAAATTATTTTTAAAATACTCATTCATTTTAGGCCAAATTTAATATCTTGACTTTTTATCGTTCGACAAACAGTTTCCGACAAAAAAATAAAAACATTAAATGCGCATTCGCTATGTGCCTATGGTTTGTTTTGACACTATCAGGAATAATCCAGGAATTTTTCAAAGGGTACGAGACTCAATGAAGAGAAGAGCTGAAGCATGCATTCTTGCAAGTGGTGGCCACTTTCAATAGCTAATCTAAATTATTTTGGTTTTTGTTCACACGTTATTTAAAGTTAGCTGTTTTAATTTATTGTTAAAAAATATACCATAGGCACATAGCGAATGCGCATTTAATGCTTTTTATTTTTTTTTTGTCGGAAACTGTTTATCGGACGATAAAAAGGCAAGATATTAAATTTGGCCTAAAATGAATGAGTATTTTAAAAATAATTTTTATCTTGAGAAAAAGCAGTGGCGTACATAATATTTTTCCAAAATGTCTAGTCCAAACCCTTTCAGGACGCCACTGGTTAAAAAAAATTTCTACACCAAAAAATGGCTATTGATGCTTAGCATGCTGGGCATGTGTGAAAAATTCCTAAAAATAGCTAGAAAGTTTTTAAAGTTATGATAGAAAAACGATTTTTTTCTTAAAACTTTAACGCCCTGTAGTTCGAAAGTTGATAGGTTAAGGATATATATTAATATGAACTTTTCTTCTTAAAATCACCTAAGGATTCACACCGTTAAGGATCAGCATCTTATTCTGAAACACCCTGTATTAAAGTTAAATTTTATTTGCAATTTTTTTTCAATACCTTTTGCCACTCTCATAATATTTTGACGAAATCTCGTATATCGGGCTTTTTCGGGATGAGGAATACAAATGTGCCCACCGTTTTATCGCATTTTGTAGAGGGCGCCACATAGGAGCTTATACTTTAATTTGAATGGTCCCAACTTTTTGTCCTACACTGTATGCGTATTTTGACTGAATATTTTTATGCTCCTAACCTTTTAACATAAAAAAGGTAAACTACTTTTGTTTCGATAAATCTAACCGTTTTCGAGAAAAACGAGATAACATTGCTTGCATGTGCTGAATACGAAATCATTTTATCTTATTAAACATATCATAGCAAAGGAAGGAATATTCCATGGAGTTCGTCGGAATTTTTTAAGAAGAACTAATTTATGCATTGAAGAGTATGGAGGTAACTTGGAACCATTGATTTGAATGTTTAATTCATTGTTCTAGTAGCTTATGTATTTTAAAACTGCAAATAAAATTTAACTTTAACACCCTGTAACTCCGTAAATAATCAATTTTTGAACGAATGCATCCCCTAAATTTCTTGCTTATCATAGCTAGTGTTTTTGTAAAAAGCCTAATTAGGTTAAATTTTTGTAATTCCCTGAAAAGATTTTACCTTAACCTCCTAATCCTAGAATCATAATATTTCGAGGATGTCTTGTTCTTAGAACGTAGACATCCACTAAGAAGGGATTTCTCGAAAATCAACCCCTCAGGGGGTAAGAAAAGAGGTTGAAATTTTTATACGAATTTCTATGTCTAAGAAACTCGTGGAGGTCTAAAAATTGGTACATAAGTTACTTTAATAAGATAATAATACACGTGTTTCGTTCCCAAGCTGCAGGTATCCGGTAGATAAATTATAAAACTATTTTTACCTAGGTAAAAATAATAAAATAACAGGTTTTAATGACAAATTATAATTATTATAACTCCTTCATGTTTTATGATGTTCACAATAACAACCAAAAGTTTTAGAGTCATTTTGAACTTTGGTATTATCTGGTTCATATAATTTTTATATTTGTTTTATAGTTAACAGCAGTGTGATATAAAATGTTAATACCTTATCTGTATAATTTTAAAGGACTATATTATGTTAACGAGTTCTTCAAAAGAGTATTGCTGTCTTCATACAACGTGTATTAGTGTAAACCGTTATCTAGTAACTTTATAATGATGAAAATTATCCACGTGCAACTAATAAAAAAGTTTGGAATTGTTATAATCAAGTAAAGTTGTATTCATAAAAAAAGCGTAGATACACGAATTAGAGTGAGAGGAAATCTTAACCATATTTGCGTAAAACCGGCTTATCGCATGTTAAAGGTTATTAAAAATGCACAGCATTGGCGTTTGTTCAATAGAACAACAAAAATTAATTTTTTTATTTTATAATATATCTTAACAGTTTTATAAAAATTACAATAGAAACAAAAAACGTTTAACAAGAATAAATAAAATCTAATATTTGGTCATGTATCCCTCTTTTTCTATTACTTGAGCCAGTCTACTCGGAATTGACTGAATTATATTTGATACAATATTTGGATCAAGCTCTTCCCAGCACGCATGTATTATTTCCCGTAAATCTTCTGAATTTTGTGGCCTAAAATTTCGATTATGTATATTTTTTTACGATTATACCCCAAATATTTTCAATTGGATTGATATCGGGACTATGAACGACCCAAGGCAGCACTTCCACATTATGGGTTTGAAACCAGTGGGTTACAGCATTGGCAGCGTGGACTGGACAATTATCTTGTTGAAATATGAAAATATTATTGGGATATATTTGCTCAGCAGCTGGTAACAATATGTTTTCTAAAATGTTAATGTAATTTCCGGCATTAAATCTTCCCTCTATTAAACACCAGGTCTGTGAACACTTATCCAGCCCCATACATTTACAGAGAAACGCCCATGTCTAGAAGTGAGGGGGTTAGTATATCGCTCTTCAAACCTGGTATTGTTTGGACGGTACACACGAATTTGTCCGTTATAAGAACGTCTTTTCTTCAGTAAAAATGACCTTGTTCCAAAATTTAGAATTGCGGTATATATAATTTCAAGCAAAAATAATCCTTGATTGTCGCTGTTTTTCGGTAAGAAACATTTTTTTCGGAGTTGGGCGACATTTTAGTTCAGATTCTTTGACTCTCCTGCTGGCCGTAGGTTGGGAGGCAGGAAATGCTGTATCAATAACAGCATCCCTTGCAAATGGATTATTTCTTAAATATCCCAAAAAGCAGCATCCTGTTCAGGATTGGAACGTTTGGGACGAACTGAACCAATTTTCCTCTTTAGGAATTCTTCTTGTTCCCAGCGTTGCTCAATTTTCAATATAATTTTTTTATTTCTATTACAACTGCGCTACGGCACGGATTGACCATCCCTCTTCGATTCTTGATACAATTTGAGCCTTTTCAACTTCAGACAAACGACGAGGCATTTTTATGTGCTTCTGTCAAAGTTTATCAAACGTTACCACCATGCAGTTTCAAAATTTTTTGTGAATACTAATTCTGATTCGTGTACACTTCAGCATTTCTGGCTAGCCAAAATTTAATGATAACAAACTGTTTCAGTCAATAAGCGACATTAAAATAATTATTATTTTATATATTCCATCAGCAACGGTTCTATGACTGAGAAGACACCGAGATAAAAAGTAATCTACCATCGCTCTAGATATTTTTAAATTGAAGCGATTTTTGTACATTTGTCTTTCTGCCCTTAATGGGCATTAAGAATAGTTGTTAAGCTTGGAACAGGTCTTTCAGGAAACATGGCAGAGAACATTTCGGACATTCTCGGAAAACTATTTTCCATGAAGTCCCACTTCATTTTTTAAATTTTTTCTTAAAAGCCGTAAAACATGTTGCAACTCAGGAAAATAAAACGTTTAGCAACATTTGACATTATCATAATTACAGGTGGTTCCATATTTTCAAGAATTTTACAAAGAATTTTTTCTAAGTTACTTTTAATTGGCATATTTGAAAATAATAAAATTTGGTATCCCCATCCTCGGGGTTGCCCGAAATCGCCACCAAGATTGCTTCCCCTTAAAATCGTCGCCTAAAATCGCCACGACTTACACAGGTACCTGGACAGGGACACCCTTAGCCCAAAATCGCCACGGGCCTTTATGGAACTTAAGGTATATCGGCAACCGGGTTGTTTGTTGTTACCCAGAGCATTTTTTTTTTAATTCAATTTTTTCAACTAATATTATTTCATAAAATTTAAATTAAAAAAAAAGAACTTGACATAATATACTGATCGGGATATGAAAAACTAAAATTGCAAGCACATATCTAAGATGCAATAAAATTAAATACCCAGCTTCTTATTATTTAATTTACTCTAAAGATAACAGTGATGGTGATTTTGGGCTATACCCTTGCAGGTCAAATATTTTACCCTAATTTTACCTGTGGTTGGTGGCGATTTTGGGATGTCCCCCGAATCCTTCATAAAAGTCTAATACAATAATTTTGGTGCCAATATTTGTGGGTAGCAAGAATTACTGGGGGTTTCCCATGGTCAGTCTGGAGGGGCACCAACCTGTACCACCGGTAAACACAATGCATATCTTTTCAACTCTTAAGGGTAATTATACCTGTGTTTTCTCATTACTAAAAATAATAATTATGGAATTTATTATGTAAATAATAATACCCACGTAGGTAAAGCCTTATATACCCTGCAATTATAATTTGAATACTAAAGAAACATTTAAATTTTAAAATATAAACCCATCGTTGGAATTACAGGAAAGGTATACCTACAATTTTAATGTGTTTTAATTTTTGTTAGGTGTAAAATATGTTAATTATAATTTCTATCTTATCTAGGTACCTGGTAAAGTTTGTTTATTTGTTCCATTTATCAGACAATATACTTTTGATATGATTCACACCTTATTGCAAACCTGAACCGTCTGTAAAACGATAATTTTGGGGTAAATATAATATGTATCTTATATACAGTGTGAACAGTAAATTCCGCATCATATGGGATTTTTTTTATTAATAGCTTTATTCGAAATTTGACTTTGGCATCCAGTTCTGCTTCGATCGAGATGAAAATTAAGCAAAAAAATAGTAGTCACGTGATTTGCATTATATCTGTCAAAATTTAAGTTGTTTTCAAAAAATAATTCAAAAGTGGGGTTATTTCTCAAAATATCGAAAAAAGTGATTAGAAAAACTTTTTTTAAATGCAGTTTCTAACACATGCAAAATTTCAGCTGCATAAGAATTTTGATTTTTTACCCTCCACTAAAATTTATTTTCCACTTAATGAACACTTTATTGATGACACTGTTTTCTTTTTTGTCTTAATATCAAGGTGTATTAGTTTCAGACACAAACTACGTTTTCAAAAATACTTATTTTATGAAGTCAAGTGAAGGGTCAAAAACAAATTTACTTTGCATCATCTGCGACCAAATTGTAATAGCCCAATTTTGATTTTGTAGAAAAACACACATTTAATATGGCGCTACTTTAAAGAAAATGTATCTGAAATAACGCATTGACAAAACTAAGAAGTTTTATGTAGGTTGCGTTGAGTCTTATTTTGCAAAAGTGGTGCCATTTACAAAATATGGGTAAAAAATCAAAATTATCTTATGCAGCTGAAATTTTGCACGTGGGCTAGAAACTGCATTTAAAAAAACTTTTTCTAATAACTTTTTTCGATACTTTCAGAAGTAACCCCACTTTTGAATTATTTTCTGGAAAAAATTAAAATTTAACAGATAATGCGAATCACGTGACTATTTTTTTGCTTAATTTTCATCTCGATCGAAGCAGAACTTGATGCCAAAGTCAAATTTTTAATAAAGCTATTAATAAAAAAAAAATCCCATATGATGCGGACTTTACTTGTGACACTGTATAACCTAACTTTCGCACTTTTCAGTAATATTTGTATAAAAATAAATTTTTATTAAGAAACTCCTTAAATCGACATGATGCAATAGAAAAGCTACTAGATGTTTACGATAAAACTCATAATGGGAAACTTCAATTTAGATTTTTTGTGATAAGGCCTTGTCTACATTTGTAAATAAAATTTGTTTGGTATAAATTGGGGCCAAACACGCTACCTATTTCTCCGGAAGAAAAAAATATAATTTTTTTGATGTGGCTCATGTATTTTTGGATAGCTGACCTTTTTGTAGAAACAAAGCGAAGCGCAATTCCTTAAAATATTAATCGCTAACTAACTTTAGGAGGCGTAATTGCTTTCCAGAAGGACCATAATTAGTTGTTGAGGATAGAACCCACAGTCCTGCTTCCTTCTCAACGCAATATATTAATTAGATATGTTGGAGGCATTTAAATCGTGAATAATTTTGTATGATATAAACTTTATGATAAATATGATAAAGCCTTGTATCCTTATATGCATATCTACTGCAATCCTTTGTTAGTAAATGATTTTAGGACTATTATGTATTCAGTTAATTCAAATCGTAGATATACCGTGCGAGCAAAAATTATTTGCATCAAAGAGGGCTTGGATTAAAAAACGTAGGGCTTGGTTTAGATCACAATGATATGGGGACGATATATCTAACCAAATCTAGGTTATAATTTTGTCAAATTCATATTATGACATGATATGCCAAACTAATGGGTACTAAAATATGTAGACAAATACAAATTTATTTTATTACATAAATTGCAGAAATTGGCCACCGCTGTGCTACAAGCATAAATTCACACGTCTCTTCATATTTTCGAAAGTGTTGACCAGCATCTCTGGAGAAATGTTACCACATTCTTGGAGTACTTATTGCACTTTATAAGGAAATGAATTTAGCTGCTTCTTAAGAATAGTCCTGCATGTTCCATAAGATCTCCCCACTTCTTGGGACAGGCGTCTTATAAAATTTGTTGGCGTGTTTTGCATTATTTCACGAACGTTTGCAACAAGTTCTTCTGTTCTTACAGATGATCTTCGAGCTCCTTTTTTGTGTTGTATAGAATCTGTTTTCCTAAACACAGCCACGGTTCTTTTCAGGCAGTGATAAAAATCCACAGCAATAAAAGCAACTTTAGGAAAATGTTCGTGAAAATCGTCCATGTACAAACCCGGATTGTATTGCTACTAACCATTTACTCTAACCCCGTTTCGAACATACGCTTCAACCATGAATGTTTTGTGCTGTTCCGTAAAGCCCATTGTGTGAATTATTCAAGGAATTGGAAAAATTAGCGATGAATCAAATTACTTGTAACTATGGAGGACTTGAGGTAGGAGGCCGATCGCAATGCATTGGATTCGGTCCCAAATTAGCATCGGTAATTCAGCTTTACGAGTTGCCATAAGATGGCGCTCGTGTTCGAAGTGGGCTATCAAATAAATGGTTTCTTATGGACGCGATAACTATTTTTATTTAAATTAGTTCTTTAAGGAACAAATAAGGACTTTTATATGAATTTACACTTACTTTGATATACTTATTAGTAAACTCGGCCTGTATAAAGTTCCAACGATGCTTCGTTTTTAAAATACAGGAACATTCTAGCTAGAGGGTTTTACCTTTGGAGCTAGAAAGAGACTTATTTGGCTGCGTTTCATCTCTGAAGAAGATCCTGTCTTACACCCCGACACAAAGCAAACTCTACTTTTATAAATATGGAAATTAATTACAATACAACGTTATTTGTCTTGTCTTGTCTTCAAACGTTATTTGTTATTTCAAAAAATAAAATGTCAATTGTCAAAAATAAAAGTACAGAAAAATAAAGGGTTTAGTAAAAGTTAAAAACTATGGAGGATCTAGTTTTCCATATTAAAAGCGAAGAAGAAGAAGACAACATCAGCCCCCATCATTGTCGATCGGCCTCCTACCCTATAGTTCTCCTATGGAGGGCTTTAGATTAGGAGACCGATTGCAATACATTGGTTTCGGGCAAAGTTTTGGATCGGTAAAGCAGCTTTAAAAATGGCCGTCAGGGGCGCATGTGTTCCTATAAATCTCTCTCTATAAACCCTCTACAGGCTGAGATATGTATATATTATATCTAATAAAGCTTATTTTATTAATTATTGGATAAAAATACCGCTGACGTCTATCAAAACCTGTAAAAGTCAAAGATGACGGAATAACTGATTGATTGTTAATTCAGGTAGTTACTGACACCCAACAGGTATTAAGCTCTACGGCTAAGCATTACGTCCTTAGATGCAAGGCCCTCTTTGATGCAAATGATTTTTGCTCGCACGGTACTAAATGGTTATAATGAAAAAAATTAATTGAAAAAACAATTATGTAAAAAAATGTGTTCCTAGAAACAATTCGTGTTAATTAACTAAATCTACGTAACGTGGAAGAGTTAATAGATATTTATGATAAGGATCATAATAAGAAACGTCAATTTAGATTCCTTATGATAAAGCCCATCTAAATGTGTAAATAAAATTTGATTAATAAACTACGCTAGCGAACACGCAGACAGTTAAAGCCTCTATAAAATAATTAGTAGTAAAACAAGACAGTCATAGATCGAAGTATGAACCATTACACGATATCACTTAGTCGACACGCAAGAGTATTAGTTCAAAATAATCAATAAACTCAATGGAATTTAACAATACTTTACATTACATGTAGTAAACAATACAATAACTATTATTTGTCCTGCAAAAAAGGAATAAAGCCTGTTGATATTGCCCTTCTACAATTAGCGTAACAAACACCTCCGCAGACCCCGCACTATACTGACGGCCTTTAAAACTTGCCGCCAGCTTTGCTTCTTGTAGGTATTTCATTTCATAATTAATTTTATTTTTTTATATCCTGAGAATTTAACTTCGTTAAGAGCAGTTATCACTTGTTACATTTAGGTAAAAAGGAGTGACAAACTACACGAAAACTATTGGATAGAATTGGTTAAAATTTGGAATTTAGCTTGGAAATTTGATATTGCATGACTGTATCACCTTCATTTTATCAATTTTTAAAAAAATAATTCATTTTGAGAATTTGTTTTCCAATTTAAAAATATTGAAGGCGATATTATAGTCATGTAGTATCAAATTTCGGAGCTAAATTCCAAATTTTCTATCCAATAGTTTTCTTGTAGTTTGTCACTCCTTTTTACCTAAATGCGGCAAGTGATAACTGCCTGAAGAAGAATTATACGTAAAAGCGCGGTATTTACAAACGATTCACCATAAAGGGTGGGTTTAAGGGTAGAAAACGATTTATCTCGATTTCCGGTAAAACTACAAGTCCTATGGAAAAACGTTAAATCGCGAAGTTGTAGGTAATAAAAAGATCTACAACTTTTGTATTTACACTTTTTTCATATAACCTCAAAATGTATGTGAAAAATTCAAATAACCAAGTTTTTGGTTTTTTATTTTTATCTTTTACAAAAATTTTTTTTTATCCACGAAATTTGGTGAAAACTTACCTTTTTATGTCCTAAACACACTGTAATTTTTTTGATTTAAAATATTTATTTTTTAACCTTATTTTGACTTAATATCGAAAAAACACCCTAATTTTCAATTGAAAATTCTCACATCAAAATATCTGCTTTTTTTAAAAAAGTCGGTGGGCTTTTTGTTCGTTAAAATCTCTACTTTCTGATGGTGTTAAAAAAATATACATTACTATGGTAAATGTTCTCAAAAAAATGCAAAGAAACGAAAAAAACTCGAATCCGAACTTTTTTTTTAGATCAATATGTACAATTTTGACTTATTTATTAAAATTTATACTTCAATTACTCGAAAAACGTAAGATTCCATGTTACATTGATAAAAAAAGTATAAATTTTAATAAATAGCTCAAAATTCTAGTTCAAAGAAACTCGAATCCGAAATTTTTTTTTTAGATCAATATGTACAATTTTGAGCTATTTATTAAAATTTATACTTTTTTTATCAATGTAACATGGAATCTTACGTTTTTCGAGTAATTGAAGTATAAATTTTAATAAATAAGTCAAAATTGTACATATTGATCTAAAAAAAAAGTTCGGATTCGAGTTTTTTTCGTTTCTTTGCATTTTTTTGAGAACATTTACCATAGTAATGTATATTTTTTTTAACACCTTCAGAAAGGTAGAGATTTCAACAAACAAAAAGCCCACCGACTTTTTTAAAAAAGCAGATATTTTGACGTGAGAGTTTTCAATTGAAAATTAGGGTGTTTTTTCGATATTAAGTCAAAATAAGGTTAAAAAATAAATATTTTGAATCAAAAAAATTACAGTGTGTTTAGGACATAAAAAGGTAAGTTTTCACCAAATTTCGTGGATAAAAAAAAAATTTTGTAAAAGATAAAAATAAAAAACCAAAAACTTGGTTATTTGAATTTTTCACATACATTTTGAGGTTATGTGAAAAAAGTGCAAATACAAAAGTTGTAGATCTTTTTATTACCTACAACTTTGCAATTTAACGTTTTTCCATAGGACTTGTAGTTTTACCGGAAATCGAGATAAATCGTTTTCTACCCTTAACCCCCCCCCCCCCCCCCCCTCCTCCCCTTCCCGACCTCGGATCGCCCGTAATTTATTTTTCCTTTCATTTTTGTAATATTCTCTTCCTTTTCCAATGGGTTTCATCCTACTATTATTTTTTTTTGGTTTCAAAAATTATCGACGCTGGTCTATTGCCCTTCCAATGGGTTTGGCCGTCTGGAAGTCTGGAAACAGTCAAATTTCTGCACACTTATAAAACGTTATATGGCATATGGTCCTGTGCAACTACTACAGAGCACGATAGACACCTCATTCTCTTTATCATAACAAGTCGACTAGACGTCAAATTCATAGGTCCACCAGATTCTTCGCGAGTTTCACGATGAAACCACGTGAAAACCAATTTTTACTTAATACGCTTTTACCGAAAAACCAAGGACTCGTCCCTTTCTGGTTTTATTTGAGCTTAAATTGATGCAACTTGTGATTATTGGGAAATTACCAGTGCTATGGCGGCGCTTAAGGCACTGCGAAATTAAAACGTTTTTACGGGCTGGGTGAACACTCTAACAAAACAATATTACAAAACATTATGAGATCTGTAAAGTATCATTATTTTTTGTTTTATTTATTAAATAATTTCCACCGAACTTGTAGTTAAAAAGTATTTTATTAACAGGGTATTTTTGTATTTTGACATATAATTAACGAAATCTCTTTTTCGTGTCTTATAATAGCCAATGAAATGATGGACAGAATAAATAACTAAATTATGCCTACGCTTGTATATGCACCTAAATCTTTTAAAATGAAAACGTTAAGTACATTTCATCACCACATTTAATACAAAAATGTTTAAAGCGAGCCAAAGCATTTGGCAAAGTTCATTTAAACTTTTTTTCATAAGGTAAATACCGTTATAATAAAAGCCAGATAAAAGAAAAAATTTCGGTCAGGTGCTAAAACTGTTATTCCTAAAATTATATAAATATTTATAATATCCTTTTCTATAACATTGTAGCACCTAGAAATTGATTAGTTTTAACGTTACGAAACCAACTTAAAAAAACAAACTACGTCTATTAAAGCTTGGTTATGATGTTATATGCAGGGTTGACCATAAGTCCTGAATAAAATTAATATAGCCTTAAGCTGTAACTTTTGGGGAAAACGTTGGTCAATTTAATTTTATATATTATGCTCACATTTTGACGTTATTCGTTTGTTTTTTTTATAGACATTTGTCAAAGACATGACGACATCGATCTTTTTTTAAATGGAAACATACAGCCTGTGATAGGTACATCATTTAAAAGCTAATATAAATCCCGTACAGTATGCTCATAAATTTTGGCGCGATTCTGTCGAACTATTTCAAAATGGCGACTGTTAGAAGTTTTTAAAAAATCTCTATAAGCGGAAATGATAGAGCATTGATGTTTTTTTTACCTTTCAAGGTAAGAAATCTTCATTGTTTCGAGTTCTGACATTTTGTGACATTCAGCCGATTTGTTATGTGTCTCCAATCGGATATTGTATTTCAAATCTTCAATGGTATTTGGCCTATTTTGGTAAATATTTTCTTTTAAATATCCCTAAAGAAAATAGTCTAGAGGCGTTAAGTCTGGGTACCTCGGTGGCCATTCAATTGTACCACTTCGTCCAATCCAGTGACCTGCGAATATATAATCTTAATATCTTCTCACGTTTTCATCGTCGCCTAAAACACGTGGCCGTCCATTCCTGGGCAAGTCCTTTGCTGTGCCATGTGCCATGTTCCCCAAAAATTACAGGTTAAGGCTGTATTAATTTTATTCCGGACTTCTGGACAACCCTGTATAATGAACAAGGGAGCCAGTATTTGACCACCTTAAATTCTACATAGGATGTCCTATGTTAACGACAGCCGAGGCTCCACCCTGTATAATATACCCATCATCTTGCACTCTCGTTGCTAATTGGCCGATACCTACCACCTCGACCCTTATGTTAAACATTTACCATTTCTAGGAACTACGCCTTTATTTTATTTCTCCTTCTGGTGATTTTAGTAGTTACCGACTGGTTGTTGAAGAAGCTAGCACCTACTTCCTAACGTCTAGTTCCAATTGCTGCAAAATTCGTAGTAGCATCGCTATGGTGTCGAAAATACCGTTGCCCGTTCGATGTTCTGATCCACGTAATCATCATCAGTCCAATTTACCACACCAATGCTTACCACCAACTACTGACTGTAACATATGTGTTCTGGAGAAGTTAAAAGGTATCAGAGATAAGTTTCCATTTCGTGTAGAACAATCGAAGAAATTTGTAAAATCAAACCAAAAGCGATATGTTTCTGTGGGAACTCAAACCAGGTACCAAAGCCCCTTATTCCAAAGAAGATCTGCCACGTTTATTATAAGTACGCCTCCGTTTTTAAATATTCGTTGTAAAACCTTTACCCCAGAACGACAACGAGCAAACCCGAACAAACCCAAAGAAACTGTATTTGAAAGATTGTACCAGTTAAGAAAGAAAGCTTGTGAGAGAAATCTGAATAATTGTTCTGCTCGCAGAGAAAGTCTGCAAGGAAGATCACAATTACCAGTTTTTAGAAGTAGTGAAAAATTATCAGTGTACGATAGACTATACAATGCAAGGAATAACCATAACTCCAAAAATTGTGAAAATACAAAACATAATCAGGAGCATGCGATATCTCAAAAACAAGACACTTCATTACCGGCCGTGGATAAAATTTGCAAACAAGGCATTACGTACAACGAGAGATCCAAATTTACTTTTGTGGTGGATTTCTTCTTTTTTTTAATTTTTGTTTTCCTGTTTCATTGGGTGGGATTGCAATGATAATGTTTAAACGTATTTTGCCGGTTCTTATTAGTAATTTAATATTTTATTAAAAGAAGGTCTAATATTTTAAGTACAGCGAACATAGGAAAATTAAATGCCCAGGAACTGATCTTGGCATTCATTTTAGTTGAAGTATATTTACAAAAAATGGGCGAGTTTTCAAAGTTATTGGAATCTGTCACTGACAGTGTTGTTATAATTAATTAATTAGAAACTACCAAAGATTCAGTTAATTTTTTTTAGTGGAATAACTTGGAAAACTTACCTAAAGTTGGTTGTGTAAATATAAGAAAAATATTAATATGTTAAAGTAAACATTGGACTGTAGATATATTTAAGTAAAGGAAATGAAAAGGATTCTCATACCACTGTATTTTATTTAGATATGCAACTTTTTGTACTGTAGACCTACGTTTTGAAGGTACATTACGAAAACGTTTATTGCTGTAATCATGAATATGTTTGGCTGTAAAATAATTTTACACAAAATATGTTTTATATAACGCTAATAATTTGAAAATAAAAAAATGTTACAGATAAATTAATTTATTTCATAGAATTCAATTTTATATTAAAGTATGTCGACTTTCTAAATTTTGCTTTTATAAAATTGTTATGTTATATTATTATGTCTTTTACTGTTTTCCACAATAGGTCTTTTTCTAAAAACGGGTTTTATACGTTAATGTAAAATTGAATGATTGACTACTTACATCTATTAAAACTAAGAATATTCTAAAAATATAATAAAATAAATACTAGAAACTAGCAAGCATTTTAGAAAAGTTAATATTTGTAAGGAAAAAATTATAAATATATCTGTACAAAATTTGATTTAATTTGCAATAAATGGTAAATAAATTATTGTTTTCTGCATTTTATTAAATATCCCCTACTTTCCCCTACCTATAACTGCATGGGCGATCCAGAATTAAAAACCCTATTTAGCTAAGCTATTTAAAAAAAAATTTAATCAATATTTTTCTATACAATGAGTATACATACAAGTTGGCAACTATTTCATTGAATATACCACATTACAAGCTTTTTAAGATCTACTGGCCTCGTTGGCAAATTATTTTTGATTCAGGAGATACAGAGTACTTACCTAATTGGTCGAAAAAGTATTAACTTATTTTTTTTTAAACTTTAATTCATTAATTTTAAAACGTTCTATAAGTAAAGGCATCGTATTATTTCCTCTTCCATCTATTTAAAAGAAAATATTTTAGACATTTTGTAGCAAATGGCCCCTGTATCTCACGAATCAAAAACAATTCGGCAACGTTGGATCCTAAAAAACTGAAAAAACTGTACAATTTCCCTAATTTCATCATCTTATATTTTTAACTACAACCATTGTTAATAATAGGTGCATAATACTTCTAATAGTATATATGCTATACATAATACAACAAATGCAAATATAATTATAACCCATAAAATAAAGGACTATAATCGACTTCAGTTTCTGAAGTTATATAAACTTGTCGAACGAATGACATGACGAATTTGGGACCTCTCTCTACGTATATAAAGCTAAATCACAGAATATATAGCTATGCGTAGCTATATTTTGTGGCTAAATGTAACAAGAAAACTCTGCTTGTCTGGAAAAGAAAACCGACCTCCAGATGGGGTGGGGCGTTAAAATTATCTACATATTTAGATAATGCTTCCAGCATGTCGGTAAAAACCTGAAGCTTCAACAATTTTAAGCATGAGACCAGCTATAGAAGATAGTAAATGCAATATATCTCTTGACAAAATGGTGATAGAATGACTAAATAAATGCTCACTGCGAAGGTCGGTAGTAAAGCCACCGGATTCGTCTCGAGTCGATGAAACGTAAAAGTGTGTCCAGGCGAAGTGGAGACCTGCAAGTTTAACATAATAATATACAATGTCAAAATAAGGCGAAAATTTGTTGCCTCCTTGTCATAAACTAGGGGATGGTTGTAGATAAAGCATAGTCATTGACTCGAATATAATGAACCATAATACATCTTATAATTATTTTCACAATGATCACACTCGCTTATTATGGCCTGCATTATACACTGGTTAAATAATATACTATATTCTTATATACATAAATTAATCAGACATCATAAAATATGTATGGTACGCAATAGTACCCATACATAAAATGTAAGATTTCCTAAAACTAATATCACATTTATTAAGGTTTTTTATTTGATTTTATCGTTTACCTTATCATATTTTTTAAAATCCTTCAGAAAATTGGTACTTTCCAATCTATTTATAGTTCAGAAAATAGCCTCATATTAAACCGAAATAGTAATTTACGTTACAAGACCGGAAAGTAGTATTTTTCAGGTCGAGACAAGCATTTCCAGGGCGAGCCGTAGGCGAGTCCTGGAAGCTTGGAGAGACCTGCAAAACACTGATTTTCGGTTGCGTGACGTACAATATTTTTTTTAAGACCGACACTTCGATACAAATTTAATTCTTTATTTTATTTTATTTTTTAAATGCGTCGTATGACTTCTCGTAACGGGCTTTTGATTTTACTGGCAATATATCGTAAGTCGCTTTCCTTGCTGCATTCAAAATTTCTTCTGAAATCTCATTTTCCGTTTCGGATAATTCAAAATCTGAATTCATATTGTTAAATTTGGGAACTCGCGAAACAAGTTTGACATAAACAACAAATTAAAAATCAACGAACTGTCACTCGACAATACATCGAAATGTTGTTGTCATAGTAACGAAATCAAGGTAGCTTGTATTATCAAAGAGCGATTGGAAAAACAAAAAACAGGGACCGGAAAAATCTTTTTCTTCAAACCGACCGAAAAATTTACACTTTCTGGACAATTTTTCGCCTAGAAAATAACGTTTTTCCGGTCTCTAATGTCACTGTCACCCTGTTTTTTGTTTTTCCAATCGCTCTTTGATAATACAAGATACCTTGATTTCGTTATTATGACAACAACATTTCGATGTATTGTCGAGTGACAGTTCGTTGATTTTTAATTTTGTTCTTTATGTCAAACTTGTTTCGCGTAGATTATAAAATATATCGAAGTGTCGGTCTTAAAAAAAATATTGTACGTCACGCAACCGAAAATTAGTGTTTTCCAGGTCTCTCCAAGCGTCCAGGACTCGCCTATGGCTCGCCCTGGAAATGCTTGTCTCGACCTGAAAAACACTACTTTCCGGTCTTGTAACGTAAATTACTCTTCTGGACGAAAAATTGTCCAGAAAGTGTATATTTTCTGGTCGGTCTTAAAAAAAAATAACAAGACGGTATGATAAACGCGTCCAATGGTGAATCTAGCGAAAGGAAACGTTTTTTAGCCTATTTTATATGATTTACTTCTAGTTGGAAAGCTCGCACTTTTACTGGAAACTTTACGCGGAGCAACGTTCTTAGTGGTTACTTTTTGCAAACTACAATTATCACTATTAACACCTTTTTCCAGCTCAAAAATAAAGTTTTTATCATACTGAGGTTGGTATTCTTCTGCCTCTGGAGGTTTAGTTGCTGATGCTTGAGATAAAGTCCTTCCTGACATCGTGCTAACTCGCGATAACTCGTATTCGTTGAAATCGCAACACTCTGGATGGTACACTAAATGTTCCTCGTTATTGGCGTCTGTTACTTTAATTATGGGTAAAATAAACCGCAATTCTTTGATGGTTACATTTCTGGATCCTTCGACAAATATTTCTATTTGGGTGGTGTTGGCTCTTTTAAGGCAGGTATTTCCCATTGTATGTTGTTTGATACCTAAAAAAAAGATTATTGACTGAATGCATGACTATCATTCGATAACCCGTCCCCAACCAATTTTTAATTCCTAAAAATTGTAGACTGTATTATACAACGACGATAAGGCAAGACAGACTCTTATTCTCTTTATTGTCATAACAAGCCGAAGACTTCAAATGCAAAGGTCCACCAGGTTTTTCACGTTCCAGGATTTAATTGCAACGTAAGATCAAAAATAATAGTGCTCAAAGTAACTTTGAAAGTAGCAGCACATTAGGGTGGAGCGAAAATTTTTTTTTCAAAATTTTGATATTGGCTTGGAGCCAAAATGTTCTATCTATAAACACTATTTCCTGCGCAAAATTTGAACTTCCTACTTATTTGTTTTGAGGGGTCACGCAATCCTCAAAGTTTTAGCAATTTAGGTATATTATTTTCTTTTTGATATCGGTTAAATTATGTCGGACTTTCGCTAGTTCATGGTATATTTTAAAAGAAAAAAATGCAATGAACTACCCAGAAACCACGTAGAGGTATCCGACCTAGAGTCTCTCCCCCCTCCCACCCTTATATTCGCAAATCAGTTAAATTCTCTCGGAGGTCAGATACCTCCACGTGGTGAGTTCTGGGTAGTTCATTGCATTTTTTTCTTTTAAAATATACCATGAACTAGCGAAAGTACGAAATAATTTATCCGATATCAAAAAAAAAAAATAATATACCTAAATTGCTATAACTTTGAGGATTGTGTGACCCCTCAAAACAAATGAGTAGGAAGTTAAAATTTTGCGCAGGAAATAGTGTTTATAGATAGAACATTTTGGCTCCTAGCCAATATCAAAATTTTGAAAAAGAAAAATCAATTTTTCGCTCCACCCTACTGCACATTCAGTGTGACCAATAAAGTCCGTATCATATGGAATTTTTTTATTAATAGCTTATTCGAAACTTGACTTTGCCATCAAGTTCTGCTCCAATCGAGATGAAAATTAAGCAAAAAAATAGTAGCCACGTGATTCGCATTATCTGTCAAATTTTAATTTTTTCCAAAAAATAATTCAAAAGCTATTTCCGAAAATATCGAAAAAAGTTATTAGAAAAAGGTTTTCTAAATGCAGTTTCTAGTCCACATGCAAAATTTCAGCTGTATAATATAATTCTGATTTTTTACCCACCACTAAAATTTATTTTCCACTTAATGAACACTTTACTGATGACACTGTGTCCTTTTTTGTCATAATATTAAGGTGTATTACTTTCAGACACCAACTACGTTTTTAAAATCACTTATTTTATGAACTTACCTTAAAAACAAATAAACTTTGCATCCCATGCGACCAAATTTTAATAGCCCAATTTTGATTTTGTAGAAAAACACGCATTTAATATGGCTCAACTTTAAAGAAAATGTATCTGAAATAAAGCATTGTCAAAACTAAGAAGTTTTATGTAGGTTGCATTGAGTCGTATTTTGCAAAAGTGGTGCAATTTGCAAAATATGGGTAAAAAATCAAAATTGTCTTATGCAGCTGAAATTTTGCATGTGGGCTAGAAACTGCATTTAAAAAAACTTTTACTAATAACTTTTTTCGATCTTTTCAGAAATAACCCCACTTTTGAATTATTTTTTGGAAAAAATTAAAATTTGACAGATAATGCGAATCACGTAACTATACTATTTTTTTTTTGCTTAATTTTCATCTCGATGTTTTTTGTATTTACGATTAAAAATATTGATTTAAAAAAAAGAATAGGTTTTATAAATTGAATTTAGCTGACATCTTTCAACAAGGTGTGTAGGTACCTTTATCTAATGCAAAATAAGACAAAAGTCAACCCGGGAAGAGGAAATTTTACGCTTTCATTTGGGTATAAGCACGATAGCTTAGGATGCACGTATAATAGATAATCATCACAGGCACATTGGGAGGCATCAACCCCAGTGCATTATATTGGGTAAATAGGTATTCATGCGATATATTCCCGAAAATCCTAGTGTTCATGTCAAAAAAATCCATTTTTGCAAACATTGATTTATACTTTTCTCGAAAATATAGGCACAATTTTATAAAAATTATAATAGCTACCCGTTTAATTTCTATTTTATGAACGTTGTATTCTCTCCCCCCTCCCCCGTTCCCCTTTCCCTCCCCACACCCCCTCCTCACCCTCACCCCTACCTTTCCATGGTGAATTCTTCAGGTCGGGCTCTCCTACTATTAAGTCAGTCTATACGTTTTTCTATTTAGCTTTCCTATCTAACAATCCAGTGCCCACATAAAAGAAATGATATAATAATCACCCTTAGCAGGTATGAAAGCAAAAGTGAGGAGAAAATATTCAAAAGCAACGATTGACCCCCGAAAAAAAGGGTTTATGACGGACCCCGAAACGTTTTCATGAAATGTATTTAGTTTCCCCCTCTTTCATATTTCACCCCACCCCAGGGCCGTAACGAGCTATTTTGGCGCCCGAGGCAAATTACAAATTTTTCGCCCCTTCTTCACTCAACAGAATTTTAAATAAATCGAACATTTTCAACACTATTTTGAAGTCAAACTTTTATGTTTATTTTGCTGCAATTTACAATGATAATTGTACACAAGAAAAGTAGAATTATTGCATTATACAAAATATATTCAATTTTCTTGATTCACAACAAAATTTCTCGAGATTTCATTGCAGCGAATTCATCAATAATTATATCGTCAAAATCAATACTCTGAGCAATCTCATATTCAATCGACATAATTACCAAGTTAGTCAACCTTTCTTGTCTCATGGTTGATCTCAAAAAATTTTTGATGAGTTTCAGCTTGCTAAAGCTGCGTTCACAGGTGGCCATTGTCACTGGAGAAGTCAAAAAATCCTGAATGCAATTTGAAAATTTGGGTATGATTCTTTTAGATTGTAATTATGGAGCAATTGAAGTAACTCTAGAGTGGTTGCAGATTCAATGTTGCCGGGCAAAATTGAGAGCGCCAAATGCTTAAAGTATGAAATTTCATCAATGAATTCTGCTGCATTGATATCTCTTTCATATTTCATTGCCAAATCAGTTGCAGCTTTTTCTAACTCGATTTTCGTCATAGAATGCAAGGATTCGCCAGACAAAAATCCAAAACCCCCGACGACTTCCATCAACTTCGCGAATCTCCAATTTATTTCCGTAATCGTAATAATTTTACGTTTCCAATGTTATGATATACTATGGTTTTCACTCAAATGGGAAGAGGGCGCTTGTAAAATTTAATACAATTATTCTATATTAAGTTAAGCGGGAAAAAGTCCGCGAAATTTGAAAATTGCTAAATCTCAGATTATTTTGTCAATTTTTGGCGCCCCTTCAGTGATTGCGCCCGAGGCAAGCGACTCAGTCGCCTCGCCCTCAGTACGGCACTGCCCCACCCAAATAACACAAAGCAATACACAACAATAGTCATAATTCCTGCGATTTTCATAACCTTAACCTCTATTTAATTTTACTTCACTTACAACATCGAAAAATGAACTTACGTGCGGAGCACTTGTTACAATAACTGGGAAAAGAGCACATTTACCAATAAACTAACATTGCATATCGAAAACTGATGCATCGAGATAACAATTCATGTTCAAACTGCATAATTAGCGTGGCTGTCTATAGTACAGTTTTTAAATAGTAAACATAATATTACTTATTGACGTCTAACAAACTAATAATTTTAAAAATAACCTGAGATTTTAAAATAGTTCGGTAATACACTCGCAATCCCTACGGAGAACATGTACGTGAAGGTAACCGAAATAATTTTTTATCAGAGATAAAAAATTAACTTAAGAATTTCTAAATTTCTATTGTACGTTGTTATTTTCGTAGGTTCGCAATTAGGGAGCTCCATTTATCTTGTTGATGAAAAGATAAAACGGAGTATTATTAGTGGGATTTAATAGCATAATTCCTAATAATCTATCAGGTGTCTAATTAATTTGTCAATTCTATAGGGATTAGGATTCAGTCTTGTCCCTTTCTGTATCAAGGGAAGAACAATTTATTTGCTTTTAAATCTTACATTTAAAATGAAAATTAGCTATCTTTTTAGCGGCCAAATCAACTTAAGGTAAAATTACGTTATTCCCAGTGGAAGTTCTAAGCTTGCATTAGTTAACCCAAGACACTAATGGCCAAGTGCACCGACGTTTTTAACCCAGGGTTAACGGCATTATAACGCTAACTCGCGGATTAACAACGATAAATTTCTAGTGCACCGCGTTTTAACCCTTAGGTTAAAACCCTAACACGGGATTTTATTTAACTCGTCAAAAACGACGAGTTAAACTCGAGTTAACAAATCCTTTGCGGATTGTGGTTATGTATTATACGTGTTTATTGTTTATAACTTTCGTACAAGCAAATAGAAATCGAAAATTTGAAGTATATATTATCCAAACAATGCTGCAATTCGAAGAGGAGGAGGAGGACAAGTGAAATATAGAGGTTCAAACTTAACCGCGGCGAGGGGGAGGAAAAAATCTTTGTTATGCTTTGCTTTGCTATTTAAAAGTAACGTAATAGGACCTCGGCTAAAGCACAGCAAATTAAATTCACGACAAATTAATTCCCAAGCCTCCTTTTTAGCTTGAACACAAGTACCATCGGTTTTTTTTTATACTCAATAACTGCGCGATGCTTATGTGCTAAGTTTACTAACAGGCTTTTTTCTCCTAGCAAAAAAATGCCTCCTCTGGTTCTTTTTTGTCCATGTTTTGACACCGGTCTTGTTTAAAAGAATATAACAATATTAAATAAAACATAATCAGAGAAAAATTTTAGTTGTAATGTTAGGTTAAGTAGGTCACAAACGAAACTGGGTGGTGTGGTGCGGATTAAAAAACTGCCAACAATAACTATTCCCACTACACTAAACCAAAACTTCCCTAAATTTTCCGACGTTGTCATGATAAAATTATATTAACTTCGGATTAGGTAACTCAAGCGCGGTGCACTTGAATTAAAATTAATCACGAGTTAAGTTTAACCCTCGGGTTATGTATTACTCGAGTTATAGCCAATCGGTGCACTTGGCTATAATAATATTATTAGACGATTTGTAAAATCAAAAGGAAGAATAGAAACCAATTGAAACTTGTTTTTTTTTTGTCCATATTCGGTAATAATTATCCCCTACAAAATTTGGTTAAATAAACTTGTATCCTACTTCGAATGCTAATTGTTTACACCATGTCATGTTGTAATGAAAATGCTTAGATTTAACTATTTAGTTAGATTTATTCAATGTTTTAGATATTTCGGGTGCGATTAATTGACAGAATCACCGGCGTATACAAGGGGGGGGGGGGGGGGGTAATGGGGGTAATTACCCCCCCCCCCAAGATTATTTAAGCGTTGTTTAATTTTAGTCCTTACTCCTTCAAGCTGCTATTATCTGGTATCCTAGCCAGGCACGTAGCTAGGGGGGAGGGTACAGGGGACCTGAACCCCCTCCGAAACTCGAGCTCTAATTTCGGCAACATAGGCAATACATTAAACATTTCCTACACTAATACATTTTCTTCACCTCAATTATTACCAGGTTTGTTTTTGAGATTTTCTTGAGGATTTTGTGTTGTGTTTTTTATTTTTCCCACTTGAAAACCAAGCACCATGTTTCAAAAAAGGGCGTGGCACCCAAAAAATTTTCGCCTGCGGCGCTTTTTTTTGCGCCTTCGGCGCGGTCCCGATAGCCCCCCCCCCCCAAAAGAAATCCTGGCTACGTGCCTGATCCTAGCCGATCGATTACCCCCCCCAGACGCATGAGCTGGATACGCCGGTGGACAGAATATAATGTGATTGTTTTTAAGTGGCATAATATTGTAAACAACGTCTATAATTAAGAATTATGTAAGTAATAATATTGTTTCGGACAACCATTCTATAAGTGTTTTTTTACAATCCCGATAAATATTTTTTAAATCAAAAAATTCTTTGATAAAAAATAAGAATTCATTTTATAATAATTTTTCGTGGTTACTTTTTACCCCTTCTTACCCCTCCTCATTAATTTATTTTAATTCCTCATAATAAAACTATCTAACTACATGCTTTAAAAAAACACGTAATAATAACCTCTTCAGATTTTGCGGTTGGTTAAAATGATAACATCTTTTTCTTTTTTTAAATGTGGCTTTGTTACTAGCACACTCAAAAGATAGTCTATCCTCTTAAATGTTTTAAAAATTTAAATAAAAAAAAGAAATAAAAAAGCAATGTTACTAAAATAGTAACTGCCGAAAAGAGAATATAAAATTTTAGTCAATAACATAATCTCATATAAATTTTACAGCTGACATTATTTTGTAAAAAAATTTTGGTATTGAAAAGTTTAAGTACTCGTAAAATCCTTATACTTAAATCAAAAAGCTGTATACTTCTCTAAACAATATTTTTGTTTTATTAAGTTATAAAACGAAAATGGCAATTAGGAACAAAAAAAAATTTGTATTAAAATTATTTATGAATATTACTTCGGTAATCTTCACAATCAATATATTATTTGGAGTAGGTTCTTGTAATCCATACAGGGTGTTCATTTGAAAACTTCCCACCTCGATTTTCCTGCTTTAAAATGAAAATGTGGAAAATCGCTCGGACCCGTCGATTTTTATTTCGAGGGGGACATCTTTTGCGTATATTTTCAATCTTGTTACTTCAAGCCCCTAGGAGGGAGGGGGGGTAAGATCTAAATCTTAAATGGATACCCAATTTTATATATTTTTTTTGTATTCTGCATAAAATTCTGAAATTTTTTTAATAAAAGCATTAATAGTCTATACTTAACAGTTTCCGAGATATTTACTCTTGAAAAATGACATTTTTGAACTTTGACAGCGTCTAGCTTTCTAACTGTACGTCTTAGAGCAAAACGGCTTACATGTCCCTATCTTAGATTTTTATTATCTTTCCAATAGTGTAAACTTTCGGATAAACCGGATGTAAGAAATATAGTACTTCCGGCTTGACCGGAAGTTGACACTATTGGAAAGATAATAAAAATCGAAGATAGGGACATGTAAGCCGTGTTGCTCTAAGACGTACAGTTAGAAAGCTAGACGCTGTCAAAGTTCAAAAATGTAATTGTTCAAGAGTCAATATGTCGGAAACTAGGAAACTGTTAAGTATAGACTAATAATGCTTTTATTAAAAAATGTTCAGAATTTTGTGCAGAATCCAAAAAAATTATATAAAATAGGGGTATCCATTTAAGATTTAGATCTTACCCCCCCTTCCTCCTAGGGGCTTAAAGTAACAAGATTGACAATATACGCAAAAGATGTCCCCCTCGAAATAAAATTCGACGGGTCCGAGCGATTTTCCACATTTTTATTTTAAAGCAGGAAAATCCGTGGTGGGAAGTTTTCAAATGAACACCCTGTATGTATATATACATTGTAAGTTTTTAAAGTATATGGTCTACAAAAGATTTGGATTTGACCGTTAAAAAACTATAACCATCAAGCACTACTAAATATCTTTGATAGAATGTGTTTAGAGAATAGAGAATACCACACATGAAGTAAGGAATGTAAGTACCGGGTGATTCAATAAGAAAGGCAGCCGGCTATATCTCGGAAACTACTAAACGTAGAAACTTGGGATGAAAAAATTATGATTAAAGCGGTCATGAGAAAATTCTGGAAATAATTTTTAAGTTCCGCATTTTGCCGCAAGAGGGCGTAATTGATAAGTAAATTTTAAAATTTTGCATAACTCCGAAAATTCCACATTAAGGTATATGTTTGATAACACCATTTTAAAGCTTGGACAATTATGCATCAGTTTGGTCTTATGCTCATTGGCGTACCGACTTTAATAAGAGTGGGGGAAGCTGTTGAAAGTGTAAACATTTAAATCGTTGTAACTTCTAAACGACTTATCCGATTTTAGCAAACTGAAGACTGTTTGGAAGAGAAATGTATGCACTTTCACCAATCGTATTTAGTTGTCCATAATAGATCTCAATAAAATTGCTAGAGGGCGCAATTTGTAATAATAATAGGTTTTTTGATTTTATCCCGAAAATTCAAATCATACGGTATAATTATGATACCATAATCGAAAAGTAGATGAAATTTGCTAGAAAAAATATAAAAACCGCAGCTCCATATCTTTGTTCGTTTCAGAGTTATTGCCAAAACATTAATTTTTAATACAAATTGCGCCCTCTAGCAATTTTATTTGAAACTATTGTTTGCCATTGAATATGACAATTAAAGGTACTTACATTTCTCTTCCAAACAAGCGTAAATTGAGTGAAATCGGATAAGTCGTTTAGAAGTTACAGCGATTTTAATATTTTCACTTTCACTTGATAAGACAAGGAGAAGCTATTGAAAGTGTAAGCATTAAAATCGCTGTAACTTCTAAACGAGTTATCCGATTTCACTCAATTTAAGCTTGTTTGGAAGAGAAAGGTAAGTTACTTTAATTGCCTTATCCAATGGTACACAATAGTTTCAAATAAAATTGCTAGAGGGCGCAATTTATATTAAAAATTAATGTTTTGGCAATCACTCTGAAACGAACAAAGATATCGAGCTGCGGTTTTAATATTTTTTCTAGCAAATATAATCTACTTTTCGATTATGGTATCATAATTATACCGTATGATTTGAATTTTCGGGATAAAATCAAAAAAACTATTATTATTACAAATTGCGCCCTCTAGCAATTTTATTGAGAACTATTATGGACAACTAAATACGATTGGTGAAAGTGCATACATTTCTCTTCCAAACAGTCTTCAGTTGGCTAAAATCGGATAAGTCGTTTAGAAGTTACAACGATTTAAATGTTTACACTTTCAACAGCTTCCCCCACTCTTATTAAAGTCGGTACGACAATGAGCATAAAATCAAAATGATGCATAATTGTCCAAGCTTTAAAATGGTGTTATCAAACATATACCTTAATGTGGAATTTTTGGAGTTAGGTAAAATTTTAAAGGTTGCTTTTCAATTACGCCCTCTTGCGGCAAAATGCGGAACTTAAAAATTATTTCCAGAATTTTCTCAGGACCGCTTTAATCATAATTTTTTTTATCTCAAGTTTCTACATTTAGTAGTTTCCGAGATATAGCCGGCTGCCTTTCTTATTGAATCACCCGGTACAACCACAGCATCTATAAGTACTGAACTACAAAACCAGACTCAGGCAGGATTTATTTCAGCTCACATTACTGGTAAGATTTTTATTAGATTAGATTGATGTATCTGTAAATGGCAATCACTGCTGTTGATACTGTATACAGGGTTGCCCAGAAGTCCGGAGTAAAATTAATATAACCTTACCCTGTAACTTTTGGGGAAAACGCTCGGACACGTCAATTTAGTCCTATATATGCTCACATTTTGGCGTTATTCGTTTGTTCTTTTATAGACATTTGTCAAAGATATGATGACCCTGTATAAATAAATAATAGCGCATTGGCGTGAATGCAATTTTTATAAAATACTTTTTTATAAGTTACGTGTTTTTAAGTCTACTAGCTCTAAAACTCAACAAGTTCAATAAATTTGTTAAATGGCTTTTGTTGGATAGGTAGTCCTTACCTTTATGCAACTCTATACTTTTCGCCAAGCATTTTAACTTGCTCACTCAAAATATTCCTCAAAATATCTTCGTTTCGTGTAACCTTTTCTTCCAAATCTTTATTCGCAGCTTTCAATCTTTCGGTAAGACATTTTTTCTCACTTCTATCAATTGACGATTGTGGTCTAACTTGATCAATTTCTACATAGTATTTAGCCAACTGTTTATCTATCAATAAATAATCAGGATCTCTTTTCAATCCTTTAAAAGATTTTATAGTTTTTTCGATATTGGAAATATCTTCAAGATATGGAAAGAATCTTTTATTTTCTTTTTTACCTTCGTCGACGTCTAACGTTGCTTCGACATTTTTCTTAACGTCTTTTAATAGGCTATTTAGTTCTTTTATTTTATCGATGTAAGTGATGTTTCGTAGCTCTTTTCTATTTACCGTTTTGAGCAGATCTTCCAAAGAACCACAATTAAGGATAACTTCTTTGATAACTTTCTCACACGTCCCGTAATTAACCATTTCAACATTTTTTGTATTTGCCGTCGATTTTTCTTTAATTTTATTACGTGCTTTTATTATGCCATACAACGGGTTTTCAACGCAGTTTTCTTCAGGATTTTTTACTAAATCGGTACCAGATCTAAATGTGGAAAATGAACGTCTATCTAATTGATCTGGTATCGTATTGCTATTTCTCTTTACAGTTATAAGTAAATCAGTTGGTTCTTGATCGACGTAATTTGGTTTGTCCCGTACGCTTACAGAATCAAAATCTAGGGATAGTCTGCGTTGCGTATTTTTGGTTTTAGTGCCAATATTTTCATTAGATCGCTTGATAACCATGTCGTGGGGTCCTGACGTTGTTTTATCAATTTGACCTAAAATACCAAATACTATTAACTTAAAGAAATAGTCCATACTTTAAGTGGAGTGTATGTATAAAGGTAAAGAAATGAGACACTCTAAGTCTTCCTCCACTGGTGGAAGACTTAGAGTGTCACTTCTTTACCAAATACTATTAGTTGGATATAATGGCAGTATAATATGGCAAAATTCATCATCACTAAATATTATCAAATCGTTAATTGTAGGACTTACTTTGAGACGAGCTCGACTGAATTGGAACATCCCTTTCTACATCTAAATTTTCCAAAGAGGTCATTCTTTCCTGATAATAATCAAACTCTTTGTTGGTTAAAACTCTACTTTTTGCAAATTCAGTCTTATCTCGAGATGGTACCGGTATTCTCCTTGGAATTAGCAGGGGAATGTTTGGCGGTTTTACCAAATCTGGTTTTGACGTATCGGAAATGTTGCTTTTTAAAGTATCATCCGATTTTTTATCTTTATGTTGCTCTGACCGATAGTCAATACCTACAGAATAAATAGTTAAGATATATGAGTAAATTTGCTTTACACATAGTTAAGTTATCATTAGAATTTATTAGAAGCAAGTTTTCCTACACAAAAGAATATATCTTGAAATAAAATCTCTTGCTTTGCATACAAAACAAAATTACCCGTGGATTTGAGTTGAACATTCCTAAGTTCCTGCTCGAAAGGACTATTGAATTCTCCTGGTAAATCTTCAATAGATTTATTGTTGTTTCCCAAGACGCAAGCGTTAAAACTATTAAATATTTTTTTAATTTGTGTTGGTGTCCTCGGAGGGGTGATTCTGGTTGAGTTTGACGGCTTTAGTTGCACCTTTGATTTTTCTGCAACAGCTGAAAAAGAAAATAAAACATGTATGTATTACTTTGAACATAAACTAAGTAAACCTACACTCGGCCTAACTCGTTACCTCGACCCAAGTTATAAGTGCTTGTTTAATTATTAACTATTACTGGTGATATAGTCAAACAATTGCAACCTTTGATGGTGGACGGTTTTTCCCCGAGGGTTTGGCCCATCGTGCTCTTCCTAGTTTGTCTTAAACCCACTCATTTATTAACTTACTTGTGTAGATCAGCAGGGAAGAGTGTCGTATATCATTTGTTGCTAGTTTTTGATTGCCCGATGCCTTTTTCGATCCCATGACTAGCAGTGACAAATTATGTACCGTTTCCCTTTCTTGTCCGCATAACCTGCAACTCAGGTTTCCGCTGTAGTATAGTTGTATAGCTGTCAGAATTCCTGCGGTGGTTCTCAGCTGATTTCTCCTTATCAAAAGTTGCATTCCGTACTGTGCACCTTGGGACTCCGAGTGTCGATTCTGCACCTATAAATATTTTTTCCGAGTCCTTCTTGTTTCCTGTAATACCTTTATGTCCTGGGACCTATTGTAGTATCACTTAGGTAGCTTTTGCCATGGCTACTAGTTCCTCGTGGCATTACCAAACAGCTTATTGATATAAGTTCTCCTATTGTTTCCATACGCACACTGTAGAATGGCGTAGATTTCCGCTTAGAGCAACATGGAAGACTTATTCAGGGACAAATAAGCATACTTCATGTATAGCTGCTCCGGTAGACGTTTAAACAGTATTTTATACTAGATTTTCATTACCCTTTTTTTTTAATGGTTTTTTGATATTTTACATTAAAAAAATGCCTTCCCGTGTTCTATTTTCGTACTCCGTAATTTTCCGAATGATTTACACAATTCGCCCGTACACCGTAGCTTCGCAAAACCGCCCAAATTGCAGGAACTTTGTGGAAACGTGATAAATTATAGGGCCACTATTAAAGGTTAAACGTGGGTCCCTTCATATCACGTGTGGCTAAAATAACAAATTTGGTTAAAATGTTTCGTACGCGCCCACAAACTATTTGGCATTGGTTAGAAAAACAGTCGTGCATCTTATATGGTTATTTGGAGTCGGTTTTAGAGAACCTACTTAATATAATTAACCATTTGAATATAATTAACGCCCTTGTACTTAGGGTACTTTTTAAACCATTTAAAGCCAAAAAATAATTTTGGCCAAGTGTCTGATGTAAATACCCAATAAATTAGTAATAAAAAAGCGCTGTCTACCCTACTCAGACAGTCAATTTAATGAAAAGTGCGAGGAAGGTTTTCTAATGCAAACGTCATTTTAAATAAAGCCCTAGGGCGAGAAAAGATATTATCGTCTGAGCCACGGTTGCCACAAATTTTACTCTTAAGATACCAGGCTGGCAACGTTGCCAACTTCTCTAGTCAAGTTACAAGTTTTACCCTTACTGTATTTAGGCAGAACTGTAGGAACCGCTCTTGTCGAGAAGATTCCATCAACGCTAATCCCATTTTTCAAGTGACTGAAATATTATCATTTTATCATAGCACTGCCGGTTCGTAGGGGAGACCGGGGCAAGTTGGCGCACTTTTAACGTTCAAATTTTTTATCACTTTTCAGATCCGTTTAAAAAATATTTGTTGGCGTGTTATTATAGTTTAAAGCCTTATCTACAACCTTATTATCTTAATTAATGAGTTTGTTGAAACAGTTCGTTTTAAAAAAATATATATTTTGGTATGTCAGTTGCGCCAAGTTACCCCGTGGGTGGGGTTGGTTGGCGCATCATATGGGGCAAATTGGCGCACAACCAGTGTTTAATATGAAAATAAGGTTTTTAACTGAAATAACGATTAAAAATAATACTCAAAACATCATATAAAAAACAACTTAAAGTAATATCACAAACCAAAGCAAAAGTTTATAAGACATACGTAGATATATAAAAGTTTACATATCGTCATCAGGGTCACAGTTGATATACTGATAAAACAACTTGTTTTCTGGAGAAGCACATTCTTCATGAGCCCACATACCACAAGCAGTGCAGCGTATCCATTTTTCCTTTGGTTTGCTTTTTCTAAAGTCTTCTCCACACATTAAACAAAAACAGTTATCTGACTCATGTTCTTCGATATCGTCATTTTTCTTAATCTTATTTTTGTTACCAGAAGACTTTTTTGATTTATTTTCCAGCGATATATTTCTTTTTATATTTTTTGTTTTCACTTTCCTGTTTAATAAAGCTTCTTCAAGTGCCTCTTTTTCTGGAGTGTCCGTAATAATTGCCGATTTTCTTCTTCTCCTGGATCGTCCGTTAATTAAAACCTATAAATAATAGATATTTAACTCATTGTTGTTCAAAGTTATTATTCTAATGTTCAAATTACCTCCCTGGCTGATCTTATCAATATCTCATCGGAATAGTTTCCCCGCTCCGTTTTTCTTTTATAGTTTCTCATCATAAAACTAAAACAAATTAAAAATTTTCACAATCTGGCAACAACGGGGCAAGTAGGCGCTGCGCCAACCTACCCCGTTTGTTTTGAGCCAACCTGCACCAAACCCACGTGTAAAGTTATTTGCCTCTCAAAATACACAACGTCAAAATATTTTGTAAATGCAAATACTTAACTAATATTAATTTACCATGTCTACAGTATAATTTTCTATATTTATTGTGTATGTAGTAGTACTTACCTATGAAGTATAAATACATTTGTAAAACACAGAAAAGTTACATAAATAGTCAAAAAATTAAGTCCGTGGAGCTGCAACCATACTTTAAGAGATCTAGGCGAGAATTATCGTATGTGCTGTTGGTTGCCTACAACGAGTCTCCGAGGACCATACAGTGTTGCCGATGTTTATTATAAAGTAGTCAAAATTGCATTGCGCCAACCAACCCGTGCGCCAACTAGCCCCGGTCTCCCCTACTGTCTCGTCTCCATGAATTCTGTGGCGCGTGACCTTACGAAAACAGCTGGATTTATTCGATGTTGTTTTCACATTTGTGCGGATTTTCTTTTATGCTGTATTTCCCTGGTCTATTTGCTTGAATAGTAAATTCCTGGTTTTGGTTTTTCAAGTTTTATAGTGAACATTCCATATTGTTGTTGCGTTCCTTCCAAAGTAAATACTTATATAAATTCCAGAAAAGTATTTTTAATACACATTGGCAACGCGCAAATTTGTGACGGTCATGATGCAGTCGTATTGATAGAAAAGATAAGTAGTATAACATTCCGGTCAAATTTCCATCAAAAGAAATTTGGAAGATAACTTTTAGTCTTTCTGATGGTTGGGGTCTTTGAAAGGGTCTATCCCTTAGACCGTTAAATTTATTTGAGTGAAATTAATGTATTAAATTTTTTTTAAACCGTTGGGAAGGAACTTTTTAACATTTGTATCAACTTTATATGTCAAAGGTAGGCAGTAAACGACTTTAAATGTAAATTATAAATTGTTTTTCGATATTTATAGGTCAAAAAGCTTTATGATAATGATGATACAGCGTTATGAGAAAGAGACGGATCAGCCTTTTATAGGGAATACCTCCCACTTAATCATCAAGAATCGCTCGGACCCGTCAAATTATTTTTTTTTTTATTCATTTAGTTAGAAAAAATATATTATACAGGGTGAAACATAACTTTTTTGTTATTCTAGGTATAGAAGAAAAAGTCATTCTTTATAAAAACGTCTGCTTGTGCTGAAACTACAATTTCGAATATCAGATTTGCGATTACTATACAGGGTTCGTCAAAACCAACATTTTTACTTTGCAGGATTTTTTTTTCAATTCCTTGATTTAATAAATAAATTTTACTTGTGCTGAAACTATAATTTCAAATATTACATTTGCGATTACTATACAGGGTTCGTCAAAACCAACATTTTTACTTTTCAGGATTTTTTTTTCAATTCTAATTTTTAATTCCTTGATTTATTAAATTAATTTTACTTGCGCTGACACTACAATTTCAAATATCACATTTGCGGTTACTATACAGGGTTCGTCAGAAACAACATTTTTAGTTTTTTGGATTTCATTTAAAACAAATTTACTTAAAAACAAAACTATAAAAACTATTGTTGCTTTCTTACTTCGAATATGATTCTATATCTGGCCGAGTAACGATTTTATTATAAGAAAAACATTTTTATTTGCCTACTTTTGGGGTATTTTTATTATTACATGTCATATTTCTTCAATTCATTCAATCATAAATTATAAAACTTTTATTCAAACGTGGTACCACCGAGTTAGCGCATAGTTCAACTCGACATCTGAATTCCCGATAACAGTTCCTAACTTGCTGTGTTGGGATATTTGCAATAACAACCCTTGTTTTTTCTTTCAAGAGATCTAAGTTATTATTGAGATTGGTTTTATACACATGTGGCTTCAGATATCCCCATAAATAAAAGTCGATAATTGTGAGATCGGGACTCCTACGTGCCAACTGATTTGGACCATAGGTACCTTTCAATCCATTTGTTCCCCAAGTGATGATTTAGCCAATCATCAAAAGGAATTGAAAATTAGAATTGAAAAAAAAATCCGAAAATCAAAAACTGTGGTTTTTGACGAACCCTGTATAGTAATCGCAAATCTGATATTCGAAATTGTAGTTTCAGTACAAGCAGACGTTTTTATAAAGAATGACTTTTTCTTCTATACCTCTTCTTCTCTATCTTGATACACGTGCCATTTTTATTATTCATCCTGTATAATAACATATTTTTTCTAAAAAAAATACATTTCACGTGGGAGACATCATTAAAAATGCAAACTTCTCATCCACATCACATCTCATACACGGTGTCACGAACTTTTAAAAACCTCTCTCCAGACCTGTTTGAAAAAATATACAAAATCGACATAAGACCTATCTTGGATTATGCAGCCCCAGTGTGGAATCCATTCTTTGCGAAATACATTCACGTACTGGAGCAAACACAGAGATGAATCACCAGGCTCTGTCCCACTATAACACCATATTATGTCATATCCAGAACGATTAAAAATACTTAACTTAACATCACTGGAACAAGGAAGACTTAGAGGTGATGCAATAGAAACTTTTAAAATACTTCGTGGGCATTATTCGGTAGAATTAAACGTCTGTACTTTAAACACTGACCAAAGACTGGGAGGACTTACTTGCAAGTTGGTTCGAGAACGCTTTAGAAAACTTTGTAGACAATACTTCATATCCAACAGAGTAAACAGAGAATGGAATAGTCTACTTTAAAAACCCCTATTATTCGTATAAAACCCAAAATATTTAATGCAAATTACTTAAAGTGCGGCATAGACTTTAACCTAATAATAATAATAATAATAATAATAATAATAATAAAAAAAAATTTGACGGGTCCGGGCGACTATTGATTAAGCAGACGGTATTCTATATAAAATGCTCATCCTTTTACTTTATCATAACCCTGTAGACGTGTCGATGTCGATTAACTAGGAAACATCAAGAAATATTGGGTCACATTACCTTGCATTTTGGCGTTTTCTATTTGCCTTTCAGCAAAACTTTTCGTAACCAATCCTTTTCCAAAACTACTCCGGACTCCGGACGCAGCAGTTTCACCCACCGAACCCATGTTTTCTGTCAAATTACTGTTCGACGTCCTATTCGGTGTTTTCGAGTCCTCCTCTTGAAGTGCTTTTTCACGTTTTAAATCACTGGGTTTCGGCCATTCTCTTATTCTAGGAACGGGTCCTGAAATAATTTAAGTATGGCATGTGTTGAATTATTAGTTTCAAAGTGGTATTACAGGTAGTTTTATGTGTTTTTACACGAAATCCTGAAAATAGGCATTCCCTGAACACTTTTCTGTTCGAAAAAAAAACTCCTGGCCCTGAAAATATCTATTTTTGGATCTCGTCCTGAATTTTTTTTATATAACTAAGTCCTGAAAATAATTACTTTTGGGGCTTGCCTCGAACAGTGGTGCACCGAGAGGGGGGGTGTTTGGAGGCTAGATTCTCCCCCCCCCCCCCCTAGGGCCTGGTGAAACAAAATATGAAGGAAAATCCAGAAAATTTCGTTTTTTCAATGTAACCTCTATACACAAGGTTTTATCTGGAATCTAGGTTTATGAATGTATTAGCGCATTGAGTGAACCCCTTCCAGAAGGTGCGCTACTGGTGTCAAGAGTAGCAGCTCTTTTTTATATTTCAGGGTTTAAAACTCAAATTCAGAAAATAAATATATAATAATTTTTAATGATGAAAGATACCTAAGTGTATGCAACACAAAATTAAAAATGGTGTTTTATTTTATACTGTATAATAATAGATGAAATAAATAATAGTAATAATAAGATGCAACATACCTGGTAATACGGTATTGGTTACCACAGGTTTCTCACTAAACGCATTGTCGCTACTAACAAAAGTATTTTTCAAACTTGTGTTTCCTCCTCTAACCTCATCCGTTTGTATTTTCGGATCGAGTCTTTTGACGACCTTTTCATCGACCTGCAAGAAAACTTTTTGTTCGGGGGGCTTCACGAGTTTCTCTCGGACAAACGGCCTAAAAGACGACGGTTTTAAGAGTTCCGATGGCTGAATTGATTTAATTGCAGTTTCCATTTTCACGCTTTCAGTGATTTTACTTAAATTTTCCGAACTTTTATTGGAGTTTTCAGAGTTTTTTGGAGAGTTTTCTCTGCTGCGTTGTTCGGAGAGTTTACTTTGTTGGTCCACGAAAGTGCTTAGTCGATTTAAACGTTTTTGGCGCATTAGTTTCAGTTTTTCTTCGACTTCGTTTAGGCCTATTTTATTTTGCTTAAGTGGTGAATTTATTTCTTGCTCTTGAGGAGTTCCTAAAAATGGAATAAGACATGAGTATAAGTTACTTTCTCCCGAAGTAATTAGAAATGTTTAAAACGAGTTCTACTTGCGTTTAGGATATTGCCAAATAGTAAATGGACAACAGTTGGAGCATTTATTAACGAAAAAAGAAGGTTTTTTATTTTTTAATTAAATTAAATTTTGTTGGTTTAATAAATATATACAGGGTGTTCATTTGAAAACTTCCCACCTCGATTTTCCTGCTTTAAAATAAAAATGTGGAAAATCGCTCGGACCCGTCGATTTTTATTTCGAGGGGGACATCTTTTGCGTATATTGTCAATCTTGTTACTTTAAGCCCCTAGGAGGGAGGGGGGGGGGGGTAAGATCTAAATCTTAAATAGATACCCCTATTTTATATAATTTTTTTAAATTCTGCATAAAATCTGAATATTTTTTAATAAAAGCATTATTAGTCTATACTTAACAGTTTCCGAGATATTGACTCTTGAAAAATTACATTTTTGAACTTTGACAGCGTCTAGCTTTCTAACTGTACGTCTTGGAGCAAAAGGGCTTACATGTCCCTATCTTCGATTTTTATTATCTTTCCAATAGTGTCAACTTCCGATCAACCCGGAAGTACTATATTTCTTTCATCCGGTTTAACCGAAAGTTCACACTATTGGATAGCCGTTTTGCTCGAAGACGTACAGTTAGAAAGCTAGACGCTGTCAAAGTTCAAAAATGTCATTTTTCAAAAGTAAATATCTCGGAAACTGTTAAGTATAGACTAATAATGCTTTTATCAAAAAATGTTCAGAATTTTATGCAGAATCCAAAAAAAATATATAAAATAGGGGTATCCATTTAAGATTTAGATCTTACCCCCCCTCCCTCCTAGGGGCTTGAAGTAACAAGATTGACAATATACGCAAAAGATGTCCCCCTCGAAATGAAAATTGACGAGTCCGAGCAATTTTCCACATTTTCAATTTAAAGCAGGAAAATTGAGGTGGGAAGTTTTTAAATGAACACCCTGTATAAGTACCTATTTGTCATACTACTTGTTGATTCTGTATTGGCTTTGTTATACCAACAAATAATATTTACAAACAATGATTCATATAATATATTTCAAAAAAATACCTTGAACAACTTTTTGGAAAATCTCTGCTGACATAGGTTCGCTAATGACTCGTCTTTTTGCACTAAGATGTGTATTAATCATCTTTAATAAATCCTCATATTTAACAACCAATTTTAAAAACTCCTCGCCGTTTTTACTACTTCTCGCGTCTTTTACTTCCGGCATTTCTTTAACAACTTCCAAATTTCTCTCGATTTTTTCCACTAGCTTTTTTAACTCCTCACTCTTGTTTTCTTGAATAACGACATTGGTAAGGTGTTGTAGTTCTTCTAATTTTTGATTCAGTATTGTTAAGACATTATCCGATGGTTTTTTGTTTAAGATTTTTACCAAACATTCTTCGAACTGAAGGATTAATTTTGCACATCTTTCTTTATTTTTAACATCGTTGTCGTCTTTTATTAATCGAAGATCTGTTAGGTGTCCATTAATCTCTTCAACTAAGTCTTTAAGGCGTTCCTTGTTATTTTCTTTTACTGCTTCATTTGTGATTGCTTGTAAACTAACACGTTTATATTCTTTTTCGTTTAAAACAGTCGAAATATCTTTATTTTTAATTATTTTTTTGTAAAAATCCATTACGCTAACGAGGCACTGACGATCATTACTGGAAAAGGTGATCGGTACTGATAAGTTAATGTATACCTGCTATCGTATTTGTTGTACTGATAAGATTAGCAAACCTTGTTGTTGGTTAATTGGTTATCCTTGGTTACTCTGTCTAATAATAATAATAAAAAAGAAATTCACTATAACAGTAGAGAATTTTTTTAAATTATTTTTTTGTGATTAAAAGATTGATTCCAGTTAGCCACTAAAGTGGGTATTTTTGGGATCTTTTCACTAGCTGCCTATTGAATGCTTAAATGTCGGTGGTAGCGTTTGAACAGTTCCCCAGACCATGAAATAGGTTACTTGAAACTCAAATTAAGTAAACAAACGCATATGAAAACATAAAGGTTTTATTGGCAATCATACAATATTGTCAGACGTATCACAATTTATAGAGATTTAGGTTTCGTTTTTGATGCAACAGCGAACCAACCCAAACGAAACAAAATCGATGAGTATATTTTCGTGCAATGCACACAGGTTAAAGCATGAACACTTGGACAAAGTAAATATTTTTAATAATCCTTTTTTGTGTAGCCACTAAGTTTACTGACAGACAGGGAATATTGCACAGGAAGAAAAAATAATTACCTACTTGTTATGTTTCACAAATATAATCAGTTTCCTGTATTAACATTACATTTGTTTTTTCTGGCTTTTTTGATAGCTATTTTTTTTAGTAAATTTAGTTTTCTGCTTTTATTGTGTATGCATATGGGTTTTATGTTGTTAGAGATTGAGTGATTGTGTGACATATCACACACAGTGATCAGCTAAACATGTTTTTTTTTTAAATAGATGTTTTGTGTTCTTTAAGCCTGGTGTCAAAATTTCTCCCTGTTTGTCCAATGTAGATAGCCTCGCAGTTGTCGCATTCTATTTGGTAGAGCCCACTTGTTTTTCGTTTATATTTTAGCATTGGATATGTGATTGTTATAAGTTGTTTTTATTGACTTGTATAGGAATAATCTTAAAGTTTTTAAGTTTTTTGGCTTGTGTTCCCTGTATATCTATCTTATTGAGCAGTATTTTTCGTTAATTGGAGTGGGATGTTCTTTGTAGAGTTTTGTGTGTATTGTCTTTGTTTTTTCTTTATTATTTGGTGTTTGATTTTTGTTGGGTAACCATTGTTTTTATAATATCTAATTCCTTTTTGTATTGGATGTCTGAGAGAGAAATGTTAACTAGTAGATGTCCCATACTATTGTTTGTTGTTAGTTTTGTTTGTTAGGGGTGCTTTGAATCTGAATATATAAATACCTTTGTAATGTAACGTATAATTTAGTCCTATTCTTGTACTCCTTTGACAATGGGCCCGCAAGGGCCAAAACACGTGTCAGGAAACTGATTAATTTTGTGAAACATAACAAGTAGTTATTATTTTTTCTTCCTGCGCAATGGAACAACAGTTTCATCAAGCATGTAGCCCAACACAAATTAATTATAGATGGGGAATATAATCATTACATGGAAACATAGATGCTGATTCCTGTAACATTGCTGTAATAGTATAATACATTTGCCTGGTCACAGTGAGTTCTATCACTGCGAAGAAAAACACAAAACCCTAATTTAACGACAAAGCTGAAATAACCGCAAAAATAATAAATGTTTAATGGCCGTTTGCATCGCTTGGATTAGATGCTACTTAATCTAAGGTTCACCTTATCTCCAGAATTCGGTTTGCACGCGTTGACTTTTTGCCTAAAGCTTGGCTTCCAGTCGAACAAAGCTAAGCCCCAGAATAATTCGGCTTATCTTGGAAATCTAACCTTAAACCATTGAAAAAAATTATATAACCTTAACGTCAATCAAGTCCAAGACAACCTAAACAGGAAAAATGAATTTATCAGAACTCATTGCTGATAACGATGAAATCGACAAAATTAATTTGATTATTTCTGGTTTGCCTAGAAAAGTGTACAACAGGGCTGATTATTTTAACAGTTTTGACCAAAAACAGTTTTTTTTGGATGACGAATGAAAATGAAACGACAAAACAATTAGGGGAGAAAAGATTCGGTGCAAAAGTTACTAACAAAATTACCAGATTGACGCCGTTGTCAAACTTCTTGAAACCCTAGCTAAGTTTTACGGGTATTGACCCGGTGCAATCCATTTTAATTTAAGGTGAGCTTAAGTATAAGGTTCGCCCTAACTATTCTTTAACTTTAAGCAAGGCGGTGCAAACGGCCATAAGTAATCAGCACCATTCCTCCTAATCTTTAAGGTAACTGGAACCACTACGAATTATAAATTAATTGTGGTTAGTAAATAATCGAGTACTTAAAAACAAAATTAAAATATTTTAAACCCCCATATAATAATCAATACAAAAATAGCTTTATGACTCGTGATGGCCTTATCTTAATGATAAGAAATAATGTGATGATTCTAAACTACGTTCCGTTTAATTCAATATTTAAAAAAATGTTAATGTTGTTGATTTTCTTTGTTTCGAAGTGAGCCATTTTCCAGATACCTTAAACCAAAGGGTTCACTACAAGATATGTGAGCAATAATTTGTAACGAAGCAACTCAGATATAAATTATTGAACCTAATGTATTTGCGATAAGCATAAACAGTCATACACCTTAAATTGTAACAAAACAAAGTCATATTATTATCTGAAAGTCTCCTTAGATTAAACTATTTACCTAAAGTTCTACACAGTCTTCAAATTTTTCAATAATCCTTTTGATTTTTCTCTCAAACAAACTTTTTGCAACTTCCGCGTGCCTCTGAATATCCGCCACTTCGGAATGATCCGTGTCCGTCAGCGACTCTTTATCAAAAATTTCGTTGAGTCTTTGCCAGTATTTAGGCAGATCATTTATTACTTTATCGTCGTAGTTTCTGGGTAGAGGCAGCGGACGTTTGGTAATCACTTCCCTGTGCATTTTACCATCGTTCGATGGTAAGACATGATCTTCATACCTGCTATTTCGCTCCACAACATCGGCGTTTACATAAACCGTTCCTCTGTTACTTCCGGTCCTTTGAATATTTCGGGATATTTTCGATTCAATATTTTGTCTGATTATTTCAACATTCCCGTATATTGACTCTTCTTCTGTTTTCTCGTCATTTTCTGTTTCTTCTTTTTCGCTTACATGATCTGACTCATAATCTACATTATTTTCAGTAGTACCCAAATTATTTTCATTTTTATATACGTTACTGTAAATTATGTTAGCTTCCTCTTGTGCCTTTATAATATCCAATTCCTCCTGCAGTGAGTTTAAGTTTCCATATATATGTTCTACAGACCTTTCCATCGATGGGGAAGGACAAGTATACGCAATTCTTTCCATAAACCTTGCAAGACGCCTTAGAAGTTCTATTTTTCGTTGTGTTAATCGCGGATCCCATGAAATACTTTCTACAGTTTCTTGAAGCTCTAGAGCTCTGGACCTCAAGCTAGGAATTTCATTTTCCGAGGTGCTATCCAGGAGCAGTTCTAATGTGTTAATTTTTTCATTCAAGTCCCTGTATTCCTCAAGTTCCCCGGATTTTTTATCCAAAAGTGCTCTGAACTCTGCCAGTGCCTTTATAAGCTTTAACTTTCTTTCGTTCAGTACCGCGTTATCTGGTAGTTCCAAATTTTTTACTTTTACGTATAGATAAAATACGCCCTTGTCCATTTGGTAATACTCGTTAACATCTTCTACCGGTCTTTGAGCCTGATCCTTAAGCACATCAAACTCGCTTTCAATGGTCACGAATGCCTCCTCAAAAGTCGTAGGTTGGTTTGAATAGAGGGAGTTACTCCTTGACTGTGGAATACTTTCGTTTTCCGGTACTTGCAGCAGAGTGCTTCTATTTTCTCTAAAAGGCAATCTGGGAATAGTGGGAATACTGTTTGTACTATCAAATCGGATTAAGTCACTTACAATATCCGGCTGTTCAACGTGTACAGATTCCACGTAGAACGACGAAGAATTAGGGCTTGAACTAAAATGTCTATCTCTTTCTTTCTTCATAGCAGTGTCGTAGTTGTAAATAGACTTCAACTTGGCAAGCGACAACTCGAAATTATAGATGATTTTTTGAGCTCTTCCTCGATTCGTACTGGTCAGTTCAACTTTTTTCAGTTGATTTAAATCCATTATGTGGGCGGCAATTTCCGACGTTAGCGCCATCATAGCTTCTCGGTTGTTTTTCGTAATTGCTTTGTCAATTTCTGATTGCATAGCGATAAAAACGCATTCTTTCTCGTTAATTTTGTTGATGACGTCGGGCGTGTCTGATAATTTGCGAGTGTATGATTGGGTGGATGTTCTACGACTTCTTTGCACGTTAGGATGTGAATTACCCATCTGAAAAAAATAGGAAATGACGTAAGTTTAAAACAAAATCGTCAAAGTATGGGGTCGAATCTATCCATAGATTCCATGGCATACTATTCAGGACGTTTTTTAAATAGTTTTTAGGCTATATAGGTGTTGTTTAACCAAAATTTGACAAAGTCTTCTCTTTATGACAAAAAAATTATTTATTTAGTGTATTATCATCCTTCTGTACCAACGTCAAACACACAACCAAATATAAAAACGATTTAACAGTACCTACTGACAATTAAAAGTGAATATTGTGGAATATCGGACAAGTGTGTAACTGTTTTTTATATTGGAATACACAGGGATCCAAGCACAATAGATTCCCTTGGGTGGGTAGAACACGACGGCCGTTTCGTTCTTGTTAGGACTCTACCCTTACCCACTTGTCCAATATGCCACAATACTCGCTTTTAATTATTTTCGCGGACACTATGTTATCTTCTAAATACTGACAATGTTCTGTGTAACTTTAATACAAAATTAAATATATTATATACTTTAAACGTCAAGGAAGTATTCCTATATACAGGGTGTCCGGGAAAATGTGGGAAATCTCCGGGATATGAAAAAAACACGTGAAAAGAATACTACAAGTTCATATAAACTTCTTTCGTATCGGCCTCCTCTTCGGAGATATGGGCTCCCAAAGAGCTCCCATGGAATAAAATTAAGTTTTTGACATAATTATTAAACCAACAGGTATATTTCAATTTTTTTTTCATATGATGTTTACCAGGTAAGACCCTTCAAATTGCTATCCCAGAAAGTGTTGCGAATTACTCACAGCTGCAGGGCAGGGACGGACTAGCTGTGACACTAATGCGCCCCTGTATGCTTTGGACAACGTTTTTTACATACCTTTAGCTATTGACTAAAAATTAAGTAGGTACTCTTCATTTATGTCGCTAATCCTAACCGTTTTCGGAAAAACGTAATTTTATTGCCATCATGTATTAATATTAAGCAGTATAAAGTAAACATTTATAATTTATAGGAACAAAGATGTATTTTTTATTAAAATACGCTAAATATACATGATGTAAATATGTTAAAAATTACGTTTTTCCAAAAACGGTTAGGATTAGCGACATGAATGAAGAGTACTTAATTTTTAGTCAATAGTTAAAGGTATGTAAAAAATGTTGTCCAAAGTTTTTATCATACAGGGAATAAAAAAAATATGCACATTAGTGTCATTGCTAGTCCGTCCCTGCAGCTGCGAGTAATTTGCAACACTTTCTGGGATAGTAATTTGAAGGGTCTTACCTGGTATACATTATATGAAAAAAAAAATTGAAATATACCTGTTGGTTTAATAATTATGTGTCAAAAACTTAATTCCAGAGGAGCTCTTTGGGAGCCCATATCTCCGAAGAGGAGGCCGATACGAAAGAAGTTTAAATGAACTTGTAGTATTCTTTTCACGTGTTTTATTCATATCCGGGAGATTTCCCACATTTTCCCGGACACCCTGCATACAGAACTCGCCTCATGGTCACCCTGGAAACTGCCTGCATCGTCCTGGAAAATATTACTTTTTGGTTCGCCTTGTAACGCAAATAAGAAGGCACAATTATTTGAACACTCAGTTGTGTTAATAATAAGTTTTGTTATCTTCTTACGATAAGAATTAAAATTTCATCTGTAAAAATAATAAGTCTTGAAGGTTAGCAGTAACGTATTCCTTACAACCTCATTAATTTTTTATTGACCGTATTAAAATAAACAATTAATTGAGAAGAATCCTATCAATATTAATTCAAAATTATTCTTACCTTGAGTTTTTTAAATTGCCAGTTAAACTAACACTATCGAATGGCACAAAATGAGAGTATAAGTAAATCGCGTTATTCAGCACACAATATTTTGGTAGATTAGATAAAATATTAAGTGCGCTCTACGTTTCAACATAATGAGTGACTCATTGTTTTAACGAACTCGCTGGATAATATAAATTAGGGAACGGGATGCTGACGAAATGTGAGCATTATAAAACTTTTTAATTGTTAAAAGATAGAAGATGTATGTAGTTATTAACAACAACTCATTGTCCTCACTAATAAACTGCCCATAAAGGCTGCGAGATGAAAGATATAAAATATTTTACAAGCAGCCAAATAGTCCAAGTTGAGTATTATTCGGGCATTCTGTCTATTCCATGAACAAACACGGTTTAAAACGGTTATACCAGGCGCAAGTGTGAATTACCCAACTGAGACGATGGACCCTTAATCCTAAAACGTGGTGGATGGAAAAAACTTTTCTTGTGAATGAATGAAACATTGTTTTATTGAGATTTAGCCACAGAAATCGCTTTAATATACAATCTTTGTTATACAGTGTGACCAGTAAAGTCCGCATCATATGGGTTTTTTTTATTAACAAATTTATTCGAAATTTACTTTGGCATCAAGTTCTGCTTCGATCGAGATGAAAGTTAAGCAAAAAAATAGTTGTCACGTGATTCGCATTATCTGTCAAATTTTAATTTTTTCCAAAATAAAATTCAAAAGTGGGGTTATTTCTGAAAGTATCGAAAAAAGTTATAAGAAAAAGTTTTTTTTAATGCAGTTTCTAGCCCACATGGAAAATTTTAGCTGCATAAGATAATTTTGATTTTTTACCCATATTTTGTAAATTGCATCACTTTTACAAAATAAGACTCAACGCAACCTACATAAAACTTCTTAGTTTTGACAATGCTCTATTTCAGATACATTTTCTTTAAAGAAGCGCCTTATTAAATGTGTGTTTTTCTACAAAATCAAAATTGGACTATTAAAATTTGGTCGCATGTGATGCAAAGTTTATTTGTTTTTGACCCTGTATAAGGTTACTTCATAAAATAAGTATTTTTGAAAACGTAATTTGCGTTTGAAAGTAATACACCTTAATATTAAGACAAATAGAACACAGTGTCATCAGTAAAGTGTTCATTAAGTGGAAAATAAATTTTAGTGGTGGGTAAAAAATCAAAATTATCTTATGCAGCTCAAATTTTGCATATGGGCTAGAAACTGCATTGAAAAAAAAACTTTTTCTAATAACTTTTTTCGATATTTTTAGAAATAACCTCACTTTTGAATTATTCTTTGGAAAAAAATAAAATTTGACAGATAATGCGAATCACGTGACTACTATTTTTTTGTTTAATTTTCATCTCGATCGAAGCAGAACTGGATGCCAAAGTCAAATTTCGAATAAAGCTATTAAAAAAAAATTCCATATGATGCGGACTTTACTGGTCACACTGTATTATGCTGGGTAGAAACTTTTGTTCCAAGTTATAAACTCACACTGTGTATTTTTCTTTAATATGTTATTAAGGTGGGAGTATCAACATGCTTGCCAACCTATAACCTATTTCGCGTACATTCATTAAATTTTTCTACCTTCAAAACAAAATTTAAATCTACTGCATATTCTATAGGTAATGATTGACATATTAAATAAATATCAAGGAATTTCATTACTTATTTAAGGATAATTGTATAGCAAGAAATATCAGGTAAGATTTTAACATTATTATGTCATTGTTTTTCACTATATAATTCTTCCAAAATTAGCATTGAAATCAATTGATATTTTTGTAATATGTCAGACATTACCTAAATAATGTGCCAACGATATTGATTTTATTTAAAAGTTAGTTAACAAAATAATTTAAAAAAAAAACACGAAATAGGTGATAGGTTGGCAATAGATTGAATGACGTTGAGAATTCCACCCTTAACGCTAATTTAGTACCTTATAGATGGATAATATAAACAACGAACCATATTTTTACATAATTACATATTTATTGTAAAATGATTTAACTCAAAACGCACAAAATAATTTTTATTTTCCTTTAAAATACTGTAAATATATAAAGAAATACATCTAAAATATTTATTACTATAATTCTATCAGTACAATTTTATAATTTAAGAAATTTGAGTAAAAAAATTTAAAAAAAACTTAACAAATATAATATTGAAGTAATAATGTTCAAAGTGCCGTATTATCAATCGACTGTTTATAATCGGAAATATTTTTTGCGTAAAGTATTATTTTCATCATGCATGCATCTATTTCGCCTTTCAAGGCAGCATTGTTCATTTTTCCCAAAGTAACTTGCAGTTGTATCAGCCGCTCATCCAACTGATCTATCTGATCGTCAGTTAATGGTGTATTCATTTTGTTCCCAATCGTATCTACTTCATGTTCTATATTTTTTATTGCATCCAGATCACCCTTTTCATCTACTGTTGTTTTCTGTTTATTGTTTTCCAGTTTTTCCTCGATAAAATCAGATAAGTTTTCAATAGTTTGGAATAGTCCCAACTTCATTTTGTGTTCTATTGACTCTTTGGGGTAATGTAGATTACTAAGTTCAATAGTACACTGAGTAAAAGCTTCATCAATTTTATGAAGTTTTTTTGTATCGTCGGTAACATTTAACTGCTGTTCCCACTGTTTAACTTCTTTTTCTATTTTAGCAAGTGCAGCCAGATTACCTTTCCCATCCACGCTGGTATGCTGTTTAATGCTTTCCAGTTTTTCCTCTAGAAAATTAGATAAATTTTCAATGGTCTGGTAGAGTCCTAAAGTCGTTTTATGTTCAATTGAATCTTTGGGGTAATTTAGATTGTTTAGTTCTATGGTGCACTGGGTAAAAGCTTTATCGATTTCTTCGAGTTTTTCTGTTTGATTGGTAACGTTTAACTGCTGTTCCAACTGTCTAACTTTCTTTTCTATTTGAGCCAGTCTACTGTCAAAAGGTGTTTTCACAACGTGCACGTCGTTTGTAGCACTGGATTTTTTTGTGTCTGAAAAATTGTAAAGTTGTGTAGTATACCCCAAAGTGCTCTGTTGTGTTATAGTAGTGAGACTACTACTGGCAAGCGATGAATACCCTGAACTTTGTACAGGACCATGATTGGAGTTTGGAACTGGTGGTGGTGGCGGTGGGGGCAGCGATGAAACAACCAAAGTCATTATTTTGTTGAACATAACACTCAGCCTTTCCATACATGCGTTTTTCCTGGAAATCAAGTCCTTATTAACGCGAGCGCTGTGAATCTTTCTTCCTAGTATTTCTAATTTTTGTTTTATTAAAGTCAACTGTTCTTCTCTGCCAGAAAACTGTTGTACCAATAAAGAAACTTCTTCCAACTGTTGTTCTAAATTAATAACTTCCTGGGTTTGTTGAGCTCTTTCGTCCAAAATTTGACCAAAATTATGCAGTTCCTTTAAAAGCTTAATTTTGCGTTGCTGTAGATCGGAATTATCTGGTTCAAATTTATCTAAGTTAAGAATTAACCTCATCGAAGTTTCATCCAGTTCATAGAATTTACTATCTGACTGAATTCCAATAAAGTATAGTACTTCGGGTCGTAAAGCTTTAACTTTTTCTTCAATATCGTTAAGTTTCTTGGAGTCTTCCTTGAGTTGTCTGGTTTTTTTCTCCGCCTCATTATCTGCCATCTGCTTAAGTTTCGTAGCAAGATCTTCAGTTTTCTGCTGAACGCTGGTTTTTCGTCCCCGTAAGGTCTCATTTGTAGGATTAACATTATGGCTATCTAGCTTACTCTGTATCGCTTGTAACTCCTTTGCCATAGCTTTTAGATCACTGGCTTGATTACTATTTAAAATGCTTTCTAGTGTATCCACTTTTTTTTCAATGCTTATAACGTGGTCAGCATCTTTAGCCTCTCTTTCTAGCGCGTCCAGATAATACTGCATCTCATTTAATAAAGTTGTTTTTCTCATATGAAGATCGGTTCCTTTAATCAATTTGTATTGGTCCAGCTTCCCCAATAGTTTTCTTATATCTTGTGCTAGCTTGTAATACATGTGTATGTCTTCGCTGGCGTTAGGAGCGCTAACTTCTTTCTTAATTTTTTGAAACTTGCTTTCCAATTTCTCCATTTCTTTGTTGATGTCATTTTTAGGATAATTTATTACCTCAGGTTGCATTTCTCTTTCTGGCCATTGGACTATAGGTTGCTGACTTAAAGTGACCTTTGCATCAACAACATTTTTGAGCGATTGTGCTTCATTGCTGAAGATATCTTTTTCTTTTGCCAAATTTTCGTTGGATTTCGGTACAATCTGACTAAGTTCAAAATTAACCAGATCTAGTCGACTTTGTAAACCAATAAAAGCATCAATATCTTCATCAGGTGTTTTATCCATTTCTTTTTTAATGTTAATAAGGTCATTCTTGATCTTTGTCATTCCCAGCTGATCCTCAGATTTTGCCGATTCTGGTTTTGACGCTCTGAAGCTCTGTGCTAGAGAAGCACGCTGTTCTAAAATTTTCAGGAGTCTTTCGACCTGCTTCGTTGCCTCATCTGCATTGACTTTGTCTTCAACTTGGTCTCCAATGAGCAGAAGTGACTTGTTTAAATCTCTTTCTATTTGGTTATACAAAACTCCTTTATATGTTCCCGAAAATCTTTGTACTTTATCACTTAGGGCTTGTATGTTAACTTTAATTTTTTTTAAATTTTCGTTTTCGGGTCTTTTGTAAAACGAAGTTTTTTCTTGAAGCGATTGAATATTGTAGAAAATTTCGTCAAGAAGTTGACATTTCTCGCTTCGCAGCATCTCATATTGCTCTGGGATATCAAAGTTTTCCATAGACACTTGCAATTTAATCAATTCCTCTTTTAATTCGTCAAATTCTTTATCGTATCTAGTCCCGTTAAAATTTTGAACCTTCTTTATTAACTTGTCAGCTTTCTCTTTATATTCGGCCAAAACTAGAACATATAGCAGTTCAGTGATGTCATTGGAAACAATAACAGCATTATTTGCTACAGTCTGATTGGGATCTTTATAAAATTGAGTAAGTTCGTTTTGATACAAATCAAGTTTTTCTCGCAGCAAGTTCTTGTTATGACTTTTATCAATTTTTTCTTTAATGTAGTGTACTTGCATCTTAATTTCCTCGATTTTAGAAAATCTATTATTAACGTGACTTTGCTCTGGTTTCTGTACATTTAATAGTTCCGGAGTAGAAATATTGTACACTTTTGCTCGTGCCTTAACAATTTTGCTGTCCAGTTGATCCAGACTCCGACTACTACCATAGCTTTTTCTAGTGTTTAATTTAGGAACTGACTGTGAACGTTTTCTTACAAGGTTGGTAGGAGGATTGGTATCACACTTGTTGGCAATATCTATTCGAATGCTATTCATTGACTGCTGCATCTCCTCTAGGACACCATCAATTCTCAAAAGCGAGATGTGTGAGTAAGCATTGATGTTAAAGTTGGACTTCACGTTATTCCAGTAATTGATAAATTGATCAATAACCGTGTGTTCTTTATCGGTGCTTTTAACTTTCTTTCTAAGTACTACCGTATCCTCAACTATTTGCTGAATAGTATTTCGATCGGATTCTTGTTGAACTATGTCCTGAAGGTTATTTATTTGCTTATTTATATTAGAAAGCAACTCCCTCTTGCGATTTTTGGTAGTATCGTTGATTTCTTCTAAATTTTGCACAGAATTGCGGAGACTTTCCAAAGTGTTCATTGTAGCATCGGCATTGGCAGTTCCGTTGAAGTTTTTGACCGTTCTTTCATAGGTTTCCAGCGACTTCGAAAATTTAGAATCAAACTCTTTTTTAACCATTGTGCGATCTAAATTTTTCACCATTTCAGTTAGTTTTTGAGACAAAACAATCACTTTTTCTTTTATTTCTTTATCAACAATATCTACTTCTCCCAACTTTTGACTTATTTGCACTATATTATTACGAATTGTACCAACATTGACCACATTCTTTTCTTTAACAGCCCGGTCCAAGATCGACTCATTTTCGGCTAAATGAAGTTCAATATCTGCAAGGTCCCGTGTGGCTTTGTCTTTTCTGCCTTGGGTAGAAAGATATTCTATATTGTCGTCTCTCTTTATTTCTTTCAACGCTTTTGTTATTTTTTGGAATGTATGTGCCAATTTTTTCATTAAACTATTCTTGCGTTGTTCCAACGGAGTATCTGAATCTACGTAGATCATCTCTAAGTCACGTGCAAGGACCTCAATAGTTGTCTTATATACTCTAAGCTGCTTGGTATCCTTATTATCAACGGCAGTACTAATAAGGTATTTTAAATCATCAAGTTTTGCTTCTATCTCTCTTATTGTTGGTACACTGCTTCGGTTAACATTTAAAGTTCTCGATTGAGACTGTGTCGTTTTGGCGGTTTTCTGAGATGTCAAGGAACCAGCAGAATTAGCTCGTCTTTTACTCACTGGCATGTGAACAAATGAATCACTTTCCACAGCTCCCATATCCAAGTCCCTGGATTCGATTTGTAACACTTCTTCCATTGTCAATGATATGTTTTTTAATGCGTCGTCTATTTTCTTTTGTTTAATTTTACCATGCATGGAACTTATCTCGCCACTTTGGTAAGCAAGACTTTCGACGATTGCCTCTTTCTTGTCATTAGATAAATTTTGTCGGGAGTGGCGCAAACTAGATCTTAGCGAAGTTACTTCTCTGTTTATATACCGCAAACGATCCTCCGGTTTGGAATGTGGATTGCCCATGTTCTGGAAAAGAATTTTAATACTTAATTTATTGGCTAATGAGTTTTTGTTGTGGAGGGTAACTTTTCAGCTATGCTGTGATTTCATTATTAAATTAGATTGGGGTTTAAGTTGATACTAAACAAACAATAAATCATACTGTAAGGAATAATGTAAATACAGTTACAAGATGCGTTTTGTGGAAAAAATATTAATGTTACAAAAGTAAAAATATTGATGTGTAGCATACCATTTCAAAATTTGAAACCTTAGGTTCTGGTGCATGTGTCTGTCGCAGCCTTTTTTCTATGTGACCGTTTAACTTGGCGAACTGATATTTGCTACGTTAATAGTTACAACTTAAAAATAAACCGCAAGTTGAAAATAGGTCATTTATTCCTAATTTCTTATGATAAACTATTCAAGGTTAAAAGAAATGTTATTTAAATGTTTTGTGTCATTTAGCATTTAAATGCAAATATCTCAAAAACTAATTGAAATATTGAGATTAATGAAGTACAACTATTTTACGTATAAAATACCCCTCTTTCATAATTTAGGGTGAATTGGTTAGAATTGTGAGAGACAATAAATATATGCAAACATTTTCCAAACACAAATAAACACCTTTCTTAACGAAACATAATTTATTGAAAACAAACCGAAATTAAGCATAAATAATCCAAGTGTACCATTTCCTTTTACTGTATGGCCCCCTTAAATATGGCACACCCTGTATGAAAATTTACAAGCAGCAAAATATTACATTTTTGGAAATTATTTTTTGAAAACTCTAGCCTTAAATTTAAAAAAATATCTATTAGCTATTCAGTGATATAAAATGTTAACTTGTTTGATAGAACATTAATAGCGGTAGGCAAAGTTGTAGGATTAACTTTAACCTGGTTTAAATAATATATTCTTACCATGACACAAGACACAACATACCTACTTACCTCTTCAAAATTGTTGTTTCTTTGGTTACAATAATAATTATATAATATGTATTAGTAGTACATTTTAATATAATATTATGGATTTAAAGCGGAGTGGTCTCTTTCACTCATTTGAAGTGATAAAAATAACATATATGTATTATTAGAAATAAAAGTTAGAATATTTCTTTCACTTGTAAAATTATAGGTAGGTATCTATAAATTTTCTTATCTTAATTGTTTGTTTGATAAAACTGTATTGTCTTCGGTCACATTATTAACCAATAAAATAAGCTTAATGGAGTCGTAAGGATAGGAAATCTATGTATTATAGTAATGGTAAATTTCAACCTAGGTGTGAGCCCCAAATTTATACTTTAGACAGTTGCGGCCGCAGCTTTTGAAAATGGGGAGGGTTTAAAAATTGTCTCGTATGTATTATACGCCCATCACCCAATTTTTGCCCTCCGCTGTCACCGAATTTCTTCGAAACCGTGCATACGATTTACTTCAAATTATAGCATTTTACGTTACAAGGCCGGTAGGCGACTTATTACAGTACTAGTTGGTTTACGGACGAGGCGACGTAGGAGCCGAGTCTGGAATATAAACGAATGCTGTAATAACATCTAACGGACGTGTATCGTATGATATTTTATTTTATTTTGTCATTATAATCCTTTTTAAAAAGATTTAATAAAAATGTTTATTACAAATTTTAAAATATTATTTGCAATATTAATTGGTATCACTGGATATAGTTTAAATAAAATAAAAAATACTAACTTTAGTTAAGCAAAATATTTAGAAAATTGTAAAAGAGAGTCTATTCTGTAGTTGCGTAATATTTTTCATTTACTAAAGTTGGTAGAAAAATAATTTTACAAGTTAAAGCATCTAAACAGAGTTACTTGGGATCGATAAATATATAGTCAAAATAAAATAAAGATTACTAACTTTAGTTAAGCAAAATATTTAAAAAAATGTAAAAGAGAGTCTATTCTGTAGTTGCGTAATAATTTTCATTTACTAAAGTTGATAGAAAAAATACTTTTACAAGTTAAAGCATCTACACAAAGTTATTTGGTATCGATAGATATATATTCAAAACAAAATAAAAATTACTAACTTTAGTTAAGCAAACTATTTAAAAAATTGTAAAAGAGGGCCTATTCTGTAGTTGCGTAACATTTTTTATTTAATAAAGTTGGTAGAAAAAAGTATATTATTTATAGTAAGACATGCTGCCAAAATAGCGATTTTCCAATAAATACTAGTCGGGGCGTGGAACGCATTTTTATAGTCGGCCATGATTGCCTTTATTTTGTTTTGAATTATGGCAGTTACTGTTATTATAAGTTTTAAAAACTTATATAGGTATTATTATATTCCAAGTTTAATTTAGTTGTGTATGTAGTATGTATATATGATAAATTAAATAATTAATGCTCAATATGTGTACTTGAACATTTTGTTTCCTATAATTTTAAGTGACAACTTGTCAAAAATCCAAAGTAAAAAGTAATTATTTCTAAAAACAAAAGATGGTTGCTAGGCAATACTTTACAGTACCTGATACTGTAATGTTCCACTTACCGGCCGCAAATGAGTACATGGTAAGTTGATTTACCGGACAAAATGAAATTAAAAATATTGAAAGACCTATCCTTAAACTTTGTTTCTCATGAAGCAGATTTTCCGACTACCACTTCGTTTTCGAAATATACTATAAATTTATTTTTTCCAAAAGAAATCCCTAAATTAAAAATATGATAATTAACTGATTAAATTAATTGGCTCAGCCGATACTAGGTGGAAATCCATAATTATAGTATTATGAGATACAGTAAAACAAAGTTGAACTTGTAAATTTCCACTATATTAAATAGAAAATGACATGTTTCGCTAACACTGTAGCTTCGTCAGATGACAATGATTTAATAAAGGTGAAAATTAAAAACTGGGGTGCAATAAAATTAAATTATTGAAGATGTAAATAAAACAGTTGAAGGCTTACCTGAGCGGGAAAGTTCAACAGAGGGTTTAAAAATTAAATAAGGTACAATATGGGTAATTTATAAAATTTTAAGTATATGGTCAACAGAATAAATTTAACAAAGGTGAATTATTTAAATCTAGTTGATCATTAAGTAACAGGTCCGTATTTATAAGTTTATTTATTACCATAGATTCTAGCAAATTTAGTTTTAAGCCTTTGTCTTCTGTATGTAAGATTTTAAAGGAAGAATCGAAATTAAGTTGATAATCAAGTAAATGGTTAGCATAGTTTGAGTCTGTTTTATTTTTTAGTAAACTGTTATAATGTTCCTGTATTCTTTTGTCAAAATGTGTACCCGTTTGGCCAATGTATGTTTTAGGACAATCTTTGCATTTTAATTTATAGTAGTGATGTAAAAAAAAACGTTTTTTTTTAATTTGAAAAAAAAAACGATTAAAAAAAACGTTTTTTTTCCTGAAAAAAAAACAAAACATTGTTTTTTTTTTCAAATTAAAAAAAAATTCATACCTACCTATTAATTAAAAAAGAAAATTTTTTTGTTTTTTATGAAAAAAATAAATCAACATATTTATTGGTTGTGCGTTGGTTGTGCCCGGTTGGACCAAAATTCTTGAAAATACACAAGAAAAATGGGAGATTTTATATTTCTAATAAAATTATTAAAAATCATCATAAGACAGCGACAGCTCCTGTAAAGGTTAAGTATTCCAGCATTTTAAATAGGTAATAAAATAAATATGTACCTTTATTAATAAATAGAGAATAGAATAGATTACTTTATTATATTTTATAAAATTATTGCATTAAAAAAAAGTTTACTCTTTTTTATAAAGCAAAAACAATGATTCTGAAAAAAAAACATTTTTGAAAAAAAACAAACCGCATTGTTTTTTTTTCTAAAAAAGACACGTTTTTTTAAAAGAAAACAGAACGTTTTTTTAAAATTTACATCACTAATTTATAGACGCCTGATTTTTTGTTTTTATCGCTTTTAGTTTTATTGTTTTTGATAAATTTACTTAAAGAGTTATTAGTTTTGTAACACACATTTATATCAAGTTTGTTAAGAAAATTGCCAATTACTTTGCTAGGTTGTCCAAAGAAAGTGACAAGTTTAAATTGGTCAGAGTTTTTGCTTCTAGGAAAGACTAAGTCAATAGCCTTTTTGTAAGTTTTCTTTTTTAGGATTTGGTCAATTAGATTTGATTTCAAAAGAGCCCCTAAACCCGCTCTATTTAGCTAGAGAATGTTAAAAAAAATGTCCGTATTCCTGTTGTCGGTTTTTAATACTTGAATTCCTTAACCTTAATTTTTAGTGAGACTAAAAGTTACGTTTGAATATGTATTTATTGTAAACTGGTATAAATATTCAAGGCATAATACCTTAATACATTGGTAATATTTTAAATTATTATATTGGACCTTGTCTCTAAGTCTGGTAGAATTGGCGAGTGAGTAACTATAGCAAATTTGAAATGTTTTTAAAATAATAATATCGAAAAAAATACTACGATACTATAGTCCAGAAAGAACTTACTTTGCCATTATATTTCTGGGTTGCAACACCTTATTTAACACTAATTTTAATTGAAATCAAAATTTAAGTCTATTGTCTGCACATCAAGATCTTATCTTACACGTTCCAAGCCAAATACCAAGCCAAGCGCCAATTTAACTGACTGAATTAAATTGAGTGCTATTTAAAATATAAAACTGATAAGCAGCATTCACTGACTATATTTATCAGGCTTGATACCAACTAATAATAATGCTGTGTTCTGGTTTACTGGTTTAATCTCCAGTAACACGCCCAGTCCAATTTTTTTTTAAGAAAAACTAGTTTTCTGCAAATTATTTATAAAAAAAATTTATTGTCATACTAGGTAGTAGACATTTTCTTGGGGAAATGGATTCGACTGAAGATAAGAATTTAATATTTTTAATAATAATTATTAGTTTTTAGTCATCATAAAGATTGATAGCGGGTAGAACAAGTATCTATACAGTGTGACCAGTAAAGTCCGCATGATATGGAATTTTTTTTTAGTGATAGCTTTATTCGAAATTTAACATTGGCATCAAGTTCTGCTTCGATCGAGATGAAAATTAAGCAAAAAAATAGTAGTCACGTGATTCGCATTATCTGTCCAATTTTATTTTTTTCCAATAAAGAATTTAAAAGTGGGGTTATTTCTGAAAATACCGAAAAACGTTATTAGAAAAAGCGCAGCGCAACCTACATAAAACTTCTTAGTTTTGACAATGCTTTATTTCAGATACATTTTCTTTAAAGTAGCGCCATATTAAATGTGTTTTTCTACAAAATCAAAATTGGGCTATTAAAATTTGGTCGCATGTGATGCAAAGTTTAGTTTAATTTAATGAAATATGGTTAACTTATACAAAATAATGTTGACACCTTGGACAATAACTTCAATAAGGAATATGAACTCACTGTTCATGATATTGGGTTTGTGAGTAAATTAAAAACTAAGTGAACAATATTATAACTTCAGTTACTGCAAATTATTTGAATGCTGATGCCTAGTAGGTGGAGTTCCATAACTAATATTGTTAGATTCACTAAAACAAAGTTGAGCTTGTAAATGTCCACTATATTAAAAAGAAAATGACACAATTAGTCATTTCATTGTCAGCGAAACGTCCTTTTATTTTTAATATAGTAGAAATTTACACGTTGAACCAGTGGCGGCTTTAGGGGAAATCCTAGGGGGGCTTTATCAAAGCCGTAGGCAGTGAGAAATTTCAGGGGATTCAGAATGCGTTTGTTTTTGATATTTGGAAAGCACCGCAGGCGAAAAATTTTCAAGACCACTCCCAAAGTTTGGTAAAAATCCTCACAATCAGAAATTAAAAGGGATTACATTTTTTTTTTTTTAATTTTACGTCGGCCTATTTCCGCAACGAGGCCAATCACCGACGCCAGGGAATTTGTCATACACTATCTGGTAATTTTGCCGAATCCCTCTTTGTCGAGGGTAGGGTTCTTTAACGTGCCAACATCCATGACACGGGACCCACAGGTTCACGTCTCTTCCGAAATACCTCTTAATCCAAATTCCAAATTTAACATCGACGTTGCCGGCACCGGGGATCGAACCCGGGACCTTCGATCTGTGAGACCCCTGCACTGACCACTAGACCACAACGCCGATAAGGGATTAAAATAGGATTAAAGAAAATATTCAACAAAAATTAATTTTCTAACACTTTTTAATATGTTCTATCCATAGACAATTTACCTTTAGATACGTACAGCTTATCTCCTGCGCAAACAAAAGTTACGTTTTATGGGTGAAAAAATACGACCGTGCGCATGACTCGCCGGTCAGCTGCCTTCCCTCTGGGCACCTTCGGGCATGCGCACAAACCTCGTGTTATCGGTATGTCCTCCTTTAGCGACATGCTCAAAATACACTCCAGAACCGGCTCGGCCGCTATTTTTGTTGTTGTATTTTAAGGTTTCTCTGTGGATTCCTTGTAGTTTTCGTATATATTGTGGTTTGTGGGTGTTTAATATTTACGGATTTCTAGTTTTTGTGTAGTTTAGTAAATTGTGTCTGATTATTAGTTAATTTTTTGGTTAAAATCTGTACACCCCGACATTAAGCTTTTAATAAAGCCAGTATTCCGCGGGTCAAGTTCTCGGGCAAACACTTTTCAAATTCTTGAACAAGAAATTTTGCTTGAAAATGTTTTACACGGTTTTACACGTACTCAAGTTTTTGCCAAATTGTAAAAATCAATACAAGTTATTTACCAACCAATATTTGACTTGAGAGGTACGCGATAACACCGTAGATTGGTTATTTTGCTGGTTTTGTTTGTTCTTGTATTCGATTTAATAAGACTAGTTTAATTCACTTGTTCTTGTTCTCTTCCTTTTCGAACTAAAAACACGACGACGAATCATTTTTAAAGAAATTTTAAAAACAAAACCCCTACTACTAAAAATGCCAGAAATTACTACCTTCTTTCTAGGGTTACCAACTTTCGGATATTGGAATAAAGGACACATTTGGAAATATTTTTGGGTGCCACTATACGGACTGTACCACTCATAAAAACTTTTTGTTTGTACTCTCGAATAACATTTTTGGGCCATTAAATTAGGGGCTAGAAAGAATAACGCAGAAACTAACATAATATTACTAAACTAGTAGGTAAGTACTTAACTATAAAAATATTTAAAAAACGAAACGAAAAATCTGAGTTCTGGGATTTACCGACATTTTTCGGATGTTGCCAATTTTACATTTTATATTACAACATACCCTTAGCTTATTTATGTGATGGATTGTTTATGGGTTGGGTCTTTTTATTTTTTTAGTTTATTTGCGGTTTCTTAAATGTATTTATTTATTTTCGGATTTTAAAGGACATTTGCAGTCCTTTCACACCTTTCAAAATGACAAAGGATATAATTTTAAAATAAAGGACTGTCCTTTCAAATAAAGGACGGTTGGCAACCCTACTTCTTTCCCAATTTGATTAAAAACTTAGAAGATAATCTAAAGGTAAATTGTCTATGGTTCTATCACAATGCTGTGGAGATTTAGAGGAGGGCGACGAGGAGGAGGGGGGGGGGGGGGTATCGACAGAATATTTGCGGTTGATTATGAGACCAAAAATAGGTACGAAATGTTAGCAACATTTTGAGAAAACGTTTTAAAACTGGCTTTTGCAAAAGGTGACAGGAAAACTTAGAAAAGAAACGTAAATGATGAAAAATGATACCAAGCCTAAATTAAAACACTATTGTAATTTAAAAATCTCCATATACGCGAGTTTTTAAAAGGGTTTCTCAAAGTTTTGCGTATATATTTCGTAATTATATCTCATCAGTTTTGGTATAGCTATTTTTGATAAGCTTTTCAGTAAATGAGGGTAGTGCTCCAAGGGTGGGTGAAGTTGATCCGCAAAATACCGCATTTCCATTCCCCAGCGTTTTTATAGACATGCTATTTTTGGTTTTTTGATATCTTCTTAAGAGTAGAAAATATAGGCATTGTACCTTTTTAAAAAGTCATCCTGTTTATACGTTATTATATTTATTATTGGGTCATGGGTTTAACCAATGATCTTAGCAGATCATTGGGTTTAACGTTGTTTTACTGTGTTCTTGGTGGACATATTTTTTACGATTTTGCGAGAATGGCCCCGAATTTATTTAAATCGCTTTCATTTCAAAAGGTTATCGTTGGTTATGTTCGCCATTTTTGCTGCATAGCCCGTTGCTTATCAATACTAAACAAATAGATATTATATAGTATATTAGTGATATTGTGCAGACATTTTTAAATAAGATAGAACCGTTTATAAACCGAAGCTTGTTTCAACTGTAAAATAGTATTTTAATTTGAACCTACTTACCTTGGCGTATTTAAAACATCCGTTGTTGTTGAAGAAATTTTTCTCCGTAGTGCACAACACAGAACCAGCATGTTTAATAAAAATAGGCGAGGTTTCGTAAGTGTAACCTTCTGATAAGATGAGATAGGTAACTAATAACCTAACTGATAACTATATCACTTAATTTTAATTAGATCACCCAAGGTATGTTGGGAAATTACACCATTACACCAGATACCCGAGCAAATTTTTCTGTAATAACATTCGATTACCCAAAGTTGGGTTCCGTTGGTCACATTGTTAAAACCTGGAATGTTTTGCTTGTTTTGTTGAAGATTTAACATTATTATGACGACCGCGTGATTGTTAAGACCCATTCTACCGGGACTGATCAAGAGCATTTGAAAATTTAGGGGTTATTAACCCTAAGCATTGAATATCAAACTATAAGAAGGTCATATGAGCCGATTTCCTAAATCTGCTACGTTGAATTCATAGATGGCACCACAATGAGTTCACCAGCAAGAAAGCGACAAGCCTTTTCACTGCTAAATTAAAACATTGTTGCCGCCTGTCTGTTTGACTTGCAGCATGAGTTTTTTAAATTTATTTTTATAGCTTATCGTAAAACTTGATTTTACATAAGTACCTACACCTATCCTAGATTTAAGTAGCTTACATTTATTTTCCTACCTATAGTATAGTCTAGACTTTAAAATGTCCCTATTTTTAATTGCTTTGTAGCTTATAATATTTTCAACCTTTTGACGTCCCAACGTTAATTACATGAAAACATATTGTCTGACATGTTTTCTATTTCTCACAGAATTAAATGACGACTCTCACTATATTCAATACATACCTAGGCTACAACGTATATGTTGGGTAAAATATGAATGATGTGCGGTTTGTTTGTATAACTTGGTTTTTAATTGCAATTATTACTACTTTTCAAAATGGTTTCTTACTTAAGAAACATATCCAGTTTGTTTGTGTGTATTACGTATTTTCCTATTTTTCGACGAAATAAAACCTATTTTAGTTATACTTGCTGTCGCTTTTTATCTACTTTTATTTGTTGTGAAAATCGGTCCAATTACCCCTGAGTAATTAGCGTACATATTATTATCAAAAACATACATTCGGCTGAAATTGAGAACCTCCTATTTTATTGTCTGTTAAAAATGCTTAAATCATTAAAAATTCCTATAAAATACGATATGCGACAACACCACGACATCAGATCAGTGAATTTGAGACATCTGTTGCCGAGGCGCTGCATTATAACGACAGATTTAAGGTTAGAGTTACGATTATGGAGAACTATAGGGTAGGAGGCCGATCGACAATGGCAGCATTTTTAAGTTTTGTCCCGGTTTTTTGGTTAATTCGCTATTGGCCGATAGATGGCTCTCGCGTCCGAAGTGGGCTGATGTTGTCTTCTTCTTCTTCGTTTTTAATGTGGAAAACTAGATCCTCCATAGTTTTTAGCTTTTACATAAACCCTTTATTTTTCTGTGCTTTTACTTTTGACAATTGACATTTTATTTTTCGAAATAACAAATCATGTTTGAAGACAAATAACGTCGTATTGTAATTAATTTCCATATTTATAATGAATAATGGTACAATTTATAAAAGTAGAGTTTGCTTTGTGTCGGGGTGGTAAGACAGGATCTTCTTCAGAGATGAAACGCAGCCAAATAAGTCTCTTTCTAGCTCCAAAGGTAAAACCCTCTAGCTAGAATGTTCCTGTATTTTAAAAACGAAGCATCGTTGGAACTTTATACAGGCCGAGTTTACTAATAAGTATAACAAAGTAAGTGTAAATTCATATAAAAGTCCTTATTTGTTCCTTAAAGAACTAATTTAAATAAAAATACTTATCGCGTCCATAAGAAACCATTTATTTGATAGCCCACTTCGAACACGAGCGCCATCTTATGGCAACTCGTAAAGCTGAATTACCGATGCTAATTTGGGACCGAATCCAATGCATTGCGATCGGCCTCCTACCTCAAGTCCTCCATAGTTACGATCAACTCCACAATGGCGGCCAAACCACCTCCAATACGTCAGACGTCTAAAACTGGGTTGTCAACTTTTCTCGGACATCCGTCATTCTTATATATTTTGATATTCAATGCCCTAAGTCATATACATACAGCGTTAGGGTAAAGTTTAATGAAATAGAAAATAGTTTCTTTTCATATTTTGCCGTTTGTTATGTTGTTTTAAAGGTTAATATTTTGTAAACGGTTGAAGGTATAGGCACAAAATACATAGCTACGCATGCGTAGCTATATATTCTATGGTATAGGGCATGATTTATGGAAAATGAGACTGGTTGGCACGATATAATTGACAGTTGTATTATCAATACTGACATTGTCGAAATTATTGATCGTGTATGGTCCTCTTAATCGGCCTTAACCGCCGCGCCGTCGAAAAGTAACGTATTACGCACTTGGTACAAAAATTCTAGTGTTATTAGCACCAATAACTGAATTGACAGCATCATATTAATGCTCTTATAGCATAAAATAAATGACAGATACGACAATTAGTTGTCAGTTTCTTTCTTTACTGCAATTTTACTTTCACAATACCTAACGAATTATTGACCAATTTTCTGAATCTATTTGTTGACAGTACCTTGTATAAAACTTGAGATAACAATATTTAAATTGGAAATACCATCTCTATACTGACGAGTATGCGCTACAACAATTAGTGTCTGCCTGCGTCCATTAAAGGAATTAAAAAGTATTCACAACTAATTGCTCATTTGGACTGCCGAGCAGGATACATTTACATTTTTATATAAATAGTACCAGTTGATACAAAATAAATAAAGGAAAGAATTTGCTTTTTTGGTAGGTTTTTTTAGGTTTTGATTTTATTTTATGTCAAGAATGAAATTCTTTCAGCTAGATAGTTTGGATTTTTTGCGAACACTTTCACCGATTCGTTGAACGCAATTTACTTGTCGAGAGCTGGGTCCTGAAATAAAATATTCAGTTCACTGAGAACGATAGACTGCATGTACTGCGTTAGCGAAAAACGTGTTTGCAACAGGCTCTCTCTTGATCGACCAAATTGGAAATCATGGTTTTGATAATCTACAGACCCTCCTAAAGGGTCAAGATCTGTAACAGTATCTGTTAAGATACTACTTTTGCGAGAAAAGTAAAAACAAAGGTATTGAGTTCAAACTTTTCTTTCTTAAACTTTACTTACTGCTCGTTAATTCTTAATATCTAATAAACTTACTGATAGTTTGTTCTGCATAGAAAATAGTAGTAAATCAAAGTTTTGTTGAACTAAAAATTAAACCTAAAAATAATTTTTAACACTAAAGCTTCAATTCTCTAAAGCTACTAATACTACTTTGTGGTAGAACTAAGGAATTATGTTACAAAATGTAGAAAAATATTTCCTCTCATAATGAACCAAACCGAGCACTTGTTACATCTTAATCAAATACACCATTTTTATTACACACTGTTCTAATTGCCCCCATTCCAATACTGTAAGAAAACTTAACACAAATTGTATCCAAACAAAGGAATACCCCATTGGCTTTTAAAAAGGGCTTTACTTTTAAAATTAAATTTTTTTCGACCCTAAAAACAACATAAAACAAACTGGAAAATAATTATTTTCACCGCAATGTGTTTAAATGATGCTCCAAATTAACAAGGGTAGCTGAAATGCTGAATAATATTAATTTTGCTGTGTTTTAAATCATTTGCATTAAAGTAAAAAGAAATCAACAAAAATGCTCAAATATAGACCTTTTTAGAGTAATAAAAACGGTTGGTTTTAAACGGACGTATTTTTCAACAACTTTTGCATTTTAAAGTTTTTTTCAATTTCACTCATCGGAGGTAAATTATTATTTTCAAAGACATCATCGTCACTAGCGTGGCTTTCATGGCGACCATCGTCTGTGGCTCTTTCATCTAGAAACGTCAAACAGCTGCCAACGTAACTCCTGCAGATCTTGAGCTGATCAACGGCATATTCATCTGAAGGGTTGTAGTTGTTGAGCTCAATAAGGTATCTGTTTAGGTGGTCTCTCATCCGGTTATATTGTTTTCCATGCTTCCTGCCAACGAAGTCGTTAATTTCCAGTTCGACTTCTCGAAGACTCTCGACGATATTGTTTATTCTGGAGAGAATTTCCTGCGGCGTTAGGGCAGCAGGTGGTTCGTTGACGTGATACTGACGATTTATTCGACTCGATTGGGCGGCGAATTCGCCCATCAGCGCTCCTGGCATCACTGGAATTCCCACTTTCAGTATCGACTTCCTTGTTTCCGCCGGACTTGCGATTCGTACTTCTTTGGTGAGTTTAGGGGTATCTAAAAATTGAAATAAATTTTCACCTGAATGTTAGCATGTTTGTAACCGACTTATTTTCTTTGAACCCGATTTTGACCCACTTTAAACGGTCAGATTTAATTTAACATTTGTAGACTTATCAAGAACCGCTGACAATACAACAAAAAATTCTCCTGTCAAAATTTGACAGCTGTCAGGTATAAAACGAAGAAGCGATTTTGACGAAACAAATTATGGGGTCGTATAGTATTCGATGCGGAGACTTCTGGAAAAATAAGCAAAAAATTCTCCTGTCAAAATTTGACAGCTGTCAATATGTCAAATCGTTTAAAAAAATGATATTAATGAAAAAACTATAATAGTCTAAGATCCGACCATAGAACGACCTTCACCCATCGCGTTACGGGATGAAACATGTTTTTATATAAAATTTAATATGTCAAAAAATATATTTCGTGAAGGTTGACTGAAAATTTTGGTGCAAAGTATTTTTAATTAAAAATTAAAAAATGATTATTTTTAAACGTTTAGCGTTTAGGTTAGGTTCTATCATATTTGACATAAATTGTGTGCAATATATGTCAAATATGACAGAACCTATCCTAAATGCGTTAAAACTTTGCTTGGTATTTACTACAGGGTGGCCCATTAGTGCGACAAAGGTCAATATCTCCTGTACCACTAAGATAGCGGAAAACTTTTGACGAAGCTAATTAAGGGTTAAGAGGTGCTTAAGTAGTCAACACAGCGTATGCATATTGCACAAGCTACATGCTTTCGATTTGTATGCAATTTAATACGTAACGGAATGAGTGCAATGTTTAAAAAAATAATCATTTTTTAATTTTTAATTAAAAATACTTTGCATCAAAATTTTCAATCAACCTTCACGAAATATATTTTTTGACATATTAAATTTGATATAAAAACATGTTTCATCCCCTAACGCGATGGGTGAAGGTCGTTCTATGGTCGGATTCCCTACTATAAGGTCGTATGTATATTGACGGTGGAAAGTTGAAAAAAATACGCAAAAAATTCTCTTGTCAAAATTTGACACCTGTCAATATGTCAGAATTATTACAATAACCGATAGTAATGAAACAAACGTGGGGTCGTATACAGGGTGTTTCAGAACATGTGGGAAATCCCTCGGATTCATATAGATTAGGTGAAAATAGCATGATAAGTTCATATAATATTTTTTCCTAAGAGCCCCCGTCGAGGAGATATATGCCCCTAAAGACCGGCCCTGAAAACTAGTTTTTATTGATAGCCTTTGAACCGCCCTGCATATTTTGATTAAAATTTAGTATAATCTAAACTATAGAAAGCTTTAATAAATAGGTTAATAATAAAATGTACAGGGTCTTCCAACGAGGACTGAACAGGGGCTCATTTTTGAGCTTCCTTGTATTTAATGAAAAATCCAAAATAGCCAATCGATGTACTTTTTCCTGCAGAATTCAAAAATGAAACCAAAAATTTATTTGAACCAGAAACAAAAGAGTTACGCTATGGATAAGGTGTTTTTTAAATGGAACATAGCTTTTTTTATACGATTTTTGGAACGAGTGATATTTTTTTTGTCCGTTCTGATTAAAATATTTAATATTGTGACAGCTATTTTTATTAAATTTTAATGTTTTATCCAGTATATTTTAACTTTTGAACTGTTTGAAACATACACTATACTCAAAACCCAATATAATATGCAGTGACGTAGCAGTCGAAACCATGGAAATCAAGGCAAACCGCCAATGATAACACAGTATTTTGGCAGTTTCCATGGTTTCGACTGCTACGTCACTGCATATAATATTGGGTTTTGAGTATAGGTAATAAAGGTATAATCACCTGTGAATCCTTCAAAGTCAAAAAATTTGACAAATGACATTTTTGACTTTGAGGGATTCAAAGGTGATTATACCTTTATTACCTAGTGTATGTTTCAAACAGGTTAAAGTTAAATTATACTGGATAAAACATTAAAATTTAATAAAAATAGCTGTCACAATATTAAATATTTTAATCAGAACGGACAAAAAAAATCACTCGTTCCAAAAATCGTATAAAAAAAACTATGTTCCATTTAAAAAACACCTTATCCATAGCTTAACTCTTTTGTTTCTGGTTCAAATAAATTTTTGGTTTCATTTTTGAATTCTACAGGAAAAAATACATCGATTGGCTATTTTGGATTTTTCTTTAAATACAAGGAAGCTCAAAAATGAGCCCCTGTTCAGTCCTCGTTGGAAGACCCTGTACAATTCATTCTGTGGGCCAGGGACGGACTAGCTTGGGCATTAAAAATCTTACATCGTTGACAGGTGTCATGCAATCGGGAATTTTATATTATTTTTGGATAGCTTACGTATTTTAACGCAAAATAGATACTCTTCGTAGATTTTGATAAGTTGAACCGTTTTCGAGAAAAATCCACTTGACCGTTAACATGCTTTAAAAAGGTTTAATCGTACCCGAATCTGTTTCGTGTTTTTTCGACATAATAGGGGTGTTATGGAGGGTGCAGCAGTGTGCATCATGCCCGGGAGTGTGTTAGAGTAGAGGGAGCCCACATTGAGCCTTGTTATAAATTTTTTAATTAAGTAAAAATCCGTTCATTTTCCTATTATTATAGTTATAATAATTATTAACGTTATTGTCTTTTTCTCGAAAACGGTTCAACTTATCGAAATCTGCGAAGAGTATCTATTTTGCGTTAAAATACGTAAGCTATCCAAAAATAATATAAAAATCCCGATTGCATGACACCTGTCAAAGATGTAAGATATTTATGGCCAAGCTAGTCCGTCCCTGGCCCACAGAATGAACTATACATTTTATTGTTAACCTATTTAATAAAGCTTTCCATAGTGTAGATTATACTAAATTTTAATCAAAATATACAGGGCGATTCAAAGGCTATCAATAAAAAACTAGTTTTCAGGGCCGGTCTTTAGGGGCATATATCTCCTCGAGGGGGGCTCTTAGGAAAAAATATTATATGAACTTATGTTATTTTCACCTAATCTATATGAATCCGAGAGATTGCCCACATGTTCTGAAACACCCTGTATTGTTGAATTCACATAAACTTTTAATGCTGTGACATTTCAGTTCTGTCATACTTGTCAAATACTGCAGCAACTCATAAAATATAAATTTCTAATGGCAAAATATAATTAGTATAATTGTACTGCACACAAAGTATGTCTATCTTGTATTATTTTATACGATTAAGGAGAGATACAAATAAAAAGAGTTGGCCGAACAATTCCAGAAAAGAAAAAGAAAAAACACTGACCAATCTCAGCTGTATAAGAAATTTAGTAAGTTGGTAAAATCTAAAGTAACTAGACAATGACAAGTCTTGACATTTGGCATTAAAACTTTATGCGAATTTAACTATAAATATTGTCGCTAAGAATAGAGAAAAATTAAAAAAAAAAATTTGACAAATTTATGTTTTTAAATATTTAAATTTTGTAGAATTATCAAGAACCGCTGACAATACAATAATCTGCTAATCTAGCTCAATTTATTATTAAAAAAAAAAAATTCTTAACAATAACTCAAACTAAAAAATGAAAAATAAATATAGTTTCAAAAAACTAAAAAACATGCTTTGAAAATTAATCAAACTAAAAAGCGGAAAATAAATATAGTTTAAAATAATTCTTGAAATTCTTAATATAGGCAGAAAATAATAATGAACGATAAACATTAGTATTACTGTGAAAAAAGCGTGGGGTGCTCGATATACGAAAAATATAGCACAAAGCGACCCACGCTTTTTTCCCAATAATACTAATGTTTATCGTTCATTATTATTTTCTGCCTATATTAAGAATTTCAAGAATTATTTTAAACTAAGTATATTTATTTTCCGCTTTTTAGTTTGATTAATTCAAAGCGTGTTTTTTAGTTTTTTTAAACTATATTTATTATAATTATTAGGCTGAAAAGAACTGTACTAAGTATAGCTATTTAACAGCTTTAGTTTGAAAGAAAAGTTAGTCATCCATTTCTTACATGAGCAATAGTATAGTACTAATATAAAACACACCTTCTTCCGGTATAACTTTAACCAACTTAAGTTCAACTGTTTTTCTCTTATCGTCGCTATATTCAAGTTGCTGATTTTCTTGTTGCTCTGCATGGATGTCAACGACAGTTTCACTATCGTCTACGTTACTTGTTACGTCTGATCTGATTTCGAAATGGTCAACAACGCTTTGAGCTACGTCTCCATTTTCTTTTTGCTTATTTTCTTTCTTCTCGTGCTTTCCCCTGTTTTCTTCTAGCTTGTTTTGTAGGGCATCTTCGGCTTCGCTCACTCTTTTGTACATGTTTTCGTATAAAGTTCTCACTTGAGGTTGTAAGTCCTTTCCCCGTCTCGTCAAGTCGTTTTTGAGGTATTCGATTTCGTTTTTTAAGGCTATGTAATTTGCATCTTCCGTAATTCCTTTGAATTTTTTTATGTCTTTGAGGACGTTGTCGATTTTGGGTTTGAGATTTGCCAAAGTTCGTCTTTGTGAGCGTCTGGCAACAGTATTCCTTCGCTCTAGAGGTGATTTTGACGTGGCCACACCCATATTGAAGCTAAAAATGATTTGAATTAATTTTTAAAACTGCCTTATACAGGGTGTTTCATTAAGGGTGACTACCGGCCATATCTCGGAAACTACTAAGCATAGAAACTTGAGAAAAAAAAAGTCAAGAGAAAATTCTGGAAATTATTTTTAAGATCCTAATTTCGCCGCAGGAGGGCACAATTAATTTTTTTTTAATTCTAAATTTCTCTGAAAATTCCCATAGTAAGGTATAACTCTGATTACATCATCGAAAAGCTTAGACAATTCTGCATCATTTTGGTTTAAGGCTCGTTGGCGTACCGACCTTAATAAGAGTGGGGGAATCTATTGAATGTGTAAACATTAAAATCGCTGTAACTTCTAAACGACTTATCCGATTTTACTAAATTTAAGCTTGTTTGGAAGGGAAAGGTAAATATCATCAATTGCCGTATCAAACAGTACACGATAGTGTTTAATACAATTGCTAGAGGGCGCAATTCGTAATAAAATTCAAATCATACAGTATAACTATGACATCATAATCGGAAAGTAGATGAAATTTACAAGAAAAGATGTGAAGACCGCAGTTCGATATCTTTGTTCGTTTCAGAGTTATTGCCAAAACAATAATTTTTAATACAAATTGCGCCCTCTAGCAATTGTATTAGAAACGATCGTGTACCATTAGATACGACAATTGAAGGTTCTTCCAAACAAACTTAAATTTAGTAAAATCGGATAAGTCGCTTAGAAGTTACAGCGATTTTAATGTTTACACTTTCACTTTATAAGAGGGGGAGAAGCTATATAAGCTTCTATATTTTAAATTCAAACGTTTATTCCCCCCCCCCCTTTTTCGAGAATGCTAATTACAAAAATCAGTACCGGCAGGCTTGTTGTACCCCTTCTACGTCAACAACCAATAGGATGCTTCAAATTCAACATCCTACAGTACCGGGTGGTCAACTAAGAATGCCCGCCGGCTATATCTCAGAAACTACTAAACATAGAAACTTCGGAAAAAAAATTATTATTAAAGCGGACATGAGAAAATTCTGGAAATTATTTTCAAGTTCCTCATTTCGCCGCAAGGGGGCACAATTGAAAATTATTTTTTTAAATTTTAAATTTCTCTGAAAATTCCCATATTAAGGTATAACTCTGATTGCATCATTGGAAAGCTTAGACAATTCTGCATCATTTTGGTTTAAGGCTCGTTGCCGTACCGATCTTGATAAGAGTGGGGGAAGCTATTGAAAGTGTAAACATTAAAATCGCTGTAACTTCTAAACGACTTATCCGATTTTACTAAACTTAAGCTTGTTTGGAAGGGAAAGGTAAGTATCTTCAATCGTCGTATCCAATGATACACAATAGTTTCTAATAAAATTGTTAGAGGGCGCAATTTGTAATAATAACAGTTTTTTTGATTTTATCCCGAAAATTCAAATCATACAGTATACTTATGACATCATAATCGGAAAGTAGATGAAATTTAAAACAAAATATGTGAAAACCGCAGTTTGATATCTTTGTTCGTTTCAGAGTTATTGCCAAAACAATAATTTTTAATACAAATTGCGCCCTCTAGCAATTTTATTAGAAACGATTGTGTACCATTGGCTATGACAATTAAAGATACTTATATTTTTCTTCCAAACAAGCTTAAATTTAGTAAAATCGGATAAGTCGTTTAGAAGTTTCAGCGATTTTAATGTTTACACATTCAATAGCTTCCCCCACTATTATCAAGGTCGGTACATCAACGAGCCTTAAACCAAAATGATGCAGAATTGTCTAAGCTTTCCAATGATGTAATCAGAGTTATACCTTAATATGGGGATTTTCGGAGAAATTTAAAAATTTTTTTTTATTTATTTATTTTACGTCGGCCTTTTTCCGCAACGAGGCCAATCACCGACGCCAGGGAATTTGTCACACACTATCTGGTAATTTTGCCGAATCCCTCTTTGTCGAGGGTAGGGTTCTTTAACGTGCCAACATCCATGACACGGGGCCCACAGTTTAACGTCTCTTCCGAAAGACGGCGCAACCTCTTAAACCAAATTCCAAATTTAACATCGACGTTGCCGGCAGTGGGAATGGAACCCGGGCCTACGATCTGTGAGGCCGCTGCGCTGACCATAGACCACAACGTCGATAATTTAAAATTAAAAAAAAAATTTTTAATTGTGCCCCCTTGCGGCGAAATGAGGAACTTGAAAGTAATTTCCAGAATTTTCTCATGATCGCTTTAATCATAATTTTTTTTTCCCAAGTTTCTATGTTTAGTAGTTTCTGAGATATAGCCGGCGGCCATTCTTAGTTGACCACCCGGTACACTACGAAAATCTTGTTTCAAAGCTAATTGGGCTAGAGCCTATATACGAAATATTAATAATACACCTGATGACCTGATCAATCACTTCACATCTAACCTACATGACTCACCATTGTTTTATAGATAATTATCCACTTTTTTTTAAATTACTGTTTTGCCATTTAAAACTCCACTAAAATTAAATACTCACATCGTTTATTAAAGAAATTCTATCCTTTGGCCCACTCACAATGCACAATAATAATTATTTTTTACACTTTTCTCCAATAAAGGTCTCTTGTAATTAAAAAACATTTACTATTTACCTCGATGTGTCGCACCTAGAAATGAATTACACAAAAAGCAAATATGGTTGATCTGAGATAACGTTCTGATAAAGATGATAAAATAATAAGGCAACGTTTTGTTTAATTATTTAGCAAACAAACAGGTGTGCGAAAGAGAAAATGATTCTGTTGGAAGTCGCGGTACATTCAAAGAGATTTAGGTAGTGCACTTTTTAGGCTGCGAGAATAGATAGTAAAAGTGACAGGACCGAATTATTGAATTTTTATTAAACATTTATTTTCTCTTCTGTCAGATTTATGATTTTTTTTTATCAGCTCAGGCATTGTCAGTTACAAGCTTTTCGTTTAATTTTTTGGACAAGTAGTACATGGAATTGGTACAGTTGTAATCATAACAAAAGCGTACACGAATTTTTAATTTTATATTACATCTTAACAGTTTTATAAAAATTACAATAGAAACAAAAAAGGTTTAACAAGAATAAATAAAATCTAATATTTGGTCATATATCCCTGTTTTTCTATTACTTCAGCCAGTCTATTCGGAATTGACTGAATTATATTTGATACAATATTTGGATCAAGCTCTTCCCAGCACGCATGTATTATTTCCCAAAAATCTTCTGAATTTTGTGGCCTAAAATTTCGATATATATTTTTTTACGATTATACCCTAAATATTTTCAATTCGATTGATATCGGGACTATAAGCGACCCAAGGCAGCACTTCCACATTATGGGTTTGAAACCAGTGGGTTACATTGGCAGTGTGAACTGGATAATTATCTTGTTGAAATAATATATGAAAGTATTATTGGGATATATTTGCCCAGCAGATTGTAACAATATGTTTTCTAAAATGTTTATGTATTTTCTGGCATTAAATCTTTCCTCTATTTGCCAGCAAACACCAGGTCCATGAACACTTATCCAGCCCCATACATTTTCAGAAAAACGCCCATGTCTAGAAGTGTGGGGTTAGTATATCGCTCTTCAAACACGGATTGTCCGTTATAAGTCGACTGGAACTTTTCATCAGTAAAAATTACCCTGTTCCAAAATTGAGGATTGCGGTATATATAATTTAAAGCAAAAATAATTCTTGATTGTCGCTGTTCTTCGGTAAGAAACATTTTTTTCGCAGCTGGGCGATATTTTAGTTCAGATTCCTCGACTCTCCTGCTGGCGGTAGGTTGGGAGGCAGAAAATGCTGTATCAATAACAGCATCCACGCCAGTTGCAGATGAATTATTTCTTAAATATCCCAAAAAACAGCATCCTGGTCAGGGTTGGAACGACCTGAACCAATTTTTTTTTTTTAGGGATTCTTCTTGTTCTCAGCGTTGCATAATTTTAAATACAGTTTTTTATTTCTATTATACAGTTGCGCTACAGCACGAATTGACTATCCTTCTTCGAATCTTGATACAATTTGAGCCTTTTCAACCTCAGACAACTGACGAGGCATTTTTATATTCTTCTGTCAATGTTTATCAAACGTTTCCACCATGCAGTTTCAAAATGAATTACACCGACGCCAATGCTGTGCATTTTTGATAATCTATGACGTGTGATAACCTCCAATAAACAATCATTTAGACAAGCCGGTTTTACGCAAATATGACAAAACTTTTTTGACAAAAATATTGTTTAATTTTCACTTACCACTAACCCTTATGCCCAGTTGTATAGGTTCTGATTAATTTGAACGCTAAAGATAAGATTAAGCACCACTTTTATCTTAAGATTAATAAAATATATTACTTTTATAAGTCCCGGTTAAACCAAATAGTCGCTAACTTCATAGCGAATTTTAAAAATGCGAGGCACTCTTGGAGCCTCCACAATGACAATTAGGTCCTCGTCATCATCACCTAATAATTCGTCCATTTCGATAAGATCATTAAAATCACATCATCATCATATTTTAGGTATTTTAGGTTATATGTTAGAAGTATGTCACTTTTTCCTATTTTAATCCTAAGATTGATTTTCAACGGGTGCTTTTTGGCCTGTTAAATTAACTGTTAGCTTAGAAAAGATATATCACTTAACATTTATAGCATATCACATACAGTGACCACCAGAAATTGTGCAGCATATAGGAATACATAATTTTTCAAATTTATTAAAATTATTTAAATAGTACCTACTACATATTTATCTTCAAACCAAAACGATACCCTTCAAATCTATTAACAGTCTTATGATATACGACGAAGAAATAAAAATTCGAAATTGGTTTATCTACTTTCACTATTTCTAACTTTTTTAAAAATCCATTGTTACTTTTTTAGATCCTGATAAGATTTAATATGATTTGGGACAGTTAAAATATTATATCTCTAATACAACCATTTTTTATTTTTTATAACGTATAACAAACATGATTTTTGGAATTATATAAAGTTAAACAGTCTTCTTTAGGTGGGCCTCTTCTTTAACTAAAAAAAAAATAATTCATTGAAAACATTGAAACCAAGATAATGTTTATTTAAACATATTAAAACAATGATATTATTCAATACTTTTAATAGACCTGATGTGAAATTTTTAAACATGGAAAACAAAAATCAACGCCAATGACAGTCACTAAAAGACACTTTTTACTTTAGTGGCCATATTATAATGCAATTTTCATAGTACGAACTTACAATTACATCGACAATTTTTGGTTTTATCTTTCTCCTATTTGTTTCCTCCATATCACGATCCACTAATATTGGGGCATCATTTAAAAAAGTATCTATAATTTCATTTTTAATACTATCTTTATCTATTGGTGTGCTTTCTTCAATAATATTCATTATCTCACTTTCCATTTTAACATCTATTGACAATTTATTTCCACTTTGTACATCCATTACTGAGTCTTTACATTCTTTACTATCTGTGAAATGTTTTACTTTATTTTTGTGCTTACTACTTTGATTCATGCTGTTACTACTATCTCCCATATCATTATCACAAGTCATACTATGTAAGTTTTCCAATGACTGCATCACTGAACCAATTGCCTCTTTTGCAGGTACCAATAAATTGTCAGAATAATTTTCGCTAATTGCAAGCTCACTACCTGTCGGTACGTCATTATACTTAATATATTGTTCCTCATCTAGTACCATCTGATCCAAACTTTCTAAAGACTGAGAATAGGACAACCTATCGTTGTCTTCGGTAGAAGATTCAGCTTCAACAATAGAATCCAAGTTCTTACTCCTTCCCTCACCTTCTAGAAACCCACCCATCGTGGATGAAACAAACTTTTTCCTTCTACGAGCGTTGGACAACGTTCTTTTTGGAACCAAAGGTTTGAGCTCAGCAACCTTTTCCTCTATCTCTTTTTCTTCTACATCTTTATGATCTAAATATTTTTCCCACGCTTCTAAAGTACCTATGGACACTTCCGAAGCTGTTCTGCGTTTTTCTTTTTTGATACTTGGGCTTGGTACGGGCGCCGGCGGTTCTTCGTTATTTGAAAAAGCAAACACTTGTCGTTTGACATAGGAAAATCTACGAAGTTCATCTTTTGTAAAGTTACCTTCATCGCTAAGCCATTGGATTTTATCCTGATGGAATAAAATCTTTTTAATGTTTTTTAGGATATCTGCTATACTGTCCATTAATTCCTTGTAGTGGTAGTCTTTTGCTTTTTCCAGTGCCATTTTGGTTTCATTTAGTTGGTTGCTATATATAAGATTGTGGACGTCATTTATGTTATATTTAATTTCTTCTTCCAACTTATCTGCACAATGTTTTAAGGTGTTGCAAAATTCTTTAAGGGTCATGTTCCTAAAAAAAATATTTGGATTTATTAGTAGGTTTAAATGAGTAATGTAATATTTACTTTACCTATTTGTAATGTTTAAAATTCCTAATAGTGTGCATTTATTGACAAATGAAACATTTTTGTATTAAGCGTAATTTTATTACTATTGCCTAGTGCTTTATTCTTTTCTTCAATTTTATTCATTAAGATTTATTTAAAGTTTTCATACCACTGTTCTGTTTCCTATTATTCGTCATTTTGTGTACAGTAACTACTTTTTTTTTTAACTGAGATATCCCTCACCACTTTGTGTCCATGTATCAAATGTCAGTCAGGTATACTTTATAAAATTTGAAACCCCTACTTGAGAAAATTTGTTTATAAATTTTCAAATATCTTATTTATATGTTTCTTGTCTCCTGGGCATAATTTGACGAGTAAGTATTCTCACGTAGTTTGTCCCTAATGTGTTTTTACTCTTGTTTGTATTTTTCTTTTAGAACCTAAGCCCTGATGATGGCCTCATAATGGGCCGAAAGCGCTAGGCAACAGTAATAAAATTACGCTTAATACAAAAATGTTTCATTTGTTAAATACGGCGTACAACCGACTCTCGTTTTCATGTATTTATTAAATAGCAACTTCTATATTTCAATTAATAAAGTAAACAAAGATGTTTTATATAGTAATAATAGAATATAACTATATTTAAAAAATAAAATATTTCATTAAATCTTAATCTTTGAATTTAAGATTCTATTGTAAAGCGTTTAAATACGTACTTACATGAGCGTTGAAAGCCGAATATTCTTATATAGAAAATTTACATAATAATGAGTAATGGTTACTTACTTTGATTAACATTTGATTGTGCATAGAAAAATCACGTACCCTGCAATTAACCTATAACAACACTATGCCAAAAAGTAGAAGATAACATTTAATCAAATTAAAAAGTGTAGACATTTTCACCATTTAATCTTATCTTATTTAAAACTGTTTATAAGATGAGGGGAATAGTAAATAAGCGACACCTACAAAGTATCACTATATCATCAAATAAATTTATACTTTTAAATATGACGTAGCTCATATAAATAGTATCTAAATATAGCACTGAAAAATGTGGTTCTACCACTAAAGAATCATCGATGGTTCTCTGTGGTTTCTAGATTTAATTCTTCTCGACAAATATAGATCAAGAAAGGGAATGGCCATGATTTATACTCTATAAACGGTAAATATTGTTGCATGCTTTCGTTTTGGTTGTATACTAATTTACAGTTTTTCCATATATGACGCACACTACTGCCGATTCAAACGTCATTTTGCAGGATTAAATTGATCACTTGGCATATTTAAAGAGTAAATTATTTGTCATAAATTGTCAACTATCTGTCAGTACTACATAACCCTGTATTAAATTTTTGTAGTTTTGTGAACGTTTGAACCATTATTTATCTTATTTTTTTATAAATTTAACTTTAGACCGAATCGTTTACATAATAACTGACAATCAATTCAAAGACAATGACATGTACAATTTCAAGATGACAGGTAGACCAACATCATCTTCAAACAGGGGAGAAGTGGAGTTTCTCTTGAGCGATCTCACTGATGATAGCCCTCCGAGTTCGTGTGACGGAAGTGTGATTGACGACGGGAACCAAATGATCCCGAAAAGCGGCGAAGATCAAGAAATTCTAAATACGGAACGATCGACAAACGAGGATGAGGGAATGTGTAAATTTGAGAAAGAAGCTATAAATAAAATTTTGGCTATTAGATCTGAAGTAGAAAAAATTAAGGTATTATAACTAGAGACCGGATTTTATGCAAATGCATATTTAATTCATATTTTGCATATATCTTGAAAGTTGGCCATCGACAGGATTTATGCCCGTTTCGTCGATTCCCGTTTCGTCGACTTTAAGAAATTTTCCCGTTTCGTCGACGGCCTCAATATTTTCATTCGAAAAGTATTGAATTAAATTTTTCCACGACCATTACTGAATGCAATAATTCCAAAATCATTTTTGATAATAGAATGTAAAAATTCTCGCTCTTGAGTTGGAATATTTATTCTGAAACACTTGCTTCTTATGCGTTTTGCGTGTATTTTCATTCCATAAGAAGATACGGAATGAATATTCTGTAATTGATATAAACGACATAGGTTGCCATGAATTTCGAAACTGTCAGTGTCAGATAAAAATGGCCGCGTTGTAATAATTATTTTCAGACAAATTTTAGTGCAAGTCAAAAAATGAGTGAAAAATCGGATGAATCAGATATGGAACTGGATGGTCGTGGAGAAAATATAGTCTGCTACTCGGTTAGAATGAAAATTCGATACTCGTGGTTCCTCACGCTCGCTACGCTCGCGTTCGGAATCTTCCACTCGGATCGAATTTTCATTCCAACCTCGTTACAGAATCTACTATTTCATTATATAAACATATTCTTACACACAATAATTGCAGCGATACTAACTCGCTGGCAGTAATAATTGTAAAGGGCTCGAAGCAGCAGAAGCGTTTTATACAAATTCAGTTATATTTAGCAATAAACAATAGATATTCAATATCCACGTTAATGCACGAAAAGCAAGCTCAATTATTATTATTATTATTTATTTCCATTGCTTGCTTCTTTTAAAAATTATTTAAGCGTCCAAACGTTCTTCATCAATTGGCACTGATTTCTTTATGTAATGGAATATCTATTACATAACAAAGTAATTACATAATTTTTTCTTTTAGGAAGTAATATCGTCGACGGAACAAGAAGAATTAGAAAGAAATTTTAAAATGTACGAAGAAGTTTTAATTGCAAAAACTATAAGCTTAGATGGCATCCAAACTAATGGCATAGAAAAAATAAAAGAAATTAGAAAAGAAACTATTTTATTTGTACAGGACACTCTTAACTTGTTGGACTTAAATAGAAAATAAAAATCCGGTTCAAGAGAAGTTTTATTTACAAAGTTTTTAACAAAATACCGTATGCAATATGCGTATAACGAAGGTACTAGTTGGATGTGCAAGACTACGACCGTCTACAATGTAGGTGAAGACAAAGACAGAATTATCAGGCCATGTCAACGGTAGTTGGGGGGAGGGGCATGATAGACGCCCGGGATACGTCAAATTGTCATTTTGCCTTGGCCATATTTCTGTATTTGTCTATGATTAAACATCCTAGAAGGCGATGGGTGAGACAATGTTTCTAACTTGTCCTATGCCGTTCAAGATAAGTTTGTTTGTATTCACCCATTAACAAAGAGACACAAAGAGAAACAAAGGGGAGGTATTGTTAAAAACAACTACAAAACTTACAATGCAAATCTAACTTGAACTATATAGTTTAGAGGAATATTCCTCTACCTGTTACTAATTTTAGTTAACTAATAAATTACAATCCTGCATCACAAAAACGTAATAACAATGTGTTTACCTACACGAAATATCAATATAAATAATTTCCCTTAAAACAATAATTTATTAGAAGCTTACATATAAAAATATTTTTAGTCTTCTATTTTAGTATTTATCTCATATCTTTTTATTCTTTATCTATTTTCAGCTACCTTATCGTCCAGTCTTTTAAATAAGGAAAAAATGTACTCATACACCTTTTTTCTTTCATTTTTCAACACTGTGTTTTCACCTATATCATCAACCATATCGTCTAATTTATCGTTGAGTCTTTGAAGACTTTTCTCAATGTAATAATATTGATTGCTACCTTCAAGTTCTGTAAAACTGTCTATTTCCTTTTCAAACGGCTTTGCATTTTCTGTTATTTGCTTCAGAAAAACTTTAACTTTCTCAAGAAGCAGTGAATACTCATAATCTTGATTTAAATATGCTTGAGCCGGTGTTTTAATTTGTTCATGTTCAGTTTCTAGTGACTGGATGGTTGAATCCTTTTCGCCGTCTGTTTTTTCTCTACTATTGTCGCTAGATATTTTCCCATCTTGTTCTATTTCTATTAATTCTTTAATATCTTTATCTTCTACACTGGGAGAGTCGTTTTTGTCTAAACATACATGCTTACCTTCATTCACAGTTTTGTTATTTTCGTCTCTTATTGCAAATGTCATTTCTGCATTTTCTACTTCTGCTTTGAAATTTCGGCCATTGCCAGATGACTGGGAATTTTCACGTTTTTTATATTGTGGATAGAAATAGTGAGTCTTAGCATTGCTGTGGGTTATTAAATCTTGTACTTCAAAGTCAAGTTTACTATCAGCTGGCTCGCAATTATTAAGTTCGGTGGCTGGAGCATATATATGTGAGTTATATGAATAATATGTTTTGTTCTGAATAGTCTTGTTACCATCCAGCATATCTTTGTTAAAGGTTTGCTCTTCAGGAACTTCATATTTATTAAATAGTAATGCGATTACATCTGCTTCTGCATTTTCTGCTTTGAACTGTTGGTATTTACCTGATGACTGAGAATTTACGTTGCTGTTGGTTGCTGGATCTTGTACTTGTTCAAATTCAAAGTCCACTTTACTGTCATCTGTTTGGATTTCAGTACTGCAAAATTCATATTTCTTTGCATAGTTGGGTTTGTCTTTTAGTCCTAGAGATAATGACATTTTTGGTAATGCAAGATCTGATTCAGTTGTTAGATTTGTATCATTGCTGTCATTTGAGGTCAAAGTTGATCCTGCTTTTAAAATTTGACATGTTGATTGTAATAAGTTATCGTTATCATTACATTGATCTGCCCAATCTGAATTTTTGATTGAGCCTTGCGTTTTACCTTCATCGTTCTTACTTTCATAATTACGATTATCTTCGATATTATGGTTATCAAAATCTGTTGCGCTCGGAATTTCTATTTTTAAATCTTTTTTAGTGACTAATATTGATTCAGCACCTTTAACGTCAGAAACTAGTTTTGTAGAATTCGGTACAATTCTAGCAATAACTTCATTCTTTTTTGATAGTTGGTCAGCTACACCATGTGAATAATCTTGAGAAGCTGATTTTTCAGGCTTTAGTTTTGGAGGTGAGACATGTTCCCTTCTTAATAACTGATTCATGGGATCTCTATGTGGCTGAGCGGTAGTTTGGTTCCTATTGGTATTTTCCTCATAATCAAAAGAGGTTTGAAGGAAAGAACAGTTTTTAAGGTTCCCATTTGGCTTGCTAGGGCTTACAATTCCTTCTTGATCGTTATAGGATTTTGGCTCTGGATTATGATGTTCTAATCTATGTTGATCATGGGGATTGGATTGATCTATATACATAATAGCAAGAGGAATTGCTGGGGGCATGTGATCATTATTCGCTGGTTTAGAGTAGTGGGAACTAAGCTGAGGATTGCATACTATAGAATTATCAATCGGTGGTTTGACATTAACTGACAACAGTGACAACTGATATTGTGAGGATTTAATTGGTGGAATACATAGCATACTGTGTCCCGAATGAATGGGTTTTCGTCCATCATCTGGATTCTGTAAAGATGGAGATGAGTTTCTTCTGGTAGACATATCTTCCTCTTTGTGACGGTGTTTGTTTGGGTATTGTGGTCTTGGACTGCTCGAGGACTGTTTCACAGCAGACCTATTAACGTTTTTCCGGTAGGCTCCGGAAGCAATTTTTTTTAGGTCATTTGTTTGATCTCCAAGACACACCTAAAATATCAAATTTACCTTTTTCAACGTTTGGTTAGTGATTGGGTCTTATTTAACTAAGTTTTAAGTTCTCTAATGTTAAAAGGTCTTTAACTGATTCCGAAACTGTTCTATTTTTACTATATTTTGGAATGGAACCCAAAGAAGTTATTAAAAAAGCTATATATATTATACTGGATATTGGATTAGTACAAGAACTCCATCAGTAAAAAAAAATTTAATCTATACAAAAGGATTGTTTTTGTTAACAAATGTTTAAAATATTTTCGGAATTGGTTCACCTTTTTATCTTGCAAAATAGTAGTAAATTTTTGTTCAATGGCTCGTTAAATGGTTATGGAAAAATGTTTTCGGTGTTTTTCGGTTTGCTAACATTAAAAAAATATTTTTTGTCTAGGCTGTTAGTCTGGAAGAAGACTTCCATGAAAACACTTTTTACTGAAGTCCTGTTTCCACTAATATCCTAGTCAAAAGAATAAATTATTAAGGACACACACTAAAATCAACTTATATAATTAAAAAAATATTTCTTAACAGTCTTCAAAGTAATGGAAACAGTATCAATAAAGTCAAATATGATTGAGTTATCAAATTTTACAAAGTTTACAATTTTCAATTGACGAAACGAAAAGCATATGACAGGAAATATATAATAATCAATAGATGTTGTGCTCTTGATGTAACAAGATAAGAAAAAAAACATTTAATAAAGTTTTATAAAAGAAAGGTAAATATTTCATTTTGTACTCACATTGTCTCAAAACATGGCGCATAAGTAGCACTATCTTATTAATAATAACACTTATCCATATGTCTTAAAAATTACTTGAAACAGCTTAACAGCACTAGTTTGTACAAAATTAATAACACTAAGAAATAATAATGCAATCACATATTAATTGCACAACAACAATAACAAAAGGTTTTTACAACATTTGAAATAAACTAAATTTGCTTTGAAAGGTATAATCTTATCTTTATTAATTATAGATAAATATATTTACTAAAAATATAGACTTAAGCAAAGGTGGAGTACATCCATGCATAAAAGCACAGAATATATAGCTACGCATGCGTAGCAGTCCGTTCTGAGAATATAAAAACAAAGTTATCCCTAATTTTCTTTATTTTAAACTAGCGTGTACCCGGCCTGCATTGCAGCCCGGTATTATACGACGCCGCTTTCTCTGAGATAATAAAGCGAGTTCACCATCACGTCAAGATTTATAAATACAAACCCGAACAAACCTCTAAATTTATCAGTGTTTCTCTACAATATTATGGATGTATTATACATAAAACTCTACCTCTTGAATCACTCTATCTATTAAAAAAAACCGCTTCAAAATCCGTTGCGTAGTTTTAAAGGTTTAAGCACATATAGGGACAGACGGGCGACAGCGACTTTGTTTTATACTATGTTAAGAAGATTAAGGTTAGATAGACGATTTATTGTTCTTTGCTATTCGATCTTTGTTTTCTTTAACCTTATTATCTAATTTATCAAATAGAGGAAACATAAACTTGTACACGTCTTTTCTTTTCGCCCTTAGGAAACTATTATCTTCCAAATCATCGTGCATATCGTCCAATTTTTGTATTAGCCTTCTTAAACTTTCCTCGATGTAATAATATTTATTACTATCTTCTAGTTCAGTAAAATTATCTATTTCTTTAATAAACGAAAACGCTTTGTCCCTTATTTGATTCAGTTTTTCAATAATAGGTTTATCTTTATCGGACACAGTTTCTTCATCTAGTTTCTTTTCTTGTTCTAAATTATTGTCTTCTTCTAAATTTTTTTGTTTTATTGGATGTTCTTCTTTAGGGGAACATGTAGGTTCACTTTCATTTTTAAATGTATTTGGTTCGTGTTTCACTTTACTGTTTCCTTCACTTTTTCTTCTAACTTTTCCTCCTTCTTTAGACGAGCTTGGTGCTTCTCTTTTTCTTTCATTTTTATTCAACCTCAGAGGGTTTGGTTCTGGTCGACTCATTATTGGTTCTGTCGATGGGAAACTTTGATTAAAATTTCTGTTTTCACGAGAACCTAAAATAAAATAACTTTACAAGTATGGTATGTGACTTGTTATGAAAATATACAATTAAAGTTTAGGGGAGGGTTACTTGAAACATAAAAATTATTCAAGCATTGTTGCTAAGCCTTCTTGTTTCATTGCAAAAGGTAATCCTAGTGGCTCTAGTATATTATTGGTTTTTTAGTCTTCGTAAAAACGTCAGATAAGTTTTCTAGTTTACCCTTTCCTGCTATGATATTATTATTATATTAACCTAACTTTTATGGGACTGAAATTATGGATATAAAGAAACATTATCCATAATAATAAAAGATTTTAGGTATACAGAAGCTCTATTTACAAGTAAAATAAAGAGCTATTTTATGATGAAAGGAAACTGCATATTATACCGATAGGTAACTAAAATATTACATTAGAAACATCGGAGTAACTCCATAGAGACGGAGACATATTCTCATCATCAACGTAATATAGGTACATTATTAGTTTACTGACTTTACTAGGTCGTAAAATTACCATGTGTAGGTTCTCCAAAGCAGAAGCAATTTCCCATTATCCCTATAACCAAACAACCATAGTAATATAAAAACACTTCATTACTTCATTAAACAACACAAACATTATTTTAAAATTCTTCCTGAGTAATATTTCAAATTAAATATTACTGCTATTGTGAATAGGTATCGGATAACATTTTTTTAAATCTATATTTAACCTTATCTGTTTCGTAAACTATGCGGCTTGGAATTATACAATAACATGCTATCTATAGGGTAGACATTTTTGTTTTTAAACATGTTAGATTATACAGGATGAAACACTACGGCTTGTGAATATGTGAACTTTACAACACTGATTGTAAAAACTTTAATTTTTTTATTTCAGTGCACAGTTAGCAGCTGCTCGATGCGATCAACGAGCTTCCTGCGTTGGACTAGAGGGGGCTTCAGGAAGAAAAATCCCCCCTCCTCTACTGAGGTCCAGGACTCTGCCGGCTATCGTGGTACCAGGCGTAAATATTCTCCAAGCTCAACTGGGCAACTGCGGACAAGGTAAACTAGTAACAATACATATTATGTCGATGAAAAATACTAAAATTCTGGTTTGATAATGTACTCGTATGAGTATGGTGTGTGCAATTTTTTTCTTATCTATTTTCTGCCGGTAGGTAACTGTTAATATTTTTGTAGATGGACCTTTGCAGCAACCTGTCCGTCCACCCAAAACCAGCCTATCAGCGAGGCTTTCGGTGGCCCGGGTATCATTTAGCAGAGAAGACTCGGCCACATTGGAAAGCAGACGAAAATCTGCCATCAGCAGATTGTGTGGGAGCGGCAGCTACGGTCCCGAAAGAGGTGAAGACGGAGGTCTAATGCTGAGGTGGGTTCAAATTGAAGAAAATGTGTCAATTTAGGTGGTTTTAATATTTTTATGTTGCTATGGAGTAAAGATATAGCGTAAATGAATCATGCAATTTCAAATTTGACAATTGTAATTTTATTTTGAATTATTTTTTATTTACAAATGCTGATGATGATAGGGGTTCCTTAGAAAAGGAGTGGCGACTTATATCAATAAAATTTTAGGGTTGCTTTACTTGCAATATCGATCATAGATATTGTGAGAAAACTACCCAGGTCTAAAAAAGGATCTCGTATAGGCGCGTAAGTCGAAACCATCAGACATTACCAATTATGATGGCAATAGATGTTGACGAACAAACAAATATAAATTATTTTGTTTTTGCAGGGTACCATCTCCCCATGTAGTCGCAGCAAGAGCTTATCGGATGACGGGATCGCCACAAGCAGGACCGTCCACAAGCGGTGCTTTCTCCCGTATAAGTAAGCTACTTACTCCCGGAAGCTCCAAAAACCAAATGGTCATTGATGACTCGAATGTGATCAGGAGACTTAGCTGGGAACGGTAAGAAAAAAAATTAGTTCGGAATAGATACAATAAAATGTACTTTACATATCCGATAAATTAATTTTACGGTACTTGTACCGTAACAAGACACTTATCGGACTTGTAACTTATATATATAATTATTTATCTATTTCTGCATATTATGAGCCTTGTTTTTCCCGCCTCTAATGATTTTTCGATCCCTCGTTTCCACACTGAGAAAAAACCTTCTATTTCATATAAGAATTCACATACTCTTTATACAACAGAACTGTTTAATACTATATATGACAGCAACGCGTTTTCCTACTGTAAGACAATGAAAATTGCTAGACCGTTATGTAGTAATAACATCACGGTAATTTAGCCAATAGAAAATAGAAGTTAATGCTACCATAGGACGGTTTATAGCCATTGTTGCTCTGAATACTCACAGTTATTATCAAGTTCTATTGGGGGTGGTAGTCTGGTTTTATATACTATATTAGTTCCGACTGGCCGTTGTATTGAAACTTGACATTCATCATAATACTATTTGCTTGCTACGGTTAATAAGGCATAATATACTTACCACTAAAAATCAATACTGTAGTTCTCAAAAATTTAAATAACTTCTATATATAGTGTGATATTGTTCTTGTCGTTTAACATTGCATATGATTATCTATTATGCAACATGGTTTACTGAGATAGTAATATAGATTATAAAGTCCAATACTAATGATGGGTTGTGCAACAGAAGAATCTTCTATTGCTTTTTCTGCGTTGCAAAGTTAAAAAAAAACTTCAATTTAAGGTAAAAATAAATTAATTGAAACAGGTATTATTGGTACGAAAAAAAATTATCAAATTCAGGCAGGATAGCTAGAAGACTTCGAACAACGAGGTGACCAGCGCAACAAATACGTTGAAACTAATACTACGGCGCGCGGCGATTGCCGATCGCTACGAACCCCCACCAACGTCTTGTGGATTATAGGTTCTAACCGATACAATTCGTTTTTGGGGACGCTGTTCTGTTTTCTTAATAGTAGAGAAAGCGTTTTACTGAGAACAAAATGCGTTGCATTGCAATTTATTTCTTAACAAAATTGCTGTATTAAAAGTAGTTCATTATTCAACAAGACTGTGCTGCTTATCGAACTGATTACTGCCAATAAAAACACTGTTTTAGCAAATCTGGAATTATTATAACACTAAAGCGGGTTTGATACACTAGCAATTTATTTAATATGGGTTAATAGAAAATAAGTTATAGTCAGATCTGGTCTTAACGTGCGGGTCCAAAGGTCACTGATCATATGCGTCAAATCAGACAACTCAGAGGCTATCAAAATGTTGTGAGATTATTTACAAATTTACCGAAGGAAGGAAAAATAGTTTCATTATTTTAGCTATCGCGAAGATTGCCAGCCACATATATTATTAGTTTTGTAAAAATTATGTACAGGGGAGTTGAAAAAGTTACAAAAAAATTATATAATCGTTAATTATATACCTACTGTACCCTTTAATTAAAAACGACAATAGTAAACAGTGCAATTTATTTTAACAATTTTACTACTAAAACCTAAAAATACAATGGCATTAAGTCTGATAAACTATTTCGATAATGAAAGAGAAATTCGCAAACCAATATGCAGGAAACCGTAATGAAAACACTGGGAATTAGTTTAAGGACTATGCAGAATAATGTGCATGAAAAAAAAGCATAATATAATACCCAAGAATACTAAAAAATATAAACGAAAAACACCGTTTATAATTATAGCCTAAAAACTCTCATCGTCACTTATAAAATCTGAAAAGTCCTCGTCGTCTGAGTCGTCTTCGAATGGAGCAATTATCATTGGCGCTACTTCGACATCTAGTACTTGTTCTCGATCCCACCAATCCCTTATTAATATTTTTGTATGTTTCACCGATTTCTTCCAGTGCTCTTGTGTAATATGATCTAACGAATCTTGCCAAACTATTTGTACTTGGTCGGATTTAAGACCATCACCTACATGTTTTTCATAATAAGACTTTGCACCAGCCCATATTTATTCTATTGCGTTAAACTGGCAATGATATGGCGGCAGTCGTAGAACCTCATGACCATATTCACGCAGTATTTCATCTACCGCGTATATTTTGGGTTTTTTAAGAGACTTTGCTATTGATAGGAGTTCCGATTTAAGCATATTTGGTAAAGGATTTTGGTTGTGTTTTTCCAGCCACTCATAAATATCACTTTTCCTCCAAGATGACGTAGGCTGTTTATTTAAAATTTTTGAATGATATGATGCATTATCTAATACAATTAAAGACGGAGCATTTAAATTTGGTATCAATTGAACTTTTAACCATTTTTCAAACATTTCGCAATTCATATTATCATGATAGTCAGCATTTTTTGACGTTGAAGAAAAAATTAAACTCGCACCTGCAACATATCCTGTTGCAGAACCGGCATGCAAAATAATAAAACTCTTTCCCGTACCGCACCCCTTTTTCCTTTTAACACTTTTCACAGACTCATCTTGCCAAGATTTTGAACCACTTCCATTCGAAAATATCCACGTTTCGTCTAAAAATACCACTTTTCTAAATTTCGATTTGTAATTGTCCGTATATTTTTTTAAAACCTGAACACGCTGACTCACTATCTGTGGCTGCTCACATAAAAATCTTTAGTTACAGTCTTTTTTATAGCGAAAACCTAAATTTTTTAATAATTTTGATAACGCTTCAAGTCCAATTTCCAAACCCCCCGAATTTTTAATGTTTTTTGCAAAACTGGAAGAGTTACATTGGTTTTTGATTTGTATAAATCGTAAATCACATTTCAAACTCCCATTTTAATATTTTCGCTTAAATCCTCAGTCTTTGGCTTTCTTCGTTTACACTTTTTAGTATTCTTGGGTATTATGTTATGTTTTGTTTCATGCACAATTTTCTGCACAGTCCTTAAACTAATTCCCAGTGCTTTGGCTACTGTTTCCTAAATATTGGTTGGCGAATTTCCACTTTTTCTTTCATTTTCGAAATAGTTTATCAGATTAAGTACCATTTTTTTTTTGATTGGGGATGCAAAAACCCAGAAAATGGTTTCATTTTGTCACAAACTGTCAAAGTCACAAAACTGGCATATTTAAAACAAAACGTAGCTGGTGCTATTATAAGCTTTTTTAGAATCGCTGGACAGTAAATACATATCCTTTTTTTTCATCTCAAAATAGAATAAGTCTGTCTCATTTATCTTACGTATTTTATTTAGAGGGTAAAATTAAACGCAAGTAAAGAAAACAAAAACTGAGAGTATGTCTTTCTTGAATCGTATGACCCGCACGATAAGACCAGATCCGACTATATCAATACAAACTATGTCTTAGCAAACCTGTTGTATTAGATCATTTTCCTCAGTGTGGTCTATTTTAAATTTATTACCGCCTTCGACTCCGAACTAGTCTAAGTGATGAAATTAATTCTAGGCTTCTGAGTTAGGTCTAGTGTAGGATCATTCGAGAGCCATTAATAAACAGTCAAATCAGGAATTCACCTATTTATCCTGTAAGCGTGTTGACCACGTAATGTATGGAGCTGATGACAATGTTTATTGATAGTATATAGATTTATTTATTGCTTATTAAGAACGAAGTTTCGTATTCAAAGAAGTAGCACATTTCTCAAGACAGAGACTGTGCATTACGATTTTTTGAAGTTTTATATTATTTGTTAAAATCCCTAATCTCTGGATTTAATGGAAGGATTGGGAAATATAATATTTTTAATTAAAACATTTTTTAAAGAAAAATGAAAAATATTATACGCCTTGTTGATGGACCCTAAAATAGGGCATTAAACTCTATGCCTAATATAAATAAAGATGCTATCAAATTAAAACAATTTAATAAAACTGAAGAAAAAAAGATTTAAAAGTTAAAATGCAGCCTTTTTGCAGATTAATCAACGCCAAGCCGAGCGGCATTGTTATCTTTTTGACTTGTAGCGTAATTAAAAGCGGCTTTTCAGGCAGCTCTTAGGCGCAATTTCCATCCACAAGGGATATACATAAATAATCTTTATGAAGGTGTTTGGTAGAAACATTAGTAGCCCTTTTCTTCTTTTTGCGTAGAAACAAAGTTTTTCGGTAATTAACATGGTTACCTTTGCTCATACTAAAAAAATATACTGGAAGTTTCAGTAGGTCATAATGTAAAAGCTCAAAAGGTAAGGTGAGGCAAGTGCGTTTCCGGGGCAAGTGCAGAACATGGCCGTAAAAAATATATTACTTTTGAAATAAGTGCTGCCATCATAAAAACTATTTATATAACAGAGTACATCATGTTAAAATAAAATTGGTGAAAATATTAGTTCACCAAAAATATTTAATTATGGAATACCACAAGGTACAGTACTAGGACCAGTACTTTTTAATATTTATCTAAATGATATTTTTAATTTAAACTTTAAAGGAAAACTACATAGTTTTGCTGATGATACGGTAATTTTTTATGAAGGTCTAAATTGGAATATTTTAAAAAATACTATTGAAAACGATTTTATAAAAATAAGCAGCTGGTTTAATAAAAACTGATTAAATATAAATTATAACAAAACAACATACATTCCATTTACTTCATACAAAAATAAACTTCCAAATATTGGTCCAATAATATGCAATAATAATATTAACATAAAGGGAGGTGAAAATATTAAATATCTAGGAATAATTTTTGATAAACATTTAAAATGGGATTTACATAGTGACTACATTATAAAAAAACTAAGAATTCTTATACCAAAATTTAAACATCTTAAACAATGATCGCAATAATTTGACAAACACACAAAAACTCTTAAATTTAAAAGGAGCAAATTTTCATAGATAATCAAATATCAACTATTGAATTTTCCGTTCGCACTTGCCCCACCTTACCTAACCCTTTATTTCTTGTTCCCCGAGGATATTTTTTACACTAAGCTTTTAAATAAATAATACATTTAAAAAATAATTATGGAAAGATTCTGATGATGAGATTTCATTTTATAAATTATAATCGATTAAATAAAGTAACGATAGCGCTCCATTAAATACCAATAAAATAAAAAGTGGATTCCCCGTACTTTATAAAAATTTAAAGCGTTAGGAGGGTGAAAAGACCCAACTTTTAAGTGTTCCATGCCCAAGACATACAAAGTGCTAAATTAAATATTTTACAAAAAGCCGGAAAAGAGGAAAATTTAAGTGGTGACAAATTTAAACAGCTGAATTTTAACTTATAGGTATTATCCAATATATTTTACTATTTTATTTTTAAGTAGATAAATTAAGAACCGGGTGGATATTTTAGGATAATTAATTATTATTGTTTTTAAGAAATAAAACAAATGAATGCATTTGATCAAAAACACACTGCGTAAACAGTTAATAATGGGGTAATGTCTTCAGTTGTGTCTAAAACAGCTGTTTTTGTTAAAATATTGGGATAGTTTTTGTCGTGTATAGAACCAAAAGATATCTGAGAAACATAATTATATATGCTCACATTTTGTCGTTATTCGTTTGTTTTTTATAGCCATTTGTTAAAGATACGACGACATCGATCTTTTTTTAAATGGAAACATACAGCTTGTGATACAGCATTTGAAAGCTAATATCTCGTATTGTTATTCCAAAGTCAGTGTGATGACATTCCATACGGCGGTAAACAGTATCAAAGAGACCGACGTTTACCGCCGTATGGAATGATTGGAATCTCATCACACTGACATTGGATAAATTACAATATGCTCATAAATTTTGGCGCGATTCTGTCAAGCTATTTCAAAATGGCGACTGTTAAAAGTTTTTTAAAAAATCTCTATTTAAATAAGCGAAAATGATAAATCATTTATTTTTTTTACCTTTCAAGGTAAGAAATCTTCATTGTTTCACGTTCTGACATTTTGTGACATTGGGAACTTGTAAGTAAAATTAATTTAGGTATTTCCGAACTATTATTTTACAATTTTCTAAACAAAAATGATTTTGTCGGAAAGACAGCGTATCAAAGTCTTGATATTGTTAGGATGTGGAGATAAAATAAGAAGTCAAAGTGAAGTGTGCACTTTATTTAATGCTAAATATCCGGATAATCAAATTTCACAGGGCACTGTTAGTAAAATATTTGACAAATTTGATGAGCATGGCACAGTAAATGACTTGCCTAGGAATGGACGGCCACGTGTTTTAGGCGACGATAAAAAATTGGATATTGCATTATCTCTGCAGGATAATCCGCATGTTTCAACAGTTTCATTGGTTAAAAATCATGTTAGGTACATCATCTAACCAACGCAAATAAAACAGATATTCCAAAATAAATTTATTTTGCCAGAGTTCCGCGAACTAAATTTTACTGTAGGCAAGTTAGTTGGTGATTCCCTGAATTACGGCTCGAGTCTCAACGTGAAGACGACCGCGACGCGAAGCATTTAATTCGAAGCGCGCGGGTTGGTGTCGGGTGTCGGTATTTTATTTTGTTTGTCTTCAAGTGGTCCAATTATAATAATATAGTTATGGATAAAATGGAGGAAATATTAAAAACCTGGGGGTTACCCATGTCAGTACCTGTGTTTGTCGGTAAGTCATGAATTATTATACCTATTTTATTATCTAATATTTTAGTTGTTATCTACTAGAGGTATAATATGGTTCTAAAAGTGCCGCGCCGCGCCGGGAAGATGGCGTACATTATTATAATAATATGTATGTGTTGCGAATTGCGCTACAAAAATCCAACAATTTGACTAAATTTTCCAATGCGCACGCTGTATAACCGTACCAATTTTTCTACAAATAACGTTTATTAATGCATTTATAAATATTCAATGGAATTTAAACCAAATTATTTTCAATAAGTACCTAAGTAGTTTGAGAAATCCTGTCTTAAATAATTGTATATAAAACATGGCTGCCAAAATAAATATGATAATAATTGTTTGTTTGTGTTAAGTCACAAAATGTCAGAACGTGAAACAATGAAGATTTCTTACCTTGAAAGGTAAACAAAAAACATTAATGATTTACCATTTCCGCCTATTTAAATAGAGATTTTTTAAAAATTTTAACAGTCGCCATTTTGAAATAGCTTGACAGAATCGAGCCAAAATTTATGAGCATACTGTACGAGATATTGGCTTTCAAATGATGTATCACAAGCTGTATGTTTCCATTTAAAAAATATCGATGTCGTCATATCTTTGACAAATGTCTATAAAAAGACAAACGAATAACGTCAAAATGTGAGCATATGTAAAACTAAATTGACGTGTCCGAGCGTTTTCCCCAAAAGTTACTGGTTAAGCCTATATTAATTTTATTCCGGACTTCTGGGCGACTCTGTATATAATATTATAACATGAAAAAACACTACTAACTTGCAATTTTTAATCTTTTGCACGATTTTCTTTTCCATCCTGTATTGAAGCGCGTTAATTACGTCATAGGCATATAAGTATCACACTATTAATCTGCAATAAACAATTTTTCAAAGTCTGCTAACTGCTTTAAAATCCTTAATTTCGTTTCCTAATTAGACATGTAGACATGTAATAAAGGTGTTGAAAGAAACTTGACGAGTTTTGTGATGAGCAGTTTTGATTCGAATATACATGAACATAAACCCGAACAAACCCCTTGTCCCTAAACTTCCTTTAATTAAATAAATCGCCAAAGAATACGGCTTTCGAATAGTTACGTTTGTATTCGTAAAGTCCACAGATATCCTTTTAAAAACTCGAATATACAAAAAAAAGCAACGAAATAATCAACCAGACATTGGCCTTAGTCTTTGCTGAACTCGTTCATCTCAGCAGAGTCGTTTTTGCCGTAATTTTCTCTGCCTGGCACGATATTGAGCACTTTCCAACTAACAGTCCATTAATTTCCTGACAGGCTGCTAACGTCGCGTCGCCTGTTACGAAATTTTACAAGTGAAAGACGATACTTTTTTTTCTGTAAGTTGTCATTCGGTTTTAGGACGATGTTTTTGTATTGGTAAAGTAAGGAGACATTTAATATTTAGATATTTATAAAACTAGTGGAAAAATAAACTTTACTTTAACTTGCACACGTTTAAAGGGGTTATACTACGATATTCCTACTATAGTGCAAATACTAAAATGGCTAACTGACCATTTCTAAATAATTAAGTGGATATAGTCACCCACTATAAAGCAAAGAAATATAGGATGGGCGAACAATAATCAAAAAGTGGCAAATTTATGACCTCGCGCATGTAAACAAAGCTATACACGATTAGACATGCGCAATGATTGCCGAGCAGGTTCTGGAGTGTATTATGAGCATGTCGTTCTAGAAGGACAAGCCGATAACACGAGGTTCGTGCGCATGCCCAATGCTGCCCAGAGGGAAGGCAGCTGACCGGCGAGCCGAGCGCTCGGACGTAATTTTTCACCCATAAAACGTAACTTTTATTTGCGCAGTTGCGCAGGAGATAAGCTGTACGTATCTAAAGGTAAATGTCTATGGAAAAGAGTTAGGTAATTGAAGCAGGAGGCTTGACACCAGTTTGAACGAAAATTGCCGATACGATGTGGTGGGGAAACTATCAATCAAATAAGCAATTATTTTATATCATTAATCGTATACACTCTTTCTGTACCATTTAAATCAGTCAACAGGCAATACCACAACAGAATCTTTAGGAAAGCAGCACTAATCGATATTTGTTTTCGAAAAGGTACATTAATAATATATCAGGCAAGAACGAAGAGGGAAAGTTATAAATATGTGATGCCACAAAGTGGATATTTTCCAAATTAAAATTTGAAAAACGGTGATAACTATACTATCTATTTTTGAACGGTATAGAGGCCTAAATTCATTATTAAAGAGCGGATTATATGCACTTAGTTTTTCTTTTGTTTTTATAATTTCAACTCCGCTTTAAGCATGGACTATTTATTTCTTCAAATTATCACCTAACAAATCAAATATATTATAATTCAATCGATAATAAAATGAACAGTATATGCATATATTTAGATTTACCTAAATAAAGCCTTCGATACTGTCAGTCATAAAATTCTTATAAACAAATTAGAAAAACTTGGATTTCGTGGTCAAATATTAACTTTATTTAAAAACTATTCATATAACAGAGTACATCATGTTAAAATTGGTGAAAATATTAGTTCACCAAAAATATTTAATTATGGAGTACCACAAGGTACAGTCCTAGGACCAATACTTTTTAATATTTATCTAAATGGTATTTTTAATTAAAACTGTTAAGGAAAACTACATAGTTTTGCTGATGATACGGTAATTTTTTATGAAGGTCTAAATTGGAATATTTAAAAAAAATACTATTGAAAAAGATTTTATAAAAATAAGCAGCTGGTTTAATAAAAACCTATTAACTATGAATTATAACAAAACAACATACATTCCATTTACTTCATACAAAAATAAACTTCCAAATATTGGTCCAATAATATGCAATAATAATATTAACATAAAGGAAGGTGAAAATATTAAATATCTAGGAATAATTTTTGATAAACATTTAAAATGGAATTTACATAGTGACTACATTATAATAAAACTAAGCATTCATATACCAAAATTTAAACATCTTAAACAATTTTTAAATATAAAAGAATTAGAAATACTTTATTATTCTTTAGTACAAACCCATTTAAATTATGGAATACTAGGATGGGGAGGCATAAATAAGAATTATCTTAATAATATTGAAACTATTCAAAAATACATTTTGAAAATTATTTACAAAAAAGACCACCAATATTCTTCTGATTTACTATTTAAAGATACCAAAAAAATGGATATTAAACAAATATATTCTTACAACATGTTAATATATATTTTTAAACATAAAAATATAATATATTATATCAATCACACACATGAAACTCGTCATAAAAATACTATTACATATAAAAATAGAGTAAATAAAACAATAGCACACAAACATTTTTTAAACATCAATCCATATATTTTTGATATGCTACCACAGTCAATTAAATCGTTAAATAATTATAAAAATAAAATTAAAAATTGGATATTATCTAATCCAAGAGATACATTCAAGAACGTCATTAATAAATAATGAATAAAATAAATATATATATTATATACCTATTGTATCTTCGTATATTATAGTGATATAAATATACCAATAAAATATTGTCATGTTCGTTTTAAGTATATTATAATCTAGTTGTGCCTGAATTATGAAATATATTCTTTACAATAAATATTATATTACTATTTAACTTTAAATTTATATTTAACTTATTATTACATTTAACTCAATACAAGTATTTTACTTCTGAGTTCGGAATTGATAGTTTATCCAAAAAAATATATATTAGCATTAAATGTAAAAAAAAATATTTGAATAAACTTTTATTATTATTATTATAACTAAAGTCAAATTAATCCAAGAACTCGCCGCATCACCTGTCATTAATCGCACCCCGTTAAAGTCTGATATATTTTACGTTAAGCGCTTGGCTACAGAAACAGGACCGGACTAAGTTGTTTTACCATATCGCCTTCGCCATCTGTTAAATTTTTTAAATATGAGTTTTATAAATTCTCGCATATATTTTTTGTCTCTCACATTTTTGTCCACTTTACCACAAATTATGGAAGAGGAATCTTTTATACGTAAAGAAGTTGTATTTCATTAATCTCGTATTTCAATTAGTTTTTGAGATAATTGCGTTTAAATGCTAGATGGCAAGAAACATTTAAATAAACACATTTCATAACGAAACATAATTTATTGAAAATTAGCCGTGCGTTCTTTAGCATAAATGACAATATATTTTCAAGTCTACTATCTCCTGTCGCTGTATTTGCCCATTAGTTATGAGACATCCTGTATATAACGATAAGTAAATGTTTTAACTAGGCACTTTATTGATTTCATAATAGATGAGTTAATCAAAATGGTGCTTGCATGTACTCACTATTAAACTTAAATAATAAACACCAAGAAAATCTGTCTCTGCAATATATAAAAACCAAAAGTTAAATGTTTAAAAAACACACTACACCAAAAAAAGCTACAGAAACGCTTTAAAAACACCAAAATTGGAACAAAATAATATGACGCAACCTGACGCGTGAGCTTGTGAGGGTCCACTGCTGATCTGGGAACTTTAACGACGAATCCAGATCAGCTGTTAATGTCAAATGTCGTTGTCTTCTGTCGAAATGCTTTGTTTTAAGAAGAAGTTAACGTATACTTAGTTTTGTACCACAAAAGCATAGGGAGGCCTCTGACCAATGAACTCTAGCTCTTATAATTTACCAAAGTTAATTTTTGTTGTCCGACATTATTTGTAAGATGCATTATTTTCACTACAGAGGGCAGTGACAACGATGCTTAAACACCCACCTAACAAGACATGACCCACATGTTTTTATCGACTCTAATTACCAAAGTTATAAAAAATACATCGCTAAGTATCAATAAATAAAGGCTCAATTTATAACACGAAATGGAATTTTCAATAAATTATGTTGCTCATCCCATATTGCGTGCAAACGCAGACTGTCCGGGAGTTCGGGCCGAAATTACAAATAAAAGTCTGCATCGAACATAGACTTTATTTAAAGGTAAAAGTAAAAGAGCGCATTTTTTTCGTGTATTGATCAATTAAAATTTTCAGTTAAAAAAAAAATTCAATAAGATACCAACTACCGAGTACTTCTATTTAAAATTGGAGCTTTGGAACCTCAGCAATACACACAAGCTGAATTTATTTTACTTACCAAGACCAAGCTTTCTCAGCATAATAATACCGTGCGAGCAAAAATTATTTGCATCAAAGAGGGCCTTGCATCTAAGGACGTAATGCTTAGCCGTAGAGCTTAATATCTGTTGGGTGTCAATAACTACCTGAATTAATAATCAATCAGTTATTCCGTCATCTTTGACAGTCGTTGCAAGTAATTTGATTCATCGCTAATTTTTCCAATTTCTCGAACAATTCACACAGTGGGCTTTACGGAACATCACAAAACATTCATGGTATTTTCGAAACGGGGTTAGAGTGAATGGTGAGTGGCAATACAATCAGAGTTTGTGCATGGACGATTTTCACGAACATTTTCCTAACGTTGCTTTTATTGCTGGGGATTTTTATCATTGCCTGAAAAGAACCGTGGCTGTGTTTAGGGAAACAGGTTCCATAGAACCCAAAAAAGGAGCAGGAAGACCATCTGCAAGAACAGAAGAACTTGTTGCATACGTTCGTGAAATAATGCAAAATACGCCAACAAATTGTATAAGACGCCTGTCCCAAGAAGGGGGAAGATCTTATGGAACATGCAGGACTATTCTTAAGAAGCAGCTAAATTTATTTCCTTATAAAGTGCAAGTATTCCAAGAAATACAAGCCGCAGATTTTGAAAGACGCAGGAATTACTCTCAATGGTTTACCCAAAATTTATTGGAAAGAAATGTTTTATTAGACCTGACATTTTTGTGAATTTATGCTTAGAGCATGGCGGTGGCCAATTTCAGCAATTTATGTAATTATTTTTCTTTTTCTTTCTGTATATTCTTACTTTGTTAATTTTGTAAATAACAAAAATAAATTTGTATTTGTCTATTTATTTTATTATGGCATATCATGTCATAATATGAATTCGACAAATTTTTAACCTAGATTTGGTTAGATATTACCAACCAAGCCCTACGTTTTTTAATCCAAGCCCTCTTTGATGCAAATAATTTTTGCTCGCACGGTACAAACCTTCAAATAGCAACAAACTCAAAATTTGTTCAAGCTTTTACAAATAATAATAAAATTACTGGAATTGATGGCGGAGTAAACTAAAGGCGATTCTACACGGTATCAGTAACTTGAACAAGTCACTAAAGTCTAGTACTGGATTTTAGGGATTGGTACCAATAACCTATACAAGTCCCTTAAATTCAAAATCAATTTGTGATTACCAAGGGTCACCAGAAGCCCCTCTAGATCAGTCGAATCGAGTCGAGACAAAGTTAGATTTAGTTTAGAATATACATATAGGTACCCAACTATTAGTAAGTTTACTAAGTTCATGTTTCTAACGCGTTTCCTATGTCTCAAGAAACGTCTACTTTGTACTAGACAACAGACTAGTTTGGCATCTTATCAAGTGATCAAGTTAGTAGCAAAGTATTATCTGCACCGAACGATTTTAAAATTAGAGAAAGAGACCAAATTCAGGGATAGAATAGAATTAAGTAATTCGAAATTCCTTGCTTTTCAGAGCATTGAATGAAATTTGTGTCTTTGTGAACTTAAGAAATGAGTTACCTACTGATCTAGTATACTAAACCTGATTGAAGTTTATGTCTGTTTCAATATTTGCTGTACGTATAAAACAAAAAAAAAGGACCAGATTATGATCTTTCGGCATGACGTTAATGGCTCTATGATGTTCCATTAGCATCCTTTTTCCACTGATAATAAAATGAAATATTTATAAATATACAGTGTGACCAGTAAAGTCCGAATCATATGGGATTTTTTGTTATTAATAGCTTTATTCAAAATTTGACTTTGGCATCAAGTTGTGCTTCAATCGAGATGAAAATTAAGCAAAATAATAGTAGTCACGTGATTCGCATTATCTGTCAAATTTTAATATTTTCCAAAAAATAGGTCAAAAGTGGGGTTATTTCTAAAAATATCGAAAAAAGTTATTAGAAAAAGTTTTTTTAAATGCAGTTTCTAGCCCACATGCCAAATTTCAGCTGCATAAGATAATTTTGATTTTTTATCCATATTTTATAAATTGCACCACTTTTGCAAAATAAGACTCAACGCAACCTACATAAAACGTCTTAGTTTTGACAATGCTTTATTTTAGATACATTTTCTTTAAAGCAGCGCGCCATATTAAATGGGTGTTTTTCTATAAAATCAAAATTGGGCTACTAAAATTTGGTCGCATGTGATGCAAAGTTTATTTGTTTTTGACCCTGTATAAGGTAACTTCATAAAATAAGTATTTTTGAAAACGTAGTTTATGTCTAAAAGTAAAAAATAAATAAAATAAAGGGGTTTTAAAATTAAATCGTTGAAAATAGATAAACTTTACGTTAAGTTAAACTAAAATTTATTTTCCACTAAATGAACACTTTACTGATGACAATGTGTTCTTTTTTGTCTTAATATTAAGGTGTATTACTTTCAGACACAAACTACGTTTTCAAAAATACTTATTTTATGAAGTTACCTTATACAGGGTCCGAAACAAATAAACTTTGCATCACATGCGACCAAATTTAGTAGCCCAATTTTGATTTTGTAGAAAAACACCCATTTAATATGACGCACTGCTTAAAAAAAAATGTATCTAAAATAAAGCATTGTCAAAACTAAGAAGTTTTATGAAGGTTGCGTTGAGTCTTATTTTGCAAAAGTGGTGCAATTTATAAAATATGGATAAAAAATCAAAATTATCTTATGCAGCTGAAATTTGGCATGTGGACTAGAAACTGCATTTAAAAAAACTTTTTCTAATAACTTTTTTCGATATTTTTAGAAATAACTCCACTTTTGACATATTTTTTGGAAAACATTAAAATTTGACAGATAATGCAAATCACGTGACTACTTTGCTTAATTTTCATCTCGATTGAAGCAGAACTTGATGCCAAAGTCAAATTCTGAATAAAGCTATTAATAAAAAAATCTCATATGATGCGGACTTTACTGGTCACACTGTATATGGTTGTGGCATAGCCATAATATTATGAAAACAAACTAATCGGACTTATGATCGACGGTTATCTCTAACAAAGTCTGCAGAAAATCTTATTTTCGTACTATTCGGTTGCCATTTATTTTTTATACAGGGTTATTCAGAAAGTACGATTAAATCCATTTTTTTCTTCAAGATAAGCGAAATTTGGAATTTGGGTATAACTTTGAAATTAAAACAATAATTCTTGGTAAAAAAATATTCTAAAATGAAAGATGATATTTTATGATACTTTACTATTAGCGGAATTTCAAATTTTTATTTTGGTTTGAGAACATGCAGAATCTATCTTAAATAAAATTAATTTTCTAAACTTAAAGATAAAAAAAACTTTCCCATATGCTGCGCCATTTCTGCCGGTCACTGTAGAAGGTTTCTAGTAAACGGTATAAATGTATCTCGTGAGTGAAAGCAATGGTAGGCTCTTAAAATTGGCAATTTTTAAAGGAATATTCAAAGCGGCATCATCCTTTTACTGAAAAGATGTTTATTCAGCTTAACATAACGTAAAAAATATGTCTTAGGTAAATTTAAAGGTTCAAAAGCTCTCTCTCTCAGCCGTATACCAAAAAAGTTAATTTATTTTTCGACTTAAATCGTAATGAAGTAAATCGAATCGAAAGTCTGATCCTTTTTGTACTCTTTGTTTTCCCTTTTACGTTAAAAATTACATGTTTACCTACATGTTATTTGAATATTTTTATGTACACAAGAATCAGCGATTTTTGGAACATCTTTTTTAAACTACGCTTTCCGGTTTTATGTATTTTTTGAAGATTGTCAAGGGATCAAGATTTTCGCGTGCAAAAAAATAAAGTTTATTTTGATATTCCAAAGACAAATAATATAATAAAACACGTCAGATATACCTACAGATATTTTCTGTAAAGATATTATTATGTATGTTGGAAATTTGTAAATATTTTATTTTTTCTATAATATGGAACCCACATTTTTTAAATGCGCCAAATGCGACAAATAATTTTAAAAAGATTCTGCTGCGTCTCTCTAACTGTCACAATTCTTAGAGACTGCACAGTTTTTACTTGAGGATTTTACTGAATTGGCCTGAATACACCCGGCTCCACACACACGCTCCGGTAATCCTTAAGCCCAGGCCTGTGCAGTTTTTCCTCTGAGAATTTCCGGAGTCACATTGCCTGTTCGGTAGACACGCTGAAGGTATGCAACGACTTCTGTAGAAGTTGCAGAGATGAAGAAGAGGAGGAAAGTATTAAGCATTTCTTGTGTGAATGCCCCGGCCTCGCGAGAAGTTCAATGCCCTGGGCGAACCATTCTTTAATGATCTGGAGGAAGTGAGCAGCCTGCAACTGGGTCGACTCACTAAGTTTAACAGCAGTGGCTGGTTTGAGTGAGCTGTCAAGATTCTTCTACGATCTACGTTGCGTTAACCATCAGGAAGCTGATGCGGATAGGTTACGCGGAACAGGTGTGGTACCACAACGATCCTACAGGACTACGTGTGATTGCTTGGACAATGCCAGAGGTCTGCTACTCTAACCTAACCTAGCCTGGGTTGTTGTGAAACTAATAATGAAATTTAAACGTTTTTATGTGTACCCTTGATAACAAAACTGCAAGTAAGTGTTCATAGATATGTCATATGATAAACGACCTCTATAAACAATGAGTTCTAGACCTACGTCGTATATCTTTGAAATAATAAGGGCCCTTATAGTTCGTTGGGATTTAAATCAACAAACCACAATTCATTCAAACAGCTTTTTTTTAATTTTCTTTTTTTGCTTAACTATTAAGTAGTCAAACTAATTTTCTAACCATAATCAATTTATAAGTGTCTTGAAGTAGGTAATTAAATACCTTCCCGTCTGGCATAATAATTACGGATGCCAAAAACATAATTAAAAAGTCCATAAAGTGGCAGATCTAGGGCGAAGGCTAGGGAAAATTAGAAAATTAACAGACGGTTATTAAATGGCTTCATCAGATAATTACTTTATTTTTGACGTCGAGAGTTCAAAAAACCGGGGAAGCCTTGAAAGTAGCGATTTAATAACATATTATTTTTTTCATTTAGATTTTCGATTACACCCAGATGTTACTAACGGCTTTGAAATAAATGTGCTTCTTTTCCAGAAGAGACCCTACTGCCACTCGACTACCCCGTTCTTCCAGCATCGACTCCATGGTCGAAGCGGTATGGTCCGAAACACCCATATCTCCATCGGAATACATGACAATACCAGTTGTCACCGAGAAAAGATCTTCGTTGCGACCCGATAAGGCTTTAGCGTTGGTATCGCCGGGGGTAGGGAGGAGAGCGAAAAGTCAACGGGCAACAAATGGTAAGTTTAATGTTGCACAGCACAGTTGATGTATAACAAAGGACAAAGGATTTTTTTACTACTTCCGGTGGTTGTGATACAAAGTTTACTTCTTTCTATAAAACATATTGTATATCTTTACATTCCACAATCAATTCCAGACATTTTTCATAAACCATTGTACTACTTATGGAGATATTTTTCATATTACTCGTCAAATGGACTCGTTAAGCGTACCTATCGACTTGGGTTTAAGTTTATAAACCTAATTTTTAACGTGGCTCCTCGAAAAGAAAGTCCAGTGGGTTAAGGTCAGGCGACCTGGGTGGCCACTCCCAGTCTACCTATCCACCGCCCCCGGAAAAATTATATTTAAGTGCTCCCCACGAGCAACATAATGCGGCAGAGCACCATCCTGTTGAAGCCATAATGTTAAACTCGGTAAACCAGGATCATTATCATCGGAAAATAGTGGCAAGAGCCTGAACCAGATCAGTTAGAAGAAAATTTAGATATTTTTCTCCAGTGATGCTCGCATTAAAGAAAAATGGTTCGATTACCCTATTTTTAACTATGCCCGCCCAGACATTTCATTGTACTGGGTCGCTGGGTGGGATTTTCTATGAACCAGTAAGTGTTTCCACAACCCAACATAACCAAAATTACCATGCGTTGATCTTCAGCGAGGCGCCTTTTGAATGTAATACCAGCAAGGCAAAATTCCAATTAGATTAACTTTTACTGACAATTTTTGACGTCTCAAACTCAGCGGTCATTGTCAATGCCCTAAAGACTGTGACTTGAGTTTAGAACGCTGCTGAGTCGAGAAACATCAATGGTGCATACCAGCATTAACTTGTCAATATTTCGTAAACGATTGAAGATAGGTATAGGGCATGATTTATAATAAATGTCTAGAAATGATTGTAAAATGTAATTGTAAAACAGGGCATTCTGCGCCAATTTCTTCCTGGCTTCTGCCTATGCGCCAATACTACAGAGCTGTTTTTAAACAGGGGTTTTCTGTTTTTTGCTGTTTTTGAGCAAAATATCTAAATTGCTCGAAAACAGCTCAAAAATAGCAAAAAAATGGCTCAAAAAGAACAAAAAAAAAAAGTTCAAAAACAGCTGCGTACTGCTAGCGCATGCGCAGAAGCCAGGGAGAAATTGGCGTAGAATGCCCCTTATCTCTCTACTCATACAATATGTTTCATTAAAAAAATGTATAGTATCTTCCTTCTAAAAAAAATGCATTTTAAAAAAATTGACGGGCCCGAGGGATTCTTGTGTGTTTTCCATATAAAAGGCTTACGCCATAGGATGGCCATTTCATTTTTACGAGTCGTTCATGCAATTGAGAAGATTATTAATCTTTTTACTGGAGCAGCGGTTCTTTTATCACGATATTAACAAAGAATATTGGGCGCCTAATTTTATTTCCTCAGATTTATGGTTAATTAACAAAAGGTAATTTAAACGTGCCGAATTCAACGTATAGCCGTTCATAAAGAACTCTGAAGCGTTATGATCCAGATTCGTTACCTGGGCTACGGAAAAGTGGACGGGCCAATAAAGAAGGGATTTTAGCATTTTTGTGAAACATAAATCTAAATTTCAAGCGATTGAGAAGGTTGACTACAACGTTTTATAATAAAATTTGTTATTTTGTCAATCTGGACTAGCTTAGAAAATAATAAAATCTGGTGTGCTGGTCCACCATTCAAGGACCTTCGAAAAAGTCACATACAATTTTGACACGGGAAGTTTCATCGCCTGTGATTTACAATATGAATTTTTGTAAAGCTGGCAGGCAGGGCCGTAACACTAGGATTGCATTTCTCTTATCAAGGTCGGTACGCCAACGAGCCTTAAACCAAAATAATGCAGAATTATCTAAGCTTTCCAATAATGTAATCAGAGTTATACCTTAATATGGGAATTTTCGGAGAAATTTAAAATTAAAAAAAAAAATTTTAATTGTGCCCCCTTGCGGCGAAATGAGGAACTTAAAAGTAATTTCCAGAATTTTCTCATGATCGCTTTACTTATATAATTTTTTTTCCGAAAGCTGTACGATTAACGGTTCCTGAGATACAGCCACTTACCTCGCTTAGTTGGCCACCCTGTTCATTTAAAACTATTGTCTTTGTTTCCAGGTCAAGCACGCCTGTACAAAACACTGAATAATAATTATTCGCCATTTTTGTATTATTTTCATAATACACACAAGCTTTCCTTAAAACGTTAAAAATAAATTAAACTACCTCACATGAAGTTGGAAATGTTCTATGACATAGGCCACCTACCTGTATACCTATGCAATAGTAGATAATTTAATTACTTAAGATCAGGTAACTGTTATTGTTACGCTTATGGTTTATTGAGGTTTTACGACTCATGACCCTCACCTGTGCTGTCAGGCTTTAAGAAATAGAGTAGGTATATGAGGAATTGTGTTTTTGTTAATGTCGGGCGCAGAGCGAAGTTCCTGCATCGTTCGTCGTTAACCCCCTAATCCAATGGGTACGGCCCTGCTGGCAGTCAACGCGCGATACCAAGGCATTTAGCTTTAATTAAAACATAGTCTGGCCATATACTGCTTATTTATACTCTCGCATATAATATATTAAAATATGCATAAAAATTTTAGCATGGTAAAAACGAAATGGAATTACGGGTCCTCCCTACGTTTTATACCTTTTTGGGTATTTAATTCACCCGGGTTTTTCCGGTTATAATGTCTGTCTAATGCCAAGAAGTAGCACAGAATATATAGCTATGTAGCTATATCTATATATATTTTGTGGTTGTAGCTAATATAATAAAAATAATATTAACATTGTTATACAGAAAATAATAGTTTAGATCCTATAATTTATATAATAATAATAATAATAATAATAATAATAATAATAATAATAATAATACGTTTATTATTATAAGTCCTTTTTATAATACACAAAAGTTGACAATTTTATTATTGATATGTATATAGAAAAAAATGTCAAAACAACTTTTTGTGAAATAACCATATAGAATTTCTGAAATAAGAGAATGAATAACATTTTAATGTAAATCAATAAATTGGATTCACCATATTGTACAGAATAATATTTAATAATTTAAATTAGACTACGTTCATTTAAATAATTAAATGTTTAGTTGCATAGAAAAATAACCACTCCATAAAAGTAATTGATGCTTAGCACAATTTCTGGCCATATTATTATCACGCACTTATGTCACAGTCAAAGTTGTCTGGTTTACTAAGTCTTGATTTAGTTTTGCTTTTTGACAACACCTTCAGATGTTTCACCGTAGGCTTACCTGAAAAATTCAGTCTGGATGTATATGCTGGAACAGAACTCAGTTGCGTAACAAAAACTAAGTGCCCCCCCCCGCAAACGTTTTCAGGGGCCCTCCCTCTATAACAAATGGAAAATGATAATTCGTATTTTCATTACAATTAGGTTCAGATTTTTGAATTTTTGAATTCGTTAATCGTGTAATAATTTAATTAAGCTTAAACCCACATTATGTGTTAAGTACCTACTATTAAAACAGCAAACAATTCAAATTTATTTATAATCCTAGGTAGACTAGTAGACATAACATAGATAGTTATTAGGTCATTATACGTAATAGTCCAGCAAACATGATGCACAATCAAAATTTTAAAACATCACTTATAATGTTGCTTACCATGCATGGAAGTAACGGGGGTAGTAATGATCGAGCCTCATAGAATCCAAAAGACAGAAAACAGTAAAACATATGAACACTCAACAAGTCTGCACAAACATTATGTCACTAAGTAGGTTGGTACTATACAAATTATATAAAACGACCAGATGGTCTTTTTTTGCAAAATCGTTTATAATTTCGTCGAAATTTAATGTTTTAACAAACTCGTGTTCGATACTGATTAAGGATAAATCCGAAAGGCGTTGTTGTCCCGTGGTGTTACGTAATTGGGTTTTTACTATTTTAAGTTTGGAAAAAGATCGTTCCGCTGATGCCACACTAACTGGTAAAGTTAAAAATAACATCACTGCACTAGATACATCTGGAAAATTTGCAGAAACACAATGATTTTTTATTAATAAATGATCCGCAAGTTCATGAAGTTTGAAATACTATCCCCAAGTCCCTTTCTGGGGCTTAAAATTTGACTAGGAAAGTCAATGGACAAGTTTTCACGGTATATCGTTGGTAAATTCTTCACTTAACGAAGTTAAATTCTCAGGATATAAAAAAATTTAAATTAATTATGAAATGAAATACCTAGGAAAAGCAAAGCTGGCAGCAAGTTTTGAAGGGGGCAGTCAATGCGGTACCCATTAGGCTGGGTAGGCTGAAGCCTAAGGCCCCCGGCAAAAAGGGGCCCCGCAGGGGCCTCAATGAAAAACGGTACCACATACCGATCTCATAACCGCTAGCATTATGTGCTTAAAAATAAGATTATTAACAATAAATAATAAAAAAAATCATTAATAAAAATCAAATTTTAAAAAAACTATACTTTCATAAAATAAAATTATTTATTTACTACTTAGGCCACGCACTATGCTGCACTCAAGAAGCCTCTCTCTCTTAAGTGAATGCACTCAGTTCCAACATTATTTAAACATGGTATAGTTTAAACAAAATGAGTGTATTATGGCTTCCGAAGTGTTAACACTAGTTTTTGAAAAAAAAACTTAATAATAATTAATACAATGATACAGTATCATAAGTACTCTTGAAAAAGCCCAAGAAAGGCGAAACATATGTAGAGCAATTCTATAATAAATATTACTAATGAAACATTAAAAAGCTATAAGTGTTTTACTATAAAATATACAGGGTGGTGATTTAATAACGGATAAATTCAATACAAATTAAATGGGGACGTGTTTGGAGAAACGCCCGAACCTGTCGATTTTGTTTTTAAATTGCGCATGTTTAGACATAAAATGATATTTATACAGGGTGTACCACAAAAGTGTGGCAGAAAAAAGTTTTTTTTCTTAAATGGAAACCCCTGTATGTTATTGCATTTTCAGATTGTCCGTAAAAATCTAGCCATGTTTTATGCATAATGTCCTAACCATATCTTCAACTGTTCACGAAATATTGAAATTCAAATATTAAAATAATACTTTATTAAATTGATTTCTAAATTACATTTTTTAAAATCTCAAAAATTACTTTAGCAAATCTTGGAAGTGTCCGCCATTAACAGCTCTGCAGTACCCCAGCCGATCAAAAATACTAAATAACTGTAAATAAAACATGTAATTTAGAAATCAATATATTAAAGTTGAATTTTAATATTTGAACATTTTGACATTATGCATAAAACATGGTTAGATTTTTACGGACAATCTGAAAATGCAATAACATACAGGGGTTTCCATTAAAGAAAAAAAAAATTTCTGCCACACTTTTGTGGTACACCCTGTATACCTACATTTTATGTCAAAACATGCGCAATTTAAAAACAAAATCGACGGGTTCAAGCGTTTCTCCAAACACGTACCCATTTAATTTGTATTGAATTTATCCGTTATTAAATCACCACCCTGTATAGAAAGGTCCTTTTCGAAAATGGCATTTATAAAAAATAAATATAGGTCAACAATGACGGACGAGAGGCTAAATTGCCTTTCAATTTTGTCAATTGAGTATGACATCACAAGATCTATTTCATATGAACAAGCAATCCGCGAATACGTCACAGTTAAGTGCAGAAGACAACAGTTTTTTAAATTTGTTATTTCTATGTAATTAGCTTTAATTTTAATAATGTTCTCGTTTTTTTTTTAGTTTAAATAGAATAGATTTTTATTTTTTACATTAGTCGTTTTATTTGTTTTAAAACAAAAAATAACTACCTCCTACATCATGGAAATAAAAACTAAATCATTTCGGGGGGTTGGGGGCCCCAGAAATTGAATCAGCCTAGGGCCCCGAAAAACCATGATCCGCCCCTGGGTGTTTGATACGCCACTGACAGAAGTTGGCGTCCAGACTTGCCTGTGCTGTATGTCAACTGACACGATTCTCATAAGTTGTATATCTCTTGTTAATATAACTTTTTGGTACATTACTCTTCAGGGATGGTAAATACCGTGAAAACCCTACATAAAAATGTAGAACTTTTATTAAATTTTTTGCTTTACTATTAAGCAACGAGAACGGGCAAAATTCGCTGTTCGCTTTTATATATCGTTTCGCTTCGGTTATTGCCAATAAAGAACTTTTCTAGTTTCTATTGACATCTTGTTACTCCATCGAATGAGCAAATAATCTTTCTGACCTTTCTTCTTTTCTAAATATTCATAAATACAGTGTCACCAGTAAAGTCCGCATCATATGGGATTTTTTTTATTAATAGCTTTATTCCAAATTTGACTTTAGCATCAAGTTCTGCTTCAATCGAGATAAAAATTAAGCAAAAAATAGTAGTCATGCGATTCGCATTATCTGTCAAATTTTCATTTTTTTCCAAAAAATAATTCAAAAGTGGGGTTATTTCTGAAAATATCGAAAAAAGTTTTTTTAAATGCAGTTTTTAGCCCACATGCAAAATTTCAGCTACATAAGATAATTTTGATTTTTTACCCATATTTTGTAAATTGCACCACTTTTGCAAAATAAGACTCAACGCAACCTACATAAAACTTCTTAGTTTTGACAATGCTTTATTTCAGATACAGTTTCTTTAAAATAGTGCCATATTAAATGTGTGTTTTTTTACAAAATCAAAATTGGGCTATTAAAATTTGGTCGCATGTGATGCAAAGTTTATTTGTTTTTGACCATGTATAAGGTAACTTCATAAAATAAGTATTTTTGAAAACGTAGTTTGTGTCTGATCAATTTACAAAATATAGGTAAAAAATCAAAATTATCTTGTGCAGCTGAAATCTTGCATGTGGGCTAGAAACTGCATTTAAAAAAACTTTTTCTTATAACTTTTTTCGATATTTTCAGAAATAACCCAACTTTTTAACTATTTTTTGGAAAAAATTAAAGTTTGACAGATAATGCGATTCACGTGACTACTATTTTTTTTGCTTAATTTTCATCTCGATCAAGGCAGAACTTGATGCTAAAGTTAAATTTTGAATAAAGCTATTAATAAAAATAAAAATCCCATATGATGCGGACTTTATTACTGGTGACACTACATTATTATTATTAATTTGAATTATATAAATATTAATTACATTAACATGATTATTATTATTTTGTATGTAGTATGCATACAGCACGTTTTCTTGATTTGAGATACAAGAATTTTTCGAAAATTAAAAGAACACAAAAAAAAGTATTTCATACCTGCAGGGCTGTCTCTATCTCCGGGAGGAAATATCATCACCTACCTTAGGGACGGAATATCATTGCCTGTATATTACACATTGATTATAGCTTGTTTAAATGAATAATTTCGTTTCGGTAAATAAGCTATAAATATATTAAAGAGTTTCGCTCCTACAAATGGAGGAGTTTATCAAACTATCGCCACCATTCCCTCAGCCAATATACTATTGTTTAATTAAAATTCTTTTACCATCTCAAAATAAATTTTGTCGCGTAATCAAAAAACTTCCTATCTAATCTTGCTTTTAAAAAAATAACCCTCCTATTAATGTTGAAGCGTTGAACTTTGTTGTCGAGAAGGGTGTCAATAGCAAAATGTGGAAAATCCCTTTTACATTTTAAGGTTCAAAAGGCAGCTTGTCTGGCTGGCTGCCGAATAACCGACTTTGTATTGAATAAAAGCCGAAACGTGTTTCTCAAAATCTGTATTTTTTTTTAGTTACCAAAACTTTTGTTACAAAAATATTGGTCTGTCACACTCAAGGCTTAAATATTTTTTCTGTAGTTATTTTTCTCAATTTTTGTTAAATCCAAGTAGTTTTAACAGACAATGGGATTATTTACTAAATTTTAGTTTTTATCCTATTGCATAGAGAAAAAAATTAATTTTACAAGTTCACAATGTCACAAAATGTCAGAACGTAAAACAATAAAGATTTCTTACCTTAAAAGGTAAAAAAACATCAATGATTTATCATTGCCGCTTATTTAAATAGAGATTTTTAAAAAAATTTTAACAGTCGCCATTTTGAAATAGCTTGACAGAATCGCGCCAAAATTTATGAGCATACTGTACCGGGTGAACAACTAAGAATGGTCGTCGGGTATATCTCGGAAACTACTAAACGTAGAAACTTGGGATAAAAAAAATTATGATTAAAGTGGTCATGAGAAAATTCTGGAAATAATTTTTAAGTTCCGCATTTTGCCGCAAGAGGGCGTAATTGAAAAGTAAATTTTAAAATTTTACATAACTCCGAAAATTCCACATTAAGGTATATGTTTGATAACACCATTTTAAAGCTTGGATAATTATGCATCATTTCTGTCTTATGCTCATTGGCGTACCGACTTTAATAAGAGTGGGGGAAGCTGTTTAAAGTGTAAACATTTAAATCGTTGTAACTTCTAAACGACTTATCCGATTTCAGCAAACTAAAGACTGTTTGGAAGAGAAATATATGCACTTTCACCAGTCGTATTTAGTTGTCCATAATAGTTCTCAATAAAATTGCTAGAGGGCGCAATTTGTAATAATAATAGTTTTTTTGATTTTATCCCGAAAATTCAAATCATACGGTATAATTATGATACCATATGGCTGTGTGTTCTCTGGTTTACACTTTCAATAGCTTCTCCCACTCTTATCAAGTGAAAGTGAAAACATTAAAATCGCTGTAACTTCTAAACGACTTATCCGATTTCACTCAATTTAAGCTTGTTTGGAAGAGATTATTTATATATATTTAATTGTCTTATCCAATGGTACACAATAGTTTCAAATAAAATTGCATTTTAATTTTAGTTAATTTCATAGAATAAATTTTAATTTAAGTGTACATTTTTGTACGCATTTTAAATTCCAAAGTGCTTAAATCTTTATCACCAACACATCAATTAATCACAGGTTGCTTGAATGTCAACATAATATAGTTATTATATTTAAATATGTAGGTATAGGTGTGTAAATCATGATTCAAAACCTTCAATGAACGAATATCTAGGAGCCAAAATTAAGCTCTATTATAACAAAAGTCATAAATAAATTTAATTGAAAACCCCTTAAAGATAATGCTAATTTTCCTCTTTTGTGTATTTTTGATTACACTTTTATAATACCCGGACGATTCCCGAAAAAATGTAATATAAATTTTATTAAATTTTAAAGCTGTTTACCTTTATTGTTCGTCATTTATTTTCGGAGAGAAAATCTCTGCAGGTAGGTAGATGTTAATATAAACCTTCTGTTAGAAATGGCTTTGGCATGAATTTACTATGCAGATAATAATAATATACTTTAAGTGATCACAAAATTGAAAAATATTAAAAATACAAATGCAAAAAGATTAATTTTTTGTACTAACCCTGTTCGAATTCTCAAAAGAAACAGAGTTAAGACACATAAACTTAATCTAAGAGTTCTTCAATTGATCTAGATCATTTTTCTTTAAAAAGAACTATTTTGCTGTCGAATACGGTTCAGTTTAAGCTCCTAATAAGGCTTACAGGGGATTCGGCCAGTTATCTATCTATTTTTCTTGCAAAGAACTTAAACTGCTGTTTATAACAAGACTTACAAGAGCTTGGATCGATTTTATTTTAAGCTTTTGGTCAGTTAGGGTTTTATTTTAGGTGCTGATGACAGCGAAGGAATATATTATAACGAACTATTGATACAAAATTCATAATAGTCTATACAGGGCCGTCGAGAGCCAGGTCAGGCCCGTGGGCTGTGCGGCATTCCGGGCCCTTTCCTAGGGCTGCCAGATTTAAAATATTAAAAAGCTGGAGGTAGGATCCTAGCCAGTGGCGGTTTGTGACTTATTAACTTGCGAGGTGCACTAAAAGCCCGCTGCAGGCAAAATGCGAAAAATTTTTAAGACCACGCCCAAATTTGGTCAATAATTTTTAATAAATATTTTTAAAATTTATGATTAGGTACAGGGTCTTCCAACGAGGACTGAACAGGGGCTCATTTTTGAGCTTCCTTGTACTTAAAGAAAAATCCAAAATAGCCAATCGATGTACTTTTTCCTGCAGAATTCAAAAATTAAACCAAAAATTTATTTGAACCAGAAACAAAAGAGTTACGATATGGATAAGGTGTTTTTTAAATGAAACAAAGTCAAAAAATTTGACAAATTTACTATAATATAACTTTGAAGGATTCAAAGGTGATTATACCTTTATTACCTAGTGTATGTTTCAAACAGGTTAAAGTTAAATTATACTGGATAAAACATTAAAATTTAATAAAAATAGCTGTCACAATATTAAATATTTTAATCAGAACGGACAAAAAAAAATCACTCGTTCCAAAAATCGTATAAAAAAGCTATGTTTCATTTAAAAAACACGTTATCCATAGCGTAACTCTTTTGTTTCTGGTTCAAATAAATTTTTGGTTTCATTTTTGAATTCTGCAGGAAAAAGTACATCGATTGGCTATTTTGGATTTTTCTTTAAATACAAGGAAGCTCAAAAATGAGCCCCTGTTCAGTCCTCGTTGGAAGACCCTGTACCTACTTATTTTATTGAAAATGAAATAGTTAAGAAAAAAAAATAAAAAAGGCCAATTTATTTTTCATTGGTGGGTACGTTGTTTAAAAGTAAAGTTCATTCTTCTGTTTTTATTTGCAGCAAACTTATCAATAGTAATAAAGTCCTTAGATTTACACTTTGTAGTCTGTGTCAAGTTAATTTCGAGTTTAGGTCTTCCCTCAATGTTAATTTCAATTTTTTGCTCAATACTTAATAAGCTAAAATTGTTTCTCGATCTAACAGAGTATTAAACACACTGATTCTGAATTTTTCCTCTGGATTTAAATCTACCAAAACATCGTTTGGATAATTTTCGTCAAAAAAAGTTGTTCTTTTTCGTTTGCGTTTTTCAGACAATGAAGATAAGTCCCCTGTTAAACCCAAGTTTTCAGCAACTAACTTTCATTCATTGTGTATGGACTGCAAGTTACTTCTAATTAAACTTAAATCATCCATCAGGCTGGAAATATTTTTAACTTCCACATCGATCGTACCCCGTTTGCAACGTTTTTATTTCAAAATATAACAATTTACATTTTTACATACCTATGTAATGTTTACAAAGTAATTTTTTGTCAACAGAGATTTTATATATTTTTTAATAATTTATCATATTTTTTTAACTGCGCAGCCCGAGCACGGGCCCTTAAAAGATACGTGGGCACGGGAAATTTGCCCCCCCCCCCCCCCAGCCCCCCCTCTTGTCAGCCCTGAGTCTATACAGGGTTAGTTGAAATAACAGGAACGGCTAATTTTCTTCAAAACTACCACGGCTAAATCGATGAATTTTGGTACAGGTGGATAACTTAAAAAATTAAATTGAAAATGGCCAATCGCGACGTTGTCAGATTTTTCGTTTTTTCTGTAACTCAAGAAATATTTTTTTTTCAAATGCAACACTACTCTTTTTTTATTGAATTCGATTTTCCCCATCAACATTACCATTTCCTGATAGTATCAAATTTTTATCTAAAATAGTTCTATGGAAAAAAAAGTTAATTAGTTACAACTCTAACTCTAAAAAAATCCAATCTATTTCCATCTAAAAACGTTTCAAATAATGTGAAAAGGTCAAAGGAAGGTTGGTAGACATAATGGACCTAATAGTATCGATAACGATAATAACAACAAACAACTACTAACAATAACATAGCTAGTAAAAATTACTTACATATCATAGTGCACTACATTAATTTGATTATGAAACCGATAATATGTAAGTAATTTTTACTAGCTATGTTATTGTTAGTAGTTGCTGGTTGTTATTATTGTTAATTGTTATCGATACTATTAGGTACATTATGTCTACCAACCTTCCTTTTCAGATTATTTGAAACGTTTTTAAATGGAAATGATAACTTTTTTCCCATAGAACTATTTGAGATAAAAATTTGATACTATTAGGAAATGGTAATGTTGATGGGAGGAATCGAATTCAATTAAAAAAAGAGTAGTGTTACATTTGAAAAAAAAACATTCCTTGAGTTACAGAAAAAAATAAAAATCTGGCAAAATCGGGTTTTATATACTGTAGATATTAGTTCCGAGTGTTCCGACCATCAATGTAATGAAACTTGACATTAATCATAATAATATTTGCTTGCTACGGTTAATAAAGCATATACTTACCACTAAAAATCAGTACTGTAGTTCTCAAAAATTTAAATAGCTTCTCGTGTGATATTGTTCTTGTCGTTTAACATTGCATCTGATTATCTATTATGCAACATGGTTTACTAATATGGTGAAATTTGTTCAATACTAATGATGGGTTGTGCGAAATAAGAATATTCTATTGCTTTAACTGACATGCCAAGTTAAAAAAAAACTTGAATACAAAGTAAAAATGGAATAATTGAAACAGGTATTGGTACGATCAATAAAAATCAAGTTCAGACTTCGCACAACGATGTGACCTGCGCAACAAATACGATAAAACTAATACTATAGCGCGCGGCGATTGCCGATCGCTACGAACCCCCACCAACGTCTCTAACGGATACAATTCGTTTTTGGGGACGCTGTTCTGCTTTCTTAATTAATTGTAGAAATCAAATAAAAATGATTCGGCGTTTTGTAAATGATACATTAGTCCACAGTTTATTAGGTCTTTGTTTACCCATCATATTTTCTACATCTAGACCTTTCCTAAGCAATCGCGTAAATTTTTTTATCGTCAACCGGCAGCCTTACATTATCAGAGTGATTTCCGGAAGTAAACGAACACTTTATTTTATTGTAAAATAAAATACTTTTTCTCCAAATGACATTAAAAGCGGTCTTTTAATGACACCTGACAGGCTCAAAAGGTGTATTTTTTCTGCCTAGGCATAAAAAGTCCGTGTATTTTTTCTGCCTAGTCAGAAAAAGTGGACTTTTTATGCCTAGGCAGAAAAAATACACCTTTTGAGCCTGTCAGGTGTCATTAAAAATTAAAATGACAAGTAAACACAACAATTCAATAAATGTCATAAATAACATACATAAATATAAAAAATACGATTTTGCGTGAAATTGGAACAAATTTGGAGAAAAAATTATATGTTTTACTAGGCAGAAAAGCAGATTTAATGCCTTGGCTGGTTTCCTAGCCTCGGCTGCGCCTCGTCTATGAAACACCAGCCACGGCATTAACTCTTGTGCTTTTCTGCCTAGTGAAACAAATAACTATTACCTGCCGCAAATTTGTTCTTCTTATTACAGCTCGATAAATAGTAGGTCAATTTTTTTTAGGGGTGCTTATAATAAAATGCGATGAGTTATACCTCAATTTTTTATATTATAAATTCTGAACGGTTGGCGATAAAATTTTGTATGCACCACGTCAGTAAAGTGTCTTTATCGACTCGCCTGTTATTCGCCTCGCTCGCTCATCTCATAATTTCAGACTCGTCCGATAAAGAATCACTTTACTGCCTTGGTACATAAATAACAATTATATACTTTTATTATTTATACATTTTTTATTAATCACAACCAAAACTAATGTATTGTTTTATTGTAATATGTATTAATTTCATGTAAAAATTAATTTTTTCACAACCGACGAAATGGCACCGTCTATGATTTACGCACCAGCACGTGCAGAATTGACACAAGTACCAAGTACATATACCTCTAAATTTAAACCGTGCAACATTAGCCTTGGTTCCGTTAAGCTTGAACTCTATACCAAGAACCACGCAAAGCGATACCACAGTACCTTCATAGATGGTACCGACAAGGACGGCGATCCCATAAAACTTCTTAGCTGGGTTCCTACCTGGTTCTTCGTTGTTTCTTACCTTGCGACTTCAGTTTAACCGATGTAAACTTTGTTATACTCGTCGTCTTTTGTTTATAACTCAAAATTAACGTTTTTTTTTTAACAAAAACTCGTCTATTCGAGTTAAGAAAGTATTTTTGTTTGGTGTAACACTTAACGTCGCTGTGAAAGTTTTTATTGACGTCGAGTGTACTAGTGTAATGTTAGTTTTTCAGTTACAAAAGCTCGTTTGTAACTTGCGGGGTCACAGGTGTTTTTTGGTGGCAAATGTTTATCCAGGACAGGTGAACTGTTGAGGTTATGTCGGGCTGTTTTGTGTGTTAATGTTGAAACGTCTTTTTTTTACTGAGTAGAGCTTTTGAACGAAATCAAGCTGAAGAAGAAAAAATACGGTATGTTTTTGAAATTTTAATTTAATTATTATTATTATCATTATTACTGTGGTTGTATAATTATAATGGGTTTATTATTGCGTCAAATTGCATTGTATAATATAGATGATATAAATAACTAGATACATATATATATAATTACACATTAAAATATCCACGGTTAGGGCTTTTCTTCAAGTTTAATTTGTTCTTTATTAGCTTTATAGCATTATACACCTATTATTAAATAATGGTTGTAGATAAAATGCGTACCTAATACATATTATGTTTTCGAGGGAAAATATTGAACCCGTGTAGGAGTACCCTTAGATAACTTGGGGAATATGCGAAAGTGGCGTTTTTAAATAAAAAAATATCTAAATCGTTTTTTTTTTAATTTTCTTCATCTTTTGGTTAAGATGAAGGCCACTAAAAATTTTAAGACCGAACCCCAACAAGGTATCTTTCAAAGTTCATGCCCATTAAATCCATACAAAGATTTCTAATTGATTTTAAACAACTAAATTATGTTATTATTGGGTCCCTGACAACTGATTTGATTTAGCTTATAAGTTAAAGGCTATAGCACAACTCACTGTACCTATACATTTATTACGACAAAACAATTAATTAACGTTCTATATAAAGTTATATCAATCACCTTCGTGGGGGTATCGATCATTATCGTAAGCATAGACCGATAAACACAAGACTGTCAAAATTTATCTGGTTTTATCACATGTCATAAACTTTATGCTTTTACGTTGCCCAAAAGAAAATTATCAAGGAAGTGAAGGTCTGGGGATCTTGCCGGCTATTTAATTGTACACACCTATTCTACCTATTCACCGGTTAGGAGATAGCTGATCCAGTGAATTAAATGTTGTTGAAGTCGATAATCTTAGTCATCTGCCATTAATTCCTACACCATCAATAGCCAGTATGTTATGTATCTCCAATCTAATTTAGCATTTCAAATCTTCAGTATTATTTAGCCTATTTTGGTAAACTTTTTCTTTTAAATATTCCCAAAGAAAAGAGTCTAGAGGCGTTAAGTCTGGGGACTTCGGTAGCCATTCAATTGTACCACGAAACATGCGGGTTATCCTGCAAAGACAATGCAATATTCAATTTTTCATCGTTGCCTAAAATACGTGGCCGTCCATTCCTTTACTGTGCCATGTTCATCAAATTTGTGGAATATTTTACTAACGGTGCCATGTGAAATTTGATTATCCGGACATTTAGCATTAAATAAAGTACACACTTCCTTTTAACTTCTTATTTTATCTCCACATCCTAACAATATCAAGACGCTGTCTTTCCGACAAAACCATTTTTGTTTAGAAAATGGTAAAATAATACTTCGGAAATACCTAAATTAATTTTACAAGTTCACAATGTCACAAAATAGAACGTGAAACAATGAAGATTTCTTTCCTTGAAAGAAAAAAAAAACTTCAATGATTTATCATTTTCGCTTATTTAAGACGATTTTTTTTTAATATGGCCAAAACGGAAATACAACTGTCCTTCTTTGTTCAAAAAGTCGAGAATTCATATAAAAGCCCAAGCTATTATTTATATAAATAAACTAATTTAGTTTTCAATAAAAATGACACTTAGAGTACAAAATAAAAGAAATAACCCGATAATTTTCTCAAAAAAAGAGCCTTCTTGTCCACTTCCGCACCTGTCCTACGTAGCAACTGCTAAATTGGATACAATTTAATTGTTTGATCTAAATACAATTATAATAAAAACAATATATCATAGATTTGGTTATTCTTTCTACTAAAATATTCAATGACATAACCGAGATAACCCGCAATAGTCTTTGCACTATTAGCTTTCTAGGACTGTCACCTCGGAAAAATGTCCATTCCGCACCTACGAAATCCACACATTAAGACAGCGTCAATTTGGTATCAGTGCGTTTTTATCATTTCTGGTTTTGTTATAGTGTTGTGCGCCGCTTAAAGATATTGGTAAGTACCCGTTTTTTAATATATATTGGCAAAACAGTTAATTAAAAAAAGAAAGTAAAAAATGCTCACTTTCTTGCGTTTCCTCTCTGCACCGCAGTTTCCGTTTACGTTACGTATTTCTTTTAGAAAAATAGATTATGGTATGGTGCATTTTTAGGTCGGCAAAACATAACCTAAGAATAATTCGAATCAGCGTTGCCAGAATTTGTGAATAAATTAAAAAGTCAAAAAATGTCCATTCGGCACCGTCCGTTCCGTGCCTGTTTTACGTTGGTGCGGATTTGACATAAATAAGTATTTCGGTGTTGGTTAATGGTAATGTTGTCTTTTCTTAGTAGTTATTTGAAATTTACATTTTGGTTTTTAATAAATAGTTCTTTACCTTTTTATATTGATTTAATCGAATTTAATCATATACGATGTCCAACCCGCACCTTAAGTGTCAAGTCCGCACCTTTTGTAAAAACGGTTAAAAAAAAAAGTTGAGGCACCCAATTAATATTTTTAGTCTATTTTTTATAAAGACTCGAAACGTTCTTAAATTTCCTTAAAATATTCTAGGGGCATTTACCGATGAAAAATATATCCCAAAATATTATTTTTATATTTGGGTCAATAAATTTTCCTCTTAGTTTTTTTCAAGATTTTATTCACACAAGATATATTTTTTGAAGATCTGGACGTCTATTCTCCAATTTAAGAGAAGTGAACGCTCTCTCGCGAGAAGGGACAATTCACATCATATGCTCACATCGTATGGAAATGAAGAGTAATTTTAAGTTTCAAGAATACAGTTTAAACATTTTTAAGAGAAAAAGTAATCACTTCTCTTGAAATGATCATTCGCCTATTTCGAGAATATACGTCCTGTTGTAATTTAAGTTTTGTTAATATAAGTATAATGCATAATTTATTCTTACTTTTTAGCATAAAAAATTGCCTTGGTTTTTAAGGTGCGGAATGGACAAAATTATCGACCTTTTTGAGCAAAATAGCGTTTTGAGACCTTATTTTACAAAAAGTTATTGATTTTATTCCCGAATAATCTATCCTCACACCTTTGTTAAGTAAGGCAAATAACAAAAATATCAATATCTAAACTTTAAAAAATTAGAGTATAAAAAATGGTTTTGGCCATATTAAAAAAAAACGTCAAAAATAGAGATTTAAAAAAAAATTAACAGTCGCCATTTTGATATAGCTTGACAGAATCGAGCCAAAATTTATGAGCATACTATACGAGATATTAGCTTTCAAATGATGTATCACAAGCTGTATGTTTCCATTAAAAAAAATCGATGTCGTCATATCTTTAACAAATGTCTATAAAAAAACAAACGAATAACGTCAAAATGTGAGCATATATAATAAATTGACGTGTCCGAGCGTTTTCCCCAAAAGCTACAGGGTAAGGCTATATTAATTTTATTCCGGACTTATGGGCAACCCTGTATAAATATATAATATTATTCCAATTAAAATTGATACACATGCCAAAAACACATTATTTCCAATGCTAGGTATCGGGAAAAGCACCTTTGCCCTATGAGTCTTTGGTTTTCTCAGTCAATGTTTTCTAGGTGGCCTTAAAAAAAATTCGAATTGTAACAATGGGTAGCCGCTCGCGGTTTTCCTTTTCCAAAACGACGTTGAGGTGTTGAAATGTTTATTTGTTTTAGTTAGAATTTCATACGAGCATTGTTGTTATGAAAAGTTATTTATTAATTCAAAGGATGTCAACGTACAGACGGTACTATGACAATGAAGGAAGCGAGTAAAAAAATGTACTTTCCATAATTGTAAACAATGCAGCCTCAAACTTCATTGCTAAGGTCGAGTTGGTTAAAAACAATTATTATTGTTAATGTTAGCCCCTGATTTGGGGATCAAAGTAAGAATTTTTGTGGTTTCAAAAGTACTTACTTCTGTTTCAAGAAAAGTGGCCTTCACTTGTTCCGGTTCCTTATTTTGCAAAAATTTGCAACATATTTGATTTGGTGATTTAGCTACTAGTGCCTAATAGAGGTGACAGGGCCTGCTCTAAAACGTTTCTTTTTAAGCTTTGAACTAGTAACTGTGCACACGGAGAAATGGAAACTAGATGTGTTTATGTATTAAGGAGGAGATTGTGAAATGCAATGAATATTTATAGCAAAAAATTAGATAAATTATGTTTTACAGTAAGCGAAAGGTTCGAATTCAGTATTTAAGAGTAAATTTTCATTCTTATGCGCATCCTCATCTTACAAGAAATCTAAATTATTTCAGACTAGTACCTCAACATTGTACAGGGTTATCCAACCAAGACTAGACAAGGCGATTTGTTGACTTTTCCTGTACTTTTATAAAAAAAACTGAAATTGCCATCTTAAGTCATTTTCTCCCGCGAATTCGAATATCTTCAGCAAAAAACAATTGAACATCAAACAAAAGTACTAGGGGTCACTTTGATATTTTTTTAAATGGGATGCCGTATTTTTAATGAGCTTATCCGGTTTCTCATATAAATTTTGATCTAAAATGTTGGATTTTAATTCAAAAACGCCTTTTTTCTTCAGTTTTAAATTCGGAAAATGTTCGTCTACCGTACGATTAATACCTGATAGATGGATACCCGTTTCACCTGTTCACCCTTTAACCTGCTTTAAAGCGTCCGTCAGTTAGACAAAATAATCAAGTGTCAAATTTCTATATATTTTTCACGTTCTTTGTGTTTGTCGAGCATTCTCTCCACTTTTGTAATATAATTTTATTACACTTAGCCGTTCTTCTAAAGAATATTTCATTATTTGTAATTAATTCGTGAAAAATATATAGAAATTTGACACTTGATTATTTTGTCCAACTGACGGACGCTTTAAAGCAGGTTAAAGGGTGAACAGGTGAAACGGGTATCCATCTATCAGGTATTAATCGTACGGTAGACGAACATTTTCCGAATTTAAAACTGAAGAAAAAAGGCGTTTTTGAATTAAAAATCCAACATTTTAGATCAAAATTTATATGAGAAATCATCCCATTTAAAAAAATATCAAAGTGACCCCTAGTACTTTTGTTTGATGTTCAATTGTTTTTTGCTGAAGATATTCAAATTCGCGGGAGAAAATGACTTAAGATGGCTATTTCAGTTTTTTTATAAAAGTACAGGAAAAGTCAAAAAATCGCATTGTCTAGTCTTGGTTGGATAACCCTGTACATCTAATTTTCAAAAGTCATTCAGTTTCATAGCCGTTCAAATGTGGAAGAATTTATCTAATAAGGAATTTTCAATTACTTAACAAATTTAATAATTCAATCAAATCAAGCGATTTCTTTTAAATATGCAAAGGGGAGAAGTTAAGCATGTCTATATTTGGTCTTATTATTTTATTTTTCTTCTTTTTAAGCCATAAATGCGCTATCTGCATTGGTTGGTTTTGACCTGGAAACTGCTCGAACTATCATTATTTTTTTCTGTTGTTTTTAAGTTTTGTCTACCTGTCCTCTCTGCCCTTCTTTCTCTTGCGCCTGGGTCGGTCGTTACCTTGCTGAATCTTTAAATTAAATATAGGTTCCACATAATATAGTTTTTTTAGTTATTAATATCATTTTGGGTTATACCACATACAAACAATTTATTTGTGCTCTGTGATATCGGTTCTATATAATCGCGGTATAGTCCAATTTATCTATAATTAAAAATTACATGTACTATTTTAATTGTATTTTCTCATTTGATAAATAAATTGTGTTTGAATTTCAATTTTAATAAAACGAAGATGTAACGAAATATGGATTTTTTAAAACAGAATGACGGCGTATCAAATGTTTATCAAAAATCAAACATTTTTTACTGTAGAAAACAATCTGGTTTGTTAACGATTTCCAAGTTCTCAAATTAAATGGTTTAATTCAGTCAAAGTCGGATAAATTTGATTCTTGGCAAAAAGAAAATTAAAGCCAAAATAAAAGTATCAATTCCATTTGAAAAGCGTTTCTTTATTGGGTTTTCTTTAATGAACTGAAAGAAATAATTAAACGCTGAATATTTTTCATCCTAAAAAGGTTTCGATATTTTTTTTTTATTTGCGTGAAATATAATTTTCGTTTTATTTAAAACACGAAATAGATGGTGGGTGATATTATTATTATTATGGACTTTTATTTGTGGAGTGCTTTGGAAAATAAGGTTTACAAAAGTTGACTGGTTAAGTGGTTAATATTGAATATTTAAAATCCGGTGTTAATATGCGCCTAATACTTGTGTAAAAACATTATGCTACATTTAGGAATGTTATGAATTCGTAATAATCCGAGAGCCACAACTATACTTTAATAATCAATCAAATCGCCATAGCAGATTGTGATTTATACAGTGTGGCCAGTAAAGTCCGCATCATATGGAATTTTTTTTTATTAATACTTTTATTCGAAATTTGACTTTGGCATCAGTTCTGCTTCGATCGAGATGAAAATTAAGCAAAAACATAGTAGTCACGTGATTCGCGTTATCTGTCAAATTTTAATTTTTTCCAAAAAATAATTCAAAAGTGGGATTATTTCTGAAAATATCGAAAAAAGTTAATAGAAAAAGTTTTTTTAAATGCAGTTTCTAGTCCACATGCAAAATTTAAGCTGCATAAGATAATTTTGATTTTTTCATTTTCTCGTGTGGACCGATAAATTATTATTTAAAAAATAATCCACCAATCTGTGAAGAATCCTATTTAATTTCAAAGTTTGTCGCGGGAGATTCCGCAAGAAAATTTTATGCGAAAGCTATTTAAATATAGAAATAAATGGGTGAGCGATACAGATGTAAGGGACATAATACAACCCTGTGTTGTAAAAAACAACAGTGGGCACTATATTTGGGTAAATTATAAGCAGTTTAAATTGCATTGTTTTTACTTTTCATGTGTTCTAGTAAAACAAGGTTTAAATAATAATCGAAAAAAAATATTATTCTTTATAAATTCCATAATTTTATACCACTAGAAACAAGGGAAAAGTATTTAAAAAAATAAATAATAACGCGTACAAAATAAATGCTAAATTTCCGCCTTATAATAACACAAACGTCACTGTTTCTATTACAGCTGTCAAGCCAGGGAGATTTCCACTTATTTATTTTACAGGTTGGAAGATTTCCGAAAAAAATTGGATGTCATAGCAACATGTCAAAAAGCAAGTGTCTTAAAGTTACATATATAAAATTTTTACCATTTTTATCTTTTATTAGCATCGAACCCAAATTTGTTTCTGCGGTGATTTTCAATAAAGAAATAATGACACACCAGCACAGCGGCGATTGCGCGAACAAACTTTTCACTATTCGGTGATAATTAAATATCACAGGTGTTATTTTATGGCAGCCGAAAAAAAATTATCAAGCAATCTCAGACGTAACTAGTGTAGTTTATAAAAAAAAACTTTTAACTCCAATTGGGACACATAATTACAGATTTTTTCAATATTGGTTCAGACTTTTTTTTGTCGAACTTATACCCACATTAAATATTCTGAACACTCGTCCGATTCGTCTCTGTCTCTCTATCTTATTAAAAATGTAACACCACACCAGGCGGGAAAGTTTTTTCGGGAAGCCAAGAAAACAAAAGTTTTACTGAAGTATTTCCCCCAAAACATTTTATTAAAAATTTCGCACAAACTTTACTTTATTGTGAAGTAATAGTCTACGCAAAGTTGATTTAAAGAATTTTCTTAAACCTTCACCATTACTTTTGGGTATTTTTCAATAAGATAACCCTTTATGGGTATATGGTGTATGAAAATGGTTTATTACACTATTACTGGCAGGTCTCGGGTCCCTCCCGCTTTATCGGGACTCACTTTCACGTTCCATCGACACGAGACGATTCCCGTGGCTTCACTGACCGTCTTCGCTGTCGACGCGATTTAAGGATATAGATCTTTCAGGGTCTGGTGCATTTTAAGACCCTCGGAATTTCACAATTTACAATAAAAGTGCCATGGAAAGACCTGTTTCTATAAAACACGTCAAAGGCAAAAAAATTATAGGCGATACTGTTTTTCCCTGAAAAAAAGGGAAAGAAGTTCGTCTTTGACAGCTATTTTTATGCAAAAACTCCCCGTTACGTTAGTCATTCCTAACAATGTTGCCAGACTTGGTATAAAACATAAATTGATAAGAAATTCATAAAGGATTTGACTTTTTTTGGGTCATTCAAATATTGGTTAAAGAAAATTAAATTAGAAAAAATGCTCTGGGTAAGAACGAACAAACCGGTTGCCAATACACCTAGAGTATGTTAAGTCCCCTTTTACATTTGACAACGTTGCTTTTAATATGACAACCGACAAGTTGTCGAAAACAGTTTCGATATTTTAAGGGTAAAAGAAAGGAGGTTTGATATGATAAATTAATACCAAGGTTGCAATTTTATACAGTGTGATCAGTAAAGTCCGCATCATAATATGGGATTTTTTTTCATTAATAACTTTATTTGAAATTTGACTTTGGCATCAAGTTCTGCTTCGACCGAGATGAAAATTAAACAAAAAAAATAGTAGTCACGTGATTCGCATTATCTGTAAAATTTTACTTTTTTCCAAAAAATAATTCAAAAGTGGGGTTATTTCTGAAAGTATCGAAAAAAGTGATTAGAAAAAGTTTTTTTAAATGCAGTTTCTAGCTTACATGCAAAATTTTAGCTGCATAAGATGATTTTGATAATTTACCCATATTTTGGAAATTGCACCACTTTTGCAAAATAAGACTCAACGCAACGTACATAAAACTTCTTAGTTTTGACAATGCATTATTTTAGAAACATTTTCTTTAAAGTAGCGCCATATTAAATGTGTGTTTTTCTACAAAATCAAAATTGGGCTATTAAAATTTGGTCGCATGTGATGCAACGTTTATTTGTTTTTGACCATGTATAAGGTAACTTCATAAAATAAGTATTTTTGAAAACGTAGTTTGTGTCTGAAAGTAATACACCTTAATATTAAGACAAAAAAGAACACAGTGCCATCAGTAAAGTGTTCATTAAGTGGAAAATAAATTTTAGTGGTGGGTAAAAAATCAAAACTATTTTATGCAGCTGATATTTTGCATGTGGGCTAGAAACTGCATTTAAAAAACTTTTTCTAATAACTTTTTTCGGTACTTTCAGAAATAACCCCACTTTTGAATTATTTTAATTTGACAGATTCGCATTGCCTACTATTTTTTTGCTTCATTTTCATTTCGATCGAAGCAGAACTTGATGCCAAAGTCAAATTTCGAATAAAGCTATTAATAAAAAAAATCCCATATGATGCGAGGTTCCTAAAGTGCACTATCACCGGTCTTTCAACGTTTTAAACAGCGGAGGACAAAAATTGGGTTTATCTTACTTGCGGTGATACCCTCTTAAAAAAAAATCCGGAGATGCTAGAAACCTGTATTTAATTTATTTAGGTGTTACCCATAAAAGGTAAGACAATGTGGAAAGCCTATTTAGCGTATACGCTCCGCACCGACGATCTCATAAATTTAATTTACCCCAGCTGAGCTAAATTACGAAAATTTAATAAAAAGCAAATAGCCCCAACAAGCGATCTAAGGTTTTTGTAGCCGGAATCTCGTCGGTTACCCTAAAAACGCCATAGGTTCGGTGTTAAATTGGCAATGGAATGGGATAAGGCAAGATCAGAACAGGATAATTAATGTTTGTAAAACCGGAAATGGTTTTTTTTATATATAGGTTGAGTTTTATAATGAATACAAACAAAAGGGAGAGGGAACACTCAAATTGTACGTTTTTACCCCATTAGGGGGTTGAGTTTCGAAAAGTCCCTTCTTAGCGAATGCCTACGAGAAATTTCATGATTCTAGGATAAGGGGTTTAGGATGGGCCACAACCACCTTGAAAGAAGCCGTGAAACAGAAACATCGACAACACTGCTTGAAGATCCATGTGTCACGTGACTTTTTTGAGGTTAGCCATGGTTTAGTATGTAATTTACGCGCGAACTAGGTGTAGGTGTCGTGTTAATTTGTATTTTTATCCGGTTTTCGACTGATATCTAATGGAAAATTTAAGTGACATGATTGCTAAGAACCTCTACAAAATATTAGTGAACAGTTTTGGTGCGGGTTTGCTCTAATTGCATTAATAAAGTGAAAAATTCAACAGCCTGGCCGGCCTGGCGGTTTGTTTACGGGTCTTAAAAATGGCGGCAGAATTTTATTTGTTTTAATTTAAAAGTTGTGTTTTATGTTGTCTAGTTAGCTCTTTGGGATAAACTTTATTGTTTTGTGGCTACAGTTATTTTATTAAATATTGAAGTGTTTATTTAACTTGAAAGTATATGTGAATTAGTTTAAAAATATCACTAGTAGAGATAGTTCATAAGTAGGTAGGATACCTCTAGAAACCTAGGTACTTAGGTAAGTACTATTTTTTTCTTTTAGTTTGTTTATTTATCAACATGCCAAGCCCCTGCTGTATTTCTGGGTGTAATTCTAACTATAAAAGTGTTTTAAAAGCAGGTAAAGAGAGTGTATCAGTTATTGACTTCCCAAAAGATGAAAATCTGAAAATTCTATGGCTAAAAGCCATTCCAAGAGCTAACTGGTCGCCCATACTGTATTCTGTAGTTTGTGTTAAGCATTTTGTCCCCTGATGGCACCACAAAAAAAATTCCAACTAAAGTGAGACTAAATTTAACAGCTGTTCCGTGCTTTTATCCCAATTTGCCTGCTTACTTGTCAAAAACTGTTTTCATTCCCAGAAAAAGTCCAGCGGAGAGAAACGAGGAACAACAAGGGCGTACATCTCAACTTAATCAAGCTGTCGAGCAATCAGATTTTATAAAAAGTTTTGACGATATCAGTAATTATTCACAAAAAATTAATATTTCTGAATTTTGGGAAGTCAAAATTGTAAGTGACTCAAACATATATTTTTATAGTTTAGTTTTGACCAATGACTGTATAAATATTGTTAATCAGGTTTCAGTGGACATTGATATAAAGTTAAAGGTTTTTTCAAAAGGTAATGAATCGGCTTACAATGATTTGAAATGGGTTTTACCCTTTGAAAGAATAAAAATCTCGCCCGTTGCCACGCGTCATAATAGTAGCTTGTGGATCCGCAACTCCCAGCTGATGCCGCATTGCCCGATGTCACTTCATGCCTTCTTTTTAAGGTGGTTGTGTCAGAGCGTTAACACGTTGTTTCCAAACGAAATCTTCGGTGACGAAATGGAAGTGGCTAAAATTTTGTCACTCTGCTATACAATTAATGATGATAATTTAATGATACGCCTTGTGAACAGAAAACCCAACTATACAGACTGTCATTATATTATTGTTATTATTGTACCTCTGCTAAACTCCGTTTGCTACTTCATCCGGGAGTGTGGTCGCTGGTTTACATGGCACAATATGTCGAGATAATTAACCTAAAAAGAGCTTAAATTACATTTTAATGTTTACTGTTTGTTGTCGTTGATTATGTATGCTTCCAACAAGTTACTGAAATTACCCTTTCAAAATAAACTAACGAAACTAACCGTGATTTAAAGTATTACATCCTTTCCTTTATTAATAAGAATAATTTAATTTTTGATAAACATTTAAAGTGGGATTTACATAGTGACTACATTGTAAAAAAACTAAGAATTCTTGTACCAAACACCTTAAATAATTTTTAAATATAAAATAATTAGAAATATTGTATTATTCTTTAGTACAAACCCATTTAAATTATGGAATACTACGACGGAGAGGCATAAATAAGACTTATCTTAATAATGTTGAAACTATTCAAAAATTAATTTTGAAAATTATTTACGAAAAAGACCACCAATATTCTTCTGATTTACTATTTAAAGATAGCAAAAAAATGGATGTTAAACCAAATATTTTCTTACAACATGTTAATATATATTTTTAAACATAAAAAGAAAATAAATTATATTAATCACACACATGAAACTCGTCATAAAAATACTATTACATATGAAAACAGAGTAAACAAAACAATAGCACACAAACATTTTTTAAACATCAATCCATATATTTTTGATATACTACCACAGTCAATTAAAATAATTAAATCATTAAATAATTATAGAAATAAAATTAAAAATTGGATATTATCCAATCCAAGAGATATATTCAAGAACGCCATTAAGAAATAATAAATATACTAAGCTTTAATGAATAAAATAAATAAATATATATAATATTATACAGGGTGTCCCATAACTTATGGGCCGTAGAGTAACTGGAGATACTAGACATCAAACTAAGCCGATTAAGTCATATAAGTTTTTTCGGATTGTTACTTGTTCTAGAGATACAGGGTGTTAAAAGTAAAAGTTTATTCTCGAAAATAAGCCATAATTTTAAAACCGTTTAATGAATTGAATTGAAAGTTGGCAGTATTATGTTTTTATGAGCAAGAAATAAGAATTTGTAGAAATTTTTAGGTTTCACACTAGAGGGCGCTAGTTGCATACACTGGGCTTCATAAATCTATGATTTTTTTTCTTACCTGTGATATTAGGTGTTTTTCAATTAAAGTTTCTTAAAGAAGGGCATTTTCTGAGTCAAAAAGGTGTACTTGATTGATCTTAAAATCTTTAACGGTTTTCGAGATATTTCCCTTTAAACATCCCAAAGCATAAAAAAACATAGTACATAATTAAATTAATATTTTAATTATCACAACGCAATAAATTCGAAACAGTGGAACAAAAACAAGAAGCTCACTTTAGTAAATGTTGAAAGTGACCACCGTTGACCTCAATACACTTTATTAAACTTTTAACTAAATAAATAATAATATTAATAATAATAATAATAAACTTTTACTTTCAACACCCTGTATCTCTAGAACGAGTAACAATCCGAAAAAACTTATATGACTTAATCGGCTTAGTTTGATGTCTAGTATCTCCAGTTACTCTACGGCCCATAAGTTATGGGACACCCTGTATACATGGCATACTGTAGTGATATAAAATATTGTCATATTCGTTTTATATTATAATCTAGTTGTGCCTGAATTATGAAATATATTCTTGACAATAAATATTATATTATTTAACTTAAAACAAGTATTTTACTTCTGAGTTCGGAATTCATAGTTTATATAAAAAAAAATAATATATTAGCATTAAATGTCAAAAAAATATTTGAATACATTTTTATTATTATTATATTAATTATTAAAACTGAAAAATATCTGAATCTTTTCGAAAGTCGATCGCAAGCGACTAGATTGTCAATCTGGTTGCTCGGTATTCGGTAATCGCTCAGTAAATGGGCCCCTAATACTTAATAACAAGTTATTTCGTTAATTTTCTACTGCCTTTAAACACAACTAGATATAAATCTGCCATAAACGTATATTTTTCTTTATATTTGACCTGCAACAAATACACAAAATACAGTGCCCCGTCATTTTTATTTCGCTTGTTTCTACCAAGGAAAATCTCCCCGTAGTCATTATAAATTCATCCCTCATTTAAAATAATGCCCTTATCCTAAGTCAATTTTCGCGCAATTTTTTTTTATCTCATTAACAACGTCGAAGCTGGGTTTCGAAAGTTTCGAAGGCGCCTTAAAATATGAAAATTTTTTTAAGCATTTTTATTAAACTTTCAGAAACAAAGCAAAAAATACGTAAGATTGGTGGAAATTTTTTTTTCCTGGTTTTAATCCGTTTTTTTTTTGTCGATACTATTCTTTAAACATATGAAGTACTTAGTTAAATTTTAAATAAATATTTAATTTGGCTCTAAAGAGGCAAACAATGATCACGAAATTGGCAAATTGATGGCCTTGCGTATGTAAACAAAACCATACAGAAATAGGCATGCGCACTGCAAAATTTTCATTTAACAAATGGAAAGATAGACAGGTCCGGGCTGTCATATATCTTACTAAACTCTGCGTAGATTTTAAGCCCTTTTCAAGGGCCAAGTTCTTGGTCAAGGAATTGTAATAGTTCTTCAATTTATTTTCACATGGAAACAGCTAAAATCCACAATATATTGTCATGAAACTGGAACTTTTTCTAATTTTTTGTATTGGGGGAAAAGGTAGTGATTGCTGGTGTTTTTAGTTGGTGTAAATATTAGATTTTGAGGTTAGTAAGTCGTTTTTAATATTTTGTTTATATGTTTAAAAATCATTCGCCGTTGTGTTTTTAATTTAACAAGCAAGAGAACAAGTCAATTAAACTTACCTTATCAAGTCGAAAATAAAAACAAACAAAACAGCAATATTCGATGCTATATCGCGAACCTAACCTCAAGCCTCAAGCCAAAGCCCAACATTAATTGGTAAAGTATTTTTCACAATAAATGGTTGACTCCGTTTAACTACCTTGGACGTTCTGCAAGAGCCCGGCCATAAAAATGCAAATAAACTGTCGGTCAGGGTCGGATTATAATTTGTAATTATAGCAGGTAATATTTAACTATCTTGTGCTTGCTTGCTTAGGATATTTCATGTCATTAAATAATATATTATTAATAACGAATTATATATTTAAAGTCCTACCCTGTAGTGTATTTGCTTGTTGATTGTGTATAACAATGAGATTAAACCGGTAGTTTTATTGCAGTCAATAAGTCGATACCATTTAGGGTGCAAAATACTTTACCTAACATTAAACAATATGCCAAAAATTTGGGTACGTATAAAACAACATTTTGAAGCAAAAATTTGAAAAAGTTTTCGGTACCAGTCATTGTATATAACACAAACTACACGATACACAAGTAGGCGCGAAATTAATCCACAATCAATAATAACCGAGTTCATTTTTTTGTTTCCGAAGCGTTCTTTTAACAACTTAGCTAAGCACAGATTTTAACTTTGCTCTGCTGTTTAAAAGAAGCGAAAAGAAAGTACCTAATAGCAAAATATACAAGAAATCCACAAAGATGGCGCTGAGCAGGTTCTGGAGTGTATTTTTTTATGTCGATAAAACAAAAAACCTAATTACAAGAGGGTTGTTGCCCATCCCCATCCCTATTGGGCGCTGGTGGATCTGACCGATGAGTCATGCGTACAAACGAATCATTTCACCCATACGATCATGGGACACCCTGTATGTCTATTATATAATATAATAATATATAAATGTATATTATTATAGACATATTATTCGCGCGCGTAGTTCGTATCATAATTTACATTCCCTATCGTATAATTCTTGCTGTTAAAGTAACGTACACACGTCTTAAATAATGGAATTTCCACGAGGCTCTCCAGCAATTTCCGTGGAAAATTAATTCCTATTTACTTAAGAGGCCATTACTAAATTTCCCGCCAACTGACCTAAATGAGGCGCTATAATTAATATCCTTATGGAAGCTATTATCTTTAAATTGACCGGATCTGGTGGCATCGTGGCGTTCACTGAATATTTAGGACCAGAATTCGTTGGTTCAAACACCCATTACTGTCATATGGAACCACCCATTTAAATTTTCTATCTTTATTTACGAACACCCTTTATTATAGTGGATTACGTTATCATCACTTTATTTATTTAAATATTTAAAATATTTTACTTCCGGCTGTATAAAAAATTTATCAAGAGCATTGACTCGATGTTTCCTAAAATATTTCGCGTTATCTCAAAAAAAGTTGAATATATTGGGTTGTAATTAATTCTAGTTATGCACAGAATACGAACCGCAGGGCTTTGTAAACTAGCCTGTAGATAGAATAATATTTTTTTTAAAGCCGCAATTATTCTCCATTAACTTGGTTTTCTTTCTCTGTATCATTATTATTGCTGAAAAAAGGCTTTTAAGTTTAACACTCTGTTTCTTAAAGCCTGACAGCACAGCTGAGGGTCATGAGTCGTAAAACCTCAATAAAACATAAGCGCAACAATAACAGGTACCGGATCTTAAGTAATTAAATTATCTATTATGGCATAGGTATACAGGTAGGTGACTTATGTTATAGAATATTTCCAACTTCAAGTGAGGTAGTTTAGTTTTATTTTTAACGTGTAAATATTATAACGAAAGAAAATTGGAAAGAAGCTGTAAAACATGTAATAAAAGAGGGAAAAAAATGTGGGACTTAGACAACCTGATGGAAGAAACGGTAGAAGCACTTATTATTTCAGTTGATTCCACAGATAAATCCTTCGAATTTAGTGATAGTGAAGACACCTTTCTAGACCTTTAATTTGTTAACTCTTTTACGTATGAACTGTTTTTGTATTGAGAAAATAAAATTAATTCAGTTAGATATACAAATCTTTTTTGCACACCTTAAAAACTACATACGAATAAATATAAATTAGAAATAAAAATTACATATAAGTACATAGAAACCAAAAAAAAAAATTAAAATAAGAATGTAAAGGTTAAAACTGTCGAATTTTTTGGCAGAACTGTTCTCTTAAAACGATACACCATTTCATTATCACCTTGTTTTGTTAATGTATAGTATCGGCTAGAACTAAATCAGATAAAGTTTTTACTATGTATAATTTATTTACAACACGGACAGGAAACAAAAGGAATTTAGGTATATTTCATAAATAAAAACCTAAACTACCGCCACTGTCCGAAGATTTATTCTAAATCATCGGCTTGCCCTATTGTTACAATTTTACGACCCTATTGTGAAGGGTAAAATTAGGGGTGTGCCAATCTATATGGTGTTTAAACTACTTGTATTGTTATTGTTACTAAAAAGATATACTTTCAGGCGAAAAATAATATGGTGTTTTCCATTTTTAATGAGGGTTCTTAGCTGTTAGGCAATAGGAAACAAACTATAGAAGCTTGAAGAAGGTGCAAAAAGGCATCGAAACGGAACGTAAAAACTTTGGAATAACTTTTTTTTGGAAAATATATACCGGGTGTCCCACTAAGAACGGTTCTCGGCCGTATCTCAGACAGTGTGACAGTGTATTGCTTACGAAGATATTTTTTAAAGTGGCCATGAGAAATAGCGGACCCGGTATAATAATTCGAGTAAAGTCAAAAATAAACTCATCTCCTTAAAAAAAATAAAATGGTCGTATTCTATTTATCGCTAACTTTTATTTTTATCCAGGCATATCCGGTCAATAAACCCAAATATTATATTCTATAACTAGGTTACCCACTTTTTAATATTAATTTAAATATAATTTTTCTTAACGTTAAATAAATGTAGATTGGATACCTAGAACCTAAAGAAAATATTTTTTATCAGGAAGCGTTTACATTATTTTAACCTACATCTTAAAATGGGGGTCCAGAATATTTACATATAATACCTATTAATATTTTTGGTATTTGGTACTTTGCTACGTTTGATAATTTTTATTGAAATAGGAGAAAAGAAACATAGTTTTAGTATTTTAGCTGGCGTGAAGATAGCCAAATATAATATTATTATTTTTGCAAACATTATGCACATAATAGTACAGGGGTGGCGAACCTTTATGTATTAACGTGCCATTTTTCTAATACAATTTAAGACGGCTCATCTAAATCATCAAAATCATTTTTCAAAAATTTCGCAATTTTTTATTGTCATGATAGTCAGAACTTTTTGGTGTGGAAGAAAAAAATTAAGCTTGCCCCTGGAACATATTATTATCTTGTTACAGAACCGGCATGTAAAATAATGAACCGCTTTCCCGTGCCACATCCCTTTTTTCTTTTAACAGAATCATCTTGCCAAAATTTTAAACCACTTCCATTTGAAAATATCCATGCTTCGTCTAAAAATACTACTTTTCTAAATTTTTATTTGTAATTTTCCGTGTATTTTTTTAAAAACTGAAAACGCTGACTCACTATATGTGACTGCTCACATAAAAATCTCCGGTTACAGTCTTTTTTATAGCGAAAAACATTTTTATTAATTTTTTGATAACGATTTCCAAAACACCTCGAATTTTTAAATTTTCTTTTAAAACTGGAAGAGTTACTTTGGTTTTTGATCTGTATAAATCATAAATCACGTTCCGAACTCCCATTTTAATATTTTCGCTTAAATCTTCAGTCTTTGGCTTTCTTCGTTTACATTTTTTAGTATTCTTCGGTATTATATTATGCTTTCTTTCACACACAATTTTCTACTAATATCCAGTGCTTTTGCTACGGTTTCCTGCATATTGGTTGGCGAATTTTCACTTTTTCTTTCATTCTCGAAATAGTTAAACAAATTAAGCACCATTTTTTGGCTTTGGGATGCAAAAACCAGAAAATTGCTTTTTATCGTTCATATTGTCACATTAAATTAATTGTCAAAGTCACAAAACTGATATCTTTAAATCAAGACGAAGGGGGCAGGTACAAACTTTTGTGAATCGCTGAAAATTAAATACATATCTTTTTCTTTCATGTCAAAATTGCATAAGTCTGTCATATTTGTCTTACGGATTTTATTTGGATGGTACGATTAAACGCAATAAAAGAAATGAAAAAATGAAAATTTGTCTTTGTTAACTCGTAAGACCAGCACGATAAGACCGTATCTGACTTTACACTGCATCATTATTTTTTTAATAAAAAAAGACCATAGCTTAAAATGTTAATACCAGTGTCCAAGCATTTTTCCAAAAAAAACCTGTACTGGATTTACTGAATTTATTCCATGCTACAAACTCACACTGTATATATTATGCTGTATTAAAATATTTTGCGTGGATCTGCGTTTTATCGAAAAATGTCAACCAGAGAATTAAAACTGGGGCAACACTTTGAAATATGAGGTTGTAAACAATGTCAATTATTAGTTCATATGTGATATTAAAAACAACACGGTTTATGTAAAGATTTTAATTATTTAATTAAACAGTAAAATGTTCAATATAAAAAATAAAAAAATAATAATATTGTAAATGACATGTGTAAAATCTATTTGAATTTGTTGCTTGGACGACCCCTTAAATTATTTTATAATCGACAGTATTCGACAAAAAGTAAGTACCTTTATTTATTCACTTCTTTTCCGTGGAGATGAATGCCATCTTTTGCACTTCGAACAAAGGAAATCATAAATATTTGACAAAATTACGTTTGCAATTTTGATAAATAATGTTTACGTTTAAGAAATCTTTTGATATTTTGTATTGGTTGTCAATCATTTGCAGTTATTTTAATAATTTTTTCCTTCTCACTTATGTAGGTCTACAAACCCATTAAAGACTATAATCTATACTTTGACAGATTTCTCACATACACCCACAAAGCTTATAGAAGCAATTTAGAAGTTGCAGAGGTCGATGTTATTATGTTAAAGTTTGTCAGGCATAATAATAGTTTAAACACTGTTGTAGACCCATTGCTAAGGTAAACATTATAACAGAACTGAATTAGCAAGAATTGGAATATTGTGTGAATAAATATTGCTTAAAATCTTTATACAAAACTAATTAAATTTGGCTATAATTATAAATTAACTATACACGGTGTTTCATTAAGGGTGACCATCCGAAACTACTAGGCATAGTACCTTGGAAAAAAAAAAATTATGATTAAAGCGGACATGAGAAAATTCTGGAATTTACTTTTAAGTTCCTCATTTCGCCGCAAGGGGGCAAAATTAAAAATTATTTTTTTTAAATTCTAAATTTCTTCGAAAATTCCCATTTTAAGATATAACTCTGATTACATCATTAAAAAGCTTAGACAATTCTGCATCATTTTGGTTTAAGGCTCATTGGCGTACCGACCTTGATAAGAGTGGGGGAAGCTATTGAATGTGTAAACATTAAAATCGCTGTATTTTCTAAACGACTTATCCGATTTTACTAAATTTAAGCTTGTTTGGAAGAGAAAGGTAAGTAACTTCAACTGTCGTATCGAATGGTACAAGATAGTTTCTAATAAAATTGCTAGACTAGAGGGCGCAATTTGTATTAAAAATTATTGTTTTGGCAATAACTCTGAAACGAACAAAGACATCGAACTGCGGTCTTTACATTTTTACTTGCAAATTTCATCTACTTTTCGATTATGATGTCATAGTTATACCGTATGATTTGACTTTTCGGGATAAAATCGAAAAAACTGTTATTATTACAAATTGCGCCTTCTAGCAATTTTATCAAACACTATCGTGTACCGTTGGATACAGTAATTGAAGGTACTTACCTTTCCCTTTCAAACAAGCTTAAATGTAGTAAAATCGGATAAGTCGTGTAGAAAATACAGCGGTTTTAATGTTTACACATTCAATAGCTTCCCCCACTCTTATCAAGGTCGGTACGCCAACGATCCTTAAACCAAAATGATGCAGAATTGTCTAAGCTTTTCAATGATATAATCAGAGTTATCCCTTAATATGGGAATTTTCAGAGAAATTTAAAATATACCGTTTTTTACCTTTAGTGGCCTGAATATGAAGATCTCCCTTCGCGTCCCCAGTATATCATTTTCCATGACAATTACCACTACTAACCTGCGCAATAATTATTTAAAATTATTCCAAGCGAGACCTTAAATAAAAGGGGAGAATTCCGAATTAGACTTACACAAATTAGACTTGCTCCTTTCCATAATTGATTTAACCCGGCCGGAGTATTTGCAGCCTCACTATTTGGCGAGAACGCCAAGAAACAACAAAGGCAGATTAGACAAAAATGCTTCTGTTTAGTTAACACTTGAATTCGGGTTGTCTAAGGATTGTTTAAAGCCTTTATTATTTAAATTACTAAATGAAATTCCATGGCAAATAGGAGGGCTGGGCATCACTAAAGTATTAGGTAGCATGTCATCTAACCGACTTAGGATTGCGGTCTGGATTTGGCTTTATTGTTTCCAGGCCTTTGATAACCGTAAATATACAACCTATAGTAAACTCCTGAAAGTGAACCCCGATATAATATAACAGTATGAGGTATTGGAACAGGTGAATAAAATATTGACACACTGAGAAAAAAGCCTTCTATTCCTAATAATCATTCACATACTCCTAGTACAACTGTTTAATACTATACAGTGAGGACCTAAAGTCCGTCCCCCCCCCTCTAACTTCTAAACCGTTCGGTATATTTTAATGAAATTTTGAAAGATAATATTTAAGCAAGTCTTGCACTTTTTGACATACCAATGACAGCTTTAAATGTCAAGATGACAGCTGGGTCCGCTTTTGGAATATTTTTTTAAATGGAACACCCTGTATATTTTTACATTTTTAAATTACACATAAAATTATAATTATTTTTTATTAAATGCATTATTAGTCTATACTTCATAGTTTCCGAGATATTGACTCTCGAAAAGTGACATTTTTGAACATTGACAGCTTATAACCTTCTAACAGTACGTCTTAGAGTAAAACGGCTTACATGTCCCTATCTTCAATTTTTATTATCTTCCCAAAAAAATCAACTTCCAGTTAAACCGGAACAACTATATTTCCTGCTTTTGAGTTACATCCGGTTTAACCGGAAGTTGATTTTTTTGGGAAGATAATAAAAATTGAAGATAGGGACATATAAGCAGTTTTGCTCTAAGACGTACTGTTAGAAGGTTATAAGCTGTCAAAGTTCAAAAATGTCACTTTTCGAGAGTCAATATCTCGGAAACTATGAAGTATAGACTAATAATGCATTTAATAAAAAATAATTATAATTTTATGTGGAATTTAAAAATGTAAAAATATACAGGGTGTTCCATTTAAAAAAATATTCCAAAAGCGGACCCAGCTGTTATCTTGACATTTAAAGCTGTCATTGGTATGTCAAAAAGTGCAAGACTTGCTCAAATATTATCGTTCAAAATTTTATTAAAATATACCGAACGGTTTAGAAGTTAGAGGGGGGGGGGCGGACTTTAGGTCCTCACTGTATGTGACAGCAACGCGCTTTCCTACTGTAAGACAACGAAAATTGCTAGACCGTTGTGTAGTGATAATATCACGGTCATTTAGCCAATAGAAAATAGGTGTTAATGCTACCATAGAATGGTTTGTAGCCATTATTGCTCCGAATACTCACAGTAATTATCAAGTTCTATTGGGGGTCTAATCTGGTTTTATATACTGTATTGGTTCCGGCTGGCAGTTGTAATGAAACTTGACATTAAGCATAATAATATTTATTTGCTACGATTAATAAAGCATATACTTACCAATAAAAAGCAGTACTGTAGTTCTCAAAAATTTAAATAGCTTCTGGTGTGATATCGTTCTTGTCGTTTTAGATTGCATATGAATATCTGTTATGCAACATGTTTACTGAGATGGTAAAATTCGTCCATAGGTTATAAAGTCCAATACTAATGATGGGTTGTGCGAATTAAGAATCTTCTTTTAAAAATCTTAAATACAGAGTAAAAGTAAATTCATTGAAACATGTATTGGTACGATAAATAAAATTCAAATTCAGACAGGTCAGCTAGAACACTCCGAACAACGATGTGACCTGCGCAACAAATACGCGCGGGAATTGCCAATCGCTACGAGCCTCCACCAACGTCTTGTGGATTATAGGTTCTAACGGATACAATTCGTTTTTGGGGACGCTGTTCTGCTTTTTTAGTTATAGAGAAAACGCTTTACTGTGAACAAAGTGCGTCGCATTGAGAAGATACAATTTATTTCGTAACAAAATTGCTGTATTAATACTTAGTATAGTTCATTATTCAACACGACTGTGCTATTAATGGAACTGATTACTACCAATGAAAATACTGTTCTAGCAAATCTGCATTGACCCTCCATGGCAACACTGTTCAACTCTTGACGTTTGACGGCAGGCTTGCAGACGTAAACATTTAAACAGAACCATACTTACCAATGAAAAGATAAATTCGTATTTAGTTGGTCCACTGTTTTGCATACTATACACCATAATTGTTTTACGTTAATCTAGTAACATCGCAACAACTACCTGTCATCAATTCCATTCGTTTAGAATTTCGAATAGTACGCGACACTCTTTAAATAAAATGCATGTTGCCAGAGTGCCGAATACGATAGAAATAAATTCAAGAATTCTCTTATTGCCATTTCGCAAAGCAGTAGGAATTATTGATAAATTAATTTGTTATGAGTATAACGGACAAGGAAAATAATAATTACGGATTACTTTTTTATTAAAGTCTAGAGCCATTGGAATTGCCAAATTACAATATATTTGGGGGATTTTGCAAAGTATTTACGACTAAATCTGGCTATGGTGCAATTATATGGTAGAAAAGGACGGAATGATGAGGGGTCGAGTAAAAATGTAAATAATTGGGTCACTACTTTAAAAGGTCTTTGGTTGGTACTATTGAACGATTTTTGGTGGACTGTCAAATAGGCATAAATTTCTTGTTCTAACTGATCATTATAATTAGCGGATTTTTAGTATACAGGGTGTTTCATTAAGGGTGACTACCGGCCATATCTCGGAAACTGCTAAGCATAGAAACTCGAGAAAAAAAATTATGATTAAAGCGGTCATGAGAAAATTCTGGAAATTATTTGTAAGTTCCTAATTTCGCCGCAAGAGGGCACAATTAAATTTTTTTTTAATTCTAAATTTCTCCGAAAATTCCCAGATTAAGGTATAACTCTGATTACATCATCGAAAAGCTTAGACAATTCGGCAACATTTTGGTTTAAGGCTCGTTGGCGTACCGACCTTAATAAGAGTGGGGGAAGCTATTGAAAGTGTAAACATTAAAATCGCTGTAACTTCTAAACGACTTACCCGATTTTACTAAATTTAAGCTTGTTTGGAAGTACCGTCAGTTGTTGTATCCAATGGTACACGATAGTTTCTAATAAAATTGTAATAATTTTTTTTCTCAAGTTTCTGAGCTTAGTAGTTTCCGAGATATGGCCGGTAGTCACCCTTAATGAAACACACTGTATTTTGCCGTTGGTAACCAATTGAAAAATGATAATGCGGCAAAGTTAACGGCATCCATTTTTATTACATTACTTCCATATAAATCGCATTAAAAAATTACGACAAAGTGAACACAATTGTGTTTCCGTGATTGTTCATAAACCAATTTATTACTTTCCAGCATTCGCCACTAACCGGTAGTCTGTAGTCTGTGTAGGTAATAATAATACAATGTAATATTTCTTACACAGCAGCGTTCGAAATAACAGCAATAATATTCGTCAATTACCGAATTTAATAGTTCAGAAAGTTCATCCTTCAATTTCAAAAACATTTTCATGACTTAGAATTATGAAAACGATAGGATTTAAGGCAATAGCGCATGGGTAGTGTTACAATTACGGCAAAAATTTCACGAGAAAGCAAGTACTTACTCTGGAATGCATTTAACAATGTTGTGTGTGCTCTAATGAGTTTTATTATTTATTTGGCCCGTATTTTCTACTTAGAAATACACCCCGGATTAGGTAAATAAACAGCAGTGGATGGTTAGCTTTAGCTTTTGCCGGCAAACACGCATCTATACGTTGTACAAACCTGGCCGCCATATGTTTGTGAAATGTAAACAGGGGTTGATGTCACATATAGTATGAATAAATACAATCGTTTTTAACGCAAAACTGTAGGTAATTGTCCTCCAGAGACTGGTATTTGGCCGATTTTTGGATAAGTAACGAAATATTGATCGAAAAACGAAATGGTGGATGCACCACGAGTGTTAGCTCCCAAAGTATACAGAATAAATTATTGCAATTAGGGTATAAATTACATCTGTATGCTGTAATGCTCTGGAATAATCCAGGGTTTATACTTAAGTTCGTACTTGCCATCAGCTATAGCAAAATACTAGCATTATACAGTGTGACCAGTAAAGTCCGCATCATATGGAATTTTTTTTATTAATATTTCTATTCGAAATTTGACTTTAGCATCAAGTTCTGCTTCGATTGAGATGAAAATTATGCAAAAAAATAGTAGTGATGCATTATCTGTCAAATTTTAATTTTTTCCAAAAAATAATTCAAAAGCATTTCTGAAAGTATCGAAAAAAGTTATTAGATAAAGTTTTTTAAATGCAGTTTTTAGCACACATGCAAAATTTCAGCTGCATAAGATAATTTTGATTTTTTACCACTTTTTACAAAATAAGACTGAACGCAACCTACATAAAACTTCTTAGATTTGATAATGCTTTATTTCAGATACATTTTCTTTAAAGTAGAATTATATTAAATGTGTGTTTTTCTACAAAATTAAAATTGGGCTTTTGAAATTTGGTCGCATGTGATGCAAAGTTTATTTGTTTTTGACCCTGTATAAGGTAACTTCATAAAATAAGTATTTTTGAAAACGTAGTTTGTGTCTGAAAGTAATACACCTTAATATTAAGACAAAAAAGAACACAGTGTCATCAGTAAAGTGTTCATTAAGTGGAAAATACATTTTAGTGGTGGGTAAAAAATGAAAATTATCTTATGCAGCTGAAATTTTGCATGTGGGCTAGAAACTGCATTTAATAAAAATTTTCTGATAACTTTTTTCGATATTTTCAAAAATAACCCCACTTTTAAATTATTTTTTGGAAAAAATTAAAATTTGACAGATAATGCGAATCACGTGACTACTATTTTTTTTTTGCTTAATTTTCATCTCGATCGAAGCAGAACTTGATGCCAAAGTGAAATTTCGAATAAAGCTATTAATAAAGAAAAATTCCATATGATGCGGACTTTACTGGTCACACTGTATTTATAATACTTATTTTTTATTTTAATCTCGCATTTTTAGACAAATAAGTATTTTAATTCCTGCAGAAAATACAAACTTCTTTCGGTGTTTTCTAGCCAAACTATATAAACTCTTTTTGGCCCCAGTACCTATAGTAATAATTTAAGCCCAAATAAACGTAAATTTATATACTACCGAAAACTCGACGCTAGGTGGATATCGAGCAATAAAATACTCCCTTCGACAGCTATGCCCGCTGGTTTATTCGACGTCCCGCCGAAAGGGTGGCAAAAGCAGGCGTTCCCTCCTCAGCGTGATTTCCAACCTTTTTTTATTATATGGGTCCTCGAAGATAAAAATATATTAAAAAAAAAGGAATCATTGGGTCTTAAACCAATTTTTTTCTTGCGTGCAATTTTAGATAAGGCTTTTAGTGTTTAGGTGTTGCTATCGCGTTCGTTTTTTACCAAAGACGACAGAGCTAGATATATATCTCGTCATCTTTATCATAACAAAGCGACAGTATGTCAAATACAATGACATATGAGCAAAAAATTTAGGGGATAATTCTAGACCGAAAATAAATGATATCTCTTCCTATAACATTTTTTCGACCCCTTGCACAGGGTGAGATACACCCCTAAAATCTTAAGTAGAAAGGGGGTCGAGTGATACATCATTTTGAAGCTCTTGAAAAATGCTTTCCAATGGTATCATAGAAAGCTACATTTCAGGAAATTCTTCTCTGTTTATTTAGGAAAACAATAAATGAAAACACAATTTTGAAATTTTTTATTATTATTTAATTAAATGTTCAAAATGATTGCTACCAATATCCTGGCATATTAAAAGATATCTCTTAAGAATTCTAAACATTTTAAGTCTAGGTATTTTATTTTGGTTTATTTGCTATGGTTTTTTTGTCGAAAAAAAAAATTCCTTATAAATATTCACATTTTATTATCACAGAATTTACTTTAAAAGTAACTTGTACTAGTATTATGATTTTAAGAACAGTTGACTTTCGGTTCAGTTTAAACGAAAAGCAGCACTTCTTATCTTTAACAATGGTGTACAGCACAGCTGAACGTGTAGAAATTATTTTCATTTATGGTTCCCAGGATCAATGTTCTTAAGGACAGCTCAACGTTTTAACGAAAGGCATCCAGGTCAAAATGTAAGCCCGGAGTATGTTCGCCAACTAGTAGCCAAATTTGAAGAAACTGGTTCTGTCGCGAATAAAAAGAGAAATCAACCGAGACTAGCCGACGAAGCAGCGCAAATTGAAATTCTGGGGCAGTTTGCAATGAATTCAACTTTATCAACTCGTCAAGCAGCTGTAGCAACAGGAATGCCGTGCTATATCCAGAGAAACATTTGCAAATGTACGTGAAGAATTTGAAAGTAGGCTTTATTTTCTGTCTTCAAAACAACGGAAATCATTTTGAACATTTAATTAAATAATAATAAAAATTTCAAAATTGTGTTTTCATTTATTGTTTTCCTAAATAAACAGAGAAGAATTTCCTGAAATGTAGCTTCCTATGGTACCATTGGAAAGCAGTTTTCAAGAGCTTCAAAATGATGTATCTCTCGACCCCCCTTTCTATTTAAGATTTTAGGGGTGTATCTCACCCTGTCCAAGGGGTTGCGGACAAGGGTGGGATAATACGCTTGTTTTTGTTCCCCCTTCGTTTTATAGAAACTGTTTTTTGCGTTTTTTTCTTCAGTTTTTCGTTCCCAAGGTATGGCCATTTCAAGTTTTTAAATTGTCACCCTGTATATCAAATTATAATGCTATAGGGAAATCACAACGGAATCACTGTACGGACGTTTTTACTACAAGTGACGCATTATTTTGGATATTTATTATGTAACGTTACAATCTTGGTCAGCTGGGTTTGTGATCAATTGCGTTATTCAATTAATTTTTAGTATTTTTTCGCAATAGAACTGTTTAGTGCTATTTATTATTATTTACAATGGTTCGCCAGGGCATGGTGTGTAAGAGACCCGACTATACTAACTCTGGATAAATATTTCGGCTATAAGTGAGGTTATGTTTTTTAGCTTAAAAGCAATGGTGTACGTAGTTTTGTATTTTAAGTTAATGTTGCAAAATATGTTTTTTTAAAACCGACCAGAGAATATACACTTTCTGGATAATTTTTCGTCTAAAAAATAACCTTTTTCCGATCGCAAGGCCGGAAAAGTGACATTAGAGACCGGAATAGTATTTTTTTTAAAACCGACCAGAAAATTTACACTTTTTGGACAATTTTTCATCTAGAAAATAACGTTTTTCCGATCGCAAGATCGGAAAAGTGACATTAGAGACAACAACAACATTTCGATGTATTGTCGAGTGACAGTTCGTTGATTTTTAATTTTGTTCTTTATGTCAAACTTGTTTCGCGTAGATTATAAAATATATCGAAGTGTCGGTATTAAAAAAAATATTGTACGTCACGCAACCGAAAATTAGTGTTTTCCAGGTCTCTCCAAGCTTCCAGGACTCGCTTATGGCTCGCCCTGGAAATGCTTGTCTCGACCTGAAAAACACTACTTTCCGGTCTTGTAACGTAAATTACTATTACGTTACAAGACCGGAAAGTAGTGTTTTTCAGGTCGAGACAAGCATAGGCGAGTCCTGAAAGCTTGGAGAGACCTGGAAAACACTAATTTTCGGTTGCGTGACGTACAATATTTTTTTTAAGACCGACACTTCGATATATTTTATAATCTACGCGAAACAAGTTTGACATAAAGAACAAAATTAAAAATCAACGAACTGTCACTCGGCAACACATCGAAATGTTGTTGTCATAATAACGAAATCAAGTTATCTTGTATTATCAAAGAGCGATTGGAAAAACAAAAAACTGGGTGACAGTGACATTAGAGACCGGAAAAGTGACATTAGAGTCCGGAAAAGATTTTTCCGGTGTCTAATGTCACTTTTCCGGTCTTGCGATCGGAAAAACGTTATTTTCTAGACGAAAAATTGTCCAGAAAGTGTAAATTTTCTGGTCGGTTTTAAAAAAAATATTTTTCGGGTCCCTGTTTTTTGTTTTTCCAATCGCTCTTTGATAATACAAGCTACCTTGATTTCGTTACTATGACAACAACATTTCGATGTATTGTCGAGTGACAGTTCGTTGATTTTTAATTTGTTGTTTATGTCAAACTTGTTTCGCGAGTTCGCAAATTTAACAATATGAATTCAGATTTTGAATTATCCGACACGGAAAATGAGATTTCAGAAGAAATTTTGGAAGCAGCAAGGAAAGCGACTTACGATATATTGTCAGTAAAATCAAAAGCCCGTTACGAGAAGTCATACGACGCATTTAAAAATAATATAAAATAATTTAATGTAAGCATATCGAAGTGTCGGTCTTAAAAAAATATTGTAAGCTTCCAGGACTCGCCTACGGCTCGCCCTGGAACTGCTTGTCTCGACCTGAAAAACACTACTTTCCGGTCTTGTAACGTAAATTACTATTTTAGTCTTTGAGCCTAAATAAAACACAACGTTAAACATTTTTCCTTATGATTGTATTGCTTTGCCTCTAAAGAAATATCTAGGGAAACATAAACGATATCCTGTAGGTATTTGACGGTATTCCAGAGTCGGCGAAGTGTAGTTTTATCATCTAGTAGAGAAAATCTGAAGCATGTTTCACATATAAAGTTAATTTTACAGTTCGTTACTCGGTTTCTAAAAGAATTTCGTATGTTATCTTTTGAAACAACAATCACCGACTGGAGAAAACTGACAAACTGACCTAAAACTTTGGAACAATACGATTCCAGAAGTGGACTAAAAGTTAGATTAAGTTTAACGACATCGCGTTCCCGCAGGGTTATAAAACATGAAGACACCGGAGTGGAAGCATTTTAAACTTTATTTTGTTTTACGTTGTAACGACATCTAGATCATATTAAGACGTGATGGTATCATAACAAGCCGACAGGACGTCGAACGGAAAGGTCTACCGTGTCCCTTGCAAGTTCCACAAATGATATCACGTAAAAATATAAGCCCATAACAATGCAAGAATTACCCCTTTCCGGTTTTATTTGAGCTTAAATTAAGTCAATCTGTAACTATTGGGATTTTATCAGTGCTGTGACGGCGCACAATATTCTCTGACAGCCAATCAAAAATTTAATTTACAGTCAGAGCAGTAGGTATACAGAGTTGCCCAGAAGTCCAGAATAAAATTAATATAGCCTGTAACTTTTGGGAATAACGCTCGGACACGTCAATTTAGTTTTATATACAGTGTGTCCACGAATGGACCTACCTATATACTTGTAAAAAACTTTATTTTCAATTTTTCGAAAAAAAGTAATTCTTCATAATTTCTTTTGCTTATTAAATAAATATAATTCACGTAAGAAAATTTCCATTTTTTTATACAGGGTGCATAAAAAATGTAAAAATGTAGATTTGCAAAATAAAAAATTATTGATCCAACTTTTTTGAATGATCAAAATAAAAGAGATTGGAAAGAGAATTCGAAAAGCCGAATAAAGTTTTGAGATATGACCTGTGGTAACTACGATATTTTATATTAAAACTTTAATCTGAAATCAATAATTTATTTAACTTTAATATAAAATATTTCTTAGTTACCACAGGTCATATCTCAAAACTTTATTCGGCTTTTCGAATTCTCTTTCCAATCTCTTTTATTTTGATCATTCAAAAAAGTTGGATCAAAAATTTTTTATTTTGCAAATCTACATTTTTACATTTTTTGTGCACCCTGTATAAAAAAACAAATTTTCTTACGTGAATTATATTTATTTAATAAGCAAAAGAAATGATGAAGAATGACTTTTTTTCGAAAAATTGAAAATAAAGTTTTTTACAAGTATGTACAGCGGTGTCTTCGGAAGTTCTTACCAAATGGGAAACTTTTTTATTATTAATTTTACAAAAAAAAAAGAATTCTTTATAAAAAGCTCTGCTTGACCTAAAACCTAAAATGCAACCATCAAATATCGAAATTTTCCAGTCATCTACGAGGTTTGTCGAAAAATGTGAATTTTTCCCTAGAATGTGAATTTTTCCCAAGAGTAAAGTACCTTTATTTTTGACATTATCAAAAATTGTTATTAAAAAAAGTTGATCAGGACTAAAAACTACGGCTAAATGTGCAATTATACGCATTTATGTTGAAAAATTATTTTATTGATTTATTATTAATTATTTAATTTTTTAATTAATTTAATGCGTGTTATTGCATAAGACGTGGTTTTTAGTACTGATCAACTTTTTTTAATAACAATTTTTAATAATGTCAAAAATAAAGGTACTTAACTCTGGGGAAAAATTCACATTCTTGGGAAAAATTCACATTTTTTGACCAACCTCGTATATGACTGGAAAATTTCGATATTTGATGGTTGCATTTTAGGTTTTAGACCATGCAGAGCTTTTTATAAAGAATAATTTTTTTTCGTAAAATTAATAATAAAAAAAGTTTCCCATTTGGTAAGAACTTCCGAATACACGCTGTATAGTTAGGTCCATCCGTGGACACACTGTATATGCTCACATTTTGACGTTATTCGTTTTTTTTTATAGCCATTTGTCAAAGATATGACGACATCGATCTTTTTTTTTTTAATGGAATCATACAGCTTGTGATACATCATTTGGAAGCTAATATCTCGTACAGTATGCTCATAAATTTTGGCGCGATTCCGTCAAGCTATTTCAAAATGGCGACTGTTAAAAGTTTTGAAAAATCTCTATTTAAATAAGCGGAAATGATTGATGTTCATTGATTTTTTTTTCTTTCAAGGTAAGAAATCTTCATTGTTTCATGTTCTAACAATTTGTGATATTGTGAACTTGTAAAATTAATTTAGGTATTTCTGAAGTATTATTTTACAATTTTCTAAACAAAAATGGTTTTGTCGGAAAGACAGCGTATCGAAGTCTTGATGTTGTTAGGATGTGGAGATAAAATAAGAAGTCAGAGTTATTTAATGCTAAATATCCGGATAATCAAATTCTACAGGACACTGTTAGTTAAATATTCCACAAATTTGATGACCATGGCACAGTAAAGGACTTGCCCAGGAATGAACGGCCACGTGTTTTAGGAGACGATTAAAAATTGGATATTGCATTATCTTTTATCTCTGCAGAATAATCCGCATGTTTCAACAATTTCATTGGCTCAAAATCATGGTACATCTAGAGGTACTATTGGAAGAGTTTTGAAAGCAGAAGAATACCACCCTTATAAAGTATATCTTGTCCAAGAGCTTTTAGAAGATGACTATGATAGGACATTTCCAGCATTTGCTAGGTTAAACCACCTTTTTGTTGTGTTTTGTTTTGCTTTGTTGCATTTTTTTTTTGACAAAATAAATAACAAATAAGCCATAACTATTGTTAAGTCACAAAGGGTCAGAATGTGAAACAATGAAGATTTCTTACCTTAAAAGCTAAAAAAAAATCAATGATTTATCATTTCCGCTTATTTAAATAGAGATTTTTTAAAAATTTTAACAGTCGCCATTTTGAAATAGCTCGACAGAATCGCGCCTAAATTTATGAGCATACTGTACGAGATATTAGCTTTCAAATGATGTATCACAAGCTGTATGTTTCCATTTAAAATAATTCACAGATCTTGCATCTTACGCAAGTATCATAGGCGTATTGAAAATACCTACCACATACAGTGGCGAGAAGGAAACCATTATGTCACAGCACAGATTACTCCTATCTGTAAGTATGTAACGTGCCGCTATCACGCGTTATTATGACGGCATGGATGCTCCGATTTAGTTTGAAATAATAATTAAATTATTATACTTAGAAAATTGACTTTTCAAAAATAGCGACCAAATTATTTCTTTAGCTATACACAGCCATTTACCTGCTAGTCATTGTACTCTTTGTTCATGAAATGTCTAAATCTTAAGTCGGCTATGAAATGTTTTGGATTGGTATATCCATTCTCCCCCGACTTTCTGTGTAATAAGCCAAAACCGCCGTGCTATTTCGCTTTGTTTCAGCGACATTCACTGTTTATTTTTTCCAATTTTATCGAAATTGAAACAATCAAAAATGCGGTTACCATGATATCGACTAATATGGACACCTGAAAATTTTTAAAATTACGAAAACGTTATCTGATATCAATGAAATTTAGACGAATAAAATCTATTTGCACTGTCGTAGATTGAATTTTGAATGATACACGTTCGATATGAACTTTGTTAATGAAACTTGTGCAATTAAACCACTCGGCTAACGCCTCGTGGTTTAACGGTGCACACATTTCATTATAGTGTTCATCCATCGAACTAGTATCATTAATAACTATCTACTAACTGTTCTCTCTCCCGGCTCCCGGCCATATTATCTTATCAACAAATATAATAATAAATGCCGAAACCCAAAACAAAACAATATTAATACTCAGCACATGATGTCATCGATCCTGTGCTGCTCGGATATTTGTTTGACTTCACCGCCGTGTTATTTATGTGCATGTCGCATGTCGCGTTCATTTTTCATGAAATATATCCGTATATACGCACCCAGTAGTATTTTCAATACTAAAAAATCGATGTCGTCATATCTTTGACAAATGTCTATAAAAAAACAAACGAATAACGTCAAAATGTGAGCATATATAAAACTAAATTGACGTATCCTAGCGTTTTCCCGAAAAGTTACAGGTAAGCCTATATTAATTTTATTCCAGACTTCCGATGGGCCACCCTGTATTATTCAGAATATTCCACACTGTTATAGTGTGCAAAATGTGGCAACTTCTCCCTCCTAGCGGCAGCAAGTGAGAGTAAGAATGTTCGGTTATTGTGAAAATAAGTAGAAATATTTGTCAGGAAGTGTAAGTTTGAAACTAGCTTTCAGTAACTAACGACTTTTCTCACTTCGTCCAATTTTTCTGGTAAAAAACATCTTTGCTTGTTAGCACATTTTTCCAAGCTTCATCGTTATTCCATGGATGTCGTCTTCACTTACAAGAATAAAAATAGAAAAAAACAAGGAAAGTAAAAACTGATGACAGCGAACTATCTTAACTTTTGTGTGTATGAGCATTTGTGCCTTTAAATCCGGTTTATTTCAACGTGACCGTAATTCTCTAAATGGAAGAATATACGAGGGGAAGTTTAATAATCCACAATTGAAATGGTGGCATATCGAGTTTGGTTTTTGGTACGATAAGTTTGAGGTTTACATGAAAAAAAATATTAACATTGTTACCTCTTTTTTGTATTTACAGCTTTCTCCATCTGACACCTACATTCCTTTAACTTAATATTCTTTATCTTCACCATACAGCTTTCCTAGTTCTTATATTATATACAGGGTGTCCCATACCTGAGAGGTCCAACAGCAACATGTTATAGTAAACTTGAAGTAAGTCCATCATGCTAAATTTCTTGAGATAATACATTTATTTAAGAAAATTGGCAATGAAAATGATGAAGCGGATATAAATCAAATTTAATGTAGTTACGTTTTTGAAGGCAGTTACACAATATGAGTTTGGTATAGTTTCGTATATATTTTTTATCTTACACGCTTCACCACAAGTTATGAAAGAGGGTTTTTTATGCTTATAAAAGTGGTACTTCATTAGTCTCCATATTTCAATTAGTTTTTGATATATTTGCGCTTAAATGCTAGATGGCAAGAAACTTTTAAACAAACACCTTCCTGACTGTGAATATTTTATCAGAAGAAATTAGGCATAAATAACCTTTACAAGTCTACTATCTCCTATTGCCGTATTAGGATATACAGGACAGCCTGTATATTAGAGTCGGCTTTACCTGACTGGCAATTCTAAGGCAGCGTCCCCCATTACCACAAGTCTTACAGGCCAGTACTTCAAAAATCTGATTCTGAATATAAATGCGGCAAGGTCCAAAAACCGAGCGATGGGAAAAAAATATATTTATAACATGTTCGAATTCGAGGGATCAAACCAACTAGGTAATGTTGCTATAATTGTTTTCTATAACTCAGGACATTCATCAAGCTATATATACTTATTTGTGATACAACTTGAAGAAGACCTGCTTGCACATTCCTTTCTTTCCTAGTTTTTTATACTTTATTTAAAAATGCCAACAGTTTAACTTAAAGTGAAATAAAGAGCGTAATAGTAGTAGCAGGGTGGCTCACCAACCAGGCAAGTATACCAATAAGATGATCCTTTTTACTTACCCCTAAATCTTCCCCCAACCACACTAACCACCTGTGCCGTCGACTAACCTTCCCGAGCTCGTCATGAAAGTCAGAATGTCTTTCTAGGCAAGAGCGATAACTTCCTCTCTTCGGAGAATCGCTGAATCAAAGATCTGATGGCTCAGTCACAACCACCTTGAAAGAAGCCGTGAAACAGAAACATCGACAACACTGATTGAAGATCCATGTGTCACGTGATTTTTTTGAGGTTATCCATGCTTTAGTATATAATTTACGCGCGCAGTAGGTGTTAACTTTGCGCTTTTTCGTATTAATTTGTATTTTTATCCGCTTTTCGATTGATATCTAATAGAAAATTTAAGTGACTGATTGCTAAGAACCTCTACAAAATATTAGTGAACATTTTTGGTGCGCGTTTGCTGTAATAGCATTAATAAAGTGAAAAATCCAACAGCCTGGTCAGCCCAGGGCGTTTTAATTTAAAAGTTGTTTTTTGTATTCTAGTTAGCTCTTTGGGATAAACTTTATTGTTTTGTGGATACAGTTAATTTAATAAATATTAAAGTGTTTATTTAACTTAAAGGTATATGTAAAAATATCACTAGTAGAGATAGTTCGTAAGTAGGTACGATACCTCTAGATACCTAGGTACTTAGGCAAGTACTATTTTTTCTTTTAGTTTGTTTATTTATCAACATGCCAAGCCCCTGCTGTATTCCTGGGTGTAACTCTAACTATAAAAGTGTTTTAAAAGCAGGTGAAGAGATTGTATCAGTTTTTCACTTCCCAAAAGATGGAAATCTGAAAATTCTATGGCTAAAAGCCATTCCAAGAGCTAATTGGTCGCGCATTATCCTTGATATAATTTTTGATACACTATAGAAAAACTTGATTTTATCAAATTTTATGAAAAAAAATTAGCTATGTTACCATAAGTGAACTGAAAAAGTAACAAAGGTTATTAACACCTTAACAAAGCATAAATAAGAAAAAGAACAGTAATTTCAAACCAAACATCAAGCGTGTTACAGAGCTCCAAGTAGCAATTTTATGATCATTCGAGAACCAAATAGGTATACCAATTCAACAGTTTTTTTTTACACTCAAATCATCATTAGTATTATACGATTTCGTAATCATTTCTTTTTTCTCCTATCGTGTGAAAGGAATGCAATACCAACAACTACAATAGCAAATATCCATACACCGATTCCATTATTGTGTCCCCACCTCTTAAAATCTATTCATTCCGACTCTGTAAGCACTACCCAAAGCGAGAACTTTTATTTTACACTATAGGACTATCATTCGGTCGCTTCTAGACAGCTGTGCGGCAAAAACATAACCGACTACTTTACGAATACAACGTGAATTAAATAACGGGTGACGCGCCAGTCGAATAGACGTTAAATTTAAATTTGTAACCTTTAAATCATTGTTATTGTTTTAATTTTGACGGAATTAAACGTTTGTGAGGTGCAGTGAACGAAACTATGGATAAGTTTGACTAAGCTGAGGAAATTCGACTCGGAAGAACTAGTTTTGAGTGTTTGCATAATGGATTTTGGACATTGAAATACCTTACACGTAAAGGGTTCCCTTGTTTTTTCAGACAAAGATGACGAAGTGACTGATTTTGTTTTCATAAATAGGCAAACGTCACTTTTACGTTTTTAACAGGTTCTTTAGTAATAATTGTCGTCATCGTACTTAGTGATCAAGGATCTGGTTAATTACCTAAATTCTTGTACAAATAAGAACCTAATAAAATAATGTTTTTTGTTTGCCAAACGAAATGCCTTATCAGCCTTGTGTCAACACCAACTGCTGCCGGCGATATCATTTGCCAATTATTATGTACCCACTCCCTATTTTTAATAAAGTTATTTGTAAACAGACTTAAAGTGGCTTAAACATTGATTTTTTAACATAAAGATTTAAAAAACGCACTTGAATACTTAATATGTGCCCATAAAACAACAATCTCATAAATCAATACCTATTTATGCGCCACTAAATCTGGGGGATGGGTAGAGTAAAAACAACCCCAGGAAAGAAATCTAAAAACATGGCCGATCTAGTAACGGAAAGAAGAAAAACTGTTAATCTGAAACGGTCAAAATCCGTACGAGCCTCTCTAAGATTTATAAGTACCAAATTCTTAAGCAAGAATTTGAATAACAACAACCCAACGTCGGAGACCAAAAGTTTGCTGAGCAAAACGCCGTCAATGTCCAGTCTGCAAGATTTCTATAGATCAGAACAAAATATCGAATTTATCGAACACCTCTGTCAAAGAAATGCCCCCGTCGAAACCATCTTAAAGACTCCGATGGTGCGTGTGGAAAAATCGGCAACCAGATCTTTTAAGAAACCGGAAAAATTGAACAAGAACAGGCGAGATTTGCTGGACGGTCATGTAAAAATATCTACACCACCGGACACCGTTGCGCCCAAGGCAGCTCAACTCCTTCAAATACCTGGGATAACGGAAATCGTAGATCCCTTCGCAAATATAGATCACAAGAGTGGTTTAAGACGGATTCATAGTGAAAAATGTCATCAGCACGGAAAATTCAGTGACTACAATTACGACTACCGGAACAATGGGTTTCAACGTGGGACTTTACGGCTGTCGATTTCAGGGAAAAGAAAGAATGGTTTAAGGAATTCGTCCTGTTCCGAGGATGACAATAAAAGTAGGTAGATATACGCTAGTTTGTTAACCTGTTGTTATCTGATGCCCGAGGCTTGAAAGTAATTTTACCTGAATATTAAGCTTGGTAATTTATTTATTTACGTTAATTTCAAATGCGGTCTGTCGAAACGCGTAGAAACTTATCGAAACACATTAAGCTGAGTTAAGTTATTCCTTAAATTTTAACCTCCCCGCTGGGTTATACCGAATGCTGTGGTAGTTTGAATTTACAAGTTTTCAATAAAATAACGAAAATAAAACGGTTATATTTATTCTCAACTGGTAATTTGCCTCTCGATTTTTGAATAAATATTTAGCAATGAAGTGTATATTATAGGGTTCCTCATTTAAAACGAAACAGGCTAAATATCTGGTTCCACGTTAATTTAAAAAAAAAACGCTCGGACCCGTCGATTTTTATTTCGAGGGGGACATCTTTTGCGTATATTGTCAATCTTATTACTTCAAGCCCCTAGGAGGGAGGGGGGTAAGTACTAAATCTTAAATGGATGCCCCAATTTTATATAATTTTTTTGGATTCTGCATAAAATTCTGAACATTTTTTAATAAAAGCATTATTAGTCTATACTAAACAGTTTCCGAGATATTGACTCTTGAAAAATGTGATTTTTGAACTTTGACAGCGTCTAGTTTTCTAACTGTACGTCTTGAGAGTAAAACGGCTTACATGTCCCTATCTTCGATTTTTATTATCTTTTCAATAGTGTCAACTTCCGGTTAAACCGGTTGTAAGAAATATAGTACTTCCGGTTTAACTGGAAGTTGACAATATTGGAAAGATAATAAAAATCGAAGATAGGGACATGTAAGCCATTTACTCTAAGACGTACAGTTAGAAAGCTAGACGCTGTCAAAGTTTAAAAATCTCATTTTTCAAGAGTCAATATCTCGGAAACTGTTTAGTATAGACTAATATTGCTTTTATAAAAAAATGTTCAGAATTTTATGTAGAATCCAAAAAAATTATATAAAATAGGGGTATCCATTTAAGATTTAGATCTTACCCCCCTCCCTCCTAGGGGCTTGAAGTAACAAGATTGACAATATACGCAAAAGATGTCCCCCTCAAAATAAAAATCGACGGGTCCGAGCGTTTTTTTTTTTAAATTAACGTGGAACCAGATATTTAGCCTGTTTCGTTTTAAATGGGGAACCCTGTATACGGCATACGGTTTTTTTTTTTTTAATTTGCGAGTTTGTTATGTATCCCATTAAAAAGATTGGTTAGTAAATGAGGGTAAATAGCTTCTATTGGTTGAAATATCAATTACCTAAATTAATGAAATAATAATTGCAAATTGACCGGTAACGATAATGTTTATTTTTATATCTTGCTACAATTAGTGATTATATGATTGTCATTTCTTTAATGAAATTTTTGATTTATTGTAGGGATAATTCAAAATACAGTGTCGGTTTGTATAACTTGAAATAAATGCAGTAAATCAAGTACAGTTTTTTTTTTAATTTTTTTAAATTTTTTAAAAATTTGGATTAAGTTTAGGGCTTTAAACTTTTTTATTTTTACTCCTATTTAAGTGTTTTTTTAAAGAGCTATAGAAACATTTATTAGTTTTAACATGCCTATATATATTTTATAGCCCGTTTCTCCTTGCCGAACAGCTAAAATTGCTGAAATATTTTCTTCCTTACCCCAAACTTTTCGTTTTTTAGGCATCTAAAAGAAAATATTTTGGTATTACCTACACAAAAATAAAAAACAAAAATTTTAATTAAAATTATAAACCCAATATGGGGTACCCCAAGTTAGAAATTGATTGGTACCCCATATTAGGAGCGAATTAAATTATTGAGTGGGGCGACTTTTTGCAAAAAATGTGGTGTGTTTTAGAAAAACAAAACCATTTTCATAAACTACTCATAATTTTGTATAGAATTATATTAGTAAAACTTTTAAAGCTTACCTTTAAGTCTCCTTAATCGGGCAAAATCTATACCACTGAAAAAACTTTCAACACAGGACAAAATTATTATAACCTCAAACGTCAAAACCGAACATATGTTCGTATATATGGCGTCAAAAAAATAATGGTCGCTTTCTGGCAAGTCATGCTTTAGTACGAAATACACACAATAGATGTCGGAACTAGTACTGGCGCAAAAGTGAACTACCCCATATTAGGCGCTACCCCCATATTAGGAGACTTTCCTCTATTGACATCATCAAGATCATTTTGCATTTGGGTGAGAACAAATGCACGTATTGACATGAACCGAAAACCAAAATGCAAAGAATATTTGCGGCCCAATGAAAACTCATATTTTAAAGTAATTTTGCTTCTTAATTATTCCACACGGTGTTTTGACACTAAGCAAAAAAAACAACTTTTCGATTATCCTGGTATATTATGTCAAAAAAACAATTTCTCTTAAAATTTCTATCAGCATATTAAAACTAATAAATGTATCTATAGCTCTCTAAAAAATCACTTAAATCCTAGTAAAAATAAAAAAGTTAAAGCCCTAAACTTAATCCAAATTTTATGATGCCCGTTTTTTGTACGGGAGTGTATTTCGATAATTTTTTTTAATTACAACCCTAGTTTTTATTGACTATTTTTAAAGTACATATTAAGGTATACCTACATACAAATCATACAATACCTAAAAGAAAACAACTGAAAATTTGTAAATTATGTATTAATAAAAAAAATTACATTTTCCAATTTGATTTAAAAAAATCTTAAAATTTTATTGATTACGTTTTCTTTTACCCATAAAACTATGATACATTTTTGGCCTTACAATATTTTTTCGATAAATTTATTAACACCGCTATTTATTGACGTTTTAAAGAATAATAAATATTCATGAGAAAATTTGCGCTTCGTTAACAACTAATGACACCGGGCGGAATGGCGGAATGACGTTAACAACCTTCCCGAAAATTATAATTTTAAATTATTTAAAAGAAACAGAGGTTTTGTCTTGGTTTTAATGTTAAGGAGCTATATACACATAAATAACCATGATTTGTGGAAAATATGCTGCTATTAATACAGTGTGAGTTTCAGTAAATCAAGTACAGTTGTTTATTCTAAAAACTGTACTGGATTTTCTAAATTTATTCCTAGTTACAAAACTTTAACAAAAATTGAAGCTACCATTATGAATTTGACTTGCATTGAACTTGTTTTAAATGTTTATTTACGCATAACTTTCTTTGGACTTACTCGATGTTGATAATTTTATTTGCATACTGTAAGAAGATACGTATTAAAAAAAAACAGGGATAGGGGCAATAGGAGATGCTGCCGTATATCATTTTAAGGTCAAGAAAACCAATTTTAATTTCATTTATGTGTTAATTCTTAAGAAACATGAAACATTTTCTTAAAATGCGTATGATAATAATATTATAACGAATTCACTATAATAATAATGCAGCGAATCCCAATAATATAAAATGAATAAAATTTGGTTGTGTCAGCTTGTAAATTGCATAAAAATCCTTACTAATGGATGCGGATAGGGCTTTCTAAATGCAGTATTAAAAGCTTTTATATTTTGTATAACTTGTTTTATTGACATCATGAAAAACCTGCAATACCGCGTATAACCAGAATTAATTAAATTCCATTATACAGGGTGGCCTTTTAGTGTGGCAAAGTACAATAGCTCCTTTACTATTTCAAATGCATTAAAAATAATAATACAAAAGTTGAAGGGCAGTAAGTGACTTATAACGTAAAATTATTTTTAACTCTATAGGGTGGCTCAAAAAAGCGGAACAATAAAAAATGTACTTTTTTTAAATGGAACACCCTGTATATTTTTTCATTTTTAAATTCCACATAAAATTATAATTATTTTTTATTAAATACATTATTAGTCTATACTTTATAGTTTCCGAGATATTGACTCTTGAAAAGTGACATTTTTGAACTTTGACAGCTTCTAACTTTCTAACAGTACGTCTTAGAGCAAAACGGCTTACATGTCCCTATCTTCAATTTTTATTATCTTCCCAAAAAAATCAACTTCCGGTTAAACCGGATGTTACTCGAAAGCAGGAAATATAGTTGTTCCGGTTTAACTGGAAGTTGATTTTTTTGGGAAGATAATAAAAATTGAAGATAGGGACATGTAAGCCGTTTTGCTCTAAGACGTAGTGTTAGAAAGTTAGAAGCTGTCAAAGTTCAAAAATGTCACTTTTCAAGAGTCAATATCTCGGAAACTATAAAGTATAGACTAATAATGTATTTGATAAAAAATAATTGTAATTTTATGTGGAATTTAAAAATGTAAAAATATACAGGGTGTTCCATTTGAAAAAAGTACATTTTTTCTTGTTCCGCTTTTTTGAGCCACCCTATAGAGTTAAAAATAATTTTACGTTATAAGTCACTTACTGCCCTTCAACTTTTGTATTAATATTTTTAATGTATTTGAAATAGTAACGGAGCTATTGTACTTTGCCACACTAATGGGCCACCCTGTATACTGCAGTTGACGGTATTTATAAAAAGAACAAAGACAATGCGCATTGATATATTTATAAAGAGAATCTAAAGCCTATTTGGTGTTTAAAGTGCCCTTATTCTTACGTTAAGCTCGTTACGTCATCGCATTTTGACGCATGCATTTTAATATCTGATAGGACAAATATAGCGTAAAGGGAATCGGTTCCTTACCAAGCATTATCTCGTTGCTAGGGGGCGCGTTTCTATGTCAAAGGTTCGATGACGTAATAGTATATTATTAACCAAGGTTTAGACAGCCATCATTATTGCCCGAGCGTCAAGTTTAAATCACGAGGAGCGAAGCGACGAGGGATTTAGGGCGCGAGGGCTATAGGCTGTCTAAACCGTGGTTAATAAAATTTTTTTTCCACTACTAACACTTTTATTTTGTACAGTATTAATAAATTATAAAAAATATTAGGTAGGTATAAATATATATTTTAATCAAGTTACCTGCTTTGGCATATTGGCAAGATAATTTGGTTTCTTGTCAGTTGGCTTTGTTGACATATCACCTTTCATGTTATTTGTTGAGGAATTAACAAATCAAGTTACCTGGTTTTAAATAGATCGGTCAATAATGGATTTCAATGCTTTATTATTGACCGTTGTCAATAGCAACTGAGAAGGGAGAGAAAAACGATTTCTGGCGTTAATTAATCGGTCAATAATGGCGATGTTATAGGTTAGTAGTGGAAAAACTTTATTAGTTAAAAACTGTACTGATTACAGACCTGGGACTTTTTCTCCTTTTATCCATCCTAAGACGCGTTTCGCCACTTGATGGCTCATCAGTGAGGTTAGACGAAACAAAGGCAAGTTAAAGTTGAAAGAATATTAATTTTTACCGGTAAGGTATTATCACCGATTGTGATTTCGTCTAAATTAAAAAAATACAACAATATTTAAATTAACTGAACAATTTTTATAGCACTAGCGAAAATTAGAGGTATAAATAAATGTACATAGGTAGATATTTACCAGGTCTTTTTTAATGATCTAGCCGATAGTTTTACACGTTTTTCGTTTAACTTTTATTACTACATTTTTACGCCAGATAGCAATTAGGAAAAAATAATAACATTTTTTCCTTTAAGTTCATTTTAAGGTGTCAAAAAATCCCTAGTTTCCTCAACTTTGTCTCTGTTGTCTTAATTGGCGAAAATATTATTTTCTCTTCGAATTGAATAGGTAATGAACTGATGAAAATATCAGAACGATTCGACCCTTTCAAATTGTATGCTAAAATTTTGTCTAAACATATGTAAAATTAATATGACTACAAGAAATTGAATAAAAAAGATTTTTAATCTTTAATGGCGGTGAACCAAACCTCTTTCGAGGGATTAAAGGAACTTTCTTGAATTTTTTATAATCATTTAAATTATTCGTTTCCTAAATTTACTTATCCTTCATAATTATTGTTTGTTTAAATCACCAAAATAAACAAGTGAATCCTTGAATATCATAATATGTAATTTTTTCTGTACAGAGTGTTTCCGAGGATGTTTCATTAAGGGTGGCCACCGGCTATATCTTGGAAACTACTGAGCATAGAAACTTGGGAAAAAGAAGAGAATAGATATCGAACTGCGGTCTTCACATTTTTTCTTCCAAATTTAATCTACTTTGCGATTATGATGTCATAGTTATACCGTATGATTTGAATTTTCGGGGTAAAATCAAAAAAACTGTTATTATTACAAATTGGGCCCTCTAGCAATTTTATTAGAAACTATCGTGTACCATTGGATACGGCAATTGAAGGTACGTAACTTTCTCTTCCAAACAAGCTTAAATTTAGTGAAATCGTATAAGTCGTTTAGAAGTTACATCGATTTTAATGTTTACACTTTCAATTGCTTCCCCCACTCTTATCAAGGTTGGTACGCCAATGAGCCTAAAACCAAAATGATGCAGAATTGTCTAAGCTTTCTAATGATGTAATCAAAGTTATACTTTAATGAGGGAATTTTCGGAGAAACTTAGAATTTAAAAAAATAATTTTCAATTGTGCCCCTTGCGGTGAAATAAGGAACTTAAAAATAATTTTCAAAAATTTTCTCATAACCGCTTTAATCACATTTTTTTCCCCAAGTTTCTATGCTCAGTAGTTTCCGAGATATGGCCAGTGGCCACCCTTAATAAAAGAGGCGAATTTTACTTTATCTTTATAAGAATAGAATATTAAATATGTATGTAAAAAGGCAAAGAAAATAAATAGCAGATGCCTTAATACGTCATGTATCTTTCCATTTCCTCTTTTTCTTTAATTCTCGTAATGGAGTTTTTCTAAATAAAGAATTTGATGGTCTTACCTATGCCCAGAGCCGTTCCTTTTCCGTTAACACTTAGATTAAAAAATGTTTGAATTTTCATTTTTTAGACTTTTGTACAAAAAAAATTGGACAAGAATGAAAAACTTATAAATCTCGGCCCATCTGTCTCATCTGTTGTAGGTTTATCTTTGAAAATGGTCACTTAAAAAGCTGAGTTTTGCTTATGAAATAAATAAAATACAAAAAAATTATTTAGGAGTTTTGGAATTGAAATAATTTTTTTTTACTTTGCTTACTATAGCGGGGTTTAAAATAAAAGCACATTAATGAAAACTATAGTAACATATTATGATTTATTAAAAGTTACAATGAATCATAAAACCCGTTGTCGCATTTCGTTAAAGCATTCTTAAAAACGTTTGCGATATCTGCAAGAACCTGGTATAATGAATTTGGTAGTGGCCCCTTTGTTGTTCAAGGTCCAGGGCCACAATTGCTCCTAAACCTGCCCTGTCTAGTATCCAAACTAAATAATTCAGGCATCCAACATCCGAGTCGGTCTTGGGAAAGCACGAAGTTTAATCTGTGATTTTAATAGAAAAAGGCCACTTTTATGTTGAAAAAAACGGAGTAAAATAAAAGATAGGTTTTCGATCGGATTCGTCGTTAAAACGTATCTTAGATAAAGATACACAGTGAAACTATGTAGCCTATACGTATGCAGGGCTTGTTGTCATTGTCGTTAATCAATTAAAAATATTACCAAGAAAAAAAATTACAAAACAATAAGAAAAAAATAGCTAGAGAAGGCTAGTAGCTAGTAGTCTAGCTGTAAGTAGCTACTTTACTGAACCACAGATGACAATAACTTTTAAAAGATAATCTTAACATAGTTTAAAACAAAGTCGTTGTCGCCCGTCTGTCCCTATACAGTGTCACCAGTAAAGTCCGCATCATATGGGATTTTTTTATTAATAGCTTTATTTAAAATTTGACTTTGGCATCATCAAGTTCTGCTTCGATCGAGATGAAAATAAAGCAAAAAATAGTAGTCACGTGATTCGCATTATCAGTCAAATTTTAATTTTTTCCAAAAAATAATTCAAAAGTAGGGTTATTTCTGATAATATCGAAAAAAGTGATTAGAAAAAGTTTTTTTAAATGCAGTTTCTAGCCCACATGCAAAATTTCAGCTGCATAAGATAATTTTGATTTTTTACCTATATTTTGTAAATTGCACCACTTTTTCAAAATAAGACTCAACGCAACCTACATAAAACTTCTTAGTTTTGACAATGCTTTATTTCAGATAGGGAAATTTTCTTTAAAGTAGTGCCATATTAAATGTGTGTTTTTCTACGAAATCAAAATTGGGCTATTAAAATTTGGTCGCATGTGATGCAAAGTTTATTTGTTTTTGACCCTGTATGAGGTAACTTCATAAAATAAGTATTTTTGAAAACGTAGTTTGTGTCTGAAAGTAATACACCTTAATATTAAGACAAAAAAAAACACAGTGTCTTCAGTAAAGTGTTTTTTAAGTGGAAAATAAATTTTAGTTTAACAACGTAAAGTTTATCTATTTTCAATGATTTAATTTAAAACCCCTATATTATAATTTATTATTAAGCTATGCCATAATAACGTTTTTGTAGAAAAACACACATTTAATATGGCGCTACTTTAAAGAAAATGTATCTGAAATAAGACATTGTCAAAACTAAGAAGTTTTATGTAGGTTGCGTTGAGTCTTATGTTGCAAAAGTGGTGCAATTTACAAAATATAGGTAAAAAATCAAAATTATCTTATGCAGCTAAAATTTTGCATGTGGGATAGAAACTGCATTTAAAAAAACTTTTTCTTATAACTTTTTTCGATATTTTTAAAAATAACCCCACTTTTGAATAATTTTTTGGAAAAAATTAAAATTTGACAGATAATGCGAATCACGTGACTACTATTTTTTTGCTTAATTTTCATCTCGATCGAAGCAGAACTTGATGCCAAAGTCAAATTTTGAATAAAGCTATTAATAAAAAAAAATCCCATATGATGCGGACTTTACTGGTGACACTGTATGTGCTTAAATCTTTAAAGCTACGCAACGGATTTTGCAGCGGTTTTTTTTTTAATAGATAGAGTGGTTCAAGAGGAAGGTTTTTATGTATAATACATGCATAATATTGTAGAGAAACACTGATAAATTTAGAGGTTTGTTCGGGTTCGTATTTATAAATCTTGACGTGATGGTGAACTCGCCTTATTATCTCAGAGAAAGCGACGTCGTATAATGCCGGGCTGCAACGCAGGCCGGGTACACGCTAGTATTATAATAAACTACTAATTTAAAATTATAAGTAGAACAACACCTAAGTAACATCAATGCTAATAAGCAAACTTTTCACTAAATATGTTAAAAAGAAACATCGTTTATTGACTGTCTGCCAATGACTAAATAAAATTTAAACATAGACACTTTATGGACATTTTAGTATAATAGTTTTCAAAGAACGCGGCAAATTAAAATGTAAAATTATTTATTTTGTACTCCCGAAGGAAATTGTTTATACCTTTTTATAAATAGGGCACCATTAGAAACAGTAATTAATTCTCCAAGTATGGAACAGGAACGTCTAATGGTGTCTATAATAACTTTAACACTAGACAAATATACAGGCATAATTTTAAAAACTAATCCTGAGAAATAAATCACACACTAACACTAGCTGGTATAGAACGATTGGATGATTTAAAACGTGTCTCGCGTTGATACTAGATGGAGCTTCGCGCTACATATTTTTGACGGTGTTCCCGTATACGGGTTCGGTACTAAGCCATGATAAGGCGAAACGGGTCTGAGGATCGATATGACGAAATGAATGGAAAAAAACTCTTCTGAGGAACGATTGGTGTAAATATATTTCCATAAATAGAAAAAAGGAAAGCACAAAGTCTTTCTCCACAAATTTATTAGAATAGCTAGGCGAACCTAGAATAATTCATAATAATTCGACATGTTTCGAGTGTAGAAACACTCATCATCAGGAAAACAAAGTAAATAGTACAATGCCGATGTTGTTAGCAATAGAGAAAATAACTGATTTCCCTGTTGACACGTGCTGCTTGCAGTTGAACTTCTTTAACAAAGAACAGGTTACTTTTCTACCAAATTTTTTTTTTAAATTTAATTTTGCACACAATGTGTATGCTTTGACTCCTGCAGGGGTAACTGGGCGGTAACAAGCCTGGTACCCCAACAGCATTTCACTTGAAGCTGAATGATGCTTTGAATTTTACGAAAACCAATTTTTTCTTTTTTCTTTCTCTCTCATTTCACCACTTTTATATGTCTCCGACAAAGTTTAATGAAACTTAAGATTTTTCACTACTTTTATATCTAAATGATTTTCACAAAGTCTGTTAAAACTCTCTAATTTTTCTTTCGCTCTCTTCATTTTTCTGCCCAAGACAGGGCCTTTGCACTAGCCCTTGAATTTTCAGTATGCTGAAGTCTGGTCGGTCTTCTGACTATTCATTTTTTACACCTCGTGTACACCATTGAATGCTCCATTACGGCTCAATTTATTTTCTCTATTGCTAACAACTTCGACGTTGTACTATTTACTATGTTTTCCTGATGATGAGCGTTTCTACACTCGAAACATGTCGAATTATTATGAATTATTCTAGGTTCGCCTACCTATTCTAATAAATTTGTGGAGAAAGACTTTGTGTTTTTCTTTTTTCTATACATATAAATCCACTTTGAGTATGGAATACTTCTTCAAAATTTCCATAAATATTTATAATAGCAACGGAATAAGGACGCGGGTCCCTATTTACATGTGTTTTTTTTTTCAACAACGTCTTACCAGACGCCCGAATAAGCTCGTGGATATATATATAGCCGCTTCCCTTATCCCACTCTAATTCTTTGTAACTTTTTTATTCTCGGGTTTATCCCATAAAAATTCCAATGTATCCTTGTAAGCACGTTTTCCATGCCGAACATTAACCTTGTTAACCCCTTCACCCCTGTTTCCACGGGCGGAGTCTGGATTAAATTATCTAAAATTTATTAAAATCGAAAAACCCTGGATTAAGTGTTGGATTCGCTTTTGCATGTTTTAGATTTAGACCTGTTGTGATCTTATTATAATATACAGTATGTCTTCGGATGAACGCCTCTGACGCAGGTGAAAAAACTAAAAAACTAAAAAATTGAGTTGAAACTTATTCTGGATTTTAGCCCTGCTAGGGTAGAAACTAATTTGTCATAATTTTGGTATCAAAAGTTTATAGAAACTTATTTTCTCCACTAGTAAAGTGCCTTTTCTCTAGAAAATACGAAAAAATGTTATTAAGAAAAGATGTTCAGAAAGAAAAACTTAGTAGGGAAGTAAGAATGTAAAATTTTAAAATTCTATGCCTACTTTCATATTTTATATTATTTTAATAGCACTCTGCCGTGAACATTTCTTACTATTATCTAATTGTTCATAGTTCAAATTTTGTGTTCCTTTCTTTCGTCAAATACTAGCCTCACTGATGAGCGATGGCGAAACGCGCCTGGGGATAGATCTGACGAAATAAAAGGAAAACCACTCTCTACTTCAACTATATATCTAAATGTCTAATAGACAGGTGGAAGTAATCCGATCTTATTGAAATTTTGCAAATTAACATAATTTATTATTTTGGACAACTCCTCTTGACGAAGTTTTCTATTATCTTCAATAGGGAGGGTGGAATGAAACTATTGCAAAATATCAAAGTATAGTCACTGAGCCTAATGAATAAAAATGTAGCAACTGCTTTTTCCTATAAAATCGAAGTAATTTCTTGAAAGCCAATGAATAAACACTAAAGTTTAAAAATGCAGCAATTACTTCTATATAGTCAATGCTTTTTCTTAAAAAATAGAAGCAGTTGCTATCGTTCGCTAAAAATTTGATGAATAAATTAAGGAATTGCTTTTTCTATAGTGTAGCAACTGCTTTCAACTTTTTAAGGTAGGTCGGCCCCTGCATCATTTGCTTGGTAGCAGTCAACTTTAGCTCTCCGTTGCATACACGTGCGTTGCTCTTAATTTGTGTCTTCAATTATGGCTGAACATATGAACGTCCGTAAAAGAAAAATCTACATAGTACGTAAAAATTGCAGATATGATGATTTCAGGAAGATATATCGATTTGACTGCGAAAATGTTGAGTGGTTGGCAAATTATTTTTTGACTGATACTGGTAAAAGGCGAGGGGGTGCACTGTCGCCTTTAACTAAGATTAAAGTCTTTCTGCGGAAATTGTCGGATCCGGGCTTTCAAAATTCTGTAGGTGAAGAACTCGGTGTTCACCAAACTACTGTCTGTAAGACATACACTTCTGTATTGGATGCAGTTTTGGAGAAGGCCAATATTTTTTATTAAATTTCCTACAAGTGCTGAAGCTGTTGTAGAAGCTAAATGGTTGTGGTTCCAGAGATTTATTTATGTTCCTTCAATTTGTGAACGAATATCAATTGATTATGTTTAATTTCTTCATCACTACTTTCACTTTCCTCATTTTCACTGAAATCTGCCATATCACAAATATAAGTTTCCTATTTTCCACAAAAACGTAACAGATTACTGTTGTACTAAATAAATAGACTAACGTTGTTGTATTTACGTCAACTATTTTGCAAATTAGGCACCAAACTGAACATGAAATCTATAATCTGAACAACTGGATAAGCCATGTCTGAACATGTGTTGAATAAGCATTTGCTACAGAAGTGTAAGAAAAACAGCAATTGCTTCAAAATTTTATACATATCCAGATCTAGCAATTGCTTTTACTTATAGCATTGGCTAGTCAAGCGATTGCTTTTACTAAAAAGTAATTGCTTCAAGTAATTGCTTTAATTTTATTCATTAGGCTCTGTTAGTATGTGTGCACGTGACTGCTTCTGCAAGGTGCAAGTCGAGTCAATAGGTTCCTCGTCGTGTTGTCATACTTTTGGCGATTTTGTTTTTATACGTGTCAAAAGAGGGAATGCTCATAGCAAAGCTGGAAAAAACAAACGCTATTGTACTAAAGAAATCAAAAAACCATATTTATTAATTAGAAAAATATAGGTAGCGTCAACGCCACCCTACAGGCGGCGCCTATGCCTTCCTCTCTTATCTCTTAGAAAATCACAATCTAGGACCCACTTAACCCCATTGTGCCCTAACCAACCACCAATAGTTAAAGGTCGGTAATTTTGTACTTTGTCCCCGGGGGCCAGAAAGTTGGAGTTTCGGACGCCGATGTTAGCTTAGGTGAATACAACGGCTTTATTTCTATTGATCCCAAATTAAAACATGGCATTAATAATTTCAAAATGGCCACAGAGTAACATTTCCTGGTGTATCTCTGCTTAACGAACCTATATATTTTTTATAATCTTAACATAGTATAAAACAAAGTCGCTGTCGCCCGTCTGTCCCCTTATGTGCTTAAATCTTTATACGCAACGGATTTTGAAGCGGTTTTTTTTTAATAGATATAGTGATTCAAGAGGAAGGTTTTTATGTATAACTAGCGACCCGCCCCGGCTTCGCACGGGTGAAATTTCAGAAGGTGGCATGCCGGGTACTAATATATCGGGTTTGTTCGGGTTTGTATTTATACCAGCGGGTTGCAACGCATGCCGGATACATGCTAGTATTATATATGACACGAATTATGTGGTATCCTTTGTATTATTATGTAATGCATGCCTAGTTCTGTTAATTTGCAAATTACCTCACCCACAATTGTTATACCGTGCAGCACATCGCGATCGCCGGCAATAGTTAATACTAAATAGAGCAAATCTTGCGTATAAAAGTATATATTATTTAAAATATTGAGCTTGTTGCAAATTGTAGATATTAATAACGTTTTGCAAAATGTGCTTTTTTCGCTATTCTCAAATTAAATAGGTTCGGCGTTGAATGGAAATTAATAATTAAAAATAGGAACTATTTAATCATTATTAAAGGCGCATATCATATTATAGTGTGAGTTTGTAACTTGTAAGTGCAGTAAATCTGATACAATTTTTTTTTTGAAAAATACTTTGACACTAATATTAACATTTTAAGATGTGGTATCTTTTTATTAAAAAAATATGGATACAGTGTGACCTAAAGCAGAGATTTGATGATATCGATAATTTTTTTAAATGTCTAGTGTTTTATTGGCTATTTTTAAACTTCATATAAAAGTATACGTAAGTAACAAATTTCAAATTTCAAAAATTTCCTTTGTCGGACTTCCATTGTATTTATTTTGTTAGTTAACACAACGTTTTGGTTAGTTAGTATCTTTAACCGTTTTCAAGTGTAAACTAAATTATAATTCTAAGGCTACTGTCTTAAATACTATCCATATGCTATGAAGCTTCATGATTCCACCTGCTTATTATTGGAGTGTGAAGTTTGAGCTGTTGGTTTTGGACAAGAAGAGGCTTCCAGATATTTGGGATATCTATACTTGGTTTACTAAATATATGGGTATTTTGATTCATGAAAGCTGCTTCTTTGAATTTTCGTTTTCTCTAGTGCTGTTCCGTGTCCAAAACCTTGGCTTCTGACCACTGTATATTATGTTGGTTGGTCCATACATGTTCCGCTATACCTGATCTCAAAGTTTCACCACTTTAAGTATGTTTTAGATGTTCTTTAACCCGTACGGGAAGAGGTCTTTTTGTTTCTCCAATGTACGATTCGCCACACTCGCAAGGGATTTGATAGATACAATTTTTTGTGTTTTCATTACTGGGGGGTTTTACTTTTGTAAGAAAGCTTCTAAGCGTACCTATTTCCGGATTTGAAGGCTGTTTTGATATTATAGTTTTTGGTTATCCTTCTAATCTTTTCAGAAATCCCCTTGACATAAGGTGTTGTAAGAAATCTCCTCCTCCTCTTTCGTTTCTGTGTTAGTTTTTACTTCGCGATTTTTAAGTTTTGAGATGGTATTAGTTACAAAGGTTTCATGGTAACCGTTCTGTTTTAAATCTTTTTTAATGTTTGAAATTTCGATATTTAGGGTATGGTCCGAAAGTAACTAGTGTCGTGGTTTAGCGTTCCGTAATTAACCAAATGATAGCGGTAACCAAAAAATAGGTTTATTTTGGAACACGGTTTTCGGATATCACGTCACCCAAATGTCAAAATGCTCACCGGCTTAAACGCCCGGTTACAAGCGGTTCCTCCTGTCACTTGTCATTATTATGAAATATTTTGTTTTGTTATGAATTTAATTTCAAAATGTTTGGCCGTTGGTTGGTAATTTATTAAGTTTTTCAGAGAATCAATCTCAATCAAATTATAAGAAGTAAGTGTATTTAGCATTCCTGTAAATTATCACTCTGTCATGGACTTTTCAAAATTAAAGGTTATGCTTTTAACGAACATGGTGATTTTTCGTCCCGAATATAACCGGATTTTTATGGTTGATCTGTCATTTGTCGCGGTTAACAGTGGTTACTGGTGGTGATATTCGGACCATACCCTAAGGTCTTCCTGATCGTTGCAAACGTTTGATGCTCTGTGATAAAGAGTTTGAATTATGCCCTGTTTTATGGAGTTTGAATGATTCGATCCGTGATTAAGGTATTATTGCCCTGTGTGGGTGGGTTTCCTGTACACTGAAGTTTTTATGTTTTCAGTCAGCACTTCGTTCGACGAGAACATCGAGAAAAGGTAGAGTGCATGGAATGTTTTTCTGTTTCCATGGTAAATTTCATGGATTATCTTATACTATTAATATCTTCCAAAATCCGTATCAGCTCTTTCTTGCTGTCTGTCCGGATAATAAAGGCATCATCAACATATTTAAGCCAAAGTTTAGGTTTAATCTTGTCAGTGTTAATAGCGTGTGACTCAAACCATTCCATGTACAGGTTAGCAAACAAATTTCAAATTGTCATTCCTTATTGGTTGTCTGTGTAGACTGTTAACATAGGTAAAAGACGTGGTGAAGTTCCAAATGGGAAGTCAGAATACTTTTTCCGTTTAAATGATTTTTCTTTAAGAATTTGTGTCTACAAAAAATCTTGAAAGTTATTATGTTCAATTCTTTTATTGTGTACCTTTCTCACGGATTACCTCGTTCGACATGTTGATTCACTGCTTTTCCATTTGGTCACGAACAAATAAACCCAAACTATATTAACAACAGTTTTTCCTGATTTCATAGTTACAAAGGGGGCCAGTGTTTAACAACAGGAAAAACATTAACAGAAAATACTGCGAGAAGTGAATAAAAATCAGTAAATCAGTTACTTTATTGACCTGGTAGTGTCTTGTAATATTGTTTTGTTATAATGTATTACAAAACACATAAACACGTTTAAATTTCATTGCAATTTTTACAATAACCTAACATTTCTTATCATAATGTAAAAATTCAAAAATTATTATAGGTTAATCATTTTGTTCTCATTGTAAAGTTAAAATTTTGATTGACTACCTCATGGTACTCATATTCTTAATGATTGATCGTACTTTCGAAGGATGGATTCAAACACTTGTCCCCTGACTTTGTGGATATCATACATTATGAACGTGTAATTATTACCCAATTACCCAAATTGAAATAATTGTATGTACGCATATTACCCTAATTAGGCTTCTTGTCAATACAGTTAATTAACTTGAAATCCTAATTAAAGGTTAATACCAACAATGGTCGTCATAATCAGAACGGAATACATTTGCAAAACATATTGTGTGTTTTAGATTGGATGCAATTATTTACTTTTTAATTGCTGCAAAAAATAATTCGATTTTTCTTTACAACATTTCAAGGCACACATTTTAAAGGACCTTTAAAATATTTAGGCATTACCTAAAATTGATTAGGACTGTTGAATTAACAAAGGCAGACAAATCATTTAAGGCCAGGCCGCCATCTCATTGTTTATAGCGGACTCCAGGCTTAAAGCACAAAAAAGATCTTTCTAATGGTCGATTTTTTATTGCAAGCAGGTCGCTATAACTCGAAAAAGAAAGGAAAAGGTTGGATATGGAACATTTGTGTTGTTATTTGTCCTTTTACGCTTTTACCAAAGAAAGTAAAAGTGTATTTTATTAATTAGAAGATTCCCATTCCCTAATCCTGTAACAATTAAAACAGTTCCCATGATTTTATTTAATTGCATGTAGTTAAGTTAAATATTATTCATACTATCATAATAAATTTACTGTTATTATGGGGAAAGTGCTACAAATATAATAATAAAAGTATAATAAGGAGAAAGTAAGTTTATACAATACATAATAAATATTAATTATTATTACAAAATTTTATCTCATCTTCTATAATAGATTGTTGTTAATAAAATACTTTTTAACCACAAGTCAAGTTCAACAATCGCTTGAGTTTTGACAAAACGTGGCAACGCCGAACACTAGTCTTATCACAATCACCTTGAAAGAAGCCGTGAAATAGAAACATCGACAACACTGCTTGAAGATCCATGTGTCACGTGACTTTTTTGAGGTTAGTCATGGTTTAGTATGTAATTTAGGCGCGAACTAGATGTAGGTGTCGTATTAATTTGTATTTTTATCCGGTTTTCGATTGATATCTAATAGAAAATTTAAGCGACATGATTGTTAAGAGCCTCTACAAAATACTGATGAAAATTTTTGGTGCGGGTTTGCTCTAATAGCATTAATAAAGTGAAAAATCCAACAGCCTGGCGGTTTATTTATGGGTGTTATAAATGGCGGCAGAATTTTATTTATTTTAATTTAAAAGTTGTGTTTTTTGTATTCTAGTTAGCTCTTTGGGATAAACTTTATTGTTTTGTGGCTACAGTTCATTTATTAAATATTGAAGTGGTTATTTAACTTGAAGGTATGTGAATTACTTTAAAAATATCACTAGTAGAGATAGTTCATAAGTAGGTAGGATACCTCTAGATACCTAGGTACCTAGGTTAGTACTATTTTTTCTTTTAGTTTGTTTATTTATCATCATGCTGTATTCCTGGGTGTAACTCTAAATAAAAGTGTTTTGAAAGCAGTTGAAGAGAGTGTAATATATTTTTATAGTTTTGATTTGACCAATGACTGTATAAATATTGTTGTTATTGTTAATCAGGTTCCAATGGCCATTGATATGAAGGTAAAGGTTTTTTTAAAAGGTAATAAATTGGCTTACAAAGATTTGAAATGGATTTTACCCTTTAAAATGAAACTAAGCAGGTAGTCTCAGCTTGAAAACTTATTGTCTCGGTACCAATTCATAAATTGTAAAAGTGACGAAGTTACGTAGATAATAGGTGACTTTCTTAAGACAAGCGTAGATTTCTTAAACAAAGCCTTAAGCTTACTAAATTTTGAGACTTCAGAAGTCGATAGTCAATCCTGTAATTTAAACGCAGAAGATAATAATTTATATAATCGAATATTACTTTTGATCGATCAAATTAATCTACTCGTAGTGAAACAAAAACAGCTTCTCAACGCAATATTACTATTATTTAATAATTAGGTAAGTTGTTTTTGTTATCCAAAACTATTTATTACTTTTTTGTACATTTTTCAATATCAATATTGTGGCAACAGAGCCAAAAAAACACAAAAAATATCAGAAAGAATACAAAACTCGCCCGTTGCCGCGCGTCATGTCATAATAATAGCTTGTGGATCCGCAACTTGCAGCTGATGCGGCGTTGCCCGATGTCACTTCATGGCTTCTTTTCAAGGTGTTGTGGCGTTTTAAAGGACGACCCATTTTGACCCACCTTGAAGTTAGAGCAGGCAACCAGAAATACAAAGACTGTTATTGTAAAAATAGTAGTGTTGGGATAACTCGAGTGAAAAATAACCTATCACTCGGTTTTTTCAATCACTTGAATGATTCGGTTATCATCGGTAATCATTCGAGTGACGAAAATTCGATTTTTATTTTCCAACGACACCCGCATGCCATTCATACCAGTCACTCATTGCGGCTAGACAAACTATCTTAAGCAACCGATTTTCATCCGGTTTTTAAAATCACTTGAATTCTCGGTAGTCGGTTTTTAAAATAACTCGGTTTTTCCCATCACTAAAAAATAGTGATGAAATTTAAATGTTATATGTTAATACCTAATTATAAGAGAGTAATGGAACCGATTTAGTAAGTAAGTAAGTGTTCTTGATCGTTGCGTTGAGCTGGATCACCAACTGTATAGCCACCTCGGGGAATGTCATTTTGCAGACGATAACCACGTGAAAAAAACTTTTCTCTCAGACACAACTTTTTCTTTTGGGGGCCCATTCCGAACAAATAGCATAACGTAAAGCGGATAGGGTCTCAAAGGAGTAAAAAGGCAATAAAACAAATAAACAACTTTTTCGTAGCATGTGTAAGCTACATAACGCTTTGTGGAAAAAACTAATACAAGAGAAGGAGGAAAATAAACGGCCAGTTGGCTAATACCTACATAAAATAACAGCAAGATGTTTCGGATATATTTATTTTAAACGAATCACACATATACTGGGTGGTCCACAGCCAGACTGGCTATGGGAAGGATACGCTAGCCTCAAATAGTGGCTCCCTTATTGGTATGGTACTAACTCCATTAACTTCTTCTACATGGAGTAAAAGCTCTAAATCTGCATTATTTTCTTGTGCTCTAACATCCACTACATCATTATTCTGCTCTAAGCAGTTGCATACAGTACCTTTACTTTCAACCATAACCACCTTGAAAAGAAGCCATGAAGTGACATCGAGCAACGCCGCATCAGCTGGGAGTTGCGGATTCACCAGCTATTACAATACAGTCATTGGTCAAATCTAAACTATAAAAATATATTACACTCTCTTCACCTGCTCATAAAACACTTTCATTGTTAGAGTTACCCCAGGAATACAGCAGGGGCTTGGCATGTTGATAAATAAACAAACTAAAAGAAAAAATAGTACTTACCTAAGTACCTAGGTATCTAGAGGTATCCTACTTACTTATGAACTATCTCTACTAGTGATATTTTTAAACAAATTCACATATACCTTCAAGTTAACTAGACAACATAAAACACAACTTTTAAATTAAAACAAATAAAATTCTGCCGCCATCTATAAGACCCGTAAACAAACCGCCAGGCCGACAGGCTGTTGGATATTTCACTTTATTAATGCTATTAGAGCAAACCCGCACCAAAAATTTTCATCAGTATTTTGTAGAGGTTCTTAGCAATCATGTCACTTAAATTTTCTATTAGATATCAATCGAAAACCGGATAAAAATACAAATTAATACGACACATATACCTAGTTCGCGCGTAAATTACAAACTAAACCATGGCTAACCTCAAAAAAGTCACGTGACACATGGATCTTTAAGCAGTGTTGTCGATGTTTCTATTTCACGGCTTCTTTCAGAGTGGTTGTGTCTCAACACTACGAAAAATATTCAGTATTGTTGTTTTGCTTTGAATGGGTCTGTCAGGAAACATCGTAAAGTACATTTCAAACCAATAAAACGACTAGTAACATTTTGGAATTATCAGAATTGTTACTAACGGTTTCATTGTGGTATGTATCACAGCCGTATTTAATATTAAGAGTTCTTAATAGCTTTTAATTAACATACTAGAAAAAAACTAACATTTGGTGGTTTAGAAAGATTAATAATTAAGTTTGATATAAAATTAATAGAAAAGCCAACAGTTGAGGGTAGCAAAATTATATTATTATGCCCCATGTACAGATTCTGTATTCTGTAATAAAAACTACTCACTTCATGGGTATTCAGGCTTTCAGGACACTGCTTGCCATATAAAATACCACTTGTAATGTAAGTAGGTGACTCTTATATTCAAAAATTGTGTTTACAAATATCGAAGTTCATCCAAGCAAGCCCTAATGCATACGAGATGTTTACCGTATATTAGATAATTATCCAATTTGTAACTAAACATGTACTTCCAGATAATGATGTTATCACCATCAATGTTGACAATGCACTAATAGGCGTTTCAAACGATTATGTTCGTGATGCAGTAGAGTCGGCGTTGTCGTATATTATAATTTATACAATTGATTTATCTATAGAACCCTTACCTATTCCCATTCCACAAAGTACTTTTCAAGATCAAAATCAAATGATCGATTATTACTTATCACTTATCAGTATTCAAATCCTATGATTTATCAGGAAAAGCTGACGACTTGGTGACCCTTTATATAGCGTCCATCTATTCATACAACAAATGAAACTAATCAACATAATGAACACACACAATCATCAGCACTTCCTTATTCAAAAATTCAACTGCCTCAAGTTGTTTACTCAATTGAAGATGTTAATTTCGAGACAAGTTACTTAATTTAAAGCCCTATTATCTCGTTAGAAGGCAATTTTATGTTTACCTCGTGACCACTTAAATGACGAGGGAAAGTAAAAATAGATACATACAGTGTGACCAGTAAAGTCCGCATCATATGGGATTTTTTTAAATTAATAGCTTTACCCAAAATTTGAGTTTGGCATCAAGTTCTGCTTCGATCGAGATGAAAATTAAGCAAAAAAATAGTAATAAATGTGTTTTGGACTTCCATTGCCTTTAGTTTTTCATATCACAACGTTTTAACTGGTAAGTATCTCCAGTCGTCTTCAGGTAAATACTGTATTCTACTAGTATTCACCTGAAGACGACTGGAGATACTTACCAGTTGAAACGTTGTGATATGAAAAACTAAAGGCAATGGAAGTCCAAAACACATCTATTACTTAAGATACATCATTATCTACAACCTTCAAACAAACAAAAGAATAGTAGTCACGTGATTCACATTATCTGTCAAATTTTAATTTTTTCCAAAAAATAATTCAAAAAAGGGATTATTTCTGAAAATATCGAAAAAAGTTTTTTTAAATGCAGTTTTTAGCCCACATGCATAATTTTGATTTTTTACCCATATTTTGTAAATTGCACCACTTTTGCAAAATAAGAATCAACGCAACCTACATAAAACTTCTTAATTTTGACAACGCTTTATTTCAAATACATTTTCTTTAAAGTAGCGCGATGACAAGGGCGTCCGAAGGGGGGGGGGGCAAGGGGGTGCGCTTGCCCCCCTCCTGGCCCAAGTAGATTTGAGATATTTTATTTAGCTGGGATATACATATTTTTTGAGATACAATTCAATTGACAAAATTGGTAAAACGAAAACTTGTTGCATAAAATGAAATGGGGAATTCAAAAATCTTCACTAAATAGCGAAGGAAAAATATTAGAATAGAATAAATAAAGCTTTATTTTAATTTACACAGCTAGTCATAATACCTATATACAAATAGATATACTATTGGTCAGGCAATTGCGATAGCAATTTGTTTACCTCCAACTACATGTACAGTCGAAAGATCATTCAGTACTATCAGAAGAGTAAAACCCTGGATTCGCTCGACAATGACTGAGCACCGATTGGACGGTTTATGCATGATGAGTGTTCATCGCAAATTTGTAAAAGAAAAAAAAATACATTTAACTGAAAAAATTATTGATGAATTTGCAAAAGATTCAAGAAAATTAACATTTCTTTTCTCCAATAAATCTGAATAACTTATAAGTTTTTAGTTGTATTTTTTTTTGTTATATTTACATTTTTAAATATTTTGTTTAGCTATTTTTTGTTATTTAATATAAGTATTAGGTGTTTTGCTCTATTCTTTTATTGAAGGTTTGTTGAAGTGCTAGAAACAAAAATAATTCCAATTATGATTTGCCCCCCCTTGGAAAAGTTCCTTCGGACGCCCTTGCCTGTAGGTATAAGGTAACTTCATAAAATAAGTATTTTTGAAAACTTAGTTTGTGTCTGAAAGTAATACACACTAATATTAAGACAAAAAAGAAAACACAGTGTCTTCAGTAAAGTGTTTTTTAAGATGAAAATAAGTTTTAGTTTAACTTATCGTAAAGTTTATCTATTTTCAACGATTTAATTTAAAACCCCTTTACTTTATTTTTTATTTTTTTACTTTCAGGCACAAACTACGTTTTCGAAAACACTTAAGGTAACTTCACCTTATACAGGGTCAAAAACAAATGAACTTTGCATCACATGCGACCAAATTTTAATAGCCCAATTTTGATTTTGTAGAAAAACACACATTTAATATGGCGCTACTTTAGAGATTTTCTTTATCTAAATATCTGAAATAAAGCCTTGTCAAAACTAAGAAGTTTTATTTAGGTTGCGTTGAGTCTTATTTTGCAAAAGTGGTGCAATTTGCAAAATATGGGTAAAAAATCAAAATTATCTTATGCAGCTAAAATTTTGCATGTGGGCCAGAAACTGCATTTTAAAAAAAACTTTTTCTAATAACTTTTTTCGATATTTTCAGAAATAACCCCACTTTTGAATTATTTTTTGAAAAAAATTAAAATTTGACAGATAATGCGAATCACGTGACTACTATTTTTTTTTGCTGAATTTTCATCTCGATCGAAGCAGAACTTGATGCCAAAGTCAAATTTCGAATAAAGCTATTAATAAAAAAAAATCCCATATGATGCGGACTTTACTGGTGACACTGTAATATAAATTTAGCTGGTAAAGCTTAATATGCTTATCGTCTTCTTGGACCAAAAAGCATTAAGCCTTTGCTTTTATTGTTAAAGCAAAAACTTTTACCTGCTCACATTATTTGTAATATTAAGATCGACCGAAATCCGCTATACTATTTCTTATTTCATCAAACGCACCATTTTTATCAAAAATCATCATGTACCTACTTTCAAGATTAACGCTAAATTAACATGAATTTCCACAATCTAATTGCATATTAAAGAGTTCGGTGGGTGTATGTCTCAAGACTCGCAAGTTCCTACAATAAATGGTGCACACCTACCTCTTATAGTGTATTAATGGATCAGCGGCGCACCCAGGATTTTATGTTAGGGGGGGGCCCGCTAACCAGTGCCGGAAGCAAATTTTTTAATAAACTTTTAAGTTACGCATTTTTCTAGAACTTTGGAGCTTTTTTAACAGGTACTCTTGGAAGATCGCAATAGCCTAGTTCAATCGAGGTATATATCTAAAAAAATTGACTTTAAAATATCCACTTTAATAATTATTCCGGACAAAACATACCACTCTTTTTACCAAATAAAATATAGGTAATAGTAATGACGACATATCCATAACACAAATATATTTATTTAAAAATATAAATTAGTACAAAGCACAACAATAAACAATATTTTATAAATAATAGAAACCAAAGCTTTTTTATAACACCTTTGCATTTGTTAAATATGTAAATCTAATTTTCTTCGACCCTTAGAAAGTTTATTTAAAATTTCTTCACAAGAATCATAAGAAAACATTCTTATGAATAAATAAATCTGCCAAACCATTAAGTCTTACTTTCCCGGTGGAATTTCTTAAAAGTACGATTTTAAGTACTTTAATGTGGAAAATGACCTTTGAGAGGTACTGGTGGTGAAGGGTAACAAAAATTTGCAAAAGTTTTTTATATTGGGAAATATCATACATACATATCCATACATATTGAATATATAGCTTAAATATATCGGAGGGTATTTCTTTGCTATCTGTAAACTTGTCGTTCCATAATTTAACTTCGCATATTAGAATGCTTTCATTATAAAAATTTTCAAAAAATTAATAATTTGCATAAAAAGAATAAAGGCTGAGAAAGCTTTGCAAATTTTCTACTTGTTTATTGGGACAGGGCAATAAACAGTTAAATAGCAAAATAATTTCCCTGTGATTAATGAATCGATCGTCTAGGTTGGTAATAAGTGAATCTAAGGTATACTGTACAAAAGTAATAAAAATTATATCGTTCTTTGTATCGCGCCTGGAAATTAAAGTTTTTTTTTAGCGGGTTAGTGGGTATAGTTAAAGTCAATTTCATTGGGGGTTTTGGGGGGGGCAAGGCCCCCTTGCCCCCCCCCCCTGGGTGCGCCACTGTAATGGATTATGGAATAAATGGGTACAATAAGCCAGCGGAATTATATTTAAAGATTTAAAATCAGAATGAGTCCGGTTTTGCACGAGTGGAAATATCGCGGAAAAAAAATCAGGAATGCAATTTTAGATTATAAATCCATTGGGAGGGTAGAATATGTTCTATAAATAGTGAGATGTCGTTAGATTATAAAAGCTTGAGGAATCGACGATTTAAAATTTATTATTTTTATAAAGTAAATTATGTTAAAAAAACGGATAATGTCTTAAATATAACCGAGTTATTCGGGGACTTTCTATATTACTATATTATGACACAATGCAGGATATACGAATTTTGTAAACGGTTAGTTTATACCATCTCAAGTAATAGGTTTTACATGCACAACTGTCTGATTTTTTTATCGGTCGGATATGTAACGTCCTAAAGCATTTAAGTAATTGACTCATACACTGCCAGAAATCTGATAAGCTTTAATTCAATTGCTAATTTTGAGGGGTGAGGGGACGTGTCCATGAAGCTTGGAATTTGGCATAAAAGAAACTACATAAATAGAAGAATAATATTATATTTTTTTGTACTCGTCCATTTCATTATAGGCGTGTAAGACTTCTGATAGTAAGGGCATTAAGTATGTTATGTTATAATACAAGTACAAATAATGACTCATAAAACAGCATTTGTCGAGAATGAGATGATGCTTTGACGTGAATTTTTGTTTAAACAGTAGCTGTTTATGTGGTTAAATAACTGATAAAATTTGTCATCCAAACGATATATATTTATTATCTAACCGCTAAAACGGATAATAGCATTTCTGTAGCATAATTTTTTTTTATCATTCATTTTAATTTCTGCGTGGATTATTTTTTTTTACTTCACAATGCATACAATACATGCAATTCAAAAAATGTAGGTGTTGGGAATGATTTACAAACCTCGGCGTAATAACAATAACGAAAAAAAATTAAAATTGTTCTTAGGGTACGATGGAAAATCTACGAGGTTAACCCTACAGGTAACCAGATCATTGATTTTTTCCCTATCAATTAGTTTAGCTTGACAAACGTAGTTGAGATTTAGGATGTTAGAAACCATGATTGCCATCTCAATGTGGTAGCTAATAGAAATGGGGGCCAATCCAAGATGGCGGATGTTGAGTTTTATAAAATCAACTATATCTCTGAAACTACTGATCCGATTTCATTATACTTTTTTTTAATGAAATCTCTTTATGTGAGTTACAAAGTTTGTAATAATAACTTTTTCGATAAAATCAACTGTTAATTAGTGATTTGAAGAAAAATATATTTTAAATATTTTTTTCTACGATCTGTATTAATTGTATTTTTCTGTAAATTAATAGTGTCCATAACCAATAACTGTGAATTTTAAAACTTTTTCTTAGTGTAGCTATACAGTGTCCGCAAGAAAGTCCGCATCAAATAGGATTTTTTTTTATTGTTAGGTATAGGTAAAAATTGAAAAAGCAGTTAGTTTTTGCTTACCTAAAAACCAAAAATGACGTATACTGAAGCAGCTGCACGACTTGCGTTACCTGTCAAATTTGACACTTTTTATTAAAATATGTTCAAAAATGTCCTTATTTATAAAAATATCGAAAAACTTTATTCGAGAAAGTTATTTATTTGGGCATTTTTAGCCTTTGTACGAAATTTTGACAGTCTAATACAATTTTTATTTTTTGCCAGATTCTTGAAAATTTTGATCAACCCTCGTAGATTCACTTTTATACATTGATGTAAAACCATTTGCCTTTACTTCATTTGTAATCTTAATGCAATTTTGTGTAAAATTTTTGTTTCCAATTATTTATTTTGCTTCAAAAACTGAAATTGTTATTGATCAGTATGTAATGTTTGATGCAACGTTTATCTAATTACATCAGTTTTGTCAAAACCGACGTTTCTCATTTTTCTTAAGTTAGTAAACAGATGTACAAAAAAAAAATATTGGGAAGCTTTCGTTGAAATTTTACTTAATTAATATTGGATCAAAAAGAATAAATATTAATCGCTCGAAACATTTTATTCAACAAAAATATAGTTTAATATAATTAATTTAATTTAATAATAATTAAGTAAAATTTTAACGAAAGCTTCCTAATATTTTCTTTTTGTGTATCTGTTTACTAACTTAAGAAAAATGAGATACGTCGGTTTTGACCAAACTGATGTAATTACATAAACTAAACTTTGCATCAAACATTACATACTGATCAATAACAATTTCGGTTTTTGAAGCAAAATAAATAATTGGAAACAAAAATTTTACACAAAATTGCATTAAGATTACAAATAAAGTAAAGGCAAATGGTTTTACATCGATGTATAAAAGTTAATATACGAGGGTTGATCAAAATTTTCAAGAATCTGGCAAAAAATAAAAATTGTATTAGACTGTCAAAATTTCGTACAAAAGCTAAAAATGCGTAAATAAACAACTTTCTCGAATAAAGTTTTTCGATATTTTGATAAATAAGGGCATTTTTGAACCTATTTTATTAAAAATGTCAAATTTGACAGGTAACGCAAGTCGTGCAGCTGCTTCAGTATATGTCATTTTTGGTTTTTAGGTAAGCAAAAACTAACTGCTTTTTTAATTTTTACCTATACCTAATAATAAAAAAAAATCCCATTTGATGCGGACTTTCTTGCGAATACTGTATAGGTAGGTATTCTGTGCCTACCTATATAGCAACACTAAGAAAAAGTTTTAAATAATAGTACCTATAAATAGTTTTCGTTTGTTGCAGATAAGCGTAGAAATTGACATGAAATTGCATTGAAATCACAATTAAAATAAGTGCTGACACAAGTAAAGAAGTTGCTGAAAATATGCAAAACGGACCACATATATGTAGCATATGTGGAGAGATACCTACCACCTTTGAGTGAATTGCACCCTCCAAAAGACAGGGAATCTTGGGTAGCGTTATACAACGCTGAAGAACCTGAAGTAATGGTTCCCTAGATCGGCTTCCCTCCTTATATTTGCTTTCTTTATCATAAAATACTTATGCATTGCCTTGGCTATACAGTTTTTCCTACGCCTCATTTTTCTCGCTTCAAACGCTTCTGGGTCGGTTGTGATAAGCTTGAACTTTCAGTATCAGAAGAGGACGGCGAAGCTGATTTCTCTGTTTGGATTCTTTTCACAGCCTTGATATTGATGAAATTGGCTCTACATTTCCTATGGTATTTTACAGTGTACAACAGTTCCTCCGATATGTCTCCTAGTTTAGTAAGAGGGTCGAATTTTCTTATTCATGCAGCTTTGTATAACGCTGCCCAAGATTTCCTATCTCTTAGAGGGTGCAATTCACTCAAAGGTGATGTCTCTCCACATATGCTACATATATGTGATCCGTTTTGCATATTTTTAGCAACTTGTTTATTTGTGTCAGCACTCATTTTCGTTGTGATTTCAATTCAATTTCATGTCAATTTCTACGCATATCTGCAACGAACGAAAACTATTTATAAGTATGTACCTACTATTATTTAAAACTTTTTCTTAGTGTTGCTATATAGGTAGGCACAGAATACCTACCTATATGGCTACACTAAGAAAAAGTTTTAAAATTTACAGTTATTGGTTATGGACACTATTAATTTACAGAAAAACACAATTAATACAGATCGTAAAAAAAAAATCAAAAACATTTTTTTAAATATTTTTTTTTCAAATTACTAATTAACAGTTGATTTTTTCAAAAAAGTTATTACAAACTTTGTAGCACACATAAAGAGATTTCATTAAAAAAAAGAATAATAAAATCGGATCAGCAATTCCAGGGATACAGTTGATTTTATAAAACTCAACATCCGCCATTTCTATTAGCTACCACATTGAGATGGCAATCATGGTTTTTTTGGCATCCTAATAATTCTGTATACCCACTGTAAAAAGGAAAATTGGTACCCCCAAATTATACTGACAAGTTGACTGGCCCATGGACTAGAACGTTTGTTACAAAAGTAAGCGATATACGCTCGCTTAAAATCCAAAATTCAAATGTAACGTAATGGTTACACTTCCACCCAAAATGCTCGCTGCCGGCCTTCTACATCCAATTGTGTAGGCAATTACGGACTTTCATTTGAATATAGATATACCTTAATTGTCCTCACTAAACGCTTAATAGGTATTACAAATTAAAATCCCAACGTTGTACTATTAAAAAGCATCAGTACGAATTAGACTTGCTTGGCAGTATCGCCATGTTTAAACCATGCACGCTTATCTGATATTATAAAAAATAAATATTGACGTTCATAAAATAATAAATAAACAGTTGTCAAACAGTTAATTGTTATTAGATCTCAATTATATGTTTAATTAAAAGGAAATAATGAAGCTAGCGTTGCATTTAACGGGAAAATGAACCTGGTCTAGCCAGGGACATTATGGAAGACTATATAGCAAAAAGGAAGCTGTTTCGAGTCATGAAATCGTTTTTTTGGACGCGTTAATAAAATACAGTGCGTTTCGATAATATTTAATGGTAACTATGACATGGTCTACTCTCACCGTCTAAATCTAAATTACGTTTATTATCGTAAAAAGGAAAAATGGTTTTATTAATAGTGCGTAATTCGGAAAAAACTATATAATATAACGCGAAAAAAGTGGTGAAAATTAAAATAAACTCTACAATGGTGATTCCTAGTGTCTATCGGTCCCTTATGGGTTGGCTGTACAAGGGCGTCACAGCTTTGTCATCTGTATCTTCATATCTAGCACATGCTATATTTTCTGGTAATTATTTAAGTTTATTATAGCGGACATGCAATTTCCATCAAGTTGATGTTGCTCTAGATTGCAATAACTTGGAACGCGCTTATACCGTGCGAGCAAAAATTATTTGCATCAAAGAGGGCCTTGCATCTAAGGACGTAATGCTTAGCCGTAGAGCTTAATACCTGTTGGGTGTCAGTAACTACCTGAATTAACAATCAATCAGTTATTCCGTCATCTTTGATAGTCGTTACAAGTAATTTGATTCATCGCTAATTTTTCCAATTTCTTGAACAGTTCACACAATGGGCTTTACGGAACAGCACAAAACATTCATGGTTGAAGCGTATTTTCGAAACCGGGTTAAAGTAAATTGTGAGTGACAATACAATCCGGGATGCATTGTGCATGGATGATTTTCACGAACATTTTCCTAACGCTGCTTTTATTGCTGGGGATTTTGATCATGAAAAGAACCGTGGCTGTATTTAGGGAAACAGGTTCCATGCAACACAAAAAAGAAGCAGGAAGACCATCTGTAAGAACAGAAGAACTTGTTGCAAACGTTCGTGAAATAATGCAAAATACGCCAACAAATTGTATAAGACGCCTGTCCCAAGAAGTGGGAAGATCTTATGGAATATGCAGGACTATTCTTAAGAAGCAGCTAAATTTATTTCCTTATAAAGTGCAAGTATTATAATTTTGTAAACAACAAAAATAAATTTGTATTTGTCTACTTATTTTATTACTCATTAGTTTGGCATATCATGTCATAATATGAATTTGACAAAATTTTAACCTAGATTTGGTTAAATTGTCTCCATATCATTGTGATCTAAACCAAGCCCTACGTTTTTTAATCCAAGCCCTCTTTGATGCAAATAATTTTTGCTCGCACGGTATGATAGAACATATTATTAAAAAGACCAGCTCTATTGCCACTATTGGAAAAAAGGTGAGCCAGGAATTGCTTCGTCTACCGTGTGTATATAAAAAAAAGTAGATGGTTTGATATCCACCTTATATAGCACGATTAGAAACACTACCAGCTCGGTTTAATATTTTTTTCAAACGTCTCAGTCCCACCAACGAGTATAAATAAGAGAGAGGGAATAGGAAGATCGGCTTCTTTGGGCGTTTCGTTCAGAAAATAATAAAATTAAATGAAGACGAATCAAATATAATACCCTTAATAAATAACATATTTCATCCCTCAAGCAATCTGTTTTATTTCAAAGAAAGAGGACTCACATGGTCCACTTAAACGTAAAGAGACGATAAAGTAAGCAGTCCTACTTCGGGGTGCAGGCACTGTTGTAGGCCTATATAATATGTAAATAAGATACAGGTTCAATTCATCTGTTTTTTGTCGTTTGTCTTTATCAGAGTGCCCTAGATATTCAGTATGCCTATGAGTAAATAAGTAGTAGGTAGTTCGTATCTTAGTAAATAAACAAAAAGTAGGGTACTGCGCAAAAAAATATCGCAAAGCAATGGGCCAGCAAGATATTTTAGTACTGTCACTTTAGTGTACACATTGGTAGTGACGAATATCAACAACAATAATAATAATAATAATAATAGTGGGAATAAATTACGTATTTACATTATAGGTATTAAAAGTGCGTTTGGTGAATTAAACGTGAAAGCGAGTACCATCAACTAAAATTAAAATGGTGATTTCTAGTGTATTAAAATCTGTGGCGGGTTTGATATACCATGGAGCAGCTGCACTATCCAGTATCGCGCAAAGCGTATTTTCTGGAAGTTTCGTTTCAGGTAACTAGTACACAAAATAGTGTCGTAAAAATTGTTCGCTCGCAAACAAATCAAAAAAGGTAACCGGCGATATTAAGGATGCATCATTGCGTGTAAATTAAACCCAATTTTGACCCTACGCTGTCACCGAATTTCTGCGAAACCGTAAATACGATTTACTTCAATTAAAAAATATATGAAGACCTATCCTTAAACTCTGTTTCTTATGTAGCCGATTTTTCAATTACCCTTTCTTTTAATAATAATAATAATAATAATAATAATAATAATAATAATAATAATAATAATAATAATAATAATAATAATAATAATAATAATAATAATAATAATAATAATAATAATAATAATAAGTTTATTTAAAATGTAATAATATAAGAAATATGTTTATGTTGTCGTCTATAAACTTATTCTTCAATCCCCTGAAGCTGAGCTTGTTAGGGGCAAATCTTATTTTTTGTTTTAGTATGTAAAATTATAAAACTTAAATATGCATTAAAAATTAAGTTTTAAAGTATAAATGTTAATTTATAGTAGGTATAAACGCAGTTTTTTTTGAAGAAATATATTACCTATAAATAAAATGATTATTAATTTATAATTTTTAAGTAAAAAATATTACTTATATAAATTATTCAGATCAATATTAATTAATTAAAGCATTTCTAAAAATATTTTCAAATTGTCTGTTTTTAATATCCATGTTTTTATTTCGACTTAATGAAATCAATTTTTCAATTTTTGTTGGTAAGTAATCGTTTAAATAAAATCATAAATATTATTAGTTATTTCATTTTTATGACGTGTATTATGATTATGGTTTTTAAATTGTATAAGGTTTTTATTTTTAAATATGTATATTAAGATGTTATAGATGTAAAGTTGTCAAATTTTAAAAATTTTAAATAATTTAGAAACTCGAATCCGAATTTTCTTTTTTTAATCATTATGTACAAATTTGAGCTTTTTATCAAAATTTAAACTTTAATTACTCGAAAAACGTAAGATTCCATGTTACATTGATAAACAAAAAAATTACGAATCCATAAAACATAAAGGTCGCAAAAAACATGCGAAAATAGTTGTTCTAAATATAATTAAAGGTAGGAGTTTTTTTCGTTTCTTTGCATTTTTTGAGAACATTTACCATAGTAATGTAATAATTTTTTCTACACCATCAGAAAGTAGAGATTTTAAGGAACAAAAAGCCCTCCGACTTTTTGAAAAAATCAGATATTTTGACGTGAGAATTTTCGATTGAAAATTAGAGTGCTTTTTCGATATTAGGTCAAAATAAGGTGAAAAAATAAATATTTTAAATCAAAAAAATTACAGTGTGTTTGGGAAATAAAAAGGTAAGTTTCCACCAAATTCCGTGAAAAAAAATTTTTTTTTGTAAAAGATAAAAATAAAAAACCAAAAACTTGGTTATTTGAATTTTTCACATAAATTTTGAGGTTATGTGAAAACAGTGTTAATACAAAAGTTGTAGATCTTTTTATTACCTACAACTTTGCCATTTAACGTTCTTCCATAGGACTTGCAGTTTTGCCGGAAATCGAGATAAATCGTTTTCTACCCTTAAAAACTCACCCCCTTCCACTTCCCGACCTCGGATCGCCCGTAAATTATTTTTCCTTTCATTTTTGTTATATTATCTTCCTTTTCTAATGGGGTTTCATCCTACTATTATTATTTTTTCACTTTTTACCATTTTTAGGCTTCAGCCCTGGTCTATAGTAGCTCTCAAAAGATATGTAATTTAAAAGCCGATTAGGCAACGAAAACTAAAATGTTTGAAGGTGCAACATCCAATGCAGATTTAGTAATTACAATTTTCCATTTACCCGATTGGGTTAGAGGGATGTAGGGTGGGTATGTTTGATCGTTCTATAAATTATCTCTTTGTGTGCAAGCGATTGCAATGTAAATGTATGGAATCTGAAATTATTTAACCCACGCACGTTTATCAGAGTTAAAGTTTTACAAGTTTAAGCTGTCTGTGTTTTGGAATGCTAATCAAAAACTTGGTTAATTATGGATAATTAATTGGATAAAGATGCTGAAAAGATTGGCCTTTTTTCGTTCAAAAGTTTTTTCTTTCAATTCGGGCTCGTTCCCATACCAATTTTCATATAGCCTACCCGACGAGCCGCTTGCCGAACAGTATATTCGAACTAAAACGACGCATAGTATCTTATACAGTATCTATTAGTTTGTAACTTTGAATAAATTCAGTAAATCCAGTACAGTTCTTTTTTGGAAGAATGCTTGAGAACGGGTATATATATATTAACATTTTAAATTGTGGTTTTTTTTATAAAAAAAATATTAATACAGTATATCCCAAATTATTATTTATACACTCCCGTTTTTACTTCCATTGAAGTGATTGTTTAGAGAGCTCTAGATACATTTATTATAGTTTTAACATGCCTATACAAATTTTAAGAGAAACCGGTTTTTTCACATATTATACAAGGATAAACGAAACGTTTTTTTTTCGTCTAGTGTCAAAACACCCTGTGGGATAATTAGGAAGCAAAATTACTTCAAAATATCAATTTCCATTAAGCCGCAAATATCCTTTGCATTTTGGTTTTTTGGTTCATGTCAATACGTGCATTTGTTCTCACCCAAATACAAAATGATCTTAATCATGTCAATAATTTAGGAAACGCGGAACCAAAAGCTATTGATGACAGATTTTTTGTACTTAAAACTCTTCGGAATCGTCGTTTGACGTCAGTACAGGCCAAAAACCAACTTCGAGACGAGACGTTCGAATTAAAAACGTCAGTTCTTGGACAGTTCGTCGAAAATTACACGAAGGTAATTTAAACTCACGCAGACCAGCAACTGAACCTAAATTACTACCGCGTCCCGCATCATAAGAGTCAAGAATGGAGGAATATTACCCAGGATAATATTCGCGGGCTAATTGATGGCATGAACCGACGCACCTTTTTCCGTAAATTTATTTGTTTATTAAATCCTAATTATTACAATTACATTTACTTTCTTGCATCTTAATAGTCTATTTTATTTTGAATGCAATGGCAATGGTAAAACTATGGAAATATTTAAATTATTGACATTACAAGATCATTTCGCATTTGGGTGAGAACAAATGCACGTATTGACATGAACCAAAAACCAAAATACAAAGAATATTTGCGATTTAATGGAAACTGATATTTTGAAGTAATTTTGCTTCCTAATTATTCCACAGGGTGTTTTGACACTAGGCAAAAAAAACATTCACACTCCTCACTTATTTTTTTAGTTTGTTACTGATATTAGACATCCTCTAGTTGAAACCTTTAGTCTATGGACTCCTTGACCCTAAACTTTTCTTTATTGACGTGTCGATAATAAAGCTAAAATATATACGAAAATACTATAGCGAACTTATCTTAATAATATTACATGAAAGAGCTAACAGATAACATTCTTCTGTCCTAATACTTTCGAGAACTTTATTAATTTTGTAGAATTGCATTAAACATGGTAACTCCTCTGCCGGCATAAAAGTTTAAACAACTTTGAAAGTTTGCTGTAATAACCACGAAATTAAGAGTTGGTATTATTGAGTCAGTAAGTTTAGAGAAGTTTGCGTTAGGTTGCTACTATCAGTGAAAAGTGTTATTGAGCATTAGACACAATTTGTAGCTTATTAGGGTTCCTATTGCAGTTATCGTTAGATGTGTATTTTTTGCATAAATCGGATCCCTCTCTACAAGATCGCTCTTATATTTTTTTTAAATTTAAACAATTCATATTTTTCAAATCGAAAGGAACGTTTACAATAAATGTAAAGTGGCTTTTAAACGTTTTACACATATTTTCCAGACACCTTGTATATTTTAGTTTATCGTCTAATTAAAAAAAAGGCCCGACTCTTCACGTCTAACGTGCAAATGCAAATTTTAACGACAGGCCAGCTTTTTTAATTAATAAACCTTTTACTCGCTAATTATCAACGCTATAAATACCAGATAATGTATAGAAAACAAATACGACTAATTAAAAAATCCTGTTGCTAGTCTTTGGGGATTTACCAAAGCCATAAATAAAATAGCAAACACGTATCAGATGCGCAACACTGTATAAAGCCATTGTTGAGCCATATGTCTTGAACATCCTGTATCTTGAATGACATACCACAAACATATATATTTGTACATTATCTCCATATATGATACGAAATAAAGTCTATATCATTGTGGCGCCAAGAAAATATTTTCTATTACTCTATAATTTTATGCCACATATATTTCCTAGTTTAATATATTAGAGATCCTTGGCAACCCCACCCCCTCCAAGAGCTCCAAGAGCTATAAATAGAGCATTAAATATTAGGTATTCGTTTCTAATGACTAGGAGTATTTACTACTCTCAAAATTTGAACATTTTTACTGCGGCGTTTCTCCTTGGGCTCCTTACCCTTCTATCTCTGATATTACGTATGCATGTCGCTAGTCTTCCCCCCCAAGACAAAAACCTAGTTACGCCAGTGACTCGTGTAGTTTGCTAAATGGTTCCTTTATAATTAGGTAAATAGTTAACATGAAATAACTTTTACGATAAAAGAAGTATTGACATATTATTATGATTATTTCGAATTCGAAATATGTACTTATTACCTTAATTTTATCTGTGTAATATTGATGCTCATTTATTTTGGTTATGTAATATAAAATGTTGATATTTTTCCGTTTTTTGCTTTACGGTAAGGAAAAAACAAAAGTGTACCTCTATATTTGGTTTAATTAGGTCTAATAACTGTATAACCACATTATATTTTTTACCTTACCCCGATTTTATTTATTATGTTTTTATTTTTATTTAGTTTTTTTATTTTTCTCTCTCCAGAACTCCCCACCCTCGCGGGCGACCTGGACATGGAGGTGGCGAGCATCCCCCTCACCCGGGGGCTCCCACCTCCCAGTCACAAACCCAGCAAAAAGGAGGCGAAACTCCTTCAGCAAAAACTGGAAAAACTGGCCAGGATTAATATCCATTTGCATGGTAAGATCATACTTTTATTTTCCTTTATTGTTTTTTATAACAATTATTTTCATTTATTTTTTTATTATTGTTATTATTGAGTTTCCAGTATTTTTTATTTGCTTACATTATAGCCTTACTTAAAAATATAGAATTGCTTCGTTTGTTATAAAATATTAAAATGTTTAAGCAAAGCAAAATTACTTGTATTTTTGTATTTGCTTTTAATCACAACTTTTCAACTGGTAAGTATCTGCAGTCGTCTTCAGGTGAATACTGTATACTGTTATAGACAGCCCATATTAAAATTACTAAAACGTTTTAGATACACATTTTCAAGATCCGAAAAGTTTTATTTGCCAGGGGACTTTAAAGCCGTTACTAAAAATAAGAATAAAAAATATATCACAAAAGTTTTTGTCACTCTGTTTAATCCACACTCGAATAAGTCCTTCAACTTTTATAAACTTTTCTTCACTTTATAAACCCTGACAAATTGGTTTTAAACAATATAATTAAAACTTCAGCATCTAAAACTTTCAATGAAATAACTTACTAGAACTTTATTGTGTCATAGAATAATAGGAAATAGTTATACTAACAAAATGTACATTACAATGTTCTTAGTAGTCTCGTCCAAAAATTTTACATTCAAATGTGAAAAGAAAAAAGAACAATTTTTTAAAATTTCTTGTGTTTCAGCATGGGGTGATGAATGATAATGCTATGCTTGCTTGCCTGCTTGCGTGCTTAGACTGTACTCTTGTTATTGCTTCAATTTGAAACTTATTTTTGACAAAGAATTACCACTTTTCTTAATAATGGTCATCAATTTACACTTTTCAAATGCAATTCTCCTATTACACAGTTTTTATTCCCTCTGTGCTTGACAGAAAGCAACTCTTGTAATTTTCTTAACATTTTACACAGGCTTTGTGAATTGGAAAACGGAAGTAAATATAAGAAGAAATTCCATTTTCTGTTGTGTGTGTCCTCTACTTTTAAAAGTTTCTTCTCTTTTGTATTACGTGCAAAACTAAAAACTTTAGTTATCGATCAAATTGTCTCCTTGCTGGAAATGTTAGGTTTATAAAGTTGTAAAAGAGATAATGAGAAAACAAGTATAATAGGTTATAGGTTGATAAAAAACAAGATATTAAGCTAAACTCGTTTTGAATAAAATTCTAACCCAATTTAGTCGAAATATTGGTCCCAATTTTTTAAATAAAATGTGTAGGCAAAATAACCTTAAATGATCATCATTTGTAATGGCGACTTTTCAAAATTTATAAAATCATGTTTAGGACGATACAGAGGAAATCTTCAGTGTTGAAAATTTTTCCTAGGTACAGTTTTGTATTCATCAAAAAAGCGTACAAGAATTAGAATGAGAGGTAAGTTGTGTCATATTTGCGTAAAATCGGCTTGTCTAAATGATTATTTATTGGAGGTTATCACACGTCATAGATTATCAAAAATGCAAAGCATTGGCGTCGGTATAATTAATTTTAAAACTGCATGGTGGTAACGTTTGATAAACTTTGACAGAAGAACATAAAAATGCCTCGTCAGTTGTCTGAAGTTGAAAAGGCTCAAATTGTATCTAGAATCGAAGAAGGATGGTCAATCCGTGCTGTAGCGCAGTTTTATAATAGAAAAAATAAAAAAAACTAAATTGAAAATTAAGCAACGCTGATGGGAACAAGAATAATGAATACCTAAAGAGGTTCAGGTCGTCCCAAACGTTCCAACCCTGAACAGAATGCTACTTTTTTGGGATATTTAAGAAATAATCCATTTGCAACTGCAAGGGATGCTGTTAGTGATACGGCATTTCCTGCCTCCCAACCTACCGCCAGCAGGAGAGTCAAGGAATCTGAACTAAAATGTCGCCCAACTGCGAAAAAAATGTTTCTTACCGAAGAACAGCGACAATCAAGGATTATTTTTGCTTTAAATTAAATATACCGTAATCCTCAATTTTGTAACAGGGTAATTTTTACTGATGAAAATACGTTCCAATCGACTTATAACGGACAAATTCGTGTGTACCGTCCAAACAATACCAGGTTTGAAAAGCGATATACCAACCAGATACAGACACTTCTAGACATGGGCGTTTCTCTGTAAATGTTTGGGGCTGGATAAGTGTTCATGGACCAAGCGTTTGCTGGCGAATAGAGCGAAGATTTAATGCCGGAAATTACATAAACATATTAGAAAACATATTGTTACCATCCGTTGAGTAAATATATCCCAATAATACTTTCATATTTCAACAAGATAATGCTCCAGTCCACACTGCCAATGCTGTAACCCACTGGTTTCAAACCCATAATGTGGAAGTGCTGCCGTGGGTCACTTATAGTCCCGATATAAATTCAACCGAAAATTTTTGAGGTATAATCGTAAAAAAATATATAATCGATATTTTAGGCCACAAAATTCAGGGGGAAGAGCTTGATCCAAATATTGTATCAAATATAATTCAATCAATTCCGAATAGACTGGCTCAAGTAATAGAAAAACAGGAAAATATGACCTAATATTAGATTTTATTTATTCTTATTAAACGTTTTTTGTTTCTATTGTAATTTTTATAAAACTGTTTAGATATTATATTATAAAATAAAAAAATTAATTTTTGTTATTCTATTGAACTAATGTCCAACGCCAATGCTTTGCATTTTTAATAACCTTTAACATGCGATAAGCCGGTTTTACGCAAATATGGTTAAGGTTTCCTCTCATTCTAATTCGTGTACTTTTTTTTATTAATAGAACTGTACATTGGTGGATAACTATGTGGATTTTAGTTATGAATAAGGGCTTCCTACTATTATTGTTTTTATTTAAAATATAATAGGATAGAAGTAACGGATGCCTTGTAAATGTATCACGCAGTATACAAAAATGGGGTTGTCATGGAAATCCAACTAATTATTTTAAATTATTCATCTGGTGATTACATATTATTTGCTACTAAATAAAATGAATGCGAACGGCACAATATAAATCTATTCTATAGAATACATCATAAATGCAACCGCAATAATATAAATATTATGTGATTTATATTATATACAATTAATTACATTTCAATGACTCAATTAATCCATGACGAAAGCATACGCATATTAATTAACTGAAATTAATTTAATGTTAAGTTAATCTTTTCACTTTTTTCTTGTTTGTTTCAGCATTATTTTCCGCAATAGAATGTGGACATCTAGAAAAGGCAAAAACTATATTGGAGTCAACAGACGCTGATATAAATAGGTTGGTAAGAATGTGATTTAATAAAATTATAAGCCATATGATGATGAACTGTCAATTTAACACAGTTTTAAATTTATACATTTAGACCCCGTTAGAGAATGCGGCTGTAAAATATTATAATCTGACTGTTGCACGTGAAATATATTTTTTCTACAGACGTGTGGAAAAACCAATTTTCCGCACGGATATCAGTGCGGAAAATTGATTTTTCCACACTAGTGCGGAAAAAATTTTCGGCACGATTATGTCAAAAATCCGTGCGGAAAATTGGGTTTTCCACACTAGTGCGGAAAAATTTTTCGGCACGATTATGTCAAAATCAATAACATATCAATTACTTATAACTTGTAGTTATTACTTTTTTTCTCAGAATTAGTTACTGTTACATATTATGTGATTGTTATAGTTAATTAAAAATTATTAAGTTTCTTTGAAATATGTGTTACTTATTTCCGCAAGTCTGTAGAAAAACTATTGTACCTGACACGCGCGGAAAATGTTTTCCCTGCACTCGGCTGCTTAACCGAACTCCGCTACGCGTCGTTCGGTGAACGGCAGACTCGTGCGGAAAAGTTCATTTTCCGCACTTGTTAGGTAAATAGCTATTGCAATAAAAGAATATACAGGGTCGCTTTTATGTATGGAAACGATCGATTATTTGCTAAAGTAAGATAGCTAGCGAAGAATGTTAAATACAAAACTTTTAGGTTTTTTAGAAATCTATTGCACTGCACATAAACTAAGTATACAGGATCAGTCAAAAAGCCATGGAAGAACAAAGTTACTTTATTTTAAATGGAACCCCCTGTATATTATTTAATATATCAATTATTTACAAGATTCTAAAAAAAAAATGTTAAGCACACCACATACCCAATCTTAACCGTTTTCGAGATATCGAGTTTCGAATATCATTTTCAAATACAACAATAATTAAAAAGACAAACTAAGTTTCAGTAAACAACAATTTGAAATCCTATTTTATAAGGTGCTCAAAGTGTCCACCGTTTACCTCCTGGCAGTAATAAATTCGGTGAACAAAATTTTGTAGCGAATCTAAAAGGATATTGGGAGCAATACTGGAAATTTCATGCATTATTGTTTGTTGCAAATCTTCGATATTTTGTGGCCTATTTTTGTACACTAAATTTTTGATATGGCCCCCACAGGAAAAAGTCAAGAGGGGTCATATCAGGAGACCTAGCAGGCCATTCAATTGCACCTCTGCGCCCAATCCATTTACCAGGAAAAGTTTCCTGTAGATATTCCCTCACCATCCGTCCAAAATGCGGTGGAGCCCCATCTTGTTGAAACCATATTTGTTCAGCCGGTAAATTGGGATTATTATGGTTCGGGAATAATCGTCTGAGTTGTGGAACAATATGCTCTTGTAAAAGTAATAAATATCGTTCAGAGTCCAAATTTCTATGTATAAAATAGGGTCCTATGACGTTTCCATCAATAATGCCACACCAAACATTGGTTTTTTGTGGTCGTTGGGTATGAACTTCTTCCATCCAATGTGGATGTTGGTCCGACCAATATCTACAGTTGTGTCGATTTACGTGCCCGTTTAAACAAAACGTTGATTCATCAGAAAATAAAATGTGGTTGACAAAGTTGACATTTTGATATAATTTATCCATAATGATTTCGCAAAATTGAATTCTGCGATCAAAATCGTCTTCACTCAATTCTTGTAACAAATGAATTTTATATGGTTTGAATTTTTCTCTTTTGGTAATTTTTTGAATGGAATATCGACTCATATTATGATTTAAAGCCCGCTGTTGCGTCGAATTTATTGGATTTTCTACCACATCTAACATGATGATTTAGATAATTTTCTTCATTAGTAACGCTTACCGGTCTTTCACTTTTTGGTCGATCTTCCACACCTCCAGTTTCATGGAAACGCTGCAATGTTTTGAAAACAGTTGATTTAGTTATAGGTTCCCGATCTGAATGCAATTCAGTAAAAATATTCACCACTTGGGTAAAACTCCGTGTTCTATCGCCGTACCCTATCATCATTAAAATTTTAACGCGCTCGGTATCACTTAAGGTGGGAGTATCAACATGCTTGCCAACCTATAACCTATTTCGCGTAGATTTATTTATGTTTTCTAGCTTTTCTACAAAATTTAAAGAAAATCAGTATCGACTTGATATTCTATAGGTAATAATTTACATATTTAATAAATATCAAGGAATTTCATAAGTTATTTAAGGAGAATTGTATATCGAAAAATATCGGTTAATATTTTTTTTAACATTATTATGTCATTGTCACTCATTGTTCTTTCACTATACAATTCTCCCAAAATTAGCAATGAAATAAATGGATATTTTTGTAATATATCATATACTACCTAAATAATGTACCGACGATACTGATTTTCTTTAAATGTTAGTTATTAAAATAATAAACTCAAAGAAGCAACGCGAAATAGGTTATAGGTTGGCAATAGATTGAATGACGTTGAGAATTCAACCTTAAACGTGCCATTTTTACGCAAAAATTGTTCACAAATTGTAAATGTAAGTATTTTTGGCATATTCGAAACTCGATATCTCAAAAACGGTTAAGATTGGGTATGTGGTGTGCTTAACATTTTTTTTTTAGAATCTTGTAAATAATTGAAATATTGAATAATATACATTTAAAATAAAGTAACTTTGTTCTTCCATGGCTTTTTGACTGATCCTGTATACTTAGTTTGTATGCAGTGTAATAGGTTTCTAAAAACCCTAAAAGTTTTGTATTTAACATTCTTCGCTAGCTATCTTACTTTGGCAAATAATCGACCGTTTCCATACATAAAAGCGACCCTGTATATGAATGTAATGAAGAAGCCCTCACAAATAATAAAATTTCTTATGATCAGTTCATAGTTTTTATGGGTCGGCCTTAAAAATTCTAAAATTAAAAACCTATTTGTAATAACTGAGAGCCATAAGTATAGTACGAGAAAATTTAGTTTTTCATTTCTGCATGAAATAGGAAATTGCAACCTCGAGTAATGTTTCATTGGTTTATATGCCAATATTTTAACGTTTATTACCTTTTTATTTGCTGTAAAAGTGTAAATATATCGATTAAATTTTACGTTTAGTAACAGTGGCGTAGCAACCTTTTTCGTCAACGTCTAAATTAATATTATGTACTATTTTAAAGGGTGTTATTTAAGTATATGACCAAACTCCAAGGGGTGCTTCTTTAAGCGATTTTAAGAAGAAAAGTTCATATAAACATGTTCCTAAATATCTCAATACTCTTTTATTCGATTTTGTTAAAATTTGGCCATTCTGTTTGTAATAACAAGAGGATAATTTAGCCTTAATTAGAATAAAATTATCAAGTCCAGTGGCATCCCGGAAGACAGTCCTACTAATATTTTTGACAAAAAAATTGCGCTCCATTGACTTTTTTTAAATATATGTATTTTTTTCGAATTAAGCAATTACAAATACAACTATTTTATCTTTTGAGTTTTTCATAATGTTACTTTGTTTTCGAAAAAAAAATAAAAACCACTTTATTGCATGTCCCCGGGACAATAAGAGCCTATAGCTGTTACTTTTAAAACATTGCAGTAATAAATTATTACGTTTTGCGATTAATTTATGTTAATTTCTTTTATCGAAAACAGTTTTAATCTGTGCGAAAAAATTCGAAAGAGGACTTTCGTGTAATTTTAATCGCTTAATAGTTTGGTAGAAGTTTAAATTTTTTACTCTTATTGTCCCGGGGACATGCAATAAAGTGGTTTAAATTTTTTTTTCTTGAAAACAAAGCAAGATATGAAATAAAATAGTTGTATTTGTAGCTTAATTCGAAAAAATACATAATTTTAAAAAAGGTCAGTAGCGCGCAATTTTTTGGTCAAAAATATTAGTTGGACTGTCTTCCGGGACGCCACTGGACTTAATCATTTTAATCTAATTGAGGCTAAATTATCCTCTTGTTATTACGAACAGAATTGCCAAATTTCAACAAAATCGAATTAAAGAGTAATGAGATATTTACGAACATCCGTTTTTTTTTTAAAGTTTGACACCCTGTATCGTAAAAACTATGCATTTTCGGACCCATGTTTATATAAACTTTTCTTCTTAAAATCACTTAAAGAAGCACCCCTTGGAATTTGGCCACATACTTAAATACCATCCTGTAGGTATAACATAATTGACTAACTAACTAAAACTTATAACGTAGGCCCACTAAGAAGGAATTTTTTGAAAATCAATCCTTAAAGGAGGTAAAAACGGGAGTTCAAGTTGAAATTTTTATAGGAATTTCTCACACTCACGGTTGAAATGGATTAATATAATTGATGCAATGGAACCAAAAAAACTTAATGAACTTGTAGAAATGCTACTAAACATCGTGATTGTTCTTCCCCTTATTTGTTAATTCATTTATAACTCTATATTTTTTTAGTGCGCTTAAAGGTGAACGACAAAATATTCTTGGAACTGGGTCCGCCAGTATTACTTTAACGGTTTACATTTTTTTTAAATAAATCAGTATAAGAGGTAACAGGAGGTTCATGCGTTTCACGACGGATCAATATAAGAAGAACCTTCTATTTTTATTTATTTCATAAATCTTCCCACTTAAATAAGTATAGAATACGTCAAAGCAAGAAAAGCTTTTCGGTGGCAAATGCAATTTGTCCAAGTCGATTTTCTTTCTTTGGCAATAAAAGATTTATTTGAATGGTTTCTGTCTGTTAAAGTGCGCGTTTATCTTTGAAAAAGTCTTATCCATTTTATAAGTAAATATTTATTGGTGTAAACTTACTGAATCTAAAAAGGATATGCATTTATTCGTAAACATAAAAGAATTTTTGTGTAAAGTAAAAAAAGAAGTAAAGGTAAATAATAAAAATAATAAAAGTCCGCCAATATTGGGGTGTGCGATGACCAGCTTCTGACGTTTGGATATGCAACCCTATAGGCTAGGGTAAGCGGTAGCATATAAAAACCTAATAGAAAAAAATCTTACTCATATTTATTACCCTGTCAACGGACACTGTTTTCTTGTTTTTAAAGAATCATATTACTATTTCTTCCTTAATTTTACTGCTTCTAAAACGTTGTTAAAACAAATATGTCATTTTCGCGTTTGCGACACCAAGTCTCCAACGTTTTACTTTATAATTAAGCACTTTTGCAAAGAGGAACACTTACAACACGAACACTAACACTGCTAAGCGAAAATTTATATTAAGTTTTCCATAGATATAAAATAAGCTTTCGTTGCATCCAAGTTTCTAACAAAGACAAATGCCTTAACAAACTTTACGATAAGAACAAAGATAATAGAATTTTAATGTTTGTTATAGAATGTTAAGTTCGCTAAACAGTACAATGTCCTACATGTAGATTAGACTATTATAAAGTTCTTGTGAAAGAGTTGGTGAGGCGACCTATTATAATTACATCATATATATTTTTTTTCAGTACAAATTCTGATATGCTGTCTCCTCTTGACATTGCCGTCCTCAGTAACAACAGACCAATGGCAAAAATGTTGATTTCTTTTGGAGGCAGGGAAGGAAATCAGTGTAAGTATATTTGACACTAATGACAATGAAAAAAAGATAGACCACACTTCTTATTTTTATAAACGAGCTTTTGCGCCAACACTTACGTGTAAAATGAAAATCTTTATTGCACGTGGATAGTATTTAAGACAGTAGCCTTAGAATTATAATTTAGTTGACACTTGAAAACGGTTAGCGATAGTAACTAACCAAAACGTTGTGTTAAGTAGCAAAATAAAGACAATGGAAGTCCGGCAAGGCAATTTTTATTTTTTTAATATACCTATGGTTCTGATCGTAAAATTAAACTTTTGATTGGCTGCCAGCCAACAGGTTTTCTTGAAACAGGCATTATGCGCCGCCAGAGCACTGGTAAATTCCCAATAGTTACAAATTGAGTCAATGTAAGCTCAAATAAGACCCAAAAGGAGTGGATTCTTTGGAGTCTCCGTAACAGCGTTTTATTATAATATATATTTATATTTATACTATTGAAAAAGATTTTATAAAAATAAGCAACTGGTTTAATAAAAACTTATTAACTATAAATTATAACAAAACAACATACATTCCATTTACTTCATACAAAAATAATCTTCCAAATATTGGTCCAATAATATGCAATAATAATATTAACATAAAGGAAGGTGAAAATATAAAATATCTAGGAATAATTTTTGATAAACATTTAAAATGGGATTTACATAGTGACTACATTATAAAAAAACTAAGAATTCTTATACCAAAATTTAAACATCTTAAAAAACTTTTAAATATAAAAGAATTAGAAATACTTTATTATTCTTTAGTACAAACCCATTTAAATTATGGAATACTAGGATGGGGAGGCATAAATAAGAATTATTTTAATAATATTGAAACTATTCAAAAATACATTTTTAAAATTATTTATGAAAAAGACCACCAATATTCTTCTGATTTACTATTTAAAGATAGCAAAAAAATGGATATTTAACAAATATTTTCTTACAACATGTTTAGTACATATAAAAATAGAGTAAGCAAAACAATAGCACACAAACATTTTTTAAACATCAATCCATATATTTTTGATATGCTGCCACAGCCAATTAAAATAATTAAATCGTTAAATAATTATAAAAATAAAATTAAAAATTGGATATTATCTAATCCAAGCGATATATTCAAGAACGTCGTTAATAAATAATGAATAAAATAAATAAATATACAAATTATATACATAACGTATTGTATCTTCGTATAATAATAATAATAATAATAATAATAATAATAATAATAATAATAATAATAATAATAATAATAATAATAATAATAATAATAATAATAATAATAATAATAATAATAATAATAATAATAATAATAATAATAATAATAATAATAATAATAATAATAATAATAATAATAATAATAATAATAATAATAATAATAATAATAATAATAATAATAATAATAATAATAATAATAATAATAATAATAATAATAATAATAATAATAATAATAATAATAATAATAATAATAATAATAATAATAATAATAATAATAATAATAATAATAATAATAATAATAATAAATATCTTTATTTCCAAAGTGAAATATGATAATGTATGGAAGCCGTCAAATACATAAAGTGTATATAATATAACATAACTGATACACAAACAATAAAGCTTTATAGGTATATAGGTAGGTAATACCACTCTACCATGCTTGTGTCCAATAATCATTCATATTATAAGCTTGTTAAAGACAACTGGCCCTAAATTATGTGGCGAACTTTTACCAATATTCAATCTACTTACTGTCGTATGCAGATTATGTCTGCCACGAGTAAGGTATTGGTGAATATCTCGTTTTTGTAAAAATGTTGATTTATTCAGAAAAATAAATTTACACAACTCGTTGATAAAAACGCCTGTAAGAGTAAGGATTCCCAGCCCTGTAAACTGTGACCTACAGGACGTGCCCGGTGGAAAGCCAAGAATGCACCTCAATACCCTTTTCTGTATTATAAACACCTCTTTTGACGTAAAGGAGGCTCCCCAAAAACAAATACCATAATGCAGCCGAGATCCAACATAAGCGTTATAAACAGAAAGAAGCTCCCCAATAGGGAGAACGATTCTTAAATTTCTAATCATGTAACACAGACTGTTAAGCTGAGAACACAACAAAGAACAATGTTCCTTCCAGTTAAGATTCTGGTCGATGGTCAGACCCAAAAATTTTGAGAAATCCGATCTGGTAATATCTTCATTACAAACCATTACAGTGATATAAAATATTGTCATATTCCTTATATATTATAATCTAGTTGTGCCTGAATTATGAAATATATTCTTGACAAAAATATTATATTATTTAACTCAAAACAAGTATTTTACTTCTGAGTTCGAAATTGATAGTTTATACAAAAACAATTATAAACTTATTAGCATTAAATGTCAAAAAATATTTGAATAAACTTTTATTATTATTATTATTATTCTAGAGTAAAAATTTGTGTATATTTTCCCGTGGTTTCATTGTGAAACACGCGAGAAACCTGGTGAACCTTGGCATTTGACGGCGTTATGATAAAGAGAAAGATGAGTTGTCTATCTTGCTTTGTCGTTTTTTGAAATAGGTAATCTGACTAAATATATTATCAAAGATTTTTACCTTTTTCTCGGTAAAACCATATAACACTGTCATTTGGATATTGATGAACATTGAATAATATTGTTATTTTAATTTTGTTGTTGAAATATTGTAATTTCCTTTTCTCGATTTACCGAAAATACCCACCATCTCCTAAGACTTTAATTAAATTTAATTAAACCGTTTCGTCCGTCGTTACTTGTCGCTTCAAATTAATATCTTCGCTATTACAATTTTAATTTAAATTCATCTATAAAACTGAGACTTTAGTATAGATAAACAAAATAATTTCATTTTAATTAAATACCGTTGGTTGGATTAAAAAACGTAGGGCTTGGTGTAGATCACAATGATATGGGCACGATATATCTAACCAAATCTAGGCTAAAATTTTGTCAAATTCATATCATGACATGATATGCCAAACTAATGAGTAATAAAATAAGTTGACAAATACAAATTTATTTTTGTTGTTTACAAAGTTAACAAAGTAAGAATATACAGAAAGAAAAAAAAAATAATTACATAAATTGCTGAAATTGGCCATCGCCATGCTCCAAGCATAAATTCACACGTCTCTTCATATCTTCGAAGGTATTGACCAGCATCTCTGGAGAAATGTTACCACATTCTTGGATAATCCTTTCTTGTAATTTTTCTAAATTTGCAACTGGTGTTTTAAAAATAGTGTTCTTTAAATGAGGAAAAACGAAGTAATCCATAACCGTTAAACAAGGTGATCTAGGTGGGAATTCAATGTCTGATCGAAGTAGTTAATAGTTTCGGTGGCTGTATGGGCGGTTGCACCGTCCTGTTGAAAATATCCAAAACGTAGTTCGTCGTCAAGTAATTGCCCCACAAATGGATTCAAAATATTGTCTCTATACCGCTGATGTGCTGTAACGGTGTCATGGAAAAAATAGGAACAACAATTCTTCTTCGGGAAACAGCTAACCAGACACCAATTTTTTGAGGGTGCAATGTGGACTCTACAAAAAAATGGGGATTTTCACTACTCCATATGCGTGTATTCTGAGAGTTTACATAACCAGAGAGGTGGAACCAGGCCTTATCCGAAAAAAATGTCAGGTCTAATAAATCATTTCTTTCCAATAAATTTTGGGTAAACCATTGAGAGTAATTCCTGTGTCTTTCAAAATCTGCGGCTTGTATTTCTTGGAATACTTGCACTTTATAAGGAAATAAATTTAGCTGCTTCTTAAGAATAGTCCTGCAAGTTCCATAAGATCTTCCCACTTCTTGGGACAGGCAGGCGTCTTATACATACAATTTGTTGGCGTATTTTGCATTATTCCACGAACGTTTGCAACAAGTTCTTCTGTTCTTACAGATGGTCTTCCTGCTCCTTTTTTGTGTTGTATAGAACCTGTTTCCCTAAACACGGTTCTTTTCAGGCAATGATAAAAATCCCCAGCAATAAAAGCAACGTTAGGAAAATGTTCGTGAAGATCGTCCATGCACAAACCCGGATTCTATTGCCACTCACAATTTACTCTAACCCCATTTCGAAAATACGCTTCAACCATGAATGTTTTGTGCTGTTCCGTAAAGCCCATTGTGTAAATTATTCAAGAAATTGGAAAAATGAGCGATGAACAAATTACTTCTAACGACTGTCAAAGATAACGGAATAACTGATTGATTGTTACTTTAGGTAGTTACTGACGCCAAACAGGTATTAAGCTCTACGGCTAAGCATTACGTCCTTAGATGCAATGCCCTCTTTGATGCAAATAATTTTTGCTCGAACGATAGACAAAAAATCTTATAAGTTTTAGAGGTTACGCTTTAAGGTTAGCTAGTGGCGCATCATGATCAATATTTCGTTTTATTTAAAAATCGACCAAATACCCATCTTTGAAGTACAGTTACCTACAGTTTTACGTTAAAAAAGGTTAGATTTATATATTAATAAAAGCGGAAAAAGAAACACGCTTAAATTGTCGAAATTTCGTTTTATGCTTTTATTAATTCACCAATTCATTTTTTTTTTACCTAAAACTGTTGACAACAGAACTGCTGCCCAAACACGGGTATGCGGTCGATTTTTAGATAAGACGAAGAAGTAACCAAATATTGATAAGAAAATGAAATGGCAAAGGCGTCACTAGTGTTTGCTCTTCAGCATTAATTAAAATGTTCATAAATTTAATAACTTGTAAATATTTTCATTTTAAAAACACAAAAATATCTTTCTCTGCTGAAATATTACTTTTCCATTTTAAATTCAATCTTTTTAGCCCTTGGCCCTTTTAACAGGAAAAAAAATTTAATTTATCTTTCTGACTTTCTAAAAATATGATCCTAAATTTTTTTTAACAGGCATAAATCGTCGAATTTGTTTGCGCTGTTTGTCTGTTTTGTTTTGTAGAATTAATATTATTATTATTAAAAACAGTGCATGTAATCTTTATTTAGTTAAATAAAGATTTAAAGTAATAATAATAATAATATATATCTTTTCCATTTGAACAAACTGTTTTCTATTACTTAAGACATTTTTTAACAATAAATAAATATTTACCAGAATTCCAATATTGTATAGGCATTTAAGTAAAATGTTGTGATTGACTGTATCAAATGCTTTACATACATCTAGGGAAAGTAGGCAGCATTTTTGGTTTTTATCAACGTTTTGTAAAAAACAAAGTAATTATTTACATTTACATTTACATTACATTTACAAAGCTGTTTAAAATTCCCATAGAGTTATACAAATACAAATAGAGGCCTTGGCCCACGAAACCTGTTGTTAAATTATTATCACCGCAATGTCCCTAGCATATAGAGTACTATACATATCGACAATAACTTCATATAGAACAAATTTGATTATAATTTGCCTTTTTTTCAGTTTCCTCCGCTGAAAAACTAGGTTCACATTTGAGGCAACTTTTGTGTGAGGCCGAAATGAGGCTTCAAGAGCTAGGTGGATTATTGGAAGAGCCTTGTGCCAGTCTCAACACCAGGGCTTCTTTTTCCAGTATGTTAAGTACTGGATCATCGTCTTCAATGACAGGTAATATAACGTAAAACAGACAGACAGGCAGACAGACAGCGACTTATTTCCAAAAATATTTGATAAACTAAAAACCTTTCCTAGTTTTTAATCCGTAAAATGGGATTTATTAAAGTAATATAATATGATATATGATTATTAATTTAATTGTTTTACCTCTGTCATTTTTTATCAAAGGAAAAATTAAATATAATGATGTTCCAAATTTTACTTATTCTTAATGGTATATACATCTTAAGCTAGCTTCACACAAAGCGACAAAGCGATATCTTATTTTTCAACTGTTTTCAACAGTTTTGACTCTAGCTCCATAATGATGGTCCCATGCATGGGCATCTAGGATGATTACGATTAGACAAGGACAGCAAAATGCGTGGCGTTTTGACGGATCCCTGGATCTGGAGGTGGTAGGGCCACTTGCCATGGCCTGAGAATTCTGTCTTTGTTTTTACTTATATCGTAGACGTCCATAGTCCCAAGGAGCGCCGACAGAAAATTTTAATGTTGGGTTTATATCTTTAATGATTAGTCAAACGTCAAAAAGAAAGTTCAACATATGATAAAACTAAATAACCTCAAACAGTTGTATTCCGTAGGCCGTATACCGGGTGTTTCTCAGAAGACGTTCACCCCTATAACTTTTTTATATTTATAGATATTAAAATGAACTTCTAAGATTATGCATAAAAATGAGTCTGCATTTATTGGCATAATTTTCAATTTGTTAGCACTTTCGGTTTGACCGGAAGTGACCTTGACTTTGATATTTTAAATGGGACATCTTGTATATTTTTACTTATTTGGTTTCAGCATAACATTTTGAGTAAAATGACACCTCACTTGTAATTTTTTGACGTGCTATAACATTTTTATGTTTATTTTTTATTAAGTGCTATAAATTAATTAAATCTGTTAATTTATAATCAAGTAGTATATGAAAATTAAAATTATATCATAATAATTGACTTTCAAAGTTTCACAAGCGTTTAAAAAATTAAATTTTGTTTTCTTGACGTTTACACTACATACGTTACAATACATACAATCTTGCGGCTTCAGAATATTTTTTCTGGTCAATCCAAAAATTAGGAGCATATTAATTTGTTCATTTCTAGTAAAACTAACCATTTTAGCTGATTTACAATGTAAGTTTAATAAACGAATGACATTACATTAAACATATTGGTTTTCAAAACCATTCCATTGTTTTTCAAAGCCGTCTTTATATTTCTTTAGAAAAGATAATGCATAACGCTTTTAAATTTGCGATTGGGACTTAAGGTTGAATTCTCAACGTCATTCAATCTATTGCCAACCTATAACCTATTTCGCGTTGATTTTTTGTATTTATTATTTTAATAACTAACATTTAAATAAAATCAGTATTTTCGGCACATTACTTAGGTAATATCTGATATATTACAAAAATATAAATTTATTTCATTGCTAATTTTGGGAGAATTGTATAGTGAACGAACAATGACATAATAATGTTTAAAAAAATCTTACCCGATATTTTTCGCTATGCAATTCTCCTAAAATAAGTTATGAAATTCCTTGATATTTATTAAATATGTCAATTATTACCTATAGAATATCAAGTCGATACTGATTTTCTTTAAATTTTGTATAAAAGCTAGAAAACATAAATCAATCTATGTGAAATAGGTTATAGGTTGGCAAGCATGTTGATACACCCACCTTAAGGCAAATTTTTTCGTGTCAATTTTAAAATAGCACAGAAGTGTATGGTATCAAATTGTTGGAAAAAAAATGCTCGTTTTAAATATCCTCGAGAACTTCCATCGTTCCATTTAAAAAATGGAGTAAACGTCAAGAAAACAAAATTTAATTTTTTAAATGCTTGTGAAACTTAGAAAGTCAATTATTATAATTATTACATAATTTTAATTTTCAAATACTACTTGACTATAAATTAACAGATTTAATTAATTTGTAGCACTCTAGATTAAAAATAAAAAATAAACATAAAAATGTTAACACGTCAAAAAATGACAAGTGAGGTGTCATTTTACTCAGAATGTTATGCTGATTCCCACTAAGTAAAAATATACAAGATGTCCCATTTAAAATACCAAAATCAAGGTCACTTCCGGTCAAACCGGAGGTGCTAACAAATTGAAAATTATGCCAATAAATGCAGACTCACCTCTTATGCATAATCTCAAAATTTCATTGTAATATCTATAAATACAGAAATGTTATAGGGATGAACGTATTTTGAGAAACACCCGGTATACCTAGCTGTCTTTGTCTACGCTTAAAACTTCTAGCCATTCTAGAGTGACATGGGAAACAAAGTAGATACTAGCGGCGCGACGCTAGTATCTACTTTAAACGTGTAAACCGACCTTTACTTAAAGTAAATCTTGGAGTGAAGAATATGAATAATTTAGCTGATCGGTGGTAATTAAGTGACCTTATTTTTTCATATTAAATTGTCTATCATAATCGTGAATGACATTGAAAAGAATACCGAACGCGTCGCACACTTTTATGTAGGCAGTAGACGTAAATGCTAATACCAACGGGAACGCTTTTATGCAACTAAAAAGAATAAAATTATATTATATTGCATATTATTTTTTGTTATACAACAAAGGTCCTGCATTGTGTTTATAAAATAAATATACTTAGTGTAAAAACTTTTACCTACATTGGCACCTTGTTTATAGGTTACCTATATATCTGGTAAGTTTTTTTTTTCATACACTGTATACTGTACACACATAGTAATTATTGTTTATTATTAATTTTAGTACGGGAAATTAGGTATGGCGCTTTCAAAGCCGGTAAAAGATTGCCGAACTATTTTTTGTCTGAAAGTACAAATAATTATGACAAATGTATATACACATAGTTCAAGTTTAAACATTGTGTTTCCTTCCCTTCGTTGAATCCTAACCTCATTGATGAGCAATAATATGGCGAAACGCATTTAAGAATGTGTAGGATGTGGTATTTTATCCAATAAACATCCAGTTATAAGTGGGGTCTTTTAAGGATCTGTTTTAGGACCATTACTTTTTCTGGAGACAATCATCATTTTCTTTGCTGACAATACCAAGTTATTCTGTAATCCATTGTTGCAAAAGCAGTGCTTAGACAGGGATCTGAGGCGTATTGAGTCATGGACAAGCCAGTGGTGCATGAAGCTTAATGTATCAAAATGTGCAGTATTGCATATTGGCCCAAATAACCCTTGTGAAACATATTTGCTTAATAATCTCCAACTTATTAGTGTTGCAGAACAAACAGTTCTGGGGTTACTAATTTCTTCTAATTTAAAATGGGAAGCACATATTATTAAAATGGTAAAGAAAGCTAATAGTTTTATTTTCATGGTGCAAAAACCTTTCAAAGATTACTCTCTACAGATAGTAAAGGAATTGTACACTTCCTCTATCAGACCAAAAATTAAATACGGATACAATGTTTGGAACCACTACTACATCAAAGATATTGAAATTTTGGAAAGAGCCCAAAGGCGGGTGACCAGAATTCCATTTGAATTAAGAGGGCTACCTTATCCCGAAAGACTTAAAAGATTTGGGCTAACTACTCTGAAGCAAAGAAGAACTAGTGGTGATATAATAGAAACTTTTACATCAGAATCAACAGCTTCGGGGACAGTCAAAAAAATTAGGCAAAGAAAAATCCGCGACATTTCCAAGAAAAACTTCCTCATCAATCGGGTAATGTACTCGCTTGAAGAAAGTACAATCTGCGCAAATAGTGTACACTCCTTTAAAAACCAAGTTGATCGTAATTTTGAGCTTTACGGCGCTTGATGATATTCGTTTTAAATATCTAATGATATTTGTGCGTCCAAAATACTTACCCACCCATGTTTAAATAACGTTCGCGTAAGAATTTAACACGTACCTAATTTAAACTAGCCAACGGGCTTTTAGACATTTTAAATCACGATGAAGAATTAAAGAAAAAAACAAATCAAAGAGACTAAAACAATAGCTTTATCGGATTTTCCGCTTGCTATTGATAAAATAATAATCTTAACATAGTATAAAACAAAGTCGCTGTCGCCCGTCTGTCCCCTTATGTGCGTAAATCTTTAAAACTACGCAACGGATTTTGAAGCGGTTTTTTTTAATAGATAGAGTGATTCAAGAGGAAGGTTTTTATGTATAACTAGCGACCCGCCCCGGCTTCGCACGGGTGCAATTTCAGAAAGTGGCATGCCGGGTACTAATATATTGGGTTTGTTCGGGTTTGTATTTATACCAGCGGGTTGCAACGCATGCCTGGTACACGCTAGTAATAATAATTCATGTTATAAAAAATTACAAACATATAAATATCATATTTATATGTAGATGACAATATCTGACAACTGCTAGTCTATCTGGAACATTATAGGTTTTATTTTTTACAGGTTGTGCTGGCGGGGATACCGAAAAACAAGCATTAGCCTGGGGAAGAAAAGCGAAAACGCTAAAAAGACTGGTTTTAGGATTTACTCAAGCGAGGCCTCCAGATGTGCCGTCTTTGGCCGCCTTGGACATTACTGCAAAAAATGTGATAACGGTTAGGTTAGCGGAACCTACGTCTCAGGATTCACCTATTACCACTAAGTTTCTTGGTAAGATTATTTCTTATTTATAACCATCCTCGTAATTGGGAGCACTCTCTGCGGGAAGGGGAGGGGGGTACGAACGTGGACTGCTATGCTGTTAAGTTTTGCGTACTCTACACCAGTGTGAAAGATTTCTAATAAATAAACTTACGTTAAATTTTACAAAATCTTCTTTTATGTTTATAACTAAAAATAAAATAAATTCCTTCATTAACCCCTTAACATTTAATAATAAAAATATTCAATATTCAAAAACGACACAATTTTTATGATTAGTTTTAGACGAAAATTTAAATTGGAAATGCCATATCCAGTATATTATCAAGTCGATATCTCCTTTGGTATCTGTTTCGTACAGAGCTAGATATTTCATTCCTTATAATACTTAAAAAATACAGGGTGTTTCAGAATAAGATGCTGATCCTTAACGGTGTGAATCCTTAGGTGATTCTAAGAAGAAAAGTTCATATTAATATATATATCCTTAACCTATCAATTTTCGAACTACAGGGCGTTAAAGTTTTAAGAAAAAAATCGTTTTTTTATCATAACTTTAAAAACTTTCTAGCTATTTTTAGGAATTCTTCACACATGCCCTCTAAGCATCAATAGCCATTTTTTGGTGTAGAAAAATTTTAAAATTTTTTAACCAGTGGCGTCCTGAAAGGGTTTGCCCTAGACATTTTGGAAAAATATTATGTACGCCACTGCTTTTTCTCAAGATAAAAATTATTTTTAAAATACTCATTCATTTTAGGCCAAATTTAATATCTTGCCTTTTTATCGTCCGATAAACAGTTTCCGACAAAAAAAAAATAAAAAGCATTAAATGCGCATTCGCTATGTGCCTATGGTTTATTTTTTAACAATAAATTAAAACAGCTAACTTTAAATAACGTGTGAACAAAAACGAAAATAATTTAGATTAGCTATTGAAAGTGGCCACCACTTGCAAAAATGCATGCTTCAGGTCTTCTCTTCATTGAGTCTCGTACCCTTTGAAAAATTCCTGGAGTATTCCTGATAGTGTCAAAACAAACCATAGGCACATAGCGAATGCGAATTTAATGTTTTTATTTTTTTTGTCGGAAACTGTTTATCGAACGATAAAAAGACAAGATATTAAATTTGGCCTAAAATGAATGAGTATTTTAAAAATAATTTTTATCTTGAGAAAAAGCAGTGGCGTACATAATATTTTTCCAAAATGTCTAGTCCAAACCCTTTCAGGACGCCACTGGTTAGAATTTTTTTAAATTTTTCTTCACCAAAAAATGGCTATTGATGCCTAGAGGGCATGTGTCAAAAATCAAACATAACACTTCAGGAAAATAAGACATTACATGATCATAACACCAGACGTTGTATAAATGATCAAACTATACCAGTAAAAAGTAATTTCGAAAAAAAATCGCTTTTATATGACGGAATAATAAAATATAACATAACAATCTTCCGAAAAATATCAGAAAATTTAAAAAACAATTAAAGAGATATTTACTAAATTAAATTATTTATACTATTTTTTTTAAATTGATTTTATTAATGAATTAAATTGGATTAACTTCAATTTTTTGTATTGTTATTTTTTTTAATGGTTATTATTTCTATACTGTAAAAGTTAGTTTGGAATAAAGACATTTTGAAAGTTAAATTTTGGTGGTACGTTTTAAAAACTTCCGTAGATTATTAATTTGAATCTACTAATATTTTGTTCTAACTTATTGAAGGCTTTAACTTAATAATTATCCTTATAATCCTGACCTTTAGGCCCGTTTTACGTATGCAGAGACATAAAATTATTAACTCCGCAATAACTTCTAAATCATATTCCTGCTGAAATGTAAACAGCCGCAAAATATGTATTTAAGGATCTCTTCGAAAATTGGGTTAGGAAAATATGACGTTAAACATTCTAAAATCTATTTTAAATAGTGGAAACTATCGTAGACGTAGCACGGTTCGACTTTTTTTATTCAAAAGGCACCTGATGTCTATTATAAAAGGTCAACAAGCATTTTTTTTAATAAAGTTTTTGCATCCCAGAAGGCATTCGTTGTTAGAAGGCCTACATAATATTTTCATATTAATATTCTGCCCTAACTTAATTAAAGGCTTTAACTTAATATCTCCCCATAATCCGGACCTTTATATCCATTTTACTTTGCAGAGACAGAAAATTATTAATTAAGTCCAGAATAACTTCAAAATCATATTCCTTCGTCGGCGGAAAAGCTAATATTTACGTGTCATCATTTTCGAACGAGGTTAAGAAAATGGGAAGTTTAACATTTTAAATATGCTTTAGAGGTTGCGAAGTAACGTCTTTTTCGACCTATAGAGCACCTCGGGAGCCAACTAAAGATAACCTACTTATAAAAAAGTTTTAAACTTGTTATTTAAGTAGGTTTATGTATGCATTTTCTAGAAAATGTTTTAAAATAATACTGGATGAAAATTTAGTATTACTTTTACATAATACGTAAGATAAACATCTCATTTTCTTTATTGTAACAAGCCGACAACCCGACAAGGCGTCAAATGCAACGGTCCAGCAGGTGCCTCACAAGTTCCACAATCAAACCACGTAAAAATATACACCATGCAATTTGTGTTGCCAAAGAATCCTAAGACTAGCCCCTTATTTTAGCTTAAATTGACTCAATTTGTTACTATTGGGAATTTACCAGTGCTATGGAGGCAAATAACGCCAGTTTCAAGAAAAACTGTTGGCTAGCAGGCAATTAAAAATTTAATTTAAAAAAAAAAAAAAAAAAAAAAAAAAAAAAAACTTATTTAAAACAAGTTTGTATTAACTTTCAAAATGTCTTTATTCCAAACTAACTTTTACAGTTCATTACATGGAAAGTGACAACATAATATAGAAAATACTAACCATTAAAAAAAATAACAATACAAAAATGGAAGAAAGAATTTAATTCATTAATAAAATCAATTAAAAAAAATAGTATAAATAATTTAATTTAGTAAATATCTCTTTAATTGTTTTTTAAAAGTTGCCAATTTTTTCATTTTTCTGATATTTTTCGGAAGATTGTTATATTTTATTATTCCGTCATATAAAAGCGATTTTTTTCCGAAATTACTTTTTACCGGTATAGTTTGATAATTTAAACAACGTCTGGTGTTATGATTATGTAATGTCTTATTCTCCTGAAGTGTTATGTTTAATTTTTTTCTTTTAAAATAATAGAGTGAATTAGAATACAAATTTTTAATTTATAAATGTTTTGAACGTGTAAATACCCTTTCGGTCTATATAGATTAACAGTTGGTTCTAAATGTGGTAATTTATACATTTAATAACTTTATTTTGCAATTTTTGTAATGGTTTTAAGTTTGATAAACAAGCAGATCCCCATGTAGAAGCTAAGTATTGTAATTTTGAATATATTAATGAAAAATATATATTTTTTAAGTATTTCAAAGGAATGAAATATCTAGCTCTGTACAAAATATATATACAGGGTTGGGCAAATGTTCCGGAACGGCTTAATTACAGGCGAACGAAAAGTGATATCGGACTAAAATTTTACTATTTGACTATTATACCATATGTCAGTAATGTCAGCAACTGTCAAGTGTTGACGTTATTTTTTTTTTAATGGAACACCCTGTATATTTTTACATTTTTAAATTCCACATAAAATTATAATTATTTTTATTCAATGCACTATTAGTCTATACTTCATAGTTTCCGAGATATTGACTCTCGAAAAGTGACATTTTTGAACTTTGACAGCTTATAACTTGTTAACAGTACGTCTTAGAGTAAAACGGCTTACATGTCCCTATCTTCAATTTTTATTATCTTCCCAAAAAAATCAACTTCCGGTTAAACCGGATGTAACTCGAAAGCAGGAAATATAGTTGTTCCGGTTTAACTGGAAGTTGATTTTTTTCGGGAAGATAATAAAAATTGAAGATAGGGACATGTAAGCCGTTTTGCTCTAAGACGTACTGTTAGAAAGTTATAAGCTGTCAAAGTTCAAAAATGTCACTTTTCGAGAGTCAATATCTCGGAAACTATGAAGTATAGACTAATAGTGCATTTAATAAAAAATAATTATAATTTTATGTGGAATTTAAAAATGTAAAAATATACAGGGTGTTCCATTTAAAAAAAAATGACGTCAACACTTGACAGTTGGTGACATTACTGACATATGGTATAATAGTCAAATAGTAAAATTTTAGTCCTATAGATTGCCCAAAAACCGGATCCGATAGCACTTTTCGTTCGCCTGTAATTAAGCCGTTCCGGAACATTTGCCCAACCCGGTATAATATAAATATTAGATTTTTAGATATTTGCTAATCAAAGGCCTCTACTTACTCTTAAGATCAACTTGAGCTATAAAACAAATAGGAGAGTCTTTTTCTAACCCGTTTGGTTGCTTTTCTGCTGGAATTAAGTGTTGGCAACCTGCTGACAAAAAAAAACCGGATATCTAAAAGTTGCGTACGTATACCGTATTTTTTCACAAATTACCGCACGTATACGATAATTAATTACCGTAAGGTTGATAACACTGTGGCAATTCTTTATACGCAAATATCTCAAAACTGACTTAAATAATTGTCTCTTAAGCAGTTAAGAGTCCTTAAGTAATAAAAAAAGTACGCGTTTTTATAATAATCCCTTCTAAGGAACATAATAATTATCTATTATCTTTTAATTTTTATATGATCCTGTATCTAAGTTTTTATCAAAACAATATGATTTTTGATAATTATTTACTTATCGGCGGGTCTTCCTCACGTTGCTTGTGTACTCGTGTAGTTTGGATAGTTGCGAGACAAGTGCTGCTAATTTTAGATTAAATTGATTTTAGTTGTAAAAATGCCGACTAAATATAAATTACGAAAACTTGAAATGAAGGTGGCAAGTAAGCATACTTGTTAATATTTTTAAATTATGCATTATTAGGTACTTGTGTATGATATATTTTTTAAAATATTTGTCAAGGTACGCTAAAAAACTGTTGCTGTCATTAGACCAGGGCTGAAGCCTTTGAAAATGGTAAAAAGTGAAAAAAAATAATAGTAGGATGAAACCCATTGGAAAAGGAAGAGAATATAACAAAAATGAAAGGAAAAATAATTTACGGGCGATCCGAGGCAGGGAAGTGATAGGGGGTGAGTTTTTAAGGGTAGAAAACGATTTATCTCGATTTCCGGCAAAACTACAAGTTCTATGGAAAACCGTTAAATGGCAAAGTTGTAGGTACCTAATAAAAAGATCTACAACTTTTGTATTTACACTTTTTTCACAAAACCTCAAAATTTCTGTGAAAAATTCAAATAACCAAGTTTTTGGTTTTTTATTTTTATCTTTTACAAAAAAAAAATTTTTCACGAAATTTGGTGAAAACTTACCTTTTTATGTCCCAAACACACTCTAATTTTTTTTGAAATAAAATATTTATTTTTTCACCTTATTTTGACTTAATATCGCAAAAGCAACCTAATTTTCAATCGAAAATCCTCACGTCAAAATATCTGCTTTTTTAAAAAAAGTCGGTGGGCTTTTTGTTCGTTGAAATCTCTACTTTCTGATGGTGTAAAAAAATATACATTACTATGGTGAATGTTCTCAAAAAATGCAAAGAAACGAAAAAAACTCGAATCCGATTTTTTTTTTAAATCATTATGTACAATTTTGAGGTATCTATTAAAATTTATACTTTAATTACTCGAAAAACCTAAGATTCCATGTTACATTGATAAACAAAAAATTTCAAGTCGAAATATACTAGACTATAATTAACAACCAAATAAGTTAATAAAGTTAATATTTAATAAGACATCTATAATATTTTGCATTTTTTGAGAACATTTAACGAACAAAAAGCCCACCGACTTTTTTAAAAAGCAGTTATTTTGACGTGAGAATTTTCAATTGAAAATTAGGGTGCTTTTTCGATAAATTTTTTTTTGTAAAAGATAAAAATAAAAAACCAAAACTTGGTTATTTGAATTTTTCACATAAATTTTGAGGTTATGTGAAAAAAGTGTAAATACAAAAGTTGTAGATCTTTTTATTACCTACAACTTTACCATTTAACGTTTTTCCATAGGACTTGTAGTTTTGCCGGAAATCGAGATAAATAGTTTTCTACCCTTAAAAACTCACCCCTTCCACTTCCCGACCTCGGATCGCCCGTAAATTATTTTTCCTTTCATTTTTGTTATATTCTCTTCATTTTCCAATGGGTTTCATCCGAGGTTTCATCCTACTAAATTATCGACCCTGGTCTACATTGCAGAATCACATAAAATTATTTATCGATTTAAAATTCGTTTTTATACATTTTTTAAAAATTTAATGACGTAGAGCGGTTAATAAAAGCTAATTGTTTAATAGCCGAGTTCCTTTTAGTTGCTTCTAAATAGCATAACAAAGCCACGGCTACGTGTTTCCTTCAAAAATTAAACTCGGCTCGGCAAAGATTTTTACCTTCCCCCTTGCCGCAATTAAGTATGCTCCTCTCATAGGACAATACGAAGTTGATTGCGAAGCGTTATTCCTTTAACAATTTAGTTAAATACCGATTCTTACTTTACTTTGCTGTTTAAACAAAGCAAACGGAAAGTACCTAATATTTACAAATTTTAACAAAATATCTGCAAGCACCTAATTTAAACATTAACGGTCACACACCTTGTGGTTTTTTTTTAATCCTTTTAACGTAACTATTTTTTTCCCTTTAGTTCAGTGGTCCACGAGGCCTGACTTCTCCATAATATCCGGTCATGAAGAACTGACGGATATGTCAAACTTACGATGTCACGTGGAATTAACGCAGGGTCGCAGATACTATTTTAGGGCGTGTTGTGGCAATTTGAAAGGTTATGGCATGTTTCGAGCATCGACACCCTCTTCAGTAACACCGTCTACTTGGAGGGAGATTGAACAAAAGGATCCTAGGTAGGCTAATAGTCATAATACACGCTTGGGCGTGGCATTATCGGATTATTGTTTGAAAATGTCAATTTTACGTCATTGAATTAGATATTTCCATTTTTGAGTTTGTTTCACTGTACTCATAAACATTTTATTATCTATACAGGTTCGCTGAAAGTAATCAAAATTTAGACCAACTTATAGAAGAAGTAAAACAATTTAGACCGGCCACAGAGATGTTGGAGTCTTCTGGTCCGTCACAAAGGAGAGCTCAAAGAAAAAAGACTACTATTAAACAATTGTTCACCGCTGCTAGCAAATTCCAAAAACATTTGAAAAGGTGAGTAAACTTTGTTTCCCACAATTAGATCGTAATCCAAAAACCAGTTGCCAAAAATGTTGGTATATTTATTTCATATGTTTAGCATACAAGGTTCCCCATTTAAAACAAAACGGGCTAAATATCTGGTTCCACGTTAATTAAAAAAAAAACGCTCGGACCCGTCGATTTTTATTTCGAGGGGAACATCTTTTGCGTATATTGTCAATCTTGTTACTTTAAGCCCCTAGGAGGGGGGGGGGGGTAAGATCTAAATCTTAAATGAATACCCCTATTTTATATAATTTTTTTGGATTCTGCATAAAATTCTGAACATTTTTTAATAAAAGCATTATTAGTCTATACTAAACATTTTCCGAGATATTGACTCTTGAAAAATGAGATTTTTGAAACTTTGACAGCGTCTAGCTTTCTAACTGTACGTCTTAGAGGAAAACGGCTTACATGTCGCTATCTTCGATTTTTATTATCTTTCCAATAGTGTCAACTTCCGGTTAAACCGGAAGTACTATATTTCTTACAACCGGTTTAACCGGAAGTTGACACTGTTGGAAAGATAATAAAAATCGAAGATAGGGCCGTTTTACTCTAAAGACGTACAGTTAGAAAGCTAGACGCTGTCAAAGTTCAAACATCTAATTTTTCAATAGTCAATATCTCTGAAACTGTTTAGTATAGACTAATAATGCTTTTATTAAAAAATGTTTAGAATTTTATGCAGAATCCAAAAAAATTATATAAAATAGGGGTATCCATTTAAGATTTAGATCTTACCCCCCTCCCTCCTAGGGGCTTGAAGGAACAAGATTGACAATATACGCAAAAGATGTCCCCCTCAAAATAAAAATCGACGGGTCCGAGCGTTTTTTTTTTAAATTAACGTGGAACCAGTTATTTAGCCTGTTTCGTTTTAAATGGGGAACCCTGTATACATAATGGTATTATTAGTCTCGTAGTTTATGAAGTATGTATTTCTATTTCTAGGGGCATATACCTCGCCTGTATCCTTTATCACGAAGACAAAGTACTAGTAACAAACGAAGAATTCCTTCCTGTGATAGAAATCGACGAATCTTTTCCTAGTTGTATCAACCACGACCTCTACTGGCTGATGCGAGTCGCATGCTCTTGGGACGACACGAAATCCCTAAAAACTGTGATGGAAGAACATACGTCATCAGCGATTCACTTTAGAACGAAGCTCCTATTGGCTGCGCTACAAATGCAGTCATCTTTGTGTCTACAAGATCTCGGTCAACTATACTATAAGCCTTTGAGAGATTCTCAGGGAACCGTCGTGATAAGTACAATAAACTATGTAAAATCTCCTAAAACTGTTAGTGTGTTAAATTCAAGATGGTTACCTATGAACAAAGTATTTAAAAAGGCCGTACTGAGTGACGATTCGAATATTTCTGATGTCTTGATGGCGAGTATTCAGGACCAGATTAATTATCATCAAGTGTCAGGTTTGAAGTTGGGTAGGGGACTTTACATGGCGTATTTAAAGATGCAGAGTTCCGTGGATATGATTCATCTTGTTGTATCGACGAAAACTCCGAATATGCTACCTCATTGTAAAGTTCGTGATAATCCTCATGTATCTGCGTAAGTATATACACAGTTTTTTAAGTAAACTTTGTCGCATTTTATACAGTAATGCACTAGATTAATGACCTTAAAATCGTACAATAATGGGTCACTTTACAGCATAGCAACCATTACTGCATATAATGTCAATGTCATTAAAAACACAATTTGACAAGAAAGAAATTCGTTTATTTTAAATCTTATTACAATAAATATTAAAAGACCAATTGTTTAAGTTAGAAAAGGATGCAACTGCTGACCTCGCCGTATTACGTAGTTGTTGCTGAACATTTTTTTCATTCACCACAATTCCTATGGGGACTTCTTGGGGTAGTCCCGGTTGGACATTTTTTAATACCTTTTGAGAATTTTTCATTTTATTTTCAATGCTTTCTTCCTCGCTCTCAGCTACGCTTGTGGACCGCCATCCCTCATGCCGTTTGAGATCCTGAATATCAGCGCCATTGTCAGCAAGAAAAGTTGCAGATGTTCTTCTCAAATAATGATCGGTGTAGCTTGAAGCATCAGGAAGTTTTAGATATTCCGCAATTTTTTGTGGGATTTTTGCGAAAGTGATGATGCCAACTGGCTGTACTGTACATTTGTCATGACGATAAAACAGGAAAAATCGATTGTGCCATACTGTTTTGGGTCTTAACAGTAAGTACTTGTGGTAAATTTTATACCCATTGCCGTCTGATCCTATGGTAAATACACGTTTTTTCTTTGTTTTGGTATCTTGTAACGTTACTATTAGCATTGTTCCTGAATCCTCTATATCTTCAGATCAACAAAAACGTGTCGTCTGGAGCTTCCTTCAAAAACTTCGTGACGTTTTCCATGGCCAAAACTTTTGATTTTTTAGGTTCACATTTATCGTTTTGACGTTTCAAAAAAGCGATTAACTTTTAATATTGCGAAATATCCGTATTTTCACTGATAAGTATTGTGCTTTTGTTTTTGATCATAGAGTACGTAGACCATAAACTGGAAGCTTTGAGGACTTTTGCCTAAAACAAATAACAAAATTAGTATACCTATATACCACACTTTAACCATATAAAATAGCTTACCTTCTCGTAAAAGTATGCCAGCATCAAATTTTCGTCAATGCCTTTAAAATTCTTGGTGTTTCTCCACTCGCAGAACATATTACATGCTTTCTCGTATCTTTCCTTGGTTTTACTGGAAGCAAACTTGAAGAAGCTTCGCGAGCCGCAATCAGGATATCTTCCAAGTCGTTTTCATTAGCCATTTCCATAATTCTTGTGAAATTCACTCTTCAAATATGATTTTATTTGGATGCTGTCAATAGTCGTCAAACACAACAAAAAACATCTTGTTTATATTGCTAAGTTAACTAGAAGTCATACTACTAAGTTTTTGTAGATTTTCTTCAGTAACTATTCTTTTTAGATTTTAATATGAAATGCAATTTTAAAAAAATTACTTATTAAATGCGAAAAATAGTAGATATACTTACGCACCTCGTCTGAAAAGTGATTTTACTTGACTCGTATGGAAATTTAATCCTCGCTTCGCTCGGATTTAAACTTAACATACTCGTCAAGTAAAGTTCCACTTTTCTAAACTTGATACGTAATGTACTAATATTACAGGTACTTCTTCTATAGAGCGTAATATTAATAATAATTATTACTTATTTGAAATTGGTGAAATTAAATTAGAAGTTCGATTTCCCTGGAATCAGACCGTTCAAAGCTCCCTTTAGCAAGATAGTAACTTTTTCGATTAGCAAACAGATCTAAGAAGTAATTATGAGGAGGGTTTTAAGATATGATTTTAAGCTTTTTTGGTGTTATTATTAAAGTTATTACACAGCGGTGATAAATTAACTTATAAATTTATCAAATTTAATTTATATTTGACTTTTAAAACCATGTCTTTGTATAATTAAAATGTTGGTAACAATGTTCGCCGTAGAAATATTACCTCCAGGTTATTTCAAAAAGATTAACGTGTTTAAAAAGGAATCAATACAATTTTCCATATACAGTGTGTCCACGGATAGAGTTTGGAAGAGGAAAACCTTTTTTATTAGTAGGTATAGAAGAAAAAGTCATTCTTTATAAAATTGTCTGCTTGTACTGAAACTGCCATTTTAAATATCTCATTTAACGATTACTATACAGGGTTCGTCACAAACAACATTGCTGGTTTTTTGGATGTCGTTTAAAATAAATTTACGAAAAAACAAACAACTATTGTGGCTTTCTTACTTCGAATATGATTTTATATCTGGCCGAGTAACAATTTTGTTGTAAGACAACCATTTTTATTTGCCTACTTTTGAAGTATTTTTATTATTACATGTCATATTTCTTCTATTCATTCAATCATAAATTATAAAACTTTTATTCAAACGTGGTACCACCGAATTAGGGCATAGTTCAACTCGACATCTGAATTCCCGATAACAGTTCCTAACTTGCTGTATTGGGATATTTGCAATAACTGCTCTTATTTTTTATTTAGTTATTATTGAAATTGGTTTTATATACACACAGGCCTCAGATATCCCCATAAATGAAAGTCGATGATTGTGAGATCGGGACTTCTACGTGCCAACTGATTTGGACCATAGGTACTTTCTAATCCATTTGTTCCCAAAGTGATGTTTTAGCCAATCATCAAAATTGAAAAAAAAACCCAAAAACAAAAACTGTCGTTTCTGACGAACCCTGTATAGTAATTGCAAATCTAACAGTTGAAATTGTAGTTTCAACACTTCAACACTAGCAAAATTAATTTAATAAAGCAAGGATTAAAAAAGAAAGGAACAAAAAACAAAAAATGTTGTTTTTGATGAACCCTGTATATGTATAGTAATCGCAAATGTGACATTTGGAATTGCATAGTTTCAGCACACGCAGACGTTTTTATAAATAATGACTTTTTCTTCTATACCTACTCATAAAAAAGTTTTTCCTCTTTCAAACTCTATCTGTGGACACACCGTAGACGCCTTTTTCAAATTCACCTGATTCGGCAATTCCTCTGTTATTACCATATCCCTCAGGAACATATCCCATTAAAAGCAATATATTGTCTTTCCATCGATTAAAAGCGGATAGGGAAAATATTTCATTAACAGGACAGATATAATTATAGGAAGGTAAAGAAAAGTGATAATATCATTATAAGGATTGGCACTCCCGGTATTGGTATTGCTTTCAGGGTGGGTTAGGCTTAAATATATAGAATTGGTCATTTGGTCGTAATAATGTTTGAAGGGTTTTGGATCAATAAAAGTTTCGCTTTAATATTATAGACCAGGGTCGATAATTTTTGAAACCAAAAAAAAAATAATAGTAGGATGAAATCCATTGGAAAAGGAAGAGGATATAACAAAAATGAAAGAAAAAATAATTTACGGGCGATCCGAGGTCGGGAAGTGGAAAGGGGTGAGTTTTTAAGGGTAGAAAACGATTTATCTCGATTCCCGGCAAAACTACAAGTCCTATGGAAAAACGTTCGAGTTTTTTTCGTTTCTTTGCATTTTTTGAGAACATTTACCATGGTAATGTATTATTTTTCAATAGGGCTTGTAGTTTTACCGGAAATCGAGATAAATCGTTTTCTACCCTTAAGGTAGGAGTATCAACATGCTTGCCAACCTATAACCTATTTCGCGTCGATTTATTTATGTTTTTTAGCTTTTATGCAAAATTTAAAGAAAATCAGTATCGACTTGATATTCTATAGGTAATAATTGACATATTTAATAAATATCAAGGAATTTCATAACTTATTTTAGGAGAATTGTATAGCGAAAAATATCGGGTAACATTTTTTCAAACATTATTATTAGTGATGGGAAAAGTCGAGTTATTTTAATAATCGACTACCGAAAATTGGAGTCATTTAAAAAACCGAATGATAATCGATTTTTCACTCGAATTCTATATTAGGGAAAAAAAGGTAAAAGGTCGCCAAAGTAGTAAAAAATCAGTTTTTTTTTAATCACTTCAATAATCAACCACATATTTTTTTTAGACTTCTAAAAAAAAAGGTCGCCAGGTCCGTAAACTAACTAGTTTGTGTAGCCGCAATGAGTGATTGGTGATTTATGAATGGCATGCGGTTCGTTTGAGAATAAAATAATTCGAATTTTCGTCACTCGAATAATTAGCTATGATAACCGAATAATTCAAGTGATTGAAATAATCGAGTGATCGGTTATTTTTCACTCGAGTGATCCCATCACTAATTATTATGTCATTGTCACTCATTGTTCTTTCACTATACAATTCTCCCAAAATTAGCAATGAAATAAATTAGTATTTTTGTAATATATCAGATACTACCTAAATAATGTACCGATGATATTGATTTTCTTTAAATGTTAGTTATTAAAAAAATATACTCAAAAAATCAACGTGAAATAGGTTATAGGTTGGCAATAGATTGAATGACGTTGAGAATTCAACCTTAAGGTTGGGGTTTAAGGTCATTCAATCTATTGCCAACCTATAACCTATTCCGCGTTGATTTTTTGAGTTTATTATTTTAATAACTAACATTTAAAGAAAATCAATATCGTCGGTACATTATTTAGGTAGTATCTGATATATTACAAAAATATCAATTTATTTCATTGCTAATTTTGGGAGAATTGTATATTGAAAGAACAATGAGTGACAATGACATAATAATGTTAAAAAAAATCTTACCCGATATTTTTCGATATACAGTTCTCCTAAAATAAGTTATGAAATTCTTTGATATTTATTAAATATGTCAATTATTACCTATAGAATATCAAGTCGATACTGATTTTCTTTAAATTTTGTATAGAAGCTAGAAAACATAAATAAATCTACGCGAAATAGTTTATAGGTTGGCAAGCATGTTGATACTCCCACCTTAAAAACTCCCCCCTTTCCACTTCCCGGCCTCGGATCGCCCGTAAATTATTTTTCTTTTTATTTTTGTTATATTCTCTTCCTTTTTCAATGGGTTTTATCCTAGTATTATTTTTTTTCACTTTTTACCATTTTCAAAGGCTTCAGCCCTGGTCTCTTAGGCCTATATAAAAGAGAAATATTGGTAAAAGCATTATCCCATTTTCAAAGTCGTAGTATAGTTTGAGACACATTCTGCTGCTTTTTTGAATCCCATATCCAAATATTACTGAATTACTGATCCAGCATTTCTGTAGCAGAAATTGAATGATCCCCACTCTGAATAAAATGGCCAGTAGTGTAAACATAATATGGAGTTTTTTAGTTTATGCGGCTTTTATTTCCTCCTCTCAAAAAAGATCCTACCTCTGCCCTAACAGCAAAATATAAATTTTAACAAGATCACCGGACACCTACACCCTTACCCCTAATATAACCGCTTATCATCAATCCATAATAAATATTTAAAGTGACTTTTCAACCCTTCATTAGGTTGAAAAAAATGAACTAATAATAAATTTAAATCGTCTACCTACAACATTTACTAAAAATCCTTTTAAATATTTCATGATCTCCTAAAATTTGTAAAAATTGGGTTTTTATATTCCCGAAGGAACGATAAAACACACTCGATTTTTAATAAACTGTCGTGTGGTACAGGAATAAAAGAAAAATCGATAGGCTGAAAATGGATGTATTATTCCCCATAGACTTTTGTTTTTATTCGATAAGGCGTTATTACGTCTCCAAGGAATAACCTGTATAATGGAAGTAGGTATCTTGATTGAATGAAAATATTTGGGACACGCGTTCTAATGCTCTTAAACGTATAACTGATAACATTCCACTAAAAAACTATTAATATAAATATACTAAAACTTAAGAAACAATTTTAGGAACATTATTTTTTAATATTTATATTAACGACTTATTTAGTATAAATTGCGATGGACAAATTCATAGTTTTGCAAATGATACTACAATTTTTTATTCCAATACAAATTGGGAAAACTTAAATAATAAAATTTAAAAAGATTTTAAAATTATAAAAAATTTGTTTGATAACAATCGGTTAACAATTATTTTTAATAAAACAAATTATATTTCTTTAACTTTAAACCTAAATAACCTACCACGAAATATGAATAGTATTCAAATAAATGAAGACATTCAAATTTTTAAAGTTAATAAAATAAATTATTTAGGAATTATTTTTGACAGTAAATTAAATTGGAATTTTCACTTAGAATACTTAATTAAAAAATTAAGAAGTTTACTACCGATTTTTAAAAACATTAAAAGTTTTTTAAATGTAAGCCATGGAAATATTATATTACGCGTTAGTTAAAACTCATTTAAATTACGGAATTTAAGGTTGGGGAGGAATAAATAGAACTTTAGTTAAAATATTAGAAATATTACAAAAAAGGTTTCTAAAAATTATATTCAAGAGTGGTTATTTTTATCCTTCAAAAGAATTATATTCAGAAACAAAAAAGTTGAACATAAGACAACTTTACATTTATAACATCTTAATATATATATTTAAAAATAAAAACCTTATACAATTTAAAAACCATAATCATAATACACGTCATAAAAATGAAATAACCATAAAACCTAAAATAAATAAGTTCATATGACAAAAAAATTTCAAATATTTATGTTTTTATTTAAACGATTATTTACCAACAAAAATTAAAAAATTGATCGAAGTCGAAATAAACACATGGATATTAAAAACAGACAATTTGAAAATATTTTTTGAAATGCTTTGAATAATTTATATAAGTAATATATTTCTTCAAAAAACTGCGTTTATACTATAAATTAACATTTTTATTTTAAAACTTAATTTTTAATGCATATTTATGATTTATGATTTTACATACTAAAACAAAAAATAAGATTTGCCCCTAACAAGCTCAGCTTCAGGGGATTAAAGAATAAGTTTATAGAAGACAACATAAACACATTTATTATTTTATTAAATTTTAAATAAACTTATTATTGTTATCATTATCCCTTGTTTTTTAACTAACAATTTCCTTTTTAGTGAAGAATGGGAATACCTAAAACAACAACACCTCCCCGACGTACTGGACAACGCCTCTGAACTTCAACGAAATTTTTTAGAACTAGTCACTAGCGCCGCAAAAAGACTGTTTAACTATATGGATATTGCCAATGATGATGCTAACACCCATAGGTTGTACGATGCCGAAGTTATAGAGCTGACAGATGAAGTTAGTTTTATTGTGATCTGCCCGTCGGCCGAATTTTCTTGTGCCGTTCCTGGACAAAGGGAAATATTGCTGCAAAGGGGTGACCTAATAAGTCTACCTATCCAGGTAAATATTGCCAGTAAACATTTGCAAAACGTTTGCAAAAATCTTCTACGTAGCGAAACAAAGAACCCCGCACTTCTTTTATGGAAAATGGCCCTCGGTTAAAATTTCTAAATTTTTAGTATGTTGTAGAGAATGCCGTTCTGATCAAAAGTGTTTATGGCCACAACAATATCTGCCAACTGGTTTTTGTTGCAAGTTGCAAGTTGCGAAATATGAATTCTCTATACATTATATTTTCGTAGTTTATAATATTAATTCGTTTTGTTTTTCTAAAATTTTGTTGGCCCTGTCGTAGATCGGATAGAATACTAATAATAGTTTAAATTTTTTATTATATACCGGGTGAGTGACGAAAATTATTTAATATTTTTTATTAAATCATTGTATTTTCGGCATTAAATTAAATGTTTACATAGTAATACTGTAGATGACATTAGCTTGGAGCAAGCTATCAGAATTTATAATATTTATATGTATACAGGGTAACTCAAAAAAGTTAATATTTTTTTTATTAGTTTTGAAAGAAATTTTGTAAATATTTCTTTATGTACTACTTGTTGCTTATCGTATGCTTCCAAATATATATAATTATCAAGGTTATACAGGGTGTTTCCGATGATAAGCGATAGCAAAATAACATAAAAATGCATGTATTTATAAATCATCCGGTATATTAAAAATGGATCGGTTAAATTTCGTTATTTTTTAATATTTTTTGCTTTAAGTGTCTAATTTACATGTTTGCTATTGATTTCTTTTTTCCCATGACCAGTTCTGGAGATATACAGCGTCGAACAGACTCAAAACTTAAAAAATAAGCAAATAAAATAACAATTTATTTTTAATTTCAATAGAATTTGTTATGTAAGTTCATTCTATGGTTAAAAATAAATATATTTAATGCTATTATACAGGGTGTTTCGAATAATTAGGGTATTCTAACACTGTATTGCAAATAAGAAATATACAGTGTCCGCAAGAAAGTTCGTATCAAATGGGATTTTTTTTTATTATTAGGTATAGGTAAAAATTGAAAAAGCAGTTAGTTTTTGCTTACCTAAAAACCAAAAATGACGTATACTGAAGCAGCTGCACGAATTGCGTTACCTGTCAAATTTGACATTTTTAATAAAATAGGTTCAAAAATGCCATTATTTATCAAAATATCGAAAAACTTTATTTGAGAAAGTTGTTTATTTAGGTATTTTTAGTCTCTGTACGAAATTTTGACAGTCTAATACAATTTTTATTTTTTGCCAGGTTCTTGAAAATTTTGATCAACCCTCGTAGATTAACTTTTATACATCGATGTAAAACCATTTGCTTTTACTTCATTTGTAATCTTAATGCAATTTTGTGTAAAATTTTGGTTTCCTATTATTTATTTTGCTTCAAAAACTGAAATTGTTATTGATCAGTATGTAATGTTTGATGCAAAGTTTATCTAATTACATCAGTTTTGCCAAAACCGAAGTTTCTCGTTTTTCTTAAGTTAGTAAACAGATGTACAAAAAGAAAATATTGGAAGCTTTCGTTGAAATTTTACTTAATTAATATTAAATTAAATTAATTATATTAAACTATATTTTTGTTGAATAAAATGTTTCGAGCGATTAATATTTATTCTTTTTAATCCAATAATAATTAAGTAAAATTTCAACGAAAGCTTCCTAATATTTTCTTTTTGTACATCTGTTTACTAACTTAAGAAAAATAAGAAACGTCGGTTTTGGCAAAACTGATGTAATTAGATAAACTTTGCATCAAACATTACATACTAATCAATAACAATTTCAGTTTTTGAAGCAAAACAAATAATGGGAAACAAAAATTTTACACAAAATTGCATTAAGATTACAAATGAAGTAAAGGCAAATGGTTTTACATCGATGTATAAAAGTTAATCTACGAGGGTTGATCAAAATTTTCAAGAACCTGGCAAAAAATAAAAACTGTATTAGACTGTCAAAATTTCGTACAGAGACTAAAAATGCCTAAATAAACAACTTTTTCGAATGAAGTTTTTCGATATTTTGTTAAATAAGGGCATTTTTGAACCTATTTTATTAAAAATGTCAAATTTGACAGGTAACGCAAGTCGTGCAGCTGCTTCAGTATACGTCATTTTTGGTTTTTAGGTAAGCAAAAACTAACTGCCTTTTCAATTTTTACCTTTACCTAATAATAAAAAAAAATCCCATTTGATGCGGACTTTCTTGCGGACACTGTATATATAAAAACTATGAACAATTTATTATATCCAAATTATTTTATCCAAAAATAATAAGTAGGCCCCTAATTATTCGAAACACCCTGTATAGCATTAAATATATTTATTTTTAACCATAAAATGAACTTACATAACAAATTTTATTAAAATTAAAAAAAAAAATTGGTATTTTATTTGCTTATTTTTTTAGTTTTGGGCCAAGTGCGGGGTTCTTTATAAAGCATTTATTAAACTTTAAAAAATGTCCTTTTTTATTTCAGGTTTTCGAGATGATTCATCTCAACACCTACCAAAGCAACATTGTTCAAAAATACTCCAAACTCAGCTGCCTTTTAGAGCTCGACGCAGCAACCGCAAGTCACCTTCACCGAGAAGCGTTTTCCAACTCTGAAGTCGCTTTAGCTAGGGAGAGACTGGCTAGACTTCAAGATCTCCAAAACAAGCTTGAAACTGTCTGGAAGAGTGTCCGTTGGCTAGCAGACGTTATCACGTTCGCACGAGATAAAAATGTTGGCTGTATCTGCATGAGGCATATTTTGGAAAAAGAAATCGGAATCTCTACAAGTCCTAAAAGGGATCTGCTTCAACTACCACCTCCAAAAGTCCTCAAAAGCAATCCTGGAAGAGGTTCCTGGCCAGGACCCGGTGGCAGCAGTACCAATCCAACGGGTAGTTTAGTAACTGAACACAGCAAAAGCGAACAACATTTGAACATCAACGGGAGTGCTTCGCATTATTTAAGCGCGTGTAGTGATACGGATTCTAGAAAAAATAGTGATAGCTTTACAAGCGCCAGCGATTACCTGTCGCAACTAGCCCCTAGTAGAAGTGAGGACATTCTTTTCTCGATCCCAGGTTGTAGTAGTAATTGTAATCCGCGAAATAGAGCTATCACCATGCCCAGCGCGTCTGTCTCTACTAGTCCTTTGCTTAATGTCCGACCGGTATATGGCGGAAGCATGATTAGCGTCAATACTATGAACACTACCGATAGCATGCATAGTTTAAGTTCTGACAGTGATCATGCGACTCCTATTGGCACATCAACTCCTCAGAAGAAATACAGACCAAAGATGGTGCCGAGTAAGAGCTTAGCAAATGTAAAGCAGATTTTTTTAGATCCACCCAACGGCGATCACAACGTAATGTTTTTGACGGTAGACCACGCCCTTCCACCCCTTAAAAATCTGGAAACAAGTCTTTCGAAGAGCCTTACGAATATAAGAGCGATTTCGGAGTTCGACAGTGGAGATCCTGGTTATCCAGATAATGCTTTAGATTCTCCCAACTGCCCGGTTGTGTTTCCAGAAATCTTCAATCTTCCTAGCGACGATCCTGAACCTTATGCCAAAGATAACTATGATATTCTTCAGATCTACGCTGCCTACGAGACCGGTCTAGTCATTGGAACCAGCTTAAAAGTCTACGTCACTCCTCGGACTACCGCCAGGGAAGTGGTGAACGTTGTGGTAAGACAACTCAACATGGCTGTCATATTGAAAGGCAAAAAAGGTCCTATTTATAATCGGGACATGCTAAAGAACTTTTGTTTGGTGGCAATAATAGGTGCCAGGGAAAGGTGTCTGAGGGACGACTTTAAACCGTTGTTATTACAGAACCCGTGGAAACTTGGAAGGCTATATGTACGTAGGAAACACGATGTTCTAGCCGCGTTAGACCATAGCAGTAAACTCGATAGGATCGAAACGAATCGGGTCGATCGTATTTAAATATGGTATAGTAGTTTGGCTTTTGTTACTATGTAAGGAGCATACTGATGAGTACTTCTGAATATTGATGCCAATTTTAACTTTAACTGCATTTTTCTCCGAAATCGGGAGGAGAGTTTGGGTTAGCTATTACTATTTACAAACGATTTTATTGGTTTCTGTTTTATTAAATGGTTAAGCAGATCACTTATCAGTATTGAACCCTTACTTGCGACGATTGCACAAAAAAGAATTTAGTCAAATTGAATTGGTGCTAGTTTTCTTATGATAATATTAGCTAAATATATATGTTGCCTATACATTATAAATATATTTAAAAAGAGACTATTGTATATTTAACGAAAAAAACACTAGATAAATGTATAGGAGAAACTTATATTGTGCTCTGATGCTTGATGATATTACTAGAGCGTTAGAGATTTTAAGACTGTGATGATATTGTTTATTAAAAAATATTAGGACCAGGAATTAAGAATTTATTAAATATAGTAGGTATTATAATAGACATTTGAGGGGGGTAAATAATAAAATATGAAATTAAGGTTTTAGTAGAAAATCCGAAAAAAAATATTTACAGGGTCGGCTGGCACAACATTTTCATGCAGTTTGTTCAAAGTAATTTAAAAGGTACTATTTTTTTCAAAATTCCTGCCGTTTTGAAATATAAAAGGAACCATAGTTAGGTAAGTATAGCGCCCTTACTAGTAGATTCGAATAAGTATAGCGGGGATGAGGGCAGGCAATGAAATGACACAATTGTATATATCCCAACGTTTCGTTTTATATAAAACCTTTTTCGAGGGTCTGAAAAGAGCAAGAGAAGACAATTACAATAAATTATTGCGAATAAAATTCAAATTACAAATACAGTCACAGCAAAAATTAAAATTATAAAGAACCCCGCACTTCTCTTATGGAAAATGGCCCTCGGTTAAATTTTCTAAATTTTTAGTATGTTGTAGCGAATCCATTCTGATCAAAAGTGTTCATGGCCACAACAATATCTGCCGATCAGTTTTTGAGATACAGGGTGTCCAAGTTATATATTTAATGCTATACTGGGTGGTTCGAATAATTAGGGTATTCTAACACTATATTGCAAATAAGAAATATTTATAAAAACTATAAACAATTTATTATATCCAAATTATTTTATCCAAAAATAATAAGTAGGCCCCTAATTATTCCAAACACCCTGTAAAAAATTAAATATATTTATTTTAAATCATAAAATGAACTTACATAACAAATTTTCTTGAAATTAAAAAAAATTGTTATTTTATTTGCTTATTTTTTGAGTTTTGAGTCTGTTCGACGCTGTATATCTCCAGAACTGGTCATAGAAAAAGGGAAATCAATAGCAAACATGTAAGTAAGACACTTCAAGTAAAAAATATTAAAAAATAAAGAAATTTAACCGATCCATTTTTAATATACCGGGTGATTTATAAATACATGCATTGTTATCTTATTCTTCTATCGCTTATCATCGGAAACACCCTGTATAACCTTGATAATTATATATATTTGGAAGCATACAATAAGCGACAGGCGGTACATAAAGAAATATCTACAAAATTTCTTTCAAAACTAATAAAAAAAATATTAACTTTTTTGAGTTACCCCGTATACATATAAATATTATAAATTCTGATAGCTTGCTCCTAGCTAATGTCATCTACAGTATTACTTTGTAAACATTTAGTTTAATGCCGAAAATACAATGATTTAACAAAACATATTAAATAATTTTCGTCACTTATAGTATATAGTATTCTATCCTATCGACGACAGGGCCATCAAAAATTTAGAAAAACAAAACGAATTCATAATATAAACTAGGAAAATATAATGTATTAAGAATTCATATTTTGCAACTTGCAACACCCTGTGTGAACACTTTTGATCAGAATGGCATTCTCTACAACATACTAAAAATTTAGAAAATTTAACCGAGGGCCATTTTCAATAAGAGAAGTGCGGGGTTCTTTGTCAAAATAAAATATAACAATTCTTTTAATTGAAGTTAAATACATGTCACTCTTACCGACTTATTATTTATATTTTCGAGGGGTTTTCTACTAAAATATAAAATCAGAAATTGAATATTTCTATAATTACTTATAGGACAGGAGGTCGAAAATGTTAAACAAGTAAAACGCTTTTGTCACCATCCAAACTGTATTTTCAGGAGAATAAACGTCCTTTTTGTGAACAGAAACAAATGCTTTGGAGCTTTAACGTTATATATCAATTTTGGCTTTAGAGAAATAATTGCATATTATGCAAAAACCAAAAAAAAATTTACAGTGATGGACACAATTTGCGCCACATATGGGAAAAATTTGTATTGTTAGATTTCAGAAAATACTGATGTTAGTAGGTATAGTTAGTCTGCATCATAGGAAATCCCAAAAGCCATTAAACAGTGGCGTTCGTCTTTAGGGGTTCAGTTAAAAAAACCAATAATTTTTTAGTCCAACTTTTAGTTTTGCTTGACTAGTATTGTAAAATTTTTAATTTGGCAAAAACAAGTATTTGTTATTTTTTATTCAATTACTTTTAAAATTTGTGTACGTCTTTATTATTTACTTCTAAACAACATTTCTTTATAAAACGAATGTTTAAGATAATTCTTACCACATACAGACTGTCCGCGTCAAAACACATTAAATTCTATTTGACAATTTCAAATTTTCCCCTAAGGAAAGCAAAGTAATAAAAAGGTAAAAAATCCCTTGTTTTTACAAAAGATGGTAGGAATGCATTTAAAATTTTAAAATAAGATACGCACCACCAATTATGAAAATAGAGTATAATAAAATTTTATCTTAATATTTTTATTGAGAAGCAAAATTTCCATTTATTTCTAAAAATTAAAAAAACCAGAAAAATCGAAGATTTATTTTAAATCTCGAATTTAAATTACAAACGTTATTTTATGATATTATAAATATAATAAAATCCTCTTTCTACCTCTTCCCTTTTCAATGGCCAATAATCCGATGGACAAATTCTATTGAATAAATGTCTATGTTTTAAATAATATAGATAATATTTGGACAAAATTTTGTTAACTTCTTGTCCACGTAATAATCTGTATTTTATTGATTTTTTAAAAGATATTGCTGGATGATCGAGAACAAATTTTCTTCCTCTAATTCACTACCGCATTCGGCAATGAGATCTTCCAAAAAAAAACATGTACAGTACGGTGATGGGTTCAAAATCATATGACTTCTCGAGGCAAAAGTCAGTAAACTGTCGCCAAACACTTGCTTTAGATTTTTTTGTATTAGCAGGTGTTTTAAACCCCTCAATTTCTTGCCTAACTTCTTCCATATTATTTTGACCAAAGCGATTCATCTTGTGATCCCTATCTGCACTTCATAAACCAACACTAAATGTTAAATAACTGCGATCTTGTGCTGCGGTTACTCTTATATAGGCACAACTACAACTGACATATATATTTTTTTTAATTTGACATTTAAGGTGGGAGTATCAACATGCTTGCCAACCTATAACCTATTTCGCGTAGATTTATTTATGTTTTCTAGCTTTTATACAAAATTTAAAGAAAATCAGTATCGACTTGATATTCTATAGGTAATAATTGACATATTTAATAAATATCAAGGAATTTCCTAACTTATTTTAGGAGAATTGTATAGCGAAAAATATCGGGTAAGATTTTTTTTAACATTATTATGTCATTGTCACTCATTGTTCTTTCACTATACAATTCTCCCAAAATTAGCAATAATATAAATTGATATTTTTGTAATATATCAGATACTACCTAAATAATGTACCGACGAATTGGATTTTCTTTAAATGTTAGTGATTAAAATAATAAACTCAAAAAATCAACGCGAAATAGGTTATAGGTTGGCAATAGATTGAATGACGTTGAGAATTCAACCTTAAAGTAATTTCAAAGCATTCTATATTTATTGACGTATAACTGTCTAATAACAAATATCTATTATAAAATCATTTTGTTGTGAAATTTTCTTACCAAATACCATTCGAAATCAAATTATACCTTAAAATTTTTTCTCGCACACGAATATTTTAAGAAAATTTTCTCTCGCCTCTGGCTCGAAAAAATTTTCAAAATATTCGTGTGCTCAAAAAAATTTCTGGATATAATTTGACTTTTAGTGGTATTACAAGTGAAAATTTCAGCGAACTGGTTCAGTTCCCAATTAAAAAAAAAACTATGATCAGAATGACGCAGCTCCCCTTATCGTATTGCAGTCTGTTGCTGACAATCCTACCCTTTCATTAAGAAACCGAGCTCAAGAACTTGATGTAGTAAAAAACTCTTATTCAGTATATTTTAAAGGTAAACAAAATATTCCCATTTAAGCCAACTTTTAATCAAACGATGGAAGAAGGAGACGAAGCCAAACGTTTGGATTTTTGTCTTTGGGTAGGAAACAAAATTGTAAGTGAAAACAGGAATTTTCGTAAAATTATCATGTTCTCCGATGAATCGTCATTGATAATGTATGTATTTCGACCGCTAATGCTGCTATCCAAAAGAATAATTCTTTTACCTTTAAAATTAAAAAAAACTAAAAAAATCGAAGATTTATTTTAAATCTCGGATTTAAAGTTATTCTAAATAGGTTTTCTAATTGGCATTTTGCTTAAAAATGAAAAATAAAGGTAGAAAAATCATGTTTTTGATGTTTTTGCGAACTCTCAAAAAAAAAAAATTTTCTCTTCGGGAATTGCATTTTTTTTAACAAGCAAAACTTTTCCCCGAAAAATTAAATTTTTCATCCATTTCTGCTATTGTAAACCGTATCCGCGGACAGTCTGTATATATTTTTTTTAATTTCCCGTCAAACAGCTAAAGATGAGCGCCACTGTTTAATGGTTTTGGCATTTCCTATGATGCAGAGCATTGCCAATATGGGTATTATTTGTTGCAATCTAACAATAAACTTTTTCCCTTATTCTGAGTAAATTCTACCCATCGCTCCGTATTTTCATAGTGTGCTTTATGTCCTCTCAAAATGATTTTAATAAATAGTTATGAATACTCCCTTTATGACACTGTTATATTTGGTGCAGTTTATCGAACGCAACTCATCTCATCGGAAAGTGAGCTTTTACGGGTTTCCTTTTACGATAAAAGTATACAAAAGTAAAACGAATGTTCCAAGGTACAACCAAATAAACGATAAAAGTCATATCATTGTGTATTAGATTAAAAAAAAAATGATTAATTTGTACAAACGATGATATCTTTTAAATTTTTATTTTAAGCACTTTTTTTTAGTACAAAGAAGGTAAATATGTATATTTTTCTGTTTTAGAAACGTTCAGGATTATTTTTTATTTTAAATGAATGCGAGTTAAAACATACAGGGTGCGTCACGTCTATGACAAATTTTAATTTAAAGCATTTCATTTTTACAGAATATGATGCATTCTGGAAACGTATTATTGACTAAAATAATTTCTTCGATATTTAGATGTTTCTCCGGTTGTGATACACCCTGTATAAAGGTGCAATTAATTGTAATTGAACTGCGTGTAAATATTAGGATAAAAAAATGGATAAAATAATTTTTTCAAATATTTTTCCTAAAAATATTTGGAAAAAGACGGTAGGTGAAACCTATGGGGGTGCGTACGTTATGCACCGGTAATGCACACTGGACTTGAGAGTTGAGGTTACGACAGATGTATTATAGGATGTAAAGTTCATGTGTAATTAAAAATGTTGAAATAAATGTGTATTTTTATTCCATAATTATATTATTACAGTACATGGCATAGACGTCATGTCTACCCTATATTCCCAACAGGATTAGGGTTTAACGTGGGCTCCCAACCACGATCCATACAATCTTGCAGTAGCGTATTTAGGGGAAAAACTTACCTTCTTAAAAAAAGAAATAAAAACATCAATTAACTGAAATAACGTCAACGTCCAATTGTAATCGGGGGTCCCCAAGGACTCCCACTTTCTTTAACCCTTTACTTTTTACTTAGGGTAAACAAGCTCTTGGTAACTTTTCCCCTTGGTTGGATGGTTAAAGGCAGAAGTCGAGCGTGTGGCTCAAGGCTCAAGCTTCTTGCACTGCAGCCTTCTGGCTTATTGTGCACCCCCAGTGGCGTATTTAGGGGGGGGGGGGGGTCCAAGGGGTCTGGAGCCCCCCCCCCCGTGGGCTCAACATTAAAAAAAACTCAGAACAGATCAGATGCCTTGTTGCATTTAATTTCTAATTTAAGTGAGTAAAATAATATATACATGGTGATTGAAAATTCGATTAATTCCTCGCAGGAGGTAATTTGTGATTTTTTCTTAAATATGACCTATTCCGAAAATGCTTGGTTTTCGAGTTATTTCAATTTTTTTCTTGTTTTTTACCTGCGTGTCTAATTTATTTAATTTAAAAAAATTGAAATGATGTTCACTTAGTTTTGTAATTTTTTTGCAAACTAGAACTATTAGCAATACTTTGTTTTTACAAATAATTAAGTAACTGTGTCACAGATAACAAAACAACATGGTCAAACTTGGCAAAAAAAAATGGCAAAAATAACTTGAAAACCAATCATTTTCGGAATCGGTCATATTATGTAGAAATATATATTTTTAAACATAAATATTTAAAAAAATATATATTCCCATTATTGCGTTTATATTTAACAATTTGTTAATTTCTTCCTTTTTTGGGTTCAGCTATCAAAACATAGAAATTATAAATTTTGATAGTTCAAAATAGGGCGTGGCAACGAAAAATTTTTCACCTGCGGCGCTTTTTTAAAGAAAGAAAGAAAGAAAGAAAGAAAGAAAGAAAGAAAGAAAGAAAGAAAGAAAGAAAGAAAGAAAGAAAGAAAGAAAGAAAGAAAGAAAGATAAAACGAAAGGTATAGACCCCCCGTGGCAATATTCTTAATACGCCACTGTGCACCCCAATCTTGTTAGAATAGATTTGTTCCATCTATAAGGTCCAATAGCTTTCTACCAAGTTAGTCATGCGGGAGGTTATCACCGCTTTAAATATTCCCGAAGATTTTGATTCTTTTGCGGATCAGTGCATCGTATATGTTTAGACGCTATGGCTCGCCCTGAAAATGCTTGTCTCGATCTGAAAAACACTACCTTCCGGTCTTGTAACGTAAATTACTATTACATGTATCATGGGTCCCTGTATCATGTCCCTCGATCTGGTGTGAATTATAACTTTTTGTTCTACCGTTCACATTATCATTTTTATTATAGCTAATCTACAAATTATAACAATATAATATATTATTTGACAAGTTGATGATTGAAATCAAAACTTACCTACCCGCAACTTGACATATTATTATGTTACCTATATTGATCCAGAAGATTAAATCCAATTTCTGAGTCCCAGTATTTTCCGGCCGCAATATGGTACAAATTCCGGTAACCGAATTGTAAACACCAGTAGCTTTTGTTATTAACCAGTTTTTGACACTGATATTTGGCATCGATCAAAAAATAAGAATATATTTTATTAATTTTATATTGCATCTTTTTTAAACGAATAACCAACAAAATTATACTAAGAGGATGGCAGATAAAAGTACAACGGTCATTTCTTTGACCCAAATGGTGGATTTGGCCCTCAATTCGCCAGAGGTGAGATATAAAACTGAATTTTCGCTCCTTTAGTAATAAATTCGTTTAAAAAGTATACTAACCGTAAAGCGATTTGCCTTTATTTTTTGGTTTCTCTCCGATACTGATCGCAATCATGTTCCAACTTCAAGCAATTGAACATCAATCGCATCGTTCATTTCGACGTATTTCCTATGGAATTTTGTAGATCCGATTACAAATGAAAGAGCAAATTTTCAAAAAGAAAGTTCGGATCGAATAAATTTTCATTATTTATTTTAAAGGTTGGAATAGTAAACTTTACAATCCTCCATTCTCTGCTCCATGTGCTTGTCAATCAACTAGATCTGGGAGAGTGTAATGTGGAGTTTCGGGGCAGCGATAGTGAACGACTACAGAGTTACATTTCTAGCGCAAAACCAGGTCCAATAATAACTTTGACTGAGTATAGCATTGGGCCTGATGGTAAAGGTATAAGGAAGAAGCGGAGGGGAAGCAAGAAGAATGGAAAACGAGGAAGTGTTGGTAAGATTTTTTCTCTTTAATCTGTTCTAAAGCTTTAAAGTTTATCACTGTCGATTGAGGGACACAACCCCACTGAACAATTGCTACTTGCGACTATATTCATCATTGATCTTTTAATATTATTACTTCTAGACGAGAAAGGAAAAAAAGATGAACATCAAAAAGAGAAGGAGATAGCAATAATCAAGAAAGATGAAGAGGGGTCACTTGACGCAGGTTCGTAATCAGTGGCGTGCAACATTTTTCTGGGGCCCCTCCACAGATTTTTTTACGGGGCCTCCGATCATACTTGGAATTTTTTTAAAACAGGAAAAAAACACACGGTTATAAAATACATATTTATATTTCTTAATCTCTCTATATCTTAAATATACCGCGGTTGCCGGCGTTAACAATAAATGTTAATTCAATACGAAATTTGGTAAAGTTATTCTTGCCTGCTAAGGTAAAACAGCATATGTGTAAAAAAACGATTTATTGTTTTCTCTATCAACCTACGCCTTTTGTCCTGCTCTTTCTTATGCAATATTTACTTTTCTTATATCTTATTTGGAAACGCCAATAAGCACATGGTAAAACAGTACATGTGAGCCTATTTCATAATTTCTGTTATGGTAAAACAGTATAACCGACAAGGTATATCATGGTAAAATAGTATAAATCGCGTCTACATAAAATGTTGACAAAAAAATCTTCATAAAAATCATGGCATAAAACCATAATATAGTTTTATATCTTATTTGGCAGTGATTAATATTTTATGGTATTATATTAGCTTCAATGGTAAAATGTGACTATCTATATACTTTTAAACACGTTCAAAATAAGTTAAAATTATGAATTTACCAATGGTAAAACAGCACATATTGTTATACAGTGTCACCAGTAAAGTCCGCATCATATGGGATTTTTTTTTATTAATAGCTTTATTTAAAATTTGACTTTGGCATCAAGCTCTGCTTCGATCGAGATGAAAATTACGCAAAAAAATAGTAGTCACGTGATTCGCATTATATGTAAAATTTTAATTTAAAAAAAAAAATAATTCAAAAGTGGGGTTATTTCTGAAAATATCGAAAAAAGTTATTAGAAAAGGTTTTTCTAAATGTAGTTTCTAGTCCACATGCAAAATTTCAGCCGCATAAGATAATTTTAATTTTTTACCTATATTTTGTAAATTGCACCACTTTTGCAAAATAAGACTCAACGCAACTTACATAAAACTTCTTAGTTTTGACAATGCTTTATTTCAGATACATTTTCTATAAAGTAGCGCCGTATTAAATGTGTGTTTTTCTACAAAATCTGAATTGGGCTATTAAAATTTGGTCGTATGTGATGCAAAGTTTATTTGTTTTGGACCCTGTATAAGGTAACTTCATTAAATAAGTATTTTTGAAAAGGTAGTTTGTGTCTGAAAGTAATACACCTTAATATTAAGATAAAAAAGAACACAGTGTCTTCAGTAACTTGTTTTTTAAGTGGAACATAAATTTTAGTTTAACAACGTAAAATGTATCTATTTTCAACTATTTAATTTAAAACCTCTATATTATAATTTACTATTAAGCTATGTCATAATAACGTTAACGTGTATTACTTTCAACCACAAACTACGTTTTCAAAAATACTTATTTTATGAAGTTACCTTATACAGGGTCCAAAACAAATAAACTTTGCATCACATACGACCAAATTTTAATAGCCCAATTTTGATTTTGTAGAAAAACACACATTTAATGTGGCGCTTCTTTAAAGAAAATGTATCTGAAATAAAGCATTGTCAAAACTAAGAAGTTTTATGTTAGTTGCGTTTAGTCTTATTTTGCAAAAGTGGTGCAATTTACAAAATATAGGTAAAAAATGAAAATTATCTTATGCGGCTGAAATTTTGCATGTGGGCTAGAAACTGTATTTAAAAACACTTTTTCTAATAACTTTTTTTGGTATTCTCAAAAATAACCCCACTTTTAAATTATTTTTTTGAAAAAATTCAAATTTGACAGATAATGCGAATAACGTGACTACTATTTTTTTGCTTAATTTTCATCTCGATCGAAGCAGAGCTTGATGTCAAAGTCAAATTTCGAATAAAGCTATTAATAAAAAAAAATCCCATATGATGCGGACTTTACTGGTGACACTGTATACTCTTTACCTTAGTACAACCGGGAGTAATATTAATCCCTCCACCGGTAAATTGATATAACATATGTTAATTATAACTTGCTAGCGTATTAGAGGAACATGTCCTCTAGAACTCTAAGAATACAAGCAAATGCTAGCAAACAAAAACTCGTGGTAAGAAGTTGTTAATTAATAATAAATTACCCTTAAAAATTTGTTTAAGGTTATGTTTTTAGAACTAAAAAAAATTTTTTAAATGTCTGCTATTTAGGCCTCGATTACCTACTTTGTTTAGTTTTTAACTTTCATTTTTAATAGTTAGCCCTTTAAAATAGCCAAATGGTGTTAACATTTAACTTTTTATGAAACTTCCTGTTTCTTCATAATTTGTTTATGTTTATTTCCCATGGCTCAATAGTATATATTTTACATACAGTGCGTCCATAAAGTATTGCACAAATTCATTTAACATTCAGGGATTTACTATTTTTTTAAACGCTCGGACACGTCAATTAGTGTTTTTATTTGCGCATTTTTTGAGGTAAAATGTTGTTATACAGGATGTCCCACGTAGAAAGTATGACGTCATCGATGACTTTTTTAAATGGAACACCCTGTATATTATTTCAATTTTGAATTCTAAGATGAAAACTTAAAACTTTTTATATAACCAATCATACCTCTGTAAATCACGGTTTCTAAAATTTTCACGTTTGAAAACTTAAATGTATTCTAATATTATTTAAATAAATCAGCATTATTTCAATAAATGTTTTTAAAGTAAATTTTCAATTGTGAATATTTCAAAAACCGTGATTTACAGAGGTATGATTGGTTATATAAAAAGTTTTAAGCTTTCATCATAGAATTCAAAACTGATATAATATACAGGGTGTTCCATTTGAAAAAATCATCGATGACGTCATACCTCCTACGTGGAACATCCTGTATAACAACATTTTACCTTAAAAAATGCACAAATAAAAACACTAATTGACGGGTCCGAGCGTTTAAAAAAATAGTAAATTCCTGAATGTTAAATGAATTTGTGCAATACTTTATGGACGCACTGTATACTGTTTCTCTATAATAATATTATATTTCAACCATTTGTTACGCTAAGGTAAAACAGTATAAGCGATATTTTAAATGAACTAATGCAGGAATATTTTTTTTTTCTTTATAATCTTGTTCTCAACGTTTACTTACTTTGGTGTACCAAATATAATTAATATGTCTTAGAAAATTACAAAACGGCAACAAAGATTCATAGAAAGTTCATTTTCTCAAAACTACCTTTTTTCACATATTATGCTGTTTTACCTTAGCAGGCAAGAGATAGAACGGGGCCCTCCCGCACTGCAGGGTCTGCAGGGGCTGGTTTGCACGTCCCTGTTCGTAATACGTTTCGTTTTGTTCTCTTCCTAGCTGTTATTGAAGCAACGATTAGAATTTAATTAACTTAAGTAATAGGCAGCAAAAAACAAAAATTGATAATATTTTTTCTAAAAAGAAATATAATAATATTGGGGTACCACAAGGTAGCATTTTGGGTCCATTATTATTTATTCTTTATATAAATGATATGCCAAATGTTTTAAAACAAAGTTTTATTCAAATGTTTGCTGATGATACCTTATTATATAGGGTGTCCGGAAAATACGTGTACAACGTTTAACGACAGACTCCTGACGTCAAAATAGGTCGATCTAAGCCGAATTAGTTATATCCAAAATTGTCTCGTTTAGCCGGTAGAGGGCGTCAAAAATTTGTAAAAAAATATTTGTTTTTCCTAAATTACGTGAAAACCTGCTAATCGATTTTAATAATTTTTAGTTTGTAGACTAATACTATAAAATGACGTTTTCTAGTAGTATAGCCACCGGCTGTAAATAAGTAGAAGTGTTATAAAAGTGATATAATACGTCAACATTTCTCCCCATTTTTTATATTAATGGCGTTACGACAACCCACATATTTTTGTAGAGTGACTGGATGTATTTGGAAGCTATTTTACCTCTTAAATATTTATCTTTGAATGAGCTGTTTTGCCAGAAGAAAATATTTACAATTACCTGCATACATCAATTATTAACAATAAAAATAAAACAAAGTACAACAAAGTTGAAAGTATGTATTGTAAGAAACTAAGTAAAACAAAAACATTATTTAAGCAAATGTGTTAAATGACCGCCATCTTGCTGAATACACTTATTAACACTCCTTAAAAAATAATATTGGACCCTATATCTAATGTCTCGGGGTTATTAAAATGGTTGCCTGCATTTAAAATCCGCTGCAATAAATAATCGCGTGTGTTTACCGGAGTCTTGTAAACTTCTGTTTTAATAGCGCCCCACAAAAAGAAGTCACACATATTTAACTCAGGAGAACGTGATGGCCATTTTACTGGTGCATCATTGCCCCTTCTAATCCATCGGTTGGGATATTGATAATGTAAGTATTGCCGAACGGCAACGGAAAAATGGGGCGGGGCACCATCATGCATATACCACATTTCCCTCCGAAGTAAAAGGGGCAAATTGTCCAAAAGAATTGGTAATGTGTCTTGCAAAAAATTTAAATAAATATTTCCATCTAACCTGTCTGCAATAACAATGGGACCAATAAGGTAGCGATCAATAAAACCTGCCCAAATATTTAATTTAAATTGATGCTGATGATGTGCAACTTTAATGGCATGTGGATTTTCATCGGAATAAATATGTTCGTTGTGCAGATTGGTTACTCCAGATCTTGTAAAGCACGCCTCGTCAGTAAACATAGTTGTTCTACAAAAATTTGGATCACGGATTCTTTTGTTTCTAAAAATTTGACAAAATGTAAGCCACATGGGGGGATCAGTCGGTAAAAGTTCCTGGACTTTTTGCACGTGATAAGGATGTAACAATGGTTCTTTTAAAACCTCATTGACAATCGTTTTAGGAACATGTAACTCACGTTCTAAGCGACGGGTACTGGTACTTGGTTCTTCTTCAACTCTTTCCAGAATCATCTCTTCTGTTTCCACAGTTCGAGTTGTTCGCATACGACCCCTGCCTTCAAAGTTTTTCTCAAAGCTGCCCGTTTCCCGAAGATGACGCTCGATATTGGCAAATGTTTGGTGGTTTGGTATTCGACGGTTAGAAAACCTTTGTCAATTTGTCAATAATTGTCAAATTATTAAATGCCATAGCAACAAGGTTACTTAAAAAATTATTGCTACAGGTAATTTGATTTTAATATTATTACTAATAATACTAAATATTGTAAATATTTTCTTCTGGCAAAACAGCTCATTCAACAAAGAATATTAAAGAGGTAAAATAGCTTTCAAATACATCCAGTCACTCTACAAAAATATCTGGGTTGTCATAACGCCGTTCATATAAAAAATGAGAAGAAATGTTGACGTATTATATCACTTTTATAACACTTCCACTTATTTACAGCCGGTGACTATACTACTAGAAAACGTCATTTTATAGTATTAGTCTACATACTAAAAATCATTAAAATCGATTAGCAGGTTTTCACGTAGTTTAGGAAAAACCAATATTTTTACAAATTTTTGACGCCCTTTACCGACTAAACGAGACAATTTTGGATATAACTAAGTCGGCTTAGATCGACCTATTTTGGCGTCAGGAATCTGTCGTCAAACGTTGTACACGTATTTTCCGGACACCCTGTAGGTTTATAAAGGGTAAAAATATTATTGATTGTATAGACATTTTAAATTTTGAATTAAAAACTTTATCAAACTGGTTAAAGATAAATAAATTAAAATTAAATGTTTCTAAAACAAAATTTATGGTTATTGGAAATAGCGTGATTAATACAGACATAAATATTTTTGTTGATGATGAAATATTAGAAATTATAGACTCTTTTAAATATTTGGGAGTAATTTTAGATTCTATGTTAAAACTTGAATTACATTTTGAAAATCCGGTATCTAAAATTGGAAAAAAAATTAAATATTTAAAAAGAATTAGTCAAAATTTGAGTTTATTTTCACTAAAAACAATTTATAACACTATAATTTTACCTCATTTTTTATATTGTTCGACTATTTTATACACACAAATGATGGGGTCTTTAATAGACTCCAAGTTTTGCAAAATAAAGCTATGCGTATAATTTTAAATGTGGATAAATATACGAAAATAAATTTAATGTTAGAAAAACTTCAGTGGTTAAATGTTAAAAATTTAATATTTCTTTTGATTTGTACTTTTATTTTTAAAATACAACATAACATACTGCCTTCTCATTTGAAAGATTTTATAACTCAAAATTTTGAAAATCATAACTATTCAACCAGGTATAATAAAGATTTGTGTCTAGGTAGGGTATCAAAACATTTGACATATAAATCGGTTTTCTATAAAGGATTAAGTGAATATAATAACTTGAATATATTAATTAAATCACAGACCTCTTTGAAAAATTTTTAAAAATCATTGAAAAATTATTTATTTAAATAACAAAATAGTGACTGATAAAAATTTTTTACAGATGATATTGTTAAATTAGTTCAAATATTTTATATAACTTGTTAAATTGTAGCACATTGCTAAATAAATCTTGTTACTACTACTACTACCTTCTTTTTCTAGAAAGTTCCGGGTCAATATGCCAAACAATAGTAGTGGTCGAGCCAGCTTCAAAAGAAAGAATAGGAGAATCGCCGAAATTTACGATTGCCCTAACCAAAGAACAACTAACCAAACTTCAGAAAGATATAAAAGATCTTCAGAAAAAAGTTGAAGAATTGACTGAAATGCCTGCCAATATGGGATTAATTGATGCTTTAAGGTAATGATAGCAATATGTCGTAATTATGCATGAATGACGTCACCCTTGTAATAAAAAAACCTTGTATTAGTATTTTTCTAGATTTAGCAAAAGCCTTTGATACAGTTAGCCATAATTTGCTGTTAAAAAAGTTTGAAAATATTGGATTCAGAGGAAAGCAATTAGAATTAATTAAAAATTATCTGAAAAATAGACCAACTTATGTTCAAATAGATAAAGAAAAAAGCTATCCAAAGGTATTTAAGTATGATGTTCCTCAAGGAACAATTTTAGGACCATTATTCTTTAATATTTATAGTAAAGACTTATTTAGTATAAATTGCGATGGACAAATTCGTAGGTTTGCAGATGATACTACAATTTTTTATACAGATACAAATTGGGAAAACTTAAATAATAAAATTAAAAAAGATTTTAAAATTATAAAAAATTGGTTTGACAACAATTTGTTAACAATTAATTTTAATAAAACAAATTATATTAATTTTACTTTAAACCTAAATAACCTACCACAAAATATGAATAGTACTCAAATAAATGAAGACATTCGAATTTTTAAAGTTAATAAAATAAAATATTTAGGAATTATTTTTGATAGTAAATAAAATTGGAATTTTCACAAAGAAAACTTAATTAAAAAATTTAGAAGTTTACTGATTTTTAAAAACATTAAAAAAATTTTAAATGTAAGAGATATGGAAATATTTTATTATGCGTTAGTTAAAACTCATTTAAATTACGGAATTTTAGGTTGGGGAAGAATAAAATAGAACTTTAGTTAAAAAATTAGAAATATTACAAAAAAGGTTTCTAAAACTTATATTCAATAATGATTATCTTTATCCTTCGAAAGAATTATATTTAGAAACAAAAAAGTTGAACATAAGACCACTTTACATTTATAACATCTTAATATATACAGGGTGTTCTCAAAGTTGAGTCATTTATTTTACCAGGTTGTAGAACTCGTAAAAATAAGTAATTGTACCAAAAATCATTTATATAAAAGTTGCAGAATAAAGAAGTCATTAACAATTGAAAAAATGTAAAATTTAAAAACTTAATACCTGCTCTTTGGTATTCTCGACCACTAAAACCCGTAAAATGAATGAATGATAAGTAATTTGTATCCTACAAAAAAATAAGCCATACCCAGTATCGCCAGTAAACAAAACATTGATAACGCAGTGGTCGAGAATATCAAAAAATCAGGACCTACAGTTTTTAAATTTTACATTTTTTCAATTGTTAATAACTTCTTTATTCTGCAACTTTTATATAAATGATTTTTGGTTTAATTACTTATTTTTACGAGTTCTACAACCTGGTAAAATAAATGACTCAACTTTGAGAACACCTTGTATATTTAAAAATAAAAACATTATACACAATTTAAAAGCCAAAATCATAATACACATTATAAAAATAAAATACCATAAAACCTAAAATAAATAAGTCCATAGGACAAAAAAATTTCAAATATTTATGTTTTTTTATATAAACGATTATTTACCAACAAAAATTAAAAAATTGATTTCATTAAAGAAATTTTAAGTCGAAATAAAAACATGGATATTAAAAACAGACAATTTGAAAATATTTTTAGAAAAGCTTTAATTAATTAATATTGTTCTGAATAATTTATATAAGTAATATTTTTTACTTAAAAATTATAAATTAATAATTTTATTATAGATAATATATTTCTTCAAAAAAGCTGCGTTTATACTATAAATTAACATTTTTACTTTAAAACTTGATTTTTAATGCATAATTATGATTTATGATTTTACATACTAAAACAAAAAATAAGATTTGCCCCTATCAAGCTCAGCTTCAGGGGAAGAATAAGTTTATCGAAGACAACATAAACATATTTATTATATCATTAAATTTTAAATAAACTTATTATTATTATTATTATTATTATTATTATTATTATTATTATTATTATTATTATTATTAATATTATTATTATTATTATTATTATTATTTGGTAAGAATGTATGCCTTGTACAAGAAAATGAGTACACAAAACTTTTTCACTCAAGAAATTTTCCTACTTACCTATCAACCAACTTTTCTGCTTATGTATGCTACGCATCCATAGGTCTAGTGGAAGAAGTTCAAATGCCCCCCTGTTGGATATGTTCCAAATTCTAACATTGGTTAAACGGATGGATGCCATGGAAGCAGCTATGAACAAAGTGGCTACGTTGCTAGAAGATTTGGCACAAGGGCATTCTGATTTGGCCGCCGGTCACTCGAACCTTGCCAGCTCTGGAATTTTCGTAGGGGGAGGTAACTGAAACGTCGTAATTCAATTTCAACAGCATTTTTCTATTTTATTCTAAATATTTTTAATTCTACTGCTATAAATTAATATTTGTAGGTAAAAAATCATCAATTTCCTTTAAGGAACCAGGTTCGGAGCTGGTAACAAAGTCCCAAGAGTTAAGAAAGTCGTTAGATGGGACCGTGGGTGGAGCTGCTCAACTTACCGAACTGTTTGCCTTGATCAAAGGTCTGGAAGGTCGCTTGAGAGACATGGAAAAAACCACGAAAACTTTAAGTAGTGTGGGTTTGGGTAGTGTGTGTACGTATCCTGCCACATTATCTCTAATTGCTAATAGTAGGGGAGCCCAACAGGGGATTTTGGGATTTACTCAAGCGCGGCAGATTAACATATGGGGGATACCTTGCACCCTGTTGAGTACCTCTGCCATGTCTAGGCCCTCTATATAGTGCCGCGCGTGTACGGCAGCTGATCAGAATAGTAAAAAAAATCGATAGCTGGATTTACTCGAGCGCGTCAGATTAAGGTGTGGTGAGTTAATTACATGCTAAAGAGTCTGCATTTCAATAATCTGATGATTTGAGCGTGACGTAAGGGAGTGGGAGGGTCATAAACTTGCAAAAAAAAACTCTCGAGCGAGGTCAATTTTTTTTTTATTTTGAAGGAAATAATTCAAGGATAACGGGAAAAATATAATCTGCCGATTACCACAAGCCGAAGTAACAAAAATCGTCAATAAAGTTTATTAGCGCGTGCAGCTGCAGTGAAGCACTCCGCGCCTCAATGTCTCTTTCTTTATCACTCACTCTCTCGCACCGTCCCCACCAGTGGCGCACCCAGGGGGGGGCCAGGGGGGGGCCAGGGGGGGGGGGGGCCAAGGGGGCCTTGGCCCCCCCAAAACCCCCAATGAAATAAAAATTATGAAAGTGGATAAGTATTTTAAAAAGTCAATTTTCTTAGATTTACCTCACGGGCCTCGTTTGAGGGGGGCCAGGTGGGGCATTTGCCCCCCCCCCCCTCCCCCTGGAAGTTGACTTATTGACAAAAGTTGACTTATTGAGGTTTAATATGGTTTGATTGAATTTAAGAATTTATTATTTCGAGTTTTCCTTTATATTTTTGTTATTATTTTGGGGTAGTAAAGACTTAATAAAAATAAACAGTTTTAATGCCAAAACGACTATGAATGTTTGAAAAACAATTTTAGCTCATTAAGTATTAAGCAAAAAATTGAAATTAAAATTAAGGGAAGACCTAAACTCTCGAAATTAACTTGATACATACCACAAAGTGTAAATCTAGGAACTTTATTGCTATTGATAAGTTTGCTGCAAATAAAAACAGATGAATGAACTACTTTTAAACAATGTACCCACTAATGAAAAATAAATTAGCCTTTCTATTTTTTATCTTATTTCATTTTCAATAGAATAAGAAGGTAATCATACATTTTTAAAATATTTACTATAATAATTATTGACCAAATTTGGGCGTGGTCTTAAAAAAATTTCGCCTGCGGTGCATTTTGCCTACAGCAGGCTTTTAGTACACCCCCAAGTTAACAAGTCAGCAGCCGCCAATGCCCCCCCCCCCCCTAAGAAACCGTTTAACGACTCCCATGACTAGGCTATTGCGATCTTTCCTGCAAGAGTACCTGTTAAAAAAGCTCCAAAGTTCTAGAAAAATGCGTAACTTAAAAGTTTATTAAAAAATTTGCATCCAGCACTGGTTGGCGGGCCCCCCCTAACATAAAATCCTGGGTGCGCCGCTGGTCCCCACACTACTTTTCGTCAGCCATCACGCCATCACAGGCTGATCACATCAGCATTCGTGGGATTATAATACAGGGTTATTATTTTACATTTTAGTTTGTCCCACTTTTAAAAGCCTGTAACTTTTTGTTTTTTGAGTTCACGTTCACTCAAAAAGTAGGATGTAGAACTTTTGGCCAAGTATTTATGGGTTTTGTCAAAAATTACAGTAGGTGTTACATGTCACATTTAAAACCAAACATTTAATTTTTTAAATGAGACACTCTGTATGTTAGAAGCGCATTAGATGGTTCCTTTTCTTCCGATTTCAAAAATATAACACATTTATGCATTCTTCTCTTAATTCCATCAAAAATATGTAAAAATAATATTATTAAAAAGCATCAAGATAGTTATAAAACTGTTTTGTTGCTATGGATTTTGTCTTTATTTATTTCGCAGTCTGTCACTCTTATTGTTATTACTCGTTCCGAATTTTGTACCGAAATATTTTTGTAAGTGAATTAAATTTAAAAATAAAATCATGAAATTTTTTTTTAAACGGTCAGATTAACAAAATCCCTCAAAATAATCGTCAGATTATGAATCAGCACGACCAGGACACCAAGCTGAACCGTCTGTATGAAAATCTGACGCGCTCGAGTATGTCAAAATAGCGTTTTTTTTGCATTTTCGAAAAGTCGCCACGAGCTTGCGTCACATCCGAATCGTCAGTCTATTGAATGGGAGCTTCCTTAGGGATCCCTTAACATCCCCTCTGAATATCTGACACGCTCGAGTAAATTTTTTTTCCCCATTTTTAACCCTTCCGTACCGCCGCCCCCACCATCAAAACCGGCAGATTAATGTACCTCCGTCATAAGAGTCACGTGGGGCATATACACTATTAATATCTGACGCGCTCGAGTATATCCATGTGACTGTTTTTTTTTTACATTTTTGAAAACCTGTAGTAACTCCCCCTACCGGTGAAAGGGTACACATGATATGACATTTTTTTCCTTTCTACCATCCAATCTTCAAGATCCAATAGGTCCCCACGACGCTCGAGTAAATCCCCATTTAGCATCGTGGGCTCCCCTACTATAACAAACTCGTCGCGTGTCGGTTTTGTTGGGCATCCTCTACACATTTTTGTATTTTCTATAGCTACCTCTGCAGCTGGAATTCGTGGACCAGCGTCCGAAATTATACGAGGACCAACGTCCGAAGTTATACGAGGACCAGCGTCCGAAATTATACGAGGACCAGCGTCCGAAATTATACGAGGACCAGCGTCCGAAATAATACGAGGACCAGCGGCCAGTGTTAAAAGTAGTATAGTCTCAGCTACCCCAAGTGCTTCAGTACAAGGACCAGCGTCCAGTATTAGAAATACTATAGTCTCAGTTACCCCAAGTGCTGCAGGAAGTATTCGACAAAGCAGCGCAGACACTCCCGTCTCTAAGCCAAAGCCGAGAGTTAAAAAAGTTACCAAACAGGATAGCGACGATGAAGTTAAAGATGAAGATGAGGCGGAAAAAACAATGACGGAAGGACATTCAGATTTATCTGGGTAGGTAGGCACTCTACAGTGTCACCAGTAAAGTCCGCATCATAGGGGATTTTTTTTTTATTGATAGCTTTATTCAAAATTTGACTTTGGCATCAAGTTCTGCTTCGATCGAGATGAAAATTAACCAAAAAAATAGTAGTCACGTGATTTGCATTATGTGTCAAATTTTAATTTTTTCAAAAAAATAATTCAAAAGTGGGGTTATTTCTAAAAATATCGAAAAAAGTTATTAGATAAAGTTTTTTTAAATGTAGTTTCTAGTCCACATGCAAAATATCAGCTGCATAAGATAATTTTGATTTTTTACCTATATTTTGTAAATTGCACCACCTTTGCAAAATAAGACTCAACGCAACCTACATAAAACTTCTCAGTTTTGACAAGGCTTTATTTCAAATACATTTTAAAGTAGTGCCATATTAAATGTGTGTTTTTCTACAAAATCAAAATTGGGCTATTAAAATTTGGTCGCATGTGATGCAAAGTTTATTTGTTTTTGACCCTGTATAAGGTAACTTCATAAAATAAGTATTTTTGAAAACGTAGTTTGTGTCTGAAAGTCATACACCTTAATATTAAGACAAAAAAGAACACAGTGTCTTCAGTAAAGTGTTTTTAAGTGGAAAATAAATTTTAGTTTAACAACAAAGTTTATCTATTTTCAACGATTTAATTTAAAACCCCTATATTATAATTTATTATTAAGCTATGTCATAATAACGTTAACGTGTATTACTTTCAGGCACAAACTACGTTTTCAAAAATACTTATTTTATGATGTTAGACAGGGTCCAAAACCTATTAACTTGGCATCACATGCGACCAAATTTTTATAGCCCAATTTTGATTTTGTAGAAAAACACACATTTAATATGACGCTGCTTTAAAGAAAATGTATTTGAAATAAAGCCTTCTCAAAACTGAGAAGTTTTATGTAGGTTGCGTTGAGTCTTATTTTGCAAAAGGGGTGCAATTTACAAAATATAGGTAAAAATTAAAATTATCTTATGCAGCTGAAATTTTACACGTGGGCTAGAAACTGCATTTAAAAAACTTTTTCTAATAACTTTTTTCGATAATTTCAGAAATAACCTCACTTTTGAATTATTTTTTTGAAAAAATTAAAATTTGACAGAAAATTCGAATTACGTGACTACTATTTTTTTTGCTTAATTTTCATCTCGATCGAAGCAGAACTTGATGCCAAAGTAAAATTTTGAATAAACCTATTAACAAAAAAAATCCCATATGATGCGGACTTTACTGGTGACACTGTATCTAATCTATAACTACGAAATGTTGAGTGTCTATATAATTATTTTAACTACAGATCTATATATATTTTGAAATTTTAAGTGCTGATTTATCCCTGATACCGCCAAAAGAGGCAATAAGCGTTCTTCAAAAAGAAATTCTCATTTTGAGAGAACAGTTTTCACGCAACAACGAAACCGGTTTGGAGGCGTTAAAAGAAGTTTTGAATATAAAAGATACCCTATTATCTGGAACCAATCAGAAAGCTATGTCACCTGACATAAAGATAGGACAGGTATATTATAGTCAAGTTTGACGATTTCATTATTATTTTCAATGCAGACGTATCTACCAATAGGTCTGAGCATTGAATTTCAAACTATAAGAATGGCGGATGTCCGAGAAAAGTTGACAACCCAGTTTTAGACGTATTGTAGGTGGTTTGGCCGCCATTGTGGAGTTGATCGTAACTCTAACCTTAAATATGTCGTTATAATGCAGCGTCTCGGCAACAAATGTCTCAAATTCACTGATGTGATGTCGTGGTGTTGCCGCATATCGTATTTTATTGGAATTTTTAATGATATAAGCATTTGTAACAGAATAAAATAGGAGGTTCTCAAGTCCAGCCGAATGTATGTTTTTGATAATAATATGTACGCTGATTACTCCGGGGTAATTGGACCGATTTTTACAATGATTTTACCGTTGCATTAGGTGTTAAATGTCAAACAAATAAATAGGTTTTATTTCGTCGAAAAATAGCAAAATACGTAATACACTAATACAAACAAACTGGATGTTTCTTAAGTAAGAAAGTAAAACCTACTTATTTTAACTATTTTGAAAAGTAGTAATAATTGCAAATAAAAACCAAGTTATACAAATCGCACATCATTCATATTTTACCCAACATATACGTTGTCGCCTAGATACGTATTTAATAGTGAGAGTCGTCATTTAATTCTATTAGAAATAGAAAACATGGCAGTCAATATGTTTTCATGTAATTAACGTTGGAACATTAAAGGGTTGAAAATATTATATTCTACTAAGCAATTAAAAATAGGGACATTTTTAGGTCTAGACTATAGGTCTAGACTATACTATAGGTAGGAAAATAAAGGTAATTTACTTAAATCTAGGATAGGTGTAGATACTTATGTGAAATCAAGTTTTACGATAAGCTATAAAAATAAATTAAAAAAACTCATGCAGCAAGTCAAACACACAGGCGGAAACAATGTTTTAATTTAGCAGTGAAAAGGCTTGTCGTTAGTGGCTGCATCAACACGCTTTATTTTTGATGACTCATTGGTGCCATCTATGAATAACATAGCAGATTTAGGAAATCTGCTTATACGGCCTTCTTATGGTTTGATATTCAATGGTCTGAGCAAGCAAGGTTTAGCTAGAATATGTCACTGTAACTGTGATTGTAACTTTTAATTATTCCAGTTACGTTTTATTTTTATTTCAGATGGATTTGAGAATCAATGATCTTAGAGAACAAGTTTCCACATTAGACACTGTTTATCATCAACGCTTTATGAACATACAAGATAAAATAGACCAGGTAGACAAGGAAATATCTTCATTGTGGGAACGAATAAACCTAGGGTAATAAAAAAATTGATTTTCAGTCAAACAAAGTAAAACAACAATTTTGGGTGATTTCTATAGATTACCTGGCGGAGATGGGTCATCCAGCGCAACCAATTACAATCTTCAGGAGGTTTGTGGTAAAATCACCCAGTTACAAGAGGAGATGATGACGTTGTCCGAAACAACTAACAAGCTTTTTGTAGAGAGAGAAGGGAAACAAAGCACTTTGGACGTAAGGACGACTGATCATTTTCTTTATCAGTCAAGTTTAAAATTACAACTAAAGAAAAAGTTTTTGACGTTTACATTCGACCAATCACTACTGAATACGGCGATTAACATAGCTTTGTCAAATTTGACAATGTAAAAATTATGTTTACTTGTGTTGGAGTTGATTCTCTACTAGAAGGCGTTACCGCGTATTCATTGCTGCTTGGCTTTTATACGGGTGTTTTGAATATAGAATAGGTACTTAATTAAAAAATTAAAAAGTTTACCTACTACCGATTTTTAAAAACATTAAAAAAAAATTAAATGTAAGAAATACGGAAATATTATATTACGCGTTGGTTAAAACTCATTTAAATTACGAAATTTTAGGTTGGGGAGGAATAAATAGAACTTTAGTTAAAAAATTAGAAATATTACAAAAAAGGTTTCTAAAAATTATATTCAATAAAGATTATCTTTATCCTTCAAAAGAATTATATTCAGAAACAAAAAAGTTGAACATAAGACAACTTAACATTTATAACATCTTAATATATATATTTAAAAATAAAAACCTTATACAATTTAAAAACCATAATCATAACACACGTCATAAAAATGAAATAACCATAAAACCTAAAATAAATAAGTCTATAGGACAAACAAATTTCAAATATTTATGTTTTTATTTAAACGTTTATTTACCAACAAAAATTAAAAAATTGATTTCATTAAAAAAATTTAAAGTCGAAATAAAAACATGGATATTAAAAACAGGCAATTTGAAAATATTTTTAGAAATGCTTTAATTAATTAATATTGTTCTGAATAATTTATATAATATATAATTATATAATATAAGTAATATTTTTTACTTAAAAATTATAAATTAATAATTTTATTATAGGTAATATATTTCTTCAAAAAAGCTGCGTTTATACTATAAATTAACATTTTTACTTTAAAAAACTTGATTTTTAATACATATTTATGATTTATGATTTTACATACTAAAACAGAAAATAAGATTTACCCCTAACAAGCTAAGCCTCAGGGGATTGAAGAATAAGTTTATTGAAGACAACATAAACATATTTATTATATTATTAAATTTTAAATAAACTTATTATTATTATTATTAAATGCGTGGTTTCGTTTTCCGTGGAGTTGCATCAGGTCATGGCTTTGTGACTAGCCCTAATAGTCAAAGTCATTGTTAATCTGGTCCCAGGGATACCCTTATATTTAAAACTCTGTGCTTTGCATTTACTATATTGTTCCAATGTCCTTGTATCATTCCATCAGGAAAATTGTTTATTAATGATTATTTACACAATTTAATCATGTTTAGTTAACCCTTCAGTGCTGAATCAAACAAAAGTCTTATCGACGATCAAACGAGTTTTTTTTATTACTCAGTGTCCGCAAGAAAGTTCGCATCAAATGGGATTTTTTTTTATTATTAGGTATAGGTAAAAATTGAAAAAGCAGTCAGTTTTTGCTTACCTGAAAACCAAAAATGACGTATACTGAAGCAGCTGCACGACTTGCGTTACCTGTCAAATTTGACATTTTTAATAAAATAGGTTCAAAAATGCCATTATTTATCAAAATATCGAAAAACTTTATTCGAGAAAGAATTTTGACAGTCTAATAAAATTTTTATTTTTGCCAGGTTCTTGAAAATTTTGATCAACCCTCGTAGATTAACTTTTATACATCGATGTAAAACCATTTGCCTTTACTTCATATGTAATCTTAATGCAATTTTATGTAAAATTTTTGTTTCTAATTATTTATTTTGCTTCAAAAACTGAAATTGTTATTGATCAGTATGTAATGTTTGATGCAAAGTTTATCTAATTACATCAGTTTTGCCAAAACCGACGTTTCTCATTTTTCTTAAGTTAGTAAACAGATGTACAAAAAGAAAATATTAGGAAGCTTTCGTTGAAATTTTACTTAATTAATATTAAATTAAATATATTAAACTATATTTTTGTTGAATAAAATGTTTCGAGCGATTAATACTTATTCTTTTTGATCCAATATTAATTAAGTAAAATTTCAACGAAAGCTTCCTAATATTTTCTTTTCGTGCATCTGTTTAAAACTAACTGCTTTTTTAATTTTTACCTATACCTAATAATAAAAAAAAATTGTGTGTGCTTAAAACCACACAACAGAAGTGAAAACTTCAACAAGGTTAATTCAGTGCCCACAAAAAAGTGCTAAACGCACCTAAAGAAGTTTTCACTTCAAAAATAACATAAACTTGGAATACGGGATAATTTTAATGCATACGAAAAAAGATATTTCCTATAATATTGAACAACCCTTGAATTTTTACATCTTCAACAGAAGTCAGAAATCATAATAAATTAGGTCCATGGAATAAGCAATTACGGTAAAACTAATTACCGTACTTCACCCTACGTAAATATATAATTTAAAAAATGCCAGAACATACCTGAGACGCAACAATTATTGTCGCACACTGTTTCCACGTCGACTGATGCGGCAGCGGCAACGTTTACGAATAAACAGACCGGAAGGTCAGGGTCAGTTCGGATTGAATATAGGAGTCGAATTCGAGCGTTACACAGCCGACATGACGCGTGACGGCTCAGTTTAATTCAGTGCCCACAAAAAGTGCTAAACGCGCCTAAAGAAGTTTTCACTTCAAAAATGCCAGAAAATACCTGAGAGGCAACAAGTGTTTTCACGTCATGCTCTTTCATATAACGTTTACGAATAAACAGACCGGAAGGTCAGGGTCAGTTCGGATTGACTATAGGAGTCGAATTCGAGCGTAACACAGCCGACCGAGCGTTACGCGTGACAGACACGCGTGACAGTTTAATTTGGTGCCCACAAAAAGTGCTAAACGCGCCTAAAGAAGTTTTCACTTCAAAAATCCCATTTGATGCGGACTATCTTGCGGACACTGTATATTAAAATATATTTATGATAATTGTGGATGATGCGAATAAGGTGATTTTATTATTATCCTTATATAGGTTATGCTAGAGCAGATTGAACTTTTAAAAACGGTGAAAGCAGACAGAGAAGATTTAGAAGATGCGTTGGCCGATAAAGCTGACGCCTGTCAAATTAATAGAAAAGTATCTCATGAACAGTTTGATGCTGCATATGATGAAATCACTAAAACTCTGGAGGATACCTTGGATAAATTGAAAAGACAGGTGAGAACATCAAGAATTATTACCTTCAGGTAATAAATAATAAGTATATACAGGGTGTTCATTTGAAAACTTCCCACCACGGATTTATCGAAAACCACTGATTAAAAGAAAAAACGCCGAGACACGTCAAAAGATTTGCCAAAGGGGACAACTTCTTAACCAAAAACTACTCCACCCCCTTTTACCCTCTGCCCCCCGGGGCAGTTTTGCCAAAACCGACGTTTCTCATTTTTCTTAAGTTAGTAAACAAATGTACAAAGAGAAAATATTAGGAAGCTTTCGTTGAAATTTTTCTTAATTAATATTAAATTAAATTAACTATATTAAACTATATTTTTGTTGAATAAAATGTTTCGAGCGATTAATATTTATTCTTTTTGATCCAATATTAATTAAGTAAAATTTCAACGAAAGCTTCCTCCCAAAAAGTGATATTTTCGTGTGTTTTTTTTTCTATCTGAACAAATTAAGATAAATAAAGATTTTTCTAATTTTCTCGAAAACGAATCGACCGATTTTAAAAAATCAAACGTCAAAATAAAGCACTTTGAAAGACCTTTCAAACAAGCTATTACTTGATACCCCTTGTCATTTAAAAATTTTAAGGGGATGACCCCGGGGGGCAGAGGGGAAAAGGAGGTGAAGTAGTTTTTGGTTAAAAAGTTGTCCCCTTTGGCAAATCTTTTGACGTGTCTCGGCGTTTTTTCTTTTAATCAGTGGTTTTCGATAAATCCGTGGTGGGAAGTTTTCAAATGAACACCCTGTAGGTATAAAACAGTAGGTATAAGAGAAGCATATAGTTATAGGTATAAGAAAAATATATAGGTACCTTGGAAAATTGAAAAATATTATGTCCTATATACTTCCTGATACACTATTTATGTAGGAGGACATATGGATTCAATCACTAAACGATCTACAAAAAGAGGTTGGCAATAAGTTGGATAAAATGGAGCTGACGCCCCTAAAAGACTTCATCAACTTGAAACTGAAAGGCATTCAAGAAAAAGTTAAAAAGATATCAGCACTCAAACAAGAACATGAAGCAGCTGGAACCAAGAGCAAGCTTCTACGGTATTTTTTTAGCGATATATAACTATATAAAAAATGAATTTTTATTTTCTTTAAAGAAATGTCAATTGTATTTCCTGTGATGCTGATGTTATCATGAAAAAGACCACAGATATTACGGTATTTCCCAAGCCCTATGCCATGCCTGTCTCTAAGAGTCCAGGTCCGTACTTGGCTTATGAATTGGATCTGTTAAGAAAACAACAAAAAATGTAAGTATATTATATTTTTCACTGTATCGATACTTAATATTATTTATTCAACATAACGTATCACATCAACAATTCACTGTTTTTTAGGTTGCCAACCAGTAAGAATTTGAACATGATCGAAAGTGCCTTACAAACTGGAAAAAATAAAAATTCGTAAGCGTTTTAAAGAACACAAAGTACATTCATCTTCTAAAATATTTTTGACAAACATTTTTAGAGATCCCGATCACATCTGCAACCGTTATTGTGGTGGTAGCCACACAGTAACCACTCCACAGCAAAGGGTCATGAGAGTAGGCCATTTCATGGAACAATGGGGTCCTGAAATTTCCCCCATAAACGAAGTCCAAATTAAAGGAACAGATGGTCATGTAAGTAAAAGGTTTTCCAATAAGAACGATATGATTTTGAAACGATATGGTAACCTAATAAAGTTATACCTGTCACCAGTTGTATCAGTTATTGTCAGTAAACTATAACAATTTATTATAGCTAAATACGCGCTTCAAGAACGTTTGGTTATTATCCAAAAATTTTACGAAAATAGACGATCTTTTGTGATCACTTATCGCGCACTTCGCGAAAACTTTGGTGTAAATAATCGTCCTCCTTTGCTTGCCATTCGTCGCATCGTTGAGAAATTTGAAATAGCTATTTACCTAAAAAGTGCGGAAAACATTTTCCGCACGTGTCAGGTACAATAGTTTTTCTACAGACGTGTGGAAATAAGTAACACATATTTCAAAGAAATTTAATAATTTTTAATTAACTATAACAATCACATACAATATGTAACAGTAACTAATTCTGAGAAAAAAAGTAATAACTGCAAGTTATAATTGATATATTATTGATTTTGACATAATCGTGCCGAAAAATTTTTCCGCACTAGTGTGGAAAAACCAATTTTCCGCACGGATTTTTGACATAATCGTGCCGAAAAAATTTTCCGCACTAGTGTGGAAAAACCAATTTTCCGCACGGATATCAGTGCGGAAAATTGATTTTTCCACACTAGTGCGGAAAAATTTTTCGGCACGATTATGTCAAAATCAATAATAACTTGTAGTTATAACTTTTTTTTCTCAGAGTTAGTTACTGCTACATATGTATGCATGTGATTGTTATAGTTAATTAAACATTTCTTTGAAATATGTGCTACTTATTTCCACACGTCTGTAGAAAAACTATTGTACCTGACATGTGCGGAAAATGTTTTCCCTGCACTCGGCTGCTTAACCGAACTCCGCTACGCGTCGTTCGGTGAACGGCAGACTCGTGCGGAAAAATTCATTTTCCGCACTTGTTAGGTAAATAGCTATTACTCTTCACAATGTAAAAACGCCAAGAAGACATCGAAACGCAAGAACTGTTAAGAATATTGCTGCTGTAACAGCTAGTGTTGCAGTGGATCCAAATTTATCAATTCCTCGTCGTGCTCAAGAGTTAAGGATTTAAAAAACGACAACTCGGCGTATTTTGAAAGAATACTTGAATTTACACCCGTATAAGATTGTTTTGAACCAAGACCTTAAGCCACTGGACCATCGTCGGCGCAGAGAATTTTCTGCTTGGAGTTTAGAACAACTTGAAAGGAATCCTAATTTTGCCAAAAAAATGATCTTTTCAGATGAAGCTCATTTTTGGTTAAGTGGATACGTTAACAAGCAAAATTGCCGTTTTTGGTGTGAAAACAATCCACAACAGTTTCATGAGAAGCCTTTGTATACGCTAAAGGTAACTGTATGGTGTGGTTTATGGTATGGTGGCATCATCGGACCATTTTTTTCCAAAATGAGGCAGGAGATGCAGTTACAGTGAATGGTGAACGATATCGACAGATGTTAAGAAATTTTTTGTGGCCAAATTTAGATGCACTTGATTTGGAGGATATGTGGTTCCAGCAAGACGGTGCCACATGTCACACTGCTCATGAAACTATCGATATACTGCAAGAAAAGTATGACGAAAGGATAATTTCAAGGAATGCTACTGTTCAGTGGCCTCCAAGAAGCTGTGATTTAACTCCTTTAGATTACTTCTTGTGGGGCTATTTGAAATCTAAAGTTTATGAAAACAGACCACAAACACTTGATGTATTAAGGTTGAACATGCATTCGTCAGATCACGCCCGATTTAGTGCATAAAGTCATCGAAAATTGGGTTCGTCGAATTCGCTCGTGTACACGAAGTCGCGGAGGACATTTAAACGATGTGTTATTCAAAACATAAATGTTATCGACTATACTTTAAGATAATATAAAACGTTTTGTTGTATCTGAAATTATTTTAATTTTATTTCATTTTGAAATCATATCGTTCTTATTGGAAAACCCTTTATTTATACTCGCGGTTAGAGTAATTATAAAAACTATACACACAACTATATAGCCAAGACGGTTATGGGTTGCACAAAGGTTTTTAAGAATAATTTAAAAATAATAATAATATATATATTTATTCTCAACCAACTTAAAAACTTCATTACAGAGAATATAACACCAAATATACAAAATATAAAATCACAAATAATAAAAATCATGTTTAGTAATTATTATTAATAACTCCATCGAAATTATTTAAAAAAAATATACACTTTATTATTTATTACATATTATTATTAAAAAAAAAATAATAATAAATATGTACCTAATACGTTAAAGTTAGTTTAGTTTTAAAAAATATTTCTTTAGGTTTTTTTTTAAGTTCATAATTTTATTATTTCTTTAGCTTTTTTCGGCAAACTGTTGTAAATTGTTATTCCTTTATATAATATTGATCTTTGGCCCAAAGTACCTACTCTTTACCATAGGTGTTTGAATATGATGGTTTTGTCTCGTGATGTGAATAATGTTGGTTGAAGGTTCTTTAATAATAATAGAGTGTATTAGAATGCATAGTTTTAATTTATAAAGCTTTACTAAATTTAAATATCCATTTGGTTCATACAAAGTTATAGTTAGTTCTAAAAAAGGAAGTTTATGTAGGCATTTAATTATTTTGTTTTGTAGTTTTTTTAATGGCTGAATTGTAGTTAAATTCGCTAAATATTTTAATGATATATAATTTCTAGCTTTAAACAAAATGCCAATTATTGGTGAGATGTAACTTCTTAAAAATTCAATGTTTTTCCAACTTAAATTTTCATCAATATACATAAACCTAAACATTTTATTCTATTAGTATATTTAATTATATGATTATGGAACGATAGGGAAGAAATATTATTAATTTTTAATTTTGATACACTTATAAACATAAAACAAGATTTATTAAAATTTAATGATAATTTATTAATTAATTTACATAATTATATGTAGGTCGTAGTTAATGTTATTATGAATTTGAGCATAGTCTCTTAATAGTAGTATCATCGGCAAACAATTTTATTTTACCTTCTAAATTTAATTTTGCTATAAAATTAATGTAGATTAAAAACAAGTAGGTCCTAAGGTTGATCCTTACGGAACACCACAAGTTATGTTTTTTTGTGAACTTTTCCATTTAAACAAACTGCTTTCTATTACTTAAGTAATTTTTTAACAATAGTTAAATATTTAAAATATTATATTAAAATTATAAATATTTGTATTATTATTATATTAAATATAATTTAAGAATGTCACAGTCAAAGTTGCTGGTTTGTTACTTATTGTTTAAAATCTCTGTACCGGGTAGTCAAATAAGCGAGGAAGTCGGTTTTATCTCGGAAACCATTAATCGTACAACTTTTGGAAAGATTTTTTTATGAGTAAAGTGGTCAAGAAAAATTGCTGGAAATTACTTTTAAGTCCCTCATTTCGCCGCAAGGGGGCACAATTAAAAATTGTTTTTTTTAATTCTAAATTTCTCCGAAAATTCCCATATTAAAGTATAACTCTGATTACATCATTGGAAAGCCTAGACAATTCTGCATCATTTTGGTTTAAGGCTCATTGGCGTACCGACCTTGATAAGAGTGGAAGAAGCTATTGAAAGTGTAAACATTAAAATCGCTGTAACTTTTAAACGACTTATCCGATTTTACTAAATTTAAGCTTGTTTGGAAGGGGAAAATAAGTATCTTCAATTGCCGTATCCAACAGTACACGATAGTGTTTAATAAAATTGCTAGAGGGCGCAATTTGTAATAATAACAGTTTTTTCGATTTTATCCTTAAAATTCAAATCATACGGTATAACTATGACATCACAATCGAAAAGAAGATGAAATTTGCAAGAAAAGATGTGAAGACCGCAGTTCGATATCTTTGTTCGCTTCAGAGTTATTGCCAAAACAATAATTTTTAATACAAATTGCGCCCTCTAGCAATTTTATTAGAAACTATCTTGTACCATTGGATACGACAATTGAAGGTACTTACCTTTTTCTTCCAAGCAAGCTTAAATTTAGTAAAATCGGTTAAGTCGTTTAGAAGTTACAGCGATTTTACACTTTTACTTGATAAGAGTGGGAGAAGCTATTGAAAGTGTAAACATTAAAATCGCTGTACCTTCTAAACGACTTATCCGATTTTACTAAATTTAAGCTTGTTTGGAAGTACCTTCAATTGTCGTATCTAATGGTACTCGACAGTTTCTAATAAAATTGCTAGAGGGCGCAATTTGTATTAAAAATTATTGTTTTGGCAATAACTCTGAAACGAACAAAAATATCGAACTGCGGTCTTCGCATCTTTTCTTGCAAATTTCATCTGCTTTTTGATTATGATAGTTATACCGTATGATTTGAATTTTCGGGATAAAATCGAAAAAACTGTTATTATTACAAATTGCACCCTCTAGCAATTTTATTAAACACTATCGTGTACTGTTGGATACGGCAATTGAAGATACTTATTTTCCCCTTTCAAACAAGCTTAAATTTAGTAAAATCGGATAAGTCGTTTAGAAGTTATAGCCATTTTAATGTTTACACTTTCAATTCTCCCACTCTTATCAAGGTCGGTACGCCAATGAGCCTTAAACCAAAATGATGCAGAATTGTCTAGGCTTTCCAATGATGTAATCAGAGTTATACAGTAATATGGGAATTTTTGGAGAAATTTAGAATTTAAAAAAACAACTTTTAATTGTGCCCCCTTGCGGCGAAACGAGGAACTTAAAAGTAATTTCCAGCAATTTCTCTTGACCACTTTACTCATAAAAAAATCTTTCCGAAAGTTGTACGCTTAATGGTTTCCGAGATAAAGCCGACGTCCTCGCTTATTTGACCACCCGGTACAATAACCCGACATGATAGTTTATTAATAAACAACTTTTTGATGTGATGGATAGTGGATACCACCTACATATAGGCATGAGGCATATCCAGTATCCACGTAGATGCCGACGATGCCGTTCAAGAGTATAACAAAACAAGAAGAACCGCTTCATGGATATTTTTAATTCTTGGAAACATTGTTTTTAGTTGTACAAGGGTCGTGACGATGCGATGCTGAGGGCTTTGGCAAGTGAAAAGGCGCCAACACCGAGAGTAGACAGTCCCGCGATGGTAATCACCGAATATAACCTAAAAGGGGAGTCCAGTAAAGACCAAAGGATGGATATAAAAAGCGAGACGCATAGTAGTACTATTGGAAATACTGTTAGAACTGAAGCCAAAAGTAAGAGTTTCATATAGGTTTCAAAACGAACTGCATATTCAGGCAACTTTGATGGTGACACAAATTACATTGGCAGATATTATTTACTCCACAATCAAAGTTGCTGCCATGCTGCCCCCATAGACAATTTACCTTTAGATAAACAAACAATAATCACGAATGTGGCAGTTTTATGGCCTCGCGCATGTAAACAAAACTGGGAACTATTAGACATGCGCACTGCAACATTATCGTTTGACGAATGGGAAAATAGACAGGTCCGGGCTTTAAAATTTAAATTCTTGGTCATATGCCACCATGGAGGGTTTATTTTACCCCTATTTGGGCATAATACAATTATACAACGGCTGCAACTAGTACTAGTCATTGTTTATATTACAATCCGAGTCACTAAAAACACAAACACAATTCACTAACTAAACTACACAAAAACCAGAAATCCATAAATATTAAACACCAGTCCCACAATCCACGATAGCCGATCCGATAGCTGAAAACTTTAGAAAACTACAAGGAATCCCCAGAGAAGAGAAACTTTAAAACACAACAACAAAAATGGCGGCCGAGCCGGTTCTGGAGAGTATTTTTGAGCGCGTCGATTATTGTCGATAAAGTAGGACGGCCGATAACACGAGGTTTGTGCGCATGCACGAAGGTTCCCAGAATGAAGACAGCTGACCGACGAGTCATGCGCTCGGACGTATTTTTTCACCCATAAAACGTAACTTTTGTTTGCGCAGGAGATAAGCTGTAGGTATCTAAAGGTAAATTGTCTATGGCTGCCCCACGTTAATAATTTGTTAAAACAATACAATTATTATTTCTAATACTTTTTAATTGTCATTAATTTTAATTATTGTTTTATCTTTTTAGTTTCTGTCTCTCAAGATAGTGCTGGTAATAGGCGACCAAAAACCAGTAGTGATAAAATAGAGACTGGTTAGTAGGCAAAACATCATATTTGTTTATTATATAATATACAGTATGTCATTAGGGGAACTGGGGGGATAGTTGATCACTAGGGATACTTGATCACATTGAAATTATTCAAAACTCTGATCCCTTTTAGAGATTTATATCTTTCAGAGTAAAAAGTCAGAATCTGTCAACCCTGTAGACCTTCATCAGCAACCGCCATTTTTCTGTTAAGACGCGGTGCAGTTCGTCGTTGGTTTTACATAGTGAAAAGTAAATAAATGTGCTCCTAGTTTTTTTATCATATTTCATTTGCTATTGGACATATTCTAGTTGTTTAAATTTTAAAATAAGTGTTGTCTAACAGTGGTTTTGACACACATATTGAAGTAATTCTACATTTAAATAGTAAGTTGAAATTTATTTTTATTTGAATTAGGTTCTTTCAGGGATACTTGAGCACCGACAATGTGGGGATACATGATCACAACATGGGATATTTGGTCATAGTCACTAACATTGTTTTTTGAAACTAGCAATTGTCAAATTCCATAGTTTAGAAAGAAGAACTGAAATTACGAGAAGAAAAAAAGAGGCAAGAAATGGAAAATGCAAATAAAACACTTTTAACAAAAAAAAACAAAAGTAGAAAAAGTAAAAAAAAAATTCTTGTGTCATCTTCATCTTCTTCAGAAATTTCATTTAGAGAGTCAGATGACTCGATAAATGAAGTTGAAGAAGACTATGCAGAACTCACTTCCGTGAATGTTGATAATTTAAAAGTTGGAAATTTTGTAATTGTAGTTTTTAAAGGAGGAAGACGACTATCATCTATCTATAAATATCTGTGCGTGGTGAATTCCATTGACCATGAGGATGGTGAATATACAGTGACTTCATTGAAATGCATAGACGAAACCAAAAAAATGTTTTCAATGGTCGAATCAGACACCAGTGACGTTATTATATATTATTGGCATAACCCCGGATCCTAACATTATTTTAAAAGGAGAACGAGTTTATTACACATTTCAGAAAAAGATTGATGTATTTGAAATGGCTTAAATTGTTTTTTGTAAAGTGTTCTTATTAGGAAATACATTATTTTTTGCTTTGTAAGTAGGTTTTATTATGTATTTAATAAGTGATCAAGTCTCCCTTACCCCTATGATCAAGTAACCCACCTAGTGGGGATACTTGATACATATGCATTAAATTAAAAAACGATTTATTTTTTTACTTAAAAAACTTTAAAAGGGTTTTAAATTTTTAAAACTATATAGATAAATAGTGGTACAGTTATATGTTTACCTTTGTTCAATTAGATTAAACATACTTGGAATTTTACAATGAAATATATAAAACGGTGATCAACTATCCCCTAGTTCCCCTACTCATAAAAAGTTCTGCATCGTCTATAATATGTAGAGGTTTGTCAGGAAATATAAATTTTGCCTAACAGTAAAGTACCTTAATTTTTGACATTATCGTGAATTGTACCAGGAAAAATAAAAACTATATTATTTTGGTAGTATACAATTGCATTAATCTCAGTACCCTGAATTTTTTTTTGATTACAAATTTTAGATAATTTAAATAAGTTTGCTTTTTATTATTTTTTAGCAAAATCGTCTGAGGTAACCTATAAAAGACAAAGTAAAATGGACAGATCATCTGCATCAGCAGACATCAATAAATAAAATTTTAATGGCTTCAATAAATAACTATTTTTCGATCATTATGCTGCGTTTTATTTTTAAATAGATAATTCAAAATGCTGTAACGCCGGCCCCTTTATAATCTATGTTTTACTTACTTTGTTTCTGTTTCTACCTTTTCTTAGGCGCAATTTGAAGCACGTAATACGACGATACGACTTGTTGACTACACGGCGCTCACTTTTTGACTAACTACTGACTTTTTCGTTCAAAAATGCTCGTATATGTAGTAAAAAATATAATAAACATTTAAAAAATCGTATCAATAGGCACGACCACGTTGAATCCTGTTCATTGGTTGTAGCGAACTAAATATGCATAATAAAGTAGTGCCATCTATCTTTGAATGGACGACACACTTCCCTTGTTGTTTCGTAGAACGGCCATTACTGAATGGCGGCAAGTCATCGTGAGTTTTGAAACTTTATAATTATAACAGACATAGTAATTTGAAATTAAGAAATTTCTTGTTGTTTTTGATGATTATGTGTACATAGTAGAGTTATATTATTATTAGGTGTAATTACAGATGTATAAACTCGCACACGTTCACTTCACGAACGGTCAACAGGTAAGTTTCACTGTATAGGTTTTTTATATTTAGAATCGATTTAGTTTTCACATCGATAGACCATTTTACGTAATCTAGTTGGATTACTGCTGATCTAGGTAGGTATACCTGCTGATAACCGTTTCCGTAAGACATCTTGCAGTTATGAAGGTTCGTTGTATTGTATACCTACCTTATCCGACAAACTCAAGTCCATAGTTTTCTATAAAATATGCATTCATATGCTTATGCCCTTCAAAGTAGCACCTACCTAGACATACCAAATAATAATATAAAGCCCCGTCGGATAACAGATGTGATTTTTTCATTTTTTGTTAGGAAATAAGGATTTTAGGTACCTATGCCTAATTATTAACGACGTCATTTCCTGATTAAATAATCAAGTAATGGTAACCAGGTTCCATGATTGCAATAACACAACAAACAAAACAAAAATTCAATTTTCCAACATCTATTAAAATACATACCGATATCAACTTTACAAAGTCAAAATGTAACAGAACTATAAATAAAAACATTAACAATAATAGGAAAAATATCACAAGACAATACTGTATGTTGCCATACAATATCCTTTGTAGATTATCCATATAATTTAGCTTTCCTTATTAACCAATAATTGATATATTATATCAAGGTTACATGACTCCAATAGGCATATAGGTAATTAAACTACAGTTGTCTATGTCTGATCAAGCCTAGATACAAGAATGATACCTAGTTCAAAACAAGCCATTAACATTATACAGTATGTCTACGTGAGTTGGCGGCATATGGGAAACTTTTTTATTATTAATTTTATGAAAAAAAGTTATTCTTCATAAAAAAATCTGCATGGTCCAACACCTAAAATACCATCAAATATCAAAATTTTCCATTCATATACGAGGTTTGTCAAAAAACGTAAATTTTTCCCAAGAGTAAAGTACCTTTATTTTTGGCATTATCAAAAATTGTTATTAAAAAAAGTTGATCAGAACTAAAAGCCACGTCTAAATATGCAATAACACGCATTAAATTAATTAAATAATTAATAATAAATCAATAAAATTAATTTTTCAACATAAATGCGTATAATTGCACATTTAGCCGTAGTTTTTAGTTCTGATCAACTTTTTTTAATAACAATTTTTGATAATGTCAAAAATAAAGGTACTTTACTCTTGGGAAAAATTCACATTCTTGGGAAAAATTCACGTTTTTTTACAAACCTCGTATATGACTCGAAAATTTCGATATTTGATGGTTGCATTTTAGGTTTTGGACCATGCAGAACTTTTTATGAAGAATATTTTTTTTTCGTAAAATTAATAATAAAAAAGTTTCCCATATGCCGCCAACTTACGTGGACACACTGTATATTCTGTAGGCAAGCTCTTAGCAGATATGTACTTCTTAAAAGAAACAAAGGCCTTAGAAATCATCTTCGCATGTATTAAAAAGATACTTGTATAATGTTAGAGCCTTATTTTTTTAAAGCACAGTTTAAATAAAGATAAAAACATCGTTTCCTGATAGTCTTAGGTTGGTCAGACATGTGTAATTATTTTCTAAGCAGTTAAAGTAGTACAGTATATGTTTTAAAATAAAAAAATAATATTTTATCGCATATTACACATCATATTTTTTATTGAGCCATACTTTTTTTCAAGGAGGTTTAGCAACAGTCAAAAATTTGGGAGGTCAAGATTGACTAACTTTATACAACCTACCTATTATAATCTACAATTTTTTTTAAGTCTGTTAAAACCAAGGCACTAATGTGGCTCTTATATACTTCATACATTGTTGACATGAACAAAATAAGAGTCCCGAGTTATTAATATTTGAAAGATTTTAGACTGACCATTGCTTGATCCCTACCTTAAGCATTTACGTAGGTAGTTACCTACCCACCAATTATAATTTACACAAATACACATCAAGCAAGCCAGGCTTTCACACCTAACCTACCTTTAATTTCTGTCATACTGTACTACTTTAAACCTAACTGTTTCGAAAGCTGCTCGTACACCGTCCAAGCCATAGCCGCCATCAGTGTACGACGGAGCATCCTTGGGACCATGCCCTTGAAGTAACCCTGAACACCGTAATTGGTATGAACGTAGACAATTACCGACCATACACCATTGAATCTACTCGGGTAGAGCTGCATTTTGGTCTTTAAAACGTCTGCCGGTTGAGTGACTATAGAGGCTAAAATGCCGGCTGTTACACCACAAGTGAAATGTATGGGTGAGGCGTAGGGAGTGTTTATAATATCTGAAAAAAAATTAACCATTTGTAGTTTCTATTATTTTCTTTAAATAATTTCCAAGGAACTTTGCAGTGCATTACAGAAAATATAAAACAATAAATAACAATGTTAGTACTCAATTGAAAAGTTTAAAGCATAAATAAGCATATTTAAATTATTAAAAACAGGTATTCTCTTATTGTAAATTATAAATTATTATAACCCCATCCTAGAAAAGAAATTTTGTTTGCAATTTAAATTGCGAAAAACTACCCTGAGATAATAGTTGATTATACAGTTGTATTCATAAAAAAAGCGTAAACGAATAAAATTAGAATTAGAGGAAACCTTAACCATATTTGCATAAAACCGGCTTAACGCATGTTAAAGATTATTAAACATGCAAAGCATTGATGTTGGGCGTTAGTTCAATAGAATAACAAAAATTCGATTTTTTTATTTTATAATATATCTTAATAGTTTTATAAAAATTACAATAAAAACAAAAAACGTTCAACAAGAATAAATAAAATCCAATATTTGGTCATCCCTGTTTTTCTATTACTTGAGCCAGTCTATTCGGAATTGACTGAATTGTATTAATTTGATACTATATTTGGATCAAGCTCTTCCCAGCACGCATGTATTATTTCCCATAGATCTTCTGGATTTTGTGGCCTAAAATTTCGATTATATATTTTTTTTACGATTATACCCGAAATATTTTCAATTTGATTGATATCGGGACTATCAGCGACCCAAGGCAGCACTTCCACATTACAGCATTGGCAGTGTGGACTGGACAATTATCTTGTTGAAAGTATTATTGGGATATATTTGCTCAGCAGATGGTAACAATATGTTTTCTAAAATGTTAATGTAATTTCTGGCATTAAATCTTCCCTCTAATCGCCAGCAAACACCCGGTCCATGAACACTTATCCAACCCCATACATTTACAGATAAACTCCCATGTCTAGAAGTGAGAGGGGGTTAGTTATATCGCTCTTCAAACCTGATATTGTTTGGACGGTACACACGAATTTGTCCGTTATAAGTCGACTGGAACGTCTTTTCATCAGTAAAAATGACCGTGTTCCAAAATTAAGGATTGCAGTATATAATATTTAAAGCAAAAACTAATCCTTGATTGTCGCTGTTCTTCGGTAAGAAACATTTTTTTCGCATCTGGACGACATTTTAGTTCAGATTCTTCGACTCTCCTGCTGGCGGCTGGTTGGGAGGCAAGAAATGCTGTATCAATAACAGGATCCCTTGCAGTTGCAAATGAATTATTTCTTAAATATCCCAAAAAAGCAGCATCCTGTTTAGGGCTGGAACGTTTGGGACGACCTGAACCAATTTTCCTCTTTAGGGATTCTTCTTGTTCCCAGCGTTGCTTAATTTTCAATATAGTTTTTTATTTCTATTATACAACTGCGCTACAGCACGGATTGACCATACTTCTTCGATTCTTGATACAATTTGAGCTTTTTCAACTTCAGACAACTGATGAGGCATTTTTATGTTCTTCTGTCAAAGTTTATCAAACGTTACCGCCATGCAGTTTCAAAATTACTTACACCAACGCGAATGCTTTGCATTTTTGATAAACTATGACTTGTGATAACCTCCAATAAACAATCATTTAGACAAGCCGGTTTTACGCAAATATGACAAAACTTACCTCTCATTTCTTGTACGCTTTTTTTATTAATACAACTGTAACTCTAACAAAGTAAAGGTAATGTTGACAATTTGTGTATTTGGACAAAATGATAGTTACCTTTTGGTATCATCTGCTTAGTCTGAGTATAAAACATAAGATAGAGGCCAGAAAAAGGTGCATCTCTAAACAGCGTTGGTACTAGGCCACAGGTCATGCCCCTGAATCCTTCTGTGTGGTATATTTCTTTGAGTGCCGACACCATACTGTTGTATCCATAAACGCCGCTTTCGACTCTGTAAATAGAATAAAAGTTAATATCCAAAATAGGTAATAAAATATAAACATGAAATATGAACTACTATTTTACATCTATAATTTAGCATCAATAAACTGAAAACTTTTTAAATGCTGCATGATATTGTAATGAGAGTGAATAAACAGAATTTAATATGAACTGTACCTGGTCTTGACAACGGTAATGGGTATCAGAAGAGCACCACTCATAGATCTTGCACAGAATCCCATTACAATGGATTCTAAAGCGGTGGGGGTTCTACCGTGAAGATAGTTTGACTTCAGGTAATCCAAAGATGAGAAATATAGACCTACTCCTGGCACACATCTTGTTATGGACTGTAACAAAGAGTTAATAATAATATCTAAATATAAAACTGCATTCCAAAATATTATAAATGCTATTTATTTTTAGTAATAATTTGCAGTGGGATACTTACAGGAGTCATTCCCCTCCACAGTCCTCTAATATGCTCCTGTTGAACAATATTACTGAATATGCTAAGCATGCTAACAGCTCCATGTCGCCCACTGAAAAAAAATAAAAATCAGCAAAAGTATTTATTAAAGAGTATTAAATTTAAAACTGTTCTAATTTCACCAGGAAATAACTTTCAAACCCTTTAGGAAAGAGGAAACGATTTTTAAGAAAAATATAATGATAATAGGCTTACTTTACTATTGTAGCTGGAGTATTCTGCAGTCTCGTTTTAACCAAATCCAGGGGCTGGAACAAGACAGTGGAGAAAGTTCCAGAAAAGGAACCAGCTAAAAAGGCTTTAACTACGGGATACTGAAAAAGAAAAACGCTATGTAGGACCTACTTTTTTTTTAATCTACATTAATTCTATAGCAAAATTAAATTGTTGGCCGATGATACTACTATTGTATATTTTCATGAAGACTATGCTCAAATTCATAATAACATTAACCACGATCTGAATATAATATGTAAATGGCTTGAAACTAATAAATTATCATTAAATTTTATTAAATCATCTTTTTTGTTTATAAGTAAATCAAAATTAAAAAATAATAATATTTCTTCACTGTCTTTTAATAATCATTTAATTAAATATACTAATGCAATTATTTTTAGGTTTATAATATATTGATGAAAATTTAAGTTGGAAAAAACATAGGTATTTAATATTTAAGAAGTTACATCTCACCAATAATTGGCATTTTGTTTAAAGCTAAAAATTATATCATTAAAATATTTAAAAAATATATATTATTCTTTGGTTTATTCAAAATTACAGTATATGATTTCAATCTGGGGATCAGCGAATTTAACTACAATTCTGCCATTTAAAAAACTACAAAACAAAATAATTAAATGCATACATAAACTTCCTTTTTTAGAACCAACTATAAATTTATATGAACCAAATGGATATTTAAATTTAGAAACGCTTTATACATTAAAACTATGCATTCTAATACACTCTATTATTATAAAAGAAAAACAATCGAAAATAATATTTCCTTCGAACAACATTATTCACATCACGAGACAATCATCATATTCAAACACCAATGGTAAAGAGTACTTTTGGCCAAAAAATATAAAGGAATAACAATTTATAATAGTTTGCCGAAAAAAATTAAAGAAATATCAAAATTATGGACTTATAAAAAATCACAAAAAAAATATTTTTTAAACCTGAACTAACTTTAACATATTATATATTATATTTTTTTTATAAATGGTTATTATATATATTTTTTTTTGAATAATTTCGATGGAGTTATTATAATAGTTGTTATCAAACATAGTTGGTGTTATATTCTCTGTAATAAACTTTTTGTTAAGTTGGTTGAGAATAAAGATATATATTATTACTATTATTATGTTAAAAGACAGTAAGCAGATAATAGACTACTACTTCTTTTTAAATATTCATTCAGTTATCTGCTAAATTAAGTTCATTCAAAACAAACATGTAAGAGATAGGAATCATTATATTCGATGCACTAGAACCTTTGGACCAGTTACAAGGCATGATCAATATATTTTATATAAAATACAATACTGTTATGTAATAGGTACATTACACTTAAGGCAAAAAATTAAATAAAATGATGAAAACACTTACACTACTAACGATATCCATAACTAACCAATTTTCTTTCTCAGTCTTACTCGGACTCTCTCAAAAATTTAGAACAGTATTATAAATTACTAACATACAGTCGTATCTGAGTAGTCTGAGTAGTAGATGGGGTTGATGCGAAATTTGTTGGCAATGGTCATACTTTCAACATGCAGAAACGAAAGCATTTATATTGATTTCTTTTAGTACTTTAAAGTTAAAAAAAAGAAGGAAAAAACCCCAAAAACAGTATGAATTGGATGCTTCTTTTGCTTCCTAGGACTCTATTAACAAGTAAATTGTGATGGGTACTACAAATAACAGTGGATTCCACAACACTTAAATCACAGTGATATTATTTGAGAAACTTTTTAAAATAATCACAACGTACTGAGCTTGTGAACTCATGAGCAGACACTGTTCAAATATCACTTCTACAAATAATTTTGACCTTTTTATATGGCTGTGCCGCACAAGGCAGTCACTGATAATAGTGGTGATAATAAATAAATGTTAATTATTTAAAACATACTTGAGCAGTATCAATTATTTACCATTTTGTCTCGATCTTTTGACCTTTATTGACTTATGGTGTAGCATTGTTTGTTCTACTTACATTTACTAAAAATTCTTTTTTGTCGGGGGTCACTTTGTGACCCCCCGCTGTCGATTGTTGTTCTACATCGTCGATGTGATATAACATTTCATGGAAAATTTACTGTAATTCTTATTGGCATTATTATACGCGTAATGCTGTACCGTATACAGAATTACGCAGAATTTTTGCCATCCAAAGTGTTTTATTATTACATTCGAATTGTTTTGATTAGATTTTGACGTTTTACATAACCTATCTTTTAATAAAGCCAGGTGATTTACGACCTTGAGACAAGGATGCATAAGCTATAGGCTGCAGCTCTGTTTTTGTCACCTATAAAGAAGAAGGCTTGAGAAATAATAGTTCAAAATAGGAATTGCGAAAAAATATTTTTTGAGATATTAGGCGTCGGTCAATTTGTAAAACAAACAAAAAATGTCGGTATAGTAATATTTGCATTATAATAATAATTACTGGTCACTGGAGGCTATACTAGAGTTTTTGTTGGGCCGATAGGTATATTCGTCTTTTTCAAATGCAAAATTCTTGGGAACCACCGGAAAGTAAAAATACCTTTTTTTCAGCGAACCTAGTGACTTGTTTTTAGCTACCCTTTGCCCCGTTTCTATCAAATGTTCTCAATTTGTGAAGGTAGCCTCAATTAATAAGCCAAAACATGTTTTGCGGAAAGTTTAAAAATATTTCTTATCGAAATCGCCAAGACCTTACACTTTTTTCAAAACTTATCAGTAATAACGGATGTTTAAAAATTATCATTACATGTACATATATAATGCTCCTGGCCAAGTTATTTCTGAGAAAATGAACATTACGACTTATTTTTGTAATGTTTTCAACTGCGATATCAAAAATAATAATTATATTTACTTGACCTCTGCTAATCTTAGACAGTTGCTTATCGGCATTGGACCCCCTGTAGACATACTATCAGCATTAATATGGCCATGTATAGAGGAAATTATAATTGACTGCAACATTGAACCTAATCAATCGTAATCATACTAATCAATTTATATGTTTAAAGTCAGACAAAACAAAAATGAAAAATATCTGCGCATCAATAGCGATGGAAAAATATGAATAGGTTACTATATAGGTGGCTCTAAAAAAATGTTACTTAGTATTTTTTTTTATTATATAGGCATAGGTACATACAAACAAAAATAGACCATGCACGCATTTCATTTATAAAAGTACTTTTTTCACAATAATCTAACATTATTTTTATTATTCTAATGTCAAAATTCAAAAATTGTCATATTACATTATCTTATTTTCACTTGGTACCGCTAGGAGGCAGGCGTTGCAAAGTCTTGCAGATTTTACCCCTGTGTTGTGTGCAGTCAATCTACTTTGCTGCCGAGTTAAACATAATTTTTTCTCCGTTTGTTTTTAATGATATATGTCATTGTATATTGTATTTGCGAATTATTACAATTCTCACAATCTTTTTATTTTTCCTCTAGTCTGTAGTGATAAATTAAAACAAAATTTGATAGAAATTGCAATTGTTGGAACGGTTTGCTATGGAAATGTATATGTCCATAATAATTATTATAGTTTGACAACTTATGAAATTTCTGCCAGTATCGTGGAAAAATATCGGTATATTTATATTATGGACAGTGATAAAGTAAAATTCACATAAAGTTTTAATGCCAAATGTCAAGACTTGTCATTGTCTAGTTACTTTAAATTTCACCAACTTACTAAATTTCTTATACAGCTGAGATTGGTCAGTGTTTTTTCTTTTTTTTTCTGGAATTGTTCGGCCAACTCTTTTTATTTCTATCTCTTTTTAATCGTATGAAATAATATAAGATAGACATACTTTATACATACAATTTACTAATTAAATTTAGCCATTAGAAATTTATATTTTATGAGTTGCTGCAGTATTTGACAAGTATGACAGAACTGAAATGTCACGGCGTTAAAAGTTTATGTGAATTCAACTATAGCGACTTAGAAGTACTTAGGTACTCCTCCAGAAATAAGGGAGGTTGCAAAAAATATTGAGTTAAATTTGTTGCCGGAGAAGTGTCTGATGAAATATGAAGGAAATTATAAACGAGTTATTGCATGGAGAAAAATGCGAAGACTTTTTCGAAGAAGGTATTACTTGCTGCTTATTTTGCTGGATTATCTAAAACAATAAAGGGTTCTACACTTTGGTCTGTATATGTCGTAGGCTGATAGTGAAATCCGTCATTTCATGAAAAGCCTAGTCATATAGTCGAAATCACGAAAAGTTTTAACGCGTTTAGGTTAGGTTCTGTCATATTTGACATAAATTGTGTGCAATATATGTCAAATATGACAGAACCTAACCTAAACGCGTTAAAACTTTACGTGATTTTGACTATATCATGAAGCGTGGCTAAAAGGTATATTGCAACTGATTTGTTCGTTGTTCCCCAGAACATTTTTTTCAATTTTTTCAACTAATATTATTTTATAAAAATAAAATTTAAATTAAATTTAAAAAAATGCTCTGGGGAACAACGAACAAACCAGTTGCCAATATACCTTTTAGCGTGCGGCATGATATGACTATAGGCTTTTCATGAAATGACGGATTTCACTATCAGCCTACGACATATATATGTTGAAGGCAACTATGAATATTAAAAATGGCGTAGATATAGGAAGATATTTGAAGTTGCGGGCATATTTAAAACGGGCATCCAAAGGCTGCTCTAGGCAAGGAAGTTACTGGATGGTCCAGATGATGAATATTTATTAGCAAAAGTAAGTTTTAAATAAGATATTCATACGATAAAGTGAAAATACTTATAATCCATTCTTTTAGGTTGTATTGATTTTTGGAATTGCGGGTGCATGTCGCTGCACCGAACTATTGAATTTATAGTTAGAAAATATTGAAGATATGAACAATAAACTATTGGTATCGCTATTAAACACGAAGACGAAGAATTCGAGGTATTTCGTAATAATGGAATATTTAGATGTTGTTAGAAAGTATATAGCTATTCGGCCTGCTGAATTAAACGACACAAGATTTTTTTTTAAATACGTAAAGCAATTTGTTGGTATCCATAAATTTGGTAAAATACCTCAAGAAATAGCTGTACATTTAAAGTTGCCGAATGCTAAAGAATATACGGGACACTGCCTCCGCAGCAGTTCTGCCACTTTACTTGTAAATTCAGGAGGTGACATAACAATGTTGAAAAGACATGGCGGGTGGAAGTCCTCAACTATAGCAGAAGGGTACATTGAGGATTCAATGGCAAGTAAAACCAGTATTTGTGAAAAAATTTTGTCAAATGTAGGAACTACTTTTGAGGCGAATCAAATTGGCAATATAGTGAATGTAGACAAGGGCGGATCCACGGGGGGGGGGGGGGCTTTGGGGGCTCAAGCCCCCCCCTTTAAGAAGACTTGTTATTTCATAAAAAGTCAAACATTGCTATAAATACTAATAATAAATAATAAATCCAGTAATTATATATTATGTTTAACAAAAGCTTTATTTGAGAATAATAAAATAAATATGATTTTATTAAAATAATAATTTAATTTTATTTATTTTACGTCCACAAAACCAGCCGCGCGGTGAGCGTCTGAATTTAGGTAGTCGGCAAAATGCTCAAACGCGGCGCTTCCCGATTGAAGTTTAAGACAATCGCGGGCCGCGTCTTTGGTTTGCAGAACATTGAAATAAAAATGTGTTTTGATGCATTTTTTTCTCTGTGAAATGGCGAAGAAATGGCTTTAAATAATAAATCTATATTTCTGGAAGATAAGAAGAAATTTATTTTATTAAGTATTCAGATTGTGTTTGACGTTCATGCGAATACAAGTTATTTTTTGTCTCATTTGGACCTGCGTAAAATGAAGCGATCACAAACGACATTAACATATTTTTTTACAAAAAAGCCAAAAAATAATACGGTTGTGGAGGTGGGACATTGTGGTAGTAGTGTTATAGAAGAAAACATCGTTATAGTAGCATCAACAAGTAGTGGCAGTACTTGCAGTACTGGCAGTGGCTCGCAAGAATTTGAGGCAAGTAGAAGAACTCCAATTTAAACCAATTTTCTTGGAGGCCCATGACGCTCTTCAGAGAATTGGTACGACTATTACTATGCCTAGACTTTGCAACAAACAAACAAACAGAAGCAATATAAAGGCAAATAACGAAGAAGAATATTACAGAAGGGTGATATTCATACCTTTCCTGGATCATATTATAATCCAAATGAAAGACCGATTTAATCAACTTTCTACTGTAATACCCTTAGAAGGTATTATTCCAATACACCTTAAAAAATATACTGATGCCAAAATTGTTGAGGCTGCAAGAATATATGAAAATGATATGTCAGGATCCATGCTGGAATTACAGGCGGAATTAGCGATATGGAGACATAAGTGGAGTGACACTGTCAGTGTTGATCTACCAAAATCATCAACAGAAACCTTAAAAAGTATGTCCAAAGAATGCTTTCCCAATATAGAGATACTACTAAAACTTTTTGCCACAATTTCTGTAACAAGTGCTACGGGCGAGAGAAGTTTTTCATCGCTAAAACTACTAAAATCCTATTTGAGATCAACGATGGGACAGGAGAGACTCAATGGGCTAGCTTTGGCATACATTAATAAATCTAGAGAACTTAATATAAATGATATAGTTAAAACTTTTTGTCAAATGAAGTCCAGTAGAATTGAAACTTGTAATTGGTCTACTTAGATTATCGTTGATATAATTTGTTGTATGTATGTATATATGTACTATATTATAATACATTTTTTTGTCAAATTAAAAAACTTTAAAAAAAATTATTCAAGCCCCCCCTTTGTTAAATCCTAGATCCGCCCCTGAATGTAGAGAGAACTGAATTTCGAAGTCCTGCTAGGGCATGTAGTGATAAAACACCCTTAATTAATTTAATTACCTGCCTGTACTCCATTTTGTAATTTTTTTATGGCACTAATACCTAACTGCACTTAATGATTTGGAAGTCGATTTAAACTAAAAATAAAATTATTCTTGCAAATTCAGTTGCTTGTTGGACTCTGATAAAACAAACACGTCAGATAGATTATTTTTTAACTTTTGATAAACATATTTTGTAAAATCGTATATAAACATAAAGATCCCTCTTTTCAATTCAGTTTAAGAAAAACAAATTCTTAATTACTTTTTAAGCAAATTATATTAAACTATATTGCGGGCACAGTTATTTTAATATGGGAGTTGTCTCCGGGATAACCAGCGGATGTGAAAACGGGCATTAAGAAATAATTATACAGTCTCTGCTGGGGGTATATTTTAATGTTTTCGGTTCAATGAAGACAGTAAATTGTTATTTGTTTTAAATTTTGTTATCAGCTTAATTGTTTATTATTACAGTTGCTAACGGAGTCTTTCGAAACTCTACTTAAGTCATCGTTTTTTAAAGCATCAAATTGATATTTGTTGTTTTGATCGATTTTAAACGTCAATTGTATGATATAATTTTTAGATAACCATACCACACGACTCAGTACGCAAAAACAAATAAAATGGCAGCATATAGGTCAATGGTACATAGAGCTCTGTCTATACCACTCTCCAAAAAAGGTCTAAAGATAGAGCTTGATACCATTAGGACTATTGCTGTCAACAATGGTACACAATAAGAGAAATAAACTCCCTTGTCTCAAAAAAGCAAAAGCCATCCATCTTCAAATCAAGACGAAGGTGGCAGGTACAAACTTTTGTGAATCGCTGAAAATTAAAATATATATCCTTTTATTCCTTTTCTTTCATGTCAAAATTGCATAAGTCTGTCATATTTGTCTTACGGATTTTATTCGAATAGTATGACTAAACGCAATAAAAGAAAAGAAAAATTCAAAGTATGTCTTTGTTAAATCGTAAGACCCGCACGATAAGACCTGATCTGACTTTATACTAGGTATATGGAGCAGTGGCGTAGCTAGGATATTGTCTTGGGGGGGGCATATAGTTGCATAGAGGCGTAAAGCCCGCCGTAGGCGAAAGCGCCGCAGGCGAAAAATTTTTTGGACCACGCCCAAATTTTGCTAAATTTTTCTATTATCTATAATTGTTACGTAATCGCCTAAGTACAATCCGCAACTGAAATAATCTAGAAGTCCTACAAAACAAACCACAACCAAACGTAATTACCTAGGTTTTCCTACGATGTTTATATCTTACTTTGTCTTATTTACGTAAATAAAAGAGAGAAAAGGAAATTTACACCACCAGACACCAGATCCGCGAATGTCACATAAAACAAGACGACGGGGATGTGATGACCAAACGAGACGCGTTGTTTCTCAAAGTAAGCCTACCTACGTTAATTTTAAAAGGCAAAAAAATTAAATTTAAATATTGTTTTTGAAATATTGTTGATAATTACTTTTTTTCATGGCTCTTGGGGGGGGGGGGGGGCAAATGCCCCGATCCCCCCCCCCCCCTAGCTACGCCGGTGATATGGAGGTCACCACCTGACCAACCATTGACCCCTCTCCTGGATCCGTCAAAGTGGTAAAATAAAGTGGCTTTTATCCTTTAAATTCGAGAAGGCTCTAATTCTATTCTGGCGCACCTACTTATACAGGGGGCCTGATCATTACACCACCGGCAAAAGTTTTACAGGTATAATAACCCAGACTGGTCGAAAAAACTCCTGTCACTGTGACAGAATGGTTTATCAAAAGAAGTCATCAAACACTAGTTTTTCAGTAACTGGTATTTGTATTAAAACTAATCTTTACTATCTTATATCCTTTTTATTTTTAGAGAGCGAACGTTTCTATACACCGTATCACAGTTACAATACTAGACTTACAGGTAAAGCGATTCGGATTTTTTTAAAAGCTAGTTAATGTTTTAATAAGTAACTTTTAGCTAAACTCTATAGGACATCGCAAACCTTACCACAAGTGCTCAATTTTCGGAGATCGAGTGCAGAGAAAGATGAAGACGCGTATCTCTTAAAAAAATTTGAAACTTCCAGTGACCGTTTATCAGTTGCGAGTTCTAACTGTTTCGAGTCCTCGGACAGTTTTTCGGAAATCGAAGACAAGAACTATTGCGTTGAGTATATAAAGAAATCTTTGAAACAATTCGAAAAACCGATGGATTTCATGGAACCACCATGTGCTACCAACGACAAAAAGAAGCTGATTTTCGAATGGCTTAAAAGCGGAAGTATCGTTTTGGTGACTGGTACTGTACTTGTATAATGTATGGGATATATTTTCTTACATAGATTCTTGTTGTTTTAGTGGTGTTTGCTTGGTATATTAATCATATAAGAGTTCAGATTGCTCAGATAAGGGCAGATGTAGACTCGGCTAACGTAAGTACCTACAAAACTTCTTGGTAATTGTGAGAGGGGCAAGTCAAGAGGAAATATTCCTCTTGTCTGTACCGGGTGAACAACTAAGAATGGTCGTCGGGTATATCTAGGAAACTACTAAACGTAGAAACTTGGGATAAGAAAATTATGATTAAAGCGGTCATGAGAAAATTCTGGAAATAATTTTCAAGTTCCGCATTTTGCCGCAAGAGGGCGTAATTGAAAAGTAACTTTTAAAATTTTACATAACTCCGAAAATTCCACATTAAGGTATATGTTTGATAACACCATTTTAAAGCTTGGATAATTATGCATCATTTTTGTCTTATGCTCATTGGCGTACCGACTTTAATAAGAGTGGGGGAAGCTGTTCAAAGTGTAAACATTTAAATCGCTGTAACTTCTAAACGACTTATCCGATTTCAGCAAACTAAAGACTGTTTGGAAGAGAAATATATGCACTTTCACCAGTCGTATTTAGTTGTCCATAATAGTTCTCAATAAAATTGCTAAGGGCGCAATTTGTAATAATAATAGTTTTTTTTGATTTTATCCCGAAAATTCAAATCATACGGTATAATTATGATACCATAATCGAAAAGAATATGAAATTTTCTAGAAAAAATATTAAAACCGCAGCTTAATATCTTTGTTCGTTTCAGAGTTATTGCCAAAACATTAATTTTTAATACAAATTGCGCCCTCTAGTAATTATCTATAACTATTGTGTACCATTGGATAAGACAACTAAAGGTACTTACCTTTCTCTTCCAAACAAGCTTAAATTGAGTGAAATCGGATAAGTACCTTTAGTTGTCTTATCCAATGGTACACAATAGTTATAGATAATTACTAGAGGGCGCAATTTGTATTAAAAATTAATGTTTTGGCAATAACTCTGAAACGAACAAAGATATCGAGCTGCGGTTTTAATATTTTTTCTAGAAAATTTTATCTTCTTTTCGATTATGGTATCATAATTATACCGTATGATTTGAATTTTCGGGATAAAATCAAAAAAACTATTATTATTACAAATTGCGCCCTCTAGCAATTTTATTGAGAACTATTATGGACAACTAAATACGACTGGTGAAAGTGCATATATTTCTCTTCCAAACAGTCTTTAGTTTGCTGAAATCGGATAAGTCGTTTAGAAGTTACAGCGATTTAAATGTTTACACTTTGAACAGCTTCCCCCACTCTTATTAAAGTCGGTACGCCAATGAGCATAAGACAAAAATTATGCATAATTATCCAAGCTTTAAAATGGTGTTATCAAACATATACCTTAATGTGGAATTTTCGGAGGTATGTAAAATTTTAAAATTTACTTTTCAATTACGCCCTCTTGCGGCATAATGCGGAACTTAAAAATTATTTCCAGAATTTTCTCATGACCGCTTTAATCATAATTTTTTTTATCCCAAGTTTCTACGTTTAGTAGTTTCCGAGATATACCCGACGACCATTCTTAGTTGTTCACCCGGTACAATATGCCATAGTCAATACACAAATTTTGTAATGAGTAAGTACGGCAGCGTCTATTAGACAGAGGCTTGTAGATACTTCCTTAATTTTTATTTTTTTATTTTGACATTGTTTTTTTAGGAAAGAATTAGCGATGTAGTTGATTCTAAATTGGACATAGTGTATAAATTGAGTGAACTTAGCAATATGGTTAAAGAATTCAAACAGAGTCAAGGCAAGTAAACAAAGGTAGCTCGCTAAGTGAAAGATATATTAATGCACTCTGTCGCACATGAAAATTGTCTCCTAACTAGGGAGAAAAAAATTATTACTAGACGTGAATCTAAAATTTTGAGTGATTGCCAACCAGTTTTGCTTGTAACCGGCATTATGTGCCATCACTGGTAAATTTTTAATACTTACATATGAGTCAGTAGCGTAACAGAAACTGAGTGCCCCCGCAAACGTTTTCAGGAGTCCCCTCTCTATAACGAATGGAAAATGATAATTCTCTTAGGTTCAGGTTTATGAATTCTTGAATTCGTTAATCGTGTAATAATTTAATTCGGGTTAAACCCACATTATGTGTTAAGTACCTACTATTAAAACAGCAAACAATTCGAATTTATTTTATAATCCTAGGTATAGTGGTAGACATAACATAGGCAGTTATTACTTAAGTCATTATACGTAATTTCCAGCAAACATGATGCAAAATCAAAAATTTAAAAAAAAAACACTTATAATGTTGCTTACCATGTTTGGTAGTAACGGGGGTAGCAGTGATCGAGCCTCATAGAATCCAAAAGACAGAAAACAGTAAAACCCATGAACACTCAACAAGTTTGCACAAACATTATGTCACTAAGTACTATACAAGGTATTATAAAAAACGACCAGGTCGTCGAGAGTTTTTTTTTTTGCAAAATCGTTTATAATTTCGTCGATGTTTAATGCTGTAACAAACTCGTGTTCGATACTGATAAAGGATACATCCGAATGGCGTTGTTGTCCCATGGTGTTACGTAAATGGGTTTTTACTATTTTAAATTTGGAAAAAGATCGTTCCGCTGATGCCACACTAACTGGTAAACTTAGAAATAACATCGCTGCTCTAGATGCATCTGGAAAATTTGAAAAACACACTGATTTTTTATTAAAAAATGATCCGCAAGTGCATACACTATTTTCAATTTTAAAATACTATCTCCAAGTCCCATTGTGAGGCTTAAAATTTGACTAAGAAAGTCAATGGACAAGTCTTTATGGTATATCGTTTGTAAATTCCGCGCTTTCACGTACCTATAATAAAATTCTTCTTCACTTAACGAAATTAAATTCTCATTATATAAAAAAATATTATTAATTATGAAATTAAATACCTCTGAAAAGCAAAACTGGCAACAAATTTTGTGGTATCCTCCGATAAGGTGCTTTTTGAAATTTCTGACTATGCTACTTACATTATATTTTATTGCTACTATCTTTTTCAGCTAATTTTAAGATAACTATTCAGAATATGATAGAACATGAAATTAACAAAATGTATAGTGATAAGACTGGAAGAACCGATTTTGCTTTGGAATCTGCAGGTAAACTTTCTCGATGTTGTGAAAAATATGTATATTTATTTTTGTAAATGATGATGAAGCTATCGTTCTAAACACAAGACAACATATCTAAAAGTCAAAATAATAAGATGAAATGTCCTTTAACGCTGTAGGTTGCATTGTCTATTTTGCTTGATTTTCGTTGCTGTGTATACTGACCAGAGGAAGGAAGGAAAATATATTTGTTTTTGTTATTATTCCTCTATAAGTGTCCACACCTAATAATCCAACGCCCGTTGATCTCTTAGCGCTTCACCGCTTGTCAGTCTACCGACACACTCAAAACCTTAGATAGCATATTTGCATAAATATGCAAATTTTATAAAATTACTAACAATAATTAAGCCCCGAATAAAAATAAAGACATACATTTAAAAGCCCAAATCGAATTGTTTTTATTTGTTTTAAGGTGGTAGGATAGTCAAATTGTCTCCTGGTACAGAAAATTATGGACAACAAAAAAGCTATTTAGGAATATCGCTTTGTGAAGGAATGCATGGACCTAGAGCGATGATACAGGTATAGCTTTAATAAAAACTTTTCAAGGTACAGACAAGTAGTAACTTTTTTTTTTGTACCTAACAGTGGCAGTTTTAAAAGCTCTCTTGTCTGCCAGCCAATGAGGAATGTCAGGGGAAATTTCGATCACTGCTGCTTGTTTTTTCCCCTTAGTACGCTGCCAGGGCAATTCCCGAGGGAGACATACGGTTTAACGTGGGCTCCAAACCACGATCCTCTAGTCATTAGGGCTGATAACTTGTACCTTTAGACCCGTGCAACTTATTTCATGCATAAACAAAAGTTAAGTTTTATGGGTGAAATATTGCGTTGTACGGACGGCTCACCGCTCATATTTCTAAACGTACGATGGGCATGCGCGTAACCCTCTTGTTATCGGCCGGTCCTTCTTTAGCACATCATCTAAATACACTCCAGAACCGGCTCGTCACCATTTTGTTGTTATTTCTTTATTATTGTGGATTGTGGATGTTTAATATTTACGGATTTCTAGTTTATGTGTAGTGTATTGTGTTTGTGCTAACAAACGTGGAGCAACGCAATCGAACATCATGGGGAGTCCCGGGCTATTGCACTGGGCATCTCTAAAGCCTTTGACCGTGTCTGGCACGAGGGGCTCCTAAGTAAACTGCGTTCTTATGGTATGCCCGGTCGATTTTGTTCATGGTTGTCTAGCTTCCTCAAGGACCGTTCTCTGCAAGTGGCGATTGACTGGTTTCTCTCAGACACCTTCACCATCAATGCTGGTGTATCTCAAGGGTCCATATTATCCCCCACTCTTTTCTTACTGTACATTAACGACCTTCTAGCGAAAACAGAAAATCCACTATATAGCTTTGCTGACGACAGCACACTTATCTCATCTTTTACTTTGAAATCTCAAACATCGGCTGCTGACGCACATCTTCGCAGACAACATGAGGTATCACGCCTCAATAAAGACCTGGAAGAAATTTTGTCTGGGGTGACAGTAACCAAGTCGAATTTAACGCTCAAAAAACCCAGGTAGCAGTTTTCTCTAAGAAGGTTAACATTGCAGAACCCGATATCGTTATGGCAGGACACGCAATTCCACTGACTTCGTCTATTAATTTGCTAGGTGTCAACCTGGGAGGAAATATGTCTTGGCATAATCACGTTGTGGCAATCTCCAGGGCAGCTTCTCAGAAGCTCGGTATACTTTTCCGTACCAAAAAGTTGTATACACCTCAACAACTTTTGACACTCTATAAAGCCCAGATTCGACCATCACTGGAATACTGCTCTCATCTCTGGAGTTCTGCACCGAAGCATACCCTTCGGTTGTTGGATTCCATCCAAAGGAGAGCCGTTCGTCTAATCGGCGACCACGAGCTGACTAAGAACCTCGACAGCTTAGAACATCGAAGACAGGTTGGTGATTTGACTCTCTTCTACAGATGTTTCCATGGCAAGTGTTCGACAGATATTGCCCGCTCGATTCCACCTAGAGTAATGCATAGCAGAAACAAACGACGAACCACTGCCGCCCATCCCTATGTGGTTCAACTTAGTACACCCCGAACATCATTGTTTCAGAACTCTTTCATTTGGAGGACGTCATCTTTGTGGAACGGCCTTTCTGAGACCGTGTTTCCAACCGAATATAACCTCCAACGATTAAAAAAAAACGATCCCGATGCATGTTTTGGTTTTAAATACTATCTTTTGCTTAAACATATGTTAAGGCTAATTTTTGTCACTTGGTACTTATCTTAAATTTGTATAATATTTTTGTTATTTATTAATTCAATGTTATAACATTTATTACGTTGTTTTCAATATAATAATAACATGATAAATCTAAAATAACATAGTACGAATTAAATTCTGTATGCATAAGGATTGTATGCATATAAGCCTGCTTTTTTGCGCACTTCGCTCATGTATTGTGTTTTAACATTGGATGTCATATCTAGAAATGAAAAATGTATTACTTGTTTTCGTCCTTAGTAAATAGATTAAAAGTTCTATTATACAGGGTGTCCGGAAATGATGAGCAAAAAATTTAGGGGATAATTCTAGACCGAAAAGAAATGCTATCTCTTCCTATATAATTGATTTAACGGAGTTATAGGGTGTTAAAGTTAAATTTAATTTGCAGTCTTTTTGCAATACCTTTTGCCACGCTCATAATATTTTGACGCGGCTTTTTCGGGATGAGGAATACAAATTTGCCCACCGTTTTTTCGCATTTTGTAGAGGGCGCCACATAAGAGCCTATACTTTAATTTGAATGGTCCTAACTTTTTTGTCCTATACTGTATGCGCATTTTGACTGAATATTTTTATTATTCTAACCTTTTGACATAAAAGACGTATACTACGTTTATTTCGATAAATCTAACCGTTTTCGAGAAAAACGCTAAAATAACATTGCTTGCATGTGATGAATACGAAATCATTTTAATTTATTATTTTTTATTTTAATTTTTTAAGAAGAATTAATTTATGCATTGAAGAGGAAGAACGTCACTTTGAACCTTTGATTTGAATGTTTAATTTATTGTTCTAGTAACTTATGTATTTTAAAACTGCAAATCAAATTTAACTTTAACACCCTGTAACTCGTTAATAATCAATTTTCGAAAAAATGTTGCAGGAAGAGATAGCATTTATTTTCGATCTAGAATTATCCTCTAAATAATTTTTTTGCTCATCATTTCCGGACACCCTGTATATAATATTTTTATTCCCTAAATATAGAATTTACAGATTGCGAAAAATACTTTTTTTGTTTTCTTCATTGACAAACTTTGCCTGTCCATCGCTTAACAAGATTTATTAAAAGTGTATGTTTTTTATCCACCGACTAAAGTTTTAAACAATTGTCATAATAACGAAACTCACTATAGTATAACTTTGACATTTTTTGTATAGAAAAAAACCAATATTTATGCACTATACTATTCTATAATATAGAGTTATCTATCTCATTTTAGACCGGTACTTCCCCGGGAGAATGTTGGGCTTTTAAGGGATCAAATGGAGGAGTCATTGTTAAACTTCTTGGACCGATCAAAATAGACGCAGTCAGCATGGAACACATTTCGAAAAATATTTCCCCTTCCGGAGATTCCAGGACTGCACCTAAGGATTTTACAGTTTTGGTAATTGCATTATAATATTTAGTTTAAAAGATAATTATTCTTCTTGTTCATCCACTGTACCTTATCCCATGGGAACTGTTTGCCAAGGTTTCCAGGGCAAATATTGACGCAGCCAGATGTTTCCATGGTAACCACTGACGCAGCCAGATGTTTCCATGGTAACCACTGACGCAGCCAGATGTTTCCATGGTAACCACTGACGCAGCAAGTCGTTTCCATGGCAACAATGGACGTAGCAAATAAGTTTTTCACATTTCGTGTTCTAATTTTTAGGGATTAAAAGCCGCAACGGAGATTGGTACTTTATTGGGTCAGTTTTCGTACCAACTGAATGGATCTCTGGTTCAGATGTTTCCCCTGCTTAACCATGGGCACGAGACGTATGAATTTGTTGAGCTTAAAATTGTATCGAATCATGGGAATCCCGATTTTACATGTGTGTATAGGTGAGCTGTTCAGGAATTATATACAGATTAATTGTTACAATTCCCAGTAATATCGCACAGTGAAATAACCGACGACGACAAGCTTTGGAACTGTAAAAAAAGTTTTTGAAAAATTATTTGTGATCGTGTTTTTACACCAAAATTTGTTTTTTTCTTTTTTGTTTTTTCTTGCAGAAACCGGTGTAACGTTTAAAAAAAATTGTTCCCCATATTTAATATTCAAATTTATCTTTACAGATTTAGAGTACATGGAGTGATGGCGAACTAGAGTAATAAAACAACAACTTTTAGAATATTTACGCTTTATAATATTTTTATACCTAAAAATGGTGTTATAATAAATTATTGCTATACTTTTAGTAAATATAAAATATTTAATTATATAATCGTATATGATTAATAATCTCCGAGAATGGACGGCAGTTGTTAATCGAACACAAACAACCGAAAAAAAAAACAATTATTGTAATATTTATGCTAAAAAAAGCTTTTTAAGAATAAATAATTTACAAAAAGGCACAACTTAATTCAAATAGCGTTATATTTTTCCTAATATACAAAAATTCCAAGGCAAAATTAAATAAAAATGCCAACGTTTATTCGAATTAAGAATACAGTGATGGACTCAGTTCTTCATTGCTATTTGTTGAAAACGTGAGTCCAGTTTACCCCTAATACAAAGTTTGCTATATATATATTATTACAATTTAGTCTATATCTATTGGATCATGCCATTTTATGTAGCGTAAATAAAGTGTACGGTATTCTTAATTTAAACAGGACATATCCTAAATGCAATGCTTTAATGTTTTCTCTATAGTTGTTTTAAGGTATTGTGGATTCTAACGTTTAATCTTGCTTCGAAGTCATAATGACTGTACTTGCCTATTTGCTGCAGCAATAATTTTCCTTCTTCTTTAGTCTGCAAAAAGCAAGTTTTTCAATTAGGACCGGAACCCCATGGGCGTCAATTTGAGAGAGTAAACACTGAAGAGGTGATTGGTTGATTACCGCCATTTTTAAAATGTCGGCCTAATCGCCCAATCACGCTGTCAGATTACGCTCATGGGTACGTGGGTACTTATAAACAGTGAGATGTCGGCAAAGTACAAAAGGTTTTATTCACTGCTTATGATTCGGACTACTGTTTATTTTGCTCCAATAACCAACCAACGTTTTGACCTGATGTCTGAGTCATCATCGGGATCACATTGTACTTTTAAAATGTATAACCCGTTTTAGACCAGGGTCGATAATTTTTGAAACCAAAAAAATAATAGTAGGATGAAACCCATCGGAAAAGGAAGAGAATATAACAAAAATGAAAGGAAAAATAATTTACGGGCGATCCGAGGTCGGGAAGTGGAAGGGGGTGAGTTTTTAAGGGTAGAAAACAACTTATCTCGATTTCCGGCAAAACTACAAGCCCTATGGAAAAACGTTAAATGGCAAAGTTGTAGGTAATAAAAAGATCTACAACTTTTGTATTTACACTTTTTTCACATAACCTCAAAATTTATGTGAAAAATTCAAATAACCAAGTGTTTGGTTTTTTATTTTTATCTTTTACAAGAAATTTTTTTTTTCACGAAATTTGGTAAAAACTTACCTTTTTATGTCCCAAACACACTGTAATTTTTTTGATTTAAAATATTTAATTTTTCACCTTATTTTGACTTAATATCGAAAAAGCACCCTAATTTTCAATCGAAAATTCTCACGACAAAATATCTGCTTTTTTAAAAAAGTCGGTGGGCTTTCTGTTCGTTGAAATCTCTTCTTTCTGATGGTGTAAAAAAAATATACATTACTATGGTAAATGTTCTCAAAAAATGCAAAGAAACGAAAAAAAATCGAATCCGAATTTTTTTTTAAATTATTATGTATACTTTGAGCTATTTATTAAAATTTATACTTTAATTACTCGAAAAACGTTAGATTCCATGTTACATTCATAAACAAAAAAATTACATATCCATAAAACATAAAGATCGCAAAAAATATGCGAAAATAGTTGTTCTAAATATAATTAAAGGTAGGATTTAAAGGGGATTTCATCACATTTACCATAGTAATGTATATTTTTTTACACCATCAGAAAGTAGAGATTTCAACTAACAAAAAGCCCACCGACTTTTTTAAAAAAGCAGATATTTTGACGTGAGAATTTTCGATTGAAAATTCGGGTGCTTTTTCGATATTAAGTCAAAATAAGGTGAAAAAATAAATATTTTAAATCAAAAAAATTACAGTGTGTTTGGGACATAAAAAGGTAAGTTTTCACCAAATTTCGTAAAAAAAAAATTTTTTTCTTGTAAAAGATAAAAATAAAAAACCAAAAACTTTTTATTTGAATTTTTCACATAAATTTTGAGGTTATGTGAAAAAGTTAAAATACAAAAGGTGTAGATCTTTTTATTACCTACAACTTTGCCATTTAACGTTTTTCCATAGAACTTGTAGTTTTGTCGGAAATCGAGATAAATCGTTTTCTACCCTTAAAAACTCACCCCTTTCAACTTTCCGACCTCGGATTGCCCGTAAATTATTTTTTCTTTCATTTTTGTTATATTCTCTTCCTTTTCCCAAGGGTTTCATCCTACTATTATAATTTTTTCAGTTTTTACCATTTTCAAAGGCTTCAGCTGGTCTATTTATTAAGATGTCATTTTTATTTACCTCTTCCTTGCGTATTAATAAATGTCCCAATTCATGCTGGGCAAAAGCAGATATATGCGCGTCCTCTCCGTTATAAAGTTCGTTGATTCGTTTGTCCAAGCACTCTTTAAAGTTATTTTTGGCGGCTTTATAATCTCGTTGAATCACGTAGCAAGATCCTAAAATTAGGTTGGCTATGCCGTTTCTAGGCTCATCGGTTGGGACCTTTACACTCTTACATTCTGGAAAAATAAAACTAATATAAATAATAATAATAATAAGTTTATTTAAAATTTAATAATATAATAAATATGTTTATGTTGTCTTCTATAAACTTATTCTTCAATTCCCTGAAGCTGAGCTTGTTTTGAGTTTTAACTAACGCGTTATGTAATATTTCCATATGTCTTTTACATTTAACATTTTTTTAATGTTTTTAAAAATCGGTAGTAAACTTCTTAATTTTTTAATTAAGTATTCTAAGTGAAAATTCCAATTTAATTTACTATCAAAAATAATTTTTCATTACTAAGTAAAAGTAAACTTGTTTTGTTTTTATTAAGTTGTAAGCCATGATCCTTTATTACTTTGGAACGTTAGAAAGATCCTCATTTATCAATGAAATCCAATGCAGACGATTACCATATTTCATGGATAAATAAAAGTCATATGTATAAATTATAAGGGACCCAGTATAGATCCTTGAAGAACTCCTTTAATACCTTCGTTGAATTTGAAACATCGTAAAGATATTTAATTTGAAGAAATAGTTCATACTTAAAGTGGAGTTAAAAGTATTAAAAGGAAAGAAAAACACAAAGTCATCCTCCAAAAAGTTTAATAGAAAAATTATTAAATCATAGGTCTCTACATGTTTCGAACGTAGAAACGTTCATCCTCAGGAGACAGAAAATTTTTTATTTTGTGCTGTTGTTGTTAGCAAAAGAGAAACTTAAAAATAGAACCTTAATTGAGCTTTTATGGACTCAAAAATTGAAATTTAGAAGAAACATGATATGAAGAAAATTGGTGATGGTAAAACCATACTGAGTATTTAAAACATTATTAAAGTGGGCGTAAACAAACCAAGTTACATGGGAAAAAAAGGGAAAACCTTGCCAGGAAGGTGTCGAAGATTATTTTTGAAGAATTTTCGACACCTTCCTGGCAAGGTTTTCCCTTTTTTCTGTCTTCTGAGGATGAACGTTTCTACGTTCGAAACATGTAGAGACCTATGATTTAATAATTTTTCTATTAAACTTTGTGGAGGATGACTTTGTGTTTTTCTTTCCTTTTAGTAAAGATATTTGTTTGAAATTTTTGTAATTTGAGATATATTTGATAAATAATTTGCAACCCATTCACAAGTGTGTTAAGTTTTGCAAGTATCATCAATCAAAAGCCTCGACATAATCTAGAAAAACGATACTAGTGACAAAATTTGATATGCATGTGATACTAACCGGTAATAATGTTGTCGATATTCGCCGCACTGCAACTGGCCAAAGCGTTCCAAAGATACAACATCTCAAAAACCAACAGTTTAAAATATGTTGCGGCATACTTTTTCGCGTCGTCTGCGTTTTGTGGACAACAGGACATTCTTCTTCGTAAAAAATCGTCTAATTGTCCGCCTCTTGTATTTGCGACGTTTGAGCGAAGATCGTCGAAAACTGGGTAGCTTCGAAAATCTTGACAAGCACCTGATAAAAAAAATTATCATTAAATTGGATCTTAAATTACGCCAACTTTGGAAACTTAATTTCCCCAGCCTTGAAAATGAATTGAATTTAATCGAAACGTCGATGGGGGAACGGCAATGACGATCGAGCAAAGATAGACAAATAATTTCTGTTGGGCTACATGCTTGGTGAAACTTGTTCCATTACACGGGAAGAAAATATAATAACTAACTGTTTCACAAATTTAATCAGTCTCCTGGCACGTGTTTCGGCCCTTGCGGGCCATTGTCAAAGGAGTACAAAAAGATACCTTATAGACTATCTGGTAGAACCATCAATAATAAGAGTCTGCATGCATAAGGGCTGCAAAACTAAAAATAGAACTTACTAAAGACTATTTTTACCTATACATATAGCAGCTAGATATCCGTAAAACGCTCTCGACCATCGACCAGTACATTTTAAGTAGATAAATGTACTTTTGGCATCGCTATATTCCAACTGTATAAGATGGCACCATCCTATTTCGTGCAGGCAAAGGACTTTTATTTCACCATGGTTTGCGTTGTCGTTTGCTTTTTGGAATGATTTTAATGCTGTAGAAATGTCGGACTAAAACGATTATATTACTTAATTATTTTTCCGTCGACCGTGTATTTAGAACCTTAATTAATGTATAAAAAATCATACATTAATGGTCCCTATTAATGCATGATTTTTTTTTATTAATAAACGATTTTAGGCAACCAAACATACTACAAAGCACGCACTGCCGCGTATATAATGGCGTTGCCATAGTTTCTGTCGATGTCAATAAGTTTGAAATTCAAAAATTTGTTATAATATGTAGTTTGGTTCTAAGTAAAAAAAAATATACCTAATCTATTAACAAGACAATCGACGGAAAAATATTGTAACTAACGCGTATATTAAATAGCGATTAATACACTAGTTTGTTAAATTACTATTAATACAATATTCCCCAACAAACTTATCGTCGGCATTGACGATGACAATTTGCTATTTAAGTTTGTGATTTCAAAAAATCAGCGAATGGTAGATAATCAAATTTGAATTTTGCTTTGCTGATATTACATCCAATTGTTCCCCGCTGAAGATGAATACATAAAAATTTTGTTTTATTCGGTAGTATTAGATTTGTATACACCAATTATACCTACGTCCAATCTGCTCATCCTGCCAGCAAAAAACAAAAATAACGCAGAGTCAGCAAATTCTTTTTTCGATTCCTGTATGAGCACTGATGCTGCTTCTACTCCTGCTTGGACATTAGTACCATCTATTGCATAAAATGGACGAACAATTGTATGGTACCATAGTAAAGACATGCTAAAAATTATTTATTTATTGGTGTTAAGGTACACAAGTCAAATATATATTATAATATAAAATTAAATAATAAATAAATAAACACAAGATAATGCAAAGAAAAAAAACTTAGAATAAGAATAAGAAAAATATTACGAACCTAGCCAATGGAGCTCGCATATCCTTACCCAGCCTAGTATACATCAGGCAGGCTATTCCATTTTGTCTATTGGCAGCAAATCCCAACAGGCTAACCAACCTGTTTAAAGATGGTGGCAGCAGGGATATCCCCAACTGAAAGAGACCGTAACCAAAAGATATAGCTCCCATCAATCTAACTAGCGTTTTCTTATCGATTCTTTGGGATTCCCTAAAACAAAAAAATTGATGAGTAATAATTTTGGAATAATGTAAGAACAAAGTGATAATATAACGAAACTTTTAAACTTACTTATTATTATAAAAATGGTTTCCCGGAAAAATCTGATTTAAAGAGGCAGCAAAAGAATTAAAGGATAGAGAGGCGGTCAGAGGCCGAAAGCTAAACCTTGTGGAACTCAAACTATTGTTTCTTCTCGATCTAGCACTTAAAGCTTCGCTGATAGAACTAGATTTTGTCAAACCCAAACCGTTCGGGGACTTTAGTTTTTTCGCATTATTAAACGATTTTTTTGTCATTAAACCTTCATCAGTTTCCACCACAAGATTTGCTTTGGTGCCTTGAGGGAAATTAGATGACCGGGAATGAGGAATTGAGGTTTTGGAATGATAGGAATACCCGTTGAGTTGAGTGTCTGGTAGGTTCCATTCGGAGGACTGGGGTGATTGAAGGTCATAACCGGAATGTTGTTGCAAGTTTGATGTTGGGCTCATCGTTGTTAGTATGGGATCTAAACAAAAAGATATTTTGTTAATTATTTCATGGAAAAGTAGACGGTATACTACGTCTGCCTCTTAGCCGTAGCAAGTGAAAAGAAAATGAAATATGACAACTTTGACATTAGAAACGTGATTAATATATAGAATAATAAATGATTTGACTTCCGATGCTTGATTGTCGTTTATTGGTAGCATTGTTTTACCTGTATTAATTGAAAAATAGGTCTCTCTCAATATAAAATCTTAGCCCGTTGAAACTATACAGGGTTGGGCAAATGTTCCGGAACGGCTTAATTACAGGCGAACGAAAAGTGATATCGCATCCGGGTTTTGGGCAATCTATAGGACTAAAATTTTACTATTTGACTATTATACCATATGTCAGTAATGTCACCAACTGTCAAGTGTTGACGTTATTTTTTTTTTAAATGGAACATCCTGTCTATTTTTACATTTTTAAATTCCACATAAAATTATAATTATTTTTTATTAAATGCACTATTGGTCTATACTTCATAGTTTCCGAGATATTGACTCTCGAAAAGTGACATTTTTGAATTTTGACAGCTTATAACTTTCTAAGAGTACGTCTTAGAGCAAAACGGCTTACATGTCCCTATCTTCAATTTTTATTATCTTCCCAAAAAAAACAACTTCCGGTTAAACCGGATGTAACTCGAAAGCAGGAAATATAGTTGTTCGGGTTTGTTCGGGTTTGAAATTATGGAGTCAGAACATTTCATACAAATTGAGAAAAAACGAGAAAACATTTATCCAAATTTTGTAAATAATGTTCATATTATTGTAGTATTGTATTATTAATATTCATATCAGTTAATATTACTCAATTTTTATAAATAATTTTTTTTATATATCCATGGCATAAATTACTATCACCCACAAGGGTGGTAAGTTGACTTACAACCCGTCGTCAAGGGCAATCGATACCTTTTTGGTAATTGTTACGTAGGTACGTCCTTTAAAACAGTGTTAAAATGCGTTGTTTACAATATAGGGAGGAGAAAAAGTTTTAAAAAATAAAGTCATCAGCCTTCTTTATCCATTATGCTTTCTTACCGGGCAATTGAAGTTCACCAATTTTCTCCTTATACAACGTAAGAATATCCTTGTATGTTTTTTGGTAAACTTTCCAGGCTTTTCGTAAAACCCAGCCACCTCTAAAGTAACCTGACAAATCTTGTTGGAAAAATGTCAGTATTGCCATACAGACCTAAAAAAAAATAACATCATCAAAGCGCATGTTTATAGGCACTTTTGCTTGCACTTGCACCTAATATAAACAGGTCCTTAAGATAGGATATTCAGAAGAAGTGACGTCATGTGGTGGCTAAGTATAACACTAGAAACAGATGGTCATTTTCACGTTAATTGTTATCATGATATCTGTCAAAGTATTGTTATTATCTTATTTGATTTAAAAATGCCTCATTTAAGTATTATTGAAAAAGCAAGAATAATATGTTTATTAGAAATAGGGTGGTCTTATGGAAAAATAGCTGATCATTTTAGAGTACCTAAAAGTACTGTTCAAGGAATTGTAAAAAAATGGCGCTATCATCAAAAACTTAAAAGGTCTGTTGGGTCTGGTTTAAATAATAGAAAATCCTCAAATGAAGATCCAAATTTGGTGGAGTATTTAAGGCAAAATCCATTTGAAACTGCAGTATCCGCCATGCACATAACATGATTCCCTCTGCTTCATGTAGAACTGCGGAACGCCGAGTAAGACAATGTTAAGAAATCGAGCAGCTGCATCCAAACCGTTTTTAAAAAATAGTGATAAGGAACAAATAATTGGTTTTGCTATGCAATATTTACCAGAAAATGATTTTTTTGGCAAAATGTTATCTTTTCCGAAGAAAACTTTTCAGTCTACATATAATGGAAGGATTCGAGTATATAGACCAGGAAATGAAGGAAATAACTTTATATTTCAGCAGGATAACTGCCCTGTGCATACTGCAAGAAATACAGGAAACTGGTTTAGACAAAACAATGTAACATGTCTGCCTTGGTGCTCAAGAAGTCCTGATTTAAATCCAATTGAAAATGTTTGGAGATTGATGAAAAAAAAAATGTACAAAATAAATTTTAAACCACAGAATGAAATAAAGTTATTTGATAAAATAGAAGAAATTTGGGAAGGGCTAAATCCGGATTACACCAGATACTAGAAATATTTATTTTGCCAATGCCATGAAGATTACGATTAGTGTTAGAATCCAATGGCGCAGCAATTAAATATTAGTATTTTGTTTGTTGTTTGTTAATAAATTTACCCTTTTTGGCTTTATATATACTTTTGTAGTTTTCCTGGTATTATTTTATAATTTTCTTATTTCGCGGCTGTACTTTAAACACAAAAATATTTAGAAATAACCATTATTACTTATGGTAAAAAATCGTACATTCAATAATTTACAGCTATGTATATGTCGTAGGCTGATAGTGAAATCCGTCATTTCATGAAAAGCCTAGTCACTTCATGAAGCGTCGGCAGATTGTGTAAAAACATGAAATTACACGATCTGCCGCGTCACTTCATGAAGAGACCTTGACGTTTCGGCTTATTATGTATAACACAATCTGCCTAATTTTAAATATCGTCACTTCATGTAGTACCTAACGATGTCATGTCAGTCGGCAGATTGTGTAATTCCGCCCAAAAGGTATATTGGCAACTGGTTTGTTCGTTGTTCCCCAGAGCATTTTTTTTTTAATTAAACTTTTTCAACTAATATTATTTTATAAAAATTTAAAAAATGCTCTGACAAACCCGAATAAACCAGTTGCCAATATACCTTTTCACCGGCGTAGCTAGGGGGGGGGGGCATCGGGGCATTTGCCCCCCCCCCCCCAAGAGCCATGAAAAAAATACCTTTAGACAGAATTACACAATATGCCTTGCTTTTGTGGCATTTCATGAAGTGACGATATTTAAAATTAGGCAGATTGTGTTATACATAATAAGCCGAAACGTCAAGGTCTCTTCATGAAGTGACGCGGCAGATCGTGTAATTTCATGTTTTTACACAACCCTGATAGCACAAAATATTTTAAAAATATTTTTAAAAAATATTTAATAAATATTGCGGTGACAGATTTTTATATATTTATTATATAAATGTTTTAAATATTTAATACATAAATGTTTCAAATATTTAAAACATAAATATTTAAAATGTTCAGTGTATATATCTGGTAAATATTTAGTTCATACTTGTTTAAAATGTTTAATGTATATATTAAATATAAATCTGATATAGTTAATATAATATAGTATTGCTAAAGAAAAATTAAAAGCTCCTTATTATAAGTGAAGTGAGTTTTAAAGTTTTTGTTTTGTAGTTCCCCTTGGCACCAGTCCAACTTAAAAACTGCCCCACATAATGGGACCTTTTCCAAACATCTGTACACTGCATCTGTCAAATTTCTTCCTCCAGTTAGTCTCAACAAATGTATCTAAAATTATAAAACACTGCTATTCTCACTTAGATAATTTGTGTGCAATTTCTCATAATAATTTTCTTTTTAAAAATAGCAATACATGATTCATAACAAATTAATAAGCTGGGGTGCCGGTAACCCCTCTCACTCTCATTCAGCACATTTTTTATATTTATTAGAAATGACACATACAAAAGCATGGCGCTTTTGCATGTGCTACAATTTCAATAGAACAATAATTAATATTTACTATAGGTACCTATATACATAACCTTTTTAAATCCTCAAACTCAGTATTACTCATATGATGTTGAGAAATCTGTAATAAAATAATATTGTGCTTAGAAAATAAAATTTATTGTTACACTGTTATTACCTATATCAATCTATTAGAAATTTTGGTCTGCAGTCTTTTAAAACTACCTAGCTGTGTTATTTTTGCTGGTGGATTTAAAAAGTGTGTGCTTGCATTAAAACTGGACAAAGGTCCCCAACTATAGGGTATCAGAATTGGCTTATGACATACCTACATTCTTATTCTATTGATTTGAAACCAGTTTGCATTTACCCGTATCTATATAAAATTTACTCGTAACCAATGTATAGTATAGAGGTTATCCGAATCAAAAATTTCTGTGTAGGTTTCGCAAACACATTTTTTACTAGTAACCTATTGCTAGTACTAGATGCCTACAAATTCAACTTCAATTAACTTTAGGGAGTATACTATCTTAAGCATTGTCTATTGAATTAACTTGCAAAAAATGTCTTGGCATTGGCAAGCCTATCCAGTGAAAACTTTGGAATATGTGCCCTATTATAATACCGTATGCATGCGCTTTTTGCTTTAATTTTGGTAATTTGTTTGAAAGGGGTTCTTTCAGTTTAGTCTCCAGTGACACACCAATACAAATGAAATAATAAAATAGGTTATGTTTTGTATTTAACAGCACGACCTCAATTTCCAAAAATTACCTACCTAACAGAGAACAACTTGTTCTCTGCTAAAAAGTACCTAAGCATGCATAAACTTTTATAAAATTTAATGTAACCTACCTTATTTCTTAATAAAACACTGTCCTTCACTCTTTTAAAAGAAATGCCAAAATAAAAATGGCCGATCCGTCGATCCGCTGATTCATCTGAGACCGAAAACATAACCCCCCGTCCGGCGGGGGGCGGCATAGGAAATTATAAAAATACATTCATAAATCAACATTGCTGCTAAGTTACAATGTAATTTGCCTGAAACTTTCTAAAATGAAGATTGCTAAAATATTGCACATTACAGGTTGCCCTTAAAACATTTCTCTAAATTTATATATCGAACATAGCGTAGAGAATCCGAAAGCTAAGTTCTAACAATATTTAATATGAAAGGTTTCAAAAGTCAACGTTGCTGGAATTAACTGAATAGAAACGTTGTTTTAGACAGTTCCACGGTTTAGCACTCCAGTACATAAGTTACTTGGAAAAAATAATTTTTAGAAATGATCAAAGAAAATAATAAATATTTATACAATATCCATAAAATATTTGAAGCTAAATGTGTTTTAACTAATATTTGCTAAATATTTGTTTTGGTTAACAAATAGTTGAGAAGAAATTAAATATTTATGAAATATTTATACAATATATGGAAATAAATATATTTTTTTAAATATGTATTAAATATTTGTTTTGCTAACAAATATTTAGCAAAGATATAAATATTTATACAATATTTATAAAATATTTCGTGCTATCAGGGAATCTGCCGACGCTTCATGAAGTGACTAGGCTTTTCATGAAATGACGGATTTCACTATCAGCCTACGACATATATATACATATAGCTGGTGTTCTATCCAGGTATAAGCAGCAAGGTGAGAAACCCGTTTTACCCAACTTTGTTGTAATTGAGTTATGTAAGGGTGGAGTGTACGAATTTATATGTCGTCAACTGTATTTAAATTTTAAAAAAAATTTTGGAAAGACCAAAAAGTGTTAAATCTTTGACACCCTCTGCCGGCTAAACGAAGCAATGTTGAATAGGTAACCGTCGTACTATACCCGGTATAAAAAAAAGTTAAAGGTTACCTGTGAATCGGCCAGAATTATTTGTGTTTCCAGTTGTTCAGCCAAAGGTTGTGTGTTTTCATGTCCATTGCCAAAAAAACTAGAAAACGATTTTAACCAACCGTTTTCGGAGGTGCAGCGTTTTTCTACTTCTTTGAGCACCAATATTGCCTTGGCAATTTTCTCTTCGTCAAAGGCCATCAGCGCATCCTGAAATCGAAGTGCGGCAGGAATTTGATTATTTGCGTTAACACAAAGATTCAAAAAATTTATTATAATCATTGCCTATAGGTATCTTATAAAATTTTAATCCCCGTACGTACCAATTATTGTTAAAAAATTACTTGTAATAGAAAGCAGTTTGTTTAAATGGAAAATGTTAAAAGTTCACAAAAAACATAACTTGTGGTGTTCCGCAAGGGTCAACCTTAGGACCTACTTTTTTTTAATCTACATTAATTCTGCAAAATTAAATTTCAAAGGTTGAATAAAATTGTTTGCTGATGATAATATACTATTGTATATTTTCAGGAAGACTATGCTCAAATTCATAATAAAATTAACCACGACCTAAATATAATATTATTATGTAAATAGCTGGAAATTAATAAATTATCATTAAATTAATAAATCATCTTTTATGTTTATAAATAAATCAAAATTAAAAAATAATATGAATAGGAAAGAAAAAACTAAAAGTCTTCCTCCACAAAATTTAAAAACAAAAAGCTCCATTACGGTTTTATACCACTTATCATTTTCTCTTCTGCTACAACCATCAGCAACATATTTTTCTGTCTCCTCTGATGATGAACGTTTCTACGTTCGAAACATGTAGAGACTTTTTATTCTTTTAAATTTTGTGGAGGAAGACTTTGTGTTTTTCTTTCCTATTCATACTTTCAGCTCCACTTTAAGTATGGACTATTTCTTCAAATTAAAAAGTAATAATATTTCTTCACTATGTTTCAATAATCATACAATTAAATTTTTAGGTTTATATATTGATGAAAATTTAAGTTGGGAAAAACATATTGAATATTTAAGAAGTTACGTCTCACCAATAATTGGCATTTTGTTTAAAGCTAAAAATTATATATTATTAAAATATTTAAAAAATATATATTATTCTTTGGTTTATTCAAAATTACAGTACATGATTTTAATTTAGGGATCAGTAAATTCAACTACAATTCAGCCATTAAAAAACTACAAAACAAAATAATTAAATGCATATGTCGTAGGATGGTGAAATCCGTCATTTCATGAAAAGCCTAGTCACTTTATGAAGCGTCGGCAAATTGTGTAAAAACATGAAATTACACGATCTGCCGCGTCACTTCATGAAGAGACCTTGACGTTTCGGCGTATTATGTATAACACAATTTGCCTAATTTTAAATATCGTCACTTCATGTAGTACCTAACGATGTCATGTCAGTCGGCAGATTGTGTAATTCCGTCTAAAAGGTATATTGGCAACTGGTTTGTTCGTTGTTCCCCAGAGCATTTTTTTTTAATTAAATTTTTTCAACTAATATTTTATAAAAATTAAAAAAATGCTCTGACAAACCCGAACAAACCAGTTGCCAATATACCTTTTAGACGGAATTACACAATATGCCTTGTTTTTGTGGCATTTCATGAAGCGACGATATTTAAAATTAGGCAGAATGTGTTATACATAATACGCCGAAACGTCAAGGTCTCTTCATGAAGTGACGCGGCAGATCGTGTAATTTCATGTTTTTACACAATCTGCCGACGCTTCATGAAGTGACTAGGCTTTTCATGAAATGACGGATTTCACTATCAGCCTACGACACATGTATAAACTTACTTTTTTAGAACCAACTAGAAATTTGTATGAACCAAATGGATATTTAAATTTAGATAAGCTTTATAAATTAAAACTATGCATTCTAATACACTCTATTAGTATGTAAGTAGTACAACTACATCTTTAACACGCTAATCTAAAATACTAATACTATTATTATAAATGAAAAACAATCGAATATAATATTTCCTTCAACCAACATTATTCAATTCACGAGACAAAACCATCATATTTAAACACCTATGGTAAAAAGTACTTTTGGCCAAAGAATAATATATTATATAAAGGAATAACAATTTACAACAGTTTGCAGGAAAAAAATTAAAAAATAGCAAAATTAGGGATTTTAAAAAAAACTAAAAAAATATTTTTTAAAACTACCTAAGCTAACTTTAACGTGTTATATATTATTATTATTATTTTTTTTTTTTTTGTAAATGGTTTATTATATATTATTTAATTTTTTTTTAAATAATCTCGATGGAGTTATTAATTGTGCTTTTATGCAGGGTGTTCCTAAATTATTGGTACATTCGAAAGTAGGCGATTCTTTGGCTTATTTCATAAATAAAATGTTATATAAACATGGGACCGAAAAAGCTTCGTTTCCGAGATACAGGGTGTTAATGGTAATTAAATGGGTTGTGTTTCCAGGAATGTGCATTAAAATGATTTTTATTTTTTACTCGAAAACGGTGCACCGTAAAAAAATAAGTCAGAGGAGACCGAATTTGCTCTAAATTAGACGGGAATTTCAAAAATAATTTTTATATAAAGAAAAAGCAGTGACGCACAATTTTTTTCTTCAAAAATATTAAATGCAAGCCCCGCACGGACGCCACTGCTAAAATTTTAAAAAAATATTTTACATCAAAAAATGCCTTTCGATGCTCAAATAAAGACGTGTACCAAACTTCATAAAAATATCTAGGGTGGTTTGAAAATGGCAATGAAAAAATGTTTTTTTAATTAAAATGTTATCACCCTATATCTCGGAAACGAAGCTTTTTCGGTCCCATGATTATACACTATTATACAGGGTTAGGAAGAATTACCAGAACGGTCGATTATTTCAACATATATATACAGGGGTTATCAAAAAAAGTCTTATATAAAAAATGTAGGGCTGTTAAAAATCTACATATCAGTGATAAATTGAAATATACAGGGTCGCCCACAAAGTTGTGGAGATTTATAGTTATATTTTTTTAAATGGAACACCCTGTATACTTTTACATTTTTAAGTTCCACATAAAATTATAATTATTTTTTATTAAATGCATTATTGGTCTATACTTCATAGTTTCCGAGATATTGACTCTCGAAAAGTGGCATTTTTGAACTTTGACAGCTTCTAACTTTCTAACAGTACGTCTTAGAGCAAAACGGCTTACATGTCCCTATCTTCAATTTTTATTATCTTCCCAAAAAAATCAACTTCCAGTTAAACCGGAACAACTATATTTCCTGCTTTTGAGTTACATCCGGTCTAACCGGAAGTTGATTTTTTTGGGAAGATAATAAGAATTGAAGATAGGGACATGTAAGCCGTTTTGCTTTAAGACGTACTGTTAGAAAGTTAGAAGGTGTCAAATTTCAAAAATGTCACTTTTCGAGAGTCAATATCTCGGAAACTATGAAGTATAGACCAATAATGCATTTAATAAAAAATAATTATAATTTTATGTGGAACTTAAAAATGTAAAAATATACAGGGTGTTCCATTTAAAAAAATATAACTATAAGTCTCCACAACTTTGTGGGCGACCCTGTATATTTCAATTTATCACTGATAGGTAGATTTTTAACAGCCCTACATTTTTTATGTAAGATGTTTTTTGATAACCCCTGTATATTTTGAAATAATCGACCATTCTGGTAATTTTTCCTAACCCTGTATAACATTTTATTTATGAAATAAGCCAAAGAATCGCCTACTTTCGGATGTACCATTAATTTAGGAACACGCTGTAGTCGCTGTATATTGTATATTTGGTGTTATATTCTCTGTAATGAACTTTATAAGTTGGTTGAGAATAAATATAATATAATTATTATTATTATTGGAACAAGCACAGATTTAAAAGTGTAAAACGCCACGTACTGGGCATCCTGTTCTAAATTAAAAATATCTCGTCAATCTCTATGGCTACTGATTGGTGTACTAGAATGTATTAATAATTACCTACCAGAAAAACAGCAAAAGAATAACCTGAATACATAACCAGACTATTGGGATGGTTTAAAAATAATGCTTCGGCTTCTTCATGACAATTATTTACAATTAAATTTATCCCCTTTCGAGCTAATACCCAGTCCGTTTCCTGATTTCCCTCGTCGGCGTCCACATGTTCTTTTAGAGGCGATTGGTCTGAGCTTGCCATTGTTATTAGCTATGTGTAACTGGAATTTTTCTAGACCTAATGTTGACCATTTTATTACTGTATTTATTGGAAAATTTAAAACTCGTTATTAAACCTAAACATTTTATCGAAAAGTGAAATTAAACTGAAATTTTGAGCTAAGAATTTGAAATAAAGAAAATGTTTTGGCAGAGATATGCCAATGTCAAACATGGAAAAGTGCGCTTTTCGGTTTCCTAAGGTATTGATTTTCCACCCCGATCTAGTTCAAGGGTAAGTTTGCCGGAAACAATTTTCGCCGTTTATTTTACCACAAAGCCTGTGGGTTTGTTATAAAAATGGTAAAAATAGATAAAATTTGATAATTGTTTAATCATGGTAAAAGAAAAATTACAAAACAAACAAGAATTACTGAATCATCTGTTAGGAATGGTAGTAATTACACCACTTACCAAGAAAGATTGGGGCCACCAAGGAATACATATTTTACAAGTTACAGGAATTTTCTGCGTTTCAAATAATGATTCATATAAAAAAATAAGGGTGTTCATACTTCTCGCGAATGCTTGAACCATCGCTTTTTTGGACACTAAAATATTAGTGTGTTGGTGCGCAAGTGATTCAAGAACCACTCCCGGAAATTGTAAACGTCACATCCAGCTGATTGTCAAAAAAGTAAGGTTAAACTACGAAAAAATTCAAAAATGTCCACGTAGAAGTTAAAAATGCCACCAAATCGTACCAAAAATCACACATAAAATGTTTTCATTACAATCGCCAGCTAGTAGCCAACGTAACTTATTGTGATATCGAGTAGAAACTAAAAAATATAGTACAGTTCACTCAATGGATAACTCTCGCGACAGTAGTATAAGATTAAATCTAGTTAATGAAGATTCAATGGTACCTTCTAGGGATTGGCGGAAAGCCCTGCGGTCCCAACCAGCGTATAGAATTGTAAATAAAACCATTAGAGGCCAGACACAGTTTATAAGCATCGTTGGACTTACGGGCCTTTGTATTTTAATTATTTTGTATATGTATCCTAGGAAAGGTTCAAGTGGCCTACGAAGTACTTTCAGTAGAAGTGAATATAACTATACTTACCCTCTTACAAGGCCTATTAAGACCAGTTCGTTACATACTTTTAAAATTGGTAAGTTTATTCATTAAATTTTTTTGAATAGTTGATTTAGATTTTAGGGCAATAGATAGCTATCTACTTATGTAAAATTTAAAACTTCTCTAGGTATTATAGCAGATTTAGATACAAACTCTAAAAGTGATAAAGAAAAAACCACATGGTATTCATACCTTAAAACAGGTTACCTTAGTTATAATCCTACGACCCATACGGTGATGGTTACGTGGGATAGAAGCGATCCAAAGAAATTAAAAAACAGTTACTCATTGAAAGACAGAGGCATGGAATTGTCAGAGTTGGTTGTGTTTGATGGAAGGCTGTTAACGTTTGATGATAGAACTGGAATTATTTTTGAGATAATAAATGAAGAGAAAATGATACCCTGGGTATTATTGGCAGATGGAGATGGCAGGTATGTTAAATTCTGTATACCTATTATACTATTACATACCTAAGACGTTTTTATTTTATCTGTATAGGTCTGCAAAGGGTTTCAAATCTGAATGGGCTACTGTTAAAAATGAAATACTGTTTATTGGTTCCATGGGTAAAGAATGGACTACTAGTAGTGGGGAATTTGAAAATAATGATCCACAGTACGTAAAAGCAGTGACAACAAAAGGACAGGTAATTCTAACAAAATTTTATTAAAAGCTATTATAATAATTATAACCAGTGATTTTCCTTGCTCTGATAAACTCTTAATCGTTTTTTTTTTGTTAAAAAGGTTTCCCATATTAACTGGGTCAAAGAATATAATAGACTACGTGAATCAATTGGTATCTACTGGCCAGGGTACATGATTCATGAAAGTGGTGTTTGGTCGGATGTACATAGACGATGGTTCTTTTTACCAAGGAGATGCAGTAAAGATCAGTACAATGAGTCCTCTGATGAAAGGAGGGGGTGTAATGTCCTCTTATCTGCGGACAGCAATATGTACGATGTAACAGTGGTGCAGGTTGGTTATTATGGCTTAAATTATAATTGTAAAAATACAAAATGAAAAAAATCTTGTTGTCAAGCAAATTTTGTTAAATGATTGTTACTTTGAATAGGTTTAAAATTTCCTATGTAGCTATAGGTATCTTGTTTTTTAGTTAAACTCGAAAAACACAAGGGGCTTTTCAAGTTTTAAATTTGTTCCCACGTCCAACGACCACGTGATTGTGGCACTTAAAACGGAAGAATTAGAAGGGAAGACTGCCACTTATGTAACAGCATTTACTATAAAAGGAGAAATAGTATTAGAAGATTTGTTGATATCTGACTTAAAATATGAAGGAATAGAGTTTATATAGCATATCAAATCAGGAACACGATAGGAAAAAATCAATTGGGAGTCTTGTCTATACCGAAATTTTAAAGAAGAGAAGCTTGTGACCTGTAACAGCTTACAGTTGCAATTTTTTTTGGATTTGGTAATTTGAATACATTTCCTTCTCAAGGGTATGGAACTCCAGAAATGTATTTTATTGAAATGACTGAAAAATATTTGCCTGTACAAGAAAACAATGCAATTATTACATTTTAGTTGTACTACACTTTTAGTAATTTAATGAATCATTTTTCTAGCAGATGATTTCATAATCTCAGTTGTTCCCCATACATTATATATTATAAAATATTTCTGTCATTTATTCGTTAATATACAGGGATTTAATTCTTTATTTTTGTACATATCATTTACCATCATTTGTAAATACACATACGTCTAGTTAGCGTTAATAATTTTATTGTAAAGATATAGAATAAAGTAAACCGAGTGATTTATTGTAAAAAAGTTTAAATATAATATAATATAATATATTAACATTCGATATAATTAGTTTCATGTAAATGGTTGGTTCTTCCTCTTCGGCAATCCCTTATTTGCGCGCAAAATTCTTCGGACAGTCATGACGAACAGATAATTCCTCTGTGAATGCTTGCGTCTTCTACACAAAACAGAAAAAGGTTTGACCTCAGAAAAGAAAACCTAACCTTAAAATTTGCACATTTTATATTTTAGGTGCACCATCTGTGGTATTTTAAAAATATATTTATTTGGTTTGTGTTGTTGATATTTTGCTTCAGTTCTGTAAATATTAGCAATGAAGAAGAAAGAGTCCGTCGGGGCGAATCGCACCCCCAAAAAGACAGAATTAGGCAAGCGAAAAATAGAAAACAGTATTGAACGTGACGACTCGGTTTCCAAGAAAAGTCCAAAGTTTGAGAAAAAAACAAAAAAAAGTATAAAATCTAAGAAAGTTGAACGTCCTAAGGGACAACCCAAAGATTCTCCTGGGAAGAAATCATTAAAATTTACGAAGGATGATAAAAAAGGTGATCCTACCGATCCTAAAAGTAGCAAACTGAAGAATCCATTTAAAAATAAACAGAATGGTAAGAAATTTGATAGTGAAAAGATAGAAGATTGGACCAAGTACAAGAAAGAAAAGAAAGAGTTACGTCTAAAAAGAATAAAGGCACGAACTAAAGACAATTTTGATAGAATCCAACAAGCCAAACAAATGGGGGAAAAGGTTCGAATTAAGACCATGAGGGAAGACGAAAGAAATAAAGTCATTAACCAGCTACATGGGTTGCTAAAAGGCCATTATGATAAATTTATTTTGGCACATGACACTGCTAGGATTGTTCAATGGTTGCTTAAGTATTCTAGTAAAATTCTTGTGCATCAAATTTCACAGGTGAGGTTACTTTAACATTAAAAGATTAATAATTCTTTTAGATATATTTTAACTAACAGCAACATGCCTTTTTAGGAGTTGGTTCCACTTACAGTAAGCATGCTTCAATCAAAATATGGCATATATTGCATTAGACGTTTGCTTAAGTATGGGGAAGATGACATTCGAACTTTAGTCATAGATCAAATGATGGGACATGCAGTTAAACTAGCCAGCAACAGTGTCAGTGCTCCAGTGCTAGAATTGGCTTTTTCTAATTACGCTTCTCCAAAACAAAAGCAGTTCCTGGTGCAAGAGTTTTATGGCGATTTATACAAGAATTCTAAAGATCCCAACATTAAACATTTAAAAGATGTTTTTATAGATAATGAAACCATGAAAGTAGGGATTCTAGGAGCATGTAAAGCTAACATCAAGAAAATCATTAACAAATCTTTATTAGATTCTGGTTTATTTCAGACTGTTTTGTGTCAGTTCTTGCAAGAATGTACAACGGCAGATAGAGCAGAGTTAATATCGGAGTTGACTCCTCATATTGTAGTTATTAGTAATAGTAAAGATGGAAGCAAAGCTGCTATGCAGTGTATTTGGCATGGCACAAATAAGGATAAGAAGGTAAGTGGGTGATAATGAGTATAAGACTCATCACCCTTTAGTTAGTGGAAGGACAAGTTCTGAAGGCCCTTGGAATTATGGTGGCAATAGTAATAGTACAGTACCCATAATGGCCATAATTCTTCTATAATGTTATAGAAATAATGTGTTTTGATTTTGTATTATTTTAATTATAGGCCATAATGAAACCATTAAAGGAACATTTAGTAGATCTCTCAAAACATGAATTTGGACACAGTACAATCATAGCTCTCCTTGATTCCGTAGATGATACTGTCTTACTACATAAAGTTATAATAACTGAACTTCTGAAAAATGCTACAGATTTAGCAGTTAGTGAATGGGGTCGAAAAGTAAGTACCTTTTAAAAAATTTTGTTTTACATTGCAACAAAATAATTACAAGATTTGATTTTTACTCCATTTCCTTCATATATTTTAGGTGCTCTTATGGTTGGTAGCTCCAGATAATTCAGCAATATTTCATCCAAATGTTGTTATGGAACTATCAGAGGGTAGAGAGGCTTCTAATAGTAAAAAATCAGCAGAAACTAGAAGAAAGGAGATCTTATCGTATTCAATTCCAACTCTATTAAATTTAATTATTGAAGATACTAAATTTTGGTTGTCTACTCCTTCTCTTGCTCTCGAAATGTTAGCTATAATAAAAGCTGGTGAGTTATTTTAGAATTGAAAATACAAATACTTACCTATTAAGTACCTACTGTATTCTTATCTGCCTTGCGTTTTACTTGAAACCTACAATTTTTCCCCCTAGGTGATGGTAATGTTCTAGAAGAAGCTCTTTCTAAGATAGTTGAAACTATAATGGATCCAGAATGGACAATCAAAGATGGAGAAAAAGTAGTTTTAGGAATAGAAGATGCTGGAATACACATGACTCTAAAAAAATTGGCCCAGTATGATAAGGTAGCTTTGGAAAATGGCAAAAGTACATTTGGAAAATGCTTAGTAGATAGCCTGACAGATGAGATTGTAAGTATTATATAGGTTGTAATGTCCAGACAGAAGTCAAGACATACTTCAGCACAGCACTAATTTTTGTTTTTTTTTTCAGCTAAAATTCTGGTTGAAAATAAATCGAGGTTGTTTCATTTTGGTGGTTGTCTTTGAAAGTAATGATAAAGAAACTCAGCAGTTGCTGACAACTAAACTAAAACCTCATCTGAAGTTTCTAAAGTCCCAAAGTACTACAGGTGCTAAAATATTACTAAAGAAAATGTCATGATTATTTTTAATATAATATAGTGATTTGGCAATGTAAAATAAAGTTTTTATATGCAATGCTTTATCTTTTGTGTCCCATCTTTAGTTAAAGGATAAAAGGATGCAATCTGATTATTGATTTCGTTCAATGATCTGCTACCTACATTGATTTCGTTTCAGAAAAAGGAGTCTGATTATTTCCCTATATTGGGCTACAAAGTGAAGAACGATATTTCGTCTGTGTACTCCAGTTCGTTCTTTTAACTGGAGATGGCGCCTATTCTAAATGTCAATGTCACCAAAAAGATAAATAAAAAGAACAAAAAAAGATGTTAGAAGTGCGCTAAAATACATAAACAAATAAGAGTTTCTAGTTATTAATAATTGTAAATTTAATCTATAAATTAAATTAACTACATAGTATCCCATAGGCATTTAAAATGTTGTAAAGTTGGACAAAAACTAGGGCACTGGATCAAGTTGAGGTAGGTTATGATTTTGGTCTTCCAATTTTTGAGGATGGGGCATACATTCAACAAATTAATGAAATTCTGGCTATAAACACCTAATAATTGACTGAATTCAATAATAATACATTTAGTCAAATTCTCTGCTTAAAACCCTGGGCTTAACTAGAGTATTTTTAGTTACCATCACCAAGGATTTGAGCCAGAGAGATTTATTTAATTCAAAATTATATATACCTTTTACGCTTTAAAAACGTTAACTAAAGGGTCGGGCAATCACCAGTTATTAGGCCAGTTCATATTTAAATCTTGGCTCCAAATTTAAATCGGGAATTAAATTTCCTTGTACTACAGCAATTTCACAAATCTTAAGTAAGTACTCTTAAATACTAAAACGTATTTTAAGTTAAGGGGACGTAAATAAATCTATTATCATTGATAGCTACAACAAGCAAAGCTATTACCTATGTACAATTTAAACACTTACTGAATAAACATACATTTTTTAGAGACATGGAATCTGATAGAATTCTAGTTGCCGCAGGACTTACTGCAGCGGCAGTTGTAGGAGCGTTTGTGTTTTGGGGCCCTTCCACAGGTTCAGGTAGCAGAAGAGGTCGACTAGCTGGTCTAGTGAACTTGGGAAGAACATGTTTCTTAAATGCAATTTTACATGCTCTAGCAGCTTGTCCTCATTTTGTCGAGTGGTTGGAAAAAAATTCTGCCAGAGAAACTAGTTTAAGAAGTACTCTAGCCACAGTATTGTCAGGTAAGGAGGCCACATTTAAACTTCTTTAATTAGGTTAAGTTTCCTTTGATGCATACTTAGTCCTTTTATTTTCAGTTGTGAATGGCACAAATAAATCGGTTCAAGACAGTTTTGCCCCAGCAGCAGTAATAAATGCCCTAAAAAGGCTGGGGTGGGTCATACCTGCAGGTGAACAAGATGCACATGAACTTCTAAATGTAATCCTAACTACTCTGGATGAAGAATCACAAAAAATGAGCAGAAAGGCAGGGTAAGTTTATAATAAAATTAGACATTGGGATACTGTTACCATAAAAAATTTCAGCTGTCTGTCAGATGCTTTAGGAATGAATGAAATAGATGACGATGACGATAACGAATCTGAATTCAGTTCCATGGGTAGTGTAATGTCTTTAAATGAGCTCTGCAGATCTACAGGTGCCCTTAGTTATAGATCAAGTGGAATAAGAAGAAATCGGTGGATATCACGGTATAAAAATAAAACTATAAAAACATAGTGATAGTTGGTCTAACTGTGTTTACTTTAAGGTCTTGTCGAGCCTTGCAAATGTCTGGTCCTCCTCCACAACCTGCTGGTCATCCTTTTACAGGAACATTAACAAGTCAACTTAGATGTACCGAATGCGGATACAAGGTATGTAAAATAAAGGCAAAAAAGTGGAATAATGTAACTAATAAATTTTTTTATTCCTTTAGTCTGCTGTACGCTACGATAAATTCGAAAGCCTTTCGTTGCCCCTACCGAGCGGGGCTGGCGATCTGGGCTGGGGCCGCCACAAGCTGCATCAACTACTTACTAATTTCGTTACTCCTGAGGTGGTGCAAGATGTGCAGTGTGAAGGATGCAACCGAGACAGGGATCCTGCGATGTCGCAGATTCTGTCCAAGCAAATTAAGATACTCAATTTTGGGAAGGTAAGTCGTCATTATTGCTGTTATAATGTTTATTTATGTATGTATTAACTTTAGGGTATGATGTTATAATTGTAATTTTCACTTAGAATACTTAATTAAAAAATTAAGAAGTTATTACCGATTTTTAAAAACGTTAAAAAAATTTTAAAGGTAAGACATATGGAAATATTATATTACGCGTTAGTTAAAACTCATTTAAATAACGGAATTTTAGGTTGGAGAGGAATAAATAGAACTTTAGTTAACAAATTAGAAATATTATAAAAAAGGTTTCTAAAAATTATATTCAATAATGATTATCTTTATCCTTCAAAAGAATTATATTCAGAAACAAATAAGTTGAACATTTATAACATCTTAATATAATATTATATAAGTATTTAAAAATAAAAACCTTATATAATTTAAAAACCATAATCATAAATACACGTCATAAAAATAAAATAACCATAAAACCTAAAATAAATAAGTCCATAGGACAAAAAAATTTCAAATATTTATGTTTTTATTTAAACGATTATTTACCAACAAAAATGAAAAAATTGATTTCATTAAAAAAATTTAAAGTCGAAATAAAAACATGGATATTAAAAACAGACAATTTGAAAATATTTTTAGAAATGCTTTAATTAAGTAATTAATATTGTTCTGAATAATTTATATAAGTAATATTTTTTACTTAAAAATTATAAATTAATAATTTTATTATATCTTATACAGTGAGGACCTAAAGTCCGTCCCCCCCCCCCCCCCTCTAACTTCTAAACCGTTCGGTATATTTTAATGAAATTTTGAACGATAATATTTGAGCAAGTCTTGCACTTTTTGACATACCAATGACAGCTGGGTCCGCTTTTGGAATATTTTTTTTAAATGGAACACCCTGTATATTTTTACATTTTTAAATTCAACATAAAATTATAATTATTTTTTATTAAATGCATTATTAGTCTATACTTCATAGTTTCCGAGATATTGACTCTCGAAAAGTGACATTTTTGAACTTTGACAGCTTATAACCTTCTAACAGTACGTCTTAGAGCAAAACGGCGTACATGTCCCTATCATCAATTTTTATTATCTTCCCAAAAAAATCAACTTCCAGTTAAACCGGAACAACTATATTTCCTGCTTTCGAGTTACATCCGGTTTAACCGGAAGTTGATTTTTTTTTGGAAGATAATAAAAATTGAAGATAGGGACATGTAAGCCGTTTTGCTCTAAGACGTACTGTTAGAAGGTTATAAGCTGTCAAAGTTCAAAAAAGTCACTTTTCGAGAGTCAATATCTCGGAAACTATGAAGTATAGACTAATAATGCATTTAATAAAAAATAATTATAATTTTATGTGGAATTTAAAAATATACAGGGTGTTCCATTTAAAAAAAATATTCCAAAAGCGGACCCAGCTGTCATCTTGACATTTAAAGCTGTCATTGGTATGTCAAAAAGTGCAAGACTTGCTCAAATATTATCGTTCAAAATTTCATTAAAATATACCGAACGGTTTAGAAGTTAGAGGGGGGGGGACGGACTTTAGGTCCTCGCTGTATATTTCTTCAAAAAAAAAAACTGCGTTTATACTATAAATTAAAATTTTTAATTTAAAACTTGATTTTTAATGCACATTTATGATTTATGATTTTACATACTATACATACCAAAACAAAAAATAAGATTCGCCCCTAACAAGCTCAGCTTCAGGGGATTGAAGAATAAGTTTATAGAAAACAACATAAACATATTTATTATATTATTAAATTTTAAATAAACTTATTATTATTATTATTATTATGTATTTTTTTGTAGTTGCCAGTATGCCTGTGTATACACATATCCAGAAACACATGGTCTCCTGATGGTATGTCGAAGAGGCAAGACTATATTCAGTTTCCAATGCGTCTGTCTATGTCGGCCTACACTTTTATACAGGCCCATTACCAGAGAAAACTACCAGGCTCAGTAAGTGTTCCTATTGATGAGTTCTTATGCACTCTTTACCTCATATATTTTTTGTTCTTAGACCTATACAAGCACAAGTGAAGGAGGTAGTCCATTGTCCAGCAGCACACCATTATGTTGGGCTGGAACGTCACTGAGCGAAATGACTAATGAATTAAGAAACGTTTACCAGTTAGCAGCCGTGGTAGTACATACTGGTGACGCGCACTCTGGCCATTTTATAACTTATAGAAGAGGGCATCAAAATAATAGGTATGTTATTTATTGTGTCTGATATAGTTGAAGTTAAAATAAATAATTGTTTTGTTTCTATATGCTTTGACTGGCGAAACATAGGTAATACCAACAATTATAAAGCATTCAGTTACTTTAAAGACCTCTTACTGTCTTGTTTAATTGTTACACATTTTTTATTTAAAATCCATAAATCTCAAGAATTTTCTTTGTATCTTTTCTGACATCTCCACATAAATTCTATAAAATGGTGACCACACAGGAGAAGCATATTCTAATACAGAGCGAATTACAGCACAATATACCCTCCCTCAACTTATATACACTATTTAACCCATTAATTGATCTCAGCACAAAACCCAAAAGCTTAATAGCCTTGCTTGATATCAGCTCAATATGATTCGAAAAAGAAAGTGTTCTATCAAAGATTACTCCAAGATTCTTAATGTGTTCAACTCTTTCAAAATACTCATTATTCAAGTGATAAAGATAGAGTGTTAAAAAAAGAAGTACCTATATATGTATGTATTTAATAATAAGTTTATTTAAAATTTAATAATATAATAAAATGTTGTCTTCTATAAACTTATTCTTCAATCCCCTGAAGCTGAGCTTATTAGGCGCAAATCTTATTTTTTGTTTTAGTATGTAAAATCATAAATCATAAATATGCCTTAAAAATCTAGTTTTAAAGTAAAAATGTTAATTTATAGTATAAACGCAGTTTTTTTTAAGAAATATACTACCTATAATAAAATTATTAATCTATAATTTTTAAGTAAAAAATATTACTTATATACATTTTTTTTAGAACAATATTACTTAATTAATAAAGCATTTCTAAAAATATTTTCAAATTGTCTGTTTTTAATATCCATGTTTTAATTTTAATTTCGACTTTAAATTTTTTTAATGAAATCAATTCTTTAATTTTTGTTGGTAAATAATCGTTTAAATAAAAACATAAATATTTGAAATTTTTTTTGTACTATGGACTTATTTATTTTAGGTTTTATGGTTATTTAATTTTTATGTCGTGTATCATGATTATGGTTTTTAAATTATATAAGGTTTCTATTTTTTAATATAAAATATATATTAAGATGTTATAAATATAAGGTTGTTTTATGTTCAACTTTTTTGTTTCTGAATATAATTCTTTTCAAGGATAAAGATAATCTTTATTGAATATAATTTTCAGAAACCTTTTTTGTAATATTTCTAATTTTTTAACTAAAGTTCTATTTATTCCCCCCCAACCTAAAATTCCGTAATTTAAATGAGTTTTAACTAACGCGTAATATAATATTTCCATATGTCTTACATTTAAAATTTTTTTAATGTTTTTAAAAATCGGTAGTAAACTTTTTAATATTTTAATTAAGTATTCTAAGTGAAAATTCCAATTTAATTTACTGTAAAAAATAATTCCTAAATATTTTATTTTATTAACTTTAAAAATTTGAATGTCTTTCTTTATTTGAATACTATTCATATTTCGTGGTAGGTTATTTAGGTTTAAGGTTAAAAGGAATATAATTTGTTTTATTAAAATTCATTGTTAACAAAATGTTATCAAACCAATTTTTTATAATTTTAAAATTTTTTTTAAATTTTATTATATTATATTATGGTTTCATAATATTGCTAGTACATTATTATTATTAATATTATTATTATTATTATTTTAGGTGGTTCTATACGTCAGACATAGAAATAAAAGAAGTATCGGTGGATGAAGTTCTTCAAAGCACTGCTTATTTATTATTTTACGAAAAATCGTCTACAATAACCGCTTTTAATTAGAAAAATCCGAAATTTCGAAAATTGTGATTTTTATCGAATAATTGTCGTCTTTCCAATTTATTAATTTATCGTTCCTATTCGTTGTAAAAGAGATGTATTTTCAACCTCTAGAAACTTAAGTGTTTTGTTATTTATAGTCGCTTTGGAATCAACTGAAGTAGTTATTTATCTGACGAGTGCGGAAAGGCTACTTTTCAAGGTTGGCAGGATATATATCCGTGATAAATATCATGATATTTATGCGACGATATTTATCCCGATATATATCAATTTATTTTTTCTAAAATTCTATTCATCGGTATAAAAATATGGCCCCGCTGCCGCTAACAGCGTATTATGCTGCTTACGATGCGGTGATTCCCCATCTTTCCGAGACGCTGACCACTTGTTGTCGCGTGGCATTTTTATTTAGTTCCGATCTCTGATTGAACGGATCAATATTTTGCTGTTTATTTTATGAAATAAAAATTTTACAATGCCCAAAAATAAAAAATCCAGTTTGGGTTCATTTAGATTTAATTAACAAGCCCAGTAATTCTGGGTTTTGAACCATAGTTAAAAGCAAAAATATACGATGTGTTCATATTCATAAACTTGTATTTTTTACCTACATTTACATTCCTACCATAGGAGTATAATAAAAAAACTTGTTATTGTGATAGCAGCTATCATTGAATAGAATTGAAATACAAATTTACAGGTTTATAACATGTTTATATTAAATTAAGTGATTTTGAATTTTTAAAATATATCTTTACAGAAAACAGATTAATAAATATCCAAATTTGGATATATTATATCGGATATTTGATATATCATGATATTTGCCAACCCTGCCACTTTTCCACGCTAATAATTTTCTGCGCAAAATTCAACATTTTTTGATTAAAGTTGACTACCTACATATATTATCTTGGTATTTCATGCGCTGGTGTGTTCAAAACTCTATGACGCGCTAGTGCATAGTAGTGTCAATTTTCACACGTAAATGAATGCGAAAAGTATCATTTTCCGCGCGGCTCGTAGGAAATAACCAGTGCATTTACAGAAGCATTTAAATAGAAAGTGTACATTGTCATTTTGCTAAATATATGTTCAAGGCCCAAGGCCAAATAAGACAACTTTCTTTTTTTGACAATATGGCCTTAATTTTTTGTCTATGTATGTATACCCAAACCAATGACGCCTGAAAAGATGACAAAAGGAACATATGCCGCAAAAACTGAAAGATGCCTTACACTTTATATTATTTATTCGTTTGCACTGCTTTATACAGATTGTAGATAAGTAGGTACTTTACTACGTTATTTTCTAAAATGTATATTCATTATTTTTCTTGTGGTCGTAAAAATATTATATTTGTGATGAGAAATATTTTTGCGGTTAATCGGAATGAAATAGTTTTAAAAATCAAAAATTTATTAGTAATTTTGTGCTGTTGAGCTGTGATTTTCGAGGAAAAGTGGACATTCAAGGCGGTCCCAGTACAAGTCCGGTCAGTATGATTTCAGAATATCCAAACGAAAAACATAAGTCACTTAATGGAATGATTTTTTTTCATACCGTAGTCCCAGTGTTCTATTATATATAGTGTGTCCCCGGATGGAGTTGACAAGAGGAAGATAATCTTTATTATTGATTTTACGACGAAAAGTTATTCTTTATAAAAACATTCTGCTCGTCGAGAAAATTATTTTACCAAATAAAAATTTTAGATCAGACGTACTGATAAATTAAGAAAACATGAAAATGCTTTATTTATTATTTTAGACAAAATATTTATGAAACAAAATTGTTTTTAATCCAAAATAAAGCCTAAATAAAAAATTTTAAATCTGAATTCTAATTTTTGTTTTTAATTTTTCACAATAGAATTTATGAACATTCAAAATGTACAATTGTGGAAAAAGTTATTATTCTACATATCCTCCTCCAACCTGCATACATTTCTCCAAATTAGAAATAAATTGAATAAATAGCACTCTTAGGTTTTCATTTTGAATGTTCATAAATTTTATTGTAAAAAATAAAAATTAGAACTTAGATTTCTAATTTTGTATTAAGGCTTTATTTTGGATTATAAACTACTTTGATTTATAAACATTTTGTCTAAAATAGTAAATAATATGGTACCTAACTTCTCTCTTAAAGCATTTTCATGTTTCCTTAATTTATCAACACCCTGCGTACATCTGATCTAAAAATTTTATATGGTAAATTTATTTTCTCGACAAGCAGAATTTTTTTATAAAGAATAACTTTTCGTCGTAAAATCAAAAATAAAGATATTTTTTCTCTTGTCACCTCCATCCGGGGACACACTGTATTTTAATTCTGGGCCCACTAAGCGTTACGGGTATACGGTACTTATGAAATAAACATCATAGATCTAACTGGGACACCCTGGTGTTAAAAATACAGCTTATAAAATACTTGGAACCAAGGGTGGTATGTAGACATGCTCGAGGACACCCTGAAGGCTACCTTAGTCTATGAAATCAAATCCAATAAGCTTTGTTAGTAAAAGAAGGAAATCCGTTAAGAAAGCTGTTTAATATATCAAGCTAATTTATAAATAGCCACCAAATGCTGTTGTATCTAGGTTAAGGAAGCCTTCAAGGTGGCTCTGCATACTACCCTGAACGTCAAAGGACGCTTTGAAGGCTTTCTTATCAATTCAAAGGCCTTCTAGGCGTCCTCGTAAAATATAATGTCGTATTGCGGAAAAGGGGTATTACCACTCTGGAAAGTCACATTTCTGTAAAGTATACAAGGGGTGTTAAATTATGTTTGTTAATAAAAATACAAAAAGTTTAAATAATATGGTTATTTTATTTTTACACAACAGAACATTGCAATCTTATAGAATAGGTAAGATTTGGCTTGAATCACGTGTTGTTGATTTATTTAATTTTTATACTTTTGCATTCTGTTTTTGATATTTTAATTCGTACTCTTCAGGAGTTAAATGAGGTTCGATTCCGTTTTGCTTCAGTTGAAGAACAATGTCAAACAGGTAGTCGAAACATTCGCTCATGCATTTCGCCTGTTGCCACGTATCACCCCAAACATATACCTAAAACATGCCGACAGTTAAAAAGATAATTAACTAATACCATGTAAAAAAAAAAGGTAGAATAGGGTATTGAAATTATTTGGATAAATTTAAACTTACTCCATGACGCCTAACTAAAACAGCACATGTATGTGGGTAGTTCCTAATGGCTTCTTCCAATCTGTCTGTCAAATCCTCCTCGAAAGGTGTATTTTCAATGATAGGAACCACCAGTTCTTCATCGTAGCGAAAATTTCTCCCAAGTTTTTGATTCTTTATACCTGAAACATAAAATCTGCCTGCAGGATCAAACAAACACACTGCACATGGTTTCACAATGTGGTTAAAGCATCAAATCACCCTTTATCATTTCTAAATGGGTACATCTAAATTCTTTCCCAGGAAAAATCATAGTAGCCATTAGGGCATACTTTGAATGTGTATGGATAATGGCTCCTGCATTTCTCATAGTGTATGCACACATAAAGAGAGGTGTGCACTGACTCTTTTTCAGTTTCTTTGCTGGAGGTGGAAGTTCTAAGTCTTCTCCTAAAATAAAACAATTGATACTGTACAACTATATACTATCTTCCCAGTTGAACCAATTTTTAAAACCCCTTTTTACATTAATTGGTATTGTTACCTTTGATGTTTTGAACAAACAAATCTTCTGCCTTTATTCTCTCCTTTTGTACCCCTGATGGAGCAATATAAATTTTATCACCATCTTTTATACTGATACCACCACCTGTTAAAAAAAAATTACAGAAATAATAATACATAAAAGAATGAGGCGTACAGGTGCACTACTACCAAACTTAGTGCATCTCCATTATTTGTAGTAGGAACACACCAATTCATTTCCTGGCTTCGACAGCTACATCAAAGACATACTTATTTATATTAGTATCGTTTTTAAAACCATAGATACTAAATTTCTCCCTGGTTACATACCGGTGCCTGTAACCCATCCCAAATTATAAAATTGCCTGCAAAGTTCTGGTATTAAATTTCTTGGATGTTCGGGATGATCTTTTGGAGTCTCTTGCACACTCATGTTGACGAGTTAAACTAACAAGTCTCAAGTCTTGGTGAAATGAAAGTTCTTACGGTTATCTTATCACTAGTTAATAAACATTGCTTGTGGAAATGGAACTAATATACCCAAAACTAAATATAAATAAAATATTGGTAATCAAAAACAACCAACAACATAACCTCAATTACACTCATATGTCACAGTCAGTACGTACGTGGCTCGTGGCACAGAAAAATAAAGGGTTTCGTCGAGGCGGCAATTCACCACGTCTTATGTTATTTAGGTTGCATAATGTCACCGGCCATAGATGATAGAAGGTTTTGAACATGTAAATCCTCAGGGTAGGTATTTGGTCAGTGTGTAAATAAAATACAGCAGCGTTTTCCGCCCGAGGCCTAGAGCATTTCCATAGAGATATCGCTTTTAAATTATCGGAACCATATTTGTTTACTAACTCCAGAATAAAAATTTCATTTATGCCATTAAAAATTAACGTACCTATATAACGCGAAAATATATGCTAAAAGTAATAAGACAGGCGTTCAAAAAGCCATTTAAAAAAATGTATCATTATGTGCAGATAGTAAAAAAACAAAAACCCATTTTTTTCTAACCACATCTCAGATGGTTTGTGAATTAAGAAAGAAAAGTTGAAAAAGAAAACATTTAAAAAACGGTGCATAATGCATGATATTTTTACTTCCATTTTATAGGTTGGGACGATTATTCGTTATTTGTCACCAAATATTTAAAATTTCTTTTGCTCTTATTATGCCAGGTCACGTTTTTATCATTGATTTTAGGGATATTTACTACGACGAAGCCCCTTTTCCTGGATGAAAATATCGAGAATTCTAAATTAAAATTAAGTAATGTAGCTACCTACCTATTTATATAAGTATATCATTTGAAAATAATTTAATAATATGTCATAATACTTATAAAGAGTTAGGTATTTTTCTATTAATATGTAAAAATAATACTTTGTTGTACCTAATTATCATTAATTTAGTTGTCCATAATGATATTTATTTATTTTAATGTCACTTCGTAAAGTGCCTTGCTTACTTGGGTGTCAATTGGGTAATAATTATAGTCACTTTAAGCTAATTTTCAATTAAAAAACACATAAATTTACTTGAGAATATAGATAATGTATGCACTTGATTAATCATCTAAGTATGAGGTATATGATGAGTAAGGTGGTGCATTAACAACAGCGAAAAGTACAAACATGTTATATCCATGATTACCTAAGATATTTATATTTTTGTTCTTTTCAAAACAGGGGAAGTTAGTATACTATCAGGTATATCCAGGATTAATTTTATTATAGTACTATAGCATCATAAAAAGCTTTGGCAAAACCACTAAAACCTCGTCGGTTTGAATGTTCTCACAAGGAATATTCCAGTCTCCAGATTAGTTTTCAAACATTTGAACAGATCGAGCAAATTCCTTGCAAGCTTAAATTATTCATATTGAACTATTTGAACAAGTATTTCAAGTTCTATGCACTTTGCAGTTGCAATTACAACACGACTAAAACGATTTACACAAACGGAAAACGGACCCTGTGGGATTTAGATACATAATTTCATTTACAGCTGCTGAAAGTTAGAAGTCCCAGATGTTAGTAAAAAGTTCAAAATAAATTTACCTTTACCAGAGAGCTATCGGAAATGATCTCTATTATACACTACACTGTATATAGTTCCCCACATTGCACCATAGTTAAAAACACACCTTTGATTAGCAAGGAGTTAGTCTATGGCAAAATTAACATAAAATAGGTATCAAACACATTGCAGACCTTAAATTAAAAACTTTTAAAAATAACTCTCTACACCTAACAAAAACTTACCTTTAAGCGCCTACAAACAAAGCTGATTTTGGTCAAATTAACAACATCCTAGCCACAAGTTATTTAATTTAGTTTTGTGTAACTTTCTTAAGTCGTACTAACTCAATTAATTACTTAAAACACCGTAAATCACTAAAAACTATTATAAACACCCTGAACGACCGCAAACAGGTGGCCATTTTGGCAAACTTCAAACGGAACAATTATTTATTATTGTTGTAGCGCCACCAAACGACCCCTTGACGAACCATTCATTCATAAATTTCAAGAAGACTATCTTTTTTTATCGTGTGTATATAGACAAAGACAAGAAACAATGAAATATGGGTCACGCAATTTCTCAAGGCCGTTTATATCTCTTGTCTCTTTTCGTAGCATATTGGTAGAAAGGGATGCGCCTATAGTTTTGTTCATTCATGGGGGCATGAATGGGATTTTTACGATATTTTTACTACGCGACCTTGCCAAAAATTTGTAGTACTACGAAGTGGACTATGAATGAAAATAGGGTAGTGTGGGGTAAATGCATCATATTTTTGACCACTGGGATTTTTTAGGTTTGTTGGATGACTATTTTCTAAGCGTGCATTATTTTTCTAATTCATTCGCTTCAATCGTTTAAAATGTTTATTTGATTTGAATGTGTTCTAATAGAGTCGTGATTGTTTACTTCTTTTGGAAACCTATAGAAAAACATATGTTGGTTACTTATTTGAATTTATACAGCTTTTCAAAAGCTGTCCATGCAAAAATCTGGGTCACCCTAATCTAATATTTTCTTTTATACAATTTCGGGGCTTTTCCCATTGTAAAAACCTCTTATTCTAAAAAGACCAGACAATAAATTCGGGAAATTTTATATATTTTATTTGTTTACCGCTTTTTTTCCGTATTATAAATAACCTTAACTATTATTCATCCTTAGAAAAAAAATGCGCGCAGTCATGCGCTCGTCATAAATTTCCTAATATCGAAAATGAAGACTTATGCCATGCCATACATTTCTGGACATTTTTCGCAAGTCACATGGCTCGCCAGAAAATATAATACCTACATACTTACTTGGCGGACATACGGATTTTTTTGTAATTTGTCTTGTTTATTTTGAAGACATGGTATGATCAAAAATAAACACAGTTCCTGGAAATAGATTAATATTTACAGATACGGTATTAGCGGTATAACCACTAGCGCACCTGAAGCAGTTTTTATAGTATTTACTTTAAATATATAGTAATATAAGGTATGGAAATATGCTTTGTCCGCCCATATTCTAATCAGTGGTGTAACAAAAACTGAGTGGAGGTTGGAGACAATGATGTTTCTTGAATGATGAAAGAGTTTTGGACTTCCATCGTCTTATTTGTTTTAAATCACAACGTTTCAACTGGTAAGTATACGATATACCATAAAGACTTGTCCATTGACTTACCTAGTCAAATTTTAAGCCTCAGAAAGGGACTTGGAGATAGTATTTCAAAATTAAAAATATTGTATGAACTTGCGGATCATTTATTAATGAAAAATCAGTGTGTTTCTTCAAATTTTCTAGATGTATCTGGTGCAGTGATGTTATTTCTAACTTTACCAGTTAGTATGGCATCAGCGGAACGATTTTTTTCCAAACTTAAAATAGTAAAAATCTATTTACGTAACACCCATGGGACAATAACGCCTTTCGGATTTATCCTTCATCAGCAGTGGCGTAGCGTGCCAGGGGAGGGCGACCGCCCCCTCCCGCCCTTTGAACTCTTTCCCAAACGGCGCCCCTTCCCACTCTCCCAGTTCAATTTCACTTCACATGATAATAATTTATATTATTGTTTACCTATCGCAGCAAGAAAAAATTTACTATGTTTATGAATATAAATAATATTTATATACCAAAACCCTCATCTTACTATTATTTTATTTTCACTACTTGATTTAATTTATAACTAAAATATTATTTGCCACGATCAATAATTTGTATTCTTGCAGTTATTTTGCTTTAACAATTAAAAATTGCTTGAAATCTCTAATTTATTAGAGACTAAATTTTATCTTTTTAAAAGTAGTGTGTTATTGTCGCCAATGAGAATAATATGCTCATAATATTATGTAATATGCATAAAATATTTTATAGAGTTTTAACAAAATTCCCCTTGTCGTAAACATTCATTCAAACATCGTTTTCATGTGACCATTTTGGACATGACGAAACAAAAGCTTTATTTCTCAGGCCAAAATTTACTAATATACGAAATTATACATTAGCAGTGAGGCACCCTCTGTACAAGGGCGTAGATAAGGGGGTAATTACTCCCCCCCAGGACCCATAATGAGCTATGAAAACGAAGCACTTTTTTTTAATTGATCATTTTTTTTGTGATTTTCTTAAGGATCTTGTGTATTTTATATTTTTCCTACTCGAAAATCAGGCAACATCATCGAAAAACGGGCGTGGTACCCAAAATGTTTCGCCTGCGGCGCTATTTACGCCCCGCTCTACTCATAAAAAAAATTCTACGTCCTTACCTTTGAAGCTTCCGCCCCCTCCGCCCCTTCAATCACGCTACGCCACTGTTCATCAGTATCGAACACGAGTTTGTTAAAGCATCCCTGCCGAAAAAACCTCGTAAAGACTTATAAAAAAAAAACAATAGAAACTTATAAGAACTAAGTCGGTTATTGAAACAGTAATTCCTAATAATTTATGGGTCTTTAGAAGGTCATTTTCTATGAGAACTTGTACCAATCAGGAAAACCTCTTTAAAGAGCATAAATGATGAAAATTTCCTATTATATTTTTGATCTATTTTATGAGGACTTATAAGTGCTCATGAGGAATACCATTTATAATTAACGGATTTCCGAATATTCTATAAGCCTGTATGTAACAGTAATTCCTAATATTTTATGAGTCTTTAGAAGCTCTTTTTCTATGAGAACTTATATGTACCAATCTGGAAAACCTCTTTAAAGCGCATAAGTAATGGACATTTCCCATTATCTTTTTGATTCATTTTTATGAGAACATATGAGGAAGACCATTTATAATCTGATAAGACCTTACAAGTCTTTTTGAGGTTTTAACAATATTTCCTTATTCATACCAACAAGGTTGAAAGTGTACACCCCTGGTGGGGAGGGGAGAAAAAAAATCCTACGTAATGATAAAAATAATTGTACACTTCGATCAGTGTACTGATATAATTAACACAGTAAATATAATGTTGATGTGAACAGACTGTCATCAAAATATACAACTATTTTATTTACAGGTGTACATTTAGATCACAGTCTATCAACATCCACACACATTGTGTTGATGGTGCCAATAACTGTGACTGGAAAGCACAATTATTTTTTCCACAAATGTACATATCGATGGTTAGTAGCAATACCACATAATATCAACATTTTGTAATGTTTTAGGAAAAAGTAAAAAATACCTCGTATTGACTTTATTCAGTAAATACAATAGGTACCACGTTTCAAATATCACCGGTTTGTGAAATCATTTAAAAACAAAACAACCTATTTCGATTGGCTGGATTGTAAAATACGTTTGTGCACCGTTGCCACATGGTAACAGGATAAAAAAGCTGTAAAAATATCATTTTGGCAAAAAGTGATGATACATGGTATCGCCAATTGCCGTTAGGCCATCGATATATAAGGTTCATTCGATTTTATACTAAAAATTTGGAGTTAAAAGGGAGCGTAACATAGTAACTCGATAAAAATTAAACCAACAAATCTATTTAAAACACTTTATACCTAGATATTCCCTGTATAGTGTGACTCTAATACATAGTCCTGCACACAAGTTTCAGTAGACTTATTCATAAAAACCTAATTTAAGAAGTTTAATCTGAATCGATTTGGAACCATTTGAAAAAATTGCATTTTAAAAATGTCTGCCAAAATTGTAACTTTTAAGCAGGGAACACCCCATGCGTAAATTATTTTTAAATCTTGTTAAAACTTATAGGTACACTGATATGTATTAATAATTGTATATGTTTCCAAATTTAATACTATTTTCTGAAATATTGATGTTTGAAAAATGCACTTTTTATAATAATTTAGCTGGCTGTAGAACATTTTATATCCTAAAAAGCATTGATTCTAATTAAAATACAAAAATAGAGCAAAAAGTTCTACACATATTTTATTATTGAATTTTGACATTTTACCTTTGTGATTCAGTGATAACTATTAAAATATACTAATATAAATAAAACTTACTTTAGTGTAGAGCGAAAAACGCTACTTTACGATAATTTAAATTTTTTTCCATTTAGCTCCATAGGTAAAGATAATAAAAACGTCTTTACCATTTTTTCAGTTGTAAACATATAAAAACCTGATATAGGGTAATCCAATGAACAAATACCAATATTTTGTAATTCGTTTATTAACTGGTTTGGAACGGTTACACTTATTCTAGTTCATCGTTTCCTAAAAAAAAAAGAAATATTATAGTAAAACTCTCTTATAACGCAGACATTTAACCCACTGTTATAAGTACCGCAAATAAACAAGTCCTGGCAGCTATTATAGAGCCGCTTCTTTTTTGGTCAATGATTTTAAAGTAGTACAACTTGTTTACAAAAATTATTGTAGAATTTAAAGGATACATAATAGTGTAATCAATTAAAAATCAACTCTAACTGGTTAAACAAAAATTAGCCAATAAAGCCTACCATGAAGTAAAACTTATCTGATCACTTATTGTCCATAAAAAGATTAAATTATAAAAATACACAACTTACTCTATTCGCTGGTGAACTCTTCAGCTTTCTTTCCTCCTAAAAATACATAAATTTCAGTTAAAATATGATTTTCAACGTAATTAGGTAATACACAACTTACCCTGTTCGCCGGTGAACTCTTCAGTTTCCTTTTCTCCTAAAAATACATAAATTTCAATTAAAATATGATTCCATCGATTTTATTAATAAATTTCAAAGACTGCTGTGAGGTGAAATGTAATCAAATTAAATCAAATCAAATCAATTTGATTTGATTTGATTTGATTATTAATAAATTTCAAAGACTGCTGTGAGGTGAAATGTATGTATGTACACCTTAATTTCAGTTAAAAATTCAAGGTAGAATTTTAAAACTTAGGTTAGGTAATAAAAATGCATATTTTTTAGAAAAAAAAAATTGAACATCACTTTGTGTTCAGTATTTTAAATGTACCGTCATGTTTTCATGGTTAAATAGTCCTAAAAATCTCCTTTTTAGTACAACTGTTAAATTGTTTTCAAAATTGGCGGTCTGAAAGCTATTATTGTTAAATTGCGTGGGGTGTTATTTTGTCATTATAAATGTCGAGATAAATGTCTAGCGGTTTAATCGGGGGTTTAATCAAAAAACATTTTTTTATTGCCTTTAAACTGGAATTTGTAAAATTTTAATTAGGCTACTTGCAAAAATATTAAGTCAAAAATAAACAATTTTTGATTTATACGATTTGTACTCTTGTAATGAAGTCGCTAAAGAAGTTTATAAAAATAACCATACCAACCATAACGTCGAAATGACACTATCGAATTTAAGCTTCCTGTCAAATTTAATGGCTTTCAGGTTCAGGCCCTCATTTGAAACAAGATGACAAGTTGTGATACATTACTGAATGGGACATGTCTAAGATTACTTAACCAGGCAACTTCAATTTAAAATAATGAACTTCGAGTCACCTACAGGTAAACCAGATATTATAATTAACAATGCCTATGCGTTTTTAACTATATCTCTAACCCAAATTTCTAATTACTATCTTTAATGGTAACAGAATTAAGGTGTGTACAATAATTTTGTCGGTTAAAGATAAAAACAAATATATGCAGCTTACCCTGTTCGCTGATCAATTCGTTTTCCAAGTCTAAAATAAATAAATTTTTGTTAAAATCTTTTGTGGTATTTAAATATAAATAATAAACTTAAATTGTTAATGTTGAATGAAAAGCCTATTCTGATATTCTACACATAATAAAGGAGGTTCCTTTGATTATTCCTCAAACAGGAAGCAAGAGGAATTAAAATTTACTTTTACTAAAAAGAAATATTGTCAAATTTATTGTAAAAAATATTGATACATAGGTACTTAATTTGTTGAATTACAAGATATAAATATTATCTCCTAATTATTGAAGACAGTATTTTAAATATTGTGAGTAGCAAAACATAATTATCTAAAAAAAGTTCAATTCCTTGTAAAATTACTAATTAATTCGATAGCTTGCAAAGACATCTATAGAAAATGCATAAAGTCTGAACATCTTATCTAAAAATTAAATTATACCCATTTTAGACAGCTTCTGGTAAAATGCAACCATTATATCAAGAGCTAAAAATATAGCTTTCAAACTTACAGCTTGTTGAAAGTTTTCTTCTATAAGAAGATAAGTGTTGATTTCATCAGTCTTCTTTTTTATTTAGATATAGGGAAATTAAATAAATCTTAAAATTTGGGAATATTAATGTGGTCAATTATTTTGGTTGCTTTTTGATTGGTTATGACTTCTTGTATTTCTCCCCTTATTTGAAATAAATTTGCTTTCATTGACGTGAAGTTATTATGGACTTCACTGGTAAAGCCTGTCTGTAACAATAAAATTTAAAACAATATCAATGCAAGGTACATTTTATTAAAAGGACTTTTCAGGAAAAACAATTTAATAGGAAACATTAAGTAAAGAAAACGTATGCAATGAAGTTTTTATATCAATGCCTTACCTAAATTGTTTTTTAATTCATGACAACCCCAGTTGAACTGTGGTTATGTGGGAGTGGTTGTTTCAAGTTAAAGTTGTGGTCAGTGCTGCACTTTTTACGTTGAGAGTATCAGTATTCTGCTTGTCGGCCCTATTTTGTTCTAAAAAATTTATAGACTTCTAAACAATTCAAATTTATTAATTGGGAAGAACCACCGTATAAAATTAAACTGTTTAAGCAGCCAACAAGACCAAAGTGATAGTAATGACCAGGGACAATAGATTTTATTTTTAATTTTCTAGGCGTTTCTAACAGTGTACGAGCATCTAATGGAAGACTTGGCTCCAGTGGCTAACAAAGCATTTAAAGCTACTTGAGATATTTCATATCTCACTGCCCAATCGGCTAGTAATGCCCTAAGTCCTAAGTGATGAAGGTAATATTGCTTGTTGGACTGGCAAACAATAGTCGGATTCAGTTCCCATGGTCGACAACTTAAACGAGGAATTGGAAAGTTCATTATCAGTATCAAAGGATGCCTCTGCCAGTCCAACATTTTCAATAGTTTCTTCATCAATTAACAGTGGGGTATGAAAAGATGTAGAAGGCTCCGAATTTGAATAATCATTAGAGGTTAAAAAGGGATTGGATCGTCTAGCAAGTCTATAATTGCGTAGTTAAATTTTTGGCATTGTTAATTTCTACATATAAAATGTACTTACCTTATATTCCTTCAGAAAAGAGAACTGCAAGCTGCAAACACAACTCAAACAACTAAGAAACACGAAAAAACCGGGAATTCTTAAAAATAAATGCGGAAGGTTACACGAATCCTGCAAAAACATGGAAAAATTTAAGGTTAATTTTTAATTATTCTCTTATTTGACTTCGGTTTGGTCCTTTACTTTATAACTTTAAATTTAGATTAGTGTGTTTCCGTCCTATTTTATTTTATACAATTAAAAAAGGAGAGAAATGGATCCAAACCGCTAATATTACAGATCGAATAGGTCAATGACGGATGACATATTTATAGGAACATTGTAGTGGGTAGTGACTATAAAAAATAAAAGATTTTTGTTAGTTCAGTGGCGACAAAAAAAACTTTCAGTTTCGGTACTTTTGTCTACATTATAATTTTGTGGAATATTACAAAAAAAATAATTGCTAACCTGGAATAACATAATTAACATATAGGTATGTTCCAACTGAAATAAAATCTGTTGTTAGGTATAAAAATAAATAAATAAATAAGTTGTTTAGGAGATGTACAATTAAACATTTTTGCTCAATAAAAAGCATCTATTAAAGAAATTTTTTGCTCTTCCGTTAATGGACATCGTAAGGATTTCCGTTGAATGTCCCTTATTGTCTATCCATATGCAGAACAGAAAAGGATATCCAGTGGATATCCTTAGAGTGTCCATGGACACTATGGATACGTTGTGGACTAATTTTGGATGTCCGTAGGATGCCGTGTGTTATCTGGGTACAGTCCTATAAAATCTCATAAAATTATGTCCTTTTATACCCTTATAAAACATTAGGAATAGGAAGTTTGCTTCTGCATTCTAAATAAAACATAAAGTCTTATAAAATCTTATTAAAAAAGTATGTCCTTATAGAACCTCATAAAACATTAGGAAAAATCCAATTACTTGTCTATGCATGGGTTCCAAAAGAGCATACAGTCCTATAAAATCTCATAAAATTATGTCCTTATATACCCTTATAAAACATTAGGAATAGGAAGTTCCTACTGCATATATTCAAATAAAACATAAAGTCTTATAAAATCTTATAAAATAATTCTGCTTAAAATTATGTCTTTTATACTCTTATAAAACATCAGGAAGTGTCAAGTTACTTGTGCACTCATACGTCCAAATAAAGCATATAGTCTTATAAAATCTCATAAAATAATTCCGCATAAAAACTACGTCCTTATATACCCGCATAAAACAGTATGAGACATTTAACGACTGATCTGTTTATAAATCCAAATAAATCATATGTTCTCACTGGACCTTAAAAACAAATCCACATAAAATTGATTTTCTTATAGACTCCGATAACACGTTAAGAAAGCCGTATGCGGCAACCTCATCAAATCTCTGAAACCTGATAGATCCTTATAAAATCTCTTAGAGAATTTATGAGACTTTACGAGGTTTTTTCGGCAGGGATTAAATATCGACGAAATTATATACGATTTTGTAAAAAAAAACTCTCGGCGATCTGGTCGTTTTGTATAATACCTTGTATAGTACTTAGTGACATAATGTTTGTGCAAACTTGTTAAGTGTTCATGGGTTTTACTGTTTTCTGTCTTTTGGATTCTGTGAGGCTCGATCACTGCTACCCCCGTTACTGCCATACATGGTAAGCAACATTATAAGTGGTGTTTTAAAATTTCGATTTTGCATCATGTTTGCTGGAATATTACGTATAATGACTTAATAACTATTATACCTATGTTATGTCTACCAGTCAACCTAGGATTATAAAATAAATTCGAATTGTTTGATGTTTTAATAGTAGCTATACTTAACACATAATGTGGGTTTAACCCTAATTAAATTATTACACGATTAACGAATTCAAAAATTCATAAACCTCAACCTAATAGTAATGAAAATAATAATAATCATTTTCCATTCGTAATAGAGAGGGGTCCCCTGTTTGTGGGGGGGCACTCAGTTTTTGTTACACCACTGAGACCAGTACATACAATAGAGTAATTTCTAATGACTGCGCGCACACCACCAACATCATCGCATCATGAAATCGCCAAGGCTTTTACAAATATCTGAAAACGACCCCTTCGAATACTAAATACAATGCGGAACACAAAGGTGGAAAAATATATAGCCTAGTTGAAACAAATTAGGTGGGATTTTATTATATCAGGTATTTTATTTTGATTAAGACATAAATTTATAACCTGTTGATCTTACTTGAATTGAATAAGCCAATCCAACCAAGCGGCTGTGTGCTGCTTTGCAATTGCTACATGCATAGAAAAATAAAACTAAGAGAAACCATTCAATAGAAAAATTTTGCCGCTCATAATTCTGCGACGTACAAATCTCTAACGAATTGCATGTGATATTATCTATTGATTCAAAAATTAATTTTTTAAAATTATTTTGAAAGTATCATATTATCGAAGATTGCCGGAAAAGTAGGTTATTTTAAAAGAATCAGCTCTAATTTAATTTTGTTTTCTAAAAAAACTGTATTTAATACTATTATGTTACCTTATTTTCTTTATTGTTCTTCCATTTTATATTGTCCTAGTGAAGAAATATTTGATAAATTACAAATGCTACAAAATAAGGCAATGCGGATTATTTTAAAATGTGACAAATATACAAAAATTCATTTTAGGTTGAAAAATTTAGATTGGTTGAATGTCAGATATTTAATTTTTTATTTAGTATGTATCTTTATACATAAAATTAAAAATAATTTATTGCCTGATTGTATAAAAAAATGTTGTTCTTTTAATTATGACCATCATAATTATAAAACAAAAACTAATCAAAATTTTTATGTGGATAGAGTGTCTAAAACATTAGCTTATAAATCTATTTTTTATAAAGGTTTGATAAAATATAATAATTCGGAAAATTCTAATAAATCTCAAAAATCATTAAAACTGTTTAAAAAAAAATTAAAATTACATTTAATTAAAAAACAAAATGATACGTAATATTTGATACAATTTACAAAATGTTTAACTTTTCTGTCTGTTTTTGTTAAAAGAAGGTTGCGTTTTAAAATTTAAAAATAAATCTATTAAAATGTGTTAAAAAAGTGTATTAAAAAATATTTGATTGTAGCTTTTTGCTAAATAAAACATGTTACTACTTACTCTTACTACTACTATATACATTTACCGAACGCAAATATCCATCTAGAACACTTCGCTTATTGTGCAAGTAAAAATTGGTTTATTTCACGGGCCTAGGCGCCTGCCTAGCGCCTGTGTAATGCCACGAGCGCAATAATAATTACCGATATTTCTAAAAAAAAGTGTTTTTTTTAGAATTAAAGCAAATATAAATTTCTTCTACCATTCCGTATACTAGATAGATAGATATTTGTTTTTAAATTATTTTTCCAATTTGATTTCATCCTATTGGCTTTGCAAAACGAGTAATAAGTTTTGAGGGGCCCCCTTTCTATAACGAATATAATAATAATAATAATAATAATAATAATAATAATAATAATAATAATAATAATAATAATAATAATAATAAAAAGTTTATTCAACATTTTTTGTTTACATTTAATGTTAATATATATTTTTTTTTGAATAAACTTAATTCCGAAACTCAGAAGTAAATACTTGTATTGAGTTAAATATAATAAGTTAAATATAAATTTAAAGTTAAATAATAATATAATATTTATTGTAAAGAATATATTTCCTAATTCAGACACATCTATATTATAATATAAAACAAACATGACAATATTTTATTTGTATTTTATATCACTATAATATACGAAGATACAATACGTTATGTATATAATATATACAGTGACCGGCAAAGAGTTCGCAACATATGGGAAAAATTTTTATTAGCGGAATATTGAAAAATCTTTTTTGGGGGATTGGATGTGCATGTCCCATAACCTTAAAATCGATTTTGACATACGTCACGTGACCAATGGTATGGCGGGAAAGTTGAAAAACCAATATTAAATCATCATAAATCAGATAAGTTGATGAGATATCGAAAAAATTCCAAGAATAAAAAGTGTTTAGAATTCCATTAGAACCTTCAATACAATGTTTGGGATATCAACTTGAAAAAACATAAAATCGAATATTTTTGTAAATATTTTTTTGCCGAATTAAAAATTTCCATATTTTTCCTTTCTTAAAGCTTCATTAAAGTAAAACAGACATCTGGTGACCACAACTAGAAATATTCTTTTGTTTTTCTGACAATTTGGAGCAATAATTCAAAAAATTCGTTTACACTTGGATACCAGCTATTGCAATAGTCTATTTCTAATAACCTTATCGATATTTTTTATATCGAAATATTCTATTATGTTAAGAAATCTTTAAATTATATATATAAATATATATTCTTTATTTTATTCATTATTTATTAATGACGTTCTTGAATATATATCTCTTGGATGATAATTCTTATTTTCATTACTATTAGGTTGAGGTTTATGAATTTTTGAATTGATCAATCGTGTAATAATTTAATTAGGTTTAAACCCGCATTACGTTTTAAGTACCTACTATTAAAACAGCAAACAATTCGAATTTATTTTATAATCCTAGGTGGACTGATAGACTTACATAGGTAGTTATTATGTTATTATACGTAATATTCCAGCAAGCATGATCGAGCCCATAGACAATTTACCTTAATATTCTATGATCCAGCCTCATAGAATCCAAAAGACAGAAAACAGTAATAAAACAGATGCACACTTAACAAGTCTGCACAAACATTATGTCTCTAAGAACTATACAAGGTTTTATACAAAACCACCAGATCGTCGAGAGTTTTTTTTTTGCAAAATCGTTTTAAATTTCGTCGATATTTAATGTTTTAACAAACTCGTGTTCGATACTGATTAAAGATAAGTCCGAAAGCCGTTGTTTTCATGGTGTTACGTAAATGGGGTTTTACTATTTTAAGTTTGGAAAAAGATCGTTCCGCTAGTGCCAGACTAACTTGTAAAGTTAGAAATAACATTACTGCACTAGATACATCTGGAAAGTTTAAAGAAATACACTGATTTTTTATTAATAAATGATCCGCAAGTTTATACACTCTCTCCAAGTCCCTTCCTGAGGCTTAAAATTTGACTAGGAAAGTCAATGGACAAATCTTTATCGTATATCGTTTGTAAATTCCGCACTTTCACGTATAATTCTTGTTCACTTAACGAAGTTAAATTCTCAGGATATAAAAAAATACAATTAATTATGAAATGAAATATCTATAAAAGGCAAAGCTGGCAGCAAATTTTGAAGGGGCCGTCAATGTGGGCCCCCCCGGCTAGCCGGGGATGGGTACGCCACTGGTAATACATTATCTGGTGGATACGATATTCACGATGATGAATATCGTATCTACAAGAATTCATCGACTTGTCCAGACAAATAGCCACTATTTTACGGGAACGTTTATTTTTATCATTGGCGTCGAGAGCATAGAGGTAATATTCCAGGCAATATCAGTTTGAATAAATGGATCACAGTGGCTCTGGGATACGTTTATTTGGTCGTTTATTGCGATTCGGAGTCTCTAAATGTATTTTACAGTTATGACTGCTGAGCTGGGACGGAAAACGAAACTTTTGACTACTGCAATATCACAGGTCGTTGAACATTTAAGATTTTAAAAAAATGCGTCGTCAAGTACCTTTATTCTAAAAAAAATTGTTCAAATTTTGGATCTTTCTGTGGGTTATAAGTAGCTATACTTATAACCGTAGCAAATTTCAGCTGTCAATTTTATACGCTCTCCTAGGAAATAGTAATTTACCTTACAAGACCGGAGAGTAGTGTTTTCCAGGTCGAGACAAGCTTGGAGAGACCTGCACAATACTAATTGTCGGTTGCGTGACGTACAATATTTTTTTTATATATATACTTACATTAAATTATTTTATTTTGTATTATTTTTAAATGCGTCGTATGACTTCTCGTAACGGGCTTTTGATTTTACTGGCAATATATCGTAAGTCGCTTTCCTTGCTGCTTCCAAAATTTCTTCTGAAATCTCATTTTCCGTGTCGGATAATTCAAAATCTGAATTCATATTGTTAAATTTGCGCACTCGCGAAACAAGTTTGACATAAACAACAAATTAAAAATCAACGAACTGTCACTCGACAATACATCGAAATATTGTTGTCATAGTAACGAAATCAAGGTAGCTTGTATTATCAAAGAGCGATTGGAAAAACAAAAAACAGGGACCGGAAATAGCTATTTTACCTAACAAGTGCGGAAAATTAATTTTTCCGCACGAGTCTGCCGTTCACCGAACGACGCGTAGCGAAGTTCGGTTAAGCAGCCGAGTGCAGGGAAAACATTTTCCGCACGTGTCAGGTACAATAGTTTTTCTACAGACTTGCGGAAATAAGTAACACACATATTTCAAAGAAATTTAATAATTTTTAATTAACTATAACAATCACATACATATGTAACAGTAACTAATTCTGAGAAAAAAAGTAATAACTACAAGTTATAATTGATATATTATTGATTTTGACAAAATCGTGCCAAAATTTTTTTCCGCACTAGTGTGGAAAAACCAATTTTCCGAACGGATTTTTGACATAATCATGCCAATTTTCGGCACGCAGCCAGCAGTTCGGTGAAGCAGCCGAGTGCAGGGAAAACATTTTCCGCACGTGTCAGGTACAATAGTTTTTCTACAGACGTGTGGAAATAAGTAACACATATTTCAAAGAAATTAAATAATTTTTAATTAACTATAACAATCACATACATAAGTATGTAACAGTAACTAATTCTGAGAAAAAATGTATTAACTACAAGTTATAATTGATTTTGACATAATCGTGCCGAAAAAATTTTCCGCACTAGTGTGAAAAAACCTATTTTCCGCACTAGTGTGAAAAAACCTATTTTCCGCACGGATATCAGTGCGGAAAATTGATTTTTTCACACGTCTGTAGTTAACCTATTGTACCTGATACGTGCGGAAAAATTAATTTTCCGCACTTGTTAGGTAAATAGCTATTCCGGTCTCTAACGTCAATTTTCCGGTCTTGATCGACAAAACGTTATTTTCTGTACGAAAAATTGTCCAGAAAGTGTATATTTTCTGGTCGGTTTAAAAAAAATTTTTATACAGACCGGCATGATTCTCTCTCCATATGGAAAACTTATCTTCTTGTGAAAGCTTCTGCGCTTGGTTTAAATAATTGCTAATTTTGGCATAATTTTTTTGAATGGTTTAAGAAAAATTAGAAATAACGGGAAATTTAAAGTTACACCAATATTCTTAAAGTAAACATTAAAAAGACCTTTTAAAAATAATTTGATGTCTTCAATCTAGTCTCTCTACAAGAAAAGATAAAAAAAAATCAGATTGATTTACCGATTACTTTTGGATTTTACTGCATTTTCTCACTGAAACATTTAGCGTTAAAATTGACTCAAAATGCACTTACACTCTTTTAAAACTCAGACGACCATTTGTATACTGAGCAACTTTCCTGTTCTCCCAAACTATTTACATTTTTAACCGATAGAATGTTGCTTTCCTTTTCGGTCTCTGTTCTTATTTTATTCCACTCGTGTAATTTCCTAATTTCTTGTTTGACGCCCTCTGTTGTGTCGGAATCGTATACACCGGATATTCTGCCAAGAAACTAAAATATTTGCGAAACATTGGCATTGTAACGAACGGCTAAAAAATACATTTTAAATAGCTCAGATTTTCAAAATAATTTTGCACATCTCTTTTTATCATAATATCGTCTAACCAGGGCCATGGCCAAAAGGGGGGGGGGTTATGGGGGTACTGACACCCCCCCCCCCCGAAATCCAGAAATATATTTATAATAATCTATTTAAAAATTGAACACTGTAATGAACGAAAACAATTTTTGCTAGTTTAATCCATCTAATTTAAAAAAATTGTCATTATGCTGACCAACTGACGACTCTGTGTCAATCAAGGTCATAGATAGGGGGGGAGGAGGATAAATGGAGTTTATAATTACTAATTAATTAGATACAGTGTGATCAGTAAAGTCCGCTTCATATGGGGAACACTTTACTGATGACACTGTGTTCTTTTTTGTCTTAATATTAAGGTGTATTACTTTCAGACACAAACTACGTTTTCAAAAATACTTATTTTATGAAGTTGCCTTATACAGGGTCAAAAACAAATAATCTTTGCATCACATGCGACCAAATTTTAATAGCCCAATTTTGATTTTGTAGAAAAACGCACATTTAATAAGGCGCTACTATAAAGAAAATGTATCTGAAATGAAGCATTGTCAAAACTAAGAAGTTTTATGTAGGTTGCGTTGAGTCTTATTTTCCAAAAGTGGTGCAATTTACAAATATGGGTAAAAAATCAAAATTATCTTACGTTTTCAGAAATAACCCCACTTTAGAATTATTTTTTTGAAAAAATTTAAATTTGACAGATAATGCGAATTACGTGACTACTATTTTTTTGCTTAATTTTCATCTCGATCGAAGAAGAACTTGACGCCAAAGTCAAATTTCGAATAAAGATATTAATAAAAAAAAATCCCATATGATGCGGACTTTACTGGTCACACTGTATACCTATTAAAAATTAATAAAGGAAAAATAAAACTAGTTTTCGCTGCATATTTCATCATTTTTTTAAATTTGCTTACATTAATCCTATTTTATTCCTTTTAATGCAAAGTTTCGTATTGGGTATAATATTCTTAAGAAACTTTGGACGTGGCCACAATCATATTTTCGCCTGTGGCGCTTTCCCACAACATTGAGAGGGCAATATTTTACATATTTGCAGTATTACACACACTTCCTATTGATAGAGGTACTTTCATCGGTTTTGCAACTTGTGCATGGCTATCGAAGAGAGTATAATATATGCTTGTCGTATAAAATCTAATGGTTATTCTAATATCTACTACATGTTATTATTTTTTTTTAAATTCCCCCACAGTGCATGAATTGCGCATGTATACAACTCGGCCCCCTATAAATTCAAAATCCAGAGAAAAAGACTTTTTCGCTCCTCGTGAGTCCCGCGTTCATTCCAGGTTAACGCGTCGCGAGATTCAAAGGAAGCCGGCTAGTGCTCTTCAGCTGTTTTCGCCGTTCGACTTTCGCGATCTGCGGTATATCGCGCGCCAGCCGGCACTTGTTTTCGTCGCCGCATTTCATTTGTTCCCGCCACTGCTGGCATTTGTTTTTCCGGCTTTTAGCGCCGGTGTTTTGTTTTTGTTTCAGAGCCGGCGGACCGAGCGATTAATTTGGCATTCAAGACGCGCGGAACTTCTCGAGAAACTTTTATCTTTTTTTTTTTTTGGGATTCTTGCGACTTTCTTATAAACAATATTTACGCCAATAAATAATAGACCAGGGCTTGAAGCCTTTGAAAATGGTAAAAAGTGAAAAAAAATTAATAGTAGGATGAAACCCATTGGAAAAGGAAGAGAATATAACAAAAATGAAAGGAAAAATAATTTACGGTCGATCCGAGGTCGGGAAGTGGAAGGGGGTGAGTTTTTAAGGGTAGAAAACGATTTATCTCGATTTCCGGCAAAACTACAAGTCCTATGGAAAAACGTTAAATGGCAAAGTTGTTGCTAATAAAAAGATCTACAACTTTTGTATTTGCACTTTTTTTATATCACCTCAAAATTCATGTGAAAAATTCAAATAACCAAGTTTTTCGTTTTTTATTTTTATCTTTTACAAAAAAATTTTTTTATACACAAAATTTGGTGAAAACTTACCTTTTTATATCCCAAACACACTGTAATTTTTTTAATTTAAAATATTTATTTTTTAACCTTATCTTGACTTAATATCGAAAAAGCACCCTAATTTTCAATCGAAAATTCTCACGTCAAAATATCTGCTTTTTTAAAAAAGTTGGTGGGCTTTTTGTTCGTTGAAATCTTGTAGTTTGGCCGAAAATCGAGATAAATCGTTTTCTAACCTTAAAAACTCACAGCCCCCCACTTCCCGACCTCGGATCGCCCGTAATTTATTTTTCCTTTCATTTTTGTTATATACTCTTCCTTTTCCAATGGGTTTCATCCTACTATTATTATTTTTTGGTTTCAAAAATTATCGACCCTGGTCTATAAACAATATTTACGCCAATAAATAATTCAAACTTTGACACTTTTTTTGCGCCGAAAAGAATAACTTGTGAACTGCGATGTAATTTCTAATTGAAAATTAAAAAGGAAATAAAAGGACGAACAATTATGAACTTATATTAAAGTTAAGGTTAATTAGCTTCAGCAAAAATGTATATAAAGAATTGTTCAAAGGGTATTGAAGAGTTGACTGATTTCAAAGAATGCAATGAAAATTGTTCTTGTATAAGACTGGCTCAAGCAGTTGCCAAAAGCGAGAATGGATCTTCGATTGATTCGTTTTATTTATATGAGGTAAGTTTTTTACTTTTGGATTCTGAGATGATACAATAATAGTTATTTATGTATCAAGGGTACTAAGTAGATGATTATGCCCTTAGGGCGACAGTCTTACAAAGCCGAGGGCCTTTGGCCCGAGGGTTCGTAAGTCGCCCGAGGGTATATATCTATTAGTACCCGTGGTGCATACAAAATTTTATGTCATACCTGTTCGTTTTGAATAATAAATATATTTTTTTAATTTAATTTGATTTACCTACCAATTTTTTATTTTTACCTGCGAGATTACCTTGACATTATTATAGTATATTATATACCGAGCGTATAATGTAGGCCATAATAAAACGAGGATGAAGTTTACGGCACGAGCCAAAGGCGAGTGTTGTAAATCATCCGAGTGTATTATGGTTCATTAGACGCGAGTCAAATACTATACTTTATCTAAAACCATCCATTTATACAGTACCTGAAAAAAAGTTGAGTTTATAATATGGGAAATATAATAATTACACTTGTTGTTTTATGATAATTACACTTGTTGTATTATGGATAGCATAATGCTCCTATTATCAGAAAAAAAGGTGAGTTCATATGGGAAATATAATAATTACACTTGTTGTTTTATGATAATTACACTTGTTGTATTATGGATAGCATAATGCTCTTATTATCAGAAGTATTATGCACCTATTATTAAATGGTTGTAGATAAAAATGTTATGTGTCAAAGTCAAAAATCAAAAATGGAACAAGATGCACACTTAATGCAACACTTATTGCCCGCGCGGGCCATAATGTGTACTTTATGATGTAGATGGTATCTAAGGTATAAAAACACAATAATGTACTGGTATGACATAAAAAAATTATTATTTACTAGACGATACATAACGTCATAACGACATGTCATATGATACGTTTACTAAAAAAATACAAAAGGTTTCACCTTATTTAAAGGCATATTATTACTTATATCTTTTTATATTCCAAAAAACAAAAATATTTTGATACCTACCACAGATACGTAATACACTCCCGTGCAAAAAAAAACGGGCATCATAAAATTTGGATTAAGTTTAGGACTTTATAACCTTTTTATTTTTACTACGATTTAAGTGATTTTTTAGAGAGCTATAGATACATTTATTAGTCCTATACAAATTTTAGGAGAAATTGTTTTTTTGACATATTATACAAGGATAATCGAAAAGTTGTTTTTCGCCAAGTGTCAAAACACCCTGTGGAATAATTGGGAAGCAAAATTACTTACAAATATCAGTTTCCAATAACCCGCAAATATCCTTTGCATTTTGGTTTTTGGTTCATGTCAATACGTGCATTTGTTCTCACCCAAATGAAAAATGATCTTGATGATGACAATAATTTAGGAAACGCAAAACTAAAGCTATTGATGACCGATTTTTTGTACTTAAAAATCGTCGTTTGACGTCAGTACAGGCGAAAACCCAACTTAGAGAGGTTCGAATTAAAAATTTCAGGTCTTGAACAGTTCGTCGAAGATTAGACGAAGGTAATTTAAACTCACGCGGACCAGCAACCGGACCTAAATTACTACCGCGTCATATGAGTCAAGAAAGGAGGAATATTACCCAGAATGATATTCGCGGGCTAATTGATGGCATGAACGGACGTGTACACTGTACAGGCAGTAGTAAGGGCTAGGGGCTAGAGGAGGCAATAGAACTTATTGAGATGTGTTTAAGTGAAAAAGTGGTTGCTGGTACCTGTTTAGTTTGTTTTGCGAAAATGTTATTTTTTAAATCTTGGGTATAAGCACCTTTTTCCGTAAATTTATTTGTTTATTAAATCTTGATTATTACAATAGCATTTGTTTTCTTGCATTTTAATAGTCTCTTTTATTTTGAATGCAATGGCCATGAGAAAATTATGGAAAAATTTAAGTTATTGACATCAAGATGATTTTGCATTTTGGTGAGAACAAATTGACATGAACCAAAAACCAAAACGCTAAGAATATTTGCGGCTTAATAAAATCTGATATTTTGAAGTAATTTTGCTTCCTAATTATTCCACAGGGTGTTTTGACACTAGGCAAAAAAAACTTTTCGATAATACTTGTATAATATGTCCAAAAACCAATTTGTCTTAAAATTTGTACAGGCATGTTAAAACTAACAAATGTATCTAGAGCTTTCTAAAAAATCGCTTAAATCGGAGTAAAAATAAAAAAGTTAACTTAAACTTAATCCAAATTTTATGATGCCCGTTTTTTTTTGCACGGGAGTTAAGTAGACCCCATTGTTTACATTTTGTCCCGATCACATATAGTTTTAACAGAAATCAATGATGACAAATTTCTGCTGATTGCCCTAGGCCCTAGATCCACCGCCTGTGTTTGAAAACAAGAGTTATATTAATTATGTTAGATGCACGAAATAGAAGTATTTAGTGCTATTTATTATTATTATTTACAGTTCGCCAGTGCGTGGTGTGTAGAGACCCGACTATTCTAACCCCGGATATTTCGGTGGTAAATGAGGTTATTTAGGTTATCCTTTTTTAGCTTAAAAGCAATGGTGTAGAATAGTGTAGATGGTTCTATTTTTTAAGTACTTAATTGTTGCAAAATATATGGATTGTTTTTGATTCCAAAAAAAGCATATGCCTATGCATTGTATGATAACATCGGGTTTTTACAGCTTACAGTGTTAGGTAAGACTAACGTCGATTACAAAGGACGTACCAGTAATGTAACTTTACTTTATCGGCAACCGTCCGGGAATAGTGTACGACGCAACACGTCCGAAAACAGTTTTTTTGGACTCGCAGACTTCCAGGACTCGCCTACGGTTCGTCCTAGAGTTTTGTCGACTCGTCCAAAAAAACATTATTTTTCGGACTTGTAACGTAAATTACTATTCCTTTATTAATCTCACATGTTAAAGTCTACGTCTTTGTCGTCAAACATTTTTATACAATTTTTGTTACTCTGACCCTAATCCTCTCAACAAATACACTTTCTTATCGACCTGTATATCAATTTTTATTTTTATCTGCAGGCCGCGGCGTCTTTTATATTATTGCGATTTTATTCAAAATACCAATTACACAAACGCAAGTTATCTTGTTTTAGCTTTCACGACCATTTTTAAAAGAAATTCAACCATTGCCACCATTACACGAAGAAAACTTTTTTTTATTAGGGCGAATCTTTAAAAAGGGGTTATTTTCAGGTACCCAGTTACTTCGTCAGTGGCAAATTATATAAAAACATGTTTTTATTAGCGGAACATAGCTATACAGGGTGTTTTTTTAAGGTCGACGAGCGGCCATATCTCGGAAACTACTGGGCATAGAAACTCAGGAAAAGAAAAATGATAATTAAAGTGGTCATGAAAAATTCTGGAAATAATTTTTAAGTTCCGCATTTTGCCGCAAGAGGGCGTAATTGAAAAGTAAATTTTAAAATTTTACATAACTCCGAAAATTCCACATTAAGGTATATGTTTGATAACACCATTTTAAAGTTTGGACAATTTTGCATCATTTTGGTCTTATGCTCATTGGCGTACCGACTTTAATAAGAGTGGGGGAAGATGTTGAAAGTGTAATCATTTAAATCGCTGTAACTTATAAACGACTTATCCGATTTTAGCAAACTAAAGACTGTTTGGAAGAGAAATAAATGTATGCACTTTTACCAATCGTATTTAGTTGTCCATAATAGTTCTAAAAAAAAATGCTAGAGGGCGCAATTTGTAATAATAACAGTTTTTCGATTTTATCCCGAAAATTCAAATTATACGGTATAACTATGACATCATAATCGAAAAGTAGATGAAATTTGCAAGCAAAGATGTGAAGACCGCAGTTCGACATCTTTGTTCGTTTCAGAGTTATTGCCAAAACAATAATTTTTAATACAAATTGCGCCCTCTAGCAATTTTATTAGAAACTATCGTATACCATCAGATACGACAATTAAAGCTACTTCCAAACAAGCTTAAATTTAGTAAAATCGGATAAGTCGTTTAGAAGTTACAGCGATTTTAATGTTTACACTTTCAATAGCTTCTCCCACTCTTATCAAGTGAAAGTGTAAACATTAAAATCGCTGTAACTTCTAAACGACTTAACCGATTTTACTAAATTTAAGCTTGTTTGGAAGAAAAAGGCAAGTACCTTCAATTGTCGTATCCAATGGTACAAGATAGTTTCTTATAAAATTGCTAGAAGGCGCAATTTGTATTAAAAATTATTGTTTTGGCAATAACTCTGAAACGAACAAAGATATCGAACTGCGGTCTTCACATCTTTGCTTGCAAATTTCATCTACTTTTCGATTATGGTATCATAATTATACCGTATGATTTATTTTTTCGGAGTAAAATCAAAAAATGTATTGTTATTGCAAATTGCGCCATCTAGCATTTTTTTTGAGAACTATTATGGACAACTAAATACGATTGGTGAAAGTGCATACATTTCTCTTCCAAACAGTCTTTATTTTGCTAAAATCGGATAAGTCGTTTATAAGTTACAGCGATTTAAATGATTACACTTTTAACAGCTTCCCCCACTCTTATTAAAGTCGGTACGCTAATGAGCATAAGACCAAAATGATGCAAAATTGTCCAAGCTTTAAAATGGTGTTATCAAGCATATACCTTAATGTGGAATTTTCGGAGTTATGTAAAATTTTAAAATTTACTTTTCAATTACGTCCTCTTGCGGCAAAATGCGGAACTTAAAAATGATTTCCAGAATTTTCTCATGGCCACTTTAATTATCATTTTTCTTTTCCTGAGTTTCTATGCCCAGTAGTTTCCGAGATATGGCCGCTCGTCGACCTTAAAAAGACACCCTGTATTTAGTGGCGTAACAAAAACTGAGTGGGCCCCCCGCAAACGTTTTCAGGGGCCCCCTCTCTATAACGAATGGAAAATGATAATTCTTATTTTCATTACTATTAGGTTCAGGTTTATTAATTTTTGAATTTGTTAATCGTGTAAAAATTTAAAAAGGGTTTAAACCACATTATGTGTTAAGTACCTACTATTAAAACATCAAACAATTCGAATTTATTTTATAATCCTAGGTACACTGGTAGACATAACATAGGTAGTTATTGAGTCATCATACGTAATATTCCAGCAAACATGATGCAAAATTAAAATTTTAAAACACCACTTATAATGTTGCTTACCATGTATGGTAGGGGTAGCAGTGATCGAGCCTCATAGAATTCAAAAGACAGAAAACAGTAAAACACATGAACACTCAACAAGTCTGCACAAACATTATGTCACTAAATACTATACAAGGTATTATACAAAACGACCAGATCGTCGAGAGTTTTTTTTTTGCAAAATCGTTAATAATTCCGTCGATATTTAATGTTTTAACATAAGATCGTTCCGCTGATGCCACACTAACTGGTAAAGTTAGAAATAACACTGCACTAGATACATCTGGAAAATTTGAAGAACAAACCGATTTTTTATTAATAAATGATCCGCAAGTTCATACACTGTTTTTAATTTTGAAATACTATCTCCAAGTCGCTTTCTGAGGCTTAAAATTTGACTAGGAAAGTCAATAGACAAGTCTTTATGGTATATCGTTTGTAAATTTCGCGCTTTCACGTATAATTCTTCTTCGCTTAACGAAGTTAAATTCTCAAGATATAAAAAAATAAAATTAACTATGAAATGAAAGACCTATGAAAAGCAAAGCTGGCAGTAAATTTTGAAGGGACCGTCAATGTGGGCCCCCACGCGGTGCGTGGTCTGCGGGGGTGAATGCTACGCCACTGATATTTAAAATAAATAACGTTTGCATTTTTATCTATCCAGTGATACCAAATCTATTATTTATATTTTAAAAGGCTTAATTTTTTTAAATTCTTTTTAGGCTAAGAAAATGTAAAAATTTAACACCTTTTCCAACTTCCATAACTTTAGTTGTTTTTGAACAAAAACGTACCCATGGGTGTAAATTTTCATATTTCACACATTCTGTCATTTATTTTAATAAAACCTCATTGTTGTATACCTGTAAGGTCTACAGGGTGACATATTAACAATTTTTATAATGTCACTTGTTTACCATTATTTTGCATAGAAATGTTGTCCTTGTTATCGAGAGCAGGTAGGTCTACCCTGTATTTGATACGTTATAGTTAGTTTGAGAAACAAAATTTATTATATTTATTCAATTAAATACCTAAAAATTCAATATCATAAAAAAGATATTATACCTCTATTTAGTTTCAAAATAAATTTTCTAGAAAATGCTCTATTAGTAGAATAACCCAAATACAAATATAAACGCGGAATTTCCCACGCAGCAGATGACAGGTTCATTTACAAATATCGTTTAGGTAAGAATAAAAATATTATAAATATATATATAATTTATTTTCTTGTCCGCATGTCTTAGCATTATTATAGATTGTAGGCAATCTGAAGAAAAAGAAAAAATGTTCTTTATATTGGTTTAAGTGTCAAGATACAGATTATACAATTAACATTAAATATATGTATAGGGATATTACCAAGAAAATAGTGGGGGCAGATAGAAATGTAACATATTATGCAAAACAATTAAAAGTTTAAAGGTTACGTTTTTTGAGGATTTTTGAATGCACTACCGCAACATTTATTTTTATACAGGGTGTTTCATTAAGGTCGAAGAGAGGCCATATCTCGGAAACTACTGGGCATAGAAACTCAGGAAAAGAATAATGATAATAAAAGTGGCCATGAGAAAATTCTGGAAATAATTTTCAAGTTCCGCATTTTGCCGCAAGAGGGCGTAATTGAAAAGTAAATTTTTAAATTTTACATCACTCCGAAAATTCCACATTAAGGTATATGTTTGATAACACCATTTTAAAGCTTGGACAATTATGCATCATTTTGGTCCTATGCTCATTGGCGTACCGACTTTAATAAGAGTGGGGGAAGCTGTTGAAAGTGTAATCATTTAAATCGCTGTAACTTATAAACGACTTATCCGATTTTAGCAAACTAAAGACTGTTTGGAAGAGAAATGTATGCACTTTGACCAGTCGTATTTAGTTGTCCATAATAGTTCTCAAAAAAAATGCTAGAGGGCGCAATTTGCAATAACAATACATTTTTTGATTTTCCTCCGAAAAAATAAACCATACGGTATAATTATGATATCATAATCGAAAAGTAGATGAAATTTGCTAGATAAAATATTAAAACCGCAGCTCGATATATCCATTCGTTTCTGAGTTATTGCTAAAACAATAATTTTTAACACAAATTGCGCCCTCTAGCAATTTTATTAGAAACTATCTTGTACCATTAGATACGACAATTGAAGGTTCTTCCAAACAAGCTTAAATTTAGTAAAATCGGATAAGTCGTTTAGAAGTTACAGCGATTTTAATGTTTAAACTTTCAATAGCTTCTCCCACTCTTATCAAGTGAAACTGTAAACATTAAAATCGCTGTAACTTCTAAACGACTTAACCAATTTTACTAAATTTAAGCTTGTTTGGAAGAGAAAGGTAAGTACCTTTAATTGTCGTATCCAATGTACTAGATAGTTTCTAATAAAATTGCTAGAGGGAGCAATTTGTCTTAAAAATTATTGTTTTGGCAATAACTCTGAAACGAACGGAGATATCGAGCTGCGGTTTTAATATTTTTTCTAGCAAATTTCATCTCTTTCTCGATTATGGTATCATAATTATACCGTATGAATTGAATTTTCGGGATAAAATCAAAAAAACTATTATTATTACAAATTGCGCCCTCTAGCATTTTTTTTTGAGAACTATTATGGAGAACTAAATACGATTGCTCAAAGTGCATACATTTCTCTTCCAAACAGTCTTTAGTTTGCTAAAATCGGATAAGTCGTTTATAAGTTACAGCGATTTAAATGATTACACTTTCAACAGCTTCCCCCACTCTTATTAAAGTCGGTACGCCAATGAGCATAAAACCAAAATGATGCATAATTGTCCAAGCTTTAAAATGGTGTTATCAAACATATACCTTAATGTGGAATTTTCGGAGTTATGTAAAATTTAAAAATTTACTTTTCAATTACGCCCTCTTGTGGCAAAATGCGGAACTTGAAAATTATTTCCAGAATTTTCTCATGGCCACTTTTATCATCATTTTTCTTTTCCTGAGTTTCTATGCCCAGTAGTTTCCGAGATATGGCCGCTCTTCGACCTTAATGAAACACCCTGTATTTGAGTGTTGTTTGTACCACGTAATCCCACACAGCTAAGTCATTGCCAACTAGACAAATAACTATATTATTTACACTCGCCAGGGCTCAGTTTTTTTTTATCAGGCCTCGACCCTTACCGGACCCCCTCCTGGCGACGGCCCTGTAACGCCCACAAGAAAAAAACCGTCTGGTTCGTGCAGTACAACTAAACAAACTTTATAAAGTAATTCCTATTGAAGTTTTTCTATACTACTAACTTTACCAGACTGGACGACAGACCAGTTCTTTATTTACAACTTCGTGATTTACTTAATTTGTTACTTTGCTCGGCGCTCCACCATTAAGGATTAAGGCTTAGAACACCTCCAATTATTAAAGCCTGTAGAAAAAATTTGGGGTTTTACTCTCTAAGCTGGACGTAATTCACATAATATGTCTGGAATTGTAATAAAAAAATCGACGATACAATTAAGTAAACCTGAACGACCAAGTCTTTCACGTGATTGTTTTATTTTCGAACTTTTTTTTTGTTTTTTAGTTAAGTAAGCTTTTTAACCCAATGACTAATAGTTTTCTTTATACCGTGCGAGTAAAAATTATTTGCATCAAAATGGGCTTGGATTAAAAAACGTTGGGCTTGGTTTAGATCACAATGATATGGGGACGATATATCTAACCAAATCTAGGTTAAAATTTTATCAAATTCATATTATGACATGATATTATGCCAAACTAATGAGTAATAAAATAAGTAGACAAATACAAATTTATTTTTGTTGTTTACAAAATTAACAAAGTAAGAATATACAGAAAGAAAAAGAAAAATAATTACATAAATTACTGAAATTGCCCACTGCCATGTTCGTGCGTCTCTTCATATTTTCGAATAATTCCTGCGTCTTTCAAAATCTGCGGCTTGTATTTCTTGGAATACTTGCACTTTATAGGAAAATAAAATTAGCTGCTTCTTAAGAATAGTCCTGCATGTTCCATAAGATTTTCCTACTTCTTGGGACAGGCGTCTTATACAATTTGTTGGCGTATTTTGCATTATTTCACGAACGTTTGCAACAAGTTCTTCTGTTCTTACAGATAGTCTTCCTGCTCCTTTGTGTTATATAGAACCTGTTTCCCTAAACACAGCCACGGTTCTTTTCAGGCAATGATAAAAAATTCCCAGCAATAAAAGCAACGTTAGAAAAATGTTCGTGAAAATCGTACATACTGGATTTTACTTTCGCTATAAGTATTTGCTGATCCAAAGAAATATGTCTATTATTAAACCCCGTGGAAATACACTTGACATATTAGGTGGTAAAAATAAATTAACCTCCAAATTCCTACAAAAACAAAAAAAAAGAATGAAGACGGAAAAAAGGTTTAGCTAAAAACCAATTGAATTTCGGTTAAGCTTTTCAGCCTATAATTATCCATAATTTCTATTCCAAACGGTTTTATCCGTATTAGGCATTAGAACGTGCTTGAATTATGTGGTGGAAAAGAACTCGAAATAAGACTTTTAAAGAATTCGGTCCAGCAATTTATCTCATTCTATAAGATTAAGAGCGACCAAATCTTCCTGAAAAAATCCCTTTTAAAGTAGGCATGATCCCCGTGTAAAAAAGGCAATTTTACGGTAAGTAATTGAAAATTGAAATATCCGGGATTTAAAAATAAAGTGCGTGATTTTTCACAATAATGCCTTAAAAGTGGCCGTCGCGGCTTTTTTTTAAGGTAATAAAAGGGGGGTGGTTTAATAGGTTTTGGGTTGGACTAATCATCTGGTTAGTGTGTGTTACCTATGTATATTAAAATTTTTTATTTTCTTATTTTTTTTTTGTTTATTACCAACCAACCAGAGGCGCACCATAGGGAAGGGGGTTAGACTCCCTCCCAGGGCCTGGTGAAATAGAAAATTGACGGTGCCTTTATTAAATTAACATAAATTCAGCACGACTGAACATTCAGTTTCTTAAATGTAACTTCTGTACAAAAAGTTTCATCTGGGATCTGGGTTTGTGAATATATTAGGTGATCTACTGAAAAAACTAAAGGTTTATTACAGGGAATATAGAAAAATTAGCTAAAACCAAATATAATAGTAAAAAAATATAGGTATACTAAAGACTTAAAAAATATTACTAAAATAGTGAATTACTTAAGAAATATTTCTTTAAATAAACCAAAATAGAAATTGTTTCCTTGTCTTGTCAAAACTAACAAGACAGAAAAACCGGTGTCTACCGGATCCCTTGCGAGTACTGCCAATCTTATATTGATGAAACGTGAGGTACTTTCCTTTTGCTTCTTTTATACGGCACAGCAAAGCAAAGAGCTTTGCTTATCTAAGTTGTAAAAGGAACGTTTCGCGAACAACTTCGTATAGTAGTATGAGAAATATGGAGGAAAAAACCATTGCTGTGCTGAGTTAAATTTTTAAAAGGAACGCTCCGCCGCTTAGCCGTTTGCTTTGCTTTCCTGTTTAAAAGTAACTAAGAGGAATAAGACCACTCGAAATAGGGATTAAAGAGTACAGAAACAACACGCTAAAAGGAGAGAACCAAAAGTCAGATGCAGCTGACAATGCCTTGATACATGGTCATCATATCATTTGGTCAGAAGCTGAAGTCCTGCACTCATCGTGCACCTAGCTATTGCTAGTATAAATAGAGTTACTTCGCTTATTTAGTATTCAGCTGAAAACGATTGGAAATACATACCAGTTGACACGTTGTGATTTAAAGTCTAAAACTCTTTTATCATTTAAAAGCAATGATACATGGCTCTTCTTTATGATTCTGCAATTCGGTTAATATAATGTTATAGTGCCTTGAGTTAGCTTCCCCTCCATTGGACCACCACTGCCTAAAGTTAGGTATACCACCACAATCAGTATGAGTTTCGCGACCAAATAGTCCAAAACGACTTATTTTAATAAAATAGATATCTATAATCCACAATAGAAGTTAGCTGAAGATTAATATCATAGAACCATTACCAGTAAATATATAAAATTTCTTAGTAAAGTAATTTATTCTTAAGATTTCATCAATGATGTCTTCCATTGCAATTAACAACGTTTTTTAAATAGTTTTTCCGTAATTAGTAACCTTATTTGCATTTAATGACACTGGACGAGCGTCTTTTTATTATCTTATGTACTTTCATGGTTTCTTGAGCGAAGTCCATTACATCTAATGGGTTTTATTGTTCATACCATAAAACTATAAAAAAATGAACATGGGACCAACAGCGAGTTCCTTTTTTCTCTGTTCCTAAAGAAAGAAATGCTGCTATTTTTGTAAAGCAGTTATGTAGTCTTAACCAGAAAAACATTGGCTTGAAGAATAATATATTTTATACTGTTGAAGTATAGTTTCTTTTAATTTTGTCGGGCCCGTAAACACTATCTTGTTGGACTAGTTACATAAATACCCATTTTCGAATCTTATTTACGACGAGAACAGCAAAAAAATACACTTAAAACATCAGTTTTATTGGTAGAAGCAATTTTACGTGTCGTTACTTCAATTGCTGCAAAGGAAAATATGTTTTTCGGTCTCGACATCCACATTTAAGAACCAAATTAGACAAGGCAAAAGAAAAATCGCTGACGTTTTTATAAAATTGACAGACGAATTGTTTAACTTTATTTTTGGAAATGGAAATTCTGTGTTTGGGTGGGAATTGATATACATACATAAGTGATTCGATTGTCAGTCTAGACTTTAAAAATGTGTTAAATTAAGTGGATGATAAAAAATTCGAGTAACTAAACTACGTAGTATCCAAATATGTAAAATTTGAAAAAAAACATTGCTTACATTGTCATAGTCCAGAATTATTCCAATTGAACAAGAAAAATTGACCACTTAACATTTTGGTAACGCATATTATTACCCATGTTTAGAGCATCATAATATATTCAGTGTGTGTCTGTAACTAGGAATAAATTCAGTAAATCCCGTAGAGTATTTTTTTTGGAAAAATGAAATGCTTGGGCACGGGTAGTGTCAACTTTTTCTAAAAGCAAAGCGTTTTGACAGTTGACATCCACATGTGACATTACCAGATGATGCTAGTTATTATCTAAAACTACCCAGTTCAGAATCAGTATTGGGCCGTAGCAAGCTCACGCGTCACGTTTCAGAGACTAAATTTTCTTGGTGTTTATTAGTTAAGTTAAACGGTGAATATAATAAATCAGTTTAGGTTAATTAACTCTCCTATTTCCAATAATAAACATTGCATTTATCATCATTTGCTATTATAAATGTAATATTATTAATTTGAAGAAATAGTCCATACTTAAAGTGGAGTTGAAAGTATGAAAAGGAAAGAAAAACACAAAGTCTTCCTCCACAAAATTTAATAGAATAAAATTCTAGTTAGAAAGGTCTCTACATGTTTCGAACGTAGAAACGTTCATCATCAGGAGACAGAAATCTATTTTATGCTGATGTTGTTAGCAAAAGAGAAAATTAGAACCTTAATGGAGCTTTTATGGACGTAACGACTATAAAAATTTTACGTCCATAAAAGCTCCATTAAGGTTCTAATTTTCTCTTTTGCTAACAACATCAGCATAAAATAGATTTCTGTCTCCTGATGATGAACGTTTCTACGTTCGAAACATGTGGAGACCTTTCTAACTAGAATTTTATTCTATTAAATTTTGTGGAGGAAGACTTTGTGTTTTTCTTTCCTTTTCGTAATATTATTAGTTTATCCATTTTAATGACGATACAATAGGTTGCCAAACCAGCTGTTTGTATTTAAAAATACATGGCATTTAGGCGGCTTTGTACTACGCCGCGAACGTAATTTATAATATGGCAATGCAGCATTGAACGCGAAACATGCGCAGGCGTACCGCTTGCAGCTTGATCGGCTCGTAGCTACCATATTTGGGCGGCGAAACTCTTGTATGTTGTCGGGGTTAGTCATAGCGTCTTCCATTGGTAAGTTTAGTGCATGTCAAATGTATTTCTATGTTTTACCAATGAATAACGCCATAACTTTTAATCTATCGCACGTTGAGTTTGATGTTTCAAGTGTAAATAAAATTTACACTGCATTTTTGCAAGCCATTATGCTAATAAATAATTATTAAGAACCAGAGCTGTCGCAATTACTCTTAAAAAGTAATTCAATTACAATTACCCATAACCCTTCGAAAAAGGCATCAATTACAATTACCAATTACTAACAGTATGATAAAAATATTTAAATTACCAATTACCTACTAAAAGTAATTGATTCCTTGATCAATTACCGCATTCGAATTACTGAGTTTAATTCAATTACTTTTATACTAATTCAATTACTTTATAGTAATGGAACTACCCTAAAAGTAATTGAATTACTCTGAATCTATAAATTATAGGCACTTCTTTGGCAAATAAATTACTCTGAGTAAGTAATTTAATTACATTTTGGTAAGTAATTGTATTACATTCTGGTAATTGAATAGGGAACTTTCCAATTTTTTTTTTTCAATAATATGATTTAGTTAGGCCTAAAAAAATATTCCCCAATTATTACTCCTTAAAAATGAGTAATAACTTGGTAAAAATTCTTTTAAGTTTCGCGCGTGTCAAAAGCATTTCAAACGACCTTTTAAGCGCGCCAAGCCCGATGACGTCACGAAGTATGACTTTTCCGTCATCCTGACCGGTGGCCGAGCTACCGAGTTTGCATTTGGATTGCCGTATGTTCTTGTTATTGTATTGTTGTTTTAAGGTGGAACTCTCAACGTCGTTCAATTTATTGCCAACCTATAATCTATTTCGTGGATGTCATCATGACAAATGATACTTGGTGACGTCACGACCCGTTTTTACCCGCTTGGGATAATTTGAATTTTGGGGCAGTTTTAAATCTTTCTAGCGGTCTTTTGGGACGAAATATGTTGTTTTTTTTTGCTGCCATATGTTTTATGACAATATAAGTATATTTATGATTTATAGAATTTTTTCACCATTTAAAATTTTTGTCAAGTTCCCTTGAATTACATTTTTAAAATTGAATTAGTATATGATCAATGGAATTACTTTTTTTACATTTTACAAAAAAAGAGTTTTATAGGTAAGGTATTATTTTTTTTAATAGTAGTAAGTCCTACTATCACTATCACACTTTATTATGGAAAGAAATTTTAAAAAATTTCGAAATTTATAGTTAAACTTGATATCCGAATTTTGATAAAAGTACCTACTTACCTTTAACAAATTGACCAATAATAACAACTGTCTTTTTTAGTTAATATGATTTATTTTTTGAATTAAAACAAACGTAATATTAGGGAAAATAAAAAATATTTTTTTCTTTCTGGAGTAAAGGAATTATGAAAATCTTTAAAGGAATTGAATTATTTTTGAGTAATTCAATTACTTTTAATCTAATTGAATTATTCGGGAGTAATTAAATTACTTTTTATGTAATTGAATTATTTGGGAGTAATTCAATTACTTTTTAAAATAATTGAATTACTTTTAAGTAATTTAATTACCTCAGATTTCTTAAAACCAATTACCAATTAAAATTACTTTATCACAGTAATTGAAAAATCAATTACAATTACTATTTTAAAAAGTAATTCAATTACAGTAATTCAATTACTAAAAAGTAATTGAACACGATTTTTCAATTATTTTAATTCAATTACCGACAGCTCTGTTGAGAACCCCGAACAAGTTTAAAATGTGAATGCGGTGGTAAAATAACTTAGCCCACTCCTATCTTCGTCACCAACATCTTAAAGTAACTTCAACAGGGTGTCAAAAATGACAGGTGACTTAGCCCCGATGCGGCGTGTTCTAAGAGAAATTTGACTATAATTAATTTACCAGAGGTAATAAGATACGACACAATAGTATATTAAAGTACACGTTTTATAAGAAGCGGTTTTAGCGCACGCGTCTATTTTAAAAAACGAGCCACAAAGTGGCGAGTTTTTTTATTGACACGTGCGCTAAAACGCCTTATGAAACATGTTTTATAAATTTTTTTCTATTTCACCTTTTATAAACAAGAAAAATACATTTTAAAAAGAAAATAAATTCTTCAAATTTTGTAAATTTTTATGTCTAAATTTTATGTTAGTAATACTATTTTTTATCATAGAAGCCTCTGGACAACAAAAATTATTTTGAGACTGTCATTTTTTGATTTATTGACCCATTTTCACCACGAGATTCTAAAGTTATTTTAGCGATATGAGATTTGAAATTGGACGGAATACGTTGTGTGATCCTATACAGAGCGTTCAAAAATTCGGGAGATCTTGCTACTTTCTTTCGAATTTCTAAAGACGTGATTTTACGTCACGGCATAGCAATTTAGTATAGGGAAGATGGAAAATTCAAATAAAGTTGAAGTTAAAATCGACATTGGAAGGTTAGTAGATTGAATTTTGGATAGAAATTGGCAGAAAATGATAGCCTGAAGCATCTACAAAAGATTGATTTATAGATTTATGCAACCAACATACATGACTGTTATCCACACAGAATAAAAAAGTAGGTTATCAAGCTATTTTTCCTCTGCGAAAAATGGATTTTCTCGTAAATCAGAAAGGCCGCGCAAGTCAATGAAATAAAACATTTAAATGTTACCAACATCAAATAAAGAAAAAACGCGTATCGAAATAGCTTCATTACGATACGCAAACGCGTATCGTACTGAGCTTATTATGAACGTGAAATAGAAAAACGATGTTTTAATATTAATAAAGATTAAGTTACACGAGAAAAGCAATATTGAGGGAAATTACCATTATGGAAGAGCCGCCACTGCTTTATAAGTACTTATATATTATAAGACTTTGCTGAAATATCGTTCCAAAGGTCATAAAAATGGTTTTTGAAACTAATCCAGATTAGATTATAGTAGGCACGATTGTTTCCTAATAGTTTATAACTAATAACCTTCAAAACTAATAAAGTTTAATTACACACCTCTTCAACATGTTTAATTAAAGTTTAAACTTAACCGAGGTCAACGCTCTTAGCCCTTAGAAAGTAAAAGTATTCGTTTCAAGTTTGCCGAGGGATAGGTTTACTTCGAATAAATAAATAATTCTTTAGAATTCATTTTACGTTCAATTTCTTAATTTTATTATGGGGTTTGATGCAGTATTTTAGTAACAAACCTCACCAACTCATATTCTCAGATAATTTTGTTATTTCTCTGTTATTATATTAAATCCAGCTGCAGTGCTGGATTTACCAGTAGTCTGAGTAGGCTGGAGCCTAGGGCGGCAGATTTTAGGGGGCGGCAAATTTGACCCAAAAATTTTTTTTCTCTTACAGATATATAAATGGTACAATTTTTATTCATGGTTGACGGGTAGTATTTTTTTAAATAAACTTTATTGTTGGCCGTGTCTGTTAATGGGGATAAAAAAAGGTAGTTGGAACTTTACTGGCAATTCAGAAAGAAATTTCATTTTCAATAAAATAAGTAGGTAATCATAAATTTTTAAAATATTTACTAAAAATTATTGACCAAATTTGAGCGTGGTCTTAAAAAAATTTCGCCTGCGGCGCATTTCCTTTTTCTTTCCCGAATACATCACCTGTTTCACAACTCACGAGCCGTCCCTGGTAGGGGCGGCAAAAATTGAATAGCCTACTAGCAGCAAATTTGTAAATCCGCCACTGTCCAGCTGTCATTCTGTAACCCAATAACAATTACCCCTCCTCTCTTCCCCTCCATCTCCCCCTCCACCGTTCCTGCACTGTTCAAACCATGTTTGTCATGTAATACAGTTTTAATTTAGGGCTTTCCTCCTGCTTTTTTATCAACATTCCGTAATGTTTGTTTTTTATTAACCCGTGTAAACCATTTCTTGTATCAAAACCGGTATGAAAAGAGCCTCTATAATTACAAAATTGTTGTTAGGCTTTTAACGATTACATGACACGTTATATACAATTATTAGACCCTTTCATCTGGACAACAAACACTTTTGAGGTTGAAAACCCTTATTTTAATTCGTGTTTTAACTGAAATGTAAATATCTTTATTAGTTTTGAGGAAAACCAACCGTTTATAAGCGAAATATTTCGGGACTAACACGTAATTTCAAAGCTACCTGTGTGTATTTGTCCCTTTCGAATTTATGTCCTTTCAAAATTATGTCATTCTTTTTTCAATTTTTGCCCTCCTGGTCTTAAAAATACGGGCTACTATATAGATTTTTTTTTTAATTGTAAAGGTTTGCTTTGATCGCTCGAATCCATTCGAAATTTAACAACGTAACCACACAGGCGTTTGCTGTTTCTAAAATTATAGTATAAAATAAATAAAAATACAGCCGACTGCTTGTCCTTAGGCCTATATACAGTGTAAGCAGTAAAGTCCGCATCATATGGGCTTTTTTTTATTAATAACTTTATTCGAAATTTGACTTTGGCATCAAGTTATGCTTCGATCGAGATGAAAATTAAGCAAAAAAATAGTAGTCACGTGATTCGCATTATCTGTCAAATTTTAATTTTTTCTAAAAAATAATTCAAAAGTGGGGATATTTCTGAAAGTATCGAAAAAAGTTTTTTAAATACAGTTTCTAGCCCACATGCTAAATTTTGTGAGTTGCACCACTTTTGGAAAATAAGACTCAACGCAACCTATATAACACTTCTTAGTTTTGACAATGCTTTATTTCAGATACATTTTCTTTAAAGTAGCGCCACATTAAATGTGTTTTTCTACAAAATCAAAATTGGGCTATTAAAATTTGGTCGCATGTGATGCAAAGTTTATTTGTTTTTGACCCTGTATAAGGTAACTTCATAAAATAAGTATTTTTGAAAACGTAGTTTGTGTCTGAAAGTAATACACCTTAATATTAAGAGAAAAAAGAACACTGTGTCGTCAGTAAAGTGTTTGTTAAGTGGAAAATAAATTTGTGGTGGGTAAAAAATCAAAATTATATTATGCAGCTGAAACGTATGTGCACTAGAAACTGCATTAAAAAAAAATATTTAATATAATAAAAAAAAAATTAAAATTTGACAGATAGGTAATGCGAATCACGTGACTACTATTTTTTTGTTTAATTTTCATCTCGATCGAAGCAGAACTTGATGCCAAAGTCAAATTTCGAATAAGGCTATTAATAAAAAAAAATTCCATATGGTGCGGACTTTACTGGTCACACTGTATATGAGGCTGTTTTTTACGTCTTACCCCGTCCGTCTTGAGGCCTCGAACAAAAAATAAATTATGCCGTTTGTTTCAGGAATTATGGGACCGACCAAAGGAATAAAAAGATACATAAAAATAAATATTAAAAATGTATTTAAATTACGGTACAATAATCACTTCAAATTTCAATGTGCTTGCCCCGAATCCCCTAAGCATCCCTAAACTTTGAATGCCCCTCACGCCAAAAGTGATTTTGGAAATTGCAAAATCAGCTATTTAGAATGAATTACTGCTTCATTAGTCCAAAATTTCTTTCAGTTAAATCTTTTTACGTTTTGTGAACAAATGGAAGTCTGCCGGATCTAAAGGCCTATAAAAGAAAGTAGAATGCTTAAGAGACTGTATAAATAGCATTTGGTTTTTATAGGTTGCCATCCACTAATTTGAGTTGGCGGTTGGCAGCATCATTCCCACTGATATTTCCGGTAGTAATTCAAGTCATCATCATTATCATCATCAACCAGCCCTTAAAGTGTCCACTGCTGGACATAGGCCTTTCTCATGGCTTGCCACCTGACTCTATTTTGTCCTGCTTGGATCCAGTTGATTGCAATTATTTTCAGATTGTCGGTCCATCGTGTCTTCCTCTACTTCGTTTATCGGTGCATGGTCTCCATTCTAACAACCTCTTTGTCCATCATCATAATTCAAGTACTAGGAAGATTACTAGTGATAAGAAAATCCTACAGGTGCACAATCACAATGATTAAATCGTAACAAAATTGTTCTGAAAGTTCTTTTCTTATCTGAATCTATATCTTGCATGCAAGATAATTCGGTATTTTTAAAGATATAAAATTGATTTTATAAAACAGATTATCGAGGTAGTAACTATTAAATTTAATTATTCCACCATATAGCCGAGGCATACAGCCATAGAAAATCGATAACTGACAATGTGGAATTAATATGTAGAAATAATACAAGGCAAGACACGCTCCGAAAACACTTAAATGCAAAAAAATATCCCTAAATAATAAACTTTCATTTAAACTTCATTCACAATTATAATCGGAATGTTACGGCTCTGCGAGTGTCCGCGTCTACCGATAAAAAGAATATTAAACAGACCGGTCGGAAAGAGATATTATTATGCCCGGTGCAAGGGCGTTAGAAAAAATTGCCCATCTACACGCCATTCTATCTGAGATGCAGCACATCATTCTCCTGTTCTTACAGGACAAGGGGTAGATGAGAAATACTGTATCTTGTAAATATATGGCCAATTATAAATCCATCTCTCATCAATACAACGACTGTCTGTATCAACGATGCGTTTTCTGGATTAATTACTTTTAAATTGAAAGCTGGCAAATGTTTGACATATTATGGCATTGACAATCATTATTAGGTGATAAATATTATATCAATGCTAGAGACCGGTAAGTCGCCTTACAGCCTTTTCCCGGTTCTGATACTGTACTGTAATTGGTCCTTTTCCAAACTAATACTAATTTACGTTACAAGACCGGAAAGTAGTGTTTGTCAGGTCGATACACTCGCCTACGGCTCGCCCGGGAAGCTCGGAGAGACCTGCAAAACACTAATTTTCGGCTGCGTGACTTACAATATTTTTTTTAAGACCGACACTTCGATATACATTTAATTCTTTATTTTATTATTTTATATTATTATTTTTAAATGTGTCGTATGACTTCTCGTAACGGGCTTTTGATTGAACTGGCAATATAATGTAAGTCACTTTCCTTGCTGCTTCCAAAATTTCTTCTGGAATCTCATTTTCCGTGTCGGATAGCTCAAAATCTGAATTCATATTTTTAAATTTGCGCACTCGCGAAACATGTTTGACATAAACAACAAATTAAAAATCAACGAACTGTCACTCGACAATACATCGAAATGTTGTTATCATAGTAACGAAATCAAGGTAGATTGTATTATCAAAGAGCGATTGGAAAAATGAAAAAATAGGGACCGGAAAAATATTTTGCCGGTCCCTCACGTCCATTTTCCGGTCTTGATCGACAAAGCGTTATTTTCTGGACGAAAAATTGTCCAGAAAGGGTATATTTTCTGGTCGGTCTTAAAAAAAATATTGAAATAAACCTGCCTATTATAGGTACAACATATACATTATAAAATAAAAGTCTTAGGTTATCCTTGTCAATGAAAAACTTTATTAAATAAAATAGATGCCAGAAAGCGCGCTTGAAAAAACTGCAAACGAAGTAGTTATTTCAATTGCTCTTTTTCCCCATCTGGCAGCAATAATAGCCTACGATGCATGAGCCATTGTCCTGTCAGTATAGTAGCCCTGACAGCGTTCTGTTATTGTTCAGGCTTTGCTGTCGAACATTGCATTTTTTTCCCGTATTTTTGTGGCCAATAATTGATTTACAATGCTTTGTATTAACGAGATGCATGGTGAATTGTATAAGAATCTGGTAAATTGAGGCGAAATTGTATGTTCAAATGGGATAGCAATGTCACCAATAAAAATGTAATTGAATTAACTAAAAGTTAGGCAAATTAAGTAAAAAATACGTTCAAACATACCTAGTGAACAAAATTGTAATAATTTTCCGTCCTTTTTTATAATCTTACGAGAAAATGTAAAAGTCTTTCTTGCTTACTTTCTGGCGGTAAGTAGAACCGAAAAGGATGAAAAATGAAAAATGGTTTAATATAGGGTCAAAGAATAGTCGTTTGCGTTTGGGATTTATTCCATAGGAGCTTTGAACGGAATGATAATATTTTATAAGTAAGTTACATCTAATAATAAAGATATTTATTTTTGCCAAAATATAAAAATGCATTGGTATTTCTAAATTATTTTAATTGCTAGTGTTCATGTTGTGGGTAATCCTAAATTTAATTTTTTCATATAAATAATCTGGTTTTTTAGTAGACATTATTTTAGAAACAAAACAATTTAAATAAATTTCAATATATAAGCCAGTATTGACCAAAATGATACCAAGATTTCTAAAGGGGGTTACCAACGGCATCGCATAATTATTAATAATAATTTTTAAATCAGTGTTGATTATTATTTATGAATGAATATATTTCGGACCGATTAAAAGTAGGAAACTTATTTTGTTTTCACTTATAATCTCCCTAGTGCTCGAATTATTTCCGGATATTAATTCAAGGACGCGGGGGATTCGGTAAGAAAATTTCACACCTAAAATTTATTTGAATTATTTTATTGAAATTATCCATAATTATGGGAATACTTAAACTTTCAAAAAAAAGTTTCCTCGCCGTTTAGTTAAACGAAATGCAAAAAATATAAGTGAAAATTATCCTTTTTATTTATTTTTACTACATTTCATTTACTAAAACAAAGGGAAAGCATAGTATAGTCTAGTTTAGGCTAGTTATGCCAGATAAAACAATTTTTAAAATCTAGGTAGATAGTAGATACCACAGTCAAGTAGGCTTAGGCTTGTGATGTCAAAATCGTCTCTGCTATACGTCACGTCGACAGTCATTTCTTAAACGTGCTTCTTTAGTTCACAATAATTAAATCATGGCAGTAAACAATCAAGAAACTAATTTTAAGTCCTACGGTGTTTGTTAATCTTGCTCTGAAATAGGGGACATTAATATGTCTCATAAAAATTTAAAGTATTTGCAATGTTTAATGGAAAAAACTGAATTAAATCCCCATCAAGAAAACCTTTTCTCAGCTATCCAGAAGATTTTGGAGGAAGATATCCCATCCTTTTTAAGAAAAACCAGAATTCAGCAGAACAAAATTGCATCCAAATATTACATCTATTATATTAAACATAGACATCTGATAGAAGTGGAAAGGGAAGATAACCATTATCCTTGTTATTCTCCATTACGAAGAGAAGAGTTCGAACCAGAATTCCAAAAATATTTAGCCTTAATGAAAGAAATATTTGGTAAATAAATATTTGTATTTATTTAGTATTATAAAATGAATAAAAACATTAAATACCAAAATTTGATCCTGAATACTGATTTTCGGATCATATGATAGCTGTCAAGAAAAAATTTCCACTTATTAATTTTGTTCGCCTAGCTTGGCAGGAGGAGAAAAATTTCCGAAAAATTTGAAGGTTGTCATTGGTAACTGTCGAAATGAAATTGTGTGATTGGCTTAGAATGACAGGTGTGAAATTTTCATTTTTATTTCATTTAACTAAATTATCTCTAAAAACAGGTATTTTTCCAAAAAAAATTAAAATTGCTAAAGTAACTCCAGTATCTAAAACTGATAAAAGATATACATTCAGCAATTATCGCCCAATATCTGTTTTACCAATTTTTTCAAAAATATTAGAAATAATAATAAATTATGCGACTTTCTAGAAAGCCAAAATTTACTTTTTGCTAACCAGTATGGTTTTCGCAGATCTAAGGATACAGAAATAGCTGTAGAAGATATCATAACAAATATTCAAGCTAATGTCGACAGCAGTAAAAAATGCTGTTTACTATCCTTAGATCTGTGTAACGCTTTTGACACCGTACACCACAATATTTTATTAAGAAAATTATACAGTATTGGGATAAGGGGAAATACACACAAACTACTTCAAAGTTATTTAAGCTATCGTAAACAATTTGTTCAAATTAGGGAAAGAAAAAGTTAGGCAAAAGAAATAATATGTGGAGTTCCAGATCATTATTAGGTCCGTTATTCTTCTTAATTTACATTAATTCCGTTTCCAAATTGAACTTAAAGGGCAATATAAAGCTATTTGCAGATGATACAACAACTATTTATTTTGCTGAAACTCTCACAGAAATGTATTTTGATATTAATAATGATTTAAAAATACTTCTTTCTTGGCTTCAATCAAATAAACTTACGTTAAATTTTACAAAATCTTCTTTTATGTTTATAACTAAAAATAAAATAAATTCCATCGTTAACCCCTTAACATTTAATAATCAAAATATTCAATATTCAAAAACAACAAAATTTTTAGGATTAAATTAAGACGAAAATTTAAATTGGAAATGCCATATCCAGTATATTATCAACTCGATATCTCCTTTGGTATCTGTTTTGTACAGAGCTAGATATTTTATTCCTTTGAAATACTTAAAAAATATATATTTTTCATTAATATATTCAAAATTACAATACTTAGCTTCTGCATGGGGATCTGCTTGTTTATTAAACTTAAAACCATTACAAAAATTGCAAAATAAAGTTATTAAATGTATACACAAATTACCACATTTAGAACCAACTGTTAATCTATATAGACCGGAAGGGTATTTACACGTTCAAAGCATTTATAAATTAAAAATTTCTATTCTTATTCACTCTATTATTTTAAAAGAAAGAAAATTAAACATAACACTTCAGAAGAATAAGACATTACATGATCATAACACCAGACGTTGTATAAATTATCAAACTATATCAGTAAAAAGTAATTTCGGAAAAAAATCGCTTTTATATGACGGAATAATAAAATATAACAATCTTCCAAAAAATATCAAAAAAATTAAAAACTTGGCAACTATGAAAAAACAATTAAAGAGATATTTACTAAATTAAATTATTTATACTATTTTTTTTAATTGATTTTATTAATGAATTTAATTTACTTCTTTCTTATTTTTTTATTGTTATTTTTTATTAATGGGTATATTATCACTTTCCATGTAATGAACTGTAAAAGTTAGTTTGGAATAAAGACATTTTGAAAGGTAAAGTTTTAAGCTATGATCCTTTATTACCTTTGGAAACTTTGGATATATCCTCATTTATCAATGAAAGCCAATGCACAAGATTATAGTTTTTTGTTTTGTGATATATTTGTTTATCATCAGGAAAAGCTAATAGATTACCATATTTTATGTATAAATTATTAATAATAAAGGACCCAGTACAGATCCTTGAGGAACTCCTTTTAATACCTTCGATGAATTTAAAACATCAAAAAGGAATTCGTTTGAAACTCTTGTAGTTTAAGATTTATTTGATAAATAGTTTGCAAACCTTTCACAAGTGTGTTTCCTAAATCCTATATATTTAAGTTTTGCAAGTAGTAATTCGTGATTTAGAGAATCAAAAGCCTTGGCCAGATCTAGAAAAACGATACAAGTAATAAAATTTGAATCACAATTTTCTAAATTATCATCTTTACGTATACATATTAATGTCGTTGTGCTAAAATTAGCTCTGAAACCAGTGTGATTGCTAATATTATACTTATATAAATAAGATATAAGTTGATTGAAAATTAGTCTTTCAAGAATTTAATTAAAGATTCTTAAGCTATTAGTGGTCTAAAATCTTTTAAAAAATTTTGCAAGATTTACATTCGGCGTCTGAACTAAATCTTAAAGCGTTTTCTGGGCTTAGATAACGTCTGTCTTTGCACAAACAGGCAAAATTACCCACAATCACGAGAGTCGCGTAGGACTCTTAATAAAATAAAAAAAATTAGATAGGCGAGTGGCATGTGAATGAAAAATGCCTGAATGCAAAAAGTCTTGCTCTCTATTATTCTTAGCAGCTATTAAGGATGTTTTTTGTAGCCCTAGCGTTCCATGATAAAATCTGAGAACATGACCGATTGGTTGAAACCGTGTTCTGCATTTTTCAAATTTCCCATTTATCGTCGTATACAGACAGACGTCAGTGACAGTTATAATGGTGACAAGACAACGTCGATGAGGAGTCGTTTATTGTTTATTAAATTGAAAAACTTGTTTGGCAGCATTAGAAAATATCAGTGGCGTATCGCAAGAACCAACACTATTATTAGGTATTTTACAGGATGTTAAGTTGATACGTGCGACAGACCCTTTTAATGGGCGTAGGTACAGGGTCTTCCAACGAGGACTGAACAGGGGCTCATTTTTGAGCTTCCTTGTATTTAAAGAAAAATTCAAAATAGCCAATCGATGTACTTTTTCCTGCAGAATTCAAAAATGAAACCAAAAATTTATTTGAACCAGAAACAAAAGAGTTACGATATGGATAAGGTGTTTTTTAAATGGAACAGAGCTTTTTTTATACGATTTTTGGAACGAGTAATTTTTTTTTGTCCGTTTTGATTAAAATATTTAATATTGTGACAGCTATTTTTATTAAATTTTAATGTTTTATCCAGTATAATTTAACTTTCACCTGTTTGAAACATACACTAGGTCAGCTATACTCTAAGTGTGTTCCGCGGAACCCTAGGGTTCCGCGATACCTCTGTAGGGGTTCCTCAAGAATTTAGAAAAAAAATCAAAACAGCTCTCTCTGGTCGAACGTTTTGACTCCGCGGCCGCGCGTAGGTATATTTATTTATTTATTTGTATTTGTATAAACATGTGTTACAATAGCTGGTACAATATCTCATAAGTTTGGTATCAACATGTATACTTGTATACTTGTGAGCGCGCAGTCCCTTTGATAAAAGCCGCCTTTGAATTGTTTACAACGCAATTTTTATATTTCTCTTTTTATTTTTGCTTTTTGTTTATCAAAGGCGCCGACTCGAGTATTTTCGAGAATATTCGAGATCGAGTCTAGGACTAAGTATAAAAGCGGCGATCGCGCGTCGCGCCTCGTCAGTCAGTTGACGATTAGCGTTCGGAGCGATAAGTTCCTACCTACCTACTTACAAGCTCGCTAGCGAGAAACTAGTGTTCATTGTTCTACTGCCTGCTGTATTCTGTTGTCTCAGTTTTATACATTTCTTCATTGTACTAAACTTAGTCTCTTATACGCAGTAACGATTGTGCATTATTTAGACCCCACCATCCTGACGTGTAACATTATAAATAAAGAAGAATGGAACGTTGGCTTAAAGGTGTTAAACGTGTTGCAACAACATCTTCTAATGACGCTGAATGTTCAAAAGTAGTACGCGCGGAGAATATAGCAATCACCGATCCAGACGATGATGCCACGACGTCAAGCTCGACGGTTTCAAAGACGAAAAAAAGGAAGTATGATGAATCATATATCAGTTTCGGATTTGTTGATTCCAACGGCTCACCTCTCTGCATGCTATGTAGTAAACTGCTTCCTAATAGTTCCATGGCACCTGCCAAATTGCGCCGACATTTACAAACTGTACACCCCGAGTCTAAAGACAAGAATAAAGAATTTTTTGTTCGTAAAAAAGATCAGTTATTGGAAAGTCAAAAAAATATGATGCATGTAACAAAAACTATCAACGAAAAGGCCACGGAGGCATCATATTTAGTTAGCTATCGCATTGCACAAGCAGGTGAAGCGCACACTATCGCTGAGAATTTAATAAAGCCATGTGTATTAGACATAACAAAATGTATGCTCGATGAAAAATCTGCAAAGCATCTTTCTACTGTGCCGCTATCAAACGATACTGCTTCACGGCGAATCCATGATCTGGCAAGCTACGTCAAACAAGAACTAGTTACACGTCTACAAAAAACACGATTCGCCTTGCAAATGGACGAGTCAACTGATGTCGCTGGTTTGGCTATCTTGCTGGTTATCGTGAGATATCCATATGAAAGTTCTTTTGAAGAAGACATGCTTATGTGTTCACTGCTGCTCACAAACACTACCGGGGAAGAAATTTTTAATAAAATAAATATATTTTTTGAAGAAAATAATCTCAGTTGGAACAATTGCATTGACATTTGTACAGATGGGGCCAAGGCGATGACAGGTAAAACAGCAGGAGCAGTGTCACGAATAAAAAATAAAGCGCCTAATTGTAGTTCCAGCCATTGTATTCTGCATAGACAAGCACTTGCGATGAAGCAAATGCCGTCAAATCTAAAATTAGTTATGGATGAAGCGGTAAAAATAATTAATTTTATCAAATCACGACATTATTGTGTGAAGATTATGGCAGCAAACATAAAACACTGCTGCTCCATACGAAAGTGCGATGGCTGTCTCGGGGTAAAATAACAAGGCTATTTGAACTTAGATCCGAGTTACAAATGTTTCTTTCAGCAGATACTTCTTTTAATTTGAAGGACCGTTTGTATGATAAAACTTGGTTGTTCCGATTGTCTTTTATGGCGGATATCTTTCAAAAACTGAACGAATTGAATTTATCATTGCAGGTAAACAGACAACAGTGTTTTAGGCCTATAACAAAATAACTGCCTTCAAAAGAAAATTAGATTTTTGGATTATTTGCGTTGGTAAGAAAGAAATAGAAAGCTTTACGTCACTCAGTGAGTTTGTTAGCGATAACGACTCAGAAATGTTTCAAGATGATGTGTTTGAAGAATTGGTCCAATATCTCAGTTCAATGCGCGCATCTTTTGAAAAGTATTTTCCCGAAGAACAGAATACAAAAATGAAACTGAATTCATGGATTCAAAATCCTTTTTTACCCAACTTGGAAAAGCCCGAAAGTATGTCAAACGAGATATATGAATCTCTTTTAGAAATGTCATCAGACACAAGTATGGAGTCACTGTTCAAAACGACGCCTCTCAACGATTTTTGGTGCAGAATCCGTGATGAATATCCAATGCTTGGCAAAATGGCTCTGAATATTCTTCTCCCGTTCCCAACAACATATTTGTGCGAAACAGGATTCTCAACCTATGCAGCCACGAAAACAAAATATCGCAATAGACTGGACGCTGAACCTGATATGAGACTTCAACTGTCTTCTATCAAACCTGATATCAACCAATTGATGAAAAATAAAAAACAGTTTCATACCTCCCATTAGTTAGATTTTTTCTTTTTTAATATCTTCTATTATTGTACTTGCCATGTGGTAAAGTAAGTAATAATTAGTAACTGTTACATTGTACTTTTATTATGCTTATTAATAAAGAATACACTTTTAAAAACTATTGTTTTATTGTAGGGTTCCATCAAGTATTTTGCTTCCCAAAAGGGTTCCGTCACCAAAAAAGTTTGAGAACCGCTGCACTAGGTAATAAAGGTATAATCACCTTTGAATCTTTCGAAGTCATTTCGGCAATATTATAGTAATTGTCAAATTTTTTGACTCAGCTCAAAAATGAGCCCCTGTTCAGTCCTCGTTGGAAGACCCTGTACAAATTGACCTTGTACGGCTTGGAAAATTCCATATTATACAGGGTATTTGGGGAGGAAAGGGCAATATTTTGGGAATGTATTCAGAGGGTGAAAATAAGAGAAATAAACCCATATGTTTTATATTCTTTTTTCTCAACCATTTCTAAAATAATCGGTTCTGAATTTTTTTATATTGAAATAATGAAGGAGGCTTTAGATTTTCATTTTTACAATGCCCCGTACATTTAGTCACAGGGAGTATGCCGACATGATATTCGTGTATGGTTAATGTAACGGTAGTGCGATGCGCGCAGTTAATAAAAAATATCGACGTCGTTTTCCAAATCGAAGAGTTCCTAATAGAACAGTTTTTCAAAAAGGATTTGCAGTCTAGATGTGGAAAATGAAGAAAATGTTCTGGATATTGTCGCAGATAATTCAGGTATAAGTACGAGACGGGTTGCAAATTACCTTCATATACCATCGATCTAGCCGTATGGGAGTCAGAAAAAAGGTTTAAACCCTTTTCACGTTAAACCCGTTCAACATCTTCTAGATGGTGATCCTGCTTCAAGGGTACAATTTTGTGAATGGATCCATCAAAATCGAAGTCTGCACAAATACATTTTATTTAGCCATGAAGCTCAGTTCACTCGTGATGGAATTAATAATTGCCACAATGAACATCGGTGGTCAGATGAAAACCCTCATGCTACATTTGAACGAAATTTTCAACATCGATTCAGTATTAATGTCTGGTGTGGAATGCTCAATGACCAGTTGTTTGGTCCATTTGAAATAAATGGGCGTCTTACTGGAGAAGGATATTTACGGTTTTTGGAAGACCATTTGATACACATTTTGGATGACGTTTCGTTAAATGTTCGACAACGAATGTACATACTTTCAACATGATGGAGCCCCCCTCATTTTAGTCTCAGTGTGCGAAATCTCTTGAATTATCGTTTTCCTAATCGCTGGATTGGCAGAGATGGTCCGCAAGTTTTGCCACTGAGGTCACCAGACTTAAATCCGCTTGATTATTGCCTTTGGGGATGGATGAAATCGCTAGTATATGAAACACGAGAAGCACGCCGCGATCAAATTTTCAATGCTGCAGCTTTTATAAAAAAAACAATCCCCACTTAATCCAACGTGCTACCCGAGCGATTAAACAAACGTGCCGAAAAATGTATTGATGTTGGTGGAGGGGTTTTTGAAAATATTCTCTAAGTTAGTTTGTACTGCAGTCTGAACACATTCCCAAAATATTGCCCTTTCCTCCCCAAACACCCTGTATATTGTTGCAATGTGACCATACATGTTGTATAGGGTGTCCTGTGTTCTACAGGTAAATTGGCGTACCTAATTAGAATCATTGCAGTGCTACAAATAAAAAGTACCAAAAAATGCATCGTGATAATCTGCCTTTGTATTCCTATTTATTTTTGCATGTGTTGCCTATTAGGCATTGGATGTGTTTAAATTGGTCATAATATTATATATCAAGGACTATAACTACTCCATACCTACTGAAAATATGTTGTTGAAAAAATGCTTTAGAAACCACCCTACCCTTACATAAATCGATGCCTACATGCCATTTAAAAATTTTCTTTTATCCCCGTTATCTTTGACACCTTGGGCTAATAAATAACATACATATATAGGGTGACAAAAGGTGTGTTTTTTTTTAATAATAATAAGAAAACTTAAAAGTAGTTTATTTACTTCAAGAATAATATAATTGAAGTTATTATTTAAAATTTGGAAACTGCAAAACCGAATACTTAAATACCTATAGGCTTGTGTCTGTTGCTTAATAATTTTTGGGCCAAAATTATAAGAGTTTTAGTGGTTTTATAGTAAGCACCTTATACTTTTCTTACCCTAACAGAGAAAAATGTGAAAAATTTTAAGAGTTCAAAATTCTATATTATACTGGTTAGAAACCTAAATATTTTTCCTCCCCCCTCTGTAACAAATTTCTGTATACCTACGCCACTGGAAAAAACAATAAATTTTGTAGCCAATTATTTAAAGGATCATTCTAGAGTTTCCGTTCCTTAAAATTTAGTGGTCTGCTTATTTCGAGAGTGGATTAAGGGGAAATAAATCACCCAAAATTATTTTTTTGATTCTTGTTTCAAAATTTATTGCTTGTTAAATAATTAATTAAGGCTAGAATGGAAGAATAGACCTTTTACAAACAGAATTAACCTATATTGGTAGTTGACTAACATAAAGTATAAACAGTGACAAAAAAAACCATACACCTATTTATAAATACATCAATCAGTGGCATAACAAAAATTGAGTGGGCCCCCACGCAAACGTTTTCAGGGGCCCTCTCTCTATAACGAATGGAAAATGATAATTCTTATTTTCATTACTATTAGGTTCAGGTTTATGAATTTTTGAATTCGTTAACCGTGTAATAATTTAATTAGGCTTAAACCCACATTATGTGTTAAGTACCTACTATTAAAACAGCAAACAATTCGAATTTTTTTTATAATCCTAGGTAGACTGGTAGACATAACATAGGTTGTTATTAAGTCATTATACGTAATATTCCAGCAAACATGATGCAAAATCAAAATTTTAAAACACCACTTATACCATGTATGGCAGTAACGGGGGTAGCAGTGATCGAGCCTCATAGAATCCAAAAGACAGAAACACATGAACACTCAACAAGTCTGCAGAAACATTATGTCACTAAGTACTATACACAAGGTATTATACAAAACGACCAGATTGTCGAGAGTTTTTTTTACAAAATCGTTTACAATTTCGTCGATATTTAATTTTTTAACAAACTCGTGTTCGATATTGATTAAGGGTAAATTCGAAAGGGGTTATTGTTCCATTACATGGTGTTACGTAAATAGGTTTTTACTAATCTAAGTTTGGAAAATTTGAAGAAACACACTGATTTTTTAATCCGCAAGTTCATACACTATTTTTAATTTTAAAATACTCAAAGTCCCTTCCTGAGGCTTAAAATTTGGCTAGGAAAGTCAATGGACAAGTCTCTATGGTATATCGTTTGTAAATTCTGCGCTTTCACGTATATTATATAATTCTTCTTCACTTAACGAAGTTCAATTCTCAGGATATAAAAAAATAAAATTAATTATGAAATGAAATACCCATTGACATTGACTATTGACCTATTGACTGACATTAATACAATGATTTAAAAACACCAAAAAATAGTAGTCGTCATTGGATAAAAACAATACTTAAAATACATAAAATAGCGGTAATACCTTAAAACCTGTATCTAAGACAAGACCAGAATTAGCAGAGGTAAGATAATCAGACCCTTATCATAATTAATCATTATGGTAATCTGCCAAGCTAAAGGAGGCTTTTCCTTTGAGAAATGATGAGAAAGACAGACCTTTTAAAAAGTGTTCAGGAATAATTATTTATTTCTTCTGAGGGCGATTATAGTTATTAATGATACTAGTTCGATATGAACACTATAATGAAACGTGTGCAGCGTTTAATTGCACAAGTTTCATTAACAAAGTTCATATCGAACGTGAATCATTCAAAATTTAATCTACGACAGTGTAAATAGATTTTATTCGTCTAAATTTCATTGATATCAGATAACGATTTCGTAACTTTTTACAATTTTCAGGTGTCCATATTAGTCGATATCATGGTAACCGCATTTTTGATTGTTTCAATTTCGATTTTGACAACGTCATTATTGCCGTCTAATTTTCTATTGTATGCAAAGCGTTGGCCAAAAATATTTTAAATATGGGGGATTCTGAATCCGAAAGTGTCCCTTCGGATGTATACAATAAATAAATGCAATCCGTTTTTCTAAGTAATAATAACAAATAAATAGTATGCACCGACTTTTTTTTTTGTTTTTGTATCTTAACATTTGGATGTTATTATGAATTCATAATGGCACTGAGTGCTATTATGAAGCTCATAATGACATCTAAATGATAATGGCACTTTCGTAGATTAAAAATTTTAATACATTCATATATTAAGGAGCTCGTGGTATAGGTAGTGGTAGATTATTCATTTAACTTAACTGGTGATAGTGTCGTCAAAATTTTTTTTTTTAATTTATACCAAACCGTTTTTAGGATAAACAAGCATGGCAAATGTCAAATAAGGGCCTACAATGTTTGTGCTCTGCAGATATACCTTGTTGCCCTTTTTTCTAGTATAAAATTTGAACTAAAGTGAAATTGGCAACTACATTCCACAGCATAGCAACCTCTAGCGACCTTTTTGTTAAGAACATCAATGTAATTCGAAAACTTCAGCTAATCATCGATTCAAGAACCTAGAAACTTAATATATTTTCGATATCACAGCCATCTAAACTAAAACTTGAAACATTAGTTTTACTGACATTACACAACACAACAAGTTAGCATTTCACGATATCTGTACCCTTTTAAGATCCTTAGATTATCATTAATATGCCTCAGTCCTCCTGGACAAGCCTGTCAATAATCTTTAACAATGAAGGAGGCCTATAATTATCAGAATCATTAGTGCCCTTATGTAGAGGAAAATAAGAACATAGACTTTGTGTATAATAAGAATGCGAAAAAGAAAAAAACGATTACATTACAGAGGTAATTTCCATTTCATTTGAATATATTTTAGTCTCAAACCAATTTTGGTAGTGCTTGTAGCTTCTTCCTGCTAGCCCTGCTTGTATTTTACAGATAAAAACAAGGCTTTATTTTAATTAAAATAAAACTATAAACATTTTTTCTTAATTTACGGATTAAATTAAACTAATTACTTGTATTTAATTGTTAGGATTGGGAGCTACGTAACGGACCAATTAGATGGCGTAATTAAGACGCGTTTCATATTTTCGGGATGATTCTAGAGTAGTAAAATTAATTAGGACCAAACATGTTTCTGTTAATGGAAAGTGATTATAACATCCACTCCTCCCTTATTATAGCCTATATGCTATTTACTAGGGCATATTTCCCTAATGAAATATTTTTGGGTCCTTTGGGAGACCAGAACGTATGCGAAAATAGAGTGATGCAGACCTGATGGCAATATGGTATTATAGGGAAATTATTTTTAAATAAATTGATTTCAAATTTAGGTTAATTTTACATTAACATAATCTACATTTTAAACTAGAATATTTAAGCATAATAAAAAAATGGTTTTCCCTCATCTAAAGACATTTTGTGGCTGTTTAATTTTATTTCTACTTATTTTTCAAAGGATCATCTATCACATCGTATCTGCGAATACAATCTATAAAACGTGTCGTCGTGCACCATCATTTTTCAATATTTTTTTCAGTTTTTGAAAAAGATCAAAAAGAATATGAATTTAATCGTTAAATTTTTTTAAAAGCTTGCAATTTATTCTCTATGTAGGCCATCAGTTTTATTTTAATTCGAATGCCGGTGGAGGAAACGAATAAATGCCTAGTCTGATAAAGTGACGATAAATTTATTTAAATGAATAATTGTAATTTAAAATTTAACAGATAATTTCGGTCATCGTCCTGAATTTTTATAGCATACTTATTTAAATTATTTTTGTTTTCACGTTCCCATGTTGGTACCTCTATTAATTAAACATGCCACATTTAAATTTTTCTGGAATATTGGGTACGAGGAGAAACATTATTTATACATGTAAACTTAGATTATTACCTTCATATCAATGTCCACTGAAACCTGATTAACAATATTTATACAGCCATTGGTCAAATCATAACTATAAAAATATATTAAACTCTCTTCACCTGCTTTTAAAACACTTTTATAGTTAGAGTTACACCCAGGAATACAGCAGGGGCTTGGCATGATGATAAATAAACAAACTAAAAGAAAAAATAGTACTTACCAATAAGTACCTAGGTATCTAGAGGTATCCTACCTACCTATGAACTATCTCTACTAGTGATATTTTTAAACTAATTCACATATACCTTCAAGTTAAATAAACACTTCAATATTTAATAAATTAACTGTAACCATAAAACAATAAAGTTTATCCCAAAGAGCCAACTAGAATACAAAAAATACAGCTTTTAAATTAAAACAAATAAAATTCTCCGCCATTTATAAGACCCGTAAACAAACCGCCAGGCCGGCCAGGCTGTTGGATTTTTCACTTTATTAATGCTATTAGAGCAAACCCGCACCAAAAATTTTCATCAGTATTTTGTAGAGGTTCTTACCAATCATGTCACTTAAATTTTCAATTAGATATCAATCGAAAACCAGATAAAAATACAAATTAATACGACACCTACACCTAGTTCGCGCGTAAATTACATACTAAACCATGGCTAACCTCATGGATCTTCAAGCAGTATTGTCGATGTTTCTGTTTCACGGCTTCTCTCAAGGTGGTTGTGGCACTGGCATAGCCAGGTTTTGTCTTGGGGAAGGAGAAGGGGGGAAGACAATTATGAACTCGCGATAGGAATTTAAGACGACTAATTTTTAAAATCCTATTTATGTCTATTTGGGGGGGGGGGGGAATGCTCCTTTGCCCTACGCCAGTACGAAAACGTCCCTAAATACATTTTTCTACGTATGTCTTCGATAAGACCTTGTATCTATTTGGTGGGGTATGATGTAGGTATTGGTCAGATTTACTCCGTAAAATATATCGTTCTTATTCTTGTTACAACTCTGATATTTAATTTATTTCTATTTTTGAGCCTGGTAAAATTAATACATAAATCAGAGCTCCTAAATTTAGAAATAAACGCTGTGGGACTATGCTCGTTAATCATTGTGTTTAGTAGACAAAATACCTTAGGACAGTTCGAATTTGTCATCCAAATAATTAGGAAAATATTGAAATATTTATATACCTAAATTTATACAAGTCAAATAATACTTAATTATAACTATATAAGTAATTTTTTTTTAAAGACCTAAAAGTCAGTCGATTTCTAGGCCGAAAAAATGCATTTTAAGGGACACGATTAGTAGCAATAAATATTGTATGAATCTCTCATAAATTTTGACGTTCGGTTAAATTCTTATAGACCAGGGCCTTTAAAAATGGTAAAAGTAAAAAAATAAAATAATAGTAGGATGAAATTGGAAATTGGAAAAGGAAGGGAATATAACAAAAATGAAAGGGAAAATAATTTACGTGCTATCCGGGAAGTGGAAAGGGGTGAGTTTTTAAGGGTAGAAAACGATTTATCTCGATTTCCGGCAAAACTACAAGTCCTATGGAAAAACGTTAAATGGCAAAGTTGTAGGTAATAAAAGGATCTACAACTTTTGTATTTACACTTTTTTCACATAACCTCAAAATCCATGTGAAAAATTCAAATAACCAAGTTTTTGGTTTTTTATTTTTATCTTTTACAAAAAAAAATTTTTTTTTACGAAATTTGGTGAAAACTTACCTTTCTAAGTCCCAAACACACTGTAATTTTTTTGATTTAAAATATTAATTTTTTCACCTTATTTTGAGTTAATATCGAAAAAGCACCCTAATTTTTAATCGAAAATTCTCACGTCAAAATATCTGCTTTTTTAAAAAAAGTCGGTGGGCTTTTTGTTCGTTGAAATCTCTACTTTCTAATTGTGTAAAAAAATATACATTACTATGGTAAATGTAATGAAATCCCCTTTAAATCCTACCTTTAATTATTATATTTAGAACAACTATTTTCGCATGTTTTTTGCGATCTTTATGTATTATGGATTTGTTATTTTTTTGTTTATGAATATAACATGGAATCTTAGGTTTTTCGAGTAATTAAAGTATAAATTTTAATAAATAGCTCAAAATTGTACATAATGATTAAAAAAAAATTTCGGATTCGAGTTTTTTTCTTTTCTTTGGATTTTTTGAGAACATCTACCATAGTAATGAATATTTTTTTTGCACCATCAGAAAGAAGAGATTTCAACGAACAAAAAGCCCACCGACTTTTTAAAAAAGCAGATATTTTGACGTGAGAATTTTCGATTGAAAATTAGGGTGCTTTTTCGATATTAAGTCAAAATAAGGTGAAAAAATAAATATTTTAAATTAAAAAAATTACAGTGTGTTTTGGACATAAAAAGGTAAGTTTTCACCAAATTTCGTGAAAAAAAATTTTTTTTCGTAAAAGATAAAAATAAAAAACCAAAAACTTGGTTATTTCAATTTTTCACATAAATTTTGAGATTATGTGAAAAAGTGTAAATACAAAAGTTTTAGATCTTTTTATTACCTACAACTTTGCCGTTTAACGTGTTTCCATAGGACTTGTAGTTTTGCCGGAAACCGAGATAAATCGTTTTCTACCCTTAAAAACTCACCCCCTTCCACTTCCCGACCTCGGATCGCCCGTAAATTATTTTTCCTTTCATTTTTGTTATATTCTCTTCCTTTTTCAAAGGGTTTCATCCTACTATTATTTTTTTTGGTTTCAAAAATTATCGACCCTGGTCTATTAATATAAAATAAAATCGAAAATATTGAAGGTAGGAAAAAACAAAATAAATATTGTGCGGTATACGTCGTTAGGCAAGTACCAGTAAATATTGGCGTTTTATTTTGTCAACGCAAGAGGTTGCTGTAAGGTACCATTGCAGTCAAAAATACTATTGACACGTTCACTTAACGTAAAATTATTTACTATACATTATGAATAGTTTATTTTAAAGATTCTGTTAGTGCAGGCAAAGTAATCGTTTGTTGGTATTAAAATGTATTTAAATATATTGAGTACTTTCACAAAACTTGAGCTAAAATTTCTGAACGGCGTGCGGTGTGGTCATAGTAATTCATCTTGAAACACAATGCATACGCCTACGGCCTAAATTGCAACTCGGATATTAATCTTTCGGAATTAATTAAAAACATATGGTTTCGTGCCTATTCTACAAGGTTCAATTCAAAAGTTTCCTGTTTCTTCCAATGGGTTGCGGAATTTGCGTAACACCATGGGACATCAACAACGCCTTTCGGATTTATCCTTAATCAGTATGGAACACGAGTTTGTTAAAACATTAAATATCGACGAAATTATAAACAATTTTGTAAAAAAAAAACTCTTAATGATCTGGTCGTTGTGTATAATACATTGCAATGATTTGCTTCAAAAGTTTAAAGGACAATTTTCTAATTTTCTAATCAGCCTAGAAAGGTTAGTGAAGGGTGGGAGGGAAATGAGAAGCAGTGCGCAATGCGCATGGCCATGTGTACTGGGCTTTATGTATATGCGCAAGGCCATGAATTGGTCACCCTCGTGATTATTGTTTGCTGGTATGTATGTTAATACCGGAATTTTTTTTATATATCACATACTTTTTCTGCAACGAAATTATTTCCGCAGCATTTGCTCCAAATGCAAATTATTAACACATAATTTGTGAGGTGGCAATTTTCTCTGCTGCTGCTTTAAATTCCAATAAGATTAATAGCAAAATATGAGCTATATAGGTACATGTTTATTAGCTCATAAAATATTAATATTTATATCGGGTATATTCGACATTTATTAAAAATTTGCCGCATTTTAAAAACTGGAGCCAATATTCTAGCATATCTGGTATAATAAATTCCATACATTTAAATTATAGCAATCTGCTATGGCATATAATTATTATTATTATAATTTGCATAAAATCTATTTTCAAATAAAATATAGCCGTTTTCAAGTATCTCGTTATGTAGAAATGTTTTAATGGTCTAGTTATATAAAGTATTCTGCTTGATTTTATCATCAACTGGATCTTTTACACTTTTATCGAGTTTCAAATATAAATAAAATAAAAACGTTCCCATTACCAAGTCTATTTGTATGCCATACTTTTTCAATGTATTATTTTTGCCTTTTTATTAATTTGCCTTGAGTTTTGCCCGTCTTTTTCCAGGATGTTAGAAAATAGAGGACTCAAACGTAAAAATGTATTCTTCAATTTCTCTCCTAAAATTAGTATCCATAGAGCTGTTGTTAAATTTGTTTTTACGCATCAATAGATTGTTGATGTTTCTGATTGGTTGAAGTTTTTAAAATGACGATGTTATAAAATTCCTATTCAATTTTACTTTGCTTTGTTTTTGATTATTATCAAAGGAAAGCAACTTTGCGAATTTAAACGCGATAGATACCAATTAAAAATATAATAATTGAGCTTTTAAATTAAAACAGAGATTGATTCTTGTTACTGTAAAAATGTTACATGCGATATTTTTAAAATGTATTTTCCCTAAATATTAACATCAGCTGTATTTACCAAATGAATAGGTAAATTTTACACAATTAATTACATTAATTTAATGAAGAAGAGGCGTTCTCTTGTTCTCTATCAATAGTTTGCTTTTGCTATGGTTTGTATCTACGTCAATAGAGCAAGATTGCCATCTCAATATCTTTATCCAAGCCGACAAGACGTCAAAGGTCCATCAGGTGGTTCCTCACGAATTACCCCCCCCGAGAAATCACAGTCGTGCGGTGCTGCTTTTATCATCAAGCGTACATACAGCAAAAGAACACTTGTTTTCATGTCTTCTTCTGGTACCATCCATGTAAGCAATAAAGTTTTGTTTCATAACTAAGTATGCGGTACTGTTAAAAGAAACAATGATGTATATCTCATGCACGTACTACTTATTATTTTGATACCCATAAAAGGATGAGTAGGGTCTTAAAATTATAAAAGACATTGTACTCTGTATACAGGGTGGTGCTGGTGGCTAGCGCAAAATAGGAAATCTCAAGGGAAAGATAAGATAGCTAAATATTGGTTCACTTGTTTAGTTCGGACCGTTAATTCAGTTAGTAATTTGACGAGTTCTTGCAAAATTTTGACAAAACAATAAACAAGACACCAGACCTATCAGTTGTTAGTTTTAACTATAATGTAGTTTTAACCGCGTTTTTCTGTTGCTTCTTGGGTTTGGGGACGACTTATTGTCATTGCACCTAATCAGTATCAAAATCAACCGATTTTGTATTCTGTTAAATTGCACCAATATTAAAACAAAAAATCCCATCAACCAAATTTAAAAAATCGTTAATGTGGACATATGCGTTTTAAAAATCATAAAATCAGCTGTTGCAACCATGATTCAAAAATGCAGGGTGAAAATGAATAGGTGCTGGCTGATAGACCTTAATATTATTATAAACGTTACCACTAATATAATAAGAATTTGTTTAGTATGTATGTAGACCTGTTAAATGTGAAAATAAAATTTACTTGAAATAAATTCTGTTCCAAATCATTTTATGTAGAATTATTTAACAGCGTTAATCTAGTACTTTAGAATAATTAAAGTTGACATTAAAAGGCATGTATTATTTAGTAACTCTTTGTTTGAAAACAACATAAAATCAAATTATATAAGCGGTTATCTTCGATATTTAATGGTATGCTTTGTTTAAACATTATAGTTAAAGTTTACAATATTATGACATATACCTTAAGTAAGAGTCAATATACGATACAAGGTGTTACAAATTTTATGATAGCCATTGAAATCTCGTAAAAGTTGTAAATGGTAACGGTAAGAGATACAGCTAGAAGTAACTTATTCGACAAAAATGGTTAAATTATTTTTTATTTATTAATCAATTATTGAAGAATATTACAAGGTTATGGAATTGTTTTATTCTTAGCAGACTGTACGCAATTTTTTTCGCCTGCAGCGCTTTCTCGGACTCTGTAGTGCCCCCCTGCAGAGCCCCGCACCGCCGGGGGGCCGACACTGACGGCCCCTTCAAAACTTGCTGCCAGCTTTGCTTTTCATAGGTATTTCATTTCATAATTAATTAAATTTTTTTATATCCTGGGAATTTAACTTCGTTAAGTGAAGAAGAGTTATACGTGAAAGCCCGGAATTTACAAACGATATACCATAAAGACTTGTCCATTGACTTTCCTAGTCAAATTTTAAGCCTCAGAAAGGGGCTTGGAGATAGTATTTTAAAATTAAAAATAGTGCATGAACTTGCGGATCATTTATTAATAAAAAATCAGTGTGCTTCTTCAAATTTTCCAGATGTATCTAGTGCAGTGATGTTATTTCTAACTTTACCAGTTAGTGTGGCATCAGCGAACGATCTTTTTCCAAACAACTTAAAATAGTAAAAACCTATTTACGTAACACCATGGGGGAACAACGCCTTTTAGATTTATCCTTAATCCGTATCGAACACGAGTTTGTTAAAACATTAAATATCGACAAAATTATATACGATTTTTCAAAAAAAAACTACGATCTGGCCGTTTTGTATAATACCTTGTATAGTACTTAGTAACATAATGTTTTTGCAGACTTGTTCAGTGTTTTTGTGTTTTACTGTTTTCTGTCTTTTGAATTCTATGAGGCTCGATCACTGCTACCCCCGTTACTACCATACATGGTAAGCAACAATATAAGTGGTGTTTTAAAATTAAAGTACCTATGTTATGTCTACCAGTCTACCTATGATTATAAAATAAATTCGAATTGTTTGCTGTTTTACTAGTAGGTACTTAACACATAAGGTGGGTTTAAGCCTAATTAAATTATTAGACGATTAACGAATTCAAAAATTCATAAACCTCAACCTAATAAATAAAAATAAGGATTATGGGTTCGTTATAGAGTGTGTGGAGTGAGGGAAATTAATACATTGAAAGAGCAGTATCAAAATTAGTTTGAAAATTCATTTCCTTAAAATAACTTTTTAAAATGGGTTAGAATAACATTTAAAAAAGATAAAAGTTATTTTTGCCTTTAAATAATATTTTTTAATGAGGTTTATTACTTTAGTCTTTAGCTTATTACTAGCAGAAGCTACTTAAGAAAATAAGTGTGTTGATTTTTCCGGTGGGTGTTGGATTATGTTATTCAATTAAATATAGGAAAAATTATAGTAGCAGCTAATAAATAGTTCATATTACCCTACTTTTTAAGAGAAGCGTAGACAGAATTTTTAATAACATTTATAATTTACTGGAAATTATGGGATAGTCTATATATATAAATATAGGGACGCACTCGCCATTTCATGTTCTTATTGTTTTGTATACATATACCGTGAGAGCAAAAATTGTTTGCATCAAAGAGGGCTTGGAGTAAAAAACGTGTGGCTTGGTTTAGATCACAATGATATGGGGACGATATATCTAACCAAATCTAGGTTAAAATTTTGTCAAATTCATATTACGACATGATATGCCAAACTAATGAGTTAGTAATAAAATAAGTAGACAAATACAAATTTATTTTTGTTGTTTACAAAATTAACAAAGTAAGAATATACAGAAAGAAATAGAAAAATAATTATATAAATTGCTGAAACTGGCATAATTTCTTTCGAATAAGTTTTGCGTAAACCATTGAGAGTAATTCCTGCGTCTTTCAAAATCTGCGGCTTTCAGAGAAAATAAAAAAAACATGAAAATAGTGCAAAACATCGTCATAATGTGGTAAGTTTTGATATGTTAGGACAAACTAATATTTTAACTTGTTTAAGTATTGCTTATGCTGATGAAATTAAAATTCACAACGAGAAAGTTAGAAAAAACAGACACGTACTTTTGAAAATAATAGACATTTAAAAAAATTTTTATTTAAAGCCAGCGCCCCCCCCTGATTCGCTAGTCACAAGCCGCCACTGACCATTTTCATTACACCTGCTGGTTAATTTATTATTAAATCTAACAAAAAAAAGCGACCAACAAACACGAATGTGTCCTAAATTAATTCCACAGTCAAAGAGGGTATTTTGTGGCTTTACTTTTTAACAAAAGACCGTTATGAACTGCGACTCGTTCAGACCAAGGTTGTTTTTTGCTTGTTATATTTATTTTTGGCGTCGTGTTAAAATTATCGGGCAAAGAGTGTGATATTATTACATCAGAATCGGAGTAATTACTTTTATATAAAATTAGGCCCAATGGCCGAAGGAGAAAAGGTGGAATAAAATAATTTGAATAATACAATTAATTACTGAAGCCCCCATTGATATTCATTTGAACGATGATCAAGCAAATATACAGGGTGTCCGGGAAAATGTGGGAAATCTCCCGGATATGAAAAAAACACGTGAAAAGAATACTACAAGTTCATATAAACTTCTTTCGTATCGGCCTCCTCTTCGGAGATATGGGCTCCCAAAGAGCTCCCATGGAATTAAGTTTTTGACACATAATTATTAAACCAACAGGTACCTATATTTCAATTTTTTTTCATAATGATGTATACCAGGTAAGACCCTTCAAATTACTATCCCAGAAAGTGTTGCAAATTACTCACAGCGGTAGGGAAGGACTAGCTGTGACACTAATGTGCTCTTTTTTTTACGTTCTGTATGATAAAAACTTTGGACAACGTTTTTTACATACCTTTAACTATTGACTAAAAATCAAGTACTCTTTATCCATGTCGCTAATCCTAACCGTTTTCGGAAAAACGTCATTTTATTGCGATCATGTATTAATATTAGGCAGTTAAAAGTGAACATTTATAATTTATAGGAACAAAGATGTATATTTTATTGAAATACGCTAAATATACATGATGTCAATATGTTTAAAATTGTTTTTCGTAAAATTCATGCAGATGCTTTCTGTAAAAGAAATTTTACAATATTTTCTTTTTTCTTTCCCTCTTATTTTACTACCTTCACATGTCTCCGACATAGTTAAATTAAACTAAAGATTTTTCATTATAACTTACACTTGAAAATGATTTTTACAAAGACTTTTTAAAACTTCCTAATTTTTCTTTTTTTTCTTCATTTCCCACCCAAAACAATGGCTTTGATCCTTGACTTTTCAGTATGCTGAAGTATTTTCTGTCCTTTTGACTATTCAAATGTTTTCACTCCTCGAATGTACCATTGAAAGCTCCATTACGGCTTATTCTCACTTGATATTTTCGCTACACTGCTAACAACATCAACATTTGTACCATTTGCTTCGTTTTCCTGATGATGAGTGTTTCTACATTCGAAACATGTCGATTCAATTTATTATGAATCATTCTAGGTTCGCCTAGTTATTCGAATAAAAAAATTGTGGAGAAAGACTTTGTGCTTTTCTTTTTCTATAAAATAATATATTTTATTTGGTTCTATAATCTATCTCAATGTTTCAGGATTACCTAACACTTTTATCCGGTAATCCCGAAACATCTTGCGGCATTACATTCGATAGTAAATAAAAGTGGGAGGAGAATAAAATAAACAACATAAAAGTATGTCTCCGGCACTGGTTACGCCAGTGAAAATCAAAATAAATTAAATATCATTTAATTTAAAACCTGAATAAAAAAGTTATAAACAATAATAATGTTGCAAGCGGCATGCGACGCTTATGAGACATATTTATTTATTCCCAAAGTATCGGAAACTAAGCGTATTTCTTTTAATTACGCCATTACCGGCGATTCTACCGTTAAGAAGTACTGGTGCAGTGGAAAATTATTACAACATTAAAAAGAAAAACGTATATAGTGCATTAATTCAATGACAAGGAAAGAGATTGACCGCCTTCATTTTAGTCGATCATAAAGACATCAAGCATTGGTCGTTACGGATAGAAGTGAAAGAAACACGTTGATTTGTTTTTTTGAGATATTTTAAATTGGTGTTCTAATGGGATTTTCCACTAAATTTTGATTTTTATCCTATCGCATCTACAGAGGCTACGGTTTTACTTTTTAAAATTTTGAAATAATTAATAAATAGATTTTATTTCAAAATGTTACTACTGAAATAGTAATTTACGTTACAAGGCCAGAAAGTAGTGATTTCCAGGTCGAGACAAGCTTGGAAAGACCTGCAAAACAGTAATTTTCGGTTGCGTGACGTACAATATTTTTTTTAAGACCGATATACATTTAATTCTTTATTTTATTTTATATTATGTATTTTTAAATGCGTCGTATGACTTCTCGTAACGGGCTTGTAAGTCGCTTTCCTTGCTGCTTCCAAAATTTCTTCTGGAATGTCATTTCCCGTCTCGGATAATTCAAAATCTGAATTCATATTTTTAAATTTGCGCACTCGCGAAACAAGTTTGACATAAACAACAAATTAAGAATCAACGAACTGTCACTCGACAATACATCGAAATGTTGTTATCATAGTAACGAAATCTAGGTAGATTGTATTATTAAAGAGCGATTGGAAAAATGAAAAACAGGGACCGGAAAAATATTTTGCCGGTCCCTCACGTCCATTTTCCGGTCTTGATAGACAAAACGGTATTTTCTGGACGGAAAATTGTCCAGAAAGTGTATATTTTCTGGTCGGTCTTCAAAAAATACATTTTCCAACTCTCTATCGCACCTCTACGTTACCGCTTTATATAATTTAATGTATTAAACCAGTCTCACCTTTTCGCCGGGTAATTTTTTCTTTTTACAAATTTCTAAAGGCTTTGTGTAGCCGTGACACATATCGACATCAATCCCACATGTAAATACAACAATCCCTCAACAATTGTCCGTAATAGAGCGCATTGTAACACCCACACAGACAAAAACAAAATTTTGCCGATATTCCTATCCAGTGGCGTCTCTACTATAGGCTCATTTGGTCAGTGACCTCCCTCAAGTATTCTCTATTTATTTAGCTTATTATTTGTTAAGTTTAAAATGTTTCTATTACCTCTTAAATATCCCTTATATTTTATGCGAGTTACTTAACGGTACTTCGTGCACGACCCCTGTATTTCGGCGCCAAGCGAGCTCGGTCCACGCCTCTCATTTATTTCTCAAGACAAATATTAATGCGAATAAGAATCCCGTAAGCAAGAGAGAAATAAACGCATGCTATCACTTGAACGAAAGACAAAGAAAAAGAAGCCTCTTTGGCTAGAAGTAAAATAAAATGTCACAACCCGAACAAACCCGATTGAACTCCCGACCAACGTGCTATTTCGCAGAAACGTATGGGAAGAAGACTTTTAAGTTACATTGCTGGAGTAGTTCTTAGTTTATTTTCTAGGGAAGTTTGTAGGGTCAAAAAATTTCTGCAGTTAGGAGAGTTGTTCGGATATGTATTTATTGTCTTCCAAATAGTATATTCAAAATATGTCGAACAAGAAGATATTTCCCCGTTTATTTTAGAAGGTTTAATTTGTGGCTCTTTGAGAAGTGGCGCAGTAACCATACAGCTTGTTACTCACTTACCGATATGTATCAACAATTATTAGAAAGGATAAAACTCCTGTTATCAATAGTCCCAAGAGGTAACTTTGCGACATAAGACCTCGTACTAAGGCGGCTAATATCAATTCGGGTGCAATTGTTGCCGTCAAAATTGATTTCGAAACGCGTCGCTTAATTACTTCACAGCAATTAAAGTTCGCCATAAATGTCGAGCAATATCGAATTGGTATCGAACTTTGAACCAGCATTTTCTGTAAAATAATTTAAACGGTAAACACGATCGGGGACCCGAACAAAAAAGATGTAATTACTCGATTTTATTGCAAACTTAAGGGGTATTTGGCATGCAAACCATAAAACCAGATACGGCTCTTTAGTCACGAACTATTACAGGAATAAACTGTAAAATCCCTGGGGATACAGTAACAACAGTAACAATGTAAAATTTGTTTTACAGGAGACGCATTTAAATATAGGCATCAATTCATTATTGATCGTGTTAGCTAGGGTTGTAAACGTTTTTCAACTTAGTATTTTCGCATACTAGTGTTGTTAATGTGTAGGTTTAAGTTAGTTAGGTGGTGGTGGTGGTGGTGTCTCTAGGAGCATGATACAATAAAGCTCTACTTGTAGCAAGCTATTTAGTATTGGCAAACTTGTGAGTGCTTGCTGCACGATCAAACCTATCAAAATCGCGATAAGTTTCAACACGATAACGAACAAACCCGGACACCCTGTATTCCTGGACACCCCCTATTCCATTGTAAAATTTTGGGTCAAACAGAACAATCACTTTTTACTGCTTGCCAAACGCTTCTGCAGTTAGTATTATTTGAAATAATATAAAAGGTAGATAATTTTTAAAATAAAACTACATACTAACGAAACACCGTTCGCTGGTGCTTTTCCAATCTTAAATAATACTACTTCAGTGATTTCGACTTTGAATTCGTTGAAACTGAAAAAAAACTGTTCGGAATAATGTAGTTGTTTTCGTCTGCAATCGTATTTGAATTAATTTGAATACAGCCAAAACTGTTTGTTTACTTGAAACATAAATTTTATTAATATATTGGAATACATTATCTTAGAAATGATATAAGTTGAAATTCGCAGACTTTTAATAATAATAATGTAAAGTTTTTTAACATCTCAAGAAAACCAAACTGCAAAGTTTTGTTCGGAGTTTCGGAGATTATTAAAACTAGAAAAGCTTTATTCCCAACAGTAAAACAGAATACTTTAATTGTCGATATATTGGTTATTTACATAGACATATACCTTTGGACCAGCAAACAATAATCACGACAGTGGCAAATTTATATTATGGGCAGGTCCGGGCTTTAAAATTTAGCTTACAATATATCAACAATTCGATAAAACAATGCCTGGTTTGATGAGGCCCCTCCCACCCTAACCTTTCTAAGCAGATTACAATGATGCTGATGTATGATTTTAATGCATAAAGACGTCCAGACTGATCATTTCAAATAAAATAATTGGTTGACACTTTGTAGTTACTTTTATCTTGTGAATATAAGTAGATACAGAGAAAAGTAACTTTTAAACTTTTTGAAGCAATTTACTGCAAGGAAAATAGGCGTACCTAATTAGAATCATTGCAGTGCTGCAAATAAAATCTACCATGATATGCATATGGATAATCTGATATTCAGTGTCACCAGCAAAGTCCGCATCATAAGGGATTTTTTTTTATTAATAGCTTTATTCAAAATTTGACTTTGGCATCAAGTTCGTTTCGATCGAGATGAAAATTAAGCAAAAGAATAGTAGTCACGTGATTCGCATTATCTGTCAAATTTTAACTTTTTTCAAAGAACAATTCAAAAGTGGGGTTCTTTCTGAAAATATCGAATTTTTTAAATGAAGTTTCTAGCCCACATGCAAAATTTCAGCTGCATAAGATAATTTTGATTTTTTACCTATATTTTGTAAATTCTTTTGCAAAATAAGACTCGACGCAACCTACATAAAACTTCTTAGTTTTGACAATGCTTTATTTAAGATACATTTTCTTTAAAGTAGCGCCATATTAAATGTGTGTTTTTCTACAAAATCAAAATTGGGCTACTAAAATTCGGTCGCATGTGATGCAAAGTTTATTTGATTTTGACCCTGTATAAGGTAACTTAATAAAATAAGTATTTTTGAAAACGTATTTTGTGTCTGAAAGTAATACACCTTAATATTAAGACAAAAAAGAACACAGTGTCATCAGTAAAGTGTTCATTAAGTGGAAAATAAATTTTAGTTTAACTTAACGTAAAGTTTATCTATTTTCAACGATTTAATTTAAAACCCCTTTATTTTATTTTTTATTTTTTTACGTCAGACACAAAATACGTTTTCAAAAATACTTATTTTATGAAGTTACCTTATACAGGGTCAAAATCAAATAAACTTTGCATCACACGCGACCAAATTTTAATAGCCCAATTTTGATTTTGTAGAAAAACACACATTTAATATGGCGCTACTTTAAAGAAAATGTATCTGAAATAAGAAGTTTTGTGTAGGTTGTGTTGAGTCTGATTTTGCAAAAGTGGTGCAATTTAGAAAATATGGGTAAAAAATCAAAATTATCTTATGCAGCTAAAATTTTGCATGTGAGCTAGAAACTGCATTTAAAAAACTTTTTCTAATAACTTTTTTCGATACTTTCAGAAATAACTCTACTTTTGAATTATTTTTCGAAAAAAATTAAAATTTGACAGATAATGCGACTCACGTGACTACTATTTTTTTGCTTAACTTGATCGAAGCAGAACTTGATGTCAAAGTCAAATTTTGAATAAAGCTATTAATAAAAAAAAATCCCATATGATGCGGACTTTACTGGTGACAATGTATATGTATATACCCACAGATAAACAGATAAAGAAAAAGGTCTTGTATCTAGACAAAATAATCATTTTTAAACTAATATAAATGACCGACGAAAAATGATATTTCATTATAATAAATTCCAAAAACTTCTGTATTATCTGGTTAACAGTAAATCCTTCTTTTATCTCATAGTTCCAGAATCATTAGTTAAGAGGGAAAACTCAAATTTTCTTTTACTACTTTTTATCTTTGTTTCCACATTTTCGCCCCGATTGAAACGGGACCCCCCGGAGATTTATACATCCCTTTCCAGATCTACAATATCCTTTAGGCACGAGTTATTCTGTTTTATTAAAAAAAAAAGACTTTATTGTCATGGCGAATATATTTCTTTATTAAAAGAAACGATTTTCTACACCCGACATAAATCGTTTCTCGATATTAATTCACTTGAAATTAAATGTTTAATTTAATTCAAATTACTTTATGTAAATAAAAAAATAAATAATATAGGAGTTCCTCAAGGAAGTATACTAGGTCCAACATTATTTATTTTATACATCAGCGATATGCCTTTAGTTTTAAAAATGTGTAAGTTACAAATGTTTGCTAATGACACCTCAATTTACATTAATGTTTTAAATATATTTGATGGTCTAAATATTTTTAATTCTGAGATAAATATATTATTAAATTGGCTAACAGAAAATAAATTAAAATTAAATATTTCAAAAAGTTATGGTTATGGGTAATAATTTAAATTGTCAAAATATAAATGTTGTAATTGATGGTGAAAAATTGGAATTAGTAAACAGTTTTAAATATTTAGGGATAACCATTGATATTTTTAAATTATTTTGAAAGTATTATATTGAAGATTGCGGGAAAAGTGGGATATTTTAAAAGAATTAGTTCTAATTTAAGTTTGTTTTCTAAAAAAACTGTATTTAATACTATTATATTACCACATTTTCTTTATTGTTCTTCCATTTTATATTGGGCTAGTGAGGAAATATTTGATAAATTACAAATTTTACAAAATAAGGCAATGCGGATTATTTTAAATTGTGACAAATATACAAAAATTAATTTTATGTTGAAAAATTTAGATTGGTTGAATGTAAGAAATTTAATTTTTTATTTATTGTGTATCTTTATAAACAAAATTAAAAACAATTTATTGCCTGCTTGTTTAAAAAATTTTTGTTCTTTTAATTATGACCATCATAATTATAAAACAAGAACTAATCAAAATTTTTATGTAGATAGAGTGTCTAAAACATTTCATTAGCTTATAAACTTATTTTTTATAAAGGTTTGATAGAATATAATAATTTGGAAAATTCTATTAAGTCTCAAAAATCATTAAAACTGTAAAAAATTTTTTTTTAAATTACATTTAATTAAAAAACAAAATGATACGTAATACTTGATACAATTTGCAAAATGTTTAACTTTTCTGTCTGTTTTTGTTAAAGGAAGGTTGCGTTTTAAAATTTAAAAATCTAAAAAAGTCTATAAAAATGTGTTAAAAAAAATGTATTAAAAAATATTTAATCGTAGCTTTTTGCTAAATAAATCATGTTACTACTACTACTACTTCAATGTAATAATAAAACTTAATTAAAAGAAAAAAAGAGGTTATATGGGTAATATGGTGTATCAAAGTTATTGACCTACGTGTATAAAGAAAAAGTTGGTCTTTACGTTGTGCAGAGGGTATTTTGTTTTTCTCGAGAAAATAAAGGAAGCTGAAACACTAAACCAAATTCGTTTTGTTCCATACACCATGTAATCCTTTAATTGTATACATACGCCGAACTGTAAAATGGAGTATTACATTTCAGGCCGAAAGTGCTTTGGAAATCCTGATAGGGTTTGATTTTCAATTATTTTTATCCGAAAGGGTCAATGTTGCCGATGATAGAGGAAGATACATAAAATTAACTTAGAGAGAAAGTTTCACGGATTAAATTAGTAGAAACTAGGGTTAGGCCAGTTTTGTGTTTAATGGTATATTTTTGGAACTGGTAGGGTAGGTGGTTCATTAAAGCTTTTAAAAATATTATGACAAATTGTATATCAATATTGTCTACCACCTTCAAAACAACCACACTGTATACAGGGTGATTCACGGTGGATGGAACGTTAGACGTTTCTGACGAACCAGTAAAGGAATCGTTCTGAAAATTTGGTCGTTTACATAAACGGACACGCTCTACAGTGTTGCCGCTTCCACACAAAAATAATAGCCACTTCAATATTTTAAGTGGAACACCCTGTATATTATTAAATTTTTAAATTCTACATAAAATTATAATTATTTTTTAATACAAGCATTATTAGTCTATGCTTAATGGTTTCCGAGATATTGTCTCGTGAAAAATGACATTTTTAAACTTTGACAGCTTCTAGCTTTTTAACTGTACGTCTGAGAGCAAAACGGCTTGCATGTCCCTATCTTCGATTTTTATTATCTTTCCAAAAGTGTCAATTTTCGGTTAAACCGGATGTAGGAAATATAATACTTCCGGTTTGACCGGAAGTTGTTACTTTTGGAAAGATAATAAAAATCGAAGATAGGGACATGTAAGCCGTTTTGCTCTCAGACGTACAGTTAAAAAGCTAGAAGCTGTCAAAGTTCAAAAATGTCATTTTTCAAGAGGCAATATCTCGGAAACCATTAAGCATAGACTAATAATGCTTTTATTAAAAAATAATTATAATTTTATGTGGAATTTAAAAACTTAATAATATATAGGGTGTTCCATTTAAAATATCGAAGTAGCTATTATTTTTGTGTGGAAGCGGCAACACTGTATTGTTAAAAATATTTTAGATAGGTAGAGCGTGTCCGTTTATGTACGCGACCAAATTTTCAGCGATTCCTTTACTGGTTCGTCAGAAACGTCTAACGTTCCATCCACCGTGAATCACCCTGTATATAAAATCTATAGACAGGGTTGCCCAGAAGTCCGGAATAAAACTAATATAGCCCTGATCTGTACCTTTTGGGGAAAACGCTCGGACACGTCAATTTAGTTTTATACAGTGACCGGCAAAGAGTTTGCAACATATGGGAAAATTTTTTATTAGCGGAATATTGAAAAATCTTTTTTGGGGGATTGGATGTGCATGTCCCATAACCTTAAAATCGATTTTGACATACGTCACGTGACCAATGGTATGGCGGGAAAGTTGAAAAAACCAATATGAAATCATCATAAATCAGATAAGTTGATGAGATATCGAAAAAATTCCAAGAATAAAAAGTGTTTAGAATTCCATTGGAACCTTAAATGCAATGTTTGGGATTACTACTTAAAAAAATATAAAATCGAATATTTTTGTAAATATTTTTTTACCGAATTAAAAATGTCCATATTTTTCCTTTCTTAAAGCTTTATTAAAGTAAAACTGACATCTGGTGACCACAACTAGAAATATTCTTTTGTTTTTCTGACAATTTGGAGCAATAATTCAAAAAATTCGTTTACACTTGGATACCAGCTGTTGCAATAGTCTAATTCTAATAACCTTATCGATATTTTTTATATCGAAATATTCAATTATGTTAAGAAATCCTTAAATTCATTAATCCAAAGCAAATTTTATTTATAACCGTAAAAAATAATTTAAAATTTTATTAATTTTTAGATTTTTTTAAAGATTTCTGCGAAATTCAAAATTATTTTTTACGGTAATAAATAAAATTTTCTTTGGATTAATGAATTTAAGGATTTCTTAACATAATAGAATATTTCGATATAAAAAATATCGATAAGGTTATTAGAAATAGACTATTGCAACAGCTGGTATCCAAGTGTAAACGAATTTTTTGAATTATTGCTCCAAATTGTCAGAAAAACAAAAGAATATTTCTAGTTGTGGTCACCAGATGTCAGTTTTACTTTATGAAGCTTTAAGAAAGGAAAAATATGGAAATTTTTAATTCGGTAAAAAAATATTTACAAAAATATTCGATTTTATGTTTTTTTAAGTAGATATCCCAAACATTGTATTAAAGGTTCTAATGTAATTCTAAACACTTTTTATTCTTGGGATTTTTTCGATATCTCATCAACTTATCTGATTTATGATGATTTCATATTGGTTTTTTCAACTTTCCCGCCATACCATTGGCCACGTGACGTATGTCAAAATCGATTTTAAGGTTATGGGACATGCACATCCAATCCCCCAAAAAAGATTTTTCAATATTCCGCTAATAAAAATTTTTCCCATATGTTGCGAACTCTTTGCCGGTATATGCTCGCATTTTGACGTTATTCGTTTGTTTTTTTATAGACATTTGTCAAAGATAAGACGACATGGATCTTTTTTTTTTAATGGAAACTTGTGATACATCATTTGAAAGCTAATGTCTCGTACGTATGCTCATAAATTTTGGCGCGATTCTGTCAAGCTATTTCAAAATGGCGACAGGTAAAAGTTTAAATTTTTTTTTTATTTAAATAAGCGGAAATGATAAATCATTGATGTTTTTTACCTTTAAAAGTAAGAAATTTTCATTGTTTCGCGTTCTGACATTTTGTGACTTAACAATAGTTACGGTTTATTTGTTATTTATTTTGTCAAAAAAAATAAAAATGTAACGAAGCAAAACAAAACACAACAAAAAGTTGGTTTAACGAGGCAAATGCTGGAAATGTCCTCCACCCTCTACTTGGCATGCTCTCAAACGATGGTAAAATCCGTCGACGGAATTCCGAATGGCTTCAGCCGGTATGTTATGTGTCTCCAATCAAATTTTGTATTTCAAATCTTCAATATTATTTGGCCTATTTTGGTAAACTTTTTCTTTTAAATATCCCCAAAGAAAATAGTCTAGAGGCGTTAAGTCTGGGGACCTCGGTGGCCATTCGTCCAATCCAGCGACCTGGAAATATCTTCTCACATTGACACCAAAATGCGGGGGAGCACCATCTTGCTGAAACCAAATTGTTTCATTAGGTATAGCTGGATCTACTTCGTTGGGAAAAATTACAGCTAGAGCTCGCATCAACTCGAAGGTTAAGAAATCCAGGCGTTCAGCTGTGAGGTTTCCTTCAAAAAATATTGGCACCAGAATTCGGTTATTAATGATACCTGCCCAATGCCCATACCTTTACTTTCTGGGGCCGCTGAGTATGCGCTTCAAATATCCATCGTGGATTTTCTTGACTCCAGAACGATAATTATGTCTGTTAATCACCCCGTTTAAATAGAAAGTAGCTTCATCCGAAAATAATATGTTCTGTGGAAACCTATTATTCTCATCACTCTCTTCACACCGCCTTATCATTTCTAAGCAAAATTGCAAACGCCTGTCATAGTCATCTTCTAAAAGCTCTTGGACAAAATATACTTTATAAACGTGGTATTTTTCTGCTTTTAAAAATCTTCCAATAGTACCTCTAGATGTATCATGATTTTGAGCCCATGAAACTGTTGAAACATGCGGATTATCCTGCAGAGATAATGCAATATCCAATTTTTTATCGTCGCCTACAACACGTGGCCGTCCTTTACTGTGCCATGTTCATCAAATTTGTAGAATATTTTACTAACAGTGTTTTGAAATAGCTTAACAGAATTGCATCAAAATTTATGAGCATACTGCACGAGATATTAGCTTTCAAATGATGTATCACAAGCTGTATGTTCCCATTAAAAAAAAGATCGATGTCGTCATATCTTTGACAAACATCTATAAAAAAACAAACGAATAACGTCAAAATGTGAGCAAATATAAAACTAAATTGACGTGTCCGAGCGTTTTCTCCAAAAGTTACCGCTTAAGGCTATATTAATTTTATTGCGGACTTCTGCGCAACCCTGTATAATAGAATAGATAAAACACAAATTCTAAAACAAATCATAATAAAGATAATAATTGGAATCAGAAAGATCAAAGTCTTATTCCAGACAAAATACCGATATATTAACCAGAATATAAATTAAATATTGCGGTAAATTGATAGTTAACTTTAAAATCAACCTTTGTATGGTAATTGTATATTGAAAATTGTTAATATTTCTATGATGAGAGCGAAAAGAGCTTCACGTCAATTACACGAGTGTGTTTTTTTCCCACCAACCCCGCCTTTGCTCCTTTTTGTTGCAAAATTTGAGTCGTTTCTTCCTTTATGTATATGTAGGGTAAGAAATTTAATTTATTTGACACTTTTTAGAGCTATTTATCATGTCGCTTCAGAAACAAGTGCTGCTTCTCCCATAATAATTAATATGAACTGTCGCCGAGGTAGCTCTATTGAATCAAAAATGGTCTATTTAGTTTAACTATTTTTAAAGAAATTAAGTTCAGCTATACAGGGTGGTCCTTAAGTACATCAAGAAAATCTAGGATATGATTCCTGGCATCAATTTAAGTTGAAAAGTTCATATGGACTTATGCCCTACAATGCTTACCCTCTAAGATACAGGGTGTTAAAATATTTTTAAAAAGTAATTGTTTTTTTAAAATTTCGAAACTCCTTGAAGATACGGTATTGAAAATTGATGTCGATTGATTTCGTATTAAACTGCACTTTTTGGTTAAAAAAGGGTTTGCCTACTTCCACCAGTGGCGTGCATGAAGATACCATCAATATTTTTTTTTGTGAAAATATGTGATACGCCATTGTTTTTTTTAAACTCTGATGCATTTTATGCATTACTGATATAAGCGGAACAAAAGTTGTCTCTACTATGTTTTTGAAAAAAATGGTAGTTTTAAAGGAAAATGGAAAATATTTTAACACCCTGTATCTTAGAGGGTAAGCATTTTAGGGCATAAGTCCATATGAACTTTTTAACTTAAATTGATGCCAGGAATCATATCCTAGATTTTCTTGATGTACTTAAGGACCACCCTGTATATACAGGGTGTTCATTTGAAAACTTCCCACCTCGATTTTCCTGCTTTAAATTGAAAATGTGGAAAATCGCTTGGACCCGTCGATTTTTATTTCGAGGGGGGACATCTTTTGCGTATATTGTCAATCTTGTTACTTCAAGCCTCTAGGAGGGAGGGGGGGGGGGGGGGGTAAGATCTAAATCTTAAATGGATACCCCTATTTTATATAATTTTTTTGGATTCTGCATAAAATTCTGAACATTTTTTAAGAAAAGCATTATTAGTCTATACTTAACAGTTTCTGAGATATTTACTCTTGAAAATGTCATCTGTGAACTTTGAAAGCGTCTAGCTTTCTAACTGTACGTCTTAGAGCAAAACGGCTTACATGTCCCTATCTTCGATTTTTATTATCTTTCCAATAGTGTGAACTTTTGGTCAAACCGGAAGTAAGAAATATAGTACTTCCGGTTTGACCGGAAGTTGACACTATTGGAAAGATAATAAAAATCGACGATAGGGACATGTAAGCCGTTTTGCTCTAAGACGTACAGTTAGAAAGCTAGACGCTGTCAAAGTTCAAAAACGTCATTTTTCAAGAGTCAATATCTCGGAAACTGTTAAGTATAGACTAATAATGCTTTTATTAAAAAATGTTCAGAATTTTATGCAGAATCCAAAAAAATTATATAAAATATAGGTATCCATTTAAGATTTAGATCTTACCCCCCTCCCTCCTAGGGGCTTGAAGTAACAAGATTGACAATATACGCAAAAGATGTCCCCCTCGAAATAAAAATCGACGGGTCCGAGCGATTTTACTCATTTTCATTTAAAGCAGGAAAATCGAGGTAGGAAGTTTTCAAATGTATATAAGAAATGAGTGATATATATACCGTACTGAAAAGTCTGAAGTTACTATTAACAAAAAATTTGGTTTGCTTTCCATAATTTGTATCTAAAAATATACTTTGTTTCTATTTCTTGAAGGTAAGTGAAAATAATATTTTCTGCGATGAGGAAAAAATTAATTCCGTAAAACCTATATAAAAATGCAGAATTGAAGATTTAATTACATAAAATTATATTTAATGTTAAGCGTCCATTACCTTACGGATAGCAAATATATAGATATAATACCGCACTTCTCCAAAGGGAAAAAACACTTTCCTCTAGAGTTTCCTTTTTATTGAAACCCAAACGAGAGTCCGAGTAAAAAAGTTTCTGGTAATTTCGTTTTGCAATTACAATAAAAAAATAAATCTAGCTTAAATTCGTATTAAAGAAAATGTAAATTTTACTTCGTCGTTCATATAAAATACATTTTTCTTAAATATTATTTTTACTTTAAGATTTTGTTCGTAGCTTCGCCAAAGCCAAACACAATGGTATTAGTTTTGTGTGTGTTTGTCTACGTCGGAAATCATAAATAATAATACGCTCTATTCTCTTTTGTTTAGCTAACACACTTAGCATGTATACCAAGAGAACATAGACAAGCATGATTGAGCATCAAAAAGGGCTTTAATTTACCCCTAAAATATATTAGAAAAAAGCTGTTTATTCAATTTAATACTAAACCCAAATGAGTTTTAAAGAAACCCTATGAAAACTATTTAAAATTATGAAATATTTTATTTAAAAAAATGTTTCAATTTAAATTGTTTAAGCAACTGAACCACCACCTTACAGAACCACCATACTATAGTGATTTTTTAAATTTCTTTAGCAAGATGCATTTGAAGTCACGTGCCTCTCTCTCTAATTTTTATAGGTTGGTTTGGCTGAAAGCATACATTCTATTTCTTCACAGTGTTGGTACAGCCTGTTAATCCCATTTCCTCTGTCAATAAAATAGAATACTTCCTCCATTTTACATTTATTCTTTGCCACTCTCATAAACCTCATAAGCAGAGGCAGAGCTCAATATCTCCACCGACTTTATTTGTCGCCCATATTAGATAAAGTTTTATTACGTCTTTGCACTTTTTTATTCTTTAAGCCATTTTTCTTGTAACCGACTATAAAAAGTAATTTCTCTGTTCGAAAAAGTTGATATCTCTATTTGCTCCCGTTGTGGAAATATGCTTTTTCGCACCTTCTGTATTCTCTATTTTTTAGACTCAAATTAATAGCATAATAGCTTTGAAATGCTTACCACCAGAATTATAATAAGACATGATCGTGTTATGTTATGGAAAATACGATTTTTTTTAGTAACGTGATTTATAAAGAGCCTTTTTTTATCGAATATCTTAAAGAGATAATGTTCCTTGATTTTAATTTTACAGAAAATGTTTTCCAAACAAGGGTATCAAATAAGCAAACACAAAATGCTTTTAATTTGATCTCGCAAGCACTCCAAAACAAAGGAAACCCATCGATATTAATCGATTATTTTTTAGACGCCTTTAGCAACTTATCAGTCTTAATGGGTAAATATTATGCAAGATACTTTTATATTGTGCTTCCGATAAAAAATCGACTTATCCATTCCAGCCCCTTATTTATTTATTCGTACCTATACAGGGTGTTCCTTAATGACGTGCTAATATTTTAAGGTGTGATTCCTCAAGTCATTTTATGAAGAAACGTTTATATAAACATATGTCCTAAACGGCTTAAATTTTTTGCTACAAGGTGTTGAATTTTTTCTTTTTTAATGCGTTTTTTGTAATATCTCCGAAAGTACTTTAGATAATATTTTTAATTCTGGCATGTGCTAATAGGACACAAAACCACATGTTTTGGTTGTAAAATTTATTTTTTTGGTCCATCAGTTGCAAACATGTCCACTGATATTTTTTAGAAAAAAAGTGGTACACCACTGACATTTTTCAATGTGGATATTATTTCTGATTGGCCTGGCTAATTCTACATAAAAATAGTCTCTTGAGTTTTTCTCCTCAGGCACGCCGTTCTTAATTAAATTAGCTCTAGTATTTATTATTATTAACATTTATAATGCAAAATTTTGTTTTATAAGAATTGTTGGAAATAACCACCTTCACTTAATAGGCATGCTTTCGCCCGTCTTTGCATCGAATAGCGCACTCGTTCACATATTTCAGGCGAATTCCGTATTGTTTCACAGAAGCCAATTATTCGCTCCCAAAAATTTTCTAAAGTGTTAATGGAAGTTTTATACTCTAGAGTTTTAAGATGACCCACAAGGAAAAATCCAAACACCCTTAAATATTAGCACGTCATTAAGGAACACCCTGTACAGAGTCATCATCATCATAGCATATCATGGCACATCAGAGAAACTTCGATTACATGGCATAAAAGTACGTAATGAACAAACCCTGTATGTGAAAACAATTAGTGTTTTAATCTCAAATCGTGTATTTGGTGATTTTTTAAAAGCCTGGTCATAAAGTTAAAAATGACACCTTTAAAGTATCTGTATCTTTCCGACGATTTATGATGTCGCTGTTGTAGTATATCATTATTTTTCCTAAATTAATAATCTCTTCACGTACCGCGCGGGTCTAGACCTATACCATTCATAACGAAGTTGAGACAGGCACTGTTTTTATAATATAAAGTACATACAAATATTTTCTTTCTCATTAAAGAGCATCAGTTTTTATTCACAGGAATCAGCTACGGCTTATCACAGGCTAGTTTCAAAGCTTTCTATTAAAAAAAACGCAAATATATTATTTGTCATTTTGATTTGGTTCATTTTACCATGTTTTATACTGCTTTGAGTAGACTTATGTTAAAACATTCATTCAGAACTTTCAACTTCTATTTAGTAACAAACTGGAACTTGCTTTTAAGCTAATGTTGACTTGCGCTTTTAAAAATAACTATATCTACTCTATATTCTCAACCCTCGTTGGGTTTGATAACGAGAAATTTTGACAAGATAACTATTTTTTTTTCCAATTTTCTTGTTTTTATCATGTTTATTTTTTATTTAAAATAATTGCAATAAACAAATATATTTTATTGTACTGACAATAGTAATTTACGTTACAAGACCGGAAAGTAGTGTTTTCCAGGGCGAGCCGTTGGCGAGTCCTGGAAGCTTGTAGAGACCTGCAAAACACTAATTTGCGGTTGCGTGACGTACAATATTTTTTTTAAGACCGACACTTCCATATACATTTAATTCTTAATCTCACATTACAATAATAATAAAATCAACAGAAATATATTACTAGGTGTAGGTATAACATAATTATTTTTCCTTTACAAGACAGTATACCGCTTGTGTTCTTTATTCCGCCCAAAAATATAGTACTTATATCTTTGTTATTTTCGTTATATTTAAGTTAGTATAGTTATGAAAAATATTGAAGTGGCATAAACATTTATGTTTTCTGAAATAAGGAAGTCATTTTTTTGCTATTTATCTATGAACGCGTAATGAAAATATTTCAAAACTATTCAATCAAGTAACCAAATCAAGTATAAATTTTGTATCACTATACAGGGTGTCCGGAAAATACGTGTACAACGTTTGACGACAGACTCCTGACGTCAAAATAGGTCGATCTAAGCCGACTTAGTTATATCCAAAATTGTCTCGTTTAGCCGGTAGAGGGCGTCAAAAATTTGGAAAAATATTGGTTTTTCCTAAATTGCGTGAAAACCTGCTAATCGATTTTAATGATTTTTAGTATGTAGACTAATACTATAAAATGACGTTTTCTAGTAGTATAGTCACCGGCTGTAAATAAGTGGAAGTGTTATAAAAGTTATATAATACGTCAACATTTCTCCTCATTTTTTATACGAACGGCGTTATGACAACCCAGCTATTTTTGTAGAGTGACTGGATATATTTGGAAGCTATTTTACCTCTTTAATATTTTTCGTTGAATGAGCTGTTTTGCCAGAAGAAAATATTTACAATATTTAGTATTATTAGTAATAATATTAAAATCAAATTACCTGTAACAATAATTTTTTAAGTGACCTTGTTGCTATGGCATTTAATAATTTGACAATTATTGACAAATTTTCACCAGTCTATGAAATTTATTCATTTTATTTTTATTTTATTTTTATTTTTATTGTTAATAATTGATGTATGCAGGTAATTGTAAATATTTTCTTCTGGCAAAACAGCTCATTCAACGAAAAATATTAAAGAGGTAAAATAGCTTCCAAATACATCCAGTCACTCTACAAAAATATCTGGGTTGTCATAACGCCGTTCATATAAAAAATGAGGAGAAATGTTGACGTATTATATCACTTTAATAACACTTCCACTTATTTACAGCCGGTGACTATACTACTAGAAAACGTCATTTTATAGTATTAGTCTACATACTAAAAATCATTACAATCGATTAGCAGGTTTTCACGTAATTTAGGAAAAACCAATATTTTTCCAAATTTTTGACGCCCTCTACCGGCTAAACGAGACAATTTTGGATATAACTAAGTCGGCTTAGATCGACCTATTTTGACGTCAGGAGTCTGTCGTCAAACGATGTACACGTATTTTCCGGACACCCTGTATAACTATTATAGCAAAAGGTTAAGTTATCGTTATTTGTTATTTGTCACGTACCTAGGTAATAGATTTGTAATTTAAGAATTAAGACGAAGTTTCCTGCAGAAAAGCAATACCTGTTACCTAGATCATGCTCTCAAATTTGAACAAAAAAACGTTACCAATCTGCAATCTGCAAATAGGTTTTCCGAGAACGTAAAAATAGGTCCAATTTGTCTTTAAATAAATCGCAACCATTAATACCTTTGTACTAACCTTAGGTACCAATCGTACTCTAATATTCACAGGAGGTCGCCCATCATCCATTGCAAGCATACTTCTTTAAAACGAGTGTTTAAAATTAACTGATGAAAGTGACTACACAAAAATTTACCTTGTAGCGTTGATTTTGACCAAATTAGCGATGGTCCTGTCTATGTAATTAGCAATAAAGCATTGTATCATATTTCGCCATTAAATTCTTGAGAGTTACTGCCCTTATTAACCATTTAAAGCACTAAAAAACACTGAAAATAACATAAAACACTTCAAATTACTCCAACTGGTAGCCATTTTCGCAAATGCAAACCACAGAAAAGAAACGGGGTGCGATGCAAACGTCAAATTTCCTGAAAGCGCCACCAAACGACCTCTGTTCTAACCCTTTCATTCATAAAATAGTATTAGACTATCTTTGTTTATCTTATTTAAAAAAGACAAAGACAATAGGCGTCCAAGATGGCCGAGTCCAATTATCAATGAAGTTTCATGGCGGAATAGGTGTTTTGTCTTGTTTCAAAGCATGTTAGTAGAAAGAGATGCTATATAGGTCAAATGTTTATGAATGGGATTTTTACTACGTGACCTTCTCAAGAATTTATAGTACTACGACAACTTTATGAATGAAAGTTGGGTTGTAAAGGGTAAAATGGAACATAATTTGGATGCTGCTTTTAAAAAGTTTTTTTTAAAGTACTTTTAAATATATTTCGAAAGTGGCTTTTGCATTTTTTAGGTTAACTTTCTTTAAAGCCATATTTTGTTACGTTTATATTGGCAAATAAACGTTTAAAAAACTTTGTCAGGATCTTTAAATTTGCAAATATTTTTAAATAAACTGGAAATATTTGAAAATATCTGTCTTATACGCACACCACCCCAAAATAATTGATTTTCTACAAGGTTGTAGGATTTTAAGGCAACCATGTCCACGTACGCGACAAAAATAGACTTTCAGCTACAAAAGAACTGGACGCTCATCTATAGTTACATATCGTTTTACAAATTGAAAATTGTCCAGAAAGTGTATATTTTCTGGACGGTCTTAAAAAAAGGATATAAAACCAATAAGGGAAGAATCTTGGCCAACAGCGTATTATTCTAGCTACAACTTTGTTAATATTTTGTGGTTTTGCGATAAAGAGAATCGTCGCGTCGCGTTAAAAAAAATCATAACCGATAAAAATTACTACTAGCGAGGTGGTCAATCCTGCTATGCTATACATTAGTACGAATATTATTATGCACTTCCGGGTCGATGACAGCAAAAAAGGGGACGGGACCAATGCATCGACATTACGTATGTAAGACTCCTAAAACTCATATTTCACGAAACTCATAGCTATCATTTTAATTATATTTTAATGCAAATATTAATTGCCTTGCATCGATACTTGCTATCTCTTTATATGTGCAACATGTACGAATTTATTTTAATTGTTAGATAATTTAGCAGTTTCCGTTAAAATTATTCTTCACCGGAAAACAGTATCTCTTTGGAATAAATGATTACAAAATTAATAACATTAGAGTGGATAGAGCTGAGACTTTTCGCGATTTGGGTCTATTATTTGACAGTAAACTATCTTTTGTTCTCACGTAAATGACCTTGTTGCGGCCTGTCATAGATCCCTAGGTTTTATAATAAGACATCCTTGTGATTTTTTAAGTTGTCATACACTTAAAATACCGTTTTATGCATTTGTAAGATCTAAATTGGAGTACGCTTCGGTTGTATGGTCTCCAAATTCTCAAGTGCACCTTAATCATTGAAAGGGTCCAACGACGTTTTCTAAAATATCTAAGTTTTAAAATTGATGGTCAGTATCCTGAAATCGGTATTCTAGAAAGGCAAAGGCTCTCGTTTTGCTCCTTAGAAGATCGACGTACAGTTTCTCAACTTAAATTTCTACATAATATATTATATTAAAAAACCTGCAATTCCTCGTCCCTGGAACACGTCATTCCCACACTTTTTATGTACCCACCGCGCGTACCAATTCTGTAAATACTCCCCTATTTATCGATTGTGCAACACATACAATCTGCACCAAAATAGATTTGACATTTTTAGCTGTGGTTTATCCAGTATAATTCTAAATTAGCGTGTTATTGTCTTTTTAGGCATAATTATTCCGTTTCAAATTTCTTAATTTAAGTTACATAGCTTCTATCTGTAAAAACACTTTTTTTGTGCTACCAAGCTGAAATTTGGTAATTATGGATAACTTTTAAGTGCAAACAACATTTTCTAATAAAAAAAACTTTATACAGTGAAAAATAAGACTCTGTTTCATACAATAGAAGTATCATTTAGGAAGTGCCGCTTCTGTGGCGGACTCGGCTGTCGTCTCGGCAGCTTTTAGTTTATTTTTAAAATATGTTATTAAGTAAATAACTGATGATGAAAAATATCAATAAAAAATTATAAGATGGTATGTATATTGACGGTAGAAATACGAAAAAATATCTCCTATCAAAATTTAGTATTTAGAAAAATCATACATGTACAGAAAAACACATTTTACATTCATTAAACTAATTAACTAAAAGGTGCATGTCTAGCATTTTTTGAATTGTTACAATATTGCCTATTTTATTTTAAATAGCCTATATACCCATTTGTTAATTGGTTCATTGTAACTGTAAAATAGTGTAAAATAAGTAAATAAATAATAAATAAAAATAATAAATAAATAAATAAACACGAGAAGAGTTTTTATAAAGCATTATATCGAATTCGAGGATTTCAAAACTGGTTGATGTAAAATTTTGTTCTTTTAATCATATTTTTGACTAGGAACCTCTAAATGTTGGCAAAGGCAAAGTTCCCAAATGAACCCAGCATGACTTAAAAATTGGTAGTCAAAATAATTTGAACAAGTGATTCAAAATCTAGTTTTTGGAAAATGCTTGGACGGGCTATCATAACATTTTAAGCTTAGTTAGAAGTTACAAACTCAGACTGTATAGGTAATTGGATTCATACTAAATTAATATAAATAATCGAGTTATAACTACGGGATTTTATTTCATTCAATTATTTACAAATAACTTGAAAATGTTTGTAGGAACTTCCTCTACTATATGTAATGAAAAAGTTTGCTGTGACGTAAATAAATGGATCGAAACGATTAGCGGGTAACAAAGTTCTAATTTTCGTCTTTTCTTGCTCGGTACAATGGACAAGGGATTTCAGTTTCTAACAGTAATAAATATTGATTCTGGAATTGAAAATGTAGACAGAGGAATTTCTGCAATCACAAATGCAATGCAAATAAAAACTGATTGGAAGATCCTGGAAATTGAAAAAGAGTCGTTACCCGATGTCTTCTATTTTTAAATTTGTTTTCAAAGAATTTATTTAGATGAGTATTTACGCGACATTAAAATTTACCTTTTATTCATTTAAAGGTTAATTTAGATTAAATAATAAACACGTTTCATTAGTTATTAAATCTATTTATGCCCATCATAGTTTAACTCAAATAAAAAATATTTCCAAATCACTCTTGTTATTAGACAGTTTTCGTTGTCTTTTAAAAGCGATTCCGATAGCCGCTATTTGACACCTTTGACATTTGAGCTGTCATTTATCGTTATCGTTACGGATAAGTGGCGGGAGCTAACGGACGGAAGACAAAGCCATAGCGAAAACGGAACGCATGCGTAATGCCAATTTTCAATGACCAAATCGGAAATAAAGTTTGCATTCAGCATTATTATAGTTTTCTAAATTGAAATTTCCATACAACTGTGCTCGATAGTGAATGTCCTGGCGATCAAGCACCTCCAAGAGAAGGGCATCATCCAAATCCGAATCACTGGATGAGTCCAATAAAAGCAACCTTTCGTCTATCATGATGTTTTAGAATTTTGGGTACTATAGGAAATTAAAACCAAGCAAAAAAGATAGCACAAAACGTATATGAAAATATGAACACAAACCATTAAAGATAGGTTATGTTAAATTTATTTGTTATGTTTACTGTCGAATTCGACTTAACGTTAACGTTAAGCGAATTGAACGAAAACTATTTTTACGATCTGTCAAATAGCGGCTTCGTATTCGAATTCGTTATGGTTAACCGTTTGAATTTGCCAATACAACGAAAACTGTCTAATAACATTAAAAAATCCAGCACTACTTAGCTTAGCCGAACCACAGAAAAAAAAGGGTTGGTCCGAGTCGAATCTCCTACCATAGTCAAAATCACGTAAAGTTTTAACGCGTTTAGGTTAGGTTCTGTCATATTTGACACATATTGCACACAATTTATGTCAAATATGACAGAACCTAACCTAAACGCGTTAAAACTTTTCGTGATTTTGACTATACCTATACTCTGTTTCTTAAAGCCTGACAGCACAGCTGAGGGTCATGAGTCGAAAAACCTCAATAACCCATAAACGTAACAATAACAGGAACCTGATCTTAAGTAATTAAATTATCTATTATTGCATAGGTATACAGGTAGGTGGCTTATGTCATAGAAAATTTCCAACTTCAAGTGAGGTAGTTTAGTTTTATTTTTAACGTGTTATCGAAAGCTTGTGTGTGTGTATATATTATAAAAATGAATAATAATTATTCCCCAGTGCTTTGTAAAGGTGTGCTTGACCTGAAAGCAAAGACAATAGTTTTAAATGTACACGATGCACTTGTGCACCAAACACCATCCAATCCAATACTGTCAGAAACCTAATATCAGCATGTGCTAATATGACGGAAGTTAGTGAATCAACAATCTATAGGCTTCCTAGGGAAAGAAAATCTGGAACTAAACAGTCGCCAGGAAGGACACCTCTACAAATTGATGAGGATGCGAAAAGTATCATAAGAAGTAAAGTGCATAATTTTTATTTTAATAGAGAGATCCCAGCATTAGATAAAATTTTAAATGCTGTAAAAGAGTCGACAACATTCTAGGACGAGCCGTAGGCGAGTCCTGGAAGTCTGCGAGTCCTAAAAAAACTGTTTTCGGACGTGTCGCGTACACTATTTTTTCGGCAACTGTGTAGAATAACAAATCAATGAGACACATTTCTTTATTATATTTCTTTGTAGAACAAAATATCGAAAATTTTAATTCATATTTGTATTAAATATTGAAATTCGAACAGAAGATAGGTACTAACAGAAACATTCTAATTCTTATTTATATTAATATTTATATTAAAATTCGAGCAATTGTTAATATTGATGTGATTCTTCCCGGACTAGGCCGGAGAAAAGCTACTTTCTCAAAGGAAAAGCGTCCGGGAAATGCAAGCGCGGATTTCGGGGAGGGGTAGGGGGGGTAATTACCCCCCCCCCCTGGATCCTAAACCCAACCAAACTTGAGTGTCCTCTTATACTTATAAATATTAAAAAATCGTTTAATAGATTTAATTTTATAAATGTGTTTTTACTAAGTATTTGATTAATATTATGTTTCTTTTATTCCCTTTATAAGTTCCTGTCAATTTTGTTGTAGGTTGTAGGTTGGTACCTATAGTACCTAATATGATAAATAGTTATTTATGCAACTAGTGCAAAAAGTGTAAGTTTATTGCACAGGGCATAGAAGTTATTCACCGAGACGTAGTCAAGGTGAATAATATGCCATGTGCAATAAGCACACTTTTTGCACATATTACATACACTATTTTTTCTACGATCGTTTTTTTATTTAACAAAAAAGTTTAAAACCGCTCTGTGTTACCTCTTCTTTGCGTGCAAAAGTTGTAATTCAAATTTGACAATGGATCATAGATACCTTTGACTTCAACATAATAAAATTATGGCGCCCTGTCAACGTGAATTATTCTATTTCGATAGGGTATCGACGGTGTGCAACGCACAATACACATACTATAAACAAATTGTTCGTTTCCTAGGTAATTTACTTTATTGCACTAGGGCAAAAAGTACTTTTTCTAATTTTGTATCATAACAAATCTATGACGATACGCATTTGCGTATCGTAATGAAGCTATTTCGATACGCGTTTTTTCTTTATTTGATGTTGGTAACATTTAAATGTTTTATTTCATTGCCTTGCGCGGCCTTTGTGATTTACGAGAAAACCCATTTTTCGCAGAGGAAAAATAGCTTGATAACCTACTTTTTTTATTCTGTGTGAATAAAAGTCATGTATGTTGGTTGCATAAATCTATAAATCAATTATTTGTAGATGCTTCAAGCTATCATTTTCTGCCAAATCCTATCCAAAATTCAATCTACTAACCTTCCAATGTCTATTTTAACTTCAACTTTATTTGAATTTTCCATCTTCCCTATACTAAATTGCAATGCCGTGACGTAAAATCACGTCTTTTGAAATTCGAAAAAAAGTAGCAAAATCGCCCGAATTTCCGAACGCTCTGTATATGTACCGAATGTACAAGAATCACACAACGTATTCCGTCCAATTTCAAATCTCGTATCGCTAAAATAACTTTAGAATCTCGTGGTGAAAATGGGTCAATAAATCAAAAAATGACAGTTCGCAAAATAATTTTTGTTGTCCAGAGGCTACTATGATAAAAAATAGTATTACCAACATAAAATTTAGACATAAAAATTTACAAAATTTGAAGGATTTATTTTCTTTTTACATATGTGTTTTTTATTGAAAAAACTACAAATTAGAAAAAATAGTATAACGTACGTGTTATATAAAGCAGTTTTAAGCACTTGTCCCGTTATAAAACTCGCCGCAAGCGGCTCGTTTTTTAACATGGACGCGTGCTATAAAATGATGCTTTATAAAACGTGTATGTTAATATACTATTATTGCATAGTATGCAATAAAGACCTACTTTTGTCATTAGAAATTCATACACAAAATGACATTTTTTGAACGATCGTAGAAAAATAATGTTTTGTTAATGTAATGGTTTGTTTATTTTTAAATAATTATTAGACAATTTGACACTAAAAATATAGGTACTTAAAAGATATGGGTTAACTATAACTATATTAAAAAAAATATCTTTGAGATTCAATTACCCCCCTCTAGATTTTGACCCAGATCCGCGCCTGGGGAAATGGGTACTTCCCGGACGGTTGCCGAAAAAAAAAATATGGCAAATTTTACATCAATTAAATTTTTCTTGGCAATAACACAACCGAAAGTCAATTTTAAGTCAAGTTTAAACCACGCAACTATCGGACTGATGATGACGATACCTGTCGGCGAAACATGCCTCCCCTCCTAAATCAATAAACGTTAATGGTGTAAGACCGTCGTCGACCGACTTTTATGTCCAAAATGCGACAGTGTGTCTTCTATTATAAAAGTAACACCCGCTTAACAGCCAAAAAGTTGTGACATAAAAACTTTTTATATAAAAAGCGGTGCCAATAAATCGCGATAAAGCAAACTGATCTATTGGATAGTAATAAAACTTTTATCACTTGTCAAAAGCCAGTATTACACTTTTTGAGGTTGCTTTAGGGCTATTGCAATAAAATTCCTTTCATTTGCAGAATTGAACATCCATCAAAACCAACGTAAATATAAAAAAGTTTGATAAGCTCGTTGACCCAGTAAAGTATTTACGTTTCAAGTAGTCGTAGAAATTAAATCAGGGACAGAAGCAGGTGGGGGGAATTGGGGAAGATAATAAAAATTGTCAAATCTAAATTTACCAGCTTTTTAAGTTACTTTTTAATTGCAATAGCATACCACTTGCCGCGGTTAGGTATGCTCCCTTAAATAATATATCTATTTTATTACGGATTGTTAATTACGCTCACAGAAATTCCTATACATATTTGAACATCCGTTTTTACCCCTTTAGGGGTTAATATTCGAAAAATCCCTTCTTGGTGGATGTCTACATTATAAGGAGAAGATCTCCTCGAGATTTCATGATTCTACGATTAAGGGTTTAGGCTTGATGCATCAGTCAGTCACTTTACAATTTTATATAGTAGCACAGAATATGTCTGTCTCTCTGTGATAGTAGCATAGAAATATACAGTGTGACCAGTAAAGTCCGCATCATATGGGTTTTTTTTTATTAATAGCTTTATTCGAAATTTGACTTTGGTATCAAGTTCTGCTTCGATCGAGATGAAAGTTAAGCAAAAAAATAGTAGTCACGTGACTCGCATCATCTGTCAAACTTACATTTTTTCCAGAAAATAATTCAAAAGTGGGGTTATTTCTGAAAGTATCGGAAAAAGTTATTAGAAAAAGTTTTTTTTAATGCAGTTTCTAGCCCACATGCAAAATTTCAGCTGTATAAGATAATTTTGATTTTTTGCCATATTTTGTAAATTGCACCACTTTTGCAAAATAAGACTCAACGCAACCTACATAAAACTTCTTAATTTTGACAATGCTTTATTTCAGAAACATTTTCTTTAAAGTAGCGCCATATTAAATGTGTGTTTTTCTACAAAATCAAAATTGGGCTATTAAAATTTGGTCGTATGTGATGCAAAGTTTATTTGTTTTTGACCCTGTATAAGGTAACTTCGTAAAATAAGTATTTTTGAGAACGTAGTTTATGTCTAAAAGTAATTTATCTTAATATTAAGACAAAAAAGAACACAGTGTCATCAGTAAAGTGTACATTAAGTGGAAAATACATTTAAGTGGTAAGTAAAAAATTAATATTATCTTATGCAGCTGAAGCTTTGCATGTGGGCAAGAAACTGCATTCAACTTTTTCCTATAACTTTTTCTTTTCGATATTTTCAAAAATAACCCCACTTTTGGAGAATTTTTTTAGAAAAAAATTAAAATTTGACAGATAATGCGAACCACGTGACTACTACTTTTTTGCTTAATTTTCATCTTGATCGAAGCAGAATTTGATGCCAAAGTCAAATTTCGAATAAGGCTATTAATAAAAAAAAACCCATATGATGCGGACTTTACTGGTCACACTGTAGATAAAGCAGATTTTAGATGTCATTTTTTATGCTATTTTAATGGTAATCTGGTATTAACATTCCTTTATTCCTCGACTATTAAGCCTCATTCTGTCTTTCAGTTGTTTATATTCTGTATTTGCTAAAATGTGTGTAATAAAATAAATGACGGGCATTACGTTGTTCTATGTTTCATTCTTTAGAGTATAGGTTTAGGGTTTAACTATTGGATTAAGAGCTGAATGGTGGTCATTTTACTTAGCTACTTAAAATGTTCCAGCGAGTTTGTATATTTATTAAAATGTAAACTAAAGTTACTGTAAAGAAAATTAAAAGTTCGGCAACTAGTTAGTCTATGTTTGATAAGTATTTATTACATAATCAACAAAACGTTTGGTCCTAATTCGCCTAATAATAATTCTAACCCTAAATAATAGACAATTAAAAGTATTTTTAGAATATATTAACAGCCTACATAATAATATCAAGTTTACAGTAGAACACGAAAGTGACAATTCTATTAATTTTCTTGATTTAAATATTAAGAGAGAAAATAATAGACACGTTTTCGCCGTTTTTCATAAACCATCTCATACTGATACTGTCATACACAACTCTTCGTGCCACCCTATACAACACTAATTAGCTTCTTCTCACAGTATGATCCATAGACTAGTAACTCTCCCTCTAAATAAAATCAATTTTCAAAAAGAACTAAACATTATTAAACAAATTGCAGTTAATAACGGATATAACTCAAATCTAATTGACCAAATCCTAAAAAGAAAACTTACAAAAAGGCTATTCACTTAGTTTCTATCCTAGAAGCAAAAACTGACCAATTTAAACTTATCACTTTCTTTGGACAGCTTAGCAAAGTAATTGGCAAATTTCCTTAATAAACTTGATATAAATATGTGTTACAAAACTAATAACTCTTTAAGTAAATTTATCAAAAACAGAAAACTAAAAGCGATAAAAACAAAAAATCAGGCGTCTATAAATTAAAATGCAAAGATTGCCCTGAAACATACATTGGCCAAACCGGTAGACATTTTAACAAAATAATACAGGAACATTATAATAGATTTCTTAAAAAACAAAAGACTTAAACTATGCTAATTATTTACTCGATTATTAACATAATTTCGATCCTTCCTTTAAAATCTTACATACAGAAAACAAAGGCTCCAAACTAAATTTGTTAGAATCTATGGAAATAAATAAACTTAAAAATACGGACCTGTTACTTAATGATCAATTAGATTTAAATAATTCACCTTTGTTAAATTTATTCTGTTGACCATATACTTAAGATTTTTTAAATTACCCATATTGTTCCTTATTTAATTTTTAAAACCTCCGTTGGACTTTCCCGCTATTGTAACCCTTTCACTGTTTTATTTACATTTTCAATAATTTAATTTTATTACACCCCCTTTTTATTTTCACCTTTTATTAAATCATTGTCATCTGACAAAGCTACAGTGTTAGCGAATATGTAATTTTTCTTGTTAATATGAGGAAATTTACGAGTTCAACTTTGTTTGTATCCCATAATACTATAATACTAATCCCAGCCAACGAGAAAAAATTTAAAGTTGAACCTTGACAGACTGAAATGTTTGTTTTTTGCATTTTAAAAGAACAGTCAAGTCTTACGAATCCAATACAAGACAATGCACCTTTGAACAGTCCGGCTATTATAGACCTAGACTCATCAATATTGGGCGATATTTCCTTATCACAATTTCCAACTGCATGACACTCCTTTTACTTTTTCTACCGTTTCTTTATCCTATTCTCTCTTGTCGCAACGTAACCAAGGCTTTTAGTAGAATTAACATGATGAAAGCAAATAAATCTTATGACAAAGAGCTAACGTTGTTTCTAAGTATTTTTGGCATTCAATTTGCGTTAAATCTACTTAAATTTTGTGTTCCAGAAAATATTAAGTTTATTTTATAGTCAAAAGTCAGGGGAGATGGGATATGATAATGACTCCATTAGTTATCGTATAAGAGTACTTTTTGTGATATTAATACTGATATACAGGGTGTCCATTTGAAAACTTCCCACCTCGATTTTCCTGCTTTAAAATGAAAATGTGGAAAATCGCTCGGACCCGTCGATTTTTATTTCGAGGGGGACATCTTTTGCGTATATTGTCAATTTTGTTACTTGAAGCTCCTAGGAGGGAGGGGGTAAGATCTAAATCTTAAATGAATACCCCTATTTTATATATTTTTTTTGCATTCTGCATAAAATTCTAAACATTTTTTAATAAAAGCATTATTAGTCTATACTTAACAGTTTCCGAGATATTTACTCTTGAAAAATGACATTTTTGAACTTTGACAGCGTCTAGCTTTCTAACTGTACGTCTTAGAGCAAAACGGCTTACATGTCCCTATCTTCGATTTTTATTATCTTTCCAATAGTGTGAACTTTCGGTTAAACCGGATGTAAGAAATATAGTTCTTCCGGTTTGTCCCTAAATTCGAAGGATTCATCTGTGGAGTCAACTAAAATAATAAGTGGTTCTACCGTTTCTTCCATCAAGTTTTCTGGCCCACATTTTTTTCTCCCTTTTATTTCATGCTTTCTAGCTTTTTCTAATTTTCTTTCGCTATAATGTTTAATGAATACTTCAATAACTCACGTATATCTTTTATTTAATTGTAGTGCTATTCCTTGCTACATAGCCTTTCATTTGTGCCCATCAATTGGATTTAATTCACAGTGGTAGGGCGGCAGTCTAAGTAAAATGATACTACTTTTTTGGCCATTTCGTCGATTATACATTTTTTAAAACGTAACTTATTTTCTTGCACTACTTAGAAAACCTCTTTTTTTTAACATGCCATCTTCAAAGGGTATATTCACTTACTCCCGTCATATTATATACGCTGGAGAATAATTATTCGCCATTTTTGTATCATTTTTATAATATACACACACACAAATTTCCAATAAATTTTATCGGGTTATTTGTAAAAGAATATATTCCTCTAATTAATATTAATATATTTGCTCGGATTATTATAATACTGGAAAATTCTATGATGGACTTAAAAATTATTAACGTAATTTGCCAAAAGTTTCCAGTAATAATTTTAAAGGAATATAGGGTACATAAAAGCCAGTGAAAAGAGGAAGTGAGTTATAATGACCCCATTAGTTCTAGCGGAATATAGCGAATTAATTTGGGAACACTGGCAAGAAACGTGGCGGATCCGGCGCCGGCGCGGCGCCGGTTTAGATACATTTTCATACTTTAGTCAAATAAATCTAACAACATCAAGTCACTATTAAAACATATAGATATAGGAGTGGTACTATGTCAAATAGGCAATTTCAAAGACTGCAAATACTGTAAAATACAATGCTAGTAACTTCTGAAATAAAAACAACACTCATACAATATTTTATGGACTACGTACATGACATAGCAACAAAATTCTACCATACACAAATACATAACTCAATATTACCACAAAACATAACACAACAAAGACATAACAACCTCTATACTTCCAAAATATACATAACGATTAAAAATCACTAATAAATCAATACAATATATAAATTACCCCGCCCACAAAAAGCAGTGACGCCTGCTACAAAATAAAATCAACCAATAAAAGTATGAATGAAGAATGACAGGAGAGGCGAAAGGAGATTGTACGAGAACTATATTTTTTTTTCTTAAGACATTTACCTAAAAATTAAAACATTTTTGCTACCTGTACCTGAACCAAAAATAAAGTTGGTTTATTCCTGCAATAACAAACCGATAAGACCGCGTAAATTCAGAAATAATTAACACTTTAAAAGCCAACAGGCAAAAATAAACAGTGTCATGGCAGTAAAGGGATTACCGTGAACTGGCTGTTAAATAACTAAGATAAAGTTTTTTTTCTTATACTTAAAGGGTAAACAACAGCCCAACCAGCTTTGCTCGGGCGTATCCTAGATAGCATTATACCTGCGTGAACTAACAACTGTATAGGTAAGAACTTGACATTTTCATTTTTGTAAGGTGTCTACGATTATCTGCTGTCGCTGTAAGGTGTCTTAGTGATAAGACCCTGTATATTATATTTTTTTATTGAAAAATACTGAAGTAATTTTCGGTTTCAGAGTTGTGGTTAGAACAAAGCAAATTAATATTTACGGAATATGTACTTTGTTTTTCACTTGAACTGTCAATGCTCTTATCAATTATTAATAATCAAACCCCTTTGACAATTAAAAATTCGCATATCAACTTAATTACCAATTAAACGATTACAATGTTGTCAATATTTGTCTGTTTTTCGGTAGAAATAAATTGGAAATTTCGGATATTCTTCAGATCGTGTTTAGACAATTCTAAATCAACAAAATAATACAAAGTACAATTACCGTATCTCATGCATCAATTGTTTTATAGCAATTTATCAAAATATTTAAGGACGAAATAAATAAACAAAAAATGTTATGAGATACATAAAATTGTAGCGAGTTGTGCAAAATTTCATTTAAAGGACGTCCCTGGTAACTTCTTCATGTTAATGTTGCTGTGTTATGTTGTAGCAAATTAAACCTAGGGTCCGACACCCAAATGGTTTAATGGTTTTGACATGTTTAACCTTTCCAATTTTGTACGGCAATTTGGATAGCTGGTTGTTGCGAACTGATTTAAATCCCTTAATTAAATTATACAAATAAATAGAACTCTTGTCATTCCTCTCAAATTTATAGTCCTTTATATTGATCGAAATTGTATATACCACAGTTGACAGTTAGTGTTTTGTATTACTGATGCCAATAGCCGGGAGTTTTTCTTGCCAAAATTTATTTTTTGAAAATTGTAAAATACCGGGAGAACATTTTTATTTTGCGACATGCAGAGGCGGGGGGGGGGGAGGCACATTGACAGCCCCTTTAATTAAAACTTGCTGCCAGCTTTGCTTTTCATAGGTATTTTATTTCATAATTAATTTTATTTTTTTATATCCTGAGAATTTACTTCGTTAAGTGAAGAAGAATTATGCGTAAAAGCGCGGAATTTACAAACGATAAACCATAAAGCAGTGGTTCTTAACCTTTTAGTGATGAGGGACCATTTGACTAAATTTTTGTCCTGCCTTGGACCACAAACTGATGTCTGGCGGTAATACAAATCATTCCACATGACATAGAAATGTCATGTGGTTCTATAAATAAAACACTTATAAAATTATTTGAAATTAAGAGTTTTATATTTGAAAACATTTTTCAATAACATATACGAATATTATTTTAGTGCGATTTTTGGGACTGCATACTGTTTACCAACTGCTGAATCCTTGGTTCAGTGCTACTCAAAGCCAAGCGCATGTCGCCACTGGCATCCAAATGATTTTGATGTTTATTTTTAATTATCAAAAGCGCCGAGAGTCCCTGCTCACATAAGTATGTGGTTGAAAATAAAGTTAGGTAACGTAAAGCAATTTCTTGAATTTTAGGGAAAGAAATTGCTGTTTGAGCCCAAAAATCGTCAAGTTTAATTCCTGCCTCGAATGTATCCTTGCAGTTACTATCGTGTTGTATTTCAATTATTTCTTCTTGAATTGCATCAGGCACCTCAGAAATATTGACAAGGAAGGGATTGGGGATCAGCTTTCGAATTCCTTTGTCCTTGCAATCAGGAAAATAACGATTAAATTAATTTTTTAAATTTTGCAAATGGAGTGTAATGTGCATTGATAATTGGATTCAGCGTATCAAACGGTGAAATATTCTCTCTTTCGACTTTGCTGATCCATAGGTCGATTTTAGCGATAAACGCACTGATTTTATCTTCAAATGCAAATATATTGCTTGTGCATTCCAACTTCATATTTAATGACCCTTGCAGCTGAAAGTTTAATTTATTTAGTTGTGCAAAAAATCAACTAAATAAGAGAAATGTATTTGAAATTTGAACTGACAGAACTGATCCAGCAACTCTTTGCTCTCCTTATTAGTTAAGAATAATTTTACTTCCTCTTTCAATTCATACAACCTTGACAGCATGTTTCCTTTGGAAAGTCAACGCACTTCGGTGTAAAAAAGCAGCGTTTCGTGTTCAGAGTTCATATCAGAGCATAATTTTTTGAAGAGACGAGTATACAGTGCACCCCTTTTTATAAAGTTGACTACTTTTATAGCTGTTTTCAACGTAACAGCAAATTAGTAATTATATAAAAATAATAATTTTAGATTGACTTCGCGGACCACTTCAGATACTTTCAGGGACCACGAGTGGTCCACGGACCACCGGTTAAGAACCACTGCCATAAAGACTTGTCCATTTACTTTTCTAGTAAAATTTTAAGTTTCAGAAAGGGATTTAGAGATAGTATTTCATAATTAAAAACAGTGTATGAACTAGCGGATATTAAATATTTTATAATAATTATATAAAATTATTATATGAGTATGATCAAAATTTAAGGTAAGTATTAATCTTTTAGTTAAAGATTTTCGTTTTTTTCTTAAGTTTTTATTTGTTTAAATTAAATTTTAACTTTTAACCCTTTATTTTCGTATGGTCAGCACCTATATTTGAGAACCATATTTAATATCCATTGTTTTTTTAACAATACGCTTAAAAAGAACGGTTTTTCCAATTTTGATCAAGATTTTTATAAATTGTTGTTAAATACAGGGGCTGAAGCTAAATTTTAAATTTAAACAGATAAGAACTTTAAAAACGACAAAATTCTTCTCTCACTAAAATATTATTACCTTGATTTTCGATCATTTAACTCGTTTTTATTAAATTTATGAAAATATAAAACTAATATTTTTTTTGAATTTTTGCATCAAACCAAAATGTAAACACCATTTTCAAATAACTTTTTTCGATGTCTCGTTATTAGTCGTTATCTATAATACCAATTTTCATGACAAAATATATTTTTACAATTTTCCCGACAAAAGAACGGAACTAAAATCCCTAAATAAACAACAAATCTAGTGAAAATTCCAAACTATTCATGAAAAGTCCCTTTTTTATTCAGATACAATTTCCGAAAATATTAGCTATTAAAATAAAGACTAATTTACTTCGATTACTTGCTCCATTTGCCTGTTCAAATAAAATCCGAAAGCGAGAATAAGGAAATTGGGCCTAAAATTGTCAATTAAAGCTTTTAGTTGAATTTATGTTAATTATTCATTTCTTAGTAAAAGCATTTTTCCTTTAGAGGCAATTTCTATATTTGCTTTATAAACTGATTTACGCAAGTTAAGGGCGTATTAAAAACCGCAACAACTTGAAAGGAACGCTGAGAATAGGGTGTAAACAGTGGCACCCTTACATAGATTCGAATGGGTTCAAAATTAGGAATTGCTTGCATACTTTTACTCAAACAGACAAAGCCGAATAAATAATTTGTTAGAGTACCCAGGTTATTAAATTTACATTACAAGAAAAATAAGAATAAGAATAAAGTCACTTTTGAATTAAAAGACATTTTAGTTTCTGATTTAAATTGCATAGGACTAATTAGACAAAAAGAAAAAAAATATTAACGTAATAAAATTACAGCTTGAAATTTTATTTTAAAATTATTAACTAGTTCTATCTAACTATCTATCCTTAGATAAAGCGTTGTAAGCTTCGCGAAAAACGCCGTTTATTAGAGATTTTCAATGTAAATTACTTTGTCTATCATCGTTTTATATCCTTTGGCAGAAAGCTTGTTGTATAAACATTTTTTGGACATTTCATTATAAGCGCCTGGAAATTTACTAACTTTAAATCTCATTTTGAATAGTTAGTAATATGTGTTTGGTATGATATTTAATAACTACTTTGCTTAACATTATATTAAAAAATTAATTAAGGCTATATACAGTATTGGCAAGTGTACGGTAGGTACAACTATAACAAACCCCAATAGATACTAATGACGACGAGATGAATTTTAAAATATTTTAATTTTATTCGAGAAAGAAAATATAACTATTATTCCTCGCTTCTGCCACGTCGAGTCATCCATGCCTCCCTATATTCTGCAGCTACACTTATTCGTGCCCCTATTATGAAGTCTTTGTATTCAACCTTAATATAGAACACGACCCAAATAAGTTTGGTTTAAGAGATGTATTTTGGAACAAAAATAACTACTTTTGACTTTTATTATATTTTTGATTGTTTACTTTGTTTTACACTAAGAGAAAAGGTAAATTTTTAAAGAATAATCGGGAGCAAACTCGCACTCGCACCAAGTTCACTTTCTTTATTAAAAGCGTGCAAGTTCAGACTTACCTATTTAAAGTAATTTGGGAAAAAAGCAAAATGATAATATTATTTTTTTTTTATTAAAACACTCATGCAGCGTTTCTGAAATTACAATCTGATCATGACTTAGATCAATGAGTAATATTTTTCAAACGTAAATTACTACAACTCGAAACTCTTATCTAAGGACTTACTCAATAGGGTTCCTTATTTTTTTTTAACTTTAATTACACTTATATTAATGTATACACAAGCACTGTTCTCTGCTTTTGCATTATTACACTAGATCAAAAGGTTTTATTCTCTTGAGTCTTCTGGTCTGGTTCATATTATCGAGGAGCTGTATGGCTTCGATGTTGACATGTTGGAAAGGTCGCTGCTCATGACTCTTGGCAAATTTACTAATGGTCTGGCTAACGGTGTCCATTTCCATGTCCCTATGGAGGTCACTATTTCTGCAATACCAGGGGGCATTGACAATGCTCCTTAATACTTTGTATTGAAATCGCTGGATTATTTCTGAATTGCTTTTTCTGGCACAACCCCACAGCTGGATACCATATGTCTATATTGGTTTGAGGACTTGTTTATACAGTAATAATTTGTTGTGTATTGACATGGTGGAGTTTCGTCCAAGCAGCCAGTACATTTTTCTAAATTTAATGTCCAGTTCTTCCTTTTTCTTTTTGATATGAGCATTCCAGCGTAGCTTGGCGCCCAGCGTTATACCCAAATATTTAGCTTTATCAGCATATGGTATTGGAATATTGTTTATGCTAACAGGAATATGTTGATTTTTTTTATTCGAAAAATTGACATGAGCAGATTTGGTCTTATTTAATTTGATTCTTGAAGAATGATAATCCAAAATTTTGTTTGTAAACTTTTCCGTTCCTCGGTCGGATTGGACTGGCTATCTTAAAGAAACGCCCTTTGTGCAATGCGAGGAATATCGATACACTTAAACTCGGAAATAAACTTCAAAAAGGAAGCCCATTTTATACATTATTTCTTTTCGAGGGCGGAAAAATTTAGACCCGAATGTCGTAAATTATCATCTCCATAGGCCACGGGGTAAAATATCGCAAAGAAGCTTACTCTCATACTGTCAATGGGGCACGGGAGGGTTTCGTTTGTATTTGATAGGTAGGTAGTATGTAGTTGAAATATGTATCTAGTATTTTGAAGAAAAAGTGTTTTTTTTTTAGGTTTGGAAAGCGAACAGGTTTCTTTAGGAATATTTTCTAGGAAATAAATAAAAGTGTCCAACGTTTACGTGCATGTAAAGATTTATACGACGAAGTTATTTAAATTGTACTGCCGTTTGTTGATGTTTTTGAGCGGAATCCACAATCTGCATACCTACTCTACCCCCCTTCAACTCATTTTTGTTTTGAAGCGTTACTCCCCAATCTCCATGCCACAAACCTAGAAATTCACCTTTGACTAAATACCTAATTAATTTACAACAGGCCAAATCCGTATTTACATTGCATAAGTCATTTTAAAAATATTCGAAAAAAAGTGAAAAATGTAATTTCAGGTCCGTACAAGGCTCAAAGCCCAAACTAAGCAACTATTGGATTATTTTTACTATAAAATGTTATATAACGTACATACAGACTAACCTACGCCGTTAATAGTAATTGCCCATTTCCCCCCCCCCCCCCCCCGTTCTCCTCCCCGTTAAGTACACCCCTGTTTAATAACGTAAATAAACTTGCAGTCGCCGTATAGACTAGAGTGCACAATCTTATATAACTCAAAATTTCAGGATCGTAACTTTTGACGTCCGATTCGAAACGTCTTTTGTGGTCCATTGACTACAAGGAGCTGCATTATTTTTTATTGTCCAGTCTCTATAAAGATAATTTATTACGCTCGGGTTAAGCCTTCCGTGCTTTCTGTCACAAATGTATAAAATGAGTTTTCGTTTCGTACTTTTTGGAAGTTTTATATGTCTACGTTATGTGGCCATCGCTGTAGGGATAAATGTTGTGTTTTATTTTTACTTCCGTTGCGAAAGAGAAAGTATTGATATAAAAAAGATGTCGGGATATTGTTAGATATCGATCGTCAGTTGGTTCGGAAGCGTAGAAACTACTTGACGGAGAACGACGAAATTTTGTATGTGATTTTTTTTTAATATCTACTCTCCCCTTTCATTAAGCGTTCCTAAAATTTGAAATTAAATATTTCTGTTTTGTGGGTTACTTATTACCTATGACTGTGCGAAGTACTTACAATGATTAAATAAAAATTATTACGTCTATTGATAAAAGTGACCTAAAAGTTAATGAACTCTTAACCTTTAATATTTATTCGCTGTTAAAATTAATTGTTCGTTCATTTATTAATTCGTTATCCAAAACAAAGAACAAACTTTTCTGTCTGCCTTTTATTTTTAATTGTTGCCTGCGGTGGATGAAAGAAAAAAAACTCTTAGGGCCGATTATTATGGTATAATAAAATAAATGTGACTTATAGGTACTCAGCAAAAAAGTATATAATTTTGTTTATAATTAATGTCAAAGAAGTACAAGAAGATACATACCCAGTATATTCTTGTACTCCTTTGACAATGACCCGTAAGGGCCGAAACACGTGTCAGCTAGGAAACTGAATAAATTTGTGAAACATAACAATTAGTTATTATTTTTTCTTCCTGTGCAATAATTTTGTTTAGTTCTATGACAAAATATATTAAATATATATTTATCCTTATACATGATGTCCCTTAACTAAGGGACCATTCAGTAACAGAAGATAGTAAACTTGAAGACAGGCAATTTATTTATGCTCAATTTCTTATAATAAAATAAAATATTTACGCTTAAGAGATACGGGGTAATCCAAGTACACATTTATTTTAGAAAATTGATTTGAAAATGGTTAGGCGGATATAAAACCAATTTGGTGTATTTATATTTTTGAGGGCCAGAAAGACCATTTCTTAAATAGTTTTAAGATACTTCCTATAGGACGCTAGTAAAACAATATAAGTTTGGTAAATTGTCGCATTTATTTTTTGTCTCTCATAATATGTCTGAATGGTGCACCTCAAATTATGAAAGAAGGATCTTTTATACGTAAAAAAATTGCACGTCATTAAACTCGATAATTCAATTAGTTTTTGAGATATTTGCGCTGAAACACCTTTCTTAACGAAACATGATTTATTGAAAATTAATTGTGGATATTTTATCATGAGAAATAAGGCATAAAAGACCTGTGTAAAGGTGGTGAACAGATTAGAAGGTTAACCAAAAACTATAATATCAAAACAGCCTTCAAATCCGGAAATACGCTTAGAAGCTTTCTTTCAAAAGTAACCCCCCCCCCCCCCCGTAATGAAAACACAAAAAATTGTATCTATCAAATCCCTTGCGAGTGTGGCGAATCGTACATTGGAGAAAAAAAATACCTCTTTCCGTACGACCTGCTCTAGGTCATAAAAATTTAGCCTATTTACAATTTTCTGCTGTAAATTAAAATTAGGCACCATGTTTCTACATTATGAGAACACTCTGACCCTGTATTTCAGTAAAACCAGAGATTTGGAAGTTCATTTTAATATAAATCCTTTAATAGAAAACTCTTTGTTTTCACGCAAGTTGGATCAGTGCGAAATTACATCAAAGCCATTGGTATTACGGTATTACAACCCCCCTCCATAACTAAATTCCCCCAGAAGTTCAGTTTTGTTACCATTTTATGTTCCCCGTAAGCTAAAGTTTTAAATGGAGCTTTAACAGCTTTTCAGAACAGTCCTTTTATATGAGTATCCGTTGTAAAAAAACTCGTTATTTACCATTTTCCAGTGGTCAGCCAGAATGTTTTCCGTATCTTTGGAATTTCCCGAATAATGAAAAAGTTGCAAATAACAATGGTATGTGGTGAAAATGAAGGGTTGCGCGAGCTTCGCAATATTATACTTAGTAATTGTAAAAAAATAAGTTATTGTTGCATTAACAGTGAAAAGGTTTTAGGACTATTCTGAGAAGATCCTAATCTAAAAGCATTTTCTATGATGAAACTAACGACACATTTTATATACTTAAGAAATTTCTGGAAAAACATTTTTCGATTTATGGTCCCTTATCTGTCATCCATAATATTTTCAGCAAAGTCTCAAGAAAGTCGAGTTTGTTTAAAGGAAAGGTTTACTAAACCGAAAAATTAACAAAGTTTCATCAACGTTGTCGTGGAAATAATTTTGTCCAATTTTGATGGATGGTGTGGTAAAGACATAATTAGTTTTTTAAACTACATTATTTGTAGAGTAAATAAAAATATGGGATAGTTATTTTTGATGAAGGTTGGATGTTTGTTAAACAAGCTACTATATTATACTATAATATACACTGCGTCCATTAATTATGGAATAGGTAAAAAAGGACTCAAATTTTAAACATCCATATCTCCATCAAAATTATATGAATCCAGTTAATTTTCGGTTTATTAGGTAGGCCGTTCCTTGGACTACTTAGCACAACAAAACACAATCGGTTTTTAACAATGCAATGTGTTCGGGAGCGATTTACAACAAGTACCAAGCTTGAAGCAATGAATTGAAAAGCTCGAGGCCCAGATCTTAACCCTATAGATTATTTGTGGGATCGAATGGGTAGAGGGGTTCGTGCAGAAGCTAATCCACCAGAAACTTTGGCCCAGCTAAGATTGACGCTACAAAGAATATGGGAAAATATGGATCAGGTTTTTATAAGAAATCTGATTCTTAGGATACCAAATCGTTGTCAAACTGTCATTAAGGCCCGTGGAGGAAATGCACGTTATTATTTTAATTCTTATAATTAAGTTTTTTTTATTTGTTATTACTATTGTTAAGTTAGTGTTGTACACTATTTGTAATTTGTACAGTAAGTAACTAACATAAAGCTATAACAAGTGCACTATTAAAATTCAATTTTCATTGCTCCGTATTTTTCAAACATTAATTTTAATATCAGCACATTTTACACGGCTTGGTATCTTAGCCATCATCCTGTATAAAAAAGACCTAAAGTAAGGTCAAACACATGTGCTAAGTTGTCCAAGGGACGCCCTACCTAATAAACCAAGAATTGAGTGGATTGATATAATTTTGATGGAGATATGGATGTTTAAAATTTGAGTACTTTTTTACCTATTCCATAATAATTAATGGACGCAGTGTAGATTCTAAATTCATTGATATTTTAGTGTAAACTTTCACAAAAGCACTTAATTAACCGCATCTTCCATTTTCACCAGACCATATTTTTCAAATTTTCCATGGATATTAAAATATCTCATTACCATTAATCAACTATTAGAATTTATGGGTAGTTAGCGTAGGCGATATTAATGGAAAATGCACGGAAATTTGTTATTAAGCTACATTAATAAATTTAATATAATGACAAAAAATATGACATATTATTATTTATCTATAAGGCCTTTGTGTGGAAAGTATAGGCTTTCCCAGTAATACTAGTATTATACATACATGTTTCTATGAAAATCCGTCAAAATCAGTCTCTTGATTATTTTACTCTACATTGTCTACCACCTTGAAATAAACATTATTTTCATATTTGGGTATTCACACAAATTTTGCTAAAAACAAAAGGAAAGCATCACTCAAAAATAAGGAATTGAAGAGTATGAAATATGAAGGGCGAATTTTTGTTTTAAACTTATAAGAAGCGTAAATAAACTCACTCTCTCTCTTTCTCTCTCTCTCTTGATTTTTTGATATATTTTATATAAAAGAACAAACATATATATGTCTAGCATCTTTATCACGCTTATACAAATCATAAAACAGAGCTTCCGAAGGAGGAACTATTCTTTTTGTTGAAATATATGTTTCGGGCAATATATATTAAAAGAAGGGCTTTTTAAGCTAAAATTTCCAAGACAGAATCTAAAATATATAAATTTTCCATTATAAGCTTCGATAGAAATAGGCCAGCTAAGTCATGGTCAATGAGTTGAAAAGAAAATTTCATTTTTATTAGGAAAGTTCGCTTTCGACATGACATCGTAACTTGCGAATTTTTTCCTCAACTGAATTTTTATTTTTAGGCGTACATATGGGTGGTTTTTGGGAAGACTTTGATAAGGCAAGTAACTCCAGAAACAAAAAGTTATTCAATAATATAGGGTTTTAATCCATAGAAGCGAGATGGTTGTTTTTATGACACCTGAAGGCTTTATTTAGCTTTATCTAAACGACCCTATTGACAATACTGACCATCTCTCTCCTTAATAAAGAAAAAGGGACAAAGGATCTCCAAGAAAGTGCCTGACGAGTATCGAAAATAAGTTTTAAGAAAACGGCTACATCAAATGGAATGCCTGAAAATGGCAGAGAATAATAATTTTGCCTCCGGGTTTCTCTATTAGTAATTTACCAGACCTGCATTTTATTAATACAGATATAATTCTACCCCGTTTAATACCATTGATAAAAAAGCCTCTATTTGGTTATTATGAAAACTACGAACATAATATATATTATTAAACCACACCTGGGGGATTTAGATTTATCGGAGTGGACCTGATTGGCAACACTGGCCGTCGTTTTGTTAATAAAGAAGAGGGTAAGGGAACAAAGAGTCTATAACAAAATCCCAAAAACTTGAAAAGTTTAATCTGGAATCCTCGAAAATCGTCGAGAAACACAATTTGGTCCCAGGTTTTTTTTATATAAGTAATTTACAAGTCCGGCACTTTATTAATACAAATAGGGCGCAAACCTCTAAGGACAAAGTAGTTCTCTCTTGGAATATCGGTGTTGGCAAAAAATAAATATGTTAATGATACAATAAAAGCAGAAAAAGTAACATACTTTGTATACAAATGCCTCGTTGCTTGTAGTTCCACACGGAGTCAGCAGAGCAAAAGAGTTTAATAATATTATGTTTAGCGTTATACCTGTCGAAGATTTTTTACCATTTTGGTACGATAAGATTCTACCATTCACTCGAGACCCTCTAAACTTATCAAATTTATTTCAAGATAAATTTGTTTATTTAGAAATAATAGTAATTTTTGTATTCTTGCCTTATACAGGGTGCCCCAAGGTGGATGGCGTATTAGACGTTTATGGAGAACTAACTAACTGATCATTTTGAAAATTTTGCACCCGGGATAAACGACGATGATCTACACTTTTAAAATATTTTTGACCATGCGGTGTTGCCGCTTCTACTCTAAACCGGTAGCAACATTGCTATTTTAAATGGTACACCCTATATATTTTACAAATTTTAGATTTAGCATAAAATTATAATTATCTTTTAATAAATGTATTATTGGTCTAGGCTTAACAGTTTCCGAGATATTGACTTTTGAAAAATGACATATTTGAACTTTGACAGCTTCTAGCAATCTAACTGTACTTCTTAGAGCAAAACGGCTTACATGTCCCTATCTTTAATTTTCATTATTTTCCCAAAAATGAGAACTTCCTGTTAAACCGGATGTAGGAATTATAGTACTTCCTGTTTGACCGGAAGTTGACACTTTTGGAAAGATAATAAAAATTGAAGATAGGGACATGTGGGCCGTTTTGCTCTAAGACGTACAGTCGGAGAACTAAAAGCAGTCAAAGTTCAAAAATGTAATTTTTCATAAGTCAATATCTCGGAAACTATTAAGCCTAGACTAATAATGCATTTATTAAAAGATAACTATAATTTTATGCTAAATCTAAAAAATTTTAAATATATAGGGTGTTCAATTTAAAATAGCAATGTTGCTACCGGTTTAGAGTAGAAGCGGCAACACCGCATGGTCAAAAATATTTTAAAAGTGTAGATCATCGTCGTTTATCTCGACGGCCAAATTTTCATAATGATCCGTTAGTTAGTTCTCCATGAACGTCTAATACGCCATCCACCTTGGGGCACCCTGTATACTATTAACGATAGCCAAGATAAATATTTCAAAAATTGTAGCAGCCGTTCGGTTGTCACCAAATATTAACAGTAAAATTTAATTAAACAGGTACAAATTTTGTATCACGAGATAGCTAAAGTAGACCAGGGCTTCAGGAAAAATAATTTACGGGTGATCCGAGGTCGGGAAGTGGAAGGGGGTGAGTTTTTAAGGGTAGAAAACGATTTATCTCGATTTCCGGCAAAACTTCAAGTCCTATGGAAAAACGTTAAATGGCAAAGTTGTAGGTAATAAAAATATCTACAATTTTTGTATTTACACTTTTTTCACATAACCTCAAAATTTATGTGAAAAATTCAAATAACCAAGTTTTTGGTTTTTTATTTTTATCTTTTACAAAAAAATTTTTTTTTCACAAAATTTTGTGAAAACTTACCTTTTTATGTCCCAAACACACTGTAATTTTTTTGATTAAAAATATTTATTTTTTCACCTTATTTTGACTTAATATCGAAAAAGCCCCCTTATTTTCAATCGAAAATTCTCACGTCAAAATATCTGCTTTTTTAAAAAAGTTGGTGGGCTTTTTGTTCGTTAAAATCTCTACTTTCTAATGGCGTAAAAAAAATATACATTACTATGGGAAATGTTCTCAAAAATAAATATTAACTTTATTAAATATTAACTTTATTAACTTATTTGGTTGTTAATTATAGTAGTATATTTGGACTTGCAATTTTTTGTTTAACAATGTAACATGGAATCTTACGTTTTTCGAGTAATTAAAGTATAAATTTTCATAAATAGCTTAAAATTGTACATAATGATTAAAAAAAAACATTCGGATTCGAGTTTTTTTCGTTTCTTTGCATTTTTTGAGAACATTTACCATAGTAATGTACATTTTTCTTTACACCATTAAAAAGTAGAGATTTCAACGAATAAAAAACCCACCGACTTTTTTAAAAAAGCAGATATTTTGACGTGAGAATTTTCGATTGAAAATTAGGGTGGTTTTTTCGATATTAAGTTAAAATAAGGTGAAAAAATAAATATTTTAAATCAAAAAAATTACAGTGTGTTTGGTACATAAAAATGTAAGTTTTCACCAAATTTCGCAAAAAAAAATTTTTTGTAAAAGAAAAATAAAAAAATTTGAATTTTTCACATAAATTTTGAGGTTATGTGAAAAAGTGCAAATACAAAAGTTGTAGATTATTACCTATAACTTTGCCATATAACGTTTTTCCATAGGACTTGTAGTTTTGCCGGAAATCGAGATAAATTGTTTTCTACCCTTAAAAACTCACCCCCTTCCACTTCCCGACCTCGGATCGCATGTAAATTATTTTCCCTTTTATTTTTGTTATATTCTCTTCCTTTTCCAATGGGTTTCATCCTACTATTATTTTTTTTTCGTTTCAACAATTATCGACCCTGGTCTAAAGGTTCAAACGATGTTTGTGTCGGAATATATTTTTAATTTTGTCCTTCATTTGGGATAAAATAATTTTTAAAGTTTACGTATTTATACTAATACAAATTATGGAATATTTTAAAACGGAAAGGTAATCGGAAAATCTGCTACATGAGAAATATAGTTTAAGGATAGGTATTTTCTATCTTTTTAAATTGAAGAAAATCGTATGTGCTGTTTTGGAGAAATTCAGTGTCAGCACCATAGACTATTTACCTTACCTTACCTAAGGTAAATTGTCTATGGTCAGCACAGGACAAAGATTGAGTTTATTTTACATGAGAGGAAGTACCCTTAAGAGCCGGATAAGTTTATACTGTTCTTCCGAGAGTAGTAGTAGTAATTTTAAAAAATAAATTTGTCCATAGCAGTGGATATCTTAAATATTCGATTACCAAAGTCTTTGTCAGCACCTCAACTTTTCAATACGTCCTTGTAATGAACGGACAATAATGAATGATATAATTTACAATTGCAAAATCAAACGCTTTCTTCTCGAGAACGGTTCTTAACCGTATAAAAATTAATAAGGAAGGAAGGAAAGTCCCTTAAGTATTTTTTTATGTTTGTCAATGCCAATTAGCTCACGTGCCTCAAAAACCTGCAGATTTTACAAAAAAAAAGAAGCATTTTTGTGTGACAAACACGTTTTTCCTACACGTGGAGGGAATTATGGACTGACTGCTAACTTAGCAGTCTTTTAGCGCCCTTTGCGCTATTTTTTTTTATGTATATAATAATTCGATACAAAAAGACGTGTTTAGAATTTTCAATTTATGTTTATAAATTTTGTATCCATGTGAGAAAAATTTGCTTTGCAGAGAATTTAACAAATTTCGAATAGACAAATATATTTTAGAAATATGTAGAGTGTAGATGGTATAATAAAAACTATATTTTGTTTCAGGTCGAGCACTTTACAGTTCTCTGGATCCTCTTAATAGTAATTGTCATTGGAAACAGTGGTGTTCTCTATTCTCATTTTATTGGACGACCAAGGAAAAGTAGAATGAAATTTTTTATTGCGCATTTGGCTTTTGCAGGTAAGAAGTTTTCAATAACTTTATAGCTGTTGGTCGAACTAGATGTGCTAAATAAAATAATCGACAAAACGATGAAATTTTAATAGAATACGAACCAATAATCTTAAAGAAATTATTATTTAGAGTGTTGATGCAAACTAAAAAGTTAGTTAATGTGGGAGTATCAACATACTTGCCAACCTATAACCTATTTCGCGTATATTTATTTATTTTTTCTAGCTTTTACACAAAATTTAAATAAAATCATTATCGTCTTTATATTTTATAGATAAAACTTGACATATTAAATAAATATCAAGGAGTTTCATTAAATATAGATTTTTTTAACATTATTATGTCATTGTTTTTTAACTATACAATTATCCCAAAATTAGCAATAAAATGAATAGATATTTTTGTTATATGTCAGATATTACCTAAATATTGTACCGACGATATTAATTTTATTTAAATGTTAGTTAATCTAATAATAAACTAAAAAAAGCAACGCGAAATAGGTTATAGGTTGGTAATGGATTAAATGACGTTGAGAATGCCACCTTAAAATCAAACCGAATACGCCAGTAGTCACGTGACTTATGTCAAAATCAATTTAGGTTATCGCACATGCAGGACATGTTTTCCCGTACTTTTTGCCGGTAACTGTATAACTGTATATTATAAGCAATTTGCATTAAACTCTGTAGATTATTTAGAAATGGGTGAGTATTATACTATTCAGATTTTCCCTTAAAGAAGATGGTATCTGTGAGTTACTCATTTGCTTTTATCATAAAAAAGCAGACAGTAAAACGGAAAATAAAAAATTTATTTTCCTTTAACAATGACAAATTCCTTATCCCTTCTTTTAGAGTGATGAAAGTCGTGATTTAACCATATAGTGCAGAGCATGCAATTTCCAAACAATCTTATTGTACGATCGGAATTTGCAATAATATATTCTCGTGATAGATGGTGTAAATCTCCTAGCTTGTGTATTCGGTTACTTCTCATTATAGTAGGAGAGACCGACCTAAAAAATCCACCATGAGAAGGTAAGGGGGTGCACTGTTCATAAAACATAAGTTAAACATGTGCTCAATAAGAGTGTCATAATTTTTTAATAATTTTGCCTATTTTCCAGGCATTATATATTACTAAATATATTAACTTTCTTATAGCGAACACGTTTAATTTCTATTTTATAATCGGTGTACTCCCCTACCTTTCCATGGTGGATTTTTTGTATAGGATCTCTAGACTATTAAAAATTATTTTTTATCGACACTAAGGCGCTTTATATAAATGTATTTAAAAATTCCATCTTTATCAATCCGGTGAAATCGATGTGAATTACCAAAGTTGAAAACAAGATCCACAATAATCTCTACATAAAGGGTTGTTTACAGTATTCCACGTGTACGTGTGAATAGAATATGCTAATAATGATAATGGGCCCTGGTATTTTCAGTACGCAACTGAAAATATAAATTATTTATGAGGAGAATAGAAAATAGCTCTAAAGAATGAGAAAATAACTAGTCAAGACAAGGAGTTAACGACTATCTCGACTTGAGGTCTTGCTACAAATCGAAATAGGTTATTTAAACAATATAAGTCGTTCTAGGTGTTGATTGTAGCACACTTGCATATAAATACCATTTCTATAAAATAGTTTTTGATATAAAGTGTCCCTTTCCCAAACAATTTTATTATGTGCATTATACAACTGAAGCATACATACGTACAATCGACGTGGCCTATACTTACAATTTTTGTAAGAGGCCTCCGGAAATACGTATTTTAAATAAAATAAAAATGTACAATGTACGTAAATATTTTAACATTGTTGTTTTCTTTTACATAAAATTAATTATAATATTGCATGACTAATAGAATTCGATAAAATCAACTAGTCGCTCTAGAGAGCACAATTTTTTGCAGGTAAAAAAATTTATATGTTACACAAATGATATTTTATTAAAAATACATATATTTTAATAAAATTTACCCTTCATTTAGGGTCATAGAAAGCTAAAATAGACCAATGAAAATATATTGAAATAAATAATATATTTCGGTCAACGATATACCGATAATTCTGGTTTAATATTTCAGATCTTACTGTTGGTTTGATAAGCGTCCTCACCGACATTGTTTGGCGTATGACAGTCACGTGGTATGCCGGCGATACATCCTGCAGATTTATAAAATTTGCTCAGGTAAAAATTGATTAATATTTATTGTAGTAATTAAAAAAAATAGCTTAAATTTGGCATTTTACTTTTTTGTTCAAAACAGCAAAATATTCTCATATAATATATACAGCGGGAGTTTGTTACTTGGTTAATGGTCGGGTATTAACATTTTAAGTTTTGGTCTGATTTATAATAAAATATTGATATAGTGCGTTCCAAATCAGAGACGTTTTGAACATTATAAGCACTTTAAAAATAGTCAATAAAATACTAGGGTTGCCGTCATATCTCTAATTTGGGACACACTGTGTCAATATTTTATTATTATAAAAAAACTTAAAATGTTAATTAATACCCGTATCCCAGAATTTTTCCAAAAAAAAAACTGTACCGGGTTAAGTGAATTTATATACGATTCCATGCAATAAACCGATGAATATTGGTATATAATAAAATTCATTTAAATTTGTACCATATTCCGTTATACGATTCGCAATTCGTTATTATCCAAACAATATTTTAGGATATGATATACACCAAGTTAAAATCTGCACAATATGTCAAGGTACGATATACAATATATTTTGAAATTAAACATCATAATTAGGATTTTTCTATAGTCTACCTATCTAATCTAAAAACAACCATAGATACCTATATATCAAAATAAAAAATTGTTGGGTAGAGAAAAAAAACAATATAAAACAAAATTTGTCTGAAGACCATTGAGAAATTCACCAATTTAATTTCTAGTTTAAGGTCATATGAAAAAAAAGCATGTAAGCTTTTACAAAAATCTGCTTTTATTTATTTTTTCACAAGTGTAAATAAATATTCCATAAACTACAAAAAATCCTATTGATCTTTATGCTAAATTTAACTTGCAAGATTACGGCCAAATAAAATCAAGCAAATACTTTTTCTTCTGTGATTATAAAATTACATAATAAAAGTGGTTGTAAATATTTATTTCTAGAGTTACAAATCACGTATTCTTCTTCTTGTTTTTTTTTGATTAAAAGGTTATGATGTAAAAAAGAGTAAGGAAAATGGTAAAAAGAATTTTTTTTGTAATTTATGGTGAAGCGATATCTTTATGGTATTCTGGTTCCTTGAAGTAAAATGTATGTTTGTGCCTTGATACTAATTAATATTTAAACTCAATTTAGTGCTTATGCCACATAATCAAATTAAAAACGCTTTTACAATAACCAATTTAAATTTAAAATAAAATTGGAAATAAACTAACTAATTTTTCAGGCATTGGTGACATATGCTTCCACTTACGTCCTTGTGTCTCTCAGCATTGACAGATACGACGCTATACGGCATCCCATGAAATTTTCTGGAAGCTGTAAGTAAACAATTTATAATATTATTTTATTAGGAATGACAGAATAATTTTGGACGTGCAATGCCTTTATTTATTTTAAATCGCACCGTTTTAACTGGTATGTATCTATAGTCGTCTTCAGGTGAATACTGAATTCTTATTTTATTACATATTATATTTAAAACGGCATAATTTCATTTGTCATCTATCTCCATTTTATCTTGAGTTAGATGACGGAAAAAACAATTGAACAAAAATTCACCACATCGGTCAATTCACGGACCAAATTACACTGCGACATATTTGGGACATTTGCTATCTCTTTTGCTTACAGGTCAAACTAAGGGTTTTTGATTTATCTCCATCCTTGTCACATTCGGCAGATTACATTTGACCCCATAAAGAGCAATAAATGTATTGACAAAAAAGAACAATGCAACTGCAGGTCGTAACATAACCCCAGTAAATTTATTATTTATTATCTGACAGGTTCGTCAGTTTTTAAAATTTAATTCTAACCTTACTTTTTCTAATGTCATAAGAAGACGCGTAAAATTTGCCTGGTGTAAAATGGGTTTCTATAATCTTTTTTAAGATAAAATGGATACAGTATAGTACGTTATTTAAAGTGTTCACCACACATATACAGGGTTAGGAAAAAATACCAGAACGGTCGATTATTTCAAAATATACAGGGGTTATCAAAAGACGTGTTTTATAAAAAATGTAGGGCTGTTAAAAATCTACATATCGGTGATAAATTGAAATATACAGGGTCGCCCACAAAGTTGTGGAGAATGATAGTTATATTTTTTTAAATGGAACACCCTGTATATTTTTACATTTTTCAGTTCCACATAAAATTTTAATTATTTTTTATTAAATGCATTATTAGTCTATACTTCATACTTTCCGAGATATTGACTCTCGAAAAGTTACATTTTTGAACTTTGACAGCTTATAACTTTCTAACAGTACGTCTTAGAGCAAAACGGCTTACATGTCCCTATCTTCAATTTTTATTATCTTCCCAAAAAAATCAACTTCAAGTTAAACCGGAACAACTATATTTTCTGCTTTCGTGTTACATCCGGTTTAACCGGAAGTTGATTTTTTTGGGAAGATATTAATAATTGAAGATAGGGACATGAAAGCCTTTTTGCTCTAAGACGTACTGTTAGAAAGTTATAAGCTGTCAAAGTTCAAAAATGTAACTTTTCGAGAGTCAATATCTCGGAAACTATGAAGTATAGACTAATAATGCATTTAATAAAAAATAATTATAATTTTATGTGGAACTGAAAAATGTAAAAATATACAGGGTGTTCTATTTAAAAAAATATAACTATCATTCTCCACAACTTTGTGGGCGATCCTGTATATTTCAATTTATCACCGATATGTAGATTTTTAACAGCCCTACATTTTTTATATAAGACGTTTTTTGATAACCCCTGTATATTTCGAAATAATCGACCGTTCTGGTAATTTTTCCTAACCCTGTATGTAGCCCAGTAAATGGCTAATGCCATGTTACAATATTGTGTCCCCTATGGTGGACTAAAGCGGGATATGGAGTCTGCGCAGTTCACATAATTTTGTGGATCATGTAAACAATGAACAGGGCCGGCATAAATTGTATTTAACTATTTTTTGGTATTAAATTTTTGAAACACTAGTTTATTACATAGGATAGCAAAGGTAGTTTAGGTACCTTAGCCAAAGCTACAAATTAAAAGACGCTATTATAGTGTCTCTATTATAAACTAGACAATATAAAATACCACAAGACAAAAATGAAATTAACGAGTGCGGTTCTGTTTGCATCGAAGCAACAGCTGATCGACATTTTTTGTTTCTACTACATACTGCACATGCTTACTATCCCGGTAACGGCCCGCATAGTGGCATAATTTTTTACAAGCTTGGTTGCATACGATTGGCAATATACTGGTTATACAGGGTTGCCCAGAAGGCCGGAATAAAATTAATATAGCCTTAACCTGTAGCTTTTGGGAAAAACGCTCGGACACGTCAATTTAGTTTTATATAAGCTCACATTTTGACGTTATTCGTTTGTTTTTTTATAGACATTAGTTGTCAAAAATATGAAGACATTGATTTTTTTTTAAAAGAAAACATACACCTTCTGATACATTATTTGAAAGCTATTATCTCATACAGTATGCTCATAAATTTTGGCGCGATTCTGTTAAGCTATTTCAAAATGGCGACTGTTAAATTTTTTTTAAATCTCTATTTAAATAAGCGGAAATGATACATCATTGATTTTTTTTTACCTTTCAAGGTAAGAAATCTTCATTGTTTCACGTTCTGATATTTTGTGACTTAACAATAGTTATGGTTTATTTGTTATTTATTTTCAAGGCTCACAATGTCACAAAATGTCAGAACGTGAAACAATGAAGATTTCTTAAAGTCTATTCACCCAGTAAACCTGCAAGATGGCCGACATGTCATATGACAAAAGTCATTCCAAATGCAAAAATTTATTTTATTTAGCTGGAATATGACTTTTGTCATATGACATGTCGGCCATCTTGCACGTTTACTGGGTGAATCGACTCTACCTTGAAAGGTAAAAAAATATCAATGACTTATCATTTCCGCTTATTTAAATAGAGATTTTTTAAAAACTTTTAACAGTCGCCATTTTAAAATAGCTTGACAGAATCGAGCAAAAATTTATGAGCATACTGTACAAGATAATAGCTTTCAAATGATGTATCACAAGTTGTATGTTTCCATTGAAAAAAAAAGATCGATGTCGTCTTATCTTTGACAAATGTCTATAAAAAAACAAACGAATAACGTCAAAATGTGAGCATATATAAAACTAAATTGACGGATCCGAGCGTTTTTCCCAAACGTAACAGGTTAAGGCTATATTAATTTTATTCCGGACTTCTGGGCAACCCTGTATACATGTGGTTCACCATGTTTTATTTTTAGGGAGAAGAGCAAAAATACTGATTATATTAGCTTGGTTAGTTAGCGCAGTTTTTTCTGTTCCCATGCTGTTTCTCTACGAGGAAAAAATTGTACAAGGTAAATTATTAAATTATTATATATTTGATGTCAATAAATAATTATTTGTCATATTTGCTTAACAATTTTATGTTTATTTATTTTTCCAGCCAACCATTAAGCCATTAATTAAACGCAATAAAATCCATTTGGGCATCATCAAAATTTAAATAATTTAATACGGAAAAAACTTTTGAAAACATTACTTCGGCAGCATTAATTTAATTTCACTGGATCACTATGTGTTATTATATTAACCAAAATCATGGCCTCACAAACGGTGTATTCAAGTTTCATTACCCACTATTATAGTTTGGACGACATGGAAATTGCTAACTCATAAAAAATATAGCACTTATAATAGTAGCGCGACTAGACGCTGGCGCCTTCCTAATAGGGGGGCCTCTATGAAAAAATTGTGAGAGATTTTATTTATAACTACTCGCTAAATGAGCTGAAAATTATTATAATAATATTTAAAAAAGTAAAAGTACAAATGAAAAGGAGAGTCGGTTGTACGCCGTGTTTTAACAAATGAAACATTATATTTGTTAAAAGTACAAAGTCTTTCTCTACAAGTTTATTAGAATAACTAGGCGAACCTTGAATAATTCTTAATAATTCGACATGTCGAACCTAGAATAATTCTTAATAATTCGACATGTTTCGAGTGTCATCATCAGGAAAACAAAGTAAATAGTACAGCATCTGTAAAAGATAAAAAAGGGAAATGTAGCAAATTAAATTTAATAAAATGAGGTAGATTGGCTTACCATTTAGCTTGAAGTAAAATGCTGTTGGGGTACCAGGCTTGTTATATGGCCCAGTTACCCCGGCAGGAGTCAAATTATACATCACATTGTGTGCAAAATTAATAAATTTAAAACGTTTTAAAAAACAATTTTAATTTTACTAGAACATCTTAGAAAAAGTTTCTTCTTCTTTTCTAAGACAAAGTTTATTGAAACTTAGGATTCATTCAATTCATTACTTATACCTAAATGATTTTGACAAAGTCTGTTGAAACTCTCTAATTTTCTTTTGCTCTCTTCATTGTTCTATCATAGACAGGGCCCTTTGACTACCCCTTGACTTTCCAGTATGCTGAATTCTTGTCGGTCTTCTGACTATTCATTGTTTACACCTCGTGTACCATTGAAAGCTCCATTACGGCTCAATCCCACTTATTATTTTCTCTATTGCTAACAACATCACCATTGTACTATTTACTTTGTGTTCCTGATGATGAGTGTTTCTACACGCGAAACATGTCGAATTATTAAGAATTATTCTAGGTTCGCCTAGTTATTCTAATAAACTTGTGGAGAAAGACTTTGTGCTTTTCTGTTTTCTATAAATTTAACTCCGCTTTGAGCATGGACTACTTCTTCAAAATTTAAAAAACTGTTTATTAAACTGCAGTTTAATGGTCATTGTCATTTTTAAAAAGTTGTATTAAAAAATTTTTATAATCAGAAAACTAAATTTAATTAATGAAATTTGAAAAATACTGTCACAGATAATGTATAAGGATTACACACGTGGATCGAACAAAACAAATAATATCTAAAAAAAACACTCTAAAATAGAATTTGAGCTGTACCTTAACACAATATCATATTACATAAACGTTATAACATTGATTATCCTTGCCTCTAAAGAAAAACAATAGTATGCATCAGGCCTCAAAAAACGTCGATTGTGGAAGCTATACGGTAGTTTTTATTTATCTTTTTTCCGTTTTTAGGTCTTGTAAAGCTTCTTGGTTTGTTTACCGAGAAAACGTATACCCAGCCTCATAACTCTCTCTTTTTTTTATCTGCGTGATATTATAACATTTTGTTTTCTTCTTGTCTTACGTTAAGTGGACTGTACATTTTCTCACGTTACTTATCACAAAAGGAATTTTATGTAGTGAAAAAAAAAAGATTCTGCACAAAGTAGCACAGAGGCTGCAGGTTTCAACTAAAGTCGCCACAGTGGTTCTTTTCCCGTGCGTCATCACTTTTACGTCATCAAAATCAAATGAATCAAATCAAAATTACGAGACGAAAAAAGTCAAAACTAAGTTAAGTTCATAAAATGGACGTGCCTGCCTACCGTTTGGCGTACCTACATAATATCACGAAAAATTATTATTTATTTTAAGTTTTGCCCGGCATTCTCTATTATCTAAAAGAAATTGACAAACAAATGTTTATACATTTAATACTATTTTTAAAGCTTAAAATCTACAAAAGTTTGGTGTTTTATTGACTATTAAAATCGCAAAAGTCAAATTTTTAACATCCTTTCATTTAAGGGAATTTAGCCACTGCCGTAAACGTTTCAAAGAACTTTCACGGTTAGAATATTTAAAATAAATAAATTAGTTATTATAAAAATCCATAAATACTTACCGCCAAAACAGATGGTGGGTATAATTACCTCTAAAAAGAACTATTTTTAGAAACAGGAACAGTTCTAAGGCAGACAGATTTACAAAATACGAATTAGATTGGCAGATCAAAATAAGGTTGACAATGACGTTCTAAAATACAACGGTTGTCAACTAAACAAATAAAGAAAGTAATTAACTGACGTTTATAGTTGTATCCTTGTCTAGCACGTTATATTATTGCGGAATTTTGGAGACGTTCTTTTATGCTTTTATTCAAACTTGTTACTGTAATAAACAAGGATGCAAAGTTATTAACCACGTCGAGTCCTGATCGTTGATTGATGACGCACGGGCAAAGATCCACTGTGGCAACTTTAGGTAGTATGCTAATCGGCACCAGCCTTCAATATTAATATAACTAGGTACCTATCTAAAAATAACCTGTTTTTTTTTTTTTCGGTTTTTTTTATATTGTCTTCCTGTTATCACACTCCTGAGGACTGTGATTAGGAACTATGTCGCTCAAATTGTCAACATAACAGCTGTCAAAACATAACAGAAAATTTTAAATCTTCGTAATGCAAACTTGGAAGAACCGTCGCTTATTATCATGGATAACGACACTTATCATTCTGGGCTAATTGAAAAAAAAATCAAATAAAAGTTGGTCAAAAAACAAAGGCAAATTCCGGTTTCACCATTTGCAATGAAGGATCAGATCTGGATAATAGTGAAGCAGCATATTCTACCCAAACGTTACATGTAATCTGGAAAGCGAAAAATTCCCTTGAAAATTCCCATTTGTAGTCTCTTTCGACTAATTAAAAACGACTCTTTAAAGGCCATGACAGTTCCAAATTTTATTGTTTCGAAATTTTTTAAGTCGACGCATGTTGATTTAGGCCTTAAGAGTTTCCAGACAATTCTAATTATTTACCCGGCATTCACAAAACTTTAATTAATCGGTGGCAATATTAATTAGAAGCGAAATTAAATAAAATTTGAATCGGTTTATGTTTTGGCCAGAGGTAATAATAATGTTGCCGACAATAATTCCATGAACCATGAAAATAAACTAGTTATTCCACTTTATATGTTAAGAATTACAAGAATTAGAATACTATCTTTTGATCTAGATATGATCTACAGATGATAATTCATAGGGCGTTTATCAGTGCATGTTTAAAAAATAAAACATATACAAATTATGCAGATGAACAAGGGCCAGAAACCCAAGCCAAGCAAGAGCCAAGCCAGGCAAGCATTGACGGAGTACTCTTCGGACTAATTTTATTATAAAATCCTTTTATTATATTTTATATACGTGGTTATTTGAAAACTTCCCACCTCGATTTTCCTGCTTTAAAATGAAAATATGGAAAATCGCTCGGACCCGTCGATTTTTATTTCGAGGGAGACATATTTTGCGTATATTGTCAATCTTGTTACTTCAAGCCCCTAGGAGGGAGGCGGGTAAGATCTAAATCTTAAATGGATACCCCTATTTTATATAATTTTTTTGGATTCTGCATAAAATTCTGAACATTTTTCAATTAAAGCATTATTAGTCTATACTTAACAGTTCCCGAGATATTGACTCTTAAAAAATGACATTTTTGAACTTTGACAGCGTCTAGCTTTCTAACTGTACGTCTTAGAGCAAAACGGCTTACATGTCCCCATCTTCGATTTTTATTATCTAGTACTATATTTCTTACATCCGGTTTAACCGAAAGTTCACACTATTGGAAAGATAATAACAATCGAAGATAGGGACCTGTAAGCCGTTTTGCTCTAAGACGTACAGTTAGAAAGCTAGACGCTGTCAAAGTTCAAAAATGTCATTTTTCAAGAGTCAATATCTCGAAAACTGTTTAGTTTCGACTAATAATGCTTTCATTAAAAAATGTTCAGAATTTTATGCAGAATCCAAAAAAATTATATAAAATAGGGGTATCCATTGATTTAGATCTTACTCCCCCTCCCTCCTAGGGGCTTGAAGTAACAAGATTGATAATATACGCAAAAGATGTCCGCCTCGAAATAAAAATCGACGGGTCCGAGCGATTTTCCACATTTTCATTTTAAAGCAGGAAAATCGAGGTGGGAAGTATTCAAATGAACACCCTGTATATTTTATAACAGTGTCAGTTTAACAAGTTTGCGCAGAGTTGGCACAATATTAGAGCTGTTTGTATCTAATAAACTTAGATTTCTAGCTGTGAATTTAAAAACTGTAAGCTTCTAGAAATGTAAATTATATGCTAAAATTTACAATTAAATCTTATTTGTAAACGGTTTCTTGCTTCTGTTTCAACCGCATTATAGTCCAAGGTGTGGCGACATTTTTATTCATGTTATTTTAATCAAACTTTATATAAACTGGCCTCAACTAACGACGACAAAGCAAGATAGACGTCTCATTATTTTTTTCATAACAAGCCGACGAGACGTCAAATTAGGGTTGGGCCATTTGAAAATTTCAAATGAAATTTTCTGATTTGAACTTTTCAAAACAGAAAGATTTTACTTAACCCAAAAAGTGAAATTTCAGTGACATTTTTGAAATTTTCACCTAAAACTTTCAACTGATAAATGTCCTTATTATATTCGAAACTTTCAGAAAAATTTCATAAATTTCAGTGAATTTTTCACAAACTTTTCCATGTAGGGTTGGGCCATTTGAAAGTTTCAAATGAAATTTTCTGATTTGAACTTTTCAAAACAGAAAAATTTCACTTAACCCAAAAAGTGAAATTTCAGTGACATTTTTGAAATTTTCACCTGAAACTTTCAACTGATAAATGTCCTTATTATATTCGAAACTTTCAGAAAAAATTCATAAATTTCAGTGAAACTTTCACAAACCTTTCTATGCAACCAACCACCCCTCGTTTAGGCCAGGTTGTGTGGGGTGTGTAACGAGAACAAGTCACAGTGTAACTTATCAGTAATTATCCTAGTCACAAAAATAAAACCGAAAGTAAATATTTGGGACTATTTCCAACAGCAGGAAAATATGAAAAATAAAGTAAAATATGTTTTCTGTGCAAACATTTTTTATAAAAATGCAACACGACTGGAAAAACATTTACTAAAGTGTTTTAAAGTTCCAAGTGTTGTAAAATCGCGACAAATGAAGACAAAATGTCAATGGACGAATACGACAAATAAATTAATTTTTCAGATTACTTTAGATATTTTTTTATTTCATACTTATACTTTAGTATGTACTAGTTTTAAAAAAATAAAATTCCAGATACGACAGAAAATTAAATTTAATGAAAATTTCAATAAAAATTTCATAAATTTCAATGAATCTTTCACGACATTTAAGATTTTTTTAAAAGTTTCATAAATTTCACAAAAATTTCATAAATTTCGAAAGTATTGCAGAAATTTCATAAGTTTCATAAATTTCATGAAAATTTCAAATCATCGCTCAAGTGAAATATGCCCAACCCTACGTCAAATGCATAGGTCCACCAGGTTCCTCGCAAGTTCAACAATGAAAGCACGTAAAAATATACACCCATTTTGAATCTAGAATAACACGCTGTTGACGAAAACTCCAAAAACCCTTCTTGGGTTTTATATGAGCCTTAATTCACTCAATTTGTAACTATTAAGAATTTACCAATGCTATGGCGACGTACAATGCCAAGAAAAGCTGTTGAGAAAATTACAGTCATAACAGTAGGTATTCGGAATATTCTACAATGTGAGTCCTCAAGACGTGTCTGTATGCCTTCTAGCGGCAGCAGGAATCGCCGAACCTATCCGCATCGGCTTCCTGATGATTAATGCGACGTAGACCGTATAAGAATCTTGACAGCTCATTTAAACCAGCTACTGCTGTTAATAAACTTCGTGAGTCGACCCAGTTGCAGGCTGGTCACTTCCTCCACATCAATAAAAAGTGGTTCGCCCAGGGCATTGAACCTTCTTCTCGCGAGGTCGGGGCATTCACACAAGAAATGTCGAATACTTTTCTCTTCTTCTTCATCTCTGCAACTTCTACAGAAGTCGTTAGTTGGTATTTGCATACGTTCAGCGTGTCTACCGAACAGGCAATGTCCGGTGACTACGGCAGTGATGTTTCTTAGGTCCTTCCGACTGTGCTGTAATAGCGCTGCGGTTTTCCTGCCGTCAAGTAGGGGCCACAATTGCCTGGAGATGCTACAAGTCGTCAGTCCTGTCCATCTACTCTGCGCAAGTTGTTTAGCTATCCAATCTATCTCCTCTTTGACTGATCCCAGTGGTCTAGCCACAGTATTGTCTGCTAGTTCGACAGACATGCTTGCGCCCTCCCTGGCGAGCCCGTCAGCAGTCTCGTTGCCATATATATTGCGTGTGGGTGACTGAAAATAAGTCTAAAGGTTTAATTTCAGTATTTGTACCTTCTTGCCCGTGATTCCCCCAGAAGAGCCGTAAAAGTGCATTGTGGTCCTGATCTATTAGTCGTTTTGCATGTACATTACAAACGTATAAACAATCTTTAAAACATTGTAATTACAGTAATTGGTCACACCGGGCTTTTCCAACATTTTACAATAACATTATAAAGTCTTAAATAAGTTAATTTAACTGTCTTGATCTTTTCGCTGACTGCCCTTTTTGTCGCAGAGTTTTGATAATTAAACTTAAGGGTAATGACTTCTGACTTGCGACTTCTATCATTAATTGTTTCTTGGTCTTGTGAATTAAAACAAAATATCGTTAAGTTTGTTAGAAAGGTAAACGACCTACGCACACCTTTAACCCCCTAATTCGGTCCTGGAAGACTTGATGTTGGTTCTAAGTTGTAATTAAGGTGTGTCTCACATCACTGCTGGTTCCAGTACACGGGGAAGACTAATAAAAATGTCTAAGCTAAATAGATCAAGAAATAACTATAGAAAAGCAACGAACGGATATAGTTTTATCAATTTTACCAACCAAACATTTTTTCTTTGTCCAGAAATCGATTTATCCCTTTTGTTACTTTTCTAACACGATCTACGTTATAAACCTTTATTAGACCATTTTATGGCTCAAACATAAAAAGAATAGATCAATTTGTATATTTATATGCCACCCATAAAGTTTAACATTTCATAAAAAAAAGTTTCAATTTTCTTCGATGTTTCTATCAGTTATAAAACAAAATTTACATATATGAGGCACAAGAGATCTGAGTACCAGTAAAAGAAGATAACAAAACTATATAATGTAGGATCTTTTCCCGAAGTTACCCAACGCAAAACTAACTTTTTAAAAGTTAGTTCTAGCAGATAATTGTTATTAAGATCTATTTTTTAGCTCTGTGTTTAAAATAAAAAATGTTTCACTAGTATTATACCTATACCGTTTGTATTAGAAGAATAAATTATACATTTAAAGCTTATTCCAGTAACGTATATATAAGAATTCCTTGCCAACGATAATTTTAACATTTCAGAAGCAACCCAGCTAAAACTAAACTGGAAAATTATTTCCAAGTTAGAAACGGAGGGGGAAATTTTAATATAATTCAATCTCCGACTCCGGAAAATAAATATAAACATAAACTGCTCAGAAAATTAGAATATAAAATTGGCTTTAGAATAGTTATCGAGAAATTGCTGCGAATTATTCATCAGGACTTTCGGCTTTCATGATGGAGAACCAGAATTTGGACATTGTGGTCCTCAAATTTGCCATTTTAAGTAGTATTCCTTTGTCTAGTTGCAAGCACGTAGATGGCTTTTCTTCCTGGGAGGGGTCCTCCAACACACTGGCGTACCTAGGATATTATATCGGGGGGGGGGGGGGGAGTGATTACCCCCCTAGCTACGCTGGCGCTCCCAAATAAAAAGTGCAATTATTTTTTATAAAGCATTTAAAAAGTTAACATAGTAATAATGGAATAATTTAGGCATTAATTAATGATACAGACCTGCTCTAGGGAGGGGGAGATACTATCCCTCAGTACCCCCTCCTTATCTACGTGCCTGTCTAATTGTGTTGTATTCATAATATAACATCTGTTATTTTGGACTTTACGAGAGAAATAAGATGTTTGGTTTTTTTAGTATAATAGGCATATCATATCTTGTTCAGTATAATGAGTAAAACAAGACGAGGATCATGTTCGACAAAATTGTAAGCATATTTAGTTTTTATAGTTTTCGTTTACAGCCAGTAAACTAAAAGTCTAAAATTGCCATAATATTAATTCAAATATTTTAGAGAAATTATGAAATTGGAAATTTTTTTATGAAATGTTTCCGAAAATTTATATTGATCGGTGTGCTCTTATTACGAATATATCAAAAAATTGGATGTAGGATCTGTTCACACAATATTTTAATAGTTTGGAAAATTTATCGAAAATGGCCAAAAATACCAAAGAAAGTTTAAAAAGTTGCTTTAATTTTCCGCAAAAAAAATAATTTTTGTATTAATATTATCAATTCAATTTTACATAAAAGTACAAATATTGCAGAAACTACAAAACCAACATTTTTATAACTTTATCTTACCTTAAAGTAGGACTACCAAATTTTGTTGTATAATTCTTAAAGTTCGTTTTTTCTTTAAATGATGACGCAACAACTTTTTGTTCATTCGTACATTCTATTCTCGGCTAGTCCAGTTCTAATGAAATTGGATTTTCCAATTTCAATTACATTGACCTTTCTATTTTAGTTTCGTTTCAATTCCCAAGTTAAATACCTTTCTTATTTCGGAACTTCTTTAAATCTATCGTTTTAAACTGAAAAATAGCGGGAAAAAAGAAAAAGACCGTAATCTAAGTAATTTTAGACAAGCAAATGCCCTGTGAAAATAGCGGAAACCTTATAAAATAGTACCTACCTATACTGTTTTGGAAAGTTCGAACTTACTTTAACTTATTTTATGTGAATATGAGAGAATAACAATATGTTTAGATGCCGGCAATAAGAACAACATCAATCAGTGTAACCGACGTGACGAACGCATGGCCAGGCGATTCCTCGGTTAAAGAGAGGGGATTATTTGTGCTGGCTACGTTAGACGAAATTACTTTGCTTTCTCGACAGAAATTCAGTAAAATTTGTATTTTTTTTAGGAATTTTTCGTTATTTCTCCGCTTCCTAACGACGGCTTTTTACGTAATCAAAATAGATACATTCGTTTTCGAGATATAGGCCCTCGGAGTTTTAAGTGGGTAACCCTGTATAAAATAATCAACTAATTTTTGATAAAGCACGGACATCTCGCTTTTTTCCCTGTATCCTTACGGTAATAATATAAATTATTTCGTTCGGTATACACCGAAAATTGAGTTAAATTTTAATTTAATAAAGTATAAGAACTGCTCGCAGATGTGATTCCGTCAGGGTTCAGGGAGGGTTATAATGAAACGTTTTCCAAAGTTATCTGCACCCGAGCCAGGCATTTTAATATAATCGGATCCCTTGCTTAATCAATGGATAAAAAATGTTTTTTACCTAGACAAGTTAAAAAAAACTAATTTAAAAATTAGGGCTTACAATTTTTCTGTATGAAACTTATTACAAATTATGAAATGAATGGTTTCTTTGGTGGATTTTTAAGAGCGACAAAAGGAACATAATTTTGGTACTCCGCTTAGCTACTGCTACAGGATGCCAAAAACCCCACTTTTTCTAAATGACATTCAATAGTTTTTGAAATATTTACAAAATTCCAGACTTTTTAACACCCAATCTCCTACACAGACTGCAATACTTCCATTTTCTATTAAACAAATCCTACTTTAAAATCAATATTTATTTGTACAGTGTGACCAGTAAAGTCCGCATCATATGGAATTTTTTTTATTAATATCTTTATTCGAAATTTGACTTTGGCATCAAGTTCTGCTTCGATCGAGATGAAAATTAAGCAAAAAATAGTAGTCACGTGATTCACATTATTTGTCAAATTTTAATTTTTTCCAAAGAATAATTGAAAAGAGGGGTTGTTTCTGAAAATATCAAAAAAAATTATAAGAAAAAGTTTTTTTAAATGCAGTTTATAAGACCACATGCAAAATTTTAGCTACATAAGATAATTTTGATTTTTTACCCGCCACTAAAATTTATTTTCCAGTTAATGAACTCTTTACTGATGACACTGTATTCTTTTTTGTCTTAATATTAAGGTGTATTACTTTCAGACACAAACTACGTTTTCAAAAATACTTATTTTATAAAGTTACCTTATACAGGATCAAAAACAAATAAACTTGCGACCAAATTTTAATAGCCCAATTTTGATTTTGTAGAAAAACACACATTTAATACTACTTTAAAGAAAATGTATCTCAAAATAAAGCGTTGTCAAAACTAAGAAGTTTTATGTAGGTTGCGTTGGGTCTTATTTTTCAAAAGTGGTGCAATTTACAAAATATTGGTAAAAAATCAAAATTATCCTATGCAGCTGAAATATTGCATGTGGGCTAGAAGCTGCATTTATGAAACTTTTTCTAATAACTTTTTTCGATACTTTCAGAAATAACCCTACGTTTAAATTATTTTTTGGAAAAAATTAAAAGTTGACAGATAATGCGAATCACGTGACTACTATTTTTTTATCTCGATCGAAGCAGAACTTGATGCCAAAGTCAAATTTCGAATAAAGTTATAACAAAAAATCCCATATGATGTGGACTTTACTGGTCACACTGTATATATTGTTCTTCGTAGATCAACCTCAATGTTGGATTGAGTTTCAAGAACAATGGCAGTGGCAACTCTACATGGTCCTCATTGCTCTTGCTCTCTTCGTTATACCCACCATCATCATTACTGCCTGTTACGCAGTAATGATAAAAACGATTTGGTCCAAGAGCTCAGTACAGTTTTCTAGAGGGCATAGAGGTAGTTTCAATGAAAGGAATGGTAAGCAAGTATACCAATAGTTATTAAAATTTAGCAGAGGGGGTAGATGGGGAGATGGATAGACTTAATTTACTAGGATAAAATAATTCTAGGTTGTTAAACTTGATGCGATTTTTAGACCAGTTTATGAAGTCACTAGCAAATATTTTTAAGCGTTCTAAATAAAGTTAGCTTGAGGGTAAATACGAAACAGAATAGAAAATCTGAAAATGGGACCCCTCCTGCAAACTAACGTATATATATACAGCGATAACGCCCTTGACACCACTGAATCTATTGCGCGAACTGTATCGCTATAAATCTATTTTGCAGGAAGGGGATGTGTTGTTACTTCTAAAGATTCCAAAATTTGATTTTCCTGCAATTACTGTTGTTTTGTGGAACTTAGTAATTAAATTTTATTAACTTAATACGTGTTTCGGTAAAAAATATTGACTGAAATGTAGGTACTGATTTTTTCACTGATTTAAAGAAATTCTAATCTTTTATCCAGATATCGCAGGATAACGCCAATTTAAACCGACTTAATTAATCCAGTACAGCGTTATTGCTTTAACAAAATTACTCCTCCTCTAGAATTTATTTTGAATTATGTTAATTTATTGGTGTTTAAGTCAACCTTATCTCAGATATATTACTTGTTTGAACATTTCCACTACATATCTCTGGTAAGAAATTTGGAAATGTTGTAGAGCAGAAAAATGATGTCAGTATTGTTCTGTCAGAGATAAAGTCACCGATTTTTAATTAAAAGAGTTATAACACGATTTTAGATTGATTACCTTTATAATATATTATATTTATATTATATTATATAGGGAGCTAAAAATAAGTTTATGGTCTTCATTGTTAAAGGTTCCGATGGTGACCGAAGAGCATCATCTCGAGGACTGATACCCAGGGCCAAAGTTAAAACCATTAAAATAACATTGGTAATTGTTACTGGTAAGAAAACAGAATTTTTGATTTACTTGGTTCACTGTCATTTATCTTTGTGTGATTATAATAAATTTAAAATAGGTCCTGGTTCTAACGCTCTAAAGGGGCGAAAGTATACAGTGTGTGTATAAAGTCTGGAAACGGCTTAATAACATCACAATTTACTGGCCGATTTAAACCAAATTTGGTACAGTTGTGTAAGAGGATCTAACGCGTCGAATAACGATATTGGCGTTGTTGCCAGCTTTTTAGTTTGTCTGGAATTCGAACGAATTTTATATTTTTAAATATAACACCCAGTATATTTTTACATTTTTAAATTCCACATAAAATTATAATTATTTTTTATTAAATGCATTATTAGTCTATACTTCATAGTTTCCGAGATATTGACTCTCGAAAAGTGACATTTTTGAACTTTGACAGCTTATAACTTTCTAACAGTACGTCTTAGAGCAAAACGGCTTACATGTCCCTATCTTCAATTTTTATTATCTTCCCAAAAAAATCAACTTCCAGTTAAACCGGAACAACTATATTTCCTGCTTTCGAGTTACATCCGGTTTAACCGGAAGTTGATTTTTTTGGGAAGATAATAAAAATTGAAGATAGGGACATGTAAGCTGTTTTGCTCTAAGACGTACTGTTAGAAAGTTATAAGCTGTCAAAGTTCAAAAATGTCACTTTTCGAGAGTCAATACCTCGGAAACTATGAAGTATAGACTAATAATGCATTTAATAAAAAATAATTATAATTTTATGTGGAATTTAAAAATGTAAAAATATACTGGGTGTTATATTTAAAAATATAAAATTCGTTCGAATTCCAGACAAACTAAAAAGCTGGCAACAACGCCACTATCGTCATTCGGTGCGTTAGATCCTCTTACACAACTGTACCAAATTTGGTTTAAATCGGCCAGTAAATTGTGATGTTATTAAGCCGTTTCCAGACTTTATACACACACTGTATAAACTGCCTGTAGATTTTAATTTACATTTTATTGGACATTTTTAATACAAGGTAATTTTTTAAATTTTGATTTTCAATTTCTAGTTTTTATCTTATGCTGGAGTCCCTACATTATATTCGATCTACTACAAGTATTTGGCTACATACCACCCACTCAGACAAACACTGCTATAGCGTCATTCATTCAGAGCCTAGCACCGCTGAATTCTGCAGCCAATCCAATAATATATTGTATATTTTCGACGCATTTCTGCAAAGTACTTGGGTAAGTTTTTTTGTAAACGTTGAATATTATCTCATATTTTACTACAGTTTTTTACCACGTAGTTACCACATATACAGGGTTGCCCAGAAGTCCGGAATAAAATTAATATAGCCTTAACCTGTAAATTTTGGGGAGAACGCTCGGACACGTCAATTTAGTTTTATACAGTGACCGGCAAAGAGTTCGCAACATATGGGAAAAATTTTTATTAGCGGAATATTGAAAAATCTTTTTTGGGGGATTGGATGTGCATGTCCCATAACCTTAAAATCGATTCTGACATACGTCACGTGACCAATGGTATGGCGGGAAAGTTGAAAAAACCAATATGAAATCATCATAAATCAGATAAGTTGATGAGATACCGAAAAAATTCCAAGAATAAAAAGTGTTTAGAATTCCATTAGAGCCTTGAATACAATGTTTGGGATATCTACTTAAAAAAACATAAAATCGAATATTTTTGTAAATATTTTTTTACGGAATTAAAAATTTCCATATTTTTCCTTTCTTAAAGCTTCATTAAAGTAAAACTGACATCTGGTGATCACAACTAGAAATATTCTTTTGTTTTTCTGACAATTTGGAGCAATAATTCAAAAAATTCGTTTACACTTGGATACCAGCTGTTGCAATAGTTTATTTCTAATAACCTTATCGATATTTTTTATATCGAAATATTCTATTATGTTAAGAAATCCTTAAATTCATTAATCCAAAGAAAATTTTATTTATAACCGTAAAAAATAATTTTGAATTTCGCAGAAATCTTTAAAAAAATTTAAAAATTAATAAAAATTTAAATTATTTTTTACGGTTATAAATAAAATTTGCTTTGGATTAATGAATTTAAGGATTTCTTAACATAATAGAATATTTCGATATAAAAAATATCGATAAGGTTATTAGAAATAGACTATTGCAACAGCTGGTATTCAAGTGTAAACGAATTTTTTGAATTATTGCTCCAAATTGTCAGAAAAACAAAAGAATATTTCTAGTTGTGGTAACCAGATGTCAGTTTTACTTTAATGAAGCTTTAAGAAAGGAAAAATATGGAAATTTTTAATTCGGTAAAAAAATATTTACAAAAAAATTCGATTTTATATTTTTTTAAGTAGATATCCCAAACATTGTATTTAAAGTTCTAATGGAATTCTAAACACTTTTTATTCTTGGAATTTTTTCGATATCTCATCAACTTATCTGATTTATGATGATTTCATATTGGTTTTTTCAACTTTCCCGCCATACCATTGGTCATGTGACGTATGTCAAAATTGATTTTAAGGTTATGGGACATGCACATCCAATCCCCCAAAAAAGATTTTTCAATATTCCGCTAATAAAAATTTTTTACATATGTTGCGAACTCTTTGCCGGTCACTGTATATGCTCACATTTTGACGTTATTCGTTTGTTTTTTTATAGACATTTGTTCGTAAATTTTGGCGCGATTCTGTCAAGCTATTTCAAAATGGCGACTGTTCTTAAAAAATCTCTATTTAAATAAGCGAAAATAATAAATCATTAATGTTTTTTACCCTTGCCCTTGCAGGTAAGAAATCTTCATTGTTTCGCGTTCTGACATTTTGTGACATTGTGAACTTGTAAAATTAACTTAGGTAGGTATTTTTTTACAATTTTCTAAACAAAAATGGTTTTGTCAGAAAGCGAAGTCTTGATATTGTTAGAATATGTGGAGATAAAATAACAAGTCAAAGTGAAGTGTGCACTTTATTTAATGCTAAATGTCTATTTAACAGTTGCCATTTCGAAATAGCTTGACAGAATCGCGCCAAAATTTACGAGCATACTGTACGCGATATTAGCTTTCAAATGATGTATCACAAGCTGTAGGGAAGAATGGCCCAAAATGATCCCCCTAACGGGAAAATTCCTCGTAAACCGAGTGTATGATTTAGTGAGATCCATAATCATAGTTATGGGATTCCCCAATTCTTATGCTTTCAGATTTGGATGCGCAGAGTGTTTAATAAAAAAACCTAATAATGTTATTTATATAATTATGAACTTGGTCAAAAGGATCATTTTACCCTACCTGGTTGGGCAAAATGATCCCTTAAGGTAGGGTAAAATTATCCCACAATTTAATTTAAGAAAAAATGCAAAATTGTTGATTATAAGTCAATATTTACAAAAACAGATAGGCCGTACTTTATTATTCAAGAGAAAACAGTAAACAGGTCCGTATTTAAAAAATTAAAGTTGATAATAGTTCCAGAAAAACGAAACGTTGTAACGAAATTCTAAAAATGTCACAATATGGAGCGTAAAAAGTCGCCTTAACAATGTTGTGCTTGTTTTTCTGTGGTCAAGCAGTTTAAAAAAACAAAAACTCAAAATTTTAGTTTTTTGCAAAAATTTCAAAAACTAAAAAAGATAGCTCAGATATTTTTTGCGATATTGCTCAGTACGAAATTGCGCAACTTTGCCACAATTTGACGATGTATCTCTTATAGTTTCCTAGATCCCCCTGATGAGGCTCGAATTTGGGACACCCTGTACATAATTGTGGTTGTTACCGGACAAAATTTGTTCAAATTAGCTTAATCCTTTTTTTCAGAAACATTCCTCCATTCAAATGGTGCAAGATGCAAAAGAAACGAAGAACTCGGAACTCAACGACGAAAAGCAGTACCATTTCGGAAGTGCTCACGAACAACACGAAAAGAAGATCGGGAATGGTAACGTCGATCAACAAAGCTCACACGGCCGTCGTGGTGGCGATAGTACACGAAAAAATCTAACTCTTTATTAAAAAATAGTGTTTGTTAATTAATTTTTCTCAGGTTAGTTAGTTTTGCAATGTTCCCCAAACAAAACTCCGTTATAAAATGTGGAAGCATATTTAAATTCGTCTATTTAAAATAACTTTTCTTGAAACCGACGTTTTGCATCGTTATAGCACTGGTAAATTTGCAATAGTCACAAATTAAGTCATCTTCACCATTCTAATGATTTGTCTATCTTTACTTGATCGTCATCCACAACAAGTACACTTGGTCGCCGACAAAAGTTAATCAATTTTTCACATATGATTTGATTTGATTACTAGGCGACTTTTTTTGCTCGTTGGGAAAGTAAATAAGACGTCACTTTTATTTGTTCAATGAACACCTCAAACTCCCACGTAGTAATGCCCTAAATAACTTCACTAATTGAGTTAATTACATTGTACTAGTTTTACCTAAATTTACTTGTTTATTAATTAATCAATTGGAAAGTTGTCTCGGCCAAAGTTTTGGGGTTTAGTCTACCGCCATGTTGGTCTAGACAATCCTAGGAATGTTTCCATCGTTACTAGGCCATTAAACATTCAGATATAGTTTAAATTAAGTTTCCCTTTTAATAATTGTCCATGTTTAAAATTTTGAATAATATAAATAGACACATTTCAACTGGGAGAGAGAAAACTAGTAACGAAAAGCAAAACTGTTTAAACCTGATCAAATAAAGTTCATTCCGTATATCATACCTATCTCCTTGATTTTTATTGTATTGTATTAGCAAACTTGTATAAAACTCCCTGGATCTTACCTAACCTTATAAAACAGTTACTTAAATAACTTTTATTTCTGTTACCATTAACACAAATGTATTACCCAAATAAATATAAAGCGGAGTAATGTAAAACTGTGATTGTGATCATATCTGTGATATATCTATAGAGTGTTAAGACATTAATTTTATAATTCACAATCCGGTAAGCAAATCCAATAGGGGAACATTGTGTAAAACGGGTACATTAGTTTTATTTGTTTAAAATTTCTATTCTTCCATTTAAGTAAGGGCGATTCTAATTTTTAACACTGACTGGCAACATAAAAAATGTGAAAGAACATACCCAAAACAACGTTAATGGATAAAATACTTTATAGTTAACAGCCCTTAGACGCTTAAAGATAAGATGATAACTTTTTATACAGGGTTAGGAAAAATTACCAGAACGGTCGATTATTTCAAAATATACAGGGGTTATCAAAAAACGTCTTATATAAAAAATTTAGGGCTGTTAAAAATCTACATATCGGTGATAAATTGAAATATACAGTGTCGCCCACAAAGTTGTGGAGAATGATAGTTATATTTTTTTAAATGGAACACCCTGTATATTTTTACTTATTTTAATTGTCGACTCAATTTTAAACATTTTTTATTAACCATGTGTTATACCTAAATTCATTACTTTTCTACATAAATTGATCAGCTACAAAACACAAAATAAATTTCAAAAAACAATTCATTAAGTTAACTTTAAACAATATCGTATAACAAATCATGGCAAAACGGCTCTATTTTTTAATAAGTGTTGAAAATGACACCCATTTACTAACTGACAATGTTACAAATTATCGCAAAAATGTATTTGGGTGTTTAAAACCATTTCCCTTGTTATTCTCGCACTTTCATTGACAATTTTCATTCTTAATTCTTCTAAATTGTTGGATTTATTTTGATAAACTATGTTTTTCAGGTGACCCCAATAAAAAAAAGTCTAATGGCGAAAGATCGGGGGACCGTGAAGGCCATTCGATAGGCCCTCTTCTTCCTATCCATTAGAGGTGGGCTTAAGAGTTATTTTTGAATCACCGGTATACCGGTGACTGTTATTTTAAATTAACTGTTATTTTAAACAGTTACCAGTTATTTTCAAAAAATGAGATTTACTAAGGTGAAGGTGTCAATTTAAATAATCGACTTTTTCTCTTTTTAAGTATTTTATTGGTGCCAAATTAAAATAGCTGTTTAGAGTAGTGAAAACGTAAAATTATCTTGTAACTATTTAACACCTTTCCTTTAAGCATAAGCATCCTGCAAACCAGGACTATCAAATATCAGAGAAATTACGTTCATTGGAAATTAATTATACCTTACCGTTACCGCCCACAAAGTGATATGAAAATTATCCGATTACTAATAATAACCATGTTATTTTTTAATATCCAGTTATTTAACAGCGAGAGAAGGCTGCATGAGCCGGCGACTTAAGCAGCGGCAGTGCTGTGCGATCGGTTGGTATATGAATCACTAGTAGTTGCTTCACATCCTATTACTAAAATAACCATGTTATTCTTTATCCAGTTATTTAGAAAATAACAGCGTGCAGCGAAAGAAGGCTGCCAGGAGCCGGCGAACTCAGTCGGCAGTGCGATGTGCGAGCGCTTGGTATATTGAATAACTGGTAACTGCTTCAGATCATATTTAATCACCGATAGCGACTGTTATTTCTTAATAACCGGTTAGTTTTAACCGTGACAGTTATATCGTCACACCTCTATTCTTTATCCAGTTATTTAGAAAATAACAGCGTGCAGCGAAAGAAGGCTGCCAGGAGCCGGCGAACTCAGTCGGTAGTGCGATGTGCGAGCGCTTTGTATATTGAATAACTGGTAACTGCTTCAGATCATATTTAATCACCGATAGCGACTGTTATTTCTTAATAACCGGTTAGTTTTAACCGTGACAGTTATATCGTCACACCTCTACTATCCATCGATTTGGGAACGTGACATCCAAAAATTATCTAACTTCGCGAGTAAAATGCGGAGGAGCTCCATCTTGCTAATACCAGGTTAAGTTAATATCAGCATATAAATTGTTTATAGCTGGAACTATTTCTTGCCGAAGAAGCCGGAGATATCGATCACCGTTCAAATTTCCCTCGATAAAAAAGGGTCCAATTACATGTCCCGCAAACAATCCAGGCCAGACATTAACTTTTCTTGGGAACTTTGTATGCAGCTCTTCATACCAGTTAGGGTTATTTCGCGCCCAGTAACGGTTATTTTGCTTATTCACCATTCCGTGTAGTGTAAAAGTCGCTTCATCCGAAAACACAGTATTGTTTGAAAAATTCTGGTTTTCTTCCATATTTCTAGTCATTATTTCGCAAAATTCTAGCCTTCGATCACAGTCAACGTCAAAAAGTTCTTGTACAACATTAATTTTGTATGGATGCATTTTCTCAGTATGAAGAACGGTTCATACAGATTTTTGATCAATTTCATGATCCAAAGCAAGCTGATTGGTGGATTGTTTGGGATTTTCTTCTATCGCAAGCAGAATGTCCAGCTTTTTTTCCTCGGAGGTAGCAGTCCTAGGTCTTCCAGATCTTGGGCGGTTTTTTACAGTACCAGTCATTCTGTAACGCTCAATAGTTCGAAAAACTGCATTTTTTTTAATGTGCCTGTCTGGATGCAAATTATTGTAAATATTACATACCTCCTGATATGATCTCTGTTTATCGCCAAACCCCCTTAAAATTAAAATATCAATTCTCTCTGTTTCAGTAAGTAAAAATGCCATGCTATTTTCTTTTTTGTCTATTTCTGTCGGAATTTGAGTTTCAGATGTCAAACTATTAATTATTTATTAGTAACCATGGTCGTGCCTTATTTGTTGTTCACTATGTTCGAAAATCGCATCGTTATACGTTATTATTTGAAACGCCGATTTCTAGGAAAGTAATGAATTCAGGTATAACACATGGTTAATAAAAAATGTTTAAAATTGAGTCGACAATCAAAATAAGTAAAAATATACAGGGTGTTCCATTTAAAAAAATATAACTATCATTCTCCACAACTTTGTGGGCGACCCTGTATATTTCAATTTATCACCGATATGTCGATTTTTAACAGCCCTACATTTTTTATATAAGACGTTTTTTGATAACCCCTGTATATTTTGAAATAATCGACCGTTCTGGTAATTTTTTCTAACCCTGTATGTAAAATAGCGATCTGACGTATTTAATGTATTTTTCATATTTACTTTTATTCTGGTGATTAACGACTTAGGGTCAAAATGTAAACATTATCTATGGGCCCTATTATACTTATACGTTGAACCTATTCATTCAAAATCTGACATTTTAAACCACAAAAGATATACCTAGGTATTTTTTTTAATATCTTCATTATAAAGGTGGGCTCCGCCTGAATAGGATCGATAGCCTAATATAATAGGACCTTACTTACTGTAAGAGTAAGATCAACTTTCACTCAATGTAAATATGTAAAAGCTATCAAGCCTAAAAAGACTGATTTGTAAAGTTAACGTTCTAACTATATACAGTATTTAAGTTTTAGAGGCAAGGATGCCATTTCTTTCAAAATCTCATTGTTTTGAGGAATATTTCATTTAGTGCCTTTATTCTTTGACATGGGGCTTTGTACTTCTCTTTATAATAATAAAATGAATTACGTGACAAAAGACCAACGAAATTGTGAAGAGAGTGAAAAGAAATTTCACCATTTTGCCATTCCAGCAGAGAAATTTTAAGCAAAAACCTTTGTTTTTGCGTTAAAATAACGTATATTCTTACCATATTATGTCAAGCGGATGCTCTTTCTCAATGCTTCGCCTACTGACTTGCTCATATTTCTGCCGCGGCATCGTTAGTTGTTTTGTGCCGACAAATTTTGATATTAAAATTTTTGACTCTGTATCTTACTAGATATAGCAATTCTTGTGGTTTTATACGCAAGCATTTTTTAATATAAATGAAGGAAAATTGGAAGTAAAAAAATTCTGGTGTAAAATCCTCTTAACTAATTCTACAGCTTTTGGAAAAATATATATGCAGTTGTGGAAAAAACGTAGTAAATAACACATTAGAAAACCTCTTTGCACACCAGCGAGACGGTTTGAGGCCAAATGTAACCCGTATGCAAAGAGACGTTTTCAAACCTTGTTATTCAATGTACTATTCCTGGATTATCAGTAAAGGTCAATAAACACTTTATTTACCAACAATCATCTTAAAAGCAGAAAAGCACTTTGTTTTAAATCTTTAATCTTGGGGATATCCGTTCTTTAAATTATTCAAGCTTTGAAAGATTTTTTAAAAGCTTGAAATTTCGCATACCTACTTAAAATTCATTGACGGTTTTACATTTGAGGGTCGCCAAACGAAGTGTTCAAATTATTAGCCAAAAAGGCGCACCAGATAATCTCATTTTCCCATTGAGACTTTTTAACTTCTCGTTTATACCGTCGAAAAGGCTGATGTTTTCATTGACCATAATTATTTTTAAGTATTAACTGGTTCCTCAATTATGTAAGAACAAAGAACATTGTTGACAATTCGTAATAATTGCAAATTCTTAATGCTAAAAGCTATAGTTTTGCACACTTGCCTTTTTTCGATAATGTAAAATATGACAAATGTATATATCTTTTAAATTATCTACAATGCTGTGGTTTTTGTTAATTATTGTTGTTTTTAATGTACTTGTAAGTATACAAAAACGAAGGGAATTAATAGGGATGTTTCATGTATCTTGTACAAATATAAATAAATGTTTTAGAATAGCAACTAAATACTTTTATTTTATGTCGACTTAAACACCTGATCGAACAGCACTAATATTTATGATACAGAGATCACCAGATATGATATTCAGAGGCACTGACGTCATTTAGTGATTACAATTTATATTCGTCATCATGGAAATGTAATGAAAATGACCAACTGTTTCTTAAAACTTAAATTTAGTAAAATCGGATAAGTCGTTTAGAAGTTACAGCGATTTTAATGTTTACACATTCAATAGCTTCACCACTCTTATCAAGGTCGGTACGCCAATGAGCCTTAAACCAAAATGATGCAGAATTGTCTAAGCTTTTCGATGATGTAATCATAGTTATACCTTAATATGAGAATTTTCCGAGAAATTTAGAATTTTTTTTCAAGTTTCTATGCCAAGTAGTTTCCGAGATGTGGCCGGTGGCCACCCTTACTGAAACACCATGTATATGTTTGTATTTATGCTTATTTGTCAGACCTCAGTTTTAGTAAAAAAAAACAAATAAGTCTGTGCCTTAGAATAACAACCTAGCATCTCATCATTTGTGGTTAAAAGTTTGTTTTTATGGTGAAACTTTATATTTGCCAAGGCAAAATTTTACCTTAAGTTCGTGTTTTGATATTTATAGCTGCGAATTTCTATACATTTATCTGTTTAAGTTTAAGTTGAATGAATAAAAAGTAGAATAAATCACAGATGTGTGTGGGCGTGTGTGTGTGTGGGGGGGGGGGGCATCTATATTTCTGTTATCGAGGGTGAACGTCTTTTAATGTTATTAATTTCCACTTAATTAACTTTGTTTTGATAAAAAATTACATGTTTAACCACGTTTTTTTTGTTTATTAGTTGTTTTAAAAACAGCTTTAAAACAGTTTAAAACAATTGCGCACTATCAGCGTATGCGCAGAAGCCAGTGCGGACTTGCTGGGGAACCCCCCATCTATCACTACTTACGCGGTCTATTTTAATGTTTTATGCCTCATTATTCACCTGCAATCTGCAATACCCCTTATTTTCTGCCTACTTTGGCACACCAAGAACAATTATTCTTTATCAGGGGCGTAACAAAAACTGAGTGGACCCCCCCGCAAACGTTTTCAGGGGCCCCCTCTCTATAACGAATGGAAAATGATAATTTTTATTTTCATTACTATTAGGTTCAGGTTTATGAATTTTTGAATTCGTTAATCGTGTAATAATTTAATTAGGGTTAAACCCACATTATGTGTTAAGTACCTATACTATTAAAACAGCAAACAATTTGAATTTATTTTATAATCCTAGGTAGACTGGTAGATGGTAGACATAACATAGGTAGTTGATAAGTCATTATACGTAATATTCCAGCAAACATGATGCAAAATCAACATTTTAAAACACCAGGTACCAGGTAGTAACGGGGGTAGCAGTGATTGAGCCTCATAGAATCCAAAAGACACAAAACAGTAAAACACATGAACACTCAACAAGTCTGCACAAACATTATGCCACTAAGTATACTATACAAGGTATTATACGAAACGACCAGATCGTCGATAGTTTTTTTTTGCAAAATCGTTTATAATTTCGTCGATATTTAATGATTTAACAAACTCTTGTTCAATACTGATGAAGGATAAATCCGAAAGGCGTTGTTGTCCCATGCAAGGGTGTTACGTAAATAGGTTTTTTTAAAACCGACCAGAAATTTTACACTTTCTGGACAATATTTCGTCTAGAAAATTACGTTTTTCCGATCGCAAGACCGGAAAAGTGACATTAGAGACCGGAAAAATCTTTTCCGGACTCTAATGTCACTTTTCCGGTCTCTAATGCCACTGTCACCCTGTGTGTGTGTTTTTCCAATCGCTCTTTGATAATACAAGATACCTTGATTTCGTTATTATGACAACAACATTTCGATGTATTGTCGAGTGACAGTTCGTTGATTTTTAATTTTGTTCTTTATGTCAAACTTGTTTCGCGTAGATTATAAAATATATCGAAGTGTCGGTCTTAAAAAAAATATTGTACGTCACGCAACCGAAAATTAGTGTTTTCCAGGTCTCTCCAAGCTTCCACGACTCGCCTATGGCTCGCCCTGGAAATGCTTGTCTCGACCTGAAAAACACTACTTTCCGGTCTTGTAACGTAAATTACTATTTTTCTACTACTGTATAAATAAATTAACTTTCGGGCCCTAGCAACACGAAAGAAAACGAAAGTAAATGTTACAGTAACCTGAATATTATCCGTTGCTAGCTACGAAAGTAGGTTGCTATAGCCACGAAAGTAATACTTTCGGTGCCAGGACAAAAAAATCGAACTGACAGACTCTCTGACAGTACTCAAATAACCAGTTGTCAACAATACTCAAATAACTAGTTGTCATGGATTATTTTATGGGTGAAAAAAAAAATTTATTTTATCATTTTAATTTGAATAAAATCAAAGTTTATTACTTAATAATATATTGATCAGAGAACAGTAGTAGAAAAAATTTAATACATTACACGATTCGAAAGCTTTTTTTGGTGGTCGGAGGTATTAAATCACCTCGGCTTTGCCTCGGCAATTCAAAAACCTCCTCACACTAGGGTTGCCAGGTTTTAATATTGGAAAAGCGTGACGGAGTAATGAAATAAAAGCGCGCCCAAAAATTTTCGGGTGCGACGCCCAGTTTTTGCCCTAAACTCCCTAAAAATAAGCCTGCGATGTTTGCTTCTAAAAGCTATTGAAACTACTATTTTGTTTGTGTCTTTTATAGGGCCATAATTATCGATATTTTTGAAATGACGATCTTGTTCAATCGATGTTTAAGATCAATTTTGGAAACAACTCTATTTTTTACTGCTAAATAATTTATTTAGTAAGCGTTTACATAATATGAAAAAGCGTGTCACGCCCATAGTCAGGCGTGATGCGTGATAACCATTAAAAATTCGTGACAATCACGCCTAATGCGTGACGCCTGGCAACCCTACCTCACACCAAAAAATTAACTTTCGCATCTAGTAATGTAAATAACGATTTTCTACTCCTGTATAGATAAGTTAACTTTCGGGCCCTAGCAACACGACAGATAACGAAAGTAAACATTCAAGTTACCTGAATATTATACGTTGCTAGCTATGTAAAGTAGCGTTGCTAGCTATGTTAAGTATTACTTTCGGTGCCAGGACAAAAAAATCGAACTGACAGACTCTGACAGTACTCAAATAACTAGTTGTCAACAATACTTAAATAACTAGTTGTCATGGATTATTTTTCAGGTGGAAAAAACCTTATTTTATCATTTTAATTTGAATAAAATCAAAGTTTATTACTTAATAATATATTGATCAGAGAACAGTAGTAGAAAGAATTTAATACATTACACGATGCGAAAGCCTTTTTTGGTGGTCGGAGGTATTAAATCACCTCGGCTTTGCCTCGGCAATTCAATAACCTCCTTACACCAAAAAATTAACTTTTGCATCTAGTAATGTAAATAACTATTTTTACTATTTAAAGTTTGGAAAATGCCACACTAACTGGTAAAGGTAGAAATACCATCATTGCGCTAGATACATCTGGAATATTAGAAGAAACAAACTGATTTTTTATTAATAAATGATCCGCAAGTTCATACTCTATTTTTAATTTTGAAATTCTAGCTTCAAGTCCCTTTCTGAGGCTTAAAATTTAACTAGGAAAGTCAATGGACAGGAGTCTTTATGGTATATCGTTTGTAAATTCCGTGCTTTCACGTATATTTAATTTTTCTTCACTTAACAAAGTTAAATTCTTAGGATATAAAAAAATAAAATTATGAAATAAAATACCTATGAAAAGCAAAGCTGGCAGCAAGTTTTGAAGGGGCCCTCAGGGTGGGCCCCCCCGCGGTGCAGGGTCTGCGAGGGTGTTTGTTACGTGGTTCTTTATTCGGTCATCTTTTAATATATTTTATTCAGTTTTGGATCATTTATAGACTTGAGTACATTTTTTGCTACAGATTGAAACAGTGGCGCAACCAGGGGGGGGGGGGGCTGCCGGGCTGCAGCCCCCCCCCCGAGCTTAGAAACTTAGCCTATTCGTTTAATTGCAAACCAATTTTTCATGTCACGACCTTTTACTAATATTTTATATTCAGCCACATAATAATATAAAAAGGCTTTTGAAAATTTTTTTAAATTTGCCTATTACAACCGCTATATCTGAAATGTCCTTTTCAAATTTAAAATATTTAAAGACATATCTGCGTAGCACCACGGAAGAGGACAGATTAAATGGTTTGGCAGTTCTTTATGCGAACCACGATATTGATATTATCGAGGAAGAAATTCTGGATGAAATGGCAAAAACAAAACGAAGAATTTTACTTTAATATTAGTATTATTAGTGATTACTTACAACTTATTGTATAAGGTGTTTGTTTTAGTATAAGTATGATTAATATATGCGTTACGTATTTTAAATGGATTTTTACTAATTAAAATGAAATTTCTAATTTTTTTTCATAAATATATAGTTAGAGCCAGCGGTGTATTATTGCAGAAGTTTTAGGGGGCTGTCGCTCTCGTCAATCATACGTATTTTACCAAAAAAAGGGCGTGGCACCCAAACATTTTTGGAAATTAAGCCCCCCCCCCGAACAAAATTTCTGGTTTCGCCACTGGATTGAAAGATGATAAATATGATTAGAGTTATTTACAGAGAAACAACCTAAAATCTGATAAAATAACCATCTTTTACGACATTTATGTGACTCTTAATATGTGTATAACACATTTTCTTATTGTCTATTTTGGTTTTATGTTCCAATTAAAATTTTTATGGTTATACTAGTAGAACTAATGTGCCAATGCTAAAGTACAATAGTATACGCAAAGCTGAAACCTTTAATTATTCGTGAAATTTTGAAGTGCTCTTCATACTACTATTGCCGACAAAAGTATCGCTAAATACTCGTTGAAAAACGAACGACGGAAGAATATGAAGAGGCAAATTGCAAGTAACCACGAAGAAAACAAAGAAGTTTCTTAGAGTTATTGTAAATGTAATATCCTTATTCTACCATTAAGCACAGAATTTATAAGAACTATAGAACCCTTCTTTGACATAGTAAGTTGGTGGATTAAAGTACTTTGTAAAAGATGTTTATTTTCCTTTTCGAATAACTAAAACTCGACAGTGGCGGATTTAAAAAGATGGCGAGATGTTGCATAAACGAAATTAATATACAGGGTGTCCGGAAATTATGAGCAAAATATTTAGGGGACAATTCTAGACCGAAAATAAATGCTATCTCTTCCTATAACATTTTTTCGAAAATTGATTAATATAACGGAGATAAGGTTAAATTTTATTTGCAGTTTTTTGTAATACCTTTTGCCACGCTCATAATATTTTGACAAAATCTCGTATATTGGGCTTTTTCGGGATGAGAAATACAAATTTGCCCACCGTTTTTTCGGATTTTGTAGAGGGCGCCATACAGGGTGTTTCAGAATAAGATGCTGATCCTTAACGGTGTGAATCTTTAGGTGATTTTAAAAAGAAAAGTTCAAATTAATATATATCCTTAACCTATCAATTTTCGAACTACAGGGCGTTAAAGTTTTAAGAAAAAAATCGTTTTTCTATCATAACTTTAAAAACTTTCTAGCTATTTTTATGAATTTTTTACACATGCCCTCTAAGCATCAATAGCCATTTTTTGGTGTAGAAAAATTTTAAAAAAATTTAACCAGTGGCGTCCTGAAAGGGTTTGGACTAGGCATTTTGGAAAAATATTATGTACGCCACTGCTTTTTCTCAAGATAAAAAATATTTTTAAAATACTCATTTATTTTAGGCCAAATTTTATATCCTGCCTTTTTATCGTCCGACAAGCAGTTTCCGACAAAAAAAATAAAAAGCCTTAAATGCGCATTCGCTATGTGCCTATGGTTTATCTTTTAACAATAAATTAAAACAACTAACATTCTGAAGCATGCATTCTTGCAGGTGGTGGCCACTTTCAACAGCTAATCTAAATTATTTTCGTTTTTGTTCACAAGTTATTTAATGTTAGTTGTTTTAATTTATTGTTAAAAATAAACCATAGGCACATAGCGAATGCGCATTTAATGCTTTTTATTTTTTTGTCGGAAACTGCTTGTCGGACGATAAAAAGGCAAGATATAAAATTGGGCCTAAAATGAATGAGTAATTTAAAAATAATTTTTATCTTGAGAAAAAGCAGAGGCGTACATAATATTTTTCCAGAATGTCTAGTCAAAACCCTTTCAGAACGCCACTCGTTAAAATTTTTTTAAATTTTTCTACACCAAAAAATTGCTATTGATGCTTAGAGAGGTTGTGTGAAAAATTCATAAAAATAGCTAGAAAATTTTTAAAAATATGATAGAAAAACGATTTTTTTCTTAAAACTTTAGTAGTAGTAGTAGTTCGAAAGTTGATAGGTTAAGGATATATATTAATTTGAACTTTTCTTCTTAAAATCACCTAAGGATTCACACCGTTAAGGATCAGCATCTTATTCTGAAACACCCTCTATAGGAGCCTATACTTTAATTTGAATGGTCCAACTTTTTTGTCCTACACTGTATGCGCATTTTGACTGAATATTTTTATTCTCCTAACTTTTTGACATAAAAATGGTATACTAGTTTGATTTCGATAAATCTAACCGTTTTTGAGAAAAACGCTAAAATAACATTGCTTGCATGTGATGAATACGAAATCATTTTAATTTATTTTCAACCTTAAACATAGCATAGCAAAGGAAGGAATATTCCATGGACTTCGTCGAAATTTTTTAAAAAGAATTAATTTAAGCATTGACGAGGAAGGACGTCATTTTGAACCTTTGATTTCAATGTTTAATTTATTGTTGTAGTAACTTATGTATTTTTAAACTGCAAATAAAATTTAACTTTAACACCCTCACAAAATTATTATACAGGGTGGCCCTTTAGTGTGGCAAAGTACAATAGCTCCGTTACTATTTCAAATACATTAAAAATATTAATACAAAAATTAAAGGGCAGTAAGTGACTTATAACGTAAAATTATTTTTAACTCTATAGGGTGGCTCAAAAAAGCGGAACAATAAAAAATGTACTTTTTTTAAATAGAACACCCTGTATATTTTTACATTTTTATATTCCACATAAAATTACAATTTTTTTTTATTAAATACATTATTAGTCTATACTTTATAGTTTCCGAGATATTGACTCTTGAAAAATGACATTTTTGAACTTTGACAGCTTCTAACTTTCTAACAGTACGTCTTAGAGCAAAACGGCTTACATGTCCCTATCTTCAATTTTTATTATCTTCCCAAAAAAATCAACTTCCGGTTAAACCGGATGTTACTCGAAAGCAGGAAATATAGTTGTTCCGGTTTAACTGGAAGTTGATTTTTTTGGGAAGATAATAAAAATTGAAGATGGGGACATGTAAGCCGTTTTGCTCTAAGACGTACTGTTAGAAAGTTAGAAGCTGTCAAAATTCAAAAATGTCACTTTTCGAGAGTCACTATCTCGGAAACTATAAAGTATAGACTAATAATGTATTTAATAAAAAAAAATTGCAATTTTATGTGGAATATAAAAATGTAAAAATATACAGGGTGTTCCATTTGAAAAAAGTACATTTTTTCTTGTTTCGCTTTTTTGAGCCACCCTATAGAGTTAAAAATAATTTAACGTTATAAGTCACTTACTGCCCTTTAACTTTTGTATTAATATTTTTAATGTATTTGAAATAGTAACGGAGCTATTGTACTTTGCCACACTAAAGGGCCACCCTGTAGAATGAATGATACCAATTACAGATTCCGCTACAAAATTTTTAGAAGAAAAATACAATTCTTCATGGATACACAATAAAAATATTAAACAAAAATGCGTTAAAGTCGAGAACTTTTATGGCAGATTTACCCTCGTAGACTGGAATTTAGTAAAAATAGCCCATAGCCATAACCAAATTAAAGTTTTTAAGGCAGAAGGGAAAACGAGTAGGGGTAAAATAATTGCTATAGATTCCGCGAGAGCTAATGAATTTTAAGTTAAAATACAATTTCACGCCTTTTACTTCCAGGCTACATTGTTTTAAAGATAAACAAAGTTAAAATTAGGAAAAGGGACAACTTTTTCCACTTTAATAAGAAGCGATACTTAGGCTCTGAAATACAAAATAAAGGTCAGAAGTTAAGCTTAATAAAGCTTTTTTACTTATTACCTTATATAAATGATATGCCAAATGTTTTAAAACAAAGTTTTATTCAAATGTTTGCTGATGATACCTTATTATATATAAAGGATAAAAATATTCTTGATTGTATAGAAATTTTAAATTTTGAACTAAAAACTAAGTATATCAAACTGGTTAAATAAGGTAAATAAATTAAAGTTAAATGTTTCTAAAACAAAATTTATGGTTATTGGAAATAACGTGATTAATACAGATATAAATATGTTTGTTGATGATAAAAAATTAGAAATTATACACTCATTTAAATATTTGGGAAATTGGAAACTGGAAAAAAAAAATTATTTAAAAAGAATTAGTCAAAATTTAAGTTTATTTTCACGAAAAACAATTTATAACACTATAATTTTACCTCATTTTTTATATTGTTCAACTATTTTATACACAGCAAATGATGGGGTCTTTAATAGCCTCCAAGTTTTGCAAAATAAAGCTATGCGTATAATTTTAAATGTGGATAAATATACGAAAATAAATTTTATGTTAGAGAAACTTCAGTAGTTAAATGTTAAGGATTAAGTGAATATAATAACTTGAATATTTCAATTAAATCAGAGAGCTCTTTAAAAAAATTTAAAAAATCATTGAAAAATTATTTATTTAAAAAACAAAATAGTGACTGATAAAAAACTTTTAAAAAATTTTTTAATACTTTATAGAGGATATTGTTGAATTAGTTTAAATATTTTATAAATTTTGTTAAATTGTAGCACATTGCTAAATAAATCTTGTTACTACTACTACCTACTTTCTATAGTGGAAATACATTTGTTTTTCATTTGACTCTTTGTTTTCTCGGTAAATAGGCTTTTTAGATAAAGCGGTTTTATCATTTTAATGCAAATAAATGTGATAAAATGAATAAACCGTCATTTTTTTATTAACTAAAATGATATAATGTTATTACACATGTTCTATATTTGTGTAATACTTAATCTTGCTTTGTATGTGTGTTGGCTTACGCTATTGAAAAAAAAATACTGTTAAGAGCAAACACCAGTGATTTATTCGCCGTTTCATTTTCTTATTAATATTTTATTTTAAAAAATCCAAAAGGCAGGATTCAAATTGCATTACTTTCCGAAATATTCTAATGGACGATCACAGTGAGATAGTATATATACCTTGCTGTTAATATTCTGTGATATATACATAGAAGTTACGTTTTATATAATAGTAGTACAATAGTAGTAGTAACATGTTTTATTTAGCAAAAAGCTACAATTAAATATTTTTAATACATTTTTTTTAACAACATGCATTTTTATAGATTATTAAAACGGAACCTTCTTTTAACAAAAACAGACAGAAAAGTTAAACATTTTGCGCAAATTGTATCAAATATTACGTATCATTTTGTTTCTTAATTAAATGTAATTTTAAGTTTTTTTAAATAGTTTTAATGATTTTTGAGATTTAATAGAATTTTCCAAATTACATATTATATTCTAACAAACCTTTATGAAAAATAGACTTATAAGCTAATGCTTTAGACACTATATCTACAAAAAAAAATTTATTAGTTCCTGTTTTATAATGATGGTGGTTAAGATTAAAAGAACAAAAAATTTTTAAACAATCAGGTAATAAATTATTTTTAATTTTAAAAGATACATACTAAATAAAAAATTAAATTTCTGATATTCAACCAATCTAAATTTTTTAACATAAAATTTATTTTTGTATATTTGTCACACTTTAAAATAATCCGCATTGCCTTATTTTGTAAAATTCGTAATTTGTCAAATATTTCATCACTAGCACAATATAAAATGGAAGAACAATAAAGAAAATGTAGTAATATCATAGTATTAAATACAGTTTTTTTTAGAAAACAAACTTAAATTAGAACTGATTCTTTTAAAATAACCTACTTTTCCGGCAATCTTCGATATGATACTTTCAAAATAATTAAAAAATTTTAATTTTGAATCAATACTTATCCCTACATATTTAAAACTGTTTACTAATTCCAATTTTTCACCATCAATTACAACATTTATATTTTGACAACTTAAATTATTATCCATATAGGTAACCATACATTTAGTTTTTGAAATAATTAATTTTAATTTATTTACTTTTAGCCAATTTAATAATATATTTATCTCAGAATTCAGAGTATTTAGACCATCAAAAATATTTAAAACATTAATGTAAATTAAGGTGTCATCAGCAAACATTTGTAACTTACACGTTTTTAAAACTAAAGGCATATCGCTGATGTATAAAATAAATAATATTGGACATATATGTATGTCATTCATAGTTTTATTTGTAAGTTCTCTTTTGCCTTGCCTTGCTGGTATTCCAACTTCACAATAACATCAATTTTTTGTTTATAACATAAAATTATTCTCATAATAATGAAAACGGCGAAATATCAGGGGATTGAAGAATAAGTTTATCGAAGACAACATAAACATATTTATTATATTATTAAATTTTAAATAAACTTATTATTATTATTATCTCACCAAAATTAGTCGCAGACTCCCGGACTATCTAATGTCGTTCACGTCGCGCCGCATTGCCGTTACTATGGAAACGAGAAATGTCAAAGTATCTATACTTAGTTGATTTAAATGATTCAGTTTCGCTTTGTATATTTAATAAGTAATAATGAATTTTAAAAATGGTGAAAATGAAATACGATGGATTGGTTGTAGATAAAGTATACATAGTATTTGACTTGCGTATACCTAATGATTCTCATCATTCTCGCTTATTATGGTCTACATTATATACACCCCTTAAATAATATACTATAAAATTGACCTATTCACAATACCATTATACTTAGGTATCCCAGGTTATTTTACAAATGGATTTTTGCTGAGCCATACTGTATACATATACTTGCATATAATATATATATTTAGGTAAAGTTATATGTAAATAGACTAATACCATGCCAGTTTTGTTTCCGAACACTATCTCTATAATTGGAGAATTTAGAGATATTGACACTGTTCTAATTGAGGGAATTATCAAAATCCTGAACAAACTTTATTCATACAATACGTTGCCTTTTGAGTTAAGCTTTCTAGACGACACATTTATAATGCAAAAAGCTCTAATTTTCATAATCTTCGTCGGAAGTTGTGGAAGTGGTCTGTTATCATTGGAAGGTAGGTTATTTTGTTCTAAAAATACATAAAAGGTAAGTTCCACCCCTTTCATCCGTTTAAGTTAAGCATATACAGTGTGGTTGTTTAAGTATGCAACACATTGGCGTTTTTTTTATTACCGATTTATCAGAAAATTTTATTCTTGATAAAAGTTGGTGCATGTTCGATAATCATATTAGTCGCACTTGGAATGGTTGCAAGTCAAACGGCGTACAGGGTAGGCCAAAAAATATAAAACTTGTACAAGAATAAAGTACCCCTATTTCAGAAAATTCAGCAAAATGTTATGAAGAAAAGTTGTTTAGAATTAAAAGTTATGCATAGATTCAAAAACGTGATCTCCTAAAATAAAAAAATATATTTTTTTTAAAAACGTTTATTTCCCAAATTTTTTTTTTATTACAGGGTGTTAATTAATGTCATGCAGATATTTCAGGGAATGATAGTACTCGTCAAAATAAGAAAAAAATGCAAATATATGCATAGTCCAAAACGCGTTTTATACAGGGTGGCAACGTTTCAATTTTTTTTCCCGTATTTTGCGTTTTCTCTCTTATATTCTGCGATAATTGTTTCAAATTTGGAACATTAACCCTTTTTTTAAATCTCTACAATAAAGTATCAAAATTGCCGGTTGCAGTATACAGGGTGTTATATTTTCAACGAGGGGGGGGGGGCCTGCCGGGCTGCAGCCCCCCTCCCCCCCCCCCAAGCTTAGAAACTTAGCCTATTCGTTTAATTGCAAACCAATTTTTCATGTCACGTGAACTATTTTCGCATATTTTTTGCGATCTCAATGTTTTATGGATTTGTAATTTTTTTGCTTATCAATGTAACATGGAATCTTACGTTTTTTGAGTAATTAAAGTATAAATTTTAATAAATAGCTCAAAATTGTACATAATGATTAAAAAAAAAATTTCGGATTCGAGTTTTTTCCGTTTCTTTGCATTTTTTGAGAATATTTACCATCGTAATGTGTATATTTTTTTACACCATCAGAAAGTGGAGATTTCAACGAACAAAACGCCCACCGACTTTTTTTAAAACAGCAGATATTTTGACGTGAGAATTTTCGATTGAAAATAAGGGTTTTTTCGATATTAAGTCAAAATAAAGTAAAAAAATAAATATTTTAAATCAAAATAATTACAGTGTGTTTGGGACATAAAAAGGTAAGTTATCACCAAATTTCGTAAAAACATAATTTTTTTTGTAAAAGATAAAAATAAAAAAACAAAAACTTGGTTATTTGAATTTTTCACATAAATTTTGAGGCAATGTGAAAAAAGTGTTAATACAAAAGTTGTAGATCTTTTTATTACCTACAACTTTGCCATTTAACGTTTTTCCATAGGACTTGTAGTTTTCCCGGAAATCAAGATAAATCGTTTTCTAGCCTTAAAAACTCACCCACTTCCACTTCCCGACCTCGGATCGCCCGTAAATTATTTTTTCTTTCATTTTTGTTATGTTCTCTTTCTTTTCCAATGGGTTTCATCCTACTATTATTTTTTTTGTTTCAAAAATTATCGACCCTGGTCTACCTATTTATGCGAAACACGATAATGATATTACCGTGGAAGAAATTCTGGACGAAATGGCAAAAACAAAACGAAGAATTTTACTTTAATATTAGTATTATTAGTGATTACTTACAACTTATTGTATAAGGTTTTTGTTTTGTTTTAGTATTAGTATGCTTAATATATGCGTTACTTATTTTAAATACATTTTTACTAATTAAAATAAAATCTCTAAATTTTTTTTTCATAAATATTTCGGTAGGGCTAGCGGCGTATTATTGCAGAAGTTTTAGGGGGCTGTCGCTCTCGTCAATCATAAGTATTTTACCTAAAAAAGGGCGTGGCACCCAAAAAACTTTTCGCCTGCGGCGCAAAAGAACGCCTTCGGCGCAAGAAGTTAAAGCCCCCCCCGAACAAAATTTCTGGTTGCGCCACTGACCATAAAGACCTTCACTAATTAATCAAAATCAAATATATTTCACATACAGGGTGGCCCTTTAGTGTGGCAAAGTACAATAGCTCCGTTACTATTTCAAATACATTAAAAATATTAATACAAAAGTTGAAGGGCAGTAAGTGACTTGTAACGTAAAATTATTTTTAACTCTATAGGGTGGCTCAAAAAAGCGGAACAAGAAAAAATGTACTTTTTTCAAATGGAATACCCTGTATATTTTTTCATTTTTAAATTCTACATAGAATTATAATTATTTTTTATTAAATACATTATTAGTCTATACTTTATAGTTTCCGAGATATTGACTCTTGAAAAGTGACATTTTTGAACTTTGACAGCTTCTAACTTTCTAACAGTACGTCTTAGAGCAAAACGGCTTACATGTCCCTATCTTCAATTTTTATTATCTTCCCAGAAAAGCTAACTTCCAGTTAAACCGGAACAACTATATTTCCTGCTTTCGAGTAACATCCGGTTTAACCGGAAGTTGATTTTTTTGGGAAGATAATAAAAATTAAAGATAGGGACATGTAAGCCGTTTTGCTCTAAGACGTACTGTTAGAAAGCTAGAAGCTGTCAAAGTTCAAAAATGTCACTTTTCAAGAGCCAATATCTCGGAAACTATAAAGTATAGACTAATAATGTATTTAATAAAAAATAATTATAATTTAATACGGAATTTAAAAATGAAAAAATATACAGGGTGTTCCATTTGAAAAAAGTACATTTTTTATTGTTCCGCTTTTTTGAGCCACCCTATAAAGTTAAAAATAATTTTACGTTATAAGTCACTTACTGCCCTTAAACTTTTGTATTAATATTTTTAATGTATTTGAAATAGTAACGGAGCTATTGTACTTTGCCACACTAAAGGGCCACCCTGTATCTTTGTTCAAATTCAAGCATATTTGTAAAATTTACTTGAATTTTTAATTTATTAAGGAATCACAAACTTCATGTTTGTTGCAACGATATTAAACACAACTTTAAAATATCCTAAAAATTATTTTTAACAAGATAAAACATTAGTAATGATAATATGCAAATTTAAAAACTTTCATTTAAAGTGCAAAATTTTTATTTTAAATGTTTATTAAAATACTTTATTCTTGTACAAGTTTTATATTTTTGACCTACCCTGTACGCCGGTTGACTTGCAACCATTCCAAGTGCACCTAATATGATTATCGAATATGCACCAACTTTTATCGAGAATAAAATTTTCTGAGAAATCGGTAATAAAAAAAATGCCCATATGTTGCACACTTAAACAACCACACTGTATAGAAACAGTATTTTGGTATCGTCATTAGGGAAAGTGGGAATGGGGGGTTACAGGTTTAATAAATAATATTTTTATTTCTCACATGGGTATTTGCAAGCTATTCATTTTTTTCTCAATTTTAGGATTCGGTCATAAATTACGTCCCTAACAACTCCAGCTTAATATAGGAATTTTATGAAATTTTATTCCTTTTTCACACCGCAAAATATCTTTTTATTAAAATTTTCAGATGAAAAAAATGTGGCCTCAACAGTCAAACATCAACATCTCACTATAAAAAATTAATATAAAAGCCGTTTTATATCAAAATGACATGAATACGGAATAAGGCATGAGAATGAACGATGAAAATATCAGTGTCTTCTTCAATTTGTTTTTAATGGTGTTTAAAAAACGCTTAAATGCTAGAAAATGAAGTAATCACCAGTTTCTTTTTTATATCAGGTGGGGGAACTGCTAGACCGCCCATGGGACATCCAATATTGGCTCTCCTATCAATTTTATATCAAAATTGTATTAGACTTTTTTTGAAGGTCCTTATATGATGGACTCGCAGGCCAAATCCTAGTATTTTCTAATAAGTCTATTAAAAGTTATAAAAAATTCTTCGTAAAATTCATAAAAATTAAATACGGTCATGATTAGGGCTGGGCAAAAATTCGATACATTGATATTTTTATCGATAAACGATATTTAAAAAATAAAATATCGATTTATCGATATATCGAATAACGATATTTAAAAAATAAAATATCGATATATGGGTATATCGATATTTTTTTGGAATTTCAGTATCGCCCAGCCCTAGTCATGATACATACCTCAATTAAACCACCAGTAATAATTCTGACAATACCAAATGTTACTAAACGTTTCATTTTTATTAGTTCCAACATGTTTTACAGTATTCAAGAAAAAATAATGATTGTAGGTATAATTTATCCAAAGTCAGTGTGATGACATTCCAATCATTCCATACGGCATACAAACGGCGGTAAACAGTCTCAAAGAGACCGACCTCACAACCAGGGTTATCAGATCTTTCTTCTTCAATTCTTTAAGTTTTGTTATTAAAAATGTTTCTTTTATATCAGTATTCAATTGTTAGTCAGTAACTTTCTTTGAAAGCTAGTTTGCAAATATACTTTAAACCGAGGAGTTTTAAGTGTGACAGAAAAAAATAACAAGCCATTCACTGTTATAATAATACATTATTTAGTCCTTAGGAAACAATATAACTGAAATCAAGACAAAAAGTGTTTTCAGTGTTTAAAAACAACTAATTAACAAACCCTTGTTTCTCGTATATACTTACATTGTGCTTACAACTCCGAAAATTTTAAAGAATTGGCAACAGCATATAATTTGTTGCGATTGCCAAGGGATACAAGCGCCAGTTAAAGCGGCTGGTAGAAATGCTACTATCTCAAAGGAAAAGCGTCCGGGAAGTGGGTACTTCCCGGACGGTTGCCGAAAAACCCATTTTTGTTTAGAAAATTGTAAAAGAATACTTCGGAAATGCCTAAATTTAAGTTCACAATGTCAGAACGTGAAACAATAAAGATTTCTTACCTTGGAAGGTAAAAAAACATCAACGATTTATCATTTCCGCTTATTTAAATAGATTTTTTTAAAACTTTTAACAGTCACCATTTTGAAATAGCTTAACAGAATCGCGCCAAAATTTATGAGCATACTGTACAAGATATTAGCTTTCAAATGATGTATCACAAGCTGCATGTTTTCATTTAAAAAAAAGATCGATGTCGTCATATCTTTGACAAATGTCTATAAAAAAAAACGAAGAACGTCAAAATATGAGCATATTATATAAAACTAAGTTGACCTGTCCGAGCGTTTTCCCCAAACGTTACAGGTTACAGGTTAAGGTTATATTAATTTTATTCCGGACTTCTGGACAACTCTGTATAGTAAACCTATCGCGTAATATCTGGAAAGATCAGCGTAAAATATTTTTTAATAATATACTTATTGGGAGAAGGACTATGCTTCGCAGAAAAGCCATTTAGATTTAGATTACTTACTTATCCAAAATGTGCGAGCATGTCTACGTCCTTTTATTAGTGGTGCGATTGGAAATATTAGTTAACTAAATAAATAAACTCTTATCATTAAAACCATGCAGACAGCAGCAAGTGATTCCCCTTGGTATGCAATCTCAGTTTTGTAAATTACCTAACTACCTATATAATTTTATTTTTAGCATAAAAACTCAATACACATCTTTACTCAACTTTACTGTTTTAGTGTTTTAGCAGACGGCTGCTCTGCCGCGTTTAAACTCACAGGATAGGAGTAGACTATCATAAACGCCGATAATATAATTATCATGCAACATACAGTCTATTAGTTTTGGTTGTATAGACAATATAAAGGCTGCAAGCAAGCTTAACATTTATTGTATCCTTTATATGACTCAGCATCTTAGCAATTAAAATACAAACAACTTGATATGAATGTTTGGCTTTGAAGTTATTATATCAACGGATTTAAGTATTAGCTAAAAATACCGCGATTAAGTGTGTGGTTCTAATTTTAAAGAATTATCAATTAAACCAGCTGGTAATGTGTAAGCGTAACAGAGTTGGTGTCCTGGTGTTGGTATCGTTCTCGTTATGCGTGTTTGACAGTGTCTACAGTATTGAAGGTGTTGTTATTAATACAATTAATGATTTTTAATTTTAATTTTTGGTTAAGTAAGGTGTAATGATTATGCAAACTCGAGTACACTTTTACCTAAATCGTTAAACGCCGATTAAGTATACTTTATTGAGGTTAAGTTTATTTAAGTGGCAAGCTTTTTTTTAAAGTTTATTCCTCAAAAGGCATGTGTATTTAAAATGGCATCTTATGGAGAGGTTGTGAGGTCACAGGGAACAGGGAATTAATGTCTTCCCCTAGAAACAAGTTGGCAACCATTTAAAAGGAAATTAACGCCAATCAAAAATACGACTCTTATTGCCGAACCACGTTAATTTTGTCGGACAATTTGTTCTTATTTTTGTGATACACAGGGTGTCCGGAAATGATGAGCAAAAAATTTGGGTGATAATTATTGTAGATCAAAAATAAATGCTATCTCTTCCTATAAGATTTTTTTGAAAATTGATTACTATAACGGATCGAGTTACAAGGTGTTAAATTTAAATTTTATTTGCAGTTTTTTTGCAATACCTTTTGCCACGCTTATAATATTTTGTCGAAATCTTGTATATGAGGCTTTTTCGGGATGAGAAATACAAATTTGCCCACCGTTTTTTCGGATTTTGTAGAGGGCGCCACATAGGAGCCTATATACTTTAATTTGAATGGTCCCAACTGTTTTGTCCTACACTGTATGTGCATTTTAACTGAATACTTTTATTCTCACAACCTTTTCGCATAAAAAAGGTATACCTACTACTACTTTTGTTTCGATAAATTTGGTGCATAGGGTTTTATTATTTTATTTTCTATAGATCAAGCCCATTGGAGGCAACTGGGAAAAGATGAGTTAGGCAAAGCATTAAAAAAACAAACCATACCTAACAGAGCTAGAAATGTAATTTTGTTTGTTGGAGATGGAATGGGTCTTACCACCATAACCGCATCAAGAATATATGGAAAAGGTGAAACGGGACATTTGGCATGGGAAAAGTTCGACAATGTGGGAGTTTTAAAAGTAAGCTTAAATTATACCAAATTTCGAACCTTCACGTCAAATTTTATTTTATATTATTTCAATTTGTAGACTTACTCTGCTAACAAGTTAGTACCGGATTCGTGCAGTACCGCCACCGCCATGTTCACCGGTATTAAATCGAACCACAAGACCTCTGGAGTAGACCATACCGTAGATGTAGACGATTGCGCAGCTTCTCTTAAACCAAACGCACAATTGGAAAGTTTTTTGAATTGGGCGCAAGATGCAGGAAAATCAACAGGTAGAAAAATGTTCACTTTCAGTTAAGAGCAACAAAACGGAAAACAGTAAAACACATGCATGAACACTCAACAAGTCTGCATAAACATTATGTCTCTATACAAGCTATGATACAAAACGACCAGATCGTCGAGAGTTTTTTTTTGCAAAATCGTTTATAATTTCGTCGATATTTTATATATTTATTTAATGTTTTAACTCGTGTTCGATACTGATTAAGGATAAATCCAAAATGCGTTGTTGTCCCATGGTGTTACGTAAATTGGTTTTTACCATTTTAAGTTTGTAAAAAGATCTTTCCGCTGATGCCACACTATAACTGGGAAAGTTAGAAAGAAGATCATTGCACTAGATACATCTGGAAAATTTAAAGAACACACTGATTTTTTATTAATAAATGATCCGCAAGTTCATACACTGTTTATAATTTTGAAATACTATCTCCAAGTCCCTTTCGGAGGTTTAAAATTTAGCTAGGAGAGTCAATGGACAAGTCTTTATGGTATATCGTTTGTAAATTCCGCGCTTTTACGTATAATTCTTCTTCACTTAACGAAGTTAAATTCTCAGTATATAAAATTAATTATGAAATGAAATACCTATGAAAAGCAAAGCTGGCAGCAAGTTTTGAAGGGGCCGTCAGTCTTTAAAAAAAAATCGTCATAGCAAACCCACCGCCGAGCGCAAATGGTTGATTTTTAAAAACGACGGCAGGTCGATGCACAGTTCACCGGTGACCTTTATTAGCGGTTTTCTAATGACCGACATTATTCGCAAATCAAAATGTTATTAAATGTATCTTTGTTTTCAATACAATCTAAACTTACTGGAATGGACACCTTGTGTGTATCATTACAATATCACATTTTTGTAATATCTAGGTTTCGTAACAACCACCAGGGTAACACACGCAACACCAAGTGCTCTTTATGCGCACACTCCGAATAGAAAATGGGAATGTGAAGACGTTATACCAGAGGTATCATCCGAATGTAAAGATATAGCGTGGCAGATGGTTAATGGCAGACCAGGAAGAAATATTGAGGTAACTAACCTTAGAACATTTGAGTTCTGCAGTTAAAAAAAATACCAGACAGTTCACAGTTTAACCGTTAGGACTGTGAACTACCTAGCACTTACCAATTACCATACCTACACAAACATAACCTGTGTTTATTTAATTAAGATTTTTATTAATAAGAATACAGTTGTTTTTAGTGTCTGTATTAAATATATAACGGAGAAAAGTTAGAGACGTTCAAACGCAAAGGTTTTATGTTCGGAATCGAACACACAGCCTCTCGAAAAACAGTTGAACGCTCCACCAAGCCACAGAGACTCTGAAATTCAGTTATCGCGGAAAGTTTCAAACTGTATACAGGGTTGGGCAAATGTTCCGGAACGGCTTAATTACAGGCGAACGAAAAGTGATATCGAATCCGGGTTTTGGGCAATCTATAGGACTAAAATTTTACTAAGTATTTGACTATTATACATGTCAGTAATGTCACCAACTGTCAAGTGTTGACGTTATTTATTTTTTTTTTAAATGGAACATCATGTATATTTTTACATTTTTAAATTCCACATAAAATTATAATTATTTTTTATTAAATGCACTATTAATCTATACTTCATAGTTTCCGAGATACTGACTCTCGAAAAGTGACATTTTTGAACTTTGACAGCTTTTATAACTTTCTAACAGTACGTCTTAGAGCAAAACGGCTTACATGTCCCTATCTTCAATTTTTATTATCTTCCCAAAAAAATCAACTTCCGGTTAAACCGGATGTAACTCGAAAGCAGGAAATATAGTAGTTGTTTCGATTTAATTGGAAGTTGATTTTTTTGGGAAGATAATAAAAATTGAAGATAGGGACATGTAAGCCGCTTTGCTCTAAGACGTATTGTTAGAAAGTTATAAGCTGTCAAATTTCAAAAATGTCACTTTTCGAGAGTCAATATCTCGGAAACTATGAAGTATAGACTAATAGTGCATTTAATAAAAAATAATTATAATTTTATGTGGAATTTAAAAATGTAAAAATATACAGGGTGTTCCATTTAAAAAAAAAATAACGTCAACACTTGACAGTTGGTGACATTACTGACATATGGTATAATACTCAAATAGTAAAATTTTAGTCCTATAGATTGCCCAAAACCCGGATCCGATATCACTTTTCGTTCCCCTGTAATAAAGCCGTTCCGGAACATTTGCCCAACCCTGTATGCAGGGTGTTTTTTTAAGGTCGACGAGCGACCATATCTCGGAAACTACTGGGCATAGAAACTGAGAAAAAGAAAAATGATAATTAAAGTGGCCATGAGAAAATTCTGGAAATAATTTTTAAGTTCCGCATTTTGCCGCAAGAGGGCGTAATTGAAAAGTAAATTTTAAAATTTTACATAACTCCGAAAATTCCACATTAAGGTATATGTTTGATAACACCATTTTAAAGCTTGGACAATTATGCATCATTTTGGTCTTATGCTCATTGGCGTACCGACTTTAATAAGAATGGGGGAAGCTGTTGAAAGTGTAATCATGTAAATCGCTGTAACTTATAAACGACTTATCCGATTTAAGCAAATTAAAGACTGTTTGGAAGAGAAATGTATGCACTTTAACCAATCGTATTTAGTTGCTCATAATAGTTCCCAAAAAAAATGCTAGGGGGCGCAATTTGCAATAACAATATATTTTTTGATTTTACTCCGAAAAAATAAATCATACAGTATAATTATGATACCATAATCGAAAAGTAAATGAAATATGCAAGAAAAGATGTAAAGACCGCAGTTCGATATCTTTGTTCGTTTCAGAGTTATTGCCAAAACAAAAATTTTTACTACAAATTGCGCCCTCTAGCAATTTTATTAGAAACTATCTTGTACCATCGGAGACGACAATTGAAGGTACTTACCTATTTCTTCCAAACAAGCTTACATTTAGTAAAATCGGTTAAGTGGTTTAGAAGTTACAGCGATTTTAATGTTTACACTTTCACTTGATAAGAGTGGGAGAAGCTATTGAAAGTGTAAACATTAAAATTGCTGTAACTTCTAAACGACTTATTCGATTTTACTAAATTTAAGCTTGTTTGGAAGTACCTTCAATTGCCGTATCTAATGATACACGATAGTTTCTAATAAAATTGCTAGAGGGCGCAATTTGTATTAAAAATTATTCTATTGGCGATAGCGCTGAAACGAACGGAGATATTGAGCTGCGGTTTTAATATTTTTTCTAGCAAATTTCATCTAGTTTTCGATTATGGTATCATAATTATACCGTATGATTTATTTTTTCGGAGTAAAATCAAAAAATGTATTGTTATTGCAAATTGCGCCCTCTAGCATTTTTTTTAGAACTATTATGGACAACTAAATTCGATTGGTGAAAGTGCATACATTTCTCTTCCAAACAGTCTTTAGTTTGATAAAATCGGATAAGTCGTTTATAAGTTACAGCGATTTAAATGATTACACTTTCAACAGTTGCCCCCACTCTTATTAAAGTCGGTACGCCAATGAGCATAAGACCAAAATGATGCATAATTGTCCAAGCTTTAAAATGGTGTTATCAAACATATACAGGGTTTTTCCGTATATTTTGGAGCACCCCTGGAGCTTTTATTTGAAGACATAGAAAAACCTTTAAGTTACCAAAGTTGCATGATTTCTCCTGAACTGCCAGAATTTGTTATCGGACAAAACAAATGAACATCGTAAATTTGTTTAATAATGCCAATGTCGATTTTTTTAAATGGAACACCCTGTATATTAATTTTTTTTTTAACTCCTCACTCTTTTCTGATTCCAAATATGTATAAATGTTATATGTTTACTTTAGTATTATTATCATTATTTATATTAATTATTATTACTGAATAAGCATTATGTTCTAGCATGTTTCCCTCACACCAATATAGATTCTCTAATCCGCAATATTTTGAAATTAAATTTTGCCTAAACGACTAAAGTAAACATATAACATATATACATATTTGGAATCAGAAAAGAGTGAGGAGTTAAAAAAAAAATTAATATACAGGGTGTTCCATTTAAAAAAATCGACATTGGCATTATTAAACAAATTTACGATGTTCATTTGTTTTGTCCGATAACAAATTTTCGGATATAGAGGCCCTGGAAAGAGTCCAGAGGAGGTTTACCAGGATCCCAACAACCCTGGTAGATACACCCTACAACGAACGCCTCTCAGCTTTTGGGCTGACCACACTTAAAGAGAGAAGAGACAGGGGAGACCTGATCGAAACATTTAAAATCCTGAATAACAACTACTGTGATGACCTTAATCTAAACTTCTTTACTTCAAATACTAATGAGCTCAGAGGTCACGCACAAAAATTAAAAAAGGAGAAAAGCTCTCATCTGATACGAAAAAACTTTCTATCTAACCGTGTCGTGTACAGGTGGAATGCCCTTAATGAAGAAACCATCCTTGCCCCAAATCGGAACATCTTCAAGAACAGGCTTGACAAAAACCTGGAAACAATAAATGGCATCATGGTGCACTATCTTTAGCTGGCTCACCCCCAACCAAACAACTAACTGTGATAAATTCTGTGATAAAATCTGTAATCGAGCTTGTAAATGTCCAACGTTGTGTCTAGTCGCGCGTACCTTGACTGTGAACTGTACCTAGACTGTGAACTGTGATGTGATACTCTAATTGTTGACTATATAAAAGTGCCTGAAATAATAAAAACTAAAAAGAAACCAAAGACATAAGTGCACACAGCAGTCTCATCGGCTTCAGCCGCTTACTGCTGTTAAACATAATAATAATAATAATAATAATAATAATAATAATAATAATAATAATAATAATAATAATAATAATAATAATAATAATCATAATAATAATAATAATAATAATAATAATAATAATAATAAATTCTGGCAGTTCAGGAGAAATCATGCAACTTTGGTAATTTAGTTTTTTTTAGGTCTTTAAATAAAAGCTCCAGGGGTGCTCCAAAATATACGGAAAAACCCTGTACCTTAATGTCGAATTTTCGGAGTTATGTAAAATTTTAAAATTTACTTTTCAATTACGTCCTCTTGCGGCAAAATGCGGAACTTAAAAATTATTTCCAGAATTTTCTCATGGCCACTTTAATTATAATTTTTCTTTTCCTGAGTTTCTATGCCCAGTAGTTTCCGAGATATGGCCGCTCGTCGACCTTAAAAAAACACCCGTATGTATACCAAACGACTAACATCAAAATTGAATAAGTTATTTGGCTGAAGTTGGTGAGAGAATTTCACAATCTCCGTAGCGCAGTGGTATTCGAGAGGTTCGGGGTTCGATTCCCAGTGCTAAACAAGTATCAGTTATATTATTGTTAAGGTTATAATGGGTGGCGGAAGGCAGTGCCTGGTAGCGAACGTGAAAAATTCGTCCGAGGATCAATTAGACACCTGGTCATGTATAAGCAAGCAAAATGGCAGAGACCTGATGTCTGATTGGAAGACTGACAAAACATTAAGACAGGTCACTCATCAGATACTGCAGAATAATGCCGAGCTCGAAAATATGGACGAATCAGCTGAATTTACGTTAGGTAAGTATTATGGTAAAAAAATCGATGGAATTTTTTTTTATTGCGTCATTTATTCTCAAGGTATTTTTGCAAACGGTCATTTGAAGCTCGAGCACGAGAGAGACAAAGGACCCCAGGGGATGCCATCGCTCAGTATGATGACCGAGGCTGCCATTAAACTCTTAAGGAAAAATACAAATGGATATGCTTTAATGGTAAATAACTACGAAACTAAATGTTTCATATTTTATAATCAGTAGAAGTAGACCTTTTTATTACTTATTGCTTATTATGACAAACACAGAGGAACATCCGATTACCAATAAAACCAAATATTTATTCGAATAAAAATTGCTTTAGGTGGAAGGCGGTAATATCGATCAAACGCACCACAGAGGCCACGCCAGGAAAGCCTTAGATGAGACTGTAGCTTTTAGTGACGCAGTGGAAACGGCCTTAAATTTGACTAGTATGAAAGACACTCTTATTATAGTCACTAGTGATCATGCGCATTCGATGGTGCTTACCGGATACCCAGACAGAAGTCAAGGAGTATTGGGTAAGTGGCAAATACAGGAGCTGGCGCAACATAGGAAGTCGCGTGCAATTATTTTTTATATATATAATATTTTATTACTATAAGCCAGGAAAGTTAACAAAGCATTATTTATTTACAATTCAGGAACTTCCACATCTGCCATGGACCAAAAAGCATATACAAATCTGTTGTATGGTACAGGAGGGCCAAACAACTATCAGTTTTACGTTTCAGCCAACAATACCGTAGAAAGAAGCGATCCCAATCTGGAGAATACTACAGATTTCGGGTATTCCCAGCAAGCGGTAATTTTGAACGATGAAGTGACTCATTCCGGAACAGATGTGTTGGTGTATGCACAGGGTAAGAAAAACTGTTTACTATAAAAAGGAAAACTACGAATTTTTTTTTTAAGTTTAAACAATTTTTTTTTTTTAATATACTCAATAATTTCAGGTCCTATGGCTCACCTCTTCAACAGTGTTCACGAACAAAGCTATGTTGCTTACGTAATCAGTTATGCAGCTCAAATCGGGGTGTTCGAAGGATATGATACTTTGGATCCCGCCACCGACAGCACCACCTGTTCAAAATACAGTGTTGCTGTTTTATTGTTTACAGGGTTCTTATTATTTTTAAATAATCGTCGAGATTTTTGTTTTTAATATTGGTGTATATATGTGTCTGATATGTAGGTAGGTACCCACTCTACATATTTAATGTACTTTATTCTAATAAAAATTCTGACGAAGGTATTTGTGCTTTTCTTTCGGTTTTCAGAAAAGAACTATGAAAATAAGATTATAAAACGTCAAGTCAATTTTTTTAATACTGTGAAAAGTGCGACAGAGAATATCTCTTTCAACGGGTAATGAATCTCAGTAGGTGCATTGTTTTATTAAGATATACAGACTGTCCGCGGATAGCGCTTACAATAGCACAAATGGTTCTTTTCCCGTGCGTCATCACTTTTACGTCATCAAAATCGTATGAATCAAATCAAAATTACGAGACGAAAAAAGTCAAAACTAAGTTAAGTTCATAAAATGGACGTGCCTGCCTACCGTTTGACGTACCTACATAATATCACGAAACATTATTATTTATTTTAAGTTTTGCCCGGCATTCTCTATTATCTAAAAGAAATTGACAAACAAATGTTTATACATTTAATACTATTTTTAAAGCTTAAAATCTACAAAAGTTTGGTGTTTTATTGACTATTAAAATCGCAAAAGTCAAATTTTTAACATCCTTTCATTTAAGGGAATTTAGCCACTGCCGTAAACGTTTCAAAGAACTTTCACGGTTAGAATATTTAAAATAAATAAATTAGTTATTATAAAAATCCATAAATACTTACCGCCAAAACAGATGGTGGGTATAATTACCTCTAAAAAGAACTATTTTTAGAAACAGGAACAGTTCTAAGGCACACAGATTTACAAAATACGAATTAGATTGGCAGATCAAAATAAGGTTGACAATGACGTTCTAAAATACAACGGTTGTCAACTAAACAAATAAAGAACGTAATTAACTGACGTTTATAGTTTTATCCTTGTCTAGCACGTTATATTATTGCGGAATTTTGGAGACGTTCTTTTATGCTTTTATTCAAACTTGTTACTGTAATAAACAAGGATGCAGAGTTATTAACCATGTCGAGTCCTGATCGTTGATTGATGACGCACGGGCAAAGATCCACTGTGGCAACTTTACCTTTATTTTTAATTTTTGACCAAAATGCCAATTAGAAAACTTATTTAGAATAACGTTTGTAATTTAAATCCGAGATTTAAAATAAATCTTCCATTTTTTTAGTTTGATTAAAAGTTGGCTTAAATGGGAATATTTTGTTTGCCTTTAAAATACTGAATATGAGTTTTTTTTACTACATCAAGTTCTTGAGCTCGGTTTCTTAATGAAAGGGTAGGATTGTCAGCAACAGACTGCAATACGATTAGGGAAGCTGCATCATTCTGATCATAGTTTTTTTTTAATTTTCTTAATAATTTATGAAGTCCCATTTTTGAGACGTAAACGTTAGTGTATCTTTGATTAAATGTCTCTATCACAAAGTTGTAAGAACTTTCGCCCACACCGTAACATTGAACTAAATAAACCCTTTGTTCTAAGGTCAACATTTTCATCACATTAAATTCTATTTGACAACGTCAAATTTGCCCCATACGTAAAGCAAAGTAATAAAAAGGTAAAAAAAATCCTTGTTTTTACAAAAGATGGTAGGAATGCATTTAAACTTTTAAAATAAGATACACACCACCCATTATCAAAATAGAGTCTAATAAAATTTTATATTAATATTTTTATTGTGCAGCAAAATTTCCATTTACCTCCAAAAAATTAAAAAAACTAACAAAATCGAAGATTTATTTCAAATCTCCGATTTAAATTACAAACGTTATTCTAAATAAGTTTTCTAATTGGCATTTTGGTCAAAAATAAAAAAATAAAGGTAGTTTACTCTTAGAGAAAAATCATGTTTTTGAAGTTTTTGCGAACCCTGTATAAAAAAATCAAAATTTTCTCTTCGTGAATTGCATTTTTTTACAAGTAAAACTTTTTATCAAGAATGACTTTTTCCCGAAAAATTAAAATTTTCATCCATTTCTGCTATTGTAAACCCTATCCGCGGACAGTCTGTATGTATTATAAAAAAATTTTAAAAATTATTTATGATAAACTGATGTCTAGCTATTATTAGCTATTTTTTTCGGCCTTTCAACAAACCCAAATAATTAATTAATCGATCCTGACAAGTGATTTGTCTTCGAGCCCTGTTTCCTTCTGCCAAACTGAGCCTCACTGATGAGCCGTAAACGGCGAAACGCGTCTGGGGATGAGTTTGGCGGAAGGAAACAGACAAAACTTTTTTGCATTAAACCCAAATAACATAACCCTGCATTTTTAAAGATTACTACGAAAAATCATTGTCGGACTTTTTAGTTGGGTACAGAGCTGTCGGTAATTGAATTAAAATAATTGAAAAATCGTGTTCGATTACTTTTTAGTAATTAAATTACGGTAATTGAATTACTTTTTGAAAATAGTAATTGTAATTGTAATTGATTTTCCAATTACTGTGATAAAGTAATTGTAATTGGTTTTAAGAAATTTGAGGTAATTCAATTACTTAAAAGTAATTCAATTATTTTAAAAAGTAAGTAGGTAATTGAATTACTCCCAAATAATTCAATTATATAAAAAGTAATTTAATTACTCCCAAATAATTTAATTACTCAGAATAAAAGTAATTGAATTACTCCAAAATAATTCAACAATCCAATTCCCTAAAAATTTTCATAATTCCTTTACTCTAGAAAGAAAAAAATATTTTTTATTTTCCCTAATATTACGTTTGTTTTATTTCAACAAATAAATCATATTAAATAAAAAAGACAGTTGTTATTATTGGTCAATTTGTTAAAGGTAAGTAGGTACTTATCAAAATTAGGAGATCAAGTTTAACTATAAATTATAAACTCTAATAAAGTGTGGTAGTAGGACCTACTATACTATTAAAAATAATACCTTACCTATACAACTATTTTTTTGTAAAATCTAAAAAAAGTAATTCCATTGCTCATATACTAATTCAATTTTAAAAATGTAATTCAATTACCAAACTGTAATTCAATTACCAGAGTGTAATTCAATTATCAAAATGTAATTCAATTACTTCTCAGAGTAATTTATTTGCCAAAAAAGTGCCTATAATTTATGGATTCAGAGTAAATCAATTACTTTTCGGGTAGTTTCGTTACTGTAAAGTAATTGAATTAGTATAAAGTAGTAATTGAATTAAATTTAGTAATTTGAATGCGGTAATTGATAAAGGAATCAATTACTTTTAGTGGGTAATTGGTAATTTAAATATTTTTATCATACTGTTAGTAATTGGTAATTGTAATTGATGCCTTTTTCGGAGGGTAATGGGTAATTGTAATTGATTTACTTTTTACGAGTAATTGCGACAGCTCTGGTTGGGTATACACTCTAAAAAGTAAACAGGGCTTTTAAAAAAATTGAAATAATTTACTTAAAACTCTTAATATACATACTATCGTCATCATCATCCTTTTAAAAAGTATTAAAATAATGAACACAAAACTCTCTTAATTAGAATGGTCGGTTTCCCTATTGAGTGGCATGCGTAGCAGCTTTAATAATCGTCGTAAACAGGTCCTGCTCTTCCTGCTGAGCTCCCACCCACCACATGCACAGAGCATTCTCATACGACGGCATAGTCTTAGTGTGGTGTAACGGATCTATCGAGTGATGTTGCCCGCTGGCAGTGGCTAACACAGGTTTATATGGGTGTAAACTAACCCCGTTACAACTGTCATTGTGTAAATTCATCTGAAAACGTGATACCTGTCAGTATTTTATAAATCGGTAGAAATGGGTCATTTACCAATAGTTGAACTATAGTCATCGAGTCCTATTAATTAGTAGTTGAGTTTAAGTGATTTTAGGTGGAAATAAGAAAATTAAGAGTCCTCGACTTAAGTCCTGGGTCACGATAAGTGACTTGATGACCACCTGAATAACGGCCTGTAAATATTGCTGATGTATTCAAAATTATAAAACACAAGCGGGATACAATATACAGGGTGTTTTTATGTTTGCTAAAAATGCACGGATATGATTACTTGGCCTGACATATAAATATGTCCTTCCTTTAACTGTTTAGCTGTCAATTTCTGTATTTCACAAGCTAAGCAGTTTAAATACATAAGCTAAAATATTACATCCAGCATTTTTAGCCATCAATTAGAACATACCCTGTATATGGACAGTTGCTATACAAGAAGTTTTAAAGTAAACAACACTAGGCTGTTTGTGACTACAAGTATTACCACGAGAAAGTCACAAAAAAAATGTATTTCTAAAGACATAACAACAAAAATGTTTTATATACTTACTTACTTGTTTAAGTGTGCAACATATGGGCATTTTTTTTTATTACCAATTTCTCAGAAAATTTTATTTTTGATAAAAGTTGGTGCATGTCCGATAATCATATTAGGTGCACTTGGAATGGTTGCAAGTCTACAGGGTAGGCCAAAAATTATAAAATTTGTACAAGAATAAAGTACCCCTATTTCAGAAAATTCAGCAAAATGTTATTAAGAAAAGTTGTTTAGAATTAAAAGTAATGCATAGATTCGAAAACGTGATCTTATTTGTTTTTTTCTATAGGTATCTGCGATTATTTTAGTAGGATTTCATGTTTGTCGCTTAATTTGTACAGTTTTTTTCTTGGTTTTTTTAATAAAAATTTTTCACTTTGAATGATACTTATTTAAGTAGCATAATATCATTTTCAATGTTTTATCTTGTTAAAAAGAATTTTTAGGATATTTTAAAGTGGTGTTTAATATTGTTGCAACAAACATAAAGTTTGTGATTCCTTAATAAATTAAAAATTCAAGTACTTAAATTTTACAAATATGCTTGAATTTGAACAAAGATATTTGAAATTGATTTGATTTTGATTAATTTATGAAGGTCTTTATGGTGAATATAAAAAAAAATTATTGGGAAAATATTATTGTTTTTTTTTTTATTTTAGGAGGTCATGTTTTTAAATCTAGGCAAACTTTTAATTCTGAACAACTTTTCTTCATAACATTTTACTGAATTTTCTGAAATGGGGGTACTTTATTCTTGTACAAGTTTTATATTTTTTGGCTTACCCTGTACGCCGTTTGACTTGCAACCATTCCAAGTGCACCTAATATAATTATCGAACATGCACCAACTTTTATCAAGAATAACATTTTCTGAGAAATTGGTAATAAAAAAATGCCCATATGTTGCACACTTAAACAACCACACTGTATATTCATAAATTTATCACAATGTTGACTGATTTAAAACAACTTGTATAACCTTTTTAAACATTTTAATAACAAACACACCATCTTACAATTATTAACAAATTAAATCATCATCACTACTTTTACACCAGAAAAAAAGACAGAATAGCCAATAAAACATACCTGCATATGGATAGACGGATAACTTTGTTCGGTAACATTCCAAACTTGAACCTTACCATTGGTACCACCCGAAACCAACCATTTATTATCGGTTGATAAATCAATGCATATTTTTTGATTTGTATTACATTCTCTAGATAGTACAAACATTGGTCTGCCAGGAACCTAAAAACAACTTTTTATTAAATGTTTTGGTGACATAATAATAATGGTTATATTTTCCTTTAAAAAATGTGTAGCATCAGTTAGGTGCAGTACTATCATCTTACACGTAAATCCCAACAGATCAATTCTTTGTCTTTTCTCGCACCACTGTATAACCTAGAACCGTCCAAGGAGAATACCATTGTGGTTATGCCTCCCTTGTGCCCTTGAAGTTTACACAAGTGACGAAATGTACCATCACTTTGTGAGACCAATTCTATGCTATTTCTAACCGTACCTACAATATATAAAACTAGTAAGTCACAGAAAAAATACTTTTGAATAAAATATTATCTTTTTGAAATGTTTTATAATTTTTCTGGACTTACCAATAGCAACAACACCGGGTTGAGCTTGGCTCGCAACTAAACATGATACTTGATGAGAAACAGGAAACTCTGTATATTCCCTTCCTGGTCTGCTGGTGGTAAATGTTTTTATGTTCTTTTTATATCCACAAAATATATTTTGACCATCAGCTGAGAATGTTACGCTCATAGCTGCTTCAAGCTCATCCACTCCATTAAAACCCCTATAAGAACACCTTAAGTCTCCTGAGAATGCATCCCAAAGATGAATAGGTCCTTCGTGACCACTAGAAAGCCAGCTAAAAAGTTTGATTTAATTATTGTTATTAAATAGGTTAATTTTAATTGCTTCTAAACGTTGTAAGTTCATACTCACTTACCAGCAAGTAGCGGCATTTCCACTATTCATACCAGGATACCAATTATAATCATAAATTAGACCTGTTTCAGGTACGGAAACTGCGGGATTCAATGGAACTATAGGTCTAGATTGTAGCACGCTATCGCAAGGATATAAGTCACTGGGTAATTCAAAAACGTTCATGCCACCACCTCTGATAACTGAGAGTAAACAAGTACCATCGGGGGACCATTTGCATCCTTTTAAATAGTGTTGGTCTGAGTAGTTAGGCCATTGTGCTCTTGCAAGTTCTAGGGCAGAACTTTCGAAATTGTAAGAGGCGTATGTCATCTGGGGCGCTTCAATGTACGGTTCAGTCTCCATTTTGATAAAATTACACACTAGAAATGGAATCAATTTGAATTATTTTGAAAATGTTTTGTGACACCTGCATAACGCATAATACTTTTATTTTTCTGTGGTTATAATTTAAATTCTTCCTCTTTCATCTTTCCTCCAGTTTATGGCAACAGCAGCAGCAAGTAGGCGTCAAAGATGAAAGGAATATAAAATAAGGTTATGTATTTTGTTTTTATCTGTCACACTGACGTTTATAGAAATTTCAGAAATAAATTATTTAATTAAACACTAAACATGAATTTTGCCGAAGATCCTGGGCTAGAGATAACTACTAAGTTGGAAAAGGTAATGTGGTTTAACTGTTTTATAATACAATAAATTAATTATATGCAATAAAATTTCAGGAACAAGCTAATTTGTCTCTCCTACAAGAACGTCTATCCAAAAGTGCTCAAATTACGAAAGGAATTGGAAATATCTTAAATACCTTTGAGCAAAGATTGTCCCGATTAGAAGAGACAATTGTACCTGTATATAATGAAACAGAAAGTCTCCAGAAAGCTCAGTACAGTATCCTTTTTTTCAATGACTCCGTTAAATTAAAGAAGTTTGTATTACATTGTATTTTCCTTAACAATATATGTAGACATTGATAGTACTCTGCAACTATTAGACAATGTTATTGGGTACTACGAAGTGTCCAGTAATGTTGAACACATAATTGAAAAAGGTCCTGGGGAAGGTGATATAGATCTTAATAGGTATATTGATGCATTAAATAGACTTTATAATGCCCAAAAGTACTTTGAAAAAAATATACCTCAGAGTGTTGAATTAATTAATGTTGTAAGTACCCATAAACTAAAGTTTTATAACTAAGGATCATCCATACAATTTATTTCAATGCTCTGCAAGAAAAACTTCAATTATTGCCTAAAAATATATATTTACTTAGTGTCTTTCATATAGTTACTAGTAAGTATATGTACCTCATCCTGTAAGTAAGTTTGCACTATAATTTTTAGTCATCATTTTTTCACAAAGGAAGTGATAAACTAAATGCTGAGTTTAAAACTGTTTTGGATAAATATAATACTCCCATTTTGCCAGTGGTATTGTTGGATCTAATAAATTATGAAGGTAAGAAATAAGTTTTAATTTAAGTTATTGTTAGGATTTATTATATTATATTATTCCTAGGACCAATACTTTTTAATATTTATCTAAATGATATTTTTAATTTAAACTGTCAAGGAAAACTACATAGTTTTGCTGATGATATGGTCATTTTTTATGAAGGTCTAAATTGGAATATTTTAAAAAATACTATTGAAAAAGATTTCATAAAAATAAGCAACTGGTTTAATAAAAACTTATTAGCTGTAAATTATAACAAAACAACATACATTCCATTTACTTCATACAAAAATAAACTTCCAAATATTGGTCCAATAATATGCATGCAATAATAAATTAATATAAAGGAAGGTGAAAATATTAAATATCTGGGAATAATTTTTGATAAACATTTAAAATGGGATTTACGTAGTGACTACATTGTAAAAAAAACTAAGATTTCTTATACCAGAATTTAAACACCTTAAACAATTTTTAAATATAAAGGAATAATTAGAAGTATTTTATTATTCTTTAGTACAAACCCATTTAAATTATGGAATACTATATAATAAGAATTATCTTAATAATATTGAAATTATTCAAAAATACATTTTGAAAATTATTTACGAAAAAAACCACCAATATTCTTCTGATTTACTATTTAAAGATAGCCAAAAAAAATGGATATTAAACAAATATTTTCTTACATGTTAACATATATTTTTAAACATAAAAATAAAATAAATTCTATTAATCACACTTTCATCATAAAAATACTATTACATATAAACATAGAGTAAACAAAACAATAGCACACAAACATTTTTTAAACATCAGTCCATATATTTTTGATATGCTACCCACAGTCAATTAAAATAATTAAATCATTAAATAATTATAGAAATAAGATTAAAAATTGGATATTATCCAATCCAAGAGATATATTTAAGAACGTCATTAATAAATAACTCGATAAATAATAAATATACCAAGCTATAATGAATAAAATAAATATATATATACAGGGTGTTTCAGAATAAGATGCTGATCCTTAACGGTGTGAATCCTTAGGTGATTTTAAGAAGAAAAGTTCATATTAATATATATCCTTAACCTATCAACTTTCGAACTACAGGGCGTTAAAGTTTTAAGAAAAAAATCGTTTTTCTATCATAACTTTAAAAACTTTCTAGCTATTTTTAGGAATTTTTCACACATGCCCTCTAAGCATCAATAGCCATTTTTTGGTGTAGAAAATTTTTTAAAAGTTTTAACCAGTGGCGTCCTGAAAGGGTTTGGACTAGACATTTTGGAAAAATATTATGTAAGTACGCCACTGCTTTTTCTCAAGATAAAAATTATTTTTAAAATACTCATTCATTTTAGGCCAAATTTAATATCTTGCCTTTTTATCGTTCGACAAACAGTTTCCGACAAAAAAAATAAAAACATTAAATGCGCATTCGCTATGTGCCTATGGTTTGTTTTGACACTATCAGGAATACTCCAGGAATTTTTCAAAGGGTACGAGACTTAATGAAGAGAAGAGCTGAAGCATGCATTCTTGCAAGTGGTGGCCACTTTCAATAGCTAATCTAAATTATTTTCGTTTTTGTTCACACGTTATTTAAAGTTAGCTGTTTTAATTTATTGTTAAAAAATAAACCATAGGCACATAGCGAATGCGCATTTAATGTTTTTATTTTTTTTGTCGGAAACTGTTTGTCGAACGATAAAAAGGCAAGATATTAAATTTGGCCTAAAATGAATGAGTATTTTAAAAATAATTTTTATCTTGAGAAAAAGCAGTGGCGTACATAATATTTTTCCAAAATGTCTAGTCCAAACCCTTTCAGGACGCCACTGGTTAAAAAGTTTTAAAATCTTTCTACACCAAAAAATGGCTATTGATGCTTAGAGGGCATGTGTGAAAAATTCCTAAAAATAGCTAGAAAGTTTTTAAAGTTATGATAGAAAAACGATTTTTTTCTTAAAACTTTAGTTCGAAAGTTGATAGGTTAAGGATATATATTAATATGAACTTTTCTTCTTAAAATCACCTAAGGATTCACACCGTTAAGGATCAGCATCTTATTCTGAAACACCCTGTATATTATATACATGACGTATTGTATATCTTTGCATACTGTAGTGATATAAAATATACCAATAAAATATGGTTATATTAGTTTTATATTATATTGTGCATGAATTATGAAATATATTCTTGACAATAAATATTATATTATTTAGGTAACTCAAAAACAAGTATTTTAGTTCTGAGTTCGGAATTATGATTAATTGTTTTTTTATTCTAATTCTTCTCTATTATAACTTGTCATAATTTGCATTTATTTTTTAAGAATCAAAAGAAACAAAAATATTACCAAAACAGATTCCCCCTGATGCAAAAGAAAAACTTATAAAAATATCCTCGTGGCTTTTAAGTCACAACAGAGATGAATTTTTGACAGTTTACGGTAAGACTAGAGGGGGTATTTTGCAAAGATCCTTGACAATGCTACGGAATCATCAGAAATCAGTCAGTGGAGGTAGTGTACACGGGACAACCAGCTCACCAATGTTGGTAAGAAAAACTTTATTTTATTTTCGATTTACGTTTCTACTTGTATTCTATTTTCAGAAACCTAAATTTCAAAACAGACACGAAGCTAGAAGGCAACCATCTACCCGTAGATTGCAGGCCTTCGAAAGAAAAGCAAATAGAATGTTTCTTAGAGCTTCTCAAACTTTAGAGCACTCCACTGGATTTAATTTGGCAGGCCGACGAGCATCTCATCTAGGTATTTTTGTTAAGGTTGAATTCTCAACGTCATTCAATCTATTGCCAACCTATAACCTATTTCGCGTTGCTTTTTTAAGTTTATTATTTTAACTAGCGTGTATCCGGCATGCGTTGCAACCCGCTGGTATAAATACAAACCCGATATATTAGTACCCACCTTCCCCTTGAATCACTCTATCTATTAAAAAAAACCGCTTCAAAATCCGTTGCGTAGTTTTAAAGATTTAATCATATAAGGGGACGGACGGACAGACAGCGACAGCGACTTTGTTTTATACTATGTTAAGAAGATTCTCGTGTTTAGCGCAGAGTAGTTTGCATCCTGACACGTCTTATTGTACGGGGTAGCGCATAAACTCTAGATGCATGTAAATTTCCTTAAATTTAAAACTAACATATCTTACATAAAAATTGCTTTTTTAAACGAAAGCAATTAGACATCTATCTGCGCTAGAAACTGGCCAAAAAGTTTCGCCACGCCACACACACAAATAAATTCTGTTGCCGAAAAAATGTTTCGTAAATAATCAATGAGTCATTTTATCACTTTTGGCTTTTAAATTTAGAATAAAAAACATGTCAACAAATAAAGTCTATAATACAGGGTGGCACGCAAAAACTTATCCATTTAATTCGTTCACAGAATGTATCCCTGAATTTGTATTTGTATTATTATTTTTGTGTTTTTAATTTTAAGCAATTTAATTAAATGGTTAGATATTTCCGTAGCACTCTGTATTATAGACTTTATTTGTTGAAATGTTTTTTATTCTAAATTTAAAAGCCAAAACTGAAAAAATGACTCATTGATTATTTACGAAACATTTTTTCGGCAACAGAATTTATTTCGAAGAAATGGTATTTTTTTCTTTGCTTCTAGTGGCATGGCGAAACTTTTTGGTCAGTTTCTAGCCCAGATATATGTCTAATTGCTTTCGTTTAAAAAATAAATTAAATTCAATTTTTATGTAAGATATGTCAGTTTTAAATTTAAGGAAATTTACATGCATCTAAAGTTTAGGCGCTACCCCGTACAATAAGACGTGTCAGGATGCAAACTACTCAGCCCTAAACACTAGAATCTTATATCTGCTATAATTTAAAAAAAAATTCAAAATTGGTTCATTATTAACGAAATTACAGCTTATTAATTTAAGCGTGCATATTTGAATATTCGATAATTAATGGGCGTAGTGTATTACAAAAATATCAATTTATTTCATTGCTAATTTTGGGAAAATTTTATAGTGAAAGAACAATAAGTGACAAAGACATTTTTTTTTAGATAAAGACAAAGACATAATAATGTTAAAAAAAATCTTACCCGATATTTTTCGCTATACAATTCTAAAAAAAAAATGAAATTCCTTGATATTTATTAAATATGTCAATTATTACCTATAGAATATCAAGTCGATACTGATTTTCTTTAAATTTTGTATAAAAGCTAGAAAATAAATCTACGCGAAATAGGTTATAGGTTAGCAAGCATGTTGATACTCCCACCTTAATAGTATTGTTTGTTAATTTTTAATAAACACATGGTTTTTTTAGATACATCCTATAGTGGCGAAGAAGTTGACAATGAGCAAGAGATGGAAAACTACCTAGTTTGTGTAATTGCATTGCACAAATTAATGCAGGTGGAACAGCACTTTATGAAAGATATTATAACACCTACTCATAGGCCTAGAGTGTTTGAGCTTATTGTCAGAGAATCAATGGACACCTTGGTGCAAGATGGAGAGGTATGGTAATTAAATTATTTATTTGCAGGTTTCTTTAATAATATTAAAAATTAACCACATTGTTTTTTTTTAATAAAAATAAATCCAATGAAAGCATCATTACAAAACCATAGATTAAATCTGTCCGATTTTACAATGAAAAAATATACACCCATTTAGATTATTAATTTTAATCACATCATAAATATATTTAAAAATATAAGTAAGTAAATAATTCAAAAATATTTCAGCCAAAAAAAAAGGAAAAATTATAAATAAGGGAGAAATTATAATAGAAAAACTGTAATATTTAGTATTATTATTACCTATATTATATACAGTGAGGACCTAAAGTCCGTCCCCCCCCCTCTAACTTCTAAACCGTTCGGTATATTTTAATGAAATTTTGAACGATAATATTTGAGCAAGTCTTGCACTTTTTGACATACCAATGACAGCTTTAAATTTAAATGTCAAGATGACAGCTGAGTCCGCTTTTCGAATATTTTTTTAAATGGAACACCCTGTATATTTTTACATTTTTAAATTCCACATAAAATTATAATTATTTTTTATTAAATGCATTATTAGTCTATACTTCATAGTTTCCGAGATATTGACTCTCGAAAAGTGACATTTTTGAACTTTGACAGCTTATAACCTTCCAACAGTACGTCTTAGAGCAAAACGGCTTAAATGTCCCTATCTTCAATTTTTATTATCTTCCCAAAAAAATCAACTTCCGGTTAAACCGGATGTAACTCGAAAGCAGGAAATATAGTCGTTCCGGTTTAACTGGAAGTTGATTTTTTTGGGAAGTTAATAAAAATTGAAGATAGGGACATGTAAGCCGTTTTGCTCTAAGACGTACTGTTAGAAGGTTATAAGCTGTCAAAGTTCAAAAATGTCACTTTTCGAGAGTCAATATCTCGGAAACTATGAAGTATAGACTAATAATGTATTTAATAAAAAATAATTATAATTTTATGTGGAATTTAAAAATGTAAAAATATACAGGGTGTTCCATTTAAAAAAATATTCCAAAAGCTGACCCAGCTGTCATCTTGACATTTAAAGCTGTCATTGGTATGTCAAAAAGTGCAAGACTTGCTCAAATATTATCGTTCAAAATGTTATTAAAATATACCGAACGGTTTAGAAGTTAGAGGGGGGAGGGACGGACTTTAGGTCCTCACTGTATAAGTTGGCTTACCTACCTTTATATAATTTTGCATAATCCATGATTTAAATTTTCTTTTAAATGCCAAAAAACTTATAGTCTTTAAATTAGTAGGTAATAAATTAAAAAGTTTGATACCAACAAATAAAGCATTATTTTTTAAAAGTGTTAAATTAAAATTATCATAACATAAACATAGATTTTGTTTTTTGTCTTGTTTGTATAATAAGTAATGTTATGTAATAAATTTTTATTTTTATATACAGTGTGTCCCCGGATCGATGCAACGATAGGTGAAAAAGGCTGAAATTTTTTGAGTTGAAAATTTATCTTCTGGGGTTCAGCCCTGCTTGAATAGAAACTAATTTGTGCCATCATTTTAATTTCGAAAAATCAAGTGTGCTTTGGAAATTTTCAAAAAACTTTTTTTCCCACCAGTAAAGTGCTTGATTTCTAGGAGATACGAAAAAATGTTATTAAGAAAAGATGTTCAGAAATAATAAATGAGTAAGAATCCAAAATTTTAAAATCCTATGCTTACTTTGATGTTTTGCTTTATTTATTTATTTTCGAATTTCTTTAATAATTTATGTCTATTAAAATAATAATAATCAATACAAATTATAATAATGCAAAACATCAAAGGCATAGGATTTTAAAATTTTGGATTCTTACTCATTTATTATTTCTGAACATCTTTTCTTAATAACATTTTATCGTATCTCTTAGAAATCAAGCACTTTACTGGTGGGAAAAAAAAGTTTTTTGAAAAATTCCAAAGCACACTTGATTTTTCCAAATTAAAATTATGGCACAAATTAGTTTCTATCCAAGCAGGGCTGAACCCTAGAAGATAAAGTTTCAACTCGAAAAAGTTCAGCCTTTTTCACCTATCGTTGCGTCGATCCGGGGACACACTGTATATACAAAATGGAAGTTTTGTAATAAAGTTGTTTTAAATTGTGAATATTATTATTAACAAATAATATTTTTAAAGGAAACAAAATATATGTTTATTAAATATTATTTTTAAAACATATTTTTGTATTGTTATAAGCGGTTTCAAATTCGAGTCGTATGCACTTCCCCAACCAATTATACCATAGGAAAGAATTGATTGAAAAAGTGCATAATAAAACATTAAACAAAGTTTCTGATTCACAATATTTTTTAAAAGTCTAAATTTACATAAAGTGTTTCTTATTTTTTTTGTAAGAGTGTTAATTTGATGATCCTATTTTAAATTTTGGTCAATCAATCAATATTCCTAAATATTTTATAAATTCAACTTTTTTAATTTTATTTTGGCAAGAACAGTTAGCATAATTAATTCTAACTATATCTGATATTTCTAAACAATTTAAATCATGAATTTTAATTTCTTTTAAACTATTCAGCCGAGTATCATTATAACAAGAAAAAGTCATAAATTTTGTTTTAGTTAAATTTAAGTTTAATAGGTCATAACACTTTTTATTATTGAAATGTCTAGTTCTGAATTTAAAACGCATTCATTCCAAGTATTAGCTAGTATTATTAATACAGTATCATTATCATATTAATCAGTATTATTTTAAATTAACATTGTATATTTTTTTAACTTTCAAAATGCCTTTATTCCAAACTGACTTGTACAGCTATATTATAGACAAAAATTTGTAGGGTTTACTTTCTTTTTGAATAGCTTCTATATTTTAGAATATTGTCACACGAGCCAAAAAATGTATCCAAAGACATGATTTTGGAACGGTGTTAGTCATTTTCCCAATATTCAAACAACTTCGTTCTTTGAAACCCGATTTCGAACGAACAGTAGAGCAATGTGACCTAAACGTCAAACTAAAGTTCGAGTCCATTTTGCAAATGCTTCAGTCGACAGTACGTATGACATGTTATGTTTTACCGACGACCCTGCGTATTTATATAATTGTTTTTAGGGAGCCAAAGCACTAGACGATTTTATCGAAAGTCTGAGATCAGATTCAGTGGCCCAGTTGCCGCCAGATGGCACTGTTCACGAACTTACAAGCAACGTCATCATGTTTCTGGAACAATTACTTGATTATAGCGATACCATAGGAATAGTTTTAGCCCAAGATGCTAGTTATGCCAGACAGTTGGAAAAACTTAAACATAACGATCAAAATAAGGCATATTTAGGACTCTATATAAGTAAGAATTATTTTACATTGATCATCGTCGATTACAAAAACATCGTCAGTGATAAAATATCATTCTAGATCTGACGTTATTTTCGCAAACGATAGTACCTCTCTGGAGGGATTTACTGTATATTATTTATATTTTTCAGAAAAGGTGTTAGTACAGCTAAATCACACTTTAATTAGCAAAAGCGAGCAGTATAGCGACGTCGCTCTCAAAGCACTTTTCAGGCTAAACAACAATAATTATGTTTTGAAATCGTTGCAAAGAACAAATTTGCTGGAATTGTATTTAATATCGGAACCGAATTGTGAGGAGTATTATTATACTTCGATACAAGAACACAAAAAAGTATATTCCCAATGGTAAGATGCATTTTTTAAAAACTTACTAAATTGCCACGACTGCTTCGATCGAGATAAAAATTAAGCAAAAAATAGTAGTCACGTAATTTGCATTATATGTCAAATTTTAATTTTTTCCAAAAAATAATTCAAAAGTGGGGTTATTTCTGAAAGTATCGAAAAAGGTATTAGAAAAAGTTTTTTTTAAATGCAGTTTCTATCCCACATTCAAAATTTCAGCTGCATAAGATAATTTTGATTTTTTACCGATATTTTGTAAATTGCACCGCTTTTGCAAAATAAGACTCAACGCAACCTACATAAAACTTCTTAGTTTTGACAATGCTTTATTTCAGATACATTTTCTTTAAAGTAGCGCCATATTAAATGTGTGTTTTTCTACAAAATCAAAATTGGGCTATTAAAATTTGGTCGCATGTGATGCAAAGTTTATTTGTTTTTGACCCTGTATAAGGTAACTTCATAAAATAAGTATTTTTGAAAACGTAGTTTGTGTCTGAAAGTAACACACGTTATGACATAGCTTAATAATAAATTACAATATAGGGGTTTTAAATTAAATCGTTGAAAATAGATAAACTTTACGTTGTTAAACTAAAATTTATTTTCCACTTAAAAAACACTTTACTGAAGATACTGTGTTATATTTGTCTTAATATTAAGGTGTATTACTTTCAGACACAAACTACGTCTTCAAAAATACTTATTTTATGAAGTTACATTATACAGGGTCAAAAACAAATAAACTTTGCATCACATGCGACCAAATTTTAATAGCCCAATTTTGATTTTGTAGAAAAACACACATTCAATATGGCGCTACTTTAAAGAAAATGTATGTGAAATAAAGCATTGTCAAAACTAAGAAGTTTTATGTAGGTTGCGTTGAGTCTTATTTTGCAAAAGTGATGAAATTTACAAAATATAGGTAAAAAATCAAAATTATCTTATGCAGCTGAAATTTTGCATGTGGGCTAGAAACTGCATTTAAAAAAACTTTTTTAACAACTAACTAAAATTTGACACAAAATACGAATCACGTGACTAGTATTTTTTTGCTTAATTTTCATCTCGATCGAAGCAGAACTTGATGCCAAAGTCAAATTTTGAATAAAGCTACATATTAATAAAAAAAATCCCATATGATGCGGACTTTACTGGTTACACTGTATAAGGACGACCGTTTGGATGGTTTTATTAGTTTTTTTACTAAAATTCTTATTATTTTTGCTTTTTTTTTAGTTGGAATAAGCTTTTAAACCATATAGAATGCGACGATCCCTTTTTACACGGAGAAAAACTTAAGGATAAGGAAAGGGCGGCCGTTAAAGAAAGGTTTGCTGGTTTCAATAAAGAAATAGAGGATATATCAAAGGTTCAGCGGGGCTATTCGGTTCCGGATATAGAGTTAAGAGAAAGCATCAAACGGGACAATAAGGAACTTATTATTCCGAAGTATAATGCTTTTTTTAATAGGTAATAAATAACGTAACGTAAACGACGTATTTTTTTATATCTTACGATATACTACGTAGTGTAAGTTTCTATTGTGGTACTATAGGAAAATAAAACTTACTTTTTGGGAATATAGTTACAATATAGATTTTTTTGTAGGTATGGAGGTTTAAATTTTACCAAAAATCTAGAAAAATACATTAAACATAAGCCTGACGAAGTATCTGCAGTAATAGACAGATTTTTTGACGTTGCTGCCTAAGTTATTATTATATTAGTTTAAGGAAATTAATCAACTGTTTATATTTTTATTTGTTAATTATTTTGTTATACAGGGTATGTAAAAAACGATTTTTTGGTTATCGGATACGCAGAACCGATCCCCCGTAAAAGTGTTTTCGGTACTTTGCTAATAAAATTTCTTCCCATATGACGCGAACTTTTCGCCGGTAACTGTATGTATTATTTTGATTTATTAATAAAACAACAATGTAACCTTATATAATATTTATATTATTTCACATATTTAAAGGGAAGTCCATATTTACAATAAATATTTTTATTTTAACACTTAAATAACAGTAAGTAAACAAAATATCACTCATCCAGAAGTCACATTCTTCTGACCGAACAAACCTGCTTAATCGTCGCCTGTTGGTAGGTATCAGACCAGGGCTGAAGCCTTTGAAAATGGTAAAAAGTGAAAAAAAATAATAGTAGGGTGAAACCCATTGGAAAAGGAAGAGAATATAACAAAAATGAAAGCAAAAATAATTTACGGGCAATCCGAGGTCGGCAAGTGGAAAGGGGTGAGTGTTTAAGGGTGGAAAACGGTTTATCTCGATTTCCGGCAAAACTACAAGTCCTATGGAAAAACGTTAAATGGCAAAGTTGTAGGTAATAAAAAGATCTACAACTTTTGTATTTACACTTTTTTCACATAACCTCAAAATTTATGTGAAAAATTCAAATAACCAAGTTTTTGGTTTTCGGATACACATTTCTTTAAAAAAAAATTTTTTTCACGAAATTTGGTAAAAACTTACCTTTTTTTACCCCAAACACACTGTAATTTTTTTGATTTAAAATATTTATTTTTTCACCTTATTTTGACTTAATATCGAAAAAGCACCCTAATTTTCAATCGAAAATTCTCACGTCAAAATATCTGCTTTTTTAAAAAAGTCGGTGGGCTTTTTGTTCGTTGCAATCTCTACTTTCTGATGGTGTAAAAAAAATATACATTACTATGGTAAATGTGATGGAATCCCCTTTAAATCCTACCTCTAATTATATTTAAATATTTTCTCATATTTTTTGCGATCTTTATGTTTTATGGATTTGTAATTTTTTTGTTTATCAATGTAACATGGAATCGTTCGTTTATTTTAATAAATAGCTCAAAATTGTACAAAATAATTTTTAAAAAAATTCGGATTCGAGTTTGTTTCGTTTCTTTGCATTTTTTGAGAACATTTACCATAGTAATGTATATTTTTTTACACCATCAGAAAGTAGAGATTTCAACGAATAAAAAGCCCACCGACTTTTTTAAAAAAGCAGATATTTTGACGTGAGAATTTTTGATTGAAAATTAGGGTGCTTTTTCGATATTAAGTCAAAATAAGGTGAAAAAATAAATATTTTAAATCAAAAAAATTACAGTGTGTTTGACATAAAAAGGTAAATTTTTTACCAAATTTCGTGAAAAAAAAAATTTTCTTGTAAAAGATAAAAATAAAAAACGAAAAACTTGGTTATTTGAATTTTTCACATAAATTTTGAGGTTATGTGAAAAAAGTGTAAATACAAAAGTTGTAGATCTTTTTATTACCTACAACTTTGCCATTTAACGTTTTTCCGTAGGACTTGTAGTTTTTGCCGGAAATCGAGATAAATCGTTTTCGACCTTTAAAAACTCACCCCCTTCCCCTTCCACTTCCCGACCTCGAATCGCCCGTAAATTATTTTTCCTTTCATTTTTATTATATTCTCTTCCTTTTCCAATGGGTTTCATCCTACTATTATTTTTTTGTTTCAAAAATTATCGACCCTGGTCTATCCGAACACAACCGACTTAAAAACAACCCGACTTTTTTGTGAAATAATTAATGCGAGCTGGAAACGTTCCGCCAATGAGAATGTGAATTGAAGCGTGGTTGTTTGTTATTTTGAAGTAAATATCAATTTAGATTGTGATCTGCCAGTGGGGATAAAAATAAAACCAAGAATGTACGCTCGTTTATAAAAAGTGTGACAACATTTTTTTATCAAACTTTCAACTGACCAACTGTTTTTTGTTGAATTTCTGCCAATCTCTACTTTAAAAATAGTCAATAAAAAACTAGGGTTGCCGTTTAAAAAAATTATCGATATCGTTATATATCTAATTTAGGACACACTGTATTTTTTTATAAAAAAACCTAGACTTAAAATGATAACAACCGTGCCCAACCATTTTTACTATTATAGTCCTAAAACGATAGGTTATGTCAATACGAATGCTTCACTGATTGTAATAACATTTCCAATAAAAAAAAAACACAGTTTTGGCTTTGCTTTCATCCCAACTTTTTTTTTATCATTAAAGAAGTAAAATTGCTGAAAAACGCTTTATAGAAGGTAGACACATTACAAAATCCAAAAACACCTTAATTTCAAGAAATAACATAAATTAATGTTTGTGATGCCTTTTAGAAAAAAAGTAAACAAATATTTTTGGATTTGTGCGAAGCGTCAAATTGAAGCGATGTGCAGGGGGATTTTGGTTCCTATTATGTAAAAAAAATTCAGCTTGTTGATAATACCAATAAATATTTTTGAGAACCCATACTACACATCACTCTTCAAATCCGTACTAATAGGGGAACTAAGGGCAAGACGGGGCCATGAGGTAAGATCATAGACAATTTACCTTTAGATAAACAAACAATAATCACGAATGTGGCAGTTTTATGGCCTCGCGCATGTAAACAAAACTGGGAACTATTAGACATGCGCACTGCAACATTATAGTTTGACGAATGGGAAAATAGACAGGTCCGGGCTTTAAAATTTAAATTCTTGCTCATATGCCACCATAGAGGGTTTATTTTACCCCTATTTGGGCATAATACAATTATACAACGGCTGCAACTAGTACTAGTCATTGTTTATATTACAATCCGAGTCACTAAAAGCACAAACACAAAAACCAGAAATCCATAAATATTAAACACCAGTCCCACAATCCACGATAGCCGATCCGATAGCTGAAAACTTTAGAAAACTAAAAGGAATCCGCAGAGAAGAGAAACCTTAAAACACAACAACAAAAATGGCGGCCGAGCCGGTTCTGGAGAGTATTCTTGAGCGCGTCGATTATTGTCGATAAAGTAGGACGGCCGATAACACGAGGTTTGTGCGCATGCACGAAGGTTCCCCGAATGAAGACAGCTGACCGACGAGTCATGCGCTCGGACGTATTTTTTCACCCATAAAACGTAACTTTTGTTTGCGCAGGAGATAAGCTGTAGGTATCTAAAGGTAAATTGTCTATGGGTAAGATGGGGTACCCCAGTTATTGCCATCACTGATGTGTGTGGACGGCTCTTTTGCATATCCTTGGACTAGCTTGAAAAAACATCGCTCAGTCTTCACAGAACAGGCGTTCAAAGACCGTTCGGAAGTTACGATCGATTTTTCAGTATTACGTGTCATTGATCTTATTTTCTGGCTTAAAACGGAGTAGGTGTAGGTATGTCAAAAAGTGTATACGTACATCAAGTTAAAGCAAAATACGTTATTTTTCCTGGAGTGTCCCAGTATAGAGGCATCTTTTGGCAAAAACATTAATTTATCAAAGTCGACTGTAAAGGTAAGAAAAACTTTTTTTAAAGTGTCATTGGGGAAAATAATAACCATTAAAAAAAATAACAATAAAAAAAAATGGAAGTTAATCCAATTTAATTCATTAATAAAACCAATTTAAAAATAATAGTATAAATAATTCAATTTAGTAAATATCTCTCTAAATTGTTTTTTAAAATTTGTCAATTTTTTAATTTTTCTGATATTTTTTGGAAGATTGTTGTATTTTATTATTCCGTCATAGAAAAGCGATTTTTTCCGAAATTACTGGTATAGTTTGATAATTTATACAACGTCTGGTATTATGATCATGTCTTAAGTAATGTCTTATTATCCTGAAGTGCTATGTTTGATTTTTTTCTTTTAAAATATTAGAGTGAATTGGAATACAAATTTTTAATTTATAAATGTTTTGAACGTGTAAATACCCTTTCGGTCGATATAGATTAACAGTTGGTTCTAAATGTGGGAATTTGTGTATACATTTAATAACCTTATTTTGCCATTTTTGTAATGGTTTCGAGTTTGATAAACAAGCAGATTCCCATGCAGAAGCTAAGTATTGCAATTTTGAATATATTAATGAAAAATATAATTTCTTAAATATTTCTAAGTAATGAAATATCTAGCTCTGTACAAAACAGATACCAAAGGAGATATCGAGTTGATAATAAACTGGATATGGATGGCATTTCCAATTTAAATTTTCGTCTAAAACTAATCCTAAAAATTTTGTTGTTTTTGAATATTGAATATTTTCATTAATAAAATTATTTAGTGTAAGTTAAGCCAAACATTTTTATGCTAAAACAGTTATGGATGGAATCCCAAGAATTTTCAGAATAAACTTTTATTTTTTGATAAATTGGTTTTATTTTTATTGATATAAATGCTTAGCATCCCCGTCTTGCCCTAGTTCCCCTACGAATAATAACTCTAATAAACTTTGTATTACATCCGTTCTGTAACAAACAACAACCTACTATAGATGAACGAATACGTTAATATTTACTCATAAAAATTACTGCGCCTCTCGACTACATTACTATGGGCGGGGTTCAGTGATTCACAATATAAGCTAATAATATCTCTAAACTATGACGCTAGAATAGTGTCAGCATAATTTCGGCAAACAACAGATTATGTAACTATTGTCCATAAACTTTACACGCTAATGCCAATTCATATTTATTGTATAATACATACATAGAAATACTTCCTGGAGGAACTGGCACAAGAGCTTAGACTGCGAGCCAATGAACGTGAAATACCTATATACAGCGTGTCCAAGAAAGTATGCAACATATGGGAAAGTTTTTTTATCACCGATTTCTCAAAAAATTTTTATTCTTTATAAAAGTTGGTGCATGCCTTAAAACTATAAATGCATATGTCATATTTCACCTGCGGCTAATAGTAAGGGAGTAAATGCCATTTTTTCGAAATTGCCTTAAGATTAAAGTACCTTAATTATTAGAAATACAGCAAAATTTTATATGGAAATGTTCTTGCAAATTAGTAAGTTAGTCCAAATACGAAATTTGAGTTAGGTGTCACAATTTTTAATTTTTTTTTGGTTAATCTCTATTTTCCCCTAAACGGTATACCTCTGGTCGATTTTTTGTTTACGCAATTTTAATATATTTATTAAATAACTTAAACGTGGGTTTATAATAAAAATGGATTAAGTAGTTGCAAACTTTTTAAAACCTTTCAATGTTAGGAGTTGGTTCAGATATTAGCGTGTTGCACGACTATACTTACATTTTAGCCAACTTATGTTCTAAACAAAATTATGATAGAATCCAACTCTATTCATATTACTGGAAATAATTAATAATTTATTTGTCATTTTCACCCAGTACGCTGAAGTCCAAAAACCTATCTTAAAGAAATGCATATAAAAAAAATTAAAAATTGACACACCTCACTCAAATTTCGTATTTGGACTAAGTTTTTAATTTGCAAAAACATTTCCATATAAAATTTTGCTGTACTTCTAATAATTAAGGTACTTTACTCTTAAGGCAATTTCGAAAAAATGGTCTTTGCTCCCCTACTATTAGCCGCAGGTGAAATATGAAATATGCATTTATAGATTTAAGGAATGCACCAACTTTTATAAAGAATAAAATTTTCTGAGAAATCGGTGATAAAAAACTGTCCCATATGTTGCATACTTTTTTGGACACACTGTATATAAACAAGCCGAGTCTATCTGTAGTAGGTTGTTGATAACAAACCTCTTAATTAAGCAACAAAATTCACGTCATAGGGGGTTCCTTACTAAAGTAAGGGGCCGAACTTTTGACTAGGAGTGTGTGACACACATCACAGACTTTCGAGGGCCTGGAATTGGGCCCCGATTGGACAGTTCGCGACAGACAGTTCGGACAAAATATTTGACCGCAATGTCGACAGTGTAGTTTCTTCTTGGAATTGGAAAATTGTGTGCGACATCCGGGACATTCTTCTGCGTCTTCTTCGTGTTGCCATCGGACTTGGGTGTCGGATTCGCGAATTTTTTCAAGTTGAACCTTAAATAAACAAAAGGGGTAACTGCATGTTATTCAGTATTAAAGAATGAAAACAAGCTCTTGTGTCAGAAATGATTAAAAACAAAAATTCTTTGAATATATACCTGTAAACTTTGGGACAGTCTTACAAAATCTCTCTGCACGGTTTCAGTTGTTTCCAGTTCTTGTTGTAGAGAATAAATTCGATTTCTCAACTCGCTCTTTTGGCTTTCCAACTTTTTCTACAAGAATAGATGCATTTTTTTATCAAACTTTGTGAACGAGAATAAAATTACAATCTAAATAAACATCTTTGTCAAATAAGTTTTCGATATTATCTCGTCATTTATAGAAATTGTTCTCATGTGGCCAAGTTTATGCCAGTCATGCACTGTATATTTAAAAGACGAATAATTGAAGAGGACTGAAAAGTTAGGTACTTACAATACTGTCTTCAAGCTCAGCTATTCGTTCATCTTTATCCATAACATCGGAATTTTTAGCCAGATACTGTTTTTTTTCTTTTTCTAATTTGTCTACATATTTCCTAATAAAGGGAAAAAATTATTACTTTCACCCCTCGAACGTTAAACGTATTTAGAAGAACAACATAAACATATTTATTATATTAATAAATTTTTAATAAACTTATTATTATTATTATTATTATTTGAATTGTAGTTTTTGTGGGACTGATGATGGCTGTATAATAATAATAAGTTTATTTAAAGTTTAATAATATAATAAATATGTTTATGTTGTCTTCGGTGAACTTATTCTTCAATCCCCTGAAGCTGAGCTTGTTAGGGGCAAATCTTATTTTTTGTTTTCGTATGTAAAATCATAAATATGCATTAAAAATTAAGTTTTAAAGTAAAAATGTTAATTTATAGTATAAACGCAGTTTTTTTGAAGAAATATATTACCTATAATAAAATTATTAATTTATAATTTTTAAGTAAAAAATATTACTTATATAAATTATTCAGAACAATATTAATTAATTTAGAAAGCATTTCTAAAAATATTTTCAAATTGTCTGTTTTTAATATCCATGTTTTTATTTCGACTTTAAATTTTTTAATGAAATCAATTTTTTAATTTTTGTTGGTAAATAATCGTTTAAATAAAAACATAAATATTTGAAATTTCCTTTCCTATGGACTTATTTATTTTAGGTTTCATGGTTATTTAATTTTTATGACGTGTATCATAATTATGGTTTTTAAATTGTCTAAGGTTTTTATTTTTAAATATATATATTAAGATGTTATAAATGTAAAAGTTGTCTTATGCTCAACATTTTTGTTTCTGAATATAATTCTTTTGAAGGATAAAGATATTTTTTGAATATAATTTTTAGAAACCTTTTTTGTAATATTTCTAATTTTTTAACTAAAGTTCTATTTATTCCTACCCAACCTAAAATTCCGTAATTTAAATGAGTTTTAACTAACGCGTAATATAATATTTCCATATGTGTTACATTTAAAATTTTCTTAATGTTTTTAAAAATCGGTAGTAACCTTTTTAATTTTTTAATTAAGTATTCTAAGTGAAAATTCCAATTTAATTTACTGTCAAAAATAATTTCTAAATATTTATTTTACAAATTTTAAAAATTTCAATGTCTTCATTTATTTGAATACTATTCATATTTCGTGGTAGTTTATTTAGGTTTAAAGTAAAAGGAATATAATCTGTTAATTAATTGTTAACAAATTGTTATCAAACCAATTTTTTATTATTTTAAAATCTTTTTTAATTTTATTATTTAAGTTTTCCCAATTTGTATCGGTATAAAAAATTATAATATCATCTGCAAAACTATGATTTTGTCCATCGCAATTTATACTAAATAAGTCGTTGATATAAATATTAAAAAATAATGGTCCTAAAATTGTTCCTTGAGGAACACCATACTTAAATACTTTTGGATAGCTTTTTCTTTATCTATTTGAACATAAGTCGGTCTATTTTTCAGATAATTTTTAATTAATTTTAATTGCTTTCCTCTGAATCCAATATTTTCAAACTTTTTTAACAGTAAATTATGGCTAACTGTATCAAAGGCTTTTGCTAAATCTAGAAAAATACTAATACAAGGTTTTTATTATCTAGTGCATCATATATTTGTTCTGTTAGATAGCAAATAGCGTTTTGAAAAGAAATAATAAGAAACAGCCGAAACTGGTAGGCTTATAAAACAATAAAATTATGAAAATTTTTTTTTAACAAATATTGGAATCTAAACCTTTTAAAGCTATTTACAATGTCCCACATAATATATACCTACTTTAAGTTTTTGATTTCAAGATCTAAAGAGTCTTCCACGGCTTTCCTTTCGTGAATATCACTTTTTATCTGATCTTGTAACAGCATGATATCAGATTGCAGATCGTTTACATGTTCTTCCGCTGCTTCTTTCCCGATTTTTGTTATTATTAAGTCTTGGTGGTTTTTTAGTACCAATTCATGTAATTCCTAAAAAAATAAAATTTTGGAATTGAGAAAATGCGACATTTTTAATAGTACCGTCCCTCACATATACACAAAAAATTATTAAAATCAATTGGCACCCCAAAAACCCCAAAAACAAATATTCTTGAAGTGTATAATTTTTGCCATTCAAGTATATTCAACATACCTCTACAGTATTTGGTAAATTTATTACTTCACTTTGCAGTTCCTGAGAATGAATCGTATATTTTCCCACCAACTTCTCATTTTCTTTTTGCAATCTAAAAAAAATGTTGAATCAAAGACAAACAAAACAGTTATTACTTAAGTAACATAAGAACCCTTAAAAAAATTACCTTGTCGGATTTCCATTGTCTTTATTTTGTTACTTAACGCAGCAATTTTTCATTTTATTGAGTCAGTCATGAATTTCTTTGAAAATGGAAGTATAGCGTTTGGCATTTTTTTGGACTTGTCTAAGGCTTATGATCGTCTCGATACGGAAATATTGCTAAAGAAGCTGGATCTCTACGGTGTAAGAGGGAATGCATTAAAGTTACTGTCTTCCTATCTGGACAATCGTTTGCAGTTGGTGAGTGTGAGAAGGGACAGCCGAGAGCATAAATCCAGTTTACTCTTAAATTCGACAGGAATCGCACAAGGTAGTATATTAGGGCCAATATTATTTATTATATTTACAAATGACCTGTACTCAGCAGTAAATAATCCTAACCAAAAAATTATTAGTTTTGCCGATGACAACAACTTAATAATCGGAAGCAAATCAATTAATCAATTACAGGTAGAAAGTAAAGATCTTCTTCATCAAGTCACTGACTGGTTTATTAGAAATAAATTGATTTTAAATGCAGAGAAAACAAATATAGTGATGTTTAGAACAAAGTAGTCTAGATCAGAAACTCCCGAGTATTTAGATACTATCGACCAGGGAATGGTGAGGGTGACTGAAACCACAAAGTTCCTGGGTTTACATATTAATGACTTTTTGGATTGGTCAAATCATATAACCGCATTGGTAAAAAAACTGAATTCAGTATGCTATGGGATTCGAATAACCGGACAGTACATGAATAGAAAGTCAACAAAAATTATGTATTTTGCTAACTTTGAATCCATATTAAGGTATGGGATTATTTTTCTGGGGTCGAGACAGGTTAATTCAAAGTACTTTTGTAGCACAAAAAAGGGTAATACGCGTCATTAAGAAGATGAATTACAATGAATCGTGTAGATCAAGTTTTAGAGAGCTAGGGATAATGACTGTCCATGCATTGTATATTTATGAATGTCTCATGTTCCTGTTTAGAAATGAGCATTTTTTTGATTTGCAAACTAATCATACTTACACTACCCGAACGGATAATTTAAACTACCCGTTACACCGTCTTCAAATAACTGAAAAACAACCACACTATATGTGTGTTAAAATATTTAATGCATTACCTGCGCAACTTAAAAGAATTAAAAGTCAACGTATGTTTAAGCGGGAAATCAAGAAAATGCTAATTGAACTTGAACCATATGAACTGGAAGATTACCTCAATAGGTGAATACATCTAGTAGGTATATAAGTTATTGTTTCTAGGATTTTGTTTTTGTGACGTTGTTTCGCTTTGTTATATTATGTCATGTAACAATTTTGAAATAAAGAGATTATTATTATTATTATTATTAACACAACGTTTCGGGTAGTTAGTATCTCTAACCGTTTTCTTCAGTGTACAGGAAACCCACTCACAATACTTTACTCAATACCTTAATCACGGATCGAATAATTCAAACTCCATAAAACAGGGCACAATTCAAACTCTCAGCAACAATCCGGAAGGAATTTCAAATATCAAAAAAGATTTAAAACAGAATGGTTACCCTGAAACCTTTGTAACTAATACCATGTCAAACTTAAAAATCGCGAAGTAAAAACTAATACAGAAACGAAAGAGGAGCAAGCATTTCTTACAATACCTTATGTCGAGGGGATTTCTGGAAAGATTAGAAGGGTAACCAAAAACTATAATATCAAACCAGCCTTCAAATCCGGAAATACGCTTAGAAGCTTTCTTATAATATACAGTGGTCAGAAGCCAAGGTTTTGGACACAGAACAGCACTGGAGAAAACGAAAATTCAAAAAAGCAGCTTTAATGAATCAAAATACCCATATATTATTTGGTAAACCAAGTATAGATATTTCCAATATCTGGAAGCCTCTTCTTGTCCACAACCAACAGCTCAAACTTCACACTCCAATAAGCACGTAGACGGAGTCATCAAGTTTCATATTGCACATGGATAGTATTTAAGACAGTAGCATTAGAATTATATTTAGTTTACACTTGAAAACGGTTACAGATACTAACTAACCGAAACGTTGTGTTAAGTAACAAAATAAAGACAATGGATGTCCAACAAGGTAATTTTTTTGATATTACTTCATCGTCTACCACCTTCAAACAAACATAAGGACCCCCTTTTTGAAATGTCATACTGATGTACAAGTAGTCGGGTAAGCAATACAGGATTGCTTACTCTGCTTAGTATTTGTTACTTACTTGTCCACCTCATAATAAATCCTCTCTCTTTCCTTCGTCAATTTTGATAACTCGGCTCTCATTTCTTGAGAAGCTTGACTGAAAAATTGCCGTAATTCTTTCAAGTCTTGTTCCGTGCAATCCGTAGTCCTCGTCAGTTCTGCAACTTGCTGCTTGTGCTCCTCTCTTTTTTCATTCCATTTTTCTTCCATTTCTTTTCTATTAAAAATAATAATTTTATTTTTTTTTTAAATCCAGATGGAGTGTAATGTTTACCCCGACGCCAACGTTTGGAAGAAAAGTAACAAGTTATTTTACAAAATGGTTGTTATTAAAAAAAAACTGTAAAAAACATATTGAATATTTAAGAAGTTACATCTCACCGATAATTGGCATTTTATTTAAAGCTAAAAATTATATATCGTTAAGATATTTAAAAAATATATATTATTCTTTGGTTTATTCAAAATTACATATGATTTAAATTTGGGGATCAGCGAATTTAATTACAATTCAGCCATTAAAAAAACTACAAAACAAAATAATTAAATGCATACATAAACTTCCCTTTTTAGAACCAACTATAAATTTGTATGAACCAAACGGATATTTAAATTTGGAAAAGCTTTATAAATTAAAACTATGCATTCTAATACACTCTATTATTATTAAAGAAAAACAATCGAATATAATATTTCAACCAACCTTACTCACATCACGAGACAAAATCATCATATTCAAATACCAATGGTAAAGAGTACTTTTGGCCAAAAATTAATATTATATAAAGGAATAACAATTTACAACAGTTTGCCGAAAAAAATTAAAGAAATATCAAAATTATGGACTTTTAAAAAAACACTAAAAAAATTTTTTTTAAAACTTTAAGGTAGGTATTATATAATAATATTTTTTTTTGTAAATGGTTATTATAAGTATATATATATTTTTTTTAAATAATTTCGATGGAGTTATTAATAGTTACTAAACATGGTTTGTATTATTTGTGAATTTATATATTGTATATTTGGTGTTATATTCTCTGTAATAAACTTTTTTCTACAACCGTGTGGAAAACCCAATTTTCCGCACGCATAACAGTATGAAAAAACCAATTTTCCGCACGGATATAAGTGCGGAAAACTGATTTTTCCACACTAGTGCGAAAAATTTTTTCGGCACGATTATGTCAAAAATCCGTGCGGAAAATTGGTTTTTCCACACTAGTGCGGAAAAAATTTTCAGCACGATTATGTCAAAATCAATAATATATCAATTACTTATAACTTGTAGTTATTACTTTTTTTTCTCAGAATTAGTTACTGTTACATATGTATGTGATTGTTATACAGGGTACGCCAAACTCGATGGCCCCTTAGAAGTATCTAGATAATGAAACAAGTTAGGAATTTGAAATTTAGGATTTGTCCATAGGAGGTCATGATCTCCAATTTGAAAATAGTTTTAACATTGCGGCGTTGCCAGATCTACTCTTACTACATACCAACTTTGTTATTTCAAATGTAATGCCCTGTATATTTTCACATTTTTGGATACCGCTGGACATTTTAAAACTTTTCTGTATAACCGATAGTATACCTATCTAGAGCCGTTTGACAAATAAAAATTATTTATTAAGAAATTTAACAACACGCATCCCTCAATAAAAAAATAAGATTTTTCGCAACGGACAAAGACAACCGACTGAGATTTTGGCTGTTGTTCGTTAATAGGTTGTTTTGTCATAATATGTCAGGCAAATTAAATTATCTCATACAGGGTGTCTACAACATCATATTCATTTCGTGCAACATAAAAATTGTAGTTATACAGTAATTTTAAAGGGAACACCCTATATTTTAGAGTGGTAACTAAAAGATCCATTAATTCTCTATCTAAAAGTATTATGTGATGTCATACCTAATTTTAGCCGTTTTGGATTTATAAGCAAAAAAACAAAATAATGTAATTAATGTAAATATAATTTCTTATTAGCAGAAGAAGTAGGCTATGACATCAATCAAAAACGTTTGTCAAAATGTCACTGCCTATTTGGCAAGTAAACGCTGTACTTACGTTCGTAATCTATTATCTGAATATGGCGAATTCTTATACAAACGAGGAAATTTTAAAACTGTTCTACATTCATGGCGAGTGCAACAGAATTATTAATAGAACATGCAGAACATTTAACGAACACTATATCCACACTTAGTCCCAATGAACAAAAAGAAATTCAATAGGATAGAAAATAACTTTAAGAACAATGGTCAAATAAAGCAGGAAAGAACGCAAATTAAACCTGTAACAGGTAACGAAGACAATGAAATAAATGTTCTTGCATATTTTGTTGCATTTCCTCATGCATACCTGTTACAGGTTTAATTTGGGTTCTTTCCTGCTTTATTTGACCATTGTTCTTAAAGTTATTTTCTATCCTATTGAATTTCTTTTTGTTCATTGGGACTAAGTGTGGATAGTGTTCGTTAAATGTTCTGCATGTTCTATTAATAATTCTGTTGCACTCGCCATGAATGTAGAACAGTTTTAAAATTTCCTCGTTTGTATAAGAATTCGCCATATTCAGATAATATATTACGAACGTAAGTACAGCGTTTACTTGCCAAATAGACAGTGACATTTTGACAAACGTTTTTGATTGAAGTCATAGCCTACTTCTTCTGCTAATAAGAAATTATATTTACATTAATTACATTATTTTGGTTTTTTGCTTATAAGGCCAAGACGGCTAAAATTAGGTATGACATCACATGATACTTTTAGATAGAGAATTAATGGATCTTTTAGTTACCACTCTAAAATATAGGGTGTTCCATTTAAAATTACTGCATAACTACAATTTTTATGTTGCACGAAATGAATATGATGTTGTAGACACCCTGTATGAGATAATTTAATTTGCCTGACATATTATGACAAAACAACCTATTAAGGAACAACAGCCAAAATCTCAGTCGGTTGCCTTTGTCCGTTGCGAAAAATCTAATTTTTTATTGAGGGATGCGTGTTGCTAAATTTCTTAATAAATAATTTTTATTTGTCAAACGGCTCTAGATAGGTATACTATCGGTTATACAGAAAAGTTTTAGAATGTCCAGCGGTATCCAAAAATGTGAAAATATACAGGGCATTACATTTGAAATAACAAAGTTGGTATGTAGTAAGAGTAGATCTGGCAACGCCGCAATGTTAAAACTATTTTCAAATTGGAGATCATGACCTCCTATGGATAAATCCTAAATTTCAAATTCCTAACTTGTTTCATTGTCTAGATACTTCTAAGGGGCCATCGAGTTTGGCGTACCCTGTAGTTAATTAAAAATTATTAAATTTCTTTGAAATATGCATGTGTTACTTATTTCCACACGTCTGTAGAAACTGACACGTGCGGAAAATGTTTTTCCTGCACTCGGCTGCTTAACCGAACGACGCGTAGCGGAGTGAACGGCAGACTCGTGCGAAAAAATTCATTTTCCGCACTTGTTAGGTAAATAGCTATTTTAAGTTGGTTGAGAATAATAAATAAAAATAAAATAAAAATAAAACTGAAAATAAAAATAAAAAAAATGTACCTATGTAATAATACTTATTTACCTAAATCCAATTTCTTTTTCCAAATCCTCCTTGTGTCGTTCGGCGGCCTTTTCCGCAGCCTGTACTTTACCCAATAACTCGCTCACAGTCTGTTGTTCCTTGACTAGTTGCGCCTCGTAGTTACTACACATATCACAGGCTAAAAGTTCATTTTTCTGTATCTCAAACGAGGTGTTTGTGGAGGTGGTGTTTAGTAAATTTACTTTTTCCGAAATTTGGTCGTTGTTTTTCGCGGGCTGTAAAAAAAATCGATTTAGTGCCAACTCGTCAGATTAATGTTTGTGAAAATCCGCTAATGATCCTCCTGACACCCATCGACGCCCCAAAACTTTGAACTAAATCCTTACTTTACACTTTTTTCCGGCAAAATAACCCATTACATAGCGAAGAAAATTTAATTTTAAAACGTACTTATACTTTTGGGACACCATGTATATTTTTAAAACGTGTACTAAATAAAATGTGTTCACTTGCTAGCATGGGTAAACCCCAATTAGGCAGGCAATATTTACATAAATTTAAACAAGGCGCAATAAAACAATTAGTGTTATCAGATCCATATTACATTTTAATAATAAAATTTTAATAGAATATTATATATATTGTTAAATTCACAATATTAAAGACTCCGTTTGGGTTGTTGGTCGATATATTAAGTTGATACGTTTGTACAACATTAATTTACAATGTAATCAACTCCACATTTTTACTTGTACAGGGCGCCCTATGCTGTACAAGATTCACAGACATAGAATAAACAAATGTACAAGTAAAACAACACAGAGAACTAACAAAATCCACGTATGGAAGCAACGCTCATTTAGTTTTATTTCAAGGAATATTAAACACAATGAAAACTTACCTCATTTAAAATATGCCTACATTCTTTACACTTTTGTAGCAGTTCATCTGTAGATCTTAGTTTTTCTTTGAGGGCTTTTATTTGATCCTCCAGTGGGTCGACTAAAGATCGCAGCAACTCGACATCTTCTTGAGACTAAAAAAACATTTACACCAACGTTTTTATTAATAATTTACAAATGTAGTCCCTTGTTTGATCTATTTTCTGTTCAAGGTTAAATTATTGAGGAAATAGTGGCATACCTGCTGGGATAATGAAGAAATTTGTATCCGTAGAGCATTTTTTTGTAAAAAAATGTTAATTTTGTCCAATAATGACATAGTGTTACACTTACATACAAATGCCATTGCTTAAGTATTAATTCTCACTGCCTAGCCCTTGATATAAAAAAAATCGAAACAGGTATTAAATTTTTAAAATGTATTTGATCAGTTCAATCTTATTGTGATTGGATACTTAAAATTTTGCAATATATAAAACCTAGGTAATAAAACTCAGACTGTTAAATTAAGCTTATGTAAATTTGTAAATAATAAGGTCACTGACAGGAAATATTGAAAAAGCCCAGCCAATATTTTTGGTATTTATTTTTTTTTGGTCTTAAATTGACATCACTATAGGTTTCAAATTAAATATTCCAAAACTGTTAAACAATTTATCGCCTTCATAGATACAAGGCGTCCATGAATAGAAATAAACATGTTTGGTAGAAAGAAATAAAAGGTTTCCCAGGTCCCATCTGTGTCCCTATGTAACTTAGTGAGGAAACAGGCCCTACTTTGTGGGATGTGTTGTCAGGTTCATGGCGTCCCCTATTGTTGTAATCCTACCTGTTAAGTGTAAACTCTCTTTTAGCTGGTTACTATAAACACAGATTTGACTAAAGTGTTATTTTAATACTCACTTTTTCTGAAGATTTTTCATCTTGCGACCCTCCAAAGGCATCTAGTTTTTTCGCTAGTCCTTTTGTCAATGCATTTATCACAACGCTAGGGGCAAGGCTATGTTCCTAAATTAAAAAAAAATTGTTTAATTATTTTAATTTTCACTCAAACTGTGTTAATTCGAGTGCTCAAAAAATAAATTTCTTCAAAAAAATTACAATACCTTTCGAAATTTTAACTTCAAGTCGTTAATATGGCCTAACATTTTGGTAGATGGTACCGAACCACGTTTTCTGAAATATTTTGCGTAACTGATAAGAGAATTTGGCACCCACATAATCAATTGCAGTTAAAAGGTATGTAAATCTACATGCAAATTTATTGATAAAAAATAGGTCACTTGTACATACAAAATGTTTTAAAACACATGAAATAAATATTCTATTGATAGAGAATTAACAGGTACTCTCCTAATAGAATTTAACTTATTTTTACTTGTATAAGTTGCTGCTAATGTACAAATTACAAATAATATACTTACATGTAAGTATGTAGGTAAACACATAAGTAATATAATAATAATAATAATAATTAAAGTGAAATTGAAGAATATGGAAAGGAGGAACCACAAGAAGTCTTGGAAACAAAAGGTACTATCTACCTATTTTTATACCTCGATAAAAGCTTTGCCCATCAACATAAGTTACCATTAAAAAAGGGTATGTTTATTTAGTAAAATGGTAAATTAAATGTTTACCTGACTTGAAGTCTGCTGTTGATATTGATTATTTTCTGTCCTTAATCGTTCTATTTCTTTCTGTAAATACTGAATGTAAGATTGCAATTTGGTAAGTTCTTGATCATATAGACTTCTGGTTGAACTTGAATCTTCAACTGTTTCTAAAATTTTAAAATATGCATAGAAAATCGTTCAAGCAAGCTAAGGTTTTTTTTTAGTTTGTCTATTCAGAGAAGCCTTGTGTTAGAAAGAATTTCGGATTAATTTTAAGAAATTTATTAAAATAGCCAAATATTTGGATTAAAAAAATAAAATATAGACTTACCATGAACGAGTCTTTGCAACGAAGCAATCTCTTCTTCGGCTTTTCTTTTCTCAACTTCAAAATCAGACTCTCGCATACTGTCCACTACAAGTTGACTTTTAACATCGTCCAATTCATTTTTGAGCTTTTTTATTTCCTCTATGAATATGTTGTTTTCTTCGGTTTTTTTTAATAGATCAGCTTAAAAAATGGGAAAACTTATTAGAAGAGACCTACCTAACTTACAGCAAATTTTTTAGAGAAAAACTTTCAGCATTGTTAGAAAAAATGTAATGTATTAAATGAAATTTTTAAAAAAATTCTGGTTGGGTTCTTTGGCAAAACTTACATTCTTTTTGCAAAAACAGCTCCTTCATTTTTGCTCTCTGGCTATTGAATTCTTCAATCATTTTTTTCTTTTCCATTTCAAGGCCTTGTAGTTGCTTTGCTGAATCTACAAATAGGTACATTTGAAAATCGACATTTCTCCTAATAGAATTAAAACCATATTAGAAAATTAGGTGTTTACCTTCCACACCTTCAACATTTTGTTGCACTTCCGTTTGATCCATTTGAAGAAATAAAAAATTTTACACTTTAATTAGTGAATCATATAAAATTAACTCTGTATTATTAAGGAATATGACTATTAATAGGGCAAATAAACTTGCTTTTTTAATTTTGATTATTAACCTGAAAAAATTTGCCAATTGAAATTACAGCTGTCAACCAGCCCTCCTGTGAAGAGTGTGAAGTGACGGTAACTGTCCAGTGTTGCCAGATCCAAATTTTTTTTTCCCTATATAATTTCCTAAAAATTCCCCAGATTTTCCCCAGACCATTTAATTTGAAAACGAAGAAAAAAGATACTTGAAAACAAAACATACATATCCCTATTTATTAATAAAAAATTTTCTACAAATAAAAATCAAACCACTTATCTTATGGTTCATTTTGCATTCAAAAAATAATACATTTTTTATTCAACAATAAACAATAATACATTTAATACAAAATAAATACATAGAAAATAAAGTGGTCATAGCTATTATTTGAATTATTGAAATTAACGCAAAAAATTGAAAAAATGCGTGGTTCCCTTTGTGTGATCCCCCTTCAAATATCAGCGAACGGAGACCAGGGATTTACCGAGTTTCTCGTTGTTTATATCTTGATAGTAAGGTTTATAGTAAATTCGACCTGCCTCACTGCCTCAGATTCTGAGTTGCTAATAGGCTAATAGTGAATCGGACTTAGAATAGATAGCGTTTTTGCCATGGGTCAATCGATTGCTAATAATTTTTTAAGTGATTGCTTAATATATTTTTACAAATATCACAAAATCAAAGAAGTATAGAAATTCCCTAAATTATAGAAAATTTCCCTTTTTCCCTATTGATTACAGATTTTCCCCAGATTTAGGGAAATTTCCCTAGCAATGGCAACCCTGTAACTGTCAGTGTCTCATGACTGTCACCATCATATGTCAGTGTCAAATCAACGGCGATTTCACGTTGACACCTCCTTCAATGCCATGATCTGGTGCATTTTATTTTTCTTTTGGTTCCGTTGTCCAAGAGGTTGAAGTTACTGTATTATCTCATAGTCCTATATTGTTATTATATATAATTCAATTTATTTTTGATTATTGAATACGTGAATTAAATATAAATATCCAAAACATTTTCAGTTGCAAAATTTTCATGACTGGGATTATTTTGAAATCTGGCAACAGCGACAAAGCGCCATCTACCAGAGCATTATTCTATACATTCATGTGACGTTGTTAGAAATAATTGACGTGTCAGTTTATATTTTGTCTTCGTTGGACTCATATAATTGATATCTACTCTTTGCGTCGGTTGTCGTATATTAATTCGGACAACAAAAATAAGCAAATGTCCACCATATAAAAAATTGATAAAAAGAGTCCTACCTGAATTTTTAATTTGGGGTCAGTGAAATGCTTGGTTTTTCGTGTAAAACAGACAATTTAAGCCTACAGGAAGCCCGTGCTTATGGGCAATAAAGGTTCCAAGAGTAACGTAAACAGTGACCTAGTGGACGGTGTTTATAAACAAAAGGAGGATCACTTTAAGCAGGTAAGGCGAAATTCCAAAACTTCTAACCTTTCCATTTGTTATTATACTGCGTCATTCAAATATTTTTCTAGTTTCATTGGAGTTTCAACAATAGCTTGAGGAGCTTCTTAAGTGTTGAGAGCCAGCAATCAATATACAGTGTATCTAGGCCTTGGTCAAGAGTTTCTAGAAGAAGGTAAGTCAAAAAAGCTATAAATTGTGAACACGTTTAGTCATGTCAGTATATTGTTGTAAACGTGCTACTTCTCACTGATTTCGTCAGTAATTGTGCAGATTGCTAAGTTGTAAGCATGCTTTAAGTAACTGATCACATTTATCACTGATTTTTTAGTTTGCAATCACATAAATTCCATAATATTAATTGTAAGCTGAGCAATTCTTTATGTAATATCATTTGATAACATGAGTTTCTAAATTGGTTTTAAAATTTAATTTTTGATAAATATAGATAATTCATTTACTTTAAAAGAAATATAAGGCCAGTTTAGTTTAGCAGGCATTTTTTCAGGAAGTTGAAAACATGTTATCAGGGCCTGTTTATATTCTTTTTGCATAAATAATCTATAAATATTAAGGTCAGACATTATCCTTATCTTAAATGTGTCTGTGTAGACTGTTCCTTGAATAATCCCTAATTATAATTTGGCTGTGTAACATGTGTAAAAGAATATTCTTAGGTCATGGTATTCTCCTCAACCTCAATCAAATTAAAGAATTGAAAGATATTCCAAGCAAGCAACATAATATTAACTAGTTAGGTACATGTTTTCCTCACTTCAGGTTTTACAAACTTTGCAACAAAGTTTTCCAAATTATTTTATTCTAGGTGGAGAGAGTCTACACTTACCCTCCCCTACGAATCAAGTAAGACAGCTTGGCCTGTAACGCAACTGGAATCATATTTCTTACCAGAATTTCCTGTAAGTGGCTCCCACAAAGACAATAAATTTGAAACACTTGAAAAAATTAGCAAGGGAGCTTTCGGAACTATCTACAAAATCAAAGATTTGAAAAAGAACGAGATATTTGCTTTAAAGGTTCTATCCAAATCTAAGGTAAGAATGCAAATGCAACAATATATTTTTGAAAAAAATGTTGGTCTAGGTTCATTGTTCTCTACCAAATTTGAAAAAATTTGTCATTGTCATAGTCCTTAATAGTTGAAATGTTGAAAAACTCTTAAGAATTTTAGAACAACATCAGGAAAAATGTGTTAATTTTTCAATAAGTTTTTAAGTAGTAAGTCATTTTTAGGTTATAGAGGAGAATTCCATTAAGCAAGTTAAAGAGGAGGTACAAATACAAAGAGCTTGTGGACATCACCCTTTTATAGTAAATTGCCCTTTAAATTGGCAAAGCAGAAAACATCTGTACATAGGTAATAATGAAATAGAACAAATCAACATTATTTTATTTATAAACTTTCACTTCATTCCATCAGAAAAAAATATTCCTGTTATCTTCAGAATTGGTGTAGGTATCTGGTATCTTCACCACTGTACACTTTGTCTATAAAATTATCTCTTTTTACGCTTTTTTTTCAAGATCCTTTGTACTATTTTTATTTTGATAAGTCATCTATGATAACAAAGATAACTTTGTGCTAGATTTGTACCTTACAATTTCTATTTATTTTTAGTTACTGAATATATACCAGGGGGAGAATTGTGGCATCTGCTTGATAATCTAGGCATTCTACCTGTTCAGCTTGTTCAACTTTATGTTGCACAGATAGCACTAGCGATTGGTAAGTTCTTTGTTCAAGTATTGAAAGTTGAAACATGATATTTATAATTTGGAATTGTTTTTCGGTTTCACTATTACCGAAGCCAAAGCCCTTATTCTTAGCTTGAGTCGGAACTTTAATTATTATTTATACAGCGACCAGCAAAAAGTTTGCAATATATGGGACAACGTTTTATTAGCAGGGTACTGAAAAAAGTTTTCCAGGGGATCGATTCTGCATGTCCGATAACCTAAAAATCGTCTATACGTCACGTGACTACTGGCTTTAAAAAAATTGTGAATTTACAAAAAGTGAAGTTAGGTGATGAGACATCAAAAAAAAAAAATATTTGAAGAAGTTGTTTAGAAATAAATTTTAGGTCAATATGCATAATTTCAATATTTTTTTTTTTTTAAATATATTTTTATCAATTTACAAAATTCCAGTTTTTTCCTTCTAGGCAGCTTGGCTTATGTAAAGCCCATATATTTAGGACTCGCTGTTGCAATGATTTGTATCAATTTTTTTTAAACTAAATGAACTCTTATCTCTGAAATTTACGTGCTAGTAGAACAGAATACTTGTTTGCGACTATCGATTCTAAAAAATAAAAATAGCTCTTTTCTAGGTAATTTAGCACAAAAATCTTTAAAAAAAATTGATACAGTCGTTACAAATCATTGCAACAGCGTGCGCCTGACGAAAACTTATTTTTTCGATTTTGTCTCGTCATTTGAAGAAAAACTACTACATTTCTTTATTTTCATTCAGGTACGTGTACTACATTCCTTTATTTTCATCCAGATACGTGGTATCTACATTATCCAAGCTACCTAGAAGAAAAAATTGAGAATTTGTAAATTGATAAAAAAAATATTTTAATAAAATCTTGAAATTTTGCTTTTGGGTCTAGAACTCGGTCTAGAATTTAATTTTAATCAACGTTTTCGAATACATTTTTAGGATATTTCATCATCTAACCTCCCTTTTAAATCCACTTTTTTTTAATTTGCCGCTGTACCAGTAGTAGTAGTGGGTATCTACTTTGCTGATAAAGTGTTTTCCCATATGTTGCGATTTTTTTGCTTATTTCTGTATAAGATGGAAATAATTCGTCTAATTTTGGCCATTTATTATTTAGTATAAAATCTTACACAGGCAAATTTTTTTTAAACAAAATTTCTTTGAGGTGCCTGCTTTTTCAAATCAAATCAAATCAAAATACACTTTATTGTTATAAGAAGTACATCTTGTTAACAAAGCTTTGGGCAGTATTAAAACTATTATGGAAATTACAATGTTCACTATGTAAAGTAAGAATAAGTAATCCAATAAATAGATAATCACACCTTATGAGACAATAAAATAGTCATGGCCAAAAATTTACACACAAATCGATCTAAGACGAAGACAAGCTCAATCTTACAAAAAATCTGGCAAGAATACTAATCAAAGTTTTAAAACAAATCAAATAAAAAAATAATATCTTTTTATTTAATACAAATAGGGCACAGGATGAAATCCATCCAATCAAAATACCGTGGCTGTTTTTCTTAAGATGCTAATATAAATATGTTTTTGTTTTGGCAGGCTGTTAAGTAAAGGTAAACGACTTTTATTTTATATCATTGTGTAAATAAACAATAATTAAATGCATAGCGTGAAGCGAGTGTTGTGATTTATAAATAAATATGGTTTCTTCCACTTACTTCTTGTAAATAACTGTTAACGTGAATAATAAAAATAATACCGGGAATAGTTTTCTTTCGAATCTTTGCCATTGCATTGGACCACACATTGCTTCTTTGGAAGCTACAAAATTACGAAGTTCGCGGTAGATGCGCTGACTTAATACGGTCACATATCCAACACAGAACCCAAATAGTATGTATAGCTAGGGAAAATCAAAACTATTACTCGGAGACTCAAAAAAAAAATTCTTTTACCTCTAAAAATAAAAAAAAAAAACTAAAAAAATCGAAGATTTATTTTAAATCTCGGATTTAAATTACAAACGTTATTCTAAATAAGTGTTCTAATTGGCATTTTGGTCAAAAATGAAAAATAAAGGTAGTTTACTCTTGGAGAAAAATCATGTTTTTGAAGTTTTTGCGAACACTGTATGAAAATAAAAATTTTCTCTTCGTGAATTTTTTTTACAAGCAAAACTTTTGATCAAGAATGACTTGTTCCCGAAAAATGAAAATTTTCATCCATTTTTGCTATTGTAAACCCTATCCGCGGACAATCTGTATAAATGGGTTTATTGGTTCAATTGAAATATATTAAGATATTTACAGACAGAGTTGGGCTGATTTAAATCACGATTTAAATCACTTGATTTTTTTTAAAAATCATGATTTAAATCACTTGCCTACTTATCACTTATTTTTTTTTAATCATGATTTAATGATCCTATTTATTTTTAATTCAAAACAATGAACAATAACAATTTAAAAAATATTTTCAAAAATCAACAGTATAAGTATTTATAGAACTCGCGCTTTTAAGAAATAAAAAATTAGTAGGTGTACCTATACAGGGTGTCCATTTAGTGTGCCGGTGGACGATATATCGTAAACGGTCGACTTAAGGAATAAAACTTTTATACAAAAGTTGTACATGTTAATGTCACTTTTCGAGAGTCAATATCTCGGAAACTATGAAGTATAGACTAATAATGCATTTAATAAAAAATAATTATAATCCTATGTGGAATTTAAAAATGTAAAAATATGCAGGGTGTTCCATTTAAAAAAAGATATGTCTGGCCCACCCTGGATTTTTGGTCCAACCTGTATATTTAAAATTATTTTTAAAAGGTGCGCGACATTAACATAATATACAACTTTTGTATAAAAGTTTTATTCCTTAAGTCGACCGTTTACGATATATCGTCCACCGGCACACTAAATGGACACCCTGTATAATACATAATATAAACTTTAGAAGCGCGTTCTGACAATATTTTGGGTATATAGAATTTAGATCTACTATATTGTTAGACAGACATTAAAATAATTTGTATTAATTTAGAAAGAGAGAAAAATGTTAAATTTTTAATAAAATCAATAAAAAAAATCAATAAAAATCAAAAAAATCAATGATTTTTGATTTTTTTAATAAAAATCAAATTTTGCCCAACCCTGTTTACAGACGATTAAATCGTCCCCTTCGTGACGTTGCTATGTCGATGTATATCGATTTTGCTGGCAAATAAAGATGATTATTATGAAAAGAAATTTCATATTCAAAATTGGCGTATTTCTTTTCCAGATTTTCTACACAACGCGGGCGTTATCTACAGAGATCTTAAACCAGAAAACGTCCTGCTAGACGCCGATGCAAACGCCAAACTCATAGATTTCGGCCTCTCCAAGTGGCTATCGTTTGGTCTCACCACCCACACAGTGTGCGGGACACCCAATTACATGGGTATGACCACATAATCATCCTTCCAATATATATATAGATAGTACTGTCTCTACTGTTATAATAGATTTACTATATACATATACTAAGTCTACTAAGTACACTTGTATTCAAAAGTGTTTAGAGCGTAACGTTTTTTAAAAGTGAGAGTAAAACCAAAAAGTTTTCTAAATTTTTTACTACTCAGGTTTATCTGTGATTATCGTGTGATATACCATATTTTGCCGCTTGTTTTTTTTACATAGCTTGTTATATTGAAGTTAAATTGTAACATGAACGCCCGATCTCAAGTTTTCGAACTTACTTTAGAAGGTAGACAGGCGGACGAAGCTGTCGCTAGCTTATTTCACACTGTCCTTTTCCATAGGTGTTTAGGTAAATTTTTGTACACTAACGAAAGCAGCTATTCTGTTAGTACCGTAGGCTTTACCGATGTAGATTGTGACTTTATCGACTTAACGTACGTCTGCTGCTCGTCAAACTCGCTCAGTCGACAGGTTAAACAGGAAATCAGTAACTTCTCTGAGCAATTGAGGAGTAACGAGTCCAGCGGCATGGGACAGATATCGCTAGAATTTTTTCAGAAGAAGCCAAGTCGGTATCTTTTTCTCCAACCCGAGTGTATACCTTGGGAGGTATGGACGATAAGGCTACAGCTCATCACCTTGGACAATGAAGGCGAGCGGCAAGTTTGCCGCGAGAAAGTCGGCGATCATTTGACGGACAAAATTGTTTACATCACCGAAGTGATGAATCGGCACGATTACCTACCAAAAATGCCGTCGAGAAGTGAGGTCGATTTGGTGTTTGACAATACGTTCCCCGATGTGCAACCCTACCTATTCAAGGTTAACTATTCGATTTCTGGACCTTCTAGCGGGACGTCCGTGGGATCTACTATGAGGAAATTTATCAAGGAAAGCCTTAACTTGTAAATGTATCCTGTGAGTAATATACGGGGTGTGGTAGGGTTTTGCGACTGCTTTATTGTTGATATTATGCTTCCATTTGTGCCTAGCCTAGGTCGGTCAAGATAATCGTGGATTATTTAAATTGTGTTTTGGGAATCTGTGAATCCGTGGAATATCCAACGACGATCCGGCAGAGGTAGTTACATTCATAAACGTAGTTTATACAGTGTGACCCGTAAAGTCCGCATTGTATGGGATTTTTTTTTATTAATAGCTTTATTCGAAATTTGACTTTGGCGTCAAGTTCTGCTTCGATCCAGATAAAAATTAAGCAAAAAAATAGTAGTCACGTGATTCGCATTATTTGTCAAATTTAAATTTTTTTGAAAAAATGATTCAGAAGTGGGGTTATTTCTGAAAGTATCGAAAAAAGTTATTAGAAAAAAATTTTTAAATGCAGTTTTGCCCACATCCAATATTTCAGCTGCATAAGATAATTTTGATTTTTTACCCACCACTAAAATTTATTTTCCACTTAATGAACACTTTGCTGATGACGCTGTTCTTTTTTGTCTTAATATTGAGGTTATTCAGACATTCAGACACAAACTACGTATTCAAAAATACTTATTTTATGAAGTTACCTTATACAGGGTCAAAAACAAATAAACTTTGCATCACGTGCGACCAAATTTTAATAGCCTAATTTTGATTTTGTAGAAAAACACACATTTAATATGGCGCTACTTTAAAGAAAATGTATCTGAAATAAAGCATTGTCAAAACTAAAAAGTTTTATGTAAGTTGCGTTGAGTTTTATTTTGCAAAAGTGGTGCAATTTACAAAATATGGGTAAAAAATCAAAATTATCTTATGCAGCTAAAATTTAGTATGTGGGCTAGAAACTGCATTTTAAAAAACTTTCTTAACAACTTTTTTCGATACTTTCAGAAATAACCCCACTTTTGAATTATTTTTTGGAAATAATTAAAATTTGACAGATACTTAATGCGAATCACGTGACTACTATTTTTTTGCTTAATTTTCATCTCAATCGAAGCAGAACTTGATGCCAAAGTCAAATTTCGAATAAAGTTATTAATAAAAAAAATCCCATCTATTGACTAATATAATCTACTGTTCTGACTGTAAAGTAAAATTTTTCAACATATTTTTGAAACCGGCATTATGCACCGCCATAACACTGGTGAATTCCCAATTTTAAGCTCAAATAAATTCCAAAAGGGGTGAGTTTTTGGATTCTTTAGCAACAGCGTATAATTCTAGTGTAAAAATTTGTGAATAGTTTCATTTAATTTCATTGTGGAACTCGCAACTTTATCTTGCTCTATCGTTGTTGAGAATATAAACTCTTCTAGGAGAACTCTTGTTTGAATTTATGGTAGGATATCGCCAAGTGAAAACATTACCACAATCCCTACACTGTTTTAAAAAAAAACTAAAATATTCCCTAGTACTTGTTATGGTTCACAAATTTAGTCAGTTTCCTGACACGTGTTTCGGCCCTTGCGGGCCATTGTCAAAGGAGTCAGGAAACTGACTAAATTTGTGAAACATAACGAGTAGTTATTATTTTTTCTTCCTGTGCAATGGAACAACAGTTTCATCAAGCATGTGGCCCAACACAAATTAATTATATTTCCTAGTGTTTTGACGACCTGCTTAGTGTTATATATCTAAAAAAAATTATAAAAATACTGATAGTACGGCAGATTTTTTTTCGAATTACATGTCCCAAATTGTTCAGTGAAAAGAATATTGCTGTAAACGGTCAAAACCCACTTCCGAACTGTTCCTGCTTACACCCTGTATATTTCGGTACTTATGCTAAGTTAATTATTTATTTTCGTACTGATATATTCGTTTCCAACAACCTGCTACAGATAAACACCGTTTGTTTACAAATGCATTTTACATTCATTAGCTTGCAGTCTAAGCTCTCGAGGGTATCTTTTTTATACATGCGAAAAAATGTTCTCTCAATTGTATGTATACAATAAATATGAATTGGCAAGTGTTATTATGGTACATAGCTTTAATTTCCTATAACATTTTTTCGACAATACTTTTCTTTCGATGAATCTAACCGTTTTCGAGAAAAATGCTAAAATTACATTGCTTGTATGCGATGAATACGAAATCATTTTATATTTATTTTCAACCTTAAACATAGCATAGCAAGGAAAGAATTCGACGGAATTTTTAAGAAGAATTAATTTATGCATTTGAACCTTTGATTTGAATGTTTAATTTATTATTCTAGTAACTTATAATATATTTTTAAACTGCAAATAAAATTTAACTTTAACACCCTGTATCTTCGTCGTTAATAATCAATTTTCGAAAAAATGTTGTAGGAAGAGATAGCATTTAGTTTCGTTCCAGAATTATCCCCTAAATTTTTTGCTCATCATTTCCGGGCACCCTGTATATACCACACCGGTAGAAAACCATTTAGCATTCTGAAGTGTTATTTTACAGACGTCGACGAAATTTAGGTTATTAAATCGGGGTTTATTTGTGGTTATACTAGTGCAGTGGCGCATACCGCTGTTAGTATGTAAAATTTATGGACAACATGTATGCCTAAAATATGCTGACACTATTCTAGTGTCATAGTTTAGGGATAGTAATAGTACTGTGATATGTGACACTGAACCCCGCAGTTCCCTCGCCCATACTAATGTAGAAGAGAGTCGGCGTGATTTTTATGAATAAACATATTCGTCCATCTATAGGAGGTTGTTGGTCGTCTCCTTCGGAGAATCAGTATAAATAAGTATTAACTTATTCCATCACATAATTTTCGTCGCGAGTTAATTCTTGATCTATTTTACATCTTTGGTTCTTCGAGCCTTATGTTTCTCTGTATATTGGCTGCTGAATATATCACCAAATCTGTAACACCATTTTGCTTGTGATTTCTTTTTTTGATCATTTAACTTATTTTTGTAACAGTTTATCCCTTAAGAAAATTGAAATATTGCTTTGTCTAATATCTTTAAAAAATGAAATACAGTCATATTATGTTTATATGTTTGAAAAGTCAAATAAAAATGTAACCAATCGCCCGGGTACTTTAGCTTTAAAAAATCTTTTATAAATCAAAGTAGAGAGTTTTTCTAAGGGATAATAATAATAATACTTATTTATAGAAAAAGTCTTCATTGTGATACTTATAGTTATCCTTCTAGATCATTTTAGCTACTAGTTGTCTTAGTCTTCTGTAAACCGGTCATTTCTATCATCCATATACCTAATGATGGATTTTTGAAAGAGGAAAAGTTTTTTTCTGTCATTAATTCTACAAAACGGCGTTAACCCTTTTAGTTTAAGTAGGAAATTTTTTTAATTTGTTTTTGATACTTAACATTAGTTTTAACGGAAAATGTTTCAAAACATACCCGAAAAACTAGTTTAATTATTTGTTGTTTGAGTTCGTTCTTGTCTATTTAACTCAACCTTTACTTGAACAAACCTGTACAGGTCATGCGACCAAAGACCTTATAAACTGTAGACCCAATATTTCGTTTATAAAACGCCTGCAAATCCTGCAAATGTTATTGAAAATCAGTAATGGGTGGAAGAGAGAGCTCCTTGGATTCTCCTTGAATGGCAACACTGTTCAACGTCTGTCGTCGTTAGTCGTTAGATCAACGCTTGACATTTGACATCAAGCATGAATATTAAAACGTTACCGATGAAAAGATAAATTTTATTATTTTTGCCACATACGATTACAATAGAAATAATTTAAAAAATTCTCTTATTGGCATATTTTTTGGGGGTTTTTCGACTAATATGTAAAGAACGGAATGATAAGAGGTCCGGTAAAAATGTAAACAATTGGGTCTCTACGTTAAAAGGTTCTTGTGTGCGGGCCATAAATTTCCATTAAACTCTGTATATTTAATTTTTGGTGTGGATATCATTACGAAGTGTTTTGACTGTAACTTTGGTATGAGAGAAGAATGGTGTTCAAAGTATAATTCTTAGAAGCGCGTGTGTGTGTGTGTGTGGTTTTTTTTTATCTAGAAAAAAATTTTTGTATGAAATACATAACTTATTTATTTGTTCGTTAAAATTAGTTTTATATTTTGAAATCGAATTTAGGTTGTTTGTATTTATTAGTTTGGGTCAAAGAGGTTTATAGAAAAAAATCTCTTTGGGTTTGGTAGATGTTATTTTTGTATTATTACCAATAATGACATTTTTGTAAGATCTTCCTAATTATTTTGGCTTTTAAGTATGACGTAGGTATAGTAGACCAGGGTCGATAATTTTGAAACCAGAAAAAATTATAGTATGAAAGCAAAAATAATTTACGGACAATCCGAGGTCGGCAAGTGGAAAGGGGTGAGTGTTTAAGGGTAGAAAACGGTTTATCTCGATTTCCGGCAAAACTACAAGTTCTATGGAAAAACGTTAAATGGCAAAGTTGTAGGTAATAAAAAGATCTACAACTTTTGTATTTACACTTCCTTCACATAACCTCAAAATTTATGTGAAAGATTCAAATAACCAAGTTTTAGGTTTTCTATTTTTATCTTTTACAAAAAAAATGTTTTTTTTTCACGAAATTTGGTGAAAACGTGCATTTTTATGTCTTAAACACACTGTAATTTTTTTGATTTAAAATATTTATTTTTTCACCTTATTTTGATATAATATCGAAAAGGCACCCTAATTTTCAATCGAAAATTCTCACGTTAAAATACCTGCGTTTAAAAAAAGTCGGTGGGCTTTTTGTTCGTTGAAATCTCTACTTTCTGATGGTGTAAAAAAATATACATTACTATGTTCTCAAAAAATGCAAAGAAACGAACGTCTTATTCAATATTAACTTATTTGGTTGTTAATAGTAGTATATTTCGACTTGCAATTTTTTGTTTATCAATGTAACATGGAATCTTACGTTTTTCGAGTAATTAAAGTATACATTTTAATAAATAGCTCAAAATTGTACATAATGATTTTAAAAAAAATTTCGGATTCGAGTTTTTTCGTTTCTTTGCATTTTTTGAGAACATTTACCATAGTCATGTATACTTTTTTTACACCATCAGAAAGTGGTGATTTCAACGAACAAAAAGCCCACCAACTTTTTTAAAAAAGCAGATATCTTGACGTGAGAATTTTCGATTGAAAATTAGGGTGCTTTTTTGATTTAAGTCAAAATAAGGTGAAAAAAAAAATATTTTAAATCAAAAAAATTACCAGTGTGTTTGGGACATAAAAAGGTAAATTTTCACCAAATTTCGTGAAAAAAAAATTTTTTTGTAAAAAATAAAAAACCAAAAACTTGGTTATTTGAATTTTTCACATAAATTTTGAGGTTATGTGAAAAAAGTGTAAATACAAAAGTTGTACATCTTTTTATTACCTACAACTTTGCCATTTAACATTTTTCCATAGGACTTGTAGTTTTGCCGGAAATCGAGATCAATCGTTTTCTACCCTTAAAAACTCACCCCCTTCCACTTCCCGACCTTGGATCGCCCGTAAATTATTTTTGCTTTCATTTTTGTTATATTCTCTTCCTTTTCCAATGGGTTTCATCCTACTATTATTTTTTTTCACTTTTTACCATTTTCAAAGGCTTCAGCCCTGGTCTATAGGTATTAGACAGTTAACTTATGTTTTTTTAGTACCACGGACTTTTGTGAAATAATGCTACTACTTACAATTAATAGAATATTAAAAATTCGTTAACCTTTAGGTCGGTATCATAGACCAAACAGTGATTATGGTAGAATACCGTTTAGTGATCGATATTTTGTAAATTATTACTTTGACTTGTAATTTTTAAGAATACTTAGCGCTGGATCCTTTCGACACCACGATTGGTCAATTTGATATTGATTAACGATCGATATTTTAACTGTGTAACAGAAAATCGTGTATCAAATGGGTTAATCATTATCGAAAGTACCACCCAGTCCTTAATATAATAGTAGGAAAAAATTAAAAAGTACGCCTTATCGCGATTTAATATAGACTTAAAAAAATGCTATTCTATTTGTGTGATTTAGATTTTTTTTAATTTGATATAAGCACGTAATTTAGCCATAGGTAACTGTTCACGAATTTAAATTATAACTTTAATATGTTAAGTCAAATATAATATTTGTGTATTGATACGAGGGAAAACAGAAATTTTTTAACTATGGCAACACTGGTATATCTATGGTTAGCGATTTATGTGGTTTTTAATTTTTTGCGCCTTAATTTTTGACTTGTGAGGAAAACAAAAACAACACCGTCAAATCAACATTTTAAAATCATTATTTCACATTATCATTTCGACTCTAGCAATTATTCTTAGGATTAAAAATCCATACAGGGTTGTCCAGAAATATAATTAATATAGCCTTAACCTGTAATTTTTGGGGAAAATGCTCGGACACGTCAATTTAGTTTTATATATGCTCACATTTTGACGTTATTCGTTTGTTTTTTTTATAGACATTTGGCAAAGATATGACGGCATGGGTTTTTTTTTAAATGGAAACATGCTTGTGATACATCATTTGAAAGCTAATATCGCGTACAGTATGCTCATAAATTTTGGCGCGATTCTGTCGAGCTATTTCAAAATGGCGACTGTTAAAAATTTTTAAAAAACCTCTATTTAAAAAAGCGGAAATTATAAATCATTGATGTTTTTTTTACCTTTCAAGGTAAGAAATATTCTGACATTTTGTGACTTAACAATAGTTATGGTTTATTTGTTATTTATTTTGTCAAAAAAGATAAAAAATGTGACGAAGCAAAACACAACAAAAAGGTGGTTTAACGTGGCAAACGCTGGAAATGTCCTCCACCCTCTACTTGGCATACTCCCAGGCGATGGTAAAATACGTCGACGGAATTCCGAATGCCTTCAGCCGGTATGTTATGTGTCTCAAATCTAATTTTGTATTTCAAATATTCTATATTATTTGGCGTATTTTGGTAAACTTTTTCTTTTAAATGTCCCCAAAGAAAATAGTCTAGAGGCGTTAAGTCTGGGGACCTCGGTGGCCATTCGTCCAATCCAGCGACCTGGACATATCTCATCTAAATATCTTCTCACATTGACACCTAAATGCGGGGGAGCACCATCTTGCTGAAACCGAATTGTTTTACTAGGTATATCTGGATCTACTTCGTTGGAAAAAATTACAGCTGGGGCAGGCATCAACTCGAAGGTTAAGAAATCCAGGTACCGTTCAGCTGTGAGGTTTCCTTAAAAAAAAAAGGAGGAAAGTAGCTTCATCCGAAAATTTTTGGTTCTGTGGAAACCTATTATTATTTTCGTCACACCGTCTCATCATTTCTTTGCAAAATTGCAAACGCCTGTCACAGTCGTCTTCTAAAAGCTCTTGAACAAGATATACTTTATAAGGGTGGTATTTTTCTGCTTTCAAAAATCTTCCAATAGTACTCTACTAGATGTATCATGATTTTGAGCCCATGAAACTGTTGAAACATGCGGATTATCCTGCAGAGATAATGCAATATCCAATTTTTCATCGTCGCCTAAAACACGTACATGGCCGTCCATTCCTAGGCAAGTCCTTTACTGTCCCATGTTCATCAAATTTGTGGAATATTTTACTAACAGTGCCCTGTGAAATTTCATTATCCGGATATTTAGCATTAAATAAAGTGTACACTTCACTTTGACTTCTTGTTTTATCTCCACGTCCTAACAATATCAAGACTTCGATACGCTGTCTTTTCGAAAAAACCATTTTTGTTTAGAAAATTGTAAAATAATACTTTGGAAATACCTAAATTAATTTTACAAGTTCACAATGTCACAAAATGTCAGAACGTGAAACGATGAAGATTTCTTACCTTGCAAGGTTAAAGAAAGCATCAATGATTTATCATTTCCGCTTATTTAAATAGAAATTTTTGAAAAACTTTTAACAGTCGCCATTTTGAAATAGCTTGACATAATTGAGCCAAAATTTATGAGCATACTGTATGAGATATCAGCTTTCAAATGCTGTATCACAAGCTGTATGATTCCATTTAAAAAAAATATCGATGTCGTCATATCTTTGATAAATGTCTTTAAAAAAAAAACTAATAATATCAAAATGTGAGCATATATAAAACTAAATTGACGTGTCCCATCGTTTTCCCGAAAACTTACAGGTTAAGCCTATATTAATCTTATACCGGACTTCTGGGCAACCCTGTATTTTCACGTGGCTTTATTGTGAAACTCGACAGGAACCTGGTGGACCTATGCATTTGGCTTGTTATAATAAAGTAAATGAGATGTCTATATTGCTCTATTGTCCTTGTTTTGAGTGATTCGTAGTCATAGCTAAATCAGTTTTTCTTAAGTTATCAATTTTCGGCATATCCCTCGTATGTTAGGGTGCAATATGTTTTATTGCAAGATATAAAGATGGATGGATAAGATAGAACGAAGGAAGAGACTTGTAGAGCCATATTTATTTAGAATAAATAGCAAGGAAACAGATGGGGAATGCAAAAACTTTTAAACAAGGCATATGTTTAGTACAAGGCAAATATTCCTTATTTGTTCACAAGCTTTCGTTGTATAATCGTATTTTCACAAAAAAAATCTCGTAAGAAAAGTACAATATCTTTACAAGGTTTCTTGCAAAAAGATTGACTTAAGAACCCCGCACTTCTCTTATGGGAAATGGCCCTCGGTTAAATTTTCTAAATTTTTAGTATGTTGTAGAGAATGCCATTCTGATCAAAAGTGTTTATGGCCACAACAATATCTGCCGAACAGTTTTTGAGATACAGCGTGTCCAAGTTGCAAAATATGAATTCTCAATACATTATATTTTCGTAGTTTAAAATATTAATTTGTTTAGTTTTCCTAAATTTTTGATGGCCCTGTCGTAGATAGGATAGAATATTAGAAAAATAGTTTAAATTTTTTTATTAAATACCGCGTGTGACGAAAATTATTTAATACTTTTTGTTAAATCATTGTATTTTCGGCATTAAATTAAATGTTAACAAAGTAATACTGTAGATGACATTAGCTTGGAGCAAGCTATCAGAATTTATATTATTTATATTTATACAGGGTAACCCAAAAACTTTATATATTTTTTATTAGTTTGGAAATAAATTTTGTAGATATTTCTTCATGTACCTAATACTTGTCGTTTATCGTATGCTTCCTAATATATATAATTATCAAGGTTATACAGGGTGTTTCCGATGATAAGCGATAGAAAAATAACATAAAAATGCATGTATTTATAAATCACCCGGTATTTTAAAAATATCTCGGTTAAATTTCGTTATTTTTAAATATTTTTTGCTTGAAGTGTCTTACTTACATGTTTGCTATTGATTTCCCTCTTCCTATGACCAGTTCTGGAGATACAGCATCGAACAGACTCAAAACTCAGCAAGCAAGTAAAATAACAATTTTTTTTTAATTTCAATAAAATGTGTTCTATAATAAGTTCATTTTATGGTTAAAAAATAAATATATTTAATGCTGTACAGGGTGTTTCGAATAATTAGGGGCTACTTATTATTTTTGGATAAAATAATTTGGATAAATAAAATAAATTGTTCATAGTTTTTATAAATATATATTTCTTATTTGCAATACAGTGTAAGAATACCCTAATTATTCGAAACACCCTGTATAGTATTAAATATATTTATTTTAACCATAAAATTAACTTACAAAACAAATTTTATTGAAATTAAAAAAAAAATCTTATTTTATTTTTCTTATTTTTTGCGTTTTGAGTCTGTTCGACGCTGTATATCTCCAGAACGGGTCATAGGAATAGGGAAATCAATAGCAAACATGTAAGTAAGACACTTCAAGCAAAACATATTAAAAAATAACGAAATTTAACCGATCCATTTTTAATATACCGGGTGATTTATAAATACATGCATTTTTAAATTATTTTTCTATCGCTTATCATCGGAAACACCCTGTGTAACCTTGATAATTATATATATTAGGAAGCATACGATAAACGACAAGTAGTACATAAATAAATAACTACAAAATTTCTTTCCAAACTAATAAAAAAAAATATTAACTTTTTTGAGTTACCCTGTATAAATATAAATAATATAAATTCTTATAGCTTGCTCCAAGCTAATGTCATCTACAGTATTACTTTGTTAACATTTAATTTAATGCCGAAAATACAATGATTTAACAAAAAATATTAAATAATTTTCGTCACTCTCCCGGTATATAATAAAAAAAATTTAAACTATTTTTATAATATCCTATCCTATCTACGACAGGGCCATCAAAAATTTAGAAAAACAAAACGAATTAATATTATAAACTACGAAAATATAATGTATTGAGAATTCATATTTTGCAACTTGGACACCCTGTATCTCAAAAACTGGTCGGCAGATATTGTTGAGGGCCATTTTCCATAAGAGAAGTGCGGGGTTCTTTGGCCCATGGACCTCTAAACGCACAAATTGTCTTGTTTAAAATTTGGACACTGTTTTTCCTTTGAACTGTTTCGGGTGCTCTAAATAACTTTATCCTAAATTTCTACTTTTTTTATTTAAAAACTGGCCGTCAGTTTATTTAAATATTAAGTTTTCTCTCTAACAATGAAAGTAGACTAAATATTTATATTTTTATGCAGCTTATTTTGAAATATGTGTAATCGTCCTCTTGAGCCTTCGTAGTTTGTTGTTTAAACCAAAAAAAACACTGTATAAGTATTAAATGAAAACGATGCGTTACTATTTTTTGTGTAAATGAGTAAAATATTAACATCAGAGTTATTTGGAGTTACCATATTATAATACACCATGAAGTTCAAAGTTATTGGAAACGCTATAGTGATGTACTGTTTTAAATTTTTTACAAACTAGATGTAAAATAAGATAAATAACATAATATATAAGATTAAAGAGTTACATGTAAATTCACTGTATATATATTTATTGTACAGACAGACATGTGAATAGATATAAGTGTTTTATTAATAATTATGTGATTTTTTTAATAAAGTACGGACAAAATTTAATTTTTTTTTTATTTATCCAAGACGGTTCGTTGTTAAATGTCCTTTTTTTATTATTTTAAGCTTACGCCAATATTCACTAAAGCTCGTTGGAATCGTTGTAAAATACAGTGACGAACGTGTGTTAATCATTAAAAAAATAGTGATCATTTGTGATAAAAATATTTCAGGTAAGTGTTTTTGTTTTAGCGCCTGAAATTTTGAAACTGCAACCTTACGGACACGCAGTGGATTGGTGGAGCCTTGGGGTCATTGCCTGCTTGATGTTGACAGCTAAGGTAAGTACAACTTACATTTATTATTTGTACAGCGACCACGCGCCGCGCGCTGATCCTCTATTTATATCAATTTTTAAATATGCCCTATTTTTCCCACCTCTACAACACTAAAAATTATAATAAACAGATATACAGATTTTGGGAAAAACGCTCGGACATGTCAGTTTAGTTTTATACACTATGCTCACATATTGATGTTGTTAGTTTGTTTTTTTATAGACATTTGTCAAAGATATGACGACTTCAAACTTTATTTTAAATGGAAACATACAGCTTGTGATACATCATTTGAAAGCTAATATCTTGTACAGTATGCTCGTAAATTTTGGCGCGACTGTGTCAAGCTATTTCAAAATGGCGACTGTTAAAAGTTTTTAAAAAATCTCTATTTAAATAAGCGGAAATGATAAATCATTGATGTTCTTTTACCTTTCAAGGTAAGAAATCTTCATTGTTTCACGTTCTGACATTGTGAACTTGTAAAATAAATTTAGGTTTTTCCGAAGTATTATTTTACAATTTTCTGGTGTCAATGTGAGAAGATATTTAGATGAGATATTTCCAGGTCGCTGGATTGGACGACGTGGTACAATTGAATTGCCACCGAGGTCCCCAGACTTAGCGCCTCTAGACTATTTTCTTTGGGGATATTTGAAAAAAGAGTTTACCAAAATAGGCCAAATAATATTGAAGATTTGAAATACAACATTAGATTGGAGACATATAACATACCGGCTGAAACCATTCAGAATTCCGTCGACGGATTTTACCATCGTCTGGGAGCATACCAAGTAGAGGGTGGAGGACATTTCCAGCATTTGCCACATTAAACCACCTTTTTGTTGTGTTTCGCTTCGTTACATTTTTTTTTTTTTTGACAAATAAACCATAACTATTGCTAAGTCACAAAATGTCAGAACGTGAAACAATGAAGATTTCTTACCTTGTAAGGTAAAAAAAACCAATGGTTTATCATTTCCGCTTATTTAAATAGAGATTTTTTAAAAACTTTTAACAGTCTCCATTTTGTAATAGCCTGACAGAATCGCGCCAAAATTTACGAGCATACTGTTCGAGATATTAGCTTTCAAATCACAGTTATCACAAGCTGTATGTTTCCATTAAAAAAAAGATCGATGTCGTCATATCTTTGACAAATGTCTATAAAAAAACAAACGAATAACGTCAAAATGTGAGCACATATAAAACTAAATTGACGTGTCCGAGCGTTCTCCCCAAACTTACAGGTTAAGGGTATATTAATTTTATTCCGGACTTTTGGGCAACCCTATATATGGAAATTCGTTGACCGCCCATATTTTAGAAGAGTGGAAGCGGGTGGCGTGACACCAGGAGAACGATCAACGAGATGCGGTACGATGAAGTGGGTGAAACGTAATATATCTTTCTGTATGCTTTGCAATACTTAATTCTAACTGATTTACTACGATATTGGCGGAAGACGCACTTCCATACCTGTATTTTAGCTTTTGTTACTGTTGAGGAAATCTAAAATTCTTCGCTAGGATTTGTCTTTCAGTTGTATTTATGTGTGGAGCATTAGCATGGATATTAAGCGAATGTGTTGGGTCATTAAGCAGTAGTGTAGTGAAAAAATGTAATATGTATTTATATATTTTTAGGAAGCTACCTTTGTTAGCGAAAATGGTTTAACCGAGGGATTGCTAACTCCCAAAAAAGGTGTACCTACACGGATTTTAAATCAGTTTTGATTTAATCTGATTTAATATGATTCAAATAGAGATTTAAAGTGTTATGCGCTATAATGTAACGCGCTGATGATTTACCGAATGTAGGTTACAGAGACCTGTCATATGATGAGAATGTAATCTATGATAGATATGTCGACTTGGCGCAAAAGTACGTTGCTGTTTTTTTTGGGGCTATCACTATCTTTAGAATTTCTTTTGCCGATTATGTTAATAACTGTACTAAATAGTACGTAATAAATGAAATGGTAAAATAATCGGCATTCAACTTAACAAACAGATCAACTAGCAAATACCTAACGTCGGGAAAAAATAATAGGAACAAATCGTATGTATAAAACTTTATTAAAAAGTTTAAATACATATAGGTACTATTCTAATAATAAAATATTTTCCACGGTGGGATAACCCCACCATGGCTACCGTACTGTCCAAAAAATTGTGTTCTTCTATCTTCAACAATGTAGTAATAATCTATCGCTGTTTTGGCTACGGGTATTCACAGATTTAAGGCGAAACAGTAAAAATAAAAATAAAAAAAACACAAAAGATAATTTTTACAAATTAATCAAAAAACAAAACATCCTTATCTTAGTCGTTTTCCCTATAATATTGAGCACTCCCATTTGATAAAATTATGGCGAGGTTCGGTTAGCCCAAATGTTCAAAAACTCGGTAAAAAAAAATAATTAAGTGGGGAGGAACAAGGGGGCAAGCAAACCTCTAATTAATTCAGTCAATAAATTTTTTCACACTAAATCATGGTTGAAACGGAATCAAGAACTCGGTGCGCTCTCTGCTGCTTTCTCTGGTTGCAGCGCTGCTTCTAATTTTGGTTTTTCTAATTCCTGACTTTCTTGAACTGGGAGTGCGTCAGCTACCACTGGAGTGGGTTGTGCCTCAGCTACAGGTGTAGGCTGTGGCTCAGGCTCAGCTGATTTACCCTCGGGTTGTTTTACTTCTTTTTTCTCTTCTTCGGCATGTACTTCGCTGGCAATTGCATCAGCAGCTGGCTGGGGTTGCTCAGACGATGTCAGTGGTTGTTCGGAAGCAAGTTCAGGTTTCTCTGAAGCAAGCTGTGGTGGTTCCGAAGCTTTTTGTGGTTCCTCAGAGGCCGGAAGTATTTGTGGTTGTGGCGATGAGCTTTCTTCCTTTGGACTCTCATCGGATTTTGCTTTTTTTTCAGCGGGTTGTTCGATTTTTTCTTCTTTTGTTTCTTCCTGAAGTACAGCCTTAATTTCGGGTGCTTTAACGTCAATTGTAGCGGGGGCCTCTACTCTTTGTTCACTTGGAATGGCAACAACTTCCTCTTTAATTTCTGAAGCTTCGGCAGATCTGGTTTCTAAAATTTTTTCAGCTTGAGCTGGCAAGGCCAATGGCTTCTCTTCGGTTTTCTCTTCAGGAAGAGTCTTTTCGGCAACGATTTTTTCCTCAATTTGGGCAAGCACGGGTTTTACTTCTTCCTTAACAGGTTCAGGAAGGGTCTTAACTTGAGGTACCGATTCTGTTTCAACTTTTTTTAAAGTTGGCAAGGGCTCTTCTGGTTTTGATTCTTCAGCTTTGGGTTCCTCAGCAGCTTTGATTTCTTTTGCAGGTTCCTCACTCTTTTTCTCGGGTTCTTCTGCTTTAGCAGGTTCGTCTTGCGCTGGTAACTGCTCAGGCTGGCTTTTTGGTTCTTCAGCAGGTTTGATTTCATCCTTTATTTCCGGTTGAGGTTCGTCTTGTTGAGGAGCAGCAGCATGCTGGTCTTGAGCTGGTTGGTCTTGAGCCGGCTGTTCTTCGCTCTTTACTGGCTCTTGGGCTTGAGGTGGTGGGCTCAGTGGCTCGGTCAGTTTCTTCTCGGCACTTTCAGAGGACTCTTCTGAAGAACTCGAGCTTTCTGAGCTGGCATCTTGTTGCAGGGCTGTTTGGAGATCTTGCTTCACTTCTTCGGATTTTGAGACTGTCGCGTAGGAATCCGAAATTACTAGTGGTTCTTGGGGTTTTTCTTCGCTTTCGCCCAAAGGAAAGGCTAAGGCAGTTGCTACTAGAAGGAGTCCTACTAACAGTTTCATCTGCAAAAGAAAAAAAAATTATTGAAATGTATTAACATTGTTTTGGATAAACATATCGGTAATGTGTGACATAATTGCGGTATGTTATTTCAAGTTCAGTTGACTTCTTTTTGTAAATGCCGTTGCAGGTGAAAGTTGTATAACTAATGAATGAGCATGCGGTTATCTGGTGCATCGGCGTTGTCAAGTGTAGGAAAATATTCAGGAACGACGGAAAACTTAAAAGCTTTTATGATTTTTCGAAAAATCAAACTTTTTATTAAATATTATTTTTATAATTTGTTAGCTATACCTATAGCCACAATTTATCAAAGACAGTGAGGCAAATTATTTTTAAAAAAAGTTGAAAATTTTCAAATACCAAAAAGGTTTATTAAGTATTTATATTTGTCAGTGAAAATCCTTTTTTGCTCTAGCTCACCGAGTGGGTAATAAATCGATCTTCGCTAATTGCAAATGCGAGAATCTTCCACAGGCGAAAAAAAAAAACGACGCGGCGAAACAAGTTCTATAGCCAAAGAGTAAAAGTAGAATAGATTAAGTGTGTCTCGAGTTAACAAGGGTTAAGAGACTCGCTTACGGGATGATGAACCCTATTTAACCGGTTAGCAAAAAAGAAGATCAATAAAAGCCTGGCGGATGAAAAAGAAGACGACGAAGAAAAAGAAGCAAAACAAAAGCGAAGATGCGGGCTTCGCTTAGAATAACTCGGCGCTGTAAATCTTAGCTGAAGCCAGACATAAAAATAGAGTACCTGAAAGGCATTCTTTTGGGTCTTCTTTTTGTTTCACTATCTTGCGATTTTATTTTCAGACTGGGATAAAATTTATTAGGGAGAAAAACTGGTTTAAAACAGGTACTATCTAATAAGGGGAAAGAAGAAAGAACGCAACTTTTTAACGTGCACCAGACGCAATACATTATCGACAAGTGGGTTTCCAGTGCCGTACTGAGGGCGAGGCGCTTGCCTCGGGCGCAATCACCGAGGGGGCGCCAAAAATTGACAAAATAATCTGAGATTTAGCAATTTTCTAATATCGCGGACTTTTTTCCGCTTAACTTATTATAGAATAATATTGTATTAAATTTTACAAGCGCCCTCTTCCCATTTGAGTGAAAACCATAGAATATCATAACATTGGAAACGTAAAATAAAATCAACTTTTGTATCGTGTATGAAACGATCGCAAGCGCAAGCTAAAACTCATCAAAAATTATTTGAGATCAACCACGAGACAAGAAAGATTGACTAACTTGGCAATTATGTCGATTGAATATGAGATTGCTCAGAGTATTGATTTTGACGATATAATTATTGATGAATTCGCTGCAATGAAATCTCAAAAAATGTTGTTGGGAATCAAGAAAATTGAATATATTTTGTATAATGCAATTCTACTTTTCTTGTGTACAAATTATCCTTATATTGTCATATATAATATCACAAGAGATAAAATTTTGTCGGCAAAATTTTCGAAAGGTATGAAAGTTTGTTGCTTGGCAATTTCGCGCCTGACGGCTCGTGATTTTGTCGAAAATGTCATGAGCGAAATTGCTTAAAAGCAACAAACTTAAATAAATCCTTGAGAACAATTTTGCTTACACAATTTTTTCTCGAGTGGTATTCGACATGACTATTTAACTAGAAAAAAGACAAAATTTTGCCGCGGCAAAAATCACATGTGAATTTTGTCCAGGTAGGTGCAGGTAGTAATTTTGCCAGTAGAAGACCGGCCGTTGCTATGACATTTTGCCAGTGTAAAACACTCTAGTTAAATAGTCATTGTAAATTGCAGCAAAATAAACATAAAATATAGAGAAAAAAACCCACAGTCGTCTCCACAAATACCTATATTAAAAGAGTCAGATTAATGTGTACATGTTTCGGTACTATATAGGGAGTACCATCGTCAGCACCGAAGGGCTAAAATAAATATAGAATGAATAGAAAGAGGAAGGACAAGTCAGATTAACGTACTTACCCCAAGTGCCACTGATATTAGGAATGTAAAAGATTTTTTTTTAATTAAATTTATTTATTACATTCGTAATATCAGTGGCACTTGGGGTAGGTACTTTAATCTGACTTGTCCTTCCTCTTTCTATTCACTCTATATTTATTTTAGCCCTTCGGTGCTGATGATGGTACTCCCTAGTACCGAAACATGTACACATTAATCTGACTCTTTTAATATAAGTATTTGTGGAGACGACTGTGGGTTTTTTCTCTATATCTCTACATCTCCACTTTGAGATAATGGACTACTTCCGCAAAATAAACATAAAAGCTTGACCTTAAAATAGTGTTGAAAATGTTCGATTTATTTAAAATTCTGTTGAGGGATGATCGAAGGGGCGAAAAATTTGTAATTCGCCTCGGGCGCCAAAATAGCTGGTTACGGCCCTGTGGGTTTCTTTTAAAAGAGATAATAAAAAGAAACCAAGATAATCTACAAATGACAAGACTTATAGAACCTAATGATGGCTGTGCCGCCTTGTATAAGATGTGACCTATTTGAAAGATATTTTTGGCAATACAGTAGATGCAAAAAGTGATAAGTATAATAAGTAACTTGCTAAATTTCATAGTTTTATGCCCTACGGTAAGAGATGGCTGTAGTAGACAAGCGGACAGAGCTGGAAATGATTACACAACAGTTTTTCTTGAAACGGGCATTATGCACTTCCATGGCACTGATAAATTCTTAATAGTTACAAATTGAGTCAAATTTAAGCTCAAATAAAACCCAAAGGGGGTGATTCTTTGGGTTCTTCGGCAACAGCTTATTATTCTAGAGTAAAAATTGGTGTATACAGGGTGTTTCATTAAGGGTGGCCACCGGCCATATCTCGGAAACTACTAGGCATAGAAACTTGGAAAAAAAATTATGATTGAAGCGGTCATGAGAAAATTCTGGAAATTACTTTTAAGTTCCTCATTTCGCTGCAAGGGGGCACAATTAAATTTTTTTTTAATTCTAAATTTCTCCGAAAATTCCCATATTAAGGTATAACTCTGATTACATCATCGAAAAGCTTAGACAATTCTACATCATTTTGGTTTAAGGCTCATTGGCGTATCGATCTTGATAAGAGTGGGGGACGCTATAAACGACTTATCCGATTTTACTAAATCTAAGCTTGTTTGGAAGAACCTTCAATTGTCGTATCTAATGGTACACGATAGTTTCTAATAAAATTGCTAGAGGGCGCAATTTGTATTAAAAATTATTGTTTTTGGCAATAACTCTGAAACGAACAAAGATATCGAACTGCGGTCTTCGCATCTTTTCTTGCAAATTTCATCTACTTTTCGATTATGATGTCATAGTTATACCGTATGATTTGAATTTTCGGGATAAAATCGAAAAAACTGTTATTATTACAAATTGCGCCCTCTAGCAATTTTATTAAACACTATAGTATACTGTTGGATACGACGATTAAAGATACTTACCTTTCCCTTCCAAACAAGCTTAAATTTAGTAAAATCGGATAACTCGTTTAGAAGTTACAGCGATTTTAATGTTTACACATGCAATAGCTTCCCCCACTCTTATTAAGGTCGATACGCCAATGAGCCTTAAACCAAAATGATGCAGAATTCTCTAAGCTTTTCGATGATGTAATCAGAGTACCTTAGTATTGGAGTTTTCAGAGAAATTTAGAATTAAAAAAAAAAATTTCAATTGTGCCCGCTTGCGGCGAAATGAGGAACTTAAAAGTAATTTCCAGAATTTTCTCATGACCACCCTTAATGAAACACCCTGTATTTTCACGTGGTTTCACAGAGGAATTAAGATTAATAAAGAGAATGAGAAGTATATCTGCACTGTCGCCGTTTCTTTGACCCATAAAATGTACAGAAAGGTTGATCAAAGTCAGGATGTTTTAATTTGTGGCCTTGTTTTTTTTTAGATTAATTGCATATGTTTAATAGTTTGTTATAGATGTTGTTAACCTTATTTTTCTTATAGAACGTGAAATATGCAAATATAGGTAGGTACTACAGTTGTGTTCATAAAAAAAAGCGTACAAGAATTAGAATGAGAGGTAAGTTTTGTCATATCTGCGTAAAACCGGCTTGTCTAAATGATTGTTTATTGGAGGTTATCACACGTCATAGATTATCAAAAATGCAAAGCATTGGCGTCGGTGTAATTAGTTTTGAAATTGCATGGTGGTAACGTTTGATAAACTTTGACAGAAGAACATAAAAATGCCTCGTCAGTTGTGTGAAGTTGAAAAGGCTCAAGAATCGAAGAAGGATGGTCAATCCGTGCTGTAGCGCAGTTGTATAATAGAAATAAAAAAACTATATTAAAAATATATTAAGCAACGCTGGGAACAAAAAGAATCCCTTAAGAGCAAAATTGGTTCAGGCCGTCCCAAACGTTCCAACCCTGAACAGGATGCCGCTTTTTTTGGGATATTTAGGCCATTTGCAACTGCAAGGGATGCTGTTATTGATACAGCATTTCTTGCCTCCCAACCTACCGCCAGCAGGAGAGGCAAGGAATCTGAACTAAAATGTCGCCCAGCTAAAAAAAACGTTTCTTACCGAAGAACAGCGACAATCAAGGATTATTTTTGCTTGAAATTATATATACTGCAATCCTCAATTTTGAAACAAGGTAATTTTTACTGATGAAAAGACGTTCCAGTCGACTTATAACGGACAAATTCGTGTGTACCGTCCAAACAATACCAGGTTTGAAGAGCGATATACTAACCCCTCACTTCTAGACATGGAATAGAAAAACAGGGATATATGACCAAATATTAGATTTTATTTATTCTTGTTAAACGTTTTTTTGTTTCTATTGTAATTTTTATAAAACTGTTAAGAAGATATATTATAAAATGTAATTTTTGTTCTTTTATTGAACTAACAACCAACGCCAATGCTTTGCATTTTTAATAACCTTTAACATGCGATAAGCCGGTTTGACGCAAATATGGTTAAGGTTTCCTCTCATTCTAATTCGTGAACGCTTTTTTTTTATGAATACAACTGTACATGTTGGTAGTACTTGGTAGGACATTGAGTCTTAAGTTGTTGTCTGTCACAGTGATTTTATGAAAAAAATTAAGGCTTACAAATTAATCAAGAACCTCAAATGCAAAAAATTTAATTCGTGAAAAATAATTTCAGTTTTTGGACCTTATTTCTGTTCTAAAATAAAAATTTGAAATCCGGTCGTCATCATCAATCTCTGTGTTTATCTTTGGGGATCCGGCACTTTTTGTATACTTAGAAAGATTATTGGAATTTCTAAATTTTTCCATGGACTCAGGGAAAGGAAAAAATGCAGAAAAACCACTTTTTATTAATTTACAAAAAATTGTTCTACGTGTTCTTCAATGAAACTTAAACCGCTGATTTTCTTTGATTAAACTACCGGAAGCATAGTACATTCCTAACAACAATCAAAATCAGTATTGCATTGTTGGTGACTACATTTGACATCAGTTAGCACCTTAATCAGCAATAATTTGTTTAATAAAAAGTACCTTCTTCGCTTCGCGATGTTCATTGTGTGGCTAACATAACTTTATGTACGAAATTACGTCTCTTCTTTAGCAAAGATCAAAAAAGTTGCCATGTCAAGAGGAAAAGCAGAATTTGTAGTTTATAACCCCCATGAAATTACAAAGTTGTTTATGGATAATTTCAGTCGTTTCAGAGTTGCAGTTGTTATTACTACTTGCAGCATGAAATTTGACATTTTAATTTACCAAGGTTTTTCAGTATTTTAATTATTACACGAATAAATAAGTGTCTCTTACAAAATTGTCAGTTTACCTAAAGGCTAGTTTTACCTTTTATTATTGTAACTGTGATTATTAGTTATATTATCGTAATTATAATTTATATAATGTTAAGAAATATTTATGAATATTTACTGTTAGCATTTAATTTTTAGTATAAGGTTTAATGCATTATAATTAATAAAAATGTGTTGTAATATTTAGCATATTTTTAATAGTTTTTAAGAAAAAAACAAGAAATGGGTAAACGAAGCCAAGGAATTTCGGGCCAAAAACAACATTTCTGAGATATTTCTTTTTAAAAATATTGTATACATACAGTGTGACCATTAAAGTCCGCATCATATGGAATTTTTTTTTATTAATATATTCGAAATTTGACTTTGGCATCAAGTTCTGCTTTCGGTCGAGATGAAAATTAAGCAAAAAAATAGTAGTCACGTGATTCGCATTATCTGTCAAATTTTAATTTTTTCCAAAAAATAATTCAAAAGTAGGTTTATTTCTGAAAGTATCGAACAAAGTTATTAGAAAAAGTTTTTTTAAATGCAGTTTCTAGCCCACCTGCAAAATTTCAGTTGCATAGGATAATTTTGATTTTTTATCCATATTTTGTAAATTGCACTTTTGCAAAATAAGACTCGACGCAACCTACATAAAACTTCTTAGTTTTGACAATGCTTTATTTTAGATACATTTTCTTTAAAGAAGCGCCATATTAAATGTGTGTTTTTCTACAAAATCAAAATTGGGCTTTTAAAATTTGGTCGCATGTGATGCAAAGTTTATTTGTTCTTGACCCTATATAAGGTAACTTCATAAAATAGGTATTTTTGAAAACGTGGTTTGTGTCTGAAAGTAATACACCTTAATATTAAGACAAAAAAGAACACAGTGTCATCAGTTAAGTGTTTATTAAGTGGAAAATCGAAATTATCTTATGCAGCTGAAATTTTGCATGTGGGCTAGAAACTGCATTTAAAAAAAACTTTTTGTAATAACTTTTTTCAATATTTTTAGAAATAACCCCTCTTTTGAATTATTTTTTGAAAAAAATTAAAATTTGACAGAGAATGCGAATCACGTGGCTACTATTTTTTTTGCTTAATTTTCATCTCGATCGAAGCAGAACTTGATGCCTAAGTCAAATTTCGAATAAAGTTATTAATTTTGATAAAATGAATAAAAGCAAAAGTAATAAGTACCTATGTCTTAAGTTACGTGTAAGTAACATCGGGCTGATTACCCCCCTAGCTACCCCAATGCTCCCACACAAAAAGTGCTGTTATTCTTTTATAAAGCATTTAAATTAAAAAGTTAGCATAGTGATAATGGCTATTGCAATAAAGACTTTAGTCTAATTTCCACATAATATTTATTTTATAACCCGACGCGTTTCGCTACACTGTAGCTTTTTCAAGGGATTTTTTTAATCGAGTGAAGTACTATAATTTTAACCTAAATATTTATACAGTGTGGTTGTTTAAGTGTGCAACATATGGGAATTTTCTTTATTACCTTTTTCTCAGAAAATTTTATTCTTGGTAAAAGTTGGTGCATGTTCGATAATCATATTAGGTACACTTGGAATGGTTGCAACTCAAACGGCGTACAGGATAGGCCAAAAAATATAAAACTTGTACAAGAATAAAGTACTCCTATTTCAGAAAATTCAGCAAAATGTTATTAAGAAAAGTTGTTTAGAATTAAAAGTTATGCATAGATTCAAAAACGTGACCTCCTAAAATAAAAAAAACATATTTTTTTTAAAAACATTAATAATTTCCCAAAAATTTTTTTCCTTATATTCACTATAAAAACCATCATAAATTAATCAAACTCAAATCAATTTCACATGTCTTTGTTCAAATGCAAGCATATTTGCAAAATTTACTTGAATTTTTAATTTATTAAGGAATCACAAACTTCATGTTTGTTGCAGCGATATTAAACACAACTTTAAAATATCCTAAAAATTCTTTTTAACAAGATAAAACATTAGTAATGATAATATGCTAATTAAAAAAACCATCATTTAAAGTGCAAAATTTTTATTTTAAATGTTTATTAAAAAACGTTATTCTTGTACAAGTTTTATATTTTTTGGCCTACCCTGTATGCCGTTTGACTTGCAACCATTCCAAGTGCACCTAATATGATTATCGAACATGCTCCCACTTTTATCAAGAATAAAATTTTCTGAGAAATCGGTAATAAAAAAAATGCCCATATGTTGCACACTTAAACAACCACACTGTATACTAATGATCTTTTTCTTAAACAAGTAATTATATTAAGGGAATACCATTTAAAAAATCCTTTGATAAAGCTACAGCGTAACGAAACGCGTCGGGTTATAAAATAAATATTATGTGGAAATTAGACTAAAGTCTTTATTGCAATATAATTGTAATAAATTTCCATCAAGTAAAAGCCAGCACTACTCATAGTGATAATGGGTTTAATTAAAGCATTAATTGATGACACAAACTGGCTCTGAGGGGGGGGGGGATACCCCCTTCCTTATCTACGTGCCTAATACTAGGTAGTTTTCGATTTTGCCATGATAACAACACAAAAGTATAAATCTGATACATAAAAAAAAATTGCACAGTTAACACTTCTTATAAGTTATTTACAATTCTATTCGAGGAGTCATTAGGTCCAGACGGCATACCACCGACTTTTTATTTGATAATTATGCTAATAAAACAGGCAATCATAATATTTCATTTAAAAATCGCTCGTCAATTTTTTTTAATTATTATTTCGCTAGATGCCGTTATCCTTTAACAAAATACGCCGGGTCGATGGCCCCGGTATAAGAAGCTGTTAGTTAATTCAATTTAAATTTTGATTAATCAAATAAAGGATGCCTTAGCCAGTCGAGAGAACAGATTTATCTTTGAGGTACGGAAAGAGCTGGATTTTCGAACTTGAAAAGAGGAATGACTACTTGCTAAGTCGCGAAATTATTAAGTTTTGCTACATCGCACACGCATCTCAGTAATAAACTGACATTACTGTCATTATTTCATTTTATTATTTCAGAAAATTACATAAATTTATTTTTAACCAATTAGAAGGCTCCTTTTTGTTTACGTCGCTTACAGCGACGGGAGATTATCGCCATAATTTTGTTAGTTCCTATTAACTTAATGAAATTAATAGGTGATAATTTTTCTGGCAAAAATGAATTGGCAAAACTCACTCAGAATAAAAATAACATACGTTTTGTCGCTAACTTATAATTTTTATTGATACTAACCAATTTGCTTTACATATCGAACACCGGGGCTAAAAGACACATCAAAAATTTAACTTAACTAATCGGAAATATGTTTTTTTAAGTTTCATTTGAAACTATGTACACATGTAATAGGGAACTTTCCAATTTTTTTTTTTAATAATAATATGATTTAGTTAAAAAAAATATTCCCCAATTATTACTCCTTAAAAATCAGTAATAACTTGGTAAAAATTCTTTAAAGTTTCGCGCGTGTCAAAAGCATTTCAAACGACCTTTTAAGCGCGCCAAGCCCGATGACGTCACGAAGTATGACTTTTCCGTCATCCGTCATCCGTCATCCTGACCGGTGACCGAGCTACCGAGTTTGCATTTGGATTGCCGTGTGTTAATGTATATATTGTTGCTTTAGGGTGGAATTCTCAACGCCGTTCAAGTTATTGCCAACCTACAACCTATTTCGTGGATGTCACACGAATTATACTTCTTGACATCACGACCCGTTTTTACCCGCTTGGGATAATTTGAATTTTGGGGCATTTTTAAATCTTGCTAGCGGTCTTTTGGGACGAAATATGTAGTTTTTTTTGCTGCCATATGTTTTATGACAATATATACTTGTGATTTATAGAATTTTTTCCCTATTTAAAATTTTTGTCAAGTTCCCTATTTCAGATGTTATGGTTGAAAACGAATTAATGTTCCTGAGATTTTAGTAATAATTCTTTGTTACTAACAAGTAAAATCAACTTCTATTGTAAAAATACAGTGCGTCATATTAACCTATAACTTTTTTTTAATGTTTTTATATGTAGAATCTCACCGTGAAACATACATACGAAAATTGTTCCGGGTACCCTGTATAGGATAATTATTATGTCATACAAGGCCCTTGGCGCATCGTAAAGTACCTTCATGCTTGACCCATTATTCTTTCTTAGACCACTTATTGATGTATTTATTTATTTTTATAAAAAAAACATGTAATTAAACGAAGAACCAAGGTTCAGATCGGTCATTCAATATAATGTGTTACGGTAAGTATTTTTCAAATAATTTATTTTTCCGATTTCAGAAAATACGCTCAGGTGGTGTAGGTTATTAATTCTTTATTATTATATATTTTAAGATACGTAACTGGCGAGATCACCAGACACATAAAATAGAAAAAAAGTAATTATTTCTAAAAGGAACACAACAGGCAGATAGAACGGTAACATTCCCGAGAACCCTACTATTCATAATAATTACTGTTTTTGTGACCAATTATTTTTATTTTTCTCGAAAAAAGGCAAAATAAAAAAAATATATTGACCCCCTTATAGGGCACACGTTTAATTTCTAATTTATGAACAGTGTACCCTCCTAACTTTCCATGGTGGATTCTTAAGGTCCTAGTCTTACTATTAAATAGTTTTATGCAAAAGAGCACAACTAGCAATAAGACTCGTAACCCTACAAAGATGTGTTTGGAAGCTTCTTTTAAACATGAGGATATAATTTTATAAAAATCACCTTTTTAATGCGTCTTATCAAAATTATAAACGTGGGTCAACCAGGAGACAACCTTTCTTAATTATTTTTACCAGTAAAGGGGGAGGGGATTGGTGTCATTTTTCTATGTGTACATAATATGTATAACTACGGCTGTATACATTTTTTTGATTATGATACAAAAGACGTAAAAGGACTCGCGCTTTTATTATGTACAGTTGTATTCATAAAAGAAGCGTACAAGAATTAGAATGAGGGGTATGTTTTGTCATATTTGCGTAAAACCGGCTTGTCTAAATTATTATTTATTGTAGGTTATCACACGTCATAGATTATCAAAAATGCAAAGCATTGGCGTCGATGTAAATAATTTTAAAACTGCATGGTGGTAACGTTTGATAAACTTTGACAGAAGAACATAAAAATGCCTCGTCAGTTGTGTGAAGTTGAAAAGGCTCAAAGTGTATCGAGAATCGAAGAAGGATGGTCAATCCGTGCTGTAGCGTAGTTGTATAATAGAAATCAAAAAACTATATTGAAAATTAAGCAACGCTGGGAACTAGAAGAATACCTAAAGAGGAAAATTGGTTCAGGTCGTCCCAAACGTTCCAACCCTGAACAGGATGCCGCTTTTTTGGGATATTTAGGAAATAATCCATTTGCAACTGCAACGGATGCTGTTATTGATACAGCATTTTCTGCCTCCCAACCTACCGCCAGCAAGAGAGTCGAGGAATCTGAACTAAAATGTCGTCCAGCTGAGAAAAAAAGGTTTCTTACCGAAGAGCAGCGACAATCCAGGATTATTTTTGCTTGAAATTATATACACCGCAATTCTCAATTTTGGAACAGGGTCATTTTTACTGATGAAAAGACGTTCCAGTCGACTTATAACGGACAAATTCGTGTGTACCGTCCATACAATACCAGGTTTGAAGAGCGATATACTAATAAATTCTTCTAGGCATGGAATAGAAAAACAGGGATATATGACCAAATATTAGATTTTATTTATTCTTATTAAACGTTTTTTTGTTTCTATTGTAATTTTTATAAAGATATATTATAAAATTAAAAAAAAATAATTTTTGTTATTCTATTGAACTAACGCCCAACGCCAATGCTTTGCATTTTTAATAACCTTTAACATGCGATAAGACGGTTTTACGCAAATATGGTTAAGGTTCCTCTCATTTTGATTCGTATACCTACGCTTTTTTTATGAATACAACTGTAGCTGTTGCTTAAACACGACTTTAAAAATTTATTAGGAAGTTTATTATTACATATTTATGTGAAATTTTAAAATTAAAATCAATTTTTCATAATATAAACAATAACGATATCAACGTATTCGATTCGACCTTTTTGGCTCGCGCAGCAGGTGTCATGTATCTAAAGAAATGTCAAGTGCATACTTAGCTTGCATAAGATTTAAATATAAATTAATACCCGTTATATATCGGAATATTTTATAAGGCGTATCGAATTGCATCATTGAGAATTCTTTGCCATATAAGAAATATCTTTGTTTCGAGTTTATTTTTTCCTAACGGAACTTCTTCTTTATTACATAGTACACTGTGACCAGTAAAGTCCGCATCATATGGAATTTTTTTTATTAATAGCTTTATTTGAAATTTGACTCTGGCATTTAGTTCTGCTTCGATCAAGATGAAAATTAAACAAAAAAATAGTAGTCACGTGATTCGCATTATCTGTAAATTTTAATTTTTTTCAAAAAGAATTCATAAGTGGGGCTATTTCTGAAAGTATCGAAAAAAGTTATCAGAAAAAGTTTTTTTTAAATGCAGTCCACGTGCAAAATTTCAGCTGCATAAAATAATTTTGATTTTTTACCGATATTTTGTAAATTGCACCACTTTTGCAAAATAAGACTCAACGCAACCTACATAAAACTTTTTAGTTTTGACAATGCTTTATTTCAGATACAGTTTCTTTAAAGTAGCGCCATATTAAATGTTTGTTTTTCTACAAAATCAAAATTGGGCTATTAAAATTTGGTCGCATGTGATGCAAAGTTATTATATATTATATTTTGACCCTGTATAAAGTAACTTCATAAAATAGGTATTTTTGAAAACGTAGTTTGTGTCTAAAAGTAATACACCTTAATATTAAGACAAAAAAGAACACTGTGTCATCAGTAAAGTGTTCATTAAGTGGAAAATAAATTTTAGTGGTGGGTAAAAAATCGAAATTATCTTATGGTAAATTTTTGTTCAATTATTTTTCTGGCATTTTTCTCTACATAAAATGGACAGATCACAGTCATAGTGCAAAACGATGCAATGACAAATCGTAGTAAAAAAACGACCCCAATTAAGTATAAATTTAACAAATTTGGCAAATACGCAATTAATTTACAATTTCGCAACGTACCATTCGCAGACAAAGCAAAATAGCAAATTACCGCACCCTTATAATTTAACATTTAGCTTTATATAAAAAAACCTTTCCATTTATTATTGTACACGAAAATTGCAGTGATTCACCTTTGATGAAAGAGCTGCAATTTACAATTGATGCTTAATTAATTTTATCATTTTAAAAGGATAAAAGTAATTAAATTTATCATTGCTAATAATTATAGTAATAGAGTTGTACTATATGGTAATATACTGCCGAACTACACGGTGAATGCAACGAATAATAAAATTGCAATAGTAATATTAAAATTTTACAACAAAATAGGATTCTAGATAATTTAGTGGGGCAGCCAGAAAATCTGTCTAGTGGGTTAAAAAATCTGTCTTAAAAGACCAAACATTTTTAGAGGGATAGTCGCTAGTAGCAGTAGTTTACCGAGAATGTTCTGCTCTTTTTAAAGTAGCTAAATGAGCGAAATTTATGATTTTTTTAGTAAAATCCCAATACAGTACAATGAGTTTAGTAGTTTTGTCCGAAAATTTCACTTTAAAATATTAAGCCTAACAAGAAAGAAATAATTTTTGAAAAAATCCCTAAAGTAACTAAATCGGCGAAATTTATGCTTTCTTCAATCACACGTTCACAAACCCAGATCCCAGAAAAACCTTTTGCACAAAAGTTACATTTAAGGTGGGAGTATCAACATGCTTGCCAACCTATAACCTATTTCGCGTAGATTTATTTATTTTTTCTAACTTTTACACAAAATTTAAATAAAATCAATATCGTCTTCATATTCTATAAGTAATAATTAACATGTTAAATAAATATCAAGGAAATTCATAAGTTATTTAAGGAGAATTGTATATCGAAAAATATCGGTTAAGATTTTTTTTAACATTATTATGTCATTGTTCTTTCACTATACAATTCTCCCAAAATAAGCAATGAAGTAAATTGATATTTTTGTAATATATAGTCAATAAATTAATAAACTAAAAAAAACAAGGCGAAATAGGTTATAGGTTGGCAATAAATTGAATGACGTTGATAATTCCACCTTAAGGAACTCGATTTTCTGAATTGTCAGTTCCTACTAAATTTATGTTAATTTAATATACAGTATGGAATTTTTTTTGGAAAAAATTCACTATTAAAAAGCCTCTTTATTTGCTGAAAAAATACAGAACTACGGCTGCGTTTATTTTTAGTTTGGCATACTTTTTTCGTGTCTTCATGAAATTTACCCCTCTTTTGGGGGGTAGAAAAACCGCTCCCAACTTTTTGTTTTCAAATGTAAAGGTATATATTGTGAGAGCTCATTGGAAAGGGCAAGAAAACGGGAATACGACCCACCATTTACTTTTGCATTTCGGTGATGTAGACGCAATTTGTTTTATTGTTAAAAATTGATGGAATAGTCGCCCATTTTCTTCTTGACAAACCCCTAATCTAAAGTAAAATTGATTCTTAACATTATGTACCGTATATAAGTTTCGATCAATTTTCTGATTCTGTTAAGTTAACTCTTGCAGCCGTAGTTCTGTACTCTTTAAGCAAATAAAGGGACTTCCTAATACTGAATGAATTTCAAACTGCACCATTTTTTTTCACCAGGCCATGGGAAGGGTTCTAACCCCCCAACCCACCGTCCCCCTCGGTGCGCCATTGGCTAGTAGAAATGTTTACGATATACTATCAAAATGGGGTAGACAAATTTTATTAAAAATTTTATTATATGGCCGAAAAAGTTACCCGAATTTTTAGAAGTTTGCAATATAGACAAAACTTTTAATGAAGTGAATTTAAGAATTTAATTTTACCTTAACAAAGTAAGTTTTGCAAAAATTTGCTTTTTTAAAAACGTGAGGTTATATTTTTTTTGCAATATTTTCCACAAAAAGCTTTTTTTTAAATCGGACTTTGTGTATGTAAAATTAAATTATCAAAAAGCTTATCGTTTCAGTTTTTTGAAAATTGGAATAACCTTTTTAAATTCACAATTTTTAAAATATTTATAATAGGAACACTCCGGTATAAATTTGATAGATTTAAGAGGATGGCTAAATGCGACCCTGCTGCTATGAAAAAATATTGTTTGCGTTATAAAAATATACAGAGTACAACGTTGGCATTTCTGTAATGTAAATAATGCAAATCTTAAAAACAACCTGTAAATTTAGTATGGTTTTGCATCACTAAAAAAAATGTTGGACGCCGCATAATTTTTAACCTGTGACTAAAAAAACAGTCGAAGTAATGAAACAATGATTAAATTTTTTTTTAAGTTAAAAAAAATTAGCATTGAAAAAAAAAATCGTTAAAACAAAGTATTGAAACAAACGTGTAATCCGAAGTCAACCTACCTTGTCAAAAAAAAATAGACACGCAATAGATATCGGCCTCTTGGTCGAATTGAAAGAACCACTAGAATAGAATCTCAAACGGAACCAAGCGATTGCTACACTGCACCGGACACTAGAGTTATGGCGTATGCGCGGTGGTGGAGCGATTTATACTTGGGGGAACCCCTCCCCAAACGGTGCATCATTAGCATCGCGATAGGCCTCTGGGGTCAAGTTTGAGTTTGAGACATCTGAGATGCTGGGCTTTGATACGGTTTCCGAGATTTTTAGCGATTATAATCGGTTTCGTATGAGTTTACACAAAATGTAGGTACCGAACAATTTAGGTACCTACTCGTTTATATTGTTTGTAATAAGGAAATAGTTACATGCATTAAACAAGGGGTGACTGGATGTTTATTATATTAGAAGTTGTAACTAAGTAGTTAATAACCCAATGGAGTTTTTAAGCACCTTTTCAAAATGTTCCTGGTTTGTTCTTGAATGTAGCCAGGGTCTTGGTACAGATAGTTTCTTCTTTTCTTCCTACTACTTAAAGGGTTCATTTCAATTTTATGGATACAAATTTTGTTACGAAATAAATTGCTCTGAAAATTTCATAAATTAATTTTCAACCAATTAGAAGGTTCCTTTTTGTTTACGTTGCTTATAGCAACGGGAGACTATCGCGAAAATTTCATAAATTTATTTTCAACCAATTAGAAGGCTCTTTTTTGTTTGCGTTGCTTAAAGCAACGGGAGACTATCGCGAAAATTTCATAAATTTATTTTCAACCAATTAGAAGGTTCCTTTTTGTTTACGTTGCTTATAGCAACGGGAGACTATCGCGAAAATTTTATAAATTTATTTTCAACCAATTAGAAGGCTCTTTTTTGTTTACGTTGCTTATAGCAACGGGAGACTATCGCGAAAATTTCATAAATTTATTTTCAACCAACTAGAAGGCTCTTTTTTATTTGCGTTGCTTAAAGCAACGGGAGACTATCGCGAAAATTTCATAAATTTATTTTCAACCAATTGGAAGGCTCTTTTTTGTTTGCGTTGCTTATAGCAACGGGAGACTATCGCGAAAATTTCATAAATTTATTTTCAACCAATTAGAAGGCTCTTTTTTGTTTGCGTTGCTTATAGCAACGGGAGACTATCGCAAAAATTTCATAAATTTAGTTTCAACCAATTAGAAGGCTCCTTTTTGTTTACGTTGCTTATAGCAACGGGAGACTATCGCGAAAATGTCATAAATTTATTTTCAACTAATTAGAAGGCTCTTTTTTGTTTGCGTTGCTTATAGCGACGGGAGACTATCGCGATAGTCTATAGCCTATTCTGTCAAAAATGAAGTGCTTTTTATCTATTGGCAAACGTCACTCAGAATAAAATCAAAATACATTTTGTTGCTAACTTATAATTTTTATTGAGAATAGGTCGTAGGTCTCATCATCTCATCATATTAAAAGAAACTCCAATTTATGAAATTTTCTTACCGAATCTCCCACGCAGCAGAATTAATTCCCGATAATTTTTTTCTCGGTTTTACTCATGTTTTAGCTGATAAAAAATTTTCCTCGTCTTCGACTCGGAATAGTTTTCTATCAACAAAACCATTCGTGACTTTGAAAAAAATTTTCGTTAATAATTCTGCTGCTAGGGAGATTATAAGTGATAGTCTATAGCATATTAACCTAATAAAATTAATAAGTGATAATTTTTCTTAGGTACGGCTACTACGACTTAATTTTAATTCACATTGACGCCCCTTCAAAATTTTCTGCCAGCTTTGCTTTTTAGAGGTATTTCATTTCATAATTAATTTAATTTTTTATAGTCCGAGAATTTAACTTCGTTAAGTAAAGAAGAATTAAACGTGAAAGCGCGGAATTTACAAACGATATACAGTGACCGGCAAAGAGTTCGCAACATATGGGAAAATTTTTATTAGCGGAATATTGAAAAATCTTTTTTGGGGGATTGGATGTGCATGTCTCATAACCTTAAAATCGATTTTGACATACGTCACGTGACCAATGGTATGGCGGGAAAGTTGAAAAAACCAATATGAAATCATCATAAATCAGATGAGATATCGAAAAAATTCCAAGAATAAAAAGTGTTTAGAATTCCATTAGAACCTTCAATACAATGTTTGGGATATCTACTTAAAAAAACATAAAATCGAATATTTTTGTAAATATTTTTTTACCGAATTAAAAATTTCCATATTTTTCCTTTCTTAAAGCTTCATTAAAGTAAAACTGACATCTGGTGACCACAATTAGAAATATTCTTTTGTTTTTCTGACAATTTGGAGCAATAATTCAAAAAATTCGTTTACACTTGGATACCAGCTGTTGCAATAGTCTATTTCTAATAACCTTATCGATATTTTTTATATCGAAATATTCTATTATGTTGAGAAATCCTTAAATTCATTAATCCAAAGAAAATTTTATTTATAACCGTAAAAAATAATTTTGAATTTCGCAGAAATCTTTAAAAAATCTAAAAATTAATAAAAATTTAAATTATTTTTTACGGTTATAAATAAAATTTGCTTTGGATTAATGAATTTAAGGATTTCTTAACATAATAGAATATTTCGATATAAAAAATATCGATAAGGTTATTAGAAATAGACTATTGCAACAGCTGGTATCCAAGTGTAAACGAATCTTTTGAATTATTGCTCCAAATTGTCAGAAAAACAAAAGAATATTTCTAGTTGTGGTCACCAGATGTCAGTTTTACTTTAATGAAGCTTTAAGAAAGGAAAAATATGGAAATTTTTAATTCGGTAAAAAAATATTTACAAAAATATTCGATTTAATGTTTTTTTAAGTAGATATCCCAAACATTGTATTCAAGGTTCTAATGGAATTCTAAACACTTTTTATTCTTGGAATTTTTTCGATATCTCATCACCTTATCTAATTTATGATGATTTCATATTGGTTTTTTCAACTTTCCCGCCATACCATTGGTCACGTGACGTATGTCAAAATCGATTTTAAGGTTATGGGACATGCACATCCAATCCCCCAAAAAAGATTTTTCAATATTCCGCTAATAAAAATTTTTCCCATATGTTGCGAACTCTTTGCCGGTCACTGTACCATAAAGATTTGTCCATTGACTTTCCTAGTCAAATTTTCAGCCTCATAAAGGAACGTGGAGATAGTATTTCAAAATTAAAAACAGTGTATGAACTTGAGCATCATTTATTAATAAAAAATCAGTGTGTTCTTCAAATTTTCCAGATGTATCATCTAGTGCGGTAATGTTATTTCTAACTTTACCAGTTAGTGTGGCATCCGCGGAACGATCTTTTTCCAAACTTAAACTGGTAAAAACCTATTTACGTAACACCATGGGACAACAACGCCTTTCGGATTTATCCTTAATCAGTATCGAACACGAGTTTGTTAAAACATTAAATATCGACGAAATTATAAACGATTTTGCAAAATAAAGGTGTCCACGATCTGGTCATTTATTTATACAGTGTGTATAAAGTCTGGAAACGGCTTAATAACATCACAATTTACTGGCCGATTTAAACCAAATTTGGTACAGTTGTGTAAGAGGATCTAACGCACCGAATGACGATATTGGCGTTGTTGCCAGCTTTTTAGTTTGGAATTCGAACGAATTTTATATTTTTAAATATAACACCCAGTATATTTTTACATTTTTAAATTCCACATAAAATTATAATTATTTTTTATTAAATGCATTATTAGTCTATACTTCATAGTTTCCGAGATATTGACTTTTGAAAAGTGACATTTTTGAACTTTGACAGCTTATAACTTTCTAACAGTACGTCTTAGAGCAAAACGGCTTACATGTCCCTATCTTCAACTTTTATTATCTTCCCAAAAAAATCAAATTCCGGTTAAACCGGATGTAACTCGAAAGCAGGAAATATAGTTGTGCTCCAAGACGTACTGTTAGAAAGTTATAAGCTGTCAAAGTTCAAAAATGTCACTTTTCGAGAGTCAATATCTCGGAAACTATGAAGTATAGACTAATAATGCATTTAATAAAAAATAATTATAATTTTATGTGGAATTTAAAAATGTCAAAATATACTGGGTGTTATATTTAAAAATATAAAATTCGTTCGAATTCCAGACAAACTAAAAAGCTGACAACAACGCCAATATCGTCATTCGGTGCGTTAGATCCTCTTACACAGCTGTACCAAATTTGGTTTAAATCGGCCAGTAAATTGTGATGTTATTAAGCCGTTTCCAGACTTTATACACACACTGTATAATACCTTGTATAGTACTTCGTGACAATGTTTGTGCAGACTTGTTGAGTGTTCATGTGTTTTACTGTTTTCTGTCTTTTGGATTCTATGAGGCTCGATCACTGCTACCCCCGGAACTTCCATACATGGTAAGCAACATTATAAGTGGTGTTTTAAAATTTTGATTTTGCATCATGTTTGCTGGAATATTACTTATACTGACTTAATAACTACCTATGTTATGTCTACCAGTCTAGGATTCTAAAATAAATTCCAATTGTTTGATGTTTTAATACCAGGTACTTAACACATTATGTGGGTTTAACCCTAATTAAATTATTACACGATTAACGAATTCAAAAATTCATAAACCTGAACCTGATAGTAATGGAAATAAGAATTATCATTTTCCATTGGTTACAGAGAGGGGGCCCCTGAAAACGTTTGCGGGGGGCACTCAGTTTTTTTTACTCCACTGCTGAAAACGTTTATTTGCCATTACCTGTATAATAATATATCTTTTATTTAGTAGATTTTGTTAAGACTCATCCGACAACGGCAATGTTTAGGACTCATTACTATTAATCGTAATTTTTGATCAAATCTGCGTATTATCTCGGTCAGTTTTTTATGCCATTGTCAAGGTCTGATAAAACGACACACCCAGAAAAAATTACAATAAACATACAATAACAATTCACCCGCGAGTCGATCCTTTACGTGTTGGTACAACTTAATCGTTTTTGAAATAAAATTAATACGTCAGTGAAATGCTTATTATTGTCGCCACAATCAATGAATCATTTCGTTTGAAATAATTGTTATTATTGCTGTTCGACATAAGCATTAATGATAATTAAACGTTTATAACGTATGGGTCATTCCGTGGTGATGAGATGAATGTCTCGCTTTTTTTCGGGAATTTTTTTTAAGAGCATTAACATGAAACCCTAGAAACTATCGAATTTATTGCAAGATAATATTTAGACCAGGGCTGAAGCCTTTGCAAATGGTAAAAAGTGAAAAAAAAATAATAGTAGAATGAAACCCATTGGAAAAGGAAGAAAATATAACAAAAATGAAAGGAAAAATAAATTGCGGGTGATCCGAGGTCGGGAAGTGGGGGGCGGTGAGTTTTTAAGGTTAGAAAACGATTTATCTCGATTTTCGGCAAAACTGCAAATCCTATGGAAAAACGTTAAATGGCAAAGTTGTAGGTAATAAAAAGATCTACAACTTTTGTATTTGTACTTTTTTCACATACCCTCAAAATTTATGTGAAAAATTCAAATAACCAAGTTTTTGGTTTTTTATTTTTATCTTTTACAAGAAAAAATTTTTTTTTACGACATTTGGTGAAAACTTACCTTTTTATGTCTCAAACACACTCTAATTTTTTTGATTTAAAATATTTATTTTTCACCTTATTTTGACTTAATATCGAAAAAGCACCCTAATTTTCAATCGAAAATTCTCACGTCAAAATATTTGCTTTTTTAAAAAAGTCGGTTAGCTTTTTGTTCGTTGAAATCTCTACTTTCAGATGGTGTAAAAAAAATATACATTACTATGGTAAATGTTCTCAAAAAATGCAAAAAAACTCGATTCCGAATTTTTTTTTTAATCATTATGTACTTACAATTTTGAGCTATTTATAAAAATTCATACTTTAATTACTCGAAAAACGTAAGATTCCATGTTACATTGATAAGCAAAAAAATTACAAATCCATAAAACATAAAGATTGCAAAAAACATGCGTAAATAGTTGATCTAAATATAAAGGTAGGATTTCAAGGGGAATTGAATTGAATTGAGAACATTTACCATAGTAATGTATATATTTTTTACACCATCAGAAAGTAGAGATTTCAATGAACAAAAAGCCCACCGACTTTTTTAAAAAAGCAGATATTTTGACGTGAGAATTTTCAATTGAAAATTAGGTTGCTTTTTCGATATTAAGTCAAAATAAGGGTAAAAAATAAATATTTTAAATCAAAAAAATTACAGTGGGTTTGGGACATAAAAAGAAAAGTTTTCACCAAATTTCGTGTATAAAAAAACTTTTTTGGAAAAGATAAAAATAAAAAACCAAAAACTTGGTTATTTGAATTTTTCACATAAATTTTGAGGTTATGTAAAAAAAGTGCAAATACAAAAGTCGTAAATCTTTTTATTACCTACAACTTTGTCATTTAACGTTCTTCCATAGGACTTGTAGTTTTGCCGGAAATCGAGATAAATCGTTTTCTACCCTTAAAAACACAGCTTATCATCACTTAGTTTAGGAAAAATTTGTTTAAGGTATTTAAATGCATCTCCATCTTTATCTAATGATTTAACGAAATTTTTCATTAATCCCAGTTTAATGTGTAATGGAGGTAACAGAACTTTTTTGGGATCAACAAGAGCTTGGAACTTCATAAATATATTTTACCAAAAATATTTTATTTATTACAATAATATTATTACAGTACATTAATAAAGGTTATAAAAACAACACATCATTATGCACAATACTAATGATAGAAAAAGAAAAAGTTTGCAGAAATTGTATAGAAATAGAATGCAACAATAATAAATCTCCTATTCTTCGTGGTCCACATGAGGTCATCTGTAAGAATTTCTACGATTAAAAAACCATTTTTAAATGAAATCTATAGACAAAATGCTTCCTATATCTTAATATTTATTGCTAATAATCCTTCGTTTCCTATAAATGCAACAACAATGCTTTCATAACGACCGTAGTAATTTTTGCTGTAATTTTTAATTATATGCTGTTTTGTTACAACAATTACCACATCGTTATTTCTGTTTATAAAATTTTTAAAAATACAATTGTTATTTCTTGATAGAAAATTACAATAATTATCTCTTTAGGTTTAGTGAGAAATCAAAGGTAATTAAATCTACTCTGTGTCGTGATTATTTACAAAAACAGTCGAATACCAGTACAATTCGCGGCGCAACGGCCCAAAAATGTTATTTTTTTAAAAAGTCTGATAAAACCAGATCCGAGCTCAAGTAGTTACACTTGCAGAGGATTGGTTAAAGTTTGGCTGCTTTGTAAACTCGCGCATTGTAATGAAGAAGGCAGATATTTTTATGACGAAAAAGGCGAATAAACTGCCACGGGGGGCCCCCCTCTTGGCTACGCCACTGGTTAGTTTCCGCGTGTAATAATAATAACGTTAAAACAATGTAAAGTTCGTGGAATGTTTTACATTATCCTTTTAGTGATCTTTTATGAAATAATAATTAGATTTGCTATTTCAAATAATAAACAATTTAAGTACATAGTCCTTTAGCATAAATGTACATTATCTTCATCATAATTTAATTTTTAATTAACGACATTTTGAATTGATCATTATCTTTGATTTTAATTAAACAGTTTCAGTGGTGGATTAGTAAAGAAACCCACGCACTGCAGCTTTGCTGACTGCTTTGCTCGACAAAAATCATTTTCGAGCAAAAACAATGTTGGCAACAATGGTTCATGATGTTTTACAGTAGGTACGGGTAGTAATAGCGTAGTAGCCCATAGAGTGCAGGTTTAAACTAGATGACATATTGCTAATTGATAGCCGATGGTACCTCCAATACGAGCACCTACCTACAAATTAAATAATAATATAATACCTACTAATTAACAAAATAATTTTATTTTTTATTTTTTTAAATGTATTTCTTTGTGTCAGACTCATGTGCCCTGTGATTAGGAAACATCGCTCAAATTGTCAAAAAAATAACAGCTGTCAAAATATAATCGAAAAATGATAGATACGACAATTGAAGGTACTTCCAAACAAGCTTAAATTTAGTAAAATCGGATAAGTCGTTTAGAAGTTACAGCGATTTTAATGTTTACACTTTCAATAGCTTCTCCCACTCTTATCAAGTGAAAGTGTAAACATTAAAATCGCTGTAACTTCTAAACGACTTAACCGATTTTACTTATTTTAAGCTTGTTTGGAAGAAAAAGGTAAGTACCTTCAATTGCCTTATCGAATAATACAAGATAGTTTCTAATAAAATTGCTAGAAGGCGCAATTTGTATTAAAAATTATTGTTTAGGCAATAACTCTGAAACGAACAAAGATATCGAACTGCGGTCTTCACATCTTTTCTTGCAAATTTCATCTACTTTTTGATTATGATGTCATAGTTATACCGTATGATTTGAATTTTCGGGATAAAATCGAAAAAACTGTTCTTATTACAAATTGCGCCCTCTAGCAATTTTACTAAACACTATCGTGTACTGTTGGATACGGCAATTAAAGATACTTATTTTCCTCTTCCAAACAAGCTTAAATTTAGTAAAATCGGATAAGTCGTTTAGAAGTTACAGCGATTTTAATGTTTACACTTTCAATAGCTTCTCCCACTCTTATCAAGGTCGGTACGCCAATGAGTCTTAAACCAAAATGATGCAGAATTGTCCAAGCTTTCCAATGATGTAATCAGACTTATACCTTAATATGGGAATTTTCGGAGAAATTTAGAATTAAAAAAAAACAATTTTTAATTGTGCCCCCTTGCGGCGAAATGAGGAACTTAAAAGTAATTTCCAGCAATTTCTCTTGACCACTTTACTCATAAAAAAATATTTCCGAAAGTTGTACCATTAATGGTTTCCGAGATAAAGCCGACGTCCTCGCTTATTTGACCACCCGGTACATGATAGTAAAATATAAAATAATGGACCGCAGTGTATTTTGCGTGAGAATCCGTTACGCAATGTCAATTATTAGACAAATTTTACAATTAAAATTTCGAGTTGATTTTATAATGCTCTTCCCTATTAGACCAATTTTTCATCAAAATCCTTTTGTCACTTAAAACGCCGTAAACATCGGATAATCCGCAACGCAACGTCATAACAACCTTCAAAACAATGGTTTTAATGATTCAAGGTTTGCCCATTTTTCGGAATTAAAAAATTTACATCGGAAAAAATGCTTCCTGTTGTTAAACTTGACCTTAACCTCTAACTGGGCCAGCTTAGAAAAAAATTAGTCGTAAAATTTCGAGATTGTGGATATCTGCATGTCGATCTGACGAATTAGTAACACCAACATGTGTGTTTCGTCAGTTTGACCTAAAATTTGATGTGATTTTTTTTTAGAAATCCATTCTTTTAAGATAATTAAGTACGTAATTAATATTATAATTATCTAAATTAATCTGTACAGGGTGTTCGAAAAATGTGTTTGGAAATTCAGACAGGTGATTATAGACATAGACCCTTTAGATTAGCAATAATCTAGTAAAACATATCACACATTAACCATTAACTTTGACATAAAGACAGTGGGATAGTTGAGGCCTCAGCAATCTGAGAATACTTCTTTTGTCGACTTTCTTACAGAGTAAACAACGGGAAATACTATACGTATGTTTATGCAAAAGGTAACCAACATAATAAAGATAAATACTTACAATTATAGGTATTCTTACGATATACCTAAAACTCTATAAGATAAAGCGTAGGGGTGTGATGAGGCTAACCTTTCTAGGCTGATTTCAATGAAGCTAACGACCTCTAAACTAATAATTTCAAATAAAATATAGGTACCAAAACATGCACCGTGATAATCTGTCTTGGTGTTTCTATTTATTTTTACATATTGTTTGTGTGGCCTGGTCCTGTTAATTTAGTTTTAGATGAACTCCTACTTTGTGAAAGAAGAATCTATAAAATATATTGCTAAAAAATACCATTATCTCCAATCTTCTGAACATCAAGGTATTTCCATGTTATTATAGATGGGTGTGGTTTACAGTTTACATAAATTCGGTTCCAATTAGGTTGCAAAATTTATGGTGTCTAGGTCGGCGTCTACTCGGAAACATATTATTTCTTCTCGTAAAAATACGAGATACGATTGTGGTCTGACATCAATTTTTAAAACGCTAAAAAAAAGTTATCGTTGGAAATTTTATTATACTTTCCTAATTGATACTCAGAAACAAGCTACTTTAAGTAATCGTCGGAACGTGAAAGTATGACTACAGTTTTCCATAGGGTAGCAGTGGAACATTCCAATAATATACCTACTGTACCCGTATGCACCATTACGACTTAACTCTGATTAGTCCGAATTATTGGTATTAGTGCATACAGGCATAAATCGGAGCCTGTTGTCCGTGGTCATCTAAGAACATTATTGGTCCTTTAGGAGGATATAACGGTGAATAAATATGTTTATGTTTTTCAATTAATTGAAGACTATATGCAATAAATTTACTTTGGTGCAAACAAAATAAGCAAAACATCTTTTATTAGACTTCTCAGAAAGAATAAGAAAAATTAAACTTCGCGGATGTCCTTTTAAAATGACAAATATCCTTAAAATTGTTTAATGTTGTTTGTTGTTGTTTTTTTACGAAATGCGTAACAACATTGCCGGTACTGTTTAGTATGTAGGCTGTTATGCTATTATTTAAAGCAGGATTAATGTTATTAAATCGTCAAATTATGTCACATATCTAGAAATATAGTTATAGTTTTACAAAACTATATCAATAACATTAGGTATGTACGCGTAATTCTTATGGTTATTGGTAATTAGTTAATTACTGGTTCCTTAGCAGAGGAACCTTTAGTTTGTGTATTATTTCGTAAAATATGTTTTTATAAATTCTATTTATTGTAAAAATTAGGAAAATAATATAGCTGTATTTTTGGATTTTAAGCGGGCATTCGAAACAATTGACAGGGCTAGATTATTGAGTCAATTGTATCAGTATGGTGTTCGCGGTAACGTTCATAAATGGTTTAACAATTATATTTAAGTAACAGGTCACAAAAAACAAAAATATCAAAAACATATTCAAATAAAAAAATTAATAATATAGGAGTTCCTCAAGGAAGTATACTAGGTCCAATATTATTTATTTTATACATAAACGATATGCGACAGTTTTAAAAATGTGTAAGTTACAAATGTTTGCTGATGACACCTTAATTTACATTAATGTTTTAAATATTTTTGATGGTCTTAACTTTCTAAATTCTGAGATAAATATATTATTAAATGGGCTAAAAGTAAATAAATTAAAATTAAATTTTTCGAAAACTAAATGTATGATTATGGGTAATAATTTAAAGTAGGTTATTTTAAAAGAATCAGTTCTAATTTAAGTTTGTTTTCTAAAAAAACTGTATTTAATACTATTATATTACCACATTTTCTTTCTTGTTCTTCCATTTTATATTGTGCTAGTGAGGAAATATTTGATAAATTACAATTTTTTTCAAAATAAGGCAATGCGGATTATTTTAAATTGTGACAAATATACATTTTATGTTAAAAAATTGGTTGAATGTCAGAAATTAAATTTTTTATTTTGTATGTATCTTTGTACATAAAATTAAAAACAATTTATTGCCTGATTGTTTAAAAAATGTTTGTTCTTTTAATGACCATCATAATTATAAAACAAGAACTAATCAAATTTTTTTTTGTGGATAGCGTGTCTAAAACATTAGCTTATAAGCACAGAATATTACAAGTTCTCTGCTTATAAGTCTATTTTTCATAAAGGTTTGATAGAATAATAATAATTTGGAAAATTCTATTAAATCTCAAATACCTTTCATTAAAACTATTTAAAAAAACTTTAAAATTTCATTTATTTAAAAAAACAAAAACGTAATATTTGATACAATTTACAGACTGTTTAACTTTTCTCTCCTGTTTTTGTTAAAGAAGGTTGCGTTTTAAAATTTAAAAATAAATCTATAAAAATGTGTTAAATAAATGTATTAAAAAATATTTAATTGTAGCTTTTTGCTAAATAAAACATGTTACTACTACTACTACTAGAACCAACAATAGTGACGATAGAAAACATCGCCGGATGCTCTCCGAGTACAATTTTCCATCTAGTAGGTACCGCCTAATAAATATTATTTTCTCTTGAATATGTAAGACATGTTGAATTTAATAAAACATAAAACCTATAGTAATATTTGATATCATAATAAATACTTGTGGTTGCATTGAGATAAGCATCACAGCTGTATTAAAATTTAAAAATTTTACCAAGAGTTTTTCACACCCTCCTTGTGTTGTAATCGATGAAAAATCCAAACTGTATACAACAACAATACTTTGTAGATTTCCTGTACAGACGAAGGTTAAGATCTATTGGTTACCTATCTGATTACCGTCTCACACCTTTCTATTATATCATGCACTGCCTTTCGTTCGGTCAAGTCAAATTAACAGTACAAACTGCAAGGAACATGCAAATGACGTGGATTTTATTACCCGCTAATGACCCATTGCAAATAATGCCAATAAGGTAAATGCAGGAAGAACTGATATTTTGCAGAATATAATACCTGGAGCACAGAATATATAGCTAGCTATATTATATTCTTTATATTTTGTGCATGCAGTAACAGAAATTCATAGTTAGCCAATGATTTTATTTAGTTATTGTTGCGGTTAATCTGATCTTTCTGATGATATAAAGCGTTGAAGTTAAAGGTGGTTAAATTGAAAAATATCAAAAACTATTAACTCTTTGTTTGTTTGACGGTGGTATCCTTCTAATATTTTCAGAAATCCCCTTAAAATAAGGGATTGTAAGAAACGCTTGCTCCCCTTTCGTTTCTGTATTAGTTTTTACTTCGCGATTTTTAAGTTTTGAGATGGTATTAGTTACAAAGGTTTCAGGGTAACCATTCTGTTTTACATATTAGAACTTGTTGTTGTTACATTATTTTTTGACTTTTTTTGTGCTTTGGTCGTTCAAGCTGACACACTCTGTACAATGGATCCGCCACAGCATGCTTCAAAGAGATGCTGGGGCATGTGAGAGGTCGTAACTCCTAAAACCGGAATCTCGAAAATTCTTTTGGTGTTTCTTGGTAGAATCGCAGATCTACCCGAAAGTATTTATCGCGGAATAAAAATAATCTGAGATATTTATAGATACGTGTATACCTTAACGGAGTTTATTTTGTCAAATTTATAAGCATACCAGAAATGAGAATCTGTCAGTTTTATGGCTGGAGTTCAAACCGCGAATTTTATTGAGCCATAAAACCGTAGAATTTACTAGCCTTATAATAAAACAACTTGCTAATTTATGATTAGTAACTTAAATGTCCTTAAGGAAAAACGATAAGAACGACGCTGCATCTTCCACCTCTAAAAGTACTACTGGACCAGGGTCGATAATTTTTAAAACCAAAAAAAAATAATAGTAGGATGAAACCCATTGGAAAAGGAAGAGAATATAACGAAAATGAAAGGAAAAATAATTTTTTTAAAACCGACCAGAAAATTTACACTTTCTGGACAATTTTTTGTCTAGAAAATAACGTTTTTCCGATCGCAAGACCGAAAAAGTGACATTAGAGACCGGAAAAATCTTTTCCGAACTCTAATGTCACTTTTCCGGTCTCTAATGTCACTGTCACCCTGTTTTTTGTTTTTCCAATCGCTCTTTGATAATACAAGATACCTTGATTTCGTTATTATGACAACAACATTTCGATGTATTGTCGAGTGACAGTTCGTTGATTTTTAATTTTGTTCTTTATGTCAAACTTGTTTCGCGTAGATTATAAAATATATCGAAGTGTCGGTCTTAAAAAAAATCTTGTACGTCACGCAACCGAAAATTAGTGTTTTCCAGGTCTCTCCAAGCTTCCAGGACTCGCCTATGGCTCGCCCTGGAAATGCTTGTCTCGACCTGAAAAACACTACTTTCCGGTCTTGTAACGTAAATTACTATTACGGGCAATCCGAGGTCTGGAAGTGGAAAGGGGTGACTTTTTAAGGGTAGAACTATTTATCTCGATTTCTGGCAAAACTACAAGTCCTATGGAAAAACGTTAAATGGCAAAGTTGTAGGTAATAAAAAGATTTACAACTTTTGTATTTGCACTTTTTTCACTTAACTTTCACTTTCACTTAAAGCAGATATTTTGACGTGAGAATTTTCGATTGAAAATTAGGTTGCTTTTTCGATATTAAGTCAAAATAAGGTTAAAAAATAAATATTTTAAATCAAAAAAAGTACAGTGTGTTTGGGACATAAAAAGAAAAGTTTTCACCAAATTTCGTGTATAAAAAAAATTTTTTGTAAAAGATAAAAATAAAAAACCAAAAACTTGGTTATTTGAATTTTTCACATAAATTTTGAGGTTATGTGAAAAAAGTGCAAATACAAAAGTTGTTAATCTTTTTATTACCTACAACTTTGCCATTTAACGTTTTTCCATAGGACTTGTAGTTTTGCCGGAAATCGAGATAAATCGTTTTCTACCCTTAAAAACTCACCCCTTTTCACTTCCCGACCTCGGATTGCCCGTAAATTATTTTTCCTTTCATTTTTGTTACATTCTCTTCCTTTTCCAATGGGTTTCATCCTACTATTATTATTTTTCACTTTTTACCATTTTCAAAGGCTTCAGCCCTGGTCTATACTGGACTCGGTGGCTCTAGCTTACATCTATAGGCACGCTACTGACACGCAGCTATACGCATAATTCAATTATTATAATTAAATAGAATTTAAAAATTCCTATTCGCACGGTTTAAAATCGTCTATTTATATTTTCATCTATTATGAACTGACCTATTTTGGCGGCATTTTTTTTCGAGTTGTTGACCTCCTATTATTTTTTATAGGAGCACCAAATCATTCTCAAGCTGCCATACGTTTTCATTTCGGACATCCTTTCATACTTATTCTTTGGTAGGAAGCCACGGCAAATGCCCAATTGAATAAGCGTTTTAAGTTCAATCTTCTATTGGATTAAATAAGATAATTATATTTTCGAGTAGGTACCGTTTTTTGCGGTGTAGAAAATATTTTCATAGTCTTTGCTACCTAATAAGCAACACAAAATAAGGACCTTTGTTAGTACTTGCTATTTAGTTTTTTTATGACAAGTTTATAGCTAAAAATTCTAGAGATTCCGATATTCCACCCTTGGTCTCTCAATATAAACACTAATTAGTAGTAGTAGTAGTAGTAGTAACATGTTTTATTTAGTAAAAAGCTACAATAAAATATTTTTTATAACATTTTTTTAACACATTTTTATAGATTTATTTTAAAATTTTTAAAACGCAACCTTCTTTTAACAAAAACAGACAGAAAAGTTAAACATTTTGCAAATTGTATCAAATATTACGTATCATTTTGTTTTTTAATTAAATGTAATTTTAAAGTTTTTATTAAACAGTTTTAATGATTTTTGAGATTTAAAAAATTTTTCCAAATTATTATAATAATTCTTTTTGGATATTTGTCACAATTTAAAATAATCCCCATTGCCTTATTTTGTAAAATTAGTAATTTATCAAACATTTCCTCACTAGCACAATATAAAATGGAAGAACAATAAAGAAAATATGGTAATATAATAGTATTAAATACAGTTTTTTTAGAAAACAAACTTAAATTAGAACTGATTCTTTTAAAATAACCTACTTTTCCGGCAATCTTCGATATGATACTTTCGAAATAATTGAAAAATGTTAATTTTGAATCAATAATTATTATCCCTAAATATTTAAAACTGTTTACTAATACCGATTTTTCACCATCAATTACAACATTTATATTTTGACAATTTAAATTATTACCCATAACCATACATTTAGTTTTTGAAATATTTAATTTTAATTTATTTACTTTTAGCCAATTTAATATATTATATATATTTATCTCAGAATTTAGAGTATTTAGAATTTAGACCATCCAAATTTTTTTAAAAATTAATGAAAATTAAGGTGTCATCAGCAAACATTTGTAACTTACACATTTTTAAAACTAAAGGCATATCGTTTATGTATAAAATAAATAATATTTGACCTAGTATACTTCCTTGAGGAACTCCTATATTATTTATTTTTTTATTTGAATATGTTTTTGAAATTTTTGTTTTTGTGATCTGTTACTTAAATAATTTTTAAACCATTTATAAACGTTTCCGCGAATACCATACTGATACAATTTACTCAATAATCTAGCCCTGTTAATTATTTCGAATGCCCGCTTAAAATCCAAAAATACAGCTATAACATTTTCCCCTTGATCAATGGTTCTCTTCCACGTCTCAATCACACATTGAATGGCTGTCTCTGTAGAGTACCCTTTTCGAAAACCAGCTTGAAAGGAAACCAAAATTTTGTTGGCATCAACGAATTCTAATAACCGTTCATATACGACTTCTTCATGACCACTGATGATTAAGTTCTATTTTTACTTTCATCCAAATGCGTCGATTGCGGTACGAGACTTCTGAACAAAGTTATCTAGCCTCAATAGAGTGGTACTCATGGTAGGCGACAATCAAAGTACTTGCCGATCAACCAAAACTAGCAATTCCTTTAAATTTAAAAAAATAAAAAGGCGACAGGCATACTCAATTCCGAATCCCAATAATCATAATCTTTATTATTTGGCACTTTAATTTTATGTTACAGACTGCAGACTTCTCAATAAATAAAAAAATTCGCATTAACGAACCGGGAGAATGAAGAAAATTATATGACGGCATATAATTTGATAATCAAGATGCATATTATCCAAGGTCAGTTCCATATCACTGCGTTTGTATCATAGACTGTGTTTTATAACAAAGATTAAATCGTCTATCTAAGCCCGGATTGCATCAGTATTCGTATTTATAATCAGGAAATATAGCTATCCCCACTATCATTTGATACATAATTGATACCTTAGGTAGTGATAGTTGGGCAATGGACAAAGGTGATACTTCTTTTACACGGTGGGATTCCTAAAAGGGACTTGATCATAGAGATATAGACTTGAGTTTGTCTATCCTTTCCGCTATGTGCATTCTCTAAGTCATCTTTTATGCCTGGGAGCCTCTTCAGCAACCCATTTCTAAGTTAGCAATTACTCTGGGCAAATAAATTAGAGAACGGAGCGAATGCAATCTTATTTATTTTATGATATATTAATAACTGGTGAAAATTGCTTTTATATGACGGAATAATAAAATACAGGGTGTCCGGAAATGATGAGCAAAAAATTTAGGGGATAGTTCTAGACCGAAAATAAATGCACTCTCTTCCTATAACATTTTTTCGAAAATTAATTAATGACTGAGTTACAGGGTGTTAAAGTTAAATTTTATTTGCAGTTTTAAAATACATAAGTGACTAGAATAATAAATTAAATATTCAAATCAAAGGTTCAAAGTGACGTCTTTCCTCTACAATGCATAAATTAATTCTTCTTAAAAAATTCCGACGAACTCCATGGAATATTCCTTCCTTTGCTCTGTCTGCTGTGCTTAAGGTTGAAAATCAATTAAAATTATTTCGTATTCATCACATGGAATCAATGTTATTTTAGGGTTTTTCTCGAAAACAGTTAGATTTATCGAAACAAACCCAGTATATATTTTTTATGTCAAAAGGTAAGGAGAACAAAAATATTCAGTCAAAATGCGCATACAGTGTAGGACAAAAAAGTTGGGACCATTCAAATGACAGTATAGGCTTCTATGTGGCGCCCTCTAGAAAAATGGCGGGCAAATTTATATTCCTCATCCCGAAAAAACCCCATATACGAGATTTCGTCAAAATATGATGATCCTAGCAAAAGGTATTGCAAAAAAAAACTGCAAATAAAATTTAACCTTAACACCCTGTAATCAATTTTCGAAAAAATGTCATAGAAAGAGATAGCATTTATTTTCGGTCTAGAATTATCCCCTTAATTTCTTGCTTATCATTTCCAGACACCGTGTATAACAATCCTCCAAAAAATATCAGAAGAATTAAAAAATTGGTAATTTTTAAAAAGCAATTAGAGATATTTACTAAATTAAATTATTTATACTACTTTTAAATTGATTTTATTCATCAATTAAATTGGATTAACTTCCTTTTTTATTGTTTTTTTTATGGTTATTATTTTCTCAATTTCCATAATAATGACCTGTCCAAGTTAGTTTGGAATAAAGGCATTTTCAAGTAAAAAAATAAGACAGCTTCTATGTCGTTTTCTCTTTCGTTACATACCTTGTACTATAAGCTCACATAAATTGAGAACAATGTATCGTTCCCGTTTTAATAGCATCTTAAATCTACAAGTTCTCCCGATAAAAATAATTTTTTCTAACTTTTTCAAAGGCGAAGCTTGCATTTTAAAATCGTCATAAAACTAAAGCCCCCGATGTAGGCGACCTTCGTTGCATAAAAATCGTCTGCTCCAATGAAACGGCTATTTATACATAAACTGCTCATCAAAAAGTTCAACGTATTGTTTCTTCTTAATACCTTTATAGACCAGGGTCGATAATTTTTGAAACCAAAAAAAAAAATAGTAGGATGAAACCCATTGGAAAAGAAAGAGAATATAACAAAAATGAAAGGAAAAATAATTTACGGGCGATCCGAGGTCGGGAAGTGGAAGGGGGTGAGTTTTAAAAGGTAGAAAACGATTTATCTCGATTTCCGGCAAAACTACAAGTCCTACTGAAAAACGTTAAATGGCAAAGTTGTAGGTAATAAAAAGATCTACAACTTTTGTATTTACACTTTTTTCACATAACCTCAAAATTAATGTAAAAAATTCAAATAACCAAATTTTTGGTTTTTTATTTTTATCTTTTACAAAAAAAATTTGTTTTTCACGACATTTGGTGAAAACTTACCTTTTTATGTCCCAAACACACTGTAATTTTTTTGATTTAAAATATTTATTTTTCACCTTATTTTGACTTTATATCGAAAAAGCACCCTAATTTTCAATGGAAGATTCTCACGTCAAAATATCTGCTTTTTTAAAAAAAGTCGGTGGGCTTTTTGTTCGTTGAAATCTCTACTTTATGATGGTGTAAAAAAAAATATACATTACTATGGTGAATGCAAAGAAACGAAAAAAACTCGAATCCGATTTTTTTTTTATTCATTATGTACAATTTTGAGTAGTATTTTCGACTTGCATTTTTTGTTTATTAATGAAACATGGAATCTTACGTTTTTCGAGTAATTAAAGAAAACATTTTAATAAATAGCTCAAAATTGTACATAATGATTTAAAAAAAAAATTCGGATTCGACTTTTTTTCGTTTCTTTGCATTTTTTGAGAACATTTACCATAGTAATGTATATTTTTTTACACCATCAGAAAGAAGAAATTTCAACGAACAAAAAGCCCACCGACTTTTTTAAAACAGCAGATATTTTGACGTGAGAATTTTTGATTGAAAATTAGGGTGCTTTTTCGATATTAAGTCAAAATAAGTTGAAAAAATAATTATTTATTAGACAGTGTGTTTGGGACATAAAAAGGTAAGTTTCACAAAATTTCGTGAAAAAAAGTTTTTCTTGTAAAAGATAAAAATAAAAAACCAAAAACTTGGTTATTTGAATTTTTTACATAAATTTTGAGTTTATATGAAAAAAGTGTAAATACAAAAGTTGTAGATCTTTTTATTACCTAAAACCATTTAACGTTTTTCCATAGGACTTGTGGTTTTGCCGGAAATCGAGATAAATCGTTTTCCATCCTTAACAACTCGCCCCCTTCCAGTTCCCGACCTCGGATCGCCCGTAATTTATTTTTTCTTTCATTTTTATTATATTATCTTCCTTTCCCGATGGGTTTCATTAATGTTTGTAGTCTGAAATTTAAGGTGAACTGCCTCCTATATAGTTAGTTAATTTTATAGTTTTATATGACGAACCTCAAATCATAATGTATGATCCTTAGTAGAATAAATGTAATTTAAAAATTTGAAAAAAATGAAGTTATGCTAATTTTTCTGACAACCAGCTGGTTTTAACACAGAAATTAAAACATATCAAATTCTCTTCTAAGCAGAAGTCATAATTACTTTTTAGCAAATTATTTTTTTTAAATCTTTAACCTTATATCGGGTGTCCCAAATCAGTTCAGACCTGTAATGAAAACAATTTGTCGAACTTTGTGTTGACCAGTTTAGGTGCAGACCTAAAGATGGGCAATTTGTGTGCACATCGACGTAATTACCTACTCTGTCTGTCAGTTAACAAGGGCTCAGCTTGAAATTCTAATAATTATCATTAGTCAGAGATATCAAGGTCCTGCATAAGCCTTTTTAATAATACTAAAGCCTGGTACTGGAATGTTACTAACGGGGGTCGGCAAGCATTAACTAACGAGGGGGGTAGTTCGGGAAATAAACTACCAGGAAATTTACTGATCCAACAATGGATAACATATAATTCAACAAGTTAACCTGATCGTAGGGATGAGTCTGGCAGGACCATGGCAGACCTGAGACCACTAAGAACAATTCCTGACCTGACATTAATTTGCATGGGTATCAAAGGAACAAAGAGATTCCATGAGACCCCTTGGATAACTATGAGATCCTTGAAACCCCCCGATTCGTAGGTATAGCGGTTCTCTTAAAACAGGAAATACTAAGCCCAAGAAAGTAAAAGCTGGATGTATCTGATTCAAAAATGTATTTAAAAAAAGGGGTTTTATTTTGGCACTGGTTTATTGTGGGAACCCACGATGACCGTCTATTTGTTTGTGATGTTTTTGCGTTTCAATTTCAAATTTCCATGCTTCCTCCAATTAATTGCTATTATTATTACCTATTCACGTTTTTTTAACATTCATTAAGAATAACAAATAAAGAATTAAAAAATATAAAAATACTAAATGACTAACTTTGATTGCCATTATATTCCCAGAAACAGTTTTTTCTAGAAAATAGGAGATTATAAGATAATCTAATGGTTATTATGATATGATTCGGCGTGTTGGATAACCAAATAACGCCAGAGAGGATTTTCCACTTGTAATTATTATAACCGCAAGATGTAATCAAAAGCATTTCAAGTTTTTATAACATACACTCAGATTTTTATAAATAAATATATAAATAAATAAATTATAATTCAAGAAGGACATGATAGGTATCCCCGTATTTCTAATTTTTATATAAAAAACTCTCAACACAATTTAAAAATTTATGATATACATTTTTTAATAAATTCTACGCAATTTATTAAAATTTATTAAAAAACTACATGATCATCAACGTCAAAATCTTACGCTTTTCAACTACATGATAATCAACGTCTAAATCTTACGCTATTCAACTACATGATAATCAACGTCTAAACCTTACGCTATTCAACTACATGATAATCAACGTCTAAACCTTACGTTATTCAACTACATGATAATCAACGTCTAAACCTTACGCTTTTCAACTACACGATAATCAACGTCTAAATCTTGCGCTATTTAACTACATGATAATCAACGTCTAAACCTTACGCTATTCAACTACATGATAATCAACGTCTAAATCTTACGCTATTCAACTACATGATAATTGACGTCTTAACCTTACGCTATTCAACTACATGATAAGCAACGTCTAAACCTTACGCTATTTAATTACATGATAATCAACGTCTAAACCTTATGCTTTTCAATTATATGATAAGCAACGTCTAAATCTTAAGCTATACAAGTATATGATAATTAACGTCTAAACCTTACGCTATTCAACTACATGATAATCAACGTCTAAACCTTACGCTATTCAACTACATGATAATCAACGTCTAAATCTTACGCTATTCAACTACATGATAATTAGCGTCTAAATCTTACGCTATTCAACTACATGATAATCAACGTCTAAACCTTACGCTATTGAATAATACCAAATTACTCTTTTTTAAAATATTCATTTTAGCATTTGGTAATAGCACAAAAGTTAACTATTGTAGAAAAATTACGTCTATTCCTCAATAAACAAATTATGCATATCGTGAAATAATTTTTGACCGCGACTGTACCATATGATTCGAGAGGTTAAATCTTCGAAGAATGAACTCAAAAAATATGCAAATAAAAAAACTAGGCGCCTAATACAATACGAAAACTAATTGGCAACATTGGCAAATCAGTCGATGTCTTCTAGCAGTAGCGATGGTCGCCGATGGACACCAACCATGACCTTCCACGGTCAATGATTCCACGCGGTATCGGCAACAGGACAGCAGCTGCCGGCGGCGGCTAGCTCGCTGCACCGCAGGAAAAACTGGTGTCTCTATTTATTGTTCTTTGAGGAAAATTGTTGATTTACCTTCTATCGTACAAGTACCAAATATTGTATGATAGATTTGGAGGCATGAGTTCATGAATAGAATTTAAACGACTTTGTTTCAATAATTATCGAATAAAAAACTGACTAGTAACCTTCTTAAGGAAGTCAGTACTTAAAGCTTCATCTTAATGATGTAATTAAATAAGTGTGATGTCCCCTAAGATAATATTAACTTAGATAATAAATCTTAATACAGCCTTGCGCATAATTTGTTAAGTACATTTTTTCTGCATTTATAAGTAGCAGTATTATTTTTAATAGAACAGGTATTAGGTTATACTTTTGTGATGTTAGGATTGGAATTATATCGTACCCGCCTCTTCGCTCGTACAATTTAATTGTTATGGATCCGCTGTAGAAACAAATAAGCGGCTGGTACTATTTATACTACCCAACAGAACCTTTAATAGGTACCCATATGATTTTTATAAAGAAATTTGGTACTTTCTTACGTTATTTCTTTTCTTTCAATAAAAATGTCATTAATCTGCTAGCTTTATTCATGTCACATTATGTGTTAAGTACCTACTATTAAAACAGCAAACAATTCGAAATTATTTTATAACCCTAGGTAGACTGGTAGACATAACATAGGTTATTAATTCATTATACGTAATATTCCAGCAAACATGATGCAAAATCGAAATTTTAAAACACCACTTATAATGTTGCTTACAATAATATGTATGGTAGTAACGGGGGTAGCAGTGATCGAGCCTCATAGAATCCAAAAGACAGAAAACAGTAAAACACATGAACTTGAACACTCAACAAGTCTGCACAAACCTTATGTCTCTAAGTACTATAAAAGGTATTATACAAAACGACCAGATCGTCGAGAGTTTTTTTTGCAAAATCGTTTATAATTTCGTCGATATTTAATGTTTTAAAAAAGTCGTGTTCGATACTGATTAAGGATAGATCCGAAAGGCGTTGTTGTCCCATGGTGTTACGTAAATAGGTTTTTACTATTTTAAGTTTGGAAAATGATCGTTCCGCTGATGCCACACTAACTGGTAAAGTTAAAAATAACATCACTGCACTAGATACATCTTGAAAATTTGAAGAACACACTGATTCTTTATCAATAAATGATCCGCAAGTTCATACACTGTGTTTAATTTTGAAATACTATCTCCAAGTCCCTTTCTGAGGCTTGAAATTTGACTAGGAAAGTTAATGGACAAGTCTTTATGGTATATCATTGTAAATTCCGCGCTTTTACGTATAATAAAATTCTTCTTCACTTAACGAAGTTAAATTCTTAGGATATAAAAAATAAAATTAATTATGAAATGAAATACCTATGAAAAACAAAGCTGGCAGCAAGTTTTAAAGGGGTCGTCAATGTGCCCCCCCCCCCCCCCGCGGTGCGGGGTCTGCGGGGGTGTGTTACGTCACTGATTAAAAGTAACTTTAGGAAGAAATAGTGTGCAAAAAAATGTTACATAACAAAAAATATGTTAAACGTTACCTAAAGGGTACCGTTGAAAAGTTTAGATCAAAGGAGTCTCCAAGGAAAAGTCCCATGCACCCCGGAAATTTCATCATTGCAAGCAAAAATTAACACTGTCTCGTCGTAATCATAATTTAGCGAAACCATCCTTTACAGGACACTCTGTACAACAATCAATTACATATTACATCAAGTATATCCTATTTGTATTCATCATGTATCCGTTCTTCTTTGTCTTCCGCCAATCTGCATATATTTATTCCAGTCGTATTGCCTCTTGTAATTGTAATGGCTTGTCTACCACAAGCAGCGCTAGGAGTTTATACTCGACTTATGTCGGCAATAATAACACATAGCAAGAGACAAAGTTATTATTATGCCATAAATCAAGGAGTCGTAGGTACGTTACTTAAAACAATTATTACTATAATAAAGTGATTCTTGTGATGATTATTTTTCTTTTGTCTATCAATCATAAGCCACTGGATGAAGAAATATGCTTTATACATTTTTATAAGCAGCAAATTAGGTACTTTTAGAATAACTCTGAAAATTACATAAATTTATTTTCAACAAATTAGAAGGCTTCTTTTTGTTTACGTTGCTTATAGCAACGGGAGATTATCGCTATAATTTTGTTAGTTCCTATTAACTTAATGAAAGTAATAAGTGATAATTTTTCTGTCAAAAATGAAGTGCTTTACATCTATTGGCAAAAGTCACTCAGAATAAAATCAAAATACATTTTGTTGCTAACTTATAATTTTTATTGATACTAACCAATTTGCTTTAGACAACGAACACCGGGGCTAAGAGAGTCACATCAAAAATTTAACTAAACTCATCGGAAATATGTTTTTTTAAGTTTCATTTGAAACTATATGTAATTTTAGATGTTATGGTTGAAAACGAATTAATGTTTTTAATGTTCCTGAAATTTTAGTAATGCACCTTAGTTACTAACAAGTAAAATCAACTTCTATTGTAAAAATATAGCGCGTCGTATTTAACTAAACTCATCGGAAATATGTTTTTTTAAGTTTCATTTGAAACTATGTAGACATGTAATATCAGATGTTATGGTTGAAAACAAATTAATGTTTTTAATGTTCCTGAAGTTTTAGTAATAAACTTTAGTTACTAACAAGTAGAATCAACTTCTATTGTAAAAATACAGTGCATCATATTAAACTAAACTCATCGGAAATATGTTTTTTAAAGTTTTATTTGAATTTAAAACTATAAAGACATTGGATTTCAGATAACAAATTTAATATTTAATGTTTCTCACATTTTAGTAATAAAAATGAGTAACTAACGGCTAAAATGAACTTCATGTCTAAAACTCTAATTACTTACAATTAACTAAAGCCGCCGGAAATATGTTTTTGTAGCATTTTAGCAAAAAAATTACAATAAGAAAAAACTCCAATTTATGAAATTTTCTTACCGAATCTCCCACGCAGCAGAATTATTTCCCGATAATTCTGCTGCTAGGAAGATTATAAGTGAGAACTTTCCAGTTACCCAGTTCCATTTTAGTAACAAACTGGAACTGAGAACTGAGCTCGTTATGTTTTGCGCTTATAAACAGAAAGAGCTAGTTGATGGAGAGCGGTTTCCCACCAATCGATCCTACGATTGAAATTGCGTCATAATCATTATCATCGGATAACAGATCGTATTAGATGTATAATAAAAATTGGATCTTAGCCTTCCAGTTTGATCAACAATAATTATTAAAGAATTTATTTAAATCCGTGTAGCCCGAGCCGGTCAGTTACCCAGCACTAGAGGATGTTTATACCTATACCACACATTTGCATAATATGCTATAGGAAATTAAAATTCCATTTTTACGCAGTAACTGTAAAAATAACATCTAAAAAACAATATTCACAAATTAAAAATATAATTATCATGGTAGTTTGAATAATTATGTAAAATATTTTTGACCTGACTCAAAAGCCCCGTCAAGAAGATATTGATGGACATCGGTTAACATCCATATTAGACATTAAATTTAGTTATAGGGGGAAGCAGTAAACAGACGAAACTCCATTTGGAAAAGTAAATTTAAAAAATTAAACCTAAAAATGTCAAATGTCAAATTATTATCACTTATAATCATCCTAGCAGAAAAATTATCGGGAATTAATTCTGCTGCGTGCATGGGAGATTCGGTAAGAAAATTTCATTAATTGGAGTTTTTTGTTATTGTAATTTTTTTGCTAAAATGCTACAAAAACATATTTTCGGCGGCTTTAGTTAATTGCCACTAATTAGAGTTTTAGAAATGAAGTTCATTTTAGCCGTTAGTAACTCATTTTTGTTACTTAAATGTGAGAAACATTAAATAACAAATTTGTTATCTGAAATCCAATGTCTTTATAGTTTTAAATTCAAATAAAACTTTAAAAAACATATTTCCGATTAGTTTAGTTTGATATGACGCACTGTATTTTTACAATAGAAGTTGATTTTACTTGTTAGTAACTAAGGTTTATTACTAAAATTTCAGGAACATTAAAAACATTAATTCGTTTTCAACCATAACATCTGATATTAGGTAGGTACATGTCTACATAGTTTCAAATTAAACTTAAAAAAACCTATTTCCGATGAGTTTAGTTAAATATGACGCATTATATTTTTACAATAGAAGTTGATTTTACTTGTTAGTAACTAAGGTTTATTACTAAAATTTCAGGAACATTAAAAACATTAATTCGTTTTCAACCATAACATCTGATATTAGGTAGGTACATGTCTACATAGTTTCAAATGAAACTTAAAAAAACCTATTTTCGATTAGTTTAGTTAAATAAGACGCACTATATTTTTTCAATAGAAGTTGATTTTACTTGTTAGTAACCAAGGTTTATTACTAAAATTTTAGAAACATTAATAATATTAAAGATGATCATCTTTTAAACATTTTTATGGCTTAAAACTCAAACGGATTGCGCGCATTCTGGTGGGTGCCAGCGTTGATTTGTTTTCTTGTCTGCAAAATGGCAGATGTTTTCGGTGAAAACGCAAATAGCGTTCCCTATACTGGATTGTGGTTGCACTTCGTGGTTTATTTAGTTGTCTACCTTTCGATTATACCAGTGTAACTATCTTTTATATTGGAGTGAATTCCGTGGGATGGCGCTACGGTGCACTGATGACCGCCTTGGTTTTGCAAGGATGGTTTTAGTGCATTTTTCCGTCATTCTTGGAATTGCTTGGGTTATGGCTGCCCGTCGAGTCCTAATAAGGACGAAACGGCCGTCGTGGTCTACCTGCCCCAGGGTATCCATTGAACTTGGATCCCTGTGTATTCCAATATAAAAAATAGTTACACACTTGTCCGATATGCCACTATATTTTCTTTTTCTTTTAATTAATAATATTAGTTCGTTTTCAACCATAACATCTGATATTACATGTCTACATAGTTTCAAATGAAACTAAAAAAAAACTATTTCCGATGAGTTTAGTTAAATAAGACGCACTATATTTTTTCAATACAAGTTGATTTTACTTGTTAGTAACCAAGGTTTATTACTAAAATTTCAGAAACATTAATAATATTAATTCGTTTTCAATCATAACATCTGATATTACATGTCTACAGAGTTTCAAATGAAACTTAAAAAAACCTATTTCCGATGAGTTTAGTTAAATAAGACGCACTATATTTTTTCAATAGAAGTTGATTTTACTTGTTAGTAACCAAGGTTTATTACTAAAATTTCAGAAACATTAATAATATTAATTCGTTTTCAACCATAACATCTGAAATTACATGTCTACATAGTTTCAAATAAAACTTAAAAAAACATATTTCCGATGGGTTTAGTTAAATTTTTGATGTGTCTCTTTTAGCCCCGGTGTTCGATATGTAAAGCAAATTGTTAAGTATCAATAAAAATTATAAGTTAGCGACAAAATGTATTTTGATTTTATTCTGACTGACTTTTGCCAATAGATGTAAAGCACTTCATTTTTGACAGAAAAATTATCACTTATTAATTTCATTGAGTTAATAGGAACTAACAAAAGTATCGCGATAATCGCCCGTTGCTATAAGCGACGTAAACAAAACGGAGCCTTCTAATTGGTTGAAAATAAATTTATGTAATTTTCAGTATAATTATGACCAACAACGTCAGAGCAAGATAGACATATCATTATCTCTATCTTAACAAGCCGACAATACGTCAATGCAAAACAAGTTTATACACATTTTTTATTTATTTTTTGAATTAAATTACCTTTTGAAACTTTATTTGTCCTGTTGGGTTAATAAGAAAGATTTTAAACTTTTTTTAAAAGATTTTAAACTTTTTTGAATTTATATTGATTTGTTTAATTTATTAAGACCCTTATGAAAAACTGATTTATATGCTATATTTTTTGAAAAATTATTAAGAAAAAAAATATTGTTATTTCGTGTTAAATAATTATGTTGATCACTATTTGGAACAGTCAATTGCTTTAAATGTGGCGGTAACAAATCATTTTGAATTTTAAATATAAATATTAGAACCAAAAATAATAATAAATTTTTTACATTTAACCATTCTAATTTTTTTAACATTACATTAATTTTTGTATATATCTATTCATATTAAGTAAAATTCGCATTGCTTTATTTTGTAAAATTTGTAATCTATTTTTTACACCTTCATCCGCCATAAACAAAATTGTAGCTAAAACTTTTTTTGAATAATATTTTAAATTTAAACTTATTCTTTTAAAATAACTAATTTTTACCGCAATTTTGTAAATTAAATTTTCGAATTGGTTATTAAATTTTAATTTTGAATCAATCAAAATACCTAAATATTTAAAAGAATTGACTATTTCTAGTTTATCACCATCAATTAAAATATTTATATTTGTATAATTATTTAAATTTACACCCATAACCATACATTTTGTTTTAGAAACATTTAATTTTAATTTGTTAACTTTTAACCAGTTTGACAATAGAATCAGTTCTGAATTTAAAATTTCCAAAATTCCCAAAAGATTTTTACCACTTATATAGATAAGAGTATCATCAGCAAACATTTGTATTTTAAGAAATTTTAGGACTAATGGCATGTCATTAATATATAAAATAAAAAGTAAAGGCCCCAAAATACTTCCTTGAGGTACTCCTATGTTATTAAATTTTTTTTGTTGAAAAGAAATTACCAAATTTAGTTTTCTGTGATCTATTATTTAAATAATTTTGAAACCATTGATAAACTTTACCCCTTATACCATATTCAAATAATTTTTCTAATAATATATCTCTATTAATCGTTTCAAAAGCTCGCTTAAAATCAAGAAATACTGCTATTACATATTCTTCTCTTTCCCAGGCTCTTTTCCAATTTTCTACTACATATTGTATGGCTGTTTCACTAGAATATCCTATTCGAAACCCAGCTTGAGAATAAATAAAAATTTTGTTTTTATTCAAAAAATCCATAACTTGTTCATTATGGTTATTAATTTTAAATAATTAGAAAAGTGTTACTTTACACTGCCTTCCACTTAGAATGTGCCCGTAAGTCCTACGGAAATAACTGTTCTTAAATCTAAAATTAGCAGCGTAAATGACATAGACGAGAAGAAGCTGTTGCATATTAATTTCGAGCTTATAAGGTGTACTTTTTTTCAACTTCAAGTCTAAATATAGACTAATAACACTTTAGGAATCCTGTCAGACAGGAACGTATTCCCTTTAGATAATAATAAAGATATAACTAATTTGTGTTGGGCTACCTTAGTGAAACTGATGTTCCATTGTACCGGGTGATTCAATAAGAAAGGCAGCCGGCTATATCTCGGAAACTACTAAGCGTAGAAACTTGGGATAAAAAAAATTATGATTAAAGCGGTCCTGAGAAAATTCTGGAAATAATTTTTAAGTTCCGCATTTTTCTGCAAGAGGGCGTAATTGAATAGTAACTTTTAAAATTTTACATAACTCCGAAAATTCCACATTAAGGTATATGTTTGATAACACCATTTTAAAGCTTGGACAATTATGAATCATTTTGGTCTTATGCTCATTGGCGTACCGACTTTAATAAGAGGGGGGGAAGCTGTTGAAAGTGTAAACATTTAAATCGCTGTAACTTCTAAACGACTTATCCGATTTTAGCAAACTAAAGACTGTTTGGACGCGAAATGTATGCACTTTCACCGATCGTATTTAGTTGTCCATAATAGTTCTCAATAAAATTGCCAGAGGGCGCAATTTGTAATAATAATAGTTTTTTTTGATTTTATCCTGAAAATTCAAATCATACGGTATAATTATGATACCATAATCGAAAAGTAGATTAAATTTGCTAGAAAAAATATTAAAACCGCAGTTTGATATCTATGTTCGTTTCAGAGTTATTGCCAAAATATTAATTTTTAATACAAATTGCGCCCTCTAGCAATTTTATTTGAAACTATTGTGTACCATTGGATAACTCAATTAAAGGTACTTACCTTTTTCTTCCCAACAAGCTTAAATTGAGTGAAATCGGATAAGTCGTTTAGAAGTTACAGCGATTTTAATGTTTACACTTTCAATAGCTTCTCCCACTCTTATCAAGTGTAATAGCGTAATAGTAATTTACGTTACAAGACCGGAAAGTAGTGTTTTTCAGGTCGAGACAAGCATTTCCAGGGCGAGCCATAGGCGAGTCCTGGAAGCTTGGAGAGACCTGGAAAACACTAATTTTCGGTTGCGTGACGTACAATATTTTTTTAAGACCGACACTTCGATATACTTACATTAAATTATTTTATATTATTTTTAAATGCGTCGTATGTCTTCTCGTAAAGGGCTTTTGATTTTACTGGCAATATATCGTAAGTCGCTTTCCTTGCTGCTTCCAAAATTTTTTCTGAAATCTCATTTTCCGTGTCGGTTAATTCAAAATCTGAATTCATATTGTTAAATTTGCGAACTCGCGAAACAAGTTTGACATAAACAACAAATTAAAAATCAACGAACTGTCATTCGACAATACATCGAAATGTTGTTGTCATTGTAACGAAATCAAGGTAGCTTGTATTATCAAAGAGCGATTGGAAAAACAAAAAACAGAGACCGGAAAAATCTTTTTTCTACTACTGTATAAATAAATTAACTTTCGGGCCCTAGCAACACGAAAGAAAACTAAAGTAAATGTTACAGTTACCTGAATATTATCCGTTGCCAGCTACGAAAGTAGGTTGCTAGCTACGAAAGTAATACTTTCGGTGCCAGGACAAAAAAATCGAACTGACAGACTCTGACAGTACTCAAATAACTAGTTGTCAACAATACTCAAATAACTAGTTGTCATGGATTATTTTATAGGTGAAAAAAAAAAGTATTTTATCATTTTAATTTGAATAAAATCAAAGTTTATTACTTAATAATATACAGGGTGTTTCAGAATAAGATGCTGATCCTTAACGGTGTGAATCCTTAGGTGATTTTAAGAAGAAAAGTTCAAATTAATATATGTCCTTAACCTATCAACTTTCGAACTACAGGGTGTTAAAGTTTTAAGAAAAAAATCGTTTTTTTATCATAACTTTAAAAACTTTCTAGCTATTTTTATGAATTTTTCACACATGCCCTCTAAGCATCAATAGCCATTTTTTGGTGTAGAAATTTTTAAAAAAATTTTAACCAGTGGCGTCCTGAAAGGGTTTGGACTAGACATTTTCGAAAAATATTATGTACGCCACTGCTTTTTCTCAAGATAAAAATTATTTTTAAAATACTTATTCATTTTAGGCCAAATTTAATATCTTGCCTTTTTATCGTCCGACAAACAGTTTCCGACAAAAAAAATAAAAACATTAAATGCGCATTCGCTATGTGCCTATGGTTTGTTTTGACACTATCAGGAATACTCCAGGAATTTTTCAAAGGGTACGAGACTCAATGAGGAGAAGAGCTGAAGCATGCAATCTTGCAGGTGGTGGCCACTTTTCAACAGCTAATCTAAATTATTTTCGTTTTTGTTCACACGTTATTTAATGTTAGTTGTTTTAATTTATTGTTAAAAATAAACCTTAGGCACATAGCGAATGCTCATTTAATGCTTTTTATTTTTTTTGTCGGAAACTGTTTGTCGGACGATAAAAAGATATTAAATTTGGACTAAAATGTATGAGTATTTTAAAAATAATTTTTATCTTGAGAAAAAGCAGTGGCGTACATAATATTTTTCCAAAATGTCTAGTCCAAACCCTTTCAGGACGCCACTGGTTAAAGAAATTTAAAATTTTTCTACACCAAAAAATGGCTATTGATGCTTAGAGGGCATGTGTGAAAAATTCATAAAAATAGCTAGAAAGTTTTTAAGGTTATGATAGAAAAACGATTTTCTTCTTAAAACTTTAACGCCCTGTAGTTCGAAAGTTGATAGGTTAAGGACATAAATTAATTTGAACTTTTCTTCTTAAAATCACCTAAGGATTCACACCGTTAAGGATCAGCATCTTATTCTGAAACACCCTGTATATTGATCAGAGAACAGTAGTAGAAAAAATTTAATACATATTACACGATTCGAAAGCCTTTTTTGGTGGTCGGAGGTATTAAATCACCTCGGCTTTGCCTCGACAATTCAAAAACCTCCTCACACCAAAAAACTAACTTTCGCATCTAGTAATGTAAATAACTATTCGGGTCTCTAACGTCACTTTTCCGGTCTTGCGATCGGAAAAAGGTTATTTTCTAGACGAAAAATTGTCCAGAAAGTGTATATTTTCTGGTCGGTTTTAAAAAAAAGTATTATCAGACGACAAAAATTAAAAATGTCGTTTTGTCGGGGAACCTTTATTTCGTCGCTTAATACGTTCCTGCTATCGGAATTATCTTTAAACATAAAATTATACATTTAGAACGTCTACTTGCAGTTAATAATTTGGTTAAGTGCGGTGCATGGGTAATGATAAGATGAAGATGGTATTAAAGTTTAAAGACATTCTTTAATTAACTGCAAACGAAGAACTTGTTTGACGCCGTCAAGTCAAAAAAGAAAATTTAAATATAGTATCTCAGTTTCTAAAGAAAAAATAATGTAAGAAAATAAATACAGTTATTAAGCCGTACGTATAATATTATTATAATATCTGCCAAACAACTAATATTTTTAAATACAGTGTGGCCAATAAAGTCCGCATCATATGGGATTTATTTTATTAATAACTTTATTCAAAATTTGACTTTGGCATCAAGTTCTGCTTCGATCGAGATGAAAATTTAGCAAAAAAAATAGTAGTCACGTGATTCGCATTACCTATCTGTCAAATTTTAATTTTTTCCAAAAAATAATTCAAAAGTGGGGTTATTTCTGAAAGTATCGAAAAAAGTTGTTAAGAAAGTTTTTTAAAATGCAGTTTCTAGCCCACATGCTAAATTTTAGCTGCATAAGATAATTTTGATTTTTTACCCATATTTTGTAAATTGCACCACTTTTGCAAATATTCTTTTTGATCCAATATTAATTAAGTAAAATTTCAACGAAAGCTTCCTAATATTTTATTTTTGTACATCTGTTTACTAACTTAAGAAAAATGAGAAACGTCGGTTTTGGCGAAACTCATGTAATTAGATAAACTTTGCATCAAACATTACATACTGATCAATAACAATTTCAGTTTTTGAAGCAAAATAAATAATTGGAAACAAATATTTTACACAAAATTGCATTAAGATTACAAATGAAGTAAAGGCAAATGGTTTTACATCGATGTTAATCTACGAGGGTTGATCAAAATTTTCAAGAACCTGGCAAAAAATAAAAATTGTATTAGACTGTCAAAATTTCGTACAGAAGCTAAAAATGCCTAAATAAACAACTTTTTCGAATAAAGCTTTTCGATATTTTGATAAATAAGGGCATTTTTGAACCTATTTTATTAATAATGTCAAATTTGACAGGTAACGCAAGTCGTGCAGCTGCTTCAGTATACGTCATTTTTGGTTTTTAGGTAAGCAAAAACTAACTGCTTTTTTTAATTTTTACCTATACCTAATAATTTTAAAAAATCCCATTTGATGCGGACACTGTATGATGGAAGAACATTTTTGAATATTTAAATATCTAATGCATGGGATTATTAAACTTTGCCACAATGATGAAAGCCCACCCTGTATTTAATTTGATTTTTAATTAAAATTTTATTGATTTAATGGCACCGGATTTTTCTAGTAGTTTTAGAGAAACGCGGACTAATAAACATAAAATCTACATATTAAAATATATGTGATTAATCTATGAATCGTTCAAATGCAGAAAAACCTCTTTTTTCTTTCATAATGTAGAATGATTTGATAGTACAGTTAATGACCTAGGTAGAATACATATATTTTGTAATTAAATTTAGATTTGTAATTTGGATTGACTTTATTTTGGTGTATCTATACAAAAACAATAGCAAGAGATAGCATTTATTTTCGGTCCAGAATTATCCCTTAAATTTTTTGCTCATCGTTTCCGGATGAATAAATTAATTCTTCTTAAAAAATTCCGACGAAATCCATGGAATATTCCTTCTATAGCTATTCTATGTTTAAGGTTGAAAATGAATTAAAATGATTTCGTATTCATCACATGCAAGCAATGTTATTTTAGTGTTTTTCTCGAAAACGGTTAGATTTATCGAAACAAAAGTAGTATACCTTTTTTTTTATGTAAAAAGGTTGGTAGAATAAAAATATTCAGTAAAAATGCGCATACAGTGTAGGACAAAACAGGACCATTCAAATTAAAGCAGGGCCGTAGCCAGGCTTGAATTTTAGGAAGGGCCGTTAACATTTCTGGAAGGGCGAACTTATTAAACTTTTTTTTTATTTTAGTAGGTAGTACATAGGTAAGTATCTTATATAAAAATGAAAAAAAAAAAAATAACATAATAAATCAAAAAATATTCTAAAACACGTTTAGATAATTACAACTGTTTTAACACTTAAAACAGTTGTAATTTTCTGTTGCCTCTTTCATTAATTTTTTTTAGAAAGAGTTCAAAATCTATTTTTTTTTAATAATATACAGTGTCACCAGTAAAGTCCGCATCATATGGGATTTTTTTTTATTAATAACTTTATTCGAAATTTGACTTTGGCATCAAGTTCTGCTTCGATCGAGATGAAAATTAAGCAAAATAATTGTAGTCACCTGATTCGCATTATCTGTCAAATTTTAATATTTTCCAAAAAATAATTCAAAAGTGAGGTTATTTCTGAAAATATCGAAAAAAGTTAATAGAAAAAGTTTTTTTAAATGCAGTTTCTAGCCCACATGCAAAATTTCAGCTGCATAAGATAATTTTGATGTTTACCTTTATTTTGTAAATTGGACCACTTTTGCAAAATAAGACTCAACGCAACCTACATAAAACTTCTTAGTTTTGACAATGCTTTATTTTAGATACATTTTCTTTAAAGTAACGCCATATTAAATGTGTGTTTTTCTACAAAATCAAAATTGAGTTATTAAAATTTTGGTCGCATGTGATGCAAAGTTTATTTGTTTTTGACCCTGTATAAATTAACTTCATAAAATAAGTATTTTTGAAAACGTACTTTGTGTCTGAAAGTAATACAGCTTAATATGAAGACAAAAAAGAACACAGTGTCATCAGTAAAGTGTTCATTAAGTGGAAAATAAATTTTAGTTTAACTTAACGTAAAGTTTATCTATTTTCAACGATTTAATTTAAAACCCCTTTACTTTATTTTTTATTTTTTTGCAAATGTATCTGAAATAAGGCCTTGTCAAAACTAAGAAGTTTTATGTAGGTTGCGTTGAGTCTTATTTTGTAAAAGTGGTGCAATTTACAAAATACATAGGTAAAAAATCAAAATTATCTTATGCAGCTGAAATTTTGCATGTGGGCTAGAACCTGCATTTAAAAAAACTTTTTTTAATAACTTTTTTTATATTTTTAGAAATTTGAATCATTTTTTGGAAAATATTAAAATTTGACAGATAATGCGAATCACGTGACTACAATTTTATTGTTTAATTTTCATCTCGATCGAAGCAGAACTTGATGCCAAAGTCAAATTTTGAATAAAGTTATTAATAAAAAAAATCCCATATGATGCGGACTTTACTGGTGACACTGTATATAATAAAAAATAGTTTTCTTTCAAGATCAGGTCAGCCATCCTCTGATGTTCCATTGCCATACGTTGGGTGCGATTAATTGTTTTTTTCCAGGAAGGGCGAATTTTTCTCTAGGAAGGGCGGCGCCCTGCCTGCCCCCCCCCCCTGGCTACGGCCCTGAATTAAAGCATAGGTTTCTATGTGGATTGCATTTATTTTCGGTTTAGAATTATCCCCTACATTTTTTGCTCATCACTTCCGGACACCCTGTATATCACTCTTTCAAGTACCTTGGATATAGTAGTCAAAATACTTATGGGGCCAAAACAGGTTTTTGACCACCGTAAATTTTTGCATATTATGTTGCGCCAGCCCACGCATCACCCTGTATATCCATCCAAGTTCATAAAAAAATGGCGCCTGCAATTTTTAACGCAAAGTCACGACTAAGTTTTTTTTAATTTTCATCAATCAAAACCATAAGAGGATGTAACGAATTTTGGCATATACAAAGTGCCAACGATGTGAATGAACCCTAACTTTCTGGTCAGTTAATTAATTAATTAAAAAAACAACTGTAGTGTCATATAACCATCTTAAAACGGTTTCAGTTTAACGTCCGTTAAGTCATAACAGCAATAATATGTATACTTTTACCTGTATCATATCTATAGACGATCTAAACCGCTTTATCTTTTCAACTTGTCATTTTATGTTGATATAATATTTTGAAAACATATGTGCGATATGCAAGACTAAAATTATAATTATAAAATATATAATTCAAAATCTCCCGGTATACAAGACATGCGATTCAATTTGAGGATAGCCACTGGAACCATGATTCTTTACAGGAAAATTACCAAACGCTTAAAACAAGTTGACTAAATTAGTATCTCCGTTATTAAAAATTTTGAGCAAAATTGTATATCTCCAGACTGATGGCCATTGGAAACCCCATGTAAATTTTGCCACCGTCAAATATTGACTTCTCCATTCATTTTACATCAAACTTGTATTAGACTTTCTTGAAGGCTCTTGCACAACCATCTTGAAAGAAGCCGTGAAACAGAAACATCGACAACACCGCTTGAAGATCCATGAGGTCAGCCATGGTTTAGTATGTAATGTAGGTGTCGTATTAATTTGAATTTTTATCCAGTTTTCGATTGATTTTTTAATAGAAAATTTAAGTGACATGATTGCTAATAAGAAACTCTACAAAATACTGATGAAAATTTTTGGTGCGGGATTGCTCTAATAGCATTAATAAAGTGAAAAATCCAACAGCCTGGCCGGCCTGGCGGTTTGTTTACGGGTCTTATAAATGGCGGCAGAATTTTATTTGTTTTAATTTAAAAGTTGTGTTTTTTGTATTCTAGTTAGCTCTTTGGGATAAACTTTATTGATTTGTAGCTACAGTTAATTTATTAAATATTATAGTGTTTATTTAGCTTGAAGGTATATGTGAATTAGTTTAAAAATATCACTAGTAGAGATAGTTCATAAGTAGGTAGGATACCTCTAGATACCTAGGTACTTAGGTAAGTATATTATTTATTTTAGTTTGTTTATTTATCAACATGCCAAGCCCCTGCTGTATTCCTGGGTGTAACTGTAACTATAAAAGTGTTTTAAAAGTAGGTGAAGAGAGTGTAATATATTTTGATAGTTTAGATTTGACCAATGACTGTATAAATAGTGTTAATCAGATTTTTTTCAGTGGACATTGATATGAAGGTAACGGTTTTTTTTAAAAGGTAAGGAATTGGCTTACAATGATTTGAAATGAATTTTACCCTTTGAAATGAAACTAAGCAAGTGGTCTTAGCTTGAAAACTTATTGTAAGAAAGTTACACAGATAGTAGGATTCTTAAAACAAGCGTAGATTTCTTAAACAAAGCCTTAAGCTTACTAAATTTTGAGACTTCAGAAGTCGAGTCAATCCTGTAATTTAAACGCAGACGCAGAAGATAATAATTTGTATTATAGAATAATATTACTTTTGATCGATCAAATAAATCTACTCGTAGTGAAACAAAAACAGCTTCTCAACGCAATATTACTATTATTTAATAATTAGGTAACTTGTTCTTGTTATCCAAAACTATTTATTACTTTTTTGTACATTTTTCATTATCAATATAGTGGCAACAGAGCCAAAAAAACACAAAAAATATCAGAAAGAATAAAAACTTGCCCGTTGCCGCGCGTCATAATGATAGCTTGTGGATCCACAACTCCCAGCTGATGCGGCGTTGCCCGATGTCACTTCATGGCTTCTTTTCAAGGTGTATGTGGCCCTTGTATGAAGGACCGATAAGCCAAATAAAAGTTTTGAAAGGGCTCTGCCCGGCTCTGTATAAATATCTCTAAAACTGTGAGAGATATAAAAAAATTCGTTAGCAAATATTTCACTTAGGTACTACACACACCACCAATGATTTTTTTTACGTAAGCAACAATCTTAATCTTACTATGCCGTTGAAGTCCAAGTACACGAAATCTTATGATCTCTTGATCCGAAAAGCTACTCGTCTAGAACGAGATCAAGAGATAACCAAAGTAGCAAGTGACACAAACCAACGATTAACAGTAAACACGCTAATCAATTAATCAAAGTGTAATTACTGTTTAGTCCTTGTGTGGTCGTGTGAAAAATTTTAGACTATAATAGAAGCTTAATCGAATCCCATGGAATTTTTGATCCATTGTAATGTTTTTACAGTCCTTAATATTTACTATAATATATCTGTCGTAAACAATCTAATATACTAACACGTCCACCAGGTTCTCAAATAAAACTACTAAGACATATTAGCAACGTTTTACACTATAGAGTAATAAGTTGTTGCTAAAAGTTCCCCCTTATTGGTTTTATGTTTTTATGTCAGTAAATAATTTTTTTTAATTTACTGTATATAAATATGCTTACGTATTTTATGTGATAATGACGAATGAATTAGATTAAAAGTGTATAGGTACCTAATGTATTGGAAGATAATATTATTGAAGATGTGTGGTCAACAACACATATTTTTGCCAGTCATAGAAAATCATTAGGCAGGTTACGGTTCTTTTTTGGTTCCGGGTGTTTTGTTCACGCTTTATTCCTATTATTTTATGATTATAGACTTTACTTTGTAAGGAACCCGTTAGTATTTAAGTTTTGAGCTTCGGCTATTCAGGCATGACGTGTGCAAAATAACAGCCACCGCCGATAAATCTATGGCAGGTTTGCGCTTTTGTAAATATTATACTGAACTGGAACGGGCCATTGAACAACGAAATGATAATTTATTTATTATACAATTTTTAATTTTCTTTGTAGTTAATAGTAGTTCAGAGCTCTTAGTATTTATACCCCACCGGCGTAGCTAATAGGGACAAAGGAGCACATCTTCCCCTCCCCTAGTCCTAAGACCCATCCGAATTACGAAACACAACCCACTTTTAACTTTAAATAATTAAATTAAAATTTTAATTTAAAAAAAATTCATTTTTTTTTTTACATTTGTTTATATTATATTATTATTATTATTTTGGAACCAAATACCTTGAAACTATAAACGCAAAGACTTGTTCTGTGACTGTGAGAATTACTAAAGATGTGTAATGAAATAAATATATTTTCATTACCTATCTTTAAAGTTATTTGATTTGTTCCAGATGCCCAAACTAGAAATGTCTACGACAGAATCATCATCGGACATGATAACTCTTCCAAAAAATGCGTTTTTGGATATGCCATCTAGAGATCTCTTACTCAGGCTGTTGGAAATTCAATCGCACAAAAGACTTAGATCTCTGAGAACTTTAGAAACAATAGCTTTTTACAAAGGATATCGTTTTGATGATGTGAAAGAAAAAAAGGTATGTTTGCCTAGCGGTTATTTATACGATAGTAAGGAGAAGGTTACGGAATCCTTTTGCTTCCTGCTGCTACTACTGTAAAATAAGAAGAGCTTTATTTGCTGAAGAAAGCACGTTTTCTTCGTTTGATTTCTTGACAAAATGTTGACTTTTTTGTTATAGGCGACAGCCAAAAGTATTTTGGTGGAATATTTTGGAGAAGACTATGACCAAACGAAGAATAGTGGAATCTCGTTCGAAGGCTTTGACGAAATTTTTATCGCTGTATAAAAAGTTTTGGTGGAATTTAAGTTATGAATATTAAATGTAGTTTTGTTCGGTGGCCATATTGTATATAATTCTCAGGAGAAGGTATTACTTACTTTATTTATACAGGGTGAGTCGGGAGGAATGGGCCAAACTCTAAGGGTGTAATCTATGCATCAAAATAATAAGAAAAAACTCAAATGTTGTTATCCGATATTCACTTGTTTTCAAATTACAGCGTTAAATAAAATAATAATATTGTTAAACCAAAATTTGCAGCATTAACATTGTTTTAAATAAATCATTGGTTTAGTAAATTTTCAAAAATACCGCCATTGACTTTCAAACATTTCCTGCTTCGTTTACGAAGGGCGCGCGTGGCTCGTCTAATTGATTCGTACCTTTCTTTAATATTGAGTGTACCGTTTCTAAAGCGTCTAATTAATGCATCCCTAGTATTTACTTTTACTTTGTATACCTAATTTTTTAACCAACCCCATAAATTACACTCCAACGGTGTGTGGTCTGGCGATCTAGGAGGCCAACTAATAGGACCACCGCGACCAATTCAAACCTCTGGAAACCCACAGAATAGGAAAAACTCAAATGTTGTCCTATTAGTTGGCCTCCTAGATCGCCAGACCTCACACCGTTGGACTATCATTTATGGGGTTGGTTAAAAAATGAGGTATACAAAGTGAAAGTAGATACTACGGATGCATTAATTAGACTCATTAGAAATGCTGCACTCAATATTAAAGAAAGGCACGACTCAATTAGAAGAGCCACGCGCGCCCTTCGTAAAAGAAGCAAGAAATGTTTGGAACTCAATGGCGGTATTTTTGAAAATTTACTAAACCAATGATTTATTTAAAACAATGTTAATGTAGCAGATTTTGGTTTAACAATATTATTATTTTATTTAAAGCTGTAATTTGAAAACAAATAAATGTTGGATAACAATATTTGGGTTTTTTCTTATTATTTTGATGCATAGATTACACCCTTAGAGTTTGGCCTATTACTCCCGACTCACCCTGTATTTAATTTAATGATATCTAAAAAAAATAAAACTATCAAAAACATTGTATTATTATGATATTACTTCCTTCTAGTACCTAAATGTCAGGCGCGCTTTGTGACAGGGTAAAGGGATTAATTATTACTCCCTAATAATAAAAAAATAACTTAACTTCATATATGAAACTTTATCTACGATAAAACAAATTGCGTCTACATTGCCGACATGCAAAAGTTAATAGTGGTTCGTATTCCCTTTTTATATCCTTTCCAACGAGCGCAATACGTACCTTTACATTAAAAAAAAAAGTTTTCTACCCCCAAATTGATAAATAAATGTACTGTTAATTTTTTAGAAAAACTGAATTTTCTTGACAAAATTACGAAGTTAAATGCAACTTCTCTACATTTGCAAGTAAAGTTCAGTTTTAACTTGCATCAATCGGGAATATAGATTGGAAACAGGAACAGGTTCAGGATTGGGTCTGGGGAAGGGAGGAAGCGAATCCTAACGTATTCATGCTTATGGTATAGGATGAAGAGTAACGCTAAAAAGAACCTGTTGATGGAGGAGCGGGGAGGGATTAGGGATAGACAAACTTTCGATCGAAAAAAGCATTTTTTTTTGTAAGAAAATTAAAAAAATTACGAGAATTGATTGGTTAACCATAGAGATTTTCTGTATCTAATTGCAAAACCTATATTATATCATTATTCTGATATCTTAAAAGCAAAAACTAATGACGCATTCACCTTTTAACCTTAAACTGTAAGTAACTGCTACCCAAACTTTGGGGGTCGCTTTTTGGGGAACACAAGTGTTTGCTCAAAAAACTATAATGCATTGCAAAAATTTCCATCTCGTAATCCGGGAAATCGATTTTTCCAAGGCATGCGCTTTCCCCAAATCATCGCTGCCGTCACAGCCGATAGTATGATAGCCATGCTTCATTGAGAACATATTGCACAATCAAAAGCACAATTTTTGAAAGATTTTTATATAAAAAAAAATTTTAGCCTCGGTTACATTCGGTTTTATAATCGGTGTGTTTGGTGTACAATAGCCTTTTATTTCGGGTAGGTAAGTAAATTGTTAAACATTATGTCGTTTGTATTGGAAACAATAAAATTAGAGATGCATCCAGAAAAATATTCAAAAGAATAATTATTATTCCATTATTTATTTCCTTTCATATACAATAGAATATAATAAGAAGATGCGATAAGGTAGGGCACAGCATCAAACATATGTATTGATACCTCTTTATGCTCTTTATATACAGTGTGACCAGTAAAATTCGCATCATATGGGATTTTTTTTTATTAATAACTTTATTCGAAATTTGACTTTGGCATCAAGTTCTGCTTCGATCGAGATGAAAATTAAGCAAAAAAATAGTAGTCACGTGATTCGAATTATCTGTCAAATGTTAATTATTTCCAAGAAATAATTCAAAAGTGGGGTTATTTCTGAAAGTATCGAAAAAAGGTATTTTTAATGCAGTTTCTAGTCCACATGCAAAATTTGAGCTGCATAAGATAATTTTAAAGGCTCAACGCAACCTACATAAAACTTTTTAGTTTTGACAATGTGTTTTTCTACAAAATCAAAATTGGGCTATTAAAATTTGGTTGCATGTGATGCAAAGTTTATTTGTTTTTGACACTGTATAAGGTAACTTCATAAAATAAGTATTTTTGATAACGTAGTTTGTGTCTAAAGGTAATACACCTTAATATTAAGACAAAAAAAAAACACAGTGTCATCAGTAAAGTGTTCATTAAGTGGAAAATAAATTTTAGTGGTGGGTAAAAAATTAAAATTTTCTTATGCAGCTCAAATTTTGCATATGGACTAGAAACTGCATTTAAAAAACTTTTTCTAATAACTTTGTCGATATTTTCAGAAAACTTTTGAATTATTTTTTGAAAAAATTAAAATTTGACAGATAATGCGAAGCACGTGACTACTATTTTTTTGGCTAATTTTCATCTCGATCGAAGCCGAACTTGATGCCAAAGTCAAATTTCGAATAAAGCTAATAATAAAAAAAATCCCATATGATGCGGACTTTACTGATCACACTGTATATTTTTAATTAGATACCTATAGACCTAATGTGTGTACCGGGTGAAGCATTGCCAGACTGGCGATGGGAAATGCCGTGTAAATTTTGGTGCCTGTAAATATTGGTTCCCCATTGTTTTAGACTTTTTTAAAGGTCCTTGTATGATGGACTTGTACACCAAATTTTATTAACTTTCAGTGATTTTAGATACTTTTGAACGGGATGCCAGGCTCCAGAAAGATGATCCTAAAACACGTCATGTCTGGAATTTGCACAAAAATTAATCGAACAAAACAATTGCCTTCGGATCTAATGGAAACTCCGCTGAATCGCTGTTTGAATACGTTCGACATCACTCTTCTCGGTGAGTAATGGAATAATGGAAATTTAAAAATAGAAAATAAACACAAAATGCTATTTGCTATTTAACAGAATAAATATATGATGCACTAAATAATAAAAAACCTTTTATTAGTATTTTTCTAGATTTAGCAAAAGCCTTTGATACAGTTAGCCATAATTTACTGTTAAAAAAGTTTGAAAATATTGGATTCAGAGGAAAGCAATTAGAATTAATTAAAAATTATCTGAAAAATAGACCAACTTATGTTCAAATAGATAAAGAAAAAAGCTATCCAAAGGTATTTAAGTATGGTGTTCCTCAAGGAACAATTTTAGGACCATTATTTTTTAATATTTATATTAACGACTTATTTAGTATAAATTGCGATGGACAAATTCATAGTTTTGCAGATGATACTACAATTTTTCATACCGTTACAAATTGGGACAACTTAAATAATAAAATTAAAAAAGATTTTAAAATTATAAAAAGTTGGTTTGATAACAATTTGTTAACAATTAATTTTAATAAAACAAATTATATTTCTTTTACTTTAAACCTAAATAACCTACCACGAAATATGAATAGTATTCAAATAAATGAAGACATTCAAATTTTTAAAGTTAATAAAATAAAATATTTAGGAATTATTTTTGACAGTAAATTAAATTGGAATTTTCACTTAGAATACTTAATTAAAAAATTAAGAAGTTTAATTACTACCGATTTTTAAAAACATTAAAAAATTTTTAAATGTAAGACATATGGAAATATTATATTACGCGTTAGTTAAAACTCATTTAAATTACGGAATTTTAGGTTGGGGAGGAATAAATAGAACGTTAGTTAAAAAATTAGAAATATTACAAAAAAGGTTTCTAAAAATTATATTCAATAAAGATTATCTTTATCCTATAAAAGAATTATATTCAGAAACAAAAAAGTTGAACTAAAGAAAACTTTACATTTATAACATCTTAATATATATATTTAAAAATAAAAACCTTATACAATTTAATAACCATAATCATAATACACGTGAGATAAAAAAGGTATACTACGTCTTGTCTTTCGATGAATCTAACCGTTTTCGAGAAAAATGCTAAAATAACATTGCTTGCATGTGATGAACAGGGCCGATCCTAGGGTGTCGGCCGCCCGCGTGCAAAGACCTATTATGCCGCCCCTCTAAAGAGTTTTTCCTATTTTGAGTAATACTTAACGTTGACGTTATAAACTCGTATACATGTACATAAGAGTAAAAAGTTAAACATTAATAAAAATTCAAACTACAAATAAAATTTTACGGGAAAGACTTTATTTTTGGGCCAGCTAATATGTTATATTAGCGACACCTTTTTTATTTTTACTTTAACAAAATAATAAACCAACAAAAGTATTACTTTTGAAACAAAAATAGAGATTTTATAATTAGCAATGTAAAACAACAGTATTTACCAGAAAATATAAAATAACAAAAAGTACTAAAGCATAAATCTTTCGAAACGAAAAGTATATAAAATAAATCAGTCCTTCCTCAAAAACTACCTAATAATTAACTATAAAATAATTTTTCTGGCTTTCTGAAAAGCAAATTTGTCAATAATTGCGGTAAGATCAATTTTTTCAGAGATTTCGGATTCAATACAGATGATGGCCAAATCTGAAAGTCTTTCTTGTGTCATATTATTTCTCAAGTAATTTTTAATAATTTTTAATTTACTGAAACTTCTTTCACCTGAAGCCACAGAAACTAGTAAGGTTAAAAAAATCCCTATTGCAAGAGCAAAATTTGGAAAACAGGGAATGAGATCATTTTTGACTAAAATTTCTAATATCCTAATTGGTTATTTTTTACCTCGAAAAATATCTTTAAATAAAGTTATTTCATTAAAGAGTTGTATACCGTCTATATCTTTCACTATAGTTCCTTCCTCCTGTACCTGTAACTTAATATCTAAGTACATGCAGGCTTTCATGAGGTCATCATTAGAAATGGTGTGAAACACATTCAGAAAGCAGAATATTGAATAGCACTCAGATAATAAGGTAAATCTTTTATTTATCGAAGAGATCGCATAATCAAAAACTGCAAAATAAAAAACAATCTCAAATTGCAGGAAGGGATTTAAAACTGGTTCATCACTGCCCTCGTAATCAAATAAACTAACTTTTTTTCTGAGCTTCGAGATGGGAAATTCGGGATCAATACCTAAATCTCTAGCAAGTGTTGTTGAAACTAAATATTTTTTAAGATTATCTAAGCCTTTAATGCATTCCGCGATGTTTAATTTAGGATTTTGAAGCATTTTACTCAATACATCAATTCTTGATAATAAATCATGCCAAATTAAAATTGAACACAAAAACCTAAATGTTTCAAGACTTTTAATAATTATTGATTTAGCACCCATTTTTGTTTTCGTGTCTCTGGTGGTATCTTCAATTAATGCCTTTAATGCGGTAATAATATTTTTTAGCTCTAATTTTAGAGGTCTAATAGCATTGATACGACTTTCCCATCATGTTTCACTTAACGGTTTTAAAGTAAGAGTTTTCACGTGTTTTTTGAGTAAATCCCATCCATATGGGGACGCAGAAAAGTAATTATATGGTACCTCTTGTACCACATCAAAAAAACTAGAAATTTCACCACTGGCGCTGGCTGGTTTGATTAAAAATTTTTAATAAATAAATCCATTTGAAATAATTCACAAAAATATTGTTTTCTTCTTCGACGTTAATTTAAAGTTATCTTTTATAGTTTGATAAATGTCACTTTATTTTTATTTCGAGAAATTCGTAAAAAGTTTTGCTTGATTGACAGAACTATCTGCGGCCTACAGCCGCCCCTTGTTTTGGCCGCCCGCGTGCGGTGCACGCGCTGCACACCTGCTAGGATCGGCCCTGATGATGAATACGAAATCATTTTAATTTATTTTTAACCTTAAATATAGCATAGCAACTCCGTTAATATTCAATTTTCGAAAAATTGTTATAAAAAAAGATAGTATTTATTTTCGGTCTAGAAGTATCCCCTAAATTTTGTGCTCATCATTTCCAGACACCCTTTTAGAATTGTATCAGCAAGTATGGGTATTACATGTTTCACAAAGATCCAACCTTTTACCTGTATCCATCTTTTTTCTCTTCTTTATTACAGGAATTGGGCATATGGTAGGTGCAGGAATATACGTCCTTACCGGTACGGTTGCCAAAGATATCGCCGGTCCAGGAATTATCATATCTTTCCTGCTAGCCGGTATGGCGTGTTTACTGTCGGCCTTATGCTACGCAGAATTCGGGACCCGCGTCCCTAAAGCCGGATCTGCGTACGTCTATACTTACATAAGTGTCGGAGAATTTTGGGCGTTCGTCATTGGCTGGAATATTCTTTTGGAGCACATGATTGGTAGGTCGGAGAAAGAAGAGCAACAGTTTTTTTTTTTCAATACAATAATAACCAACTAATTTTTAGGGGCTGCGTCTGTGGCTAGAGCATGGAGCGGCTACGTGGATTCTTTATTTGGTGGAATAATCAGTAATACAACTATGCATGTAACAGGAGAAATGCACGAGCAACTTTTAGGAAAATATCCAGATTTTTTGGCCTTTGGTGTGTGCTTGGTTTATGCTCTCTTATTAGGTAAACATATTTTATTACAACATGCGCAATATTATGTTAAGCACTTCTGTATCGTTTGTATCGTTTGTATTTTTTGATTTCAGGAATCGGAGTTAAAGGTTCAGCAATGGTTAACAGTTTTCTAACGATAATAAACCTGTCAGTTATGGGGCTAATAATAGTGATGGGGTTCTACTACGCTAATAACGAAAATTGGACGGCAAAAGGAGGATTTTTACCTTATGGGTTCGGTGGAGTTATTTCAGGTAAATTATTAACGATGACTAGTTTGAAATGATCACACCAATGAGTTGTTTAATAACATAATCCTGCAATGTGTTTAAACTAGGAGCTGCAACTTGCTTTTATGCCTTCGTCGGTTTTGATAGCATAGCGACATCAGGAGAAGAGGCAAAGAACCCGTCGTTTTCAATTCCAATGGCGACGATTATTTCGATGGGTGTCGTCACCCTTGGATATGTTTTAGTGTCTGCAGCGCTAACCCTTTTGATCCCTTACTATGACATCAACCCAAGGTAGACGTATTTCTGTAAAACATATGTTAGGTAGGTATATAAAGTGATACTGTTTTTTAGCGCTGCTTTACCTGATGCATTTGCCAACGTGGGACAACACTGGATAAAATACGTCGTTTCTATTGGTGCCATTTGTGGAATGACTACAACGCTGTTTGGTTCATTATTTTCTTTACCGAGGTGTATGTATGCTATGGCAGTAGATGGATTGTTATTTGGATTTCTCGGTATGTTATTTGGGTAGTCGACATGTTTAATAGACAAGAGTATGATGCATTATTTTCAACTTCGTTATACACATTTATATGATTTTTTATTGATTGTTTTAGGTAATGTAAACACCAAGACTCAATTGCCATTGATTAATTTGGTTATATCTGGATTTTCATCGGCTTTGATTGCTTTATTGTTTGATTTGGAAAAACTGGTCGAATTTATGTCAATTGGGACACTTTTAGCTTACACCATTGTGAGCGCAAGTGTCATTATTTTAAGGTATAGGTAAGTAAATTCTGAAGATGATATAGATACTAGAGCCCCTTTAATCAATTGAGTTTTAAAAGCTTCACTGCTTGTAAACTCTTCTGATTCTTTTCTATTCAGAAGTTTTAAAAACGATCTCACTTTGCAGATGAGAAACAATTGGAAAAGTATAGGTATTTATATCTATTTTGTAAACAGTCCAATCTACAACTAAACTCTGTTATTTAATGAAATCATTGCTTTATTTTTTAGGCCAAGCTTTGAGACCACTGCCTGTAAGCCTGCATCAACTCCAGGATCGGAAATTTCGGCCTCGACATCAGAACTCACAACACCTGCCTCAGAAATCATAAATTTAACGGGAACTTTGAGGGTCCAGTACAGCTGGTGAGATATTTATTAGTTGATGCACCTGTTTTACAGAGTTAGCGTTCAAAGATTAAAAACATTTGAAATAAGAAGTAGATAGAGCTTTCCTCGCACCACCATAACATTTAAAACGTTTCACCCTTTGATTGACATCTTTTTGGACGTTATTTTTTTCCCCTTAAATATATGACCCAGTTTTTATTATATTTTTCAAGGTTGGGACCTGTTTTCGGAAATTGCGAGCCAGGTAGTGTAGTCACAGGAGCAGTGTTTATTTTTACTATCTTCAGTTGTGCTTTATGTACACTCTTCCAGATGTCAACACAAGACTTAGAAAACGGTATATGGTGGACGGTTGTCTTGTCAACATTTTTCATATTAATAATGGCAGCCAGTAAGTACTTTTTTTATACATAGATATTTGACCTAAAGCTTTAATAGCTATTTATACAATAAGTTGCGAAATGCGTGTCTTTTAGGCACGCGACGTAAAAATTGTCCAACGAGGCAAAGCCGAGTTGGAAAACACGTCAAAGTGACTAAAAGACATTGTTTCGTAACGAATTGTATACAATATTTTTTCTACTGAGGTTTTATAATAAAAAACTTAATTTTACTAACATTTTATTACCTATGTTTCATTTACACCTTTCATGTCAAAAAAATCGACAGTTTGTTGTCAAAAAAAATTCTAAAGATTTTTTTGTCAAAAACTGCGACAAATATAAAAGTAAAAATGAGTGATTTAGAGGACTCAGACATTGAAAATGCCGCAAATGAGGCAATGGTGTACCTTGTTCCCCAAAAATCAAGAAGTTTGTATGAGGGCACTTACGAAAAATTCAAAAAATGGTGTGAAGAAAAAAACTTTGTGGAGTACTTACTCAATGCTTCGAACGATGGTTTATTTGAATAAAAATGTTGAGATGAAGACATTTACAAATCTAATCGCATTTTTGAAAAGAAAATCTACGGGGTATAAACCCAAAAAGTCGAAAGTTTTTTCTAAGGAACAAATAGAAAGGTTTGTCAAAGAAGCAGACGATAAGAACTATTTATTGGACAAAGTCATATTTATTGTGGGAATCTCTGGAGCATGTCGCAGAGAAGAACTCACATATTTAAATATGAATAATATCGAAATTTCGGAGTCTTTAATTAAAATATCCATTCCAAATACTAAAACAAATGTTGCAAGAAGCTTTGTAATTAGCGAAGGCTCTATTGACGGCATCAACTTCTTGAATATTTTCCGAAAGTACGCGCAGTTACGTCCAGCAGACATAACTCATGGAAGATTTTTTATCGCATACAGAAACTCCAAATGTTCCAGACTTCCAGTGGGTATTAATACCATTGGAGCAACACCAAAGAAAATTGCTGAGTTCTTGGAGTTTCCAAACGCTAAAGAATATACAGGCCACTGCTTTCGAAGATCTTCAGCAACTTTTTTAGCTGACTCTGGAGCGGATATATTGATGCTAAAGCGACATGGAGATTGGCGGTCAAATACCGTGGCTGAGGGGTATATAGACGATTCTTTAGAAAATAAAAGAAAAATTTCCAAAAAAATTCTTGGTGAAAAATCTTTGGACGCTAACAACAAACGTGTTAAATCTAATGAATCCGACTGTTCCACCAGCTCTACTAGTGGCATGGGTTTAATTGATATTGCTGTTGCAGATTCTATTTCAAGTTCAAATTCCTCATCAATTTTACAAAGAGAAAATATCTCAACGTACAGTTTTAGGTCACCCCAGCATTAATTTTAATAATATAAGTAACTGTACTGTTAATATTTATAATAAATAGGTAAAACTATAGTCTGTGTTTATATAGCTATTATTTGTAAATAATTACTTATTATTAGCTGTTTCATTTGCCCCTTTCAAAAATTGACACTTGCCAAAAAATATTAAATTATACCTAGTCTGTGGTTACGTTTTAATTGTAAATAATTACCTGCGTTACTTTTAAGCACGTTGCTCCTGGTAACGTGCTTAAAAGTTTTTTAAGCACGCTGCGCTTAAAAGGAGGTTATTAAAAAACCATAATGACAATCGAAAAGAGGTTATTATAAAACGTCAGTAGAAAAAGTTAATTTCAAGAAGTTGTGGATTTGGACACAATTAAACCATCTTTTTATTTTTATTTTTTAGGTTTGTTGGTAATAAATGCTCACCATCAAAACACAGCCACTTTGAGGTTTAAAGTTCCAATGGTTCCATTTATACCGGCTTTAAGTATACTGTTCAATATAGAATTCATGGTTCACCTGAATATTTTAACTTGGTTGAGGTTCTTTATTTGGATGATTTTCGGTAAGTCACACAGTCACCTTCAAAGAAGGCACTGTGAATTACATGGAACTTTTTTGCTTTGTCTGTGCTTATGCACAAACGGCCTTACTGACAAGCTTACCTATTGAGGCACTGAACCTAAACTTGGAGATACTTTTTTCATTATATTAACTTTTTTAGGCATGCTTGTTTATTTCCTTTACGGAATCCACCACAGCAAAGAAGGCGAAGGTAACTCTTCTTACTCCATCCTAATGACATCGTCAGAAGCAGTGAAAGAAAAGTGGGGTGCGACGACAAAAACGACCCTGAAGAAAGTTTTGACCCACAGAAAATCATCATCATCAGGCGACAAAAGTGCAATTATTAATGACGACGATGACGAAAGTACTGAATAAACTTATAGGAATTTTAGAAAAATTATAGAAAATTGAAAATACATATTTTAGGCACGATTTTACGGACACGGAACTGGTATTGAGAAGTAGTAGGGGAATTTGAGAAAACCCGGAAACAGTTATTAGATTGCTTAAATAGATTTATCAACGTAATAGTGTTTAAAGTAACGGCGACATAGTAAGATAGTAATCGCATTCTCTTTAGCATAACATGCAGACACGACGTCAAATGCATAGGTTCACCTGGTTCCTCGAGAGTTCCACGACGAAACCCCGTGGAAATATACGAGGGCTCGGAATTGTATTCGAATAATTCGAATATTCGACTATTCTAAATTCGAATTTTTTGTTAGTTAAAAAATTCGACTATTCAAATATTCGACTATTCGAAATTCGAATATTTGACTATTCGAAATTCGAATATTTGACTATTCGAATATTCGACTATTTAAATATTCGACTATTCAAATATTCGACTATTCTAAATTCGAATTTTTTGTTAGTTAAAAAATTCGACTATACAAATATTCGACTATTCGAAATTGGAATATTTGACTATTCGAAATTCGAATATTTGACTATTCGAATATTCGACTATTTAAATATTCGACTATTCAAATATTCGACTATTCGAAATTCGAATATTCGGCTATTCAAGTATCTATTCGACTATTTGAATATTTGATCATTCGAATGTTTAACTATTTGACTTTGTTCAGATATTTATATGTTCGACTATTCGTGTTTCCTGTGAAACTGTTAATTTTAACGAAAAAAGAAAAACAAAAATAAAATTATATAGTCTTATTTAATTAAATAGACGACTATTCGAATATACGAATATTTAAATATTCGAATATTCAAATATTCGACTATTCGAATAACATACCAAACGACTATTCGAATACTTATATTTTAATCAGGGACCCGGACCGAAATGAAATAACGGTTCCGTTCCGGTTTCGATTCCAGATGAAATAAATAATTTGGGTTCCGTTACAGTTCCGGTCCCGAATAATTATGTCGATTCGGTTCTTACCAATTTTTAGGGGTTCCGATCCGGTTCCATACAAACTAGGAAATTTCGATTCCGATTCGGTTCCGAAAAATCAAAGGCAAATAAATAAATACCTGTTGTATTGTATAGTTGTATTCCTAGTACTTGAAGTGGCTTGAAGAAGTAAGTTCGTAGAAAATCAAAAAAGACAAGTAAACCAACGGTAAAATTTTTTGTCAAAGACACTCGCATCACAGATAACAAAAAAATTAGGTTAAGGTTAGTGTTCCCCACAGAACAGAAGTCACGGAATAAACTCAAAATTAAACAATATCCGACCAAGGCCAAGTATCACCCTGAAAATCGAAAAAAACCCAAAAAACCGTTATAATTTTTAGAGGTTCCGGTTTTGCACCTAAAATTGTTTTGCTAGTAAAATATGTGTTCGGTTCCGATTCCGGTCCAAAAATAATATCTGTTCCGGTCCGGTTCTTTGCAGTTAACGGTTCCGGTCCGGGTCCCTGATTTTAATATTTGACTATTCAAGTATCTATTCGACTATTCGAATTATTCGACTATTCAAATACTTATATTTTAAAAATTCCGAGCCCTAAAATATACACCAATTATTACTCTAAAATAGAGGTGTATCGTTTGCGAACGAATCACTTCACTGAATTGAAAGGATTAATTCATCATTCCTAAAAGATTCGATTCTTTTTTGATTCACCAATTCAGGAATGATTTCAAGAGTTGGCTTAGCATTTCGTTCACTCGTTCACTGGTGCCCAAAACCCGATTAAAGTAACTTCAGTTAAGTAAATCACTCGTTCGCAAACGCTCGCGAGCCAGTGAAAATAAGAAAATGAAATATAACAATTTTTGAATTTTGATATTAGAAATGAGATGCGTTGTCTACTATCTTTGCTTAATCGTTATTGGTTTAAACTGAATAGTTTTCTATTTACTTTACTTATACAGCTTACAAAGGACATAACAATGGTAAAGGTACATAAAACAATTATTTTACATGATGAACATTTATTTTGTAAAGGTGGTATTTCGTTTTTTCGCGGTAACTCAAGTATATTGTCATAGAAAAAAATTATATTAAGACTTGTTATTGCTTTAAAGAGTCTATACAGGTATTACGTTAAGTTTTTTTAAAGGTATCTCAGAATCTAATATTAAAAATTTTAAAGCTAAAAGAATAGACACTGGCTTCAAAGAAATAAAATTAGAAAAATGATGGATCTTTCCTTATACCGTGAGAGCAAAAATTATTTGCATCAAAGAGGGCTTGGTTTAGATCACAATGATATGGGGACGATATATCTAACCAAATCTAGGTTAAAATTTTGTCACATTCATATTATGACATATGACATGATATGCCAAACTAACGAGTAATAAAATAAGTAGACAAATACAAATTTATTTTTGTTGTTTACAAAATTAACAAAGTAAGAATATATACCGAAAGAAAAAGAAAAATAATTACATGCATTCTGAGAATTCACATAACCGGAGAGGTGGAACCACCATAACCATCCGAAAAAAAGTCAGGATTAATAAATCATTTCTTTCCAATAAATTTTGAGTAAACCATTGAGAGTAGTTCCTGCGTGTTTTAAAATATGCGGCTTGTATTTCTTGGAATACTTGCACTAAATTTGCTTCTTAAGAACAGTCCTGCATGTTCCATAAGATCTTCCCACTTCTTGGGCAAGCGTCTTATACAATTTGTTGGCGTATTTTGCATTATTTCACGAACGTCTGCAACAAGTTCTTCTGTTCTTACAGATGGTTTTCCTGCTCCTTTTTTGTGTTGTATGGAACCTGTTTCCCTAAACACAGCCACGGTTCTTTTCAGGCAATGATAAAAATTCCCAGCGATAAAAGCAACGTTAGGAAAATGTTCGTGAAAATCGTCCATGCACAAACCCGGATTGTATTGCCACTCACCATTTACTCTAACCCCGTTTTGAAAATACGTTTCAACCGTGAATGTTTTCTGTTGTTCCGTTAAGCCCATTGTGTGAATTGTTCCAGAAATTGGAAAAATTAGCGATGAATCAAATTACTTGTAACGACTGTCAAAGATGACGGAATAACTGATTGATTGTTAATTCAGGTAGTTACTGACACCCAACAGGTATTAAGCTCTACGGCTAAGCATTACGTCCTTAGATGCAAGGCCCTCTTTGATGCAAATAATTTTTGCTCGCACGGTACCTGCCGCTTCAATAAATATTTAAATGGAAGAGAAATAAAATCTATCATTGTTACCGACATAATTTTATTTTCAGACCTCAAATAGTGGATGTCAAAATCACATGTGTTAACTTTTTTTCCCGTTTTGTCGATACCTTTAACGATTTGTTTAGATGAATGGGGGCCATTCTCTGTATGGCGACGTGGTGAAGGTTATCTTATATGAAATTGTACGATTAACAAGGTGTTTTTATGAATCTTCTTCAGTTTTAGATCCTTCACAATATTTTATCTCCGCCAAATTGTCAATAATCGAAACCTCCATTTCTTAGTATGTATTTTTATTGATATTCCTTTTTTATTTCAACTGGCCAATTTCACTACATTCGATTTTTTTGTCGGCTACACTTTACGCAGATGGTGTGGTCAGGTGCCCCCCTTTATATTTATTATTAATAAAGTTGATTGTACAAAGTTTATCTTAGTATTAAAACAAATTTAAAATATATAAGTAGTGTAAAGAGGATTGACAAATACAGAAAGAGACTTAATTATATTATGCATATTAATTAAATGTATAGTGAAGATTACCTGTGTGTCTTTTATATATCTTTCTTCTGATACAGTCAATGGCGGAGGCAATCCCCCCTCGTCCCTCCCCGCTCTATAGCTACTGCTTACTAAAATGAGTAAATAATCCTTAGCAAATCTAAAAACATTTCTATTTAGTTTTTGTAAAGGATTTTACTGCAATTTTTTAAACTTTAAAAATACAAACTGAGTGGGTAAGATATTAATTTATAAAGGAAAACGATGGGAAACAATGCAACATAAAGAGGGAATATATACACCCTTTAGGAATGTATCAAGCAGGAAGCACCCGCAGGACATCTTGGGGTGTGGTCTATCTGTGAAATTTCTGTTTAGTAGACACGCTATGTATTAAAATAATCAGGGTTCATTAAATGAGGGCGATATGAACTCTATTTTAATTCTTCGGTGGATGAACTACGATGAGGAAACTTTTGTTTTGAAGTTACGAAAAGGGTAAATAACGATAAGGAATTTTCACGCAATAAGTTTTTTCTATGTAGCCACCTTAAACTTATCTATGAATATTTGCATTATCAAAATTTAGAAGCAGTAGTAGTAGTAACATGTTTTATTTAGCAAAAAGCTACAATTAACTATTTTTTAATGCATTTTTTTAACATATTTTATAGATTTATTTTTAAATTTTAATACGCAACCTTCTTTTAACAAAAACAGACAGACAAGTTAAACATATTGCAAATTGTTTTCAACAGTACCTACATATCATTTTGTTTTTTAATTCGTAATTTTGAATTTTAAAGTTTTTTTAAATAGTTTTAATGATATTTGAGATTTAACAGAATTTTCCAAATTTTTCAAAAAATGCTATCAAACCTTTATGAAAACTAGACTTATAAACTAATGTTTTAGACACTCTATCCACAAAAAATTGTTGATTAGTTCTTGTTTTACAATTATGATGGTCATGATTAAAAGAACAATTTTTTTTTAAACCATCAGGCAAAAAATTATTTTTAATTTTATGTATATACATACTAAATAAAAAATTAAATTTCTGATATTCAACCAATCTAAATTTTTTAACATCAAATTTATTTTTTTGTCACAATTTAAAATAATCCGCATTGCCTTATTTTCTAAAATTTTTGGTACAGATTGTCACGGTCTTTTTTTGCATTTAAAATATTTATGTTGAACCACAGCGTCGAATTATTTTGAATTTTGATAAATTTTGTTTCCTGTACTTTATATTTATGCATCGATCTACATTATTGAGAATTTGCGTAAAAAGTAAATTTATATCCAAAATGTTATAATTCCAAAAACATGAAATAAGTTAATTTGTTATAGTCAATAAAGGTTACAATTCTCTCAAAACCCAATATTGTATGCAGTGACGTAGCAGTCGAAACCATGGAAATCAAGGCAAACCGCCAATGATACCACAGTATTTTGGCTGTTTCCATGGTTTCGACTGCTACGTCACTGCCTAGAATATTGGGGTTTAAGGATGAATTCTCAACGTCATTCAATCTATTGCCAACCTATAACCTATTTCGCGTTGATTTTTTGAGTTTAATATTTTAATAACTAACATTTAAAGAAAATCAATATCGTCGGTACATTATTTAGGTAGTATCTGATATATTACAAAAATATCAATTTATTTCATTGGTAATTTTGGGAGAATTGTATAGTGAAAGAACAATGAGTGACAATGACATAATAATGTTAAAAAAAATCTTATCCGATATTTTTCGCTATACAATTCTCCTAAAATAAGTTATGAAATTCCTTAATATTTATTAAATATGTCAATTATTACCTAAAGAATATCAAGTTGATACTGATATTCTTTAAATTTTGTATAAAAGCTAGAAAACATAAATAAATCTACGCGAAATAGGTTATAGGATGGCAAGCATGTTGATACTCCCACCTTAAGTGTAGTTTTTTGTAATCTCACATGAATTTTCTATTTCAACGAAGATCCAATTATGATCACTAATTTTAGGGTTACTTTCAACTCCGACATTTACAGAAAATTCGTTTGTTATTACTATCTATAACACTTTTTGATTTCTCGGTGACTCTTGTATACTCTGCAGGGGCGGATCCAGAACTTTGCTTTGGGGGGGGGGGGGTCATTATCATATAAAAATTGCGACTAGGCCCAAATTTTGACGGAGAATGCGCTATAGGCGAGAAAATTTCCAATGATAAACTTTGCATTAAAAAGGATATTATGCATGTAAATATTGTAAATTAATGTTAAAGTAAATTCAAAAAAAGAAAAAATATTACAGCTAAAATTAGTACTTACCTATATTTTTTCTTTCCTATACAAGTCCGCATCAAATGGGATTTTTTTTTATTATTAGGTATAGGTAAAAATTGAAAAAGCAGTTAGTTTTTGCTTACCTAAAAACCAAAAATGACGTATACTGAAGCAGCTGCACGACTTGCGTTACCTGTCAAATTTGACATTTTTAATAAAATATATTCAAAAATGCCCTTATTTATAAAAATATCGAAAAACGTTATTCGAGAAAGTTGTTTATTTAGGCATTTTTAGCCTCTGTACGAAATTTTGACAGTCTAGTACAATTTTTATTTTTTGCCAGATTCTTGAAAATTTTGATCAACCCTCGTAGATTAACTTTTATACATCGATGTAAAACCATTTGCCTTTACTTTGTTTGTAATCTTAATGCAATTTTGTGTAAAATTTTTGTTTCCAAAAATTTATTTTGCTTCAAAAACTGAAATTGTTATTGAGCAGCATGTAATGTTTGATGCAAAGTTTATCTAATTACATCAGTTTTGTCAAAACCGACGTTTCTCATTTTTCTTAAGTTAGTAAACAGATGTACAAAAAAAAATATTAGGAAGCTTTCGTTGAAATTTTACTTAATTATTATTATTAAATTAAATTAATTATATTAAACTATATTTTTGTTGAATAAAATGTTTGGAGCGATTAATATTTATTCTTTTTGATCCAATATTAATTAAGTAAAATTTCAACAAAAGCTTCCTAATATTTTCTTTTTGTACATCTGTTTACTAACTTAAGAAAAATGAGAAACGTCGGTTTTGACAAAACTGATGTAATTAGATAAACTTTGCATCAAACATTACATACTGATCAATAAGAATTTCAGTTTCTGAAGCAAAATAAATAATTGGAAACAAAAATTTCACACAAAATTGCATAAAGATTACAAATGAAGTAAAGGCAAATGGTTTTACATCGATGTATAAAAGTTAATCTACGAGGGTTGATCAAAATTTTCAAGAATCTGGCAAAAAATAAAAATTCTATTAGACTGTCAAAATTTCGTACAAAGGCTAAAAATGCCTAAATAAACAACTTTCTCGAATAAAGTTTTTTGGTATTCTGATAAATAAGGGCATTTTGAACCTATATTATTAAAAATGTCAAATTTGACAGGTAACGCAAGTCGTGCAGCTGCTTCAGTATACGTCATTTTTGGTTTTTAGGTAAGCAAAAACTAACTGCTTTTTCAATTTTTACCTATACCTAATAATAAAAAAAATCCCATTTGATGCGGACTTTCTTGCGGAGACTATATATGTTTTATCCCAATATTTTGAAAAATTGCCACGTTCGTTATCGACAATACAAAATATAATATACATACATACATATATAAATAGTCGTGTGTTTACTTTTAAAACCAAGTAAAAATTTTGGTTAAACCCCATTTATTCCCCAATATTAAGAACAAAAAATTCTACCCTTGATAAAATAAAATATATACATAACATGGCGTTGATTCTTAAATCACGAATTCTAATTTTCTTTGTTTGTTATTTCCAAATCTGGTTATAACTTCATCAACGTCGATGATTATATTTTTATGAATGTTCAACAAAGCCAAGCCAGTGAGGCGTTCCTCTACCATGCTTGCTCTAAGCCACGTTTTAACGCGACGTAGAGTCGCGAAGGACCTTTCCGCTGTTGCTGCACTTACAGGTAGTGTACCTAGTATTTAAAGAAGAATTTTAATATTGGGGAATAAATCAGAATCACAATTATCCATGATATGGAGAAGTAATTCAGGTATTTTACAGCCATTTTTTACTTCACGTTTCCATTTCTATATATACAGTGTCACCAGTAAAGTCCGCATCATATGGGATTTTTTTTATTAATAGCTTTATTCGAAATTTGACTTTGGCATCAAGTTCTGCTTCGATCGAGATGAAAATTAAGCAAAAAAATAGTAGTCACGTGATTCGCATTATCTGTCAAATTTGAATTTTTTTCAAAAAATAATTCAAAAGTGGGGTTATTTCTGAAAATATCGAAAAAAGTTATTAAAAAAAGTTTTTTTAAATGCAGTTTCTAGTACACATGCAAAATTTCAGCTGGATAAGATAATTTTGATTTTTTACCTATATTTTGTAAATTGCACCACTTTTGCAAAATAAGACTCAACGCAACCTACATAAAACGTCTTAGTTTTGACAATGCTTTATTTCAGATACATTTTCTTTAAAGTAGCGCCATATTAAAGGTGTGTTTTTCTACAAAATCAAAATTGGGCTATTAAAATTTGGTCGCATGTGATGCAAAGTTCATTTGTTTTTGACCCTGTATAAGGTAACTTCATAAAATACGTATTTTTGAAAACGTAGTTTGTGTCTGAAAGTAAAAAAATAAAACTAAAATAAAGGAGTTTTAAATTAAATCGTTAAAAATAGATAAACTTTACGCTAAGTTAAACTTAAATTTATTTTCCACTTCATGAACACTTTACTGATGATACTGTGTTCTTTTTGTCTTAATATTAAGGTGCATTACTTTCAGACACAAACTACGTTTTTAAAAATACTTATTTTATGAAGTTACCTTATACAGGGTCAAAAACAAATAAACTTTGCATCACATGTGACCAAATTTTAATAGCCCAATTTTGATTTTGTAGAAAAACACACATTTAATATGGCGCTACTTTAAAGAAAATGTATCTGAAATAAAGCATTGTCAAAATTAAGAAGTTTTATGTGGGTTGCGTTGAGTTTTATTTTGCAAAAGTGGTGCAATTTACAAAATATGGGTAAAAAATCAAAATTATCTTATGCAGCTGAAATTTTGCACGTGGGCTAGAAAATGCATTTTAAAAAACTTTTTCCAATAACTTTTTTCGATATTTTCAGAAATAACCCCACTTTTGAATTGTTTTTTGGAAAAAATTAAAATTTGACAGATAATGCGAATCACGTGACTACTATTTTTTTGCTTAATTTTCATCTCGATCTAAGCAGAACTTGATGCCAAAGTCAAATTTCGAATAAAGTTATTAATAAAAAAAAATCCCATATGATGCGGACTTTATTGGTGACACTGTATATATATATTTATTTTTAAATTCAATCAACAGAAAAAATATAACTAATTTAATATAGTAATGTTGTCATGAATCTTGTGAAAAAGCTGCAGAGGAGCAGAGGTAGTCAAAACAGTAAATCCATTTTTTTTGTTCTGGGGGGGGGGGGTCATGTGCCTCATGACCCCCCCCCCTGGATCCGCGCTTGATATTCTGATATTAATTGCTTCATTCCATAAATCGCAAGCTCCTTCAACTATGGCCACAATATATTATAGCTTATATATTCGGTGCCATGGTCCAAGGAAGCAAAAAACGGTAAACAGTGACAAAATCCCATAGCTTAGTAAATTCAATTGTGACTAATGTTATGGGTTCGAGGTTATATAGTCTTCCCGGCCTATTATATTATGTGTGTGCACTATCATAACAAAACGGAAGTATTATTTCCGCGCGAGGGGGTCTCCGTGCGACAGTGCCTAGCCCAGCCCACTGTTCCAATATGGTGCACAGTGACACAACTCGCATAAGATGTAGACAAAACTCTCGGCTACTCAAGAATATGCATGAGTACATGCCGGCTGTTGTCAAAACGAATGAACAAGGGTACCTACAAACGGGAGTCCGACATCAGTGACAGCTTTCAAATTTCGGAATGAAGCCCCTTCTCCTTAGTGCTCAAAGGGCCTGTAATAGCGATTAATGGGATAGCTGGAGTAGTACCTAAATCGTTTAAAATCGCTTACATTTGCAGATGATCTGAACAAAATAACTGAATGGTAAATGGATTTTATTAAAGTATTCGAAAAAATGTTAAAATGAAGAATTGAAAATTATTTGGAAAAAAATTTATTTTATTTCTAATAAACAGTTGGGTTTAAAAAAAAATAAATCAATACAAAACGCTGGGTATTTGCTATCTAACAGCTAACAGAACAAATATATGATGCACTAGATTACTAGATAATAAAAAACCTTGTATTAGTATTTTTCCAGATTTAGCAAAAGCCTTTGATTCAGTTAGCCATAATTTACTGTTAAAAAAGATTAGATTCAGAGGAAAGCAATTAGAATTAATTAAAAATTATCTGAAAAATAGACCAACTTATGTTCAAATAGATAAAGAAAAAAGCTATCCAAAAGTATTTAAGTATGGCGTTCCTCAAGGAACAATTTTAGAACCATTATTTTTTAATATTTATATTAACGATCTATTTAGTATAAATTGCGATGGACAAATTCATAGTTTTGCAGATGATACTACAATTTTTTATACCGATACAAATTGGGACAACTTAAATAATAACATTAAAAAAGATTTTAAAATTATAAAAAAATGGTTTGATAACAATTTGTTAACAATTAATTTTAATAAGACAAATTATATTTCTTTTACTTTAAACCTAAATAACCTACCACAAAATATGAATAGTAGGTATTCAAATAAATTAAGACATTCAAATTTTTGAAGTTAATAAAATAAAATATTTTTAGGAATTGTTTTTTACATTAAATTAAATTGTAATTTTCACTTAGAATACTTAATTAAAAAATTAAGAAGTTTACTACCGATTTTTAAAAATATTAAAAAAATTTTAAATGTAAGACATACTTTATGGAAATATTATATTATGCGTTAGTTAAAACTTATTTAAATTACGGAATTTTAGGCTGGGGAGGAACAAATAGAACTTTAGTTAAAAAATTAAAACTATTACAAAAAAGGCATCTAAAAATTATATTCAATAAAGATTATCTTTATCCTTCAAAAGAATTATATTCAGAAACAAAAAAGTTGACCATAAGACAACTTTAAATTTTATATATATTTAAAGATAAAAACCTTATACAATTTAAAAACCATAATCATAATACACGTCATAAAAATGAAATAACCAGAAAACCTAAAATAAGTAAGCCCATAGGACAAAAAAATTTCAAATATTTATGTTTTTATTTAAACGATTATATTTACCAACAAAAATTAAAAAATTGATTTCATTAAAAAGTCAAATAAAAACATGGATATTAAAAACAGAAATGCTTATTTAATTAATTAAAAAGGTTCTTGGAAGGGGTACATTGTAACTTTTTAAAGCAGATGTTCTTCAAAAGATTTGGATTCTACCCCGAAAAAGGCTATATTATTATATTGTCCTTAGAAAATAGAAGAGCCATGACATGTTTGGTGTCTCTGTATAACGTTTTGTCGCAGATTATAGATAATCTAGAATTGCTTTCTCAGCTACCCTTTTTAGATTTCCCTACAACCAACCATTACAAGAATTTTTCATTATATGGTATGTGTAGTCTATTTGATAGGTCTACAAATGGTAATCAATGCTGTTGATTCTGTATGTAAATAAATAAATAAACTATAAAGCAGTAGATAAACTGCCATAAATTTCAATAAATGCAATGTTCGACATGTCACATGCTACCACTACTTGTTTTTGGTTTTCGTTAGCCTAAATATTGACTAAAGCTACACTTTAGGATATCGATGCAAAAGAAAGCTTTACAGAACACTTCATGGAAAGTATTTTTGTCCATTACACATCACCCGACCACTGTGCGGCGCGGCGTCGCGTCGGCATGTAACTTTTACCATCACTGCGGAAAGCGCTTTAGCAGCTTTCGATGTTTTCTTTGGTGATTTTGACGTCTTTTTCGAGTTATTGGACGGGTTGATAAGTCGCAGCAAACGCTTCGTCTGCTGGGATGCTTGCAGGAGCGTCGTAATCGGTGATATACTTGTGCGTGAAGTGCTCAGGAGGCGCGAAATTTGGAACTAAGCGCGGGAACTGCAACTTTGGATTTTAAAAAACAAGTTTTGTTAGAACGTCTAAAAATTGGACGCGGATATTTTAAATTGGGTAAGGTTTACTTTAAGGGGGCCATAAAATATGTTAGGGTAATATAAATATTTCGAAAACTACCTATAGTAAAAATTATTATTATTTGTGCACAGATTATGTTTTATAACACACGTTACAATTAATTTGAAAAATTTCATGACAAAGTCGAAAAATCACCATAAAAGGTATTCCAATTTTATCAGAACGAAGCACGCAATTGGAAAAAATGGTACAAATGTACAGGTGTATTTATCTTATAAAAAATTTATAAAAACGAACAAACAACATGTCGACAGCAGGGACTGCCATGTTTATTCAATGTTTAGGATATGTTCGGTGCTGAAAAATGCTTCTTGACGTTTTATCTTTTTTCATAGACGTTCTACCCATTCTGAAACTTGGCCAGTTTTTAATTTTATATTGACAGGTTCATATAAGTGCGGGTAGTACCGTGGCGTACTCATACTGCTCATAATATATGATATTATTATACCATGTATAGATCTTTGGAATTAGTGAATACTTATTTATATTGGTAAGTTTTCTATGTTATATTTTACGAGATTGGTATCAAATTTATTTGGTACCTACTATACCGCAGAATATAGCTACGCATACAACGAAAAATTAATAAACTTATAATTTAACTCAATATTAAAGTTTCCCCAGATATTACATATAGATTATAATAAAATATTTTGGTTTGTGGTTATTTATAGGTTTTAGTGGCAGTGACAGATATTATATAGCTATGTATATTCTGTGGTAGTATACTTACTTCCTATATTTTGTTTGGTGACTCATATTTTGATCAAATTTTTTAAATTAACGAAAACGAAAAACCCAATTTTAAAATTTAGAATTGAAAATTATTTGGAAAAAATACGTTCTATTTCTAATAAACAGTTTGGGTTTCAAAAAAATAAATCAACACAAAACGCTATTTGCTATCTAACAGAACAAACATATGATGCACTAGATAATAAAAAACCTTTTATTATTATTTTTCTAGATTTAGCAAAAGCCTTTGATACAGTTAGCCATTATTTACTGTTAAAAAAGTTTAAAAATATTGAATTCAGAGGAAAGCAATTATTAGAGTTAACTAAAAATTATCTGAAAAATAGACGAACTTATGTTCAAATAGATAAAGAAAAAAGCTATCCAAAATTATTTAAGTATGGTGTTCCTCAAGGAACCATTTTAGGACCATTATTTGTTAATATTTATATTAACGACTTATTTACTATAAATTGCGATGGACACATTCATAGTGTTGCAGATGATACTACTATTTTTTTTACCGATACAAATTCGGTTTGATAACATTTTGTTAACAATTAATTTTAATAAAACAAATTGTATTCCTTTTACTTTAAACCTAAATAAAAATGTTTATGTTTTTATTTAAACGATTATTTACCAACAAAAATTAAAAAATTGATTTCATGAAAAAAATTTAAAGTCGAAATAAAAACATGGATATTAAAAACAGACAATTTGAAAATATTTTTAGAAATGCTTTAATTAATTAATATTGTTCCGAATAATTTATATAAGTGATATTTTTTACTTAAAAATTATAAATTAATAATTTTTTTATAGGTAATATATTTTTTCAAAAAAAACTGCGTTTAACTATAAATTAACATTTTTACTTTAAAACTTGATTTTTTAATGCATATTTATAATTTTACATACTAAAACAAAAAATAAGATTTGCCCCTAACAAGCTCAGCTTCAGATTGAAGAATTAAGTTTATAGAAGACAACATTAACATATTTATTATATTATTAAATTTTAAATAAACTTATTATTATTCCATGAGCAATGATATTATTCCTTTGAGTATACTAACGCAAAATAAATCTATTTATTACGGTAAATCTCTTGTATAACTAACCCGTTTTTGCAAAAACCCTAATCAATTCTTTAAAATGCAAATTTCACGAAATGCGCTGGCTCCTGCAGGGGCGCGTGAAGATCAAAGAAAATTTTTGAAAATAATCTTTTCTATAAAAAATATCTATTTAAATACACGTGTCTTTTAGCTGTTTTCTTATTACGCAGAATAATATTTAGCCAAATGTAAATTGTTAATCTACTACCACTAAAACCACAAAACAAAATATTTTTAACTTTGACTGGGAAAACTTATTATACTTAATATAATAATAATAATAATAATAATAATTTTTTCCGCCGACGCAGATGTTTAAACATTTCTGACAAAACTTCTTATGTTCTCTTTTTATCGGTCAAATCACAGATGTTTATGCATCCGATACTATCTATACCATTAAGAAGAAGGTAATAAATATTAAAAAAAATTAAAATTATGAAATGGATCTTCTACATCCTAAAAGGAAAAGCAAAACTAGTTAGAGAAGAAAGTTAAATTATAAATTTATTAATTTTTCTTATAAATTTAGATCTGAACATTTATGAGCAACTAATGTGTTATATATACGAATTAGCTTTGGAAGCAATTTAATTAAATTGTTATATGTAATTTGCACATTTACTTTGCTAGATCAGTAAAAATTATAATTTCGCAATATATTATGTTTTGCTTGGGTTAAGACACTAAAACCGTGCTTAATTGGCAGAAATTAAAAAAACAGAGTAAATGTTTTCTTAGCTAAACTATATAAAATTAAATGTAACTAACTTAATATAAGGTACAGTGAAAAAAGGCGGGAGGCTCATAATTTACCAACAATGTGAAAAGTTTTTTAAATTAAATAAGTTTTCTTTTCGCTTGACCAGAATCTTGGTCGATTTCCACACCCCCGCACCGCGGGGGGACCCGGACAGCCGGTGGGACCACAATGACGGCCCCTTCAAAATTTGCTGACAGCTTTACTTTTTATAGGTACTTACATATTTCATTTCATAATTAATTTTATTTGTTTATGTCCTGAGAATTTAACTTCGTTAAGTGAAGAAGAATTATACGTGAAAGCGCGGAATTTACAAACGATATATATACCATAAAGACTTGTCCATTGACTTTCCTAGTCAAATTTTCGGCCTTAAAAAGGGACTTGGAGATAGTATTTTAAAATTAAAAACAGTGTATGAATTTGCGGATCATTTATTAATAAAAAATCAGTGTTTTCTTCAAATTTTCCAGATGTATCTAGTGCAGCGATGTTATTTCTAACTTTACCAGTTAGTGTGGCATCAGCCGCGGAACGATCTTTTTCCAAACTTAAAACAGTAAAAACCTGTTTACGTAACACCATGGGACAACAACGCCTTTCGGATTTATCCTTAATCAGCATCGAACACGAGTTTGTTAAAACATTTAATATCGACGAAATTAAAAACGATTTGCCAAAAAAAAAGTCTCGACGATCTGGTGGTTTTGCATAATAGGTACCCTGTATAGTACTTAGTGACATATTGTTTGTGCAAACATTTTTAGAGAATAAGATTTCTGTTATAAACTGTTGGGGTTTTCATACTTATCTTCATTACTGTATTTCAAACGAAGTTCCATGGCCTGACATCTTATTTAAAATGATTTATAGAATGTCTTAGGCAAGCCAATTTTGTCAGAATTATAAAACATTAACCTATTGGAGTAAAGTATCGACGTGGGCGGTTTGATAGGCCTACGAACACTTTACAGACTGATAAATCTTAATTAAATTGGGGCAGCTCCGAGGCATTTCTACTGCAGTATTTCCTGCTTCATGCACTACATTATCGAATTAAACTTTAAATATGCCAAGTATTGGGGGATGTATGAGTATTTTTTTAATATAATTTGGGAACATTTTATTTTGGATTAATATTAGCTTCGTTTGTACAAGCAAATTGTCAACCGATTTTCAATTTTTCTCTACGCGTGCATGGTTTCTAACTGATTGGATATTTTTTTCCTTTTGCGACCACGTTCGAAACGGTTTGGCACAACCAACGATTTGGCTTCTGCGAACGCTGGATTTTCTGCCAGCGGTTTGGGATTTGTTATGTGCGAATCTTCAAATTTGTTGCCAGTTTTGCTTTTCATAGGTAATTCATTTTATAATTTTATTTTTTTTATATCCCAAAAATTTAACTTCGTTAAGTGAAGAAGTAAGTGGAAATAAAAGTTCGCATCGAGAAAGCCAGAGCATCCTTCGTCAAAACGAAAAGGGTTTTTAAAAACCGTGATCTACCAATAGCAACGAAAATACGTCTATTACGCTGCTATGTGTTTTCAATCTTATTGTACGGAGTCGAATCATGGACGTTAACTAAAACATCGATGAGGAAACTTGAAGCTTTCGAAATGTGGTGCTACATGAGGATATTGAATATATCATGGACGGACCGTCGAAGTATTACGAAAGCTTAACTATGAAAAGTGCGAGATCAACGATAAAATTAAACAGAGGAAGCTGAAATATTTGGGTCATATAACACGAAACGAAGAACGGTATGGCCTGCTACAGCTCATTCTTCAAGGCAAAATATACGGCCATAGAGGACCAGGACGGAGAAGAAACTCTTGGCTTCAAAATCTTAGACAATGGTTTGCTTTAACCACTACTGAACTGTTCCGTGCAGCAGCCAATAAAGTTAGAATAGCCATGCTAGTCGCCAACATCCGAACCGGATAGGCACTATAAGAAGAAGAAGTGAAGAAGAATTATACGTGAAAGCGTGGAATTGACAAACGATATACCCTTAAAGACTTGTCCATTGACTTTCCTAGTCAAATTTTAAGCCTCATAAAGGGACTTGGAGATAGTATTTCAAAATTAAAAACAGTGTATGAACTTGCGGATCATTTATTAATAAAAAATCAGTGTGTTTCTTCAAATTCTCCGGATGTATCTAGTGCAGCGATGTTATTTCTAACTTTACCAGTCAGAGTGGCATCAGCGGAACGATCTTTTTCCTAAAGTAAAATAGTAAAAATCTATTTACGTAACACCATGGAACAACAACGCCTTTCGGATTTATCCTTAATCAGTATCGAACACAAGTTTATTAAAACATTAAATATCGACAACGATTTTGCCAAAAAAGACGATCTAGTCGTTTTATATAATACCTTATATAGTATATAGGGGCATATTGTTTGTGCAGACTTGTTGAGTATTCATGTGTTTTACTGTCTTCTGTCTTTTGGATTCTATGATGAGGCTCGATCACTGCTACCCCCGTTGTTACTACCAAATATGGTAAGCAACATTTAAAATTATGGATGAGATGCGTGTTCTATCTTCCTTGATCGTCGCTGGTTCGTCACATGTATGCAATGCTTTGCTTTTATGCAGCTGTTATCGTGTTAATTACAAGAACCATTTAACTCTTAATATTACGCCGGAACAAGCAAAGTGATAAAAGTCAGACTCAAATAAAAACAATTAAAACAAAACGGAAGTTACCATTTTATTAAGTAATATTTGTATAGGACACAAAAATTTCGTGAAAGCGTTCAAAAATTTACCGCTTAAATTTGTAACAGTTGTTATTAACAGTTTTTTTTTTTATTATTTAAAGTTATTTTAATTCGGTAAGTAGGTACCTACTCAAGAAATTATCTATATACAGAGTGTTAGTAAATGTCACGTAGCTATTTAAAGGATTGCTAGTGCTACTCAAGATAGGAAAAAAAACCTATGTGGTCAAAAAAGCTTTACTTTTGATTGGTTTCAATTTTTTCTTTTCGTTTTTTTTTAATTTTTCTCACACATTCGTTGAGATAATCAGTTCCAATTTGGTACAATTATTAGTTTTTGGGACCTCTACAAGAAAATGTCAAAATTGTCGGATACTGCATACAGGATGTTATATTTATTTGCGCTGTCGGTGAGACGAACAGTTGATTCCTGCATATGATCAAGAGGTAATTTTCAGCAGTTCTTATAATTTTTTTAGTTTGAATTAATGATTAGGAAATTAGATTTTATTACTTCTATAATACTTTGTATCAACGGATATTCTTGCAAATAACTAGAACAGATACAATAAAAATGTAGTGATCGAAAAAGAATGATAGATGAACGGGGAGCCAAATTATGATATCAGTATTTATACAGGGTATTCAAAAAAAAAGTACAGAAGAGTAGAATTACACATTAAACAATTATCTCGGAAAATGTGTAAAAAAAAATTAAAATATTGAAACCCTGTATACGACATCCAGAAGACTATTATTTAAATTTAAAACTAACAAATTTTTCCCCTTTTTATTCAAAACAGTTTTACATTCTCAATTCTATTTACAGAAAATACGTGACTGATAATAAAATCCGGGAAGTAATCCTCCCTAATCTTGTGACTTTCTGGATAGATATTTTTGGAACACTTACGGTATTAAAAGAATTAATAGTGGATAAAAAGTTACACGCTGTCTTCCATGCACACTCCATAGATATACTAAGTGTCATAGAAACCCGAACACCCATAAAAATGATTTAACTTCAATAATATTTTACATAAACATCAGGAGGGTCATAGTAAGGAAATTATTAAAATTTTAATCCATCTTTAAAGACAGACTAAATTTTGAACAAACCCGAACAAACCGAACAAACTTAATCATACCTTCCTTTTGTGATAAAATATTATTAAAATAAAATCATTTTTACTGGGTGTTCGGGTTTCTATGTCACTTAGTATATTACCTACATGTGATTTTAAAAATATTTTTGCGTTAGCTTTAAAAAACATACTTCGGATTGCTGGTTAGTCTAAAAATTATACTCTTTTTATATCTGTAAAAGTGAAAATTAATTTTAGATATGATGTATACTAAACATTAAGTATATGATTTTTAGTACACCGTGTATGGTCGGCCAATAATATCATTAATCATTTCTAATGAAGACAATTTAACTTGTCGCTCTACTAACTTTAAGTTTTTAAAATTATATCTAAAAACTGCTAATAAATAATTTAATTTTATATACCTACTAACATCGTACAAGAAGTTTTTTCCCCAAGAAATATAAATTATGCAAATTAGGGAAATTATATTTCATAAAACATTAAATGCATCGGCATTAACATAGATTTCTGCTTTAACACACTTACAAGACACATTAAAATCTACCCCCGGGGTCAAAAAAGCGTCCATTGAAATTTTTCTGTGTATCAGGTTATCTACAGTGAATCCGCAAGTCGGAATAAATTCAGTAAATCCAGTACAGTTTTTTTTTGGAAAAAAGTTTGGACACTTTTTTTATAAAGAAAAAATGGGACAAAACGTAAACAATTTTGTCTCCTTGTTGTAATTATATGGCATGACAAAAAAAATGTATATAATACGTTTTATAATAATTACATTCGCTAACTCACCTTATCATGATACAGTTATATTTTTATTATTATAAAATAATGCTTCCCCTCACGAAACTTCATCTTTTAGAGCTTCGTTTTGGACAGGTGAATAACACGCGTCACGCAATAATAAATTCTTAAATTGTTTTAATAAAAACTTCCACATTTTAACTATATATCAAATCAAAATGAAAGAGAGGAAAGAAATATAGATTGGGGTAACGACTTTCGATAGAAAAAATAGTGTTGGAAAAAAAGCTCCAAAACATTTTTTTTTGAAGACTATTTCACTAGAGTGTTTTATATTGGCAAAATATCATAGCAATGGCCTGTTTTCTAGTGGAAGAACTCTTAACTATACAGGGTCCTGCAATAGTGCGTCAGGCTTCCATAGCTCCTATACGAATGGGGTTACGAATTTTATTAATATGCCGACTTAAACCGCATAGTACGGGGTACTTCCGGAAAATATTTTCTCATATACAGGGTGGCCCAAAAAAGTGTGGTCACATAAAGTTGTGATTTTTTAAATGGAACACCCTGTATATTATTAAATTTTCACATTCTACATAAAATTATAATAATTTTTTTATAAATGCATGACTGGTCTATACTTAAGAGTTTCCGAGATATCGATATTTGAAAAATTACGTTTTTGAACTTTGACAGCTTCTAGCTTTCTAACTGTACGTCTTAGAGTAAAACGGCTTACATGTTCCTATCTTCGATTTTTGTTATCTTCCCAGAAATGTTAACTTCCGGTCAAACCGGAAGTACTATATTTCCTGCTTTCGCGTTACATCCGGTTTGACTGGAAGTTGACACTATTGGAAAGATAATAAAAATCGAAGATAGGAACATGTAAGCCGTTTTGCTCTAAGACGTACAGTTAGAAAGCTAAAAGCTGTCAAAGTTCAAAAATGTCATTTTTCAAATATCGATATCTCGGAAACTATTAAATATAGACCAGTAATGCATTTATAAAAAAATTATTATAATTTTACGTAGAATGTGAAAATTTAATAATATACAGGGTGTTCCATTTAAAAAATCACAACTTTATGTGACCACACTTTTTTGGGCCACCCTGTATATGAGAAAATATTTTCCGGAAGTACCCCGTACTATGCGGTTTAAGTCGGCATATTAACAAAATTCCTAACCCCATTCGTATAGGAGTTATGGAAGCCTGACGCACTATTGCAGGACCCTGTATACACCTGGACAAAATCAATAAGATGGTTTTTCAGCGGCATAATTTTGATAGATGTCAGGTAAAAACTATTGTTAGTCTGACAAATGTCATCCCGGTTTGAAAAAGACAAAATGAGCAATTTAAACGGAAATGCATGATTTGGGTGCCAATCTACCCAAGAAATAAAAAAATCAATAGCTGAAAATATTCTACTTAACACACAGAAATCCAAGAACTCAATTTGGGCACAGTTCTCAGAGTTTCTAATGGTAAGAAATTATAAACTGGAAAATGTACGATTGTGATGGAACTGGAGAAAATCCTCGAAGATTACGCCTTTAATATGAAGAAGGGTAATGGCGAAGACTATAAGAATCTTCTGTAAAGGCTATATGGAACACTACAGCAAAAATGATTCAAGAAATGTATTTTACAAAATACGAAATAAAAATTGACCCCTTGTACGGGTATTTCTTTCAAAAATGCGCGAATGGCAAGAGACGCAAAGAGAAAGCCGCTCCAAAGTTGTCAGGAAAAGTGGAAAGTAAGTTCAAAAGCATTATCTACCAAAGATTTACTAACAATAATGCAAAGAAAACCCCGATAAAGCACAAAAAAAGTTTTTCCATCTCTGCTCATTTGAACTAGCTTGGAGAGGCAATGAGACCGTAAATTGCAAAATTCAATATTTTCAAAAGGAGTTTGATACCATGGGAGAATTTAGCGGACGAATTGAATATAACAGCATATTTTCCAAGACAGATCAAGGTGGGTCAAAATGATTGGCAAATAGCAAATGGTTGATAAGAAATTCATCAAACAAAGACTTAAGTAAGATTATTTTTAAAATTATGGGAAAAAGAGGACCAAATATTTATACATACAGACTATTTCTCTCCGTCCACCCAAACTGACAGAAGGGATGTTGGTTCAAAAATACTCCACTAGGAATAAATACAGAAAGAATTTTATTGGAATAGATACGAAGAAGCATAAAATAACAAATCGAAATCATTCTCATCGATCTTCCGCTGTGTCTGCACTGTCTGCCCTATTTAAACAAGGTGTTGGGTGTTGGGGAACAAGAGTTGATTAAGTTAACAGGCCACTCAAACGCAAATTCCCTGAAACCATATCTGCAGCTAGATCCTAGTCATCATCTGAAGCTCATCGAAAATCTCAGAACAACAAATGAAGCATGTGGACCTTCGACTTCTCAAATGCAAGTCATACCCAAAACCATGCTTTGATAGAAAAGAATGGACAAACTATTGCTTATAACAACTGTACGTTTAATATCTTAACATAGTATAAAACAAAGTCGCTATCCTGTTCATGTCCCCTTATGTGCGTAAATCTTTAAAACTACGCAACGGATTTTGAAGCGTTTTTTTTTAATAGATAGAGTGATTCAAGGGGAAGGTTTTATGTATAATACATGCATAATATTATAGAGAAACACTGATAAATTAGAGTAAGGAGAACGAACGACCCAACCTAACCGGTCCCCGGCCCGTTCAACGATCGATCCGAAGCCGGAATAGACGAAGACATACTATGTTTTATGCATGGAAATTGTGGACGGGCCGGCAAACGGTTGAGTTTAAGGTTCGCCTTATTATCCCACGTCGTATAATGACGGGCTGCAACGCAGGCCGGGTACACGCTAGTTAATAATAAATAAATAAAATTTCTAAATTGCTAAATAAACAGTGTGGTTTTATTGTTTTCTCGTGAAATAGTCTTGTCGAATATCATTCGAGAAAAAAATTTGCCGGCAAAATTTTGTCTTGGTTTTATTCAATTTTGTTGCTTTTTGGTAATTTCGCTCATGAATTGTCTGTATTTATGAAATGTGTCCAGAAATAGGGGATAGTAGTAGTACAAAGGTTTCGAAAATATTTAGAAAAAAACCATCTTCAGAGTACCCTCTTTGGCAGGCTGTAGCTTCGTATAGTAAGTGAACATAGGACACAATTTTATATGACGTTCTTACTTTACTTTAATACCTTTAAGGACACCCTGAATGTGAAATGTAATTTGTATAATCAATTTTAATCCAGAGTATATAATAATAATAATTATTATTATTTTATTACTCTCACATATTACGTGTAGAATTTTTACCTTGCAAAATACCATATGCCTGCAACAAAAACATCATATCTGGCAATAGATACATCATTTAAGAAAAAGTACATACTTCACTGTGTATGCAATTGCAATAAAAATAATAACACCTCTTGTCTGTTACCGTTGACCAAGCCTCGTTACACTTTCTTTTCCCGATGGCTATCAAAAATAATTGTATTTAATGTATTTCAGATGCAAAGATTGCATTTACTCTACGATAATACTTTTACTTATTTTTTGCGTATCAATGGTTAAGGTGCAAAACCTCGTAAGTCAGTATTTTTCCATTTAACCTTTTATTCGATAAACACTTAAAAAAAAATATATTCTATAAGCTTACAAAAGCTCGTAAGTCCATTATTAATTTTACGGACCCTGGCGCCATCTGCCAAAACCTCGTAAAATTAATTTGCCAGACAGTACTTAAATGCAGAAATCTCTTAATTCGACTTACGAGGTTTTGATACTAGAGTTAATATTCTATACACGAAGATCTGCGACTTGCGAGGTTTTGATATCACATATTATTCATTTCACATCACATTTCTGAATAAACAGGTTTGGTAAATTATGTCGTTTTATTTATTTAACCCACATATTTTATTAGTATTGTTAACAAATTAATTTTTGTTTTTAAAAATTGATATTCCGTTTCAAAACCTCGTAAGTTCTGAAAAGTTTAAATATTAAAAGTTAAAACCTCGTATGTAGATTTTCTTTTTAATTAACAAAAATTTTCAAAAAGTATGTATGTCCCCAGAAAATGCTTCAGCAAATCATATAATTTTGTTTAAAATACTTTTTCAATTAAAGAGTTTAATCGTTTTTCGCTTCTACTGTAAAATTTATAAAAATTGACTTACGAGGTTCTGCACTTTAACCATCCGTATGTACTATAGCCAATGTAGTATGTACTCAAATGATCATCGAAAATCTCTGTTTTAAAGGTTCTTGTATAATGGACTCTTCTTATCATCTTCCAATAAGCCCATCAAAAGGATAATAGAAAAAACTTCGTTAAATTCTTCATTAAATAAGGCTCTAAATCTCTAATACATACCTCAGTGGAAGAACCATTATAAATTTTAATTAAGAATGGTGTTTCTGAGGAGAAAAACTTAAGATACCATTTTTATGTAGAATTCACTAGGCTAATCAGAAATAATATCCACATGGAAAAATGTCAGTGGCGTATCACTTTTTTTCTAAAAAATATCAGATGACATGTTTGCAGGGACGCCACTGGTGTGACAAAAAAATTACTTTTATAATTAAAATATGTGGTTTTATGTCCTATTAGCATATGCCAAAATTGAAAATATGATCTATAGTATTTTCGGAGATATTACAAAAAACTCATTAAAAAAGAAAAAATTCAACACCCTGTAGCAAAAAAATTAAGCCGTTTACGACATATGTTTATATGAACTTTTCTTCATAAAATGACTTGAGGAATCACACCCAAAAATATTAGCACGTTATTAAGGAACACCCTGTATAATAGTATTAATACAGTTATATTTAAAACTGTTTATTAATTTCAATTTTTCACCATCAATTACAACATTTATATTTTGACAATTTAAATTAGGTATTACCCATAACCATACATTTAGTTTTTGAAATATTTTATTTTAATTTATAATATAATATATTACCACATTTTCTTTACTGTTCTTCCATTTTATATTGTGCTAGCGAGTTATTTTAAATTGTGACAAATATACAAAAATAAATTCTATGTTAAAAAATTTAGATTGGTTGAATGTCAGAAATTTAATTTTTTTTTATTGTATCTTTATGCATAAAATTAAAAATAATTTATTGCCTAATTGTTTAAAAAAATGTTGTTCTTTTATTATGACCATCATAATTATAAAACAAGAACTAATCAAAATTTTTATGTGGATAGGGTGTCTAAAACATTAGCTTAAAAGTCTACTTTTCATAAAGGTTTAATAGAATATAATAATTTGGAAAATTCTATTAAATCTCGATTATCATTTAAACTATTTTAAAAAAATGATACGTAATATTTGCCACAATTTGCAAAATGTTTTCTGTCTGTTTTTGCTAAAAGACGGCAGCGTTTTAAAATATAAAAATAAGTCTATAAAAATGTGTTAAAAAAATGTATTAAAAAATATTTAATTGTAGCTTTTTGCTAAATAAAACATGTTACTTTTCACTGACTTTACTTGTACCCCAGCACGTGGACGTGAATAACCTTTTGACTTTTGAAAAACAATTTTTTTGAAAATGTTTAAATTTCCAATTATTGTCTTTATCGTTTTCAAATTAACCTCTCGCGGAGTTACTGAGGTTTAATCCTCAGTACCCCAAAAATACTTTTACTACGTAATAATACCATTGTGATACTACAATTTTACCTTCATAGTGTCTTAAAGACATATGTTCGATAAGTTTTTAAAAAATCTTCGACGCCTTTTTAGAAAGGGTTTTCTTCTTCCCCATTTTATTTGGTTGGTTTACACCCCCTTTAATAACATTTTCAAATACTCAGTACGGTTTAACCATTATCAATTTTCTTAATATCATGTTTCTTCTACACTTCAAGTTTTAAATCCACAAAAGCTCCATTAAGGTTCTAATTTTCAATTTTCTCTTTTGCTAACATCAGCATAAAATAAAATTTGTCTGTCTCCTGAGGATGAACGTTTCTACGTTCGCAACATGTAGATACCCTTGAACTAAGAATTTTATCCTATTAAATTTTGTGGAGGAAGACTTTGTGTTTTTCTTTCCTTTTAATATTCATTTTTTGTTTGAGATCAAGTTGTACCTAATTAGGCTATTTATAAAATTCATCCAATTTTTATGTAGTTTTGTTTTCTCCTAATTTGACCGAACCACGTACAAATTTCAATTGAAAGAGAGAGTCCTTTTTACGTGACTGGGCGAGTTTTCATAATAATTAGCTTAATTATTTTACAAAAAATTATTGCACTTTTATTGGTCAAACAACATGCAAGAAGTTTTTATGGGTGAAAATAATATTTATGTAAATAACCTTTCTTAATGGCTTGCTGGACATGCACAAAAATAATACGGAGTAAAAGTTATATGTGTACGAATGTAATTATTATTTATTTAATAGGAACGCTTTGGTAACGTAATAAAAGAGAAATTAAGATGAACACAAAAATGTTCAGTATAATAGTAATTACTGAAGTTAAACAAATTAATACTATTAGTATCCCCTATTTCAGGTTACATTTCTTAATATCGACATGTTTAAGATCACAGTTCTATTCAGCATACAAAGTTTACCAAAATATAATAATAATCCTAATAATAATAATAATAAAAGTTTATTCAAATATTTTTTTGACATTTAAGTAGGTAATGCTAATATATAATTTTTTTTGTATTAACTATCAATTCCGAACTCAGAAGTAAAATATTGTTTTGAGTTAAATAATATAATATTTATTGTCAAGAATATGTTTCATAATTTAGGCACAACTAGATTATAATATAAAACGAATATAACACTATTTTTTTGGTATATTTTATATCACTACAGTATACAAACATACAATACGTCATGTATATAATATATATATTTATTTATTTTATTCATTATAGCTTGGTATATTAATTATTTATTAATGACGTTCTTGAATATATCTCTTGGATTGGATAATATCCAATTTTTAATTTTAATTTTATTTTTATAATTATTTAATGATTTCATTATTTTAATTAACTGTGGTAGCATATCAAAAATATATGGATTGATGTTTAAAAAATGTTTGTGTGCTATTGTTTTGTTTACTCCATTTTTCTATGTAATAGTATTTTTCTGACGAGTTTCATGTGTGTGATTAATATAATTTATTTTATTTTTATGTTTAAAAATAAACATTAACATGTTGTAAGAAAAAAATTGTTTAATATCCATTTTTTTGCTATATTTAAATAGTAAATCAGAAGAATATTGGTGGTCTTCTTCGTAAATAATTTTCAAAATGTATTTTTGAAGTTTCAATATTATTAAGATAATTCTTATTTATGCCTCCCCATCCTAGTATTCCATAATTTAAATGGGTGTGTATAAAAGAATAATAAAATATTTCTAATTCTTTTATATTTAAAAATTGTTTAAATTTTGGTATAAGAATTCTTAGTTTTTTTTACAATGTAGTCACTATGTAAATCCCATTTTAGATGTTTATCAAAAATTATTCCTAGATATTTAATATTTTCACCTTCCTTTATATTAATATTATTATTGCATATTATATATAAATTTTAAATTTGTATCCACAAAGGTTTCAAAAATATTTAAAAAAAACCATCATCAGAGTACCCCCTTTAGGAGGCTGTACGGCTGTAGCTTCGTAGTAAGTTATCCCAAATTATTGACCATAGCTATTAGGACACTCTGTATAATAACTATTAGGTAATATGATTAAGAATCAATTAGCTTTAAAAAAAAATAGGATTTCTTAAAAGTCGGCTCTCATTTTTAGATAAACAATGTATTCAAATATATTATGTATTGCCAATTGTATCAATCTGATTTAAAACTATTGATTTACATTTTTGTGTTATGCAAAGATCACATTTTCACACGTCAAACACATACTAGTGTTATATAAAAATATATAATTTGCAATCACCGATCCATATCCATGCAAATTCGATTTCATTAGAAAGGTTTTATGAGCTTCTTAAATATACATAACTTTTATATGTATAATTTCAGCCATATTCTTTTTGCGGTTAGGTAATTGAGTGTTTCAATATTACAGAAAATTGGTTAAACGTTTTGAAGGAATCTAAAAATAACCGTTTATGGATTTAACTAACTTTTTTTGTTACAGAGCCGAACTATTGAAGGATGGACACTGAAATTCACATCATGCCGAAAGTTTCCGGATATTTGGAGAAGAAAGGAAGGAAGGTATTAGGAAACTTATAACGCAACCTCAGTATAATACAGTAAATAATTTTATTTTCCAGTGAAACCTGACAATTAATATTTTTTAGAAAATGATGAGTTGTTATAAGAAATACTGGTTTGTATTGGAAGGACGTCTTTTACTTTACTACAAGTCAAAGGACGAATATGATGCCATTTCGCCTTGTAAGGGATCTATCAATTTAGGACCAACATGTAATGTGAAACCTTGCACAGCTAACATAGGAGTGTTTCAAATTGAAAGCAAAACGACGACTATAACGTTGGTAAGTAAAATAATTTATACAACCCATTTCAACCCAAATAAAAATCGAAATTTTTGAAAAATATCACTTAGAACATTTTTAGAGAGCAGAAACTAGAGATGAACAACACAAATGGATGCAAGCTATTATGTCAGCACTCAATCAAAACAATAACAACGCCAAGAAGCTAAGTCACTTTAGGTACTCTCTTGGGGAGTTAACGCAACCATCGAAAAAACCACCATTGGAACGACAGAATACTTTTCCAGAACGATTTATCAACTCTTCACCAAAACCAAACATGAAAATTATTGAAAAACTACAGAAGATTGGAGCTCATACATATGGTGTGTAATTCTTCGATAAATGCGTAAAAGCTGTCATTTAGTAGGTAGAAAATGATTTATCTCGATTTCCGGTAAAACTACAAGTCCTATGGAAAAACGTTAAATCGCAAAGTTGTAGGTAATAAAAAGATCTACAACTTTTGTATTTATACTCTTTTCACATAACCTCAAAATTTATGTGAAAAATTCAAATAACCAAGTTTTTGGTTTTTTATTTTTATCTTTTACAAAAAATTTTTTTTTCACGAAATTTGGTGAAAACTTACCTTTTTATGTCTCAAACATACTGTAATTTTTTTGATTCAAAATATTTATTTTTTTCACCTTATTTTGACTTAATATCGAAAAACCACCCTAATTTTCAATCGAAAATTCTTGCGTCAAAATATCTGCTTTTTTAAAAAAGTCGGTGGGCTTTCTGTTCGTTGAAATCTCTACTTTCTGATGGTGTAAAAAAAATATACATTACTATGGTAAATATTCTCAAAAAATGCAAAAAAAACGAAAAAAACTCGAATCAGAATTTTTTTTAAAATCATTATGTACAATTTTGAGCTATTTATTAAAAATAAATATTTTAAATCAAAAAAATTACAGTGTATTTGGGACATAAAAAGGTAAGTTTCTACCAAATTTTGTGAAAAAAAAATTTTCTTGTAAAAGATAAAAATAAAAAACCAAAAACTTGGTTATTTGAATTTTTCACATAAATTTTGAGGTTATGTAAAAAAAGTGTAAATACAAAAGTTGTAGATCTTTTTATTACCTACAACTTTGCCATTTAACGTTTTTTCATAGGACTTGTATTTTTGCCGGAAATCGAGTTAAATCGTTTTCTACCCTTAAAAACTCACCCCCTTCCACTTCCCGACCTCGGATCGCCCGTAAATTATTTTTCCTTTCATTTTTGTTATATTCTCTTCCTTTTCCAATGGGTTTCATCCTACAATTTTTTTTTTCACTTTTTACCATTTTCAAAGGCTTCAGCCCTAGTCTATCTAACTTCCAATGGAATATAACACGGTTCGACTAATTTAATTTTTTTTTTAATTTCAGGTATTGGACCCAAACTACAACGTTCAAAAACAACCCTCGAAAGGCAAAAGCATATGTCCGTTTCCGATGAAGCTCTTACATCCACAGGGAATCACAAAAAAGAGCGACTTTTTCGGAAAACCGAATCAGTCATCATAGAAAATGAAGAATATGGAAAACTTCTGCACACAAAAAGTGCAAATAGCTTCGAACAAGCCGATGGAAGGTCTGAAGAAATATATGAGAGGATACCGTCCAGTGATTCAGTTTTCATAACAAGGTAAAGCATCACAATTAGAAAATTCACTTATACAATTTTGAATTTCAAAATTTTTTTAGGGAAAATAAAATGACTAGGTTAAAGACTGTTATAATTGATAATCCCACATATGGAAATATTGCAAGAAGCAAATCAAGTATGATGACTGAAGATGGCATTTATTGTGAACCAGGGTATGTAGCGATACGTTATAAGTAGCTATACAGGATGCCCTTTAGCTGAAATAAAAATAATTCACAATGTATTTTACACTTTTTAGAGAAATGCTAAATTTAGAAGATAACGGTTCGAATGACAATGAAATTTTTTTGCACAACTTCCAAAATCAAAAAAACAGTGAACAAGAATGTGATATAGATCACAACGATAACGTACAAAGACAAATTCAAAACATGTCAAAGGATATAGAAAATGTCTACTCAGAAGCAGATGGTGAGGTTAATAGAAACACAGGAAGCTCGGTAGAATATGTCGATATACCACAGTATACGGAAATTAGTCCGAGAAATAGTTCACTGTCTAGTCAGGGATCAAATGAAGGTACCTACATTTTAACATATAGCGTGCGTGTCTTCGGAAGTTCTTACCAAATGGGAAACTTTTTAATTATTAACTCTACGAAAAAAAGTGCCTCTTCCTAAAAAATCCTGCTTGGTGAGAAAATAAATTTGCACAAGACTATTTATACAGGGTGTTTCATTAAGGGTGGCCCCCGGCCATATCTCGGAAACTACTAAGCATAGAAACTTGGGGAAAAGAAAATTATGATTAAAGCGGTCATGAGAAAATTCTGGAAATTATATTTAAGTTCCTCATTTCGCCGCAAGGGGGCACAATTAAAAATATTTTTTAATTCTAAATTTCTCCGAAAATTCCCATATTAAGGTATAACTCTGATTGCATCATTAGAAAGCTTAGACAATTCTGCATCATTTTGGTTTAAGGCTCATTGGCGTACCGACCTTGCTAAAAGTGGGGAAAGATATTTTTAAACATTAAAATCGCTGTAACTTCTAAACGCCTTATGCGATTTTACTAAATTTAAGCTTGTTTGGAAGAGAAAGGTAAGCAAAAAAGTTAAACTTTTGGCACAGTAGATAGTGAAAAAATAGTAACTTTTTGCACGATCGTAGAAAAAATATTAAGCAAAAAAGTCAAACTTTTGGCACAGTAGATAGTGAAAAAATAGTAACTTTTTGCACGATCGTAGAAAAAAAATTTTTCTGTCGTGGAATGCTTTGGCCACGAAGCTATAAAAACAATAATTTTTTCGATTAAAGTGTTAAAAATTATTGTTTTGGCAATAACTCTAAAACGAACAAAGACATCAAACTGCGGTCTTCACATTTTTCTTGCAAATTTAATCTCCTTTCCGATTATGATGTCATAGTTATAACGTATGATTTGAATTTTCGGGGTAAAATCAAAAAACTATTATTATTACAAATTGCGCCCTCTAGCAATTTTATTACAACTATCTTGTACCATTGGATACGACAATTGAAGGTACTTACCTTTCTCTTCCAAACAAGCTTAAATTTAGTAAAATCGCATAAGGCGTTTAGAAGTTACAGCGATTTTAATGTTTACACTTTCAAAAATATCTTTCCCCACTCTTAGCAAGGTTGGTACGCATGAGCCTTAAACCAAAATGATGCAGAATTGTCCAAGCTTTCTTATGATGTAATCAGAGTTATACCTTAATATGGGAATTTTCGGAAATATTTAGAATTTAAAAAAATTATTTTCAATTTTGCCCCCTTGCGGCGAAATGAGGAACTTTAAGATAATTTCCAGAATTTTCTCATGACCGCTTCAATCATAATTGTTTTCCCAAGTTTCTATGCTTAGTAGTTTCCGAGTTAATGAAACACCCTGTATAAATATTCTTGTGCAAATTTATTTTCTCACCAAGCAAGCTTTTTAGGAAGAGGCACTTTTTTTCGTAGAGTTAATAATTAAAAAGTTTCCCATTTGGTAAGAACTTCCGAAGAAGTATTTAACAAAACTTTCCGTGGTTCCGTATTACATATTTCACCTTCTACTCATCGATCTGTACTTCATTTGCGTTACAGATAAAGAAAAAAAGCTCTTCAAAGGATTCGGTAGGAAGAACAAAAACCAAAAAGACAAACCGGAAGAGAAGAAAACAAAATTGAGGAAATCAGAAAGCTTCTTGGCAAGAGTGTGGTTAAAGAAAACGAAGAACAAGAAAAACAAGAAAGAAATATCTCGTCGGAACGATAACATTTTGGACAATAAGTCTGATCTTCCCGAAGATGATACTATCAAAATGTTAAACGCATTGCAGCATATTTTGGAAAGTAAAAAAAATGAAGTTAAGGTATGAGAGACAGACAGCAATCAGCTAATTAGTATTTGATATTAAGGTGCTATGATGCATAAATCAGAGATTAAGGATTAATGGAAACACATATACAGGGTGGTACATGGACTGGCGCAAATTTAAGGTGGTCAAATAGTGGCTACCTTCTTGTTAAAGCCATCCGCTCCTCTCGATTTTAAATCGTGTCTGGTCAATCGGTCACTTCACACAAAAATAGGCGATACAAAAGTAAACCACTCGGAAGGCTCCTTAACACCGATTTAAATGCTCTATAATTTTACACTATACCCATCCCAATAATAACCATAACAATACAAAACCTATGTAATGCGTATTGTAAAAACAAACAAAACCGAGTTAATCCCTCTAAAATGTATATATTTATTTACACTTCCGTACCCTAAAAGTAAATAATTTATAAGTACCTACTTAAGTATGTCTTATTTGTACTAATGTATTTAGCAATCAATACCTTAACGTCTACCCACATAATGGAGTAAATTTGTCATAACGAATTAACATATTTTAATTTTCATTAATGTTTTAGAAGCTATACGACGGCGAAGACGTGTCGCGTTGTGTTAGAGAACCAGAAAGTAGTATGATTTATCACGAAATAATAGTTGATAATTGTAACAATGGTAAGTCTTTCATCATTCAAACCATGTAATACACTTCTCGTCAAAATTAGCGAATATTCTAAAATGTAGCAAAAGTTTGTTCTTAACTATCTTATGAACCGCTCATCCGATTTTGACCAACTAATTTTTACATTATAATCTAAGGTGTTACAAACCTTTTTAAGTTCCTAACGTTAATCTGTAAAACGATTCAACTGATATAGGAGTACAAGGTGTTATTAGTAGAGGCGATTTTGTGTCGCAATTTTGAAACATTCTGTAGATTAAACTGTTAAAAGTTAGAAATTCCCGGTATGTGCCGTTAGTAAGATGACATCAATATCTCCAGACCTTTTTGCCAGTTTTTTGATAAGTGTCTTTTGGCAATAGATACACTATTAAACAAAAAATGTGTCAAATTTTGGTAGGAAAATCTTTACAATGCTGTATCTTGACAATTGTTGAACAGATTTCGACCAGTATTGAAGATTTTGAAAGCTCTTTTCCTATGGATTTTCCATGATATACCTAATAGTGATTTTTAAAGAATTCGAGAAAATCATAAATATAAAATTGCTAAAATTAAATAAAAAAATTAGTTGGTCAAAATCGGATGAGCGGTTCATAAAATAGTTAAGAACAAACTTTAGCTAGGTGTTAGAGTATTCGCCAATTTTTACGAGAAGTGTATATTTTTAAAGCAATAATAATATATTTTAGAACAAACCCAATCAAATGAAGATCTTCCATGTCCACTACTGCCTCCTCGAAACCAAAAACAGACATGTCTTTCCCCTTACCACGATGTACCAAAAACCCAACCAATTTTACCTCCAAAAAAAAAGAAAAACTTAGAGTCAGTGCAACTAGACGAGATTTTAGATGATCTGAATAAGCAAACACAGATTTTGAGGACAATGCAAGCTCATCAGGATCACGTTGAGGATGCACAGAATGAAGGAGAAGGTAATAGTAGATTCTAACCGAGTAGCAGACTATATTTTCTCCACGACCATCCAGTTCCATATCTGATTCATCCGATTTTTCACTCATTTGTTGACTTGCACATAATTATTACAACGCGGCCATTTTTATCTGACACTGACAGTTTCGAAATTCATGGCAACCTATGTCGTTTATATCAATTACAGAATATTCATTCCGTATCTTGTTATGGAATGAAAATACACGCAAAACGCATAAGAAGCAAGTGTTTCAGAATAAATATTCCAACTCAAGAGCGAGAATTTTTACATTGTATTATCAAAAATGATTTTGGAATTATTGCATTCAGTAATGGTCGTGGAGAATAGTAGATTCTGTAACGAGGTTGGAATGAAAATTTGATCCGAGTGGAAGATTCCAAACGCGAACGTAGCGAGCGTGAGGAACGAGTATCGAATTTTCATTCTAACCGAGTAGCAGACTATATTTTCTCCACGACCATCCAGTTCCATATCTGATTCATCCGATTTTTCACTCATTTTTTGACTTGCACTAAAATTTGTCTGAAAATAATTATTACAACGCGGCCATTTTTATCTGACACTGACAGTTTCGAAATTCATGGCAACCTATGTCGTTTATATCAATTACAGAATATTCATTCCGTATCTTGTTATGGAATGAAAATACACGCAAAACGCATAAGAAGCAAGTGTTTCACAATAAATATTCCAACTCAAGAGCGAGAATTTTTACATTGTATTATCAAAAATGATTTTGGAATTATTGCATTCAGTAATGGTCGTGGAGAATAGTAGATTCTGTAACGAGGTTGGAATAAAAATTTGATCCGAGTGGAAGATTCCAAACGCGAACGTAGCGAGCGTGAGGAACCACGAGTATCGAATTTTCATTCTAACCGAGTAGCAGACTATATTTTCTCCACGACCATCCAGTTCCATATCTGATTCATCCGATTTTTCACTCATTTTTTGACTTGCACTAAAATTTGTCTGAACATAATTATTACAACGCGGCCATTTTTATCTGACACTGACAGTTTCGAAATTCATGGCAACCTATGTCGTTTATATCAATTACAGAATATTCATTCCGTATCTTGTTATGGAATGAAAATACACGCAAAACGCATAAGAAGCAAGTGTTTTAGAATATATATTCCAACTCAAGAGCGAGAATTTTTACATTGTATTATCAAAAATGATTTTGGAATTATTGCATTCAGTAATGGTCGTGGAGAATAGTAGATTCTGTAACGAGGTTGGAATGAAAATTCGATCCGAGTGGAAGATTCCAAACGCGAGCGTAGCGAGCGTGAGGAACCACGAGTATCGAATTTTCATTCTAACCGAGTAGCAGACTATATTTACTTCACGACCATCCAGTTCCATATCTGATTCATCCGATTTTTCACTCATTTTTTGACTTGCACTAAAATTTGTCTGAAAATAATTATTACAACGAAGCCATTTTTATCTGACACTGACAGTTTCGAAATTCATAGCAACCTATGTCGTTTATATCAATTACAGAATATTCATTCCGTATCTTGTTATGGAATGAAAATACACGCAAAACGCATAAGAAGCAAGTGTTTCAGAATATATATGCCAACTCAAGAGCGAGAATTTTTACATTCTATTATCAAAAATGATTTTGGAATTATTGCATTCAGTAATGGTCGTGGAGAAAATTATTAATGTATCTACTAGTAAGCTCCAAAGCGGTTTCATTCCATGTCAATATTCCTTATTGGATTTAACGTTCAAAATGTCTTTATTCCAAACATCCAAACTAACTTTTACAGTTCATTACATGGAAAGTGACAACAGAATATAGAAAATAATAACCATTAAAAAAAATAACAATAAAAAAAATGGAAGTTAATCCAAATTAATAAAATCAATTTAAAAAAAATAGTATAAATAATTTAATTTAGTAAATATCTCTTTACTTGTTTTTTAAAAGTTGCCAATTTTTTAATTTTTCTGATATTTTTTGGAAGATTGTTATATTTTATTATTTCGTCATATAAAAGCGATTTTTTTCCGAAATTACTTTTTACTGGTATAATTCGATAATTTATACAATGGTTGGTGTTATGATCATGTAACGTCTTATTCTCCTGAATTGTTACGTTTGATATTTTTTCTTTTAAAATAATAGAGTGAATTAGAATAAAAATTTTCAATTTATAAATGTTTTGAACGTGTAAATACCCTTTCGGTCTATACAGATTAACAGTTGGTTCTAAATGTGGTAATTTGTGTATACATTTAATAACTTTATTTTACAATTTTGTAATGGTTTTAAATTTGATAAACAAGCAGATATGCAGAAGCTAAGTATTGTAATTTTGAGTACATTAATGAAAAATATATATTTTTTGAGTATTTCAAAGGAATGAAATATCTAGCTCTGTACAAAACAGATACCAAAGGAGATATCAAGTTAATAATATACTGGATATATGGCATTTCCAATTTAAATTTTGGTCTAAAACTAATCCTAAAAATTTTGTCGTTTTTGAATCATTATTAAATGTTAAGGGGTTAATAATAGAATTTATTTTATTTTTAGTTATAAACATAAAATAAGATTTTGTAAAATTTAACGTAAGTTTATTTGATTGAAGCCAAGAAAGAAGTATTTTTAAATCATTATATTAATATCAAAATACATGTCTGCAAGTTTCAGCAAAATAAATAATTGTTGTATCATCTGCAAATAGCTTTATGTTGCCCTTTAAGTTCAATTTGGAAACGGAATTAATGTAAATTAAGAATAATAACGGACCTAATATTGATCCTTGTGGAACTCCACATATTATTTTTTTTACGAACTTTTTCTTTCCCCAATTTGAACAAATTGTTTACGATAGCGTAAATAACTTCGAAGTAGTTTGTGTGTATTTCTCCGTATACCAATACTGTATAATTTTCTTAATAAAATATCACGGTTTACGGTGTCAAAAGCCTTACACAGATCTAAGGATAGATTTAAAACTGTTTCAATACATTTTAGGTAAAGTCAAAGCCTTAATAAAAAGATTTAGTATCGGCAAAGAGGAAGGCGTTGAAATACGAAGAAAAACCCAATGGAAAATAAACTCGGAGGCATATTGTACGGATTCTGGTGAACTGGATATTCTTCTACAAGAACTGGCCAAAGTTACCACGGCCCCGATTATGACACCGGGAGTAACGACTAGTTTAATTAATCCCGAGATTTCTGATCGAGAGGTAACAAATACTAATCTTTACCGAGCGTAATAACCAAAGACTTCTAATACTTGTATTAAAAGTCGTTGGTAATAACCTTATAATTTCAATCATTTTATTAATGCACAAGTCAATTATCTGCCGTTGCTGTATATTTTAACCAACGTTTGTCAATGGCAATAACAATAATAATAAAAGTTTATTCAAATATTTTTTTGACATTTAATGCTAATATATAATTTTTTTTTGTATAAACTATCAATTCCGAACTCAGAAGTAAAATACTTGTTTTGAGTTAAATAATATAATATTTATTGTCAAGAATATATTTCATAATTCAGGCACAACTAGATTATAATATAAAACGAATATGACAATATTTTATTGGTATATTTTATATATCACTACAGTATACAAAGATACAATATGTCATGTATATAATATAAATATTTATTTATTTTATTTATTATAGCTTGGTATATTTATTATTTATGCCCGTTTGCACCATTACATTTAAGTACGACTTAGAGCTAAGTCAGTGTTAAATTCAAATATTTGTTAACAACTATCTAAATTTAAGACTGACTTATTAGCTCTAAGTCATACTTAAATGTAATGGTGCAAACGGGCATTTTATATGTTATAGTATTTTTGAGACGAGTTTCATGTGTCATTAATATAATTTATTTTTATGTTTAAAAATATATATTAACATGTTGTAAGAAAATATTTGTTTAATATCCATTTTTTTGCTATCTTTAAATCGTAAATCAGAAAAATATTGGTGGTATTTTTCGTAAATAATTTCAAAATGTATTTTTGAATAGTTTCAATATTATTAAGATAATTCTGATTTATGCCTCCCCATCCTAGTATCCCATAATTTAAATGGGTTTGTACTAAAGAATAATACAATATTTCTAATTTTTTTAGATTTAAAAATTGTTTAAGGTGTTTAAATTTTGGTATAAGAATAAATGGTAATGTTTTTAAACACCAAGAATTATTAAGAAAAAATATACCTTTTCTGGATAATAACAGCGACATCATTGCGTTCCGATTATCTCCCATCGGTACAATAATTATGAAGGTGGTTGAAAACAAGGGTATGCTTTTAAATGATTTTAAAAATTTCAGCTTCTTAGACTGGTCCCTATACGAAGGCGAAGAAAATCGGAACCAGATTACGATATACCCAGACCTCACAGATCACTAACTAACATCCCAAAAAAGGACGACAACGCTCTGCAGGCAACAAGATTTTTTGGACCAATTTTGAAACCGTCTGATTTGGAGGCTTTTGCAACTAACAGGCCGTAACTATACATTTATTTTAAATTCGTTATCGAAACAAATCAGCAAGTACCATGCTTCCCAATAGAACCTATAATATACAGGGTGTTTCAATAAAAACTCCTAGGCCAATTATTTCGAAAACCAAAAGTGACATGTAAATACTGTAAACGCCAGTTTTTAGCTTCTACGATTGGCTTCACAACTGTGTAAAAAATGTGTTTAAATAATACAAGATGTAGGTGGCGCCACGTTGCAAAGAATTTTTTCGATGACAGGAATTTTTAAATGTTGTGATTCTTAAAGATAATTAATGTTTGATCAAATCATGTCCCATAAAATTTTTTGATAAATGCAACATATACCCAATTATTTTTATTCTTTGGTGCTTTCTAACATTATTCAATAAAAAAATTAATTTATGGGGAAAAAGAAATTCAGTCGTCCTATAAGGCCTATAATTAAACAATATTATTATAGCATAGTTAGTATTACAAAAATAATTATAATAATAATAATAACAAGTGCATAATATGTCATTTTATTTTTTAAACTTAGTTAACTGTCTCTTGAATATGCTTTTTGATGTGGATTTTTTTGGTGTTATATTCTCTGTAATGAACTTTATAAGTTGGTTGAGAATAAATATATATAATAACAATAATAGTTTATTTAAAAAATATTTTACAATTTAAAAAAAAATGTGTAAGATGTTTAAAAAATTAACTACAGGTCAGAATATTAAGGTTTTCTTTTTCTAGGCCAACACCTGCAGAAGACTACCACTCCGACATACCGAGCATAGCACCAGATTCACTGGAAGTAGAGTACGAAAGATCGGACCTAAGTCACGACGAAAACAGGAACATTTCCTACCACTCACACGATTACCTGAGCTTAAATAAACGGAGTCACAATAATCTGGATTTTTTGGTAGATAATAACCTATACTCCGATCCTAGATTACTTTACAAATCCAGGAATAACTATCCGGGGATGTTGCCTCAAGGACCACACTTTCACCGAATCGAAGATGCTGAACATGTGTTTGTTGATTCATTAGAAGCATAATTATCTTAGTTTATCATATCCAGGACTAATTTAAATCTAGGGTGAACTAAAACATCTCCCAGTCGTACAACTAATGGAGTTCTTGGTGCACAATATCATTAATATGATCCTAGGTTGTTGTAAAAATCTCGATATTATTATCCAGAGATGTTCAAGGAACAGATTTTAACTCGATGAAAGACAATATATTTTGCCAAATTTCCACTTTTATTTGAAAAACTTTTTTCTTTACACGACGCGTTTCGCTACATTGTAGCTTCTTCGGGTGTATGGTGCTAACTAATTTTATTTCAGTACAATGACAAAATGGTCTAGATACTTAATTACTCAATTCAGGTATACACATTACAAGCTGAATTATTTAATTATATTTTCTTAAAACTGTTTAGGTATTGTAAACTTAAATATTTTTTTTTTTTTACAAAAAAGCGCATTAAGGTTGAATTCTCAACGTCATTCAATCTATTGCCAACCTATAACCTATTTCGCGTTGATTTTTTAAGTTTATTATTTTAATAACTAACATTTAAAGAAAATCAATATCGTCGGTACATTATTTAGGTAGTATCTGATATATTACAAAAATATCAATTTATTTCATTGCTAATTTTGGGAGAATTGTATAGTGAAAGAACAATGAGTGACAATGACATAATAATGTTAAAAAAAATCTTATCCGATATTTTTCGCTATACAATTCTCCTAAAATAAGTTATGAAATTCCTTGATATTTATTAAATATGTCAATTATTACCCAAAGAATATTAAGTCGATACTGATTTTCTTTAAATTTTGTATAAAAGCTAGTAAACATAAATAAATCTACGCAAAATAGGTTATAGGTTGGCAAGCATGTTGATACTTCCACCTTAACCACCTAGGGTTATTAGCGCATGAGGTACTTAATTATAAATTTTACTGTCTCTAGGTTATATTTGGTCAAGTAGGCCGCAGTCTTTAAGAAAGTTTAATGTCTTTTGTAAGTCTTTATTAAGAACGTGATGTAAACTGTCTTTCATGTCGTGTTGGTGCCTAATCGCGTCAAATTTGGGGCACTCGATTAAAATGTGTTTTACCGACAGAGGCACTTGGCACTGGTCACAAGACGGTTGGTTTTCTTTTGATAAAATATAGCCATGCGTGAGCTTTGTGTGTCCTATTCGGAGGCGATTTATTGTCACTTGGTCTTTACGAGTTTTTAGGTTGTTTTCGCACGGTTTGACACTACTTTTACACTCAAGGAGTTTAGAGGTCGAATTTATCCACTCATTTTGCCATGAGTTTATAATTTCTGTTTTAATATAATACTTAAAGTCACTAGTGATTGTATTTGGCACCATAATAGAATCTGCATCTTCAATTGCTGCCCGCGCGGCGCTATCAGCCTCCTCATTCCCTATAATTCCTATGTGCGATGGTACCCATATGAAACAGACTTCTTTTCCTGAGTTGTGGATGTCATGGAGGACTCTATATACCTTTTGTACCAGAGGGTGCTTAGAGTATTTATGGTTTAGTGAGCTGATAGCGCTTAGTGAGTCAGACAGAATAATATACAATCCAGGGTCTTCCTTTACAATGAACAGTAGTGCTTGTACAATTGCGTACAACTCTGCTGAGAATATACTCGTATATTCAGATAGAAGAAATTTCATAGTGAGGTCAGAAGTTACTATGGCAGCACCAGTTCCCTTGTTTGTTATATAGGGTGACTGGTAAGTAGACGTATTCCTTTGGGGAGGTGTTTGTAGAGCCTATTTGCAATTGAATTAACCATACTACCCTCTATGCAAAACCCACTGGATTTTGAGTAATTTTCATGTTTATGTTTTTTCGAAATTCTCGTACTATGACTACTAAGAATTTGAAATTAAAGAAAAAAATTATAATTTTTGTAAATGTTCCAATTTTACGTGTTAGCTGACACACTAGTGCAGGTTATAAGGTAAAAAGTATGGCAAAGAAGTAAAAGAAATAAAAATACAGGGGCAAAAACGAAAACTTACGAGAATTTCGAAAAAACATAAACATGAAAATATCTCAAAATCCAATGGGTTTTGAATAGAGGGTAGTATGATTAATTCAATTGCAAATAGGCTCTACAAACACCTCCCCAAAGGAATACGTCTACTTACCAGTCACCCTGTATATATATATTATTGTCGGTATAATATATCTTAATCTTATGGGAAATCCAAAGAACCTTAATTAGATTATTGACGCAGATTTAGCAAAGGGGAACTATTTAGTTCTAATTGGTCGTTTAATAATGCACCGGAATTTTTTAATCGATTTATTTCTAAACTTTCCAAAAGATTAAGTTTTTGACCCTTGTTTTCATTATGTAAAATTTTAAATTTGTTATCAAAATTATGTTGTTCCTGTAAAAGATGATTAGAAAAAGTTGAGTCGGTTTTATGACTGAGAAAACTTCTTGTATGTTCCAAAATTCTAGTTTTAAATGATCGACCTGTTTGGCCTATATAAGTTTTGGTACAAGAGCCACAATTTAATTGGTAAACTCCCGGTTTATTATCCTTGTTGCTTTTGGATTTACCGATTATGGAAATGGAAGAAAATAGCTCTCTGAACTTTTTAGATTTAACAATTACCAAAGTCGCAAGTAAACATAATTTTTCCGTTTACCACAAACCAATACAGCACAAGCTAGCTGCATATCACAGCATGATTCATAGATTGACTAGTGTTCCTTTATCTGCTAACAACTTTAACCACGAATTAAATTTAATTAAACAAACGGCTATTCATCATCCATGATTGATACCATAATATCGAAAAAAGAAGGCTATTTCTGAAACCTACCCTCTTATAAAGGAAAAACCAGGCCTCTTTAAAACTATCACTTATTTTGGAAACCCCTCGGATAAAATTAAAAAACACCTTAATCAAAGGAATATCAACGTCGCGTCGCTTATAAAACTAACAATTCTCTGGGAAAATTTTTAAAAAACTATAAATCAAAAAGCAACAAGGATAATAAATCGGGGGTTTACCAATTAAATTGTGGCTCTTGTCCCAAAACTTATACAGGGTGTCCCGAAATTAGCTGACAATATTTTAAGGAGATAAAGTACATCCAAAAATAAGACTAATACCCTCTATTAATATACCTTCAAAAACGCTTCGTTATGGAGCTAGAGCCCCCCGAATTGGAGCCATGATAAGCAGTTTTTTCACAATATCTCAAAAACCGATTAGGGTATTGAAACAAAATTTGATACATGTTTTACCCATGACAAGACGCAATAAACGATTTAATTAGCTTAACTTTATTTCTTCCAGTGGCGTCCCACTGGGTAGGTAGTTGGGAGAATATTGCCCTAAGTTTTTTATTTTTAGGATTTTTTAACTTCAGGTGCAATTTTTAGAAGCGCTGAAGTCTTTTGTTGAAAAAAGGTACTCTTGTTTCATTGAGGTAGGATTCACCATTTTCCAGTAAAATCGATTTTAAAATTTTCGGTTTTTTGAAATCCGGTGAAAAGGCTAAGGTTTTTTTTGCATATCTTAGCAAACACTTAATATTAAAACATGAAATTTATTGGAAGTTCTACTAGCGACAAGGCATATGTATTAAAGGATGTTACTTTAAAATATTTTTCCAGTGACATCGCACGGGGTGGAGCCTTAAGTAAATATTACTATTTTTTTTTTTTTATTTTAAATTTTTTGTTAATAAAACCTTCTATAATATATATATATAAATATTTATTTTCATGGAGATTTTAAGAGAGTTTTAAAATAAAACAAAAAAGAATAACAAATTGCAAATCAAATTTGATTGTGAACCACACGGGAAACTAATTCTTAAGCAAGTACCAGTCATGTGTCCCCAAAAATAATAATCAAGGGGATTTAAATCAAGTGATCTTGGTGGCCAGGCTATGGCTACCAATCCACCTGGTCAATTCCTCACTTGACGTCCGTAGTGAGCTGGTGCTCCATCATGTTGAAAGAAGTGCCCTAAACGTAAATCCAGTGGCACATTATCTAATAAATCCCCAAGTTGATTATGTATTATTATTATTTGTCGCTAGTATAGAACTTCTAATAAATTTCATGTTTTAATATTAAGTGTTTGCTGAGATATGCAAAAAAACCTTAGAAATTTCACCGGATTTCAAAAAACCGAAAATTTTAAAATCGATTTTACTGGAAAATGGTGCATCCTACCGCAATGAAACAAGAGTACCTTTTCTCAACAAAATACTTCAAGGCTTCTAAAACTTTCAAATAAAGTTAAAAAATCCTACAAATAAAAAACTTAGGGCAATATTCTCCCAACTACCTACCCAGTGGGACGCCACTGGAAGAAATACAGTTAAGCTAATTAAACCATTTATTGCGTCTAGCTATGGGTAAAACATGTATCAAATTTTGTTTTGATACCCTAATCGGTTTCTGAGATATTGTAAAAAAACTGCTTGTCATAGCTCCAATTCGGGGGGCTCTAGCCCCATAGCAAAGCGTTTTTGAAGGTATATTAATATAGGATTTTAGTCTTATTTTTGAATGTACTTTACCCCCTTAAAATATTGTCAGCTAATTTCGGGACACCCTGTATAGGCCAAACAGGTCGATCATTTGAAACTAGGATTTTTGAACATAGAAGTTTTCTCAGTCATAAAACCGACTCGACTTATTCTAATCATCCTTTACAGGAACAACATAATTTTGATAACAAATTTAAAATTTTACATATTGAAAACAAGGGTAAAAAACTTAATCTTTTGGAAAGTTTAGAAATAAATCGATTAAAAAATTCCAGTGCATTATTAAACGACCAATTGGAACTAAATAGTTCCCCTTTGCTAAATCTGTGTCAATAATCTAAATAAGGTTCTTTGGATTTTTCATAAGATTAAGATATATTATACGGACAATAATATTTAAGTTTACAATACCTAAACAGTTTAAAGAAAATATAATTAAATAATTAAGCTTGTAATGTGTAAACCTGTATTGAGTAATTAAGTATCTAGACCATTTTGTTATTGTACCTACTGAAATAAAATTAGTTAGCACCATACACCCGAAGAAGCTACAATGTAGCGAAACCAAGCGCGGATCCAGAAATTAATTCTGGGGGGGGGGTTAAACAGCGCCGCAGGCGAAAATTTTTTGGGTGCCACGCCCTTTTTTGAATCATGGTGCTTGGTTTTCAAGTGGGAAAAATAGAAAATACAAAACAAAATTACAAAAACAACCCGGTGCATTTAGGAGGGGGTTAATTTTTGTGATTTTACCTTCCAGAGAATTCGTTCTAAGTAAAAATTTCATAAAATTTTAATTTGTTGTCCAAAAAAATATTAAATAGAAAATACATAATTATTGACCAAATTTGTTAAAATTTGGACGTATAGTTAAAAAAAATGTTCGGGCTTTTCGCGTACTCACACTGACAGGGGTGCCCCGAAAAGTTTTTGCTTGCTCAGGGGGGGGGTTATTGCCCCCATTGCCCCCCCCCCTGTATCCGCGCCTGGCTCCAATCCAATCCAAACGATAACGGCAACAACGAGCGGTTCCAAGACAAACATGTGGATATTACTAATTTGATTGGTTAACACTTCGCGCGCTCCACAATAGTTTTTACGTATATTGAAATATAAACCGCCCAGGGGGGGGGTCATGACCCCATGGATCCGCCCTTGAGCGAAACGCGTCGTGTAAAGAAATTTTTTTCCAAATAAAAGTGGAAATTTGACAAAAGAAATTGTCTTTCATCGAGTTACAATGAATTTCCATCAAGTAAAGGCCTCAACGATTCGAACAGATTTTAACCAAATTCGAATTAAAGATAAGTACTCCAAACGTGGAGTATTGTTAATTCTTCAGAAACGTATACTATAAAATTTTAGAATACTGTACCTATTTATTAAACTATTAATAATCGCGACAAGTTTTTGATTGGTAATGTAACTAAGTATCATGGTTTAATATGTAAAAATACAATAGATATAAGAGTTTTAATGTTTGATAATTAGGGATATTTTAAATGTTTATCAATGTAGGTAAATAGAAGTAATTTATTATTACGCACAAATCATTTTTGAAATATACAAACTTATATGTTTTAGAATTCTCTAAATGTACAGTGCTTTCATTTTAATTTGTCCCACTTTTAAATGGCTCTAAAATACGTATTTTTTGAAATAGAACTTTGAATAAAAGAAGGAATTGTAGGGATTTGGGTAAAGTTTTATGTTATTGAGTCAAAAATAATTTAAACTGTAAAATGTTAAAATTATTGACATAACTTAATTTTCTTTCAATGGAACGCCCGGGTAGGTATATCATTACATATTTAAAAAAACATTTTTTTTCTGATTACGAAAATATACCATACCTACATGCCCTTTCTTTTAGCCTAAATCGATATAAATATGATTAAAATTTGAATTTTTTCAAAACATCAAGATACCCGCGTGTATTATTTTCAATAATTATTGTCATAGTTTTTATTACAAATGTCATATATAAATAATATATACAGTGTGTGTATAAAGTCTGAAAACGGCTTAATAACATCACAATTTACTGGCCGATTTAAACCAAATTTGGTACAGTTATGTAAGAGGATCTAACGCACCGAATGACGATATTGGCGTTGTTGCCAGCTTTTTAGTTTGTCTGGAATTCGAACGAATTTTATATTTTTAAATATAACACCCAGTATATTTTTACATTTTTAAATTCCACATAAAATGATAATTATTTTTTATTAAATGCATTATTAGTCTATACTTCATAGTTTCCAAGATATTGACTCTCGAAAAGTGACATTTTTGAACTTTGACAGCTTATAACTTTCTAACAGTACGTCTTAGAGCAAAAGGGCTTACATGTCCCTATCTTCAATTTTTATTATCTTTCCAAAAAAATCAACTTCCGGTTAAACCGGATGTACCTCGAAAGCAGGAAATATAGTTGTTCCGGTTTAACTGGAAGTTGATTTTTTTGGGAAGATAATAAAAATTGAAGATAGGGACATGTAAGCCCTTTTGCTCTAAGACGTACTGTTAGAAAGTTATAAGCTGTCAAAGTTCAAAAATGTCACTTTTCGAGAGTCAATATCTTGGAAACTATGAAGTATAGACTAATAATGCATTTAATAAAAAATAATTATCATTTTATGTGGAATTTAAAAATGTAAAAATATACTGGGTGTTATATTTAAAAATATAAAATTCGTTCGAATTCCAGACAAACTAAAAAGCTGGCAACAACGCCAATATCGTCATTCGGTGCGTTAGATCCTCTTACATAACTGTACCAAATTTGGTTTAAATCGGCCAGTAAATTGTGATGTTATTAAGCCGTTTTCAGACTTTATACACACACTGTATATATTATTTATATATGACATTTGTAATAAAAACTATGACAATAATTATTGAAAAAAAGACACGCGGGTATCTTGATGTTTTGAAAAAATTTGAATTTTAATCATATTTATATCGATTTAGGCTAAAAAAATAAAAAGAAAGGGCATGTAGGTATGGTATATCTTCGTAATCAGAAAAAAAATGTTTTTTAAATATGTAATGATATACCGGGCGTTCCATTTAAAAAAAAGTAAGTTATGTCAATAATTTTGCCATTTTACAGTTTAAATTATTTTTGACTCAACAACATAAAACTTTACTCAAATCCCTACAATTCCTTTTTTTATTCAAAGTTCTAGTTCAAAAAATACGTATTTTACAGCCATTTAAAAGTGGGACAAATTAAAATGGAAACACTGTACCTATCTAAAGTAGGTAGTCATTAAAATGGTATTTTAATCGTGTGAAAGTAAATGTTACAAGTATTTAAAATGACAGTTAGGTACCCTTTTTTATATTAAAATAAGTGTATGTACTTTTTATATGACAAAAATGATCATTTAATATACCAAAGATACGAAAAACTGTCCTTTATTTGAATTTGCATTTTATTGTTTACACAAATTATTCTACAAGTGTGTAGTGTTATGAAAAAAATTCTGTTGATCTTTAAAATAACCTCGACTTGCGCTGGATGCAAAATGAAATAACAAAACCACTGTATTTAAAAAACAAAAATCCATTTATTTAAATAAAAAGCCTTACTTAAAAACCTTAAGAAAGGTTCATTTCTTCCCTTTCTTCTTCCCACCTTTTCCTCCCTTTATCCTCTTTCTCACTCCTCTGGCATCCTCGGTATCGTCGTCGTCGTCATCTCCACCTTTCCTCTTCCCTTTCCCTTTTTTTTCCGACAAATCTCTCTGCTCCATTTTTGCTAATCTTTGTGCTTCGGCTACCCTTTCTTGCAACGCCATTACTTCATCTTCCTCCGTTTTATATAAAGGGAGCTGCTTTTCTATTAGTTGTTCGATTCTTTGATACAGTTCAACGTCGTACTAAAAATGTATAGGTGACTTGCAATTTTTTTTTTACAAAAATTATTTGTGCGATTTGAAAGTAGGTACCTTAATGTCTCAGAGGTAGTGACGAAATTAAATATTTAATTTCATATTCAAAATCAAAACGTTTATGAATGCATCACAGACATTGAGTAAGATTGTTTGTAATCATGAAACAAAAATAGGGTAGTAGACATAAAGTAATAGGGCAAAAACCACTTAACAAACTGAAATTTAAGTATTATATACCAATAACATTAATATCTTCTTTTTCTGTATCATTTAACTCCACTTTGAGTATGGACTACTTCTTCAAAATTAATATCTTCGATAGCAAAAGTATCCGAAAAAAATTTAAAAATTAAGAATAGAAAATTATTTGGAAAACATAAATTTTATTTCTAATAAAGTTTGGGTTTCAAAAAAATAAATCAACACAAAACGCTATTTGCTATCTAACAGAACAAATATATGGTGCACTAGATAATAAAAAACCTTTTATTAGTATTTTTCTAGATTTAGCAAAAGCCTTTGATACAGTTAGCCATAATTTACTGTTAAAAAAGTTTGAAAATATTGGATTCAGAGGAAAGCAATTAGAATTAATTAAAATTATCTGAAAAATAGACCAACTCATGTTCAAATAGGTAAAGAAAAAAGCTATCCAAAAGTATTTAAGTATGGTGTTCCTCAAGGAATAATTTTAGGACCATTATTTTTTAATATTTATATTAACGACTTATTTAGTATAAATTGCGATGGACAAATTCATAGTTTTGCAGATGATACTACAATTTTTTATACCGATACAAATTGGGACAACTTAAATAATAAAATTAAAAAAGATTTTAAAATTATAAAAAATTGGTTTAATAACAATTTCTTAACAATTAATTTTAATGAAACAAATTATAGTCCTTTTATTTTAAACCTAAATAACCAACTACGAAATATGAATAGGATTCAAATAAATGAAGACATTCAAATTTTTAAAGTTAATAAAATAAAATATTTAGGAATTATTTTTGACAGTAAATTAAATTGGAATTTTCACTTGGAATACTTAAGTAAAAAATTAAAAAGTTTACTACCGATTTTTAAAAACATTAAAAAAACTTTAAATGTAAGACATATGGAAATATTATATTACGCGTTAGTTAAAACTCATTTAAATTACGGTATTTTAGGTTGGGGAGGAATAAACAGAACTTAAGTTAAAAAATTAAAAATATTACAAAAAAGGTTTTTAAAAATTATATTCAATAAAGATTATCTTTATCCTTCTTCTTATATTCAGAAACAAAAAAGTTGAATAAGACAACTTTACATTTACTTATAACATTTTAATACTTATATATTTAAAAATAAAAACATTATACAATTTAAAAACCATAATCATAATACACGTCATAAAAATGAAATAACCATAAAACCTAAAATAAATAAGTCCATAGAACAAAAAAATTTCAAATATTTGAACGAAAACAAAAATTAAAAAATTGATTTCAATAAAAAAATTTAAAGTCGAAATTAAAACAATGATATTAAAAACAGACAATTTGAAAATATTTTTAGAAATTAATGCTTAAATTAATGAATATTGTTGTGAATAATATTTTATTAATATTTTTTACTTAAAAATTATAAATTAATAATTTTATTACAGGTACCTAATATATTTCTTCAAAAAAAAAACTGCGTTTATACTATAAATTAACATTTTTACTTTAAAACTTGAGTTTTAATGCATATTTATGATTTATGATTTTACATACTACAATAAAAAATAAGATTTGCCCCTAACAACCTCAGCTTTAGGGGATTGAAGAATAAGTTTAAAGAAGACAACATAAACATATTTATTATATTATTAAATTTTAAATAAACATATTATTATTACTTCACATTCTGGTTGTAAAAATAATAGTTAGTAATAAATGATTATGGTACCTATATAGAGCATACTAACTTATATAGAGAATACTAGAGTATAAGTATAAGGTAGATTATCTGTACTATTAATTTTATTTACCTGGGTAACAAAAGTAAGTGCTTTACCAGATCTGCCAGCTCTTGCCGTTCTACCGACTCTGTGAATATAATCTTTACTGTGTGTTGGTATGTCAAAATTCACTACAATATCGACATGTGGAATATCCAAACCCCTGAAATATCAAAACTAAACTAAGTATCCGAAATATTTCTAAAATATTATAATATACACATGCTTTGTTCTCAGAGGTAGTGACGAAACATGACTTTAAGTTTCATGGGTATTCAAACACTTAAATGATATACATCATAGAAAAAAACATATTTGGGTTAGTTGAATTTTACTTTATTTTTGTCTATACAATGTACAAAGATAGAAGAGATCGAACAAAGGTTACTAGTCTATTAGATAATAATAAACTTTATGTTAGAAACGTATTTATTTAACTATACTGTACCTGCTAGCAACATCAGTTGAAATCAAAATAGACCTATTTTTGGCTTTAAATTTCGTCAATGCTGCTAATCGTTTATTCTGTGACATTTGTCCGTACAAAGGGACTGCCGTAAAACCTAAACTCCTTAACAGTAAAGCTGTCCTTATGGTGTTATTGCATGTGGAACAGAAAATCATAAACGAATTTCCCGCTAACTCATTCAGGATATGAACTAAATAAACATCCTTAAACAAAAATATTCAAAGTTAGAATGTTTTAGAACTAAGCATTAAGAGTATTGGAAAAGAAGAAAAGTCTCAGAGGTAGTGACGAATAAAATAAAATTTTCATCTTTAAATTCAAAAAACTTAATTGGTATACATCATAGAAAATGTCTTTAGTCATTTGTATTGTACTTATTTTCCTGTAAAAACTAAATAAAAACATTAGAAACAAAGTTTATAAACAAGAATTGTAGAAGTACCTATACCGGGTATTTCAAAATTAAGATCCACAATAAAGGTATGTTTTATTAAAAAAAAATTACTCAAAATATTTGATAAGACTAAATTCTATAATTTAAGATAGTTTTCCTTACTTTAAATTTAACAGGAATGAAAATATAATACTGCTGCAATTTTTCCACAGTCTGATACCTAGTAGACACTTCAACCTTAACAGGGTCCTGCAAGCAAGCTCTTTGTAATTTCTTAACTTTTTTTGTCATTGTCGCTGAAAATAGAAATGTCCGCCTTTCCCTTGGGATGACTTTTAAAATTTTGTCCACCTCCACTTCAAAGTCCATGTTTAGTATCCTGTCTGCTTCATCCATAACAAGGTATTTTAAGGCTCTGAAATATTTTAACACACATAAAATCCTACTGCCAATACTAGTTTTTAAATCATTTAAGACTTGAAGAATCTCAGAGGTAGTGACGAACGCATATAAGCATGTTTCATTAAAACTTTCAAAACTATGTTTTACATCATTGTTAAAACAAGGGTTAATACCTATATCATTATTAAAAATTTTAAAAATGTATTAGTTTATTACTTACATACCTTAAATTAAATCCTTTTGTATTTGACAAATGATCTACTAATCTACCAGGTGTGGCAATAATAATATGTGGTTTCTTTGCCAGTATTAATGCTTGTGACATCATATCCATTCCTCCAACTATCACAACAGTTTTAACTCCTATACTAGATCCTAAAAAACTTAACTGTTTGTATTTATTACAGGTGAAAAATTTAAGGTTCTGATATAAATTTACCATTACTACTGACAGTACTGACCTAGAGCTTCAAACTGTTCAGAAATCTGAAAAGCTAATTCTCGAGTCGGTGTTAAAATCAATGCAAAATGCCTTTGTGGATTTTCAAGTAAAGCCTGTAAAATTGGTAGGGCAAAGGCGGCAGTTTTTCCAGACCCGGTTTCCGCCAACCCTATAATATCTTTTCCTTGTAGTGCCACCGGTATAGCTTCTCGTTGAATTTTTGAGGGGGCTTTCCATTGCAACTGTTCACATGCCTTACAGAGAGCATCTACAAGGCCCTGATAATTAATTAGGTGATTTAGTACTTAACTAGTTGCGAATGTAATGTAAAGAGCTTAAAATCATATTGAAGACAAAACTTTTAGGTTAAAACACGTGTCATGAAATTGTTTACTTACCAATTCTTGCCAGGTGGCTTGTTTTTCTTCTGGTACCTCCTTATTATCAGTCTTAGGTTCTTGTTCTTCGGGCCCAGCATTATTTTCATCCACATCACTTTCGTTTTCATCAGAACTTACATTTGTATATCTGTTTTCACCGTCTTCACCATTTTCTTGAGCCATTTTGAGAATATTTTGATTTTGACTTTGACAAAAGCCAATAATAGCCAATTCCAAGATGGAATCAAAAAGGAAAAGTGACAAGTGACTGACATAAATAATAATCGGGAGTATTAGGACGAAGAACGGACCATAAACAAAGCGATAAAAACCGGAAGGGTGTGTTCCCACACCTCGGTTGAGCCAACGAAGAGCGAATCAAATTACGTAAGATCCAAAAATCGTCTTCAAAGTTCGGGTTTGTTCGCATGCAACATCGTAGGAATGTCGTAAATATTTATTTCCCACATCAGAGAGGACATCTCATTCCTTACTCTCACTATACTTTCTCACATTAAAGATGGCCTTGGTCAGTTAAAACTTAAAAGCACTAGATACCTATTCTATTTTCTATTTCTCGTAACCACCACCACGAATAACCGGAAATCGAACTCAGTGTTCGAGAGGGCCAGAATTATAAGTAATACACGTCCCGTAAATGTAAATAAAGAAAAAAATCAATTAATTTTACAGAATTTAAGAGAATGCCCTTAGTGCAAGTGGGTGCAGTTTCGTGCATCAAATACGAACAGACCTCTACTAACTTAAAACTCTGTGGACCGAAGCTTGAACCATTACGATTTACTGTCGTTTCGTTCCGTATGCTTGCTTTTGCCATCTTTTGCTCGACTTTCAGCTTGTTTTTCAACCTTATAAAACAGTTAACCCGTTTGTAAAAGGCGATTAAAGACTATTTTAGCATGTACAAAAGTTCTATGACTTGAGATTGAACTCTGGAGGAACATTTTAAGAAAAGAGCTGTGGAAAAGAGACGGCAATCGTGGTCAACTGAAACAAGCGAGTCAAGCGACACAGTTTCTGATCCAATTTTAGATCAATTTCCTGGTTTTCGTTGGTAATATCGTAATCAATTATCAGATGTGAACAATAATCGCGATTTATTATGTTTAAAACAGTTTTCGTGAGTGTTATTTCGTAAAATTGACCTTTTCTTGATAATGTCGGACACCAAGTGTGCTGTGTAAAGGTAAAATCGTCGGTAGTGTTTTGCCTCGTGCGTCATTTTGACGCGAAATTTTGAGTGATTTTTGTGGATGACATGACATTTTAACAGAAAAATGGCCTCAACGTCAAATTTTGAGGCGAAGGTCCTCATGTCCAAGGGGAAAAGGGCCACCGCGGCTTATATTCATGCAGATTGCGCCGCGGAGCGAAACCCACAACACCTCAAAGAAGTTTTGGATAATCTACTAAATCCTGCAAAACCCATAGATGAATGGGAGACCATAGACTGGTGCAAATGGCTTATGTCTGGGGGGCGCACGCCTGATGAATTTGCCAGCACAGGTAAGGTCTATGTATTAAAGTTGACCACTAAAATGACCAGCAGTTTGTCCTGGGATAACCTTGTCAATGGCCTTCACAGATTTTCACTAGACAAACTGAGTCATTTCCAAAATTAATAAATTTAAAAATCATCATCATCTGTTATCGATAGTACCTACATGACTTAACAAGTAAAATTTTTATTATACAAATAGTTGCATATATGTAATAAAATCCCTTTCTTGGACAGTCCATTACTGCATTCAATAGGTGTTCTATAGACCTTGAATTTTGAATTAAATGTTTTTTTAAGGTAGCATTTGCATTTTATTGCATAATGTGTTATGTTCTGCTGATATTTTTATTCTGAAAATATGGGTGAATAAGTATATAGGTAGGTACTTAGGTATTTTATAAAAATTAGTGGTGGTCGTAAAGAAGTATGACTTCCCGGATAACGTCTGGCTCTGTTCTTTCTTTTGACATATTATTGCAAATTGCCATTGGAACATTAATTTTAAAACAAAAATTAATATTACTGTACAGTAGAATTTTAAATAAAATGAATGTATTTTTCTATACCTACTTATACCTCTTAGGTACCTATTATAAGATATAAAACAATATTTTTTATGGTTCACAGTAAAAAAATATTGTTTACAGTTGGATCTGTCTGGCCTCCACCTCTTGTCATGCATTTATTCAGTTGTGTAGGCATATTAAGCTAATATATATTCACAAAGATGTAACAATAGTTTAGCCCTTACTTTTAGGTATTATTATTATGTTTAACAGCAGTAAGCGGCTGAAGCTGATGAGACTGCTGTGTGCACTTATGTCTTTGGTTTCTTTTTAGTTTTTATTATTTCAGGCACTTTTATATAGTCAACAATTAGAGTATCACGTCACAGTTCACAGTTTAGCTACAGTTCACAGTCAAGGTACGCGCGACTAGACATATTGTTGGACATTTACAAGCTCGATTACAGATTTTATCACAGAATTTATCACAGTTAGTTACTTGGTTGGAGGTGAGCCAGCTAAAGATAGTGCACCATGGTGCCATTTATTGTTTCCAGGTTTTTGTCAAGCCTGTTCTTGAAGATGTTCCGATTTGGGGCAAGGATGGTTTCTTCATTAAGGGCATTCCACCTGTACACGACACGGTTAGATAGTATATAGGTATTGTAGGTACTATATTATATGGAGCCTGGCATTAACTTATTTATTTATAGCTTTTGCATCTGATCAAAATTTATAGTTAGGTAGTTACCTACTAGGAACCACACTTGTCGTATTATGCAAAATTAAATCCTATTAAATATTTATAATTGAAATTAAAAAGGATTCTATTTAAAATATTTAGATTTGAGTTATGGATTTATGTATGTAGGCAGTGGGGCCTGTTCTTTCTGACTAAGCTTTTATATTATATGTTTTGAATTGAATTTCAAATTAACTTGCATCATCAACTTAGGTATATTATTAATTTTGTCAATCCTATATTTTTTCATAGTTAGTCAGTCCACCATGGGTCCTCTGTTTTGAGAGTTTATTCTTTAGTTACTTCTATCGAAGGCGATCGAAGGCCTACTTTTATAAACTGGTTACCTTACTCGGCCTACTCCCTAGCTAGATATTACTATTTTGAAATTCCTGGTTTTACTCTTAGTAAAAGCTAAAGTATGGGATTCTTATCACCCACTATTTACAATGATTAAGTACAGTTATGCAATCGACATAATAAAGAGTAAATTCAGATTAAAGTTAAAAATAGGTTACCTATAATATCATCTGTGATGACAGGACATCCTTGGCAGTGGACTGTTGTATTAAATATTTTTAATCTCATTTTTTATTTAAAGTTTGGCTACTAACTACAAAGTTACTACAATAAACTACCTACACCTAGGAATATCCGCCAAAAACTAATTAGGGTCAATGTGGGTAATTGGAAACAGGGGTAATTGGAAACAGCAAGAATAAATAACTTAAAATACATTTGACAGCAACGCGTTACTATGCGGCAGATTCTCAAGGTTCTTGGTGTCTTACGCCATTTTCCCTGGCAGGCCAGAGTAATTTGTTTACAAGCTATTGCTAAATGAAATTTGTTATGTTATTAATCCTAACTGTTCGTTTTGATAGTGTTTTAAAAACTAAAAATTTTGGCAACATATTTTAAGTAAGTTTTATATCCCTTTTATGACAGGTTAGTTATAAGATTTTTATCCATCTGCAAATATGAATTTTGAGGTAATTGAACGTTTGGGGGTTTTTGGCAGTGTTTCCAATTACCCCAAATATAAACTAATAGGGGAGTAAATGAAAACACCTGCTGGGGGTAAATAAGAATACCACGAACTGGCTGATTTCTTCCTTCTTTTCTAGATCTATACCCCCTACCTATCTAATAAAATATGCCACGTAAAAAATATAATAAAAAGCGGAACTCACCAGCCTATACTTTAGAAGATTTAGATCACATTGTTTCTTGCTTAAAAACGCGAGCAAAAATGGGCTTTCCTTGCTGGGGGTAATTGGAAATAGAGTGCGTAGGTATCTTTGACAGAATGTTATATTTAAATCAACAAATATTTCCATTTGCCCCTATAATTAGTCCTTTATTTCATTTGCATAAAAAGTTACTTGTATTCAATTACCCCCGAAATCCTGTTTTTTCTTTAAAATCCTGGGGTAAAAGAACGAGCCATATTAAAGAAAAAACAACTAATATATTAGTAATTTATTTAAAAATATGTTGTTTAAAGTATCACTTCACAAAAAATATGGCATGTATTTTACACTAAAAACAATTTTTCTATTTTAAATCCATATTTAAAAAGCCAAAAACGTGAACTTTAAAATATCGTTTCCAATTACCCACATTGACCCTACGTATAAAAGTTTTTAATTTAACAATCTGATTTTTCTCGGATTTTTCGAACATGGACAAAAATGCATGGACATTTCTGTTCCAAAACAAAAGTTGATGTCACAGAGATTGATGGTGACCAAATAGGTATAAATTTTAGAACTTAATTTAGGCATACCTATGCCCTCGAGCATGTAATAGATTATGTAAGTGGAAGTCAATCAAATTAAGGAAACTAGAAACTTAAATAAAAAGAAAAGTGATTTATAACCACAATTTCAACTGTGTTGTTACTATAAGAATAATTTATATAATGAATCTCTTGTACATTGATTGTTATTGTTAACAAAGCTTACACAAATTTACATGAAGGCAGGTGTTGCGTACATAGTTCATTTTGGGGGGGTCATCGACTCTAGTAAAACCTAAACAAAGCACTGCGCAATTTAAAATTAATAAATACATAATATTTTGGGCATTTCGTCACATGAAGAGAGGATCTAGGTAGGAAAGTTACCAACCCTATCAATTGTGGGAAAAAATTGTTATTTTATTAGGTAGGTATTATTTTATTATAGGTATAATAGGTATCATTCATTTTTATGACTGACTATAGGTATATTTTACGACTCCTCACGACGTTGTTTTTCTTCTTTTACTTAGTTTTGTCTCTTATACAACTTATAATTCAATGACAAAATAGTGGCGAGATGTCTACCTAAGTGTTTCAGTTTCCCCATTTTGTTACACCTAATAGGTAAAATTATAATATATATAAGGAAAAACAAAATACCATTCTTTAACACCTGATTCATTGATTTAAAATTAGGTAGGTATTGATAGTGAAAGTGCTCAGCCACTTTCTTTCGAGTTCTTGAGTGGGAAAAAAATTATTATTTAAAAATGAATCGGGTGCTGCGCAATCATACAAGTGAGACATAAATATTCGGTATGACTACGAAAATCCTTTGGATCGTTTTCATACATTTTTTAGTTTTTAACAACACGACGCTACGTTTAAAAATACGTTTTGGTTCATTTCCACATCGACAGAAATGGTACAATTAGTGTACCTAAATTTAATAATTAAGTTAGAAACTGAGCTATTTTTCTGTAGTCATAGTAAAAATGATTATCAAAATTACAATTTACAGTAATACTTTGACCTTTTCATGCGAAATGTTAACCTTTTAGATAATATAATTATTGTACACATACACACACACACAACACACAATCGTCGATAAAGGTTAAAAAAGTTACTATTATACATTATACCTAGTGCCCGTCTACTGGAACTACAGAACACAGATGAGTTAAGAAAGGATGTGTGGATATTTTTGGTTTAAAGATTTCATGTCCTTCCATTAGCAGTATAACTCAAAAACTACTAGTCATATCGACCGTCCCAAGTCTATTTTTGTCTATAGGAAAAAAATGACATTTGAATTCGTATAGTTTAAAAAGCAGTTAAAATACCGCGTCGCCATTCGGAATACAATAAATAAATGGAAAGTCCCATCCTCAGGTATTCCTGGTCAAACGACGAATTTCAGTTTGTTTACCCATTGCCCATCATCGTCATCGGCGGACGGCACGTTTTTTGGCAAGGTCGTCGCCCCCGACCCGAGTCCAGCGACTGATGAAAGGAAAAACGAACTTTCTTGTTACGCGATTCAATGTTTTATATTATTTGATCGAATATCATGTTTAATTTTAACTTATGATATTTTTAGCAAAAAAAAATACTTAAGAGGAGGATTTACTAGTGGCCGGATGTGCACTAGTGACACTTCTATAATCCTATATAAAGTCAGATCCGGTCTGATCGTGCGGATCTAACGATTTAACAACGACATACTTTCAATTTTTCTATTCTTTTATTGCGTTTAATCATACTATCCAAATAAAATCCGTAAGACAAATATGACATATGCAATTTTTTGACATGAAAGAAAAGGATAAATATATGTATTTTATTTAATTTTTAGCGACTCACAAAAGTTTGTACCTGCCACCTTCGTCTTGATTTAAAGATGTCAGTTTTGTGACTTTGACAATTAATTTAATGTGACAATATGAACGATTAAAAGCCATTTTCTGTTTTTTTGCATCCCCAGGCAAAAAAAAATGGTGCTTAATTTCTTAAACTATTTCGAGAATGAAAGAAAAAGTAAAAATTCGCTAACCAACATGCAGGAAACCGTAGCAAAAGCACTGGGAATTAGTTTAAGGACTGTGTAGAAAATTGCGCATGAAAGAAAGCATAATATAATACCGAAGAATACTAACAAATGTAAACGAAGGAAGCCAAAGACTGAAGATTTGAGCGAAAATATTAAAATGGGACTTCGGAACGTGATTTATGATTTATAGTATTTATACAGCTCAAAAACCAATGTAACTCTTCCAGTTTTAAAAGTAAATTTAAAAATTCGAGGTGTTTATGCGGTAGAATTATATGTATTGTATGAGTATGGGCTGGGGCAAAATCTTTTTATGAAAAACTTGTGGGTGATTGTCTTAAATCCTCGCAAGGAGAGATAGTTTGGCAAGATTCGTTGGATCATATTACGCCGAAGTACTGGAAGAAGTCGGTGGAACATACAGACAAATTAATAAGGAATTGGTAGGGTTGGGATTTTGACCGTCAAAATGTTTTGTGGTCAATTGACGAAGCCCCGGTCAAATTCCTCAGTTTTGTCAGAAGAAATAAAGCCATGAGTAATGACATAAAAATGTGTCTTTATTAAAAAACAGCTAACAAAAAAAAAAGAAACCATTCTGAGGTACAAAAAACACAAAAATGACAAATAAATATTATGTATAATATGAATCTAACAATATTAAATTACTAATGAAGTCATGAGTGAGTGACTGATTCACTGATTGATGATGAGATGAGAGACTGCTGGCAGTGCGGGCCTTTGGTAGATATCTTCAATAAAGCTACATCATCTTCATCACTGAAGTCACCCCCGGCATTGCCTTTATGTTCTTCAGAATCTAAATTGCCTACTGGTTTCATCCTCACTACTAAAATTTAACGCTGGTTCCTCCGAATTTCTATATTTTTTATTTCCACTGCCACTTAACAGGTTTCAGTTGTACATTATATAAACAAGCTTTCCTGAGCGAGTGGTTTTCAATTGGTTGCGAAGCTTGCTATGGACAATGCCCCATGAGGACCAATTTCTCTCACAAAAGGCTGCAAAAGTTTTTGACCGAATTTGACCCGGTCAAAATCTCGGTCAATTGACCCTAGGAATTGGTAGGATCGAGAACAAGTATTAGATGTCGAAGTAGCGCTGATGATCATTGCTTCATTCGAGGGCGACTCAGATGACTTTTCAGAATTTCTAAGTGATAATGACAGTTTTTAAGTTTTTAGTCTATAATTATAAATAATATAATAATAATAATAATAATATTTATTACACAATGGTTACAGCTTTTATAATGAATTATAGTATTTCTTGTAGATGTGTTAAATGTATCCCTAATGTAAAGCGTGCACCTAGGTAACTTAATACCTGTATGTGCAGGGTAGTGTGTGAGGTTTTAGGTAATTATATAAAAATTTATCTTTGATACAATAATAATAATACTTAATAAACAGTATTAAGAGAAAGTCCATATATAAATAATCCAATAAATTAAATGAACTAAATAAAAATGTTCTTATATGTCTGTAGATTTACATAGAGGTGTTCCCTGCATGCTACACTGAATTTCTTTGGATTACTTAAAAGTCTTATTTGCGGTGGTAATAAGTTGTACATTTTTGGTGCCAGATAGGAAATCGATCTCAATTTTTTTGTGGTGGAAGCATTAGGTGTTTCTAGGTTTTTTTTAACATTAATCCTAGTTTGGTGCGTATGGCTTATAAAGTTTTTGAATTTATTAGATTTGTGAACATAAATGCAAACAGATAAACAATACAGTGAACGAACATCAAATATCTCTTTTGAGTAGAGCAAAGCAGTAGGATAGCGCTTATTCTTTCTGAAAATTATTTTTAAAATATACTTTTGTGCAATGTTTAAACAGGCTAATGTATTTTGATAGAGTCCACCCCAAACAACCACGCCGTATCTAAGCAAAGACTCCACTATTCCCTTATATACCAGGATCAGAAGTTGCTTGTTTAAAATTTCTCGGATTGTATAAAATTTAAATACCAACTTTCTGATATTCTTCGTTAACCTAAGTACATGTTGATCCCATTTCAGGTTTTTGTCAATTATAATTCCCAGGTATTTTGTATGATCAACTTGAGGTAAATTGCTATCGAGGCTATCTATGTATAAATTGTTGTAATCTGGACGGTTTGCAGATGTGAGTGAAAAGGCGATGTAATTGGTTTTTGCAACATTCAGAGATAATTTAAATGAGTCTAACCAGTGTTTTATTCTATTTATGCCCTCAACTGCATGGTCTCTGACGGATTCCCACGTATCTCCAGAAAAGACAACAACCGTGTCATCAGCATATGATATTACTGACCCATTCTGTGTCGATATCTTAGTGAGTGAATTGATGTAAGTTATAAAAAGAATTGGCCCCAAAACTGTACCCTGTGGAATGCCAATTTTAATCTTGCGTGGGTCGCTGACTGTATATCCCACTTTAACTGACTGTGTTCTGTCATTCAAATAGTCACCGAAAACATCCAGAACAGGACCTCTTACTCCACAGGATTCCAGCACCTGAAGCAGCAAATCATGGGGAACCGTATCGAAAGCTTTGGCTAGGTCCAGGAAGACTGCCAGGCACTTTTTGCCACTGTCAAGATTGTTTGTAACCTGTTCACACAGTTCACAAACTGCATCCGCTGTACTCAACCCGCTCTTAAATCCAAACTGACGTTCCGATAAAATTTTATTTTGGTTCAAAAATTCCACTAGTCGATCTTTTAGACATTTTTCGAAAATCTTAGAAAAGGTATTAATAATGCTAATGGGGCGGTAGTTGCCAATATTAGTATTGTCACCAGACTTATGAATGGGTTTGACAATTGCTACTTTGAGAGATTTAGGTATTTTAGATGTTTGAAAAATTAAATTGATAATGTGAGCTAGTGGAGTGGCAATGTACATGTGAAGGTGTTTGACCATTATGGAAGTTATACCGTCAGCACCAGGAGCGGAAGAGTTTTTTAGTGAGGCTATTTGTTTTATGATTTCGTTTTTGTTTGTTGGTCTCAGGTACATCGAGTACGGAGCCGTTGAATTTATTTGTTGAGGGTTAGGTGGCGATTTTATTTCTTTGTACATGTTGTACCCAATATTGACGAAGAACTCGTTACAAAAATTAGCCATATCCAAGTTGTTATTAAATTTGATATTATTGTGGGTTATGTTAAGGTTTATGTCGCGATTCACAGTATCGACATCGGATGCTTCGTTGATGACTTTGTAAATTTTTTTGAGATCCGTACCACTATTCAGGATTTTAGTCTTGTAATAATCATGTTTACATTTTTGAATTAGGTTGTGTAAATTGTTACGATACTCAGTAAAAGCTGATTTGTTTTCTAAAGTTCTGTGATTTAAAAGATTTTTTTTCATTTTGTCCTTTTTTTTTATGCTCGTAATTATCCCATTTGTAATCCAGGGTTTAATTTTTTTGAATTTTTTTTCAAGGAATGTTTTTTGAGATTTAGCCTGATTTAGGGCATCGGAAATTATATTGCTTAAACTTTCCATTGCATAATTCGGATCTTGACTATTAAAGATATCATCAAAGTTTTGATTTTCCATTAGTGTTTTTAATAATGTATAATCTATTTTTGTGACAGAGTGTAAACTCGTCACATCCCTATTTTCACGTATTTTGTCAACACTATTTATATTAAACATGGTAGGATAATGATCTGTGATGGCAGAATGAATGATAAACGATGAGTATTTGATTTTGCTCCTTACGTTCTTTCTCAAAAATATGTGATCTAAGACAGTGGATGAACCAATAGTAACCCTCGTAGGAGAGTTAATGGTAGATACAAAGCCAAAATGGTTTAGAATTGATGTATAAGTTATAATTTCATTATTGTTTTCATCAAGCAAATTGAGATTTATGTCTCCCAAAAGGACATCAATCTGACTTTCAAATGGTTTAGAGAAATATGTTTCAATGTCAGAGAGAAAATTAGGCGTGCTTGTGGAGGGTGGTCTATAGATACAAGAGACTCTAGCAGTGAGATCACTGACCTTTATTGTTTACATTTTTTAGTATTCTTCGGTATTATATTATGCTTTCTTTCATGAACACTTTTTGTACAATCCTTAAATTGATTATCAGTGCTTTTGCTACTGTTTTCTACTTATTGGTTGGCAAATTACCATTTTTTCTTTTTATTTCTTGAAATAGTTAATCGGATTAAATTCCATTGTATTTTTAGGTTGCTAAAATAAATTACACTGTTTATTATTGTCGTTTTTTATAAATAGATTTAGTAGATATACTGTTTACAGGCATGGCGAACCAATGGCTCGCGACATAAAATTTTGGGCACGCCACCGGCCTCAATAAACATTTCTTTAGAAAAAATGGCACGTTAATACGTAAAGGTTCGCCACCCCTGTACTATTATGTACATAATTTTCACAAAAATAATAATATTGTATGTGGCTATCTTCACGACAGTTAAAATAATAAAATTATGTTTCTTTCCTCCGGGTATATTGATACCTACATAATCTCACAACATTTTGATAAGCTCTGGAATTTTCGAATTGATTCATATGATCGGTGACCTTTGGACCCGCATGATAAGACCAGATTTGACTATACCTACTTATTATATTACCTAAGTAGTTACCATCCTCATCCTTGTTCATGTAGTCACATGGGAGTTATTTTCCTTTTATCTCATTTTAGTCTCATTGATCAACAGGGCGTAAAAAAAAAGCACATTAGTGTCACAGCTAATCCGTCCCTGCAGCTGTGAGTAATTCGCCACACTTTCTGTGATAGTAATTTGAAGGGTCTTACACCTGGTATACATCATATGAAAAAAAATTGAAATATACCTGTTGGTTTAATAATTATGTGTCAAAAACTTAATTCCATGGGAGCTCATAACTCCGAAGAGGAGGCCGATACGAAAGAAGTTTATATGAACTTGTAGTATTTTTTTCACGTGTTTTTTTCATACCCGGAAGATTTCCCACATTATCCCGGACACCCTGTATTTTGCAATTATATTTAAACAAAAGAAAAATACTAGTAGGTATCTTGAAAATAAAAGAACAGAAGAAACGAAGCCAAGCAGGAAAAAGCTCGGTGTTCAGTGGCGTTTGAACTGCAGGCCCGAAATAATTAGGTTCATTTTTGCCAGGAATAATTTTAATTAGGCAGTAGTGGCAACCGGTTTGAATTGTATTTAATTACATAACTCGCAAACGGCCGTGGCTACCAGCTGGAATGGATTGATGGCCGTCGCGATACCATTACGTAAAATTATGTTGCACCGGCTGCACAAGTGGATTTGGGCTTGTTGATTTTTTCAGCTAAACATTTTTTTTTATTACCGATTTCTCAGAAAATTTTATTCTTGATAAAAGTTGGTGCATGTTCGATAATCATATTTGGTGCACTTGGAATGGTTGCAAGTCAAACGGCGTACAGGGTAGGCAAAAAAAATAAAACTTGTACAAGAATAAAGTAAGTACCCCTATTTCAAAAAATTTAGCAAAATGTTATTAAGAAACGTTGTTTAGAATTAAAAGTTATGCATAGATTAAAGAACGTGACCTAAAATTAAAAAAAAATTTTTAAAAAACTAATAATTTCTCAAAAAATGTTTTTTTTATATTCACCATAAATACCTTCATAAATTAATTAAGATCAAATCAACTTAACATATCTTTGTTCAAATTCAAGCATATTTGTAAAATTTACTTGAATTTTTAATTTATTAAGGAATCACTAACTTCATGTTTGTTGCTCATTCATGCTAATTAAAAAACTATCATTTAAAGTGCAAAATTTTTATTTTAAATGTTTATTAAAAAACTGTACAAATTAAGCGACAAACATGAAATCCTACTAAAATAATCGCAGATACCTATGGAAAAAACAAATAAGGGCTAAAAGTAAACATTATTATATGGTACCAATGGTTTTACCAATTTTTATCGGCTTTTTTTATTATAAGTACTTAACAATAAACAAAGAAAATAATTTTTTTTTGGCAAATTATTAATGTTTAAAAAAAAATATTTTTTTATTTTAGGAGGTCACGTTTTTGAATCTATGCATAACTTTTTATTCTAAACAACTTTTCTTAATAACATTTTGCTAAATTTTTTGAAATAGGGGTACTTTATTCTTGTACACGTTTTATATTTTTTGGCCTACTCTGTACGCCGTTTGACTTGCAACCATTCCAAGTGCACCTAATATGATTATCGAATATGCACCAACTTTTATCAAGAATAAAATTTTCTGAGAAATCGGTAATAAAAAAAATTCCCATATGTTGCACACTTAAAAAACCACACTGTATATAATAACTATTTACAAAAAAAAAGACTAATAATATATAGGTATAATAAGTAGGTACGTTAAAGTTAGTTTAGTTTAAAAAAATATTTTTTTAGTTTTTTAAAGTCCATAATTTTGATAGGTATTTCTTTATTTTTTTTCGGCAAACTGTTGTAAATTGTTATTCCTTTATATAGTATTGATCTTTGGCCAAATGTACCCTTTACCATAGGTGTTTGAATATAATCGTTTTGTCTTGTGATGTGAAAAATGTTGGTTGAAGGAAATATTATATTCGATTGTTTTTCTTTAATAATAATAGAGTGTATTAGAATGCATAGTTTTAATTTATAAAGCTTTTCTAAATTTAAATATCCGTTTGGTTCTTACAAATTTATTGTTGGTTCTAAAAAAGGAAGTTTATGTATGCATTTAATTATTTTGTTTTGTAGTTTTTTTAATGGCTGAATTGTATTAAATTCGCTGATCCCCAAATTGAAATCATATACTGTGATTTTGAATAAACCAAAGACATATTTTAATGATATATAATTTTTAGCTTTAAACAAAATGCCAATTATTGGTGAGGTGTAACTTCTTAAATATTAAATCTGTTTTTTCCAACTTAAAATTTCATCAATATATAAACCTAAAAATTAAATTGTATTAGTATATTTAATTATGTATATGATTATTGAAAGATAGTGAAGACATATTATTATTTTTTAATTTTGATTTACTTATAAACATAAAAGATAATTTATTAAAACTTAATGATATTTTATTAATTTTAATCCATTTACATATTATATTTAGGTCGTGGTTAATGTTAAGTATTATGAATTTGAGCATAGTCTTCATGAAAATATACGATAGTAGTGTCATCAGCAAACAATTTTATTTTACCTTTTAAATTTAATTATTAATAAAAAAAAGTAGGTTCTAAGGTTAATCCTTGCGGAACACCACAAGTTATGTTTTTTTTGTGAACTTTTAACATTTTCAATTTGAACAAACTGCTTTCTATTACTTAGTAATTTTTTAACAATAAATAAATATTTCCCCTAATTCCAATATTGTATAGGCATTTAAGTAAAATGTTGTGATTGACTGTATCAAATCTAGGGACACTAGGCAGCATTTTTGGTTGCTATCAACGTTTTGTTAATATCTTTGATAATATCTGCAGCTGCAACTTCTGTATCTCTAAATTTACGAAAACCATTTTTTATGAGTGTCAACTTCAAAATCTAATATCTGCACTTAATTAAGGACTGTAAGGTTAAATCTGTTTTTATTCCTTGATTACTTCTAAGAGAAGACCGGCTATTTGGTAGAGAGACTGCCGTCTCACTCCCCCCCCCCCCCCCCACATACTCAAAGGAAAGTACGAATTCATATTGGTTTACCAACGACACAAAAGTCATAATTTTAATTTAATTACACATTAATAATAGAAAAACATAACCTCGCTGAGAGCGGGATACCTACCTAAAAGTTTCTGTGTAATTACAGACAGACCACCTTTTCCACCATACGTTACAGTCCAGTCCGTGTAAAATTTACATACCTATACATAATATACATAAATGTGTATATTTAACTATATTATTGGTATACATTAAAATAAATTAATGATTGTATATCTATCAGGTAGGTATCAGCAATATCAGACGAGTTACGTCACAATCCAGTTTCATAATGTGTATTTTTTAAGTTATGCAATTAAGAAACTGCTTATAAGAATAACGTAAACAAAAACTCGATATCTTCGGTCACGATAAATGGCGACCCTGAGTCAAGAATTGTCCTGCCCAAGACATTTGTCTTGTGTCTTAATTTTTGATCAAGTGAATAATGTCATCGCACGCACTATCAAGGTGGGACCTTTGCGGTTGGGTTTCAGTTTTTAGTAAATTAATATGTAAAAGTGTACATTAAAGTACCTCTTCCAGTGGTTCACCAACCTCCTCCGTTTATTTACGAGTGGATGAGAATGAAACCAAAATAGAAAAATGTATTTATTTTTGTGCCTTTGCAAATTCTAAACATCAGAACTAATTAAAATGCACTCGCGAACGCAAGCAGCTTACAGAAATAAAACTTTGTTACACTTGGCGAAGTCTAGAAGCGCTAAACAAACATCTAGATGTCCATGACCGGTGTTCTAAATTTTTCGTTTAAGGTCGCCTTTTGCTATTTTGTTGTTTTAATAATTCTACGATTAGGGACAAAAAGTTATTTATTAGACAGTTTTCGTTGTCTTTTAAAAGCGATTCCGATAGCCGCTATTTGACAACTTTGACATTTGAGCTGTCATTTATCGTTATCGTTACGGATAAGTGGCGGGAGCTAACGGACGGAAGACAAAGCCATAGCGAAAACGGAACGCATGCGTAATGACCATTTTTTTGACAGATCCTTTTTTACGAAGTGCATTTGCATACATCTTTAGCCTTTCTTGGTTAAACCACTGAGGGTTCCTTAAATCGGAAAGTAAGTGTCCAAAATTGTCATATATATGGTTGGTCATGAAGTCAATGATTTTTGAGAGAGCTGAAGCTGACCGTCCAAAAAAGACCTCCAAATCAACTAGCCTACTAGGGTAGCTTAATCTTCTTAACAAAATGCAAAGCCCTTCCACGCCAGAAACATTATGGTTGCTTTCTGTTATTACATTATTGAGAATCCTAAGTGCTTCAGCCAGTCTTCTTAAGTGATTTTTTTAAAATCGGAAATAAGGTTTGCATTTAGCATTATTATAGTTTTCTAAATTGAAATTTCCATACAACTGTGCTCGATACTGAATGTCCTGGCGATCAAGCACCTCCAAGAGAAGGGCATCATCCAAATCCGAATCACTGGCTGAGTCCAATAAAAGCAACCTTTCGTCTATCATGATATTTTAGAAGTTTGGGTACTAGGAAATTAAAACCAAGCAAAAAAAGATAGCACAAAACGTATATGAAAATATGAACACAAACCATTAAAGATAGGTTATGTTATATTTGTTATGTTTACTGTCGAATTCGACTTAACGTTAAGCGAATTGAACGAAAACTATTTTTACGATCTGTCAAATAGCGGCTTCGTATTCGTATTCGTTATGGTTAACCGTTTGAATTTGCCAATACAACGAAAACTCTCTATTATTAAAAATTCTATCATTGTATTTAATCCACACTGGTAATAATAACCATTGAATATCAAACTATAAGAAGGCCATATAAGCTACGTTAAATTCATAGATGGCACCAATGAGCCATCAAAAATAAAGCGTGTTGATGCAGCCACTAACGACAAGCTTTTTCACTGCTAAATTAAAACATTGTTGCCCCCTGTCTGTTTGACTTGCTACATGAGTTTTTAAATTTATTTTTATAGCTTATCGTAAAACTTGATTTCACATAAGTACCTACCTACACCTATCCGAGATTTAAGTAGCTTACATTTATTTTCCTACCTATAGTATAGTCTAGACTTAAAAATGTCCCTATTTTTAATTGCTTTGTAGCATATTATATTTTCAACCTTTTGACGTTCCAACGTTAATTGCATGAAAACATATTGACTGCCATGTTTTCTATTTCTAACAGAATTAAATGACGACTCTCACTATTCAATCTATAGGCTACAACGTATATGTTGGGTAAAATATGAATGATGTGCGGTTTGCCGGTTTGTATAACTTGGTTTTTACTTTCTTACTTAAAGAAACATCCAGTTTGTTTGTATTAGTGTATTACGTATTTTGCTATTTTTCGACGAAATAAAACCTATTTTAGTTATACTTGCTGTCGCTTTTTATCTACTTTTATTTGTTTAACATTTAACACCTAATGCAACGGTAAAATCATTGTGAAAACCGGTCCAATTACCCCGGAGTAATCAGCGTATCATTATCAAAAACATACATTCGGCTGGAATTGAGAACCTCCTATTTTATTGTCTGTTAAAAATGCTTATATCATTAAAAATTCCAATAAAATACGATATGCGGCAACACCACGACATCACATCGGTCAATTTGAGACATCTGTTGCCGAGGCGCTGCATTATAACGACAGATTTAAGGTTAGAGTTACGATCAACTCCACAATGGCGGCCAAACCACCTCCAATACGTCTAAAACTGGGTTGTCAACTTTTCGTCAACTTTTCTTCTTATAGTTTGACATTCAATGTAATAACTAATAAAATATATAATTTTAAAAGGTGAAAACGTATTTTAACTTGCCTAAAGCGTAAATGAAATGACTGAGAAAAAAAGGATTTATTTTTTAAACATTCACTATCGAAATAATACTTCGCAACAATATGTGTGAAATATTCCGAATTATAATATTATTATATTATGTTATTACCTACTGTTATGCCTGTAAACTTAAACGTTTGATTGGCTGCTAGCCAACAATTTTTCTTGCAACCGGCATCATGCGTCCACATAGCACTGGTTAAAGTCCCAATAGTTACAAATTGAGTCAATTTAAGCTCATAAAAACCCAAAAGTTATTTCCCCCCACTCCTCCCAAAAGAAACTACCTACTATATTTAACGCCCTTTCTGCACAAATTACCAACCCTTTTTCTTTTTTCAGTACGAGCATACGATAACGCTACGACATGCGGATTGGTCTGGACGCCGAACTTCGTCGCCTATCGGTGTCGGACGTGCGGCATCTCGCCCTGTATGTCGTTATGTACAGAGTGTTTCAAAAAAGGCAACCACCATAGGCACGACTTCAACATGTTTTTGTCGCAAGCCGGGGGAGCCTGTGATTGTGGAGATACGTCGGTTATGAAGGAAACTGGGTGAGTACAATAGATTTCAAGTGTTTCGGGGGTTGTTGTGTTTTAATCGAGGTAAATTTTGATATATAATACGTAATTTTAGGTTTTGTGATCGTCATGGCCCCAACAAGGCCTCGGGCAAAGGCAAAGCTCCCACGGATCTCATGTGTGTCGCTGAAGCGATGATGCCACGGATAATTCTAAGACTTATTCAACACCTCAGGGAGAATAGCAAGCATGACTCCCCGGATGGGTACAAGGGGGCTATCCAAGACGCTGATTCTTTCATTACCATGCTGCTGGACTTTAATAACATGGGGGGATTGATGAGGAGAGTTATGACGTCGGCTTTGACTAATCCTACCGTAAGTAAATTCTTCTATAGTCTATTTATTTCCAAGATAGACTGAATATAATATTTAAATAAAACCAAGAGTCAGTAAATGGATTAAATATAATAATAAGTAAGATCAGTTTTTTTTAAATTGGCTGCTGTTGTTTAAAGTATACCTCGCTAACCTGCCTGAAGAACTCGGAGGACACCATTAAACATACTTGACTGATCCTTAACCTCCTTTTTTTAGAAATACAAAAGTTTAAATGAAATTCCGGAGAACCTAGATTCCGAGTATGCACAGTACCTAGTCGAGTCGAAGAGGATTTACGATGAAGCTTTGAAATCGTTGCCAAGTCCAGAGCCGGCTGACGATCTGAAAGACTGTCCCTCTTTACAGGAGAATTTGGTACACAAGACTTTTCTAGAGGAGCTGGTCTTTTGGACTGTTAAATTCGAATTTCCTCAAAAGGTAATTCTGGTTTGTAACGTTATATACAGGGTGACCGGCATAAAGTTGACATATATTATGGGCAAACTTTTTATTGATGGATAGTTTCATCGAAAATTTTTTTATGCTTGTTTAAAAGTTTGATGCAAAAACTCTTGTAAAATTTTTTCTAATAAAATATATTACTTTCATATTCCCATAAATTTAACCAGTCAAAAGAATTTACAAATCATACACCGGAGATCGTCATTGTGGTAAATGGACATTATTGTTGTATAGGTTGTATGTCTTCTGCTCAACATGCTACCCGATCCGGACTACAAAGAAGCCCTTACCAGAGCGTTTGTTCTCCACTACAGCCGTATCAGTATCATGTTGGAAAACAGCGTCGACCCAGACACGCTCAGCAACAGGGTGGTTCACGTTAGCGTCCAGCTATTCAGCAACGAAAGCTTGGCCCTAAGAATGACGGAACAACTGAACTTGCTTCACGTTATGGTCGTTAGTTTAAAGAGTATGATGGGGAAAATATTGCTACAGAACACGTTGCATTGTAAGTATTTTTGTATTGTTTTTGAGCGACTTTAAACTAGGGCTAGGAATTTTAAAAATATAGTAAGTATTCGAATAGTCGTTTGGTATGTTATTTGAATAGTCGAATATTGTCGAATAATTCCAATAGTCGAATATTCGAATAGTCGTCTATTTAAATATCGAAATACAGTCGTTTAATCACGGTAGAAGTGGTTTAACTGCTTAAACATAATAAAGGAACATTTTTAAGTATTAGTCATTTTTAAGGTTGAATTCTCAACGTCATTCAATCTATTGCCAACCTATAACCTATTTCGCGTTGATTTTTTGAGTTTATTATTTTAATAACTAACATTTAAAGAAAATCAATATCGTCTTCTTCTTGGCTTCAATCAAATAAACTTACGTTAAATTTTACAAAATCTTCTTTTATGTTTATAACTAATAATAAAATAAATTCCATCATTAACCCCTTAACATTTATTAATGAAAATATTCAATATTCAAAAACGACAAAATTTTTAGGATTAGTTTTAGATGAAAATTTAAATTGGAAATGCCATATCCAGTACGTTATCGACTCGATATCTCCTTTGGTATCTGTTTTGTACAGAGCTAGATATTTCATTCCCCACAAAATATATATTTTTTATTAATATATTCAAAATTACAATACTTAGCTTCTGCATGGGAATCTGCTTGTTTATCAAACTTGAAACCATTACAAAAATGGCAAAATAAAGTTATTAAATGTATACACAAATTACCACATTTAGAACCAACTGTCAATCTATATAGACTGAAAGGGTATTTACACGTTCAAAACATTTATAAATTAAAAAATGTGTATTCTAATTCACTCTATTATTTTAAAAGAAAAAAAATCAAACGTAACACTTCAGGAGAATAACACATTACATGATCATGACACCAGACGCTGTATAAGTTATCAAACTATACCAGTAAAAAGTAATTTCGGAAAAAAATCGCTTTTATATGAGGGAATAATAAAATATAACAATCTTCCGAAAAATAATAGAAAAATTAAAAAATTGGCAACTTTTAAAAAACAATTAAAGAGATATTTACTAAATTAAATTATTTTTATTATCTTTTTTTAATTTGATTTTATTAATGAATTAAATTGGATTAACTTCCATTTTTTTTATTGTTATTTTTTTTAATGGTTATTATTTTCTATATTATGTTGTCACTTTCCATGTAATGAACTGTAAAAGTTAGTTTGAAATAAAGACATTTTGAAGGTTAATATCAAAATAATGATTTACTCGATGATAGAGCACAAGAAAATAATGCGGATTCAGAGCTTTTACTTCATGTAGATAGAAGAAAATAATAGAATTAGCATAAGGCTTCTTGGCAAAACAGTACTGCGCAAATTAAATAGTAGTACTGTGGAGTGATGCTTTCAGGCAGTTTTGCCAATTTTTATATTGGATGGTTCTTAAGTACAATATAGTTTTAGGGTTAATTAAACTAACAGTAGAGATGGTGTAATATTAATTAAATAAAAAAACGATTTTTTAAATGTGTTTTGTTTTAGATCAAGATGAGAACTGTCATTATGTGGTGGACTGTGCGAAATCGGTGATGAAGGACCACTGTTACTGGCCCTTGGTATCGGATTTGAATAATGTTCTGTCGCATAGACCAGTAGCTTTAAAGTTCATGGCCGAGGACTCGTTGTTGGAGATGTGGTTTGCATTTCTGGCTATGTTTCAAGGTAAGATGTGAACATACTTTATAAAAACGGGCATTCACATTTTAAAAAATCACTTCGCTGTTATTAATGTATTTTTATAAAAACTAATCAATCAATCAATTGAATTAATAAATGTAGATAATAGCCATAATAGGTATACCTGAAGGTAACGAATATAATCAATGAAATTACGAAATTTAATAAATTCCTATATTTACCAATATTTTTACTGAGAAGTGATTTTTGAAGCTAATTCAAGCACCTAGACTCTAGACGATAAAATCATGTGTTCCAGGAAGTATAAACTGTTTTTTTTTATCAGTGAAAATTTGAAGGGGTGTCTGGATTTTTAACTTTGGCGGAAACTACATTGCCAAGCTTTTTCAAAAACAATTTAAATACTTTAGTTTTTATGCTTTCATAGATAGATAGATAGATATTTATTCGTGTTATCAATTCATACAAATTTTACACATGTCAACTAAACTTACAGAAAAAATAATGGCAGTAATTAAAATGATAAATGATAAAATCAACTGCCCTATGATAATATGGTTTGACAAAACTGTTTTGCTGTCAATGTAATACGACACAGTGTCTAATACCAGGGAAAAAATCCAAATATTGTATCGAGAACAAGTGGTTGTAATATCCAGAACTGACACCTCAATTTATTAATATTTATATTAACGACTTATTTAGTATAAATTGCGATGGACAAATTCATTGAAATTGAAAATTATTTGGAAAACATAAATTTTATTTCTAATAAAGTTTGGGTTTCAAAAAAATAAATCAACACAAAACGCTATTTGCTATCTAACAGAACAAATATATATGATGCACTAGATAATAAAAAACCTTGTATTAGTATTTTTCTAGATTTACCAAAAGCCTTTGATACAGTTAGCCATAATTTACTGTTAAAAAAGTTTGAAAATATTGGATTCAGAGGAAAGCAATTGAGTTAATTAAAAATTATCTAAAAAATAGACCAACTTATGTTCAAATAGGTAAAGAAAAAAGCTATCCAAAAGTATTTAAGTATGGTGTTCCTCAAGAAACAATTTTAGGACCATTATTTTTTAATATTTATATTAACGACTTATTTAGTATAAATTGCGATGGACAAATTCATAGTTTTGCAGATGATACTACAATTTTTTATACCGATACAAATTGGGACAACTTAAATAATAAAATTAAAAAAGATTTTAAAATTATAAAAAATTGGTTTGATGAAAATTTTATAACAATTAATTTCAATAAAACACACTTAGAATACTTAATTAAAAAATTAAGAAGTTTACTACCGATTTTTAAAATCATTAAAAAAAAATTTAAATGTAAGACATATGGAAATATTATATTACGCGTTAGTTAAAACTCATTTAAATTACGGAATTTTAGGTTGGGGAAGAATAAATAGAACTTTAGTTAAAAAATTAGAAATATTACAAAAAAAGGTTTCTAAAAATTATATTCAATAAAGATTATCTTTATCCTTTAAAAGAATTATATTCAGAAACAAAAAAGTTGAACATAAGACAACTTTACATTTATAACATCTTAATACATATATTTAAAAATCAAAACCTTATACAATTTAAGAACCATAATCATAATACACGTCATAAAAATGAAACAAGCATGACACCTAAAAAAAATAAGTCTAGGACAAAAAAATTTCAACTATTTATGTTTTTATTTAAACGATTATTTACCAAGAAAAATTAAAAAATTGATTTCATTAAAAAAATGTAAGTCGAAATAAAAACATGGATATTAAAAGCAGACAATTTGAAAATACTTTTAGAAATAATTTAGCTAATTAATATTGTTCTGAATAATTTATATAAGTAATATTTTTACTTAAAAATTATAAATTAATAATTTTATTATAGGTAATATATTTCTTCAAAAAAAAAACTGCGTTTATACTATAAATTAACATTTTTACGTTAAAAGTTGATTTTTTATGCAAATTTATGTTTTATGATTTTACATACTAAAACAAAAAATAAGATTTGCCCGTAACAAGCTCAGCTTCAGGGGGTTGAAGAATAAATTTATAGAAGACAACATAAACATATTTAATATATTATTAAATTTTAAATAAACCTATTATTATTATAACTAACAATGCATTTTATTTTCTCTTAGGTATGAACGTCAACCAAAGAGAACTGAACCAACACATCGAATTCGAACCGAATACTTATTACGCAGCGTTCAGCGCAGAATTGGAGGCCAGCGCTTACCCCATGTGGGCGTTAGTGACTCATTTGACAGACGAAAGCACTGCGCACTTGACGAGGCGTGTTCTCAGCTCCTGCATACGAGAATGGTATGACTGGTTGGAGGCTACCAACTATAAAGGACCCATCACGGTAGGTCAAACAAGTATACCATATCTACCTATTCAGCAACGATCAAGCAAAGGTAGATCACGCATCTCATTTATCAGTTACGCTTATTTATTACAGATTATTTATATGAAAAAATTCAATTTAGAATTACCCACAACATAAACACTAGAAATGAGAATAATTTGGAAATACCAATACATCATCAAGAAAAATATAAAACTTGTTTTAAATATAATATAATATATAACAATATAGAATCTGATATAAAAAAAACATTATCTAGGTAAGATTGATGATTGAGGCTGATTAATTGTTAATCAAAATCCTACCCTTTTGTGCCAACCAGTATGTTACTGTCACCAATATTTATTTTTAGTTGTTATATTTTGGCACAAATAAATATGATTATTATTATTATTTGCCGTTGAATATATCCACTGCACTCCGCGGATTTTTAATTTTCTCAGATTGTTTAACATGGAGATGTGCCGTAGTCCATTATTTCTGTGCCTCAGACGACGAATTAATACGCAAATTCGAAATTTAAAAATATTTTAACGAGTAACTTATATACAGGGTGTTTGGGGAGGAAAGGGCAATATTTTGGGAATGAGGGTGAAAATAAGAGAAATAAACCCGTATGCTTTAGTTCGATTCTCAACCATTTCTGAACTAATAGGTTCTAAAGTTTTTGTAAGTTAATTTTTATTTTAAAAGCGAACAATTGCAGGTGCTGCAGTACAAACTAACTTAAAGAATATTTTCAAAAACCCCTCCACCAACTTCAATACATTTTTCGACGAGTGGGGATTGTTTTTTATAAAAGCTGCAGCATTGAAAATTCGATCGCGGAGTGCTTCTCTCGTTTCCACTCGTGTTTCATATACTAGCGATTTCATCCACCCCTAAAGGCAAAAATCAAGCGGGTTTAAGTCTGGTGACCTCGGTGGCCAAACTTGCGGACCACCTCTGCCAATCCAGCGAAGAAAATTCGCACACGGAGACTAAAATGACGTGGGGCTCCATCATGTTGGAAGTACATTCGTTGTCGAAGTTTCGTTCAAATGTAGCATGAGGGTTTTCATGTGACCACCGATGTTCATTGTGGCAATTATTAATTCCATTACGAGTGGACTGAGCTTCATCACTAAATTAAGTGTTGTGCAGACTTCGATTTTGATGGATTCATTCACAAAATCGAATTAAAATATATGGGTTTATTTCTCTTATTTTCAATCTCTGAACAAATTCCCAAAATATTGCCCTTTCCTTTCCCAAACATCCTGTATATTATAACTATACTGATTGTAAAAATTAAAGAAATTGAATTGAAGGACTTTTAAAGAAAAACAAGTCTAATTTAGAATCCTTTTAGGAGGACAGTATGCAAGTTTCCTTTCACCTGCCCCTACACCGATATCTAGCAGTTTTTCTTTGTCAAGGCGTGGCGAAACAAGGAATTCGGGTCGAGGAGATTCTGCCTTCTTCTGACGCCATTTTGACTCTGCTGATCATGCATCCCTTGAGGGTTCAGGTGAGTGACTATATTAGTTTGGGTGAAGGGTGAATAAAATCCAACCAGAAAATTGCATACATAACGCGAATTTATAGTTATCGTTTGATAGGAAGCATGTTTTAAAAACGTGATGATAAATATAAGTTTTTGAAATGTAAATAAAATGATGAAAGATGACGGGACTTACATCAAGCGTCGACTTTTTGCAGGAAAAAAATTAATTTCCTGGCGATACAACCTTTCCTAGAGATGTTAATGCTATGCTATTTTAATGCCTGTGGACAAAACCAATAAAAAAATCTTGAGATAAGAAAAAAACATGTTACGTTTCTGTTACAGTTTAAATATTCAAGAAACGCTCTAAAAGTGAAACGAAAGTTTGTTTGCACGACTTTAAAGTTGTAATGAACAAGGCTGGTAATACTCGTAAAGTTAAACCAAAACAAATAGGCAATTCAGTCATAATGTATTTTATAAATAAAAAAGTGTTATTAGCGGTTGGTCTGTATGTCTTGGAACCTATGTTAATATTATTATTTTTATTTTATCAATAGCAAGCGGAAAGTCCGATGAAGCTATTGTTTTAGTCTCTTTGATTTGTTTTTTTTCTTTAATTATTGTTCATCGTGATTTAAAATGCCTAAAAGTCCCTTGGCTTGTTTAAATTACTTGTTAAATTCTTACGCGAAAGTTATTTAAACATGGTTAGGTAAGTATTATGGACGCACAAATATCATTAAATATTTTAAAATGAATATCATCAAGCACCCGTAATGCACAAAATTTTAAGTTAACTGCTCAAGATTACGATCAACTTGGTTTTTAAAGGAGTTTACACTATTTGCGCAGACTGTACTTTATTCAAGCGAGTTCCAGATTGATGAGGAAGTCCTTTCTTGGAAATGTCGGGAATTTTTGCTTGCTTAATTTTTTTAAGTGTCACCGAAGCTGTTGATTCTTATTTAAATGAAACAAACTTTTTAAGTTTCAAGAATAGTAAGTAGTCTGTTAGTATTTTAAAAGTTTCTATTATATCACCCCTAGTTCTTATTTGCTTCAGAGTAGTTAGTCCAAATCTTTTAAGTATTTCGGGATAAGGTAGTCCTCTTAATTCAAATGGAATTCTGGTAACCCGCCTTTGGACCCTTTGCAAAATTTCAATATCTTTGATGTAGTAGGGGTTCCAAATATTGTATCCGCATTCAATTTTTGGTCTTATATAGGAAGTGTACAATTTCTTTACAATCTGTAGAGAGCAATCTTTGAAAGTCTTTTGCACCATGAAAATAAAACTATTGGCTTTCTTTATCATTTTAATAATATGCGCTTCCCATTTTAAATTAGAAGAAATTAGTAACCCCAGATCTGTTTGTTCTGTAACACTAATAAGTTGAAGATTATTTAGCAAATATGTTTCACAAGGGTTATTTGGGCCAATATGCAATACTGTACATTTTGATACATTAAGCTTTATGCACCACTGGCTTGTCCATGACTCAACACGCCTTAGATCCCTGTCTAAGCATTGCTTTTGCAACAATTGATTACAGAATAACATGGTAATGTTGTTTTAAAAAATAAGTCTAGATTTTTCACAGAAAGTTTATTATGAATGGGATAGGTCACTAACATTTAACACAAAAGAAAACTAAACCTTATGAATAATTACGCCTTCCTTCAGAAGAATGTAGAATATTCCATCACGAAAATTTGTATTAGCTTATTGCTATACTGTTGAATTTCATTAAAAAAATTTAAAGTCGAAATAAAAACATGGATATTAAAAACAGACAATTTGAAAATATTTTTAGAAATGCTTTAATTAATTAATATTGTTTTGAATAATTTATATGAGTAATAATTTTTACTTAAAAATTATAAATTAATAATTTTATTATAGGTATATTTCTTCAAAAAAGCTGCGTTTATACTATAAATTAACATTTTTACTTTAAAACTTGATTTTTAATGCATATTTATGATTTATGATTTTAAATACTAAAACAAAAAATAAGATTTGCCCCTAACAAGCTCAGCTTCAGGGGATTGAAGAATAATTTTATCGAAGACAACATAAACATATTTATTATATTATTAAATTTTAAATAAACTTATTATTATTATTATTATTATTATTAATAATTGTTTTTATTTTTGAATATAACTGTAATGTAAGTTTAAAAATTTTAATTGACGTGTTATATGTCCACTTTTTGGATTTATTTAATAAACGCTATCTATCTATCTATAAAATCATCTAAAAGTATAACTTTTACAGTATCTTCGTTTTCCATTTCTTTTGAAAATTCATTTGTCATCAGAAAAGCATAGTCGTAGGTGAAAAGTTTGGGCGCTATAAAACCTCCATATCCAGCTTTGCCCCTGAAATGTAGTCCGATCCCCCTGAGGGGCACCGGGGGGTCATTGACGACGGGTTGAATGTCTATGAATGGTATGGTCGTTTGGGCCGCGTCCGCATCGAAGTCTGTATGGGTGAACTTGACGTAGGGATGCCGGGTATAATTTACGTCGGTAGGTGGTGAACGGTTTGGGATATCCGCTTTGCCTAGGTCGATTTCATTACTAAAAAAGGATAATTCTTGACTTTTGTACTGAAAACTAAGTGAGTTCTCTATGTGTTCATTTTTATTAGTTTACGGGAAAGGTAATTTAAGTTTTTTAAGGTTCAAGAAGTAGTCCATTCTCTCCGTTGTTAAATTTTTAAATGAAAAAATAAAAAGTCGCACAAAAAAGTTATTTCGGTACTTTTCTAATAACATTTTTTCCCATATTATGCGAATTTTTTGCCAGTTACTATACTAAAAGAATATTTTACGTACTTTCCTCTTGCCGGATAAGACCTGATGATTGTGCTGTACTTCTCGAATGATCCATTTCTCCACTTGACAGACATAGTAGTGTACTCAAGTCTTAACATTTTGTTAAATACAAAACGAACACCTGGAATACAAAAAAAATCTTTATTTTAACAAAATTTAACATTGCTAAATTAAAGTATACTGAATACGAACTCGGGCTTGCCGGTGGTTGAAATCAGGCCCACAAATTGACGTTCCTGAGTTAGCATTGACAGATGCGTCTATTATGTCACCACCGAAGCCCACATTGATGCGATTTACCCCCACAGCCTTTAAACTGTGGAGGACTTGAGGTAGGAGGCCGATCGCAATGCATTGGGTTCGGTCCCAAATTAGCATCGGTAATTCAGCTTTACGAGTCGCTGTAAGATGGCGCGCGTGTTCGAAGTGGGCTATCAAATAATGGTTTCTTATGGACGCAATAACTATTTTTATTTAAATTAGTTCTTTAAGGAACAAATAAGGACTTTTATATGAATTTACACTTACTTTGTTATACTTATTAGTAAACTCGGCCTGTATAAAAATCCAACGATACTTGGTTTTTAAAATACAGGGTATTAAACATTCTAGCTGTAGCTTTGGAGCTAGAAAGAGACTTATTTGGCTGCGTTTTCTCTCTGAAAAAGATCCTGTCTTACACCCCGACACAAAGCAAACTCTACTTTTATAAATTGTACCATTATTTATTATAAATATGGAAATTAATTACAATACAACGTTATTTGTCTTGTCTTGTCTTCAAACATTATGTTATTTCGAAAAATAAAATGTCAATTGTCAAAAGTAAAAGCACAGAAAAATAAAGGGTTTACGAAAAGTTAAAAACTATGGAGGATCTAGTTTTCCATATTAAAAACGAAGAAGAAGAAGACAACATCAGCCCACTTCGGACGCGAGAGCCATCTATCGGCCAATAGCGAACTAACCAAAAAACCGGGACAGAATTTGAAAATGCTGCCATTGTCGATCGGCCTCCTACCCTATAGTTTTCCATACTTTAAACAGTATACTTTTTCTAGATTTGACACGTTTCTTTACCTGTCACAATTTGTTCGTCGGCAAATCTAGGCACGACCAAATTATCCAATGCTAATGATCTGTTTTCGTATGTCATAGTAAAGTAGTCCTGTCCGTTTTCTACCCCAGGATCGTCAATTTTATAATCATCCACTGGAACCCAACGCACTGTTGCGTTATCTATGTAGCCGTATGGCAGAATCTTTCCTTCTTGTATTTGCAGATGGATTATTCTGTTGTGTTTTACAAACCTTAGTCCAGTAATAACCCTAAAAACATATAAAAATTATAGACAATATTTACCTTATAAATAATAACGACAGAAAAATATGGTCTAAAATAATGTATTTACTAGTGTTAGGATTACTCGAGTGAAAAATAACCCCTGATCTGGTTTTTTCAATAACCTGAATAATCCGGTTTTTTTTATAAACGGTTATTTATCAATCGTTTTTTTTTACCACACCTTTTGTGTCGCTGTGTACTTAAAAATTAGATTAAAACACCGGATTAAGACCGGTTTTTCGTTTGAATACTAATAATTACGGAACTGGCGACCTTTTTTTTATTTTCGGCAGCGTTCTTCTTCCAGAATCTTCGGGGGAGGAAATAGTTTAGTCATTAATAATGTTGTAGATGAACCGCCGCCCATATTAGTATTCGAGTGAAAAATAATCGGTTATATTCCGGTTTTTAAAATCACTTGAAATCTCGGTAGTCGGTTATTAAAATAAGTCGGTTATTCCCATCACTAGTATTTACTCGCCTATTGTTGTCAGTATCTGCTGAGACAGGTCTCATGTTGATATATCTGTCAGAGTTAGGTCCTTGCTCATCGCACAAACACATGCAGTAGGAACATCTCACAAACCCTCTTGTCCAACTGTTGGCGGCTTTTTTGTCACAGGAGGATTTTTTACCCATGGTTCGTCCACTTGAATATTCTAAGTAATCGTATCTCCTTAGTGGAGCTTTCTATAGTAAGAAACAAATTATTGATGTTTTAATAATATTCCTGACCATGTGTACTCTAAGAGTCGGGAAAACCTGATATGAAAGAAGAAAGGTAGCTATAAATAATTTTATTATAAGTTCCAGATCATACCGAAGGACATATGTTCATATCACTCTCGACAAATCGACACTCTGCGATGTTTCCAGTACACCTTTCCGTTTCTCTGCAATATGCGCTGTCACTATCGTAGCAACCACTGCTGGTACTTAAAGTATAAGAGTCACACTTCTTCGTACAGGTTCTCTCAGCGTTCATGTCGGCTTCATTTTCGATGTGACCTTGTAGGAGTCTTGTAATTTCTACATACGTCACATCTAAAAATAATAAAAATATATTTTCCATTGAACTTGAACGCGTAAATTAATTATAATCAATCAAATACCGTTTATTACTCAAAACATAACAATTGTGTCTATCAATTACCATTTTTATGTTGCTCAGGATCACATCTCCATGTAGTTAGGTTCGATGTTTTCATGGTTTCCCGGAACACTAGCATGGTTTTGTTGACTCGATTTTCGAAATTTCTCCTTGCGTCGTTTGAGAGGTCTATATAGTTTCCTAAAATCAAGTTATTAATTTCAAATTGCATATTTTATACAGGAGTAAATCAATCATTGAAACCCTTCTTAACCCTTTCACTGCGCGGTGCTCAAATAAAGTCGCACCCCAAATTGCCTATTTTTTTACCGCTTGCGAATAAACTCGTTAAGAGCACTGTAGACTAATTGAGTATGACATTAGACACTATATTATAACCTTCCAGACACAAGTGAAACTAAAAAAAGGTAATATAGTGTCTAATGTTGTAAAGATAATGGTACGAAACCCTTCGTGAGCGAGTCTGACTCACACTTGGCCGGTTTCTCCGATTCCGGAACTCACGTTTTGTTCCTCATATTCGCTGTCACTTCTGGCTAATATCTCTTCAAGTTGTTTATCTGTAAGGTATTTCCCAGCCATATTAGGTTATTCTAACACAAAACTTGTCGAAATAACCAAAAACGCGAACTCTACATTGTAAATGTACAAAATCAGTGAAATTTCGCGGGAAACATTCACGGCCCCACCCTACCTCGGTCCAACCGCCCGCCCGCCCGCCACCGCGCCAATTTGAAACGTGCGGCCTGCAAGTGGACACTCTGCCAGCGAGATTATTTGTCTAGAGCAGCCTAATCCTATTTTTATAAGCAAAACGACTATACTCGTCCAGAGCAGTATACGGCATGGCGAATATATTCGTCCGGAGCAGCAAAAGGGTTAAGACTTGTGAATTTTTTTGCGTAATCTTCTTGTCATTCATTTTTTTAATTACTTACCTTCTTCACCAAGCCGCCTTGCTAAGTAAGCAAATTGTAGCATTATATAATTTTTTAAGTAACTTCGAGCTATGGAGTTGTACAAATTATAGAGTAGTGATTGCGGCGATTGAAAAAAATTCTTACATTGGAAGTCGTTTTCAAAAATCTAAAAAAAAATATATTTTTATCACCGAAAACTACACGTTCCACCTTTCAATTTTAAACAAAATGGTAATTCCCTTGCACAGGAAGAAAAAATAATAACTACTTGTTATGTTTCACAAATTTAATCTGACACGCGTTTCGGCCCTTGCGGGCCATTGTCAAAGGTTAATAATCAAACCGAAATACCTTCAGGCGCTTCCCTAATTCTTAATAGCACACTTATTTAGGACTAAATATATCTGTACCTTTCAAAGTTAGGAAAACCCACAATTGACCATTCAATCTTCTAATTTTAATTTTATGACATGTTTATAATTACCATAATATGATATAAATACCTTCGTAATGTTACGTAGCATTTAGTATTTTCCTGTACTCCTTTGACAATGGCCCGCAAGGGCCGAAACACGTGTCAGGAAACTGATTAAATTTGTGAAACATAACAAGTAGTTATTATTTTTTCTTCCTGTGCAATGGAACAACAGTTTCACTAAGCATGTAACCCAACACAAATTAATTATATAAAATGGTAATTCTTATGCGGCTTTTATACTTTTAGTTTATTTATACGCGTTAAATGGAGAATGCTTCTAACGAAGATGGAAAAAACGCACGAGTTCATGAACCCATCTTTTTTAATTAGAAACGATCACTACGTTAGTGCTTTGACTATTTTTCAAATAAAAACTGATTGCAAAAAGATAAATTGGTTAACGACCAAATTGCTTTTAAAGTCGCCTAATAAATTGGTTGGTCGAATAGGAGCTATTTTTTAGAATCTATCAATTTTTGCTTAAGATCCCTTCCAATGAAACTTACTTCAGAAACGTCTGTAACTATGTTTTCATTTTCCAGTGTCAAATTATACATCCTATTGATTGAATCATTTGCTCCAGCTTTTGGATTTAAAATATCTCTCACAATATTATCTAGTTGAATCGTCTCGGTTATACTCCTATTTTCGCCATCGCCAGTTTTTTGATCTTGAAAGTTTCTAAACTTTGTATACATGTTTTCCGTGTTTTGAAGCTCTGCGTGGAGAAATAAAAATGCTTTGGTTTGCTTGATCGGTTCCAAGCCCCTTAAAATATCTTCAGGCATCTAAAATCGTATATTTGGTTTCGATAGTATTTTTAAATAAACCTGGACAAACTTTATTTGAAACGATATCAGCCTGATTCGAATCAATTACAGAAACGATGATAAATTGACATTACACATGAAATTGGCTAGTAGAAAGTAGTAACCTGCTGTAGTTTTTGATCGAAAACACTAAAATTTTTAATTAGATGGACCTGCGCCTCTTCCTTGTGAATTGTCGGAGCTTCCGTCAGCACAAATTTCCAAAGTGTTTCTTCCACGTTCAGGAAATCGTGCCTTAATTGATCAACCAATAAGTGACTGTCGCATTGTATTGTTTTAAAAAAAATTGAAAGTATTATGAGGGTATAAGTATAAATGTTAGAGTACACCATCGCGCTGGTTTATGAACAGTGTTACTGTCATTCGAAATTCTGCCGAGTGTTATTATTTTTAAATCTAGTTTATTGATACCGCGTAGTTTATTTTATGAATATTCATAAGTGTGAAGAAACCAGCAGCGCGGGGAAATTCCACTTGTATAATAAATGTAAACTTTTTGCTAAAAAAGCTATACCAGCGTTTCCCAAACAAATTTTTGCTGGGACGCAAAACAGTTTTTAAAAATAGGTAGAATGGGTAATTGTTTAGTTCGTCGAAAACGTAGATATTACATTCTTATTATATTTCCTTCCTAATTTGTCCTATATTACGGTATACGGTATTTGTCGTATAGTATCGTTTCGTTTAACTCCTTAGGAAATTCCAGTGCCATCAGATCATTATATATGTAGGTGTAAATATGGGGAGCTATAAAACCTCCGTATCCACAATTTTTATTTTACTTAACCTCGAGAAAATTAGATTAAAACATCTTTTTTTTTGCGTGGTAACCTATGATTATGAACTTTGGAGTTACGGGTCGGTCAAGATCTGCATAAAAAAATACGCTGCAAAATAAGTTCCATTTGAAACCAGAATTTATTATATTTGGTTTAACTACAGGCTTAAAATAATATAAATATTCTACGAAAAAAGTCAGTATCTCTCAAAGACTACATACTATTTATATGGTTTTACTACGCGCTGAAAACTACATATTCGGTAGTATCATCATCGTCATTTCCTGTATTGTCCCTCGAAAATTTCATCTTCATCAGGGGAGCATAGCTGTGGGTCAATATCTTTGGCGCTATAAAACCTCCATAGCCATCTTTACCCCTAAAATGCAATCCAACACCCCGTAGTGGCACTGGAGGATCATTGAAGACAGGTTGAATGTCTATGAATGGTATGGTCGTTTGGGCAACGTCTAGATCGAAGTCCGTATGTGTAAATTTGACGTAGGTATCAATGTTATAATTTACTTCGGTAGGTGGTGAATTGTTTGGGATATCAGCTTTGCCAAGTTCAATTGGGTATCTGGAAAAAAGGAAAATTAAAAATTACGTACGAGTTTATTAAAAGATTAGAGAGAATAATAACTCCTTGTTATGTTTCACAAATTTAACCAGTTTCCTGACACGTGTTTCGGCCCTTGCGTGTCATTGTCAAAGATACTAGTATCTTTTTGTACACCTTTGACAATGACCTGCAAAGGCCAAAATACGTATCAGGAAACTGATGTGAACTTTTTGAATTCCATGTTACGAAAATATGGAAAGTAAAGTGATATTTCGATTACAGAGCTCTAGGCTTTGAGTACGCTTTGAACAAATTTAAACTATTGTGTGTGACTAGGAAAGTCAAGTATTCAAAACACTTTTAAAAGGTGCATCTGATATCGAACATTCCTGCACGTTTTTTACTTACTTTCCTCCTGACGACTTATACATTGTGGAGCTATCGATCTGCGAGACTGAGCCGTTTTTCCAGTCGAAAGGCCTTGTTAGTAACTGTAGTCGTAACATTTTGTCAAAAACGAAACGGACACCTGTAAAGGAAATAAAGTATTTTTGTAAGAATTGTTAGACTTTACATAATATGCCATTTTCTATCACATTTTAGTTGGTAGACTATTCTACAGCTGTAGATAGACTTAGGTCGAAGATAAAGTGTTTGAGACCATAATTACCATGTTTACAAGCGGTTCAATATTTATATTTCCCCTTTCCTTAACTGTTCAACTAAATGTTTGAGGCCATACCAAATTAGGCGTATATACGTAATTGATTTCAAAATTTCATTGACATATACATTTGTAATATTACCTGTTACAGCCTTGTCTGGTTGAATGGACCCGCTGGGATTTACCACCACGTCGTCCATGGCTAACGATCTGTTCTCGTACGTCATGGTAAAATAGTCCTTCCCACTGTATACCCCACGATCGGTGATCTTGTAGTCATCCACTTGAACCCAGTGAACTGTGACATTGTCTATGTAGCCATATGGAAGGAGCTTTCCTTCTTGTATTTGCAGGTGGATGATTCTGTTGTGTCTTACAAATCTTACTCCGGTAACTACCCTGAAACATATATGAAAAAATCATGCTATATAATCGGATTATGGAATTACCGTAAGGAATGGGACCTCTGAGGCCAGTCTTAAAAGTTCTCTTGACTGCCATCCAATGAGGAATTCATGATACCCGACAAAAAAATATGTGGGCCATTTTTACGCACCTATTGTTCTTTGTATCTGCCATAACAGGTCTTAAGTTGACATATCTGTCGGATTTGGGTCCTTGTTCGTCGCACAAACACATACAGTAGGAACAGTGGACGAACCATCTCCACCAGCTGTTAACAGGCTTTTTCCAACAGTAGGATTTTCTTCCCATAGTTTTTCCACTTTCATATTCTACGTAATCGTATCTCCTGGATCGAGTTTTCTAAATTAAAGAAACAATTACTGGATAGGTTAGGATGTGAAAGGTTATTAATTCAAGCGATCATATGGAGTTATGACAGGGAACAGGCTTGTCCAGTGGCGTACCCAGACCTGAACCTTGGGGGGGATATAAAAATATTGTTTTTTAAAAATCATACTTATTTATTTTGGTGATGGTAAAAAAAATTAAAAATAAAGTATTACAAAATAAAATCCATACGCCTTGGCTTGAGAGCAAGGTGATAATTTATTTTATTAGTCGAGATAGCTTCTTCTCTATGCACTGCCATCATGTCCATTAAGCCTCATTTGAGCGGTAGTATTTCTTAAATAAGTTTTTACACGTTTTACGGTTGAAAAAGTCCTTTCTGGTGTCGCAGTGGATACTGGCAATGTACAAAATTTTTTTAGAAGTTTGTGAACGTTAGGGTAGGCAAGTTGACTACAAACTTCCAAACAAGCGAGTACCTGGCGTTTGTTTTTTATTTCGAGGTATTTGTTTAAATGCTAAATTAAATATAAATCGAGTAGTTTATCACACTGACTATTATCTGAATCAATTGCTTTGCCTGCAGTCTGCAGTCCCTTCTAATGATGGTGATAATAAGCACATAAATCCGTAAAAAATTTCTTTATGATTTGTAAATCTTTCTTCTAGCTGATTTATGAAGAAATCTTTAATCGGTATATAGATGGTGGTTCGATAATGGCCGGTAACAGGCGTTTCTGAATCTGGATCTATAATGGAATTGATATCACTTTTAAGGTGGATATAAGTGATGTAACTTATGTAACAACATCGTGATAAAAAATTAATTTCGTGTAGTATATCCCAATTTTTTGTCTTTTGCGGGCAATCCATTATAAATGAATTATAAGTTACATTAACAATTATAACTTTTTTTTATATTTACGGCAATTGACTTGGTGCATTTTGCATATATATTTATAAACTTATAGTAAACTTCGCATTCTTGGCAAAGTCCATGGGGGGGGGATATATCCCCTATATCCCCCCCCGTAAGTACACCACTGAGGCTTGTCGCTAAATCCCCCCTTTGAATTTAAATACCTACGGATAGACATATGTTCATGTGACTTTCCACAAATCGACACCCAATGAGGTTTCCGGTACACCGTTCCATTTCTCGGCAGTACTTGCTGTCATTGTCATAACAACCGTGACTGGTACTTAAAGGATAAAAGTCGCAGTTGTTTGTGCAGGTTCCCCCAGCGTTCATGTCCACCTCGTTTTGAATGTGGCCTTGTAGGAGTCTTGTAATTTCTACGTAAGTTATACCTGAAAATTAATGATTATAGAAAAAGCGCAAGGCGAATAATAGACCAGGGCTTAAGCCTTTGCAAATGGTAAAAAGTGAAAAAATAATAATAGTAGAATATAACAAAATTGAAAGGAAAAATAAATTACGGGCGATCCGAGGTCGGGAAGTGGGGGGCGGTGAGTTTTTAAGGTTAGAAAACGATTTATCTCGATTTTCGGCAAAACTACAAGTCCTATGGAAAAACGTTAAATAGCAAAGTTGTAGGTAATAAAAAGATCTACAACTTTTGTATTTGCACTTTTTTCACATAACCTCAAAATTTATGTGAAAAATTCAAATAACCAAGTTTTTGGTTTTTTATTTTTATCTTTTACTAGAAAATTTTTTTTTTCACAAAATTTGGTGAAAACTTACCTTTTTATGTCCCAAAGACACTGTAATTTTTTTGATTTAAAATCATTATTTTTTCACCTTATTTTGACTTTATATCGAAAAAGCACCCTAATTTTCAATCGAAAATTCTCACGTCAAAATATCTGCTTTTTTAAAAAAAATTGGTGGGCTTTTTGTTCGTTGAAATCTCTACTTTTTGATGGTGTAAAAAAAATATACATTACCATGGTAAATGTGATGAAATGCCCTTTAAATCCTACCTTTAATTATATTTAGAACCACTATTTTCGCATATTTTTTGCGATCTTTGTGTTTTATGGATTTGTAATTCTTTTGTTTATCAATGTAACATGGAATCTAACGTTTTTCGAGTAATTAAAGTATAAATTTTAATAAATAGCTCAAAATTGTATATTATAATGATTAAAAAAAAAATTTGGATTCGATTTTTTTTTCGTTTCTTTGCATTTTTTGGGAATATTTACCATAGTAATTTATATATTTTTTACATCAGAAAGTAGAGATTTCAACGAACAAAAATCCCACCGACTTTTTTAAAAAAGCAGATATTTTGACGTGAGAATTTTCGGTTGAAAATTAGGGTGCTTTTTCGATATTGAGTCAAAATAAGGTTAAAAAATAAATATTTTAAATCAAAAAAATTACAGTGTGTTTAGGACATAAAAAGGTAAGTTTTCACCAAATTTCGTGTAAAATTTTTTTTTGTATAAGATAAAAATAAAAAACCAAAAACTTGGTTATTTGAATTTTTCACATAAATTTTGAGGGTATGTGATAAAAGTGCAAATACAAAAGTTGTAGATCTTTTTATTACCTACAACTTTGCCATTTAACGTTTTTCCATAGGACTTGTAGTTTTGCCGAAAATTGAGATAAATCGTTTTCTAACCTTAAAAACTCACCGCCCCCCCACTTCCCGACCTCGGATCGCCCGTAATTTATTTTTCCTTTCATTTTTGTTATATTCTCTTCCTTTTCCAATGGGTTTCATCCTACTATTATTTTTTTTTGGTTTCAAAAATTATCGACCCTGGTCTATAAGAACATTTACATGATGTATAATAAATAGCCAAATTAAAAAGATACGAGGGAAACTTCTAGTTTGACTAGATCTCCGATACAGCCTGATTACCTGAACATTACCTTTGATATGCTGCTTTGGATCGCATCTCCATATAGCGAGTGGAGAAATTTCCATAGCTCCTCGGAACACCGACATAGTCTCATTAACCCTTTTTTCAAATTCTTGCTTGGCCATATTTGAAAGTTCCGTATAGTTTCCTGAAACCAAGGTTTTCAATCACTTTAACATTGTGAATTCTTCAATTAATCTTATTCGTTGCATTACTTGTTGTTACTCACCATTATCTCCAATTCGCTTTGCTAAGTAGGCAAACTGTAACATGATGTAACTCTTTAAACCATTCAAAGCTATTGAGTTGTATAAATTATAGAATATTTGTTGGGGCGATTGAAAAAAGTTATTACATTGGAAGTCTTGCACCAGAATCTGTAAGAAAGATGTACTTTTAAAAACTTATTACCAAAGAGGACCATATTATGATCCAACTTTCAACAAATATTAACTTAACAGAGAATTTTTTTTAAATGTTAATTTTCACAACTTACTTCAAACACTTCCATTGCCATATTTTCTTTTCCAAATGTTAAATTGTAAACTTTATTGACCGAAGCGTTCGTACCGCTTTTTGGATTCAAAATGTCTCTTACAATATCGTCCAAATGTATGGTCTCAAATATTGTTTTTTTATTATTGAAACCAATGGCTCTACTTTCTTGCTGGCCCTCTTGAAAGTTTCTAAATTTTTCGTACATGTTTTCTGTATTTTTTAATTCGGAATAGAGAAATAAAAAGGCTTTGGTATGTTTGACTGGTTCCAAGCCTCTTAAAATATGTTCAGGCATCTAAAAGAGTTCATTTTGATTTACAGTACTCGGAATAAAACGATTAGTACGTACCTAAATAATAATTTGAAAATTTAAACCCTATTTATTTATTCGAAAAATTTTTAAAATTAAGAATTGAAAATTATTTGGAAAATACATTTTATTTTTAATAAACAGTTTGGGTTTCAAAAATATAAATCAACACAAAACGCTATTTGCTAGCTAACAGAACAAATATATGATGCACTGGATAATAAAAAACCTTGTATTAGTATTTTTCTAGATTTATCAAAAGCCTTTGATTCAGTTATATAATTTACTGTTAAAAAAGTTTGAAAATATTGGATTCAGAGGAAAGCAATTAAAAATTATCTGAAAAATAGACCAACTTATGTTCAAATGGATAAAGAACAAAGCTATCCAAAAGTATTTAAGTATGGTGTTCCTCAAGGAACAATTTTGGGACCATTATTTTTTAATATTTATATTAACGACTTATTTAGTATAAATAATTTTTTATACCGATACAAATTGGGAAAACGTAAATAATAAAATTAAAAAAGATTTTAAAATTATAAAAAATTGGTTTGATAACAATTTGTTAACAATTAATTTTAATAAAACAAATTATATTCCTTTTACTTTAAACCTAAATAACCTACCACGAAATATGAATAGTATTCAAATAAATGAAGACATTCAAATTTTTAAAGTTAATAAAATAAAATATTTAGGAATTATTTTTGACAGTAAGTTAAATTGGAATTTTCACTTAAAATACTTAATTGAAAAATTAGGAAATTTTTTAAAAACATTAAAAAAATTTTAAATGTAAGACATATGGAAATATTATATTACGCGTTAGTTAAAACTCATTTAAATTACGGAATTTTAGGTTGGGGAGGAATAAATAGAACTTTAGTTAAAAAATTAGAAATATTACAAAAAATGTTTCTAAAAATTATATTCAATAAAGATTATCTTTATCCTTCAAAGGAATTATATTCAGAAACAAAAAAGTTAAACATAAGACAACTTTACATTTATAACATTTTAATACATATATATTTATTTATTTATTTATTTATTGACGAATGGGATATCTACAGACCTAATGGTCCAAAATGATATCCACAATTAAACACATGTGTGCGGATATACATAATATAAAATAATAATAAAGTCTATATTTAAAAATAAAAACCTTATACAATTTAAAAACCATAATCATAATACACATCATAGAAATAAGACCTAAAATAAATAAGTCCATAGGACAAAAAAATTTCAAATATTTATGTTTTTATTTAAACGATTATTTACCAACAAAAATTAAAAAATTGATTTCAACAAAAAAATTTTCAAGTCGAAATAAAAGCATGGATATTAAAAAGAGACAATTTGAAAATATTTTTAGAAATGCTTTAGTTAATTAATATTGTTCTGAATAATTATAATAAGTACCTAATATTTTTTACTTAAAAATTATAAATTAATAATTTTATTATAGGTATTAATATATTTCTTCAAAAAAAACTGCGTTTATACTACGAGTATAAATTAACATTTTTACTTTAAAACCTAATTTTTAATGCATATTATTTATGATTTTACATACTAAAACAAAAAATAAGATTTGCCCCTAACAAGCTCAGCTTCAGGTGATTGAAGAATACGTTTATAGAAGACAACATAAACATATTTATTATATTATTAAATTTTAAATAAACTTATTATTTACCTGCTTTAGTTTCTGGTCAAACACCTTAAAATTGTTTATTAAGTGCAGCTCGGCCTTATCTTGAAGAATTGTTGGGGCTTCCCACAGGACGAACTTCCATAGTCTTTCTTCCAAATTCAGAAAATCGATCCTCAGTTGGTCAATCAATAAATGATTTTCACATTGTATTGGTGCAAAGAAAATTGTAATCATTAGGAAATAACATATTATTAATATTCTCGAGTATACCATAATGCTGTTTTGGATTTTATCACAGCTTTTGTAATTTTTTAAAAAAGTAACATAGTTTAGTTTGAATAACACTTATTACATTAAATGTTCCAAGAATAACACTATCTACTATCTACTCTATAAGACGGTCAAGTAAAGTAAGTAACCTTAAATAATGGCGATAAAATAATGATAATATAATAGACCAGCCTTTGAAAATGGTAAAAAGTGAAAAAAAATAATAGTAGGATAAAACCCATTGGAAAAGGAAGAGAATATAACAAAAATGAAAGGAAAAATAATTTACGGGCGATCCGAGGTCGGGAAGTGGAAAGGGGTGAGTTTTTAAGGTAGAAAACGATTTATCTCGATTTCCGGCAAAACTACAAGTCCCATGGAAAAACTTTAAATGGCAAAGTTGTAGGTAATAAAAAGATCTACAACTTTTGTATTTACACTTTTTTCACATAACCTCAAAATTTATGTGAAAAATTGAAATAACCAAGTTTTTGGTTTTTTATTTTTATCTTTTACAAACAAATTTTTTTTTCACGAAATTTGGTGAAACTTACCTTTTTATGTTCCAAACACACTGTAATTTTTTGATTTAAAGTATTTATTTTTGCACCTTATTTTGACATAATATCGAAAAAGCACCCTAATTTTCAATCGAAAATTATCACGTCAAAATATCTGCTTTTTTAAAAAAGTCGGTGGGCTTTTTGTTCGTTGAAATCTCTACTTTCTGATGGTGTAAAAAAAATATACATTACCATGGTAAATATTCTCAAAAAATGCAAAGAAACGAAAAAAACTCGAATCAGATTTTTTTTTTTAAATCACTATGTACAATTTTGAGCTATATTGACTTTTTTAAAAAAGCAGATATTTTGACGTGAGAATTTTCGATTGAAAATTAGGGTGCTTTTTCGATATTATGTCAAAATAAGGTGCAAAAATAAATACTTTAAATCAAAAAAATTACAGTGTGTTTGGGACGTAAAAAGGTAAGTTATCACCAAATCTCGTGAAAAAAAAAATTGTTTGTAAAAGATAAAAAAAAAAAAAAACTTTGTTATTTGAATTTTTCACATAAATTTTGAGGTTATGTGAAAAAAGTGTAAATACAAAAGTTGTAGATGTTTTTATTACCTACAACTTTGCCATTTAAAGTTTTTCCATAGGACTTGTAGTTTTGCCGGATATCAAGATAAATCGTTTTCTACCCTTAAAAACTCACCCCCTTCCACTTCCCGACCTCGGATCGCCCGTAAATTATTTTTCCTTTCATTTTTGTTATATTCTCTACCTTTTCCAATGGGTTTCATCCTACTATTATTTTTTTTGGTTTCAAAAATTATCGATCCTGGTCTATAATGTTTACTGGATGTTTCTTGATACTGGCGTAAAAATGTTTGTTTTTTTTCTTTAAACAATAGGTCATTTCTTAAAATAGTATTAATAAAGCAATCGACAAATATCAGAGTTTTCTGCAACAACTTTTTCTTTCTCTATTTAGTGGTCAACCGAGGAATTCACTCACAATTCGATGTACTATTTGTGTTTTAACGGAAATTTTACTTGTTCCTAACACACTACACACATTATTATTTACACTAGATTCTCCTTGTATCACCGGGGTCAAAGTGGCAAATCAAACATTATCATAGACCATAATTCATCGTTCATTTTGTATCTTAATTTTTAAATAAATCATCATATATCAAATGTAATAAATGCCTAGTTGTGGTCCCACATTATACCGCTGACAACAATAATTTTGATCTAGGGACGCATTAACAGCTAGAAATTGCAAATCTACTGAATATATTGGATGAAATACGGAAAAGACAATTCGTCATGCGATTTGGACACGGTCAAGTCAAACCAAATTTTGTATTAATTAATTATTGAAAACACGCGATGTATTTATTGTTGGATAATATAGTTTGTATGTACCAAACTGCACGATGTACAGGGAATATCTAATGGAAAACATGGATGTTTTGATTTGGAATTATATCCTCATCCTTGGAAAAAATAAGAAACATAATTTTTATAGATTTATTGTTATTTGCGTAACATTACACAAACCTTCAAAATGTTAAGTCATAGGTGTCACGAGCAAAAACAATTTTATTAAAAAATTACAAGTAGGTACAAAATAAGCAGTAAGCTATCAATAATAATTGAAAGTTATTTAAAAGCGATAATGATAAATTTCATAAATTCTTAGTTAACATCAACTGAAACATCATCCGATATATCAACTCGATCGCCCATCTTTGGAAGCAGCTTCGACATATGTTTTCCAAAGTCGTACGTTTTGATTTTCGGTCCAATGAAACCCCCATAACCGGCAGCGCCCTTATAGTAAATGCCAGCACCCATGAGGGGTACTGGGGGATCGCTGATAACGTCCTGGGTGTCTATAAACGGTATGGTGGTTTGGGCAGCGTCCTTGTCAAAGTCTGAGTGTGTAAATTCAACGTAAGAATTGGTGGCACCAATCTTTACCGATGGTTTTTCGGTGAAATATGGAATATCGGCGTTGAGGAGAGGAATTTTTGATCTAAACATGAAAAAAGAAATGTTTGTGGTATAGTTAAATTCACATAAAGTTTTAATGCCAAATGTCAAGACTTGTCATTGTCTAGTTACTTTAAATTTCACCAACTTACTAAATTTCTTATACAGCTGAGATTGGTCAGTGTTTTTTCTTTTTCTTTTCTAAAATTGTTCGGCCAACTCTTTTTATTTCTATCTCTTTTTAATCGTATGAAATAATACAAGATAGACATACTTTGTGTGGAGTACAATTATACTAATTAGATTTAGCCATTAGAAATTTATATTTTATGAGTTGCTGCAGTATTTGACAAGTATGACAGAACTGAAATGTCACGGCGTTAAAAGTTTATGTGAATTCAACTATAGATATATTAATATATATTTTTGAACAAATTTTTATGGATATATTTTTTAAATTTTCAAACGCAACCTTCTTTAAACAAAAACAGACAGAAAAGTTAAACAATTTGCAAATTGTATCAAATATTACGTATCATTTTGTTTTTTAATTAGATTATAAAAGAAACCTAAGACAAACTGCAAAAATTGAGTTATATTTTAATAACTATCGTACCTTTGATTACTGGATTCATTAATAGAGTATCCGTTTTGTTGTTGTACAGTACCGGTAAGCCAGTCAAATGGACTTACATGAATTTCAAATTGCACTAGGTTTTGAATGTTTCTAAATTGGACACCTAGAAGAAGAACAATAATTGTCAAAAAGTTCGTTTACCCGGAAGCTTCCAATGTCTAACTTTAGGGACTGTTGTGAGACTGGGAAGTTGATCTTCACCTGACAGTCTGTTAACGTCAAACCACGCCTGCAACTATCATTCAAGTCTAGGCATTAAGATAAAATGAATGTCTAAAACCATTTTTTTGGAGTTTAAAACGTACCTGTTACAATATAATTTTTTTCATTTACTTGAATGTCATCCATCGCCATAGATCTGTGTTCATAATTCATTGTGAAAAAGTCTTCTCCGTTTTTAACACCATAATCAGTTATCTTGTAATCATCCACTGGCACCCAATGTACTGTAGATTCGTTGATATATCCGTAGGGTAGCAGTGTTCCTTCCTGAATTTGAAGATGGAGCAGTCTATTGTGCTTTACTAGTCTTATTCCTGTAACTACTCTGCAATTATAACATTTTAAACTTGAATATAGATATAGTATTTGCAGAATTCTACCGTTGACTCTTACTGCCAAAAATAAACTACCTGATTAAACCCTATTGTATACGCCTCAACCTCTTCAAAGGGGATTAAATGGGATCAGGGTCGGCTTGAAAATGTACCTACACCACATGATTTATTTTTATAATTTAAAATAAATAGATAGGTATTTTTAGTTTTAGGTAGGTACCTATAATAAATGTAAAATAATGATAACAATTAATGATAATTGAAAATAATATAATTTAAAAGTATAACTATTAGGATAACAAGTACAATAAAAATTAATTAAATTCTAAAAACTATTGATAATAATTTATTCAAAATTTAACTCTGTATCACTATTTTCATCTAAGCCTAAACTTATAATTAAGGGTTGAACATTTGTAATCATACAATTGTAAGAATTTTCCACCTTAAGTACATGCTGTACACAGTTTTTCCAGCTGTCTGCAAAAATGTTTCTTACTTCGTTTTTAATTAATTCTACTACAGATGCATTTAATGTAGGAGAAATATTATTTCTCCTAATATTGGATTTTAATTGGTGCCATATTAGCTCAATAGGATTGAATATACAATAGTATGGAGGAAGACGCAACACTGTATGTCCATTTTCTGCTGCAAGTTTGTCACACTCGTATTCCTTATTTATTTTAAAAGCTTTTAATACTTCTAGCAGTTCTCGTTTTTTGTAAGTTTCTTCAAAATATAAATCATTTTCAATCATAAAATTTTGAATTTCTGCTTTTGTATTATTAGAATTGGGAATGATTTTTGCTTGCCGACTATGATAACTAGCATTGTCCATTACAATGACGCTATTTTCAGGTATATTTTTAAGGAGTTTATGTTCAAACCAATCTTCAAAAAGTTGTGCGTCGGTATCTTGATGGTAATCTAAAGAAGAATCTGCTATGTTTTTAGCTGAAAGCAACATACAATTTGGAACAAACCCGTTCTCCGAATCAGCATGTAATATTGTGATTATTTTGCCTTTATTTGATGGTGCCTTGGTTTGACATTTTTTGGAAGAATCATCCCAACCTTTTCTTGGAGTGTCATGGGTATCGAACCATGTTTCGTCAAGGTAAATAATTTGACGATTTTCTTCTCTAAATTGTTTAACAGCTGCTAAATATTTAAGTCTACATTCCCGTAAACGTTGAGATTCCATTAATGTTTGTCTTTTATTAATGCTTCGGTCTTTAAAACCCATTTTTCGCAATATTTTCCTAAGGCTTGAAAGGCAACAAGAGATATTTGATTCGTCTTTAATCAGTCGCTCTTTGGGGGAAATCAAAGTGGGTACAGTTTGTGCCTCATACATTTGGTAAATCTTTCCTCTTAATAAATCCATGTCATTTTCGTCAATGCTTCTAAATGTGCCAGAATCACTCCGATTTTTTCTAGTATTAACAGGTTTAAGTACTATGTCTCTTACCGAAGATAAAGGAGTTTTTGTCAAAATAGACGTCTCTGCTAAAGCACCCATCGAATTAAAATTTCTACTCAACAAAGATTGATACACATTTTTAATTATTAGTTTGGCATCGGTAGATAAATGCTTTCTTTTAAAAATGCCACTTGAAGATGCCCCCCTATCAGCACAATTCCAAGGACGCCACATTCTACCACTAATAAGCCTAACTAAAAATTACTCGCCGGAAAACCACCAAAGACTAAAATTATTAAAAATCAGTTTGTATTTATATATGAATCAGGCATAGGTATAAATTGAATTTGTACCTGGTCCGGCTCTGCTCGAAAAGGTTTTAAAATTTGGGATTTCATTATTTATTTTATGGTCAAAGGAATAATGAGGGTTTATCGCAGTCAAAAGATCAACGGTATAATTCTACAAATACTATACGCAGGACATCTATTTTATTTAAAAATAGTTACCTGTTGTTTTTCACATCGGCCATAACGGGTCGTAAATTGATGTATCTATCGGAACGCGGTCCGTGTTCGTCGCATAAGCACATGCAATAATGACAGCGTACAAACCACCGAGTCCAACTGACAATATTTTTTTGTTCAGCACAGACTTGGTGTCTTCCCAGGGTTTTGCCGCTGTCATACTCTACGTAATCGTATCTTCTCGAAGATCGTTTCTTAAAGAAAATAAAATATAAAAAAATTGTGTGTGCTTAAGCACGACAGAAGTGAAAACTTCAACAAGGTGAAATTAATAATATCGAATAAATATATTTTCTAAAATTGAACAACCCTTGAAAAAAAATGCCAGAACATACCTGAGACGCAACAAGTGTCTATCTTGTGATCTTAAACACACAAACAACGCACACTGTTTCCACGTCGATACTGAATGCGACTGATGCGGCATGCTCTTTCATATAACTTTCATTCGGGTCAGTTCGGATTGAATATAGGATTCGAATTCGAGCGTAACACAGCCGAGCGTTACGCGTGACAGACACGCGTGACGGCTCAGTTTAATTCAATGCCCACAAAAAGTGCTAAACGCGCCTAAAGAAGTTTTCACTTCAAAAATGCCAGAACGTACCTGAGACGCAACAAGTGTCTATCTTGTGATCTTAAACACACAAACAACGCACACTGTTTCCACGTCGATACTGAATGCGACTGATGCGGCATGCTCTTTCATATAACTTTCATTCGGGTCAGTTCGGATTGAATATAGGAGTCGAATTCGAGCGTAACACAGCCGAGCGTTACGCGTGACAGACACGCGTGACGGCTCAGTTTAATTCAATGCCCACAAAAAGTGCTAAACGCGCCTAAAGAAGTTTTCACTTCAATAACTCGTTCTCGTTATATGTGAGTGCATTATCTACCCTAAGAAAACTTACTGGTGCTAAGCAAATAGTCGCATGAGATTCTATAAAGTTGCATCCAATTATGGATCCACTGCATTGTTCAACCTTTCTACAAAAGTCACTCTCGTAGTCGTAGCATCCGTAGCTTTTGGTATAAGAATACTCGTCACACGTATTTGTGCATGTTCTTGTAGAACTCATGTCTACTTCATTTTGGATGTGTCCTTGAAGAAGCCTTGTAAATTCGTCGTATGTTTTTCCTGAAGAAAATAAAATAGGTTTTATATACAGGGTGTCCCATAACTTATGGGCCGTAGAGTAACTGGAGATACTAGACATCAAACTAAGCCGATTAAGTCATATAAGTTTTTTCGGATTGTTACTCGTTCTAGAGATACAGGGTGTTGAAAGTAAAAGTTTATTATTATTAATATTATTATTTATTTAGTTAAAAATTTAATAAAGTGTATTGAGGTCAACGGTGGTCACTTTCAACATTTACTAAAGTGAGCTTCTTGTTTTTGTTCCACTGTTTCGAATTTATTGCGTTGTGATAATTAAAATATTAATTTAATTATGTACTATGTTTTTTTATGCTTTGGGATGTTTAAAGGAAAATATCTCGAAAACCGTTAAAGATATTAAGATCAATCAAGTACACCTTTCTGACTCAGAAAATGCCCTTCTTTAAGAAACTTTAATTGAAAAACACCTAATATCACAGGTAAGAAAAAAAATCACATATTTATGAAGCCCAGTGTATGCAACTAGCGCCCTCTAGTGTGAAACCTAAAAATTTCTACAAATTCTTATTTCTTGCTCATAAAAACATAATACTGCCAACTTTCAATTCAATTCATTAAACGGTTTTAAAATTACGGCTTATTTTCGAGAATAAACTTTTACTTTCAACACCCTGTATCTCTAGAACGAGTAACAATCCGAAAAAACGTATATTACTTAATCGGCTTAGTTTGATGTCTAGTATCTGCAGTTACTCTACGGCCCATAAGTTATGGGACACCCTGTATATATATATTTTTCTTTTTAATAATATACATCTTTATTCTCAACCAACTTAAAAATTTCATTACAGAGAATCTGAGAGAATATAACATCAAATATACAATATATAAAATCACATATAATAAAAATCATGTTTAGTAATAATAATTATTAATACTCCATCGAAATTATTTAAAAACAATATATATGATAACCATTTACAAAAAAAAAAAAATAATATATAATACGTTATTTGGTTTAGTTTAAAAAAATATTGTTTTAGTTTTTTTTTAAAGTCCATAATTTTGATATTTCTTTAATTTTTTTCGGCAAACAGTTGTAAATTGTTATTCCTTTAAATAATATTGATCTTTAGCCAAAAGTACTCTTTACCGTAGGTGTTTGAATATGATAATTTTGTCTCGTGATGTGAGTAAGGTTGGTTGAAACATTATATTCGATTGTTTTTCTTTAATAATAATAGAGTGTATTAGAATGTATAGTTTTAATTTATAAAGCTTTTCTAACTTTAAATATCCGTTTGGTTCATACAAATTTATAGTTTGTTCTAAAAAAGGAAGTTTATGTATGCATTTAATTAATTTGTTTTGTAGTTTTTTAAAAAATTTACTATTCTATTATTTAAAAAAATTTCAATTTTTTTTGAAAATGTGGATAAAACAGAAGTTGAGGGATAGTTACTACTAAAATATTTTTCTGCATTTTTAAAAACTGGTGCTATTTTTAATTTGTCTGGAAATAACCCGGTTTTAAAAAAAATTTCGATTAGATGATGTAATATAGGAATTATATTATACTTTAGAATTTTAATAATTTTAATGGAAATATTATCAAATCCCGTTGCTTTCTTCGAATTAAGCTCATCAATTATTTTGCCTATTTCTTCAAATGTGATATCTTCTTTATTAAAAAACACTGAACTGGAATTTATTAATTGTTTGGTTTCGTCGTATTTCTTACCTTTGACATAGTTTTTTGGATCGCATCTCCAAATATCTTTGGGCACTCGTGTTAAAGAACTAGTGGTTCCAGTAGTTTCATCAACTCGTTTTTCATAAAGTTTTCTGGTCAAAATGGACAGTTCAAGATTGTTACCTTTAGGTGATCAGAAAACGGATTAACTTTATTGGAGGGTAACATATTCAATTAAGTTATGTATATTTAAATTAGCAGAAATCATTTACTCACTATCAAATCTGTCTGTTTAATGGATTCTTTATCTTTGTTCATACTTTGTCACGTTTAAAATAAATACGTCATGTCTAAGACTATATAAATTGACTTTCCTACACACAAAGCTCTTACCTTTGGACCATAGTCTGTTGCCTAAATGAGCAAATTGTTCCATCACATAAGCTTTTAACTTAGTGAAAGCGACAACGTTGAAGAAGTTGTAGAGTACTTGTTGACCAGACTGTTGATATGTGTTACAATTGGTACTTAATATCTAAAAAGGTATTTTGTTGGGATAGGTCTAGTTATAGACAAGGGTGGAGGAACATAAGCCGCTCTGGCAATCAGCACAATTATACAGCTGATTATTTAATACAGTTACATCTAGGGTTGGGCCATTTGAAAGTTTTAAATGAAATTTTCTGTTTTGAACTTCACAAAACAGAAAAATTTCACTTAATCCAAAAAGTGAAATTTCAGTGACACTTTTGAAATTTTCACCTGAAACTTTCAACTGATAAATGTCCTTATTACATTCGAAACTTTCAGAAAAATTTCATAAATTTCAGTGAAACTTTCACAAACCTTTCCATGTAGGGTTGGGCCATTTCAAAGTTTCAAATGAAATTTTCTGTTTTAAACTTTTCAGAAAAGAAAAATTTCACTTAACCCAAAAAGTGAAATTTCAGTGACATTTTTGAAATTTTCACCTGAAACCTTCAACTGATAAATGTCCTTATTACATTCAAAACTTTCAGAAGAATTTCATAAATTTCATTGAAACTTTCACAAACCTTTCCATGCAACCAACCACCCCTCGTTTAGGCCAGGTTGTGTGGGGTGTGTAACGAGAACAAGTCACAGTGTAACTTATCAGTAATTATCCTAGTCACAAAAATGAAACCGAAAGGAAATATTTGGGACTATTTCCAACAGCAGGAAAATACGAAAAATAAAGTAAAATGTATTTTCTGTGCAAACATTTTTTTATTAAAATGCAACACGACTGGAATAGTTATTTACACTACAAGGGAGGCAGGTGATACTTACCAGTCGAGGACATAGTTTGCGCTCGTTGCAAAATAGTCCGAGACTGGTCAAGCATACTGCCTCCCGAGTTTTGTATTATATTTTTTCTACTCAAGTTCCCTCAAATTTAAAAAAAAAAATGTTTTTTAATTTTATAATTATTTGAACTATCCAACTGAAATACCCTGTATGTATGACAGATTTCCTAGTGTTGACACGTTGATTATTCCTATGGAATTAATGATGTTCATAATCAAACAAGCATTCTGTCAGTGTCAGTTTTTGTAAGAAATCGAGAAAATGGATATCGATGCAGTTGCGAATGCAGCTTGCGCTGCTCTATTAACTCAGAAATCGAAGGAACGGTACAATCGGTGTTACAAGGACTTCAAGGATTGGTGCAGTATTAATGCAAGTGATGAAAGAGTCACCGAGAATTCTATGCTGTACCTATGTAGTTTATTTAACTTACTTCCCCAGGGAGGTAAGTATTTACTTACCTCCCTAGGGAGGTAAAACGTAAGTTATTTAAATTCACCTCTGTCATTTCTTCTTCTATAGACTTGGAGAGGTCCACTACTTTACCAATCGATTTGGTAATACCAGTTTTGTTGTTGAGTATATCGTATATAATGTCCTCCATCATAACCTTGTTTGGTGATTGGCGAATTAGGCCACTTTGATATTCTCGAAATTTTTCATATTTCAATTCGATCAGTTTTAGGCCTGAATAGAGGAATAGAAAATTGGGAAAGGTTCGGTAGGGGTCCAGCCCTCGGAATATGTCCTCCGGCATCTGAAATATTTGAAAAAGGATGCAAAATTCGATACCTGTCAAAAACGAAATCATCGAACACTGATTTGTTGTGTTTATTAAACTTTGAGTAAAAATGGCTTATTTTCAATTTTTTAATACTAAAAATGGACTAGAATATCTATTTTTTTAAACAAATCATAAATTAGGCTATTATAATATATGTTCATTTGAAAACTTCCCACCACGGATTTTCCTGCTTTAAAATGAAAATGTGGAAAATCGCTCGGACCCGTCGATTTTTATTTCGAGGGGGACATCTTTTGCGTATATTGTCAATCTTGTTACTTCAAGTCCCTAGGAGGGAGGGGGGGTAAGATCTAAATCTTAAATGGATACCCCTATTTTATATAATTTTTTTGGATTCTGCATAAAATGATGAACATTTTTTAATAAAAGCATTATTAGTCTATACTTAACAGTTTCCGAGATATTGACTCTTGAAAAATTACATTTTTGAACTTTGACAGCGTCTAGCTTTCTAACTGTACGTCTTAGGGTAAAACGGCTTACATGTCCCTATCTTCGATTTTTATTATCTTTCCAATAGTGTCAACTTCCGGTAACCGGAAGTACTATATTTCTTACAACCTTATAAAATATCATGGTTTACGGTGTCGAAAGCCTTACGCATGTTTCTTCTCTTGTGCTACAGAGTAGTTAAACTTTGATAAACACCGCCTTGATCTACGGCTCTTAAAGATAGATATCAGTGTTGTTTAGCTTTTTATGATAGCTTTTAATTATATTAATTGGTTATTTAGTTTTAAATTTGTCGTTATTCTCTCAAATTAATCATGTATTGGCATCGAAAAATCCACAATCTGTTAAAATACTAGGTGCTTGTAGGCTTGTAGCCATATCCCTCAAATAAACAGACAAAAAAATTATATAGTGAACCTTTTTATTAAAAAAAAAACTCGAAATCATGCAATTTTTTTAACTAGAGTCTAGTGTTCCTCACCTGTTTCATTTTTTGATCAAAATCATAAAAATTTTTGACCAGATATAATTCTGATTCGCCCTGTTCCTTGAAGAGCAAACCGTTTGACGATAAGTTCCACAAATCGTTTTCCAATTCCAAAAAATCCCATCTTAGTTGGTCAACAAGCAATGGTCTTTTTTGGCAAAAAACTTGAGAAAAAATACAGAGAATTCCCAGTAACTTCAGAACAAACATGGCGACTTATTATTGGCGAATGTTTTATTGCAAGTTTAACTTGAAACTGCCTATGCAATATATTCTTGATAAACTCTTGCTGTTAGCGAATTTTTACTTGATAAGAAATTGCGGTATTGAGTCAATTCGACCTATTTTGTTTAGTTCTGAACTTGTTTAAAGGAAATGTTTCTCTTTTCGAACCTTTCTTAGGGCCCCGTTGGGCGTAGAGAGTTAAAATTTTATACAGTTAAGTTAAGGGTGTGAGAATAGTTTAAACTGTCACTGGTTACATGCGTAATACTCCTAAATTATCTTTTTCAAAGGCTTTCTTTCATTCATTATAACTAATTTATTATTAAGTTATTATTCTTAATTTACATTAACTCCGTTTCCAAATTGAACTTAAAAGGCAATATAAAGCTATTTGCAAATGATACAACAATTATTTATTTTGCTGAAACTCTTGCAGAAATGTATTTTGATATTAATAATGATTTAAAAATACTTCTTTCTTGGCTTCAATCAAATAAACTTACGTTAAATTTTACAAAATCTTCTTTTATGTTTATAACTAAAAATAAAATAAATTCTATCATTAACCCCTTAACATTTAATAATGAAAATATTCAATATTCAAAAACGACAAAATTTTTAGGATTAGTTTTAGACGAACATTTAAATTGGAAATGCCATATCCAGTACATTATCTACTCGATATCTCCTTTGGTATCTGTTTTGTACAGAGCTAGATATTTCATTCCTTACAAAATTTATATTTTTCATTAATATATTCAAACTTACAATACTTAGCTTCTGCATGGGGATCTGCTTGTTTATCAAACTTGAAACCATTACAAAAATTGCAAAATAAAGTTAAATTAAAATTTGTAGGATTAGTTTAAGACGAAAATTTAAATTGGAAATGCCATATCCAGTATATTATCAACTCGATATCTCCTTTGGTATCTGTTTTGTACAGAGCTAGATATTTCATTCCTTTGAAATACTTTAAAAATATATATTTTTCATTAATATATAGGTATATTCAAAATTACAATACTTAGCTTCTGCATGGGGATCTGCTTGTTTAACAAACTTAAAACCATTACAAAAATTGCAAAATAAAGTTATAAAATGGATACACAAATTACCACCTTTAGAACCAACTGTTAATCTATATAGACCGAAAGGGTATTTACACGTTACTGCGCTACTGGTAGCTAAGCTACAAGCTACTTTTTTAAAGCTACTCTGCGAAGTCAGTGAATGCAGTTTTGAAAAACTACGTTCTTCGACATTAAAAGAGTTTAGTAATAAAAATATTTTAAAGTTTTAATAATGTAGGTACCTACCAGTAACTAAGTATTATTATAAGTAAATATATTATTGAGTATGTTTCCAACAGTGCAGAATATGAGGGGTACATCGTAAAAAATTATTTTTGCCATACTTTTAAACAATTTATTATAGGTAATAGATATTTTTTGATATAATATGACTGACACGATGACTGTCAAAGTTTTATACATTTTTTTAGTTTTTCAAATTTTTATCTCAAAGGCAAAATGCTAAGTTATTAAATAAATTACATAAATTATTACGTAAATATACAAAATATAATATCCTTTAAATTAACCGAAAGTAGCTTAAGCTACCGAAAGTAACTTAAGCTACCGAAAGTATACTTAAGTAGTTTTTTCGACTAACTAGCCACTTTTAAAAGTAACTTCCTGAATACACTAAAAAATAATGTAAAAACTACAGCTACAAGCTACTTGGTTTTAAAAGTAGCTCGAATAAAGCTATTAGCTACCAAAAAAGTAGCTAGCTAGTAGCTTAACTACTTAGTAGCTAGCTACTGCCCAGCTCTGTTTCTATTCTATTACCGTCAAGAATAGATACCGTGTTATAACCGCGCATTACTGTATTTATAAAAAAATTGAAACATTACAGAATATATGTTTTCGTGTTCAGCGCCCTTAGCTTCTGACCCCCTGATTGGATAATTCTAAATCTTTAAAATGCGGAAGGCCTTGTCATTTTTACCTCTACTAGTTTAGCTGCAATAGCTCCATCACGCTCAAGAACTAGATCGAATAATAGTTCAATTGAATTCTTGACGCCCGTTTTGTTGTTTAATATATCGTTAATAATATTCTCCATCATAACCCTATTTTTTGACTTTAAGATATAGGTTATTTGATCTTTACGAAAGTTTTTGTATTTGTTGTCGTATTGTCGATATCTTGTAACGTGGAACGCAGAGATTGGAAATCGAGAATTTTTCGTATGGGTTCTAGTGCTTGTACAATATTTTTTTGAACCTTAAATAAACAAATATTTATATAAAATGCCACTACAAGCTTGCCTGCATGCATTATTATCTGTGACAGGCAAGCACAAGGCAATAAGTATTATTTCTTACTTTTTGACTCGTTTTATTTACAATTATTATACTGTATGTTTGTATCGTACTAAGGGGGCTTCCCCACATTATTTTTAATTCAACATTTAAACTTTGATAGTGAAGAAGCGCTTGACCTGCGGTGTAAGGCTGGGCAAAAATTCGATATATCGATAAACGATATTTAAAAAATAAAATATCGATATATATCGATATTCGATTGTAATTTCAATATCGTCCTTTTACACATTTTTAAGGACCAATATTTAATTCAGTCTTTTTTCTTCATGTTTTCATTCCCTTGAAATGAAGGTACGGAGTTTTTCAGGGCACATAAGAAAATATTGATATACAGTGTCACCAGTATAGTCCGCATCATATGGAATTTTTTTATTAATAGCTTTATTCAAAATTTGACTTTGGCATCAAGTTCTGCTTCGATCGAGATGAAAATTAAGCAAAAAATAGTAGTCATGTGATTCGCATTACCTGTCAAGTTTTAATTTTTTCCAAAAAATAATTTAAAAGTGGGGTTATTTCTGAAAATATCGAAAAAAGTTTTTTAAATGCACATGCAAAATTTCAGCTGCATAAGATAATTTTGATTTTTTACCTATATTTTGTAAATTGCGCCACTTTTGCAAAATAACGCGACGCAACCTACATAAAACTTCTTAGTTTTGACAATGCTTTATTTCAGATAAATTTTCTTTTAAGTAGCGCCATATTAAATGTGTGTTTTTCTACAAAATCAAAATTGGGCTATTAAAATTTGGTCGCATGTGAGGCACAGTTTATTTGTTTTTGACCCTGTATAAGAGTATAAGGTAACTTCATAAAATAAGTATTTTTGAAAACGTAGTTTGTGTCTGAAAGTAATAAACCTTAATATTAAGACAAAAAAGAACACAGTAAAGTGTGTTTTAAGTGGAAAATAAATTTTAGTTTAACAACGTGAAGTTTACCTATTTTCAACGATTTAATTAAAAACCCCTATATTATAATTTATTATTAAGCTATGCCATAATAACGTTTTTGTAAAAAACACACATTTATTATGGCGCTACTTTAAAGAAAATGTATCTGAAATAAAGCCTTGTCAAAACTGAGAAGTTTGTTGCGTTGAGTCTTATTTTGCAAAAGTGGTGCAATTTACAAAATATAGGTAAAAAATCAAAATTATCTTATGCAGCTTTGCATGTGGGCTAGAAACTGCATTTAGAAAAACTTTTTCTAATAACTTTTTTCGATTTTTTCAGAAATAACCCCACTTTTGAATTATTTTTTGGAAAAAATTAAAATTTGACAGATAATGCAAATCACGTGACTACTATTTTTTTTGCTTAATTTTCATCTCGATCGAAGCAGAACTTGATGCCAAAGTCAAGTCTTGAATAAAGCTATTAATAAAAATAAACCATATGATGCGGGCTTTACTGGTGACACTGTATTTATTATATAATATTTTTATGTTTTATCGATAATAATAATATATATTATCGATATTTTTTAATATCGATATTGGAATTTCAATATCGCCCAGCCCTACTGCGGTGATTAAAGATTTTAAAAAATGCGCTGCTTAATGTTATTTGTAGCTATTCGTGCTATTTATGCCAATGAAATTTATTTATCTTGTATTTTGTGATAAAAACTGTACATAATATGTTTGACCCAAGACTTTCTCTGTATCTCGGTTTGTGGTAACTATAGTCGTCTCGATTTTAAAAGAGTGACTGAGACAGCATATTATGCTAGCCTCTTCGCAAAAGTATTTTAACGGATCCAGGCGGCGTCTTAAAATCAACGGCACGGAGTTGAACTAAATAATTTGAAGTTGGTTTCGGTTGTCAAATTATGACGTGACGTTGACGTCCTTTTGTTTATTAATTGCAAGATCTTCTGGTATTTAAGGAGTAAGGGAAACAGAATACAGGCCTGTTCACTAAGAAAAGCTGCTCACCACAGCCCTCAACTACTAAGCTAGTAAATATTCAAACCAGTGGTATAGCCGAGAAGCAAACTAAAACGGCATGATTTTCAAATGTCATGATTTAACAAACGGATTTTAACGTCTTGTCATAATTTTACTCCTTGAATCCCAGAAGGTCTTGGTGGTAACCGAAACAATGTTGCCACCTCTAAATTTCTACCTATAGGGACAACCTCTTGGCTGTAATTTTACAGCATATATTTTTTCTTACCCTTTCCAGTGTCACATCAAAATAATAAAACATATCAAACAATTGATATTCGTCCTGGAGCAAACCATTCGAAAACCTATTCCATAGATCATCTTCCAGTTGCACAAACTCCCATCTTAACCGATCCACTGACAATCGTTTAACACATAAAATTTGAGAAAAAAGATAGAAAAACACAATTATCTTTAAACTAAACATGGTTGATGTTTATTTACATCAATTCCGCAATGATAAAAGGAAAAATATGATAGGATGTTAATTAGTCCTATCGCAACCAATGATCCTGCTCTATTAGGAAGTTCCTCGCAGTATTAGTATTTGTTGATGTAGTCTTACACTTCTATTGATAGGACTGAGTCCAATAATAATCGTTTATTGCGATCAAACCGAATAAACCTCGTTTCCTTATTGGGTAGCAATTTGTTCCAATATTTTCTTTCAAATATATTCCGTTTTCATAGCAGCATTATATTGTTACTATTATTTTCGTTGTAAATTGAACTATTTTGCCTTTTAAGTCTAACTATTAAGGGATGATTTATATTGTGTTGGCGTGATATATTTTTATTATGTTTAGTACGGTTTACATGTGATTAATTAAGCAAACACATAAAAGAAAAATTTTATTCTCAATAATAGTTCCATAATAAGAAATGATTTAAACTTTGCACTTAATTTCTTAGGTTCACTTATTCATATTATCAAATATACATCACAGTACAAAAAGTAATGCCTAATATCTTATAAACTATTAAAAACTATATTAGGTCAAATAAACATTACAATTTTTTTTTTCTAAATCTAAAATATAATTAGCTAAATCATTATCTTGAAATGTGAAATACATACATGTAGGTTCATTATAAAACAAACAATAAAAAAACACAATTTATTTCACTACTTTCAAAAGACTTATTTCCCAATTAAAGTTCCCGTCGGTTTACTTGTTTAGAAGGAAAAGCTGGTTTTATATGTTGACTGATGTCATAGGTAATGATCTTCGGCGCTAGGAATCCTCCAAAGTAGGGTCTTCCTTTATGGAATATTCCTGCCCCTGATAATGGCACTGCTTGAAGCGACTCCACCTTAAATTTAAAAAAAATAATTACCTTGCAGTTGGAAATATTTGGTGAACTTTTTGAATTGTCTCTTTTGTAAATTATTATGTCATATATTCTACAAAATTTACAATACCTTCTGTGCATCCAAGAATGGTACTGTTGTTTGTGCGGCATCCCGATCGATATCGGTGTGGGTGAACTCGATGTATTGATCTGAACGGGATATTGGTATAGATGGGCTCGGAGATCGAATAGGGATGTCTGGATTCTTCAAATGAACTTTGGTTCTAAAAAATCAAATTTTCGATTACATTTTGATTGTTCTTGTGCGAGTAATAAGTTTGAGATCTTTCTGAGGACTGTAGAAAAAGGTAAACATCGTAAAGATATAACTAGAGTTGCGAACTAGTAACAATAGTAATTTTTTGGTCAATGAAATTATTTACTGCTACTAAAAATATGCTGGGTGCGACTAAATATGAGGTACTTGTGCTCAGTTGTAGATATTTTACAGTTTTTTTTTATTTACTTACAAACTAACTGGCTTAAAAGATCCATGCAAACTAAAAAGTTAAAAAGAAAAACGTATGGAAGTCTTGAAAAGAAATTTTGTTTATTTACAACCATACATGTAATGTTGACATTACTGACTTTATTGAAGGTTGAGAAGTGTCACATTACCTACCTCTACCTCCCGCCCTGACTTCCCACCCTGATTCAAAAGATCAGACTTGAACCGACGTTTATTGTTTTAATTTCAAACAAACGTTTCCTTGACAACCGTCACCTAATTTGAAAATATGCCTAAGTACTTGTAAATTTATTTGATTTTTTTAATATATATTTTCTATAATACTACGTCAAAATGACATTTTTCTTTTAATAATATTTTTAGTTAAAAATTATAAGAAGTGGATGTAGGATGTGGTTGTAAATAAAATAGTATACAAACCTCGGTGAAAAGTTTCATTACTGTCTCCGAGATATAGTTAGATAGAGAACTATCTAATCTCTCGACAGCAATGAAACACTTTCCACCTCGGTACGTAGTATACTATTCTATGATTGGCGACCATCTCTGCTATAACCCCTCAACAGGGTCAACGATTCTTTTTTGATTTTCTTTTAACCTTAAAAATTAACCCCAGTAGTCGAACATGGTTTTCCGTATGCCACAGAGATGGTTCGGTCTGAGCTTATCGGCGGATCAGAGAGGACTCGCTTTAGCTTCTGACCAATTAGAAACTGTCTTGGTATTTTCTCAATAGCAGATCAGAAATAAAGTCAGGAATGGACGTTCCCATTGACTTGGTATGACTATAATAGTTATTCAATTAAAAACACAAAACTGTTGATTCATATTATAGGTTAAATTGTCGAGGCTAAAGAAAACAAAACCATCCCAAACATACCTTGGATTCTTAATCGAAACGTCCGTATTTGGATTGTCCTTCCATTTGCTATGTTCCGGTTTCAATTTGCCGGTGTCGAAGTCAAATCTGGTGACGTAAATCTCAAAGTTCAGATGGGAGCCTATTTCCTTGAATCGAACACCTGAAATAATTAAATTTTACAAATTATACTTCGTTAATGTGTATTCCTTGAACAGACACGCAGATACTATAATATTGGTTACCCTTTTTTTTATAGTACTTTCTTTTTGTAAACGTAATATGAAAAAAACCTACAATTTCAATAAAAGTGCATTTAAAAGAGAAAAATACCTGTTAATATGTATCCGTCATCTGCTTCGAGATCATCGAGATCGAATGATCGCTTTTCCCAGGTTAACGTGTGGTAATCCTGTCCATTAAAAATTCGTCTATCTGTAATTTTGTAGTTCTCAGGTTCTTTCCACGTCAACGTGCTGGCATTGACTATTGCTTGAGGTAGAAGTTCGCCCTCTTGGACTTGCAGGTGGATGATACGGTTCTTTTTAACGAAACGTAATCCAGTAACAATCCTAGACAAATTGTAGTATTATTTATTTTTCTTATAATAATTGATTCGAGCATTTTAAGTATTGTTCAATTGGTAATGGTAATAGTGTTACAAAAGAAACTAAAGAAAGATAACTTTTTTGAATACGACACAGGGACTACTAATATGATTAGCTAACACAAGATTTATAGTGTGGTGATGATAAAACCTTACCTATTGTTTTCTATGTCGGACATTACCGATCTCATGTTGAAATATCTATCAGACATGGGTCCTTGTTCGTCGCAAAGGCAGAAACAATAAGAACAATGCCAGAATAACCAGCGCCACCAGCTCTCTACTTTGGTCGTTCCTCTAGCGCACCCTTGTTTTCTACCGAGCACTCTTCCGTTTTCGTATTCGATGAATTCGTATCTTCTGCCGCTATGAGGACTCTGCAATTAAATGACTGTGAGTTTACCGGATACAGCTTTATTAAATGATTTATTACAGAACCAGTAAAAAAATCATCTAACAATTTTTTTTTAATTGTACTCACCGCGTTGCATATCCACATATCTGAATCGAAAAACTTGCAATCGATGATTTTTCCGTTGCAATTCCTCTGTTGCCGGCAATACAAGTTTTCGAAGCAGCCATGGCTTTTGGTGTAAGTGTATTCGGCACAGTTTTCTCTGCAGGTTTTATCTGGATTTAAGTCAACCTCGTTTTGTACGTATCCTTGCAGGAGGCTGGTAATTTCTTCATATGTATCTCCTGAGAAAATAAACGCAATTATAGCGAGGTTTGGGTTTTATTTGAGGAATGGATTGTTCGGGTTTTATGATTTAAAAAGTAAGCGGAATTTTGTAATTTATCTCTTCCGCATGAAAAAATTATATAACATATCCACAAGCCACGATCGTCTGTCAACAACTCAAAATTAACCTATACTTATGATCTTCTGAGTTACCCTCAATTTTATAAGTACTAAAATTTTACCTTTAACATGTTTTTTAGGGTCACAATTCCATAGATGCCTTGATACATTTTGCATTGCGGATCGCACAGATAATACTGCATTATTAGTCCTCTCCTCGTATCTATCCTTCATTTGTTGGGCCTCTCTGGTAAAATTACCTAAAAATGGCACAAGTTTACTTTGTTCTGTTCATGATTCTTTAAAAACCCCTAATTTAAAAATTTATTGGTAACAACAGCAGTTTTCACAAATAATTTTCCCTTACCTTTTCCATACAGCCGGAGTAACATGTACGAAAACTGTATCATGGCGTAACCCTTTAGTTCAGTTAAAGCTATAGCGTCGTACAGATTATAGAGCACCTGCTGAGCACTCTGCTTGGTATTACAAATCATATCACCTTCCACTTCCTAGGAATATAAGAATTGTACATTTTAATTATGTATAATATAATATACCTGTTGATCAAAAATATTATATAAATCATTAATTTCTTCCTATACACCCAGTACATGTGTGCAAAATAATTTTCGGTATTTCTAAGCAGTTAATCAATAAAATGTGTTTAATTCAAGTTCACCCTTTACCTTGGCCACAGAATTAAACAAGTTCCTATCCACGATCTCCCGGACTCTTTCCAAGGCCTCGTCCACTCCATTCTTTGGATCATACAGAACCGATTCCGCTAAATCGATCCATGCCTGTTTCGGCGATGGTATTCTGCCATTGGCGGTCTGTTGTTTCTGGAATCTACGGAACGATTCGTAGAGCGCGTAGACACCTCGTAGATCTGACAGGGCCAGTTGCCACGACCATACTGACTCCAGATATTCCAGGCGGTAGGTTAGATCGTGGTCAAAATGCTTTAAAGGGGAAGATTTTCTTATAAGCTTTTGTGATGTATTTGGCAAGGGAAGAATAATGCTTAATTATTATTGGTGGAAAGGTGATCTTGGAGGTAAACCACCGTAGGAATTATTTAGAACTACCCATGAGAATACCCCACAATAGAATAATAAAATTAGAGTTGTGTGTTAATGTGTAAAGGTGATTTACACCAAACCAGACTACTTTTGTAAATAAATATATGAATGTATCTATCCTTTCCACCATCTAATGAAGAATTCTTCTAAAAGTCTTCTACCTTTTTAATTCTATTCCCAAAATCTTCAAATTTTCTTATCAATTCCAATTCAGGAGCTTCGTTTGGTTTGTTGCTGATATCATTCCCACTGTCTGTGGAATCTCGTACAAATTTCCATAACTGTTCTTCCAGTTTAAGAAATTCATAGCGTAGTTGATCCGATACGAGGAGTTTTTCGGGTTCTCTTGCGGACGTGAGTGAAAGGAGAACAAGTAAGGACACAATTCCGAACAAGGTGGTTAATTTATTCATAGTTTGGGATTTGTGGTGTTTATTTTTCAAACATTGTAGGATTTTCGTTGTTCTTTAGCATACCGAACTGAAAAACGAAACTAATAAGAAGTCGGGTATAAAATGATACTTGTTTTATATTTGAACAGTATTCTGATGTCCATAATTGTCGATTAACATTTGTCTACAACCTGGCATTAATCTCAGATTAAGAAATTAAATTGAAGCTTAAAATTGTTTTTTAAGTACCTAATATAACCTTTCACATAATATAACATACTGAATAATAATGACAAGTGAAATCTATTATCCATTCTCCAACCGTACCTATCTATTAATTTCAATTCAACAACACTTTTTGGTTTATCAGTTGACTGAAATCAAAAGGTAATAACCACATTATCATCATCAAATTGAATAGTTCCGTTATTACAAGTAGTCATAAAACAGTATCAGCAGTTAAATATTTTTATAAATACACGAATAATCATTATTTCATCAGTTCTTGCGTGCCAACATATTTCTTTGTTACGGAAAATATAATACATTCCCAGAACAATTTCTTAATGGTTAATTAGAATTCTACAAAACTAGTTTTTGCTGCAAATAATTAAATCATAGCCACTTGCCAGTCAAGGTGGTTAATAAGATCAATTTAAGTAAAGTAAATTTAGTGAGGTCAAATATAAATGTCACAGATCGTAGCAATGTTAAGTAGGTACTTGTTTATTATTTAAATTGTAAGTTAAACTTCAAGTAAGTAATGTCGAAAAGTTTTATCTCGCCAGAATCAGTATTATCACAGATAATATAGGGGGTATCTATGGTACTATTATAGGCAATAAATCAAACACAAGTGTGGTGGTCCTTCAAGCCGGATGTTAACCATTAAAAAACCAATATTCTCGATACATCACGCATCCTTAAATATATCTAATTAAATTTTATTATTTCCCAATAAAAAAAGAAACGCCGATATATTAATTTACTTAGGTAATAACTCGAATTATACGATACGGGTTGTATAAATACTTTCTAGTAATTTTAGTTTTTACGTTACATACATAATTAATTTACAGAGCACTTCTATGTATAACAATAAAGGAAGAAAAAGCAGTTGACCCTTATTCTTATTAGTATGGCGGCAAGGTGATCGATATTTTTGCTACGCAGCTAGAATTTATGTCGCCAATGTTTTTATTGTTTTTGTTTTGGCAAGAGGTCAGAGAAGGTTAATAACTTACACAGTTTCGCACTCGGATTGGACACAAATCAATTACAGATTGTATTTTTAAGAAAAAATGGCGCCATAAAATAATCTCAACAAAACTCGCTCTTTGTTTGATTACGACTGGACTAATCAAGTAATCAAGCAATAGTAAATATCACGGTCGAACCGGGGCAAGAAAACAATCACTACTCGATTACGACAGTCAACTAACGAACAAAGTAGTAATCACGCTTCCACGAAGGTAACCCGTCGTAAACTGTACGAACGAGCACGATTGGTTTGTCGGTCCTCTAAATTCGTATTTAAAATCCTACGATAGGATAGAGAGGGAGAAAAAATAAAATGAGGAAAAATGTACGAGTGCGCGCGGGACGAAACGAGACAGGTCAATTTCCATCGCTAAAATTCGTTTAAGTGGTTTGTTTATTTGGATGTCTGGGGTAGAGAGAGACGGGATGTCGTCACCTGTTGCTATTTGTGGGTAATGCTATAACAACAAACTGATGATAATATAAAAATAGAAACTAAATATTTTAATAAATAACTGATTTGGTTATCGTAATTTACTGTATGTGTATGTAACCCAGTAATTAACCCAACCCTTTGACAAATATTTATTGAATTGAATAATTCAAAAATCGATGTACATTTTCACGTGGTTTCAGTGTGGCACTCGCGAGGAACCTGATGGACGTTTGTATTTGACGTCTTGTCTGCTTGTTGTGATAAAGAGAACGATATATCTATCTTGCTTTATCGTTGTTGGTTTAAATAGATTTTTTTCTATTTCACGTTCATAATAAGCTCATTACGATACGCAATTGCGTATCGTAATGAGCTTATTATGAACGTGAAATGAAGACTTGAAATAAAAACCGGGCCAAGTGCCAAAATTGTAGTTTTGAGATAATCGATGTTTTCTATTTAATTCGGCGTGCTGGACTTACACAGAGCGCCATCTTTCAACGAATAGAAAAAATATTTACCATAATCCTGGCACATAGCACGTTTTATAGGTTGTTGGCGATGGCCTTTAGCACTGTTTTCAAGTTCTAACACAATTTTTGAATTTTTGGCACTTAGCCCGGTTTTTATTTCAAGTCTTCAAATAGAAAAATAAAATTTTGATGTCCCAGTTTTTTTTTTTTGGGCACAATGGTAAATATTAGTCCCTGTGAAGTACAGGTTAGTCCCTGTGACGTACAGGTGTAGAAATTAGTTGATCGAAAATAGATTTATTGAGGACAATCTCAGGAAAGGATGGTTGCACGATAGACTGTTCTTTCAAGTACAATTCCGAGATTATTCGTAATGGGTCGTAAGGTGTTGATAAGTACAAAACAAATTATTATGAAATTAAATATATTAATTTTATGGCAGGATATTATAATGTGTCTTAATAAAACGGGTTTAAATGTGCCTGTTAAGTAATTCATATAAAAATGGATTTGCTAAAATTTATTAACTTTTTCATGGAAATACTGAACGAGTTCTAATTTGACACAAAGTAATTTCGTATTTTTGAGCTAACCAAGGTTGTTCTAGTTCGTTCTCGCACAGCTCTCTCCACAATTATTTTTGTTATTTCCAATATTTTAAGGAATTGCCACGTATGTATTGATATAAATTACCTTGTAACAATGGTGTATATAAACAATGTAATGATTTGTGGTTTATCTCAATATAAATAATTGTTTTAATTTTGCTGACAACTCCAAACTGCACTTACACAATACGTGATCGATGATCGATTAGATTGCATAAAACGAAAGGGGGAATTTTGGCATAAAAAGCATTTTATTATTCTAAATAACTGAAATGTTTTTGCATATGGATAATAAATTCCGCAACAGTGTACATTAGGGTTTCCAATTTTCGGGCTCGGTATCTTGTTTTGAGATCCCGGGATTGAAAATCAAATCTTGGGATCCCGGAATCAACCCTAGCCTAGCAACAGAAATAAAAAAAATTCAGACATAATAATATGCAAAAACTCAAAAATATAAACCACCCTTAGATTTACGTTTTGTAAAAAAAAATTAAGGTTATGCGTACGTACGTAAAACAAAGGAAAGAACTTTTTATTAAACAGCGCAAACAAAAAAATTGTTAAACATTTACGATATGCTTAGTAAAAATAAAATATGCTCTTAAAAACACCAACGTGTCTAAAGTTGAGTCACTTAAGCGCGATCTAAGTTTGGTCGCAAATGTGACTGCTGAAGAAAAGGCTCTTTCAGCTTCCACACTTGTAGGTGGTACTGCCAATAAATATTCGTAACCGTTTTGCAAATATAAACCTCTTAATCCTCCATTTTCAAAGACTTAAGATGAACTCTTGGATTTTCCGATATTTGCCGCCAATCACATTTAGTTCTAGTGGTACATAACAGAGCCGATGGCTTCTTGAAGTTTTTGCTTTAAAGTTAAAACCTAGTCGGCTTTTGTCTTATTTCAGACAGAGGCAGGCATATTGTCTTCATCGTCAGATTCGAAATCTGAAGTAATATATTTTTTTAAATGGTCTGATATATTTTTGACAAATTAAGCTATGGCTTCAGAATTTGAGTGTTTGAATAAATTGCTTCCATGACTGGTGCTCGGATTTTGAAGGTATGTGATAACCCCCAGACATTATAGTTCGATGTTCATTTATACGATTTGTAAGCGCTTGTCGAAAGTATTTACTAAGTGGCGTATTTAGATTTGCAACTTCTTGAAATAAAAATTTAAAATTTTCATCAGCCGCAGGGCCGCCGCCAGAAAAAATATAGGGGGGTCAAGATGAATGTGTTATAAAAAACTAAAAATCGCCGCAGGCGAAAATTTTTCGGGTGCCACGCCCTATTTTGCCAAGAAATTACCCAAAATTAAAATGAAAACACAAATTAAATTTCCAAATAATATTCATACACAAAAAGTTATTCGCTAAACAAAAACTGTAACCTTCTTCGGTCTTGACCAAACTTATCTATAACTTTATCAATAAATTATCCATTCTTAAGTACGTTTTGCCTATATACACTTAATAAGCATAACCCAGACAATCGATCTTCTGATATGCTTGATAATGGTGACGCTGGTTGGAGGTTAATGCTAAAAATATATTAATCGCCTTTTTAATTGACGGGAAGAAATATACGTCGTGGCTTAGAATATCTTGAAATTCTAGCTTCTCTTCAATTGTTTTTGTTTTCCAAAGTTCCACCCACGTTTCAATTTCTTCTGCAAAGTTTTCAAGATTATATTTCTGGAAAATTTCATCCTTTCTAAGTAACAGTTAATTCTGTACCTATTTTTCTGGGATGAATTGTTGAGAGTAAAAATGCGGTGCTGGCGTCGTCAGAGAATCTGATCGAAATGGATTGTATAATAGAGTCCATATAGGGGATAAAAAGGGAAACTTTATAGTATTCTTCAGATCCGTTTGATAAATAGTTAGCTCTTTGTGTTTGTCTAGATACTATTCGCGGTATTTTAATTGTTAAATTAAATTTATTGGCGTATACTCTACACTTTTTGCATATTATATTTCAGGAAAATATTTATTAGGATAATTTCTATGTAATTTAAATAAATTAAGAAGATTGTCTAAATGTCTTTTTAACAGAAAGTAAGTCCATGTCTTTTGATTGCAATATATTACAAACTGGTTCCAATTTACTTGAATATTTTGCCATTTATTTATGCCATAATAATCAAGCGAACAATATCTTTATCCAGCCAGGGGGGGGGGGGTCAACGGACCCTCCCTGCCCGCGGCCCTGATCAGCCGTACACAAATTGGCGACTTTTCTATACAAATCGCTTCCACCGTCAATTTTAACAGGTTTAAGACGTATGATATCTCTCATTATTTGAAATTCACTGTCATTTATAACAACCGGAGTGTTCAGATCAATTAAACTCTTCTGAATACAATCTTTCAGCAAAACGAACCGTTCTAACATATCAACGAGGCTATTCCATCATGTTTTGCAGTCTAATATTAGAGAAAGTTCTTTTCCAAAAATTTGTGTACCAACCTGTTATAATTTTAGAACTAGAAATAACTTTTATTGTATTTTAATTGTTGCCACGGGAAAATGTAAACTTTAGTTTCGGTTTGAGCTTTTCGTGATTTTTTTTTTATCACTTTTTATGGCTATTGTACTTACCGTCAATTTGGCACGTCCTTAATGGTATGTGCCTTATATTCGAAAAAAAAACTGAAATTAGGAGTCGTCCGTGGAGAGGTTCTAGCGTTGCATTGACCCTTCATCTGACCCGTGATAATGTCTGATAGGGAATTGCGATTCGCAAAATTTTTTTGTATTGTTTTTGTTTTTACCATGTTAGTGTTCAATGTTCCCATTTTATCGCAAGATTAAACAAATGTTATAATTGCTTGTTTTTTTGTAGATACTTTTATCAAGTTTCTTTAATTGACTTTTCAATGATACTGGGAAGAAATTGCGAGATATTTGTGTAAGAAGCTTTTTGTACCTCGCACATAATTATATGAATTAAAGGATACATGCAGAATTTAAAGGCTTAAAGATAGAATGTTACCTTGGAGAAACCACAAATTAATATTTTTAAAGCTTAAATGACTTTTTAGAAATATTCATATTTCTTCAGGCTAGAACAAACCCGAACACTTGAAAATGGCTGCGGTAGGAACACGGGTTGACGGAAAATGATCGCGGCTACTACCGGTCAAAGCTACTCAGTCGCAGTCGTCGACGCCTGGCGAAGGTGTTGGAAAACCCGCCTTTTGCCAATTAAGATGATAAGTCGACGTCAAGCTGTCATGTAATCCCATCTCTTTCGTTTCCTTTCATTGCTATTATTTCGTCAAGTTTACATTGCTTGTAGTGTACCTATTTTTGACAAAAACTACTGTCCAACTTTATATCACTAAACCATACGCTTGAACATCTGGATCCCTTCCGACATATTATCAGTTTCCTATAGCCTGACAGCTAAGAACCTTCATTAAAAATGCAAAACATAAATTTTAGCTTACCGGGTGAACATATTATTTTTCGCCTGATCTTTTTAGTAAATACAGGTAGTTTAAACACCATATAGATTGGCACACCCCTAATTTTACCTTTGATAATAGAGTCGTAAGATTGTTACAATGAGGCAAGCCGATGATTTAGAATAAATCTTCGGACAGTGGCGGTCGTTTAGGTTTTTATTTATCAAATATAAATTCCTTTTGTTTTCTGCCCGTGTTGTGAATAAATTATACATACATATTAAAAACTTTATCTAATTTAGTTCTAGCCGATACTATACATTAACGAAACAAGGTGATAGTGAAGTAGTGTATCGTTTTAAGAGAACAGGCCTGCCAAAAAATTCTACCGTTTTAACCCATTTTTTTTTTAATGAAGTTACCTGTCCTCTTAAATTGTAATATTATGGTACGTTCTTATTTTCATTTTTTTTTGTTTCTATATGTAATTTTTATTTATAATTTATATTTATTCGCAAGTAGTTTTAAGGGTGTGCAAAAACATTGTATATTTAACTGAATTAATTTTATTTTCTCAATACAAAAACAGTTCATACTTAAAAGAGTTAACAAATTAAAGGTCTAGGAATGTGTCTTCACTATCACTAAATTCGAAGGATTCATCTGTGCCATAAGCCACCTACCTGTATACCTATGCAATAATAGATAATTTAATTACTTAAGATCAGGTACCTGTTATTGTTACGCTTATGATGGTTTACTGAGGAGTGAGGTTGTAGGACTCATAACCCTCAGCTGTGCTGTCAGGCTTTAAGAAACAGAGTATAATGACAAGAATGACTGATGGCATAACCGGGTGATTTAGCGGCCCCGATATTTCAACGAAACTTAGTACCTATACTGGAGATCTTCAATAAAATATTTGACCAACACATTATGATTCAACAATATAATACCTATTAGAAACAAAAAAATTATTTTGCACACATTATTCTTTATGTTATTACATTACTATTACTCAATATCTTTATAGGCGTGTCAAAGTCCAATGTCTATTTACTTATTGTGAGTACCCCTACTATGTAAAATGTAATATATATTAGTACAAATCGGTACGTGATAAGATAAAAATATCTAGTATTTACTAGTTTTGAATAATCAAGGGATTCCCCAACGGCATAAAGATTACTCATTTATGTGTTTTATTTTATTTATTAATTAATATTGTATGTAATTGATACTATTTATCGAATTAAAATCAAACCATACCAATTTTGAATTGGCAATCTCTGCCGCTTCAAAAACAAACAATAAATTAGACACCGTGGTTTCTGCTTCTGCCCCCTTCATGAATATTAATTATTATCGACGGTGAGAGTTATTGAACTTTGACAACCTTTCTATCAACTTACCGCCATACCCTTAGCAACCAGCGCGATCAAACCAGTGTTAGTAATTCCTCGTCCAGATGGCACCACGAAAACATGGACCCTCTCGACCAAACTGACCACCGAGTTCGGGTCGTGTGAAATGGCACTTCGTGCAAAATCTTCTAAGGTCAATTTTTCGTAGTCTTTCGAATGTGTGACGTAGTTTTCCATGCTTCTGTGGTAGGTGTCGATGCGGGTTCTGAAGTCCAAAAGGTCATTGAGGCGAAGCTCTAGCCGTAATCTTTCCGGCAGGTGGGTTTGAATGGTGGCCAGCGATTGGGTGCCTGAAAAAAAATTATTGAGTTGGTGGATTTTATTTTATTATATAACCTCATTTTCATTTTTTAATATGGTATAGGGGTAGGCGAGTAGGGGTAATTTGGGCTGGGATTTGCCTTATTCCTTATTATGTAAATTGTTTTAACCAGAATTAATGGACATTATACCAGTATGTTAGAATTTTAGCTTCCTACTTTAAAAGGCCCAAATGTTGGTATCATTAAACCCTGTATAAGTGTAAAAAAATTCGTAGAATACCATTCATTATTTTTCGGTAAAATGGCCACTGACATTCCAGAAATTGTCAAGTAGACTTTTAAGCAATTGATTGTTCAGTTCCTGAGTTTATTAACCTGATGGCAGGTCATGAATAATACGCAAATTGAAATAACTTATACAGATACACAATGAGTAAATTTGGTTTTATATTCTTGGAATATTTATTATATTATGTTAGTTTCTTTGCAGGACCATTAATTAAGCTAATTAAAATGTTACAAGAACGATATGAGCGATAATTATTTGAGGCAAATATATCGAGACTTATTCGTCTCCAAATTAATAAAAAAAATAATTCTTAAAAGAGGTTAGATATTTTAGCAAGTTATGTATGGCCGTATGGGTGGCATTTACTGTCTTATGAATCACACTTCCGATACTGATTTAAAGAAAGAAAAGTTGCTTGACCTGAATTTAGCCTTTAACTAGCAAAAGTACAGTAATTTTTTTAATGAAGCCTTTGAAATAAATATTACCCGCTAAATATTGTAGTCGCTGGACCAGTGCTCGAATGTGATTATTGGTATTTTTTAACTAATTTTCTTATCGTCTCGTTATTTTAAAAAAATACTTTTAAGTTAAACAATATCTTATAACTAATATTAATACCGTTATGATTTTGTTTGTATAAAATATACTATGATATATCATAAAACAATTAGCAAGCAAAGAAAATCATCAAGGTATTCCTATCATTATACCATTTATAACATTTCGTTATACAAACCTACGTAATATTTTAGTAATAATATCTTTGTGTTAAAATAAAACTGGGATTGTTTAAATGCATTTTTTTCTTACCTAAAAGCTCGATTCTCTCAGTCAACCCGTCCAGTTTCGCATTGACCATAGACATCTTGTATAAGAGTTTGTCCTCAGTCTTCTGTAAAATAGGAACAGGTACTTCTCCGAAGTCAACATGGTCCTCAACCAAACTCCACGTTTTCGCCAATGCCACAATGACATCCTTTGACACCTTGAGGATATCCAGGACTCCGGAAACCGTCACTGGGCCGGCAAACAAGGCATTCGTGCTGCTCTGTAAACAACCTACCAGAAAAAACAACAAAAAGACATTTCGAGAGGGCGCCATTCTGGCCTAGGCCCTCTGATTCCGACTAACGTTTAATACGCCTTGATAACAAACGAACTTCATTAATAAACAAAAGTGTACGGTCGTGGTAGCCATGCAAGGCTATTGAAAGGCGCAACGCAACACAAACAAAAGAAATTAACGCAGACAAAAAGACCAGCTCGCAGCGCACCGACCGTTTTGTTGATTTGTTCGCGGCAGGAGGTGGCTCGGCTAACTTAATGAAATTTGACAACAACAAAACGAATCCTCCTTTGGTATGTGGTCGATATGAAACCGAAGGCATTAAGTGGGGGTACTGGTACCGAATGTACGAGAGTGAGAAAGCCGAGTGATCTGTGTCTACCGTTTTTCATATTTTGTTTCCACGCTATCTGGGCGATAAGAAGATGCTGTATCTGTATATTTTGGTTTTTTACTTGTCTATTTATAATTTTATTTATTGTGGATGTCGTTACATTCATTCCCTGGTTGACGACAGTTTTTTTTAAATAAAATTTTACTTACCGATGTTTTCTTGAATAAACAAACTATTTTATTTTGGTTTTGTACGCATTGGAATGACAACAACCTCTAAAACCCAGTATCTACTACTCCAGTACGTGGGTATCAAAAAGGGGTGTTTGAATGCAAAAGGTGGGGTAGTAGCGATTTTGTAGTATGTTTTTAGGCTTGGGGCCCTAATGAAAAATCCAAGTTTTCGACCTCGAGGCGCATGCGCTCGAGCCGTCATCTTGGATTGTAGGTACAAAAATTTGGTTTTTTGATAATAACTCAAAACAGTGGCTTTCACGACAAAATATTTTCTTAACAAATTTAAAGAGGATAAAAGTTCCTACATTTTTTGTAGAATTTTTTTTTGTAGCACACATATGTTAGGAGTTACAGCTCCGTGAAGTTGCACTATTTAAAAAAAAAAAGTATTTTATTTTGTTATTTGGCTATTTAGCACCAGCCGAAAGTGCTATCTAATTCCGTAAACCTGGAAGAGAAAAAACTGCTAAGAGGTTATATTCAGTAAGTAGCCTCAAATACCAAGAAGCAACCAAGCACATTATGTTCTTGCATGCCTTCAGTGGTTGTGAAACTACGTTATCCCTATTCAATCAGGAAAAAAATACAGGACACCGACAATAACCAATCCGGACCATCGAAACGCACCAAAATGTAGTAGAAATTAATTTTTGTAACGCTCTAAAATCATAATTTACTATTCTTAAATTTAAAAAGAAAATGCGATATATATACTTTTCGCCTTTAACTTTGTTTACGACAAGTATACTACTGTTAAATGTCAAATGCATATAGTTTTTTTTATAATAATTATGTAAAACTATAGTTATATATAATAAGAATAATAAAATAAAACAACCAAAAAGTTGCCGCATTTTTTTTTTCAAATAGTGCAACATCACGGAGCTGTAACTCCTAACATAATATGTGTGCTACAAAAAAAAAACATTTTTACAAAAAAAGTAGGAAGTTTTATCCTCTTTAACTTTGTATAGAACATCTTTTGTCGTGAAAGCCACCGTTTTGGAGTTATTATCAAAAAACCAAATTTGTGTACCTAAAATCCAAGATGGCGGCTCGAGCGCATGCGCCTCAAGGTCGAAAACTTGGATTTTTCATTAGGGCCCCAAGCCTAACAACATACTAAAAAATCGCTACTACCCCACCTTTTGCATTCAAAAAACCCCCACGTCCTGGACTATACCTCAATTAACACTTATTTTTATTTAAATTGAAATACTTATAATAAAATTACTGTAAAGGAAGAAATAATTAAAAGGTTATAGTGAATCATGTTAAAAAGTAACAGTTATTTTACAAGAACAAAGTTGAATCACCGACAACGGGTTGTAGTAACATTAGCATCTTTGCTAGCAAACGGGAAACGACTAAAGTCGTCTTCCTTTGCTTTGTATACTGGGTGCACTGCCAGACGGGCCATGGGAAATCCCGTGTAAATTTTGCTACCCTCAAAATATTGGCTCCCCTATTGATTTTACATCAAAATTGTATAAGGCTTTTTTAAAGGTCCTGGTATGATGGACTGGCACACCAAATTTTATTCATTTCTAATCAGTCAATCAAAAGTTGTTTGAAAAAACTTCATAAAATTCTTGAAAATTAAATACTGCTCTGATACATATCTCAATGAAACCACGAGTAATAATATTTATGATAATGTAGTGGAGCCAATATTTGAGGGGAGCAAAATTTACTTCAAATTATCCATGGCCAGTCGTGTGATGTATCACACGGTAATGGCATGTTATAACTAATAGTTACCATGTCTACAGGGTGTATAATTTATTGTAATAACATATTACTTAATATATCATGTAAATGGGTTAATTTTTGAAAAACTACTTATCATTACCACATAATTTAAAAATTCAAGATCTCCATCGAGAAATTGTTGAAACAATTTCAATCCTCAGCATCTGTTTTATAAGAATACAAATAAAAACCTGAAAAAATGATTTTATTTTATACACGCTTTTTAGCTGACTTTTTAATAAAAGTACATTCCCCTGCATAAAAAGTGGGCATACTAAAATTTGGATTAAGTTAAGGGTTTATAACTTTTTATTTTTACTCCGATTTAAGTGATTTTCTAGAGAGCTATAGATACATTTATTAGTTTTAATATGCTGATACAAATTTTAAAAGAAATTGTTTTTTTTTAAAACCGACCAGAAAATTACACTTTCTGGACAATTTTTCGTCCAGAAAATAACGTTTTGTCGATCAAGACCGGAAAATTGACGTTAGAGACCTGAATAGTAATTTACGTTACAAGTCCGGAAAATACTGGTTTTTTGGACGAGTCGACAATATTCTAGGACGAGCCGTAGGCGAGTCCTGGAAGTCTGCGAGTCCAAAAAAACTGTTTTCGGACGTGTTGCGTAGGTACACTATTTTTTCGGCAACCGTGTAGAATAACAAATCAATGAGACGCATTTCTTTATTATATTTCTTTGTAGAACAAAATTTCGAACATTTTAATTCTTATTTGTATTAAATATTGAAATTCGAACAGAAGATAGGTACTAACGGAAACATTCTAATTCTTATTTATATTAAAATTCGAGCAATTGCTAATATTGATGTGATTCTTCCCGGACTAGGCACGTACTTCCCGGATTAGGCACGTACTTCCCGGACGCATTTTTGTATCGAGCGTCCAGTATACCGCATTCGGGTACTTTCGCATTCCGATCGATTGTCAAGCTACCATACGACAGCTGTCAACTTTTGACTGGTACCTAAGTGTCAATTTTTTTTAGCTTTTTTCTTATAGAGGATTATTATAGCTGTAAGAATCCTTAATTTTTACGCGAAAAACAGCCCCGGGTCGCATTTTTGTATCGAGCGTCCAGTAAGCCGCATTCGTGATTCTAGACCTGGCGACGTATCGAGCGCTAGGTATGTACAGGGTGGCCAACTAAGCGAGGTAAGCGGCTGTATCTCAGGAACCGTTAATCGTACAGCTTTCGGAAAAAAAATTATATAAGTAAAGCGATCATGAGAAAATTCTGGAAATTACTTTCAAGTTCCTAATTTCGCCGCAAGGGGGCACAATTGAAAATTATTTTTTTAAATTTTAAATTTCTCCGAAAATTTCCATATTAAGGTATAACTCTGAATACATCATTGGAAAGCTTAGACAATTCTGTATCATTTTGGTTTAAGGCTCGTTGGTGTAACGACCTTGATAAGAGTGGGGGAAGCTATTGAATGTGTAAACATTAAAATCGCTGTAACTTCTAAACGCCTTATGCGATTTTACTAAATTTAAGCTTGTTTGGAAGGGAAAGGTAAGTACTTTCAATCATCGTATCCAATGGTACACGATAGTTTCTAATAAAATTGCTAGAGGGCGCAATTTGTAATAATAACAGTTTTTTGATTTTATCCTGAAAATTCAATTTATACGGTATAACTATGACATCATATTCGGAAAGTAGATGAAATTTGCAAGAAAAAATGTGAAAACCGCAGTTCGATATTGTTGTTCGTTCCAGAGTTATTGCCAAAACAATAATTTTTAATTCAAATTGCGCCATCTAGCAATTTTATTAGAAACTATTGTGTACCATTGGATATGACAGTTAAAGGTATTTACCTTTCTCTTCCAAACGACCTTAAATTTAGTAAAATCGGATAAGTCGTTTAGAAGCTACAGCGATTTTAATGTTTACACTTTCACTTGATAAGAGAGCTATTGAAAGTGTAAACATTAAAATCGCTGTAGCTTCTCAACGACTTATCCGATTTTACTAAATTTAAGGTCGTTTGGAAGAGAAAGGTAAGTACCTTTAATTGTCATATCCAATGGTACACAATAGTTTCTAATAAAATTGCTAGAGGGCGCAATTTGAATTAAAAATTATTGTTTTGGCAATAATTCTGAAATGAACAACAATATCAAACTGCGGTCTTTACATTTTTTCTTGCAAATTTAATCTACTTTTCGAATATGATGTCATAGTTATACCGTATGATTTGAATTTTCGGGATAAAATCAAAAAAACTGTTATTATTACAAATTGCGCCCTCTAGCAATTTTATTAGAAACTATCGTATACCATTGGATACGACGATTAAAGGTACTAACCTTTCCCTATCAAACGAGCTTAAATTTAGTAAAATCGGATAAGCGATTTTAATGTTTACACATTCAATAGCTTCACCCACTCTTATTAAGGTCGGTACACCAACGAGCCTTAAACCAAAATGATGCAGAATTGTCTAAGCTTTCCAATGATGTAATCAGAGTTATACCTTAATATGGAAATTTTCGGAGAAATTTAAAATTTTAAAAAATTATTTTCAATTGTGCCCCCTTGCGGCGAAATGAGGAACTTGAAAGTAATTTCCAGAATTTTTTCATGATCGCTTTACTTATATAATTTTTTTTCCCGAAAGCTGTACGATTAACGGTTCCTGAGATACAGCCGCTTACCTCGCTTAGTTGGCCACCCTGTACTATGACAACAGTCGGACTACCGTACGCTCGATTAGGCTGAAATCTTGGTCCGTGTCATAGACAAGCGAGTTGCGCGCTCTCAAGGATAGATAGGCAACTTAACATTTCCTTTCCCCCTTCCCTTCCCTGATAGCGCCACATGCGACCGGGGGAGAAACTAAATATAGTCGTGGTGGGGGTAGGCGCCAAGCATAAAAATTTTAATTTTATTATTACTTTGAATTCAAATTTTCGCGCTTCTAACTTAACGGAAAAGTTTGAAGCGCAAAACATCCGATTCAAGTTAAAATAATTTGGGAGAACGAAAGGAAATTATAACAATGATATGGCGACAAGATTTATTAATATTAGATATTTACATAAATATGGTTTACATAAAAAAACAGCTTACATTATTATATTATTATTTTCTGTAGATTTTTCTAACAATTCCCTGTTATTTTCAAAGTTTTTATTTAATAAACTAGTTATTGTGTTATTGTACCTTGTAGTTCATTAAGTTGTGAAGTAAAGTTTCTTTCTATATCTTTAATAGCTTTCGCTGTACTTTCCAATCGTTGGGCGACATTAATGAAGTCTTCAGGAGGTTCCACGCTTTTGTTAATTGCCTTGGTTTTTCTACCCGATTTATTTGGTCGCGACATATTAAATATATACCTATTTACGATTCTCAAACTACCGACTGCGCCATGTTAAGTTTATAAATTATATATGAATAATTATTTAATAATAACTTTATTTTTTATATATTTGACAAATTAATCATAAAATGACAATGACAATCTTTCACCAGTCCAGGTAAGACTTCAGGATCTGTCACAACAAGCCATATTTTTATTTTTCTCGCACATATTATGCAGGTACAGAGAGAGAGAGAGAGGTACATAATGTTGGCCATGATCATTCTAAATGAATATTCTGTTCCTACCAACGTTAGGAGATGAACAACCTTATAAAACAAAATTCCTACAATAGCGCCAAAAACGGTCACAGATACGAGAATAGTGCAAGAGAACAGAACGCTAAACAAAGGAACAAATAGTTCAAATTTCATACCGGAATTCATACAGGGAGCCAAAAAAAAAGTTCTGAAAGATAAAAATGTAGCCGATTCAAGAAAATGTAACACCCTGTATACTCAGACCGACAATTTTGATACTTTATTGTAGAGATTTTAAAAAATGGTTGATGTTCCAAATTTGAAACAATTATCGCAAAATATAACAGAGAAAACGCAAAATACGAGAAAAAAAATTTAAACTTTGCCACCCTGTATAACGAAAATAACGCCTTTTAGACCATGCATATATTTGCATTTTTTTCTTATTTTGACCAGTACTATCACCCCCTGAAATATCTGCATGACATTAATTAACACCCTGTATATAGGTACTATTCTTTTTAATGTAATGTTTATCATTGGAAATTTTCTCGCCTACGGCGCTTTTCAACTTCGTTTATATGATGATGACCCCCCCCCCAAAAGCAAAGTTCTGGATCCGTCCCTGGTCACATCAAAATAATAAAACATATTAAACAATTCATATTCGTCCTGGAGCAAACCATTCGAAAACCTATTCCATAGCTTTTAGCTTTAAGATTATAACGCATAAAGCACCACCTTACTTGTACGAAAAAATATATTTTAGAGCTGGGGCTCATAACAGGAATCTACGCAGTCGTTGTTTACTAACTGTACCACCGCACCGAAAAAAAATGTTTGAAAGATCGTTTTCTTTTAATATTGCTTATTTACTATACTCACTGAAAAATATTAACTGTACACCCCAAAGATCAGTAAAAAACCATTATCTTCGCACGCAGTAGTTTCCATCTGAACGTCACCATCCATATGGATTATGAGTCGCATTATTTACCTGCTCCCCTACCTCCTTCTTCCCTAATAAAATCAGTAATATATTTTAACAGCGCCAAAATATTATATGCATTACATAAATTTAATTCTTGAACAGTATCCAGATCCTTGGACTGGATGTCTGCCCCACTAAGGCATATTGTTCTACTCACTTAACAAAATACTAACCCTTTATGTAATTTACATTAGAGTAAACAATAAATGTATTATTATTATTATTATTATCTTCCAGTTGCAAAAACTCCCATCTTAACCGAGCCACTAAGAATCGTTTAACACATAAAACTTGAGAAAAAAGACAGAAAAATACAATTATCTTTAAACTAAACATGGTTGATGTTTATTTACATCAATTCCGCAATGATAAAAGGAAAAATATGATAGGAGGTTAATTATTAGTCCTATCGCAACCAATGATCCTGCTGTATTATTAGGAAGTTCCTCGCAGTATTAGTATTTGTTGATGTAGTCTTACAATTCTATTTATAGGACTGATGAGCCTAATAATAATCGTTTAGTCTTGCGATCAAACTGAATAAACCTCGTTTCCTTATTGGGTAGCAATTTGTTCCAATGTTTTCTTTCAAATATATTCCGTTTTCATAGCAGCATTATATTGTTACTATTATTTTCGTTGTAAATTGAACTCGTATTTTGCCTTTTAAGTCCTACTATGTAGGGATGATTTATATTGTGTTTGCGTGATATATTTTTATTATGTTTAGTACGGTTTACATGTGATTAATTAAGCAAGCAAATAAAAGAAAAATTTTATTCTCTATAATATGTAGTTCCATAATAAGAAATTATTTAAACTTTGCACTTAATTTCTTAGGTTTACTTATTCATATTATCATTACAAAAAGTAATGCCTAATATCTTATAAACTATTAAAAACTTTATTAGGTCAAATAAACATTACAATTTTTTTTTCTAAATCTAAAATATAATTAGCTAAGTCATTATCTTGAAATGTGAAATACATACATGAAGGTTCATTATAAAACAAACAATAAAAAAATGCAATTTATTTCACTACTTTCAATAGACTTATTTTCCAATTTAAGTTCCCGTCAGTTTACTTGTTTAGAAGAAAAAGCTGGTTTTATATGTTTACTGATGTCATAGGTAATGATTTTTATCGCTAGGAATCCTCCATAGCCGGGTTGTCCTTTATGGAATATTCCTGCCCCTGATAATGGCGCTGCTGGAAGCGACTCCACCTTAAATTTAAAAAAAAATATTTGAATTGTCTCTTTTGTATATGTCGTATTCTACAAAATTTACAATACCTTCTGTGCATCCAAGAATGGTACCGTCGTTTGTGCGGCATCCTTAACGATATCGCTGTGGGTGAACCGGATGTATAGATGTGTACCTGATTTTGGTACTGTTTGTTGAGATGGTTTTTTAGATCGAATAGGTATGTCTGGATTATTCAAAGTAATTGGTTCCCTAAAAAATCAAATAGGAATGTCTGGACGATCCAAATACAATTGGGTTCTTCTGCTATAAAAATACGATGGGTGCGACTGAATATGGTGTACTTGTGCTCAGTTGTAGATATTTTACCTTTTTTTTAATTACAAATTAACTGGCTTAAAAGATCCATGCAAACTAAAAGGTTAAAAAGAAAAACTTGGAAGTGGAAGTCTTAAAAATAAATTTTGTTTCTATGATTGGCGACCATCTCTGCTATAACCCCTCAACACGGTCAACGATTCTTTTTTGCTTTTCTTTTAACCTCAAAAATTAACCCTAGTAGTGGAACACGGTTTTTCGTATGCCACAGAGATGGTTAGGTCCTACGAATAAATAATACAAAGGAAGTAGGGTATTGTAGATTGACAGTTGTCCGGGATGGGGGCCGATGGCGGCAACATTTGACGCATGCGCGTTTCCGGTCCACCTGTGGCGTATCATTAAAATGGTAATAATAAAATCATTAATGAAATTTTATTTGATGAAGAAAATAGAAAAAATATTTAGATTCATATATACCTATAAGATACGTTAAGGTTGGTGTAATAAAACAATACAACTATTTCTTTTAATTATTTATTTAAATAAGGTAACGGAGGTGAAAGGGTCCTCAAAAGATTTCTAGTATACAAGAAAATTGTCAAATGACAAACTATGCAGATAATACAAACATTTTATTTATTTCTAGTATCAACAACTTAACAAGTTAATTATAGATACATAAACCCCATTTCTAAAAGCTATCCTAAGCTATAATAAATATTCAATTAGCATTTGCCTAAGCAGTTCATTCCTTAATTTTAATTTTTCATAGTTTAAATTATATATTATGTCAATGTCTCCACAATATTTATTAAAATAGAGCACAGTCTTATAAGTGATGAGTTTTTGTATAGATTTGTCCTCGGTGTAGGAATATAAAATACATGTGCGGATCTAGTATTGACTAAGCCTATTCTAAACGGAAGCAGTCCTAAGAACTCTTTATTATCTATTTTGTCTCTAATTATTTTATATAAGAAAATAATTCTTGCTTCTATACGCAATAGTCTTAAAGAAGGGAAATTAAACAAATTACACAAAAGCCCTTGATCTGTACCTCTTGGCGGATAAACGGAAAATGACTTGTAGTACGAAAATTTTAAAAATTTACGCTGAATATATTTTAAAAGAGTAACCTTATTGGCATACTGAGGATCCCAAATAGTGCATGCATACTAAAGTTTTGTAACTACCAGGGATTAATATAAAGTTATTATGGCGTTAACATTTCAAGTTCTTATAATAAATCCTAGCATATAAAGACCATGAGCTTCTCGAGCAACATATGTAACAATTATAATTGAAGTAAATAATTATTGGTTTTCCAAAGATAAACTGATATTAAATAAATCAAAGGCCGTTATCACCTTGTTTAAGACTAACCGATACACTTTGGAGAATCCGGAAACAGTAACCATTAATGATTGTCATATAAGATTAAAGGAATATACTAAAATCTTAGGTGTGTTGTTGGATAGTAAAATGTTCTGGAAGAGCCATGTCCTGGAAGAGCCATGTCCTGGAAGAGCTATGTCCAATATATGTTGTAACCAGAAGGTGTTCCAGTTAGATTCACAGTAGGATAATTATCTTCAGGCAGGTTTTGACATGGTGTCTTATAAGATATTGCATAGGAATGTACCTGCCAAAAAAATATAAGTTTTTTAATTATCTGTTTGGCACCTTTACCAAATGACACAAAAGTACCTATAACGTGATACTACCTCTCTTTGTAATTTTTTTTTTTATATTTTGATATGAATTTCTTTGAACGATAGAAGGTTTGGGACTAGCTTTGAATTTATTTTGTTAATCAATGGTATCCAGTCGTCCTCAGGTGAATATTGGGAAAATGTTTCTATCATTCTAGAAACATCATTGTCTTCAATCTTTAAATAGGAATTTCTTTGTTTATCGTACCTACACTCCCATATTTTATTACATTCTTTATCCATGGGTTAAAAATTTTAAAAGTAGATTAAACCAATAAAACATCTAAAAACTTTTATCAATACATAATTTATGAAAAAGTGACAAAGCAGCTTCCTCAGAAGCATAAATAATGCAGAATTATTTGTATTCATATTCTTAAGTGTACATATTTTACTACATATTTTCCAATATATTATGTAATGACCCGATGCAATAGTTTCAAAACTTACATTTTTTAACCTGGCTACTTCAAAAGTAGGCACTACTGCAGTTGGGACCAATCTAACTTTCAATCTTGAAGTTCTGTCAAAGCAATCTTCAGAAAAATGCTCCGAGCAAAGAACTCTATTTCGTGTAGGATCTCAAACACTTCGGTTTACAATTTTCAACCATGCCTTTTTTCTTAGGTAATTATGTGGAAAACTAAAAACCAATAAGTATTTTTAATTTGCTTTTCTCTAGAAATGAACAAACCCAGTCGATTAATAAATAAATAATATTTTTCTGGTTTTATAAGACGAACGCCCATGAATGACGAATGACATGCGAGGTTCGGAGGTTATGTGTATTTTGATATTAAATTAAAATATTTACATTTTTTTTCTCTACAGATTAAAAAAGTTTATATATCTAAACATAAACTTACCGATGAAATGTAATGCCAAGTTTTTTACTTCCTAGCGTTTGGGAGCACCCACAAGCAGCACAATTAACCATATTTATAGCTTATTAATTAACCCATAATACCAACCAATTAAACTGTTTTAATCACTGTCCAGCGCTAAAAGTATACTCCACTGTCACACTAAAGTAATTATAAGTTTACTAGAATTCGTTAAATATGGTTCTTAACTAATTAAAATGGAAATTAACTCAAAAACAGCAAAGAAAGCAGAAATCACAGCTCGACCTGTCAACTAGTGTCAACCACGGTCAACCACCAAAACAAACATGGAGTCATATTTAGACATTAGATGGGGGTTCAAAATGGCCGACTTCCGTCGGTTGCGTTGTAAGGCGGTTTATGCAAAATCCTACTTCCTTTGTATTCTCAATTCGATGGTTAGGTCTGAGCTTATCGGTGGATCAGAGAGGACGCGCTTTGGCTTCTGACCAATTCGAAACTCTCTTGGTATTTTCTCAAGATCAGATCAGAAATCACGCTAGGTATGGACGTTCCTATTGACCTGGTATGACTATAATAGTTATTCAATTAAAAACACAAAAGCGTTGATTCATATACCTATGGGTAAAAAAAAAACCATCCCAAACATACCTGCTCTTCCTAGGGTTTGCATTGTCTGAGTTTCTCCATTTGCTATGTTCCGGTTTCAATTTGCCGGTGTCGAAGTCAAACCTGGTGACGTAAATATGCAGCTTTATATAGTCGTCCTGTTGGTGGAATTTAACACCTGAAATAATTAAATTATACTTTGGTAATGTTTATTCCTTGAACAGACACGCAAATACATATTGGTTACCCCTCTTTATAGTTCTTTCTTTATGTAAACGTAATATAAAGAAAGCCTGATTATTACAATTTCAACAAAAGTGCATTTAAAAGAGAAAAATACCTGTTAATATGTATCCGTCTTCTGCTTCAAGATCATCGAGAACGAAAGTTCGCTTGTCCCAGATTAACGTGTGGTAATCACGTCCATTGACAATTTGTTTATCCCAAATTATGTAGTTCGCAGGTTCTTTCCACTTCAACGTGCTGGCATTGACTATTGCTTGAGGTAGAAGTTCGCCCTCTTGGACTTGCAGGTGGATGAGACCGTTTTTTTTAACGAAACGTAATCCAGTAACAATCCTAGACAAATTGTAGTATTATTTATTTTTTTCAATAATTGATTCGAGCATTTTAAGTATTGTTCAATTGGTAATAGTGTTACAAAATAAAGATAACTTTTCTGAATACGACACAGGGACTACTAATATGATTAGCTAACACAAGATTTATAGTGTGGTGATGATAAAACCTTACCTATTGTTTTTTATGTCGGACATAACCGATCTTAAGTTGAAATATCTATCGGAACCTGATGCGTGTTGATGGTCGCAAATGCAGAAACAATAAGAACATATGATCCGTATAAAGCGAGGCCAGCTCGCTGCTCTGCTCCATCCGCGAGGGCAGTTTCTAGGACTGTTGTCACCGAGCGCTTTAGTGTTGTCGTAAGTGATGTATTCGTATCTTCTGCCGCTATCAGGACTCTGCAATTAAAAATGACTGTCAGTTAACGGGATACAGCTTTATTAAATATTTTTTTTACATTACAAGTAAAAAAATCATCTACAACTTACCCATTTTTTTTTAAATTAAACTCACCGCGTTACATATCCACAAGGGTGATTCGATAAAATGGCAATCGTAGATTGGTCCGCCGCATTTCCACCGTGTGTCGCAATACGCGTGTTCGTGGCAGCCATAGCTTCTGGTGTAAGTGAAATCGACGCAGGATCCCGTGCATTTTGAATCTGGATTTAAGTCAGCCTTATTTTCTACGTATCCTTGCAGAAAGAATCTGATGTCTTCATATGTTTGTCCTAAAAAAAATAAACGCAATTATAGCGAGGGGGGATGGGGAATGAAATGGATGGTTCGGCTTTTATGATTTAAAAAGTAAGTGGAATTTTGTAATTTATTACTGTATTCTTCCGAATAGGTACATCGCATGAAAAAATTGATATCCACAAGGCACGATCGTCTGTCAACTGTCAATACTGACAGACTTCTGAGTTACCCTCATCATAATAAGTACTAAAATTTTACCTTTAACATGATTTTTAGGGTCACATTTCCATAGATGCCTTGATGCCTTTTGCATTATGGATCGTACAGATAATGCTGCATTATTAGTCCTCTCCTCGTATCTACGGGTCATGTCTTGGGCCTCTCTGGTAAAATTACCTAAAAATGGCACAAATTTACGCTGTTCCGTTCCATAGTTCTTTAAAAACCCCTAATTTAAAAATTTATTGGAAACAACAGCAGTTTTCACAAATAATTTTCCCTTACCTTTTCCCTGCAGCCGAAGTAACATATACGAATATTGTATTATGGCGTAACCCTTTAGTTCTGTCAAAGCTATAGCGGCGTAGAGATTATAGAGCACCTGCTGAGCACTCTGCTTGGCATTACAAGACATACCACCTTCCACTCGCTAGGAATATAATAATTACACATTTTTATTATGTATGTTTTATAAAATAAATATACCTGTTGATCAAAAATATTATATAAATCATTAATTTTTCCTATACACCCAGTACACGTGTGCAAAATAATTTTCGGTATTTCTAAGCTGTCAATCAATAAAATGTGTTTAATATATTATAGAGTTTTTATTTTAACTGTTTCAAATTTTATAATGTCCTAGATAATAGCATAAAAGTGGCACCTAATATCAATATTTTTAAGAGTAGACTTAAAAAGCTGCTGTTTCAGAAAAACTGTTATAATCTTAGAGAATTTTTCATGCCTGTTTGGGAGATGGTATTCTGCCAATGGCGGTCTGTTGCTTCTGGAATCTACGGAACGGAAGCGCGTAGGCACCTCGTAGATCTGACAGGGCCAGTTGCCACGACCATACTGACTCCAGATATTCCAGGCGGTAGGTTAGATCGTGGTCAAAATGCTTTAAAGGGGAAGATTTTCTTATAAGCTTTTGTGATGTATTTGGCCAAGGAAGAATAATGCTTAATTATTATTGGTGGAAAGGTAAACCACCATAGAAATTATTTAGAACTACCCATGAGAAAACCCCACAATAGAATAATTAAAGTTGTGAGTTAATGTGTAAAGGTGATTTGCGCCAACCAGAGTACTTTTGCCAATAAATATATGAATGTATCTATTGGAAAAATCCTTTCCACCAACTGATGAATAATTCTTCTAAAAGTCTTCTACCGTTTTAATTCCATGCTCAAAATCTTCAAATTTTCTTATCAATTCCAATTCAGGAGCTTCATTTAGTTTGTTGTTGATATCATTCCCACTGTCTGTGGAATCTCGTACAAATTTCCATAATTGTTCTTCCAGTAAAGTAAGAAATTCATAGCGATCTGCGTATATAATTATAGGTTCTGTGATGATAATATTAATATATTTTAAAAGAGATTTAAGCCATAAAGCTTCAAGAACACCTTCAAAAAGTGCCATATATTCAGCTTCAGTTGATGAAGCTGCTACGGAATTTTGCCTTTTAGTGTTCCAACATATAGTACAGTTTTCAAATAATTTGAAAATATACCCTGTTGTACAGGGTGAGTCAACGATTGCGCGGAGTAGCTTTATGCCTTGAAGATAAAATTTGTCGATAATAAGCTTTTGTATGAAGGTATGATTGGATATCTGGCACATTTTAAAAATATTTTGAATTATACAGGGTGCGCCCAAAAAGCAGAACAAGAAAAATGTACTTTTTTCAAATGGAACACCCTGTATATTTTTACATTTTTAAATTCTACATAAAATTATAATTATTTTTTATTAAATGCATTATTAGTCTATACTTCATAGTTTTCGAGATATTGACTCGAAAAGTGACATTTTTGAACTTTGACAGCTTCTAACTTTCTAACAGTACGTCTTAGAGCAAAACGGTTTACATGTCCCTCTTCAATTTTTATTATCTTCCCAAAAAAAATCAACTTCCAGTTAAACCGAATGTAACTAGAAAGCAGGAAATATAGTTGTTCCGGTTGAACCGGAAGTTGATTTTTTTGGGAAGATAATAAAAATTGAAGATAGGGACATGTAAGCCTTTTTGCTCTAAGACGTACTGTTAGAAAGTTAGAAGCTGTCAAAGTTCAAAAATGTCACTTTTCGAGAGTCAATATCTCGGAAACTATGAAGTATAGACTAATAATGCATTTAATAAAAAATAATTATAATTTTATGTGGAATTTAAAAATGTAAAAATATATAGGGTGTTACATTTGAAAAAAGTACATTTTTTTCTTGTTCCGCTTTTTGGGCGCACCCTGTATAATTTAAAATATTTTTAAAATGTGCCAGATATCCAATCATACCTTCATACAAACGCTTATTATCGACAAATTTTATCTTCAAGGCATAAAGCTACTCCGCGCAATCGTTGACTCACCCGGTACTTCTACGGTCTGTCTCATTATTGCCCCAATCAGAGTCTACATAACCAACCAAAATATGAGTTTAGTTTCATTTCTTTTATAAACCAACTTAAATTCAAGAGAACCTTTTATGTATCTTAAAATGCGTTTAAGGCACTGCCATAACTCTTTATTATTTTTATTTTGATAAGTAAATTTATAGATGTGCATAAATCTGGACGTGTGCATAGCATTACATACATTAAGCAATCAATTAAATTTCGGCATGGCGCATTAATATTTTCATCTGAGTTTAAATCAATATAATTTAATTTACTAGGTAGAGGAGTATTAACAGTTTTACAATTAGTCATATTGTATTTGTTCAGTACTGTTTTTAAATATAAACTTTGATCTAACGTAATATAATCTTCGTATCTGTTTATTTTTATACCCAGAAAAAGTTTTATTTCAGACATATCTTTCATATTAAATTGAGTCATCAAATACTCTTTAAAACTTGTCATTGTATTTTTATCTGCTGTGGCTATCAAGAGATCGTCCACATATAAAATGACATCTTCTTAAAAAACTGTAGCCCCACCTTAGCACTTCCACTTAGTTACTTATATCAACTTTCCCTTAGTTCCGGCCAGTTTCCCACTCTCTGGAAGTCGGCCTATGTAACCGCTATATTCAAGGGTGGCAGCAGAGGGGACGTAACTAACTATCGATGCATATCTGGCATTGATTGAATGGGAAAGGTTCTCGAGTCCATCATCGTTGACGAGTTACTATCAAATCTACACAACAGTCTTTCATAACGTCAGCATGGCTTCCTGCCTGGACGATCATGCCAGACGAATTTATGTATATATTCACATTACTTATCGATACTTGTAGACTCGGGAGAACAAGTTGATTCAATATACTTTGACTTTAAAAAGGCGTTCGACAGAGTGGATCATGTCATTCTTATCAATAAACTAAAATCATTCGGTATCGTAGACCCTCTTCTCTCGTGGATATCGAGTTACCTTTGCAATCGCACTCAAATCGTCAAATATAAAGGTACCACATCTAAGGAAATAACAGTGACATCCGGTGTACCCCAAGGTTCACACTTAGGTCCGATCTTATTCCTTCTGTTCGTTAGCGATCTTGCCGACATTTTTGTAAATTGCGAATTCCTTTTTTACGCGGACGATCTAAAGATTTTTAGAAAAATTACTAACCCTCACGATTGTACACTTATGCAGCTAGTGATCAATAAACTATCAGAATGGTGCCTACTAAACAGGATGGAACTAAACATCTTGTTACAGAATCAAAGCGGGTGAAGGATCCTACGTGCCCGTGGACAATCTCTAAATGCAAAATAATAACTTTCTCACGTAAAAAATCCCCCAATTCTACATTCCTACTTGATCTCAGGCTCCCCCCTACCCAGAGTTAACTTAATCAACGACCTGGGTGTAATATTCGACTCCGAACTACGATTCAACGAACACAAACTATATTTCGGCTAAGGCTTTCAAAATGGCAGGCTTTATAATGCGCCGGTGCTGAGAATTTTCCAACTCTGAGGTACTGAAATCTCTATACTACTCACTTGTGCGTAGTCATCTTGAATATTGCTGCGTAATCTGGTCGCCATATTACCAAACTCATATTAAGCGTATTGAACGAATCCAAATAAAATTTGCCAACTGTATACTATATAAAATGAGAATAGACAATAGCCGCTTTTCCCATCAGGAGCGTTTACAACTCATCAGCATCGATAGCTTAGAAGGACGTAGAATATTTCTTACACTTGTATTCGGGTTCAAAATAATTACTAATGTCATAAATTGCTCTGAGCTACTCGCTCTTATAAACTTTCGAGTACCATCACGCGATACACGTTCGCATGACATGTTCTTAACAAACAGAAGTCGAACCGACGTCGGGAGAAATAAGATTTTAAGATTATGTTATATTAAGTTTATGCAGGTGGTCTTAAGTTTAGTAAAAGGCACTTTATGCTTAATAAGCAGATCGAGTTTAAATAAACAAATACATAATCTCAACATTATTGATAGGTTGTTTTCTTAGTCATTGGCCTATGTGTAAAAACAATGATGTCATGTCGGAAAAAGGCCAAGTGGTTGTTAGGTGAAGTTTTGGGAGTTAGTTTTAGTTTAGAGTAAGAGCTTGTCTTGTACGAATTATAACAGAACGTGATACGATTAATAAATTTAAAGTTAAATAAAAGCGTATTTTCTTACAAAGGAGCGGTGGGATATTGATCCTATTCTCGTCTTCGGGTGTGTTAATTTGCAGAGCATAAAAAACATGGGCAAATCGGAAACGGAAAAACGCGCTAATAAAAAAAGTGCCAAACGTAGGAAAAATAGGAAACGTTCGGTGTCCGTTTCTGCTAAAGTCGATTCACCCAGTAAACCTGCAAGATGGCCGACATGTCATATGACAAAAGTCATATTCCAGCTAAATAAAACGAATTTTTGCATTTTCAATGACTTTTGTCATATGACATGTCGGCCATCTTGCAGGTTTACTGGGTGAATAGACTATGTAGTAGTAGTAGTAGTAGTAACAAGATTTATTTAGCAATGTGCTACAATTTAACAAGTTATATAAAATATTTGAACTAATTTAACAATATCATCTTTAAAAAATTTTTATCAGTCACTATTTTGTTTTTTAAATAAATAATTTTTCAATGATTTTTTAAAATTTTTTAAAGATGTCTGTGATTTAATTAAAATATTCAAGTTATTATATTCACTTAATCCTTTATAGAAAACCGATTTATATGTCAAATGTTTTGATACCCTACCTAGACAAAAATCTTTATTATACCTGGTTGAATAGTTATGATTTTCAAAATTTTGAGTTATAAAATCTTTCAAATGAGAAGGCAGTAAGTTATGTTGTATTTTAAAAATAAACGTACAAATCAAAAGAAATATTAAATTTTTAACATTTAACCACTGAAGTTTCGTTAACATTAAATTTATTTTCGTATATTTATCCACATTTAAAATTATACGCATAGCTTTATTTTGCAAAACTTGGAGTCTATTAAAGACCCCATCATTTGCTGTGTATAAAATAGTTGAACAATATAAAAAATGAGGTAAAATTATAGTGTTATAAATTGTTTTTCGTGAAAATAAACTCAAATTTTGACTAATTCTTTTTAAATAATTAATTTTTTTTCCAATTTTAGATACCAGATTTTCAAAATGTAATTCAAATTTTAACTTAGAATCTAAAATTACTCCCAAATATTTAAAAGAGTCTATAATTTATAATTTTTCATCATCAACAAAAATATTTATGTCTGTATTAATCACGCTATTTCCAATAACCATAAATTTTGTTTTAGAAACATTTAATTTTAATTTATTTACCTTTAACCAGTTTGATAAAGTTTTTAATTCAAAATTTAAAATGTCTATACAATCAAGAATATTTTTACCCTTTATATATAATAAGGTATCGTCAGCAAACATTTGAATAAAACTTTGTTTTAAAACATTTGGCATATCATTTATATAAAGAATAAATAATAATGGACCCAAAATGCTACCTTGTGGTACCCCAATATTATTATATTCCTTTTTAGAAAAAATATTATCAATTTTTGTTTTTTGCTGCCTATTACTTAAATAATTTTGAAACCATTTATAAACAACTCCCCTTAATCCATACTGATATAATTTTTTTAATAATTTATCCCTATCAATTGTTTCGAATGCACGTTTAAAATCCAGTACCTAGTTGTTCGAGTAGGAGTTCGTCGGGTAGTGAAACGTGAAACTGAAAATACACGGCAAAAATTAAATCGGCTGAAACGAGAACTAAAATAACTAAAACGAGCGACTAGTTCTGCCTTCCGGGCGGGTGATGAATTTCTAGTGCCGATATTTGATCCGGCTCGTGATGATGTGATTGTCGAGAATTGGGTCTTAAAAATTGACAGTTTGGCGGGTCGCTATAAGTGGGATGATGACACAATTATTCGTTTAATTTCTGGACGACTTAGAGGAAATGCTCGCCAGTGGTATGAGGAAAATATGAAATATGACACCAGTTGGAATGGAATGAAACATGCTATCATTCAACATTTCCGTAAGTTCGTTTCATTTTGTAAATTACTTAAAGATGCTGCCAATTATGAGGCTACACCTAGACACAATCTTGGGGATTGTTGTTTCAAATTATCTAAATTAAGAGCTTTAAACCTTAATATACCCGATTAACCCGATCCATATCTAGTGGATGCAGTTATTGGTGACATTACAGATGAAACACTAGCCCGTACTGTAAAATCGGCTCAACACACGCAAGCCAATATTCCTATCAACTTACCGCCAAACCCTTAGCAACCAGCGCGATCAAGCCAGTGTGAGTAATTCCTCCTTCAGATGGCACCACGAAAACATGGATCCTCTCTAGCAAACTGACCACCGAGTTCGGGTCGTGTGAAACGGCATGTGTTGCGAAATCTACCAAGGTAAAATTTTCGTAGTCATTCCAATGTTTGACGTAGTTTTCCATCCTTCTGTGGTAGGTGTCGATGCGGGTTCTGAAGTCCAAAAGGTTATTGAGGCGAAGCTCTAGCCGTAATGTGTCCGGCATGTGGGTTAAAATGGTTTCTGAAAAAATAATTATGAGTCTGTGAATTTTATTTTATTTTGGAACCTTATTTTCATTTTTTTGATAAGGTATAGGAGTAGGGCTAATTTGGGCTGGATTTTGCCTTATTCCTTATTATGGAAATTGTTTTGACCAGAATTAAAGGACATTACCAGTATGTTAGAATTTTAGCTTCCTACTTCAAAAGGCTTAAATGTTGGTATCATTAAACCCTGTATAAGTGTAAAAAATTCGTAGAATATATATTTATATTCATTACCTATTTTTCTGTAAAATGGCCACTGACATTCCAGAAATTGTCTAGTAGACTCTTAAGCAATTGATTGTTTAGTTTAGTTTTTTAACCTGATGGCAGGTCATGAATAATACAGAAATTGAAATAACTTATACAAATACACAATGAGTAAATTTGGTTTTATATTCTTGGAATATTTATTATATGTTAGTTGCTTTGCAGGACCATTAATTAAGCTAACTAAAATGTTACAAGAACTACAAACAAGAACGACATGAGCGATAATTATTTGAGACAAAAGTATCGAGACATTAGTCTCCAAATTAATAAAAAAAAGTTAAGTCTTAAAAGAGGTTAAGAACCGGAAAAGATTTTTCCGGTCCCTGTTTTTTGTTTTTCCAATCGCTCTTTGATAATACAAGCTACCTTGATTTCGTTACTATGACAACAACATTTCGATGTATTATCGAGTGACATTTCGTTGATTTTTAATTTGTTGTTTATGTCAAACCACAGATTACAGAAAAGAACTTAGATAGGTGTTATATTTCCATTTTACATTTGCTAATTTAAAGATATCATTTACAAATTATAACAAAAAACTTCTGTATAAAAAAGTGAATAATACCTGTCTGCGTACCGGTCGCGATATAGAGTGAACTTCAGTGTTAAATTCGTACTATATCGATCCGGTCGCAAAATGACGTTGTTCAGTAGTTTTACGGATTACTATAAATAAATCGCTACGAGCTCGGACTCAAATAATAATTAGTTAGTGATTTAATTAATAAGTGTTTACGAACAATGATGTGTCGTTAACCATATTATGGATTATAAAATATAAGGTAAAAATTTCTTAATAAAATTAATCTTTTAATGTATAATCCCCAATACATTAAAATAGGAAACTGAACTCTTCTAATTGTCAAATAATATTTGTCGCTAGTAGTCGTAGTATTTGCGATCCAAAACAGAAGAAGAATAAAAGGAAACTGATTATTGCATTCTATACCTAATAAAGAAAACTGTTTTATCGATATCACGTAGATAACTGTTTTATCGGCGGATACCATTTGCCGCTTTTTAAATTCAAAATTGATATTGCTGGGATTGAATATTCATTTTTTGCCGCTTTGTATGAGAATTTTGGAGAGTTATTTGCTACTTTATGTTTTGAACAATACTGGAAATCGAAGGCGTTACCAATTGGGACGAGCAGGGGAATAAAAATTAAGCATGCTTTATAGTAATCTTTATTTTATAATGCCTCTAATTAATTTTAGTACAATCTTGTGGACATTAGAAATAAAAATATACCATAAAAATGTATTATGTCCTGCTTTATTTTTATTTGACTGGACCTTAGGTACTCCTTAATTTGTGGTTATAGCGATAATAAAGTAAGAAATAATGTGGCTCCAAAAATGCTGATATTAAGCAGAAAAAATGAATAATTCAAACCTAGCAATACAACAATTTGCTGGAAAAAAAGTAAGGAATCAAATAATAATTTGTATGAAAACTATAGAGAGTAATTATTAATATTTATTACAAATGCAGAAAATACATAGCTACTGTATAAAAATCGTTAAAAACTATACTGAAATTATTTCCCAGTAAGAGTGGATATAAACCAAAATGAACTTTGTGATGAGTTGGAGTAAGCAATAGAAGAAGAAACGGTCAATCACGCAATGATGATGGGTTACGTGCACTTTTACTAGGAAATTGATAATAATAATAAATTGAGTAAATACAATTAAATAGTGTCGAAGACGAAAAGTATTACACAATAACATCCACTATAATTATGTGTAAATTCTCTAGATCTATAAAAAACAATATTTAACCTATCCATGACCAAGATATCTATAATATTTATCCACATTATAGGGTTCTATTTCCAATAGTAGATAAGTTAAAAATATTATTATTTCTCTTTAGTTTTTTCAGGTTGTCTTTTACTTTTATGTCATTAGGTAGATGATTATAAAGCTTAATACATTGATAGTATGCACCCTTTTAAGTCATGGCTAATCTGCCTGGGATATGTATATTATAGATTTCTTGTCGGATATATTTGTTGTGCTTTAACATATTTACAAAAAACAATTGATTCTTAAAGAAGAAGAGTATGCATGCATTCCTAAATAAAAATTGCAGATACAATCAAGAGTCAATACTCCTTAAATGTTCCTCTGCATGATGCTACATAATTTAGATGCATTAAAATTCGAAGGGCTCGTTTCTGACAAATAAAAACCTTTCCTATGTCTCTGCAATTTCCATACCTAATTAATACTCATATGCTGTAACATACCATATCTAATACATAATCGACATGACAGTCCCAAGAAAGCGCATTGTCCAGGAACATACCCATACAAAAACTTTAGTGTTACTTTTTAATTCTACATTACAATAGTTTTTTATACATAAACTTTCAGGTTGTTCTGACACAACTATTAACCTACACATTTTTACACTCAAAGAATTCGTGAAATTTAAAATAAATATTATACCTATTAGTGTAAATCAATAAATCTTTTTAATTCTTTTTTTTTTTGATTGAAATCTTTTTTTTTCAATTTTATATTTTTCGTAAGCCTGTAACTTAATCGGATCGATGTGATTATTTTTTGGATTTGTCGACAAAAATTTCGAAAATTTAGTATGTGTCATTAACTACTTTATTAATTTGTTTACACTACCAGAAAAGGGTTATGACTTTTTTTTGACACGCTTTTATTAGCTTCACCTGTATGTTTGTAACCGACTTCTTTAAACCCGATTTTAACCCACTTTAAACGGTCAGATTTAATTTAAATTTTGTAGACTTATCAAGAACCGCTGATAGTACAATAATCTACCTACTAATCTAGCTCAATATAAATACTCAAAAAAAAAAATTTTTTCTTAACAATAACTCAAACTAAAAAATTAAAAATGAATAGTTTAAAAAAACTAAAAAACACGCTATAATAATTAATCAAACTAAAAAGCGGAAAATAAATATAGTTTAAAATAATTCTTGAAATTCTTAATATAGGCAGAAAATAATAATGAACGATAAACATAGTATTATTGTAAAAAAAAGCGTGGCGCTTTGTGCTGTATTTTTCGTATATCGAGCACCCCATGCTTTTTTTTCAATAAAACTAATGTTTATCGTTCATTATTATTATGCTTTTTTTTAAGCTAAATTTTCTTTTTGTATTTATTAACCAATGTGAGAATGGGTGAATAATTTTTTAAAAAATACTTATGGGTAATTTTTTAATACAACCTGATTTCTACCAAATGTTTTTACACTTACAATTTCTTGCATGCTGAAGAACTCTTTTACTACTCACAAAAAGTACCTAATTATTATTAAAAAACAGGTTTAAAATTAAAGGTCTTAAATACTAAAAATGAAAGTAATACCCAAGAACACCATTATGTTCTTGCCGGATATTCCTTCATTAATTAACCTTCGAGTTCTCCTGAAATTGTAGACCGTGTTGGAATCGCCCGTTGAATGTTGTCTGCAAAACCTAAAAGCAAAAAAATTCTTTATAAGAGGACAGTGTTCGGGTAATAGAGGGACGGATGGCAACCCAACAAGCCATGACACTTAAAGCCAGCAGAGTGAAAAATTAGGACAGCTACAGACACCGCCCAAACGATGTCACTGATAACAAAAAAAATTGCACTGGCGAAAATCTCAGACTGAGGCAAGCCCAGAAATCAAAAACTTTTCAAGCTACAAACTTTTTTACTAAAATATTTTCTACATACCTGGTATACGCAGAGTCGGTACAGCATTTCTTTTAAGTCCCCTTTTCGTTCCCGGAGCGAAACATTCATTTTTAACACAAGATTCAAAATTTAAACTCAAAAATAAAGCTGCGCGACAATAACGAACGAAACCACAGCACTATGGCGTCTCCTGTACGAGAACTCGGAAACTAAAGTGGGCGGAGCCAACTACTGTCCCCATCTACAATTTGCGATCTGACATAAAAAATAATATATTTTGGCGGGAAAGCCGAAGTAACCTATCTAAGTTTCTGTAATCTGTGTGTCAAACTTGTTTCGCGAGTTCGCAAATTTAACAATATGAATTCAGATTTTGAATTATCCGACACGGAAAATGAGATTTCAGAAGAAATTTTGGAAGCAGCCAGGAAAACGACGCATTTAAAAATAATATAAAATAAAATAATTTAATGTAAGTATATCGATGTGTCGGTCTTAAAAAAAAATATTGTACGTCACGCAACCGAAAATTAGTGTTTTGCAGGTCTCGCCAAGCTTGCAGGACTCGCCTACGGCTCGCCCTGGAAATGCTTTTCTCGACCTAAAAAACACTACTTTCCGGTCTTGTAACGTAAATTACTATTAAGGTAAACAATATACAGTAATGTCCGGTTATAACGAGCCTCACGGGACCGACGAAAACGGTTCGCAATAAACGATGAATGCTGATACATATAAAAAATGTGGTATTTTTTTATTTTTATTAATATACATACATACATATACTAAGTGACATAGAAAGATTGGATTGAAATTTTAATCATTTCCTTACTATGACCATCCGGATGTTTATGTAAAATGTTGTTGAAGTTGGGTCGTTTTTGCTAGGTGTTCGGGTTTCTATGTCACTTAGTATATGTACATATACAGGGTGTTCGAAAAATAGACGGAGATATTTAAAAGGGTGATTCGTTGTTAAAAAATTTAAAAAAAAGTTTCTATAAACATGGGTCCGGAAATGCAGGGTTTTTAAGATACAGGATGTTAAAAAAATAGAAATAAAAAATGAAATTATTAATTAAATTAAAAATACTTACTCGATGCTGTTGAAATTTGCCAATGATATTTGTTGTATTAAGAGGCTAATTTAGCCCTAAATAGAAAAAATTATTGAGTCCAGTGGCGTCCCGGGGGGCACCTTAGCGAATATTATTATCAAAAAAATGTACGCCACTGTATTTTTTGTAGCTTTAATATTTTTTGTTTAATTAAGCCTTTAAAGATACAACTTCTTTGCCTCTTGTATTTTTTTCCTATCTCACTTCATTTTCGAGAAAAAAAATAAAAACCGTTTTATTGTATGTCATTGGACAAAATTGGTTTATTAATTTCTACTAAAATAAACCACAAGTGCATTGGAAAACAAATAATCATTTCTGCACGAAGGATTGACATTTGCGCGTTAGTTCTTTTAGAAAAGAATTATACACTTTTTTTGGCGAAATTGTTCTAAAAAGTTTTTGTCTCGGTTTTTGTGATGGAAAATTACACTTTTGAGGAAATGGCAGACATGCATGTAATGTACGCACGTGCCTATAGTAACTGTTATGCAGCGAGGCGCCTGTATGCCGAAGCGTTTCCCAATCGGCAACTTCCAGATAGTAAAACCTTTGAAAGCGTAGACCGTAGATTACGGGAAAGAGGTAAATTTTCTTATTTCTTTTTCGTGATGTTTTTGACAATAATGTTATTTAGGAAGTTTTGCCGTTCCCACCAATGATAGAGGCCGGCCGAGGTCCATAAGAACGCCCGAGTTTGACGAGGCAGTTTTACGTGCCGTGGAACAAAATCCTGGTATCACAACTAGGACTATAGCAACTAGATTAGGGCGTAATCATTCCAACAGTACTGTGTGGCAGGTTCTCTCCGAGCAACTCTTGTATCCCTATCATGTCCAACGTGTGCAAGCATTACTACCTAGAGATTTTCTTCCTCGTTTACAGTTTTGCCAATGGTACTACCAAGAGGTTAATAATAATAGGAATTTTAATAAAACCATTCTTTTTACAGACGAAGCAGGATTTCGGCGGGATGGTATTGTTAATTACCATAACACTCACGTATGGAGTGACGAAAATCCCCATGCTTTCGTGCAGTGTCGCCACCAGGAACAATTTTCTTTAAATGTGTGGATGGGTATTGTTGGTAACAATTTAATTGGTCCTTTCTTTTTACCCTTAAGATTAAACGGCGAATCTTACTTAGAGTTTCTTCTACAAGAATTGCCCGTACTGCTAGAAGAAGTTCCTCTAAATATACGTAACCAAATAACTTTTATGCACGATGGAGCTCCTCCTCATTTTATTAGACCTGTCAGAAATCATCTGAGTAACACCTTTGGTGAAAATTGGATTGGAAGAGGTGGACCAATTAACTGGGCACCTCGCTCCCCTGACTTAAATCCATTAGATTGTTATTTATGGGGACACCTTAAGACGATGGTTTACACTACTCCCATAGAAACAATAGAAGGACTAAGAAATAAAATCGTAAATGTTTGCGAAGAATTAAAAAATAGACCTCGAATTTTAGCTCGAGTTCGTCATTCAATGATGCGTCGAGTGAGAAGGTGTACGGAAATGGATGGTGGACATTTCCAACATTTGTTGTAGTTTATGTTATGGTATTGGAAAAGTTGCAATAACATTCTTTCCTAGAAATGTTTTTTGTTATTTGTGGTCCAATGCACTTGTGATTTATTTTAGTAGAAATTAATAAACCAATTTTGTCCAATGACATACAATAAAACGGTTTTTATTTTTTTTCTCGAAAATGAAGTGAGATAGGAAAAAAATACAAGAGGCAAAGAAGTTGTATCTTTAGATGCTTAATTAAACAAAAAAGACAGTGGCGTACATTTTTTTGATAATAATATTCGCTAAGGTGCCCCTTCCAGGACGCCACTGGACTTATTATTTTTTTTTTTCTATTTAGGGCTAAATTAGCCTCTTAATACAACAAATATCATTGGCAAATTTCAACAGCATCGAGTAAGTATTTTTAATTTAATTAATAATTTCATTTTTTATTTCTATTTTTTTAACATCCTGTATCTTGAAAACCCTGCATTTCCGGACCCATGTTTATAGAAACTTTTTTTTATATTTTTTAACAAGGAATCACCCTCTAAAATATCTCCGTCTATTTTTCGAACACCCTGTATTGTACATGTGAAGGTAGGTACATAAAAAATGTTTTGTAATAAGTAGATACATTAACAACTGTTTTTAAGAGTCTAATTTAAAAAATTCTTTTATTTTAGTTTGTTTTATTTTTGTGATATGAATATTATTAATATGTTGTTCTACTTCGGCTAATCGATTAAGAACACTTTGCGGAGTGAGTGACTGAAGGAAATAACGAACGTTGTCAATATGTTGAAGTGTCTAATGTGGTTGGAGCTTGGCTTTCTATACTCACAGATTCTTCATCTTCCGCCTCCTCATCGTCATCAATACAAACTGAAGAAGACACAGAAGCGGCAATGGCATCATCATCCAAGTATTCGACACTTACAAGATTATCATAAATATGAACAAATTCATTAAACTAATTTTCAGAACAAGGAAGATTTTCTAGAACATTGATAACATCTTCGTGTCCAACTTTTTTCAGCAATTCGGCTAATGGCAGGTCATCGTCTGAATCAAAATAATTTTCTACCTTCAGGAAACCACCGGCACCGTGTTGAAAACAATTAAAAATTGTTTGTTTTGATACCGTCTGCCATGCCATATGAATGAAGTTTATCCATCCAAATGATTGCTGAGTCCAGGGTTGGAAAAAAAAACATGTTTTATTTTTTTTATTTTTAAAAGAGTTTCTTTTGTTTTAAACTCCAAGAAAAAGTCATGTTTAAAACAAAAAAAAAATTATTTTAAACTATGCTTTATCTGGTAATTTTTTTTTTAAATCGTTGGGTGCCACTGTTATTTCTTAAAAAAAACAAATCAAACTAAAACAACAGCCTCCAGTTCCGCCCTGTAAAACGTACCTCTCCAAACAGCACCTATACCTATAATCGACCCAAAATCCTTGCTATTTGAAGTACACCCAAAACACTAGCTCAGCTCAGGGTGGTTCGCTATTTTAGTTATATATCTTCGAAACGTTTAGTCAAATAAGCCACAATCGGTTGCATAATTGTCAAATCCAGAAGGCGCCACCGTAGTTTTATTTTAAAACTAATGGCCTATCTAAGAATCTTAAGACGGCCTGCTATAAAAAAAACTATAATTGTCAAATTTAAATATATCCTCAGTATTAGCAAAGCTCAACAGCTGTTTTGCAAATAAAACAAGAATTTAAATTTTCAACATAGAGGCCAATATATTCAATTAAGGGCTCTGGCTCGTACCACTGTTACGAGACCACCAAAACAAATATAAGCTTCTCTGGGAGGTTGACTTATTAAATGTATAAATATGTAGTTAAAACCATTAATTTGTACAATTTGACACAGTTTGACATTATAATGAGTTGTTAAAATGATTTAAAGTTAAATGTTTATAATGAAAGAAAAGAAAAAAGTATCAAACTGACAAAACTTTACGTTGAAACGGCAACTACCTCACCAGCACCTTAAAGTAAACTGTACTATTTATAGCAAGGCAGCCACATAGACTAGAACCCAGAAAACAAATAAAAGGTACAACTTCGTAGTAGTCCAGGATCTAGAATTTCCGCTAAGGCCTCAGTGCAAAGTTGTGTCAAAATATGCCAGATAAAAGAAGGAAAAAAACAGAAAATCTAAAATGTACACTAAAGCTTAATACTGGCGTGAGAAAACCCTCTTCATGAAAGTTAATGTCTCTTAAACGTATAAAGATATAAAAGGAAAGGTCTATGACCAAAATTTACAAAATATTCACAATATATGACTTATTACTGTAAATATACTTTAAGCATAGGCCTCTTAAAATATATCTATGACTTTAAGCTATGAGCTAGAAAAAACCTGGGGCTATCTCTTGGCATAAAATGTACTATGTTAAAGCATAACCATATACAGGGTGTCTCACGGTCGATGGTATTGTTATTCCAAAGTCAGTGTGATGACATTCCATACGGCGGTAAACAGTCTTAAAGAGACCGACGTTTACCTCCGTATGGAATGATTGGAATGTCATCACACTGACATTGGATAAATTATACCTTAGACGTTTCTGACGAACCAGTAAAGGAATCGTTCTGAAAATATGGTCGCGTACATAAACGGACTTGCTCTACCAACATAAAATATTTTTAACAATACAGTGTTGCCGCTTCCACACAAAAATAATAGTAACTTCGATTTTTTAAAGCAACATCATATATTTTATTTTATTTTTGAAACCCCCATTTCTTTCCTTACAATTTTTATTAACTCTACTCTATACTCATCTCTTGCCGTTTCTAAGATATAAATTAATTTCATTTTTTTTTGTCCGAAAACGTCACTTTTAAAAATGCTGATAATTTTGAACTCTAAAACACTGAAACCCTGAAATTTGGTAAATAGTTAACTAATACCATAGGGCTCTTTGCCCTAGTCCCAAATCTTAGTTGCAATATACAGGGTGGTTGAAAAATACACTTATTCTGGTAACTTGAAAAAGTGACCATAAGTCCTTTTTTTCAAATGTAACACCCGTATATTATTACGGATTTGAAAAGCTGCTAAAATTTCACTTAATTCTTGTATATCATACCTGTAACTAATTAACTAGTTTAACCATTTTTCTGGCGTATTAAGCATAATTTGTGTTAGCCATGACAAAAACTGATGTTTACGTATGTTACTATGGTTATCGTTTTGACATTTCATTAAGTTTAGATATAAGATAGAAATACACTTTAAAGTCATGGAAGAAAACTATACACATGCAGTTCTTATGAATTTATTTATTTTATTTGGACAATGTGTGTTTGCATTAACATGCAAAAAACATTAAAACTAAATTTTTCTTGAAATCCATGCAGTCAACACCCGCATATGAAAGTGTTTGGATGTAAACGACCAGCGTTTTGAACATCTGTTAAAATAGCATTTTATTAGTTATAATTTTTGTAGTATTTTATTATTTGATTACCTAATTAACATTTAATAAAATTGTCCTGGATTCTCATGAACTTTCTAAGATTCATTGGCGGTAAATTGAAGTGCATTTCGTTAAACTTTATACATGTCCTCGCGATAATTCACATTGTCCAAATAAAATAAGTAAATTCATAAGAACTGAATTTGCATAGTTTTCTTCCATGACATGACATGATAGTAATAACATACGTAACATACATACATAAACATCAGTTTTTGTCATGGCTAACTTACTAATAACCGAATAAAAATTGAATTGTATAGAAAATTTTACAAATTATGCTTAATACGTCAGAAAAATGGTTAAACTAGTTAGTTAGGTACAGGTATGATATACAAGAATTAAGTGAAATTTTAGCAGTTTTTAAAATCCGTAATAATATACAGGGTGTTACATCTGAAAAAAAGGACTTATGGTCACTTTCTCAAGTTACCAGAATAAGTGTATTTTTCAACCACCCTGTATATTGCAACTAAGATTTGGGACTAGGGCAAAGAGCCCTATGGTATTAGTTACCATCGACCGTGAGACACCCTGTATTAGCACACTAGAGGCAATCGTTTAACGTTTGTCGACAAAGGTTATCCGCTAACAAAACAGGTATAACGCTATAATCATGAAAGCTCAGCATAACGCAATGTAATAAAAAAAAATGATACCTATACCCAAACATTTACACATTTAACCGTTATAAATTTGAAAAATGATAAATGAAATTTAGGTTTATCGAAAAGCCGACTGTCAACCAAATCTGGGTAAAGCTAACCGAAAATAAGTAGAGTTCCAACGCTTAAAACATATAAGGCTTGAGTTATAAGCTCTCCCAGAGATTGCTGGCAATGTCTAGCCGAAAGTTATTTACGGATACTTATAGTCCTCGGTCTGTTGTAGGGTTTCGTATAAAAAAAAAGATGGTAAAATTGAAACTGAGATCAGCCTACACTACAACAAACCTAATACTAGAACTTTTGGCAATAAAAGTACATATCACTACTTAGCTGTAGTCTGTAGAAAAAAATCCAAAATCGACCTTGGCTGCTAAAACCCCGTCACGCCAACCCGGTTGATGCCCAGCGGCCCTAACTCACAAATCACAAACCATGACGAATGAGAAATAAAACCATTACGGAACTTCCTGACTCCCTTTTTACTGTAGTATTCCAAAACTTGTGATATGCAGGTTGCTATCTCGGAGAACCCGCGCTTACTCACTGACTCGTTCCACACGTACCAGAAGTTGCTATGTTATAAAACGTAAAGTTATATGTAGCCAACCGAGTTTTAAAGAAAATTGCACTTTCTTTGGAGATTGGTACATAGATTACCTGCTGCAAATCGAAAACACCGCAGACACTAGACGAATCTTCATTAGCCTTATGTTTATATTCCGACTTCAAAACGCCAACTTTAGTCTTCTCAGCAATAAGGATGTCAGGAGCGCATTCTTAATTTCTCTTTTGCAATTTCATCCCCTTCAGTGTACGAAACACAAAGAGAACACCAGTATTTTTTTGGCGAATGGAAGGACAAGTTTTTTGTTTTGAAAATTATCTTATACGTAGAGAAACTTGGCTTGTCTAAGTTTCCTTCTATCTTTAATTCATCCAGATACATAGCATACAGCTTTCGTAAACTTAAATCAGGGGGTAGGTACATTTTTGTCGAGCTAGCACCCTAGCACGGCAATAATGCGATTCGACTTTCGGAAATCTCTCGATATCACACTTATCTGTTTTCTAATCAGTTTTTCTGCTTCCAAGCAACCCGAACAAACCTATTCGGTGTCCGCGCACACAAAAAAATCTATACTCTAGTTGAATATAAAATAGTCAATTCAATCCTTTCATATACTCCCTATTTAACCCACACGAAGTTAAATTCGAAATAAACTTACTGTTGGTGTCAACAAATATATTGTTTTTGAATATATGGTAGAGTTACTTTAATTTTTTGTATGTTGTTGTAACTAAATATAACATAAATCGTAGCTGACTCTAACACTGGTTTATATTTATTATATTATATAATTGCAGCGATATGTATTTCATATTAAATATAATTTATTTCTAAATTGCATTTAATCTTATGTTATTTTAATGGTAAATATAGGATAATATCAGATATTACATGAATTATTATTAATGTGACAACATAAGATTGACTGGAGGTAATTTTAGCCTTAGCTAAATTTTAATTAAGTGTTAGTCAAACATAGTTAAAGGTTAAGAGAAAAATAGCCTATAGTCAGTTTGAAGACATAATTATTGTCAGATTAATATTACCGTAAAATTGGCTTCGATTTTTTTCTTCAGAGTTCTAAATAAACCATACAACTTGATATTTGGTTTAGTCGTTTATGCGTTTTAAGTTTAGAGTTAAATATCCAAAATTTGCATTAAAATAAACAAGGGTCAATAAGTAGGTAATAAATAAATCAACCTAGATAAAGGCATATAATAATATTATATAAGAAACGCAAATTCCTGGAAAATGAAAACTTTAAAATTAAATAGCGCAAAAGCGGTCAAACCAAATATTATGTCGTATGATATATCTTGAAATTAGAAATTTGTTTCTTTTAATAGTAAATGTAGATGGTTCAGACAAAACCTTATCACTTATTTATGCGACAGATTCTTCAATCTCTTCTAAGAAATCCTGTAAGTACCGTTCCTTTTAAACAAGATTTCAGTAACTCTGTAATAGAACGCAAAAATCTATGTTTTTATTTTAAGTTATTTTTATTTAAAGTGCGTTCTCAGGCAAAACAATATGTTTCCTATTTTAAAATTCAAAGAAGGGCTCTAAAAGCTTTTGTTCCAAGAATAAAAATATGATAATAAAACCCAAATGTAGCTAACTATTTTAAACAAATACCAACGGTTTTTCTTAAACAAATAACCATTGCCCAAATTATTCTAAACCAACGTTATATCATAAAGTTTATTTTTCTATACCCTAAAAGCAGGCTGTTTGCTAAAATCTAACCCCAGATGGGAATAATAAATAAAGGGACTTTCGTGGGTGGTCCATTATAATGAGATAATTATGTTATGAACTATATTTTGAGGGAAAAAATGGAAAATATAGGTAGCAACGCGGATTTGTATTTTGACCATTCTATGTATGTAAAAGTCGGATCAGATTTATTCTTTTATTTTCCCTGGAACAGCTTAAAAGGGTTTTTTTTAAGTAAATCTGATTGCTGTACTTTAAATTTAAGGTTATTTAGGAATGTTATTTGTAAGACCGTTTTTACGGTTATTTTATAAGTATGGAATGTATTGTTTAGCTATAGATATGATTTTTAAGGTAAAATGTCCATAAAGAGAGAAAAGGTTTTAATTAAATATCAAGAATGTATAACTAGAGTCACCTAGCGGTAATGTCTACAATCATATATTGGGACGACCCTGTTTTATGATCTAAGGCAGAGTCTTAGAGAGAAATGACCTCTGATTGGTTGCATAGAATAAACTGTTTATACCCTAAGACGTGGTACCGAGGGATGATATTGATTTTAGTACTTTCTATAGGTTCAAATAGCTAAATATTTGAATAAGCATAATTTAAGGGGTGTCTTTAGAAGTTAGATGCTTAATCAGGGAGATTCACAATTCAGTTCCTAAAGTTCTATTGTCGTGTTCGGTTTACTAAGTTCCGAAGTTTCTGTTATCGGGTTCGGTTTGACCATGTACCAAAGATGCTATATTCGGGTGTATAGCCAAGCGGGTTTTAAGGAAATGTAATTAGGTGGGTTTTTAAGAGTACATAGTTTCGGACTCATTTCTCTCTTTGATATACCTCTTGTGTAGTGAATCCTTTGTTTCTTAAAAGTGTAAAGTTAAATTGTGGGTTTTAAGTATAATTGTTGTTTTACCTATAAGTTTCAGGGTTTTAGTGTTTAGACTTTTCAGTTTTCGGGGATTATCATAAATTAATCTTTGGGTGATTAAATTACAGGGTTGTATTGAATTAAAAATAGTCATTTTTATCTGTTCACAGGGTTTTAAATATTAAATGGGTAATTTTTGGATTCGTACAGTAAACGCCTTTAAATAGAACAATCTCTCTTTATTAGTTAGCATAATACATATTTTGTATTAGTTTTACAGTCTTTCTTTTTCTTGTTCAGTAACTTTTCTTTCTACCTTTCTTTATAAATGTTGTTAATAGATTTATAAGTTGTTGTTTAAACTGGGTGTTGTTTTATTGTAACAATCAATATAAAGGGTTTCACTAACAAAGGTTGAACGGTTCGCTCTCGCGCCCTAAAGACGCGTCGCTGCAACGTTATTGTTAACATCATCACCTGGATATTGCTGTTTGGTCGACATTGGTAAGTCGTTTGGTATTAACAGTAGATACAACTAACAGAACGAGACGACGATGACTTTATCATGAAGAACTCCATCATCTCCAAGAGTGCTCTTGCTATATATTTGGCTTAGTTATTTATACTAGTAATTCTACCCTTATGTGAAAGGACCAGGTCTGGTATTCTCGGTCAGAAACGCTACCATTGATAATTAATAATGTTTATTATAGTCAGAACGCTACCGCGTAATTAACTAGTAATTAGTGATATACCAGATCAATCCTGTCACAACTCATCCATCACTTTTACGACTGGCTGATGCAATAAGGATAGGGGCGGCGCGTAGAATCGGAATGAAACTAGTAAGATTGGTAGAGTCAAAACGACCCCTGCGTCTTATGCTTAAATCATACCAATACTTTTTTGGGTTTAATTTGACTATAATCTGGGATCGTACATACAAAATATATTGTTTTGTTCTGAAACTATTTTAGTATTACATTAAGTTTGCAGTAGAAACATACAATATATTAACATATTTTCAATATAAGACGAAGCTAATATTTTGGGTTAGTGTTATTTTGGTGTCAGATTGTGGTCTAATCGGATATAGTTATTTTTGTATTCAGATTAGAGTGTAAAATTAAAATTATACTTAGATAAACTAAAGGTTAATGTTAAAAGCTTTCCTAAGTAGGTTTGTTCTGATTTTACTAGCCCGATTCTAATAGTATAGTCAGATTTGATCCTAGATTTTTTTGTGTGCGGTAGATACGACGCCGCGACTTTTTGCCCATCATGATACAATTTATTCACACGAACTGACGTACAGTATCATACGACTTTTCGTGTGAAACCTTATAAGCCTTTTGTTAGATACAACAGAAATTTAATATGGGTTTACGAGGATACTACATGGATTACAGATACGTCACTTCATGAGGTCAAGCAGAAAGATCAGACAAGTTCGTTTACCGGTGTAACTCGATTTTCATAAATTTGTCACTTCGTATAAAGACCGACGAGATAATAATAATAATAATAATAATAATAATAATAATAATAATAATAATAATAATAATAATAATAATAATAATAATAATAATAATAATAATAATAATAATAATAATAATAATAATAATAATAATAATAATAATATTCGACAGCCTACCCCATAGCTGGCTATTGGAGTCGCTAAAAATAAACAAAACATCAGAGACAATAATATCCTACATTAAAAAACTGATGACACAATGGAAAATTGACCTCCATCTGACCACAAACTCTGAAGCTATTAGTGTCAAGAACATTAAAATTAATTGTGGGATATACCAAGGAGATTCGCTGTCCCCGCTACTCTTTATACTTGCACTGACCCCACTCAGCGGTCTATTACACAAATCGCACACCGGATACCAGTGCAAGAAAGAAAAAACCAAAATCAATCATCTTGTATACATCGATGACTTGAAGCTGATAGCCAAAGATGACAGTGAGTTGAAAACGCAACTGGGCATAGTAAAAGAATTTAGCAACGATATATGTATGGAATTTGGAATTGAAAAGTGTGCCAAAATAACAATTAAAAAGGGTAAAATATTCAAAAAAACGAATATAAAACTAGACGAGAGAACAGTCATCCGATCCCTTGAAGAGCATGAAATCTATAAATACCTGGGAGTAGAAGAAAATGAAAATATCAGTCACAAACGGATGAAAAAGAAACTTACCCAAGAATACATGAGAAGGGTAAGAGGAATCCTCAAAACTGAGCTCACTGCCAAAAATAAGCTGTCAGCCATCACAACATTAGCAGTCCCGGTGGTGCAATACAGCTTCGGAATAATAAGGTGGACGTTGGCAGAAATCAGAGCAATAGACAGAAAAACCAGAAAGCAGATGACTATCCATGGCGCATTACATCCAAGATCTGATGTAGACAGACTCTATGTTCCAAGAAAAGATGGAGGCAGAGGACTCACTAACATAGAAACCAGCCACGAGATTGTAACTCAAGGACTCGCAAAATACCTGGAATTAAAACAACATGACAAATATCTGGGGATGATTTATAGACGCGAAGCGAGGAAAGAAAAAGGACACGTCAACCAGATCCCAACTGATACATCAAGAACGGCAAACACCCCTAGAACAACTGGAACGAAAGAAGTAAAGAAGATCAAAGCTGAAATCAAAGAGAAAAAGAATCAGGAAACGATTAACCGATGGAGAGGAAAAACTATGCACGGACAGATACTCAAAGAAACAGAGAAAGAAACCGTTAATAAAGCAAAAACCTGGATGTGGCTTAACCGTGGAGAACTGAAAGTGGAGACGGAAGCACTTATTACTGCATGTCAAGCAAGCGATCGCAACCAACTATCTTAAAACCAAAATTCTGAAAACTGGCACAGACCAAAAGTGTAGACTGTGCCGGGCAGAAAGCGAGACCATACACCACATTGTCTCAGGTTGCTCGATCCTTGCCAAAAACGAATATCTTAACGTCACAACGCAGTCGCCGCCCACATCCACTGGAACATATGTAAAAAATATGGAATCAAAGTAACCGAAAAATGGTACGACCATAAACCTGACCCGGTGGTAGATACAAATAAGGTCACACTGATATGGGATCTCAAAATTCAAACTGATCGATCTATAACGGCCATCAAACCAGATCTTGTAGTAAAGGACAAAGTACAAAAGCAGTGCCTAATCATAGATGTTTCCATTCCTTCCGACTACAATATCACCAAGAAAGAGGCAAATAAGAGACTAAAATATCAGAGCCTACTAATAGAAATCGAGAGAATGTGGGGCATGAAGACAAAAGTTATCCCGGTGGTCATAGGAGCAACAGGGCTCATATCGCATTATACACAATCGATCATTAAAGAGATCCCGGGAAAACATCACCTACTCAGCATACAGAAAACTGTTCTTCTGAAAACTGCCCACATTGTACGTAAAGTGTTACAATAATGTCATCGCCGATGGAGAGCTTACCCTAGGTGCACGGTGTGCACCCGGTGAACTTCACACTCACCTTGCCATAAGAAAGATCTTATGTGAAAAGTCGAAAATAATAATAATAATAATAATAATAATAATAATAATAATAATAATAATAATAATAATAATAATAATAATAATAATAATAATAATAATAATAATAATAATAATAATAATATTAATAATAATAATAATAATAATAATAATAATAATAATAATAATAATAATAATAATAATAATAATAATAATAATAATAATAATAATAATTCATTGAGTCCTCTGTGGTTCTGTCTTGCTCTGCGACCACTCACTCAGCTGCTTAATAAAGACAACAAGGGCTACAACATCAGTCAAACGGGTACATATATCAGCCACCTATGGTATATGGATGACCTGAAACTGTTCGCACCCACAAAGCAAAAACTTGAAAGCCTACTCACCTGCGTGGGAAAATTCAGTTCGGATATCCATATGAAATTTGGCCTTGACAAGTGTAAAATAAGTAGCATGGAGAGAGGGAGATGGACACCGCATGGAGGCTTTGAAGTAAACGAGGAGCAGGGTTTTGTGGAAGGGATGGAAGAATCGGAAAAATACAAATATAATTCTAAGATCAAAACTATCGGCCCGAAACGTCGCTAAGGCGGTAAACACCTTCGCCGTATCCGCCGTCAGCTACAGCTTTGGTGTGATCAAATGGACTGACACGGAGCTCGAAGAATTAAATATAAAAACAAGAAAAGAATTCTGCAAGTATCGATCCCACCATCCCAGATCCTCTACCGAAAGATTCCACTTGCCACGAAAACTCGGAGGTAGAGGAATACCAGATATAAAAGATAGACATCATCAGCAACTTCGTAATTTAAGACAGTACTTTTACAAAAAATCCGAGCAAAGTACATTGCACAAAGCGGTGGTGAAAACAGACAAAAAAGCAACCCCACTACGTCTCTCGGAGAAAAAGCTCGACCTTGAAAATGTCCCAAATGAACAGCTGCTTGAACAATGGAGAAGTAAAGCTCTACATGGCAAGTATCTGGCAAAAATCGAAGATGAGGCAATAGACACAGTTGCATCACTATCATACCTTTCACAAGGCAACATCTTCAACGAAACGGAGGGATTCATTAACGCGATCCAAGATCAGGTGATATCCACAAAATCCTACAAAAAACGCATTCTTAAGGAAAACCTGGAGAATGCCAAATGCCGAATTTGCAATTCAGCAGAAGAAAATCTGGATCACGTTACTGCTGGTTGTACAATGCTTGCCCCGAAAGCCTACTTGGATCGCCACAACAGAGTAGGCAAAATAATTCACAAGAAGCTGTGTGAAAAACATATGGGAATCACAGAAGCTGCCCCATATTATGCATATGAGCCTCCAGCCGTTTGTGAAAACGACGACGTGCGCATCTACTGGAACAGGAAAATACAAACAGATAGAACAATCCCTAATAACATCCCTGACCTGGTGCTCACATTTAAAAAGGAAAAAAAGACGTTCATTGTGGATTTTGCCGTACCCCTAGCTACAAATATCACGAAAACATACACAGAGAAAATCAACAAGTACTTACCGCTTCGTGACGAAATAACGGAGATGTGGCATATGGATTCCGTCACTATCGTACCCATTGTAATAGGAACCTTAGGTGAAATACCCAAAAAGCTAAAAGACAGCCTATCAGTACTTGATATTGAATGGGATTTATACAAACCAATCCAAAAATCAGTGTTACTGGACACATGCAGCATTGTGAGAAGGGTTGTTGGCCTGAAATAGGATCATCTTGTCGGACATCGACCGATGAAACCTATGGTGATACCGCTAATATTTTAGTGTGATTTTAGTGAAATAATAATAATAATAATAATAATAATAATAATAATAATAATAATAATAATAATAATAATAATAATAATAATAATAATAATAATAATAATAATAATAATAATAATAATAATAATAATAATAACCCCGCACAGGGGTAATGTGACTTGTCATATTATTTGTGGAGTGACGACCACACGGCCCTGAGTTACCTGGGTCACCAAGGGTAAATGGTGACAAACCGTTTGGTGTGTTAGCACCTCACCAAACGTGCTCTCTCTCGCTGTGAATACAAGGCACAAGAGATACTCAGGCGGGCCGGGGCAGCAGGACCCGGGTCGGAACCGTCGGGATGATTTGCCTGCAAACGACCCACGCGAACGTCAAGGATTACGAGAACTGGAAGAAACAACACCATCTTTACCCTCAACTTCCAATGCTGACGTGGATGTTGCTGAGGCGGCGCCGCCTCTGCCCACCTCGCCAGCCCGTACGCATCGACAAAAAAGCACTTGGACAGAGGAAGAAAACGCTTTTATTGTCCGATGCTATTACACACTAACCAGACTGGAAACAACCAAAACCCCTTACGGTAAAGAGCTTCGCAGACTAGTTATAAACAAATACCCTAACCGACGTAACAAAACGGTGCAAAACATAATAGACCAACGAAGATCAGCCTGCACAAATAATAGATTACCTCCCGAAATCATACGTCGAATAAAGAGAGAAGTGGCAGTCGAATTAAACATGGAAGCGCCACTTGTAGAAGAAGAAAATCCACTAAATGAAGTCATACCTGTAGAACCCAACAATACACCAAGCCCCGCAGAGGTGGAATTTGAAAACATCCATACGTCCTATCACGGACTGGACCCATCAGCTAAACCAGCATTGCCAAAAGTAATTTTTAAACCAACAACGAAAAATTATATCTGCGAGGTAAATAAAATCATTGTAAACAGAATTGACGCTGAAACATCAATCGAAGACCTTCATAGCCTTATTTATACAGGAGCGCTCACCACGCTCACCCTAAACGGTCAGGAATTGTTCAAGCCAGGTAAGAGGAAAGGTACTCCAGCTATACCCCCTTGGGAACGCCGGTTAAGTATGAAAATCAATTCGGTCAGACGAGACATTGGGGTGGTAACTCAGAGTCAGAGGTTAAATCCCAGCAGAAAAGTTGTTGAAGCCGCCAACAGAATATTGAATCGCGAAAGAACCAATGATAACCCCACCGCTGTAGATATATTAGACCTCTTAAAGCAGAAACTAGCAGCTCTAGCAAAAAGGTTAAAGCGATACAAGGTAAGCAACACCAGAAGGCAACAAAACAACCTATTCGCCAAAAGTGAAGGGGTATTCTACAAACACCTAGGTTCCTCGAGTCAGAATGATAATAAAGCACCAACTCCAACTAAAGAGATTACTAAAGGCTTCTGGGAATCAATTTGGAGTGTCCCTGTAAACCACAAAAGAACAAAATGGCTCTATGATGAGAAAACAGCTGCTAATAATCTCCGCACTATGACTGAATGGGAAGTGACACTAGATGAGGTAATAAAGGCCACAAGCAAAACATTAAATTGGAAGGCGCCAGGACCAGATAAAATCCAAAACTTCTGGTACAAACAATTCAAGGCCACGCATAATCACCTAGCAAAATGTTATACTTACCTGCTCTCTGAGCCTGAACGGATGCCTCACTTCATGACAAATGGTGTAACCTACCTGCTTCCAAAGACGCAACAACCTTCTGACAACCCTGCAAAATACAGACCGATAACATGTCTTCCAACGATCTATAAAATAATGACTTCAATACTTACCGAGAAGATCTATACCCACCTCGAGGTCAATAAACTGCTAGACGAAGAACAAAAAGGATGTCGGAAGGGCTCAAGAGGATGCAAGGAGCAATTAGTCATCGACTCAGTGATAATGTCCAATGCCAAACGTACAAACAGCTCCCTCCACACGGCCTACATTGACTATCAAAAAGCGTTTGACAGTGTTCCTCATTCTTGGCTATCAGAAGTCCTAAAAATTTACAAAATAGAAAGCCACATCTGTACGCTTCTTGGTCACGCAATGTCTCAATGGAAGACAAAACTCATGATCAATGCAAACAACGGCACACTTGATATAGGCACAATTAATATCAAACGTGGGATATTCCAAGGAGACGCGCTAAGTCCCCTTTGGTTCTGTTTGGCCTTGCGCCCTTTGACAACCATGTTGAATAAACAGCGTAAAGGTTATACTCTCTCACATTCAGATAGATCTATAAGTCACTTGTGGTACATGGACGATCTTAAACTGTACACAAAATCTGAACAACACCTACACGATCTTCTCTCTTGCGTTGCACGCTTCAGCTCAGATATCAATATGAAATTTGGCCTCGACAAATGCAAAATGAGTGGAATGGTGAAAGGTAAGTGGATACAACATGAGAACTATGAAGTCAGTGTGGACCAAGGCACGATCGAAGGAATGGAGGAGAGAGAACGCTACAAATACTTAGGTTATCTGCAAGCTAGGGGTATTGACCATAAGGCAGCAAAACAGACGGTTACTGATACTTACCTGAAAAGACTACGTTCCATTCTACGCTCTAAACTGTCAGCAAGGAACATCTCTAAAGCAGTCAATACTTATGCCACGTCTGCAATCGCTTACAGTTTTGGTGTCATTCACTGGACCAAGACGGAACTCAATGACCTTAATATAAAAACAAGAAAAGAATTCCGTAAGTTCCGAGCACACCACCCTCGTTCCTCTATAGAGAGATTTCACTTACCTCGAAAAATGGGAGGCCGAGGTATTCCCGACCTAGTGGCGAGACATGCTAACCAACTTACCAATTTAAGGGAATACTTTCATATTAAAGCAATATCCAGTGAGATGCACCGTGCTGTGGTGAGAGCGGACAAAAAGGCTACACCTCTAAAGTTGTCAGAAACAGATTACCACCCTACTGAAGAGACTTCTACTCCGGATCAACAATTAGAACAATGGAGAAGCAAACCACTTCACGGTAGATACTTAGCCGGAATAGAGAATGAACATATCGACGGGAATGCATCTACAACATATCTCAGAACTGGTAATTTGTTTTTGGAAACGGAAGGCTTCATCGCTGCTATCCAGGACCAAGTCATTGCGACAAAGGTTTATAGAAGAAATATCCTAAAAGAACAACAGGACAGTGTCAAATGCCGAATATGCAACCAGAAGGATGAAATGCTAGACCACATAGTTGCTGGATGTTCAGTGCTTGCACCGAAAGCATACCTAGACAGGCATAATAGAGTCGGAAAAATTATCCACCAAAGTCTACGGAAAAAATACCTAGGTCTCACAGAACACACACCATATTATCAATACGAGCCGCCACCAGTATGTGAGAACGACGACATGCGACTCTACTGGAACAGAAAAATAATCACAGATCGAACAATAACAAACAACATTCCCGACCTAGTACTTACCTTCAAGGCTGAAAAGAAAACACTCATTGTTGATTTTGCCGTTCCCCTTCCAACCAACATCGAGAAAACTTACTCTGAAAAGATAAATAAATACTTACCATTGAGCGATGAAATACGCCAAATGTGGAACATGGAGACAGTGGCAATAGTACCGATAGTCATCGGCTCGACTGGTGGAATACCTAAAACAATAAAGAAGAGTTTAGGTCAACTTGGTTTAGATGTAGATTTATACGTACCTATGCAAAAGTCTGTGTTGTTAGACACTTGCAGCATAGTCCGTAGGGTTTTAGGCGAAACTTAACTTTAAGTGGTTTAGAACCACACCAACGAGCAGGCCATCTTGTCACTGACCGATGTGCTCTAGCTCTAAACCCAGGGTAGAAACCTGTGAAAAAGAACAAATAATAATAATAATAATAATAATAATAATAATAATAATAATAATAATAATAATAATAATAATAATAATAATAATAATAATAATAATAATAATAATAATAATAATAATAATAATAATAATAATAATAATAATAATAATAATAATAATAATAATAATAATAATAATAATAATAATAATAATAATAATAATAATAATAATAATAATAATAATAATAATAATAATAATAATAATAATAATAATAATAATAATAATAATAATAATAATAATAATAATAATAATAATAATAATAATAATAATAATAATAATCGTCTTTTATTTAGGAAATCCAAAAGTTTACATTTAAAGTGTTCTTTATAATAACTTCAAATAAAATGAATTTCCTTAAAATGCAGCCAGATGGAGGCGATATTTAGCCCTGAATGGCTATTCTTACATATAACCTCCAAAGGCACCGTAAAGCTAATTTAGTTAACAACAAAACAAAAACCATTCTAACAATTCAAGTTACTGGCAAAAAATAAAATTTAAAATTATAATAATAAGCCAAAACAAAACATAAGTAAATATTAAAGTAAATTAATATATATTATAAATTACAATACAACTATAATTAGGTACTTAATTATGTATAGAAGACTATCACGAAATTAGAAAATAAGGTTAAATATAGTAATATTAATTTATTGTCCAGCAAAAAATTGCGATTTATACCTTCGCTTAAAAGTGAACTCATTTAACAGTTTAAACTCATTTGACAACTTATTATATATGTGTGGCGCCCGATAACTAAAACATCGCCGAAACATGGCTGTCGAATGCTTGGGAATGCTAAAAAGATCATTATATCGCGTGTTTCTGTTATGTGTCTCACTCCTAGAAATAAGCCGATCGTTTAGAAAAGTAGGGAGGCCTGTCAGCACAATTTTATGCACAAATACTGCAAAATGCAGTTCTCGTCTATTATCCATATTAAGCCATCCCAGTTCTCGCATAGATTCCGAAATATGGTCATATTTACGCAGAGAGAAAACAAAGCGACAACATGAATTTTGCACCCTCTGAATTTTTCTCTTTTCTAGCAGATTAAGGTAGGGACCATAAACAAAGTTACAATAGTTAAAATGACTAAGAACTAGAGACTCAGACAAAACAACTCTTACCTGTCTAGACAAAATGTATCTATTTGCATACAGAACTCTAAGATGATGAAACGACTTTTTAAGCATATTATTAACCTGATCCACAAATTTCAACCGATCGTCAAGTACAATTCCAAGAGATTTTGTGGCGTTTTTAACCGGAATAGGCACTCCACCAATCTGTAACTGGACTGAGTTATTAATATCTAAAAATTTTTGTTTACCAAAGTGAACCACTACAGATTTGTTTGGATTTAAATTCAAGTTATGACCCTTTGCACAGTCGTGAATTTTTCTTAATTCATTGTTAATAATAAATTCGCCGATGAGATGATTCCCACTGATTGCCACTTGATTCCTAGGCGATTTCCAAGTGATTCCCACAAAAATGTACAGTGGTTGACCCCTCGCAACTATCTTAAAAAAATTGAAATATATTTCTATTGCACTGGATAAAGCACAAAGAAGTTTATGCACTCTAGGAGACGCCGTAGAGATTTTGATTAACCTCTTAAAATCATTTGAAATGGAAGAATCACAAGTAGAACTGAGTCGTGATGATGTGCTATCGTTTGGAGATGGCCCTAACTCCAGCTCATTATTGTGCAAACTTACTAGATCACCGATTCCGGGGAGAAAATCTAAATCAGGCAGAATTAGGCAGTGCACTGGAGTACGTGGAACTTTACCATTCAAAAGCGATGCCAACAATAATCAATTTTCGTGCACAATGCTCTCCGTTTAAACCAGAGGTTCCCAAACTTTTTTTCTCATAGACCACTTTAAAAATTTTGCTGGTTCCGGTGGACCCCCTGCAGCTACATTTCTACTATATTCCCAAAACTCGACAAAAAATGTTAAGATTAGATCTAACTATGTAAATTTTGCGTTGCGGCTGAGTTCCAACCACGAATTAACAGTTTTCGAAAAAAGTGAGAATTGATTGGTTAATTAATTAATTGATAGTGCTGTGAGTGGATGTCAAAAAAGTAAAGTTGGATGTAATCAATTTTTTGGCATCTGCTCATAGCAGAAGAAACCAATAATTAATTCTCACTTATTTTATTCAGAAAACTCCCGGAGTGGTAAAAATAAAAAGAAAAATAGTATATTTGCTTGTGTTGTATTTATTCAAATATGTAATTATTACACTATTAATTATTATTGTTATCATATTACATTGTAAGGTTCACATTACATTGTAATTTGTAATATGATAACAGTCGTAATATAATTAAAAATAATCATAAATAACGTAACTTCTATAAAAACAAAAAATTTAGCTCTTCACTATCGAAACCGGATAGATTTTCATGGACCCCCGCTTACGAATTGTGAACCCCCATTTCTTTGTCACGCCAACGTGGACCCCCGTCGAGTCTCCCGTGGACCCCTGGGGGTCCACCTGGACCACTTTGGGAATCACTGGTTTAAACCATATCTGTTTTCTAAGTAACTGGTTGAAAAAGTTAAACCCTTAGCTTGGTGGATATGTCCATAAAAGATTTGAATTCAACCACCATCCAATTAATGCAGCAACTACATACAGCGCTGGCATCGTCTGCTAACATAGAACGGATACGGATATTCTCCTCCTATGGCTTAGTTCAAATTAAAAAATAGGTTAGGTAACGAAAAGGCAGCAAAACTAGTTTCGAATTTTAGAGAGCCTAACAGAAATTCTATGTTTTGATGTTCTGTTGGATTTAGTTAGGTTTTTAGAATAAAAATAATCAAGGTACCAAAATTATGTTTATTGTTATAGTTCGAAGTTATGTTATTTTATTTTTCTGTTGTGTAATACAATTTACCTTGCTTTTTTTAAATAAAGCAGGCATTTCTATGCATGTTGTTTAATTATGATAGTTAACAGTTTTAAACATGTTTAAAACCCATGTTTTAAATGTAATTGTTTAAAACATAACAACCCTGTTTCTGACGAAACGAACCGACGCGATTGCGGCCGCCCACAGGCCCATATGTGCCATCGAAAGAATTCGGTGAATCCTCTGGTTAAGCGAGCGGTAAAATACCGTTTTAGGTTCGTTATAAAAGGGTTCCTTATTTGCGAAAACACACCTCTAGTGATACCTACTGGAGTTCGTACTTTTAGATTTGGTTCGTTATAAACGAAAGTTCGCTATAAGCGGGTGGGTTACAGGCATACATTACTGTACATATTTTAACTAATATAAATAACGTTATGATTTTGTTTCTATAAATATACTATAATATATGATAAAACAATTATTAGCAAAGGAAATCATCAGGTATTCTATCATCATACCATTTATACTATTTCGTTATACAAACCTACGTAATATTTTAGTAATATCTTCGCGTTGAAACAAAACTAGGATTGTTTAAATGTATTTTTTCTTACCTAAAGACTCGACTCTCTGAGTCAACCGGTCCAGTTTCTCATTGACATTCTTGTCGAAGACCTCATGAAATTTCTTGTTGTCCAAAATTATAATCGCCAATTTCAACAATTCCTTATATACCTCCAATGCAAGCTTGATGATCTCGAGGACAAGTTTTGCAGTCTCATCATCATCTCCATTTCCATACTGCGCTGACAAGAAATTCGTGGGGCTCTGTAAACAACCTACCAGAAAAAACAACAAAAATACATTTCGAGGGGGCGCCATTCTGGCTAGGCCCTCTGATTCCGACTAACGTTTCGATAACAAACGAACTTTATTAATAAACAAAAGTGTACGGTCGTGGTAGCCATGCAAGGCTATTAAAAGGCGCAACGCAACACAAACAAAACAAACTAACGCAGACAGAAAGGCCAGCTCGCAGCGCACCGACCGTTTTGTTGATTTGTTCGCGGCGGGAGGTCGCTAGGCATAATGAAAATAATGAAATGTGACAACAGAACGAAACCTCCTTTGGTATGTGGTCGATATGGTGGTGGTACTGGTACCGAATGTACGAGGGTGAGAAAGCCGAGTGATCTGTGTCTACCGTTTTTCATATTTTGTTTCCACGCTATCTGGACGATAAGAAGAGGCTGTATCTGTATATTTGGGTTTTTTACTTATCTATTTATAATTTTATTTATTGTGGATGTCGTTATATTCATTCCCTGCGTGATACTAGAAGTCTACGGTGACGACAGTTTTTTTTAATAAAATTTTACTTACCGATGTTTTCCTGAATAAACAAACTATTTTATTTTGGTTTTGTACGCCTTGGAATGGCAACAACCTCTAAAACCCAGTACCTACTTTACCAGTACCCATAGACAATTTACCTTACCTTCCAGTACCTCAATTAACACTTATTTTTATTTAAATTGAAATCCTTATAATTAAATTACTGTAAAGGAAGAAATAATTAAAAGGTTTTATAGTGAATCATGTTAAAAAGTAACAGTTATTTTACAAGAACAAAGTTGAATCACCGACAACGGATTGTAGCAAAATTAGCATCTTTGTTAGCAAGCAGGAAACGATTAAGTTCGTCTTCCTTTGCTTTGTATACTGGGTGCACTGCCAGATTGGCCATGGGAAATCCCGTGTAAATTTTGCTACCCTCAAAATATTGGCTCCCCTATTGATTTTACATCAAAATTGTATAAGGCCTTTTTAAAGGTCCTGGTATGATAGACTGGCACACCAAATTTTATTAATTTCTAATCAGCCAATTAAAAGTTGTTTAAAAAGCTTCATAAAATTCTTAAAATGAATGAAACCACCAGTAATAATAATTATGATAATGTAGTGGAGCCAATATTTGAGGGGAGCAAAATTTACTTCGAATTATCCATGGCCAGTCTTGCGATGTATCACACGGTAATGCCATGTTATAACTATAGTTACCATGTCTACAGGGTGTATAATTTATTGTAATAACATATTACTTAATATATATCATGTAAATGGGTAAGTTTTTTTAAAAACTACTTATCATTACCGCATAATTTAAAAATTCAAGATCCATCCTCAGCATCTCTTGTATAAAAATACAAATAAAAACCTGAAAAAATGATTTTATTTTATACACGCTTTTTAGCTGACTTTTTAATAAAAGTACATTCCCCTGCATAAAAAGCGGGCATACAAAAATTTGGATTAAGTTTAGGGCTTTATAACTAATTATATATATTATAAATTATTTTTACTCCGATTTAAGTGATTTTTTAGAGAGCTATAGATACATTTATTAGTTTTAATATGCTGATACAAATTTTAAAAGAAATTGGTTTTTTGACATATTATACAAAGATAATTGAAAAGTTTTTTTTTTGCCTAGTGTCAAAACACCCTGTGGAATAATTAAGAAGCAAAATTATTTCAAAATATGAGGTTTTATTAAGCCGCAAAAATATTCTTTGAATTTTTGTTTTTGATTCATGTCAATACGTGCATTTGTTCTCACCCAAATGCAAAATGATTTTGACGATGTCCATACTTAAATTTTTCCATATCTTTCTCATTGCCATTGCATTAAAAATAAAATAGACTATTAAAATGCAAGAAAACAAATGTTATTGTAATAATCAAGATTTAATAAACAAATGAATTTACGGAAAAAGGTACGTATACCTAAGATTTAAAAAATAACATTTTCGCAAAACAAACTTACACATTACCGACATCAACTTTTTCACTTAAACACATCTGAATAATTTCTATTGCCTCCTCTAGCCCTTACTACTGCCTGTACACGTCGGTTCATGCCAACAATTAGCCCGCAAATATCATTCTGGGTAATATTCCTCCATTCTTCCTGAAGTGACACACGAAGCTCATTTAATGTCGCTCACACATGCTCTATCTATAGGATTTAAATCCGGAGAACATGCTGGCCAATTCATTTTTTCAATGCCAACGTTTGTCAAATATTCAGTAACGCACATTGCTGCATGTGGTCGGGCATTATCTTGCATTAAGATAAAACTGTCTCCGATAAATGGAGCAAATGGAACTACATGATTTGCCAATATTTCTGGTGAGTGTAGACAGAATCTAGACTCATAAATAAAGAGTACACTGCTCAGTGGCGTAGCCAGAGTTGCTTCGTGGGGGGGGGGGGGGGGGATATAAAAACATCAAAGTTAGTATATACTCTTCTGTAGACTGGTGAAAGGTAACCCAAAGTTACATCTCGCAGAAATCAAATGCAATATATTCTCTTAATACATGTATTGTATCTATTTACCACAAAAATGAAAAATGGTTATAAAATAAAATCTAATCGTCGTGGTTTCTTGGCTAGTTCGTCAAATACTGCAGCAACATGAAGTTATTCCTGTGGATGCTTAACATTGCTAACCCATTAAGTATATTCTGAAATATTGAAATAAAAAGCGTAATAATGATATTGCACATACATATGTTTTTTTATAAACAAACCTGGGAGGTTGAGTTTCCTAAATAAGTTTTAACTTTCTTTAAAGTTGAAAACGATCGCTCAGGTGTTGCTGTAGAGACGGGGAGCGAACAAAAAATGTTCAGCAGTTTGTAAATATTTGGATAAGCAACTTTACTACACATATCTAGTAGGTTTATAGCTCTTCGATCTTGATTGTGTGAAAGCCTACTTAATCTTTCAAACCACATTCTTAGCTCAACTAGCACACAGCTCTTGGAAACTTCTGGCAAAAAATGAGCTGATAGTTCTTCAAAAAAATGTGGACTACTGTCAAATTTCTCTTCCGAAAATAAGCAAAGAAATCCTTAGAAGATATTTCTGTGACTGGTAAATCTTTCTTTTAGTTCATTAATAAAAAAATCAATATATGGTAAGTACAGCGATATTCTAAAATAATCTCTAACTGGATTTTCAGTGTTTATGGGAATACTGGGATTTCCTCTATTCTTTTGGTTTTTTACGGTTCTTTTCGTTTTGATTTCAGATTTGACGTTACTTGCAATAATTTTCTAAAACACATAAAGCATATTGAAAAGATTCAATAACTTTTTTTTTTGAAATATCAAAACTATATCTACAATTAATCAATAGGAAGATAAAAACCCCTACAGATTTCGCAAATAAAATTTGGAATTCCTCATCTGCCTTATATCTAATTTTCTCCAAAGTGGAAACTGCATCGTCAGTCACTGCTATAGCTTCTTTCAAATCAATATTGACTTTCTGCAGAATACGGGATAATGGCAAACCAATATTAAATATCTGTTGAATAATATGCATTGATATAATAAATTCACCATCAAGAATGTTAGTAAGCAGCATTGGAGCATCTGTATCTTGAAAGTTTGAAATTTCTTGCAAAGTATCCTAATTTTGTTTGGGTTAACCATAAAAATGGTTATGGGGGGGATATATCCCCTATATCCCCCCCCGTGGCTACGCCACTGACACTGCTCCATTGTTCCAAATTCCAATCTAAATGTTCACCACCAAATTGTAATCTTGCTATTCTTATGACGAGGTAGTAATTTAGGTCCAGTTGCTGGTCTGTGTGAGTTTAAATTACCCTAGTGTTATCTTCGACGAACTGTCCAAGAACTGACGTTTTTAATTCGAACGTCTCGTTTCGAAGTTGGTTTTTGGCCTGTACTGACGTGAAATGACGATTCCGAAGAGTTTTAAGTATGTACAAGAAATCGGTCATCAATAGCTTTAGTTTTGCATTTCCTAAATTATTGATATTATCAAGATAATTTTGCGTTTGGGTGAGAACAAATGCACTTATTGACATGAACCAAAAACCAAAATGCAAAGAATATTTGCTGCTTAATGAAAACCAGGGTTCGGAGTATATATATCAAGCGATATATATCGTGATATATATCATGATATTTATAGTTTGATATATATCACGATATATTCAATAATTAAATTTCGATTATTCAGAATAAGATCAATCGACAAATCAAACAAAAAAAAAGTTTTTATGTTTTTAAATAATATTAAGGGTGGGTCCGTTTTGAAAATATGTTCAGCTTTATTTTTTCTATTGGATATCTTATAATAATTAATCTTTATGATTTATCTGTTTAGTCAATACTCATTAGTTTATGTCATGTTTTTTAAAGTCAGTTTACTTTAATAAGTATCCCACAAAAATATTTAGCTTTCAATAAAATAAGTAGTATGTTTTGGATCGAAATAGTTGTCCTTTCATTAAAAATAAATATCTTAAAATGATTTATGTGTCGGATATATATCCTTTGATATGATACTTTCGAAAATATCCTGATATTTTCGAACCCTGATGAAAACTGATATTTTAAACTAATTTTGCTTTTTAATTATTCCACTGTGTGTTTTGACACTATACAAAGAAAACAAGTTTTCGATTACCTTTGTATAATATGTCAAAAAACCAATTTCTCTTAAAATTTGTATAAGCATGTTAAAACTAATAAATGAATCTATAGCTCTCTAAAATATCACTTAAATCGGAGTAAAAATAAAAAAATTATAAAGCCCTAAACTTGATCCAAATTTTATGATGCTCGATTTGTTTGTCCGGGAGTGTATGCAAAACGATTTTCTGGTTGTACTAAAATATTTGGTTTCATATTTTTTCCTAATTAATCCATACCTTCCTATATTAAAATATTTCTTTATATTTTTGTAGGTTGCATTTTACGAGATTCTCAACGGCCTGTGGGTACGGAATGGTCTCCAAATCAAAGGACAAGCGATGACGTACATCCAGTGCAACTTTTGCAACTCAATGGTCGATGCCGACCTCTATCTGCTTCAGATTTGTTGCACAAGGGTGAACACTGAGCGTTTCCTTAACATGGTTATCGATCAGTAAGTTTTTTTTTTTATATTCTGAAAATGGGCCTAAAAATGATGTTATTGCATAGACACGTACCTTATTATATGTCTATGGGTTATTATTGATGCAATACTTTGGATGTATATGAGTCAATTTTTTTTTAGATTCCACATTAAAGAATTTATGAGTTTGGTACCCTTCAGAACACATCAGCATCCGTTTTTTGAAGGGGAACACGACACGCCAATGCTGGAGAGTTGCCTTACTTTTCTTGCAACGTTGGTCAGCGTAAGAACGAATTTAGGTAAGAACATTCTGTAAATAAAAATAAATTCCTTACAGCCGCGTTAATATTTTTAGGTAAAATATTTAATTTATGTATTTTGTTTCTCATTGTTCCAGGGTTACCTGATACTGTGTTAAACCGGCTGGAAATGGTCACGTTACTGTGTATGGGCGACAAAACGCATTCTCAGCTAATGGAATTGATGCCGGAGAGGTATATTTCAAAAATTGATGATCGTTTTTATTTTGTGTGTATTTGACACTGTCCAACATAACCCACACTAGGTCGATAATTCGAGTCCGAGAACTTACTCTTTATGTTACGAGGCAAGGAAGCACTGCTTCCCTCCACCGAACGATTTTTTTGCCAAATCTTCAAACAATGAAAAAGGGCAGACCAATCAATCAATCAACGGGGTTTTGGTTTTTATAGATTGCCAACCACCAATTTGAGTTGGCAGCATCATTTCAACTGACTGTAACGTACGTAACGTACCGATCGACTTTAAAAATACGGGGTTATGTTATGACGGAATAACAACAGAAATATTAAAAAACTATTAAAACTACTATTTCTAGACCACTAACATTTCTTATCAATAATATTTTTAAAACCAGTATATATCCAGAAGCTTTAAAAAATGGTATAATAAAACCTATTTTTTAATTAAAATGGAGATTCTAATAAAACTAGTAATTATAGACCAATAACATTAATATCTTCGATAGCAAAAGTATTCGAAAAAAATTTAAAATAATAATTGAAAATTATTTGGAAAAAATACATTTTATTTCTAATAAACAGTTTGGGTTTCAAAAAAATAAATCAACACAAAACTGTATTGCTGGTATTTGCTATCTAACAGAACAAATATATGATGCACTAGATAATAAAAAACCTTGTATTAGTATTTTTCTAGATTTAGCAAAAGCCTTTGATTCAGTTAGCCATAATTTACTGTTAAAAAAGTTTGAAAATATTGGATTCAGAGGAAACAATTAGAATTAATTAAAAATTATCTGAAAAATAGACCAACGTATGTTCAAATAGATAATAAAAAAGCTATCCAAAAGTATTTAAGTATGGTGTTCCTCAAGGAACAATTTTAGAACCATTATTTTTTAATATTTATATTAACGACTTATTTAATATAAATTGCAATGGACAAATTCATAGTTTTGCAAATGATACTACAATTTTTTATACCGATACAAATTGGGACAACTTAAATAATAAAATTAAAAAAGATTTTAAAATTATAAAAAATTGGTTTGATAACAATTTGTTAACAATTAAGTTTAATAAAACAAATTATATTCCTTTTACTTTAAACCTAAATAACCTACCACGAAATATGAATAGTATTTAAATAAATGAAGACATTCAAATTTTTAAAGTTAATAAAATATTTAGGAATTATTTTTGACAGTAAATAAAATTGGAATTTCACTTAGAATACTTAATAAAAAAATTAAGAAGTTTACTACCGATTTTTAAAAACATTAAAAAAATTTTTAATTTAAGACATGGAAATATTATATTACGCGTTAGTTTAAAACTCATTTAAATTACGGAATTTTAGGTTGGGGAGGAATAAATAGAACTTTAGTTAAAACATTAGAAATATTACTAAAAAGGATTTTAAAAATTATATTCAATAAAGATTATCTTTATACTTCAAAAGAATTATATTCAGAAACAAAAAAGTTGAACATAACACAACTTTACATTTATAACATCTTATATTTATTTATTTGTAGGTTTTTTTTATAATAATATTAAAAATCAATAACATAATATTAAAAAAGATAAATTTAATGAAAGCATCATTACAAAACCATAGATTAACAAATCTGTCCGATTTTGTAATGAAAAAATATACATCCATTTAGATTAATAATTTTAATAATAAGTTAGTAATTCAAAAATATTTAACCCAAAAAAAAATTATAAATAAGGGAGAAATTATGATTTGTATATTTAGTATTATTATATTACCTATATATAAGTTGGCTTACCTTTATATAATTTTGCATAATCCATGATTTTAATTTTCTTTTTAATGTAAAAAAACTAGTAGGTAATAAATATATTAAAAATTTTGAAGCCAACAAATAAAGCATTATTTTTTAAAAGTGTTAAATTAAAATTATCATAACATAAACATAGATTTGTTTTTTCTTGTTTGGTATATATATGAGTAATGTTATGTAATAAATTTTTATTTTTATATACAGTGTGGTTGTTTAAGTGTGCAACATATGGGCATTTTTTTTTATTACCGATTTCTCAGAAAATTTTATTCTTGATAAAAGTTGGTGCATGTTCGATAATCATATTAGATGCACTTGGAATGGTTGCAAATCAATCGGCGTACAGGGTAGGCCAAAAAATATCAAACTTGTACAAGAATAAAAAAATTTAATAAACACTTAAAATACAAATTTTGCACTTTAAATAATAGTTTTTTAATTAGCATATTATCATTACTTATGTTTTATTTTATTAAACACAATTTTTAGGATATTTTAAAGTTGTGTTTAATATCGTTGCAACAAACATGAAGTTTGTGATTCCTCAATAAATTAAAAATTCAAGTAAATTTTACAAATATGCTTGAATTTAAACAAAGATATGTGAAATTGATTTGATTCTGATTAATTTATGAAGGTCTTTATGGTGAATAGAAAAAAAAAATTGGGAAATTATTAATGTTTTTTAAAAAAATATATTTTTTTTTATTTTAGGAGGTCACGTTTTTGAATCCATGCATAACTTTTAATTCTAAACAACTTTTCTTAATAACATTTTGCTGAATTTTTTGAAATAGGGATACTTTATTCTTGTACAAGTTTTATATTTTTCGGCCTACCCTGTACGCCGTTTGATTTGCAACCATTCCAAGTGCACCTAATATAATTATGAACCAACTTTTATCAAGAATAAAATTTTCTGAGAAATCGGTAATAAAAAAAATGCCCATCTGTTGCAGACTTAAACAACCACATGGCTATGTTATATAAAATGGAAGCTTTGTAATAAAGTTGTTTGAAACTCAGAATATTATTATTAACAAATAGTATTTTTGAAGGAAACAAAATATGATTATATTAAATATTATTTTTAAAACATATTTTTGTCGCATGCACTTCCCCAACCAATTATACCATAGGAAAAAATGTATTGAGAAAGTGCATAATTAAACATAGTTTTTGATTTACAATATTTTTAAAAGTCTAAATTTACATAAAGTGTTTCTTAATTTTTTGGTAAGTGTTAATTTGATGATCGCATTTTAAATTTTGGTCAATCAATATTCCTAAATATTTTATAAATTCAACTTTTTTAATTTCATTTTTGCAAGAACAGTTAGCAGAATTAATTCTAACTATATCTGATATTTCTAAACAATTTAAATCATGAATTTTAATTTCTTTTAAATTATTTGGCTGAGTATCTTTATAACAAGAAAAAGTCATAAATTTTGTTTTAGTTAAGTTTAATAAATCATAACTCCAATTATTTTTTATTATTGAAATGTCTAGTTCTGAATTTAAAATGCATTCATTCCAAGTATTATATTAATAAATTATATTAAAAAATAAAAACCTATACAATTTAAAAACCATAATCATAAATACACGTCATAAAAATGAAGTAACCATAAAACCTAAAATAAATAAGTTCATAGGACAAAAGAATTTCAAATATTTATGTTTTTATATAGGGAAAAAAAACACAGTCGTCTCCACAGTATATCTCGATATCTCTACAGCTTTACTTTGAGATAATGGACTACTTCCGTAAAAGTTATATTTTTATTTAAACGATTATTTGCCAACAAAAATTAAAAAATCGATTTCATTAAAAAAATTTTAAGTCGAAATAAAAACATGGATAATAAAAACAGACAACTTGAAAATATTTTAAAAATACTTTAAATTAATACTGTTCTGAATAATTTATATAAGTAATATTTTTTACTTAAAAATTATAAATTAATAATTTTATTATAGGTAATATATTTCTTCAAAAAAAAACTGCTTTTATACTTATACTTATGTTTTATGATTTTACATACTAAAACAAAAAAATGAGATTTGCTCCTAACAAGGCCAGCTTCAGGGGATTGAAGAATAAGTTTATGGAAGACAACATAAACATATTTATTATATTATTAAATTTTAAATTAACTTATTATTATTATTATCTGTAAAGGTATTGTTAAGGATTTCGCTTAAACATTTCGAACTCTGCTTCGTTTATAAATATCTACACACACAACAAAGCCCAACTCTGGGACTTAACGTACAGGGTTATTTTTTATATTTGCGTACCCACCTACAGGGCTTAATATAAGTGACAGAAAAAAACTTTTAATACAAAAGTTGCATAATGTTTCCCGTCATATCTTTTAGACTTATTAAAAAAAACATCTGCATATTGGAAAGTTAAAAAACAAATGAAAGTATTATTTTTTTAAATGGAACACCCTATATATTTTTTACCAGGGCGAAAGATCTCTTTCTCCTGATTTCAAAAATATATAACATGTTATCATTTAATTCAGTCATTTTGAAATATTTGAGTTTTTGATTAACTGAATTGACTATAATCTAGTCGGCGTTCCGCATACTTCAACGTGACATGTTTGTCACTTTACTTTAAATTGAAACATGCAGTAAAGAATAGTTATTTGTTTCACTAGGCAGAAAAGCACAAGATTTAATGCCGCGGTTGGTGTTTCCTAGCCTCGGCTGCGCCTTGTCCATGAAACACCAGCCGCGGCATTAAATCTTGTGCTTTTCTGCCTAGTAAAACATATAATTTTTTCTCCAAATTTGTTCCAATTTCCCGAAAAATCGTATTTTTTATATTTATGTATGTTATTTATGACATTTATTGAATTGTTGTGTTTACTTGTCTTTTTAAATTTTAATTTTTAATGACACCTTTTGAGCCTGTCAGGTGTCATTAAAAGACCGCTTTTAATGTCATTTGGAGAAAAAATAACTTATAATTTATAATTTATGATATAAAGTAAAGTAAATGATTTTGAGATTTTTTGCTTCATTAAATCGCTGGATAATGCGTTTGATTGTGTCAATCGATGGTACCTGTCGTCCAGGATTAATTCGACGATATTGCTGTTGAACTACAGCTATTCGGTTGTTATTAGAGTAAAAAAGACGCCCCATTTGAAGTTTGTCTTCTTCCGAATATCCCATTTTCCTTACTGAATCTTTCAATTTAAAGTAAAGTGACAAATATGTCACGTTGAAGTATGCGGAACGCCGACTAGATTATAGTCAATTCAATTAATCAAAAACTCAAATATTTCACAAACGACTGGATTAAATGATGACATGTTACATATTTTTGAAATCAGGAGAAAGAGATCTTTCGCCCTGGTAAAAAATATACAGGGTGTTCCATTTAAAAAAAGATTACTTTCATTTGTTTTTTAACTTTCCGATATGCAGATGTTTTTTTTAATAAGTCTAAAAGATATGACGGGAAACATTATGCAACTTTTGTAATAAAAGTTTTTTTCTGTTACTTATATTAAGCCCTGTAGGTGGGTACGCAAATATAAAAAATAACCCTGTACATAGATGTTATAATCTTATTAAAAACTTGCAGGTGTGGTACGCAAAGTAGAGATTTTGAGGCTCTATTAGCCGAATGCGCAGATTACAGAGCGCCAGCTTTAGAGGCCAGTGGTAACATGCAGCAAGGAATGTACGTCCCCAAAGCTAGCGTGTGGGAGAACCACTACGACCCTATTCACGTACTACTGAGGGCGGTGCATAGAAGAGATTTTCAGAATTCGATAGATAGATATACAGAATAGTAAGTAAACAACCTAGGTTCTCTAAAATGTAACATTTAATTTAAAAAAAAAATAAGATGTCCCATATAAATTTTGCTACCCTTACATGTTGTAACATTAACAGCTGATACTGGTTTCTTTCTAAAAGTTCCCAGTTCATTAGTGGGCCGTAGTAAGCTCACGCGTCAGCTTGCGCCACATTATTTTCTGATTCAGCATTGAACGCGAAACATTCGCATTGATTGGCTCGGAGCTACAATTTTGGCAGCGAAACTAAAAGATTAGACCAGCGTCGATAATTTTTGGAACCAAAAAAAATAATAGTAAGATGAAACCCATTGGAAAAAGAAGAGAATATAATAAAAATGAAAGGAAAAATAATTTACGGGCGATCCGAGGTCGGGAAGTGGAAGGGGGTGAGTTTTTAAGGGTAGAAAACGATTTATCTCGATTTCCGGCAAAACTACAAGTCCTATGGAAAAACGTTAAATGGCAAAGTTGTAGGTAATAAAAATATCTACAACTTTTGTATTTACACTTTTTTCACATAACCTCAAAATTTATGTGAAAAATTCAAATAACCAAGTTTTTGGTTTTTTTTTTTTTTACAAAAAACTTTTTTTTTTCACGAAATTTGGTGAAAACTTTACCTTTTTATGTCCCAAACACACTGTAATTTTATTGATTTAAAAAATATTTATTTTTTCACCTTATTTTGACTTAATATCGAAAAAGCACCCTAATTTTCAATCGAAAATTCTCACGTCAAAATATCTGCTTTTTTTAAAAAGTCGGTGGGCCTGTCTCTGTCGCCAACATCTTAACGTAAAATTGACCAGACTTGGACAGGGTGCCATAATTGACAAGTGATCAAAAAAGGAAAAACCTGTTTTGTCATTTGTGCTTTTAAAGTTCTTCGGCATAGGATGTTGCAATCAACTACTGATAAAGTAGGTGCTTCCAGGAATTTTTTAATTATATTATTAAAAAAGTATAATTAGAATCTTGCCCTCAACCTCCTTATCGGTTTTATACAAGGATTTTTAAGCCCAACAGGAAAATAATCGTTGAATTTATTTTTAAATAAACGCAAATACAATGTAAACAAACAACTTATATAAGCACGAAAAGGCTTGTCAGTGGCTTTATTTAGGTCGTTTAAACAATATAATAGAAATTAATTTTTAATTTGATAAAAAATATCAAATCATTCTTTCGGAGAAAAACCTTTTTTTTTTTAATCTTATAGACCATGGTCGATAATTTTTGAAACCAAAAAAAATAATAGTAGGATGAAACCCATTGGAAAAGGAAAAGAATAGAACAAAAATGAAAGGAAAAATAAATTACGGGCGATCCGTGGTCGGGAAGGGGGGGAGGGGGGGTTTTAAGGGCAGGAAACGATTTATCTCGATTTTCGGTAAAACTACATGTCCTGTGGAAAAACGGTAAATCGCAAAGTTGTAGGTAATAAAAAGATCTACAACTTTTGTATACATAACCTCAAAATTATAATATTCACTTTTTTCACATAACCTCAAAATTTAAGTGAAAAATTCAAATAATCAAGTTTTTGGTTTTTTATTTTTATTCTTGACAAAAAAAATTTTTTATCCACGAAATTTGGTGAAAACTTACCTTTTTATGTCCTAAACACACTGTAATTTTTTTGATTTAATATATTTATTTTTTACTCTTTATTTGACTTAATATCGAAGAAGCACCCTAATTTTTAATCGAAAATTCTCACGTCAAAATATCTGCTTTTTTAAAAAAGTCGGTGGGCTTTTTGTTCGTTGAAATCCCTACTTTCTGATGGTGTAAAAAAATACATTACTATGGTAAATGTTTTCAAAAAAATGCAAAGGAATGAAAAAAACTAGAATCAGTTATTTTTTTTTAAGTTAAATATGTACAATTTTGAGCTATTTATTAAAATTTATACTTTTTTTTATCAATGTAACATAGAATCTTACGTTTTTCGAGTAATTAAAGTATACATTTTAATAAATAGTTCAAAATTGTACATATTGATCTAAAAAAAAAATTTCGGATTCGAGTTTTTTTCGTTTCTTTGCATTTTTTTAAGAACATTTACCATAGTAATGTATATTTTTTTAACACCATCAGAAAGTAGAGATTTCAACGAACAAGAAGCGCACCGACTTTTTTAAAAAAGCAGATATTTTGACGTGAGAATTTTCGATTGAAAATTAGGGTGTTTTTTCGATATTAAGTCAAAATAAGGTTAAAAAATAAATATTTTAAATCAAAAAAAATTACAGTGTGTTTAGGACACAAAAAGGTAAGTTTTCAGTGTTTTCACCAAATTTTGTGGATAAAAAAAAATTTGTAAAAGATAAAAATAAAAAACCAAAAACTTGGTTATTTGAATTTTTCACATACATTTTGAGGTTATATGAAAAAAGTGTAAATACAAAAGTTGTAGATCTTTTTATTACCTACAACTTTGCAATTTAACGTTTTTCCATAGGATTTGTAGTTTTACCGGAAATCGAGATAAATCGTTTTCTACCCTTAACCCCCCCCCCCTCCGAACAAACCCGACCTCGGATCGCCCGTAATTTATTTTTCCTTTCATTTTTGTTCTATCCCCTTCCTTTTCCAATGGGTTTCATCCTACCATTATTTTTTTTCACTTTTTACCATTTTCAAAGGCTTCAGCACTGGTCTATAATAGTATCTTAAAAATTTGTTACTAGGAACATAATAATTTCGTTATTGTGCACTCAATAGGATAATAAAAAACAATGCCTTGAGTAGGGTTGTGGATTTGACCGGTCAATTTGTTTTTGGTCAATTGACTGAAATAAATTAAAATTTAAAAATGCAGTGGATGAACCTAACTATACTTGCCAAATTTCTTATTTTGTATTTTGGAAAAAATTAATTTTTTATAACAAGTTTTGCTTGTTCTGAAAAGTCTATTGCCATACCTAAATTTTATACAGGGTGGTCAAATGGATGATATAGTTAGGTCCATCCAGGTACACATTCTATAAGTGTATATCTCAATAGTTTATTTTTATACAGTGGCCGGCAGAAAGTGCGCAGCATATGGGAAAGTTTTATCTTTAAGTTTAGAAAATTAATTTTATTTTAGATAGGTTCTGCATGTTCTCAAACCAAAATAACATCAATTAAATCCGGTAAAAGTCTTATGGTATACGAGGTAGGATCAAAAATGTGAAATTCCGCTAAGAGTAAAGTACCTCTATCTTTCATTTTAGAATATTTTTTTACTAAGAATTATTGTTTTAATTTTAAAGTTATACCCAAATTCCAAATTTCGCTTATTCTGGACAAAAAATCGTGTTTTCTGAATAACCCTGTATCAAAAATAAATAGCAACCGAATAGTACGAAAATAAGATTTTCTGCAGACTTTTTTAGAGATTACCCTCGATCATAAGTCCGATTAGTTTGTTTTCATAATATTATGGCTTTTTAAAATAAAAACATAAAAATATTAAATATTTTTGCTGCACACCGTATTTTATTTTCTGAGGGAACAAGCTAATTTCATCTAACTGGTATTTTTTGATTTACATTGACTTAAAGCATCTTAATAGTTTTTTATACATTGAAGTATGCATAGAAAGTTTCCTTATTTTGCGTGACGTATAAGACGCATGTCCCAAGAAGTGGGAAGATCTTATGGAACATGCAGGACTATTCGTAAGAAGTAGCTAAATTTATTTCCTTATAAAGTGCAAGTATTCCAAGAAATACAAGCCGCAGATTTTGAAAGACGCAGGAATTACTCTCAATGGTTTACCCAAAATTTATTGGAAAGAAATGATTTATTAGACCTGACTTGTTTTCGGATGAAGCCTGGTTCCACCTCTCCGGTTATGTGAATTCTCAGAATACACGCATGTGGAGTAGGTAGTGAAAATCCCCATTTTTTTGTAGAGTCCACATTGCACTCTCAAAAAATTGGTGTCTGGTTAGCTGTTTCCCGAAGAAGAATTGTTGGTCCTATTTTTTTCATGACACAGTTACAGCACAGCGGTATAGAGACAATATTTTGAATCCATTTGTGGAGCAATTACTTGACGACGAACTACGGTTTGGATATTTCCAACAGGACGGTGCAACCGCCCATACAGCCGCCGAAACTATTATAACTACTTACGCATTTTTTTTGACGACCGATTGATCAGTTTTCGATCAGACATTGAATTTCCATATATATCACCTTGTTTAACGGTTATGGATTACTTCGTTTTTTCTCATTTAAAAAACACTATTTTTAAAACACCAGTTGCAAATTTAGAACAATTATTACAAGAAAGGATTATCCAAGAATGTGGTAACATTTTTCCAGAGATGCTGGTCAACACTTTCAAAAATATGAAGAGACGTGTGAATTTATGCTTGGTGGCCAATTTAAGCAGTTTAGATAATTATTTTTCTTTTTCTTTCTGTATATTTTTACTTTGTTACTTTTGTAAACAACAAAAACAAATTTGTATTTGTTTACTTATTGTAGTACTCATTAGTTTGGCATATCATGTCATAATATGAATTTGACAAAATTTTAACCTACATTTGGTTAGATATATCGTCCCCCATATCATTGTGATCTAAACCAAGCCCCACGTTTTTTAATCCAAGCCCTCTTTGATGCAAATAATTTTTGCTCGCACGGTAGATAACTTGTGGGCTGACTTCAAAAATTTTCGAGAACATTTAATAAAGGACATAATAAAATGATCATTAATTTTTGCGACTTTTTCGTATTGTCGATAATAAGAGTAGGGGGAATCTTGATTGCGTACGTACATACTTAGTCGGTCATTATCAAGAAAGATGAGCTTTTTCTATAGGTAGAATGTCACCACCTGTATACTTGTTTCGAACTCTTTTATTCTCATCAGTGCAGGGTGTTCACGAAAACCAAGTAATATTTTAATATACTCATAAAAAATGTCAGTGATTACCAAAATATTATTTTTTTTTATTTTAGTTGCCGACAATCAAACAAATTAAAACCAGGAGTCAATCCGTGGCCGCCCTTTCGCACGCCTGCCAAAGTGGGTAAGAACTACATCGATCCCCGCCATATTTTGACGTGGAAGGTGTTCCATTCGATGGCCTTCATTATTTTATACAAGGCCGTCAAAGGATTGGTGTCCGAACATGTCATGGCGCTCATCGTTTTTTTATTAGAGCAGTCCGTTAATATTACCGTAGATTTCAAGGGAACGGTAAGTTAATATCTCTCTATAGGTATGCTTGATCCGCACTGAAACTGTACATGCAGTACCTAAAGGCCATGGATATTTACCTTTAGATAAGCCGACAATAATCACGAAAGTGGCAAATTTATGGCCTCGCGCATGTAAACAAGGCTGTACACGATTAGACATGCGCACTGCAACATTATCGTTTGACGAATGGGGAAAATAGATAGGTCTGGGCTTTAAAATTTAAATTCTTGCCAAAAAATTGGAATTTCTTCTCAATTTTTTTGAGCAGGTTGGAAATTAAGTTAGTGGAACTGGAATTTTTAGTTGTTGCAAACCTATCAGGTTTTGAGGATAGAAAATGGTTTTGTTTCTAAAATTTGTTTAAAAATGATTGGTCGTAGTGTTTTTTGGTCGAATGGGAAGAGAACAAGTCAATTAAACTAGTCTTATAAAATCGAATATAAAAACAAACAAAACCAGCAAAATAACCAATCATCGATGTTATCGCGTATAATTTATCCAAAGTCAGTGTGATGACATTCCAATCATTCCATACGGCATACAAACGGCGGTAACTCTTTGAGACTGTTTACCGCCGTATGGAATGTCATCACACTGACTTTGGATAAATTATACCTAACCTCAAATTAAATGTTAGTTTTTATATAACTTGTATTGATTTTTACAATTTAGCAAAAACTTGGGTACGTGTAAAACATTTTCAAGCACAATTTGAATTTGAAAAGTTTTTGCTTGAGAACTTGACCCGTGGAGTAATATAAACTACTTAGGTATTTTCATGTTATCTTTTATATAATACTAGCGTGTATCCGGCATGCGTTGCAACCCGCTGGTATAAATACAAACCCGATATATTAGTACCGGCATGCCACTTTCTGAAATTGCACCCGTGCGAAGCCGGGGCGAGTCGCTAGTTATACATAAAAACCTTCCTCTTGAATCACTCTATCTAATAAAAAAAACCGCTTCAAAATCCGTTGCGTAGTTTTAAAGATTTAAGCATATATAGGTATTTAGGGACGGACGGACAGACAGCGACAGCGGCAGCGGCTTTGTTTTATACTATGTTAAGATAAGTGTAGAGAAAAGTGTATTTTAAACTTTTTGAAGATTGCAGGGCTGCAAATAAAATATACCAAAACATGCATCGGGATAATCTGTCTTGGTGTAGGTTTCTCTTTATTTTCATACCTTGCCTAGGCCTAGTTTGATGTGTTTAAATTGATCATAATAAAATAAAGTTATATATCAAGATACATCACTACTCCATACTTATTGAAAATACGAAATACCAGGTATTTTACCCCTAGGCTATTTGGGCATAATTAAATCATACAACAGATGTTACTGTTTATATTCCAATCCGAGTCACTAAAAGCACAAACACAATACACAAAAACTAGAAATCCGTAAATATTAAACACCCACAATCCACAATAGCAAACAAAACTACAAGGAATCCACAGAGATACCTTAAAACACAACAACAAAAATGGTGGCCGAGCCGGTTCTGGATTATATTTTGAGCAGGGACAGGCCGATTATAAGAAGTTTGTGCGCATGCCCAATCCTGCTGGGAGGGAAGGCATCTCACCGGCGAGCCTTGCGCTCAGATCTATTTTTTCACCCATAAAACGTAACTTTTGTTTGCGCAGGAGATAAGCTGTACGTATCTAAAGGTAAATGTCTATGGTAAAGACCAATTCTCACCTCATTTTTTGAATTTTTTAATTTGAGATTAAATAGATAAATTTATTTCAGTATTCGAAACTATGTCTGACGCAACAAAACAAACCTCATCAGATAATCGACGGAGACTTATCCAACTGGTTTCAGACCGGTTACGTATTCGACAACTTCAGGACTGTCATACCCAAAGTTATTTTTCCTACAACTGTACCTGACATAGCACCTATACCTATAGTTTATAGTTCCGCAGAAAGTAAGTGTAGTTTTTTAAATTTAATATCGGCGATTCAAAAGAGAAATCTGTGTGATTCCCACGAACGAAAATAATGTCACCAAACGCGAGTCTCTTTCTTAGTCGGCTCCTTTTGAAGCTTAAATATTAAATTAATTTCGTTTATTTTTATTATATTTTAACTATTTTTAGGTGATTTAGGAGAAGATGAAATTAACTCGTCTGATTCCGACGATATCGTGATGTCTTCTGATCCAAGAGACGACTCTAGCAGGCCCAAACCTCTAATGTTGCAGCCGAAACACCATTCGGAAGAAGGGTCGCCGGGAGAAGGCATGGATTTGATGATTTATACTGGATCATCCAATTCGATAGGTAAAAACTCTTCGTAATATTCCTAAAAATGAAAAGCTTCTCTGATACATACTTCAAGGAAACTACCAGTAATAATTATGATAAAGTCAAATGTTACTATAGACGTTTTATTTTTTATTAAAGTCTGTTTTCTATTGCCTGACAGCTAAGAACCGTCATTAAAAATGCAAAACACAAATTTAAGCTTACCGGGTGAACATATTATTTTTCATTTGAAGAAACAGTCCATACTCGAAGTGGAGTTGATAGAATGAAAAGGAAAGAAAAACACAAAGTCTTCCTCCACAAAATGTAATAGAATAAAATTCTAGTTAGAAAGGTCTCTACATGTTTCGAACGTAGGAACGTTCATCATCAGGAGACAGAAGTTATGTTGCTGATGGTTGTAGCAATAGAGAAAACTATAAGTGATAGGCGTCAAACCCGTAATGGAGCTTTTATGGCATTAAAAGTTGTATTAGACCAGTGCTGAAGCCTTTGAAAATGGTTTAAAAGTGAAAAAAAAATAATAGTAGGATGAAACCCATTGGAATAGGAAGAAAATAGAACAAAAATGAAAGGAAAAATAAATTACGGGCGATCCGAGGTCGGGGAGGGGGGGGGGGGGTTAAAGGTAGAAAACGATTTATCTCGATTTCCGGTAAAACTACAAGTCCTATGGAAAAACGTTAAATCGCAAAGTTGTAGGTAATAAAAAGATCTACAACTTTTGTAATTACACTTTTTTCACATAACCTCAAAATGTATGTGAAAAATTCAAATAACCAAGTTTTTGGTTTTTTATTTTTATCTTTTACAACATTTTTTTTTATCCACGAAATTTGGTGAAAACTTACCTTTTTATGTCCTAAACCCACTGTAATTTTTTTGATTTAAAATATTTATTTTTTAACCTTATTTCGACTTAATATCGAAAAAACACCCTAATTTTCAATCGAAAATTCTCACGTCAAAATATCTGCTTTTTTAAAAAAGTCGGAGGGCTTTTTGTTCGTTAAAATCTCTACTTTCTGATGGTGTTAAAAAATATATACATTACTATGGTAATTGTTCTTAAAAAAATGCAAAGAAACGAAAAAAACTCGAATCAGAATTTTTTTTTTTAGATCAATATGTACAATTTTGAGCTATTTATTAAAATTTATACTTTAATTACTCTAAAAACGTAAGATTCCATGTTACATTGATAAAAAAAAGAGTATAAATTTTAATAAACAGCTTAAAATTGTACATATTGATGTAAAAAAAAAATTCTGATTCGAGTTTTTTTCATTTCTTTGCATTTTTTTGAGAACATTTACCACAGTAATGTATATATTTTTTAACACCATCAGAAAGTAGAGATTTCAACGAACAAAAAGCCCTCCGACTTTTTTAAAAAAGCAGATATTTTGACGTGAGAATTTTCGATTGAAAATTAGTGTGTTTTTTCGATATTAAGTCAAAATAAGGTTAAAAAATAAATATTTTAAATCAAAAAAATTACAGTGTGTTTAGGACATAAAAAGGTAAGTTTTCACCAAATTTCGTGGATAAAAAATTTTCTTTTGTAAAAGATAAAAATAAAAAACCAATAACTTGGTTATTTGAATTTTTCACATTAATTTTGAGGTTATGTGAAAAAAGTGCAAATACAAAAGTTGTAAATTTTTTTATTGCTTACAACTTTGCCATTTAACATTTTTCCATAGGACTAGTAGTTTTGCCGGAAATCGAGATAAATCGTTTTCTACCCTTAAAACCCCCCCTTCCCAACCTCGGATCGCCCGTAATTTATTTTTCCTTTCATTTTTGTTCTATTCTCTTCCTTTTCCAATGGGTTTCATCCTACTATTATTTTTTTTGGTTTCAAAAATACTAAAATTCAGTGTCCCAAACTGTTTTTTCTGCTTCACATCAAAATTCACTGTTTTATGCCTACAATGTTCATTGAACACATTTAAAAACACTTTCCACAATTTCTTTTTGTCTACAAGACATGACTATCAAAAAAAATTTTTTGACATCTTCTTTTTAGAAGTAATTTCTTCACCCATTTTCTCCTTTTGGGTTTTCTAGACTCCTTTATAAGTTTTTTCCACATACCATGTATGTTTTAATTTACTTTCATTTTAATGTCTCCAAAATGCAGTTTTATCGATACAACTTTTAATGCCATAAAAGCTCCATTAAGGTTTGACGCCTATCACTTATAGTTTTCTCTTTTGCTACAACCATCAGCAACATAACTTCTGTCTCCTGATGATGAACGTTTCTACGTTCGAAACAAGTAGAGACCCTTTATTCTAAGAACTTTTATTCTTTTAAATTTTGTGGAGGAAGACTTCGTGTTTTTCTTTCCTTTTCATATTACTTTTCGCCTGAAAGTATATCTTTTTAGTAACAATACAGGTGGTTTAAACACTATATCTATATAGATTGGCATACCCCTAATTTTACCTTTCACAATAGGGTGGTAAAATTGTAACAATAAATAAATCCGATGATTTAGAATAAATTAAATGATTCGAAAGCTTAGGCAATTCTGCATCATTTTGGTTTAAGGCTCGTTGGCGTACCGACCTTGATCAGAGTGGGGGAAGCTATTGAATGTGTAAACATTAAAATCGCTGTAACTTCTAAACGCCTTATCCCATTTTACTGAATTTAAGCTTGTTTGGAAGGGTAAGTACCTTCAATCGTCGTATCCAATGGTACACGATAGTTTCTAATAAAATTACTAGAGGGCGCAATTTGTAGTAATAAGAGCTTTTTTGATTTTATCCCGAAAATTCAAATCATACGGCATACTTATGACATCATAATTAGAAAGTAGATGAAATTTACAAGAAAATATGTGAAAACCGCAGTTCGATATCTTTGTTCGTTTCAGAGTTATTGCCAAAACAATAATTTTTAATAAAATTGCGCCCTCTAGCAATTTTATTAGAAACTATTGTGTACCATTGGATATAACAATTAAAGGTACTTACCTTTCTCTTCCAAATAAGCTTAAATTTAGTAAAATCGGATAAGTCGTTTAGAAGTTACAGCGATTTTAATGTTTACACTTTCACTTGATAAGAGTGGGAGAAGCTAACATTTAACAAATCCTGCGTGAAGCTTGAAACACTGAAATTATTTACAGATGAAGGTCGTAGCGTGCCAGAATCTCCAGTTGAAATTATTGCTCCTTGTTTCGCACTTCCAGCGCCCACCGAAGTTACCCTTGAACCAATGGAAGTTGATGATCGGAGAGTGGCCTTACCTGGAGATAGGACGATTGCCAGGCAAAGTAAGTAACTGTCGAAGATTATAACAAAATATGGTTCTTCCATTATAGTTTTTAATGATCAAAGATATTCAACAAAACGTTGATAGCAATCAAAAATGCTGCCTACTGTCCCTGGATTTATGTAAAGCATTTGATACAGTCAATCACAACATTTTACTTAAATGCCTATACAATATTGGAATTCGGGAAAATATTTATTTATTGTTAAAAGTTCCCAAAAAAACATAACTTGTGGTGTTCCGCAAGGGTCAACCTTAGGACCTACTTTTTTTTAATCTAAATTAATTATATAGCAAAATTAAATTAAAAAGGTAAAATAAAATTGTTTGCTGATGATACTACTATTGTATATTTTCATGAAGACTATGCTCAAATTCGTAATAACATTAACCACGACCTAAATATAATATGTAAATGACTTGAAATTAATTAATTATTATTAAATTTTATTAAATCATCTTTTATGTTTATAAGTAAATCAAAATTAAAAAATAATAATATTTATTCACTATCTTTCAATAATCATATAATTAAAAATACTAATACAATTAAATTTTAAGGTTTATTTATATTGATGGAAATTTAAGTTGGAAAAAATATATTGAATATTTAAGAAGTTACATCTCACCAATAATTGACATTTTGTTTGAAGCTAAGAATTATATATTTTCAAAATAATTTAAAAATATATATTATTTTTTGGTTTATTCAAAATTACAATATATACAGGGTGTTAATTAATGTCATGCAGATATTTCAGGGGGTGATAGTACTCGTCAATATAAGAAAAAAATGCAAATATATGCATGGTCTAAAGCGCGTTATTTTCGTTATACAGGGTGGCAAAGTTTCAATTTTTTTTCTCGTATCTTGCGTTTTCTCTCTTATATTCTGCCATAATTGTTTCAAATTTGGAACATCAACCCTTTTTTAAAATTTCTACAATAAAGTATCAAAATTATCGGTCGCAGTATACAGGGTGTTACATTTTCTTGAATCTGCTACAATTTTATTTTTCAGAACTTTTTTTTTGGCTCCCTGTATAAATTACGGTATGATATTTAAACTCTCCGTTCCTTTGTTTAGCGTTCTGGTCTCTTGCACTACTCTCGTATCTGTGACCGTTTTCGATTTATTTGCAAAAATAGCCATCGATGGAAATTAAGTGTATTCGAAATAACGCAATAATAAACGGCTAAACGGACAATATTATCGTCAATTTCTTGAAAAGGAACTCCCAGGGCTGCTAGAAGAGGTACCAATTCTTGTCAGAAACCAAATGTGGTTCATGCACGATGCTGCACCACCGCACTTCAGGATAGCATAGAGGTGAGAAACTTTCTCAATCAAATTTTTAACAACCGTTGGGAAGGTCGAGGGGGACCTCAGCCGTGGCCCCCTAGATCCCCAGACCTGAATAGCCTGGATTTCTTTTTCTGGGGACACCTGAAAGCATTAGTGTATCAGACCCCAGTCCAGGCAAAAGAGGATTTAAGAAACAGAATAATACCTTTATGCGACATCATTCGCAATACTCCTGGAATATTTGGCAGAGTCCGTCAGCCCATAAGGCGAAGACTTGATTCGTGCATTTTAGCACGAGGCGAACATTTTCAACAGTTTTTATAATTTTGTTTTATTTTTATTTGATTAACTAATAAATTGTTTTGTTACACGGCCTTTTACTCTGCGTTATTTCGCCTACACTTAATTCCATCGATGGCTATTTTTGCAAATAAATCGAAAACGGTCACAGATACGAGAATAGTGCAAGATATCAGAACGCTAAACTAAGGAACAGAGAGTTCAAATTTCATACCGGAATTCATACAGGGAGCAAAAAAAATAGTTCTGAAAGATAAAAATGTAGCCGATTCAAGAAAATGTAACACCCTGTATACTGCGACCGACAATTTTGATACTTTATTGTAAAGACTTTAAAAAAGGGTTGATGTTCCAAATTTGAAACAAGTATCTTAACATAGTATAAAACAAAGTCGCTATCCTGTTCATGTCCCCTTATGTGCGTAAATCTTTAAAACTACGCAACGGATTTTGAAGCGGTTTTTTTTAAATAGATAGAGTGATTCAAGGGGAAGGTTTTTATGTATAATACATGCATAATATTATAGAGAAACACTGATAAATTAGAGTAGGAAGAACGAACGACCCAACCTAACCGGTCCCCGGCCCGTTCAACGATCGATCCGAAGCCGGAATAGACGAAGACAGACTATGTTTTATGCATGGAAATTGTGGACGGGCCGGCAAACGGTTGAGTTTAAGGTTCGCCTTATTATCTCACGTCGTATAATGACGGGCTGCAACGCAGGCCGGGTACACGCTAGTCGCAGAATATAAGAGAGAAAACGCCAAATACGAAAAAAAAAATTTGAAACTTTGCGCGTTAACGCGTTTTAGACCATGCATATATTTGCATTTTTAGTATTGAAAATACTATTGGGATCGTGTTTACGCAAACTTTGCATTGCATGTCACTGTCGCTCATGTCGATGTCGCGGCCAACAGCGCAATATCTAGATCGGTTAAAGTATTATGTTACAATACTCTGATAAGACTTGGTAGAAATATAAATATGAATCAGCGTAAAGTCGGCAAGTAAATAATGAATAATGTTTAGTTTAGTTTGTGTTTTAAAGAACGCCATAGTAACTTTGTTAAAAAGTGTTTTATTGAGATAAGTTATAACTAAGGTAAGTTCACGTTATTTAAATCGGAATATTATATCGAAAAAAAAAAGCGGGAGGCAAAAAGTTGGAGCACAATAATTGCATATTACAGGGTCCGCCCAAATTTGGTTAACAAATGGGATAATTTTTTTATTATTGATTTCTCAGAAAATATTATTGTACCGTTGGGTAAATAAGTATAATTTAAAAACATAGCATAAGTAGGCTTAGACAATATGACCGATTGAATATAAGGCAATTGTTCACCTTGGTTGGTCTGCTATGTGAATATTATTGTTTATAAACAAATTAATATTAATTATTCTTAGAAATAAAACCATACATTTAATATAATATGTTTTAGTTAATATACAGGGTGTCCCAAATGTAATGGGACACAGAGCAACAGCAGGCTCCTTAAGGCGAAATAATGCGATTTATTTAAACTTGCATTATCCCAAAATTGATAACAACCAAGATAAAGGGTGTCAAACTTTTATTTTTGTTTTCGTTTTTTGGGATTATTTATAGTTCACCTTGGTTGGTCTGCTATGTGAATATTATTGTTTATAAACAAATTTATATTAATTATTCTTAGAAATAAAACCATACATTTAATATAATATGTTTTAGTGAATATACAGGGTGTCCCAAACGTAATGGGACACAGAGCAACAGCAGGCTCCTTAAGGCGAAATAACGCGATTTATTTAAACTTGCATTATCCCAAAATTGATAACAACCAAGATAAACAAACCCGAACAAACTTTTATTTTTGTTTTCGTTTTTTTGGGATTATTTATAATATGTTTTAATTAATATACAGGGTGTCCCAAACGTAATGGGACACAGAGCAACAGTAGGCTTCTTAAGGCGAAATAATGCGGTTTATTTTAAAGCTGTGTCAGGTATTTTCAATACATAGGATGCTTGCGTAAGGTGCAAGATCTGTGAATTTTTTCTTATTTTGACGAGTACTATCAGCCCCTGAAATATCTGCATGACATTAATTAACACCCTGTATAGTTTCAATTTGGGGATCAGCGAATTTAACTACGATTCATCCATTAAAAAAACTACAAAACAAAATAATTAAATGCATACATAAACTTTCTTTTTTAGAACCAACTATAAATTTGTATGAAACAAAGGGATATATAAATTTAGAATAGCTTAATAATAATAATAATAAGTTTATTTAAAATTTAATAATCTTATTTTTTTGTTTTAGTATGTAAAATCATAAATCATAAATAAGTATGCATTAAAAATCAAGTTTTAAATTAAAAATGGTAATTTATAGTATAAACGCAGTTTTTTTTGAAGAACTATATTACATATAATAAAATTATTGATTTATAATTTTTAACTAAAAAATATAAAATATTAGTCATACAGGGTGGCCCTTTAGTGTGGCAAAGTACAATAGCTCCGTTACTATTTCAAATACATTTAAAATATTAATACAAAAGTTAAAGGGCAGTAAGTGACTTATAACGTAAAATTATTTTTAACTCTATAGGGTGGCTCAAAAAAGCGGAACAATAAAAAATGTACTTTTTTCAAATGGAACACCCTGTATATTTTTTCATTTTTAAATTCCACATAAAATTATAATTATTTTTTATTAAATACATTATTAGTCTATACTTTATAGTTTCCGAGATATTGACTCTTGAAAAGTGACATATTTGAACTTTGACAGCTTATAACTTTCTAACAGTACGTCTTAGAGCAAAACGGCTTACATGTCCCTATCTTTAATTTTTATTATCTTCCCAAAAAAATCAACTTCCGGTTAAACCGGATGTTACTCGAAAGCAGGAAATATAGTTGTTCCGGTTTAACTGGAAGTTGATTTTTTTGGGAAGATAATAAAAATTGAAGATAGGGACATGTAAGCCGTTTTGCTCTAAGACGTACTGTTAGAAAGTTATAAGCTGTCAAAGTTCAAAAATGTCACTTTTCAAGAGTCAATATCTCGGAAACTATAAAGTATAGACTAATAATGTATTTAATAAAAAATAATTATAATTCTATGTAGAATTTAAAAATGAAAAAATATACAGGGTGTTCCATTTGAAAAAAGTACATTTTTTCTTGTTCCGCTTTTTTGAGCCACCCTATAGAGTTAAAAATAATTTTACGTTATAAGTCACTTACGGCCCTTCAACTTTTGTATTAATATTTTTAATGTATTTGAAATAGTAACGGAGCTATTGTACTTTGCCACACTAAAGGGCCACCCTGTATAAATTATTCAGAACAATATTAATTAATTAAAGCATTTCTAAAAATATTTTTAAATTGTCTGTTTTTAACATCCATGTTTTTATTTCGACTTGCATTCTAATACACTCTATTATTAGTAAAGAAAAACAATCGAATATAATATTTCCTTCGACCAACATTATTCACATCACGAGACAAAACCATCATATTCAAACATTTGTGGTAAAGAGTACTGTTGGCCAAAGATCAATACTATATAAAGGAATAACAATTTACAACAGTTTGCCGAAAAAACTTGAAGAAATATCAAAGTTATGGACTTTTAAAAAAAACTAAAAAAATATTTTTTAAAACTAAACTAACTTTAACGTATTATATATTATTATTCTTGTTTTTTGTAAATGGTTATCATACAGTGTCCGCAAGAAAGTCCGCATCAATTGGGTTTTTTTTTATTATTAGGTATAGGTAAAAATTGAAAAAGCAGTTAAGTTTTGCTTACCTAAAAACTAAAAATGACGTATACTGAAGCAGTTGCACGACTTGCGTTACCTGTCAAATTTGACATTTTTAATAAAATAGGTTCAAAAATGACATTATTTATCAAAATATCGAAAAACTTTATTCGAGAAAGTTGTTTATTTGGACATTTTTGGCCTCTGTACGAAATTTTGACAGTCTAATACAATTTTTATTTTTTGCCAGGTTCTTGAAAATTTTGATCAACCCTTGTAGATTAACTTTTATACATCGATGTAAAACCATTTGCCTTTACTTCATTTGTAATCTTAATGCAATTTTGTGTAAAATTTTTGTTTCCAAATATTTATTTTGCCTCAAAAACTGAAATTGTTATTGATTAGTATGTAATGTTTGATGCAAAGTTTATCTAATTACATCAGTTTTACCAAAACCGACGTTTCTTATTTTTCTTAAGTTAGTAAACAGATGTACAAAAAGAAAATATTAGGAAGCTTTCGTTGAAATTTTACTTAATTAATATTGGATCAAAAAGAATAAATATTAATCGCTCGAAACATTTTATTCAACAAAAATATAGTTTAGTATAATTAATTAATTCAATATTAATTAAGTATAATTTCAACGAAAGCTTCCTAATATTTTCTTTTTATACATCTGTTTACTAACTTAAGAAAAATGAGAAACGTCGGTTTTGGTAAAACTGATGTAATTAGATAAACTTTGCATCAAACATTACATACCGATCAATAACAATTTCAGTGTTTGAAGCAAAATAAATAATTGGAAACAAAAATATTACACAAAATTGCATTAAGATTACCAAAGAAGTAAAGGCAAATGGTTTTACATCGATATATAAAAGTTAATCTACGAGGGTTGATCAAAATTTTCAAGAATCTGACAAAAAATAAAAATTCTATTAGACTGTCAAAATTTCGTACAGAGGCTAAAAATGTCCAAATAAATAACTTTCTCGAATAAAGTTTTTCGATATTTTGATAAATAGTGGCATTTTTAAACCTATTTTATTAATAATGTCAAATTTGACAGGTAACGCAAGTCGTGCAACTGCTTCAGTATACGTCATTTTTGGTTTTTAGGTAAGCAAAAACTAACTGCATTTTCAATTTTTACCTATACCTAATAATAAAAAAAAATCCCATTTGATGCGAGCTTTCTTGCAAACACTGTATATATTTTTTTAAATAATTTTGACGGAGTTAATAATAAAATTACTAAACATGATTTTTATTCTTGTAATTTTTATATTGTACATTTGGTGGTATATTCTCTGTAATGAACTTTTTAAGTTGGTTGAGAATAAAGATATATATTATTATTATTCGTATTCTTTTTTTGCACCAAGTTTCAATATACTATGGTAGCCAATAAACTCTAGACGCGGTATTGTTTGAAATAATATTGCAAATCAGTAATGAGTGGAAGAGAGAACTCCTTGGGTTCTCTCAGTACAGAATACTCACTACAGAATATTTAATGTTCCTGAGCAATATAATAACAGAGAGTCAGTTTTTCGGGTTTTTGACAAATTATTCATGACAGCAGGAATGATAGATAACTTTAGTATTTATTAAACCAAGACATCTGATATTTTATATTCTATTTTGTACCGGGTGTTCCACCTAAAGAGGTAATCGGCTATATCTCAGAAAGTAATAACACTAGGACTTTGGGAAAAAATTTATATCGATAAAAGCGAGCAAAAGAAATTGCTGAAAATTATTTTCAAGTTCGAAAAATGACCACTTTCAAAATATAAATGCCGATTTTCTCTTGATTTTTCTTAATAAAAATATGTTAAAAATATAAGCATTGTATTCTTCATAAAATTATGCAACTTTATGTTAGGAATCGTTTTTTTTTATTTTCAATAATAAAGTGGCGGGAGAAGGCCAAACCTTTTTTCTTTCAAACGCTGATATCTCTGCTTTGGATAAACCGATTTTATTCAACTTGGTCTTTAAAAAAAGCCCTTCTTTTCCTCTACACGTGGATCTATTAACTATACCATATTGCTTCTGATGGTGGCCACTAGATGGCGTTTTCCCGCAACTCCTCAATGAATAAGGATTTTCTCAAAAAAATCAAATGTTATGATATGACTTTTTCATCATATTTTATTTTAGGCTTATAAACACTATTAAATAGTGGAATAAAAAATCCAGGTCCGTATTTAAAATAAAAAAGTTGATGATGGTCGCTCGAATCCGAAACGTCGGATTAAAAAACTAACCCCATCAGCTTGTAGAGGAGGAAAAGTTACTATAAGGAACTGAAAACCGCAACGTGATATCTTTTGTTAGCGGTCATTTTTCGAACTTGAAAATTATTTCCAGCAATTTCTCTTAGCCGCTTTTATGGATATATATTTTTTCCCAAAGTCCTAGTGTTATTACTTTCTGAGAAATAGCCGATTACCTCCTTAGGTGGAACACCCGGTACAAAGCGAGGCGACGAGAAAAAACTTTTAATTTTCCATCGCTTGCAATACTAATCTATTTTTTTTACTAGCTGTTCCAAGTTTACCCCTCGCACCTCCGGCTTTGTCGTCTCCGGCCTATCTGCCCGCTTTGATGGCCGGCAACGAAGTCGTCAAATCGCCTGCTGGTGAGTATACAATCGGGCAATCGTCATTACTCATATCCCAAAAAGTATATTTTATTTATCGTTACGAAAATACTTGAACTTAGCCATCGATCATTTAAGTACATATAGCACTTGACAACGCCCGAATGAACAGATCCGTTCATCCATTATCGAGTAACGGTGGCTTTAATTGAGTCGGGGTACTTTTTTCTTGGGAGTAACTTTTTGAATTTGTATAGCAGCACATTTCACTAGAAAGTAACATAACTTTTTTTTCTTCTAGTAATTTCTTAGTCTTGTTATTGCTTATTTATTTACCATTTTTATGCTTATTAATATATGATACAACAATTATTTATTTTGCTGAAACTCTTGCAGAAATGTATTTTGATATTAATAATGATTTAAAAATACTTCTTTCTCAACTTACCTTAAATTTTACAAAATCTTCTTTTATGTTTATAACTAAAAATAAAATAAATTCCATCATTAACCCCTTAACATTTAATAATGAAAATATTCAATATTCAAAAACAACAAAATTTTTAGGATTATTTTAGATGAAAATTTAAATTGGAAATGCCATATCCAGTATATTATCAACTCGATATCTCCTTTGGTAGCTGTTTTGTACAGAGCTAGATATTTAATTCCTTTGAAATATGTACTTAAAAATATATATTTTTCATTACTATATTCAAAATTACAATACTTAGCTTCTGCATGGGATCTGCTTGTTTATCAAACTTAAAACCATTACAAAAATTGCAGAATAAAGTTATTGAATGTATACACAAATTACCACATTTAGAACAAACTGTTAATCTGTATAAACCGAAAGGGTATTTACACGTTCAAAACATTTATAAATTAAAAATTTGTATTCTAATTCACTTCTATTATTTTATAAGAAAAAAAAATCAAACATAACACTTCAGGAGAATAAGACATTACATGATCATAACACCAGACGTTGTATACATTATCAAACTGTACCAGTAAAAAGTAATTTCGGAAAAAAATCGCTTTTATATGACGGAATAATAAAAGATAACAATCTTCCAAAAAATAGAAAAATTAAAAAATTGACAATTTTTAAAAAACAATTAAAGAGATACTTACTAAATTAAATTATTTATACTATATTTTTTAAATTGATTTTATTAATGAATTAAATTGGATAACTTCCATTTTTTTTATTGTTATTTTTTTTTAACGGTTATTATTTTCTATATTATGTTGTCACTTTCCATGTAATAAACTGTAAAAGTTAGTTTGGAATAAAGACATTTTGAAAGTTAAATCTTACATTCTGTTTTACTGATAATATTTTATCTATACATAACTTTCCATTAGGGTGGTTGTATGAGCAGCTGTAGTTGGATACCCACTATTACCACCACACTATTTTATTTATTATTATTATTAATATAACCAATCGTGACTTGCAGGTCCCAGTAACAGAATGGGTGCTTCCCATGGAGCACACCTTCAGAACAGGAACAGGGAAATAGCCGGCAACAGGGCGTCGCCGTCCACGTCAGCGTCCCATGGGTTTAGAAGAAGGAATCCATATAGGACGCGAAAATTGCCACCAGGGGTAAGTCTAACGAATTGTTATGGTAGTTGTCAGTCAAGGAGATCTTGATTTACACTTGTTAAGTTTATTAAATTGATATTAAATATAAGTTTTAACATTACCTGTACTTTTCATCACTGATTTGTCAGATAAACAGAACATCTACTTTTTTCAGGATTTTTCAGACGACCAACCTTCTGTAAAAATTAATGAGAGCATAATTTCGCTACTTTTAAAGTTACACTCGCAGTTATCTGGAATTCCTGATAGTTTTGATCCGGATGATGATGAAGTTGATTATTTTGCTGCCGATGATGACAAGGTAAAATCCTCTTAAATGTATAAATAAAACAATAAATACCTCAACACCTATTTTGAGTCATGGTGTCAAACTTATCATACACCGAGATGCGAAACGATGAAGTGTAGAAAACATACGCACAACGCATTTTATATTAACTTTGATTTACTCTATCCAAATATATTAGTTCATTTACGTGTATACAAAATTATAGCTTTTAGAACTTATTATATAATTCCATCCCACACGTGTTGGCTACAGTAGCACCTCTCTATAACGGGAACACAAAATTTTTTAATAATTTTTTTTTGCACCAAATGTGTCCGCTCTGACTCTGGCGGGGTAACTGGGCCGTAAAAAGCCTGGTACCCCAACTGCTTTTACTTTTTAACCAAAAGATGCTTTGACCCAAAAAACAACTTTTTTCTTTTCTTTACATCTCACCCCAACATTTTCACATGTTTCTGACCGGGCTTAATAAAACTCAGGATGTTTCAATAATTTATTAATGCTTTTTACAGATATGTTTTTCAAAACTCCCTAATTTTTACTACCCTATCATTTTCTACACGGCACAGTGTGCTTCTACACTTAACCCTCGACTCTTCAGTATGCTGGAGTCTTGATTGTCGACCTTCTAATTTTTCAATTTTACATCTCTTGTACACCATTAAAAGCTCCATTACGGCTCAATCTCACCATTATTTTCTCTTTTGCTAAAAACATCAGCATTTTACTTTTCACTTTGTTTCCTGATGATGAGTGTTTCTACACTCGAAACATGTCGATGTGTTACTAGGTTCGCCTAGTTTTTCGATAAATAAAGATTGTGGAGAAAGACTTCGTGCTTTTCTTTTTCTGTATTATATAATTATTTAAATATAATATTACCATTATGATAGGTTCCCTGTGGCGATGGCCCTTTTTACATAGGAAAATTACTTAAGAAAATAGCAATATCGGATGAAAGTTGTCGCAGTCACATCCAGAAGGCAAGGCGGCAGTTGTGGCCGTCGGTCGAAGAAAATGAGAAGGCAAAGAAAATGCGGGAAAATAGAGAGCGGGAAGAGAGAAGGAGGCGTGCCAAAGATAGACAGGTTGGTATCGTTATATTTTTTTTTATGTAAAACTAATGATGATCTGCTGAAAAAATATATCACTAATCTTGTGACTACAGAAGATCGTTAAGTGCCTGTGACATTTTGATTCATTCTAAGAGCACTGTAGTTCTAGTTACACTCATTCATTGTTTTTCTACAGTGTGTTTGGTTGTCGGAGCCCCCAACATTTGTTTTCAATTTAATATACAGATTTTTTTCTTTTAAGGAGAAACTAATTGCTGAATTTGCCAAAAGGCAAAACGAATTTTGGAAACGCGAGAAGGAACGAATGGAAACTGACGAAAACACAGAAAATATGGAGCATAGTGATATACCAATTAGCAAACAAGAATATGATTGTGTTATTTGCAATATAAGGTACAGAGCTTTTCTAAACGACCAATATGTTAAAATAAGATTCCAGGTTTTAACAGAAAAAAAAACATCCTGTATATTATGTTTTAAAGAAAAGGCACGTTCTCGTAAACCTTTTGGAACCTTTTTTATGTTTGCTTTATAATGTACGAACCGATTAATCAATATCTTATATTTTTGTTTTGTCGTATCTCAATTTTTTTTAAGTTTATTTAAAATTTAATAATATAATAAATATGTTTATGTCTTCTATAAACTTATTCTTCGATCCCCTGAAGCTGAGCTTGTTAGGGGCAAATCTTATTTTTTGTTTTAGTATGTAAAATCATAAACATTCATTAAAAATCATGTTTTAAAGTAAAAATGTTAATTAACAGTATAATCGCAGTTTTTTTTTAAGAAATATATTACCGGTATAATAAAATTATTAATTTATAATTTTTAAGTAAAAAATATTGCTTATATAAATTATTCAGAACAATATTAATTAATTAATTAAAGCATTTCTAAAAATATTTTCCGATTGTCTGTTTTTAATAACCATGTTTTTATTTTGACTTTAAATGTTTTTAATGAAATCAATTTTTAAATTTTTTGTTCTATATTATGATTATGGTTTTTAAATTGTATAAGGTTTTTATTTTTAAAGATAATATATATTAAGATGTTATAAATGTAAAGTTGTCTTATGTTCAACTTTTTTGTTTCTGAATATAATTCTTTTGAATGATAAAGATAATCTTTATTGAATATAATTTTTAGAAACCTTTTTTGTAATATTTCTAATTTTTAACTACAATTCTATTTATTCCTCCCCAACCTAAAATTCCGTAATTTAAATGAGTTTTAACTAACGCGTAATATAATATTTCCATGTCTTACATTTAAAATGTTTTTAATGTTTTTAAAAATCGGTAGTAAACTTCTTAAGTTTTTAATTAAGTATTCTATGTGAAAATTCCAATTTAATTTACTGTCAAAAATAATTCCTAAATATTTTATTATTTTATTAACTTTAAAAATTTGAATGTCTTCATTTATTTGAATACTATTCATATTTCGTGGTAGGTTATTTAGGTTTAAAGTAAAAGGAACATAATTTGTTTTATTAAAATTAATTGTTAACAAATTGTTATCAAACCAAATTTTTATAATTTTAAAATCTTTTTGAATTTCATTATTTAAGTTTTCCCAATTTGTATCGGTATAAAAATTGTAGTATCATCTGCAAACCTATGAATTTGTCCATCGCAATTTATACTAAATAAGTCGTTAATATGAATATTAAAAAATAATGGTCCTAAAATTGCTCCTTGAGGAACACCATACTTAAATACTTTTGGATAGCTTTTCTTTATCTATTTGAACATTTTTCATACAATTTTTAATTAATTCTAATTGCTTTCCTCTGATTCCAATCTTTTCAAAATTAGGTTAACGTTCCCATTATTTCCTAGTTCTCCCAGTACAGAAGATAAGCCCATGGGTTTAGTCGTTCTGATACAAGCCACAAGCGTCATAGGTCATAGACGGAGGTACGGGCAACCCGAAAGGGCCACATTGCCGACGTGCGATGACGAACGCGAACAGCTCAGGAAGGACGACACATTGGCAGCGGAGTTCGACAAGAGGGTGGAAGAATTAGATAGGCATTTTGAACCTGTAAGTTATTGTGATTATTTTTTGTTTGATTATCTGTTATTCTTGAATTATCTAGAAGAAAACTAATGCTGTCAATGTAAAAAAATAAGGAAATTTTATTTTACTAATAATTATTGTTTCTTCTAGCAATCTTGGTTTATATCTGTGAATACGGGCTGGGATGGTGGTGTACACGTTCAAACATGCGGACACCATTTACATTTAGACTGTTTAAATTCCTATTTAACGTCTTTAAGGTCGCAACAAAGGCAACAAACCTTGTCACCCGAAAAGTAAGTAACCATTACGAGCTGTAGGTTTATTTTTATGACGTCATGGTGTCTGTCATTATAACGGGCGGTTGAAGACTTTGGTAGTTTCACCCAATGACGATCAACTATGATAGACAAATCATTTCATTCATAACGTACTTTTGAGACTACATCTCACTATGTATAAAGGACATTCTATTGTATTACACATACTTGTAAAATAAAAATTTTGGCACGAAATTATTTACTTTATTGACCTGGTGATATTGTTTTGTTATAATGTTCACATTTCTAATATCAAAATAATAAATAATATTACGTATTATTGCAAGTTTTATTTTATTAATATATTTATTTTTAGGGGTGAATATCTTTGTCCTTTGTGTAGACAGTTAGCCAATTCTGTCCTACCCCTCTCGCCTCAATACGGCGATAAGTCCCAAATGGTTAGGGCGAAGCCTAATGAAAGCGTACCGCAAATATTGGAGGAACTTAGTGATTTTTTGAAAGATAATGACCAAAAACCTGTAAGTATTTTATTTAATAGTTTATAATAATTGCAAATTAATTGTACCAATACTGAATTAATTATTTTATTAAAAATACTTTACAATTGATTCGAAATTCGTTCTTGCCCCTTCCTGAAATAAAGCGTTTTTGTAATGTTTCTTACAGAGTTCGTCCAATATGGCAGAAGCCATAGGCAAAGTAATGGAAGATATGACAAACAGCACACAAATTAAAGCGATATTTAAACCTAAGAACGAGAAACCTGTACCTCAAAGTTTGTTCCTTTTCGTGACGTCCATAGCGAGAACCAATTTGGAGGTGGAGCTCACTCAGCGCGGCGGTTCTTTAGTAATATCACCTAATGATCCGCCAAATCCTTTACTGCCAAAAAGAGATTGTATAGGTAAGAGATGTGTATTTAAACACTGTCAATAATTAAAGAAAACTCTTACGATTCCGAAATGACTGTGACTGAATATTTTTTTTAGTTCCTTTGCTTCACGTACTGGCCGTCCATGCTCGCGTAGCGAGAAGTATAGCCAGATTTCCGGCATGGATAACTTTTCAGCAGTTGTGCGGTCTTCCCCCTTTGGTTTCGGTGACGGCGTTGGTTCCTGCAGAAAGAGAGGTCCCTATTTTACTAAAAGATCCTGTAGCATTGTTACTGCAGTTCGTCTTGTTGTTACCGTTACATTTGGATCAAAGTAAGTACCGAACGGTGGAACATTAACAATTCAATGTATAAAATGTGACGAAGACTCGTCAACATCAATAATAATAATAATAATAAAAGTTTATTTAAACATTTTTTGACATTTAATGCTAATATATAATTTTTTTGTATAAACTATCAATTCTGAACTCAGAAGTAAAATACTTTTTTTGAGTTAAATAATATAATATTTATTTTCAAGAATATATTTCATAATTCAGGCACAACTAGTAGATTATAATATAAAACGAATATGACAATATTTTATTGGTATATTTTATATCACTACAGTATACAAAGATACAATACGTCAGGTATATAATATACAGTGTCACCAGTAAAGTCCGCATCATATGGGATTTTTTTTTTATTAATAGCTTTATTCGAAATTTGACTTTGGCATCAAGTTCTGCTTCGATCGAGATGAAAATTAAGCAAAAAAATAGTAGTGACGTGATTCGCATTATCTGTCAAATTTTAATTTTTTCAAAAAAATAATTCAAAAGTGGGGTTATTTCTGAAAATTTCGAAAAAAGTTATTAGAAAAAGTTTTTTTTATGCAGTTTCTAACCCACATGCAAAATTTCAGCTGGATAAGATAATTTTGATTTTTTACCAATATTTTGTAAATTGCACCACTTTTGCAAAATAAGTCTTAACGCAACCTACATAAAACTTCTTAGTTTTGACAATGCTTTATTTCAGATACATTTTCTTTAAAGTAACGCCATATTAAATGTGTGTTTTTCTACAAAATCAAAGTTGGGCTATTAAAATTTGGTCGCATGTGATGCAAAGTTCATTTGTTTTTTACCCTGTATAAGGTAACTTCATAAAATAGGTATTTTTGAAAACGTAGTTTGTATCTGAAAGTAAAAAAAAAAAAATAAATAAAGGGGTTTTAAATTAAATCATTGAAAATAGATAAACTTCACGTTAAGTTAAACTAAAATTTATTTTCCACTTTACAACAATTTACTGATGACACTGTTCTTTTTTGTCTTAATATTAAGGTGTATTACTTTCAGACACAAACTACGTTTTCAAAATTACTTATTTTATGAAGTTACCTTATACAGGGTCCAAAACAAATAAACTTTGCATCACATGCGACCAAATTTCACGAAATATAGTCAGAATCGGTATAAAATCAATCGCTACAATAATAAACTTAAAAGAAAAATAAATTAAATCAAAAAGACGTAATTTGGAAAAGCAAAGAAGAGAAATTAAAAAGAAGGTAATATAACATAAGATATTTCAATATTATTAAGATAATTCTTATTTATGCCTCCCCATCCTAGTATTCCATAATCTAAATGGGTTTGTACCTACTAAAGAATAATACAATATTTATAATTCTTTTATATTTAAAAATTGTTTAAGGTGTTTAAATTTTGGTATAGAATATTTTCACCTTCTTTTATATTAATATTATTGCATAGGTATTATTGGACCAATATTTGAGAGTTTATTTTGTATGAAGTAAATGGAATGTATGTTGTTTTGTTATAATTTATAGTTAATAAGTTTTTATTAAACCAGTTGCTTATTTTTATAAAATCTTTTTCAATAGTATTTTTTAAAATATTCCAATTTAGAGCTTCATAAAAAATTACCATATCATCGGCAAAACTATGTGATTTTCCTTGACAGTTTAAATTAAAAATATCATTTAGATAAATATTTAAAAGTACTCCATAATTAAATATTTTTGGTGAACTAATATTTTCACCAATTTTAACATGATGTATAAATAGTTGTTATATAAATAGTTTTTAAATAAAGTTAATATTTGACCACGAAATCCTAGTTTTTCTAATTTGTTAATAAGAATTTTATGACTGACAGTATCAAAAACTTTAGCTAAATCTAAAATTATGCATTATTCTGTTCATTTTATTATCGATTGAATTATATATTTGATTTGTTAGGTGACAAATTGCATCTTGTGTAGATTTTTTTTTTTAAATCCAATTGTTCGAATCTTTCTTTTAAAACTTTCGAAAACTTTTGCTAATGATGAAATTAATTTTACAGGTCTGTAATTTTGAAATTCAATTTTATTTCCTCTTTTATAAATTGGTTTTCTATACCTATTTTAAAACCAGCTGGATATATTCCTGTATTAAAGATGGTGTTAATTAAATGAGATGTGATACCATCAATTCCATGAGATTTTTTTAGGTTTTAAGCTATTAATAATGTTTTTAACTTCATGATAATTAGTTTCGTTTAGATAACAAGAGTTTAAATTATTCTGAACAGTTTCATCCAGCACGTGGTTATTATATTTTTTGCTAGTGATTATCCAACTTTTGAATAATATTCAATAAAGTAATTTGGTATTAAACTTGTCATCAGTTGTAGTTTCTCCATTTGGTAGTTTTATTAGATCAATAAAATTATTTTTTTTATTATTTTCATGGCATAGGTAGTTTTTTTTAACACAATGCCATAATTCTTTAGATGATTGGCATTTATTTTTTATTTGAGATTTATAGTAATTTAGTTTAGCTTTTCTAATTACTTCATTTAATTTATTGTAATAAATTTTGCAAGTTGATTTTATTTTTTTAATCAAACGGCATTTTATGGATAAACCTTAATAATATTACTGAGCTTTAAACCAACGACAATCAAGCAGAGATAAACGAATCACTTCATTTATAAACGTACTTTTTTACAAACCAATTAACTTTAATTTAAGGGTATTTACACGTTCAAAACATTTATAAATTAAAAATTTGTATTCTAATTCACTCTATTATTTTAAAAGAAAAAAAATTAAACATAACACTTCAGGAGAATAAGACATTACATGATTATAACACCAGGCAGACATTGTATAAATTATCAAACTATACCAGTAAAAAGTAATTTCGGAAAAAAATCGCTTTTATATGACGGAATAATAAAATATAACAATCTTCCGAAAAATATCAGAAAAAATAAAAAATTGGCAACTTTTAAAAAACAATTAAAGGGATATTTACTAAATTAAATTATTTAAACAATTTTTTTTTTAAATTGATTTTATTAATGAATTAAATTGAATTAACTTTCATTTTTTTTCATTGTTATTTTTTTTAATGGTTATTATTTTCTATATTATGTTGTCACTTTCCATGTAATGAACTGTAAAAGTTAGTTTGGAATAAAGACATTTTTGAAATTTTATTTTTACAGCGTATTTTACCACAATAGTCCAATTGGTATACAACCTCCTGTATTATCAAGTAGTAACTCAAGTCTCATGCGGTTTGACTAGCAGCGAACGTAACAAAACATGTACTGAAATCCCTGGAGAGGAGGTTAGAAATTTCGGTGACGCGTTAGGGCTGGTAAACGACTGCCTGGGTCATACGGACCTTTATATGGACGATGACGATGATACCAGCGAAAGCGGACCTTCATCGGAAGACGGGGCAAAGGCTAGGAAGTTGAATATTGTGGCTTTGGAGCAGCAGGTAAAGGAATATTTTACGAACTTTGTTTTAATTTGTGCAAAAGTAGTTCCGGTACGAAAATATATTTGGGGGTACTAGCTTCAATTCAGTGAGATAACTTTTTTGTTAGTATGTGTAGAAGAAAGTCATTCTTTATAAAAACGTCTGGTTGTGCTAAAACTACAATTTCGAATATTAGATTTGCGATTACTATACAGGATTCGTCACAAACTCAGACTTGGTCTGAGGTCACAAACAACATTTTTAGTTTTTTTGAATCTTTTTTTTTCAATTCCTTGATTAATTAAATGAATTTTGCTAGTGTTGAAACTACAATTTTAACTATTAGATTTGCGATTACTATACAGGGTTCGTCAGAAACTCACAATTATCGACTTTCATTTATGGGAATATCTGAAGGCATATGTGTATAAAACCAATTTCAATAATAACTTTTTAACTTTAGATGTCGAGTTGAACTATGCGCTAACTCGGTGGTACCACGTTTGAATAAAAGTTTTATAATATATGACATGGAAAAATACTTCAAAAGTAGGCAAATAAAAAATGGCTTTCTAACAACAAAATTGTTACTCGGCCAGATATAAAATCATATTCGAAGTAAGACCGCCACAATAGTTGTTTGTTTTTACGTAAATTTATTTTAAACGAAATCCAAAAATCTAAAAATGTTGTTTATATACAGTGTGTTCAAAAAAGTATGCAACATATGGGAAAGATTTTTATGACCGATTTATCAGAGAATTTTATTCTTGATAAAAGTTGGTGCATGTCATTATAAACGCATATTTTATATTTCACCTGCGGCTAATAGTTAGGGAGCAAATGCCATTTTTTCTAAATTGCTCTAAGCCGACTTGACCGTACTAGGTGAAAATGACAAATAAATTATTTCCACTCGAATAAATAGAGTTGGATTCTGTTATAATTTTTTTAGAACCCAAGCTGTCTAATATGTGTTTAAATATGCGTGCAACACGCTAATATCTAAACCCACCCGTATCATTGAAAAGTTTTAAAAGGTTTGCAACTACTTAATACATTTGGACAAAGTTTTTTTATTAAAGTACTTTACTCTTAAGGCCATTTCGAAAAAATGGCATTTGCTCCCTTACTATTAGCCGCAGGTAAAATATGAAATATGCATTTATAATTTTAAGGTATGCACCAACTTTTATCAAGAATACATTTTTTTAAGAAATCGGTAATAAAGTAGTTTCCCATATGTTGCATACTTTTTTGGACACACTGTATACCCTATATAGTAATCGCAAGTCTGATTTTAGTTTCAGCACAAGCATAAAGAATGACTTTTTCTTCTATACCTACTCATAAAAAAGTATTTCCTTTTCCAAACTCTATCCGTGGATATCTTAACATAGTATAAAACAAAGTCGCTATTCTGTCCCTATGTCCCTATATGTGTTTAAACCTTTAAAACTACGCAACGGATTTTGAAGCGTTTTTTTTTTAATCGATAGAGTGATTCAAGGGGAAGGTTTTTATGTATAACTAGCGACCCGCCCCGGCTTCGCACGGGTGCAATTTCAGAAAGTGGCATGCCGGGTACTAATATATCGGGTTTGTATTTATACCAGCGGGTTGCAACGCATGCCGGGTACACACTAGTAATTTTTATTTTATTTTCAGGTTCAGAAGTTATGTTTGCCCTTCCTTAGAATAGCCTCGTTACTAAAATTTCACATTTACCAACATCCTTTGCCTGAAATTCGAACGCCTCAAAGCGAATTCGTCCGATTAGTGTACTATTTGGAACTAGTTACGGAATCCATGGACTGGGATTGCTTTAACGCTAGCGTAGCTTTAAATTGGGTATTTGGTACAGATATGTATAGGTAAGATAATACTCAAATAAGTAATATTTAAATTTGACAAAAGAAACATACCATTTATACGTTATTTTTTTCAGATATTCACCTCAATCATGGTGCAATGAGTTTGCCTCCCATGTCTCGAAGAGTCAAATAGCTGCTAGGTCGTTTATAGTAGATCAACATATCGCGTGGCATCCGCCCCGACTATTAGCACTACCTAGGGAATATGAAAAAATATTTACAGTAAGTATCGGTAAATAATCAATGTTTTAAATCGACCCATTGATTACTGTCCTTTTTTATTAAAACTAATATTGTTAATTTTAATTCAGTATTACCATGAACGACCCTGCAGCCAGTGTCACTCGGTCGCCCAGGAAACCAGTATATGCCTCCTGTGCGGGACCATAGTGTGCCTGAAACAGAATTGCTGCAAACAGCAGAACGTGTGCGAGGCCGTGGCGCACGCGCAGGAATGCGGAGCCGGCACTGGAGTATTTTTAGTCATAACATCAACGTATATTATAGTCATTAGAGGGCACAGGGCGTGCCTGTGGGGCTCGTTATATTTGGACGATTTTGAAGAGGAAGATAGGGATTTAAAGTAAGTGTAAAACCATAAAAATAATAGTTAGTTTATACTTGTCATGGGAAATATGTATGGTAAAATAAAACAATCAAAATTACTTATAACGTATCCCATAATACAAAGAACTGAAGATATTATATTCAGAGAAGGTGACGTCATGTGGTGAGTAAGTAACCCTGAGAAACAGCTGGGCATATTCATTGTGTTTCCATGAAATTTCACTAATAGACCAGGGTTGATAATTTTTGAAACCAAAAAAAATAATAGTAGGATGAAACCCATTGGAAAAGGAAGAGAATAATAAAAATAAAAGGAAAAATAATTTACGGGCGATCCGAGGTCGAGAAGTGGAAGGGGGTGAGTTTTTAAGGGTAGAAAACAATTTATCTCGATTACCGGCAAAACTACCAAGTCCTATGGAAAAACGTTAAATGGCAAAGTTGTAGGTAATAAAAAGATCTACAACTTTTGTATTTACACTTTTTTCACATAACCTCAAAATTTATGTGAAAAAATTCAAATAACAAAAATAAAAGTTTTTGGTTTTTTATTTTTATCTTTTACAAGAAATTTTTTTATCCACTAAATTTGGTAATAACTTACCTTTTTTTGTCCCAAACACACTGTAATTTTTTGATTTAAAGTATGTATTTATTTTTTCACCTTATTTTGACTTAATATCGAAAAAGCATTTTCAATCGAAAATTCTCACGTCAAAATATCTGGTTTTTTAAAAAAGTCGGTGGGCTTTTTGTTCGTTGAAAACTCTACTTTCTGATGGTGTAAAAAAATATACATTACTATGGTAAATCTACAACTTTCTCAAAATATTGTAGATGTCTTATTAAGTATTAACTTATTTGGTTGTTAATTATAGTATTTTCGACTTGCAATTTTTTGTTTATCAATGTAACATAGAATCTTACGTTTTTCGAATAATTAAAGTACCTATAAAGTTTAATAAATAGCTCAAAATTGTATAATGATTTAAAAAAAAATTTCGGATTCGAGTTTTTTTCGTTTCTTTGCGTTTTTTGAGAACATTTACCATAGTAATGTATATTTTTTTACGCCATCAGAAAGTAGAGATTTCAACGAACAAAAGCCCACAGACTTTTTTAAAAAGCAGATATTTTGACGTGAGAGTTTTCGATTGAAAATTAGGGTGCTTTTTCGATATTAAGTCAAAATAAGGTGAAAAAATAAATATTTTGAATCAAAAAAATTACAGTGTGTTTGGGACATAAAAAGGTAAGTTTTCACCAAATTTCGTAAAAAAAAAAGTTTTGTAAAAGATAAAAATAAAAAACCAGAAACTTTTTATTACCTACAACTTTGCTATTTAACGTTTTTCCATAGAACTTGTAGTTTTGCCGGAAATCGAGATAAATCGTTTTCTACCCATAAAAACCCACCACTTTCCACTTCCCGACCTCGGATCGTCCATAAATTATTTTTCCTTTAATTTTTGTTATATTCTCTTCCTTTTCCAATGGGTTTCATCCTACTATTATTTTTCTCCCTTTTTACAATTTTCAAAGGCTTTCAGCCCTGGTCTATACCACATGACGCCTCTGAATATTGTATCTTCCAAAGATACACAAATGAGTTTTTTTTAATCTTGTCTCGAAAACTCTTGAGGTTATGGTAAAATAGTAATGACACTTAAATGTCGCTGGTCGATGACACCTGTCAATTACTGTAGCAAAATTTCTATATTATTTTTCTTTGATTTTTAGACGAGGAAAGCCCCTATATTTAAGCAAAGACCGTTTCCAGCTGTTGGAACAACAATGGCTAGCGCACCGTTTTGACCATACTAAGAAGACTTGGGTGCAACACCGCAACGCTCTTTAGAGCCAATTTTCATCTAACGGTTTCACTAATAAATCGTTATGTAAAAATTGTTTAAAGAATCTTATTTTTAATTTGACTGTGATAAGATGTGAGGGATTTGTAGCTCGCTATTTTCACTAATACTGGTATTTTGCAGGTAATTGTTGGCAATGCAATAGATCGGTTTTACTAGAAGTTCCACGGCGTTGTGTATAGTAGTTATTTTCCTAACGAATGCGGAAAGTGATACTTTTTTGCACTAGTGTGGAAAAAAACTTTGCCAGTGCGGAAAATAAATGTCTTCTGCACGCGAAATAATATGACAGCTATCAGATTTTTTAATTATTAGTTCTCTTCCATTGAATTGTCAAAACTACACAATAAAGCGAATGCTTCGCAAATAAATTTCAAAAGAATACATGATAATGTAAACCTTACTTTTTAGTGTTTATATGATATCATATGAATTTCTCACAAAATATAATGGCGCAAAGCACAGGGTGAATACGCGTAGCTTGTAAGGATACTTCTTTATTGCTTAAAAAAAAATAAGTGAAGATATTGCGAATTTTCATATTTACCGGTGAACATACGGGGTGTCCCAGATAAGAATGCACTCTACAGGAATCTCGTAAACCATAAAAGATACAGGGATGGTAACGTCATGTTTTCAAATTTTAAAAAACCCGAATGCTTCCGAAGATATTTGGATAAAACCGAATTTTCGCGATTTCGTTTTAATTGATTTATGATTCTATTTGATTTGATTTGATTAAATAAATTTAACATTCTCATTGCCACTTTATCTCTCCTACAAGATGGTTCAATTACCTTTTTGATCCGACGTTTCGTGTGGTCACAGCCATCATCAACTTTGTTATTTTAAATGGTCGAAAAATTTTATTTTATGCTTAATAAATTCTACGTTTCATTCTAAATCTAACGGTGTATCACACTTTTTATTTATTAGACGTTTCGATATAGAAAAACACATCATCAATGAAAATAGGCACATTATCGAAAATATTTTTGTATTTATTGTTGAGTTGAGTTCGAAGGTTCCAAAAGGAGTCCCATTGAAAAATCTCTTAAAAATCTCAAGAAAACGGAAAGTTTTTCCAATCTTCCGATATTAGATTCTGGTTCTTAGGGAAATTCTACGACGTTCTGAAACTTTTAAGCTTATTTGAAGCGTTTTTAACATATTTTGGGAGCCCTTAAAAGACTTTAAAGAACTACGATTACTTTTAACATCAGCATTGTACCATTTCTTTCGTTTCCTGATGATGAGTGTCTCTACACTCATTATGAAATATCCTAGGTTCGCATAGTTTTTCAAATAAAAATTGTGGAGAAAGACTTTGTGCTTTTATTTTTTCTATATCATTTAACTCCACTTTAAGTATGGACTACTTCTTCAAAAATACATAGCAGCGTCTATTTTAGTTTTTTTTTAAATCAGCAATATAACCTTTATTGTTGGGACCGTGGATTATGAAATCTCATAATCCACTTTTGTAAAATATGAGTAACTATGGTAATATGAACCACATTATATACAGTGAGGACCTAAAGTCCGTCCGTCCCCCCCCCCTCTAACTTCTAAACCGTTCGGTATATTTTAATGAAATTTTGAACGATAATATTTGAGCAAGTCTTGCACTTTTTGACATACCAATGACAGCTTTAAATGTCAAGATGACAGCTGGGTCCGCTTTTGGAATATTTTTTTTAATGGAACACCCTGTATATTTTTACATTTTTAAATTCCACATAAAATTATAATTATTTTTTTATTAAATGCATTATTAGTCTATACTTCATAGTTTCCGAGATATTGACTCTCGAAAAGTGACATTTTTGAACTTTGACAGCTTATAACCTTCTAACAGTACGTCTTAGAGCAAAACGGTCTTCAATTTTTATTATCTTCCCAAAAAAATCAACTTCCAGTTAAACCGGAACAACTATATTTCCGGCTTTCGAGTTACATCCGGTTTAACCGGAAGTTGATTTTTTTGGGGAAGATAATAAAAATTGAAGATAGGGACATGTAAGCCGTTTTGCTCTAAGACGTACTGTTAGAAGGTTATAAGCTGTCAAAGTTCAAAAATGTCACTTTTCGAGAGTCAATATCTCGGAAACTATGAAGTATAGACTAATAATGCATTTAATAAAAAATAATTATAATTTTATGTGGAATTTAAAAATGTAAAAATATACAGAGTGTTCCATTTCAAAAAATATTCCAAAAGCGGACCCAGCTGTCATCTTGACATTTAAAGCTGTCATTGGTATGTCAAAAAGTGCAAGACTTGCTCAAATATTATCGTTCAAAATTTCATTAAAATATACCGAACGGTTTAGAAGTTAGAGTGGGGGGGGGGGGACGGACTTTAGGTCCTCACTGTATGTACTAACAAACACATTATGCTTCTATTATTAAATAGTCGTAGATAAACTATATTATAATTTCCTGATAATAGTACATATTTTAAGAAGAGTAATCTAAAAACGTTTAGAAATGTTATTCTTTTAGGTAAAACATTAGGTTAAACAATCAGGCAATAAATTATTTTTAATTTTATGTATAAGGAAAGATACTAAATAAAAAATTAAATTTCTGACATTCAACCAATCTAAATTTTTTAACATAATATTTATTTTTATATATTTGTCACAATTGAAAATATTCCGCATTGCCTTATTTTGTCAAATATTTCCTCACTAGCACAATATTAAATGGACGAACAATAAAGAAAAGGTGGTAATATAATAGTATTAAATTCAGTTTTTTTAAAAAATAAAATTAGATTAGAGCTGATTCTTTTAAAATAACCTACTTTTCCGGCAATCTTTGATATGACACTTTCAAAATAATTTTAAAATTTTAATTTTGAATCAATAATTATCCCTAAATATTTAAAACCGTTTACTAATTCCAATTTTTTACCATCAATTAGAACATTTATATTTTGACAATTTAAATTATTACCCATAACCATACATTTAGTTTTTGAAATATTTAATTTTAATTTATTTACTTTTAGCCAATTTAATAATATATTTATCACAGAAATTAGAGTATTTAGACCACCAAAAATATTTAAAACATTAATGTAAATTAAGGTGTCATCAGCAAACATTTGTAGCTTTCACATTTTTAAAACTAAAGGCATGTCGTTGATGTTTAAAATAAATAATATTGGACCTAGTATACTTCCTTGAGGAACTCCTATATTAATTTAAACACTAGTTGGATTTTAAAATATTTTTTAAAAATAAACTTGTAACAAAACCTAATATCTAATAAAACTTATCTGAAAAATGCAACAAGTAGGTAATAATTAATTTTAATTATTAAATACAATTATTTTTTATTTTTAAAAAATGCATGATAATATTCAAACATAACGTACCATTTAAATTCGGCATCATATGGGTGGCTATGAAATTGATTGACGTTCGCAATTGTTTAAATGTTTAATGTGCCTATTTTCATTGATGATGTGTTTTTCTATATCGAAACGTCTAATAAATAATAAGTGTGATACACCGTTAGATTTGGAATAAAACGTAGAATTTATTAAGCATAAAATAAAATTTTCCGACTATTTAAAATAACAAAGTAGATGATGGTTGTGACTAAACGAAACGTCGGATCAAAAATGTAATTACACCATCTTGTAGGGAAGAAAAAGTGGCAATAAGAATGTTTAATTTATTTTGACATGTCTCTTCAAATAAAATCATAAATCAATTAAAACGAAATCGCGAAAATTCGGTTTTATCCAAATATCTTCGGAAGGATTTGGAATATTTTAAATTTGAAAACATGACGCTACAGGATTCAGTTATGCGCAACTTTTCTCTATTTTAATCATCTCTGTATCTCCTATGGTTTACGAGATCCCTGTAGAGTGCATTGTTATCTGGGACACCCTGTATACAAAAATAAACAAAAGCATGCTCGCTCACCAGACTATAAGAGTTCGCAAATATGGTCACCATAACGAAGAAAAGTGATGTTTGTTACTGATATGTCTTAAAATATTTCAATAAAATGTTGCAGAAATAATGTTTAATTGATGTTTATAACATAACGTTAGTGTATGTTTTGATTTTGGCTGTTATAATTATCGGTTTGATTACTCGGTTCGAGTTTGGTAATTAACCAGATTTTAATTGATCGCACAAGATTAATGTCTAAGCAGTGTTGTCGATGCTTAATTTTATATTTTACAATTAGAGAAGGGAATGTGGCGACGAATCGAGTGTTAGTTACCAAACCTCAATTATTTGCAATCGGCTGTCAAATATCCCATCGGAAGCGATGGAAAATATGTCCAAATTAATGTCTGGCAACTTTGTCCCGGCTGTGTAAAGGCTCATTACTCAACTGAAAGAAAATGAATAATAAGTCAGCCCTGTCAATCCTTTACTAAAGCACAGCATTCTGACCCACACATCGCTTGAAATCAAAGAGATGTTTTTCTAATTTGTTTTTGAATTTCATACGAGATATGTCCGCGAGTTTTTACTTCTTGTTCTAGTCTTTATTTTTGTATCCCTTATTTATTGGGCTGCATATTTTTAACAGTCTGCTTTTCTAATTTACCCACTTTATATTTAAGTTTTGCTTTATAAAAAGTGCTAGTTTAGCAACAAACTGTTTTTTTTTATAGATTGTAGACAGATAAATTACTTGGGATGTGTTTGAGATATAAGTATGAATGTAAATATTATGTTTAACAGGGCGTTAGTTTTGTATAAGAATGGTTCGCTTATTTGTGATAAAAATATTTCAATAAGATATGCCTAACTTTACCGTCACTAAATGGGTGGCCTAAATACCATATCGGTCCGATTCAAAAGACGCGAGTTAGTATTAGAAGCACAAGGATTATGTCTATAGTAAAACTCATTTATAGATTTTAACGACGTAAACAACAATCTACGCGTGATAGGCACCATTTTTTGAAAAAAATGACAAATTATATGTTTTTTGTGCAACTGTGCAAATGCTGACATTTTTTTGTTGCCATGGATGCACAAAACGCCTCTTTTTAAGAACGAAAAAATACTTTTTTTCACTGAAAAAATGATTCACAGAAAAAACCATAAAACATATTACTTTTTGAAAAATGTATCGAAATTTTTATAACAAAGTTTTTAATTATATGCCTATCAACAAACAGTTTCATTTCTTAGAATAATAATTGATAGTAAAATTTGACCAATTGCTCCCAATATGAATTCCCGAAGGTGTTCCACCTTGCCGCTGTTCAGAAACACTAGGTATTTCTTGAAACGTTGATTCTATAATTTTATCAGTTATTTTGATTTGTTTTGAAACAGAGGAACAAAAAATTTATTAGATATATCAATTTTATTATTCAAACTGTCTTCTATAATATATCCTTCTGCCCCCTGCATTGGCCTAGAGAGTTGCAGAGCTTCTCCTAAAACAGTGACCTGTGTATCTGTTATGCAACTCTTTTCCCAGCCATTTTGCAATCAAACTGGGAATTTCTCCTATTGTATTTATCCCCACATGTTGGTTAACACATTTTCCTCTTAAATATTTTAAGAATAATAATCTTTTTTTGTCTGTGTGGGGCGGCCGTAGTGCTCTATATACTTGCGGTATATCTCAATATAATCAGAATTTGAAACGGTAAACATTCTCGGGTCTTGGTATATGGTATTTTAACGACATCTTCAATGTCATCAATAGTTATCTTCAATAATTCGTCACGGCGACAAGCACCGCTGATTCCCAAAATTAATGCAACCTACAATTGAAAAATATTGAAATTACTGAAAGCCCTAATACAAAATTATGATCATCGATACCTTATAAAGTAATTTTGTTTCATCATCAGCTTCTTGAATGAATTTATTGATATCTTCCCTCGAAAAAACTTTAGAATTCTTTCCGCGGTATCCGACGTTTTTGTTCTTAATAAACGGTACCAATTTTGAAAACTTCCTGATGTCCATATTTTCTTTAACATTCAATGTACCTACTTTTCAAAATTGAGTAGACACTCCACAACGTAGGAGGTTTTACAGTTTCCTCCTCAAAATAGCATATAAGTACTTTTTCAGACACCTTTTGTACATTTTTCTTGGCGCACCATACATGGAATTGGTCATATGTTTTCTCATACACTACTTTATATTTGGCCGGTAACATATGTTAGATATTGCCGAATTTGCTACATCGGCTATAATATCCGATGGAGTATCGCTGCCACTACCATAATAAACATCCATCTTATTAAAAATATCTTAAAATTGAAGTAAATACCAACAAACTATAAACGTATGACAGTACAACAAGCAACGTGCCAACATAGTAACGCCAGAGCAGCACTTGATGCTGTAAAATTATATAGGGAGTATTTATTTATAGTGTGGTTGTTTAAGTGTGCAACATATGGGCATTTTTTTTATTTCCTATTTCTCAGAAAATTTTATTCTTGATAAAAGTTGGCGCATGTTCGACAATCATATTAGGTGCACTTGGAATGGTTGCAAGTCAAACGGCGTAGGGTAGGCCAAAAAATATAAAACTTGTACAAGAATAAAGTTTTTTAATAAACATTTAAAATAAAAATTTTGCACTTTAAATGATAGTTTTTTAATTAGCACTTTATCAATACTAATGTTTTATCTTGTTAAAAAAAAATTTTTAGGATATTTTAAAGATGCGCTTAATATCGTTGCAACAAACATGAAGTTTGTGATTTCTTAATAAATTAAAAATTCAAGTAAATTTTACAAATATGCTTGCATCTGAACAAAGATATGTGAACTTGATTTGATTTTGATTAATTTCTGAAGGTCTTTATGGTGAATATAAAAAAAATTTTGAATCTATGCATAACTTTTAAATCTAAACAACTTTTCTTTATAACATTTTGCTGAATTTTCTGAAATAGGGGTACTTTATTCTTGTACAAGTTTTATATTTTTTGGCCTACCCTGTACGCCGTTTGACTTGCAACCATTCCAAGTGCACCTAATATGATTATCGAACATGCACCAACTTTTATCAAGAATAAAATTTTCTGGGAAATCGGTAATAAAAAAAATGCCCATATGTTGCACACTTAAATAACCACACATATAAATTGTTGACCGGTTAAATAATTCATACTTACAGTTGTACAAAAAATGTTGTTTGTATTTCGTTTTTAAAATTCGTGTTTTAATGACACATTCGAGTGAATTTTTCATTTCAAAATCACCCTCTCATGCGTCATTAAAAAAACACTCATTTCACGCACTTAATACAAAAATAATTATATACGATTTTCTCGCAAAACGAATTTTTATGTTACTCAATATGCCTAGATATTCGATCAATAAAAATATTTCCCATATGTAGCCAAGTGTATGTCGGTCACTGTATAAATGAATTTAGGTATAGGCCATAGACAAGACATACCTAATATCTATGGTATAGGCAAGTCATTTACAGGTTAATATATGCTTTTAAGTTGTTCTGCTTTTCAGAATTAAGAGGTTGACTAGCTATTGCAGTATATGTTTTGATTCTATATTTACTAGTGCCGCAATGTTTACATTCCTGTACCGGTGCTGTTAAGCTTACCAGTGCTGTAACGCAAGGTATAGGCATAAAAATTTCTGAGATAGTGAATAAAAAATCATAATAATTATAAAACCTGCTTTATACCAATGTTTCTAAAAGAATTATCAAACTGTTAGTGTCTAGTGCATCTCCGTCGCCCATTTCTATATATTTATATAATTCGGTAAATGTTGGGTTTAGAAGTTCTATATATTTTTTAAAAATTTGACTTAGTCGTTTAGGTTATTCTTTGTTTTAAATTAAGCTTGTTTGAGATAATCCTTTTTAGGTAAACCGCAATTATTATCTTATTCTTTATAGTTCGTCCAAGTTGAAAATCAAAGTTAGTGTTAAGTGTACCTATAATAATTTTTGTGGTAACGTTACACTATGAATAAAATAAAAATTCGAAAGTTTTAGTTTGTATTTAATTTCTACTGGTCCGGTAAGCGATCGTTTGGTGCCCATTTCCACAATAAGTTAGTAATACATAATCCGGTCCTTGTTGGAGACTGAATGAGTGTCACCTTTTACTTACACATGCAAATGTGCACCCACGGGATCATACCAGACCAATATGTGTATAGTAAAGCAATTTAAGAAAGAGGGCAGCCCAATAAAAAAATTGGCATGAAAGCAAAACGGTTGAAGCTTACAAAACAAGAAGTTGCATCTACTGCATATTTTACTGTAAAGCATTTCCCATTGTACCTACGTCCCATTTTCCGTAGTTTGTCAATGTCAAGATTCATAGTGGGAGTAGGAAAAAAACGTAGTTTGTGTCTGAAAGTAATTCACGTTAACGTTATTATGACTATGGAGAACTATAGGGTTCAAGTCCTCCATAATTATGACATAGCTTAATAATATATTAAATTAAATCGTTGAAAATAGATAAACTTTACGTTGTTCAACTAAAATTTATTTTCCACTTAAAAAACACTTTACTGAAGACACTGTGTTCTTTTTTGTCTTAATATTAAGGTGTATTACTTTCAGACACAAACTACGTTTTCAAAAATACTTATTTTATGAAGTTACCTTATACAGGGTCAAAAACAAATAAACTTTGCATCACATGCGACCAAATTTTAATAGCCCAATTTTGATTTTGTAGAAAAAAAACACATTTAATATGGCGCTACTTTAAAGTAAATGTATCTGAAATAAAGCCTTGTCAAATCTGAAAAGTTTTATGTACGTTGCGTTGAGTCTTATTTTGCAAAAGTGGTGCAATTTACAAAATATGGGTAAAAAATCAAAATTATCTTATGCAGCTGAAATTTTGCATATGGGCTAGAAACTGCATTTTAAAAAAACTTTTTCTAATAACTTTTTCGATATTTTCAAAAATAACCCCAATTTTGAATTATTTTTTGGAAATAATTAAAATTTGACAGATAATGAGAATCAAGTGACTACTATATTTTTGCTTAATTTTCATCTCGATCGAAGCAGAACTTGATGCCAAAGTCAAATTTCGAATAAAGTTATTAATAAAAAAAATTCCATATGATGCGGACTTTACTGGTGACACTGTTTAACACCCTGTGACTCCATTGATAATCAATTTTCGAAAAAATGCTGTAGGAAGAGATAGCATTTATTTTCGGTCTAGATTTATCCCCTAAATTTTTTGCTCATCATTTCCGGACACCCTGTATATACCTACATTGAAATCGTAGAGATAGATAATCAAATGTATGCTTTTAAAAAATAAGCTAATTTTAGGGTTCCTAACTTTGTTTTATGAGTTACACCTCTTATGCCCGGTTTCTTAACATTTTACGTTATTGAATCGATAACAATTTAGAAGTTAAAGTTATCGGACCAACAACTTTATACGGGTTTCCAAACATAAATCCCATGCCGAAATAACTGTAGATCAAAGAAAATTTATAGGGTTCTGTAGATAATAATGAAATAGATATCTCAGTTCTTTCGACAAACTATAAACAGAAACTGTAAAAAACGGTTTCTTTATTCGAAATAGGGTTAATTCAGAAAAAAATGCATAGATGGAGCTTGGGTAAATCGGCATTCCACATAGGTCGTGAATATGGAGGACTTGAGGTAGGAGGCCGATCGCAATGCATTGGATTCGGTCCCAAATTAGCATCGGTAATTCAGCTTTACGAGTCGCTGTAAGATGGCGCGCGTGTTCGAAGTGGGCTATCAAATAATGGTTTCTTATGGACGCAATAAATATTTTTATTTAAATTAGTTCTTTAAGGAACAAATAAGGACTTTTCTATGAATTTACACTTACTTTGTTATACTTATTAGTAAACTCGGCCTGTATAAAGTTCCAACGATGCTTCGTTTTTAAAATACAGGAACATTCTAGCTAGAGGGTTTTACCTTTGGAGCTAGAAAGAGACTTATTTGGCTGCGTTTCATCTCTGAAGAAGATCCTGTCTTACACCCCGACACAAAGCAAACTCGACTTTTATAAATTATACCATTATTCATTATAAATATGGAAATTAATTACAATACAACGTTATTTGTCTCGTCTTGCCTTCAAACGTTCTTTGTTATTTCGAAAAATAAAATGTCAATTGTCAAAAGTAGAAGCACAGAAAAATAAAGGGTTTAAGTAAAAGTTAAAAACTATGGAGGATCTAGTTTTCCATATTAAAAACGAAGAAGAAGACAAAAACCGGGACAGAATTTGAAAATGCTGCCATTGTCGATCGGCCTCCTACCCTATAGTTCTCCATAGTCCGGTTTTTTGGTTAGTTCGCTATTGGCCGATAGATGGCTCTCGCGTCCGAAGTGGGCTGATGTTGTCTTCTTCTTCTTCGTTTTTAATATGGAAAACTAGATCCTCCATAGTTTTTACCTTTTACTTAAACCCTTTATTTTTCTGTGCTTTTACTTTTGACAATTGACATTTTATTTTTCGAAATAACAAATAATGTTTGAAGGCAAGACCAGACAAATAACGTTGTATTGTAATTAATTTCCATATTTATAATAAATAATGGTACAATTTATAAAAGTAGAGTTTGCTTTGTGTCGGGGTGTAAGACAGGATCTTTTTCAGAGAGAAAACGCAGCCAAAAAAGTATCTTTCTAGCTCCAAAGGTATAGCTAGAATGTTTAATACCCTGTATTTTAAAAACCAAGCATCGTTGGAACTTTATACAGGCCGAGTTTACTAATAAGTATAACAAAGTAAGTGTAAATTCATATAAAAGTCCTTATTTGTTCCTTAAAGAACTAATTTAAATAAAAATAGTTATTGCGTCCATAAGAAACCATTATTTGATAGCCCACTTCGAACACGCGCGCCATCTTACAGCGACTCGTAAAGCTGAATTACCGATGCTAATTTGGGACCGAATCCAATGCATTGCGATCGGCCTCCTACCTCAAGTCCTCCATAGTGGTGAAGCTAGTTACTTCTTCATTGAATCATTGTCGTGGGCTATAGCCCCCCTGGAAATTATTAAGAAACGTAAAACGTATAAAAGATTCGAAATTAATTAATACCTATTGGTTAAAAATTCAGTTTTGGTGCAGGCTTTTGTTAAGAAAGTTATTGATAAGTTTTGCGAGAACAAGCGACGAGTTCAATTTTTATTCATATAATTTATTTAATATTCTAGAATATTGAAGATGTTCTGCTTCTTTTAAGCTCGTCCATATTTGTTTTTTTTGTCCGTTATTATTTATAGCCATAGGTAGCATTTAGTAGGTACGTCTTCTTTCATGACTTTAAAAGAATAAGAGTTTTGATTTTACTTCTATTTTTCATTCAGAGAAGTTATTATTATAATTTTACAGGCAGATATATGCATGTACTATTTATGTGAGCATGTTTGTTACTTAAGCTAGGAAACAATAGTGGAACTAAGTATTACAAATTAAGTTTTTTTTAACAAATTTTTTTTTTGTTTTTCCTACTTGAAAACCACGCACTATCATTGAAAAAAGGGCGTGGCACCCGAAAATTGTTTTTCTTCTCCAGTTGTTTTCTGGTTGCACCCCCCCCCCCCCTACCAAAATTTCTGGCTACGCCCTTGGTAGAGGTTATGTAACGTAAAAGCGAAGAGTAATCAACACAGCCCCTAATTTTTTGTCCAATAAAAGCCCCAAATTAACAATCTGACACGTGACAAACAACATTTCAACCAAGTCTTGAATTCTGTGTCAGAGTGTCAGCCTTCATAACTTAATACGTATACTTACCATGAATATTTATAAGGTTAAAATACCTTTTAGACGAAGTATGCAAAATTAAACAACAAAGAATTATCGCTCTTATAGCGAAATATAATATGAAACGGTAATATATTGTACAACGATTCATAAATACGTAATATAAGCTAAAAAATATAAGTTCTTCCAAGACAATCCGTTATTTCTCTCTTTTCTACAATCTACATTATTTTCAAATGAACATTAATCTTTTCCCATTTTTATTTATAACGAACATTTTAATAAGATTATCTTCATGGAATTGGTGCAATTTTTTACAAATAAAAATCGGAAAAAAGGATGACACCGAAAATTTCAAGAATCTATGTCTGGTATTATAAATATAATATAAAAACTCTTCTCCCATATCGCTCTGAATATTTTTTGGTGTGTTTTATACCCCAGCTGGTTTTCTTCTATACAGGGTGTCCGAACATTCCGTATATAATTCAAGGGAAGATTCTACACGTAAAATATGTTTATTTGTTCTTGACGCTGTATAAGGTAACTTCATAAAATAAGTATTTTTGAAAACGTAGTTTGTGTCTGAAAGTAATACACCTTAATATTAAGACAAAAAGAACACAGTGTCTTCAGTAAAGTGTTTTTTAAGTGGAAAATAAATTTTAGTGGTGGGTAAAAAATCTAAATTATCTTATGCAGCTGAAATGATATTTGCAGAAATAACCCCACTGTTGAATTATTTTTGGAAAAAATTAAAATTTGACAGATAATGCGAATCACGTGACTACTATTTGTTTGCTTAATTTTTATCTCGATCGAAGCAGAACTTGATGCCAAAGTCAAATTTCGAATAAAGCTATTAATAAAAAAAAATCCCATGTGATGCGGACTTTACTGCTCACACTGTATATATAGGTATCCCTTGAATTTATGCGAATGGGACATATGTGTCCCAGGCAATATAATAATTATAATAATAAATAATAATAATAATATTCCTTTATTTTAAACAACAAAAAAATCATATACATACAATCGTTGGACCACAATATAAACATAAATGTAGATATATAAATACTTTTTTTTTACATTAAATTAAAAGGCCCTGAGCGAGTGCTATGGGGGCCATACAGGTACATGTTCTACATATCACAGAAGAAAAAAAAACTTAGTTATAAGCTTTTCCATTCTTTTAAAATCCAATAACAGAGATAACAAGTAAAAGAAATATAGTGGAAATTTAAATAGACAAATAAAATATAATTGAAAAAAATGTTTTCTTTTTTTAGTCTTTAAAAAAGTTAGAGAATATCAACTGCTTAAGTTTTCTTCGAAAATGGTCTATGCCTGAATCTTTTAAGGTAATTGGTAGTGATGGGATCACTCGAGTGAAAAATAACCAATTATTCGGTTTTGTCAATCACTTGAATTATTCGATTATCTTCGGAAATAATTCGAGTGACGAAATAAGTGACGAACATATGGTTTTTATTTTCCAACGCGTCTCCAAAGTTGCTGCGCACCTGTCAATCACTTACTGCGGCCAGAGCTATCTCCTAGCGAGCGGCTACACCGAGTTGTTTCGGTTATTATTGGCGATATAATTCAAATTAAATACTGCATTACGGGTTACCTGTGTAAGATAATGATTTATTATTTAGATTTAAATACGGCATTACGGGTTGCCTGCGTAGGATAATAGGATTTATTATTTTATTTAGATTTAAATCGTCGGCGTCTACTGAAAACTTAATGTTTAGTGGTGAGTATTCAGTATTCATAAATATCATGAGTTATGCAATATCGTGACATCTCAAGGTCTAGTAAGTTGTTAAATTAAAAGATCTGAGAACTGGGAACCATGCCAAAAAATCCACAAATATCTCCGCCACATTTAATAATCCGCAAAAAATCAATCGATTTACAACACCGAGTCAGTTATTCCCAATACAAATGCTGTATATCAACATGAACGATGAACCGCCAATATTAATAATTAATATTAGAATTTGAGTGAAAAAAAAATCGATTATCATTCGGTTTTTTAAATCACTCGAATACTCGGTAGTCGATTATTAAAATAAGTCGATTTTTCCCAACACTAGTAATTGGTAGCTTATTGTAGAGTCTAACACCCTCAGCTTGTAGGCTTTTTTGACTAGTCGTGGTCCTCATTACTGCTGCTCCTCACATTGTAATCGTGTACATTGCTTGTAAAGGGTAGGCTTGATTTGGAATTATTGAAAGTACATTTATGTATATACACGTAGGGGAAATGTTTGTCCGCCCATCTCTTAGTATTAAGTTAGAATAGTACAAATATGAAGTATCGCAAAGTAAACAGAAATAGGTAGATTATGTTTCCCCCACTCCATCGCATCGGATCTGGCTGGCTCGATGCGTTTTGCTTGATCCTAATATTCCTAATCCTTTCATTCAGGCGGCAACGTACGAAATAATGAATATTTATTTGATATTAATAGCGAGTGCCATGAGCGAGATGCAATCCGATGGAGCGGGGAAAACATAATCTACCTACCTCTGTTTGCTTTGCGATACTTCATATTTGTACTATTCTAACTTATTACTAAGAGATGGGAGGACAAACATTTTTCCTACGTGTATAGGCGAGACTGAAAGATGTAAAGAGACCTAATATACATTATTTTATTTGGGAGGTACAGATCTTCAGTTGGATGTAGCCTAGGCAGGCCATAAAGTTTCTTTAGTGCTTTGTTCTGAAGAACCAATACGGATTGATTTTATTTTAAAAGGTATTACTCCAGAAGCGTCAGATAGGTTAGATGGCTGTGGATTAATGAATAATATAGGGCTTTTCTTTGCTTGATGTCAAGATATTGAGTTGTTTTGCCCAAGACACGAATTGCCGGGGCAATCTTCTTTGCTACGTGGGTTATGTGCCTTTCCCATGTCAGTTTGTTGTCTATAATATAGTCTCAAGTATTTCACACAGTCTGTTTTTTTGGGTTGGTCCATTCCAATTAAAGCTGACAAATTCTGCCATCCCTGATCTCTAGATATAACTAAATATGTTGACTTTTCAATGTTTAGAGTTACGTTTATAATGACATATGACATAACCACTCTTTAACACGATTTAGATCTAATTCAATTTGTCTTTTCAAAATTTGTTGATTCTTACCAACATATACTAGACATGTGTCATGAGCATACAATTCCAACAGGCCAAGTAGAGGCAGGTTTGATAGATAATTGACATAGATCAAGAACAAAGTTGGGCCCAAGATTGATTCTTGTGGGACGCCACATTTGATATCGCCAATATCACTGGAGGTATTGTTGGTTACTACATATTGTGTTCGTCCCTGTAGGTAATCCTCAAACCAAGCCAACGGTGCTCCTCTTAATCCAACACTCTCCAAAATATTTATAAGCATTTTGTGATCAACTGTGTCAGAGGCTTTCTTTAGGTCAAGAGATATAGGGACACAGGCCATGCCTTTGTCCACTTTGTCGGAAATGTTGGTGATGAGATCAGTTGTAGCTGTTGTGCTGCTTCCCGGTCGGAAGCTATATTGGCCTTTAGACTGGGAGTTTGAATTGTCGAGGAAATGAGTGATTCGTTTATTTACGCATGTTTCTAGGATCTTGGAGATGGCAGGGAAATTGGCCTATAATTGCTAGGTATACAGTAATCACCTCCTGTGTAAATTGGTATCACAATTGCATTTTTTAGCGAGCTTGGTACTGATCCAGTTTTAAATGACAGGTTTATTAATTTATTTATTATGACTGACAATTCATCTTTAAATTCCTTGAGAGTTTCACCTGACATTTTGTCAGTTCCTGAAGATTTGCCTGTTTTCAGTCCATTTATGATATCCTTTATTTCTGCTACAGTTGATGGTTGCAATGTAAAAATATTTGTAGTCGCTTGAACCAGTGGAGGAGCGTTAGGAGATGGTTGTATGTTTTGAGCTAATAATGGTCCACTATTGTATACAGGGTGTTCATTTGAGAACTTCCCACCACGGATTTTCCTGCTTTAAAATGAAAATGTGGAAAATCGCTCGGACCCGTCGATTTTTATTTCGAGGGGGACATCTTTGGCTTATATTGTCAATCTTGTTACTTCAAGCCCCTAGGAGGGCAAGGGGGGGGGGGGGGGGGGGGAAGATCTAAATCTTAAATAGATACCCCTATTTTATATAATTTTTTTGGATTCTGCATAAAATTCTGAACATTTTTTAATAAAAGCATTATTAGTCTATACTAAACAGTTTTCGAGATATTGACTCTTGAAAAATGAATTTTTTTGAATTTTGACAGCGTCTAGCTTTCTAACTGTACGTCTTAGAGCAAAACGGCTTACATGTCCCTATCTTCGATTTTTATTATCTTTCCAATAGTGTTAACTTCCGGTTAAACCGGAAGTACTATATTTCTTACAACCGGAAGTCGACACTATTGGAAAGATAATAAAAATCGAAGATAGGGACATGTAAGCCGTTTTGCTCGAAAACGTATTGTTAGAAAGCTAGACGCTGTCAAAGTTCAAAAATCTCATTTTTCAAGAGTCAATATCTCGGAAACTGTTTAGTATAGACTAATAATGCTTTTATTAAAAAATGTTCAGAATTTTATGCAGAAAAAAATTATATAAAATAGGGGTATCCATTTAAGATTTAGATCTTCCCCCCCCCCCCCTTGCCCTCCTAGGGGCTTGAAGTAACAAGATTGACAATAGACGCAAAAGATGTCCCCCTCGAAATAAAAATCGACGGGTCCGAGCGATTTTCCACATTTTCATTTTAAAGCAGAAAAATCCATGGTGGGAAGTTTTCAAATAAACACCCTGTATAATATATCAGTAAAATAACTGTTAAAAATTATTTTGTTTACATAAGTTTGCTTCAGTGGTTACTGAAATTAATAATATTTAAAGAAAATGAAGTTATCTTAAAAATAAATAAGTCGTATTTTTAGAGACCAATATAGAGGGTGTTATTTAATAAGTGTCCGATATTTTACAGGACGATTCCCCAGTTATTTATAAGATGAAAAGTTCATATAAGCATGAGTTCGCAAGGCCTTCATTTTTAAGATACAGGGTGTTCAACATTTTATTTTATTTTTGTTATTCGTAAATAATTTTTGAAATAATGTCGATATTTGGACGAAAATTAGTATGGCCTTGCGAACCCATGCTTATATGAACTTTTCACCTTATAAATAACTGGGGAATCGTCCTGTACATTATCGGACACTTATTAAATTACACCCTGTATATTGGGACACCGTGTCCCATTAGTAGCGAAAGGGTTAAAGCGGTTGCCAAGAAAACATTCATATGCACTTTTCTGATGTTTTATATGTAGAATCTCTCCCTAAAATATACGTACGGAATTTCCGGATACCCTGTATACAGTTACTGGTTCTTGCCACCCAAAGAAAATTATTGTGGAAAAATTGGTCCGATGTGGCAGATAGACTATAAAACCCCCTTAATTGAAAAACAACGCAATAAATACAGCTCCTGTAACTATAAATAGTTCTGCAAGAGGTGTTATTGTGCCCCCTCGATTTTTCTTCGAGGGGGGAACTATTTCGACCACGGTTTTATGGGGAGCTATTTCAATCCCGGTTTTATTCGTCAACCAAGCGGTGTACGACGTAAGTCTTGTAAGAACTGAGGGCAACTTAGTTTCACAGCTCTCAGATCCAAAAGCTACCATTCCTACTTGTTTGTTATCAACCAGTAAGGGGCCTCCGGAGTCTCCTAAACAGGAGGCTGCTCCAGTTTTACCTAAAAAAGCAGAGTCGCAATTTCGGTCATATTTATACTGTCATTATACGTGAAATAAAATATAAGGTTAAACTTGGTAAATCAGGATCATTATCATAGATGTAATCTCAGCCTCGGACCATGGTGCTTGGTCTGAGGCTGTAACAAAATCATTTCGAAGGAAATTTAGATATTTTTATCCACCGATTTTCAACAATGCCCGCCAACAACGACCGAGCAAAGATAGATTACGCATCTCATTCATAAACGTATTTTTTCGCAGAGCCTACAACGCACTGTTTATAAGAGAACAATAAAATGGCCAGGCTACTACGAATGTCAATTGCGTTTGCGTATCACTTTAAAATTATTTTAGATTTTTTGTTTTAAATTATCAATAATAGGTATCATTTTATTTTCGCGAAAATTCCAAATAATATATTTACCGTTCTGACTGATTCGGGTTTGTTCCAGCCAATAGCTTTTCTTGAAACCGGCATTATGCGGCGCCTTGTACTGGTAAATGCCTAATAGCATTGAATATCAAACTTTATAAGAATGACGGATGTCCGAGAAAAGTTGACAACCCAGTTTTAGACGTCTTGGAGGTGGTTTGGCCGTCATTGTGGAGTTGATCGTAACTCTAACCTTAAATCTGTCGTTATAATGCAGCGCCTCGGCAACAGATGTCTCAATTTCACTGATGTGATGTCGTGGTGTTGCCGCATATCGTATTGTATTGGAATTTTTAATGATATAAGCATTTTTAACAGACAATAAAATAAGAGGTTCTCAATTCCAGCCGAATGTATGTTTTTGATAATAATATATACGCTAATTACTCCGGGGTAATTGGACCGATTTCACAATGATTTTACCGTTGCATTGGGTGTTAAAAGTTAAACAAATAAAAGTAGATAAAAAGCGACAGCAAGTATAACTAAAATGGGTTTTATTTTGTCGAAAAATAGCAAAATACGTAATACACTAATACAAACAAACTGGATGTTTCTTAAGTAAGAAAGTAAAACCTACTTATTTTAACCATTTTGAAAAGTAGTAATAATTGCAAATAAAAACCAAGTTATACAAACAAACCGCACATCATTCAAATTTTACCCAACATATACGTTTTAGCCTAGGTATGTATTGAATAGTAAGAGTCGTCATTTAATTCTGTTAGAAATAGAATACATGGCGGTCAATATGTTTTCATGTACCTAATTAACGTTGGGACGTCAAAAGGTTGAAAATATTATAAGCTACAAAGCAATTAAAAATAGGGACATTTTTAAGTCTAGACTATACTATAGGTAGGAAAATAAATGTAAGCTACTTAAATCTCGGATAGGTGTAGGTACTTATGTGAAATCAAGTTTTACGATAAGCTATAAAAATAAATTTTAAAAACTTATGTAGCAAGTCAAACAGACAGGCGGCAACAATGTTTTAATTAAGCAGTGAAAAGGCTTGTTGTTAGTGCCTGCATCAACACGCTTTATTTTTGATGACTAAGTGGTGCCATCTATGAATTTAACGTAGCAGATTTAGGAAATCTGCTTATATGGCCTTCTTTTTGATATTCAATGGTTATTATTACCAGTGTGGATTAAATACAATGATAGAATTTTTAATAATAAATAACTTTTTGTCCCTAATCGTAGAATTATTAAAACAACAAAATAAAAAGGCGACCTTAAACGAAAAGTTTAGAACACCGGTCATGGACATCTAGATGTTTGTTTAGCGCTTCTAGACTTCCCCAAGTGTAACAAATCTATATATGGCGAGCGCTTTGGGTATTTTTCATTAAACATAATGTCACTTACTTCCCTGACTTCTACTTAACATAATTAAAACTTCTATGCTGAACATGAAATTCAGCGAGGCGCATTTAAGATGTAATACCATCAGCAGAGCAAAATTTAAATTTAATTAACACATTCACTGATATTTATTAACTTCTGAATCTTAAATAGCAATTTGTCATTGTGAATATCTTATGGCCATTTGCACCGCAAGCTCTAAGTCGGGATTACCACTAAGCCTAGTCTAACACAGACTTAACTCTTTAACGGCCATTTGCACCATTTTTATATTAAGTCTGATTTAACTAAGCCCGACTTATTTATAAGCCTGACTTTGGTTACATTTCATTTGCACCGGGAGTGATATTAATTTTAAATTGTAGACTTTAGAAAGCCTTGCCTTCACGCGGCAACACCGTTAATATCTAGGAAATTTCTTTTTGTATGGCTGGCGGCCTGCTTCGGTGCTAACATAACGTTACTTTTTGTGACTTTTGTTTTGATATGACGTGTGTGATTTGTTTTACATATTTTCTGGTCATCATCGTTTTGTCGAATTTTTGAGTAATTGTAAACAATTTTACATTTCTACATAGTTGGTTTATTGGGAAAACACTGTTATTAACATTAAAAAGCTAAGTTATTAGACTGGATGAGTTCATATACAAACTTTTAGTAGGAAAGTATTTGACTGTAATTCACAAGATTTAACTAGATATTATATATATTATTTCATTGAAAAAGCCTAAATAAGTCTCAGTACCAATCATGGGGATATTCCAGATGAATTTCAATTTCTGCAAGCCAGCAAGTACTGTTGCTTTCCTCAGCCTAAACCTTTGAAAAAATTGCACCTCATCAAAATCTTCAAAATAATTACTCCTAAGATATCTTCTTCTTGGAAACCCAAAATCGATAATATCTAGGGCCTCTAAATCGTCTTCAAAAATGTCATCTTCAAACGCAAAGTCCATCAATGCACCCATAATTCTATTAATCAAAACACTTTTTACGGTTTTTTTGACTTTGAAAGCTTCAAAATACGCACGCGCACGTGTCGACTTAAAGTTAAGTCAGCGTTAATCCTAGAAATTGGAGGGATTAAAATAAAGTCTGGCTTAAGAACAAAGCTCGGCCTTGCAACAACGGTGCAGACCAATTAAAGAGTTAAGTCTGTGTTAGACTAGGCTTAGTGGTAATCCCGACTTAGTGCTTGCGGTGCAAATGGCCATTAAAGAGTTAAGTCTGTGTTAGACTAGGCTTAGTGGTAATCCCGACTTAGTGCTTGCCGTGCAAATGGCCATTATTGGTTTACACCGTTGTTGCAAGGCCGAGCTTTGTTCTTAAGCCAGACCTTATTTTAATCCCTCCAATTTCTAGGATTAACGCTGACTTAACTTTAAGTCGACATGTGCGCATGCGTATTTTAAAGCTTTCAAAGTCAAAAAGAGCGGTAAAAAGTATTTTGATTAATAGTATGGATGCATTGATGGAGTTTGTGTTTGAAGATAACATTTTTGAAGACGATTTAGTGGTTCTAGATATTATCGATTTTGTGTTTCCAAGAAGAAGATATCTTAGGAGTAATTATTTTGGAGATTTTGATGAGCTGCAATTTTTTCAAAGGCTGAGAAAAGCAACAGTACTTGCTGTGCTTGCAGAAATTGAAATTCATCTGGAATATCCCCATGATTGGTACTGAGACTTATTTAGGCTTTTTCAATGAAATAATATATAATATCTAGTTAAATCTTGTGAATTACAGTCAAATACTTTTCTACTAAAAGGTTAATATATGAACTCATCCAGTCTAATAACTTAGCTTTCTGTGTTTTTCCAATAAACCAACTATGTAAAAATGTAGAATTGTTTACAATTACTCAAAAATTCGACAAAACGATGATGACCAGAAAATATGTAAAACACATGTCAAAAAAAAAGTCACAAAAAGTAACGTTATGTTAGCACCGAAGCAGGCCACCAGCCATACAAAAAGAAATTTCCTAGATATTAACGGTGTTGCCGCGTGAAGGCAAGGCTTTCTAAAGTCTACAATTTAAAATTAATATCACTCCCGGTGCAAATGAAATGTAACCAAAGTCAGGCTTATAAATAAGTCGGGCTTAGTTAAATCAGGCTTAATATAAAAATGGTGCAAATGGCCATTAAAGATTGTAACTTGAGTTGCTAAGTCGGGAAACATAGCGATGATACATAATATGAGCGTTAAAGTGTTAATATTTCGTTAACGGTTGAAGATAGGTGGAGGGTTGATTTATGAAAAATCTCTAGATTTAATAATTGTAGAATGTAAAAATATAAAAATATACAGTATGTTTTATTAAAACAATTTAAATTGATACACCGAGCGATTCTTGGTTCAGTGGACGGTATTCTATATAAAAGCTGAACCGTTTCTTTATTATATATGTTGCTAATAGATATTTAAATTTCACGGTGAAATAATGGTTCGTAATAGAAAAAGCGGTAGGGGAAGGTCGCCAATGATGGCACCTTTTTTTTTAACCACCTAATATATTTTTTAGTTCAAAGGTTTTAACCCATTTAACCATGTTAAAATATTTGTTACTACTTAAATATTTATTATAAAACTGTAAAAATACACAAAAACAATTTTTTTGGTAAAAAGAATAAAAAAGAAAAAATCACCAAGTATGCCATCATAGGCAACTGTGTTGCCTATGATGGCATACTCCAGTAAAATGCAAAAATCTAAAGGACGCATACATGTAAAAGGAATATTTTTGTTAGTTACAGTTTGCACATTTTTATTGTTAAAAAATTCAAGCACATACCCAGACAGCACAAAGACATCTTAAAGATATCCAAAAGATGTCAACAATAGACATTCATGACGTCTTATGGACGTTTCTTAACGCCATCAAGACATCTTATGGATATCTTAAAAAGGTCGTATGTTACAAAACCCAACGTCTATACCACATCTTATGGACGGCTTACAGATATCTTATGGACACCTTATAGATGTCTCATGTATACCTTATATATGTCTTATGAACATCTTATAGATGTCTCATGTATACCTTATATATGTCTTATGAACATCTTATAGATGTCTTATGAATACCTTATACATGTCTTATGGACACCTTAGATACATTTTATAGGCCAAACCGCAGAGCCCTAAAACATTTTGTTTTGTTTGTTAAACATGAAACATCATATTGCTTAATAATTGGGTTTATTAACGTATTACATAATTAAAACTTTTTTAATAATGAATTTCGCCTATCTGTGGCTCTTCTTAGCCACGTGGCGATGGCATCCACGGCATCTTTTCTACTGTTTTGAAGCCATATGTTTTGTCAGCACATTTATTGACACTGCATCCACTGATTATAGACCAATTTTAATTATTCGAAAACTAAAAACAAACACCACACCACAGAAAAATATGTACCATACAAAACGTTTTTTATTCTACAATTAGTTTTCTTTTAACGGTTCACTAAGTAGAAAGTAAAAAACTGCAAAACTATCAAAAATCAAGCCCATCGACAGTTGACAGTGTTGACCTTGCGTCAATTTCAAATGGCAAAGGGAAGCGCTTTGTTGCCAATCCTAAGTTGTTCGCGATGTTGCCAAATTTACCGATTCTAAAATTTAACTCTATTGTTTGTCGTTTACAAAAAAAAAACTATTCAAGAAAACGTCCGAATTGGTAACAATTATTTAAATTCGATTAGACAAGTATACAAAAAAATAATAAAAGTTCTGAGAACGGCGACGGTCGGGTTTGTTCGGGCTGACGATCCGAGATGGCGGCAACCCAAAGTGTCCATTTAAAAAATATATAAGCTAGAGAAAGACAGGGATACTACAAAGACAGAAGAGAGACAAATCTCTTTCTGTGCTATAACCTAAAAAAACACGAACGTCATATTTACGATATTTTAGCGACATCTTATGGACGTCATCTTACAACATCTTATGTATGTCTTGAAAAAGACGTCTTTAAGATGTCTTTTGTAGGTCTGCAGGCGTTCAGACATAATTAAGACCTAAAATCGACATCTTTAAGACATTGTGTGCTGTCTGGGTAAAACTGTTTAAAAAGACTTAAAATAATATATGACATTCTAGGGAACATGTTTAAAACTTAAAAAAAAAAATTAAAACATCAGGAAATTGCAATCTAAAGATATATTCAAAAACTTTAGAAAGCGCATAGGTAGTGTTTAGGGACATAGACACAAAGAAAAGTAAAAGTAGCGCCGTTTTGAATATGACGCATAATATGATGGCATACCGATTTATATGTATTTATAGGTATGCCATCATAGGAAACCAATGAATATGCCATATTAGGAATATGTCACACTTCTAGTATATAAATTATAAAACATTAAAACCACAACTTAGATTTAAAATAATCATAGCAAAGTAACATATTATATATCCTAAAGTTATCGGAAAAAAATCGTGCATTCTAATTTAATGCACCTAACATAATAAATTTTTGGTTTAAAAACTGGCTAATATTACTTCGCCACTTAGCAATTTCTGTTCTATTAAATAACTTTACATAAAAACGTCCGTCACGACTGAAATTCGACTCACAACCATAGACAAGCGAGTTGCGCGCTCTCAAGGATAGATAGGCAACTTAACATACTAAATTGGTTCCCTGATAGCGCCACATGCGACCGGGGGCGAAACTAAATATAGTCGTGGTGGGGGTAGGCGCCAAGCATAAAAATTTAAATTTTATTATTACTTTGAATTCAAATTTTCGCGCTTCTAACTTAACGGAAAAGTTTGAAGCGCGAAACATCTGATTCAAGTTAAAATAATTTGGGAGAACGAAAGGAAATTATAACAACGTTTCTGATATGGCAAGAAGATTTATTAATAATTAGATATTTACATAAATAGGTTTTAAATAAAAAAGACAGCTTAAATTATTATATTATTATTTTCTGTAGATTTTTCTAACAATTACGTGTTATTTTCAAAGTTCTTATTTAATAAACTAGTTATTGTACCTTGTAGTTCATTAAGTTGTGAAGTAAAGTTTCTTTCTATATCTTTAATAGCTTTCTCTGTACTTTTCAATCGTTGGGCGACATTATTGAAGTCTTCAGGAGGTTCCACGCTTTTGTTAATTGCCTTGGTTTTCTTCCCGATTTCTTTGGTCGCGACTTATTAAATATATATGATTCTCAAACTACCGACTGCGCCATGTTAAGTTTATAAATTATATATGAATAATTATTTAATAATAACTTTATTTTTTATATATTTTACAAATCAATCATAAAATGACAATGACAATCTTTCACCAGTCCAGGTAAGACTTCAGGATCTGTCACAATAAGCCATATTTTTATCTTTCTCGCACATATGCTGGTACAGTTTAATACAGAGAGAGAGAGGTACAGAATGTTGGCCATGCTTATTCTAAATGAATAATCTGTTCCTACCAACGTTTAGGAGATGAACAACCTTATAAAACAAAATTCCTACAATAGCGCCACTAGCGACCGGGGGATAAATTAAACGAACAGGGGACGACCTTCACCATTTAAGTTATCCTAGCCTGCTCACAACTAAACGGTCAATACGCGCGCCCGTCTAACTATGCGCAAACCCGGTTTATTCCAGAGATACCTGTGGTATGCTATCATGGGAAGTATGCCATCAAGGGCGACCTTCCCCTATACCCATCGCATATGAGATTTCGAATATTTGCATCAGTTACCTGAAGTGCATATATGGTGGTCAGTAATGAACGGTTTATATTCAGTATAGGTGCTACATTTTTCATTTGTTATTATTTCCAGGTCCACAAATCTTAGCTTTCTTACATTCTCTCCTTCTAAAAATAAGAATGTTTTGTGAAAGAATAGTTTATTTTAAAATATATGATTTTAAGGCTGTATTATAGAGAAGGAAAAAAAGAAAAATTGTCTGCTATTTCGGTTTTTAAAATTTTTAATTATTTATTGAGATAATAAATAAATAAGATACGCTCTTTAATAAAATCACTCTTATCTCTTACCATCTGCCTCGACCATAGACAATTTACCTTTAGATACCTACAGCTTATCTCCTGCGCAAACAAAAGTTACGTTTTATGGGTGAAAAAATACGTCCGAGCGCATGACTCGACGGTCAGCTGTCTTCATTCGGGGAACCTTCGTGCATGCGCACAAACCTCGTGTTATCGGCCGTCCTACTTTATCGACAATAATCGACCCGCTCAAGAATACTCTCCAGAACCGGCTCGGCCGCCATTTTTGTTGTTGTGTTTTAAGGTTTCTCTTCTCTGCGGATTCCTTGTAGTTTTCTAAAGTTTTCAGCTATCGGATCGGCTATTGTGGATTGTGGGACTGGTGTTTAATATTTATGGATTTCTGGTTTTTGTGTAGTTTAGTTAGTGAATTGTGTTTGTGCTTTTAGTGACTCGGATTGTAATATAAACAATGACTAGTACTAGTTGCAGCCGTTGTATAATTGTATTATGCCCAAATAGGAGTAAAATAAACCCTCTATGGTGGCATATGAGCAAGAATTTAAATTTTAAAGCCCGGACCTGTCTATTTTCCCATTCGTCAAACGATAATGTTGCAGTGCGCATGTCTAATAGTTCCCAGTTTTGTTTACATGCGCGAGGCCATAAAACTGCCACATTCGTGATTATTGTTTGTTTATCTAAAGGTAAATTGTCTATGGCCTCGACCCTTTGGGCTCAATGACCAGTGTTGCCAACCTTTTTTTAAAATCAAATTTCCTACAAGAAGGATGAGAATTTCCCTTTTTTAAAGAAAAAGTCCACGAATGGTCAAACAAGTCAAATAATAAATATTAGCCGAGTTCCTTTAAGTTACTTTTAAATAGCAAAGCAACCAACGGTTAAGTTGAGTGTTCCTTTTAAAAATTTAACTTAGCACAACAAAGATTTTTTCCTCCCCCTTGCCGCGGTTAAGTATGCCCCTCTCTATTTCCCATGCAGACTATACGAGGTTGTTCGCGAAGCGTTCCTTTAACAACTTACCTAAGCAAATATTTTTACTTTGATTTGCTGTTTAAAAGAAGCAAATGGAAAGTACCTATTAGGATAATTTCCCAAATCCAAATTCCTAAACTGATTGCTACTTCGATTGGGGAACGACAGCAAAATAATTTTTCTATCTTTGCTTTTACTTGCTTATTAGTGAATAATGCTAAATGACAGATCAGGTTAATGTAATGGTTTTGGTTAAGTGCAAATTAACTTTTATCTAATTTCTTTGAGGTGAAAGTTTTGTGTTTTTGACGAGTTGTCTAGAGTGTACTATTATCCGGTATATGGAACTTACCCGATTCCATTTTCCCCCATCCTAAGCATCTAGATATTTGCCCTACGTATAAATCTGATCCATAGGCGACCTCTACAGTGTTGATATATTTATTGAGCTTGACTCTTGTGGGTAATTTCACTAATCCGATGTCATAGCTGAACCCAAAACTATTAAATTGTTCGTGAGTTAGGACTTGAAAACACTTGAATACTTTAGAGACATGAGTTTTCAACTTTACCCCGTTGTGTACACCTAGGTGTGCTTGAACATAATCGAATTCGGTCCTACAATGAATTTAGAATTAGTAAGGCCCTCCGCACATGAAGCAACTAAAAAGAAACGAATTAAAAACTTAAATCACCATTCAGTTACTTATTAGTCACTCGCCGTGTATTTCAATGAGCATCCGCATACAGGGCTACTAATTGGCAACTGGTTTTAGTGGTGGAAAAAACGGTTTCACGTCTGGAGCGTTCCAATCGCGAACGCTCCAAAAAAATACCGCTCCAAAACAACGGTACTTTGGAGCGACCAAAATTTTCCAACCGCGTGCTTAGGCTACAATATCAAACGAACTGTTAAAATCCCAAACAACCCATTGCAATTTTATGTAAGGGTCGCCGTGACGTGTTATGATGATTTAGATGATTCATGATTTTTACTATAGTATTTATATGATAACTTTCATTACGATTCATTTACACAACTAGGTATTATTTCTTTAGAAATATAAAAATCGACGTTAAAAAAGTGTTTTTACTGTTTGTTTATTTATTCTTAAACGTATAAAAATGTTGGTATTATATATTTAATTTTTACCATTCTTATTTTATTAACAGTAAAATTCGGTAAATCTAATAATCTAAAAGTAATTATATTATAATAGCATCAGTCTTCTTTCAAATTCAAACCGCATTGCAAGACATTTTTCATAGTTCCACGTTGCAGCGCGATTCACTATTGTTCGTTCCTGAAGTTGCTCGCTCCAGTTGGAACGTAAGTTCCGACGAGCGCAGCGTCGCTTTGACCGGAGTGACGCTCCAGTCCACTCCAAATCGCCTGATATAATGTTTTATTATGCGTATTCAAGGGTATACAACCAGTCCTAACGATGTATTTTACGTTGCGCTCCAACAGTAGAATATAATTCAATATAGCACGTAGGCTTGCCAGATCTTACGCTCCGCTCCAAACCGTGAAACGTTGCTGCAAAACGGCATTGAAATGTAACGCAGAATGCAGCCGTCGCGTCGCGTCCTCGATGAGCGGTCTCGACCGTTCGTTCTGTAAACTACGGCTGACGTTTCTGTTGCCGGTGTCGCTCCACGGTAACTAGTTACTTAGTCGTTGTGGAGCGCGTTGGAGCGTTATCAAAATATACCGCTCCAAAATCGCGTTATCTAAATAACGACCCACCTCTAACTGGTTTGCAACTCGTCAGTAATCAGTCAAGTCTCAACCCGACGTGTAGGTCGCTCGGCGATTGGTTTCTAGTTTATTCTGTAAACAACCGCAAAACGGCAAAAATTGCAGACCAACTATTGAATTTAAGACTAGTATTAGAAGAAGTGGGAAAATATCTGTATCTTTATAACCACACGTTAAATGAATATTCACGGAAAGACATTACCGAAAAAGCTTGGAATGCTATTGGAAGCGAATTAAATGTTAAATGTTTGCATTATAATAATAAAGGATAATATCTTCATCACTTATCCATTTTTTAACACGATAATAAATAACAATAGTTATCATGACAATACTGAAATAATAATGTGTACACCATAACAAAGCCACCATAATCGAGAAGTGACTTGATTTTATAAACTTTCAGTAGCGTCGTGTGCGATTCATAGTTCGTTACTAGTTTATAATTTAAGTATCTAATTAGTTAAGTTTCTTTTTAGTTGCTTCATGTGCGGAGGGCCTTAGACTTATTTGTTCGAGTTTGTTATTCACCCCGTCTAAATGTGGGAGTGGTTTTTTTTACAAGTTGTATACAGGGTGATCCTAAAGTACATGAAGAAATTCTAGAATATGATTCCTGGCATTATTTTAAGACGAAAAGGTCTTATGGACTTATTCCCTACGCCTACTTTGAAAAGAAGTCGAATCAGCAATGTCCTAATATACCTAGTTTTTTTCTTACATTTTTACAATTTTTTTTCATTTTTCTTTTAAACTACTGTTTTTTTTCAAAAACATAGTAGAGATAACTTTTGTTCAGCTTGTATTAATAATGCATAAAAATGCAAAATTTTTTGAAACAATCAGTGGCGTATCAAATATTTTCAGCAAAACAATATTGATGGTATACACACGCCACTGGTGGAAGTAAGCAAAACCTTTCTTAACGAAATGGTGTAGTTTGATCCAAAATAGCTAGACACCAATTTTCAATACCGTATCTTTAAGGATTTTCGAAATTTAAATAAAATAAATATATTTTTTAATTATTTTAACACCCTGTATCTTAGAGGATAAGCATTTTAGGGCATATATGCATATGACGTTTTCGTCTTAAAATGATATCAGGAATCATATCCTAGATTTTCTTCATGTACTTAAGGATCACCCTGTATATCCACTGGCATGTAATAGTTATTTATGTATCAAGGGTACTAAGTAGATGATTATGTCCTGAGGGCGACAGTCTTACAAAGCCGAGGGCCTCTGGCCCGGGGGTATATTTCTATTAGTACCCGTGGTACATACAAAATTTTATGTCATACCTACCAGTTCGTTTTGAATAATAAATATTTTTTTTTAATTTAATTTGATTTATCAATTTTTTATTTTTACCTGCGACATTACCTTGACATTATTAAAATGTTTAATGTGTCAAAATCAAAAATGGAACAAGATGCACACCTAATGCCCGCGCGGGCCATAATGTGTACTCTATGCCCGCACGGGCATAAAGCAATCCATTATGTAGATGGTATCTAAGGTATAAGACTTTAGTGATGTAAATTTTAAAAAAAACGTTCTGTTTTTTTTAAAAAAAACGTGTTTTTTTTTTAGAAAAAAAACAATGCGTTTTTTTTTTTTCAAAAATGTTTTTTTTCAGAATCATTGTTTTTGCTTTATAGAAAAGATTAAACTTTTTTTTAATGTAATAATTTTATTAAAAATAAAAAATTGTGTGTACTTAAGACCACACGACAGAAGTGAAAACTTCAACAAGGTAAAATTAATAATATCAAATACAATTGTTCGGCGCAAACGAGCGTTACACATCCGAGCGTGACGGCTCAGTTTAATTCAGTGCCCACAAAAAGTGCTAAACGCGCCTAAAGAAGTTTTCACTTTAATAAAGTTATCTCTATTTATTAATGAAGGTACATATTTATTTTATTACCTATTTAAATTACTTATGTTTACTTATTTTTATTTAATTATTCCTATTTTTAAGAAAAAGGGTTTTCCCCGAAAATAGTTCCAGCTCTTGCAGATGACGGCAGAAGGCGCTATAGTTTGCTTTGTTGAGCAAATTCATTTCATAAAAGAAAACATTGTTTTGCGGGTTGCTGGAATACTTAACCTTAACAGTAGCTGTCGCTGTCGTATGATGATTTTTAATAATTTTATTAGAAATATAAAATCTCCCATTTTTCTTGTGTATTTTTAAGAATTTTATAATAAATTTTATTTATTTTTTTCATAAAAAACAAAAAAATAATTTATTTTTTAATTAATATGAATTTGTTTTTTAATTTGAAAAAAAAAACAATGTTTTGTTTTTTTTAGGAAAAAGAAACGTTTTTTTTACATCACTAATAAAAACACAATAATGTACTGGTATGACATAATAGTTATTATGTATCAAGGGTACTAAGTAGATGATTATGCCCTGAGGGCGACAGATCTATTAGTACCCGTGGTGCATACAAAATTTTATGTCATACCAGTTCGTTTTGAATAATACATTTTTTTTTTAATTTAATTTGATTTACCAATTTTTTATTTTTACCTGCGACATTACCTTGACATTATTAAAATGTTTAATGTATCAAAGTCAAAAATCAAAAATGGAACAAGATGCACACTTAATTCAACACTTAATGCCCGCACGGGCATAAAGTAATCCATTATGTAGATGGTATCTAAGGTATAAAAACACAATAATGTACTGGTATGACATAAAAAAAGTAAGGATACTCAATCCCAATAAGGTAAAATATTTTTTTTAAACTTAGCATAAATACTATACAATACAAAAAGACTGTAACACGCATGTCTTATTTTTTTGAAAAATCCGCCCTTAGAGGGATAAAAAGGAGGTATAAAGTTTCTATTGGAAAAGTATTTTTTGTCAGATTTTCTTGAAATTCATCATAAATATTCAAGGAAAATGGTATTTCTTATTTTTTTTTAAATGAAAGGACTTACTTTAAAAGACAATGGGCAGCCGTCAATATCCACTCGTCACTAATCAACGAACCTCCGCAATAGTCAGTATTGATTACTAGAAACACTATAAAGGGGTAAGCATGAGGTTCCACCTCTTCCCCCGCCATGATTCTGGTATCCTGGTCGGAAGACCTATCCATGGGGAAAACAAGCCCGGTCTGTTCTAGGGTTTTGCTCTGAAAAACTAGTAGTTAATAATCGAAAACAAGAAACTGCAAAATACATTTAATTTATTGGTCAATGGTCGTGCATTTATATGAAATTTTTACTTGTTCTACCTACCAACTTATCTCTTGTTACTGTTTGTTCTGTATATTCAAAAATACACAATAACAATAAACCAACGAAAAAACCTCGATTTTCCATGAAATTTTTGCTTACCATTAGTCAAAGTCAAAAGTCAAATAAACAAAGTTAGTTGTTAAAAATCTAAAGCCTCCTACACACGACATAAGGTCGCGGATTGTTGACGTACATGGTTACATTTTTTTCTGCCTATACAATTGGTTGTCTCATTCTATGCTGGCCTATCTCAACAAAGCGGGCGGCCGGCTCGCATCGTCGTTCTCTCTTTTACGCGCGTTAACGGTCGCTAAGGGACGTGACGTTTTGCGCCCCACTCGCTCGTACCCATAGACAATTTACCTTTAGATAAGCAAACAATAATCACGAAAGTGGCAGTTTTATGGCCTCGCGCATGTAAACAAAGCTATACACGATTAGACATGCGCACTGCAACATTATCGTTTGACGAATGGGAAAATAGACAGGTCCGGTTTTTAAAATTTAAATTCTTGCCAAAAAATTGGAATTTCTTCTCAATTTTTGATCAAGTTGGAAAAAAAAGGTAGTGATTTCTGGCATTTTTAGTAGTAGCAAACCTATCAGATTTTAAGGATAGAAAATTGTTTTTACGGTCTTGTTTTTAAAATTTGTTTAAAAATGATTCATCGTGTTTTTAGTTCGAAAAGGAATAGAACAAGAACAGGTAAATTAAACTAGTCTTATAAAATCGAATATAAAAACAAACAAAACCAGCAAAATAACCAATCTACGGTGTTATCGCGTACCTAACCTCAATACATCACTACTCCATACTTACCGAAAATACCAAATACCAGATATTTTACCCCTATTTGGGCATAATAAAATTATACAACGGCTGCTACTAGTACTAGTCATTGTTTATATTCCAATCCGAGTCACTATAGAAGCACAAACACAATTCACTAAACTACCTACACAAAAACTAGAAATCCATAAATATTAAACACCTACAATTCACGATAGCTAAGAAAACTACAAGAAATCCACAGAGAAACCTGAAAAGACAACAACAAAAATGACGGCCGAGCCGGTTCTGTAGAGTATCTTAACCAGTTGCAAAAACTCCCATCTTAACCGATCCACTAACAATCGTTTAACACATAAAACTTGAGAAAATAGATAAAAAAACACAACAATTTTTTTTTCTAAATCTAAAATATAATTAGCTAAATTATTATCTTGAAATGTGAAATACATACATGTAGGTTCAATAAAAAAAATGCAATTTATTTCACTACTTTCAAAAGACTTATTTCCCAATTAAAGTTCCCGTCAGTTTACTTCTTCAGAAAATTCTTCAGAAGAAATAGCTGGTTTTATAATATGTTGACTGATGTCATAGGTAATGATTTTCGGCGCTAGGAATCCTCCAAAGTAGGGTTGTCCTTTATGAAATATTCCTGCCCCTGCTAATGGCACTGCTTGAAACGATTCCACCTTAAATTTAAAAAAAAATTATTACCTTGCAGTTGGAAATATTGGGTGAACTTTTTAAATTTTCTTTTGTATATGTCGTATCCTACAAAATTTACAATACCTTCTGTGCATCCAAGAATGGTACCGTTGTTTGGGCGGCATCCTGATCGATACCGGTGTAGGTGAAGTGGATGAATTGGTTTGACCGGGATATTGGTATAGATGGGCTCTTAGATCGAATAGGTATGTCTGGACGATCCAAATGAACTTGTTTTCTTCTGCTACAAAAAATACGATGGGTGCGACTGAATATGGTGTACTTTGTGCTCAGTTGTAGATATTTTACCTTTTTTTTTTCTACTTACAAACTAACTGGCTTAAAAGATCCATGCAAACTAATAAGTTGAAAAGAAAAACTTGTCTAAGTCTTAAAAAAGAAATTTTGTTTCTGTGATTGGCGACCATCTCTGCTATAACCCCTCAACATGGTTAACGATTCTTTTTTGCTTTTCTTTTAATCTCAAAAATTAACCCTTGTAGTCGAACACGGTTTTCCGTATGCCACAGAGATGGTTCGGTCTGAGCTTATCGGCGGATCAGACAGTGGCGGCTCGTGCCATTTTAGTGAAATAGGGCCAGGTAAACCCTTAGCGCCGCAAGCAAAAAAATTTTGGGTGCCACGCCCTTTTTTGTTAATAGTTCTTGCTTTTAAAGTAGAAAAAATAAGCAAAAAGGCACCTAATTTAATTTATGAATTTACAATCATATCTTGAATAAACCTAAACACGATAACAAGTTGAAACACACAAGCAATGTCAGTGGTTTCATCTGCGATAACAGCGATAAACGGAGAGTCCTTTATTTCTTTTATGACTTCATCATGATACACATCTAACATACAGTCCAGAAGTTCATTTTGTAGGGTTTCTGATGTTCCTTTAAATACTTTCGATTTTTCAATATGATCTTTAAGAGTTTTGTCTAATTCTGAGCTGAAATTTATTAATTCACGAAATATGCCCCTATTTTCCGACGTCTCCTTTTCGTCATGACCTCTCAAAGCCAACTCAAATGCACCACAAAACCGAACGCAGTTTATAATTTGGTTTAATATGTATCTGTTTTTATCAATTTGTTCGTTTTTCTTCATTATTTCATTGTGATATGCAGAATTTAATTGAGTTTTAATGTTAATTTTACCAAGCATACTGAAATTAAATATATTGTTTAAATGTACCTTCGATTTTTCATGTGTCTTCATTTTGTCCCAGAAATGGACCAAATCATCTGTACCTTTTTGGGACCAAGTTTGCTTCCCACCAAATAAAACACACATAAAACAAAATAGTCTATTAGATTCATCACAACCGCACACCCAAGTATTTTTTCCATAAAGTTTCCTTTAAAAATGTAATAGTATTCATTACTTATGTATTTCTAAAATAAAAAGTTCGTTAACCCTACATTAAATCAGCCGCCGGCCGAACGAAAACAAATCGGAACGCGACGCGAACATCAGCTGTTTGAAACGTCTAACATCAAACGGTCAAACGAAGAGAGCCTGGCTACGTCGGTCGAGATTTTTGCCTGCTTGCATTCAAGGTCATTTTTCAACGTTTTTTATTGAGGTGATGGCGTTTCGTCACCTCCCGTGTGCCTCGTCGCGCTTGGCGCGGAAGCTACGTTACCGTTTTACGCATAATCGCTTCCTTTTAGATGGAAATTTGCACCCGACTGTGTTCCATTTTAAAATTATTTTGCTAATTGCTTTAAAAACGAGAATATTAATTTTAATAGGTTTTGGTAATTTGTAAAGGGCAGGACGCTAGACAGGAGGGCAGGTAGTGCCATGGCACTGTGGCTCTACCCCACGAGCCGCCACTGGGATCAGAGAGGACGCGCTTTGGCTTCTAATCAATTCGAAACTGTCTTGGTATTTTCTCAAGATCACATCAGAAATCACGCAAGAAATGGACGTTTCCATTGACCTGGTATGACTATAATAGTTACTCAATTAAAAACACAAAAGCGTTGATTCATTTATCTATAGGTTAAAATGAAAACAAAACCTTCCCAAACATACCTTGGATTCCTAATCGAAACGTCCGTATTTGGATTGTCCTTCCATTTGCTATGTTCCGGTTTCAATTTGCCGGTGTCGAAGTCAAACCTGGTGACGTAAATCTCAAAGTTCAAATAGGTGGGTCCTTGGTTAAATCGAACACCTGAAATAATTAAATTATACTTGGTTATTGTTTATTCCTTAAACCGACACGCAGATACATATTGGTTACCCCTCTTTATAGTATTTTCTTTATGTAAACGTAATATAAAGAAAGCCTGATTATTACAAATTCAACAAAAGTGCATTTAAAAGAGAAAAATACCTGTTAATATGTACCCGTCGTCTGCTTCAAGATCATCGAGATAGAATGCTCGCTTTTCCCAGGTTAACGTGTGGTAATCCTGTCCATTAAAAATTTCTTTATCTGTAATTTTGTAGTTCTCAGGCTTTTTCCAGGTCAACGTGCTGGCATTGACTATTGCTTGAGGTAGAAGTTCGCCCTCTTGGATTTGCAGGTGGATGATACGGTTCTTTTTAACGAAACGTAATCCAGTAACAATCCTACACTGAGAAAAACCCGCCAACTAAATTACTTAGTTGATTTTTTTTTAGTTGTAGCTACTAAAAATGTCCGCAGACTCAGCGCAGGATTTAGACTTCAGCGGCCCATAGGCAGAGCATGTGGTGGAGGCCCTCAAATCGTTTGTGGTTAACTGTTGAAAGTTTCTATTAAGGTCAAGGTCAAGGTCAAAAAACCAGTTTACTCATGTCGAGCGTGCATACGTACGCGCGCATCATGCGCGCTTGATCGGGTGGCGCGGCGGCGGCGGGCGGCGTGACTTTTTCCATAGAGAGAGCGAGAGCGAGACGCCGCTCTATAGCTTCATAAACGCGTCTCACTCGCTTTCTCAATGGAAAAATTCCTGCTCTTTTAATGGCAAAAATTATTCGCGCGCCGTGTAACACGCCATTTTCCGCTGTTGCTATTGGTATAGCGCGGCGCGGTAGAATGCGCAAAAGGCGCCATTTGTGTTCATATTTCGTGCTGCTTAATCTCGCAGATTTTTAAATGTAAACTTTTCCCGCTCAAAGATAAAAATAAGTTTTTCGTCTAACTATTTGTAACAAAACTCAGTATTTTTTTGTTTCTACTGAGCCTTTATTGATTTAATTTAATTTAATTTTTTTTTTGGTGTGGTGGCGGCCCCCTTGTGGTGGCGGCCCATAGGCAACCGCCTATGTTGCCTGTGCTTAAATCCGGCACTGCGCAGACTTAGTTACCATAATACCGTAAAGCTATTTATAGGGACTAACAAATATATTTTTTGCCCTCCACTTACAATAATTACTAATCGATTTAGTAGGCTGTACGCCGAAAATTTATTTGGTAGACTTGCGGACTTTGTTGTGATAACTAACAAGGGCGTAAGATTTTGTTATACTTGTGACAACTAAAAAAATATATTTTAAATAATGCCTTAAGTTGTCGTAACGAAAAATATGGTAGCCATTACTAAATGTTTAGTTAATTTATCCGATCGCGCACGCGATCATTGGTCATCCACGCGGTAACAATCATTTCGTCTCCGCATGGTTCAGGTGAATCAGGTGCTTCTTGCCTGATGGTGTGTGTGTGTACTGTGTACTGTGTATCCATTAGTGTTATTTATTTATTATAGTTTATAGTGATGTATTACAGACTTTTATTGTTAGAATGGGGGCTTCAAACCCATCTAGATGCATTCGAAGGTAAGGTTGTGTTGTGTTATAGGATTTATCCATGTTATTTATTTAATAAAAATTTTAAAAACTGAAAAAAAATTTTTTGTATTTTAAGTTGAAGAGAAAACAAACTTTTTACTTTAGGGAAGTAATTACCTACCTCAACTAGAAAGCCTAAAAAATAATTCAATCTATCTGAAATGAAATTTCATCTACAGTTATCACAGAAGGCTTCACGAATGAGATCAGTTATTGTAATCATCCCTCGAAAATTTAAAGTTGGGCTCTGATTTATGTATCACTTATGGATTGAATTATTTTTAATTAATCTTATATTAATAACCATAAATCTGTGTGTATATAGCATCGTGGGATAGTTGAATTTAAATATTCTGACGTGTAGATATATTGAATAAGTTACTCCCAGAAACAAAGACAAATTTTGATCAACTAGTTAAACAGCCAAGTTAAAGTGTTTTATTTGGTATCTACTGTTGCACACACCTTCAGTTTCCTTAGGCCGTATAAAAGGGCTTTTTAACATCAGCTCAACTGAACCTTTACTGGTACTTAAAGTTTTTTTTATAAAAGTCACATTGCAGTTAAATTAAATATTGTTTCTGTTTGAAACTGGCAGCAATATATTTTAGACGAAAAGCTTCAACATCAGTAAAATGGTTTTATTGGTGGTTACAGAAAAGCTCCAGCAAATTACGCTTTGCTGCTTAGAGTTTTTTCTGCTTTATACCGAGCTTTTCGGTTGCGATACACACATGCAATTACAGTGGATTTTATCTACAAGTTGTATGTGCAGCCGTAACAAATATTTTTCTAATGCAGCATAGAACTCTTGTCAGCGAAATGCTTTTTGCTGTGGTGACTAGAGTAAGCTTTTCGTTGCTGCCAGTTCCAAACAAAAAACCGTATTTGACGACAATGTGATTTTTATGGGAAGGTTCAAGTTAAAGGTTCACTTGAGCTACTGTTAAGATGCCCTTATATAATAAGGCCTTAGGGGACTGACGGTGCGTGCAATCGTTGCCAAATAAAAAAAAACTTTGTGGTTACTTTTTAACTAATATTTTTATTTGTATTCACTAAACACCCAATTTGGGTTAACTACATAATTTAGTTACTATTATATAATTTATTAGTAACGTTAACATCTACGCTTAGTTCCTGCAACTAAAAGATATAATAGCTTGAACAAACCACCTACTTGTAACGAATATATATATATTAGCTGTGCTAACTCAGTTTTAACTAACTGTAACTAAAACCATTTAGTAAATCCAACAACATAAGTTCGTTATCTACTAAATCCTATAGTTGTAGCTACTAATCTATTCCAGCAAACTTGATTTAGTTGTTATAAGTCATCCACCTTGCTGTCCCCTATTTTAATGAAAAATTTTGCTGTGGTAACTAAATTTTTAGTAATGGCTACAAATTATTTTCCTCAGTGTAGACAAATCGTAGTATTATTTATTTGTTCTTATAATAATTGATTCGAGCATTTTAAGTATTGTTCAGTTGGTAATAGTGTTACAACAGAAAGATAACTTTTCTGAATACGACACAGGGACTACTAATATGATTAGCTAACACAAGATTTACAGTGTGGTTATGAAAAAACCTTACCTATTGTTTTTTGTGTCAGACATAACCGGTCTCAAGTTGAAATATCTATCGGACATTAATCCTTCTTCGTCGCAAATGCAGAAACAATAAGAACATTGCCAGGATGACCCACGCCACCAGCTCTTTACTTTGGTCGTTCCTCTAGCGCACCCTTGTTTCCTACCGAGCAATATTCCGTTTTTGTATTCGATGAATTCGTATCTTCTGCTGCTAAGAGAACTCTGCAATTAAAAATAACTGTCAGTTAACGGGATATAGCTTTGTTAAATATTTTTTTTTACATTATAAGTAAAAAAATCATCTACAAGTTACCCAATTTTTTTTTAAATTAAACTCACCGCGTGGCATATCTTCATGTCTGAACCGATAAACTGGCATCTGAGGATTTTTCCGTGGCATCTCCTCTGCCAATTCAAGTGTTTGTACCAGTTATGGCTTCTGGCGTCACTGTAATCTTTGCAGGTTTTTATGCAGGTTTTATTTGAATTTAAGTTAACCTCGTTTACTACGTATCCTTGCAGGAGGCCGGTGATTTCTTCATATGTATCTCCTAAAAAATGGACGCAATTATAGCGAGGTTTAGGTTCTATTTGGGGAATGGATTGTTCGGCTTTCATGATTTAAAAGTAAGTGGAATTTTGTAATTTATTACAGTATTCTTCCGAATAGGTACATCGCATGTAATTGATACCCACAAGGCACGATCGTCTGTCAACTGTCAAAATGACCCTATATGATCTTCTGAGTTACCCTCAATCTAATAAGTACTAAAATGTTACCTTTAACATGTTTTTTAGGGTCACAATTCCATATATGCCTTGATACATTTTGCAATGCGGATCGTACAGATAAATCTGCATTATTAGTCCTCTCCTCGAATCTATTCCTCATTTCTTCGGCCTCTTTGGTAAAATTACCTTAAAATGGCACAAATTTACTTTGTTCCGTTCCATGGTTCTTTAAAAACCCCTAATTTAAAAATTTATTGGAAACAACAGCAGTTTTCACAAATAATTTTCCCTTACCGTTTCCATACAGTCCGAGTAACATATACGAAAACTGTATTATGGCGTAACCCTTTAGTTCAGTCAAAGTTATAGCGTCGTAGAGATTAGAGAGCACCTGCTGAGCACTCTGCTTGGTATTACAAATCATATCACCTTCCACTTTCTAGGAATATAACAATTACACATTTTAATTATGTATGTTTTATAAAATAAATATACCTGTTGATAAAAAATATTATGTAAATCATTAATTTCTTCCTATACACCCAGTACATGTGTGCAAAATAATTTTCGGTATTTCTAAGCTGTCAATCAATAAAATGTGTTTAATTCAAGTTCTCCCTTTACCACTTTAATATTATTGGTCGTTACTTGGTGGAAATCCATAATAATAATATTTTATTACTGTAAGTAAAACACTTTTTACATAAATTCCACTTTTTATTGACAATACGACATGTTTCACTGCACTGCAGCTTCGTCAGGTAATGTACATTTAATTTTAAAGATACGCTATATGTGTGTTCCTTAATGACTTGCTAATATTTTAGGGTGTGATTCCTCAAGTCATTTTATGAAGAAAAGTTCCTATAAACATATGTCCTAAACGGCCTAAATTTTTTGCTACAGGGTGTTGATTTTTTTCTTTTTTAATACGTTTTTTGTAATATCTCCGAAAGTACCTTAGATAATGTTTTTAATTTTGGCATGTGTATGGAGAACTATAGGGTAGGAGGCCGATCGACAATGGCAGCATTTTCAAATTCTGTCCCGGTTTTTTGGTTAGTTCGCTATTGGCCGATAGATGGCTCTCGCGTCCGAAGTGGGCTGATGTTGTCTTCTTCTTCTTCGTTTTTAATATGGAAAACTAGATCCTCCATAGTTTTTAACTTTTACTTAAACCCTTTATTTTTCTGTGCTTTTACTTTTGACAATTGACATTTTATTTTTCGAAATAACAAATAATGTTTGAAGGCAAGACAAGACAAATAACGTTGTATTGTAATTAATTTCCATATTTATAATAAATAATGGTACAATTTATAAAAGTAGAGTTTGCTTTGTGTCGGGGTGTAAGACAGGATCTTTTTCAGAGAGAAAACGCAGCCAAATAAGTCTCTTTCTAGCTCCCAAGGTATGGCTAGAATGTTTAATACTCTGTATTTTAAAAACCAAGCATCGTTGGAACTTTATACAGGCCGAGTTTACTAATAAGTATAACAAAGTAAGTGTAAATTCATATAAAAGTTCTTATTTGTTCCTTAAAGAACTAATTTAAATAAAAATAGTTATTGCGTCCATAAAAAACCATTATTTGATAGCCCACTTCGAACACGCGCGCCATCTTACAGCGACTCGTAAAGCTGAATTACCGATGCTAATTTGGGACCGAATCCAATGCATTGCGATCGGCCTCCTACCTCAAGTCCTCCATAGGCATGTGCTAATAGGACATAAAACCACATGTTTTAGTTATAAAAGTTATTTTTTGTCCCTCCAGTGGCGTCCCTGCAAACATGTCCTCTGATATTTTTGAGAAAGAAAATGGTACACCACTGACATTTTTCCATGTGGATATTATTTCTGATTAGCCTGGTCAATTTCTACATAAAAATGGTCCCTTCCGTTTTTCTCCTCAGGCGCACCGTTCTTAATTAAAATAATTATATTAAATTAGCTCTACTATTTATTATTATTAACATTGATAATGCAAAATTTTGTTTTATAAAAATTGTTGGAAATTACCACCTTCACTTAATAGGCATGCTTTGGCCCGTCTTTGCATCGAATAGCGCACTCGTTCAAATATTCCATGCGAATTCCGTATTGTTTCACAGAAGGCAATTATTCGCTCCCTTAAATTTTCTAACGTGTTAATTGGAGTTTTATACACTAGTCACTAGAGTTTTAAGATGACCCACAAGAAAAAAATCCAAACTATTGAGATCAGGGGATCTTGCTGGCCATTGTTGAGCTCCTCCGGGACCTATCCAACGATTCGGATAAACTGCATCTAAATGGTCGCGAACGATTACACTGAAATGAGCAGGAGCTCCATTATGCATGTACCACATTTGATTCCTTAGCGCATATGGTACATCTTCAAGTACCTAACACAGGTAGTTCTTCTTGGAAGAAATACAGATAAGACTGCCGTTAAGGCGTCAATTATGTTTTTAAGAACGTCACCGTTCCAGGATAACTATAATATGTGATCAAAAATTATTCGTCAATACTGCAAAATGAACCTAATTTGATTTAATTATTTTAATTAGGAACAGTGTGCCTGAGGAGAAAAACGCAAGAGGCCATTTTTATGTAGAATTGATCAGGCTAATCAGAAATAATATCCACATGGAAAAATGTCAGTGGCATACCACTTTTTTTGTAAGAAATATCAGAGGAAATGTTTGCAGGGACTCCACTGGTGGGACAAAAAAATAACTTTTATAACTTATACATGTGGTTTTATGTCCTATTAACGCATGCCAAAATTGAAAATATTATCTAAGGTACTTTCAGAGATATTACAAAAAACTCAATAAAAAAGAAAAAATTCAACACCCTGTAGCAAAAAATTTAAGCTGTTTACGACATATATTTATATGAGCTTTTCTTCATAAAATGACTTGAGGAATCACACCCTAAAATATTAGCACGTCATTAAGGAACACCCTGTATAGATGCCTGTATAATCACAAAATAAATTTTATTGTAAGGGGTGGTATAAACGATGGGTTTTCCTAATATTTTGTATAATTTATTTTAGGTTGACAAACAATTTAGTCCTAAGAACAGATCAAAAGTTTGGGGTTTTCCTATCTTAATTTTATTTACAAAATTTATGAAATTGGGAGTTATATTATGCATTGACAAGAATATTAAAATAAGTTCAATAAAGGTGAATTGTTTAGGTCTAATTGATTAACAACACATTTGTATTTTTAAGCTTGTTTATTTCCAGTGATTCGAGATGGTTTAATTCTGATCCTTTATTTTCTATATGAAGTATTTTAAATTCTTCTTTAAAAGAGTGGTTGGATTCAATAAGATGATTCGCGTAATTGGAATCATTTTTGCTATTTACAAAACTATTAAAATGTTCTTTGATTCTTTTTGAAAAACTTCTACCTGTTTGACCTATATAGGTTTTAGGACAATCACCGCAAGTTAATTTATATACTCCTGATTTTTCTTTTTATGGGTTTTAGTTTTACTATTTTTTATTAGTTTTCCTATGGTATTTTGAGTTTTAAAAGCTGTGTTTATATTAAGATTTTTCATGAATTTACTAATTTTTGTGCTGATGTTTCCTATATATGTAATTGTCTGGTAGTAACTTGGTTTTTCTTTTTCTGTTGGATATATCATTGATAGGGATTTTTTGTACATTTTTTGTTTGTAGTATTTTATCTATAATTTCGGGTTGGTATCCATTGTTTACTGCGATTTGTTTAATAAGGTCTAGTTATTTTTGAAAATCTGTTGGTTGGAGGGGAAATTAATCTATGGACCATGCTGTAACAAGCTGCCCTAGCTTGTGTTGGATAGGATGGCATGAGGTGTTGTGTATTGTTGTGTCGGTATGTGTAGGTTTATGAAAAATTAAAAAAATATGTTTGATGTTTTCTTTCTTTATAGTAAGATCTAAAAAATTGATAGAGTTGTCAACTTCTTTTTCTATGCTAAATTTAATGTTTGGGTGAAGATTATTGATATGTTCTATAAATTGATTTAGTTGTCTCTCAGTACCGACAAAACATGTTAAAACATCATCCACATACCTGTACCAATAAAGAAATTTCTTAAAGAAGGGATGACTACTAATTAGTGATGCCGCGAGACGAGACGAGACGAGACGAGAATTGGCCCATTCTCGTCTCGTCTCGTAAGGCGAGATTTTTTTTTAATCTCGTCTCGACGAGAAACGCGTTTTTCTCGCTCGAGAGTGCCATTGTCTCGTCTCGTCTCGTCTCGTTTTTTCTCGTGAGTAAAATATTTTTTATACGAATCTTAAAGGGGGTAAACATTTAAAAGTATCTGGTCGTCTCGCAGAAGGGTTTAATATAGGTAAGTCGGTTTGTTAGTCATGTGACTCAGAAACTATTTTTCTTAGCTCAACAAAATATTGCAAGCGGCCATAAGACATAATTCACGTAATGTAATAGGCTTGGCACCGAGGTATTTTCAGTCCAAAATATACGGGGTGGTAAATGATACAGAATAGAAAACGATTTATAATAATAATAATTGATTCATAATGGAACTACCCTTCTTTTATTATTTATTTTTTGGCATAATTCGGGGCATAATTAACTGCAATAGTTTGGAAAATATTCGACGAAATAAAGGGATCAGCCCAGAATGTCATCCGGGGAAAACCTTAATTTTTTTATTACATTAATAGAAAGTGCAAGAGAAAGAACTTAAAGAAGTATTTCCGAAAATGCTCTATTTGACATATTATCAAAATTTAAAAATTCACTTTATTTTTTGCTCCTTTTACCCAAAAAATACAAAAATGTATTACGAACAAGCTTAATTTTACGCAATTAGGAAAAATATTGTAAGTAACATGTGCGAAAAGTTCCGTTTCCACACTCACTTAGTGGCATGCCCGGACTTGCTTCGAGCCGTTCGTGCAACTGCCACTTCGGGCGGAAAAGTATCATTTACCGCACTTAATAATTATTTTCAATAGCCAAATTTATGTCTGAGACCTGTGTAATAAAATGAGGCAAAATAAGGCATACACTTGAATCATTCGTACTGAATGTCACTTTACCTATTATATTAGACTTTTTATTTTTAATTTATTTACTAATGTCATAATTGAGACTATTAACTTAATGCTATTGTTTCAATAACACTAGTTTCATGGCCCTCCGTTGTCTTTATCTGTGATTTCCTAATAAAGTTTCGGTTGATATACAGGGTGTTATGAAGGTAATGTCAAATATTAAAACTGGTAAGAGAGATATGAAATGAAATTCACACTTTTATTAATGATTTTTGTGTGAGAAGTTTTTGGCGAATTTCGAATTTTTGATACAAAATTGTTAAATTTAGTCAAAATCTATCGCCTTTCGCCTTGTGAATGAAATTTGACTGGGGTCCTTTTCGATATTGTGTTTTCAATCGAAAATGCTTTCTTTCAGATTTGGTTAATTATTTAAAAATGTCAACTACTAACCGTAGACAGAAGAAAGAGACTAGACAATTTGATTCTGTTCTCTTGAATATCTGTTTTAAGGTAAATGCCTTCACAATACGATAGAGTGAGAACGTTAAACACATTATTTTTTTGTCTATTCAGGGTGTTCTCAAAGTTGAGTCATTTATTTTACCAGGTTGTAGAACTCGTAAAAATAAGTAATTGTACCAAAAATCATTTATATAAAAGTTGCAGAATAAAGAAGTTATTAACAATTGAAAAAATGTAAAATTTAAAAACTGTAAGACCTGCTTTTTTGATATTCTCGACCACTGCATTATCAATGTTTTGTTTACTGGCTATACTGGGTATGGCTTATTTTTTTGTAGGATACAAATTACTTATCATTCATTCATTTTACTGGTTTTAGTGGTCAGGAATACCAAAGAGCAGGTCTTAAGTTTTTAAATTTTACATTTTTTCAATTGTTAATGACTTCTTTATTCTGCAACTTTTATATAAATGATTTTTGGTAGAATTACTTATTTTTACGAGTTCTACAACCTGGTAAAATAAATGACTCAACTTTGAGAACACCCTGTATATTAGGAGATACCTAAAATTCAGTGTTCTAACAAACGAGAAAATTCGAGAAAAAACGAGAAATTTCTCGACGAGAAACGGTCTTCTCTCGTCTCGTCTCGTGACTTCTCTCGAGAAAAAAATTTCACTCTCGTCTCGTCTCGTCTCGGCGAGACGAGACGAGACGAGACGAGACGAGACGAGACGAGACGAGACGAGACGAGACGAGACGAGACGAGACGAGACGAGACGAGACGAGACGAGACGAGACGAGACGAGACGAGACGAGACGAGACGAGACGAGACGAGACGAGACGAGACGAGACGAGACGAGACGAGACGAGACGAGACGAGACGAGACGAGACGAGACGAGACGAGACGAGACGAGACGAGACGAGACGAGACGAGACGAGACGAGACGAGACGAGACGAGACGAGACGAGACGAGACGAGACGAGACGAGACGAGACGAGACGAGACGAGACGAGACGAGACGAGACGAGACGAGACGAGACGAGACGAGACGAGACGAGACGAGACGAGACGAGACGAGACGAGACGAGACGAGACGAGACGAGACGAGACGAGACGAGACGAGACGAGACGAGACGAGACGAGACGAGACGAGACACGAGAATTTCTCGTCTCGGCGGCATCACTACTACTAATTGTTGACTCTTAGGAATCCATAAATATTTCTGCTAAGGTGGGGCTAAGCGGGTTTCCCATAATTAATCCTTCTTTGCTGCTGTAAAATTTATTGTCAAATTCGAAATAATTTTGATTTAAACATATTTAACGTATTTAATATTTCTTGTTTTTTAATTATGTTTATTTGTTTTTTATCCAAAAGTTTTTCAACAAGAATCCAAAACATCTTTTACGGGAATGCTAGGAAAGAAGTTAGTAATGTCAAATGAAATTAGTTTAGCATTCTTAGGTAGAATAATATTTTCTTAGTTTTTTCGAGATTTTGTAAGATAGTGCGGAAAAGAATGACACTACTGGTCTTATGGGATTTCCTTGTTTATGCAATTTTATCAGTGAGTATAACCTAGGATATTGAGGGTTCATTATTGTTAGCTTATTCAAATCACTATCTGTAAACAAGCTTTTACAACTATTAATTACATTTTTTATTTGTTTTGAAACAAATTAGTGGGATCTTTCTTAAAAATGGTGTATTTTGTTGGGTCTAAAAAATTTAATGTTTTTTGAATATAATCTAATTTGTTTATAGCTACCACTGTATTACCTTTGTCTGCTTTGGTAAAAATAATTTGATTTTGAGTGGATTTCTGTACAATACTTTTTATTAGTACTTTAGTTTCCTGTTTTGGACGAGTTTCATTTTTTTTAAAATCTTTTTTCAAAATGTTAGATGCTTCGTGTTTTAGTCCGTAATTATTTGGATACACAGAGTTAATTGCAATTTCTGCGTCTACAGTCTACACTTAAGATTTCGAGTGATTCTTGGGTGTTGTGGTTTTGTATGTTATATTTAAAACCTTTTTTAAGTAAGTTAGTTTCATCCTTTAGGAATTTCGTTGATGTTAAATTGATGAATCTATCAAAAACTTATGTTCAGAAAATATAGTTTTGTTAATTGGGAAATTTTTGGATTGTTTTATTAGTGATTTTAATTTTCTTGTTTGTTTTTTATAAATGTCTTATTGAATCCAACCACTCTTTTAAAGAAGAATTTAAAATACTTCATATAGAAAATAAAGGATCAAAATTAAACCATCTCGAATCACTGGAAATAAACAAGCTTAAAAATGCAAATGTGTTGTTAAATAATCAATTACACCTAAACAATTCACCTTTATTGAACTTATTTTAATATTCTTGTCAATGAATAATATAACTCCCAATTTCATAAATTTTGTAAATAAAATTAAGATAGGAAAACCCCAAACTTTTGATCTGTTCTTAGGACTAAATTGTTTGTCAACCTAGAATAAATTACACAAAATATTAGGAAAACCCATCGTTTATACCACCTTTTACAATAAAAATTCTTTTGTTATTATACAGGCATCTATAGCGTATCTTTAAAATTAAATGTACATTACCTGACGAAGCTGCAGTGCAGTGAAACATGTCGTATTGTCAATAAAAAGTGAAATTTATGTAAAAAGTGTTTTACTTACAGTAATAAAACAATATTCACCCTTTACCTTGGCCACAGATTTAAACAAGTTCTTATCCACGATCTCCCGGACTCTTTTCATCAATGCCTCGTCCACTCCATTCTTTGGATCGTACAGAACCGATTCCGCCAAATCGATCGATGCTTGTTTGGGCGATGGTATTCTGCTATAGGCGATCTGTTGCTTCTGGAATCTACAGAACGATTCGTAGAGCGCGTAGGCACCTCGTAGATCTGACAGGGCCAGTTGCCACGACCATGCTGACTCCAGATATTCCAGGCGGTAGGTTAGATCGTGGTCAAAATGCTTTAAAGGGGAAGATTTTTTTATAAGCTTTTGTGATGTATTTGACAAAGGAAGAATAATGCTTAATTATTATTGGTGGAATTAAGGTGATCTCTGAATCTCTGAACAAACCACCATAGAAATTATTTAGAACTACCCATGAGAATACCCCACAATAGAATAATTAGAGTACTTTTGCCAATAAATATATGAATGTATCTATTAGAAAACTCCTTTCCACCAACTGATGAAGAATTCTTCTAAAAGTCTTCTACCTTTTTAATTCTATTCTCAAAATCTTCAAATTTTCTTATCAACTCCAATTCAGGAGCTTCATTTGGTTTATTGCTGATATCATTCCAACTGTCTGTGGAATCTCGTACAAATTTCCATAATTGTCCAGTTTCAGAAATTAATTTCGTAGTTAATCAGATACGAGGAGTTTTTCGGGTTCTCTTGTGGACGTGAGTGAAAGGAGAACAAGTAAGGACACAATTCCGAACAAGGTGGTTAATTTATTCATAGGTTCGTATTTGTAGTGTTTATTTTTCAAACATTGTAGGATTTTTGTTGTTCATTAGCATACCGAACTGAAAAACTAAACGAATAAGAAGTCGGGTATAAAATGATACTTGTTGTATATTTGAACTATATTCTCCATTCTCCAACCTTACCAATCTATAAATTTTAATTTAACAACACTTTTTGGTTTATCAATTGACTGAAATCAAAAGGTAATAACCACATTATCATCATCAAATTAAATAGTTCCGTTATAGTCAGATCTGGTCTTAACGTGCGGGTCCAAAGGTCTCTGTTCATATGCGTCAAATCAGACAACACAGAGGCTATCAAAATGTTGTGAGATTATTTACAAATATACCGAAGGAAGGGTTTCATTATTTTTAGCTATCGCGAACCTAATATTATTTATTAGTTTTGTAAAAATTATGTACAGGGTGTCCCAAATTCGAGCCTCATCATGGGGATCTCGGAAACTATAAGAGATACAGCATCGGTTAAATTGTGGCAAAGTTGCGCAATTTCGTACTGAGCAATATCGCAAAAAAATATCTGAGCTATCTTTTTAGTTTTTGAAATTTTTGCAAAAAACTAAAATTTTGAGTTTTTGTTTTTTAAATTGCTCGACTTATTTTATCCGCTACAGAAAAACAAGCACAACATTGTTATGGCAGCTTTTTACGCTCCATATTGTGACGTTTCTAGAATTTCGTTACAACGTTTCATTTTTGTGGAACTATTATCAACTTTAATTTTTTAAATACGGACCTGCATTTTTTATTTTATTTTTGATAGTACTTTAAGCCCTGAATTCAACCATGTACCACACTTAATTATATTTAGACGTTTTGATGTCATTATTACATCATCAGGAATGTGATAATTATTTTTAAATACGGCCCTCGTGTATATTTGACTCTTGGTTTATTAAAACTACCATACTGGGCTAAATTAGTATCAAGCGTAGCAAAATAACTATAATGAGGCTGCAAGCGTTCAGGATAGTTCTGTAAATAACGGTCACAAGAAATTTGTGAATTTCTATTGGAAGAATCATAAAGTCGTAACATGTCGCGCTTTTCTAAAGCAGAAAACATAATTTTGCTGAAATATTCAGTATAAATGGTGACTGCAGTTGTCAAGATAATTAAGGTGGAAGTATCAACATGCTTGCCAACCTATTTCGCGTATATTTATTTAATTTTTCTAGCTTTTACACTAAATTTAAATAAAATCATTATCGTCTTCATATTTTATAGGTAATAATTGACATATTAAATAAATATGAAGGAATTTCACTAAATATTTTAGGAGAATTTTATAGCGAAAAATGTCGGGTAAGATTTTTTTTAACATTATTATGTCATTCTTCTTTCACTATACAATTCTCCCAAAATTAGCAATGAAATAAATTGATATTTTTGTAATATGTAGCTATTACCTAAATATTGTACTGACGATATTGATTTTATTTAAATGTTAGTTATTTAAATACCTAATAAACTAAAAAAAAACAACGCGAAATAGGTTATAGGTTGGCAATAGATGAAATAACGTTGAGAATTCCACCTTAAGCCAAACAATCAAGTAAAAGTTCTTGTCATAGCAACCTTTATTTTGTTTGTTTTATTTTTACTTTGTTACAATTTATATAAAAACTTAAATATAGTAAATTATTTGTATAAAATTACGGATCCATTTACATGTTGTATGTGGTAAAAAGATTAAGTAATAAACACCAGGGCCGTATTTAAAAATAATTATCACATTCCTGAAGATGTAATAATGACATCAAAACGTCTAAATATAATTAAGTGTGGTACATGGTTTATTTCAGGGCTTAAAGGGCTATCAAAAAATAAAATAAAAAATGCAGGTCCGTATTTAAAAAATTAAAGTTGATAATAGTTCCATAAAAACGAAACGTTGTAACGAAATTCTAAAGACGTCACAATATGGAGCGTAAAAAGTTGCCTTAACAATGTTGTGCTTGTTTTTCTGTGGCGGATAAAATAAGTCAAGCAGTTTAAAAAAACAAAAACTCAAAATTTTAGTATTTTGCAAAAATTTCAAAAACTAAAAAAGATAGCTCCGATATTTTTTTGCGATATTGCTCAGTACGAAATTGCGCAACTTTGCCACAATTTGACCGATGTTGTATCTCTTATAGTTTTCGAGATCCCCATGATGAGGCTCGAATTTGGGACACCCTGTACAGGGGAGTTGAAAAAGTTACAAAAAAATTATATAATCGTTAATTATATACCTACTGTGCCCTTTAATTAAAAACGACAATAATAAACAGTGCAATTTATTTTAACAATTTTACTACTAAAACCTAAAAACACAATGGCATTTAGTCTGATAAACTATTTCGATAATGAAAGAAAAAGTGGAAATTCGCAAACCAATATGCAGGAAACCGTAATGAAAACACTGGGAATTAGTTTAAGGACTATGCAGAATAATGTGCATGAAAAAAAAGCATAATATAATACCCAAGAATACTAAAATATGTAAACGAAAAACACCGTTTATAATTATAGCCTAAAAACTCTCATCGTCACTTATAAAATCTGAAAAGTCCTCGTCGTCTGAGTCGTCTTCGAATGGAGCAATTATCATTGGAGCTACTTCGACATCTAGTACTTGTTCTCGATCCCACCAATCCCTTATTAATATTTCTGTATGTTCCACCGATTTCTTCCAGTACTCTTGTGTAATATGATCTAACGAATCTTGCCAAACTATTTGTACTTGCTCAGATTTAAGACCATCACCTACATGTTTTTCATAATAAGACTTTGCACCAGCCCATATTAATTCTATTGCGTTAAACTGGCAATGATATGGCGGTAGTCGTAGAACCTCATGACCATATTCATGCGCGCAGTATTTCATCTACCGCGTATATTTTGGGTTTTTTAAGAGACTTTGCTATTGATAGGAGTTCCGATTTAAGCATATTTGGTAAAGGATTTTGGTTGTGTTTTTCCAGCCACTCATAAATATTACTTTTCCTCCAAGATGAAGTGGGCTGTTTATTTAAAATTCTTGAATGATATGATGCATTATCTAATACAATTAAAGACGGAGCATCCAAATTTGGTATCAATTGAACTTTTAACCATTTTTCAAACATTTCGCAATTCATATTATCATGATAGTCAGCACTTTTTGATGTTGAAGAAAAAATTAAACTCGCACCTGCAACATATCCTGTTGCAGAACCGGCATGCAAAATAATAAAACGCTTTCCCGTACCGCACCCCTTTTTCCTTTTAACATTTTTTACAGACTCATCTTGAAAAAGATTTTGAACCACTTCCATTCGAAAATATCCACGTTTCGTCTAAAAATACCACTTTTCTAAATTTCGGTTTGTAATTGTCCGTATATTTTTTTTAAAAACTGAACACGCTGACTTACTATCTGTGGCTGCTCACATAAAAATTTTCGGTTACAGTCTTTTTTATAGCGAAAACCTAAATTTTTTATTAATTTTGATAACGCTTCAAGTCCAATTTCCAAAACACCCCGAATTTTTAATGTTTTTTGTAAAACTGGAAGAGTTACATTGGTTTTTGATTTGTATAAATCGTAAATTACATTTCGAACTCCCATTTTAATATTTTCGCTTAAATCCTCAGTCTTTGGCTTTCCTTGTTTACACTTTTTAGTATTCTTGGGTATTATGTTATGTTTTGTTTTATGCACAATTTTCTGCACAGTCCTTAAACTAATTCCCAGTGCTTTGGCTACTGTTTCCCGAATATTGGTTGGCGAATTTCCACTTTTTCTTTCATTTTCGAAATAGTTTATCAGATTAAGTACCATTTTTTTTGATTGGGGATGCAAAAACCCACAAACTGTCTGGATTGCAGAAGATTTAAACTATATAAACTATATGTTAAGCGTCATGTGGGTCAAATATAGGTGTAATTTCGTATAGAGACTGTTTGGGAGTGTGTTATAGCCCCGCTGTCTCATGTTCGTTTTCTTTATGTTTTTGTATATTATTATTTGTTATTATTAAGCACTAGTAAGTAACTTACTTATTGTTAATTATTATTATTACTACTAGGTATTGCATTTTTAATTTCTAATATTATAAGTCCTATTGAAAACTTTGAGAGGAATCTGCACAAAAATGTAAACATTTTTGTTGATTCAATAAATACATTGTTGTTGTTTTTAAGTCACAAAACTGGCATATTTAAAATAAAACGTAGCTGGTGCTATTATAAGCTTTTTTAGAATTGCTGGAAAGTAAACACATCCTTTTTTTTCATGTCAAAATGGAATAAGTCTGTTTCATTTATCTTACGTATTTTATTTAGAGGGTAAAATTAAACGCAAGTAAAGAAAACAAAAACTGAGAGTATGTCTTTCTTGAATCGTATGACCCGCACGATAAGACCAGATCCGACTATATTACAAGTAGTCATAAAACAGTATAATCAACATATTAGGGAATTATTGAAACGATAATTTTTACGTCAGCACTAATAAGGGAATGCCCTATTTTAATAAGGTCTTAACCTTATTTCTCTAAAAAATAAAGACTTATTGGAACGCTTTCCTGTTTACGACCGTTATTTTTAACCTAATGTCTAATGACCTCCCATCCTTCAGGATTTTATAAGGGATTTTGTCCCACAAATTATCTTATAAGGACCAAATCGTCATTATAGGTAAACCTTAATCTGTTATAATGCAACCATCTGTTTTTTAGGTTCGGTCTGCCGAATAAGGGAAATAAGGAAACGTTATTTTACTTACGGTAACTAGTCGTAAATAGGGGAAGGCAGTATTTTATTATGGTTCCCATATTAAATATTTTTTAGTGCGCATGCTTAGCTGTCATTTTAAGAACGACCATAATAAGGCCTTTACCTTATAGCGTTTCCAATAATTCCCTATTATCAGCAGTCACTACTCTCGGTGACAACAGTCACAGAAAAATAAAGGTTACAGTGAACTAACGAACAAAGTAGTAATAGTAATTAGTGTTGGGATCGCTCGAGTGAAAAACCGCTCGAGTACTCGATTATTGAAATAACCGACATTACTCGGTTATTGACACGACTACTCGAGTTATAATTTCAAGCGAAAATCGTCGCTTAACAATAACAAGCAGTCAAGCACTAACCACTGAGCGAAAGTTCGTTCATTCGATATCCGCTCGGCCATCGTCGCTTGACGGCTTTCAAGTTAATGCTCCGAAGTCTCACACGACATACGTCTTTGTTAACGGCACATAAACATAAAAGAGAAGGCGCTATCGCGACATGCGTTTCGTTTTCGTCGTTTTGGTTTGGATTTTGATAGAATCACCTGTAAACGTAAACATCTGCGACGCCTGGCCTGGCCTTCAAAAAGCAATCGGTGGTGATCGCTTGCCCTCGGCGTCATTCGCTATTGAATCGAATCGAGCGGCAAGCGATCAACCACTCGCTCAATGCGCTATTCATTGAATTCATTCACTACTTGATACTTGAACCGAAATTTCGAGTGATAAATCGCTCGAGCGATCGCTCGATTATTGAAATCGCTCGAGTAGTGACTACTCGATTATTAAAATCATCGGTTTTTCCCAACACTAATAGTAATCACGACAATTACGTTAGCCCTGTCATCTATAAGAGTTCAATGAACTCTACGAAGTGCAATCTTACAATTTCTCTGCACGTATCCCGACACCCGATCGTAGCCGAACGAGATTGTGTCGAATGAACATTAAGATGGCTCCATTCGACACCATCGCGTTCGGCGACGATCGGGCGTCGGGATACGTGCAGAAAAATATAAACGAATAAGATTTCACTTCGTAGAGTTCATTGAACTCTTACTACTGACAGGTGTGATAAAAATATGTGAAAACATTACCTATCGCAAGACTTTTGTTGCCATACAAATTAGTGCAGGTGAACATAAAATTTGAATATTTCGAATAGCCAGTGATAAGCAGCATTAGAAAATACATATACATATTTCAGTGTTTATTTTAACAAGCCAGTGACTTGTCTTATAGTTGGTTATTGAAGTCTCCCCACCAAAGACCTAAATAGTTTTTATACTGTATATATAATACTAGCCTAAATCATCATAATGATTTATCCAAGAGATGTTGAGAGATGACTGATCTCAAAAGGAATTATCTCACAGTTAGAATCAGAGAGTTTGCGGCATTGCAGCAAACATTTTATAACAGGTAAATTAGATCCAAAATATTTTTCTTTTTGTTAATCTAAACTACCTCCCTTATTTTAAGATATTTTTTCATGCATGGGTACCTGTAAAAAAATATTTTCCCCATCTTTTAAGTACAGGGTATTTAAATAATAATAGGCACTTTCTTTTTGCTTCTTTTAAACAGTAAAACAAAGTAAAATTTTTTGCTTAGCTGAGTTGTTAAAGGAACTCTTTCTGAACAACTTCGTATGATCATATGAGAAATATAGACATATTTAACCACGGTAGGGGGCGGGAGGAAAAATCTTTGTTGATTTAAGCTAAATTTTTAAATGGAATCCTCAACTTAGACACTGGCATTGCTTTGCTGTTTAAAAGTAAAAAAAGGAAATTATATTATTATATATAGGTAGTAATAATTTTTTAGGGAAGCTGGCTTTATTAGAAGAAAAAATAATCCAGACTGGGTTATTACCATTTCATAAAATGGGACATTCATTACACTCAGTGACAAGAAGAAAAACTGATGTTGATAGGCAGCAAAGGACAAAGAACTACGAGCACAGGAGATGCACTCTTCATAAAGGTACAAAATAATTAGTTTTGTTTTAAATTTATCTTTTATGAAAACAAAAAAAAATTTAATACGGTTACACACACTGCTGTGCGATTCAAAAGTTTTATTATTAATTCTTAATTTACAGGTCAAACAAGCCAGTGAGTTTTTTGAAGATTGTATGGATGAAGCAAACAAGCTGGTAAGTATCTCAACTCAGACAGACCCGACTATGGAGAATGAGAACTAAAATTGGACCAGTTTTGCTTAAAAAAAAGATTGAAGAGTTAAAAAAAAGTTGAAACACGTGAACTTTTGCAAGATCAAGCAAACTTATTGTTTAAAAAAAATATTGCGTCACATTGTTTTCGTAGTACAACTCTATCTCATTCTCGAGACATAAAAAAAAATTCAGTGACAACATAACAAAGGAATAAATAAGTTTTGTTTACAGTTTACACAAAGCAATTGAGGAGTCAACCAATTTAATAATTAGTTTTTGTAATACTTAAAAATTTGTATCTGATTGCAGATGTGTAGGTATAATATGTATGTCGTATGTCAAAATATTATTATTAATGAAATAAAGAAACATCTACATAAAATAGGCATTATTTATTTTCCAAACAGCATTTAAAACTAACAAATAATTAAAAATACACAAGCTGAAAAAAATTATGATTAACATATGTACCAAAGGCGTAAAACAATTTTTTTCCAACCTAAAAATTAATGTTCACAGGCTAAGGGTCCGAAATAAACCTTCTATTTAAAGTTTTTAGCACAGAACTCCATTAAAGGTTTTTAGCGAAAATCTGTTAAAGTATGAGGCTTTTCAACTGTAGAGAGTAGAGCCCGAACAATCCCTTTATTTTTCTGTGGCTGTTAAGCGTTTCCCCCATGGCCCCAGCTGCATACATCCTGTATACTGCGGACATGCCAAAAACGCCATTCGTCGAGCTTTACATTTTTGCTGATGCCATGACGTGCACAAAAAAAAATCTTGCACATATCCAAAAATGTTTACAATTTCAGCTTAACACGCTTGTTGACTATTTTCAAAAATGGAAAATAAAAGTTAATGCTGAAAAAACTCAAGCCATTCTTATTTCCAACAAGAGAAATATCAAAATCAATATAGTACCCAACCTTAACCTAGATAACATCGAATTGCCATGGAGTGACACCCTAAAATATCTCGTTGTCAATCTCGATAGAAAGCTCACATGGCCCCCCATATCGACAATAAAATTAAAAGCGGAAAACAAGCATTTGGTTCCCTTTACCCACTCCTTTGCCGCAAAAGCAAACTGTCACTTAAAAACAAGACGCTACTATACAAACAAGTAGTGCGCCCCTTCATACTATATGGAAGTATAGCATGGAGTCAAGCTTCTAAAACACGCAGAAAACGTCTACAAACATTTCAAAATAAAATTCTTAGGGCCATCACAAACGCGCCCTAGTACATTAGGGGAGCGGTGATCCACCGCGACCTTAAAGTAGAAACAATTCATGATATTTTAAACAAAAGACCTGCTGAGTTTGTTAGGAAAAACAGTTTCATCCTAATCAATTAATTCAAAATTATTTCCCCATAAATAACGCCCCAAATTTGCACAGAGTACGCAATAGGAGCATAAATGCTCCTATATCTCAACAATAAAAACACCTAAATAACATCATAAAACATTAAGCCAAGCTTTATTGTCTAACAAGTTGATTGATTATTAAATCAATTAACTAAAATTAGCCAAACCTAAAAAGTTTGGTTGATTTCCAAAAATGTGAAAACCATCAAAAAACCTCCATTATATAAACACTAACGTCTATCAAAGGACATATTCCTTTTCAATTCCAGATCAAAAGCGTGTAAAAGTGCCTAACGACACTAACACAAGAAAAACAAGTAAAAAGAAGTGCGTTCCCATTCCTTTTAAAAATTTACCTTTGCTCAACAAAGATTTTTACTTTGCTATGCTGTTTAAAACAGAAACTTGTGTATTACAGGATATGGATTGAGAATGATTTAAAAGAAGGAAAAGGAAACTAACTATTTTCTGCCCTACCGCCTACCTTACTTTAATGCCCATGCACTGTGTTCTGTTCAGATTTTTGCAATGGCCTATTGCTCCATATGGTTTATTTCCAGCGTTGCTGCAAAACGGTTAAGAGGTCATCCTCCCAAGGCTGGAGATATTTTTTTTTTCGCCGATTGCTTCTCAAGAGAGTGGACGTGTTTGGGTGGCCTTCTCCAATTGAAGAAAAAAAGTGATTTATGAGGTTTTCTGGTAAAATTGCTTATGTCTGGTCGTCTTTTACATATTTTCTGGTTGTTTATCTTTGAGTCTGGTAAGATGCAGATTTGTATTCTTTGCACGCAAAATCTAACCTCCACCACTGGAGGGCATGTGTTAACACGCTTGCTTGGGGTTCACTATGAACTATGAACTCCCAGGCCCGGGGGGGTGGGCTTACCCACCCTTCTCAACAGCTTGATGCTACAAATAATGTAGGAACTGCTTTGCCTGATAGTCTTAATGCTAAAAATAGAATGCTTGCTTTGCCACCAGATCGTCTGGCGGTGGAGGGATTTCTGACCTGTCAGATCAGGGCAGCCACGGGAGAGATATAATGGACAGCTCAGAGGATGTCTCAGAGTCTGATTTATCAATAAATATGATTAAGGGTTTTCTGGAACAATTTCCAGAGAAATACAAAAGTTATAAAGATTATCTTTTGAAGCTAGTGAATGAACATTATTCTGGGACCGTTGGCTGAGCCAATGGACCGGAACTAGAGCATCCTTTTTTTTGTTTTGGGTGTTTGTAAATACTAGTTAACTTTGTTTTAATTTTACTTTAAGTTTCAATGGCTAACGATAATTTAAACATTTTGCACTAGAATATGAGAAGTTTTTATGTTAATAAGCATGCTTTGTATAGACATTTGTTCCTTCAGCCTGATAACCTTCAGAGTTTTATAGTACTTAGGGCAGACCGTCGCATGATGGGCGGGGAGGCATCGCTATCGCTGTTAAAAGAAATCTAGCTTTCAAAGTAATCCCTGTGTTTTTCCCTTCATAATGATTTATATGTCCCCCCAGGATATGGATTGAGAATCCAGGCTCGTGGAAACGGTCCTGCGGGGATTTTATTTTGATCTACAAGAGATCACCACTCTCCAAGCTGTGATTTTGGCCGGATAGTTTCACCACTAAGGCCACCCAAACGAAGTAGAAGAAAGAGCTGGAGATATTAGCAGAGTTTCTTTAAGCTTATTTTAAACAGCAAAGGCCAATAAGGCCATGGCAACCGCATAGCCACGATTTTATGCGAAGAAAAGGCGCTTTCATTTACGTATCTCATCGACACAGGTGCTGAGTGGTCAATTATATTACGGCTTCGTTTCGTAAATAAGATCACCAGGTAGTATCTTCGAGAGTCCTTGAGTCTCACACAACTTTGGGTAGATGAAATGAGTGCTAATAAACCTAAGCGTGGGGCTTCAAAGGGAACACAATCTACCTGAAAAATTGTCGGATTATGATACGTCGACTCGTCACTCTATGGTTCATAATGATGAGATTATGGATTTTAATTTACAAGGTATGTATTATGTTCTATATGTTAAATGCTTTTTCGTTTGATTTTAACCACCAGTTGGTGCATTTTTGACGATAGATTATTTTATGATCGTGTTTTGAAGCATGACAATTTGCAGTTGTTTTTGGATAACAACTTATAATAATAATAATATGAATAATAATAATAATAATAATAATAATAAAAGACCTTATTGTAAATAAGTTACAAAAGGCGAAGTTGAGGCAGAACCTCCTAGCTTAACCTAAAAATATAACCACTATTAATTAATATAACTGTCTATCCTGTTATACACCAGCGGCCTGGCCTGCTAGATAAAAAAATATTGAAACTGAAATGTGCTGTTTTGTAACAATTACTACGCTTAAGAGATACTGGACGAAGACCCAAAATAACATTATCTTAATTATTATTAATTATTGTGTGTTTTTGATGATACACTGGGCTGCTTTTGACGGCAGTGTTGCCACAGTTTAACTGGAAAACCTATTTTCACTGTTTTTGAAGACAGTTTTTAAGTCATATGACAGAGCCCGGACCGCTTGGTTCTGGACCATTTCTATTCTTTTGGTTGTTAATTGTATACAAGGGCTAATAGAATGTTTTTTTTCTTCTTTAAGATGATGACCGCAGTACTCTCATCTCTGAAAAGGAAGGTATGAGAGGTAGTACTGGCACAAATATAATTGAATAAGACCTAGACGAGGATTTGAAAATCATACAGGGGCCACCAGTGCATAAATCCATCGTGACACGTTGGTCTCATATTTTGGGAGACGGTCTTAAAGATGAGGTAAAACAAGAGGCAATAAAGAAGTATATGATACATGAAAATTTAAGTAGACTAAAAGTTCCGGAAATAAATGGTGCCGTAACGTCGCTGGTATTACGAAGGGACACAATAAGGCTTGCTCAAAAACAACAACATTTAAGTGCCAGTATTTCCTCAATTGGTGAGGCAATATCTTAAATGTTGGCAAAAGAGGGGGGAGGTGATCGTGAATGCCTCCAACTACTAAGTGATGCAGGACGCCTCTTATGAGGTCTCCATCATATCGAATTAACAACCCGTAGAGATCTTATTTTAATTAATGTAAATAACTCCCTCAAAGACACGCGGTTGAGGCACCAGATGACAAATTCTTGTTTGGCGAAACTCTAGATGAGAGATTAAAGACGGCAAAAAGCATGGAAAAATCAAGTCAAGAACTAAAACAAGTAATACCAAAACTAGTGAAAAATCCTGCAACCCAGTTCGCTCAAGTTTTAAATTCAAGGAGTCCATCGCGACCAGCCAGAGGAGCTCGAGGGAGACAGTACTTCCAAAATGCTCCTCCTCACTATCGGCAGACGAAATACAACCAACACCGAGGCTTTCAACAAACAATACAGTCCAGGAAACATCAGGGTGCAGTGGCCAAGACCAGCACCAGATCCAGACAGGACCGTCATTAAGACCTAATGAGGTTAGTCATGTAGCTGGTAGATTAAGACTGTTTATTGATGAGTGGCATAAAATAACATAAGATAATATACTCGAAAACAAAACTAACTTTTCCTACCCTAAAAAAAATTTTCATTTTAAAATCATTAAAGTATACAATAGAATACCACTTCACCTGCGAGATAAAAATTTGTCGGTATTCAAAAGAGAACTGAAAAAATACTCATAGACAAGGCCTATTACACGGCAAAGGAGTACTTCCGAGACACTAGCTTCTCAGGGTGATATCGGGAAGGGATGAATGAGAAAGTATGAAAGAAAATGTATGAGTGAGTTATAGGGAAAACTAAATAAACCAAATAAAAACAAATAAATTTCTGCCTTTTATTATAAATCAAATATGTTTTTGTATTAATGTTACTGTATAAATTTAGATTATTGTACTGTAATAGTGTTTTTTTAAATGTATCTGTGAGTCGAAATCAGTATTTTCATGTTATATGTTCTTTTTATTTCTACATAAATAGTTTGTAATGGAAATTGTGTGGGGTTATTTTAAGCTCTTGTTATATTTTTTTACTTATATCTTATAAATTTTTAGTAAATTACTGACATGTTTCACGCCAACGGCAAAAGTATATTGTACATACTATGAAACGAATAAAGTTATATCCATATATGCAATAATAGATAATTTAATTACTTAAGATCAGGTACCTGTTATTGTTACGCCTATTATGGTTTATTGAGGTTTTACGACTCATGACCCTCAGCTGTGCTGTCAGGCTTTAAGAAACAGAGTATAATGACAAGAATGACTGATGGCATAACGGGTTGATTAAGCGGCCCCGACATATCAACGAAACCCAGTATCTATACTTGAGATCTTCAATAAAATATTTGACCAACAAATTATGATTCGACAATACAGGGTGTCCGAAAATGACGATGAAAAATTTTAAGGTATGATTCTACATAAAAAGATATGAAAAAAAGTTCATATTAACATAGGTCCGGACATGCTTCCAGAGGGAGCTACAGGCCCTTGAAGATGGTGTCATAAATGTGGTTTTTATTTAATATATTAGGATCTACTTACAATACAGGAATTAACTTCTACGTATAAGTTAGAGTGATTGAAGGTTACTCTTTGAAAATATCAGGTGCCCATAACTGCAACCAGTGGCGTGGGATCAAAGGGGTGGTTAGTTATTTAGGGTTATATTTTTTCGCAGAGTGTATTTTCGCTATCTTTTAAAAAAATTATGATTCTTTGAACATTTTTACGTTAAAAAGGTTCCCTTGGTATAAAGTCGTATAGTCGACCGTTTTCGAGATAAACGGACTTTAATGCTCAGATTTTTTTTTAATAATAATTTTATTAATAAAAATACCAACAAATCAATAACAAAATAATAAACAAAATAACTTTAAAAAGGATTTAAAAATTTAGGGACAGCGTTGTTTATTATTTTGTTATTGATTTGTTGGTATTTTTATTAATAAAATTATTATTCAAAAAAAAAATCTGAGCATTTAAGTCCGTTTATCTCGAAAACGGTCGACTATACGACTTTATACCAAGGGAACCTTTTTTTACGTAAAAATGTTTAAAGAATCGTAATTTATTTAAAAGATATAGCGAAAATACGCTCGACGAAAAAATATAACCCTAAATAACTAACCACCCCTTTGTTCCCACGCCACTGGTTGCAATTATGGGCCACCTGATATTTTCAAACAGTGACCTCCAATCACTCTAACTTATACGTAGAAGTTAATTCCTGTATTGCAAGTAGATCCTAATAAATTAAATAAAAATCACTTTTATGACACCATCTTCAAGGGCCTGTAGCTCCCTCTGGAAGCATTTCCGGACCTATGTTAACATGAACTTTTTTTCATATCTTTTTATGTAGAATCATAGCTTAAAATTTTTCATTGTCATTTCCGGACACCCTGTATAATACCTATTAGAAACAAAAAAATTATTTTGTACACATTATTCTTTATGTTTATTATATTATCATTATTTAATATCTTTATAGGCGTGACAAAGTCCAATGTTTATTTACTTATTGTAAGTACCCGTACTATGTAAAATGTAATATATTGTAACATATTAGTACAAATAGGTACGTGATAAGATAAGATAAAAATATCTATTTACTAGTTTTGAATAATCAAATCAAGGGATTCCTCAACGGCATAAATATTACTCATTTATGTGTTTTATTTTATTTATTAATATTTGTTCAGACACTGAACGTAAATTTAAAACTCCCGCGAATATGTCGGCAACGTCGCCAACCTGGCATCATTGTAAAACAAAAACTATACTCCAGGGGGAGCAATTCCACCCTTGGCGGATGCGAACAAAAAAGTCAACACGACCGAACTTAAGACAAAAATCGTGCGAGCGGTTAGCTATTCAAAAATATAACATTCATAAACTCATTTCGTTCAAGATCACAGTAAGTGCATTTAGTGTTTATTAAATAATATAAATACTTATCAATAAATACTCGAAAAGTGCAATGTGGAAAACCCCGTAATCTACAATATTGCATGTAATTGATACTATTTATAGAATTAAAAAAACCGTACCAATTTTGAATTGGCAATCTCTGCAGCTTGAAAAACAAACAATAAATTAGACACCGTGGCTTCTGCTTCTGCCCCCTGTCATGAATATTAATAAAATTATTTTCGACAGAGAGAGTTATTGAACTTTGACAACCTTCCTATCAACTTACCGCCATACCCTTAGCAACCAGCGCGATCAAACCAGTGTTAGTAATTCCTAGTCCAGATGGCACCACGAAAACATGAATCCTCTTCAACAAACTGACCACCGAGTTCGGGTCGTGTGAAACGACAGTTCTTGCGAAATCTTCCAAGGTCCATTGTTCATGGCCTTTCAAATGTGAGACGTAGTTTTTCACGCTTCTGTAGTAGGTGTTGATGCGGGTCATGAAGTCCAAAAGGTCATTGAGGCCAACCTCTAGCCGTAAACTTTCCGGTAGGTGGGTTAGAATGGTGACTGAAAAAATAATTATGAGTTGGTGGATTTTTTTTTTATTATGGAACCTTATTTTAATTTTTTTGATAAGGTATAAGAGTAGGGCTAATTTGGGCTGGGATTTGCCTTATTTCTTATTATGGAATTTGTTTTGACCAGAATTAAAGTTATTAAGACATTACCAGTATGTTAGAAATTTAGCTTCCTAGTTTTATTTATTTATTCATTCATTCATTCATTCTGATTGATTGATGATTCGATTGATTGATTGATTGATTGATTGATTGATTGATTGATTGATTGATTGATTGATTGATTGATTGATTGATTGATTGATTGATTGATTGATTGATTGATTGATTGATTGATTGATTGATTGATTGATTGATTGATTGATTGATTGATTGATTGATTGATTGATTGATTGATTGATTGATTGATTGATTGATTGATTGATTGATTGATTGATTGATTGATTGATTGATTGATTGATTGATTGATTGATTGATTGATTGATTGATTGATTGATTGATTGATTGATTGATTGATTGATTGATTGATTGATTGATTGATTGATTGATTGATTGATTGATTGATTGATTGATTGATTGATTGATTGATTGATTGATTGATTGATTGATTGATTGATTGATTGATTGATTGATTGATTGATTGATTGATTGATTGATTGATTGATTGATTGATTGATTGATTGATTGATTGATTGATTGATTGATTGATTGATTGATTGATTGATTGATTGATTGATTGATTGATTGATTGATTGATTGATTGATTGATTGATTGATTGATTGATTGATTGATTGATTGATTGATTGATTGATTGATTGATTGATTGATTGATTGATTGATTGATTGATTGATTGATTGATTGATTGATTGATTGATTGATTGATTGATTGATTGATTGATTGATTGATTGATTGATTGATTGATTGATTGATTGATTGATTGATTGATTGATTGATTGATTGATTGATTGATTGATTGATTGATTGATTGATTGATTGATTGATTGATTGATTGATTGATTGATTGATTGATTGATTGATTGATTGATTGATTGATTGATTGATTGATTGATTGATTGATTGATTGATTGATTGATTGATTGATTGATTGATTGATTGATTGATTGATTGATTGATTGATTGATTGATTGATTGATTGATTGATTGATTGATTGATTGATTGATTGATTGATTGATTGATTGATTGATTGATTGATTGATTGATTGATTGATTGATTGATTGATTGATTGATTGATTGATTGATTGATTGATTGATTGATTGATTGATTGATTGATTGATTGATTGATTGATTGATTGATTGATTGATTGATTGATTGATTGATTGATTGATTGATTGATTGATTGATTGATTGATTGATTGATTGATTGATTGATTGATTGATTGATTGATTGATTGATTGATTGATTGATTGATTGATTGATTGATTGATTGATTGATTGATTGATTGATTGATTGATTGATTGATTGATTGATTGATTGATTGATTGATTGATTGATTGATTGATTGATTGATTGATTGATTGATTGATTGATTGATTGATTGATTGATTGATTGATTGATTGATTGATTGATTGATTGATTGATTGATTGATTGATTGATTGATTGATTGATTGATTGATTGATTGATTGATTGATTGATTGATTGATTGATTGATTGATTGATTGATTGATTGATTGATTGATTGATTGATTGATTGATTGATTGATTGATTGATTGATTGATTGATTGATTGATTGATTGATTGATTGATTGATTGATTGATTGATTGATTGATTGATTGATTGATTGATTGATTGATTGATTGATTGATTGATTGATTGATTGATTGATTGATTGATTGATTGATTGATTGATTGATTGATTGATTGATTGATTGATTGATTGATTGATTGATTGATTGATTGATTGATTGATTGATTGATTGATTGATTGATTGATTGATTGATTGATTGATTGATTGATTGATTGATTGATTGATTGATTGATTGATTGATTGATTGATTGATTGATTGATTGATTGATTGATTGATGGCTCATCTGTTCCTTCTAACTTCTAAACCGTTCGGTATATTTTAATGAAATTTTGAACGATAATATTTGAGCAAGTCTTGCACTTTTGACATACCAATGACAGCTTTAAATGTCAAGATGACAGCTGGGTCCGCTTTTGGAATATCTTTTTAAATGGGACACCCTGTATATTTTTACATTTTTAAATTCCACATAAAATTATAATTATTTTTTATTAAATGCATTATTGGTCTATACTTCATAGTTTCCGAGATATTGACTCTCGAAAAGTGACATTTTTGAACTTTGACAGCTTATAACCTTCTAACAGTACGTCTTAGAGCAAAACGGCTTACATGTCCCTATCTTAAATTTTTATTATCTTCCAAAAAAATCAACTTCCGGTTAAACCGGATGTAACTCGAAAGCAGGAAATATAGTTGTTCCGGTTGAACTGGAAGTTGATTTTTTTGGGAAGATAATAAAAATTGAAGATAGGGACATGTAAGCCGTTTTGCTCTAAGACTAGAAGGTTATAAGCTGTCAAAGTTCAAAAATGTCACTTTTCGAGAGTCAATATCTCGGAAACTATGAAGTATAGACTAATAATGCATTTAATAAAAAATAATTATAATTTTATGTGGAATTTAAAAATGTAAAAATATACGGGGTGTTCCATTTAAAAAAATATTCGAAAAGCGGACCCAGCTGTCATCTTGACATTTAAAGCTGTCATTGGTATGTCAAAAAGTGCAAGACTTGCTCAAATATTATCGTTCAAAATTTCATTAAAATATACCGAACGGTTTAGAAGTTAGAGGGGGGGGGGACGGACTTTAGGTCCTCACTGATACATATCTAATAAATGAAACGGTCAATTTTCTATTATATTAACAAATTCACGGTAATTTTAAAAGATAAATTTTTTTGGCAGTATTGAGAACACTTTTAGGTTATTTATCAGTTTGTTTAATATATAATGGTAAGATATTGCAGGATTTAGGTAAAGTATAATTTATAAATCTATGGCTAATATTCATGTTAAATCTAAGAGTAGGTAAAAGCCTAAGTTTATTACTACGTGTGTTGTATGAGGAAGAGGAAAGTGTATAATTTTGGAAACAATAATTGTTTTTATGTCATACCAGTACATTATTGTGTTTTTATACCTTAGCAGCGGTTCCCAAACTTTTTAAGTCGCGGAGCACTTTTCGACAGGAAAATTTAACGCGGAGCACCACAGTAGGCCGTTTGATTGTTTTAACTGCATGTAACTAGATATAGGTCTTTGTTCGATTTTAGAAACGTGCATTGAGAAAACAATATTTATTTCGATACAAAAATGGAACATACAATATACATCCAAAAACAAAACTACAAATATTTAATAAAACCACCAACTTTTCTAATGAGAAGGATGTGCTTATTTTAATTGCTTAATGCTGTTATGTTAGGTTCAATTTCGGACAACTGTAAACGAATATCAAGCTCTGCATTAAGGCGCGACCGGTATTTAGTTTTGGTCATGAGATAAGCAGAAAATCCAGCTTCACATAAATAAGTAGTAGCAACAGGAAGCAGAATAGTTTTGATTGAACTCGCATCTCTAAGTTTACACCAAAATTCTGATATTGATGACTTTGTTAAAAATATATCTCCCATTCCAGAATCAGATGTCGAGTCGATTAAACATTCATATTCTTCAGACGTCAAACTCGCTGGCTTTTCAGGTATTGCGTTATATGGGTTTGCAACCCAAGAATTGGAATTAATTTTGTCATCAAATTCTTCTGGAAAGTATCCCTGGTAATTTTTGCGTAAAGTTATAAGATGAATATGGAACACCTGTTTTAAGCCAAAGATACATTATAAAACAAGTAAATTTAACCTGCAAATAGAAATTTTACCATAAAAAAACATGCACGTATGTACCTTAGTTAACGTACTTACGAGTGATAACTTGTCCCAACTTCAATTTAATTAGTGAAATTCAAAGGCACAATCACAAAAAATAAATAAAAACTGTGTAATGACTGTAATCTCTTTACGGCGCAACCGACACACATTTAGCGAACGTAAATCGTATGTTTCAGGAAGAACAAAACATATTATAGCATCATTCGAAAAAGAAAATGTTCCGGCGCACAGTAGATCAAAGTGCGGCGGGCCGAAGCGGCGAATCTTTGCATTGGTAAGGGGCAGAAAATATAATAATAATAAAATTTAACATGTAGGTATTATTTGATTACGATATTTCTCAGATTAAATCCGCGGAGCACTTGAAAACGTACTAGGTGCTCCGCGGAGCACAGTTTGGGAACCGCTGCCTTATAGATACCATCTACATAATGGACTACTTTATGCCCGTGAGGGCATAAAGTACACATTATGGCCCGCGCGGGCATTAAGTGTTATAATAATAATAATAATAATAAAACTTTTATTTCCAAAAAGACATTACAATGTATGGAATCCGTAAAAAAAAAGTACCTACTGTACCTACATACATACATACATTAAGGGTATATTACAATATCAAAAACAAACAACAATAAAAAAATACCAATTTAATTATTACATTACTTTACCATGCCTGTGTCCAATATTCATTCATATCATAAAACTCATGATTTAGTAAAAAACTCTTTAGCTGTTTTTTAAACGCATTAAAATTGTTTACATTCTCAATGTTCTGAGGAAGTTTGTTGAAGACAACTGGCCCTAAATTATGTGGCGAACATTTACTAACAATTAATTTACTCACTGTCGTATGCAAATTATCTCTACCACGGGTGGGGTATTGATGAATATCACCATTTTGAAAAAAATTGGATTTATTCAAAAACACAAATTTACATAGTTCATAAATAAAAACTCCTGTTGCATTAAGTGTGCATCTTGTTCCATTTTTGATTTTTGACTTTGGCACATTAAACATTTTAATAATGTCACGGTAATGTCGCAGGTAAAAATAAAAAATTGGTAAATCAAATTAAATTAAAAAAAAAAATTTATTATTCAAAACGAACTGATATGACATAAAATTTTGTGTGCACCACGGGTACTAATTAGATATATATACCCTCGGGCGACTTACGAACCCTCGGGCCAGAGGCCCTCGGCAGCCAGCCCAACCAGCCAACCCTAGAAATTGCTATACGTCAGCAATACCTATAAGTGTTTAACAACAACCCCACGGGCGTATGCCAGTGCGAGTCCTGGGCAGGAACAGTTACTTGAAAAACTGATCCGCGTCTGGTGTAATCTTAATGTATATTGTACTGTATAACATATTGTGCTGTATCTATATATTGTATTGTATGTACTGTCAACTGGGGCTTCTTTGATCAATAAAATTTTAATTTTTGATTGTAGTTAACTAACCAGTTGTGATATTTGGAAACAAAAAAAAACATAAATATTTGCGGTTATACGTTTAATCTAATAACTCTGTAGGCATTCAGTAAACTTTAACAGGAATCCAAAAAAATAGAAGATCTGATCAAAGTTTTACTTCATTTGGGGCAACTTTGATCATGCCTTATTTTTGCGCATAAAATCAATGAAGCCCCGTTCAATATTAATTTAAAAAAAAAAATTAATTCTGTAATAGTTAGTTTCAAAAATAACAGGTTTGTGTAAAAAAAAAACAACCAGAAATTAAGAAATACGCTTTTATTTTAATGATTTATATTTTCCATAACAAAAATGTAAAAAATATTTTACGAAATATACATAAACTAGCTTCTTGTAGGCAATATAAACTAAATATATTTTTCTTAGTCTAAATGTTAAAAAAAAAGTTGACTCAAAACGAATAGGTACCTATAATAAATTTAAATCAAAGTTGCCCCGCGGTCGATATTTGCGAAAAAATTAACACACGTACACGTCTATTGATACACTGAAAAAAAAGTCTTTTTCATCCCAAATAAATGATGTATTTGCTTTATTTTCGTTAGCCACAAATAATTTTTATTTAGCTCAAACAAATATTGTTTGCAACAAATAAATTGAATTATTTGACTTTTATTTCATATTTGTTTGGTTTTTGTTTATTTATGTGAAATAAAACTTATTCGCGCCAAACAAAAAATTGTTTGCTACACCTCTGCCTTTAAACGTCTACATTTCAAACAAAATATTATTTGCTGCAAATAACTTTTTAATTCGCCACTGCTTTTTAATCGGATTCCGCGAAGCAAACAAGACAAAGGAAAGGGTTGGCGTCGAGATATAGGCAGGTAGAGACTGGAGTACTGGAGAGTTTAGTCGTTTAGTGAGCGTCTTTCGACAAGGTGATATATAATTTTGTGTGGCAATGGATGTTCGCGATTGGCTAGTTGGCCATAACATGGTACATCTGTGGCCCTCCTTCGAAGGTAAGATTTTAATTTTAATGTTTATTACTTAAAAAAGACAGATAAAACATATTATACATAATAATAATTACTAAATCATGCATGCCATGGAGAAATGTCCATTTAAAAACGTATCAATTATTTTTGTATATAGTAGAAATTGGTAACAAATTTGTCTTTGCCATATTGTTATATTATTTTATAAACATGCATATCGTTATTGTTTTGATTTCTGTTTTCAATATAATTATTAATATTCATGTTGTATACTATCAAGATTGCCGCGATAGCGTCTCTTGCAGCCCCTTTGTGTAAAATTATTTATTTGCCTTAAATATTTATTTGCGTGAAATAAATAAAATTTAAAGCAAATAAATATTTATTTGCTTTAAATAAATAAATATTTCGGGGAGACAATTATTTATTTATAACCATTTTTGATTGTTTGTGATAAATTTAATTTATTTTCCTCAAACAAGATGTTATTTTACAGGAACATTTAGTTATTGCAGTAAATATGGATGTTTAAAGAGAATAAGGCTCTCGTAGGCGCAGACCGAGTTTAATAACTGTCATGTTAATTACAGTTTTGTTTTATTTTCTTATATAGTTATGTTATTTTTCGTAACAATAAACAGAATATATATAAAAACTGTGGTATGATTTATTTCTTTTTGCAGCTCCTCTTCTAATAGTTTGGGAGATTATACTCTATTTTAATTATTTAATTTAAATACCTTATTGTTTATTACAAATATAGTTTTTACCAAAAAATATTTAATAATAATTATATTATATATTATTATGTTCAGTAGTAAATAATTATTTATTTATAGGAAACAATAAGTTATTTAAATTAAATGCCAAAAAGCACACATCCTAATTTCGAAATTATTTGAACAGAATAAATATTTATTTAATAGAAACAAATATAAAGTATAATAAACAATTCGTGATTTGGATTAAATAAATGTGTTGCCAATTTAAATAAATTATTATTTGGACAGAATAAATATTTATTTAATAGAAATAAATACATATTTGTTGGTTACCTATATTGCTTCGTGCTAAATAACGGAATTATTTTATTTAAATAATATTTATTTGAATATCATATATTTCCCTCTCAAAAGTCAAATAATTTTGGACAAAATTTCAAATAATTATTTGTTCAGGCCATAGGGAACAAATATTTGTTTCGACGAACTCCATTTTTGTTCAGATCAAATAAATTCTTCTTTTAGTGTACTGAAGTTCGTGCTTTTAGATTTGGTTCGTTATAAACGAAAGTTCGCAATAAGCGGGTGGGTTACAGGCGGACATTACTGTACATATTTTAACTAATATTACTACCGTTATGATTTTGTTTGTAAAGAAAATCATAACTTATTTTATCATTATACCATTTATAGATACTATTTCGTTATACAAACCTACGTAATAGTTTAGTAATATCTTCGTGTTGAAACAAAACTGGGATTATTTAAATGTATTTTTTCTTACCTAAAGACTCGATTATCTCAGTCAACTCGTCCAGTTTCTTATTGACCTTAGACATCGTGTTGATGATGTCGTCCTCGTCCATGGTCCTCTTTAACGGCTTAATATCAATAAACATTTTCTCCATTTCCATACCTATCTGCATTGCCGTCGGTTCCGTTGTCACTGGCTCGGCATTCGTGCTGCTCTGTAAACAACCTACCAGAAAAAACAACAAAAAGGCATTTCGAGGGGGCGCCATTCTGGCTAGGCCCTCTGATTCCGACTAACGTTTAATACGCCTCGATAACAATCGAACTTTATTAATAAACAAAAGTGTACGGTCGTGGTAGCCATGCAAGGCTGTTGAAAGGCGCAACGCAACACAAACAAAAGAAACTAACGCAGACAGAAAGGCTAGCTCGCAGCGCACCGATCGTTTTGTTGATTTGTTCGCGGCAGGAGGTGGCCAGTGGCATAACTAGGGGGGACCAGGAGGGGCCCGGCCCCCCAGAGGTCTGCCTGCCCCCCCCCCCTTCCCAGAATCCGCGAGAAACAAATTTATTGTGCCAGACCACCCAAATGCGAACGATAAGTCAAACGACAAATTGATTAATTGAATTTTTTTTAAATATTATCTTTTTCAAGTTAATCTTTAAATTTACTGAAAAAAATATTATGTAGTTCTTTGGAGGAAGGAATCGTGAACCTAAAACTAACCTTATTAAATTATTGAAGTGAAAACTTCTTTAGGCGCGTTTAGCACTTTTTGTGGGCACTGAATTAAACTGAGCCGTCACGCGTCAGACTCGGGTGTGCTACGCTCGAATTCAACTGCTATATTCATATTCAATCCGAACTGACCCTGACCCGAGTGAACGTTATATGAAAGAGCATGCCGCCATCGGTCGCATTCAGTATCGACGTGGAAACAGTCAGTGTGCGTTGTCTAGACACTCGTCTGCGTCTCAGGTATGTTCTGGCATTTTTTAAATTATATATTTACGTAGGGTGAAGTAAGGCTTACCGTAATTGCTTATTCCGTGGACCTAATTTATTATGATTTCTGACTTCTGTTGAAGATGTAAAAATTCAAGGGTTGTTCAATTTTAGGAAATATCTTTTTTCGTATGCAGTAAAATTATCCCGTATTCCAAGTTTATGTTATTTTTGAAGTGAAAACTTCTTTAGGCGCGTTTAGCACTTTTTTGTGGGCACTGAATTAACCTTGTTGAAGTTTTCACTTCTGTCGTGTGGTCTTAAGCACACGCAATGTTTTTTTTTAATTATACATTTACGTAGGGTGAAGTAAGGTTTACCGTAATTGCTTATTCCGTGGACCTAATTTATTATGATTTCTGACTTCTGTTGAAGATGTAAAAATTCAAGGGTTGTTCAATTTTAGGAAATATCTTTTTTTGTATGCAGTAAAATTATCCCGTATCCAAGTTTATGTTATTTTTGAAGTGAAAACTTCTTTAGGCGCGTTTAGCACTTTTTTGTGGAAAGTGAATTAACCTTGTTGAAGTTTTCACTTCTGTCGTGTGGTCTTAAGCACACACAATGTTTTTTTTTGTTTTAATTATCTTAAATTATATGATAAAATTCCTAAAAACATTTTGTTTCAAATATGGCGCTTGGCCATTTACGCCGGGGTTGCACTCTTTGACTCTTTGGCGCTTTTTGTTTGATGCGCTTGTAGCGCTCGAAATAGGAAATCTGGCTTCATCGCAAATTATAACCGAGCATAAGTGTTTGTGCTCTTTGTTCTCTGGCCACATGTTCCGTATGTTTTGAACTCGAAAAATTTCCAAAAAAAGTTTTCGTGACAGCTAAAAAATCTAACCGATAAAAAACGAGGTCTTGTGACTGTTGATTTATTGACCAAATTTGTTAAAATTTGGGCGTGGTCCAGAAATTTTTTTGCCTGCGGCGGGCTCTCCACCTCTACACGAGCCGCCACTTCAAATCACAATAACAGGGCCACCCCCAGGACAGAGGGCTAGTTACGCCACTGGAGGTGGCTCGGCTTAATGAAAATAATGAAATGTGACAACAAAACGAAAGCTCCTTTGGTACCTATGTGGTAGATATGGTGGTGATACTGGTACCGAGTGTACGAGGGTGCTGGGTGAGAAAGCCGAGTGATCTGTGTCTACCGTTTTTCATATTTTGTTGTATCTGTATATTTAGGTTTTTTACTTGTCCATTTATAATTTTATTTATTGTGGATGTCGTTATATTCAATATTCATTCCCTGGGTGATACCAAAAGTCTACGGTGACGACAGTTTTCTTTTTAATAAAATTTTACTTACCGATGTTTTCCTGAATAAGCAAACTATTTTATTTTGGTCTTGTACGCCTTGGAATGACAACAACCTCCAAAACTCAGTACCTACTTTACCAGTACCTCAATTAACACTTATTTTTATTTAAATTGAAATACTTATTTTGCTACCCTCAAAATATTGGCTCCCCTATTGATTTTACATCAGAATTGTATAAGGCCTTTTTAAAGGTCCTGGTATGATGGACTGGCACACCAAATTTTATTAATTTCTAATCAGCTAATTAAATGTTGTTTAAAAAAGCTTCATTAAATTCTTGAAATGAATGAAACAACCAGTAATAATAAATGTAGTGGAGCCAATATTTGAGGGGAGTAAAATTTACTTCGAATTATCCATGGCCAGTCTTGCGATGTATCACACGGTAATGGCATGTTATAAGTAATAGTTACCATGTCTACAGGGTTTATAATTTATTGTAATAACATATTACTTAATATATCATGTAAATGGGTAAATTTTTGAAAAACTACTTATCATTAACGCATAATTTAAAAATTTAAGATCTCGATCGAGAAATTGTTGAAGTAATTTCAATCCTCAGCATCTCTTTTATAAAAATACAAATAAAAACCTGAAAAAATGATTTTATTTTATACACGCTTTTTAGCTGGCTTTTTAAAAAAAGTACACTCTCCTGCATAAAAAGCGGGCATAATAAAATTTGGATTAAGTTTAGGGCTTTATAACTAATTATACAGTGTCCGCAAGAAAGTCCGCATCAAATGGGATTTTTTTTAATTATTAGGTATAGGTAAAAATTAAAAAAGCAGTTAGTTTTTGCTTACCTAAAAACCAAAAATGACGTATACTAAAGCAGCTGCACGACTTGCGTTACCTGTCAAATTTGACATTTTTAATAAAATAGGTTCAAAAATGCCCTTATTTATAAAAATATCGAAAAACTTTATTCGAGAAAGTTGTTTATTTAGGCTTTTTGAACCTCTGTACGAAATTTTGACAGTCTAATACGATTTTTATTTTTTGCCAGGTTCTTAAAAATTTTAATCAACCCTCGTACATTAACGTTTATACATCGATGTAAAACCATTTGGCTTTACTTTATTTGTAATCTTAATGCAATTTTGTGTAAAATTTTTGTTTCCAATTATTTATTTTGCTTCAAAAACTGAAATTGTTATTGATCAGTATGTAATGTTTGATGCAAAGTTTATCTAATTACATCAGTTTTGTCAAAACCAACGTTTCTCATTTTTCTTAAGTTAGTAAACAGATGTACAAAAAGAAAATATTAGGAAGCTACCGTTGAAATTTTACTTAATTAATATTGGATCAAAAAAAATAAATATTAATCGCTCGAAACATTTTATTCAACAAAAATATAGTTTAATATAATTAAAGCTTCCTAATATTTTCTTTTTGTACATCTGTTTACTAACTTAAGAGAAATGAGAAACGTCGGTTTTGACAAAACTGATGTAATTAGATAAACTTTGCATCAAACATTACATACTGATCAATAACAATTTCAGTTTTTGAAGCAAAATAAATAATTGGAAACAAAAATTTTACACAAAATTGCATTAAGATTACAAATAAAGTAAAGGCAAATGGTTTTACATCGATGTATAAAAGTTAATCTACGAGGGTTGATCAAAATTTTCAAGAATCTGGCAAAAAATAAAAATTGTATTAGACTGTCAAAATTTCGTACAGAGACTAAAAATGCCTAAATAAACAACTTTATTGAATAAAGTTTTTCGATATTTTTATAAATAAGGGCATTTTTGAACCTATTTTATTAAAAATATCAAATTTGACAGGTAACGCAAGTCGTGCAGCTGCTTTAGTATACGTCATTTTTGGTTTTTAGGTAAGAAAAAACTAACTGCTTTGTCAATTTATAATAATAAAAAAATCCCATTTGATGCGGACTTTCTTGTGGACACTGTATATATTATAAATTATTTTTAGTCCGATTTAAGTGATTTTTTAGAGAGCTGTAGATACATTTATTAGTTTTAATATGCTGATACAAATTTTAAAAGAAATTGGTTTTTTGACATATTATACAAGGATAATCGAAAAGGTTTTTTTTGCTTAGTGTCAAAACATCCTGTGGAATAATTAAGAAGCAAAATTACTTTAAACTATCAGTTTTTATTAAGCCGCAAATATTCTTTGAATTTTTGTTTTTGATTCATGTCAATACGTGCATTTGTTCTCACCCAAATGCAAAAGGATTTTGACCATGTCAATAACTTAAATTTTTCCATTTGCCATTGCATTAAAAATAAAATAGACTATTAAAATGCAATAAAACAAATGTTATTGTAATAATCAAGATTTAATAAACAAATAAATTTACGGAAAAAGGTACGTATACCTAAGATTTAAAAAATAACATTTTCGCAAAACAAACTTACACATTATCGACAACAACTTTTTCACTTAAACACATCTGAATAATTTCTATTGCCTCCTCTAACCCCTAGCCCTTACTACGGCCTGTACAGTGTACACGTCGGTTCATGCCATCAATTAGTCCGCAAATATCATCCTGGGTAATATTCCTCCATTCTTCCTGAAGTGACACACGAAGCTCATTTAATGTCGCTCACACATGCTCTATAGGATTTAAATCCGGAGAACATGCTGGCCAATTCATTTTTTTAATGCCAACTTCTGTCAAATATTCAGTAACGCACATTGCTGCATGTGGTCGGGCATTATCTTGCATTAAGATAAAACTGTCTCCGATAAATGGAGCAAATGGAACTACATGATTTGCCAATATTTCCTCAATATACCTTAGTGCTGTCAGCAATCATCCATCAGTAAAAATTAATTCAGTAGAAACCAACATTAATATTCCTGCCCAAACCATCACGGAACCTCCTCCATAGCTAAGCCGAGGGCAGAACGTACATTCATCAAATCGTTCTCCACTTCGCCTCCATACACGCTCTCACCCATCTGGTGAGTGTAGACAGAATCTAGACTCATCAATAAATAGTACACTGCTCCATTGTTCCAAATTCCAGTCTAAATGTTCACGACCAAATTGTAATCTTGCTACTCTTATGACGACGTAGTTATTTAGGTCCAGTTGCTGGTCTGCGTGAGTTTAAATTACCCTAGTGTTATCTTCGACGAACTGTCCAAGAACTGACATTTTTAATTCGGACGTCTCGAAGTTGGTTTTTCGCCTGTCAAACGACGATTCTGAAGAGTTTTAAGTACAAGAAATCGGTCATCAATAGCTTTAGTTTTGCGTTTCCTAAATTATTGACATCATCAAGATCATTTTACATTTGGGTGAGAACAAATGCACGTATTGACATAAACCAAAATGCAAAGAATATTTGCCGCTTAATGAGAACTGATATTTTAAACTAATTTTGCTTTTTAATTATTGCACAGTGTTTTTTGACACTAGACAAAGAAAACAACTTTTCTATTACCTTTGTATAATATATCAAAAAGCAATTTCTCTTAAAATTTGTATAAGCTTGTTAAAACTAATAAATGAATCTATAGCTCTCTAAAATATCACTTAAATCGGAGTAAAAATAAAAAAATTATATAGTCCTAAACTTGATCCAAATTTTATGATGCCTGTGGGTACGGAATGGTCTCCAAATCAAAGGACAAGCGATGACGTACATCCAGTGCAACTTCGGCAACTCAATGGTCGATGCCGACCTCTATCTGCTTCAGATTTGTTGCACAAGGGTGAACACTGAGCGTTTCCTTAACATGGTTATCGATCAGTAATGATGTTATTGCATAGACATGTTTATTATATGTTATATGTCTATGGGTTATTGGTGCAACACATCGGAAGTATATGAGTCAATTTTTTTTTAGATTCCACATTAAAGAATTTATGAGTTTGGTACCCTTCAAAACACATCAGCATCCGTTTTTCGAAGGGGAACACGACACGCCAATGCTGGAGAGTTGCCTTACTTTTCTTGCAACGTTGGTCAGCGTAAGAACGAATTTAGGTAAGAACATTCTGTAAATAAAAATAAATTCCTTACAGCCGCGTTAATATTTTTAGGTAAAATATTTAATTTATGTATTTTGTTTCTCGTTGTTCCAGGGTTACCTGATACAGTGTTAAACCGGGTGGAAATGGTCACTTTACTGTGCATGGGCGACAAGACGCATTTCCAGCTAATGGAATTGATAGGTGGCAGCCTAGCGCAGCGATAGCGTTCTCGCATCGCATGCCGAAGGTACCTGGTTCGATCCCAGGCAGGTTTGGCGAGGTTGCTTGACCAGGCCACCGTACTTCGTAGTGTTGCATTGTACAACACACACTGGCACAGTGTTGCCAGACTTTTGTAACGACCTTCCTTCAACTGAATGACAAAAATCCTTCATATCCTTCAAAACAGTGGCGGGTGGCTGGCAAAACAAAATATATTACCAAAAAAAACTTTAATGATCGAATTTTTTATTAAAAATGAAAACAAAACAATCAAAATCCTGTCCCATTAAATGATTTTAATAAAATCAAATTAGTTGGTAAAATTATTGGAATATTTGCTAAATATACAATTTTGCCTGAAAATCCTTCAAATTCGGATAAAAACCTTCAATCCTTCAGTAGTAAAAATTTTAGATCAAAATCCTTCATATTGAAGCAAATCCTTCAATTCTGGCAACACTGCACTGGCATTCTCAACAATGGCAAAATAAACACTGCAGTGAAAGGTGAAAGGTGAAAGGCGAACTCGATTGCTCGATTCCTCGATACGATACAGCTGTGGAGCTCTCGGGCTCCTCCGGTATCATTCGGGTGTCCCTCGGCATGTTGTCGAGAAGTGAGCTACTCCTGAACCAAGTAACGGATCTAGTTACCCACAAAAGGGACGCATGTCTGTTACCGATCCAGACGGATTGGGGGACGCCCCGAATCAGAGGATTTATTTGGTAATACAGACGGTGTACGGTGTGTCCCGTGGAGTGATACTGGATCCCGACGGATTAGGGGGCTCTGCGGCAACATCCTTCAAGTCGCACCACGGAGACGTAATAGGCTGACCCCGTCGAGGTCTGTGGTGGACAAGAGGTGTTACAATAGTAAAATTGTGGTTCGGAACCCACGTAAAACTTTAGGTCCCGTCTGGCTGACATTACCCAGACGTAAAATTGGGTTGGCAAAAAGGGTCGCACTGGCCTACTTGCTTGGCGCTAAGCCTTCCCTCAACTACTACTACTAATGGAATTGATGCCCGAGAGGTATATTTCAAAAATTGATGATAATTTTTATTTTGTGTGTATTTTATTTGACACTGTCAGACATAACCCACACTACGTCGATAATTCAAGTCCGAGAACTTACTCTTTATATTACGAGGCAAGAAAGCACTGTTTCGGTCCACCGAACGAATTTTTTGCCAAATTCTTCAAAAAATTAAAAAAGACAGACCGATCACAAAACCATAAAAAACTAGAACACTTAATAGGCTGTATTATTGCCACAATATAATAAATATCTCTGTACTAACGGGGTTTTGGTTCTTATAGGTTGCCATCCACTAATTTGAGTTGGCAGCATCATTCCAACTGACTATAACTTCGTAGCGATCGACTTTAAAAATACAGGGTTATGTTATGATGGAATAACAACAGAAATATTAAAAACTATTAAAACTACTATTTCAACACCACTAACATTTCTTATCAATAATATTTTTAAAAGCAGTATATATCCAGAAGCTTTCAAAAATGGTATAATAAAACCTATTTTTAAAAATGGAGATTTTAGTAAAACTAGTAATTATAGACCAATAACATTAAAGATAGAGAAGGTATTCGAAAAAAATTTTAAATTAAGAATTGAGAATTATTTGGAAAAAATACATTTTAATTCTAATAAACAGTTTGGGTTTCAAAAAAATAAATGCTATCTAACAGAAAAAATATGTGATGCACTTAATAAAAAACCTTGTATATTAGTATTTTTTTAGATTTTGCAAAAGCCTTTATACAGTTAGCCATAATTTACTGTTAAAAAAGTTTGAAAATATTGGATTCAGAGGAATGCAATTAGAATTGATTAAAAATTATCTGAAAAATAGACCAACTTATGTTCAAATAGATAAAGTATTTAAGTATGGTGTTCCTCAAGGAACAATTTTAGGACCATTATTTTTTAATATTTATATTAACGACTTATTTAATATAAATTGCAACGGACAAATTCATAGTTTTGCAGATGATACTACAATTTTTTATACCGATACAAATTGGGACAACTTAAATAATAAAATTAAAAAAGATTTTAAAATTATAAAAAAAATTTTTGATAACATTTTGTTAACAATTAATTTTAATAAAACAAATTATATTTCTTTCACTTTAATTTAATCCTAAATAACCTACCACGAAATATGAATAGTATTTAAATAAATGAAGACATTCAAATTTTTAACACCAATAAAAGTCTTAATTGTTTCACTAGATTATTTATTGCCCTCTATTTTACATTACACGCGCGCGCTGCTGCATCGCCTTTCATCTCTCTGCCCAGTGCGACTCGTCCGTCCTGACTGCGCATGTCGGGCTTTTCTAACTGATGAGTTACGGGGTAAAGGAGGATACTGCTAACATACATATAAAATGGAAGTTTTGTAATAAAGTTGTTTTAAACTCAGAATATTATTATTAACAAATAGTATTTTTGAACTAGACCAAATACGTTTATTAAATATTATTTTTAAAACATATTTTTGCATTGTTGTAGGCGGCAAATTTGAGTCGTATGCACTTCCCCAACCAATTATACCACAGGAAAGAATTGATTGAAAAAGTGCATAATAAAACACTAAACAAAGTTTTTGATTCACAATATTTTTTAAAAATCTAAATTTACATAAAGTGTTTCTTAATTTTTTAGTAAGTGTTAATGCGATGATCGCATTTTAAATTTTGGTCAATCAATATTCCTAAGTATTTTATAAATTCTACTTTTTTAATTTAATTTTTGCAACAAAAAATAGCATAATTAATTCTAACTATATCTGATATTTCTAAACAATTTAAATCATGAATTTTAATTTCTTTTAAACTATTCGGCTGAGTATCTTTATAACAAGAAAAAGTCATAAATTTTGTTTTAGTTAAATTTAAGTTTAATAAATCATTACTCAAATTATTTTTTATTATTGAAATGTCTAGTTCTGAATTTAAAATGCATTCATTCCAGGTATTATATTATGTTAATAAATTATATATATTTAGAAATAAAAACCTTATACAATTTAAAAACCATAATCATAAATACACGTCATAAAAATGAAATAACCATAAAACCTAAAATAAATCCATAGGACAAAAGAATTTCAAATATTTATGTTTTTATTTAAACGATTATTTGCCAACAAAAATTAAAACATCGATTCATTAAAAAAATTTAAAGTCAAAATAAAAACAGACAATTTGAAAATATTTTTAGAAATGCTTTAATTAATATTGTTCTGAATAATTTATATAAGTAATATTTTTTACTTAAAAATTATAAATTAATAATTTTGTTATAAAAAAATAGGTAGGTAATTTATATTAAAAAAAAACTGCGTTTATACTATAAATTAACATTTTTACTTTAAAAGTTGATTTTAATGCATATTTCTGATTTTACATAGTAAAACCAAAAATAAGATTTGCCCCTAACAAGCTTCAGGGGATTGAAGAATAAGTTTATAGAAGACTGTAATAAAACGCAAAAATCTATCTTTTTATTTTAAATTATTTTTATTTAAAGTGCGTTCTCATGAGTCAAAACAAGATGTTTCCTTTTAAAGGCTCTAAAAGCTTTTGTTCCAAAAATAAATATGATAATAAAACCAAACTTAGCCAACTATTTTAAACCAGCCGTTTTTCTTAAATAAATAACCAATGCCCAAGTTATTCTAAAGATTCGTTATGTCGTAAAGTTTATTTTTTCTATATCCTAAAAGCTAGTTGTTAGCAAAAACTTAACCGTAATAATAAATATCTAGAATCTTTAGTACAGCACGTATTGTCAAAGTTAACATAAAGTTACCAAAACCTAAAATAACCCACAGATGGGAATAATAAATAAGGGAAGTAAGGGGACCTTCGTTAGTGGTCGGTCCATTATAATCAGATAATATGAATCATATATTAAGAAAAAATGGAAAATATAGGTATAGTCAAAATCACGTAAAGTTTTAACGCGTTTAGGTTAGGTTCTGTCATATTTGACATAAATTGTGTGCAATATATGTCAAATATGACAGAACCTAACCTAAACGCGTTAAAACTTTACTTGATTTTGACTATAGCAACCTGGATTTGTATTTTGACCGTTCCATGTATGTGAAAGTCGGATCAGATTTATTCTTTATTTTCCCTGTATCAGCTTAAAAGGTTTTTTTTAAGTAAATCTGATTGTTGTACTTTAAATTTAAGGTTATTTTATAAGTATACTATGTATTGTTTATCTATATACATTATAAGATTTTTAAGTTAAAATGTCCATAAAGAGAGAAAAAGTTTTAATTAAATATCAAGAGGGTATAACTAGAGTCACCTAGCGGCACACAAGCATTCTATAGGGTGGAATATCTAAATATTTTAAGTAGCATAATTTAAGGGGGTGTGATTTAGAAGTTAGATGCTTAATCCAGGAGAATCACAAGTTAGTTCCTAAAGTTCTATTGTCGGGTTCGGTTTAGCAAGTAGGTACCTACCAAAGATGCTCTTTTCTGGTGTAGTCGAGCGGGTTTTAAGGGAATATACTTTCGGGTGTAGTCAAGCGGGTGTAGACGAGCAAATTTCTTAGTTTCTATTTTCGGGTTAAGTGGTCTAAGTTTTCAAGGTATATATTTTCGGACACATTTTTCTCTTTGATATACCTCTTGTGTAGTGAATCCTTTGTTTCTTAAAAGTATAAAGGTAGATTATGGGTCTAAGTATGATTGTTGTTTTCACCTATAGGCTTCAGGGTTTTAGTGTTTTTATAAGACTTTTCAGTTTTCGGGGATTATCATAAATTAATCTATGGGTGATTAAATTACAGGGTTGTATTGAATTAAAAATATAAATTTTCTGTTCACAGGGTTTTAAACATTAAATGGGTAATTTTCTGAATCGCACAGTAAACGCATGTCAATAGAAAAATCTCTCTTTATTAGTTAACATAATAATAATAATAATAATAATATTAATAATAATAATTTTTATTGTGGAAAATAGTAAAATACATTAAATCATTAAGGCAAAAAGATTTATAAAAAAGAGTTATATAAGACATATACATATCTTGTATTAGTTTTAAAGTCTTTCTTTTCTTGCTTAGTAACTTTTATTTTTACCTTTCTGCATAATGTTTTTAATAGATTTATAAGTTGTTGTTTAAATTTGGTGTTGTTTTATTGTAACAATCAATATAAAGGGTTTCATGAACAAGGGTTGAACTGTTCGCCCCCGCGCCATAAAGACGCGTCGCTGCGTCGTTATTGTTAACATCATCACCTGGATATTGCTGTTTGGTCGACATGGGTAAGTCATTTGGTATTAACAGTAGATACAACTAACAGAACAAAACGACGTTGACGTTATCATGAAGAACTCCATTATCTCCAAGATTGCTCTTGCTATAAAATTGTCTTAGTTATTTATACTCGTAATTCTAAACTTATGTGAAGGGACAGGTCTGGTATTCTCGGTCAGAAACGCTACCAGTGATAATGAATGAAAAACAACAGGAAAATAATCGTTGAATTTATTTTTAAATAAACGCAAATACAATGTAAACAAACAACTTATATAAGCACGAAAAGGCTCTCTAAATTGTCAGTGGCTTTATTTAGGGGGCGGCCGTTTAAACAATACAATAGAAATTCATTTTTAATTTGATAAAAAATACCAAATCACGGAGAAAAAACGAATCTTTTTTTTTTAACTTAATAGTACCTTAACAATTTGTTACTAGGAACATAATAATTTCGTTATTGTAAACTCAATAGGATAATAAAAAACAATGCCTAGTGTATCAATTAGCAATGCAGATAATCAACAGCAAGGTATAATGCAAAAACAGAGGAATTTTGTAATGATTTTTTTAAAGTACATTTTTCATTATTGTCTAAAACTGTTATTGAACTACCAGAATTTTGGTTTTTGCGATTTCGAAATCTATGATCGAGTGAGTATTGAGCAACAACGATAGAGCAAGATATACATGTCGTCTTTATCATAACAAGACGTTCCACCGAGTACCACCATAGAACCATGTGAAAATATAGGTACACCCATTTTTACTCTAGAATAATACACTGTCACCGAAACTCGATTTTTTGGCCGAAACTAACCGAAATCGAACCTTCGGTCGGTCCCTAATTAGGTGTATTCCACGCTTTTGTAGAGGGCAGGAATGATGTTAAAACATCTTCAAGTTTCCATAATGACCGCTAGGGGATGCAATTGCTAGGATATAATTTTCGAGAACATTTAATAAAGGACATAATAAAATTATCATTAATTTTTTTGACTTTTTCGTATTGTCGATAATAGGAGTAGGAGAAATCTTGATTGCGTACGTACCTATATACTTAGTCGGTCATTATCAAGAAAGATGAGCTTTTTCTATAGGTAGAATGTCACCACCTGTATACTTGTTTCGAACTCTTTTATTCTCATCAGTGCAGGACATTCACGAAAACCAAGGAATATTTTATTATACTCATAAAAAATGTCAGTGATTACTAAAATATTATTTTTTTTATTTTAGTTGCCGACAATCAAACAAATTAAAACCAGGAGTCAATCCGTGGCCGCCCTTTCGCACGCCTGCCAAAGTGGGTAAGAACTACATCGATCCCCGCCATATTTTGACGTGGAAGGTGTTCCATTCGATGGCCTTCATTATTCTATACAAGGCCGTCAAAGGATTGGTGTCCGAACATGTCATGGCGCTCATCGTTTTTTTATTAGAGCAGTCCGTTAATATTACCGTAGATTTCAAGGGAACGGTGGGTTAATATCTCTCTATATATAATTAATTTGTGTTCGGCTACATGCTTGGTGAAACTGTTTTTCCATTGCACAGGAAGAAAAATTAATAACTACTTGTTATGTTTCACAAATTTAATCAGTTTCCTGACACGTGTCTCGGCCCTTGCGGGTTATTGTCAAAGAAGTACCAGAAGATACTCAGTAGAGAGTATCTCTATATGCTTGATCCGCACTAAAACTACGTACATTTTTAAATTTAAAATCAATTATTTTTTTGTTTTAGTATTCGAAACTATGTCTGACGCAACAAAACAAACCTCATCAGATAATCGACGGAGACTTATCCAACTGGTTTCAGACCGGTTACGTATTCGACAACTTCAGGACTGTCATACCAAAAGTTATTTTTCCTACAACTGTACCTGACATAGTACCTGTGACCATAATTTTTGAACAAAAAAAAAAGTACAATTTGTATTTTCAAGGTAGACCACCATAAACAATTCGAACAATTTTTTTTCGCTACAAGTCTCGTTGAAGATTGTGTAGACTTGCATGATAGCATATATACCTTCATCTGCGATTTTTCGGAAGTTCAATAGTTATTTATATTTGAGAACAGCCGCTCAATCGACGCACTTGTCCCAGGCAGACAAAAATTAAACTCACATAAAAGTTGAAAATTTTTGAGTCTTTTTTTCTATTTGTAACACTTCGAGCCATCGATCTTCAGTACAATTTTTTTTGAAATTCCAGTCGTTAATCTTATCTTCCGTAACGTTGTTTTGTATTGTAAATTAACTTCATCGAAAAGTTCATCCTGATTCAATGCCGGACCAACACAATACTCCAAAAATAGTAGGTAATAACATTTCGTTTATTTAAACAAAAAGTAGGACATACCAGTGACGTAGCTATAGCTTTTACATGGGGGGGGGGTTTGGGTATGTTAATGTCTTAAAAAAAAGCGCCGCAGACGAAAATTTTTTGAGTGCCACGCCCTTTTTTTATTGATGGTTTTTACCTTTTAGGTAATTTTCGACTCTCGAGTCTAAGTCTCATTAATATTATCAAGTTACAACTAACTAGGTATATACTGGATTATTATTGAAATAAATATTAATTATACATTTAAATTTGTTTTCTTGTGATATAGAAAGTATACTGATTTGTCAATGGTCTTTTTTTGGATGGGGGATATTAAAAGACAAAATTATTCTTACAAAAGTAAATTTAATCTCTTTCTTCTTTCAACTAACTTATTTACAATGGTTGAGGAATCTATTTCTATTGCCACATCTCGATGAACACTCATAAGCGCGAATCCTGTAAGCCGTTCGTCTCCCATTCTGTTTCTTAAATACGTTTTTAGCCGTTTAAGTGTGGAAAAAGTACGTTCAGGCGTGGCAGTTGATACTGGAAGTGTTGCCAAGATTTGAAGAAGCTTCTTAGTCGTTGGGAAAAAAGTTCATCACATTGATCCATTGCTTCTAAGGCAGTAGAGGGCTTTTCTTTACATCACACTATCGCACTTTTACTTATAAGTAGGAATGAACTAATGTAATCCTAATATTTCAGCAGTAATACAGTATGATAAGTATTTTCCCATGGGGGGGGGGGGGGTTTAAACCCCCAAAACCCCCCCCCTTATATACGTGCCTGGGACATACTTTTATATTTAAAAAAAAAGAAGTACATTTAGTTGTACTTGATAAACTTTGAAAGACAGTAGGACAGTGTTTGAATAAGTATACTGTCCTACCAAAATAAGTACCCACATATGGTCACCCTACATACCTATAGTTTATAGTTCCGCAGAAAGTAAGTATAGTTTTTTAAATTTAATATCGGCGATTCAAAAGAGAAATCTGTGTGATCACGAACGAAAGTAATGTCACCCAACGCGAGTCTCTTTTTTAGTCGGCTCTTTTTGAAGCGTAAATATTAAATTAATTTCGTTTATTTTTATTATATTTTAACTATTTTTAAGTGATTTAGGAGAAGACGAAATTAACTCGTCTGATTCCGACGATATCGTGATGTCTTCTGACCCAAGAGACGACTCTATCAGGCCCAAACCTCTAATGTTACAGCCGAAACACCATTCGGAAGAAGGGTCGCCGGGAGAAGGTATGGATTTGATGATTTATACTGGATCCAGTGGCGCATACACGGGGGGGGGGGTAATTACCCCCCCCCCCCCCCCCCCCCCAGGATTTTTCAAAATACCCAAAATAAGGACTTAATACTTTTAAAATTTTAAAATTAAAATCAGAATTTAGAATTTGGAAAAACAAAAAAAAAGATACAGATGCTATAGGTTCAGGGGCGGTAATTACCCCTCCCAGGAATTTTTAGACCTATATTACTTTTCACCTCAAGAAATCAAGAAATATTGCAAAAAATATTTGCTAGTAATAAAAAGAGACGACTTGATTTTACTTTATAATTTTTTTATGTTATTAATTTCATGTTTTCTGACCTTGCGAAAACCTATGTTTTGTTCAAGAAATTTTTTTAAATTTTTTGCTTTAAAATGTTTTTATTAAATTTATAACTTTTTGTAAAAGTAGCATTTTTTATTATTTTAAAACTGTGTTATTTGTTATTTATTATTTATTTATTATTTTTTATTTATTATTTGTTATTATGCAATTCGTTATTTCTATCTGAAATTTCATTTTGGACAGATGGTCGTTTGTGTGTAATAGTTTGTTTATTTTCGTGAATGGGGTATTGGGTGTACCCTGCGTATATGGGGATGGGGTGTCGTCGTAACTTTGGTCAGGTAAGGTTTGTTCAGGGGTGGTTTGACTAGTTTGATAGGCTTGGTAGTTAGCAGCATAACTACCATACATATCGAGATTGTTATCGTATGTGTTTTCACCCTGTATACAGGGTGTTTCATTAAGGGTGGCCACCGGCCATATCTCGGAAACTACTATAGGCATAGAAACTTGGGAAAAAAAATATGATTAAAGCGGTCATGCATGAGAAAATTCTGGAAATTACTTTCAAGTTCCTTATTTCGCCGCAAGGAGGAAAAAGTCAAAATTATTTTTTTTTATTTTAAATTTCTCCGAAAATTCCCATATTAAGGTATAACTCTGATTACGTCATTGGAAAGCTTAGACAATTCTGCATCATCTTGGTTTTTAAGGCTCGTTGGCGTATACCGACCTTGATAATTCTTCTTCTTCAAAATTTTCAAATTCACTTACATAAGCCATACCTAGCATTTTCAAGGGTTTCCCCATTTTTTTATATGCATGTTATTTTTTAATATGCCGGTGTACCCTACAATAAATGTATTTAAAGCTGTGCTTTCATGATATTTAATATGACACAATTTTTCGGGTTCGCCTAACTGGTTATTATTGCTTATTCTTTGAACAACGTTACTATGTAGTGGTTGTAGTCTATTGCCAAAATTTAGAATATGCTCTCCCTTAAGGGGTTTAGTACGGCGGGTCAGTTCTTGAACTAAGCAATCTAAATCTCTCCTATCAGAAAAACCTGGGTTAACACTGCGCGTTACTTTTCCCAGTCGTCTAATTCCATTCGATTTGCAATCATGGTTTCCTGTCAGTTTTTCAGTTATGCACTCAAGTAGGGGAGAATGGGGCGACTGGGCGCAAAGTATTTTGAAATTATATAACTTTGCAATCAATGAACAAAACGGCTTTATTTCTGTGAACGCATTTGTTATATAACTTAGCTTACAATACTGTAGAATATGAAATACGTAGGTTGTTACATTTACATTTTACGTAAAAAAATAAGCGATAATGTGCTTGCGTACAGTTACCCCGTATACAGGGTGTTTCATTAAGGTCGAAGAGCGGCCATATCTCGGAAACTACTGGGCATAGAAACTCAGGAAAAGAAAAATGATAATTAAAGTAACCATGAGAAAATTCTGGAAATAATTTTCAAGTTCCGCATTTTGCCGCAAGAGGGCGTAATTGAAAAGTAAATTTTTAAATTTTACATAACTCCGAAAATTCCACATTAAGGTATATGTTTGATAACACCATTTTAAAGCTTGGACAATTATGCATCATTTTGGTCTTATGCTCATTGGCGTACCGACTTTAATAAGAGTGGGGGAAGCTGTTGAAAGTGTAATCATTTAGATCGCTGTAACTTATAAACGACTTATCCGATTTTAGCAAACTAAAGACTGTTTGGAAGAGAAATGTATGCACTTTGACCAGTCGTATTTAGTTGTCCATAATGGTTCCCAAAAAAAAATGCTAGAGGGCGCAATTTCCAATAACAATACATTTTTTGATTTTACTCCGAAAAAATAAACGATACGGTATAATTATGATACCATAATCAAAAAGTAGATGAAATTTTCTAGAAGAAATATTAAAACCGCAGCTCGATATCTCCGTTCGTTTCAGAGTTATTGCCAAAACAATAATTTTTAAGACAAATTGCGCCCTCTAGCAATTTTATTAGAAACTATCTTGTACATTGGATACGACAATTAAAGGTACTAACCTTTCTCTTCCAAACAAGCTTAAATTTAGTAAAATCGGATAGGTCGTTTAGAAGCTACAGCGATTTTAATGTTTAAAGTTTCACTTGATAAGAGTGGGAGAAGCTATTGAAAGTTTAAACATTAAAATCGCTGTAACTTCTAAACGACTTATCCGATTTTACTAAATTTAAGCTTGTTTGGAAGAATCTTCAACTGTCGTATCTAATGGTACAAGATAGTTTCTAATAAAATTGCTAGAGGGCGCAATTTGTGTTAAAAATTATTGTTTTAGCAATAACTCGGAAACGAACGGAGATATCGAGCTGCGGTTTTAATATTTTTTCTAGCAAATTTCATCTACTTTTCGATTATGGTATCATAATTATACCGTATGATTTATTTTTTCGGAGGAAAATCCAAAAATGTATTGTTATTGCAAATTGCACCCTCTAGCATTTTTTTTGAGAACTATTATGGAGAACTAAATACGATTGGTCAAAGTGCATACATTTGTCTTCCAAACAGTCTTTAGTTTGCTAAAATCGGATAAGCCGTTTATAAGTTACAGCGATTTAAATGATTACACTTTCAACAGCTTCCCCCACTCTTATTAAAGTCGGTACGCCAATGAGCATAAGACCAAAATGATGCATAATTGTCCAAGCTTTAAAATGGTGTTATCAAACATATACCTTAATGTGGAATTTTCGGAGTTATGTAAAATTTAAAAATTTACTTTTGCGGCAAAATGCGGAACTTGAAAATTATTTCCAGAATTTTCTCATGGCCACTTTTATTATAATTTTTCTTTTCCTGAGTTTCTATGCCCAGTAGTTTCCGTACGCGCGCACAGTTGCCCCCAACAATTGCGCACAGTTCCCCCTTAAGTAAAACAAAAAATAAAAAATCTTATAAAAAAAGTATCAGTAAAGTTTAGAAAAAAATTACTTTGTAGCACAACCATCTTCCAATACTTTATATGTCAGCACAAAATTTACAACAAAAAATACAAAATGAAGGCGCTTACGGCTTAAATTCTATGCTGGGAATATTAGATCACTTGTTGTTACGGGCAAAGAAAATTTATAGGGTTAGAAATGTTAACTCCTTGTTAAAAAATCGCAACACAGTAGAGGGAGAAAGAAGAGAGAGAGAGAGAGGGGTGTTAGTGTGCCCGCCAGCCATCAGAGGCGCAATGGCGGGAAATTTGAACAGCGGTTTTATGACTTTTCAGTTTAATTATTAACTTTTGAACGAGTTTTTATTGATTTAATATAAATATTATTAAATCACAAATTAAATCAATAAAAAGACGCACAAAAGTTTTTATTTTATGGAATAAATAATGCACGTTTTTATATTAACCAAGATTTAGAAAATAAAGATGGAAGCACTATATGATAAATAATGTTTTCTACGTTTATTTATAAATAAAAACTGCATTGACAACCATAACAAAAAATAACTGTTTAGAATAAACGAATGTCCTTAGTCCTTAGGTTACATCTCACAGGTCTCACTCATCTGGAATTGTCTCAATTCATATAATATTATCTCAAATACTGTATAAAACACAAGCACTAGGATGCATTGAGACACGTACTAAAAGATCCATAAACTATTAGGTGATTCTTACAGCATTCTCTGAAACAAAAGAAACAGTATCGGGTAGATTTTTAATTTCTCTGTAAAATATGGCCGATGGCCAAGTATCTACTTATCGAGTTAGCTCAAACCATTATCTTTGTGTCATTATGTTATACTTCTAATCCACTCAGTAAAACAAAAATGTTAAAACTATCATTTCAAGAGACTAAACTTATCTGTTCGTAACTGATAGATTGTTAGGTATTACCTCGGGTACAAATGTGTTGCAGTTATCTGCAGGCTGCCCAGTGATATTTTGTTAAGATTGGCTTGTTAACCAACACCTATTATGTATGTGAAACATTTCATGTTAATTTATTTATTGTAAACTTACATTTCCTATATTCCTATATAAAAAATAGGTAAGGAAGTGTAAAATCAATTTGATAAACAATAAAAAATAATTACTGTTGTAGATTTGGTTAATTTTCGATTTAATCACGCCGGCTAGCGACTTTATTAAATGCACATTCACATACACATAAACTCAGAGCGTTTTTTGTCATGGTCTTTATTCAAAATTTCTGACACTTTTCCTTTCGTGGTTGCGCCACTAAAAACAAACTTAACTTAACTTTACTTTTTTGTTCTGACCACCTGTTTTCGTTCTCTCGCGGTCTCTCTCGCCTTGCCGGCCGGCCCGTATCCTGTCACTCGACAGGCGCAAGCGCGAAATCTCGCGCCCAAATTTAAATACATTTTAGAAAACAAGAATTACTATAACACTCCCCCTTTTCAAAGAGTGGCGCAACGACGCTTACAAAACTAATCTCTAATTACAAAACAAAATTACGTGAAACCTAAATATAAGTAGAAAAATTATTAGAACATACCGTTGAAAAATATGATCTTGAAAACATAACTCTTAATAACTAATGAAAAAGTTTTAAATAACTAGTACTGCATTAAGACATATTTAGATATTAAAAAAAAATTTCGCGTTCTATTTAGTCCTTTAGTCCTTGCAACAATAACAGCGTTTAGTTTTAATAGGTCGTTTCCTTGGGATTCTACTGGAGCTACAGGCTGTCGTATCTGGAAAAATAAGTGGTACTTTGAGTTCTACAATATTTTTGGAGGATGAACTTTGGTCTAACAGATCGAATTGGCGGCTTCTGTTTAAACCAGGGCCGATCTCTGAAATATCATTTAAAGACGGTGCGGATGATACATTCGATAAATTCTTAGTACGTGACTCAGGTGTCCAAGGGACCCAGGGTCTTTCCAGCAGTTGTGGTAAAGGCCGGAGTGAATTGGCTACTTCAACTTCGTTACCGTTGCACTTTGTTTCGACTACTGGAATTTTTTGCATTAAAGGAGGAATGCGATTCCCAGAACGAGCAGGTCTGAGATCATCAATATGGACGGGGATTCTTCTGTCTTCTCGCAAAATATCGAACACGACATCGCTTCTTTTTCCTACTATCTTGTAAGGCCCAGTCCAGGGTGGATCAAAAGCGTGTTTCAGTTGCCTGTTGTCCCGTGCGAAAACATTATCTCCAATATTCAACTGAATAGGTGGGGCTGACTCAGGACTACTATACTTAGCTTGATAGCGTGCCTGACAGCCTCTAATTTGTTCATGTAGGCCTTGTCGATCCTGGTCACTTCCAGGACGTTTTGGCTGTAACTCTTCGGGAAGTTGCCAGTCTCCAGGTACGGGTAACTCATAACCTAACAATGCCATGCTAGGGGTCTTATTAGTGGCGGCGTTTTTTCTTGTTCTTAGCACAAACAGGGCTTGACTAATAACCTGTTGCCATTGGTTTTTTTTTTCGTTTGCTAATAACGTGCGCATAACCTTTTTCAGTTCTTGGTTGCGACGTTCAACTGGATTAGCTCGGGCATGGTAAATCGCTGTATAAGATAGTTTAATATGGTTCTTTCGGGCCATTTCTTTATATTGGTTACTGATAAATTGGGGGCCATTGTCGGATACAATGGTGCAGACAGTGCCGTACCGCCGAAAAATTTCGTTTTCCAAAAAATCCACAACGCGTTGACCATTAATGTTTTTATATGATTTGGCCTCAACCCATCGTGTAAACACATCTTCAACAACTAAAATATATTGATGTCCATATGACGGCGTATAATATCCGAGAATGTCAATACTAATCATTTCGAAGGGTCGCGAAGGAGCATATGACCGAAACGGAGCCTTTTTTTGACGAGTATTTTTTACCGTAGCGCACACAATACAGTTTTTTACGTAATCGTCGACGGATTTCGGTAAGTTTTTCCAGTAATACTTTTGCGAAATTACCCGAATCGTCTCATCTCGACCCGGATGCGCGGCTGTTGGCGTGTCATGATGATAAAAAATTACATGAGGCACTTTATCGCGTGGTACGTATAGTCTATTCCCTTGAGATAGTCTTTTCCAAAACAAATTATCACGGACACAATGTTTATTTAAAAAAGTCCTGTCTTTGGATGAATTTGGTCCGTTTTCGCGAATACGATTCCACTTATTGATTTTTTGTCCAATTTCGGCTGACTGTCTTTGTTCACTGGTGACTTCCGTAAACAAGTCAAAAGTGTTAGCTATTTGGTTGACTGTAATTTGCTCATTTAAGTCAGTACTGTCTTGATTACGATTAAATGTCAAGTCAGGGATACATAGTCGTTCTTCAAGGTTATCAGGAAGGTCATGTGCGTCAGTTGGTTGACGGGAAAGAAAGTCAGGTAACTCATTTAGTATGCCTGAAACATGTTCTATTTTAAAGGAAAACTCTTGTAATAAAAGAGACCATCGAGTAAGTTTAGTTTTTGCATCTTTATTTTTATCAAGCCATACCAAGGACCTGTTATCAGTTCTGAGAATAAAGGGTTTATCTTGTAAATAATGTCGAAATCTTTTGACGGCCCATACTATACTAAGACATTCCTTTTCGTTTATATGGTAATGTAATTCGGTTTGTGTGAATGTAGCACTGGCATATGACAAAATATACTTAGCATTATTTGGACCTTCTTGATATAAAACACAACCCATGCCCTTTTCACTACTGTCCGTCTGTAAACAAAAAACTTTATCGAAATCAGGCCTATGTAAAATCAAAGGCTTTGACACCACCGATTTTAAATATTTAAAAGCATCATCTTGTTCCTTACCCCACCTAAACCTAACATTTTTTTGTAAAAGTTTGGTCATGGGAATAGTAGAGTCGGCCATGTTAGGAATATACTCTCTCAACCAATTACAAACACCTAAAAGAGACTGAAGCTCTTTTTTGGTTTTTGGAGAGGGGCGTTCAAGAATAGCAGAAATATGTTTGGATTGAGGGGTGTTAGTATCTTGATTTATGTGATAGCCTAAATAATCGATTTCCTTAACCGCAATCTGACATTTGGCAGGTGACAAGTGAAGATTATGAATCCTCAATCTTTCAAGAACTAGACGAATATGTTTGAAATGAGATTGATAATCGGAACTGTAAATTATGATATCATCTAAGTAGACTTTTACAAATTTGTGCAGATAACCGGCAAGCACCTCGTGAGTCATCAATTTCTGAAAAGTTGAAGGCCCATTCTTGACGCCAAAAGGCATTACTCTAAATTGATAAAGCGATCCGTCGGGTGTACAAAAAGCAGTAAACTTCTTTGAATCTTCTGATAAAGGTATTTGCCAGTACCCGCTTTTTAGGTCAAATACTGAAAAAATTTTCGCGCCGCCTATATCTTTCATAGTATCTGATATTTTTGGTAAGGTTGATGCTTCATCGACCGTAATGGCGTTGAGAGCACGAAAATCAATGCAAAATCGAGTCTTAGTATCTTTTTTATCGACAAGAACGATGGGGGAACAGTAATCTGAGTCGCTGGGCTCAATTACACTAGCATGTAACATGTCGTTAATTTGGCTATATAAAATATCTTTATATTTTGGGGACACCGGATAAGGGCGTTGTTGTATAACTTTATTTTCTTTCAAACGTATAGTATGTTGTACTGTACTAGTAGTGGATTGCGTAAAATCCTCAGAAATAATTTCACAGAACTCTGAAAATAAATTGGTAAGTTCTTGCTTATGTTCCTCGGGAAGTTTAAGGTCAGATGGAAATTTTTTTTGATAATTAATATGTGGAAAAAAATTTGTCCAATAAAATGTTTTTCTACTTGTACCCCCTGCATACAAACAACGACGTGGGTAATCTAAAATAACTTCATTTTCGTCCAAAAATGGAGCTCCAAGAATAACTTCTTCTTGAAGTTCAGAAATAACTTGAAAATCAGAGCGAAAATATACATTTTCAATAGCAAAGTCAAGGGGTAAGGAGCCCATAGATGTCACTGAGTTTGGTCCAAACGCTGCGAGTATATCTTGACTGTCTAATTTACTTTTTATAGAAATACTTTCAAAAATTTTTTGTGGAAGAATGGTAGTACGTATGATATTCACAGCAGAGCCTGAATCAACTAAGGCTATGACGGTTATATCGCCTAACTTTAACTTTATTCTAGGTAATAGAACCGGGCGCGTTGTATTTAGAGATATTTGGTTAGTTTTTTGTAAATTGTTTGTATTAAATAGGGGAACAAAATCATTACATAAAGAACCTTGAAGAGGAAACGGGACTTGATTGTTAATAATGTCATTATTTATAAAGGCCTCATCTGCTGATGCGTCCCGAGCGTAGCCGGCCTTTGTTGGTTTCCCTGTAAATAAGGATTATATGGGCAATCTTTATGGAAATGCATTTCTTTACAAAATTTACAAGGTGTCATAGGATATTTTTGCTCCGCATTACCCCTATTTGGTATTTGATCGTATGGTTCCTGTCTATTTTGTAACTTAAAATTTTGTACGTTATTCCTTAAAGGAGGGGCCGTATAAGTACAATTTTTTGAAATTTCTTTTAAATCCTTTTCTATCTTTGTGGCAACCATGGTTAGTTCTTCTGTATTTGAAAATTTTTTTGTACTGCGTAAATTAGCTCGAAGCTCCGGTTTTAACAAATTTAAGATAATTGCAGTTTTGTCATACTCCTCAGTGTTGGGGAGCAATCTTTGAAAAAGAGCTAATTTTTTTGAAATAAAAACCTCTACTAATTCATTAGCTTGTTGTTTTTCCCCATATAGTTTTACAGCTGTTTCTGCTATAACGTCACTGGAATTAAATTTATTTAAAAATCTTTGACAAAAATTTTCGAAGGAAATATTTAAATACTTATATGGTTCCACCCATTGTAACGCGTCGCCCCGTAATTTGTTTATAGCAAAATCAACTTTACAATAATCTTCATAAATTTTATTTTCGAAAAAATAAGAATTGAGTTGCGACAAAAATTTTAAAGGATCTTCATGTTCAAAGCCGTAAAACATATAAGGCATACCAGAGCTATTACTAGGTCTAGAAACATTTCTAGCAATTTCTTGTACAGCATCTTTAAAAGCTAAAGAAATAAATCTAAGATTGTCCTCGATAAAAGCATTGTTTTGTAAAGTAAATTGTTGGTTGGTAGCTTTTTGATCATTTTGTTGTTTATTAAACAAAAATTTGTCTGGTCTATTTTCTTTGTCTTGTTCGGTATTTACATAATAGGGTGAAAAAGGATTTGTTAATGAGCGAGATAGCTGTGTTGGAATATTTTGGTCCGCACATTCATCCGAATGTCCACTGGCATCGAAATTAAAATCAAGAAAGGGCCTACCTCGATTTTGGTGTGCTGGTGTCTCGTCTTGACCCTCCCAGTATGGTTTCAGATTAGGTAACTCATTATTAGGATTCATTGTAAATATTTATAAGTATGTGATATTTTTTCTAGTCCGTTCGCACTATATTCGCGGTTTTTTTTAACGGAATGTAAAGTATATTCACTGCTACTTTCAGTTTTTCTGCACTATAGTCCGCCGCTACAATCAAATTGTATATTATTGTATATATTTTTCGTTTTATGAAAAACTTTTAGGCACTTATTTTCCCGAGGTGTTTCCTAACAAAAACTTCGACGCCAGATCGAGACCCACGTATTGGGCGCCATGTTGTAGATTTGGTTAATTTTCGATTTAATCACGCCGGCTAGCGACTTTATTAAATGCACATTCACATACACATAAACTCAGAGCGTTTTTTGTCATGGTCTTTATTCAAAATTTCTGACACTTTTCCTTTCGTGGTTGCGCCACTAAAAACAAACTTAACTTAACTTTACTTTTTTGTTCTGACCACCTGTTTTCGTTCTCTCGCGGTCTCTCTCGCCTTGCCGGCCGGCCCGTATCCTGTCACTCGACAGGCGCAAGCGCGAAATCTCGCGCCCAAATTTAAATACATTTTAGAAAACAAGAATTACTATAACATTACCTGCATAGTAAGCTGGAATAATAACTGAAAGATTACACACATCAGCGAAGTTTTCGAGAATAGAAACTAATAGAATTATTGTATATTAAAATGATAATAAAAAATTTATTAATTTCCTCAGAAAAAAACGTGGACAAGAAAAATTGACAGTTGTGACATGATGGATGGATGGCGGGCTGGCGGCTGGATGGTTTGTTCCAATTAGCACCTGGCGCAGTTTGGGAAGCGTTATAGTAGGTCAGAATATAACTGTCCTTCTCTTCTATACGTCAAAAATATGTGACAGCGACGCTTCAAGCGACAACAGCGCCAATTTCTTCTTCTGATGGCCGGCGGGCACACTAACACCCCTCTCTCTCTTCTTTCTCTTTCTACTATGTTGCAAAATCGTCCATTTAAAGTAACACCGGGGTGGTTACGGGCATCTATGCCTAATTGAACACAGCCGGTAATAAAGATTTCAAGAACGTGCCAAAAATTTAGGTTTGCGGCTCGGGTCCATAGATGTTACCGACAGCGAAATGATGAAAAGGGGCTACGTTCTGAAATACATGTGTGCGTACAGACGCCCCTTGCGCACACCCGCCCCATTCTCCCCTACATGCGCATTTAAATCATCGTCGTTAAATGGTTTATATTTGGCGACTAGGTCGTCGCATCCTTTTAAAAACTTATTTAAATATTAAGGGTAATGAAACACTCAGTCTGATGCTCCACTAGTTATATTTGATTAAAAATTACTTCGGACATGTTTCGAAAGCAAAGGCTTTCATCTTCAGCGAAAATTGTGTTGTTAATTGGCGAAAGTTGAAGGAAAACTTAACATTTTCAATTTCTTACGTTGGGCCCAAACTTGAATACCTAAAAAAAAAAAGGGGGGGGGGGGTTAAATTGGCAAGTTGTTGTGTTTGAATCTAATTTGTTAAAAAATGTTTGTAAAATTATTTTGATATGTACAAGATAGAGAGGTGTACAAATCATTTGAAAACTTAGGGTAGTTATTTGTAGAAAAAGTAGAAAATTACTCACCTAATGGATAGAAAATTAATTATATTAAAATCTCAAAAAATTTTAAAAATTAACCTTCAAAATTTTTAGGTTAAGTAAGTATGAATTAAAAAACTTGCGTTGAGTTGTTCAATCATGTACCGTGCGTTCAATTTATCTTGATAACATTTTGATTCACTGTAACTTTTTTGTTTTTAAAGATATGAAAGTAAACAAAAAAACAAAATGTAGGGTTGGTTGCCAAGTTTTTTCCTAAGTTACATAAAACAAAACACTATCAATTTTCTGACATATAAGTCTACCTTATGTTTTTTTAAATGAAACACCCTGTATATTTTTACATTTTTAAATTCCACATAAAATTATAATTATTTTTTGTTAAACGCATTATTAGTCTATACTTCATAGTTTCCGAGATATTGACTCTCGAAAAGTGACATTTTTGAATTTTGACAGCTTCTAACTTTCTAACAATACGTCTTAGAGCAAAACGGCTTACATGTCCCTATCTTCAATTTTTATTATCTTCCCAAAAAATCAACTTCCAGTTAAACCGGAACAACTATATTCCCTGCTTTCGAGATACAACTGGTTTAACCGGAAGTTGATTTTTTTGGGAAGATAAAAAAATTTGAAGATAGGGACATGTAAGCCGTTTTGCTCTAAGACGTACTGTTAGAAAGTTAGAAGCTATCAAGGTTCAAAAATGTCACTTTTCGAGAGTCAATATCTCGGAAACTATGAAGTATAGACTAATAATGCATTTAATAAAAAATAATTATAATTTTATGTGGAATTTAAAAATGTAAAAATATACAGGGTGTTCCATTTAAAAAAACATAAGGTAGACTTATATGTCAGAAAATTGATAGTGTTTTGTTTTATATGTAACTTAGGAAAAAACTTGACAACCAACCCTTTTTTGTTTACCTTCATATCTTTAAAAACAAAAAAGTTATAGTGAATCAAAATGTTATCAAGATAAATTGAACGCACGGTACTTACTTAACCTAAAAATTTTGAAGGTTAATTTTTTTAATTTTTTAAGATTTTAATATAATTAATTTTCTATCCATTAGGTGAGTAATTTTCTACTTTTTCTACAAATAACTACCCTACGTTTTCAAATGATTTTTACAACTCTCTATCTTCCACATATCAAAATAATTTTACAAACATTTTTTAACAAAAAATTTTTTAACAAATTAGATTTAAACACAACAACTTGCCAATTTAACCCCCCCCCCCCCCCCTTTTTTTCAGTTATTCAAGTTTGGGCCCAACGTAAGAATTAAAAATGTTAAGTTTTTCTTTAACTTTCGCCAATTAACAACACAATTTTCGCTGAAGATGAAAGCCTTTGCTTTCGAAACATGTCCGAAGTAATTTTTAATCAAATATAACTAGTGAAGCAGACTGAGTGTTTCATTACCCTTAATAAATATTCACTCCACTGTGAGATGGACTACTTCCATAAAACTTATTTAAATGATTACTTTTGCCATCGAAGGGTTTTATATTTTCTATTTAAAAAGGTAAGGTCCCAATTGACAACTAGTGGGCCTTGTGCCGGTTGTACCGCTGGTGCTACTTGTGACTTACCTACTCATTTTGTTTAGAATAATGAATTTCAAATGTTAAATTAAATAAATAACTATCTATAATTCCATTTTGCCAGTAATAGGCCTACAAAAAATGTATTTGCTGCTTAAATTTACTTTTTGTCTCCAATAGACTGCCTAAGCTAAGTGATATATGCGTGATGCACAGAAACTATGATTATCCCTAAAATACCTTAAACAGCTAGAGGATAAAAGGGGCGAAAAGGAAATTGGCACTTACCCGCTAAACAATTTTTAGTTTCAGAAATACATTTAAACCTTGAAACGTTTTTCTAAATTGCAAATAAATGTTTCAGAAATGTTTATGTAACTGAAAATGTCCGACCTCAGAAATGTTTTATTGAAATGTACCAAGAAAACATTTCGAAATGTTACAAACGTATCAAATTGAAACTTTCAAAATAAATATTTACGAAATGTTGCAAGTTAATTTTTATGCAATGTTTCAAATTTACTATTCCAGAATGTTACCAAATGTTGCAAATGAACCACTAAATAATTCACAAACTTAAATGTAAATCACAAACTTTATTTTCCCAACATGGGGATACTTACAATAAAATTTATAATACCTATTATAATAAAGTTAAAAGTAGATATAGTAAAAATTCACTTCATAAGCTATAACAAAATATCCTGTATAACAGTATTTATTTTAAAGTTATTGTCCAATTAATTATAGTAATTTTTGCAGGTCTTCTGCGAACATGAAATGTTTTAAGTATGTTTTATGTTTAGCACGTACGGAGTGTCTTGCTCTCCCGATTCTTGATTGGCTGGTTGCTTGGTTGTCTGCTTGGTGGCTGACTGTCAGGCGTGGCTTTCTCCGTGGTGGTTCTTTTGGATAGCACTTAAGGGATTGAAACCACAATCGACGCGTACGATCGATATCCGTTCGATTAAACGCGTTGACGCACTATCCTACCGACTGCGCCAGTTATGTTTCAAAAACAAAAAAAAAACAATTTTTAAAAACAATTTTATTTTAGTTCGGACAATACAGCGTCTGACTTTTACGAGCTCAAGTCAAAGAATAATAATTTAAATATATTACATTAATAATTGTAAAGAAAACTAGAGTCATCGATTTGGATATCTATCGATTTTATTGATGAGTCTTAGTATTTAACTCATAATGGTGAAGGTAATAAAAGGCCTGTCCAAAATTATGATAAAAATGATTCTTTTGGCAGGGCAGTTAAGCGTAAAGATAGCGAGAGATAAGGCTTCTTGGAAAGGTTGGCCTGGGAATAATTGTCTAGTTCATCATTTTCTTATGGATGTAAGATGGTAGGAGGTAGGAGGCCGAACGTAATGCATTGGATTCGGTCCCAAATTAGCATCGGTAATTCAGCTTTACGAGTCGCCGTACGATGGCGCTCGTGTTCGAAGTGGGCTATCAAATAAATGGTTTCTTATGGACGCGATAACTATTTTTATTTAAATTAGTTCTTTAAGGAACAAATAAGGACTTTTATATGAATTTACACCTACTTTGTTATACTTATTAGTAAACTCGGCCTGTATAAAGTACCAACGATGCTTCGTTTTTAAAATACAGGATCATTCTAGCTAGAGGGTTTTACCTTTGGAGCACTTATTTGGCTGCGTTTCATCTCTGAAGAAGATCCTGCCTTACCACCCCGACACAAAGCAAACTCTACTTTTATAAATAGTACCATTATTCATTATAAATATGGAAATTAATTACAATACAACGTTATTTGTCTTGTCTTGCCTTCAAACTTTATTTGTTATTTCGAAAAATAAAATGTCAATTGTCAAAAGTAAAATTTAAAAACTATGGAGGATCTAGTTTTCCATATTAAAAACGAAGAAGAAGAAGACAACATCAGCCCACTTCGGACGCGAGAGCCATCTATCGGCCAATAGCGAACTAACTAAAAAACCGGGACATAATTTGAAAATGCTGCCATTGTCGATCGGCCTCCTACCCTCTAGTTCTCCATAGTTATAACTATGAAGTGGGCTGATGTTGTCTTCTTCTTCTTCGTTTTTAATATGGAAAACTAGATCCTCCATAGTTTTTAACTTTTACTTAAACCCTTTATTTTTCTGTGCTTTTACTTTTGACAATTGACATTTTATTTTTCGAGATAACAAATAATGTTTGAAGGCAAGACAAGACAAATAACGTTGTATTGTAATTAATTTCCATATTTATAATAAATAATGGTACAATTTATAAAAGTAGAGTTTGCTTTGTGTCGGGGTGTAAGACAGGATCTTTTTCAGAGAGAAAACGCAGCCAAATAAGTCTCTTTCTAGCTCCAAAGGTATAGCTAGAATGTTTAATACCCTGTATTTTAAAAACCAAGCATCGTTGGAACTTTATACAGGCCGAGTTTACTAACAAGTATAACAAAGTAAGTGTAAATTCATATAAAAGTCCTTATTTGTTCCTTAAAGAACTAATTTAAATAAAAATAGTTATTGCGTCCATAAGAAACCATTATTTGATAGCCCACTTCGAACACGCGCGCCATCTTACAGCGACTCGTAAAGCTGAATTACCGATGCTAATTTGGGACCGAATCCAATGCATTGCGATCGGCCTCCTACCTCAAGTCCTCCATAGTTATAACTAATAGTTGCTATGTCTACAGGGTTTATAATTTATTGTAATAATATATTACTTAATATATCATGTAAATGGGTAAATTTTTGAAAAACTACTTCTCATTACCGCATAATTTAAAAATTCAAGATCTCGATCGAGAAATTGTTGAAGCAATTTCAATCATCGGCATCTCTTTTATAAAAATACAAATAAAAACCTGAAAAAATGATTTTATTTTATACACGCTTTTAGCTGACTTTTTAATAAAAGTGCACTCCCGTGCAAAAAAAGCGGGCATAATAAAATTTGGATTAGGTAAGTTTTAGGCCTTAACAACTTTTTTATTTTTACTCCGATTTAAGTAATTCTTTAGAGGGCTATAGATACATTTATTAGTTTTACTATGCTGATACAAATTTTAAAAGAAATTGGTTTTTTGACATATTCATATTCTACAAGGAAAAGTTTTTTTGCCTAATGTCAAAACACCCTGTGGAATAATAAAGAAGCAAAATTACTTTAAAATATCAGTGTTTATTAAGCCGCAAATATTGATGAATTTTTGTTTTTGAGTCATGTCAATACGTGCATTTGTTCTCACCCAAATGCAAAATGATCTTGATGACGTCAATAATTTAGGAAACGCAAAACTAAAGCTATTGATGACGATGACCGATTTCTTGTAGGGGACCGACGGGCAAAACGGGGTACTTAAGCCTTAAAATGTCATATAAAAGAAACTATAAATTTTAAGGAACTCAAAATAAGGCAACAATCCTGTTGTAGTATTGCCTATTTATTCATAATATTTTAACTTAAAAAAAAGTAAACGTATACGATAAAACAGGAAAATAACACAACTATGTAACTTACCCCATTATGCCCGTCGTGTAGGGCAAAATGGGGTAGTATAGTTAAGGTGAAAAAACATTACTGACAATGCTCACAAACAAGTACTGCTTCGTCGTCTTCATCTTCTACCCCTGCACATGAATTATGAGCCCAGTTGTGGCAACCGAAACAACATATCCAACCCTCCGGGGAACTTGAATAAAAGTCGCCGCAGTACAAACAGTCGATGTCACTAACTTCGCATTCCGAATCCGATTCTACTTTTTTAGTTTTGTGTAATTTGAATTTTTTAGTTGTCTTTGATTGGCTTTGAACATCCGCTATCTTTCTTTTTACAGATTTTACCTTCATCGATTTACCTTTTTTCTGAGCCTGTTCTAACTCTGTTTTATAGGGTGATGAGGTTAGGATGGCTGTTTTTCCTCTTTTTCTTGAAGCTCTTTTCTTGGTTTGATTAACTTAAGGGTTTGGTAAGATAGCTTTGGGGCTGACAAACTCAAAACTAGTGTCGCTCTCTTTCGACATTCCTGGTAATTATTAATTAATAACAAAGAAAGATGGTAAAAAATATACACTTTTAGTTGTCAATAATATTATTTTATTATAATTTGATTTAATATTACTTACTCTGAATTTAATCTATTAAAATATTATAACTTTGTATATTGAAAACGCACATGTGCTCACCAAAACAGTTCATTAGCAACTGAGGTCCTCAATCGTATGACAGAGAACGGACCCAAACGTGATGACAAAATTCCGAAGGCGTAGTATAGATGGAGCGACTGGGTTGGAATAAACGAAGGGTACCCCGTTTTAGGCGCCTACCCCGTTTTGCCCGTCGGTCCCCTACTTAAATATCTTCGGAAGCGTCATTTCACGTCAGTACAGGCCAAAAAAGCGAAACAGAAAATAGGCCTGTTCACTTAGAAAAGCCGGTCACCACAGCCCTCAACTACTATAGCTATATAACTCAAAACCCAATATTATAGGCAGTGACGTATTATGCAAACCGCCAATGACCATACAGTATTTTGCAGTGGCGTAGATAGCTTTTCATTCTGGGGGGGGTCTCGGGCCATTTCCCCGCTGGAGGCGCCTCGCCGAAGGCGAAAAATTTTTGGGGTGCCACGCCCTAAAATTTTGTTTTGAGCTCTTAAAATGTAGCTTTAAAGTATCAATTCAACAAAGTTTTCCCTGTTATTTTGAAATGGATAGATTTTTTAAAAAAATATACCTATTTCTTATACAGTGTCACCAGTAAAGTCCGCATCATATGGGATTTTTTAAAATTAATATCTATTCGAAATTTGACTTTGGCATCAAGTTCGGCTTCGATAGAGATGAAAATTAAGCAAAAAAATAGTAGTCACGTGATTCGCATTATCTGTAAAATTTTAATTTTTTCCAAAAAATAATTAAAATTTGTCTGAGAGTGATACACCTTAATATTAAGACAAAAAAAGAACACAGTGTCATCAGTAAAGTGTTCATTAAGAGGAAAATTAATTTTAGTTTAACTTAACGTAAAGTTTATCTATTTTTAACGATTTAATTTAAAACCCCTTTATTTCATTTTTTTATTTTCTTACTTTCAGACACAAACTACGTTTTCAAAAATACTTATTTTATGAAGTTACCTTATACAGGGTCAAAAACAAATGAACTTTGCATCACATGCGACCAAAATTTAATGGCCCAATTTTGATTTTGTAGAAAAACACACATTTAATATGGCGCTACTTTAAAGAAAATATATCTGAAATAAAGCATTGTCAAAACTAAGAAGTTTTATGTAGTTGCGTTAAGTCTTATTTTGCAAAAGTGGTGCAACTTACAAAATATAGGTAAAAAATCAAAATTATCTTATCCAGCTGAAATTTTGCATGTGGGCTAGAAACTGCATTTAAAAAAACTTTTTCTAATAACTTTTTTCGATACTTTCAGAAATAACCCCACTTTTGAATTATTTTTTGGAAAAAATTAAAATTTGACAGATAATGCGAACCACGTGACTACTATTTTTTTGCTTAATTTTCATCTCCATCGAAGCAGAACTTGATGCCGAAGTCAAATTTCGAATAAAGCTATTAATAAAAAAAAATCCCATATGATGCGGACTTTACTGGTGACACTGTATAACGTAACGCGAACGTTTTGACGTTTTTATTTTGATAAGCGCTAATGGAATTAAAAGGAGATAATTTTCTTTTTCCCAACAATCCATTTTCCTTGTGGCTTTAAATATGTTGATTGTAATTGTTTAACTTACGTATCGTGATATTGTCTTACTATCTCTGGGGGGGGTCCAGACCCCCTGGACCCCCCCCCCCATATCTACGCCACTGGTATTTTGGTCGTTTCCATGGTTATGAGAGCTACGTCACTGCCTATATTTTTGGTAATAGACTATAAAGTCGTCACAGTGGGTCTTTTCCCGTGCGTCATCTATCAACGATCAGGACTCAACGTGGTTAATAACTCTGCATCCTTATTTATTAAAGTAACAAGTTTGAATAAAAGCATAAAAGAACGTCTCCAAGGTTCCGCAATAATATAACGTGCTAGACAAGAATAAAACTATAAACGTCAACTAATTACCTTTTTTATTTGTTTAGTTGACTACCGTTGTATTTTAGAACAGACGATTATTCCCGAACCATAATAATCCCAATTTACCGGCTGAACAAATATGGTTTCAACAAGATGGGGCTCCACCACATTTTGGAGAGATGATGAGGGAATATCTAGAGGAAACTTTTCCTGGTAAATTAATTGGGCGCAGAGGTGCAATTGAATGGCCTGCTAGGTCTCCTGATCTGACCCCCTTGACTTTTTCCTGTGGGGCCATATCAAAAATTTAGTGTACAAAAATAGGCCACAAAATATCGAAGATTTGCAACAAAGAATAATGAATGAAATTTCCAGTATTGCTCCCAATATCCTTTTAGATTCGCTACAAAATTTTGTTCACCGAATTCATTACTGCCAGGAGGTAAACGGTAGCGCTGGACACTTTGAGCACCTTATAAAATAGGATTTCAAATTGTTGTTTACTAAAACTTAGTTTGTCTTTTTTATTATTGTTATTAGATTTATTTGAAAATGATATTCGAAACTCAATATCTCGAAAACGGTTAAGATTGGGTATGTGGTGTGCTTAACATTTTTTTTTTTAGATTTTAGAATTCTGTAAATAATTGAAATATTGAATAATATTCCATTTAAAATAAAGTAACTTTGTTCTTCCATGGCTTTTTGACTGATCCTGTACACTTAGTTTATGTGCAGTGTAATAGATTTCTAAAAACCCTAAAAGTTTTGTATTTAACATTCTTCGCTAGCTATCTTACTTTAGGTAATAATCGACCGTTTCCATACATAAAAGCGATCCTGTACATTCCGTTTTTATAGCAGCATTATATTGTTACTATTATTTTCGTTGTAAATTGAACTAGTATTTTGCCTTTTAAGTCTAACGTTCCCTATTTAGAGATGATTTATATTGTTCTTTGATTATGTTTAGTACGGTTTGTGATTAATTAAGTAAAAAAAAATAAAAGAAAAATGTTATTTTCAATAATAGTTCCATAATAAGAAATCATTTAAACTTTGCACTTAATTTCTTAGGTTTACTTATTCATATTATCAAATAAACATCACAGTACAAATAGTAATGCCTAATATCTTATAAACTATTAAAAACTATATTAGGTCAAATAAACATTACAATTTTTTTTCAAATCTAAAATATAATTAGCTAAATCATTATCTTTTTGAAATGTAAAATACATACATGAAGGTTCAATAAAAAAAATGCAATTTATTTTACTACTTTCAAAAGACTTATTTTCCAATTAAAGTTCCTGTCGGTTTACTTGTAGTGGAGTCAATCTACGGAAAAATGAGGTGAGGTCCGTAAAAATTTGATAGAGGTTGGGGACGTGGAAAAAGTTGTTTCTTGTGATAAGAGTAAAGATATTCCAAAATTTCGACAAAAAATATTGATCGGAACCATCCCAAAAATCCAAAAAACTGGTTTTTTGGTTTTTTTTAGGTCATTTTTGAAGTTTAATTTTTTTTTGGACCCCTTACACTTCTAACTAAGATTTGGGAGTTGAACCCTTTTATTGTCAATGTTCAAGGAAGCTTTAGTTCAAATTTGGAATCTTTGCGATCATTACTTCCCTATAAAGATATATATATATATATATAGATCTTTATATCAAAACTAAGCCATTTGGAAATTCGTACAATCCTGATCCAGCAATTATTTTTATATATAAATTAAAAGGATTGGAATATGTCGGTTTATGTATTTTCATGTTTGCCAAATTTGAAATATATATACAGAAAAAATATCGGTTAATATTTTTTTAAATTCATATATATATTTTCTAAATTCCGTACCGTTTCAAGCCATCTGCAAGTTTCTACCATTCCCAAGCCAAAGTATACAAGAATCTGCTCACCTACGGTAAATACTAAGCCAGTACAACGTTGCCAATATAGGAAAAGTAAACTTCAACTATTCTGATTTAAATAATAAATAACGGTGTAATTAAAGCCAAATATTTAACAAAAAAAAAATTATGACATAATATAATATATCTTATAAGATTGATGTCGAATTGCACGAAGATTTTAAACAATAATTAACTAATCAGCAAGTTTAATTGTGACATTTCTGACTTTGGCCGAAAGGATTTTCTCACAATCAAAAAGTGGCCTGGTTTCCATAATTTTTAATTTACTAATCGGGCAACTTTAATAGGGAACTTTAAATTTTTTTTTTTCAACAATATGATTTAGTTATGCCTGAAAGAAGTATTCCCCAATTATTACTCCTTAAAAATCAAAAATAACTTGGTAAAAATTCTTTAAAGTTTCGCGCGTGTCGAAAGCATTTCAAACGATCTCTAAAGCGCGCGAAGCCCGATGACGTCAGGGGGTATGACTTTTGGTCATCCGTCATCCTGACACTCCTGACAGGTGCCGAGCGACCCAATTTGCATTTGGATTGCCGTGTGTTATTGTTATTGTATTGTTGTTTTAAGATCGTGTCGCTTGACGCGTGGATGTCAAATCTGACAAATCATCAAATTTATTGAAAACCTATAACCTATTTCGTGGATGTCACACACAAATCTGACAAATGATACGCCTTGACGTCACGACTACTAGCAGCGCGTTTTTACCCGCTTGGAATAATTTGAATTTTGGTTCCCAGTGCCAACATTACATCTGAACGAGCTACTCGACAAGGTTTAGGACAAGTAGAAAATATTCTGGATTTAGTAGAAGAAATTCCAACGACCGGCTCACGAAGAATTGGTAATCAATAAACACAATAAAAGAGTATTAAACACACTCCACGAGCAAGGCTTATATCCATACCATGTACAGCACCTAAAACCGGAAGATTATGCTAAACGTATTGAATTTTGTCGGTGGATAAATAATCATCGTGTTGTATCGCGTATACTTTTTAGAGATAAAGCAACACATTCACCGTGACGGTATTAATAATACTCGTAACTCTCATGTATGGTCAATCGAAAATCCCCACGCAACAGTTGAAAGTAATTTTCAACATAAGTTTTCGGTTAACGTGTGGTGTGGTATGCTCGATAGCTATTTAATTGGCCCTTTCATTTTGGAGAATCGCCTCACATGAGACAACTACCAAAATGGTTTAAAACATGAGATACAAGAACTACTAGAGGATGTTTCTGTTAATATCAGAAGGTAAATGTATTACCAGCACGATGGAGCTTCTGCACATTTGCTCGTCAGGTCAAGCAACATTTAGACGAAACATTTCCAGGGCGTTGGATTGGTCGCAGTGGTCCTATTAATTGGCCTCCAAGATCTTCAGACCTCACAGCACTAGATTATTGTTTATGGGGCTGGTTTAAAAATGAAGTGTACAAATTAAAAGTGGACACTCGGGATGCACTAATTCGACGTATTAGAAATACTGCAGCCAATTTTAAAGAACAAAGACATGAAGCAATTAGAAGAGCAACGGGGGCCATCTTCGTAGACGAAGCGGAAAATGTTTAGAAGTCAATGGCGGTATTTTTAAACATTTATTAAAAGAACACTATAAGGAAACCGTTAATATATGAACTTTTCTTTATTTGGTATTACGCTATAACTTGAAAACAAATGATTATCGAATAAGAACATATGGGTTTTTTCAAATTGTTTTTGCGTATCCCTATATTACGCTCCTAAAGTTTGGTCCGTTCCTCCCGCTGTATATATTGTGTATTGATAAAAAATTAACTAATAATGTACATGGCAAAATGTCTCTTGTCAATGCATGGATCCATGATAATTTAAGTTTTACGTTTTACTATTATTTGTCTTTTTTCTATTATTTTAATAAACAAATAGCGATTCCAAACTTTGAAAGACAGTTCTTGTTGTGCTTATTATTAGGTAAGGTAATAGACGAAGCTCCCACAGTGAAAATGGTACCCTACATAGAAATGAAAATGGTTGCATGTAAAAAGCATGTTACGCCCGGTAAGACAAGTAGTAAAGTAAGTTATGAACGTCGCTAAAAAAATTATTTTACTTTTCAAAACACCTGAAATTTACATTATTTGTGGTAAATAATAAACCATTTTTTTCATGAAAGTGCACTTCATAACAACTCTTTTATTTTTGTTTTAAAATGAAGTTTAAGATTGCTTTTATGCATCAAAATTGGTCTGCTAGCGAAAAAATGCTATTACTACGGCAGACTCCATTTTTTAAATGCCGCAACCACATCATTTTTAAATCCAAAAATATGGTATGGCCGTTGCTAACTAAACAGAATTTTTCATTTCAGTTCTAAGTAAATGTTCTAGATCCTGATCCTAGATTATGTATTAAAATACGTTTTTTACTGAACAGATGCATTAAAAGATCTTAAACATTATTTTAAAACAAGAATCAAAGAGGTGTTATGAAGTGTACTTTCATGAAAAAAATTATTTGTAACAAATTAGGTCTAATAAATTTATTAACAAAAATTTTCAGTCAGACAAATTTTTTCGAAAATGTTTCATTATTTACCACAAATTATGGAAATTTCAAGCAGGTATTCTGAAAAGTAAAATATTTTTTTTAGCTAAATTCAAAAATTTGTAAGCAAATACCAGTTAACAAATTGTTACTTGTCTGCCGGAAGCAGCATGATTTTTACATGACTGTTTAAAGGTTGGAGACAATGATGTTTCTTAAATGATGAAAGAGTTTTGGACTTCCATTGTCTTTATTTGTTTTAAATCACAACGTTTCAACTGGTAAGTATCTCCAGCGTCTTCAGGTGAATACTAAATAAGTAAAATAACTACAAGACTATTTATACTAGCTAGGTGCACTGAAGCATAACTGAGGTGGGTGCAGTCATGCGTTCAGTTGGCACGCGATCTTATCCTAAGATTACATCTATCTAACTAACAAATGATGGTTTACTAAAGCAGCCTGGGTTCTGGTGAATAGCAGCAGCTTCCTTAAACTCTCTTTTCCTCCAGTGTGGTTCCCTATGTAGGATTTCAGCTTCTGACCACAAGATATGGTGACCATGTTTCCAGGCATGGTCAGCTGCACCTGACTTGTCGGTCTCTTTGGTAGACGCAGTTCTTCCTATCTTTGTAACTTGTAGGCATTGTCTTTGTCAGGTGGCTTCTTAGGGTATCCCTCGAGTTGAATACGGTGTTGATGTTATATCGTTGTCCTAGTCTTCTTATTTTCTCAGAAACTCCTTCGACATACAGAAAGAATATTGAGTGTTGATTGTGCCTCTCTGTTTGCTTCTTGCGCGTTAGGTCGATTCCTACGATTTTCTAATATTGTGTCAACTAATTTTGTGGGGTAGCCATTTTTGTTGAGGTCGGTCTTGATGTGGTGAGCTTCTTTTTTAAATGCTTCTTCCGAGTTACAGATTGCAATTGCTCTATCCAAGAGGGTCTTAACTATGCCACGTTTCGTGTTGTTTGAGTGATTTGATGTAAAATTGAGATGCTGACTTGTATGCGTAGGTTTTCTGTATACTGAAGTTTGGATGCTGTTGCCAGAAGCTGAAATCCTACATAAGGAACCATACTGAAGGAAAAGAAAGTTTAAGGAAGCTGCTGCTATTTACCAGAACCCAGCAGGCTGCTTTAGTAAACTACCATTAGACATAAGAAATATCTGGAAACCTTTGTTAGAAACATGTAATCTTAGGATAAGATCGCGTACCAACTGAACGCATGACTGCACCCACCTCAGTTATGCTTCAGTACACCTAGCTAGTATAAATAGTCTTGTAGTTACTTTACTTATTTAGTATTCGCCTGAAGACGACTGGAGATACTTACCAGTTGAAACGTTGTGATTTAAAACAAATGGAAGACCAAAACTCTTTCGTCATTCATAATTTTTACATGTTTTGCCACCTTTTCACATTTTAATTTTTAGTCGATGGGATACCATTTTCGCAGTGGGAGCTTAAACTATAAGGAAATTTTGCGATATTTTAAAGTTGAGTTAAATATTATTGCAACAAACATGAATTGTAAATTTAACTTTCGATTTGAATTTTATTGAAATATTTAACTGCTTAAACATCATTATCTGTAATATCATTTTAATACTAAATCCTAAAAATAATTATGGGGAAAAACTCACAGTCATCTCCACAAAAATATTTTGTAAGTCAGTTTATTGGGTGTACATGTTTCGGTTCTAATGATCGTATTTTCTAGTACCGAAACATGTACACCCTAATAAACTGACTTACTATATATTTTTGACTGTGATTTTTTCCCATATCTCAACAGCTCCACTCTGAGATAATGGACTACTTTTGTAAAACTAAAAATAATTAATATTTAGCCCTTGCAATTATTATTGGTTGGCCGAAATGGAAAAAAATGATAATTAGAATGAAGTACTGATGTGTCATTTGATGACAAAACGTTAAAATTTTAAAAACATTTGAATTGTTTATGGTATTGAATTCTTAGAATACAATACACCGTTCTATTTGGGTATATCTTTCTAAAAAATTCTAAACAATTTTTCGTTATATCCGTTTTCCGTATTTTTAAAAATTGTGAGTAAATTTTGTATTTTCACCGGGGTATGTTGTTTAACTTAAAGCCGTTCTAGATATCTACATTTAATATGGTTATTAAACATGCACCTTTGACCGAATTTATATTTAAATTGTGCAATTAACAAAAAAATCATATTGGTTAGCTTATGTTTAGGTAAAACACCATTTATGCATTAATTTATAATTTTAATATTAGTAAACTGTATTATATAGGAAACTGTATTATAAAACAAATATTTATTTGCTTATCTTTAGTAGCACTTTCCTTTCCCAAAAATGCATTTTTTTTACTTCTTTGGGACATGGCGCGCGCACTCACAGATAAGCGCTTAAGTAATTTAAATATCAGCGAGCTTGTCGTCGCCGTATAAAGACTAATTGACTTTTTTTAACATTGTTGTCACTTGTTACTGGATTATATTTGTTTGTTTGCAGATATATACTCGTATATTATTGACGGCGACATTTGCGCCCCTATCGCATTATTAAGGAACTATATTTTTAAGATTCATACAAACCTAAACCAGTATAAAATTAACTCCATAGACCGCCCAAAAATCAAAATAACGGTTTTTTCTCTGTCAGACTATTCGTAATACCAAACGCCATTAAAAAAAAAACTCAAACGGTTTTTTTCAAGGCGGCATTAAAAATTAACAGGGAAAACAATCCTGAGCCATATATATGGCTTGGGATTGTAAAAGTGGATAAGGAATGTACGTTCAAGTTGCTATGTCTGGCTTAGTTTTACACCATTACCGTAAATATATATATATATCTAGAAGTAATGATCGCAAAGATTCCAAATTTGAACTAAAGCTTCCTTGAACATTGACAATAAAAGGGTTCAACTCCCAAATCTTAGTTAGAAGTCTAAGGGGTCCAAAAAAAAATTAAACTTCAAAAATGACCTAAAAAAAAAACAAAAAACCAGTTTTTTGGATTTTTGGGATGGTTCCGATCAATATTTTTTGTCGAAATTTTGAAATATCTTTACTCTTATCACAAGAAACAACTTTTTCCACGTCCTAAACCTCTATCAAATTTTTACGGACCTCACCTCATTTTTCCGTAGATTGACTCCACTATTGTTTAAAAAGGTTTTATATATTGACTGACATTATAGATAATGATTCTCGGCGTTAGGAATCCTCCAAAGCCGGGTTGTCCTTTATGGATTATTCCTGCCCCTGATAATGCAACTGCTTGATGCAACACCACCTTAAATTAAAAAAAAATTATTACCTTGCAGTTGGAAATATTGGGTGAGCGTTTTGAATTTTCTTTTGTTTATGTCGTATTCTACAAAATTTACAATACCTCCTGTGCATCCAAGAATGGTACCGTTGTTTGTGCGGCATCCTTATAGATATCGGTGCTGGTAAACGTGATGTGTCGATATGAAGGTGAACGTGCTGGTATAGATTGGTTCGGAGATAGAATAGGGACGTCTGGTTCTGTCAAATGAACCATCAATCTAAAAAATCAAATTTTTGATTACATTTTGATTGTTCTTGTGCGAGTAATAGTTTGAACTGAGGACTGTAGAAAACAGTCAACATCGTAAAGAATATTGCGAATTAGTAATAATAGTAATTTTATGGGCAATGAAATTATTTTCTGCTACTAAAAATTCGATGGGTGCGACTGAATATGGTGTACTTGTGCTCAGTTGTGGATATATATTTTTTTTTAATTTACTTACAAACTAACTGGCTTAAAAGATCCATGCAAACTAAAAAGTTAAAAAGACAAACTTGTGGAAGTCTTAAAAAAGAAATTTTGTTTCTGTGATTGGCGACCATCTCTGTCATAACCCCTCAACATGGTTAACGATTCTTTTTTGCTTTTCTTTTAATCTCAAAAATGAACCCTTGTAGTCGAACACGGTTTTCCGTATGCCACAGAGATGGTTCGGTCTGAACTTATCGGTGGATCAGAGAGGACACGCTTTGGCTTCTGACCAATTCGAAACTGTCTTGGTATTTTCTCAAGATCAGATCAGAAATCACGCCAGAAATGGACGTTCCCATTGACCTGGTATGACAATTAAAAACACAAAAGCGTTGACTCATAATCTATTTAAAAAGAAAACAAAACCATCCCAAACATACCTTGCCCATGAATACTGCAAGATTCCATCCCGTTTTGAATTGAATGCGTTTATCCATTTGCCATGTTCCGGTTCCAATTTGCCGGTGTCGAAGTCAAACCTGGTGACGTAAATCTCAAAGTACATTTTAAAGTCTTTTAGATTGAATCGAACACCTGAAATAATTAAATTATACTTTGTTAATGTTTATTCCTTGAACAGACACGCAGATACATATTGGTTACCCCTCTTTATAGTACTTTCTTTATGTAAACGTAATATGAAAAAAGCCCACAATTTCAATAAAAGTGCATTTAAAAGAGAAAAAATACCTGTTAATAGGTATCCGGCATCTGCTTCCAGATCATCGAGAAAGAATGTTCGATTTTCCCAGGTTAACGTGTGGTAATCCTGTCCATTAAAAATTTCTTTATCTGTAATTTTATAGTTCTCAGGTTCTTTCCACGTCAACGTGCTGTCATTGACTCTTGCTCGAGGTAGAAGTTCGCCCTCTTGAACTTTTAGGTGGATGATACGGTTCTTTTTAACGAAACGTAATCCAGTAACAATCCTAGACAAATTGTAGTATTATTTATTTTTTCTTATAATAATTGATTCCAGCATTTTAAGTATTTTACCAGTGGCGGATCTGGGGTGTAATCATAGGTGAGGCTAATTACAGGGACGGCACTAGAATTGTTAACTTGGGGTGCACTAAGCAGGCGAAAATTTTTTAAGACCACGCCCAAATTTGGTCAATAATTTTTAGTAAATATTTTTAAAATTTATTTTATTTATTTATTTATTTTAAGTTTACTTACCTACTTATTTTGTTGAAAATGACACCGATAACCGGACAAAACAGTTTAACACACTAATGTGTAGGAAGAAAATAATAAATAACAACTATTTACGAATAATTACATTTAATAAAAGTTGTTTTCATACAAAATACACGAATAAATACCACTATAATAACGTCTTACAAGTCAAGCTTAACTGACTATCCTATCCTATATTCCTGGTTTCTTTTAGTTCTATTTCTTAGAAACCCGATATCTGTTTTATTTTATTATCGGGGTTCAGACTTTGCACTTATTAACTTAAATTGGTTTCTGGTGTTAAGGTGGGAGTATCAACATGCTTGCCAACCTATAACCTATTTCGCGTAGATTTATTTATGTTTTCCAGCTTTTATACAAAATTTAAAGAAAATCAGTATCGACTTGATATTCTATAGGTAATAATTGACATATTTAATAAATATCAAGGAGTTTCATAACTTATTTTAGGAGAATTGTATAGCGAAAAATATCGATTAAGATTTTTTTTAACATTATTATGTCATTGTCACTCATTGTTCTTTCACTATACAATTCTCCCCAAATTAGCAATGAAATAAATTGATATTTTTGTAATATATCAGATACTACCTAAATAATGTACCGACGATATTGATTTTCTTTAAATGTTAGTTATTAAAATAATAAACTCAAAAAATCAACGCGAAATAGGTTATAGGTTGGCAATAGATTGAATGACGTTGAGAATTCAACCTTAAGGATTTGTCCCAATAATATATGCCAGATGCCTTACAATTCACTGCCCGCACAGGCTGTGCTCGTCGCTCTTACGTCATATGCTTTCATCACTGATATCTGAGATCGTGGATGATCGGTTTTGTTAAGTAATCCGACGTCGCCTCATCCGGACGAATTTCAACCAACCAGCAACCCCGACCGCCGCGCCGGGTTCTTTTTTCTTCTCTAGCTGCCGATAAACATTATGTCACGGTGTTTGTAGGTTTAAAGAATCTTGAGGGGAGAGAGATTGTAGCGGACCATAGACTTTCTATGGAGCGGAATGGATGATTTGTATTGTTTAGTTGTAGCATTCCGCTGACGTTTCAATTTTATTATTTACAAATTATACTATTTTTATTTTAAATCGCATAGATTATTTAGACACAGAAAAAGTTTGGAAAAAGGAAATTTAAAAATAAAATATTCCGGGCGCGTCGAGTTTCCAGGTGAGGCGTCGCCTCACTTGCTTCACCTTCAAATCCGCCACTGTATTTTACAGAAGTAGTCCATTATCTCAGAGTGGAGCTGTAAAGATATGGGGAAAAAACACACAGTCATCTCCACAAATAATATATAAATGTCAATTTATTGGGGTGTACATGTTTCGGTACTAGAAAGTACCATCATCAGCACCGAAGGGCAAAATAAATTAAGAATAGAAACGAATGACAAAACAGATTGATGTATGTACTTACCCCAAGTGCCAAGTGCCACTGACACGAAGGAATGTAAACAAATTTTAAAACATGAAAAGGACAAGAACATATTGTATAATTAGACGGAAACAAAGTTAAAATATTTAAAGTGTTAAAAATTAAAAATTGATATTAAAAATCGAAAGGAGTTTCCTCCTCTTTTCCTTCCCGCTTCCCGTACATAGTAAACAACTTAAGTCGACGATGACACAGAATATATAGCTACGCAACAGAACGATGGAGACGTGGCAACAAAGCGCCCCCGAAAAAAGAAGCCGGCTGCCGGCAGCGTGCTTCCCTATAAGATTCAGGCGGTTTCTATCATAGACAATTTACCTTTAGATAAACAAACAATAATCACGAATGTGGCAGTTTTATGGCCTCGCGCATATAAACAAAACTGGGAACTATTAGACATGCGCACTGCAACATTATCATTTGACGAATGGGAAAATAGACAGGTCCGGGCTTTAAAATTTAAATTCTTACTCATATGCCACCATAGAGGGTTTATTTTACCCCTACTTGGGCATAATACAATTATACAACGGCTGCAACTAGTACTAGTCATTGTTTATATTACAATCCGAGTCAGTAAAAGCACAAACACAATTCACTTACTAAACTACACAAGAACCAGAAATCCATAAATATTAAACACCAGTCCCACAATCCACGATAGCCGATCCGATAGCTGAAAACTTTGGAAAACCACAAGGAATCCGCAGAGAAACCTTAAAACACAACAACAAAAATGGCGGCCGAGCCGGTCCTGGAGAGTATTCTTGAGCGCGTCGATTATTGTCGATAAAGTAGGACGGCCGATAACACGAGGTTTGTGCGCATGCACGAAGGTTCCCCGAATGAAAACAGCTGACCGACGAGTCATGCGCTCGGACGTATTTTTTCACCCATAAAACGTAACTTTTGTTTGCGCAGGAGATAAGCTGTAGGTATCTAAAGGTAAATTGTCTATGGTTTCTATGGAAAGATTTCCCAAGAGATGCGAGGAGCAGCTAAATGTTTACTCCCGAGCCGCGACGTTGCCAAATGTACGTTTTGGTGAGACGGCGGGAATTTTAAATTAATATAAATTTTTTAGATCTGTACAAGCTTAACTCATTACATTTTGCCCATTAATTCACTATGTATAGAATACATACGTTAAAGAAAAACATAGTTTTAGTAAATAATAATTTTTTAGATCTGTACAAAACTTAACTCATTACATTTTGGCCATTAATTCACTATGTATAGAATATATTATACGTTAAAAAAAAACATGTCTTAGATTAAAATAAACTTTATTAAAGCAATTCCAAGTATTTTTTTTTATTGTTTAAAGAATATTTTCTTATAAAGAAAGGTACAGCAAACAACTTAACTAAATAAATTTTAGTTACTAAAATAAATAACAAAGTAAATATCTTCGCCATTTAGTCAAGTAAAACCAATAAATAGTAGGGCCATTTTTGTCCAAAAGTAAATAAATTAAAACAGCAGAAGCAATATTGTACAATCACAGTATATGAATATTAATACTAAAATATCACAAGGTTATAAACGATAATAAAAAAAATAAATATTTAAAGAACATAATACATAATATGCATATAAAATGCCTGAAGAAATATACTTTTTTGGTGGAGTGGTAAACGATTATAATTTTCTTGGGATAACAAAACAACAATTTAGTGTCTATGACTTAGCAGTAATTATGGTCACTCTGTATATTAAATAAACCGTTGATAGCGTCTGCTTCACGTCTTGATGGTTTTGAAATATCTTCCTTTGCCCTTTTTCGTTTCTTTTTTGTAGAAAAAAACGACACTTGTTTTGTTACTTTTTTATTGGATGGTTCACCTAAAAAGATTTTTGAATTTATATTTGACAGTAAAGCCCCACAAATATAACATTATTGTTAACGTTTCTATCTTATGTAAAAAAAACTCTGCTGGAGTTTTTATGCAGGCGACAGAAATGTAAACAATAATGTTATATTTGTGGCGCGTACTTTAACAAATACGTATCTTTGTATTTATTTAATTTGGTTATTTTATTTTTAGTTAACAATATAGGTACTAACAGTCAACAAAGTGCATACCAGTGTCTGGCCATATTGGATTAACATAATATGGAAAACTCTCGGGAAAACTTTTATATTTTTTTTTTCGAAAAATTATAATAATTTTTTTTATATTAATTTGTATATTATTTAAAAATGACATGATAAATAATTTTTGAACCACCTTAAAGTTCCTATTACTATAAGGTCATATTTTGTCTAACAATGTTGGATATCAAAATACAAATCAGATTATTGCATATTATTATCAAGAAGACTTGCCAAAAATGCTGTGTTTTTCTATAACTTATTTAATATCATTTTTTTTTAGAACCCTCTAATATTATTTTTATACCAAGCCAAACTTTTTATGCAGCATGCATTTTTTGGGTAAACTAAAAGTAAGAACATTTTCCATAATATGTTAACCAAATCTGAGGTGACACTATAGTTTAATAAATTATGATACCTGAAATTGTATAATCCGTTTTAAATGAATTCATCACTGATTCCGTGTTTGATAGTAAACTGTTGGCGTTTTTCAGTGTTTTGAGAGTATGTAACAACACGGGACGACTAGAATCAGTTTTACTGCACACATTTATGTTAACACTAATTTTATTTATCTCTTCTTGAATTTTATATTTTATTGTATCAGTTTCTTTACTGCTACTCTGCCCAGCTAAGGTTGATAAACATTCAAATGTTTCACTTTCCAAATTTTCCATTACTATAGGTATATTTTTCTGATCCTTTGCAATATCAGTATTTAAGTTAAGGTAATGTATATGTTTACATATAGTAGCTTTTATTAAATAATCTACACAGGTGCATTGATAATCATGTACACATATATTGCAGAAGGAGCACTTTAATTGACAATTTGGTACCATACATGAATCTTTCTTTGAAACTATATATTCAACATTCTTTGATTTTATTGTCCAAATATCTCCTTTATTAAAAATTACAAAAATACTTGTTATAGCAGTTCGATGACGTTTGTGTATTTCCTGTACATGGAAGTTGTTTACTCCTTTGGTAATTTTAATAATCCTTGATACCAATTTGTCCCTGATATATTTTAATACCGCAGTTATGCCCTTATCTAAGCGTTTTACTACTTTTCCTTCCAGGTAAAAGTATTTTACAGTTTTGTGCATACTCTCTAATACCTAAAATTAAAGTAATTTATTATAAATTACGTTTTTGGTTCATTCATGCAACTTTAAAGTTTTCTTATACGTAAGAGCAAAATTGTATGAAGTCTACATAGAAGACTAACTGCTTACAAAATTCTAATAGTGAAAAAAAAAACATGCAAAAAAATATATAACTTAAAGGTAAGTACCTATATATTAAAATACAAACTATCATGCAAATGTGAAAATAAAAAACATGCTAAACCATCACCATGTTTGTATTAATGCCACAATTTTTCCTAAAACAGTAAGCCCACATTTGGTAGTTATTTATATAATTTTGAGCAAAATAATTTCCAAATTGCTGTGTTTCAGGATCTTCCAACAATCTGTTTACAGTTGTGGCCAAATTTCTTTCAAATTCTGCCACATTCAAGGTATTCTGTAAGACTTTCAGCATTTGGTAAACTTCTTTTCTTTTATCCACTTTAGCTATTTTACTTAAGTTACTTCTCCAAGCTCGATCTATGTGCCAAGAACAATATAGACGATTCATAATTGCATAATCCATGACACTAAGCCAAGCATTATAGTAAACTGATGTAATATCAGACATAAATACTTTAGGATTTATAAGTCCACATCTTCTTTTAATACAGGTAAAAAAAATCTCATGTATAACTGTATCTTTACGATTTGTAAACATACATGAAACTGGAAACCCTTCCCCAAACTCATCAATAACCATCACCGTAGTTAACTCAAAGTCATACATGTTTAAACCATGAGTGCTATCAATGGCTATAACATTATTACCAAATTTGTTTAGAATATTTTCTTGTGCCTTGTTCATAATTATTATACAAAAATCATCTGCCTTTAATCCTGGATATTCCTGTCCTTGTTTTTTATATAACACAATTTCTTCACCAACTTCTTCACACTGTTTTACTAAGAGGTCAACACTAATTGTATCATTTTCATGACGTACACCATCCTGTATGTTAATGTGATATAAATTTTTGATATTATTAATATCTTTTCTGGTAATTAAGTCTGATCGTGACAATTTATCTTCTTCAAATTTATTTCTATATGTGTCTAACACTCTAAAAATTAATTTTTTAAGACAAATTCATAATAATTTAGTGTACCTATACCTAGTAACTGAAACACCACTTGTTAGTTTGGCTGCAACATCAACACGGTCCTGTTTAGGAATACGAATATGTTGAAGTTGTATTGTATGCCCATAGTGAGTCTTATAGTATGTAGCACAATACTGACTATTACCAGTTTCTGTTAAAATTATCTGACTTGTACATTTACAACCAATTTTACAGGAACCTTGACTCTTTATGGCTCTTTTTCGATTTACAAAGTCAGATCCAGAATTTCCTAAAATATTAAATTACTTAGGTATATTCAAAAAATATACTTTGTCACCTTTAAATTATCTACCTGATCGATTACAATTAAAATATGTAGTTTGTTCTCCTTTCTGTTTATGACGAACATATTCCAAATTATTGTTTTTACATAGCTCATCAAACCAACACTCAAATTCTAAAACAAAAATTAGAAACCTTATAACCTCTTAAATAAATTTATTAAAATTAAAGTTTACTGTTACCTTCTTCACTTTGAAAATATAATATGGCCTTATCCATAGTTTTCTTATGAGCTGTTTCCAGGTGGTACCTTAATTCTGCAATAAATCTATAAGAAGTATGACAATCTTTTTCTAAACACTTGCTATTGAAATGGTCATAATCATAGGAAACAATAATTTTGTCTTTTTCTTTGTGAACAGTTCTCAAGTGACGATTAACACCACTTTGATTAGAGAAAATCTTAGAGCAAATTTTGCAAGCAACGGGCATTTTAGATAAATTCACAAATAATGTTAAATACCACAGATTCAAAAATATCTACATTTACAAATAACGGTCAAATTCAAATAATAAAATATAAGGTTAGGTTTGAGGAGCAACGTAAACTTGGCAACGACGCGGCTCGAGAGTAAACATTTAGCCGCTCCTGAGATGCGTGCAAGTCCCACGTTGCCAAACGTACCGTTGTGTATTTAAATGTGAGGAAAAGTATTTTAATAAATCAAAGTACATCTTATAGAAAATGTAGAATTATAAAATTTAAAGGGCTGATTTTAAAGAGTGTATTAAATTTATGTATTACCAACATTAAAGCCTTGATACAACATATTTTATTATCATGGAAAAGATTTAGGCGATAATTAATGCCAACACAGACTAAGTAGTGGCGCAGCGAGAAATTCCACCTAGGGGGGGGTTTTTACCACAAAAAATGTTCTTATTATATAAAGTAGGTGTACGGTGTACCGCAGGCAATGCGGTGTAGGCGACATATGTGTTTGTCTATTATTAATGGGTACCTACTTCAACAATAACTATTAAGATTAATTTTTTAATAAGTCTTTGGAGGGGTTGGTTGTGATGAAAACGAATTTCTTGGTTCACTAAGTTTACCAATTATAAGTGAAACAAAACAAATATATTATAATATAGTACTTCCAAAATGTTTGTTTTTAAAAATATATCGAAAATGTAAGTAGGTACAGGGCCAGTTAAAGGATGGGGATGTTCCAATGGAATTATTTAGATCATTAACGATAGGTAAGTAAAGTCAACTTTTTTATTTCTACGTTAAATGTATATACTTACATATAACTTTTGTCAGTTTTGTTGAAATATAAGTTTATAGGTAGGTGTAATTTAGGATTATTATGCTAATTTTTATGCTTTTAACGTCAAACTTACTGACAATTTTAAGTTTGTAAAAGCAAGCAATTTTTTTGCAGAATTTCCTACCAAATTGAATTACATAAACATCGATTTGTTAGTGCCTAGATTGTGTACAGGATAAAATTATGCAGTTTCTACATTTACTTTTTGCTTATAATATGATTTTCGAATTCGCGGTCCGGCACTTTCCCTACTAAGCAGCTATCTTTTAAATCATAGACAAAAAGTTGAAGTAAAACAAGAATTTAGTAGTTTACAGGAAATTAAGTATGGTGTACCGCAAAAGGGACAGTATTGGGTCCAATACTGTTCAACATTTATATAAATAATTTGTTAATTCAGAATTATACTGGTGAAGTAATATCTTTTGCGGATGACACAGTTTTGTTTGTTGAAAGTAACACATGGAAAGGAGTCGAACAAAAAATTAATTGTAATTTGCAAAAAATTGTGCGGTGGTTGGATGATAATTTGTTGACCATCAATTTAAGTAAAACCAAGTATTTGCCCTTTGCAAGTAATATCTCAGGCCTTCCGCAAAATGAGCAAATAAATGTCGATTTACCATTTAGAAAAGAAAATATTTGGAACTTAGAAAAATCTGATTCTGTTAATTATTTAGGAATATTATTTGATAATCATTTAAAATGGAACAATCATATATAGCAACTTACTAAGAAACTTCGGTCCTTATTTTATCTGTTCAAACATTTCAAAAAAATATCTGACATAAGTTGTATGCGAACAGTATATTTTGCTTTAGTTCAGTCTCTGTTAAGCTACGGAATAACTGCATGGGGAGGAGCTTACGAAAATACCCTTAAACCTTTGGACGTTGCTAAAAAAATAATTATTAAAACTATTTATGGTCTAACTATGAGATTCCACACTGATCAGTTGTTCGGATTTACAAATTTTTTAGATGTTAGAAATATTTATTACAAAAATTCCCTACTATATTTAATTAGAACTAATTATTTTGACTTGCCACATACACCAAGCTATCAAACTAGGTTTCACCTTGATAATAAAAAATTGCCTAAAATGTCCACGTCGTTGGGACAAAGAAGTTTTTTATATGTGGGATCCAGGTTATTTAACATTATTCCACAAAATCTTAAAAGTATAATTCGTCAAGTAAGATTTAAAACTGGATGAATGAAATGGCTTATTGCTAATTCTCCAATAATTATCTAGAAAACAAAATTGCTTTAAGATTCTTTGCTCCTGTGCCTGCAATATTGATTTCGCTTATTTGCTTACTTTGCAATTTTTATATTTTTTAAATTAACGAAGTTAAAAAATAACATACTTAAAGTAAGTAGATAGTTTCCTATCACAATTAAAGATATTAATAAATACCTCATTATTATTATATTAAATTCTGTAGTATTTAAAAATATATCTATAAATTTTTTGATAAATTGATACTCAAAATCTTATGTAGTAGATTTGGAGTACTCGCATTAACTTAACACAAACACACACAGACTAGCAGTCAAGCATTATGCTTTGCAAATCTGCTGATGTGTGCTCTTACTTTTCACAATTTTTTTTTATTGATAATAGTAATTTTCAATATATTTGTTTATGTTATTTACTTATTGTTATTCATGTATTTATTGTTTAATGAAAATAAATATATTTTTGAATTGAATTGAATTTAAGGAGTGCCTATATAATATGGAGATTTTATTTATTATAAGTGTTAAATAGTTTTCACTATGTTTCACAGTGTTTCACTAGAAACATATTTCTAGTTTGTGGTGTTTACGTTTATGTTGTTTAGGAGCAAATCGTAAACATATAGAGAACTATATAATATGTTATAAATGTGATGGTACAAATGTGTATTTTACTTTTATATTAAAAAAATTATGAATCGTTTATATTTTCGGAAAGATTTTTTTATGAGTAAAGTGGTCAAGAGAAATTGCTGAAAATTACTTATAAGTTTCTCATTTCGCCGCAAGGGGGCACAATTAAAAATTAGTTTTTTAAATTCTAAATTTCTCCGAAAATTCCCATATTAAGGTATAACTCTGATTACATCATTCGAAAGCCTAGACAATTCTGCATCATTTTGGTTTAAGGCTCATTGGCGTACCGACCTTGATAAGAGTGGGAGAAGCTATTGAAAGTGTAAACATTAAAATCGCTGTAACTTCTAAACGACTTATCCGATTTTACTAAATTTAAGCTTGTTTGGAAGGGGAAAATAAGTATCTTCAATTGCCGTATCTAACAGTACAATATTCTATATATTCTTCTATAAAATTGCTAGAGGGCGCAATTTGTAATAATAACAGTTTTTTCGAATTTATCCCGAAAATTCAAATCATACGGTATAACTATGACATCATAATCGAAACGTAGATGAAATTTGCAACAAAAGATGTGAAGACCGCAGTTCGATATCTTTATTCGTGTCAGAGTTATTGCCAAAACAATAATGTTTAATACAAATTGCGCCCTATAGCAATTTTATTAGAAACTATCGTGTACCATTAGATATGGCAATGGAAGGTACTTCCAAACAAGCTTAAATTTAGTAAAATCGGATAAGTCGTTTAGAAGTTACAGCGATTTTAATCATTACACTTTCAATAGCTTCTCCCACTCTTATCAAGTGAAAGTGTAAACATTAAAATCGCTGTAACTTTCAAACGACTTAACCGATTTTAGTAAATTTAAACTTGTTTGGAAGAAAAAGGTAAGTATCTTCAATTGTCGTATCCAATGGTACAATATAGTTTCTAATAAACTAATAAAATTGCTAGAGGGCGCAATTTGTATTGAAAATTATTGTTTTGGCAATTACTCTGAAAAGAACAAAGATATCGAACTGCGGTCTTTACATCTTTGGTTGCAAATTTCATCTACTTTTCGATTATGATGTCATAGTTATACCCTATGATTTGAATTTTCGGGATAAAATCGAAAAAACTGTTATTATTACAAATTGCGCCCTCTAGCAATTTTATTAAACACTATCGTGTACTGTTGGATACGGCAATTGAAGATACTTGTTTTCCCCTTCCAAACAAGCTTAAATCTAGTAAAATCGGATAAGTCGTTTAGAAGTTACAGCGATTTAAATGTTTACCCTTTAATTGGTTCTCCCACTCTTATCAAGGTCGATACGCCAATGAGCCTTAAACCAAAATGATGTAGAATTGTCTAAGCTTTCCAAAGATGTAATCAGAGTTATACCGTAATATGGGAATTTTCGGAGAAATTTAGAATTTCAAAAAACAATTTTTAATTGTGCCCCCTTGCGGCGAAATGAGGAACTTAAAAGTAATTTCCAGCAATTTCTTTTGACCACTTTACTCATAAAAAATATTTCCGAAAGTTGTGCGAATAATGGTTTCCGAGATAAAGCCTACATCCTCGCTTATTTCACCACCCGGTACATTGAGTTGTATAATCAGTAAAATAATTAAACTACAATTTAAAGTTGCGTTCTAGAACAAGCAAGTTCATTATTTTGGAAAATTAATGTTCATTAAAAGTAAATATAAAATAAAAAACCTACTGGAACTGCATAAAACGGAAAGTTTGTGTGTGTCAAACTATTATATTTACAATATTTTAAGGGAATAAAGTACATTAAAAAATAAGACTAAAATCCTCTATTAACATACCTTCAAAAACGCTTCGTTAAGGGGCTAGAGCCCCCCGAATTGGAGCTATGACAAGCATTTTTTGTACAATATCTCACAAACCGATCAGGGTATCAAAACAAAATTTAATACATGTTTTACCCATAGCTAGACGCAATAAATGGTTTAATTAGCTTAACTGTATTTCTTCCAGTGGCGTCCCACTGGGTAGGTAGTTGGGAGAATATTGCCCTAAGGTTTTTATTTGTAGGATTTTTTAACTTTAGGTGAAATTTTTAGAAGCCTTGAAGTCTTTTGTTGAAAAAAGGTACTCTTGTTTCATTAAGGTAGTATTCACCATTTTCCAGTAAAATCGGTTTTAAAATTTTCGGTTTTTTGAAATCCGGTGAAAAGGCTAAGTTTTTTTTTGCATATCTCAGCAAACACTTAATATAAAAACATAAAATTTATTAGAAGTTCTACTAGCGACAAATAATAATTATAATACATAATCAACTTGGGGATTTATTAGATATTGTGACACTGGATTTACGTTTAGGGCACTTCTTTCAACATGATGGGGCACCAGCTCACTGCGGACGTCAAGTGAGGAATTGGCTTGAAGAAAATTACTAGATGGATTGGTAGCCATAGCCTGGTCACCAAGATCACTTGATTTAAATCCCCTTGATTATTATTTTTGGGGACACCCGTGTGGTTTACAATCAAATTTGATTTGCAATTTGTTATTATTTTTTGTTTGATTTTAAAACTCACTTAAAATCTTCATGAAAATAAATATTTAAAAAACAAAGGAATCTAAAAATATGTTTAATTTAAAAACGTAACATTCTGTCAAATTACAATAATGGAAGGTTTTATTAACAAAAAATTTCAAATTAAAAAAAAATACATTAATTTAAAAAAATAATAGTAATATTTACTTAAGGCTCCACCCCGTGCGACGTCACTGGAAAAATATTTTAAAGTAACATCCTTTAATACATATGCCTTGTCGCTAGTAGAAGTTCTAATAAATTTCATGTTTTAATATTAAGTGTTTGCTGAGATATGCAAAAAAAAAACCTTAGCCTTTTCACCGGATTTCAAAAAACCGAAAATTTTAAAATCGATTTTACTGGAAAATGGTGAATCCTACCGCAATGAAACAAGAGTACCTTTTTTCAACAAAAGACTTCAAGGCTTCTAAAAATTGCACCTAAAGTTAAAAAATCTTAAAAATAAAAAACTTAGGGCAATATTCTCCCAACTACCTACCCAGTGGGACGCCACTGGAAGAAATAAAGTTAAGCTAATTAAATCGTTTATTGCGTCTTGTTATGGGTAAAACATGTGTCAAATTTTGTTTTGATACCCTAATCGGTTTTTGAGATATTGTGAAAAAACTGCTTATCATGGTTCCAATTCTCTAGCCCCATAACGAAGCGTTTTTGAGGGTATAGATGATTTTAGTCTTATTTTTGAATGTACTTTATCCCCTTAAAATATTGTTAGCTAATTTCGGGACACCCTGTATAAATTTTAGACTTTTCACCGATAACGATTGAACGTTGCATTTGTGGGAATTTTAATATTTTATATAGGTACATATAAAGCTGACTGAATTATTTCAATGTTCACTAAATAGATCCAATCTCTTATAATTATAAGTACAATCCTTAAGGCCGTATTACAGTCGGCAATACTTCCTGCAAGTTGCAATTCTCTTGCTTGTAAGCTTGCGCAGTTACTATCCAGCTGATCATATTTGGCAGATATGATCAGCTGGCTCATAACTGCGCATGCTTACAAGCAAGAGAATTGCGACTTGCACGTAAATATTGCCGACTGTAGTACGGCCTTTAAGTGAAATGTCGGACATTAATGTAACAGTAGGCCACCTAATTTCAAGAGCCAAAATATTTCTCATTACGGATCTCCTTTGAATATGTGGTATTTTAATAATGACATTACGAAAGCCTTAAATTGAATATTCCTCCAAGTTTAAAATAAATACATGTTATGGGTATTTTGAAAGGTAGTTATTTACAGTTTAACTGACTATTTAAAAAATCTTATCTAGGTATAATGTCTCTTTGCCTTTAAAAAATAACATTTTATTTTAGAGATTGCAGGTTTAAAATTAAGATTTTTTAAATCTTAGTTTTTAAGTCTTAGTTACCGCTTTCCTTGAATTGCGAATCCGAACGCATAAAAAGTGCTGGTGATATTTTATTTCTGGGTATTTATCTATATTATAGATATAAAGGGTGTCCGCTAATTAATGGTATATCGAAAAACCACAGACTCATTACGTAAAAATATTATCATTTAATCATACTTAATTATCTACATCCGAAAGTTGATATTGACTGAGATACAGGGTTACAAGTTAAAACTTCATTTTTGTTTGTGTTTTTTTTAGAACGAGAAGTTTATTTGATTGTAAAATTTTAATGTACAATGTAGGTGGCGCTGTTTGCGGTATTTTTCGCACATTTATTAGGTCATAACTTTTTTGTGCCTCAGTGTATTTAATTTTTTAACGAAAATAATACTTTACAGAGTTACCGTTTCAGAGATATTTGCATTTAAATTATTCAGTGTACTAGCTCAGGTAAGTAAAATATAATGTTTTTATTATCTTCATTAAAAGCTTAAATACACTGAGACACAAAAAAGTTATGACCTGATAAATGTGCGAAAAATACCGCAGAGAGCGCCCCCCTACATTGTACATTAAAATTTCATATTGGAGAAAAACGAAAATAAAGTTTTCTTTAACCTACCTCAGTTAAAAATCAACTTTCGGATATATGTATGAATAAATCCTAATATTTTTTTACATAAGGAGTCTGTGGTTTTTCTATGTACCATTAATTAGCGGACACCCCGTATATAATAATAACTTAATAATTTTTGGTAGTAGGTAATTCCGCAGTCTGTAAGATCAAGGAGCCTTAATTGATTTGGTTGATTTTAATTTATAGAGGTGGCTTTCGCATAAAATGTATGTTTTTGTTGTAGCGGGGGCGAACCTTGGTTTGTCTAAGAGGGTAAAAGGTAAACCTCTCTGATCTACCACTTTAGCCGCCGGAAAAAACGCCGATAGGAAGCGGCATTTCGGGAAAACGTTTGAAGTCTCTCCGACATTATTAGCGGGAAGGTTTTAAACTCTCATTATGTAGCAATGCCAAAATTAGAGACCAACCGAAGGTTCGGTTTCGGCTAGTTTCGGCCAAAAAATCTGTGACAGTTTCGGTTTCGGTCAAAAATCGGCCGAACCTTCGGCCGCGCCGAAACTCAGTGTTCGTGAATTGTCGCGCACCGTTCGCCTAACTTTGGGTGAGTTCGTAGGCAGTGTTGTCTATATAAATAATGTTTTTTCGCTGTTGACCTTTTTTTTAGGTGGGAAGAGTTCAATCCGTTCCCAAGATCGATCTCGTCCTATATTAAATAAATTAGATTTTAGTATACAATAAAATTTTTATCATGTATAAAAGTTTCGGTTTCAGGCGAAACTGAGACCAAGGCTGAAGGTTCGGTTTCGGTTTGGGCTGAAAATCTTGTTTCGGTCGGACACTAGCCAAAATATATAAAATTATTTATTTTTACAGGGACAAAATAAAATGCTGTGATTTTAAATAACTAAATTCAAAAATTAAAAAACTCGTCATTAAAATCTTTCAAATAAACCACTGTTTTTCGTAATTAAAAAAGAACTTTTATAAAATATTTTATGTTGGTTAACATAACTTTTTACACTATATACAGGGTCTGTTGAGAATAAGTGGTGGTACTAAGAGAAATAATTATGAAACTCAGGTAAAATGTAAAATACTTTATTACGAGCTAAAACGAATGGTTACAAAGACCGGGCTTGTGAATTATTGTGATAGACAATAATTGAACTCTAACTTACTGTTCTTTCTTAAAACAAACAGAAAGAACCCTTGACAAATATTACGTCTCGAATTACGCCATGAAAATGGAAAATGGAACCGCCATCGTCGAAACATAAATAAATCGGTTCGACATTCAGATAAACCATAAACAGAATAAGCGTTACATTTATATTTCAACAGGGTCGCTAATAATCGATGTCGATTATTTTTTAAAGAAAGTTAAAACGAAAAGTGTAAAAATCGGTTTTTAAAGTCTATTAGAATAACAAAAATAAAATAAAAAAGTTATTCCAATTTAAAAAATTGCCAAATACCCACCTTTGCCCAGCACTTTATTTGTCGCTCGATAGTCGATATACATTTTTAGTTGTTTACCCTGAATCTACTAGACTCTGATCACAGGATACCCATATAACGCGCTGGTATAGCACAATCAAATTACTTATAACAGGTTTTAAGCAGTGTTAATACTTAATCCATATACAAAATTTTATCATTCTCCGTCATCTAGGGACCCCCAAAACATCGACATCTTATAATGTAAAAAAAACGTTGCTACCTTTATTATTACTATTACTATTACTATTACTATTACTATTCCTATTACTATTACTATTACTATTACTATTACTATTACTATTACTATTACTATTACTATTACTATTACTATTACTATTACTATTACTATTACTATTACTATTACTATTACTATTACTATTACTATTACTATTACTATTACTATTACTATTACTATTACTATTACTATTACTATTACTATTACTATTACTATTACTATTACTATTACTATTACTATTACTATTACTATTACTATTACTATTACTATTACTATTACTATTACTATTACTATTACTATTACTATTACTATTAATATTATTATTATTATTATTATTATTATTATTATTATTATTATATTATGTGACCCTTTCTGTTATATTATATGTAAGTACATTTTTACTTTTATTTTGATAGGTCTGTCATTCAATAAACCGCATTATGATATAAAATAATAAATAAACTTGCGAAAATCCAAGTAAGTGTAAATCGAATTGCAAGAGTGTATCTGATCTGAACGGCAACATCACCAAATAAATTATTTCTCAGAACAGCGCGAAATCGGCGAAATACGATAAATACTGTTACTGTTACTCGCAGCGCCACCTCGAACTTTTCGAGCAACCATTCGCGACCGTTTTCGTTTGTCGCCTGTCTTCCTATTCTCATCAGCGTTCTGTTGCGTAGCTATATATTCTGTGACGATGACAAGTCAAAGTCAGAACGGAGGATAAGTAGTGACATCTGACAACGTCACGCAAAAGCAGACAGTTCCCAATATGAATGCGAACTGGCGATGGCGTGAAAACGTGGTTCTTGGGGCAGGAAATGGACATCTAGTGGTTATAAGAAAAAGTTACAAATAACAGTTATCGGCAAGAAGACGAATAACCTGCCGGGACAAAGGCAAGGCTAAAGCTAAAACCCGCAAGATGGATGGTCATGTAAAACAAGTGAAGTAGTCATTTTAACTTTCAGCAATTAGAGGGAGGAAAAGGAAAGTACACGTTAATGTAGCCACCTAGCAGACAGTGTCCAAATTAGAGGTCAAAAGAAGGAAGGTAACGGTTATTAAATAATTACATGCGTTAGTGAAAAGTAAAAGCTTTAAAGTGGTCATGGTAGATGGAGAATGAGTAAGGATTGAATGTGGAGTAATTACAAGCAAAAATTCAAGGATTCAAGAAAGGGTATGCAAGAGAAGTTAATTTGGTCGTTCACACAGGTAAGGTTACTATTAAGAAGAACCTTATGGATTTCCATCATTTTGAGGAGATTAAGTTTGCCCCCCTTATTACAGGAAAGAAGAAGTGTTAGTCAAGGGGTCAAAGGTGTGATTATCACAGAGCATATGATGAGAAGCAAAACTAGATTTGAAGTTGTGATTAGAGAAATCAGTGTTTTGGAATTTCTTTATTTTTTACAGTGCTCGTTGACTCGGGTTCAAAGTTTACGCCCTGTTTGGCCAATACAACAAACATTACAGTTTTGAGTACTACAAGAAAGTTTATAAACTGACTTATCCAGTAGAGAAGTTTTATCTTTAGAGTTTATCAAAAATTGATCAATATTGTGGTTGGTTTGGAAGACAATCGAAATGTTAACCTTATTTAGGATATTTTTAGCGGTAAGAGAAATGTTGCCCAAAAAAGGTAAAATGCAAAAACTTTTTGGTTCTTTAAGGGGTTGGAGTTAATAAATTTTTGTTATCAAATTTCATAGTGAATTTGTAATAACTTTTATTAATGATCGTGAGGGGAAATTGGTTATTAAAAGCAACTTGTCTAATGTAGTTTAATTCGTTTTGAAAATGATGGTAAAGAGAAAAGTCTATGCATGGAAAGCTGTATTAAAAACTGCAAATTTGTGTTGAGGAGGGTGGTTTGAATTAAAGGGAATGATAGAGTCAGTGGTGGTGGGCTTATGAAAAATTGAGAACTGAAGACCGTTATTGACTTTATGTATTGTTAATTCAAGGAAGTTGATGGACTTATTTTGTTCAATTTCCAATGTAAATTTGATGGAGGGGTGTAAAGAATTCAAAAAAGAAAACAATAGGTGGATATCGCCAAGGGAGCCATTAAAGAGCAGTAAAATGTCATCTATCTATAATAGAATATAATTTTAGGAAAGAGGCGGAGAGGAGGACTTATTACTTAGTTTCCAAAGCTTACAAAGGTAATTATGTTGCAGTTCTTCACAAGAATCAATATGTTGAAAAGGTCAACGATTTCCTTCTTTCAGGCGATTTCTCTGAATTAAATTACAATCCCACCACCTCCTTTAACACTAGAGTCAATAAAGTCATCAAGGATTGCAGTAACACCCTAATTTTTCTCAATGGTAACGTAAAGTATCTTTCTGTCATGAACCCTTTTACTCCCCGTTTATATGGCCTCCACAAAATTCATAAACCTAACTGCTCCATTAGACCTGTGGTTTTATTCATCAACTCCCCCGTTTCTAAACTCTCTGCTTGGCTAAATAATATCCTTCCAGATCTTAATTATTTTCAGAACACTTTTGCAATAAAGAACTCCAAGTCTCTTACTGATAAAATCAAGGACGTTTTTGTCCCTAACTCCGCTGTTAATTTCATTTGATGTCAAAAACTTATTCCCCAGTATTCCCCCTACAGATTGCTTAAACCTAAATTAAGAACCACTTGTCTAATAATTTAAATTTGAACCCCTCACAGATCATAGATTTATGTAGACTAATTGACATCGTTCTGAAAGAGAACTTTTTTATGTTTAACAAACACTACACCCATAAGTCCGGTCTAGCCATGGGATCGAACCTCTCCCCGCTCATGGCTGAGTTTTTTATGGCCAATAACGGTCTTCAGTTCTTAATTTTTCATAAGCCCAGCACCACTGACTCTATCATTCCCTTTAATTCAAACCACCCTCATCAACACAAATTTGCTTTTTTCAATACAGCTTTCCATAGACTTTTCCAGATCATTGGACTTTTTTCTTTACCATAAACCAACCATCATTTTCAAAACGAATTAAACTACATTAGACAAGTTGCTTTTAATAACCAATTTCCTCTCAGGATCATTAATAAAAGTTATTACAAATTCACTATGAAATTTGTTATATTGACTACAACCCCTAAAGAACCAAAAAGTTTTTGCATTTTACCTTTTTTGGGCAACATTTCTTTTACAGCCAAAAATATCCTAAATAAGTTCAACATTTCGATTGCTTTCCAAATCAACCACAATGTTGGTCAATTTTTAATAAACTCTAAAGATAAAACTTCTCTACTAGATGAGTCAGGGGTTTATAAACTTTCTTGTAGTCCCGAATCAACGAGCACTGTAAAGAAATAAAGAAATTCCAAAACACTGATTTCTCTAATCACAACTTCAAATCTAGTTTTGCTTCTCATATTCCCTGTGATAATCACACCTTTGGCCCCTTGACTAACACTAAACTCCTTCATTCCTGTAATAAGGGCGGCAACTTAATCTCCTCGAAATAATGGAAATCCATAAGGCTCTTCTTAATAGTAAACTTACCTGTGTAAACGACCAAATTAACTTCTCTCACAGACTTCTCTTGCATATCCTTTTTTTTTATGATCGAGCACAAGCACTATAGGAGAAATCCTTTAAGGAGCTCTGGGAGCGGTGCGGGTGCGAAGAAAGCAATTAACGTTTTTCTTGAATCGTTGGAGGTTATATTCGGTTGGAAACACGGTCTCAGAAAGGCCGTTCCACAAAGATGACGTCCTCCAAATGAAAGAGTTCTCAAACAATGATGTTCGGGGTGTACTAAGTTGAACCACATAGGGATGGGCGGCAGTGGTTCGTCGTGTGTTTCTGCTATGCATTGCTCTAGGTGGAATCGAGCGGGCAATATCTGTCGAACACTTGCCAAGGAAATATCTGTAGAAGAGAGTCAAATCACCAACCAGTCTTCGATGTTCTAAGCTGTCGAGGTTCTTAGTCAGGTCGTGGTCGCCGATTTGACGAACGGCTCTCCTTTGGACGGAATCCAACAACCGAAGGGTATGCTTCGGTGCAGAACTCCAGATATGAGAGCAGTATTCCAGTGATGGTCGAATCTGGGCTTTATAGAGTGTCAAAAGTTGTTGAGGTGTATACAACTTTTTGGTACGGAAAAGTATACCGAGCTTCTGAGAAGCTGCCTTGGCGATTGCCACAACGTGATTATGCCAAGACATATTTCCTCCCAGGTTGACACCCAGCAAATTAATAGACGAAGTCAGTGGAATTGTGTGTCCTGCCATAACGATATCGGGTTCTGCAAAGTTAACCTTCTTAGAGAAAACTGCTGCCTGGGTTTTTTGAGCGTTAAATTCGACTTGGTTACTGTCACCCCAAGACAAAATTTCTTCCAGGTCTTTATTGAGGCGTGATACCTCATGCTGTCTGCGAAGATGTGCGTCAGCAGCCGATGTTTGAGATTTCAAAGTAAAAGATGAGATAAGTGTGCTGTCGCCAGCAAAGCTATATAATGGATTTTCTGTTTTCGCTAGAAGGTCGTTAATGTACAGTAAGAAGAGAGTGGGGGATAATATGGACCCTTGAGGAACACCAGCATTGATGGTGAAGGTGTCTGAGAGAAACCCGTCAATCGCCACTTGCAGAGAACGGTCCTTGAGGAAGCTAGACAACCATGAACAAAATCGACCGGGCATACCATAAGAACGCAGTTTACTTAGGAGCCCCTCGTGCCAGACACGGTCAAAGGCTTTAGAGATGTCCAGTGCAATAGCCCGGGACTCCCCATGATGTTCGATTGCGTTGCTCCAAAGATAAGTGACATAGGCTAGAAGGTCTCCTGTTGATCTGGACTTACGAAAACCATACTAATGGTCGCTGATCTTGAATCCTTGAATTTTTGCTTGTAATTACTCCACATTCAACCCATACTCATTCTCCATCTACCATGACCACTTTAAAGCTTTTACTTTTCACTAATGCATGTAATTATGTCCATTTCTTGCCCCAAGAACCACGTTTTCACGCCAGTTCGCATTCCTATTGGCATTGAATATCAAACTATAAGAAGGCCATATGAGCCGATTTCCTAAATCTGCTACGTTAAATTCATAGATGGCACAATGAGAGTTCACCAACAAGAAAGCGACTAGCCTTTTCACTGCTAAATTAAAACATTGTTGCCGCGTGTCTGTTTGACTTGCTGCAAGAGTTTTTTAAATTTATTTTTATAGCTTATCGTAAAACTTGATTTCACATAAGTACCTACACCTATGCTAGATTTAAGTAGCTTACATTTATTTTCCTACCTATAGTATAGTCTAGACTTAAAAATGTCCCTACTTTTAATTGCTTTGTAGCTTATAATATTTTCAACCTTTTGACGTCCCAACGTTAAATACATGAAAACATATTGACCGCAATGTATTCTATTTCTAACAGAATTAAATCCATTCAATTCCTACCTAGGCTACAACGTATATGTTGGGTAAAATATGAATGATGTTCGGTTTGTTTGTATAACTTGATTTTAATTTGCAATTATTACTATTTTTCAAAATGATTAAAATAAGTAGGTTTTACTTTCTTACTTAAGAAACATCTAGTTTGTTCGGGTTGTTCGGGTTGTTTGTATTAGTGTATTACGTATTTTGCTATTTTTTGACGAAATAAAATCTATTTTAGTTATACGTACTTGCTGTCGCTTTTTATCTACTTTTATTTGTTTAACTTTTAACACCCAATGCAACGGTAACATTATTGTGAAAATCGGTCCAATTACCCCGGAGTAATCAGCGTACATATTATTATCAAAAACATACATTCGGCTGGAATTAAGAACTTCCTATTTTATTGTCTGTTAAACATGCTTATATCATTAAAAATTCCAATAAAATACGATATGCGGCAACACCACGACATCACATCAGTGAATTTGAGACATCTGTTGCCGAGGCGCTGCTTTATAACGACAGATTTAAGGTTAGATTAACGATCAACTCCACAATGGCGGCCAAACCACCTCCAAGAGGTCTAAAACTGGGTTGTCAACTTTTCTAGGACATCCGTCATTCTTATATAGTTTGATATTCAATCGTAGACGAGGTAAAGGAGGGGACGCGGCATGCGCATCTACCGCGACAGAAGCGAAGTGTAGCGGCCATTATTTGGGTGCCAAACATCCTATTGTCACCAAGCGGGTTTTTCGTGTTTTTGATTGCAAGCGGGTTTTTCGTGTTTTTGATTGCAAAGTGAATGAAACATAGTAGTATTTATCTTTGAATAAAATGGTCGTTTGTTCATCTTACGGGTGCAAAAGTCGTAGCGATCGAAAGGAGTCAGGAATAACCTTTACAGGTAATAAATGGTAGACCCCATATTTTTGCAAACTGCCATTTTCTTGGTGCCATCTGGTAAATTCTGGTCACAATCGCAAGTTTATGATGCCGCGTCCCCTCCTTTACCTCGTCTAAGTATTCAATGATATTGGGAACTTTTTGCGTGACGTTGTCAGATGTCACTACTTATCTTCCGTTTTGACTTGTCGACGTCGACTTAAGTTGTTTACTATGCACGGGAATGAAAAGAGGAGGAAATAACTCCATTCCATTTTTAATATCGATTTTTAATTTTTAACACTTTAAAATTAAATATTTTAACTTTGTTTTCGTCCAATTATACAATATGTTCTTGTCCTTTTTATGTTTTAAAATTTGTTTACATTCCTTCGTGTCAGTGGCACTTGGGGTAAGTACATACATCAATCTGTTTTGTCATTATCGTTTCTATTCTTAATTTATTTTAGCCCTTCGGTGCTGATGATGGTACTTTCTAGTACCAAAACATGTACACCCCAATAAATTGACATTGACATTATAATAAGGCGGGTTCACCATCGCGTCAACAAACATTTTATATTATTTATTAGTACCCGGCATACGTTACGCCAATTTTTTTTATGCCGAAACTTTCCTCGGCCTGCACACAACAACTCGCCAAATTTTCATCGTAATAGGATAAATGGTATAGGAATATACACTGTGGACCAAATTTATTTGGAACCCAATTTCACTCTGAATAACTTTTGCTATATTTGTCGGATTTTGGTGGTATTTTGTGTAAATATTAAAGGGGCCTTTCCCTAATTGTAGAACAAATATCCAATCACTATGTACAGGGGGAGCCAAGTAACAAAAAATATTTGTAATCATTGCCTTTGGGGCTGTAGCAAAATTAAATGGCTTACTCTAAAATTACAAAAATTATTTAAAATTATTTAGAGACTATCGAAAAAGAGGCTCTGAAAAAATTGTTCTAGAAACTTTAAGTTTTGTATTAAAAACGTATTTTTTTTTCGAAACTTTATTAAATAATATTACCATACAGCTTTATTAAATATCAACTTAACAGAGCAAAAATGTAATAAAAAAAAATATTTTTTAATAATTTTACAAGAAATTATTGTGAATATGACCACCTTGATTATCTACAACAGCCGGGTCTTCGGCGCCATTGTCCAATTGAGTTATTAATAATTTCTTTATTATATTGTTGCCAACAGTAGACTATCCTCCCTTTAAGCTGATCAATCGTATTAATCCGAGTATTTTTATAAACTTTTCCCTCTAATGTCCCCCAAATGTTATAGTCGACGGGCTACTTGGAGGCCACATGTTTGGTTCAATAAAATCGTGACAATTTTCCTGCAGATATCTTACAGTACGTCTTGACGTATGGCTTGGTGCGCCATCTTGCTGGAATGTGTAGGTAGTGGTCGCTAACTATTTCTATTTCTCGAAGCATACCTTCTAAAATGTTCCGTTGATAAACTTCGGAATTAATTTTTACTCCAGAGCCAATAAAATAAATTTCAGTTCTTCTTAGCATCGATACAGCCAGAGAAACCATAACTGACTTGGAAAAATGGTCTCTGGGAACCAGAAGATGTTCCAGTGGTATCTCCGATTTTCTTTGTACATTAGAATATACCCTGTTGTTCTGAGAATTTTTTGGCTGGCGCAAAGAAAAAACTTTTTTATCTGAGAACTAAATTCTTTCAATATCATCGCGTCGTCTAAATCCTCTTAACAATGCTTGACATCTTTCTACTCTTTTATTCTTAACATCATTTGAAAATTTGTGACAGTATATTTTTTTAAAGGGTCGAAACTTCAAATCAATTTTAATAATTCTTCATACCGATAATCTTTTAATAGTAAGTAGTCGTGTTTGATTATTTTTCTTGAACTTATCGTATTACCGGAATTGCCCTAAATCTTTCAACTTTTTTGATACTTCGACCAGTTTTATTTTTTCCTCTTCCAGGCTTTATTTATTTTGGAATGAACCATTGGTCTCGAGTAAATGCCGTAGAAAATAACTACCTAACGGTACTTAATTTCCAATTACGCTCTGGGTAACTTTTAATAATCTTTTTTGCACGATAACCTTTGACTCTTAGAGATGAAATTAATATTTTATCTTCAAATGACAAATACGAGCACCTACACCATTTTGAAATAAATTTAATACACTGCCAAGTTACTAATATTTACATACTGTTGTCAAGGGCATTTTTTCTTTTGTTTCACAGGTAACTCGACATCCAATTATTAACGTATTTTTGCTCTGTTAAGTTGATATTTAATAAAGCTATGTATGATAATATTATTTAATAAAGTTTCGAAAAAAATACGTTTTTAATACAAAACCTAAAGTTTCTAGAACAATTTTTTCAAAGCCTCTTTTCCGATAATCTCTTAATAATTTCAAATAATTTTGGTAGTTTTAGAGTAAACCATTTAATTTTGCAACAGACCCAAAGGCAATGATTACAAATATTTCTTGTTACTTGGCTCCCCCTGTACATAGTGATTGGATATTTGTTCTACAATTAGGGAAAGGCCCCTTTAATATTTACACAAAATACCACCAAAATCGGACAAAAATAGCAAAAGTTATTCAGAGTGAAATTGGGTTCCAAATAAATTTGGCCCACAGTCACAGCAACCTTAACTTGGGGCTGTGCCACAGTGTATATAGATTTGTGGAGATGACTGTGTGTTTTTTCTCCATATTTTAAGTATTGTTTAATTGGTAATAGTGTTACAAAAGAAAGATAACTTTTCTGAATACGACACAGGGACTACTAATATGATTAGCTAACACAAGATTTATAGTGTGGTTATGAAAAACCTTACCTATTGTTTTTTATGTCAGACATAACCGGTCTCATGTTGAAATATCTTTGGGACCGATCTGATAGTTCTTCGTTGCAAATGCAGAAACAATAATCACATAGTGAAGGAGTAGGCTTCAGGCGACGCCAGGTCCTTATGAAGTTCCTTTTTTTAGTGCACTCTCCCCTTTTACCGAAATGTACTTGTCTATCGGGGAGCCCCGTCGTACGCTGATATTGGATAATGTAATCGTATCTTCTGTCGCTATACTTCTGCAATTAAAAATGACTGTCAGTTAACGGGATACAGCTTTGTTAAATAATTTTTTTACATTACAAGTAAAAAAATCATCTACAAGTTACCCACCTTTTTTTAAAATTAAACTCACCTCGTGGCATATTTCACTTTCAACCAAAGTTTTGCATTTGATGATATTTCCGTCGCAGCGCCTCCGTTCGTGGCAAAAATGTTTTTGTGAGCAGCCATAGCTTCTGGTGTCAGTGTAATCTTCGCAGCGTTTGTTGCAGGAATCATCTGGATTTAAGTCAGCCTCGTTTTCTATGTATCCTTGCAGGAGGCCGGTGATTTCTTCATATGTTTTTCCTAAAAAAATAAACGCAATTAAAGCGAGGTTTAGGTTGTAGTGTCCCGCGACTAGGTAATTAAATTAAATAATTCAATTCAAAAATAAGCGTAAAAAAATTAATTAATTAAAAATTAAGTCATATTATTTTTATTCGATTAAAAAGTTTTTATTACGAAAGAAAATTTTTATTTTGAGGAAAAATAAAAACAAGAAAACTTTAAAAATATTTAAGACTCACTATTAAGTAGTATCCAAAAGTATCCAAGAACTAAAAAGGACATTATTGCACTCCGAAAAAGTGAATGAAATCAATCAGTTTAAACACCGATGGTTTCAGGAATTTTTGCAGAGATGTACTAAGTGTAAGACCTATATTTTTTTAATACCCTGTATGTATGCAAAAGCTAAATTAAATAAGAACGAACGTTATGTATCACCCCGAGATTTGGTTGTTAAAAGCACTTAAGAAGCGTAGGAACATAAATATTTCATTTTTATAGCTCGAGGCCGGCGAGGGTGTTTATAAAATCCAAGCGGATCAAGTTACTTGGCGATATTGGTCGGGGTACGATTTGTTTACGTTAACACATGTTATAGAAACGGCCTTTGGTACAAATATTCAAAAGCTTTATTTTATTATAGTTTTGAATGCCTTGAAGTTAAGTGTGCTGTGTGCGAGATATTTAAAATTATTTTATGTTTGTGCTGTGCGACAGATTAAAGACAAGAAGGGTGAGTTAAATCACTGAGCATACTTTTTCTACATATTCCCTTGCGTATATTTTTCATAGTTTTTGATATTTTAATTAATTGTTCACTGTCTTGTCCGTGGAAGTTTTTATTGCTTTGCTAAATATCTGGATCGGGTCTGGGACCATTGCACGCATTGCAAGTTGCAAGATATATTACAAGCTTTGTATGTGAGCGGACCCTCGCGTTTTGGTGTCCATTGCACGTCTCAGTACAAAGTGTGGTATTGCCACGTTGGTCATGACCGGAGGTTGTGTTGTAACCTCGGAGGTTGAGTTGTAACCTCGTTTTGGTAGTAATTTACTACGGGGCACTTTGGAAGGGTTAACACCCCTTTACACAATCACGTGTAAATGCATAATCCAAAGCTGGTACTGGTAGCTTGTCAGTACTGGGGACATGTGTTTATTTGAAGATAATAATATTTTAATTATTGCAGAGCATTTAAGTTAAAGAAATATTACTTTGTGACAAAGATGATATATTATTATTGATTGTTGATTTGTTCGAGATATAATTTAAATAACTGATGTCATAAAATTGTTTTAAAAGTAATTTACATACATAAATGTCATTTAAATATTAAATCATCAGATATAATTAAGTCACGTTTTAAAGTAAAGATTTATTTAAAAGTCACTATTTGTTTTAACTTTTTATCAAGTGGAAATTTGTAGAAGAAGAGTTGCTCAACCCATGTTTTCATTATTTTCAGGTAAACTATGCCAAGGATCATCTGATTAAAAGAGTCGCCAATCCGCCCCGTTATGTTTATTATAAGGTTAATTATTTTATTTTATTTTGATTTATTTAGTTGTTAATGTTTCAATTAAAATTGATCTGATTAAAAATCACGCTCAGGCTTTTTGGGTTACATAAGGGACAAAAAGCAAGGATTGTGTAAGTCAGTGTAAAGTATTTTAAATGCAGGAAAAAAAAATTTAACAAAATAATACTGTTATTTAGAATAGAATTTATCCAGAGAAAAACTGCACAAAATAAATGTTTATGCTTATATCAATAAAACAATAATTTCTGGCGTCGAACTCATAAACTTTCAAGTGGTATTGGGTTTCCCTGATGACGATATGGGTGTCGACGAGAGAAAAGCCCGCGAACCGCAGCAGAACGATTTTGGAGATGTGCGGTTACTTGCCTCCAGCAAATAAAGTTTAGAAAGACAATAATATTTTTTGTTATTAAATAAAACACAGTTTTCAATTGTCAATGAAGGAAGATACGTAAATAAATTAAGTTTTTGTTCAGGTTTACGTATAGTGTTTTATTAAAGAAAAAGAAGCGGAACGAAGAATACAGTCCACTACGAAGCTATTTGAAGGGCTTAAACAATAAATTCACAATCCAAACACAAGGGTACTAAGCCGTTTAAAAACTTTTTAAGCACCAACATTTCGACTGTCTAAGATCGCGGCCTGGTAAAAACTAAAAGGAGGAAACAATTCGACTAGGAAGGAAGACCTTTTCTTTTAAACCCCACCTGCGTGAAAAAGGTCTATTCGTATCCAAAAATAGCAATTCGAAGAAACTTCGGTAACCCTCGGCATTGTCCCAATTAACTATAGGTGACAATACAAAGTAATTAATTGCCGAAGAATGTGACAAGGTGTAATAAATATGTCACCTTTAAAATTATAACGTATCGGAATGTCTTGAACAAAAGCACACGTGCAACGTGTCCTGAAATTAGGTAATTAATTGCTTTGTTTTTGAGTAGGTATATGAAAATAGGATGATTTATAGGTATGCACCTGTGCGATTGGATTAAGATCGAGGGAAAATTTTGATATAAAAGGCGGACAGGATCTCACTGCTTTAGTCATTGTTCCAGTATTGTACGCGTTGTTTGCAAAATCGATCCAAGTCGCGAAAATTGAAGTTAGTCAATTTGTTAAGTGTTACTCTGTCCGTTTAAAAAGTGAAAAGTAGTATTTACGCGAAACACTTTGTGTTTTTGCAAATTAAGTCAAAAAGTTTATTTTGCCAGTTTATACGGAATTCGGTTCGGTTGATAATACTTTGAGAAAATGTATTATTGTCTTGTAATTCATTAAGACTACGTAACGGTATCGGAAGTTGAGAGCACGACAGAGTTATTTATAGCCGAGAGAGTAAGTGTCATAGCGCCACATCTGCTATTTTAGGAATATATTTTGGATTACAGTGAGGGTAAAAGAATGTGTATTATACTGGGTGGCTCCAACATAAGGTTTTAATGTTGTAAAAGATAATATACATGGGGAGATAAAAATGTGTGTAATGAAAACTGTGTGTAACCATTTACATGACCTTAATATGGATACCGGGACACATGGGTCTGGAGGGTAATGAAGCTGCCGACAAGCTCGCTAAGAGAGGTGCAGCTCAAAAATTCACAGGACCCGAGCCGGTAATAAGTATATCTCATGCTACGGCCAGAAAGGCAATACTAGCTGAAGCAGAAAGCAAATGGGAAAGACACTGGTTGAATTTACCAGGTCTAACACACTCAAAAGCATTTATAAACAACCATATAAACCGACAGTTAACTGACAAACTACTAGAGCTAAACAGGTCATGGCTTAAAGCACTAGTGGGATTGTACACCGGCCACTGCAGACTGCGACACCACATGTATAAAATTGGAATAGCCCCAACTGATGAATGCCGGCTTTGCATGGAAGATGCAGAAACAGCAGAACACGTAATGTGCGCCTGCCCCGCAGCAGGAAGGATCAGATTCGCCCTATTTGGCGAGATGACTCTGCTGCCGGATGACATGAAAAATGTCTCCCCCAATATCCTCATTACCCTAATTAAAAGGTTGGACTTATTGGGGGAAATATAAATAAGGTGTGAGCCACAATAGACCGCATGGTCGCGGTGGAGGGTTGGCTGTAACCCACTCACTTTCAACCTAACCTAACCTAACCTAACCATTTACATTTTTTTCTAAATTTGAATTTAATAAATAGTGTTTGTGAAACTACATTTGTGTATTAATTTTTTTTTTTTTTTTTTTTTATAATCGAGCACAAGCACTATAGGAAAATCCTTTAAGGCGCTCTGGGAGCGGTGCGTGTGCGAAGAAAGCGATTCACGTTTTTCTTGAATCGTTGGAGGTTATATTCGGTTGGAAACACGGTCTCAGAAAGGCCGTTCCACAAAGATGACGTCCTCCAAATGAAAGAGTTCTGAAACAATGATGTTCGGGGTGTACTAAGTTGAACCACATAGGGATGGGCGGCAGTGGTTCGTCGTGTGTTTCTGCTATGCATTACTCTAGGTGGAATCGAGCGGGCAATATCTGTCGAACACTTGCCATGAAAATATCTGTAGAAGAGAGTCAAATCACCAACCTGTCTTCGATGTTCTAAGCTGTCGAGGTTCTTAGTCAGCTCGTGGTCGCCGATTAGACGAACGGCTCTCCTTTGGATGGAATCCAACAACCGAAGGGTATGTTTCGGTGCAGAACTCCAGATATGAGAGCAGTATTCCAGTGATGGTCGAATCTGGGCTTTATAGAGTGTCAAAAGTTGTTGAGGTGTATACAACTTTTTGGTACGGAAAAGTATACCGAGCTTCTGAGAAGCTGCCCTGGCGATTGCCACTACGTGATTATGCCAAGACATATTTCCTCCCAGGTTGACACCCAGCAAATTAATAGACGAAGTCAGTGGAATTGCGTGTCCTGCCATAACGATATCGGGTTCTGCAATGTTGACCTTCTTAGAGAAAACTGCAGCCTGGGTTTTTTGAGCGTTAAATTCGACTTGGTTACTGTCACCCCAAGACAAAATTTCTTCCAGGTCTTTATTGAGGCGTGATACCTCATGTTGTCTGCGAAGATGTGCGTCAGTAGCCGATGTTTGAGGTTTCAAAGTAAAAGATGAGATAAGTGTGCTGTCGTCAGCAAAGCAATATAATGGATTTTCTGTTTTCGCTAGAAGGTCGTTAATGTACAGTAAGAAGAGAGTGGGAGATAATATGGACCCTTGAGGAACACCAGCATTGATGGTGAAGGTGTCTGAGAGAAACCCGTCAATCGCCACTTGCAGAGAGCGGTCCTTGAGGAAGCTAGACAACCATGAACAAAATCGACCGGGCATACCATAAGAACGCAGTTTGCTTAGGAGCCCCTCGTGCCAGACACGGTCAAAGGCTTTAGAGATGTCCAGTGCAATAGCCCGGGACTCCCCATGATGTTCGATTGCGTTGCTCCAAAGATGAGTGACATAGGCTAGCAGGTCTCCTGTTGATCTGGACTTACGAAAACCATACTGATGGTCGCTGATAATTTTAAGGCCTTCCAGGTATTTTATAAGTTGTTGGTTAATAGCTTTCTCCATCACCTTTGATATAACTGAAAGCAATGCGACTGGTCGATAGTTGTTTGGCAGGGTTTTCTTGCCTTTCTTTGGTATAGGCTGGACTCGCGCCTTTTTCCAGCAAGATGAAAATATTCCTTTTTTGTAGGATAAGTTAAAAAGTCTACAAAATACTGGTGTGAGTTCATCGGCGCATTTCTTGAGCACTATAATAGGAATTTCATCTGGACCAGAAGCTTTTTTGGCATCGAGCCCCTTCAAAATTCGTTTGACAGAACGCTGACGGAATACGATATCAGTCATTTCCGATCGAACTGCTGGAATGTTCGGGGGTGTTTTTCCCTGAAAGTCTACCGTAGAGTGTGAAGCAAAGAGTTCTGCGAGTAAGTTCGCTTTATCTTCAGCCGTGGTTGCTATTGTGCCGTCAGAACGTGTTTGCGGTGGAATATTTGATTTGGTAAAATTTTGACTGACGGCCTTAGCGACTGACCAAAAGGACCTAGATCCGTTAGGACTGGCGAGAAGTTTATTTTTGATCCTCATGTTGTGAGCCTCTTTGTTTTGATCTATCGTTTGCTTGCACTGGTTTCGAGCGGTAACAAAGATGGTGCGATTCACATCGGTAGGATTTTTACGCCATTGTCGGTAAGCTAGATTTTTAGCTCTGACAGCACGCTCGCAGTTCTTGCTAAACCAGGGCTTGCCATTCGAAGGGCGCTTCTTGGAGAAAGGAATAAAGGCTTCCATGCCAGTAAGAATGACATCGGAGACCTCTTGAGCACAAGCGGATGGATCATCTGAAGAGAAGCATACTTCCAGCCAAGGAAAAGTGCGAAAATGGTCCCTTAGGTCTTCCCAACTAGCTGATGTGTAGTGCCAAATTTTACGAGGTTTAGGAGGTTGTTCAGAACAAATTGGCAGCTCGCTTAGAGTTGAAATAAGTTTGTGATCGGAAGATCCTAATGGAGGATAAACGGTGACTGTGTATAGGTCAGGGTTGGATGTCAAAAAGAGATCTAAAAGACTAGCGAAATCTCCATCTCGGTCTGGAATTCGCGTTGGTTCTTCCACGAGTTGAGTTAGACCAGAACTGATCGCAAAAGATTCCGCCTCACGACCCTGTTCATCGTTGGTATTTGAGTATTTGAGCCAGTTGATATTGTGGACGTTAAAGTCACCAAAGACAGCGACTTCGGCATTAGGATGGTTGGTTTGCAAGAAGTCAATTGTGTTTGCTAGTGACGAGAAGAGTGCTCTGTAATGGGTGTCACTTGGAGGACGGTAAAGGCAGCAGATAAACTTGGTGATTTTCTGCGTTGATATTTTAAACCACATTACATCAAACTCTGCTGTTTCAAGTGTGTCCTCTCGTTGGCAGCAAAGATCATCTCGGATAAAGAGACAGACCCCAAAGTTGCGTCTAAATCGGAAATGAAAATCGTATCCAGGATATAAATAGCTGACGGTGTTCGTTGACGATCTGACCTTTGTCTCGGTCAGTGCGAGCACATGGGGCTTGGATGTTTGTAAGTGCTGGTAGACTGAATTGATGTTGGTATTAAGCCCTCTGATATTGCAGAAATCAATTTTGAAGCTGCTGTTTTTGGGTGTGTCAGCAACTGTAGGTGCCACACTATTTCTCCGTTGAGTGTTGTTAGGGGAACCCAATATATTGTCGGAGACAGTGGATGTTCGGTTAATATCGCTTGATGAGGCCACAGGATCAGCCCCCACCCGGAGATCCGATCGGGGGGCGAGTTTACCTCCGGCGTATTTTGGTCCTGGAGCTTCCATCATGCTTTTTCTTCCCACCCTGGAAACCGGGAACATCGGCACAGCGACGAAACGTTGACTCAAAGAATAAATCAAGAGCAACTTCACGCCGCCTAAGCCGATGCAATGGTATCTCACCGGGCGATGCCGGGTGGGCCAGCATCTACCATTTGCAATTAATTAATAGCTGTTTTACTCTATGGAAAAGGGTAATAATTCTTCAATTTTTGCACAACTTAAAGAGGCAACTTCTAAAGTGAATCTGTAGTGAATTAAGTTAGATACAAAGTGAAAAATAGGTTGTTCTTGCATTGAAGCACGGGAATCTTCCGAATCCCGCAAATTTATTAAATCTTATACCCCACCTTTGGCCAAGAGATTATCAAGCCGCTCGGATAAGTAAAAGTCAGGTCTAGGCCGAGGTGGGTGTTATAAGGTTCTATTTGGGGAATGGATTGTTCGGCTTTTATGATTTAAAAAGTAAGTGGAATTTTGTATATTATTAGGTAAAGTATTCTTCCGAATAGGTAAAATCGTGCCGAGAAAAAACTGGTACACAGGAAAATGTCCTGTTTTCTCCTAGAATATTAAAAAAAAATTATATAAAGCCTGATACCAGTAAAACTTCATATGACATTTGAATGTCAGTTAAGATTGTCACTTTATGATTAACTAATTTTCTTTGTATAAATATCCCACAATTAACCCCCGAACAAAAAGCAATTATTTATAGTCGGTTGCGAGATTGTGTTCTATAAGGGATATTGCAGACGAATTAGGTATAAGTAAGAGTACCGTGCTATTGGCAAAACAAAAAAATAGCAAGACATGGGCTTATTAGAAAAGCAGGTTCAGGACACCTTAAAATTTCAAATTTCTACTGAAGATGATGATAGAAGACTGGTTAATTATCTAAGGGATCATCCGTTTGAAACAGCAATAAAGGCGAAAGAAGAAACGGCCTTTTCAGGTTCTGCAAATACTGCCAGAGAAAGGCTTCGAAATTCCGATATACATAGGTACGAAGTCGTTGTGCTGCCAATAAAATTTTATTAACGGAAAGAAATAAACAGGACAGGTTAGAATTTGCACATGAATGGGTAATTCCCACTTAACTCGTAAATTTGAGAGAGGTAAATTTTCAAAATCTTACTTTGTATTACGAATGTAATTTATAGTTAAATACCTAATATTACGCCTACACAAACTGAGACTAATGTCAGCAGTACACTTTTTTATTGTTTTTATGGTTTTTTTGGGAAAAGAAAAACAGTAACTTATGTGACCGTCACATAAGTTACCGAGGAAGAAATCGAAGCTCACTTCATAACTATTATTTGTTCATTATTTTCTAAATTAGTATTAACCTGCCTCATAATGTATGTTTTATTTTGAAACAATTAAAATGTTAGATATGACAATTAGATTATAATATACTAATTCGGTAACTTATGTGACATGAGGGTAACTTACGTGACAGAAAAAGATTTATCACAATTTAAACTTGTTTTAAGGAAACTAGCGTGTATACAATATATTTTATTACAATAAGAACAACAAACAAGAACAGAACAAACCTTGTAATCCTCATAAATAATAAATTTAAAACAAAATGCGTAACTTAAAGACCTAAATCAAAAATTATGTTTAAAAGTCCAATAACTCAACTAAACAATAATTATTATAATGTGCGAAATAGCTAAATTTTCCCAAAATCCTATTTATCTATTCCGGTTCTTTGTAAGAGTGTATAGCATGCCAATCCACGACATTTAAGGATAAAAGTATTTTAGTTACATTTGTTGGGGGTGAAATGTTAAACAGAATGTCGTTTTTTTTATACCAAATTTTGTCTTCGGGTAATGGCCAAATGTATTTATTTTCTCCAATATTCTTAAGTGTCTTGACTTCGTAGTCTTGGTGGCTTATACTACATACAATTCCGGGAAATATTTTCTCGTCATATTTGACCACAATCCACTGTCCTATAGAGGGTTCTAAAACGCCCTTTTGAAACACTTCTACTTCTGTTGGTTGTTCTAGTACCTGGATTTTTCGCAAGTTAAAACAATTATTATCGATAACTGGTAGTTTCTTACAAAAGCAAGAAAAATGCCTTTCATAAATGTGACTTTCGTTTTGTAAAGAAATTATTTGGTGTGTGTTTAAGATGCCAGGAATTTTATTAATTTGCGCGTTACTTATTTTATTTCCCATTTCGTTAATTTCGGACTCCTCAATGTAATGCATGTTTACTGTCGTATTTTTCTGGACTTTTTCAAATAACTGCCTAGCATTACTGATATCATCACCCCTAGAAACAAGATTATCACTTATTCTTTTTATGGCAGCGCCAATGCCATCTGGCGCTCCCTTTCCATGATACGATTCCGAATAATTCCAGGTTGCATATTTAAAGCCCATATCATGAAAATAGGTTTTGAGAAAATATATATTACTTTTGTTTTTGTACTGGGTTGCAGGGCCGTCTGAAAAAAAATGTATAGTATCTATTTGTTTTGCTTTAAGCTCGAGTAATATAGGTGTGAGATGGGCCCAAATAGCTGGAGGGCCATGATGTCTAGACGGAGAGACTGTACAATACATTTTTTTTTGTTCTTTCTCAAAATAAACTACTACCGTATGTAGAGTAACTTGCTCATGAGAGGCGCCAAAATGCATGGCCTGAATTTCGGAATTTAATTTACAGGAATAATTTTCCGAAAAATCCATGTGGATTGCAGCTTCTTCATAGCAAAGCTGCTCTTTGCATTTTCGCGCTTCTTTGAATTGATGTCTTATGGTAAATACATGACGACCAAATGTTTCTTTTATTTCGCTGTTAAACGATCCTACTAAGTCTCCAAGTTTTCCTTGTTCCTGCGTTTTTATGGTTTTTGTTACTAATATTTTTTTACCATTTTTCTCTATTTCCTCCTTTTTTAGCTTCCACGCAGACCAACAAACTACTTTATGGGTTGTCTCAGCAGAAACATTATTGATAGAAGTCTGGTCTTTGCAAAAGTAGCATTTTTTTGTAATGCACTCAACGGATTGTAGGTCGCAAAATGCCTGGCTAGATACATTTTCTAAATTTCTGTTGTCCGTAACTTCTTCCTTTAATAATGTGTCCAATTTTTTCTGTAGATTATCGTGTTTTTTACAAAGACAGGAGTCTCGATCTGTGAGCTTCGGTCGAATAACCCAAAATGGTCGATATCTACAAAAAGTTGATAAACCAACTTTACAATTGTGTTCCTTGCAAAACTTTGTGTGCAGGTCTCTTAATGTTAGCGAAAGCAAACGTTTTTGTTTTTTTAAACCTCGAAAAGTTATTGTTTGCTTTTTGCCTGGAGTGTTAGTACTGTTGTCATCTCTACAATAAAATTTTTTAATTTTATAGACAAATTTTCTTACTCGTTGCCTTTTTAACCCATTTTTTTTGCCATCTGCCCTCACCCCAACTTTTTTCTTGGCGTCTGTTTGCAATCTATATTTTTTTAAACGCTTTCCTTCAAACACATTATTTACTAATAATTGCTTGGTACCTTCGTCAGATGATCTATACGTGGTACGTAATTCTGCTAACAATGTTTCTTGAAAAATCAATTTTCTTTTCACTGTTTCTGGAAGTGGTTGTTTTCCAACTTCTGCCGTCAGGTTAGACAGCGGTGAGGGACTACTTATGAAAGTTTTTTTTGCTGTCCTTTTTAGCCTGCTAATTCTTTTTCTATATTTGTTTATTTTTTTCTCCGAACTATTAAGCTTATCTTCTAACTCTTTTATTCGGCGGTAAGATGAACTGCGATCTCTTCTTATTTTTCTTCTGCCGCGAGTAGCATTACTTTCATGTTTCGTTAAATCTGGTTCTTCTTGATTTGGTTCCTCCATATTACGTTCTTCAACATGTTCCACCATTAAAGGGCTATTAGGGGGTGTGTCGTTTAAAACAACCTGTAACTGGCGCTTGCGGGCTTTAACGACTGCACGACTTTTCTGCTTTCTTATCCTCCACTCTTTACGTTTCTGTCTTTGCGATCTCTCAGACAGTTCTACAATAGATTTATCTATCTTTAGATCTCTTCTTTGCTTAGCAATAGCCCTCATTTTTCTTAAGTACTCTGACCTTTTTTCAGGGTCAGCATTTATGCGCTCCCTATACCGTCTTTGTTTTTCAGCAGCAGTTAAACCCATTCTAGGATATCTGTAAAAGAAAACAAAAAACATTATTTTACCTAAAAGACAAAATATTGATAGTAATAATGCAAATTTTTTCTATAATAATTTGCGTTATTTATCAGGTAAAACGGTTTTGGGTCACAAAAGTTACTACAGGTCACATAAGTTACCATAGGGAACGGTAACATATGTGACGGTAACTTATGTGACTTTTATAGGGTTTTTCTACATTTTGCTCAAACAGGCAACGTGGGAGAGTTAACTTTATGCAGCTACAGAATCACGTTGCACTTTTTGAGGTTATGTCATAGCCAAATTTTAAAAATAATTAAAAATTACTGAATAGCGTGGTAACTTAAGTGACTAACGAATAAACATACTTACCGGGCTTCGTCAATTTAAACAATTTTCACGTTTTCCCGTTAAATTTAATTTCACCGGCAAATCTAAAAGTAAACAGCGGAACACAACAGCAACCCTTTACTAAATTGTTGATTCAGTCAGTGTTGCCAGTCTCAGTAAAAATTGCAAAAAAATGGCAAGTAACTTATGTGACCAGAATCTTTGTGACAACAATTAACGTGTAAAAAAATACACAAATAAATTTTAAAACGTTTAAGAATTATTTCTGCAGAATAATACTGTAATTAAAGTTTACATTTTTGTATTCAAAAGTTGTTTATGTCCCATACTTATTAAAATTTTATTTTTAAAACTAACAAACGCATGTTTGTGACCGGTAACTTACGTGACATTTGGGCCATAAAACATTTTTTTTTCCAGAAAAAGAATTTTTTTTAAGAATTTTAGATAGATGCCCTTAAACCTAATAAAATGTACTTTAAATTACATAAATTGAGAACCATGCATTTTGATCTATTTTTTTACAAACTGAGTGTGACTGCATAATTACGAGTTAAGCGGGAATTACCCGAATATGTAAATCAAAATAATTTATGGGAAACAGTTATATTTTCTAACGAGAAAACTTTTCAGTCATGCAATAATGGGAGAATTCGGGTGTATAGGCCTTCTGGCATGCGGTATGATAAGAGCAAAACCAACCAAAGTGGGCGTTTTTCTTTAAATGTTTGGGGTTGGATGTTGGATTAGCGCTAGAGGACCAAGAGTTTGTTAAAAAGTAGAAGGAAGACTAACTGCCGCCGTATACGTTAATATACTTAATGATGTGATGATACCATCGATAGAAATGCTGTATATGGTCAAAATTTTACATTTCAGCATGAATGCTCCAATACACACAGCACGCATTGTAAAAAATTATATTCAAGAGAATAATATTGCGGTTCTTCCCTGGTCTTCGAAGAGTCCCGATCTCAACCTGATCGAAAACATTTGGGGTGCAATGGTCAAATCTATGTATAAACATGATTTTCGACCAAGAAACAGAGATGAATCAAGCTTGGGATGAAGTAACGGGCGAATTATGCAGAAACCTAGTTTTAAGTATGCCACAAAGGCTCCAAGAAGTAATAAACAGAAACGGTTCTATGACCCAATATTAAAAATTGTGTGTTGTTTTGACAAATTTTGTATTTGTAATTTTTTCTTTTTATTAAATTTATTTTTTTACCTACTATCTTTGTTTTTTATTTTGTGGCGATGTTAAATACAATTTAAATAAAATCTTTGACTTTAAACAATAAGAAACATATTTTTTCTACAGACGTGTGGAAAAACCAATTTTCCGCACGGATATCAGTGCGGAAAATTGATTTTCCCACACTAGTGCGGAAAATTTTTTCGGCACGATTATGTCAAAAATCCGTGCGGAAAATTGGGTTTTCCACACTAGTGCGGAAAATTTTTTCGGCACGACTATGTCAAAATCAATAATATATCGATTATAACTTTGTAGTTATTACTTTTTTTCTCAGAATTAGTTACTGTTACATATGCATGTGATTGTTATAGTTAATTAAAAATTATTAAATTTCTTTGAAATATGTGTTACTTATTTCCACACGTCTATAGGAAAACTATTGTACCTGACACGTGCGAAAAATGTTTTCCCTGCACTCGGCTGCTTCACCGAACTCCGCTACGCGTCGTTCGGTGAACGGCAGACTCGTGCGGAAAAATTAATTTTCCGCACTTGTTAGGTAAATAACTATTGTACTACCCCGTATGGCAAAATAAAAAACGTTTTATTATTTAACCTAGGTTACTTTTTAAAAATTAGATACTTTTACCTTTTCAGCTATAGACACCTTTTATAGTCTAGTCTAGGAGATATGTTATGTCGTTCCTCAGTTTTTCAAATTTGCTGTACCAGTTTTTTCTCGGCACGATAGTACATCGCATGAAAAAAATGATATCCACAAGGCACGATCGTCTGTCAACTGTCAAAATTAACCTATTTATGATCTTCTGATGAGTTACCCTGCTCAATCTAATAAGTACTAAAATTTTACCTTTATCGTGCGTTTCTGGGTCACAATTCCATATATGCCTTGATACAGTTTGTATTGCGTATCGTGCAGATAAATCTGCATTAATAGTCCTCTCCTCGTATCTATCCCTCATTTCTTTGGCCTCGCTGGTAAAATCACCTAAAAATGGCACAAATGTACTTTGTTCTGTTCCATGGTTCTTTAAAAACCCCTAATTTAAAAATTTATTGGAAACAACAGCAGTTTTAACAAATAATTAGATGTTAAACGACTTACCTGTAAGGAAGTTCAATCCTCAATTATACGAGATAGCCCCGTACGAAGAGATCATACTGTAGTGTATGCTTCTCAGCACGTATCGGCGTAATGTTTACAGATAGAAAGATTTATGGTGGTTCCCCGCCGCCCTCTGTTACCCGCCATCAGGCATTCATTATGTTTCTTCTCAAATCATGTTCTTTTTTAGGGGCCTTTAGGTGGTGGGCGGATGTGATCTCTTCGGACGGGGCTATCTCGAATAATTGAGGATTGAACTTCCTTACAGGTAAGTCGTTTAACCTCTAATTATACTTCGATAGCCCCGTCCTCGAGATCACACTGTAGATGTTTAAAGGTTTTTCCATGATTTGAGTTTTTTAAAAGGTATAAATAAATGATTTTTAAAACCAAAATTGTTTATTTCAACCGTGTTGTTGGTTTCGTAAAACAAAACTAATAACTAATCTTTGGTAAAAAAAATATTTTTTGATTGTAATTTTTCTCATACTTATTATTTCGTGTAGGTACAATACAATTAACTTGCTGTTTTTTATGTTCTTAAGGTGGGAGTATCAACATATATGCTTGCCAACCTATAACCTATTTCGCGTAGATTTATTCGTTTTCTATAGCTTTTATACAAAATTTAAAGAAAACCAGTATCGACTTGATATTCTATAGGTAATAATTGACATATTTAGTAAATATCAAGGAATTTCATAACTTATTTTAGGAGAATTGTATAGCGAAAAATATCGGGTAAGATTTTTTTTTAACATTATTATGTCATTGTCAGTCATTGTTCTTTCACGATACAATTCTCCCAAAATTAGCAATGAAATAAATTGATATTTTTGTAGTATATTAGATACTACCTAAATAATGTACCGACGATATTGATTTTTTTTAAATGTTAGTTATTAAAATAATAAACTCAAAAAATCAACGCGAAATAGGTTATAGGTTGGCAATAGATTGAATGACGTTGAAAATTCAACCTTAATAAGTGGTAGTTTATGTGTATGAACATTCTTTTAATGTTGTTTTGTTTTTTGCAACATTTGATAACCATCAAGAGATATGATTTTGGTAATTTTATTGTCCTCTCGTAATCACCTTCGCAATGCCTATATGGGACGGCAGGACAAATCGATATTAGAGTACCTATAAATTTTGCAAACTCTCTAATATTTATTTTTGACTTTCTTTTTATGGTTCCTAATAAGATAATTAATTTTTTAGATTTCTCTTTTGGAAACGTCACTGTAATTTCCTTACTGTTGTATGTTGTATTGGAAACCTAAGTATGGCGAATTGTGAGTTGGTTCTAAATTGCTTTTTTCCGTGTTTATTTAAAAACCTAACGAGGTGAGTGACTGAAGGATATGTATGGTTTATGTTACTAGTACTGTTATGTCTGTCGTTACCAATTAATAAAATATCATCCAGGTATATTACGGAAAAAAACCCAATGACCTTAACAGCCGTAGACACACCAAAAGATAAGACTGTAAATTCATAAAGTACATATCTTTGTATTGAAATTTAGATATTTTCTATAATTTTTGTTTATGGGTAAGAGAAAATAGGCGTCTTTGAGATCTATGTTTGCCATGTAACAGTTATAATGTATGAGATTTTTTACTCTCCAGGAATCTTTAACCTTAAAATGTGGACAATTCAAATAAGTGTTAAGTTTTTTAAGGTTTAAAATAAAGCGGTTCTTGCCATTTGGTTTTTACCTTAGGAAATATGACGATATATATATTCGTTTTTGCAGTGTCTGCTTTTTTTAGTTGCGACTATTCTTATAAGCTCGGCTATGCATCTTTAAAATTTTGAATCAGATTGGACCTTGGGAATTTTTTTCTGAATAGGGCGTAGAATAAAAGGAATTTTATAACCTTTGACCCATTCTAGGTTTTTTTTTTGTCTTTTGTAATAAGTTCCCTATTTTGATAGAATTTAGATATTCGGCCTGCATAGCCTACCTCTAATAAGATGGTTTATTCTTGCTGTTGTTGTGTTTTCTGTATAATTCTGTCTCCCTCCTGTTGGTTCTGAATTTCCTCTTCTGCTGTCGGAACTGTGAGTATTTCCCCCCACCCCTTTCTTTTTGTGCAGTCTTCATTGACTTCATCCGATTTTTGAAGGAGGGACTTGATTTACTTGATTTTTTCGTCAAGGTATCTGTATCAATGAAATTTCCGATGTACTGACAGGTTGTGCAACATGTCAGTGAGGATTTTTACAAAGGCTACTAAAGCCTGGCTAATTGAGGCATCCAACAAGTCTTTTTTGGTCATGATTTTTGTTATTGCTGCGCCCTATCCTCTCTCTGAACTTTCAGAATCTCTGTCACCTAGTGGAAGTAAACATGTTAAGGTAATATTGGAAAACTACATTATCCTGCACCGTTACTTTCTAAGTATGTAAGTTTATTTGTATCATTTCTACAGGTTCTTTAATTTTTTAGCTCATAGATTTGTAATGAGGCTTTGTATTGTTATTTTTAAAGTGTAACAACTTTAAAAAAAAGGCAACAGCTACATAAACTTAAGTCAATAAACTACTCGTCACCGCTAGGCAACCCCCGGTCATAAATATAAAAAGTAATAGTGTTTATACCGGAAGTGTGGATATGATGGCACCCTTGATATGATGGCATCCTATTGATATTGGGGCCGTTTATTTGAATCTATTTAATTCGACACTTGTCCCCTGTTAAACACGCCACCATGAACCTGCTGTGACGTACGGATCTCAGTATTGTGCCGTCCAGAGAAACACGTAGTTATTGTTAGTTGTTAGTATGAAACTTTTTTCCACTGTATCGATTTTTTGGATTATTAGTAGCATGCATAGATATTTGCAAAATGTTTTAAATCTGTTTAAGCGCATGATAATAGGTTATATTTATATAACTAAAACAATTAATTAGTTTTTGGTTAGGGTACGAAAATTCAGCCATTTGCAATGTTATGTTATTTTGATATGATGACACCCTTTAACCCTTTATACCCACCATATCAAACAATTTTAAAAATGAGTTCTTTAATTTAGTTTTTTTTACAGGGTTAGAAGAGATATACTAAAATGCCTAAAGTTCAAAGTAAAGTTTCTAGGCATGAATAGGCTGAAGAAATATGCGTGGTGCCATCATATCAAATACTTTGATATGATGGCATCCTTGATGTAAAATGAAAAATAATAAATAAATAAAAAAATCAAGTAAATTTTATTCATTTGATACGTGTTATATATAAACAATGGCAAAATTAACCGGCAGCCTTAATTTCACTATTTAAAAAATTAGTTTATACATGAAAAACTAAAAATACAAAAAAGGGTGCCATCATATCCACACTTCCCCTAGATGACAAAAACAGTTTAGGCAATATTTTAATATCCAATACATAATAACTAAGTGTATTGAAACTGGAAGAGATGTGTTATTTTTCATAGGGGAAAAAAATATCTGTTTAAAGCTATACAGAGTTTTTTTTATGTTGCATGCCAAGGGCGGAGTAAAAATGTATGGGGTTTTCAATAAGATATGACTCAGCCTGGGACCGTCCCTAATAATAATTGGGGTTCTCGATAAGATTTGGCTCATTATGTGAGAACACAACCTGGGACTGTCCCTTAACGCGAAATGGGGTTATTCTCAATAAGATTTGACTCATTATGTGAGAACACAACCTGAGACTGTCCCTTAACAAGAAATGGGGTTCTCAATAAGATTTGACTCATTATGTGAGAATACAACCTGAGACTGTCCCTTAACAAGAAATGGGATTCTCAATAAGATTTGACTCATTATGTGAGAACACAGCCTAGGACTGTCCCTTAACACGAAATGGGGTTCTTAATAAAATTTGACTCATTATGTGAGAACACAACCTGGGACTGTCCCTTAACAAGAAATGGGGTTCTCAATAAGATTTGACTCATTGTAATGTACCTCTCTGGTTACGCCTATGTTTTTACTATACTTTATCTTCTTAACAGTATAATTTAGATAATAACTTCTATGATTATTCCTACGTAATTTTAACATTGTTGTCTACAAGTAAATACAACCATTGACAACCCTCATTATTAACTAAATCTTAAAGCCATTATTTTAATATCAATTCTTTGTCTATTCTTACTCATTGCCATTAAGTGATTAAGTCTGTAATTTATTTACTTTTGCAATGGTTTTGTTTGCTCCTTAATTGAAAGGAAAAATCTCTTTTATTTAAAATAAGTTAGAACGCCTATGACTATTTTTCCTTTTAAATAATTATAAATATACTAGTTAAGTGTTCAATTACAATAACATTCAAGTTAGTTTCATGTAGTACCTCCTAAGATCGTCTCTAGATCAAGCATTTTATTTATTCTTCATTTTACAGCGCAATGTAATTTTCGCTAAAGTATATAAATTAAATACTTAATAGTGTTAATTATTAATCGTGACTTTCCTTTTATCCTGACACACTACATCATTAGGTGAGAACACAACCTGGGACTGTCCCTTTAACAATAAATGGGGTTCTCAATAAGATTTGACTTATTAGGTGAGAACACAACATGGGACTGTCCCTTAACAATAAATGGGGTTCTCAATAAGATTTGACTCATTATGTGAGAACACAACCTGGGACAGAAGACGAGCCATGTATCAAACAGCTCAGCACTATATATTCCTTGATATAGCCCTGCACCACCTAAACATAAAGTATATCTCATGAACTATTTTACTTACTTGAGGAAAAATTATCCATTAATTTCTCAGCTATATTAATTTTCTTTTGTTTGATTTAGGCATTCTTGTCGCACAAAATTTAAATGTCGAGGGCTGAAATCCCTCGCGTATTTTGATCATTTATAGGTTAAAAAGGAAACAATTAAAATGAAATAAAATCTTAGAATAAAATAGGGATTTTAAATCGCCATTCGACTTCCTCTATCGGACTGCACGGTCCCGTCTTTTCATTTAGTGAGCGTAAACTTTTATATAAGGTGCCGGATTGACAAAAAGTAAATTAAAATGTATGTACCAAAAAGTATTCATTATTTTTAATTAAAAAATATTAACAAGTGAAGTTTAACAGTGAGGGTTTGCCTTGAACAGTTTGTTGTAAGTGGCAGTTATACGCTAGAAAGATGGAAAAGACGTGGAAAAGTTTAATTGTATTATGTAAGTTATAGACTATAGAATATGGAGATTTTTGTAAACCATATATTGTTAGGGAATATGTACACAGTACATTAATGAACTATGCAAAAACTCTGCGAATGTGACTTTTCGGTTTCAATGAACTTTTTATGTAGATTTTAGTAAACATGGTAATATTGAACGAAATCGGGTTGTATGTTTTAATATTTATAATAATGTAACGAAATAAGTTGTATTTTGGTATGATTTTCCCGCAGGGAATTTAAGACTAAAACAAAATAAATTGTATATTGTTATGATTTTTCCCGCAGGGAGTATATTATTATGCATGTTTTAAGTATTAAATGTTTATTTATTTTATAAATTTATAGGTTGGGTATATTTATATTATTAAGATTATTGCTGTAACAAACTATAATGGAACATATACTGTTTTTTGCATTAAAGAGTATTAATAAATGCATATTCAAATTATAATGATTTATTATTTCATCGACCAGTGTTTTCTAGATACAGATTAACTGGCATAATACGATTTTCAGAAAGATAGTAATTGTTCAAAGATAGAGAATATACAAAGAACCCACTCAATAAATGTATCTTGTTTACCTCCCACTGAAACGCTCCCTTTCCATAAAGTTAAATTTATAGGAAATAGTTTTAGTTATTTTAAATAGTTATAAACATTATTAAATGAATAAAGTGGGGGTGTAACATAAAAACTAAATTTTTAACACAAACTTATTGCCGACATATAGCGTAAGAAACATAATGAATAGAGCCTGGCGGGTAACAGAGGGCTGTAAACATTAAACGGATACGTGCTAAGAAGCATACACTACAGTATGATCTTGAGGACGGGTGTATCGAAGAAATAATTTTCCCTTACCTTTTTCAAGCAGCCGAAGTAACATATACGAAAACTGTATTATGGCGTAACCCTTTAGTTCAGTCAAAGCTGTAGTTTCGTAAAGATTATAGAGCATCTTCTCTATCTTATGGATCTCGGTTTGACACATCTGACCCATATGCTCTTTCACTTCCTAGGAATATAAGAATTATACATTTTAATTATGAAGTATAATATAAATATACCTGTTGATCAAAAATATTATATAAATCATTAATTTCTTCCTATACACCCAGTACATGTGTGCAAAATAATTTTCGGTATTTCTAAGCGGACAATCAATAAAATGTGTTTAATTTAAGTTCACAATATACCATGCCACAGATTTAAACAAGTTCTTATCCACGATCTCCCGGACTCTTTCCAAGGCCTCGTCCACCCCATTCTTTGGATCGTACAGAACCGATTCCGCCAAATCAATCCATTCCTGTTATTTAGGCTCGATGGTGTTCTGCCATTGGCGGTCTGTTGCTTCTGGAATCTACGGAACGATTCGTAGACACCTCGTAGATCTGACTGGGCCAGTTGCCACGACCATGCTGACTCCAGATATTCCAGGCGGTAGGTTAGATCGTGGTCAAAATGCTTTAAAGGGGAAGATTTTCTTATAAGCTTTTGTGATGTATTTGGCAAAGGAAGAATATTGCTTTATTATTGGTGGAAAGGTGATCTCTGGAGGTAAACCACCATAGAAATATTTAAAACTACCCATGAGAATACCCCACAATAGAATAACAATTAGAGTTGTGAGTTAAAGTGTAAAGGTGATTTACACCAAACCAGAGTACTTTTGTAAATAAATATATGAATCTATCTAAATAGAAAAATCATTTCGACCAACTGATGAAGAATCCTTCTAAAAGTCTTCTACCTTTTTAATTCTATTCTCAAAATCTTTAAATTTTCTTATCAACTCCAATTCAGGAGCTTCATTTGGTTTGTTGCTGATATCATTCCCACTGTCTGTGGAATCTCGTACAAATTTCCATAATTGTTCTTCCAGTTTAAGAAATTCACTGCGTAGTTGATCAGATACGAGGAGTTTTTCGGGTTCTCTTGCAGACGTGAGTGAAAGGAGAACAAGTAAGGACACAATTCCGAACAAGGTGGTTAATTTATTCATAGGTTCGTATTTGTGGTGTTTATTTTTCAAACATTGTAGGATTTTCGTTGTTCTTTAGCATACCGAACTGAAAACCCAAACTAATAAGAAGTCTGGTATAAAATGATACTCGTTTTATATTTGAACAGTATTCTGATGTCCCTAATTGTCGATTAACGTTTGTCTACAACTTGGCATTAATCTGATATTAAGAAATTAAATTTAAGCTTAAAATTAATTTTTAAGTACCTAATATAACCTTTTACGTCATACAACATACTGAATAATAATGACAAGTGAAATCTATTCTCCATTCTCCAACCGTACCTTTCTATTAATTTCAATTTAACAGCATTTTTGGTTTATCAATTGACTGAAATCAAAAGGTATAACCACATTATCATCATCAAATTAAATAGTTCCGTTATTACAAGTTATAAATCAGTACAATCAACATATTATCAGCAGTCACTATATACTCTCGGTGATGACAGTGAACTGAACTAACGAACAAAGTAGTAATCACTGGCTTTCCCACATTTTGGGAATCAAAGTGTTGTGTTGTGGCTACAAGATGGCTCTCTACTCGTTTATTGTTTTGCTCCCATTCCAGGAGAAGATGCAGCATTATTTCAATATTTGCACAGTTAGAAGATAACGAAGACCCAATAATTGTACATCCTCCAATAGTTTGTCTCGTAACGTAAGTAAATACTTTCCATAAAGTTGAATCGGGCTAAATTACATCTTTATTAACCAAAATCCTACCTTTTTGTGCCAACTAGTATGTTACTGTCAAAAATAGTTATTTTTAGTTGTTATATTTTATAATTTTTATATTTTGGCACAAATAAATATCTTTATTATTATTATTATTATTTTTTACGTTGGAAACTAACCAGTGCATCCAGATTATTTAATGATGATGCCATGCCAGCAATATAATTATATATATTTTCTGTTTGTTACAACAGTGAGATAAGGTATGTGGAAGTTGCCGGATTGCACTAAACAGAGATCCTACTCCACTATTTTTAGGTTAATTAACTATGTAATTTTTGTTTTATTATAATATAGAGAAATAGTAATATAACGTATTATTTAAAATTTTGCTGTTTCATATCATTATCTAAAAACTTGTTTGTGTTCTGTTCTGTTTGGATTGGAGTGTTTTCGGTCTTTGAGTTGACTCTTGTGCTATGTTGCAGACTAGTCTTCTGCTGTTATTAAATTGGCCTTACTAGGTCCTGTTTATGCAAATGTATTAGGTAGTAAGTAAAAGTCTAAGAACTAAGAACCTACAATATCCGCTACAATACTATGAATGACATCACAGAAACACATACAGATATTTATAGGTATCTAGGTGTTTTTGTTAGTAATAAGTGTACTTTTGGCTTAATGACTTTATAGAGTTTATTGATTTGTAATTTACCGATTGTAAAATTATAAAATTATAGATTGTAAATTTGAGGTTAAATAAAAAAACTGAAATATTGGGCTATTATATAGGTAATTTTTCGTAGGTTTATGGCTACATTTAATATCCATAGTCATTCCTAAAACATCAAAAAATGGAAGTCATTATAAACATTTAATTAGTAAATACCTACACAGAAAAAGGTAATCCTAAAATTTAGGATATTACTCGTGAAACATCACCCTATGCTTCTAGGATAACGCATAAAAAACACCTTCATTTGTTTAACAATAAATAAAAATAATCTCATATTCTATGTTAATTTTGTTCTGCCCAATATATTTCTTTTTACTTGTTTTTAATAGATACAAATTTAATAAAGGATATAATAATGTAATAATGTTTTTTATCGTCAACCGTCAGTAAAGCCGTACAATTTTCAGAGTGATTTCCGGAAGTTAACTAACACTTTATTTTATTGTAAAATAAAATACTTTATCTGCCGCATTTGCGGCAGGTAATAGTGTAACGATTTATTTTCGCTACTAGGAAAGTAGCTTTGGTCGTGACATTGATTGGTTATTTTAACTTATAAATTCGCCTTTGTCAGGAATTCGCTGGAGTTGGTTTAATGCGTGCGTCGATCAGCTTAGCAGCAGCTGACGCTCGATTGTCGGTTTGCCGGCCCTCGTTCTGACGCTGGTACGGAAATGTCTGGCTGGTGATTTTATTTTTATCGACGACGGGAGCCGAATTTGGTTAATTTCTTGTATTTGGATTGGATCTTATTGGTATTTTTATTATTAAGTTGTTAGCGGTTATTCAATGGTGTCTCACTGCGACTAAAGATTCACTTATCTTTTTGGTGTTTTGTCGATGTTAATTTTTAACTTTTGGAGAGTTTAAATCCCGCGCGAGTTTTTCCGTTAGGTTGGCAGGTTTGTCAATCCTCACGTCACTTCCGTCGTTCCTGTCCCTTCTTCCTAGGAAAATTGGAGACCTCACTTCTTGAAGACTCGTGGTAGCGAACACGCGTTTAGTTTGGGAGCCCTAAGTTTTTTTTTCCTAAAGGGATTTTTGGGCCCGAATGTAGTCCAGGAAGTCTTAAGTTTTATTTGGCTATGCAGCCGTGGTGTTTTACCGACTTCCTAGAAAAGGCCTTGGCCGATTTTGAAATGCGTTCGCATCGCTGCACGTGTACCCCCTTCTAACAACTTTGGGTAAGTTTCTTTATTGTTAACTTGAATTTTACCTTTGCATCGACAAAATTATAAACGTTTTCATAGCTTTTCATTAAATTTGAGTAAAATTTTTATCAAAATTTCAAAATTCTTTAACCTAACCTTATTTTTTTTTATCACACGTGCAAATCTCTATCACTATAATTAGTCACAGTCAGGTTGATAGTTTTGCCTTAGTAATCTGTTTTACTGTTTAATTTTATATGCTAGCGCTGTGCCCACCAGCCCACCGTATGTGTAGGAAATCAGTGTTCAATTTTCATGTCTCGTGTACCGAACAGATTATTCATGACTTATTATTTCACGAGAGTATAATTTATATTTTGCTTTATTATTGCTGTAGATTGATTATCTAAGCGAGGGCAATTATTATGCAACTGAACAAACCTTCTAGAGACACCAGCTATGTTTGAAATAAAGTTGTCCGATACAATGTTACCTGATTAATTGATACTGTATTTTTATTAAGCTGGGTTATTCATATCATTATCAAAAACTTAACATTAATTAAGTTGCATGTCTTGTGTAATCTGTTTCGGTCAGCGAGACTCTAATGGCTTTTGCCGCATTTGTTTTATTTGACATTTCTGCTCTTTTCTTGTTTTCGGCGCACAGCTCTATACGTATCAGCTTTGTATTAATTATTTTGACAGTTTACAGTCGCTTTCCTTATGCTACCTTTTGAAAGACATCATTAACATATTACTCTTGAGAGTTAACAGCAAAAGACCTAGATTGGATTGGTTTTTAATTACAGGAATAGTGACGTAATTTTATTTTCTTCCAATTAGCCATAAATTAACATTATTTAATGAACTAATTAACAACTTATTTTCTATACTTATTTTAATAACTTATTGACGTTATCTAACTTTTATGATTCTACATAGTACTGGTCTCATTAGCTTTTGTTTTCTGTGTAGAGTCGATACAACATGCTATGCAATAAAGAATTAAAATAAAATACTTATTTTAAAACACAGCTGGTTTAGTCAAAATTAATACGTCACTGTTCTAAAGGTTCCATTTAGAGTCACTGGTCTTTCTACATTAACTTTTAGTATTTAATTGCATTGATTTATTTTAAAAATTGTGACTTAATTAATTACTATTTTTCCGTTAATTAATGACTAATTTTAGAGCTGGTTTATAGGGATGTGCCTTCTTTTCCATAAAATAATCTCTTATAATCTTTTTCGTTTGTAATCAAGTAGTCAACTGTTGTCATTCCTCTAATTTTAATTAATGATTTTTACATACTTGTAATTAACTGACTTAGTCGATAATTTCATTTTGTTAATTATTGCTTTCTGCTAATTCGAGACTTAAGTGTTTAATTGATTATGTTCATTAATATTTAGTTTTATTTTTGATTTGTAAATTATTATTAAACAATTTTGTGCACATGCGCGTCACGCATGCGCAGTAAACATTTCTTGTAATTTCGGCGTATTAGCTCTTATTAGGTTTACTACTTGATTGCAATTATGCTAAATTTGTTTTATTGAATTTATTGATTATTCTAGTCACACACTTTTGTCTAACTGAGGTTTATTACTTGATTATTTTTATAAATTATTTTTCTGCATACCCATTGATGAGTTTTAGTGATTCTGCGCGCATGTGCGTCGCGCATGCGCAGAAACAATTTCTACCAATTTCAGTGATTTAGCTCATTAAAAGTTCACTGCTTGTTTGCAACCTCATTTAATTTATTATTGTGTATTTTGGAGTGCTCTAGTAGCGTATTTTATTATATTGAGATTCAATTTAAATATTTTTATTTGTTAAACATTTCTACTTACAGTTGTTGTTGATTTTAAGAGGTTTTGCGCGCATGTGCGTGGCGCATGCGCAGAATCAATTTTCAAATGTTTTATTATAAATCGATTTAGATTTTAGTACCGATTATTTTAAAGGGTATGCAGCACGTTTTTATGATATTTTGCGCCTGGTAATAGCTCATATTTGCGGTTTGGTAGGTTTTGGTGGTGCAACGCTGGTTTTAATTAATTTAAATTAGTTTTTATTGTTCAGGCCTTCAGCCGCCTTTTATTTTAACTTTTTCAATATTGTTATTATTATGGTACTGATGCGTACTGTTTTGTACTTAGGGTCCTTGTACGGGATTGGATCTGCTACCACCAAATCCCATGTAACTGATTCCATGTAAGGAATCCATTTAAGGAGTCCAGCTCAAAGTCTCAACTTCAAGTACCAGACCCGAGTAGCAATGTTTGGTCAGGACTAAATTTTAAATGTGAACTGGAAAGTGTAACTATAAGATTGGACTTTTCATTATTACTTGATTGCGTTTGCAATGAGCTGGTGTGGTGATATCCATTCCTTTGTATTTTATTTTATTATGTAACCTTCTTCAAATTGCGGTATAATAGCTTTCGACTATGAAGGGTTTATTCTAATTTTTGTTTTGGTAATTTATTACGCATTTAATATCTTTTGCGTATACGATTCCTAACAGCGTAATGTTTAATGTTTGAATAAATTTTAGACCATTTATGTTACATTCACTGTTTTATTTGAGTCACCCCACTAAGCAACATACCCCTACATTTCATTTTCAGGTTTCAGTTACTTTGTCTATTTAACCGAGCTAGAGGACCCAACACCAACTAGGTAGGTTTCTGTTTTTTTTGCCTGGCCCAAAAACAGTGGCGCCTTAAATTTATTGTGTTTTACCCCACCCTAATCTCCGGCATGAGCTAGGGCACTTTGCTCGCTGGCAGTAGGCCCCTCTAACTCGGCTAAATACGATTGGTTTGTTTATTTAATTTCAGTTGTCTAAATTTTTGACTTTTATAGTATTTGTTATTTCATAATGATTTTTAAATAATTTTTAACTTTTAAAAATACTTAAATAAATTTCAATCCTCTTAAAGGCGAATTTTCAGCGTAGCAAAATTGGCGCCCAACGTGGGGCACGATTTTTGGTTGTTTACAAAAGTGTGTTGCTTGGTGACTCAGATAAATCAATTTATTATGGTTAATGATTTTCAATTTTTTATGGTTAATGATTTTTAGTGTATTATAGTCAATGATTTTCCGATTTATTATGGTTAATGATTTTTAGCGTTATGGTTATTGATTATTGTATATTGCATTGTATCGCATTGTATTTTAGGTAACGATTTATTTTCATTGTGTATTTGCGCATTGACTCTGATTATTTACTGTGGTTATTTGATTACTTTAGTTATCTGATTTATTAGGTTTACGTAATAACTTTTATTATTGATTTTTACTTTCATTACCGTAAGATTTTGATAAATCGTTTTACCTTAACTTTAATAACTTTAATTAAATTTTGCCGGTTACTTGGAACTACTTTACTTGGTACTTAGGACATACCCCGTACTGACGTGAGAAGTATATTTGTTTTTGTGAATTTTGTCTCCTTTTTATTTTCGGTTTGATGTTATTATTATTTTTAAATTCTAATTACGTGCCTGTGTTTGCAACTTTTGGTAGTACGTTAATATTTTTATTATTAAGTCAGTCTATACTTTCTTTCCCTGTTGACGTTTAATGACTTTATCTAGTTGATTTTCTTAGTAATGATTAATTTGTATTGATTTGATTAATTACCGTATCATTTGGTTAATTTTATTGCCTTACCTTAATTTTGTAATTGCTTAAGTACCGTATCTTCGATTTTGTAGTATTCACTTAGGTTCTGGATGTGGTTACGGCGTCCGCGCTATAACCTCACTTCCTAGAGTGTTTTGTTTTGCCTTGCTTTGACTTTTTGGTATTCTTCTAGGTTTTGGATGTGGTTTCGGCGTCCGCGCTGTTGCTTCACTTCCTAGAATGAGTTTTGGTTGGTTTCTCTAGATGCTGTGTATTGTACCATCTGGAGAGAATCATGTACCTTGAGCGGTCCGCCGTCGAGTGTACCTTTTTTTTGTTACCTCTGTTGTTTCTTTCTGGATTTGGTGGGGTTTTCCTTGCAGTATTTATAAGCCGTTTGTCGGGATTTCTGCTTTGAAAACAAACTTCTGCTTCTATTTTTGGTTGATTTGGTTGATTTGATTTGTTGTTTGAGTTTATAGTTGTGGATAAACCTTTTTGGTGATTTGTGTCCACTAGGAATCCAGATTATGAATAATGAGGTATCTTACCGATTGTGTCCTTATCGTTGTGTATCTTGAGCGAGTCGCCTTGTACACTTTTTGCGTGTTTGATCGCCTTTCCTGATTGATGACGTAGTAGGGTTTTCTTAGGTTTCAGCATTGACTGGATTATGACCTAGAACATACTCTTACTTTTTCCTTACCCCCGAATTTGACTTTGTCGTTTCAACGATACATTCTACACTGATTATGACGTTTTTGTTTAGCTTTTGCTGTTTGAGTTTTTGAGTTTAGGGAAAGAAATTCAAAACTGTATAGACATAACTTCGTTTAACATCTAAGCGAGAGTTCTGACTATGATTAATTTGGTTTATTGATATTGTGTTTATCTGATTCTCTTGTGGTTTTTATTACCTTCTCTGATGTTTTTAACGTACTACCTTTACCTTTATTTACTTTATTACTTTAGCTGTGTTTAGCTTATTGCCTTTGCTTTTACTGAGCGTAATTGCGTTGATGTTTTGAGGACCTTTCTTGTAGAAGGGTTGTTTGTTTTTACTTTGAATTACTTTATATATCTATTTCGTTTAGTGAATGAGGGTTCGTATATTTCTTTTGTTTGGTAATTTTCTTTGAATCTTTTAATACCTCCAGCGGATGTGGGGTTCTGATGACGTTTGGTTTTGTCTTGGCGCGAAACTTGACAGGCCAAATGGATTTAGTTAGAAATACACCGCACGTCATGCCCGTATAAGTAGAAATCTTATAAGTGCATGGTCACAGATCAATTGCCTTCAGCTGTTCTGTGTCGTTTGTAGTAGACAGGCCTTCAGCAGTCTACTACATTGTTAGTTTGGTATGTTTTACCTTCAGTGGACTTATCATTTTACTTTCAGTTAGTGTAGCAAATATTTTGTTTGGATTTATTTTAGAATAATAACGATTTAAGCCTTCTGCATTGTCATATTTTTATTTAATGTTTCTGATCAATAATTAGTAAAATTTTTCTTGCTTTTTAATTTTTCTCTCTAGTTTGCCACTTCAGCCTTCAGCATAATTTCAGTTTTATTTAGTAATTTATTTCGTAGAACCCTCATTTTCGCTTTTTCTTTTTCATTGAGTTATAGTTTCATTACGTTTCTTTCTCCGAAAGTCACTCAGTTTTCTTTGTGTGTGCTGTTGTCTTGGCGCGAAACGAGACACGTACATCTACAACTCTGTCTTTGTTACGAGTTGACTTTTGGTTTCTTTCCTTAGCGTTTATTCTTTTCTTCCGTTACCTTTTTCTTTTTAGTGAATTTATTTGGTCCCGATTTTGATTTAGTATTGTGCTGTGCCATGATTAAACGGAAAATATTCCAGTGACTATCTTACTATTACCTTGATTTGTGACAAGAAGTATTTTTACTTCTATATCGATTTATGACTTTGATTATTTTAGTAAGCCTAGGTAGATTGGTTTCGGCTGGTCTAATCTTTGCTTTTGATTGTCTTTTAGACGTTTATCGTTTTGCGTATTTACCTATCTCCGTTCTTCTTTTGGATTTAGTGGTAATGTTTTTGTTGTAAATTTTTATACTCCGCATGTCGGGATGTTTGCAACGAGAACGTTATATCTTTCTCTATATTTTTGGTTGATTGGCAGTGTTGCTTTTTGGATTTTTTTTTGTGGTTTGATTTGCGTAGTTTCGATTTTAGAGTCAGGTTAACCTTGATGGTGATTTAAGCCACTGTTGGATCCAAACTGTAAGAAACGAGGTAGTGTTGTTTTCGATTTTGATTGATTCAGTTTCATTGATTTTGCCTTGATTTTGACTTTGTCTTTTTAGACGTTTATCTATACCGAGTGTGCCTTTTATTTGGTCCTATGGGACGTTTTGCTATTACCGATTTTGACTTTTACTTGGTCCTAAGGGACGTTTTTGTGGATATTTTTCGTTTGATTACTTTTTTGTTTTCCGTTTTCTTGTTTTGGCTAACTTTATTTTGGCTGTGATCATAATTACCTTGCCGGTGACTAGTACAGCGGTGTTTGACCTGTTGAGTGACCCATATATATCTTTTGCGCAATAAGTTTTTTTTTGTTTATTGGTCAGATTTATTAGCGTATCGTCGGAAAGTTTTCCTCCTTCCGAATTAGAGGGGGTTTGTAACGATTTATTTTCGCTACTAGGAAAGTAGCTTTGGTCGTGACATTGATTGGTTATTTTAACTTATAAATTCGCCTTTGTCAGGAATTCGCTGGAGTTGGTTTAATGCGTGCGTCGATCAGCTTAGCAGCAGCTGACGCTCGATTGTCGGTTTGCCGGCCCTCGTTCTGACGCTGGTACGGAAATGTCTGGCTGGTGATTTTATTTTTATCGACGACGGGAGCCGAATTTGGTTAATTTCTTGTATTTGGATTGGATCTTATTGGTATTTTTATTATTAAGTTGTTAGCGGTTATTCAATGGTGTCTCACTGCGACTAAAGATTCACTTATCTTTTTGGTGTTTTGTCGATGTTAATTTTTAACTTTTGGAGAGTTTAAATCCCGCGCGAGTTTTTCCGTTAGGTTGGCAGGTTTGTCAATCCTCACGTCACTTCCGTCGTTCCTGTCCCTTCTTCCTAGGAAAATTGGAGACCTCACTTCTTGAAGACTCGTGGTAGCGAACACGCGTTTAGTTTGGGAGCCCTAAGTTTTTTTTTCCTAAAGGGATTTTTGGGCCCGAATGTAGTCCAGGAAGTCTTAAGTTTTATTTGGCTATGCAGCCGTGGTGTTTTACCGACTTCCTAGAAAAGGCCTTGGCCGATTTTGAAATGCGTTCGCATCGCTGCACGTGTACCCCCTTCTAACAACTTTGGGTAAGTTTCTTTATTGTTAACTTGAATTTTACCTTTGCATCGACAAAATTATAAACGTTTTCATAGCTTTTCATTAAATTTGAGTAAAATTTTTATCAAAATTTCAAAATTCTTTAACCTAACCTTATTTTTTTTTATCACACGTGCAAATCTCTATCACTATAATTAGTCACAGTCAGGTTGATAGTTTTGCCTTAGTAATCTGTTTTACTGTTTAATTTTATATGCTAGCGCTGTGCCCACCAGCCCACCGTATGTGTAGGAAATCAGTGTTCAATTTTCATGTCTCGTGTACCGAACAGATTATTCATGACTTATTATTTCACGAGAGTATAATTTATATTTTGCTTTATTATTGCTGTAGATTGATTATCTAAGCGAGGGCAATTATTATGCAACTGAACAAACCTTCTAGAGACACCAGCTATGTTTGAAATAAAGTTGTCCGATACAATGTTACCTGATTAATTGATACTGTATTTTTATTAAGCTGGGTTATTCATATCATTATCAAAAACTTAACATTAATTAAGTTGCATGTCTTGTGTAATCTGTTTCGGTCAGCGAGACTCTAATGGCTTTTGCCGCATTTGTTTTATTTGACATTTCTGCTCTTTTCTTGTTTTCGGCGCACAGCTCTATACGTATCAGCTTTGTATTAATTATTTTGACAGTTTACAGTCGCTTTCCTTATGCTACCTTTTGAAAGACATCATTAACATATTACTCTTGAGAGTTAACAGCAAAAGACCTAGATTGGATTGGTTTTTAATTACAGGAATAGTGACGTAATTTTATTTTCTTCCAATTAGCCATAAATTAACATTATTTAATGAACTAATTAACAACTTATTTTCTATACTTATTTTAATAACTTATTGACGTTATCTAACTTTTATGATTCTACATAGTACTGGTCTCATTAGCTTTTGTTTTCTGTGTAGAGTCGATACAACATGCTATGCAATAAAGAATTAAAATAAAATACTTATTTTAAAACACAGCTGGTTTAGTCAAAATTAATACGTCACTGTTCTAAAGGTTCCATTTAGAGTCACTGGTCTTTCTACATTAACTTTTAGTATTTAATTGCATTGATTTATTTTAAAAATTGTGACTTAATTAATTACTATTTTTCCGTTAATTAATGACTAATTTTAGAGCTGGTTTATAGGGATGTGCCTTCTTTTCCATAAAATAATCTCTTATAATCTTTTTCGTTTGTAATCAAGTAGTCAACTGTTGTCATTCCTCTAATTTTAATTAATGATTTTTACATACTTGTAATTAACTGACTTAGTCGATAATTTCATTTTGTTAATTATTGCTTTCTGCTAATTCGAGACTTAAGTGTTTAATTGATTATGTTCATTAATATTTAGTTTTATTTTTGATTTGTAAATTATTATTAAACAATTTTGTGCACATGCGCGTCACGCATGCGCAGTAAACATTTCTTGTAATTTCGGCGTATTAGCTCTTATTAGGTTTACTACTTGATTGCAATTATGCTAAATTTGTTTTATTGAATTTATTGATTATTCTAGTCACACACTTTTGTCTAACTGAGGTTTATTACTTGATTATTTTTATAAATTATTTTTCTGCATACCCATTGATGAGTTTTAGTGATTCTGCGCGCATGTGCGTCGCGCATGCGCAGAAACAATTTCTACCAATTTCAGTGATTTAGCTCATTAAAAGTTCACTGCTTGTTTGCAACCTCATTTAATTTATTATTGTGTATTTTGGAGTGCTCTAGTAGCGTATTTTATTATATTGAGATTCAATTTAAATATTTTTATTTGTTAAACATTTCTACTTACAGTTGTTGTTGATTTTAAGAGGTTTTGCGCGCATGTGCGTGGCGCATGCGCAGAATCAATTTTCAAATGTTTTATTATAAATCGATTTAGATTTTAGTACCGATTATTTTAAAGGGTATGCAGCACGTTTTTATGATATTTTGCGCCTGGTAATAGCTCATATTTGCGGTTTGGTAGGTTTTGGTGGTGCAACGCTGGTTTTAATTAATTTAAATTAGTTTTTATTGTTCAGGCCTTCAGCCGCCTTTTATTTTAACTTTTTCAATATTGTTATTATTATGGTACTGATGCGTACTGTTTTGTACTTAGGGTCCTTGTACGGGATTGGATCTGCTACCACCAAATCCCATGTAACTGATTCCATGTAAGGAATCCATTTAAGGAGTCCAGCTCAAAGTCTCAACTTCAAGTACCAGACCCGAGTAGCAATGTTTGGTCAGGACTAAATTTTAAATGTGAACTGGAAAGTGTAACTATAAGATTGGACTTTTCATTATTACTTGATTGCGTTTGCAATGAGCTGGTGTGGTGATATCCATTCCTTTGTATTTTATTTTATTATGTAACCTTCTTCAAATTGCGGTATAATAGCTTTCGACTATGAAGGGTTTATTCTAATTTTTGTTTTGGTAATTTATTACGCATTTAATATCTTTTGCGTATACGATTCCTAACAGCGTAATGTTTAATGTTTGAATAAATTTTAGACCATTTATGTTACATTCACTGTTTTATTTGAGTCACCCCACTAAGCAACATACCCCTACATTTCATTTTCAGGTTTCAGTTACTTTGTCTATTTAACCGAGCTAGAGGACCCAACACCAACTAGGTAGGTTTCTGTTTTTTTTGCCTGGCCCAAAAACAGTGGCGCCTTAAATTTATTGTGTTTTACCCCACCCTAATCTCCGGCATGAGCTAGGGCACTTTGCTCGCTGGCAGTAGGCCCCTCTAACTCGGCTAAATACGATTGGTTTGTTTATTTAATTTCAGTTGTCTAAATTTTTGACTTTTATAGTATTTGTTATTTCATAATGATTTTTAAATAATTTTTAACTTTTAAAAATACTTAAATAAATTTCAATCCTCTTAAAGGCGAATTTTCAGCGTAGCAATAGTATATTAACGTGCACGTTTTATAAAGCATCATTTTATAGGACGCGTCCGTGTTATATGTAAGTGTATAACGGGACAAGTGCCTCAAACTGCTTTAGGTAGGTAAATAATAGTATATTAAAGTACGCGTTTCATAAGAAGCGGTTTTAGCGCACACGTCTATTTTAAAAAACGAGCCACAAAGTGGCGAGTTTTTTTATTGACACGTGCGCTAAAACGCCTTATGAACCATGTGCTTTATACATTTTTTTCTATTTCACCTTTTATAATCAAGAAAAATACATTTTAAAAAGAAAATAAATCCTTCAAATTTTGTAAATTTTTATGTCTAAATTTTATGTTGGTAATACTATTTTTTATCATAGTAGCCTCTGGACAACAAAAATTATTTTGAGAACTGTCATTTTTTGATATATTGAGTCAATATATCAAAAAATGACAGATTGACCCATTTTCACCACGAGATTCTAAAGTTATTTAAGCGATATGAGATTTGAAATTGGACGGAATACGTTATGTGATCCTTGTACATGCGGTAACATATACAGAGCGTTCGGAAATTCGGGCGATTGCGGCATTGCAATTTAGTATAGGGAAGATGGAAAATTCAAATAAAGTTGAAGTTAAAATCAACATTGGAAGGTTAGTAGATTGAATTTTGAATAGGATTTGGCGGAAAATGATAGCTTGAAGCATATACAAAAGATTGATTTATAGATTTATGCAACCAACATAACCCACTAAGCAAAAAAACAACCCAATTTCGTTAAATTTATGTTTTTACGTTACATTGTTACGTTGTACAAAAAGGTTTTGATACGGCGCTATTTCGAAACGTACTGGTCGTAATGTCCGCCAACATAACAAAATCGCAGTTGCATTTAGAAATCAACGTGTTTGATTCGAAAACTATAACAAACTGGTTTCGTTTTTGAGATGTTTATATTAAGGACTTTTCAAAAAGTTACAATTACGTTGCTTATAAGATGTTTTTGTTTCGAAACTATAACAAACCAATTTTGTTTTAAAAAGGCAATAAATGCAGACACAATAAACATTATATTATTTTAAAATGTTTTTTTTAAATAGACCAGACGAAACTGGTAGGGGCAGCTTAGCTCTACAATTTAGCACAATAATTTTCAATTGTAGAACAAAGCTGTCCCTACAAATTTTGTATAAAAAACTTTTTGCATTTTATATCGTTTTCGAGCTATAATAGGTCCTTTACACATCGTTGGGTTACCCTGGGTACAGCCATTAAAAATGATGAAAATAGTTGGGACTTTTTCAAGACGACGTTGATAGATTATCTCTCGAGGCATTCCCAACTAAGCCCATGTTTTAGCTTTTATTTGAAGCGTCAAAGAAAATGGTAAATTTTAATATTCGTTAACCAAACACCCCCTCCCCCAAACTCTAGATATTTTTTTGGGATAGGTATTTAATAAACTGTCTTTTAAATTTGGCATTATTCCCAATAATATTTGAAATAAATGATATTGGATTAAAAGATTATATTAAAAAAACATATACATGTAATGTTATAAATATGTAATTAAAAAAGTAATAAATCAACGTCTTGTGAACCTGAAAAAAAAATTATAAATTAATATACTTTACAATATAATCAGCTACAAATAAAATTGAAGAGCTTAAAAGAAACCCGCACTTCTCTTATGGAAAATGGCCCTCGGTCAAATTTTCTAAATTTTTAGTATGTTGCAGAGAGTGCCATTCTGATCAAAAGTGTTCATGGCCAAAACAATATCTGCAGACCATTTTTCAGATACAGGGTGTCCAAGTTGCAAAATATAAATTTTCACTACATTATATTTTCGTAGTTTATGATATGAATTCGTTTTGTTTTACTAAATTTTTGATGGCCCTGTCGTAGATAGAATAGAATACTATAAAAATAGTTTAAACTCTTTTATTATATACCGGGTGAGTGACGAAAATTATTTAATATTTTTTGTTAAATCATTGTATTTTCGGCATTAAATTAAATGTTTACAAAGTAATACTGTAGATGATATTAGCTTGGAGCAAGCTATCAGAATTTATATTATTTATATTTATACAGGGTAAGTTAAAAAAGTTAAAATTTTTTTTATTAGTTTTGAAAGAAATTTTGTAAATATTTCTTTATGTACTACTTGTCGCTTATCGTATGCTTCCAAATATATATAATTATCAAGGTTATACAGGGTGTTTCCGATAATAAGCGATAGAAAAATAACAAAAAACTGCAAGTATTTATAAATCACCCGGTATATAAAAAATAGATCGGTTAATTTCGTTATTTTTTAATATTCTTTGCTTGAAGTGTTTCTAACATGTTTGCTATTGATTTCCCTTTTCCTATGACCAGTTCTTTAGTAATTTGTATTTGTTTATTTCATGTCATTACAAAAAAATTAAGATATACAGCGTCGAACAGACTCAAAACTCAAAAAATAAGCAAATAAAATAACAATTTTTTCTTAAATTTCAATAAAGTTTGTTATATAAGTTTATTTTATGGTTAAAAATAAATATATTTAATGCTATACAGGGTGTTTCAAATAATTAGGGGCCTATACTTATTATTTTTGGATATAATAAATTGTTCATAGTTTTTATAATAATAAACTTTATTTTTCATATTGTGTTAATACATCATAAAAAATAACATACCCAACACAAAAGAAATGGCATCAAATATATATATATATTTCTTATTTGCAATACAGTGTTAGAATCTCATAATTATTTGAAACACCCTGTACAGCATTAAATATATTTATATTTAACCATAAAATGAACTTACATAACAAATTTTATTGAAATTAATAAAAATTGCTATTTTATTTGCTTATTTTTTGAGTTTTGAGTATGTTCGACGCTGTATATCTTCAGAACTGGTCATAGGAAAAGGGAAATCAATAGCAAACATGTAAGTCAGACACTTCATGCAAAAAATATTAAAAAATAATGAAATTTAACCGATCCATTTTTTAATATACCGGGTGATTTATAAATAAATGCATTTTTATGTTATTTTTTTATCGCTTAGCATCGGAAACACGGAAACACCCTGTGAAACCTTGATAATTATATATATTTGGAAGCATACGATAGGCGACAAGTAGTACATAAAGAAATATCTACAAAATTTCTTTTTAAACTAATTAAAAAAATATAAACTTTTTTGAGTTACCCTGTAAAAAATATAAATAATATAAATTCTGATAGCTTGCTCCAAGCTAATGTCATCCACAGTATTACTTTGTAAACATTTAATTTATTGTCAAAAATACAATGATTTAACACAAAATATTAAATAATTTTCGTCACTCACCCGGTATATTATAATAAAAATGTTTTAACTATTTTTATAGTATTCTGTCCCATCTACAACAGGGCCATAAAAAATTTAGAAAAACAAAACGAATTCATATTATAAAATAGGAAAATATAATGTATTGAGAATTCATATTTTGCAACTTGGATCTCAAAAACTGGTTGGCAGATATTGTTGTGGCCATGAACACTTTTGATCAGAATGGCATTCTCAACATACTAAAAATTTAGAAAATTTAACCGAGGGCCATTTTCCGTAAGAGAAGTGCGGGGTTCTTTAAGAAACTAATAAAAAAATTTAGAAAAAATACTTCGCAACCAAGATTCTATATTTTTATTATTTTACAAAATATTCCAGTGTATGACAGCTGAAGCCAATAAGATTTTGGTAAAAAAAAACGTATTTTTTTTTTATTTTAAAGTCTTAACTAAAAATTAAAATTCTTTAATAGTTCAAGTAAAAATATGTACTTTTAAATGGTGATTATTAGAGCAATAATTTTAAGTTTGATTAGTAAATTATATTACTTTCTTACTAACTACACATACCTCTTCTCTCTTGAGTCGTTGATTGTCGCGACGAAACCACTCCATGATGACTGACTCCCTGACTCTAGGTCCCGGTCGTTGGTTGTGAATACTTGTTGTACTGCATCTAAATATTTGGAAATTAAAACTTATTATAATTTATGTTAACTTATTGATGAATAGTTTGGCAACAACTTCTCCAGGTCAAACCTACCTATTGCTTGGCCCTGGCAAGCCTAGACATTAATCAAATTAAAAATCTCCAGGTCAGACCAAGAGGAAACAGTAGCAACCCTCAGCCATACATGTGTACTATATATGCATGTTTAGCAATTAATTTAAAGATAGTTTTAAAAATATTTATAGGGGCAGGGCTATTTAAGTTCAATAATTCATACATGTGGTTTATTCTTAACGAATTTTAATGGCTTTCAGTCTCGGGTCTTGGCACTTAGAATTGACCAACCTGTACGTTTACTTGCAGACCTGTACCAAACATAGAAACAGACAATTTCAAATATAAATGCAGCACTTTAGAACGAGACCTTAATTTACTAGCATAAAGTTTAAACTAAAAGAAAATTATAGACATGTATCTTGTAGCCTCGCTGGTAGTAGGTACCTATCTGTAGGCGTAGCGGCGTAGGTTGTAGGTTACAATGCAAATATATCAATAACTTTTGTTTTATAGAAACTAATGCAATGTACTTACCTTTCTAACCATTTTTTGTTCTTTTCGGAAACCTCCAAAACCACAAAAAATAAATTATAGCACAGCCGATGACAAATAAATGCAGACGCGTGGGACACGAAAAAGTGAGGTTCGGTTAGTTCGGTGAATGGTTGGCGTCAACGGTGGAGTTCCGTTCAGGGTTGCGTTCAGAAAACGAAACTGACATGAAACTTGTTTTACATTTTTGCGACGAAATCTATCAGTTATCTCCCGAACATAACGGGTTTGAAAATAAAAAATCATTATAGTAACGGTGCAGGGGTAACGTTATCTGTTTAAACAAAATAGTTCCTGATCTGAAACGTTTAGAAAAAAGCATAACAAGCACGCAATTAAAAGAGCGTTCTTTTAATGGAAACATGTTGACGTTAATAAAAGAGTACATAAAATATACGGTTTTAATATGTTTATTTGTTCAATGAAACAAGTACAGTAACGATATTATGTTAAAGAGACGTAAATATTAAATACGTTCCTAGAAAATGTAAAAACGATGATAAAATAACGTTTGAACTAAAACGTTATATAAATTACTTTTAAAAAACGTTACAAAACGTACCAAAGCTGTTTTTTGCTTAGTGGGAAGTACATGACTGTTATTCACATAGAATAAAAGAGTAGGTTATTAAGCTATTTTTCCTCTGCGAAAAATGGGTTTTCTCGTAAATCACAAAGGCCGAACAAGTCAATGAAGTAAAACATTTAAATGTTACCAACATCAAATAAAGAAAAAACGAGTATCGAAATAGCTTCATTACGATACGCAAATGCGTATCGTACCTACTAGATTTTTTATGATACAAAATTAGAAAAAGTATAATCTGCCGCATTTGCGGCAGGCAAAGTATTTTATCCGCCGCAAATTAGTGACTTTGACATTTAATAATCAAAAATCGTCTGTCACTGTCACGCCTCTCCCTTTATAATAAAATTCGATGAGCTATACCTCAATTTTTTATATTATAAATTCTGAACGGTAGGCGATAACATTTTGTATGCACCACGTCAGTAAAGTATCTTTATCGACTCGCCTGTTATTCGCCTCGCTCGCTCATCTCATAATTTCAGACTCGTCCGATAAAGAATCACTTTTACTGCCTTTTGGTACATACATAACTATTATTTATATGGGTTTCTGGACATACTCCTGCACTAACAATATGACTTTTTTTTCTCTTCAATCTTTTTTTAAGCAAAACTGGTCCAATTTTAGTTCTTATTGTCCATATAGTCAGGTCTATCTGAGTTGAGATACCAACTTGTCTTCTTCATCCATACAATCTTTAAAAACTCACTCGCTTGTTTGACCTAGGGTTGGGCAAAAATAACCGGTTTTTTGATAACCGTTTTTTTTTAAATCGGTTAACCGGTTAATAATCGGTTTTTTGTTGCTCAGGTTAAACCCACAAAAGGTTATTTATTATCAATAACCGAAGATCGGTTATTAACAGGGTTGTGTTTGAACTTTAGTTAAATAATAAGAAAAATGGAAATATCTATGGCCAATACCTATATGTTAATTTGTGTCTTTGATCTCATTATTGACTATAACCCTAGAATAGGAAAAAAAAATAGAGATAAAAGTTCTACTTTGAAGACTGTATTCTTCTGTCATAACGGTAAATTGAAAGGCACAATGGGAAGAAAAATTGGAAAAGGTTATTAACCGGTTATTCAATAACCGGTTATTTTTTGTTCGGTTAACCTAGTCTCGGTTAACCTGACGTAATAAATAACCGGTTATTTTCCAATAACCGCCCAACCCTAGTTTGACCTGTAAATTAAAGGATACCGTTTTTAAGACTACAGTTAAAGGCACCGCGGGGACGTAAGCTGTGATTGGTTAAGATTTCGTTGACAATAATGACGTTTGATGTAGAGATGGGAAGTCCGATTCTTTTTGGTGAATCAATTATTTTCAGTCATTCAGTTAAAAAGATTCGTTCTCAAATGATTTTCTGTACTCAGTCGGCGTCGACCTTTTGTTTTCTACTCCTGTAGAGGAAATACTGACTGAATCGATCTTGTCCTATATAAGAGTATTATTTGTACCTATATTTGTCTGTTTCCCCCCGTCGACCTTCGAACGACACGACACACCCTATAAATTTTCTTTGGCTGGCATCTTAAGATGTGGCCAGTGTTGCCAATGACATTAGGTGAAAAGGTCCGCCCAGTGGCACGAAGAAGTCCGATTTAGTCCGCGTCGAAATGAAAATGCTTCGTCTGGCGCATTCGCCATAAGTGATATTTATTTTTTACTGTTGGGGGTATATTATATAATGAAAAAGACTGATAACTTTATAAACATTTACTTTTTAATAACAAAAAAAAACAATAATAAAAAAGTTAATGTAATAAGTAATAAGACAACTCAACACTTGGTAAATAAACAATAAGTTACCTGCCAATTTTATTTCCAAATTTGTGCATTTAGCATATTTTCGTCAGGTATCAAGAAGTCCGAAAAGTCCGAAATAGTTTCAAAGTCCGACAAGAGTCCATAGCCTTAAAAAAGTCCGAAAATCGGACTAAAGTCCGCCGATTGGCAACACTGGATGTGGCCGCTGGCCAATACGACGGCCATACACGACTTGTACGTCACTTTACGCTGACGCGGCGATCGGTTGGAGATCTTGAGAAGCGCAGGGATTTCAACTTTTAGATAAGCTAAATAGCAAAATAGCCGTTAGAATATAGCAAAGGGTTTAAGCAATAAGCAATATTTAACGGAGGCCGCAACATTGGAATGTTGTCGGGCCTTTGGCGGCGATACCAGACAAGAGAAACCATGTTTGTTTCGTAAATAATTTTAAGCCGTACAATTTTGGCGCGAAACATGGCATTTCTGAGAAACTGCACGTTAGGACCGGATAATTGTTTCTTTAGAATTTACACTAGGAGTCTAGGAAGGAAATAAGAAGTTTTTCCATGACAATAATAATAACAGTAAAAAAGGTGTTTAATTTAATTATCGACAGTGAGAGTAATTGAACTTTAGGCCCGCGCGGTTTAATAATGTGCTAAAGCCTCTGGCATATTCTGCTGTTAATGAAAAAAATCTGTTTTTTAATGTTCGTGTAGCGAGATAAACAATTATTGCCAGCAGGATAATTTACCCAGCAAAATACTCGGCTGTTAAGTAACGGTTTGCCAGAGTGGGTTAAATCAAAAGCCATAACTTCAAATTTGATCATTTTTGGCTTTCTTTAGGTAGAGTTTACTGTTTATAGCAATTGTAAAAAATGAATGTGCTTTTTGATGTTAACATGTTTTCGAATGAATCAGATTCAGATGATGATTTGGAAGATTATGTTAATATTTTATTTAGAAGGCCAAGAATTTTTCACGACCGCCCAAATCACATAAATTACTGGGATGATACGGATTTTGTCAATCGTTTTAAGCCTCGTTCTCAGAGCTACGTTGTGTCGCCAGCGACATCATCTTGACCAATCAGGACCGCCTTACGTCATTACCCCTAACCCCCACCTAAGTGTCGCAAGATCGGTGTCGTTGTCGCTCAATTATTTCAACTTCAACGGCGTGCCGTTTATTTGCAGCAGCTATTTTTGGATTTTGTTTGTGTTTTGAATATTGTTTTGTGAATTTTTAGTTTGATTTTAAAATTTAATGCCCCATATTGGTACTGACAGTTCGGGTATATACAGGTATCCAATGTGCGTTCGAGAAAATGTGTTGTCATATTCTACAGAGCATGAATATACAGGCTTAAAGACATTTTTATTGACCCTTGAAAAAGTTTTAATATAAAACGAAACGTTGGCAGAAATACAATTGTGTCATTTCATTGCCTGCCCTTATTCCCGCTATACTTATTTAAAGTAAAATTTAATTTTGGGAAATACCTGTACCTCCTCCTCTTATCTGGTTTTCCTTAGTACTAGAGCGTTTGGCTTTTCGCCAAAGATAATACGCTATTAATAAGTTACGCCTTTCCATAATAAATTATTCAAAACAAGTTTATAATATTATATTACAAACAAACAAATCAATTAGGGTTACGTTTTAATGTGACAGATAGCATAGCGACAGTCAGTGTTTCTGCTTCACGGTCGCCGCGACACCCAATTGATAAGAGTGGGGATGTGTCGCCAGCGACTTTCGTAGCTCTGAGAACGAGGCTTTAGACTGTCTAACGATACATTACAGCTTTTTTTACATCGAATAGAAAATATGATTTGCTATCCTACAGACTATTGTTATAATAAACTACACTCACCGATATTAAATTCGGGACAACCAAAATTTAGATCAAATTTAATTTATTATAACTTTTTCTTCCATATAGTCCGATTTCAACCTTTTTTTTTATAAAATGTGTTAAATTAGCAATCCAAATAAGTAGTGTTATTGTGCTGTCGGGTGGTTGTGTAGACACAGCTTTTTAGTGCTGGGAAGTTTAGTTCACTTTGCCGATTTCAATCTTTCGTTCTCGTTCAATAAAGTGAATAGTTCAAAAGACTAGTTCGTTTAGTTCATTTAGTTCACTGATTTATACTGGCATATCGCCGCATGCATCGGTCGGTCAGGTGACAAAACCTATAATCTCGGTCGTCTCGCTCTCGCTTGCGTAGTACATTCCGTTTAGACTTTAGTTCGCCTTGTTTCAATCTCTCAGTAATTACTGATTGAATCTTTTAGTTCAGTTGGCAGATTCGATCTTTTGAACTAGTTCGTTCGCGAACTACACAACTCTACAGCTTTTCATGTTAATATGAGTTGACAGAGGACAATTGTAAGGTTAGGTGGTTCTATGGAATGTTTTTGTCGTTACACACGGCTGTACTTTAATAAATAGTTTTCCATAACAAATAAGTGGTTTAATTATATTCACAATTTAGTAGCCAACGTTCCAGTATACTCTACAGGTTATGGGCCCAGAGGAAAAGGTTAACTAAGCTTGGAATTGTGTTTTTGTCTAACAAGAGTTTAAGTGAAAAATGGCGATGTCCCGAGTAGAAAGTGGCATTGTGGAAAAGTATGGAGTTAGACAATTCGACGGTAAAGATTATGACCACTGGAAGTTTAGGATGGAAACTGTATTGGATCAAAATGGGGTACTATCTACCATTGAAGGTGAAATTGCTAGGTACTCCAACGGATCAGGAGATAAAGCTTGACAAAAAATGTAAAGCAATTATTGTACAGGGTGTAGCAAATAGTCACCTTGAGTATATAAAGGATAAAAAGACAGCATATCAGATGTGGTCTGCCTTAGAGAAGGTCTTCCAAAGAAAAGGTATTGCCAGTCAATTGTATCTACGAAGAAAGTTGCTGACATTGAGATTTGAAAGAGGTGAAACGCTAGAAAACCACTTTATAAAATTTGAGGAGACTGTAAGGGAACTTAAATCTGTCGGAGCTAGCCTAGAGGAAATAGATATTGTATGTCACTTGTTACTGACTTTGCCTGCTAGCTATGATACCATTGTAACAGCTCTGGAAACCTTAGAGCAAGATAAATTAACACTAGACTTTGTGAAAGGAAAATTGTTGGATCATGAAATAAAAAAGAGAAGTACCACACGAAGGGAAGAAATTGAAACTAGAAACACAACAGCATACAGTACAGTACACAAGGAAAATGGAAAAACACAAGCAATATTAGTTATGAACAAAAGAAGAAATTTACATGTCACAATTGTGGTAAGCCTGGACATTTTAGGAAAAATTGTTGGTTAAATCAAGGATTAAATACACAAAATAAAGATAGAAGACAGGCCAATGAAGCAAGTTCTGAGGAGAGAAACGAGCACATTGCATTCATCGCAACTACAGGAAGCTCTATGATTTGTGAGACACGAGGAAACCAGAATGTTGTAAAGTTTATTGTTGACTCTGGAGCAACAGATCACATGGTAAATAGTGATCAGTACTTTTCTAAAACCAGGAATATAGAAGGGGAACTTAAAATTGCAGTTGCTAAAAATAGTGAGACTTTAAGCGCACAAAAAACAGGGGTTATTAAGGTAAAACTACAAGGTATGGATTCAGGTGAGATCCAAGATGTTTTATATATTAAAAATTTAAGGCATAATTTATTGTCCGTTCAAAAATTAGAAAGAGCCAGTTTAAAAGTTGTTTTTGAAAAAAATTCAGTATGTATTTTTAGTAAAGACAAGTTAATTATAAAAGGAAAAAAGGAAAATAATTTGTATGTAGTAGAATTTGACGTTGTTTTTGATAACACAGTAAATGTTTGTGAGGTAAACAAAAACTATAAACTTTGGCATGCTAGACTAGGGCATATAGGAAATAAAAATTTTGAAAAGTTAGTTAAACAAAACATGGTTGATGGAATTGATATAAACTTAAATAACAGAGAACTTGAAAATTGCTCTGTTTGTAGTCAGTCAAAAATAACTCGTTTACCATTTAAAAGGGCAGCTGGAAGGGTGACAAAAAGGGTGCTAGAGATTGTGCACAGCGACATCTGTGGGCCGATTTCGCCTGCAACTTTTGATGATAAGAAATACTTTGTCACTTTTCTAGATGACTTTACCCATTTTAGTGTAGTATATCTTGTTAAAAATAAAAGTGATGTATTTGATTGTTTTAAGGAATATGAGGCGTTTGTTACAAACCTAACTGGTTACAGGATTGGTTCTATACAATGTGATAATGGAGGTGAGTACTGGTCTAATCAAATTGTTGGTTTTTGTAAATCCAGGGGAATCGGGTTTAGATACTCAGTCGCATATAACCCAGAAATGAATGGAAGTGCTGAACGACTCAATAGAACACTATTGGAAAAGGGTAGGGCATTATTATTACAATCAGATTTGCCTAAATCACTATGGGGGGAATCAATTCGTTGTGCAACTTATTTGTTGAATCGAACACCAACTGCTTGTTTCAAAAATAATACTCCGGCTGAAATGTTTTATAAAGTAAAACCTAATTTGAAAAATTTGAGAGTTTTTGGTAGTTTAGTTTACTGTCATATTCCCAAAGAAAAGCAGGAATCTAAGTTTGACTCAAAAAGTGAAATTAATATAATGATAAGGTATGCGAATAACGGTTATAGGGTTTGGAATCCTATCAAACAAAATGTTAATACAGTTAGGAATGTAATATTTGATGAGTCTAAAAATATTAGTAACTTAAAAGAGGGTACTACACTGTTTGACTTGTATGAGAATGATTATCCTAGCAAAAATAGTGATAGTGAAAACGAAATAATAACAAATAAACAAGAAATGAATGAAAGTAAGCATGATGTGAGTGAAATTGAAAATCTTGAGATTAACACAAATGTAGAAAAACGTGAGGAGGAGACTGAAGTAAGAAAGAGTAGTAGAACAAAGAGAACGCCAGCTTATTATGATGATTATATTGTAAATGATGAAGTGGAACATATGGCCTTGAATGTTTCAACGTTTCTTAACAATGTGCCTGATAGTTTGGAAAGAGCTAAAGAGTCATCGGAATATAAGTTTTGGAAAAATGCAGTAGAAGAGGAAATTAATTCTTTAATGAAAAACAATACTTGGACATTGGTCAAAAGACCTGAAAATGTTAGGTTAATTGATTGTAAGTGGGTATTTCAAATTAAAACTAATGATGTAGGAAATAAAGTAAAGTATAAAGCTAGACTTGTCGCAAAGGGATTCATGCAAAAGGAGGGCTTTGATTACCATGAAACTTATGCACCTGTAGCAAGGTTAAGTACAGTAAGAACTTTATTGGCTGTTGCCAATTTTAAAAAAATTTGAAATTCAACAAATGGATGTTAAATCCGCCTTTCTACATGGAAGTATTGAGGAAGACATATTTATGTCTATTCCTGAGGGTTTTATAATTAAGGAAAAAGATATGGTATGCAAACTAAATAAAGCACTTTATGGGCTTAAACAAGCCCCATATTACTGGAATAAACGATTTAACGAATTTGCAGAAAAGGAAAGGTTTGTTAGGTCTAACAATGATCCTTGTCTTTATTTTAAACAATCAAATATTAAAATAATTTATATGTTATTGTATGTGGATGATATTTTGATAATCAGTAGTGATGATTGGGAAATAAATAATTTAAAAGTAAAACTAAAAGAAGAATTCGAAATGCAAGATTTTGGAAACTTAAAAACGTTTTTGGGTATTAATGTAAAAAGAAGTGAAACTTGCATGTATTTAAGTCAAAAGAATTATATTAATAATCTGTTAAAACGTTTCAATATGAGTGAATGTAAACCAGTTAATACACCTTTAGAAGTTGGTAATTTAAGAATAAATGACAGTAGCGCACCTGTTGTTAATAAACCAATTAGAGAACTAGTTGGGTGCTTAATGTATCTTATGTTGGCTACAAGGCCTGATCTAAGTGCATCTGTAAACTTTTGTAGCAGATTTCAAAGCACGCCAACTGAACAGCTTTGGAATAACCTGAAACATATTTTAAGGTATCTTAAGGGAACTATAGATTTAGAACTTTGTTTTTCTTCAAATAGTGTTGATTTAGTCGGATATGCAGATTCAGATTGGGCAGGTGACGAATCTGACAGGAAATCAACTAGTGGATATTTATTTAAAGTATTTGGTGGTACAGTTTGCTGGTCTACAAAAAACAAGCAACTGTAGCTACTTCCTCTACCGAAGCAGAGTATGTTGCTTTAGCAGAGGCTGCAAAAGAAGAAATTTGGTTGTCAAACCTGTTATGTGATCTTGGTTTTACAAAAACTAACTTAACTATATTTGAAGATAACCAATCCTGTATAAAATTGACAAAAAGGTTTGATCATAAAAGGTTAAAACATGCTGATGTAAAATTCAATTTTATTAAAGACTTAGTGAACGAAGGAAAAGTTGTTGTTGAATATATATCTACTACGGAACAAATTGCTGATATACTAACTAAAAATCTTTCAGGTGATTTGTTCAGAAAACATAAATTAGGATTAGGCTTGTTATAGACTTGACTTTGGTTATTTAGAAGTTTTGTGTTTCTTTTATAACAATATTTGGATTGAGAAGGGGTGTTAAATTAGCAATCCAAATAAGTAGTGTTATTGTGCTGTCGGGTGGTTGTGTAGACACAGCTTTTCATGTTAATATGAGTTGACAGAGGACAATTGTAAGGTTAGGTGGTTCTATGGAATGTTTTTGTCGTTACACATGGCTGTACTTTAATAAATAGTTTTCCATAACAAATAAGTGGTTTAATTATATTCACAACTTAGTAGCCAACGTTCCAGTATACTCTACAAAATGTAGATAATTGTTTCGGATTTAATTATTTTTATTCAATTTTCAAAAATACAGTTTACATGTTGAAATATACAGGCGAATAAAAAGTACGTTTTTTCCCGTTAACTTTGTAACACTCTGTAGAGTAATTTTGCAACATAAACTACACGGGATACGCTTTTCTGCACAGTTTGATTCATTTTTAATAATTTTCTGTTTTATTCTTCTCTGTATATCGTTATCGGTTTAGAGAAGACAACCTTTTCCTATCAACTTACCGCCTCCATATTCTTAGCAAACACCGTGAACAAACCATTGTTAGTAATTCCTCGTCCAGATGGCACCACGAAAACATAGATCCTCTCTAACAAACTGGCCACCGAGTTCGGGTCGTGTGAAATGGCACTTCTTGCGAAATCTTCAAAGGTCAATTTTTCGTGTTCTTTCAAATGTGTGCGTGTGATGTAGTTTTGCATCCTTTTGTGGTAGGTTTCGATGCGGGTTCTGTAGTCCAAAAGGTTATTGAGGCGAAGCTCTTGCCGTAATATGTCCGGTAGGCGGTTTAGAATGGCGGCTGAAAAAATTATGAGTTGGTGGATTTTATTTTATTATGCAACCTTATTTTCATTTTTTTGATAAGGTATAAGAGTAGGGCTAATTTGGGCTGGGATTTAACTTATTCCTTATTATATGGAATTAGGGGAAGGTCGCCAATGATGGCACCTTATTTTTTACCACCTAATATATATTTTAATTCAAAGGTTTTAACCAGGTTAAAATATTTGTTACTACTTAAATATTCATTATAAAACTTTAAAAATATACAAAAACTATTTTTTTGGTAAAAAAAATGGAAAAGAAAAAATCACCAAGTATGCCATCATAGGCAACTGCATTGCCTAAATGGCATATACTCCAGTAAAATGCAAAAATCTGAAGGACGCATACCTGTAAAGGGAATATTTTTGTTAATTTAAAATAATTATAGCAATGTAACATCTATATTCTATAGTTATCGGAAAAAAATCATGCATTCTAATTTAATGCACCTAACATAATAAATTTTTGGTGTAAAAACTGGCTAATATTACTTCGCCACTTAGCAATTTTTGTTCTATTAAATAACTTTACATAAAAACGTCCCTCACGACTTAAATTCGACTCACAACTGAATGGTCAATACTAGAGATGGGTTGCTAAATAGCAGCCTGCTTTTTTTGAACTGCTATTTGATTCGTGTGTGCTAAATGCTACGAGCTTTAAAATTAGCTGCTAATTTGTAGCTGCTATTTTTGTGTGACCCGCTATTTTTGTTGTCTTGTTTAGCCAGGTGCTTGTGCTATTGGTAAACAAAAAAACCGTACTGGGTACTGGCGCGCTGATAAAGCGAAATGAGCGTTCGTGAGTATAGGAGTTAGTGTTGGGGCTACTGGATTAAGTAGTGTACGGAAGTGGCGACCTTTTTTTTTTTTAGAAATCACAATTTTTAGGGCCAAAAAAAAACGTATTATGAGGTGCAATAATGCTAATAGTGCTTGCTAAAATAGCAACTGCTATTTTTATCTGATACTGTAGGTGAGGTTATCACTGCTATGCTAATTTCGAACTGCTATTTGCTGGACGTGTCGTTTCCTTTTTTTTCGACACGAATAATGCTCAAATAGCAACTGCTATTAAAATAGCAGCTATTTCTAACTGTTATTTTTGTTTAGCAATAGCAGAAGCAGCTGCTAAACAAAAATAGCGGGTCGGACCCACCTCTAGTCAATACGCGCGCCCGTCTTACTATGCGGTATGACGCAAAACCTGTTTATTCCATAGATACCTGTGGTATGCCATCATGGGAAGTATGCCATCAAGGGCGACCTTACCCTATTTGTTTTGACCAGAATTAAGGACATTACCAGTATACCAGTATGTTAGAATTTTAGCTTCCTACTTCAAAAGGCTTAAATGTTGGTAATTTTACCATTAAACCCTGTATAAGTGTCAAAAATTCGTAGAATACCATTCATTATTTTTCGGTAAAATGGCCATGCACTGACATTCCAAAAATTGTCAAGTAGACTCTTAAGCAATTGATTGTTTAGTTCCGAGTTTATTAACCTGATGGCAGGTCATGAATAATACGCAAATTGAAATAACTTATAATTAATATTTATTATGTTAGTTGCTTTGCAGGACCATTAATTAAGCTAATTAAAATGTTACAAGAACCACAAACAAGAACGACATAAGCGATAATTATTTGAGGCAAAAGTATCGAGACATTCGTCTCCAAATTAATAAAGAAATTAATTCTTAAAAGAGGTTAGAAATTTTAGCAAGTTTTGTTTACTGGCTTATGAATCACACTTCCGATGCTGATTTGAAGAAAGAAAAGTTGCTTGACCTGAATTTAGCATTTATCTAGCAAAAGTACCTACAGTAATTTTTTTAATGAAGCCCTTAAAATAAATATATCCCGATAAATATCCGAGTCGCTGGACCACAGTGCTCGAATGTGAATTATCGGTATTTTTGTATAGGAAAACTAATTTTCTCATTGTCTCGATATTTTAAAAAATACTTTTTAAGTAAACAATATACAGTAACGTCCGGTTATAACGAGCCTCATGGGACCGACGAAAACGGTTCGTTATAAGCGAGGTTCGCAATAAACGATGAATGCTGATACATATGTATATGAAAAATGTGGTATTTTTATTAATATACATACATACTACATACATACAAATATACATATATTATATTGTACATGTGAAGGTACATAAAAAATGGTTTGTAATAAGTAGACATATTAACAACTGTTCTTAAGAGTCTAATTAAAAAAATTCTTTTATTTTAGTTTGTTTTATTTTTGTGAAATGAATATCATTAATATGTAATTCTACTTCGGACTTCGGCTAATCGATTAAGAACACTTTGCCGAGTATTTCGTGACTGAAGGATATGACGAACGTTGTCAATATGCTGAAGTGTCTCTGATGTGGTTGGAGCTTGTCTTAATTCTGTACTTACAGATTCTTCATCTTCCGCCTCCTCATCATCATCAATACAAACTGAAGAAGACACAGAACCGGCAATGGCATCATCATCCAAGTATTCGACACTTGCAAGATTATCATCAATATAAACAAATTTATTGAACTCATTTTCAGAACAAAGAACATTGTCTAGATTATTGTTATCATCTTCCTGTCCTCCAACGTTTTTCAGTCATTCGGCTAATGGCAGGTCATCGTCTGAATCAAAATAATTTTCTACCTTCAGGAAACCATCACCGTGTTGAAAACAATTAAAAATTGAATGATGAAAGAGTTTTGGACTTCCATTGTCTTTATTTGTTTTAAATCACAACGTTTCAACTGGTAAGCATCTCCAGTTGAAACGTTGTGATTTAAACCAAATAAAGACAATGGAAGTCCAAAACTCTTTCATCATTCAAGAAACATCATTGTCTCCAACCTTCAAACAATTAAAAATTGTTTGTTTTGATACCGTCTGCCATGCCATATGAATGAAGTTTATCCATCCAAATGATTGCTGAGTCCAGGGTTAGAAAAAAACATGTTTTTTTTTTTAATTTTTAAAAGAGTTTCTTTTGTAAGGCATATATTATTGGGACAAATCTTTAACACCAGAAACCAATTTAAAATAATAAGTGCAGTGTGATTTAGTCTAAACCCCGATAATAAAATAAAGTGTCAGGTTTCTAAGGGATGTTAAAAGCTGAACTTGAGCTGTGGTATAAAAAAATGCAAAAACAAAAACTGAAGGAATATTTGGACAAAGTGTATTCCGAATGTGATGCCAATATATTTCCTAATATAAAAAGGCTTTTACAATTTTTTTAACTTTGCCTATTACAACCGTCACATCTGAAAGGTCCTTTTCAAATTTAAAATATTTAAAGACATATCTGCGTAGCACCACGGGAGAGGACAGATTAAATGGTTTGGCAGCATGATATCTTTGTATCATGGTTTGGCAGTTCTTTATGTGAACCACGGTATTGATATTACCGTGGAAGAAATTCTGGACAAAATGGCAAAAACAAAACGAAGAATTTTACTTTAATATTAGTATTATTAGTGATTACTTACAACTTATCGTATAAGGTTTTTGTTTTGTTTTAGTATAAAAGTATGATTAATATATGCGTTACTTATTTTCTTCGGCGCGAGAAGTTAAGGCCCCCCTGGACAAAATTTCTGGCTGCGCCACTGCGTTATAGAAGTACTTGTTCGTATATGTTGCGGTTTGGTGATTCTGCAAGGACAACTTATTACTTATTGGTTTATTTTTTGCTACATTGTGTGGTATCATGTCGAGTACAGGGCAAAGAAGAACGCTATTTGGACATTTTTTAACAAGATTAAAAAAGACAAGCCAATTATAGAGTTGAATGTAAAAAATGTAAAGTGAATATGGTTGGATTAGTAGCGTGAATGAAAAAACATATAGAAAAATGTGTTCCCTCAGAAAGCCTGATATTTGTTGATGAAATATCCCACGATGAAGATGATGATATATGCCTTTGTATGACATTCGAGATACGAGAAACGTTCATTTTGCCAACGCGAAATATAAAGAGGCTGGTGGGTCAGTTCTTGTTTTACCACAAACGTCCGTTGGAACACTTTGGCAGACTGCATATAGAAAGTTTTTTTAAAAACCTGGCCAACATTACATAGTGTCTATTCAAACAAGGGTTGTTCTCGACAAGGATATTATTAAATTGGTATAAATTATATGGATATGAAAGCTTATGCTCACAACTACCTTAAAAAATTGAAATATATTTCTATTGCACTGGATAAAGCACAAAGAAGTTTATGCACTCTAGGAGAAGCCGTAGAGATTTTGATTAACCTCTTAAAATCAATTGAAATGGAAGAGTCACAAGTAGAATTGAGTCACGATGATGCGCAGAAGGTTAATTATTGTGCAAACTTACTGGATCACCGATTCCGGGGAGAAAATCTAAATCAGGCAGAATTAGACAGTGCAATGGAGTACGTGTAACTTTACCATTCGAAAGCGATGCCAACAATAATCAATTTTCGTGCACAATGCCCTCCGTTTAAACCATATCTGTTTTCTAAGTCACTGGTCGAAAAAGTGAAACCCTTAGCTTGGTGGAGGTCTATAAAAGATTTGAATTCAACCACCATCCACATCCAATTAATGCAGCAACTACATACAGCGGTGGCATCGTCTGCTAACATAGAACGGATACTCTCCTCCTATGGCTTAATTCATTCCAAATTAAGGAATAGGTTAGGTTACGAAAAGGCAGCAAAACTAGTTTCGATTTTTATGTTTTTTAATTCAAAAAATGATAAGACTTAATGGGGTTTAGGACCTACTTCGTACTTTGTTAATTAATTTTAATTAACTGTTCTCCAATGCAATGCCAAATGTTCTGTTGGATTTAGTTAGGTTTTTAGAATAAAAATAATCAAGGTACCAAAATTATGTTTATTGTTATAGTTCGAAGTAGTTACATACTGAGAAAACGATATGAACTAGCCGATTCCCAGGCCAACCTTTCCGAGAAGCCTTATCCCTTGATGATGCTAGTTTTTACAACAATGTTAATGTAATTTTTTTAATAAAGTATTCTTTGACTTGAGCTCGTTAAAGTCAGACGCTGTATTTTCCAAAGTAAAATAAAATTGTTTTTAAAAATAGTTTTTTCTGTTTTTCAAACTTAACTAAGTTCTGTTATTTTATTTTTCTGTTGTGTAATACAATATACAATTATCTTGCTTTTTTTTAATAAAGAACGCATTTCTATGCATTTTGTTTAATTATATGATAGTTAACAGTTTTAAACATGTTTAAAACATAATATGTTTAAAACATATTTAAAACACTAGACCTTGTTTTAGAATGTTTAAAACACATGTTTTAAATGTAATCGTTTAAAACATAACAACTCTGTTGCTGACAAAACGAACCGACGTGACTGCGGCCGCCCACAGGCCCATATCGCACCCTTGCTTCAAAAATTACACAACTTAAAAAAGATAGATTTTCAGAAATCGCAAAAAACTATAGTTTAGTATTCGAATAGTTACAAACTTTTAAGTCGATCCAAAAATAATACAGATGCATAACAGTGTAAAAAAGGACAAATTACTTGAATTTTATGTTTAATTCATTTATTTATCCTTAAAAACCGCCCCTTTTCAGTTGTGACGGTTTTCATGATTTTTATTATGATTTATTCTGAATTATTTTGAGTTGTGCCACTTTTAATGTATTTTTATTATTGTATTTTTATTGAAAAGTAACAGTTTTAATTTATAAAAACTCAACAACTCAAAATGATGCGCTTTTAATTTTCGAGAAGCAGCATGTATCCATCAAGTTCAGAGCACAACTAGCGGTTGTGTCACTTTTGTTAGAGACAATATGAGTCTGATATGTTCAGTTTAGAAACTTCAAAAGTGATACAGTCGCCGTCTAGCTGAGACTCTAAGTTAATACAATTTTGATGATTGATGTAGGGCTGTTTACTAATCTCATTCATGGCATTAACTCAAAAACACTGAAATTTTAGATGTGTCACTTTTCAAGCAAGGGTGCGATATGTGCCAACGAAAGTATTCGGTGAATCCCCTGGTTAAGCGAGCGGTAAAATACCGTTTTAGGTTCGTTATAAAAAAGGGTTCGATATTTGCGAAAAATTTAACACATGCTAGCGATACTGAAGTTGGTACTTTTAGATTTGGTTCGTTATAAACGAAAGTTCGCAATAAGTGGGTGGGTTACAGGCGGACATTACTGTACATATTTTAACTAATATTAATACCGTTATGATTTTGTTTGTATAAATATACTATAATATATGATAAAACAATTATTAGCAAAGAATATCATCAGGTATTCTATCATCATACCATTTATACTATTTCGTTATACAAACCTACGTAATATTTTAGTAATATCTTCGTGTTGAAACAAAACTGGAATTGTTTAAATGTATTTTTTTCTTACTTATATAATCGGTTTTCTCAGTCAACCGGTCCAGTTTCTCATTGACCTCAGACATTTTGTTGGAGAGTTGAGTGATTTCGTCCTCGGTCCCATTCATGAATCTATCGAGTTCCTTAATCGCGTCCCAATAGCCCTTCAATTCCATCATTACACCTAATGGATTTATTAATGCGAGAACTGGCTTCGTGCTGCTCTGTAAACAACCTACCAGAAAAAACAACAAAAATAAATTTCGAGGGGGCGACATTCTGGCTAGGCCCTCTGATTCCGACTAACGTCTCGATAACAGACGAACTTTATTAATAAACAAAAGTGTACGGTCGTGGTAGCCTTGCAAGGCTATTTAAAGGCGCAACGCAACACAAACAAAAGAAACTAACGCAGACAGAAAAGCCAGCTCGCAGCGCACCGATCGTTTTGTTGATTTGTCTCTCTGCCTGCCCCCCCCCCCACCCCCCAGAATCCGCGAGAAACAAATTTATTGTGCCAGACCACCCAAATGCGAACGATAAGTCAAACGACAAATTGATTAGGTAATTGAATTTTTTTTTTTATCTTTTTCAAGTTAATCTTTAAATTTACTGAAAATAATATTATGTAGTTCTTTGGAGAAAGGAATCGTGAACCTAAAACTAACCTTATTAAATTATTTGTTTTAATTATCTTAAATTATATGATAAAATGCCTAAAAACATTTTGTTTCAAATATGGCGCTTGGCCATTTACGGGGTTGCACTCTTTGACTCTTTGGCGCTTTTTGTTTGATGCGCCTGTAGGGTTGCCACATTTGATGAAGGCAATTCCGGGACATTCAACAAAACAAATATTTTTTTTACATTTTTAAATAACATACCAAAAACATTAAATAAAACAATCACATTTTTTTAAAGTATAGGTAGGTACTAAATACTAAGTAATGTAACGAAATATAAAAAAATAGCTAAATATCCTCTAAATACCTAATTATACGAAAAAAATTATTATCTAACAAAAATATAGAAATATGAATAAAATATCCGTTGGTAACCTCTGGTCAGTTTTAGTACAACGGCCAGTGGCGGCGCCAGCTTTTTCCTTCCAGTGGGGCGACACCCGGCAGAAAAATTTGGAGGGTGGGCAGCAAAAATGTGTACTTAGGACCTATATATACAGTATGTCTCTGTAAGTTTGCATCATATGGAAAACTTTTTTATTATTCATTTTACGAAAAAAAGTTATTCCTCATAAAAAGCTCTGCATGGTCTAAAACCTAAAATGCAACCATCAAATATCGAAATTTTCCAGTCATATACGAGGTTTGTCAAAAAATGTGAATTTTTCCCAAGAATGAAAATTTTTCCCAAGAATAAAGTACCTTTATTTTTGACATTATCAAAAATTGTTATTAAAAAAAGTTGATCAGAACTAAAAACCACGTCTAAATATGCAATAACACGCATTAAATTAATTAAATAATTAAGAAATTAAATAATTAATAATAAATTAATAAAATAATTTTTCAACATAAATGCGTATAATTGCATATTTAGACGTGGTTTTTAGTTCTGAACAACTTTTTTTAATAACAGTTTTTGATAATGTCAAAAATAAAGGTACTTTACTCTTGGGAAAAATTTACATTCTTGGGAAAAATTCACATTTTTTGACAAACCTCGTATATGACTGGAAAATTTCGATATTTGATGGTTGCATTTTAGGTTTTAGACCATGCAGAGCTTTTTATAAAGAATAACTTTTTTTCGTAAAATGAATAATAAAAAAGTTTTCCATATAATGCAAACTTACGGAGACATACTGTATATATATATATATATATTTCGGGTAATAGGTACTAGGTACAGATTATATAATTTACTATTTATAGATATTTTGCAATTTTGTGAATTGTGAAATTCAAACTAAAATTTAAAAAAAAAACACTGAAATTATTTTAAAGTTTATTTTACAAAAAAACACGTGATTATCTGACAGAAAACAGAGTTAGGAGTTAGGGGCAGTTAGGAAAAAGCTATTTTTCTTTTATTATGCTTAATTGCAAAAGAATTTACAACTACATCTAGGTCAATAATTGTTTTAACAATATTTTTTTCACCATACAAAATTCCCAAATCTGTCAGCCTCTCTTGTAAAATTGTGGTCCTTAAATAGTTTTTTATTCTTTTTAAGCCATTAAACCACCTCTCACAACTGATGGCACTTGAAGATGGTGCAGTTATTGCAATGATACATTATTTATTTATTTTGTTAAAAATACTAAATTATATTCCTGCAGAAGAATTGCAAGATCTGATAAGGTCTTTATGTTAAGTTAACATCATGATTAATTTCATACCTGTTAATGGTTTTTTGGTAGCAATTTTAATTCATTTTCGACGGGCGCCACGTCACATCTATAATGGATAACTATAATGGAGTTATTTGCTCTAAATTTAAAAATATATTACTTGACGAGTTTAACGCACTAAATCCCTTTAGAACACAGATTTCTAAATTGAAAAAAAAAGGTTAAATTAATATTGGTCAAGAGTCCTCTTGCCTCTGGAGAGCGAGCGTTATTTTCTGTTATATATTGGTTTAATAAAATTAATATTGCTCTATATGAGAACAATCTGGGTTGGGCGCTCGCCCACTCGCGCCCATCCCTGGCACCGCCACTGACAACGGCAAATTAAAATAAATAATTATTTCGACTTTTGTTTTATGATCGTGATTTTCCGGGATTAAAAAATACAAATTCGGGATCCGGGACTACACAGTTAATTTCGGGACAATCCCGGAAGATCCCGGCCATGTGGCAACCCTACCTGTAGCGCTCGAAATAGGAAATCTGGCCTCATCGCAAATTATAACCGAGCATAAGTGTTTGTGCTCTTTGTTCTCTGGCCACATGTTCCGTATGTTTTGAACTCGAAAAATTTCCAAAAAAAGTTTTCGTGACAGCTGAAAAATCTAACCGATAAAAAACGAGGTCTTGTGACTGTTGATTATTGACCAAATTTGTTAAAATTCGTCTGCGGCGGGCTCTCCACCTCTACACGAGCCGCCACTTCAAATCACAATAACAGGGCCACCCCCAGGACAGAGGGCTAGTTACGCCACTGGAGGTGGCTCGGCTTAATGAAAATAATGAAATGTGACAACAAAACGAAACTTCCTTTGGTACCTATGTGGTCGATATGGTGGTGGTACTGGTACCGAATGTACGAGGGTGAGAAAGCCGAGTGATCTGTGTCTACCGTTTTTCATATTTTGTTTCCACGCTATCTGGGCGATAAGAAGATGCTGTATCTGTATATTTGGTTTTTTTTTTGTCAGCTTTGTCGTTGTGGATGTCGTTACATTCATTTCCTGGGTTAACAGAAGTCTACGCTGACGACAGTTTTTTTTTAATAAAATTTAACTTACCGATGTTTTCCTGAATAAGCAAACTATTTTATTTTGGTTTTGTGCGCCTTGGAATGACAACAACCTCTAAAACCCAGTACCTACTTTACCAGTACCCATAGACAATTTACCTTACCTTCCAGTACCTCAGTTAACACTTATTTTTATTTAAATTGAAATAGTTATTTTTGAAGAAGTAGTCCATACTCAAAGTGGAGTTAAATGATATAGAAAAAAGAAAAGCACAAAGCCTTTCTCCACAATTTTTTATTCGAATAACTAGGCGAACCTAGAATGATTCATAATAAATTGAATCGACATGTTTCGAGTGTAGAAACAGTCATCATCAGGAAAACGAAGTAAATAGTACAATGCTGATGTTGTTAGCAGTAGAGAAAATAACAAGTGAGACTAAAACGTAATGGAGCTTTTAATGGTACATACGAGGAGTGAAAAAAATTGAATAGTCAAAAGGACAGAAAAGACTTCAGCATACTGAAAAGTCAAGGACCAGTGCAAAACCAATGTCTTGGGTGGGAAATAAAGAGAAAAAAGAAAAATTAAAAATACCTTGTAAAAATCACTTTTAAGTGTAAGTAATGAAAATTTTTTAGTTTAATTCCACTATGTCGGAGACATGTGAAAGTGGTAAAATAAGAGGGAAAGAAAAAATTGTTTTTCGTAAAAGTCATGTAGATGCTTTCATTAAGCTTGAAATAAAATACTGTTGGGGTTCCAGACTTGTTGCGGCCCAGTTACCCCAGCAGGAGTCAAAACTTACACATTGTGTGCAAAAATGAGTTCTAAGAGATTTTTAAAGAATTTTAAAAAAGTTTTGTTTTACCAGAACATCTTTTAAAGAAGTTCCACTGCCTGGTTGCAGTATTACACAAGCATTTTTATTCTGTTGCCAGAAAATACGTATTATAGCCAGGGCCGTCGAGAGCCAGATCAGGCCCGAGGGCTGTGCGGCATCCCGGGCCCACTCCTATAGCTGCCAGATTTAAAATATTAAAAAGAGGGGAGTAGGGTCCTAGTCTAGCCAGTGGCAGCTTGTAACTTATTAACTTGGGGGTGCACTAAAAGCCCGCTGCAGGCGAAATGCGCCGCAGGCGAAATTTTTTTAAAACCACGCCCAAATTTGGTCAATAATTTTTAATAAATATTTTAAAAATTTATGATTACCTACCTACATATTTTATTGAAAATGAAATAAGATAAAAAAAAAAATAAATAAAAAAGGCCAATTTATTTTTCATTAGTTACTCTGCGGTGGCTAAATGAGCTACGCTCAAGGCCAAAAAAAAAAAAAAAAAAAAAAAATTTTCATTAGTTGTTTAAAAGTAAAGTTCATTCTTCTGTTTTTATTTGCAGCAAACTTATCAATAACAATAAAGTCCCTAGATTTACACTTTGTGGTCTGTGTCAAGTTAATTTCGAGTTTAGGTCCCTCAATTTTAATTTCAATTTTTTGCTCAATAGATAGGGGAGAGGGAGGCAAGAGTAAACAGGTGGGCAAGAGTAGACAATGCAATAACATTTCTAATTAATAATTTTTTCGCTGCCAATGGTCACAGTAGTGCAAATCATGCGCTTTCAGTTCCCTGTGCACCTTTGGTTTGAATTTACTAAGAAAATAGGCCGAAAATAAGGTTAATTTATTTTTAATAGTATACCATGTAACAATTATTTGATAATTTAGATCGTTTATTCGCTTGTGGTGGTTCATTTTTACTTCCTACCATTTTGTTATGAAATCTTTAAAACCTAACCTATAAATTCATATTGGTATATAACGTCGCCAGTGGCGCGTTGTTAAAAGGGCTGGCTTATTAAAATTTTTTGTTTTTTGGGGCAAAAGCGAACACATGTGTTCACTCTTGCCCCAGATTATTTGACAGCAAAGGAAAAAGAAACAAATGCAGATCCTAAAAAAACAAATAGTCATAAGAAAAAATATATGATGAAGAAGGAGGTGTATCGGATATAAAAACAAAAAATAAAATGGTTAACAAATAATAACTGATACAAAGGATGAGATAAATGTATGTAATGGAAAAGCAGCTGGTGTATCTGGTATAAAAACAAAAAAGAAAGTAGTAAAGAAAATAAAAATAACTGATAAAGAGGATTATGAGCTAGTGTAGTCATGATTCGGGTCTAAAGGCTGTCTTCGGTTGGAATTGCTTCCTAACGTTTCGCTAGCACGAGCTTCTTCAGAGGTCCTTCCATCTCCGGTGCTGAAAGTATACTGACACAGTCTACTTCCAGCAGTCAGTCTACTTCCAGCACCGAAGATGGTGGACCTCTGAAGAAGCTCGCCACTCGTGGTAGCGAAACGTTAGGAAGCAATTCCAACTGACGACGGCCTTTAGACCCGAATGATGACTACACTAGCTCACCGACTGGCCGCGAAAGCCTAAACCAATTTGTCAAAGAGGATTATTCCGAATGTATTTATTGTAGCGGTAAATATAGTCAGACAAAATAAATGAGAATTGGATTCGGTGTGTCACCTGTGGTTTATGGTCATATGAAGACTGTACAGACGTTGAACCTTTTGATGACGTTTTTACTTGTGATTTTTGTCGTCCTACCTAGGATTTTCTTGTTGTTTGCTCTTGCCTCATACCAGAGGGGCAAGAGTAAACTTTTGCAGTTTTCAAAATATTTTTGTATTATTACATTTTTATAGTTTAAAGCATTTATACATATATTTTTGTGTTACTGATTTACCAAAGATTGTTCTATGCTAAGCAAATTTATTTCAAGTTCTGCCTTATAATTAAAAAAAAAATCAAAGCTTAAGTGTTCACTCTTGCCTCCCTCTCCCCTACTTAATGAGTTAAAATTGTTTCTCAAATATTCCACATTCATAGTCGTTTTGACATTGAAACTGTTCATTTTTATTAAAATAAGTCTTTACTACCTTGAAATAATAACAAAAATATAATTTTTAAATAAGAAACCCATTGTTGGTCAATCCTAAAATGTACAAAATTTTCGGGTAGCTTCTCCAAAAAAGATGAAAGTTTTATAAATTCTTCGAATAATAAATCGATGTTAATACAAATATTGGGCCGGACGGGCGAGGGCAAAATGTATCGATATTTTTTGATACTTAGAACATTAATTATTCGCCAACCCGCCTAACAATTTACATACCTATGTAATGTTTACAAAGTAATTTTTTGTCAACAGAGATTTTATATTTTTTTTATAATTTATCATATTTTTTTAACTGCGCAGCCCGAGCACGGGCCCCTAAAAGAGACGTGGGCCCGGGAAATTTGCCCCCCAGCCCCCCTCTTGTCAGCCCTGATTATAGCCAACGTAAAGCAAGATAGACATCTTAATCATATCATTATCTTTATCATTACAAACCGTCAAGCCGACAACACATCAAATGTCCTCCAGGTACCTCGCAAGTTCCAAAATGAAACCATGTGAAAATGTACACCAATTTTTTCTCTAAAATAATACGCTTTTACCGAAGACTCACCCCTTTTTGGATTTTATTTGAGCTTAAATTGATTCAATTTGTAACTATTGGGACCTTACCATGGCTAGTCCTCAAAATAAACAATGAGATGTCGGTTCATAGCAAAAATACGTTTATGAATGGAATTTTTTATCTATCTTAGAATATTATTTCTTGTTAAAAAATTACTTAAGTAATAGAAAGCAGCTTGTTCAAATGGAAAATGTTAAAAGTTCTTTTTTAATTTACAATTCTTTAGCAAAATTAAATTTAAAAGGTAAAATAAAATTATTGGCCTATGATACTACTATATAGGGAACTTTCCAATTTTTTTTTTCAATAATATATGATTTAGTTAGGCCTGAAAAGGGTATTCCCTAATTATTACTTCTTAAAAATCAAACATAACAAGGTAAAAATTCTTTAAAGTTTCGCGCGTGTCGAAAGCATTTCAAACGATCTCTATTTTAAAGCGCGCGAAGCCCGATGACGTCAGGGGGTATGACTTTTGGTCATCCGTCATCCTGACACTCCTGACAGGTGCCGAGCGACCCAATTTGCATTTGGATTGCCGTGTGTTATTGTTATTGTATTGTTGTTTTAAGGTCGTGTCGCTTGACGCGTGGATGTAAAATCTGACAAATCATCAAATTTATTGAAAACCTATAACCTATTTCGTGGATGTCACACGCAAATCTGACAAATGATACCCCTTGACGTCACGACTACTAGCAACGCGTTTTTACCCGCTTGGAATAATTTGAATTTTGGGGCATTTTTAAATCTTTCTAGCGGTCTTTTGGGACGAAATATGTTGTTTTTTTGCTGCCATATGTTTTATGACAATATTTACTTATGATTTATAGACTTTTTTCCCCATTTAAAATTTTTGTCCCTATTGTATATTTTCATGAAGACTATGCTCAAATTCGTAATAACATTAACCACGACCTAAATATAATATGTAAATGGCTTGAAATTAATAAATTATCATTAAATTTTAATAAATCACCTTTTAAGTTTATAAGTAAATCAAAATTAAAAAATAATAATATTTATTCACTATCTTTCAATAATCATATAATTAAATATACTAATACAATTAAATTTTTAGGTTTATGCAGGGTGTTTTGTAATTGAATGTCAATAATTAAGAGGGCGATTTTTTTGTTCATTTTAAAAAGAAAACTTCATATGAACGTATGTCCTAAACGTCTTTATTTTTGATATACAGGGTGGTAAACTTTTCAAAAATAAATAGTTTTTTAATAATATCTGTAATACCACTTTAGATATTTTAATGAAATTTGGCAGACATGTACTATATATCAAGATGCATTATTTACCGTACAACAATTTTTTTTATTTCCACCAGTGGCGTTCGTACGGAATTTCACCTGCCTATTTTGGCAGACATTAATGTAACGCTACTGATTTCTCGTAAAAATAAATTTATTCCTAAAATCCCCAATCATTTCTAAACAAATTTGATCTCTTGAATTTTTTCAATCCGATGCACGGTTTTCGCTTAAAAAAAATAAAAACCTTTTCTCTGCATGATCATAACAGTATCGTTAATATGACAATATCACCATCGAGATCACCATGCACAGAAATAGATTTTATTTCTTAGATCAAGTTTGCTTAGAAATGAATAAGGATCTCAAAAATTTGCAGTAGGCTGTGTCTGTAAGAGTTATTAATTCTGTTGTCGTGTCTTATTAATTTGGTGTTTAAAATATCTGAGTATTGTTATTTTGAAAGATAATGGTCGGGTTTACTAATGAGGAGTTGGCAGATATGCATTACATGTATGGTTTGGCTGATGGCAGTTCGCCGGAAGCTAGGCGATTGTATCAAGAGCGGTTCTCTAATAGAGTCATACCAGATAGGCGAACATTTGCAAATGTACATAGAAGGTTGACTGAAACAGGTACTTTGATGGCAAATAATCAATTAAAAGAATCCCATCGGACTGTAAGAACTCCAGAAATTGAAGAAGCAATTTTAAATTCTATTGATGAAAATCCTGAAATAAGTACTAGAAAAATTGGGCATACTTTGAATATCTCGCACGTCCTGGTTTGGAAAATTTTGCACGATTTTTTATTGTACCCGTATCATATTCAGCGGGTCCAAGCGTTACTTCCCCGAGACTTTCCCTTGCGTGTTAATTTTTGTCAGTGGTTTTTGGAGAAAATTGCGCATAATCCCTTGTTTGACCATGTTTACAGATGAAGCTAACTTTTCCAGAAACGCAATCAGAAATTTTCACAATAACCATATTTGGGCCGACGAAAACCCCCATACGCAGTTGTAGAATGTAACCAGCAAGAACAGTTTTCGGTAAATGTCTGGGGTGGAATTGTTGGAAATTATTTAATTGGAGCTTTTTTTCTGCCAGAAAGGCTAAATGGCCATAATTATCGCCGGTTTCTAGAGGAGGATTTGCCCATATTGCTAGAAGAAGTACCAATTTTAATAAGAAACAGAATATGGTTCATGCATGATGGTGCGCCCGCTCACTTTAGTGTTGTAGCAAGAGAATATTTAAATCAAACATTTAATAACCGATGGGTTGGTCGTGGCGGACCTCAACCATAGCCGCCTAGGTCCCCAGATTTAAATAGTTTGGACTTTTTCTTATGGGGGCATCTTAAAAGTCTGGTTTACCGCATCCCAGTAAACACTTTAGAAGAGCTGAAAGATCGTATAAGAGCTTCCTTCGATTTAAAATTATTAAAATATTTAAAAAATATATTATTTTTTGGTTTATTCAAAATTACAATATATGGTTTCAATTTGGGGATCAGCGAATTTAACTACAATTCAGCCATTAAAAAAACTACAAAACAAAATAATTAAATGCATACCTACATAAACTTTCTTTTTTAGAACCAACTATAAATTTGTAGGAAACAAAAGGATATTTAAATTTAGAAAAGCTTTATAATAATAATAATCTATTTAAAATTTAATAATCTTATTTTTTGTTTTAGTATGTAAAATCATAAATCATAAATATAAATATGCATTAAAAATCAAGTTTTAAAGTAAAAATGGTAATTTATAGTATAAACGCAGTTTTTCTTGAAGAAATATATCGCCTATAATAAAATTATTAATTTATAATTTTTAAGTAAAAAATAAAAAATATTACTTATATAAATTATTCAGAACAATATTAATTAATTAAAGCATTTCTAAAAATATTTTCAAATTGTCTGTTTTTAACATCCATGTTTTTATTTCGACTTAAATTTTTTTAAATATTAAATTAAAACTATGCATTCTAATACACTCTATTATTATTAAAGAAAAGCAACCGAATATAAGATTTCCTTCGACCAACATTATTCACATCACGAGACAAAACCATCATATTCAAACTTCAAACACCTATGGTAAAGAGTAGATTTGGCCAGAGATCAATACTATTATAAAGGAATAACAATTTACAACAGTTTGCCGAAAAAAATTAAAGAAATATCAAAATTATGGACTAACTAAAAAAATATTTTTTTAACGTATTATATATTATTCTTCTTTTTTTTTGTAAATGGTTATCATATATATTTTTTTTAAATAATTTCGACGGAGTTATTAATAATTACTTACTAAACATGATTTTTATTATTTGTGGTTTTTATATTGTATCTACATTTGGTGGTATATTCTCTGTAATGAACTTTTTAAGTTGGTTGAGAATAAAGATATATACTATAATTATTATTATTAATCGAATTATTTTTTTGCACCAAGTTCCAACATACTATGGTAGCCAATAAACTCTAGACGCGGTATTGTTTGAAATGTTATTGCAAATCAGTAATGAGTGGAAGACAGAACTCTTTGGGGGAAAATGCATATATTGCCAGAATGCGGATGCGATTACAATAAAAATATTTTTTGGGAATTTTGGAAGGTACTTATTTTCGACAAATTTGTAAGCCTGGCTATCGCGCAATAAATTGGAAAAAAAGAGGATGCAATGATGAGGGATATGGTAAAAATGTAATCAATTGAGTCTACTTGGAAAGGTATTTGATGGTATAGCGCAGGTTTTGTATAACAAATATATATGAAAACTACTTTATGGTGATTTTAAAAATACTCATTAAAGAATATTTAATGTTCCTGAGCAATATAATAACAGAGAGTCAGTTTTTCGGGTTTTTTTTCACAAATTATTCATGACAGCAGGAATGATAGATAACTTTAGTATTTATTTTATTTATAATATAAAATTTTAGCCGATTAATTCATACTTACAGTTGTACAAAAAATGTTGTTTGTATTTAATTTGTTAAAATTCGTGTTTTAATGACACATTTGAGTGAATTTTTCATTTTCAAAATTTAATATAATTTTAATAAATTTAAAAAAAAACACTCATTTCACGCACTTACAAATAACTATTTACAATTTTCCCGCAAAACGAATTTTTAGGTTAGGAACTCAATATGCCCAGATATTCGATCAATAAAAATATTTCCCATACAGGGTGGCCCTTTAGTGTGGCAAAGTACAATAGCTCCGTTACTATTTCAAATACATTAAAAATATTAATACAAAAGTTGAAGGGCAGTAAGTGACTTATAACGTAAAATTATTTTTAACTCTATTGGGTGGCTCAAAAAAGCGGAACAAGAAAAAATGTACTTTTTTCAAATGGAACACCCTGTATATTTTTACATTTTTAAATTCCACATAAAATTACAATTATTTTTTATTAAATACATTATTAGTCTATACTTTATAGTTTCCGAGATATTGACTCTCGAAAAGTGACATTTTTGAACTTTGACAGCTTCTAACTTTCTAACAGTACGTCTTAGAGCAAAACGGCTTACATGTCCCTATCTTCAATTTTTATTATCTTCCCAAAAAAATCAACTTCCAGTTAAACCGGAACAACTATATTTCCTTCTTTCGAGTAACATCCGGTTTAACCGGAAGTTGATTTTTATGGGAAGATAATAAAAATTGAAGATAGGGACATGTAAACCGTTTTGCTCTAAGACGTACTGTTAGAAAGTTAGAAGCTGTCAAAGTTCAAAAATGTCACTTTTCGAGAGTCAATATCTCGGAAACTATAAAGTATAGACTAACAGTGCATTTAATAAAAAATAATTATAATTTTATGTGGAATTTAAAAATGAAAAAATATACAGGGTGTTCCGTTTGAAAAAAGTACATTTTTTATTGTTCCGCTTTTTTGAGCCACCCTATAGAGTTAAAAATAATTTTACGTTATAAGTCACTTACTGCCCTTCAACTTTTGTATTATTATTTTTAATGTATTTGAAATAGTAAAGGAGCTATTGTACTTTGCCACACTAAAGGGCCACCCTGTATGTAGCCAAATTTATGTCGGTCACTGTATAAATGAATTGAGGTATAGGCCATATAGACATTTACCTAATATCTATGGTATAGGCAAGTCATTTACAGGTTAATATATGTTTTTAAGTTGTTCTGCTTTTCAGAATTAAGAGGTTGCAGTATATGTTTTGATTATATCTTTACGAGTGCCGCAATGTTTACATTCCTGCACCGGTACTGTAAAGCTTACCAGTGCGGCAACGCAAGGTAGGCATAAAAATTTTTGAGATGGTGAATAAAAAATCATAATAATTATAAAACCTGCTTTATACTAATGCTTCTAAAAGAATTATGAAACTGTTAGTGTCTAGTGCATCTCCGTCGCCCATTTCTATATATTAATATAATTCGGTAAATGTTGGGTTTAGAAGTTCTATATACTTTTTAAAAATTTGACTTAGTCGTTTAGGTTATTCTTTGTTTTAAATTAAGCTTGTTTGAGATAATCCTTTTTAGGTAAACCGCAATTATCTTATTCTTTATAGTTCGTCCAAGTTGAAAATCAAAGTTAGTGTTCAGTGTACCTATAATAATTTTTGTGGTAACGTTACACTATGAATAAAATAAAACTTCGAAAGTTTTAGTTTGTATTTAATTTCTACTGGTCCGGTAAGCGATCGTTTGGTGTGCTTTTTTACAATAAGTTCAGTGGCGTATTTACCCTAGGGCCATAGGAGCATTGGCCCAGGGCGGCAGCCTTCGAGGGGCGGCGTAGCCGCTTATCACAACGAGCAACAAGACAATAATTGTTGGGCGAGTTAAGGGGGCGCAAAACTGCATATGATGCATTAACCGCCAATTTTTAATTTTGATGCAAATTGGATACCTTGTCTGAAGCCGAAGTTAGAGTTAACGCCATAAAACTCCCAAAATTGTACCCGATTGATCTTGCGGATGATCTACAAGAAGAATGCGATCTTTTAAAACAATTCTTAACGTCCCATGAAGACAGTATGAGTTTAAGACAACTTAAACCTATTTATTCAAAAAAAATAATTTGAAGGAAGCATTTCCATATACAGAAATAGCATTACGTATTTTTCTATGCGCTGCAGTGACAAATTGCAGTGCAGAACGTTCGTTTTCTGTACTTAAAAGAATTAAAACTTATCTACGTTCCCGATTAAGCGAAGAACGTTTGAACAGTTTAGCCCTTTTCAATTTAGAAGCTGACTTAAGGTGGGAGTATCGACATGCTTGCCAACCTATAACCTATTTCGCGTAGATTTATTTATTTTTTCTAACTTTTACACAAAATTTAAATAAAATCAATATCGTCTTCATATTCTATAGGTAATAATTAACATGTTAAATAAATATCAAGGAATTTCATAAGTTATTTAAGGAGAATTGTATATCGAAAAATGTCGGTTAAGATTTTTTTTAATATTATTCTGTCATTGTTCTTTCACTATACAATTCTCCCAAAATAAGCAATAAAATAAATTGATATTTTTGTAATATATATCAGATATTACCTAAATAATGTGCAGACGATATTGATTTTATTTAAATCTTAGTCAATAAAATAATAAACTAAGAAAAACAAGGGGAAATAGGTTATAGGTTGGCAATAAATTAAATGACGTTGATAATTCCACCTTAATAAAATCGGTTAATTATGACAGTGTCATTGGACGAATTTATGAACTCATTAGTGCATCGCAAAAAAATGTAAATATTTAATGAATGGCGTTTATTCTTTCGTATGGCCTTTTTTCATTATTAAAAAAAATCGTTAATTTATGGGAAAAATAATAATAATAATAATTGTAGGTACCGTTGCCGTTAAGGTAATAAAAATTCACAGATCTTGCACCTTACGCAAGCATCCTATGTATTGAAAATACCTGACACAGCTTTAAAATTTTAATGTCCTATGTGATGTAATTATAAAGCCTACATTCTAATTTGTATTTTGTAAAAGTTTAAAAAATGTTCTTTAATTCTGCAGGGTCCGCCCAAATTTGGTTAACAAATGGGATAATTTTTTATTATTGATTTCTCAGAAAATTTTATTCTACATAAAAGTGTTGCATCTTGAGTAAATCATTTTGACGTATTCAAATCTTCTACTATGGATAATTTTAAATTCCTCACCTCAAAAAACCCCAAAATCCTTAATTTCATGCTGCTACCTATGTCATTTCGTTAGGAAATAATCCCAAAAAAAACGAAAACAAAAACAAAAATAAAACTTTGACACCCTGTATCTTGGTTGTTATCAATTTTGGGATAATGCAAGTTTAAATAAACCGCATTATTTCGCCTTAAGAAGCCTACTGTTGCTCTGTGTCCCATTACGTTTGGGACACCCTGTATATTAATTAAAACATATTATAAATAATCCCAAAAAAACGAAAACAAAAATAAAAGTTTGACAACCTTTATCTTGGTTGTTATCAATTTTGGGATAATGCAAGTTTAAATAAATCGCGTTATTTCGCCTTAAGGAGCCTGCTGTTGCTCTGTGTCCCATTACGTTTGGGACTAAAACATATTATATTAAATGTATGGTTTTATTTCTAAGAATAATTATTATAAATTTGTTTATAAACAATAATATTCACATAGCAGACCAACCAAGGTGAACTATAAATAATCCCAAAAAAACGAAAACAAAAATAAAAGTTTGACACCCTTTATCTTGGTTGTTATCAATTTTGGGATAATGCAAGTTTAAATAAATCGCATTATTTCGCCTTAAGGAGCCTGCTGTTGCTCTGTGTCCCATTACGTTTGGGACACCCTGTATATTAACTAAAACATATTATATTAAATGTATGGTTTTATTTCTAAGAATAATTAATATTAATTTGTTTTTAAACAATAATATTCACATAGCAGACCAACCAAGGTGAACAATTGCCTTATATTCAATCGGTCATATCTAAGCCTACTTATGCTATGTTTTTAAATTATACTTATTTACCCAAGCGTTCAAAATAGACCATGAAGATTTTCATGAGATAGGTAGGGGTGCAAAATATAACCAATCAACCGGTACAATAACATTTTCTGAGAAATCAATAATAAAAAAATTATCCCATTTGTTAACCAAATTTGGGCGGACCCTGTAATATGCAATTATTGTGCTCCAACTTTTTGCCTCCCGCTTTTTTTTTCGATATAATATTCCGATTTAAATAACGTGAACTTACCTTAGTTATAACTTATCTCAATAAAACACTTTTTAACAAAGTTACTATGGCGTTCTTTAGAACACAAACTAAACTAAACATTATTGATTATTTACTTGCCGACTTTACGCTGATTCATATTTATATTTCTACCAAGTATTATCAGAGTATTATGTTACAAGGCCGATCTAGATATTGCGCTGTTGGCCGCGACAGACGGCGACATCGACATGAGCGACATCGACATGCAATGCAAAGTTTGCGTAAACACGATCCTAATAGTATTTTCAATACTAAAAATAAGTCTGGCGGAAATAAGCGTAAGCAAGCCTGTCGCGACACGTGTGACGATGCAGCGAGCGAATAGTGTGCTACCTACTTTACTTCCGGTTTGAATAGGAAAAACCATGAAAAAAATTTTTTTTGTGGGTGATTCACCTACAAAATTTTGCAAGCGGCACTATCTACTTGAAAATCAAGCACTATCAATGAAAAAAGGGCGTGGCACCCAATATTTTTTTTTATTTGCTACTTTTCATCCCGCCACTAGGGCGGCAAACCTTATATGCCCGGGGCGCCAAATCTTAAAATACGCCACTGAATAAGTTAGTAATAATAATGCTGTCCTTCTTGGAGACTTAGAGATTGTCACCCTTTATTTACACATGCAAATGTGCACACCCACGGGCAGTGGCGGATTCACAAATTTGCCGCTATAGTAGGCTATTCAATTTTTGCCGCCCTATATACCAGTGACGGCTCGTGAGTTGTGAAACAGGTAAAGTGTTCGGAAAAGAAAAAGTTCGCTGCAGGCGAAATTTTTTTAAGACCACGCCCAAATTTGGTCAATAATTTTTAGTAAATATTTTAAAAAATTTATGATTACGTACTTATTTTATTGAAAATGAAATTTCTTTCTGCAAAGCCAGTAAAGTTCCAACTACCTTTTTTTATCCCCATTAACAGACACGGCCAACAATAAAGTTTATTTAAAAAAATACTACCCGACCATGAATAAAGATTGTACCATTTATTTCTGTAAGATAAAAAAAATTTTGTGCCAAATTTGCCGCCCTAGGCTCCAGCCTACTCAGCCTAATGGTAAATCCAGCACTGCCCACGGGGTCATACCAGACCTGTATAGTAAAGCATTTTTAAAAAAGAGGGCAGCCAAATAAGCAAAATGGCTGAAAGTTTACAAAAAAGAAGTTGCATCTACTGCATATTTTACTATAAAGCATTTCCCATTGTACCTACACGTCCCATATTCCATAGTTTGTCAATGTCAAGATTCGTAGTGGGAGGACGAAAAAAAACGGCATTTAATTTAAAAAGTTATAGGTAGGTAAATAAATGAATTTTTTAAATTGTTTGTCCTGTACTCTTAGTTTATTATCTATACTGGATTTTAAGTAAGCAAAATATTCTTAAAAACCCGATTTTTGGAAACGAAATGCATGTAACAATACAGGATTGTATGTATGTAATAATGTAACAATGAAGTAAAATACCTTTACAAGAACTCAAAATTTTTTTATCCAACTACCATCAAATGTTTCTCATAAATTTAAAACTTTATAGTCCAAGAGCTCGTGAACCCTCCGAGTAACAGAGTCGTCCTGTAAGGCTAGTAATTTTTTTAGTAGCGAGTCTTAGCATACTAAGTACGATAACCACGACCTGGCAGGCATCAGCCCTTATATTTTTTAAAGTGTGAATAAAATGTAAAAAAAAAACGTGTCGCTGTAAACTTCAAATTTTAATATGATTTTTAGTTCATTGACTGTAAAGTATAAAAAAAAATGACAGACGATTTCGGCCAGCACAAGTACCTGACAGGTGAATCGAAAGGTGCACTGTGCAAGTACATGATTAAAAATAAACTTCTTTCTGTAAAGTTGAAATTTAAATTATATGTTTAGATAAGAGATTTCAAAAAAGTGAGTACAAAGACAGGCGGTTCTAGTTAGCATAAGTCAATAACAGGCGAGAAAAAGATACTTTGAACGCGAGTAAGAGACGTGACGTAAACTTATTGATGGAAATTACATTACGTGGAGATAAAAATCATGAGTAAAACATATTTTACTCATTATAATTAAATCTACATAAGTTATATTAAATTTCAACTTTACAGAACAAAGTTTATTTTCAATCATATAGGTACTGCACACCTTTCGATTCACCTGTCAGATATTTGTGCTCGCTGACATCGCCTGTCAATTTTTTTTTATACTTTAAAGTAAATGAACGAAATCATATTAAAATTTGAAGTTTACAGCGACAAGTTTTTTTTTCTAATTTTATTCACACTTTCAAAAATATAAGGGCTGACGACGTGCAGGGCTGATGCCTGCCAGGTCGTGGTTATCGTACTTAGTATGCTACGACTAGCTACTAAAGGGGATAGCTTTGCTAGGCGGTTTTGTCCCATTGTAGTTTGAGCCTATTTTTTATCAATCTTCATTTTCGAAAATGAGCGCTCTCCACTGCAATTCGACACCATCAAAACCAAATACATTCGCAGTGTAATTTCAATGTTCGGAAATGTAGCTCTCAAATTTTGGTTTTCAAGAATCTGGTAGTAAAACAGCTCCTTGGATTGGTCTTTTTCGCATAAATCTATCAACGATACAAATTGGACCCACTCATTACCAAGATTCGGCTCTAAATCGTCTTTGCAAATGTTCACCAATTCTTCTGCTGCAGCATACAAGTTTGAAGCGTCCATCTTCTCTAAGTGATTGAGAAATCCAAATCTCGAACGTACAGCATCGTATGCATGCAATCTTTCAGTAAGAGAAACACATAGCTGGTCGATTACTGGAATAAAACTTGACACTCGAAATGTCTCTTTTGGTGACAGTTTAGCGTCCTGTGCCTTTTTTTATCAGGATTTTGATGTTTTTTTTTGGAAAATCTTTTGTGGGGGCCCCTCACTTGTGGAGGCCCGGGACTGTTGCCCCGGCTGCCCTCCCGTAAATCCGGCCCTGGGCATCTGCCCACAGACTAATAAGCAAATGATATCAAAGTTTAAAGAAAGGCGCTGACCTTTAAGAATTCTTGTTTGAATAAGTTGCATTCACAATAAATCGATGCTTCTAAATAACGCGCATTAACTAAAAATACAGTTTTTAATAATTAATTTTAAATACCTAGAAATTTAAAATGCTTTTAAAACTATATTATGTGCTAATAACTGTGATGTGTTATCAAGACTGCACTACTATTAGGTCAGTGATTTATTAATAATTGCTTTTCCAACATTACATCTACACATTGTTTCTAAATTTAAATAATAAAAACCCTTGAAATTGTTTGTACTACTTATTCCTATCAAATTATATCACAAAGATAATTGCTGATGTTTATTCAACCTGTTTAAGCCTCGTCGTATATGTAAGTAAATTATACTTTTTCTTTGTGTTTTATTGTACTGAAAGCACACAATCTCTTGTAAGTATTTTTACTATTCTACAAGCCAGTGCCAATACCAACTTTTCTACATTCTGCTTCTTCTCAAAGTAATATAGAACGAAAAATGGTTTACTTTTTAAGCTCAAAATAATATACAGTGTGTCCAAAAAAGTATGCAACATATGGGAAAGTTATTTATTACCGATTTCTCAGAAAATGTTATTCTTGATAAAAGTTGGTGCATGCCTTAAAACTATAAATGCATATTTCATATTTTACCTGCGGCTAATAGTAAGGGAGCAAATGCAATTTTTTCGAAATTGTCTTAAGAGTAAAGTACCTTAATTATTAAAAATACAGCAAAATTTTATATGGAAATGTTTTTGCAAATTAAAAACATAGTCCAAATACGAAATTTGAGTTAGGTGTCTCAATTTTTAATTTTTTTTCCCTAATCTCTAATTTCCCCTAAACGGTACGACTCTGGTCGATTTTTTGTTTACGCAATTTTAATATATTTATCAAATAACTTAAACGTAGGTTTCTAATAAAAATGCATTAAGTAGTTGCAAACTTTTGAAAACTTTTCAATGAAAGCGTGTTGCACGCCTACTTATACAGATTTTAGCCAACTTCTGTTCGAAACTAAATTATAATAGAATTTAACCCTATTCATAATACTGGAAATAACTAATAATTTATTTGTCGTTTTCACCCAGTATGCTGAAGTCCAAAAACCTACTTTAATAAAAAGCATATAAAATAGGGCCCTCTCGTAATTATTTATTTATTTATTAAGACAAATAAATTATAGTTATTTCCAGTATTATTGAATTCTATTATATTTTAGTTTCGAACAGAAGTTGGCTAAAATGTGTTTTAGTAGGCGTGCAACACGCTTATATCTAAACCGACCCGGTCCATTAAAAAGTTTTTAAAAGTTTGCAACTACTTAATGCATTTTTATTATAAACCCACGTTTAAGTTATTTGATAAATATATTAAAATTGCGTAAACAAAAAATCGACCAGAGGCGTACCGTTTAGGGGAAATTAGAGATTAGGGAAAAAAATTAAAAATTGAGACACCTAACTCAAATTTCGTATTTGGACTATGTTTTTAATTTGCAAAAACATTTCCGTATAAAATTTTGCTGTATTTTTAATAATTAAGGTACTTTACTCTTAAGGCAATTTTGAAAAAATGGCATTTGCTCCCTTACTATTAGCCGCAGGTGAAATATGAAATATGCATTTATAGTTTTAAGGCATGCACCAACTTTTATCAAGAATAAAATTTTCTGAGAAATCGGTAATAAATAACTTTCCCATATTTACTATTTATTTGATCAAACTGGTCTTACAAAAATTATAAAATATCTCGGTGTACAGGGTTATTTTTTATATTTGCGTACCCACCTACAGGGCTTAATATGTGACAGAAAAAAACTTTTAATACAAAAGTTGCATAATGTTTCCCGTCATATCTTTTAGACTTATTAAAAAAAACATGGGCACATCGGAAAGTTAAAAAACAAATGAAAGTATTCTTTTTTTAAATGGAACACCCTATATATTTTTTACCAGGGCGAAAGATCTCTTTCTCCTGATTTCAAAAATATATAACATGTCATCATTTAATCCAGTCGTTTGTGAAATATTTGAGTTTTTGATTGAAAGATTCAGTAAGGAAGATGGGATATAAACGTTGAAGTATGCGGAACGCCGACTAGATTATAGTCAATTCAATTAATCAAAAACTCAAATATTTCACAAACGACTGGATTAAATGATGACATGTTATATATTTTTGAAATCAGAAGAAAGAGATCTTTCGCCCTGGTAAAAAATATATAGGGTGTTCCAGTTAAAAAAAGAAGACTTTCATTTGTTTTTTAACTTTCCGATGTGCAGATGTTTTTTTTAATAAGTCTAAAAGATATGAGGGGAAACATTATGCAACTTTTGTATTAAAAGTTTTTTTCTGTCACTTATATTAAGCCCTGTAGGTGGGTACGCAAATATAAAAAATAACCCTGTACATGAATGAATGAAAATATGTTACATATGTTGCATACTTTTTTGGACACACTGTATAAAGTTCTGTATTTATATACACTCTTTGTTAACGCACTACCAATTTAATCTAGGTTTAAGACCTCAGTCTTGTCCGGTAAAAACACTCATCTTAGGCTTAGGATACCCTCTACAACAGAGCTAGACGGATGTCGATTGAACATGTCGGTCTTTGTATTACCTAACCAGCAGACAATCAACGAAAAACCCTAGATTTTTCAAGCTTTATACATGCTCCAAATATAGGCATCCTTTCACGTCAATACAAATAATATTGTTTAAATAATTTTATCAAATAGCACAGCGTGCAAAAGCATGGAACCCATAATTTTAGTCCACGGAGGCGCAGGAGATATTCCCGATTCAAGAGTCCCGCTCAAGATCAACGGAAATAAGAAATCAATTGAAGCGGGTTACAAAATATTAGAAAATGGTGGCAGCGCATTGGATGCTGTTGAAGCTGCTGTTAGAGTTATGGAAGACGATGAAGCCTTCAATGCTGGTAAAATTCCACAAATAGTATTGTTATTGACGACTGTATGTAAACTACCCCTTAACTACTGACAAGATTTGTATTGTAGGTTATGGATCAGTACTAAACCTAGATGGAGAGATAGAAATGGATGCGAGTGTAATGGTTGGATCTACCTTACAAGCTGGAGCAGTCACTGTTGTTAAAGATATTGCACACCCCATTAGGTAAATATATTTAATGCTAGATATGTTCCAGTTATTATATTTCTATTTTAGTTTAGCTAGATTAGTGATGGAAAAAACACCTCATGTGTTGCTGGCAGGTGCTGGTGCAAATAAATTTGCTAAAGACCAAGGAATTCCTACAGTCCCCGCTGGTAGTTTGGTATCCCCGTTTGCCAAAATGGCTTTGGAAGAATTTAAGAAAAATAAAGACGACAGAACGGAAATTGGAGAAAAGGTATGCACTAATTAATATACCGGGTGACAACGAATGTTGTTACCGCCCCTATTTTTTCCGTAGGTTTATTATTAATACAAATTTTAAAATTTCAGGAAATTCTAAGTGTATATTTTGCTACTTTTTAGTGAAATCGTACTTTCAAAATCACTTCCGGTTTGACCGGAACTGGTATCAACTCTTTTATTTTAAATGGAAACCTATTATTTTTATTTGATATTTGAATTCTACGGCCAATTTCCTTTAAAATGACGTATCACACATCATCATTTGTTTTTAAAATGGCTTCCAGGCTAACTTTTCAAGGAAATCCTTAGATGGCCATGGATTCGCTAATACAACATGATTCTTTGAGAGTGTGCCAGGGAAGTTTTAAAGTGTTCTATTTTAACCTGTTTTATGTTGAACAATTACATTCATTGCGAAAGATGCTTCTGTCAAAAATATTTTAGATATGTCATATTTTTTTAAACAATGAGGAAGAATTACTCAATATTTTTAAATGACAACAAGGCATTTTTTAGGGCCAAAAAATAGCTTATTAAATTACCTTTTTGAAAATGAATCATAAGTATGGTATTATACTTAAAGGAGCGGCCAAAATTAAAAAATAATCGAGATAGGTCATATTTCAAAAAAATTACATATCTAAAATATTTTTGACAGAATAAGCATCTTTCACAATGAATCATAGACAAGCGAGTTGCGCGCTCGCAATGAATGTAATTGTTCAACATAAAACAGGTTAAAATAGATCACTTTAAAACTTCCATGACACACTCTCAAAGAATCCTGTTGTATTAGCGAATCCATGGCCATTTAAGGATTTCCTTGAAAAGTTAGCCTGGAAGCCATTTTAAAAACAAATGATAATGTGTGATACGTCATTTTAAAGGAAATTGGCCGTAGAATTCAAATATCAAATAAAAATAATAGGTTTCCATTTAAAATAAAAGAGTTGATACCAGTTCCGGTCAAACCGGAAGTGTTTTTTAAAGTACGATTTCCCTAAAAAGTAACAAAATATACACTTAGACTCCTGAAATTTTAAAATTTGTATTAATAAAACTACGGAAAAAATAGGGGGGTAACAACATTCGTTGTCACCCAGTATAATAATATAATTAAAACAAATAATGGCAATTAAACATAATTTTCTCCAACTTCCAACAAACTTTGTATACACTTCTATTATTTTCAGAATCCAGGGGAAGTAGGGACAGTAGGCGCTGTTGCCATTGACAAAGAGGGAAACCTCGCTGCTGCAACGTCGACAGGCGGAATAAATGGAAAAATGGTCGGTCGAAGTAGTGACACTTCTATGATAGGAAGCGGTACTTACGCTGATGATAACATTGGCGCAGTGTCTACTACAGGTTTGCTTCTTTGTTACCCTACATAATTTTTGTGCCCGTTGGCCTAGTTTTGATAGTAATAAAGAACTCTCTAGGACGCCACTGACTTTTGAACAGCATCCCTTGCTGAGATCTCTATTACCATCAAGAGTAGTAACTAAAGTCGCCACAGTGGATCTTTGCCCGTGCGTCATCAATCAACGATCAGGACTCAACGTGGTTAATAACTCTGCATCCTTATTTATTACAGTAACAAGTTTGAATAAAAGCATAAAAGAACGTCTCCAAGATTCCGCAATAATATAATCTTTTAGACAAGAATAAAACTATAAACGTCAATTAATTACTTTTTTTATTTGTTTAGTTGACAACCGTTGTATTTTAGAACGTCATTGTCAACCTTATTTTGATCTACCAATCTAATTCGTATTTTGTAAATCTGTGTGCCTTAAAACTGTTCCTTTTTCTAAAAATAGTTCTTTTTAGAGCTAATTATACCCACCATCTGTTTTGGCGGTAAGTATTTATGGATTTTTATAATACCTAATTTATTTATTTTAAATATTCTAACCGTGAAAGTTCGTTGAAAAGTTTACGGCAGTGGCTAAATTCGACTTTTGCGATTTTATTAGTCAATAAAACACCAAACTTTTCTAGATTTTAAGCTTTAAAAATAGCATTAAGTGTATTAACATTTGTTTGTCATTTTCTTTTAGATAATAGAGAATGCCGGGCAAAACTTAAAATAAATAATAATTTTTCGGGATATTATGTAGGCACGTCAAACGGTAGGCAGGCACGTCCATTTTATGAACTTAGACTTAGTTTTGACTTTTTTCGTCTTGTAATTTTGATTTGATTTATACGATTTTGATGACGTGAAAGTGATGACGCACGGGAAAAGATCCACTGTGGCGACTTTAAGGTGGTGATCATAAGAAAGAAATTGTATAGTTTTTTCAAATAACCATGCAGCAAGTAATCTTTTAGGACACGGCGAAACAATAGCCAAATACTGTTTAGCCCATGCCATTATAAAAGATATGGAATACAATAACAATTCGGCTAACGATGCAACCAATCAGGTGCTCGAAAGAATGACAGAACGACTAAAAAACACTGCAGGTAAAGTGATAATCTAATAGTTGCATAAATAATTATTACTGCTAGTTATAAATATTATTTATTTCAGGGGCTATAACGATTTCTAAAACCGGTAACGTAGGTATTGGTTTTACTAGCAAACGAATGTCCTGGGCTTATAGAAGGGCCAATGAATTACACTATGGTATTGACAAGGGGCAACATGAAGTGGAAAAAATCAAATAAAACGTTTTTCTTAAATATTTTGTTAACTTGTATTAATTATTACTAAAATGTATTATCACAACTAAGGGTGTTTTTTAATGTAAATAGTAGTTGTTAATTAATATAACCAAGCGTTTTAAAATCTATTTTCTTTAGCCGTGTTACTAGTTGAAAAGGTAAACGTTTTAAAGGGTAAGCTTTGTTATCAGAGTGCTCATTTGTATTCAAAATTGAAATTAACCTACATGCCTTATGTTCTAAAATACAAAATTGGTACAATTTTATATATTATGATGTATTCCATTCATTACATACATAATATACCGTGTTTGTATAAAGTCTGGAAACGGCTTAATAACATCACAATTTACTGGCCGATTTAAACCAAATTTGGTACAGTTGTGTAAGAGGATCTAACGCACCGAATGACGATATTGGCGTTGTTGCCAGCTTTTTAGTTTGTCTGGAATTCGAACGAATTTTATATTTTTAAATATAACACCCAGTATATTTTTACATTTTTAAATTCCACATAAAATTATAATTATTTTTTATTAAATGCATTATTAGTCTACACTTCATAGTTTCCGCGATATTGACTCTCAAAAAGTTACATTTTTGAACTTTGACAGCTTATAACTTTCTAACAGTACGTCTTAGAGCAAAACGCCTTACATGTCCCTATCTTCAATTTTTATTATCTTCCCAAAAAAATCAACTTCCGGTTAAACCGGATGTAACTCGAAAGGAGGAAATATAGTTGTTCCGGTTTAACTGGAAGTTGATTTTTTGGGAAGATAATAAAAATTGAAGATAGGGACATGTAAGCCGTTTTGCTCTAAGACGTACTGTTAAAAAGTTATAAGCTGTCAAATTTCAAAAATGTCACTTTTCGAGAGTCAATATCTCGGAAACTATGAAGTATAGACTAATAATGCATTTAATAAAAAATAATTATAATTTTATGTGGAATTTAAAAATGTAAAAATATACTGGGTGTTATATTTAAAAATATAAAATTCGTTCGAATTCCAGACAAACTAAAAAGCTGGCAACAACGCCAATATCGTCATTCGGTGCGTTAGATCCTCTTACACAACTGTACCAAATTTGGTTTAAATCGGCCAGTAAATTGTGATGTTATTAAGCCGTTTCCAGACTTTATACACACACTGTATATCAATTATATATTTCATACTTCGTAGAAAAAAGATTGCTTAGTCTTCAATATAGTATGTTTTTCTACAGAAATACATGGTGAAAGGTACTTTTATTTTTCTAATATCACTTTTATTTTGGATTTATTAAAAATTATGCTGTGATTTGCGAAGTCAGAAAATAACAGGTCTTGCCAAAATCTAAATGCAATAGACTACATAAACTCGAGCAAACTCTCTTCTATGATAATATACAAAAAACTTTAAAACTTTTTTGCAACTGCTGTTCCAAACAATATGGAAAGCTTAAATATTACTGATATGAATCCATGTTTTATGAATTAAAACTAAAACTACTGCAGTTGAAAATAAAATGATGGTGGCAAGAATCCCACCACATCTGGAATCGTTTCTAAGTACTGTCCTTAAAAATGGAATGTTTCTCCAGGATATTTTTTTTTGCATACAAGAAAAAAAAGTACTTTACAGCCTCAAAAATAGACTATTTGATTTTAAAAAAATAAGCACCAAAAAATGTACGTCACCTTTCTTACTGAAAAAATATCCAAGAGAAAAATTGATTAACACAATATGTTATAACATAACCCATAACAAGTTATTACCCCCACAAAAAAATAATTGCACCATCCCATTGACAGGAAAAAATTCTAAACCTCTTCTAAAGTATTTGAAGTGGGTGCAGTTTCCCCATAACAGTGCTTTGCTTTTGGATCTTTGTACGAGTTTTCATGTTGAACACTTTGAGAATTGGTTCGGCATTTGGCTAAACATAACTCAAAATGGTCAGTTACTGATGCAAACAAAACATTGTTTTGTTCTGTGGCCTTTTTTAATATTGTTTCTAATACGTCTTTCTAAAAAAATATGTTGATCTTGTAAATTGTTTAGGAATCAAATGATAGGTATTAAACTACTTATAATTTTTCAGAAAAAAGCAGAGAGTTAGTAAGCATTTCAATATAATTCAAAAAAGACAATTTAATCCTATTTTTAGTTCTAAAAATTTAAACAAATACTATGACTAAGGCTGTATCTAATATCTTGGAACTACAAGCCTGATAAACTATTTTATCTTTAAAAAATTTAACTCGATTAGAAAAGGTTATCTTTCTTTGTTTACATAGGTAAATATGGCGTTTTTTATGAGAAATTTATTTTGAGTAGCTTACCTTATCTGGGTGTAAACAGCATGAAATGCAATATTCGTAAATAGCACAACAATTGTTGGAATTGCATGTATCACAACTATACTGATAAACATTCTGAGACTCGACATTACAACATCCACTATTTAAAATTTCACTTCTGGGACACACATACCCTGAAACAAATCATATTTTAAAGGTGGAATTCTGCAAAAAAAAAATTGCTTAATTTTCGAAACCCAAATTATTTTAATTTCCTTAGAATGGATATCTATAAAACAATAGAATTACCAGGATAGATATTCAGATTAAAATTTACCTCTGTCATCTACTATAAGCACCTTTCCTTGTACAGAGTTTCTGCATGTAGCGTCAACATCAGTTGTTGCGTTATGTTGCTGCAATGTCCTCCATATAAAAGGTTGTGTTCTTTTAACGGGTAGTACATCATCATTATCCATAAATTCAGACTGAAAACAAGGGGTATGATAAGACCATGCACAGATAAGACTTTCCATAGGAAACAATTAACTAATGAATGTTCATACCTTTCCAATGTAGCTAAAAATGCAGTAGCATAGAGACAGTGTTAAAATGAGACCTAATATAATTCGACGCCTTAAAAATCGTATAAAAGCCGCGTACCACATTTTCTTAGTTCGCGCAGAGTCATTTTCAAATCTAAAATCCTTATTTAAACAAATTTAACATTTACGTATGTCAACATTTTGAAGATTATTCTTGTTTTGAGGTTAAAAAATTAAAACAAAGCAGCAGACATGACAGTGACAGTTCCGGCACAGAAAAGAATTGAGACATTGGAGAAACCTACGAGAAGGGGAAGATGGGAAAAGTGTTCTCGGCTTTTAAAATGAGTATAGGTTTAACTTGACTCAAGGTAAGGATCAAAAAAATATATAGCCACTTCCGGTTATATTATTTAAAACATGAAAGCAATGCTAACCATTTTTGTTAATTCATGTAAAGAAAAGCCAAGATATCCCTATATAGAAGGTATATTAAACAAATTTATCCATCCAATTGACAAGGGAGTCTTATGGACCCACTTCTTTAAAATACAAAAAAAAGGAAAGTTGCGAAAGAGCGCATGGCAGAAGTCGCATTCGCATATAACCGCGGTCAATAAAATGTCGCATTAATCCTATTGATATTAGATATAGCTTCATCTTTGTCTAACTACACGGAAATGAAAAGATAAGGCGATATGCCCAAAAGCGTTCATATCTTGCGCATGCTTGTCAAATAACGCCCTTCTACGTCATCACCGTTTCCGGCCTTTACGTTCTCTCTGTTTCAAGAAGCGTAAAGTGATTGTCGATTTTTGATTTTCTCCAGTTTCTCAACAAAAACTTTATATATATTTGCAAACAGTGCCCTTTTATTCACAATTTTAAGATGTCTTATAATACAAGACGAAACACAACTGGTTTTAGTAAGTAGCTGTCCTTTTAATAGTAATTTATTGAAAAATGCTTTATTTTGAAACAACATGGCGCTGGCAGCCGGCTATAATATAGTGTGTTTCGTGCATATTAAATTAATTAAATCGCTGTTTTAAATTGTACAGGTTCGACTCCTCCGCAGCAAAATGCAGCTTCTGTAGGGCAAAGAAGGCCCGTGGTAACCAACAACTTTGTGTCTGGCGGACAGGTAAGAATCTATTAAACACTTTTGTTAAAAATAAAATTCCATTGGCGTCATTTCCAAAGTTTGGAATAAAAATGGTGGATCGTTAATCGTTACGATGCAGTAATTTGTTGTTTCATTAGTCCAAACTTTGAAACTAAAAACGATGAGCCAAAAGTACCTAATTGAAATTTTTAATCAACTATATAGTCTGAATGGTAGCCACCATCTTTGTTCTTTGTTCGTTTAACGTTTTCCATTGGCAAAATCGGTGCTCAGTTAATCAATAATTTCCTTTCCCCATAACATAACAATAAAAAGTGTAAAGAATGAAAATATTACATTGTAACTGCACTCGTTTTTTCGTGGATACCTAATTCAAGATCATGCACGAGAGCATGTTTTAGAACTACCCTAATTTATCTTCTACTCCTTTTTAAAATTATAATGGTATACACTCTAGCAGACCCCTTACAATCACAACTTTCATCAAAGCTAAATGCAAGGTTTGATAAGTGTTTCACAAAATAAACATTTTGTGAAACAAATAAATTTGTGCACTTTTAAAGGTTTGTTGAAATTATTTGAATTTAGTCTTTGATCAACATAAAATTAGAAGATGAATCCACAAATTCAGATTGGTTCCTGTCACGAACTGATGAGAACTAATAAATATTTTTAATATTTAGGTTCTATCTCTGGTTCTATGGAGCTATACGGAGCCATGGTAGTCGCACATATATAGGCACCTATTTTTGTTGTGTTCAACTGAAACAGACTATGTTTTTCATTAACACAATGTATTTGTTCAAGATCTTACGAAATGCATTGGTGGTTTAATGGAAAAATAATCTTTTCTTTTTGAGCAGCTATCTGTATCTTGATACATATTTTGTGTTCTCTTATTTGCTGTTTTCTTTGGTTTTGTCTTCATTAAGGCATTCAAAGAAATAGCTTGCATGTCTAATACTGATTAAATTTGAAGAAATTAAATTTGCTAAAAAGAATTAAATGATTTTAGAAGTTTTATTTCAGAAACTGACCAGGTTTAGGGGTTTATTCTTAGACTTTATCAGTTTCTTTAGAGCTTTTAAAATTTGCTGTAGATATGGTATTTTAAGTTTGCTTTCTCTAGATTTTATCAGTATTTTTGGTTAAGCAAATTAAGGTCAAGATATGAAAAGGGAATCGATATCTTTAACTGTACGATGTGTTCTGTAGGACAGCAAAATCCCATATGTGGCGCCACTCGAAACAACATAATACCATGAAAAAGTTCTGCTATATTTTAACCCTTTATGTAAAAGCTGTAACTTTTTTGTGGAAAAGCTTTAAATATGGAAATTTTGTCTGTACGCATATCTCGGTTAAAGATGCACCTATATGGGTGCCTCGAACCGTTGAGGGTTTAGAATTTAATAAATAAATAAACCCTGCTCGTATAGCTGGCTGGCAATCAACAACAGCAAAAACCAGCTCAGATCCAGCAGCAACAAAGGCCTCCGCCGCAGCAACAACAGCAGCAGCAACAGGCAGGAATTAATTTTAGAAATCAGGTAATACAATAATAAGAATAATATATAATTCATAAATATATGGGTTGAAAAAGTAATGGCAATTTTTAAAGATTATGGCTTTAATTTAATTTAAAAAATTATCCACATGGAGCAGTACTTTTGTCCTGAAGCATTGGACCTAAGTTTTACAACCTGTGGAAAATTATTTTTGTTCAAAAGATTAGGTTTCAGATATTTGATTTTTGAAACTGTTCTTTCTGCTCATACAGTCGCGTTTTACAGTAAATTATATATACAGTGTGGTTGTTTAAGTGTGCAACATATGGGCATTTTTTTATTACAGATTTCTCAGAAAATTTTATTCTTGATAAATGTTGGTGCATGTTCGATAATCAAATTAGGTGCACTTGAAATGGTTGCAAGTCAAACGGCGTACAGGGTAGGCCAAAAAATAAGTATAAAACTTGTACAAGAATAAAGTTTTTTAATAAACATTTAAAATAAAAATTTTGAACTTTAAATGATAGTTTTTTAATAAGCATATTATCATTACTAATGTTTTATCTTGTTAAAAATAATTTTTAGGATATTTTAAAGTTGTGTTTAATATTGTTGCAAGAAACATGAGTTTGTGATTCCTTAATAAATTAAAAATTCAAGTAAATTTTACAAATATGCTTGCATTTGAATAAAGATATGTGAAATTGATTTGATTTTGATTAATTTATGAAGGTCTTTATGGTGAATGAATGAAAAAAAAATTTTTTTTGGGAAATTTTTAAAGTTTTTTAAAAAAATATTTTATTTTTATTTTAGGAGGTCACGTTTCTGAATCTATGCATAACTTTTAATTCTAAACAACTCTTGTTAATATCATTTTGCTGAATTTTCTGAAATAGGGGTACTTTATTCTTGTACAAGTTTTATATTTTTCGGCCTACCCTGTACGCCGTTTGACTTGCAACCATTCCAAGTGCACCTAATGTGATTATCGAACATGCACCAACTTTTATCTAGAATAAAATTTTCTGAGAAATCGATAATAAAAAAAATTCCCATATGTTGCACACTTAAACAACCACACTATACAGTAGAACCTCAGTTATCCGAGGTAACGTGGGGGGCTCTCTCCTTGGATAACTGAAAACTCGGATAATCCAGATTTATTTATTATTCATTCAAAAAATAAACACCACTACTTTAAACAAATTATTAACGTTTTTATGTAATATGTAAATAAGTACATTATAAAACAGCGAAATAGGTATCTATGCGCTTCTGCTTTATATTGCATCTGCTTTTTCTCGATTTTCACAATTTTAAATAAATAATTTAGTGATGCAACGATTACTGTTAAACGATTACGATTGCGATTACGATTAAAACCGAAATAATCGTACGATTATCAAGTAAAAAACGTAGAAATATGTATTTCATATAATTTATAAAAGAAACTTTAACGAAAATAGATACAAACTGAAAACAAAATATAGATTCACAACAAAAATATTAAAAATCTAAAATAAACAAGCAAACTAAATCCCAGGCCTGTTTTTGGTACCTATAACATAATATAATTTAATATTGAAAATTAAGTGATATTAAATTTACATACATAACAGTATTTTTAAGTTTTCAGAACCCAGTCGATTTCTCTTCGGAGTTTGAATGTTTTTGTATCCCTCGCATCGAGGTCAAAGTCCTAACGCATGGCCAGGGAATTACCGTTTTAAAACTTTATATTACAATAATCGTATCAATAATCGTCTAAATAATCGGCGGTTAATCGGAATCGTTATATCACTAAAATAATTTATGTACATAAATGCGAGTATGTATATTATTAGGTATGTACAGGGTGTCCCAAATTCGAGCCTCATCATGGGGATCTCGGAAACTATAAGAGATACAGCATCGGTTAAATTGTGGCAAAGTTGCGCAATTTCGTACTGAGCAATATCGCAAAAAAATATCTGAGCCATCTTTTTTAGTTTTTGAAATTTTTGCAAAAAACTAAAATTTTGAGTTTTTGTTTTTTTAAATTGCTCGACTTATTTTATCCGCTACAGAAAAACAAGCACAACATTGTTAAGGCAACTTTTTACGCTCCATATTGTAACGTTTTTAGAATTTTGTTACAACGTTTCGTTTTTGTGGAACTATTATCAACTTTAATTTTTTATATACGGACCTGCATTTTTTATTTTATTTTTTGATAACTCTTTAAGCCCTAAATTTAACCATGTACCACACTTAATTATATTTAAAGGTTTTGATGTCATTATTACATCTTCAGGAATGTGATAATTATTTTTAAATACGGCCCTGGTGTATATTTGACTCTTGGTTTATTAAAACTACCATTCTGGGCTAAATTAGTATCAAGCGTAGTAAAATAACTATAATGAGGCTGCAAGCGTTCAGGATAGTCCTGTAAATAACGGTCACAAGAAATTTGTGAATTCCTATTGGAAGAATAATAAACTCGTAACATGTCGCGCTTTTCTAAAGCAGAAAACATAATTTTACTGAAATATTCAGTATAAATGGTGACTGCAGTTGTCAAGATAATTAAGGTGGAAGTATCAACATGCTTGCCAACCTATAACCTATTTCGCGTATATTTATTTAATTTTTCTAGCTTTTACACAAAATTTAAATAAAATCATTATCGTCTTCATATTTTAGAGGTAATAATTATTGACATTAAATACATATCAAGGAATTTTATTAAATATTTTAGGAGAATTTTATAGCGAAAAATGTCGGGTAAGATTTTTTTTAACATTATTATGTCATTCTTCTTTCACTATACAATTCTCCCAAAATTAGCAATGAAATAAATTGATATTTTTGTAATATGTCAGCTATTACCTAAATATTGTACCGACGATATTGATTTTATTTAAATGTTAGTTAATCAAATAATAAACTAAAAAAAGCAACGCGAAATAGGTTATAGGTTGGCAATAGATGAAATGACGTTGAGAATTCCACCTTAAGCCAAACAATCAAGTGAAAGTTCTTGTCATAGCAACCTTTGTTTTGTTTGGTTTTATTTTTACTTTGTTACAATTTATATAAAAACTTAAATATAGTAAATTATTTGTATAAAATTCCGGATCCATTTACATGTTGTATGTGGTAAAAAGATTAAGTAACTAACACCAGGGCCGTATTTAAAAATAATTATCACATTCCTGAAGATGTAATAATGACATCAAAACGTCTAAATATAATTAAGTGTGGTACATGGCTTATTTCAGAGCTTAAAAGGCTATCAAAAAATAAAATAAAAAATGCAGGTCCGTATTTAAAAAATTAAAGTTGATAATAGTTCCATAAAAACGAAACGTTGTAACGAAATTCTAAAAACGTCACAATATGGAGCGTAAAAAGGTGCCTTAACAATGTTGTGCTTGTTTTTCTGTGGCGGATAAAATAAATCAAGCAGTTTAAAAAAACAAAAACTCAAAATTTTAGTTTTTTGTAAAAATTTCAAAAACTAAAAAAGATAGCTCAGATATTTTTTTGCGATATTGCTCAGTACGAAATTGCGCAACTTTGCCACAATTTGACCGATGTTGTATCTCTTATAGTTTCCGAGATCCCCATGATGAGGCTCGAATTTGGGACACCCTGTACTTCTCTGTAGTAAACACACTGCATTCACGGAAATTTACATGCTAAAATAGTCTAAAAACGAAAATAGGGGAACCCCTCACCAGGGAAATTCCCCGATTCCCCCACGATTTTAAATGGAAATATAGTACATACCTATTTTACTCGGATAATACGGAACATAGACGCACGTACCTCGGATAATCATGGTCTAAGATTGGCTCGGTTAATCCAAATCTTGGATAATCGCGACTCGGTTAATTGAGGTTCTACTGTATATTGATTCCTTAGAAACTGCCCTTTGACACACTGGCAGATTTGCAATTTTTGATTATTTCTGGTAATCTTGACAATTTTGGTCATTTGAGAAATTTACTGTAAAATTGGAAACTGACAGGTGCTGTTTCTTAAATGACCCGATTCAATTACGGGTGTAAATTATGTCAGCATATCCCTAATTAATAGTTAAAGTAAGTTTCGATTTCGCCCATATATTTAGCTACGAGACTTGATACAAATAGACGTTAAAAAATATGATTTTTTTAATTTCTAGACTCCCACGCAAGTTCAACAGACTTATCAAACTCAAAGTTATTCCACGCAACAGCCTCCAGCAGCAGTAGCACCTCAACCAACACCGCAGGTATTTATAGTTCCGTCGAATTTACACATTAAAATTTTTATAGTATTGATTGATTATTTCGGATGCTCGTCAATGCCGATTGACATACTGGGTGGCCTGAGCTGCTGTCCCCTCTTAGTAAGCCATGGAATTTTTATAGTACATAATTACCTGTCAGGAGAAAATATTAAAGAAGCGAATTATTCGCTTTATCATTAGATTTTTTAAGCTTTTGGCTGTAATTATTTTTTAATTGATACATTTTTTGTTTGCACCCAAAATAACAGCAGTAAAAATATACATGATGAAGTATTAAATTCTTTCGCGGTTTCCACCAGAGAGAATATCTATGATGGCCAAGAATTTCTGATATTTAAAAATATTGCATTTTTTTAGAATCTTTGACCCATCTTTTTGTTTTAAACCGAACATTCTCTTAACCCTAACTTAGGTGCGCTATCAACAGACACCGCAGGTGAAAGTGGAACAGAGACCTCCACTGCAGCAGACACCAGTGAAACCGGTGCCGGTGGTCCCTCAAACCGCCCCTATTGTGCCTGGTGCGAATCCACCGCCTCCCGAGAGCAATGGGGAAAATATGGAAACAACCGCCGATGGAATTAAGAAGAAGTTGTGGTTTAAAAATAGAGGTAATTACAAAAATCGTCAATTTTATTTAAGAGCAAACACTATTTGGCGTCTTCGCCATTTCGTTTTGATCAATATTTCGTTACTTTTTATCCAAAAATACGACGTACAAATGTTCAGGGTGATTCACGTTAAGTGGCTTATTAGAAGATCTCGGAAACGAGTAAAGCTATATTTCTAAAAATTTGGTAGCGGGCATGATTGGCTTTGAACTTTCAAAATATTATTTATTTATTTATTGAAAAAGAAATAAGCAAACACATTCATATCAATACATGTCATTGTTTCATGTTCTTACAATATTTATTATGCACCTAGGTGATAATCACCTGTATGTGCAACTAGAAAGTACCTATACCTATACTACACAACACAAATAAGCCCATAAAAGGAATAAATAAGCTTAACCCTACGCTGTTAATATTTATCAAATTGAGTACACTTTAATCTTCGTGAGTGCCATGTTATAGTTTTTATAATAGTCTGTCAATATACAACTTATTCCTATAAATGAAGCTTTTACATTTACTTATGAAAGATTTATATTTTGTTGTTGTTCGTATGTCATGGGGCAATAAATTATAAATTTTTGGTGCCAAAATTGATGCATATCTTTGACCTGCATCATATCTTCTAAAGGGTACAACCATCATTCCACCTGTACCGTGTCTAGTTTGGTAACAATGATTTACAAATATTTTGTTTTTAGATTTAAAACAGTGGATACAGTTGCTTAGATAATATATGCATCGGACACTTAAAATATCCTCATTGTAGAGAAGATCACTAGAATACAGTTTGTCCCTATAAAAAATAATTCTCAAAATAAAGTTTTGTACAATCTTTAAAGGCTTTAATGCATTCTCATATAGCCCGCCCCAAACTATAATGCCGTATCTAAGAATTGATTCTATTAGCGATTTATATATTTGAATCAGTAGTTTTTTAGGAAGTATTCTTCGTACTAAGTAAAACTTATATAGTAAGCTCCTTACTTTATTTGTAAGGTTTTCAATATGATTAGTCCATTTTAAATTTTTGTCTATGGTAATGCCTAGATACTTTATTGTGTCCGTTTCTTTTATACAGAGATCAGATTCAGTTATTGTAATGTGATTAAAAGCCGGCCTATTTGCATCCGTCATCGAAAAAGCAATATAGAATGTTTTGTCAGTATTTAAAGTTAATTTATTTTGATCTAGCCAATGTTTCACTTTTTCTAATCCCTTAATCACCTTTTCCTTAACATGTTCCCATGAATTGCCTCTAAAGAATAGAACCGTGTCATCGGCATACGACACAGTAACCCCTTCTATGCTCAGATTTAGTAAGGAATTAATGTATATAATAAAGAGGAGGGGTCCCAGCACTGTACCCTGTGGGATACCCATCCTCACCTCCAATGGATCACTATAGACACCTCTTATTTTCACGACTTGCCTTCTCTCTGTCAAATAATCTTTAAAGACATCAAGCACTATACCACGAATACCATACTGCTCCAGAACGCTAATGAGCATCCCATGGGGGTACAGTGTCGAAAGCCTTTGCCAGATCAAGAAAGACCGCAATACCCTTTTCCCCATTATCCAGACTACCTTTTATATTATTCATGAGCTCAAACATGGCATCATTAGTGCTAACGTCCCTCAAGAATCCAAACTGTTTGTCGTTCAGTATTTTAGTGGAAGTGAGATAACTATATAATCTGCACTTCAAGCATTTATATTTCGACGTTTGTATCACTTCCGGTTATACCGGTTACTTAGGTATTGAAAATTACTTTCTAGAATATGACAACAAGCCTAAGGCGAGTGTCAACTTTAAAACAATTTCAGCCAAAGCAGGGTTGGCAGGATATATATCCGTGATAAATATCCTGATATATATCTTGATAAATATCATGATATTTAAGCGACGATATTTATCCTGATATATATCAATATTTTTTTTTCTAAAATTCTATTCATCAGTATTATGCTGCTTACGATGCGGTGATTCCCCGTCTTTTCGAGACGTTGACCACCTGTTGTTCTTTGCCGCGTGGCATTTTTATTTCGATTTCTGATTAAACGGAGCAATATTTTGCTGTTTGTTTTATGAAATAAGAATTTTACAATGTCAAAAAAAAAATCCAGTTTGGGTTCAATTTAATTTAATTAACAAGCACAGTAATTCTGCGTTCAAGCGCGTATTTGAGAGGGGGGGGGGGGATAAATACCCCCCTTCCATTTAGCAATTTTTTTTTGCTTACATTTTTTTAAAATTGGACAGTTGGAAATCGAGAGCAATAAATTTTGATTGATTTTCTTGTGAAAAAAACTGTATCATTAAAAAAAATCTCGACACCCCACCAGAATCATTACCCTCCCCCCCACACAAAGATCAACTCCAGATACGCGCCTGTCTGGGTTTTAAGTTAAACCATAGTTAAAAGCAAAAATGTATGATGTGTTCATATTCATAAACATGTATTTTTTACCTACATCTTACATTTCTAACATAGGAGTACTAAAAAACTTGTTATTGTGATAGCAACATCATTAAATAGAATTGGAATACAAATTACAGGTTTATAACATGTTTATATTAAATTAAGTGTTTTTGAATTTTTAAAAGATATCTATCTTTACAGAAAACAGATGAAATAATCTAAAAATATAAATAAATATCCAAATTTGGATATTTATCGGATATTTGGATATTTATATAAATATCATGATATTTGCCAACCCTGAGCCAAAGCCTACTTTACTAATTGGTAACAAAGCTCAAAGCTAAACAAAAATCGTAGTCAAAGCCTTTTTTATAAAATGAACTTAACACAAACACATATTTAAAGATATTTTTTTTTAAATTGCTCATAATTCCAAAACGACTAAAAATATTGATACTGACATATTAGACGTTTAGATAGGAAATTTGATTCTCTACGCGTTACTAAGATTAAAAAAAATTAGGGTGTCCCATTTGCAAAAATTGACTTATGCACATTTATCTAAATGGCCACATTGGCACACTTTTAAAAAACCCCTGTATGCAAAACATGAAACCTAAGTAATGTAGTCTAAAGATCTATGTTTCAGTTAAAAGCCTACAAAATTTTAAATGTTTAGCTTTTTTAATCTCAAAAATACTGAACTTTCTTCTCTGTAAGGGTTTTACATAAAAAATGCATTTTATAATTTATATCTCAAAAACGGTTAGAGATAGGTATAGATCATTGTTAATAAAAGTTACTTAGGTTTCAATAAGGTATCCAAAAATGCTAAAATATACAGGGTATTACATTTGAAATACCAAAGTTGGCCATAACTTCCGGTATAACCGGAAGTGATAGAAACGTCAAAATATAATATTTTAAAAGTTCAAAGCCAATCATGCCCGCTACCAAATTTTTAGAAATATATAACTACTCGTTTCCGAGATATTCTAATAGGCCACTCAACGTGAATCACCCTGTATAGTATATGTCACTAGCGTTTGCTCAAAAAATCTTAAAGCAGTGATCAAATGATGACAACTCACTGCGCAAATTTGAAGCATGTTAATACTGTAGAGGTTTTTCTGAATCCTCTACATCTCGTGCATTGTGAATTCACTATTCTGAAACCACATTATATAAATCCTAGTCACTATAAGTAAAATATCTTCTTATTTTATCATTTATTTTGTAGGTAAGATCTCCAAAGCCGAAAAGGTCCGTAGGCGCAACCTGAGGCTTAGCAAAATTCTCCAACCGAAAAATGCTGTTATGATTCTCAATGAACTTGTAAAAGGCTGCACATACAATTGCGATGATTTGCCTTGCAAGGTTGATTCCAATTCGTTTAGGGCTTCTGTTACCTTTGAAGGGCAAGAATTCGCAGGAGTTGGTAAGTTATAAAATGTGTTTTTGGTATAAAATGTAAAAAAAATCATTTATGTAATGTTGTACCGGGTGGTCAAATAGGCGAGGACGTCGGCTTTATCTCGGAAACCATTAATCGTACAACTTTCGGAAAGATTTTTTTATGAGTAAAGTGGTCAAGAGAAATTGCTGGAAATTACATTCAAGTTCCTTATTTCGCCGCAAGGGGGCACAATTAAAAATTGTTTTTTTAAATTCTAAATTTCTCATAAAATTCCCATATTAAGGTATAACTCTGATTACATCATTTAGACTTAGACAATTCTGCATCATTTTGGTTTAAGGCTCATTGGCGTACCGACCTTGATAAGAGTGGGAGAAGCTATTGAAAGTGTAGACATTAAAATCGCTGTAACTTCTAAACGACTTATCCGATTTTACTAAATTTAGGCTTGTTTGGAAGGGGAAAATAAGTATCTTCAATTGCCGTATCCAACAGTACACGATTGTGTTCAATAAAATTGCTAGAGGGCGCAATTTGTAATATAGTCTGATTTTTGGTAGAACAAAGGGTGACAAGTGACATATGACATTGCCAGCTGATTTGGTTCCGTCGAAAAAGTTCCCAGATCAGATCGGCAATGGCAGACCCGTACCAAGCCACACGTCAGGTTGCGTCAGATTATTTTCTGCCGATTTTGGTGTTTTTTTTTAGTGTTTCTGTGGCTGTTTTTTGTGTAGTGTGTGTTTAAACATATTTTACTGTTGGATTTTATATATTTTAAAGACTAGATTTTCTCGGGGTTTATTATTTAAGTCTTAATGGTCTTACTTTGGTTAATTCATCTGATATCAATAATATTTTTGAGTTTAGATGAATATGGATCATGATTATTGTGTGAACAAGGGCCCCGTTGATATTGTTGAAGGAAATAAGGTAAGTTACACCAATTATTTTAATTTAATACTGTAATATTTACTCGTCTAAAATCGAGGTCATTGAAGGTCACCGGTATTTTTTATAGAAAATGTCCAAGCAAAGCTATACACATTTCATTTGCTATTGTAAATAGTCCCTATTATTAGTTTATCCATCTATTTTAGTTACTGAAACGGTGATTCTTGCTTCTTTTAAAGAAACAGGGAATATTCGAAATCGAGGGTCAAATTCAATCTGAAATAATTTTCGCATATTAGATTATTTATTTTCACGGTTTCGTAGAGCATTGCTTGCTTAATATTATACCTTTTATACGCAGTTTAAAAAAAATCATGGTTGGTAGGTATACACACTTGGAAAGTTACTAAATGTTTTATAGTTTATATTTCAACCCTGCCCCTCCTTCTAGGTTAACCAATCTTATTCTATGCTGCAAGAAAATGAGCTGGCACAGAAATTCGTACAAAATGTGTACGAATATTTTAACAACGTACACCCTCAGCTCAGCGCTATTCAGGTAAATGTTCTTTAATATTGTTTAATTATTATATGTCCCACTTTTAAATTCTGTTTATAGAAAAGCGCTAAATTACCATGGATTTAAGACCACTTTTCACATTAGATTATAAAAACAGTCCATAAATTAAAATTTTGAAAAATTTAAAATAAATTCAAATCACTAGGTATATTTGGCACACCCTGTACAGTATTATTATTATTTTTCTTTGACAAATTTGAATTTAAATTTTGTTATCATTACCTATGGATGGGACGATCCCTGAACTTAGATATCACTCGAGTAGTTCCAGCAAAATATATAAATTTAGGACACTCTCTATAGTAAATTAACATTATCCTATTATTAATTCAGAATAATAAAGTCAAAATCCAAGTATACTTGTTACAAACTGTAGGAAAAAAAAAACACTTTAGTTTTAAAGACAAAATTCAGTATTATTCAGGAAAATCTACTCGTAATAAATATTTCAGTAGACGGAACACTACAATGAAGGCATGCAAGAACAGAATGTGCTTGGTTGCTTCTTGGTATTTGAGGCTACTTACTGAATATAACCTCTCAGCAGTTTTTCCTCTTCCAGGTTTATGAAAGTAGATAGAACTTTCGGCTGGTGCTAAATATCCAAATAACCAATATGGTATTTTAATTACACTTGCACCACAAAAGTCTGCGTGATTATAATCAGTGTGTATAATTTTAAATAATAAAACACAATTTGTGCTGGTACTAGCCTAGCTACAAGCAATAGGTAATAAATAATAATGGTCCTTTATTTTTCCCATGTATAATAAATACCTAACTATTTTTGTTTTGTATAAATAAACGCTAAGAGAAATAAATGCTGTTTTCTTCTTTTCCTTTAATTTTATGTTTTCACATAATTATTTTGGTAAGTACGGGCTTGTCAATATTTATTTTTTAAATAATAAGATTAATAACTATATCTTGGTAAAAAATATTAAGATTCCTATACAAAACTTAAAAGATGGCGAAGGCGAAGGTAAAAAAACTTAGTCCGGTTCTGTTTCTGTAGCCAACCAAATAACGTAAAATAGACCAGACTTTAACAGGTTGCCAAAAATGACAAGTGATGCGGCGAGTTCTTTCATTATTTAGACTTTAATAACAGTTTTTTTTCGATTTTATCCCGAAAATTCAAATCATACGGTATAACTATGACATCATAATCGAAAAGTAGATGAAATTTGCAAGAAAATATGTGAAGACCGCAGTTCGATATCTTTGATCGTTTCAGAGTTATTGCCAAAACAATAATTTTTAATACAAATTGCGCCCTCTAGCAATTTTATTAGAAACTATCTTGTACCATTAGATACGACAATTGAAGGTACTTCCTCCAAACAAGCTTAAATTTAGTAAAATCGGATAAGTCGTTTAGAAGTTAGAAGCGATTTTAATGTTTACACTTTCAATAGCTTCTCCCACTCTTATCAAGGTCAATACGCCAATGAGCCTTAAACCAAAATGATGCAGAATTGTCTAAGCTTTCCAATGATGTAATCAGAGTTATACCTTAATATGGGAATTTTCGGAGAAATTTAGAATTTAAAAAAACAATTTTTAATTGTGCCCCCTTGCGGCGAAATGAGTAACTTAAATATAATTTCCAGCAATTTCTCTTCATCACTTTACTAATAAAAAATCTTTCCGAAAGTTGTACGATTAATGGTTTCCGAGATAAAGCCGACGCCGACGTCCTCGCTTATTTGACCACCCGGTACATGACATAATTAAGGCCGTATTAAATATTCCACATGGAGTCAGCAGAGCAAAAGAGTTCAATATTATGCTTAGCGTTACACCTGTGGAAGATAGAAGTTTAGCTAGGCACCTTGATTGAACCGTTTTGGTTCCCTCAAGAGTCAACCAGGCTTATACTGTGCTCCCGAGAGTAGGCGTAATTTTTAAAAACTAATTGGGCCATAGTAGTGGAGCATACACATACAAAATAAAATATATTACATGGCTTTTTTGTTATGTTGTTAAATTTACAACTCCATCTTGCTTTTAGGACGTACTAAAACTGCAGCTAAGAATTCCGCAGCTGAAACTGCTTTGAAATATCTGATCAAAAACAAACAGTTGAAGCTTAAAAAGGAGGATGATTCAGATGGCGATGAGAAAATGGAGATTGCTGAAGAAGATGGTACTCACGTGATGCCATGGTCGCATATTGCTTCATTTGCTATGTACAAATTATTCTCGACCTGGGGAGAGGACCCTTCTACAAGCAGCAAGGCAGGTGTCTTATAATAAATATGAGGTTTTTCAAATTCTAATATGATGAATTAATTAATTCTTTCGCGGTTTCCACCAGAGAGATTTATCTCCATGATGGCCAAGAATTCCTGACAAAATAATTAAAACTTTTAGTACACAATTTAAACTGGTAAAAAAATTAACTATAGCTCCTATGCAGGTACAAGAAATGATGGGAACTGCGCCCAAGGTAGTACCTGCCACACCCGGCCCTCGTCCAGAATTAAAGCCTGCTAAAAAAATGCCTGACAACCCAGAGACAATGAATCCATTGATGCTTATGAACCAGATGCTTCCTGGCGCTCAGTGGGAGGATTTGGGAAAAAGTGGAATAGCCCCAAATATTGTTTTCACATATGGTGTTACTGTTGATGGGAAACAATTTACTGGAACTGGTAGGTGGCTTAATTTTAATAAATTCTTGGACAATAAGTTTGCAAAATTACATTATGTATTATAGTCCTAAAAAAAAAGTAGAAAGAGAGAGAGGGCCATTGTAATATGTAATTTTTTTTTCAATGAACCCAAACTAAATATTTTATTATTTTTAGGCACCAACAAGAAAGCGGCTAGAAAGTTAGCAGCATTTTCGGCATGCCACGAAATTTTGAAAATCGCTTACCCTGCTGATGTTTGGGTACCACTTTATTAAACATAAACTTCCTAGTTGTATTAAATGATTATTTAAAAAAAAAACAAATTAGGCTTAGTTGCAATCACCTTTATTGGGATTGATAAAAGAAATCTGAACCCTTTTTTTTGCCTTAGGAGAGGTAACAAGGGATCTAGATTGTATTTTTATCAGGTTCAAAACTTTGTATTAGAAGATAATTTTAAAGCATCAATATATTTGTGTGCAAGTGAATGTGTCTCTCCAATGAATGATCTTTATGTATTAGTACATAATATAACTCTTTTTGTATTAGAAAAGAAAATTTTAAAAGTAACCTTTTAATTTCTCAAAATGACAAAAATAAAAGATAATTTAGAAAAATAGTTTTATTTTATTAAAATCTATAAATAAATCCTATAGTTGTAGTTCGGACTGGTAAACTCTTTCCACTATATCGTTAACTTCTATTTCTCTTGCTACAGCTAAGAGACATTCGTTAAGTAAATCTTCAGACATCCTAAAAATACATGTTAGAATAGCACATTGTTATCTATTTGAGTGGTAATGGCGTTTTACCTACTACGAAGAAAAATAAAAAAGTGGATGACTGCTACGCCAATAGGAAACTTGACAAAAATTTTAAATGGTGAAAAAATTTTATAAATCCAAGTATATATAGCAGCAAAAAAAATAACATATTTCGTCCCGAAAGACCGCTAGAAAGATTTAAAACTGCCCTAAAATTCAAATTATCCATAACGGGTCATGACGTCACGAAGTATCTTTTGTCATGATGACATCCACACGGCAGTCCAAATGCAAACCCGGTAGGTCGGCCACCGGTCAGGATGACGGAAGTCATACTTCGTGACGTCATCGGGCTCGGCGCGCTTAAGAGGTCGTTTGAAAAGCTTTCGACACGCGCGAAACTTTTACAAAGTTATTACTGATTTTTAAGGCGTAATAATTGGGGAATACTTTTTTTATGCCAACTAAATCATATTATTGAAAAAAACAATTGGAAAGTTCCCGATTGACGGACCGGCCTAGATTCTTTGTAAACCGCAGATCGGGAATCCAGTTAGTTTTTTATTGAAAATTGATCAGATAAGATGGGTTTATACTTACTTGCCCATTAGTACCCAAGGTTGACAAGTAGTAGACCTCTTATACAACGGATTATTTTTACAATGTCTGTAAAAATCGAGCTTATACTGGATTGCGGCCACTGCCAATTTTTTGTCCAGAGGTTTTATATTTTTTCCACATTTTTTAATTCTACTGATCTTGACAAAAGCTGAATTTTTACCTTTTACTGTGCTTGTTTTTTCTATTGTCTAAAAAATATGGAAATAGCACCCAATCCCAAGTAAACTATTAAAAGAGGAAATGTTTTAAAAATCCATCTAAATATTGTTTCGAATACCCGTTAACAATCCCTTAAGGTGGAATTATTAACTTAATTTAATCTATTACCAACCTATTTCGCGTTGTGTGTTTAGTTTATTATTTTATTAACTATCATTTAAAGAAAATCAATATCGTCGGCACATTTAGGTAATATCTGACATTACAAATCAATTTATTTCATTGCTAAATTTGGGAGAATTGTATAGTGAAAGAACAATGACATAATAATTTAAAAAAAATCTTAACCGATATTTTTCGTTATACAATTCTAAAATAATTAATGAAATTCCTTGATATTTATTTAATATGTCCATTATTACCTATATAACATGAAGACGATAATGATTTTATTTAAATTTTGTGTAGAAGCTATAAAAAATAAATAAATCTACGCGAAATAGGTTATAGGTTGGCAATCATGTTGATACTTGCACCTTAAATTCAAAACGCACTTGCGCTACCTCTCCTACAACGACTTTCATTAGGCAATAATTCCCGTTGGCCTTACGTCATAATAAAATGATCAATTTATTGATCTCTGCTTTAAGCCCAAATTATGAATATCCTGTTAGTACTAACAGCCACATAACTGCCATGCAACAATTGTTTCAATAATGGTATCCTTGAAAGTTATCTATCGTGTTAATAACAAGATATTTATAATTTGGTCCTTATGCCAGAAAACTATTGATCTATAGCCTCAATAATAATAATAATGTAATAAAGTCGCCACAGTGGATCTTTGCCCGTGCGTCATCAATCAACGATCATGACTCAACGTGGTTAATAACTCTGCATCCTTATTTATTACAGTAACAAGTTTGAATAAAAGCATAAAAGAACGTCTCCAAGATTCCGCAATAATATAACGTGCTAGACAAGAATAAAACTATAAACGTCAATTAATTACTTTTTTTATTTGTTTAGTTGACTACTGTTGTATTTTAGAACGTCATTGTCAACCTTATTTTGATCTGCCAATCTAACTCGTATTTTGTAAATTTGTGTGCCTTAAAACTGTTCCTTTTTCTAAAAATAGTTATTTTTAGAGCTAGTTATACCCACCATCTGTTTTGGCGGTAAGTATTTATGGATTTTTATAATACCTAATTTATTTATTTTAAATATTCTAACCGTGAAAGTTCTTTGAAAAGTTTACGGCAGTGACTAAATTCCCTTAAATGAAAGGATGTCAAAAATTTACTTTTGCGATTTTAATAGTCAATAAAACACCAAACTTTTCTAGATTTTAAGCTTTAAAAATAGTATTAAGTGTATTAACATTTGTTTGTCAGTTTCTTTTAGATAATAGAGAATGCCGGGCAAAACTTAAAATAAATAATAATTTTTCGGGATATTATGTAGGTACGTCAAACGGTAGGTAAGCACGTCCATTTTATGAACTTAGACTTAGTTTTGACTTTTTTCGTAATTTTGATTTGATTCATACGATTTTGATGACGTGAAAGTGATTACGCACGGGAAAAGATCCACTGTGGCGACTCTATGTAACCAATCGTTCTTCATAGGGTACCTACTTTTTTGAATCTCTGAATCAATACCTACGTCATATTATTGGATAACAATAATAATTTTAAGTGGTGGCGCGAGTGCGATATACAGTGTGTGTCCAAGAAAGTATGCAACATACGGGAAAGTTTTTTATCACCGATTTCTCAGAAAATTTTATTCTTTATAAAAGTTGATGCATGCCTTAAAACTATAAATGCATATTTCACCTGCGGCTAATAGTAAGGGAGTAAAGGCCATTTTTTTCGAAATTACCTTAAGAGTAAAGTACCTTAATTATTAGAAATACAGCAAAATTTTATATGGAAATGTTTTGCAAATTAAAAACAAATTAGCAAGTTAGTCCAAATACGAAATTTGAGTTAGGTGTCACAATTTTTAATTTCTTTTTGGTTCATCTCTATTTTCCCCTAAACGGTACCCCTCTGGTCGATTTTTTGTTTACGCAATTTTAATATATTTAATAAATAACTTAAACGTGGGTTTAATAAAAATGGATTAAGTAGTTGCAAACTTTTTAAAACCTTTCAATGTTACGAGTTGGTTAAGATATTAGCGTGTTGCACGACTACTTAAACACATTTTAGCCAACTTATGTTCTAAACAAAATTATGATAGGATCCAACTCTATTCATATTACTGGAAATAATTAATAATTTATTTGTCATTTTCACCCAGTACGCTGAAGTCCAAAAACCTATTTTAAAGAAATGCATATAAAAAAAATTAAAAATTGACACACCTAACTCAAATTTCATATTTGGACTAAGTTTTTAATTTGCAAAAGCATTTCCATATAAGATTTTGCTGTATTTCTAATAATTAAGGTACTTTACTCTTAAGGCAATTTCAAAAAAATTGCATTTGCTCCCCTACTATTAGCCGCAGGTGAAATATGCATTTATTGTTTTAAGGAATGCTTATAAAAAATAAAATTTTCTGAGAAATCGGTTAAAAAAAAACTTTCCCATATGTTGCATACTTTTTTGGACACACTGTATAGGTACATTGCACATTCAGTACATTGCATTGGTGAGATTGCTCTTGAAACTTTGAAGATGAGTACAATAATTAGTGATGTGAGAGGAGAATATTCTCGAGAACGGAAATATTCTCGAGAATATTCTCTGTAAGAAAATTCTCCCGAGAATATTCTCTAGAGAAGTTTTTCTACATAATTTACACCGCCTCGATTTACACTGAAAATTTTGCAATGATTTTTAAAATTTTGAGTTTCCCTAACATTTTCTATAACTCTGGCAACAGTGTTTTACGTCTGCAACAGTGATTCAGGGAAATCCCCTAGAAGCGCGAACGTATACTGGTATGTTTTTAATAGGTAAATGTGATCTTTCTTTATTTGACTGTTTTTTTGTTTAGTTTTTAGTTATTCTTGGGAAGGTATGTTAATCAAATCAAAAAAGAATAGGTAGTTTTTAATTTCTTTTTATTGCTATTTCTAGCAGTTTTCTTACCATTCTCAGACAATTCTCTAACTTGAGAATATTCTCCAAAAGATTATTACCGAGAATTTATCATCACTATTACTGATACAGATGTTTCCGACATTTAATCAAATTTTTACTTTGACTTACCTTCGCACTACTCTCTTTAAAATTACTAATTTTTTCGACATTTTCTTTAAAATTACTAATGTCCGTCTGAGTTTCGGAAGACGTTCTTATTATAATTTTGGAAGGCTCCGTATTCTCAGTTTGACAGTTGTTGTCGTTTACTTCATTTTCCTTGTCAGGTTCAATTATTGAATTATCATCTGTTATACATATCAGTCGGGCATTTTTGTCGCCTGTCACAGTTATTTTCGGCCTAAAAAAGAAGTGCTGTTTAATTACTTAACTCACTAATAATAATTAATTTTAATGGATAACATATACCTAAGTTGAATGGCATCCTATATTTTTAATAGAACACACAGTTGAGGCAATTACACTGTCACCTCACGTCAATCACGTAGACCAAGGATCAAGTTGTTACATTTTGTTGGGGAAAAAACGTTTACAATGCCACGCCATAGGCGTCCAAAGATGGGGTGTTTTCTTTTGGTGCCAAGCGATTAGGGTTTGCCCCCCTCCCATCGGTAAACAATCCAATAGGACGCCAGACGCCAATGTACCCTCGGCATCTAGACATTCCGCTATAGGATTCGGCACCCGTCTCTATTCTGATTGGATGATTTCAATTCCGTCTAAAAGGTATATTGGCAACCGGTTTGTTTGTTGTTACCCAGAGCATTTTTTTTAATTCAATTTTTTCAACTCATATTTTATAAAAATAAAATTTAAAAAAATGCTCTGGGTAACAACGAACAAACTGGTTGCCAATATATTTTTTAGACGGAATTTGAAATCATCCAATCAGAATAGAGACGGGTGCCGAATCCTATAGCGGAATGTCTAGATGCTACCCCTCGTATACACGCGTCATTCCTATGTGAAGCAAATGAATTAATTTATTTATTTCATGTCAAAATTTTACACTCCCCAATTTATCTTTACCAAATTTATTGGCTTAATTGAGTTAATAATTTTGATGAGAGAACTCCTATAATTAAAAACTATTAATGATAGCAATTTCAGTGACATATTATATCGAGTACTAAAAACTGTTTATAATACATACGTATATAGCTAGAACTAAAGTGACCCAAAAAAATATGGAAATCTACAAATATTTCAGCTAACTTTAACTTATATAGTGGGTACACACTAATGTTAGAAGCATCCTCGGAAGGATCCTTTCCTCGGGTACCGATTAGCATTAGCGACATGCGATCTAGTCTAAACCTTCAGTCTGTAGGCTGCAAGCACTACTTCTAACTATACTGTGGGCTCCGTAACGTTTCTATTAGCTTTAGAAATATACAATTTACAAAAAAAGGAACCCAGGAAGATATAGGTATATAACGTTTGGTATGATTTATTACAAAATGACCAAAGTCAAGTCACAAATTTTCCAGACGATTTAAAATGCAAAAAAAAAACACCCGTAAATTATGCAATTATTTCGGTTACGACACCAAACCGTTTTACAAAAACAATTAATATTCCAGAAGTGCATTTTGAAGCTACTCCGTGATTACTTTTAAGGAAAAACTATTTATAACGGTGACGGAGCTTTCGTTTTTAGCCAGTATGGCAAATTAATAATGACATACTAATTGAATGGCTTCATTGTTTGGTTTAGTTTGTCTACGCTACAGGGTGTGGTCGTTTTTATAGGTCCGTATCATTTTTTTTATTTTGTACCCTGTCATAGGCGAACAACAGAGCTTTTCTGTCAAAAGTAGCAGATAAATTCACACAAATAAAAATAATCGATTAATACGCATGTTCTTACTTTTGTTTTTTACATGAAGGACTAGATCCAGATTTTTATCTTTACGTTATCAATACATTTTTTTGAAGGACCTAGCAAAACTATTATAGTTTTTACCAGAACATATACAGCGTTATTATATATAAACGCCTTTTATATATTATATATTATGAGAAGAAAAAATAAACTATTATTACTACAGGAAGATAATTGATTTTTTCAGACTTAAAAATAATGTTTTTTGAGGTAGAGCGGGAGGTAACAAATTTTATTTCATTTAAAGCCCCATGCACTAAGAGAAAAGCCTTCTATTCCTTATAAGAATTCGCACATACTCTTTATACAACTGTTTAATACCATATGTGACAGCAACGCGCTTTCCTTCTGTAAGATAACAAAAATTGCTAGACCGCTGTGTAAGGATAATATCACGGTAATTTAACCAATAGGAAATAGGAGTTAATGCTACCATAGAATGGTTTATAGCCATTAGTGCTCTGAATACTCACAGAACCTATTAATTATCAAGTTCTATTGGGGGTATAATCTAGTTTTATCTATTGTATTGGTTCCGACTGGCAGTTGTAATGAAACTTGACATTAATCATAATAAAAGACTCATCAGTTTCTTTATCATAACTCTGTATAGTACTAGGTTGCCTTGACTGCGAAAAAAAAATGGACAGTTACTTAACATGTAACACTCTGTATGTTTACGTGCTTTCTATAGTCGCGAAAACGCATCCAATCATGGTTTTAGTGTTAGTGTGTATGCTTTTAAGCCCGCCGATTACTCAGTCACTGGCTATTATTGTTTGTTAAATTATTCAGCGTTAATGTGTAAACAATAACCGTTACACATTTACTGTGATAACAGCAGCAAAGTTTACCACAGAAAAATATACAAGATTGTTTAAATATGGTAAGTTAGTTTTTAAAAATTATTATTCGGGATTGTAAGAGTAAAAAGTACATACTTGTAAATAGAAGTAAATACATTGCCAAAAATAGCGAACTTAATTGCATTAGATACGTTTTTAGATCTATCAAGATTTATGCCGATTGGGATTCTATTATAATAAATGTGTTATATTATTATGATATTATGCTACAGACATAGTGTGAAAAAATGTTGGTTTTATAATTTATTGTGGGTGTTTGCGTTGACATACTAAACAGTTAAGCCGTTATTAATATTTTTTGTATTTTTTTTTTCGATTAAAAATATGCAAAAATTGTGATATGTATTTGGTTTTAAAAACTTTTTATTGTCTCTCTCTCTCTCTCTAATTATAAGTATTTGTGGGAGAGTAAAATTAGCATATATATAAGCAGAAATAAAATTTTTAAAATTTTACATCATTTTAAATTAATATTTAATAGAGGTTATATGGGGAGGTTTTACATAAATGAAATGTTTTTCTTATTTTTTTTCAGAAGCTTTTTAGATTTTCATGAATACCTGAAAAAAAATATCAAATAAAAAAAATCGATAATCATAATCATCAATCGTTTTTTTTTAAATGTAGGTAGGTACTGATATTTTTTAATTTTTCAAATAAATATAAATCAATAAATATACAGTGTGGTTGTTTAAGTGTGCAACATATGGGAATTTTCTTTATTACCGATTTCTTAGAAAATTTTATTCTTGATAAAAGTTGGTGCATGTTCGATAATCATATTAGGTGCACTTGGAATGGTTGCAAGTCAAACGGCGTATAGGGTAGGCCAAAAAATATAAAACTTGTACAAGAATAAAGTACCCCTATTTCAGAAAATTCAGCAAAATGATATTAACAAGAGTTGTTTAGAATTAAAAGTTATGCATAGATTCAGAAACGTGACCTCCTAAAATAAAAATAAAATATTTTTTTTAAAAACATTAATAATTTCCCAAATTTTTTTTTTATATTTACCATAAAGACCTTCATAAATTAATCAAAATCAAATCAATTTCACATATCTTTGTTCAAATGCAAGCATATTTGTAAAATTTACTTGGATTTTTAATTTATTAAGGAATCACAAACTTCATGTTTGTTGCAACGATATTAAACACAACTTTAAAATATCCTAAAAATTCTTTTTAACAAGATAAAATATTAGTAATGATAATATATGCTAATTAAAAAAAACTATGATTTAAAGTGCAAAATTTTTATTTTAAATGTTTATTAAAAAACTTTATTCTTGTACAAGTTTTATATTTTTTGGCCTACCCTGTACGCCGTTCGACTTGCAACCATTCCAAGTGCACCTGATATGATTGTCGAACATGCTCCCACTTTTATCAAGAATAAAATTTTCTGAGAAATCGGTAATAAAAAAAATGCCCATATGTTGCACACTTAAACAACCACAATGTATAAAGGCTTATTTATTTTATTAGTTAAAAAATGTAGTTCCTGGTGTCAAAATTCAAAAAGGTCATTTTAACATTTGTCGGAAAACCCGAAAAAGAACTATAAAGTAAAATTTCCAATTTTCAAAAAAAAAAATTATTTACAACAGCAGATCATGTTATCGCCTATCTTCGACCCATACTTTATATTTTTTTAATGTTAAAAAATATATTTCAAAAATAAAATCAAAAATTCGACCGACATTTAGATAAATCAGTAAAAATCGATGACTTCATTCCGGACCGGTTTAAGTTTTATTAATTAGATATTCGCATTATTCCTTATTCACTTTCACGGTTCCCCTTGAAAATATTTTAACAGGAAACTAAATAAACTATAATTAAACCTGTATAGACGGCGAAGGCGTCCATATTAGGTGTTTAATTTAATTATTTGCAAAATTCGAGGTTATACATGAGCAACAGCAAATTTTAAAACACATACAGGGTGTCTCACGGGTAGGGAATTCAATCCCGAGATCCCGGACATTTTTTCGATCTCGAAATCCCGGGATTGTCGTTTATTTAATCCCGGGATTTTCGGTAGGTATTTATCTTTGCATCTTTCATTAATTTATATCGTGCACAAGCGTTACGTAATAGTACAATTATGCGCTAATAGACAACCCTGAATGTATGGCAACAATGTACCTATAATAGGAGAAATAGTGCAAATATTAGATCCCATAAAAATAGCTGTAGAGGCACTGTATCAACGTAATATAAATTTATATAGGGCAGATATTGTTCTGAAGTTATGCTGTCTGAAATAGGAAAAACCCAGTCCTCTTTGAGTACTCAATTAGAACTGAAACTAAGAACAAGAGTTGAGCAACGAAGAACAGTTGTATCATCGATCCTTAGTTATCTACACGCTCCTGCAGAAAATGAAACAGAAGAATTATTTAAAACGCTTAGCAGGAAAAGAATCCAACAAGAAATTTATAATTTGATTCAAAATTATGTAAAGTCTACTTCCACTAGTGTGGAAAATGTAGATGAAGTTGAAAGTGAAAATGAGCTTTATCTTGCAAATTTATTGATAAAAAAATGTTTCCCTTAAAGAAAAATTAAAAGAGACCCTAGAAAAAACCACAAAACCTCAAAAACCTTTAATACGATATAATAACATTTATCTCAAATATTACCAGGGTTGCCATTGCTGGGGAAATTTCCCTAAATCTGGGGAAAATCTGCAATCAGTAGGGAAAAAGGGAAATTTTCTATAATTTAGGGAATTTTTATTCTTCTTTGATTTTGTGATATTTGTAAAAAATATATTAAGCAATCACTTAAAAAAATTTTAGAAATCGATTGACTTATGGCAAAAACACTATTTTTTCTAAGTCCGATTTACTATTAGCAACTCAGAATCTAAAGCAGGTCGAATTTACTATAAACCTTACTCTCAAGATATACAACAAGAAACTCGGTAAATCCCAGGCCTGCGTTTGCTGATATTTTAAGGGGAATCACACACAAGGAACCACGCATTTTTTCAATTTTCTGCGTTAATTTTAGTAATTCAAATAAGTAATAGCTTTGACCAGTTTATTTTCTATGTACCAATTTATCTTATATTAAATGTATTATTGTTTACTGTTGAATAAAAAATGTATTATTTTGAATAAAAAATTAACCATAAGTGGCTTATTTATAGAAAAAAATTTATTAATAAATAGGGATATGTTTTGTTTTCAAGTATCTTTTTTCCTCGTTTTTAAATTAAAAGATCTGGGGAAAATCTGGGGAATTTTTAAGAAATTATCCAGGGAAAAAAATTTTTTTGACCTGGCAACACTGAATATTACTCCAGGAGATGGAATTCTTCGAAAATGGAGCCGACCGAGGTTTCCATTTGCAGTTAGCTTATGACATGCTGATGACGATTCCACCAACGAGTGTTGAATCAGAAAGGACCTTTTTAATTGCTGGAATATTGTGTACTAAAATAAGGTCTAGGTTGAGTGATGACACTCTAGATCAACTTATTTTTTTAAGATTTTTTTTTTAAAAACTAGATTAACTTTTTTTTCCTACTACCTATAAGAATCGTTTTTATGTTATGTTTTAACATTTTTTTAATTCATATTATTATGTAGGTTATATTATCATGTAAGCCGTTTTGCTCTCCCACGTACAGTTAAAAAGCTAGAAGCTGTCAAAGTTCAAAAATGTCATTTTTCAAGAGACAATATCTCGGAAAAAGCATAGACTAATATTGCTTTTATTAAAAAATAATTATAATTTTATGTAGAATTTAAAAATTTAATAATATATAGGGTGTTCCATTTAAAATATCGAAGTGGCTATTATTTTTGTGTGGAAGCGGCAACACTGTATTGTTGAAAAAATTTTCAGAACGATTCCTTTACTGGTTCGTCAGAAACGTCTAACGTTCCATCCACCGAGAATCACCCTTATATAGTGTACTTATATGTTCATTGTTATTTTTTTTTAGTTATTAAAATTAAATGAGTTTCTTGGTTTTGTATTAATGTTCTGATGAAGAAATAAATGTTTTTATTTAATTAATAGCAAAAACTCTAAGGAAAATTATTTTTTTATAAATCCTTAAAAGTTATTTAGCATGCAGTATCCACTTAATCATTGTTATTTTTTCTTAAATACTGTAAAATACATACCGTGCGAGCAAAAATGATTTGCATCAAAGAGGGCTTGGATTAAAAAACGTAGGGCAATTACACCACTTTTGCAAAGACTCAACGCACCCTACATAAAACTTCTTAGTTTTAACAATGCTTTATTTCAAATACACTTTCTTTAAAGTAGCGCCATATTAAATGTGTGTTTTTCTACAAAATCAAAATTGGGCTATAAAAATTTGGTCGCATGTGATGCAAAGTTTATTTGTTTTTGACCCTGTATAAGGTAACTTCATAAAATAAGTATTTTTGAAAACATAGTTTGTGGTTGAAACTAATACCTACACCTTAATATTAAGACAAAAAAGAACACAGTGTCATCAGTAAAGTGTTCATTTAAGTGGAAAATAAATTTTAGTGGTGGGTAAAAAATCAAAATTATCTTATGCAGCTGAAATTTTTGCATGTGGGCAAGAAACTGCATTTAAAAAAACTTTTTCTTATAACTTTTTTCGATATTTTCAGAAATAACCCCACTTTTGAAATATTTTTGTAAAAAATTAAAATTTGACACATAATGCGAATCGCGTGACTACTATTTTTTTGCTTAATTTTTATTTCGATCGAAGCAGAACTTGATGCCAACGTCAAATTTCGAATAAAGCTATTAATAGAAAAGTTTCGGCATGGCCGAAACCGAAACTAGCTTTGGCCGAAACCGAACCTTCGGTCGGTCACTAATTTTAGGTAATAATGTAATAGAATATTCTATAAGTATAATAATTATTAATGTGTCGAAAATTAAGGTGCGTTACTTTGCTCCCATTAGCTAACTCTCATTGACAAAGGGGTTGTAATTGTTATTTGTCTGGACATGAAAGCGCGCTCCGAAAGTTTCTATTTATAAACGAGGCGTAACTTTTAAAATATTTTTCTTGGTATAGATTGTGCTTTATTTTCGAGTAAACATTGTAAAACTGTTGGCGATATGTCACAACACTATAAAACTCGCACAAGTTTAAAGGACATGGGTGATGAGAAAAGAGATAAATAGATAGATCTATAAAAAATACATTTAAATAAAAGACGAAAATATCACGATTAGACAGAAAAATAAATACTGCTCTGGTTTTCAAAAAAGGCATCATTAGAAATATCATATCCTCTTTCAATTTCGAAAATTTGTTACTTTTCAATTTGCAACAGTCGCAGATTTCTGTAGGTACAGAGTAGTTAAAAATTACTTTTTTCGGCAACCGTCCGGGAAGTTCCCACTTCCCGGACGCTTTCCTATGAGAAAGTAGCCTTTCTCCGGCCTAGTCCGGGAAGTACGTGCCTAATCCGGGAAGTACGTACTTCCCGGACCAGGCCGGAAAGTATCACATCAATATTAGCAATTGCTAGAATTTTAATATAACTATTAATATAAATAAGAATTAGAATGTTTCTTTTAGTACCTATCTTCTGTTCGAATTTCAATATTTAATACAAATAAGAATTAAAATGTTCGAAATTTTGTTCTACAAAGAAATATAATAAAGAAATGTGTCTTATTGATTTGTTATTCTACACGGTTGCCGAAAAAATAGTGTACGCAACACGTCCGAAAACAGTTTTTTTGGACTCGCAGACTTCCAGCCGAGTCGCCTACGGCTCGTCCTAGAATTTTGTCGACTCGTCCAAAAAACAGTATTTTCAGACTTGAAACGTAAATTACTATTACGAAGAAGATAGGTACTAACAGAAACATTCTAATTCTTATTTATATTAATTTTTATATTAAAATTCGAGCAATTGCTAATATTGATGTGATTATTCCCGGACTAGGCCGGGAAAATGCTACTTTCTCAAAGGAAAAGCGTCCGGAAAGTGGGTACTTCCCGGACGGTTGCCGAAAAATTATTATTTTTACTTTAGAGGTTTTGAAACTATGTGAGATGATCATAATTTTATATTTAGCGTAAAACCTTCTCATCTTCCGGATAAACACTGCCGGTTCTCTATGTCGGCATTTGCACTCGGTACCATAGTAAAAGCAATTTAATTTATTTTTATAATCCTTTGGATTTAGGATATATGTCACACGGGATTAATATTATTTTTGTTTTTTGAGAAAAATAGTTATTACACACATTACACGTTATTATTTAATAATTACTATTTTTAATGTATTTTGCCTATCTGATAATGTGATTACATTATGATTTTAATTTTTACGTACACATGTGGCAATAAAATAGGAAATAAAATTTTCACTAGTTTGATAAAGTTGTTTTTTTGTTACGTGGAAAAACTATGTTTGGTTCCTTAATACAAAGAAAATAATTTATCTACGCCCAGCAACAAACCCGAACAAACCCCTAATCATAGAATCATGAAATTTCGATGATGTCTTCTACATATAATTTGACTTTGGCAGCAAGTTCTGCTTCGATCGAGATAAAAATTAAGCAAAATAATAGTAGTCACGTGATTCGCATTATCTGTCAAATTTTAATTATTTCCAAAGTGGGATTATTTCTGAAAGTATCGAAAAAAGTTTTTTTAAATACAGTTTCTAGCCCACATGCAAATTTCAGCTGCATAAGATAATTTTGATTTTTTACCCATATTTTGTAAATTGCATCACTTTTGCAAAATAAGACTCAACGCAACCTACATAAAACTTCCTAGTTTTGACAATGCTTTATTTCAGATACATTTTCTTTAAAGTAGCGCCATATTAAAAGTGTGTTTTTCTACAAAATCAAAATTGGGCTATTAAAATTTGTTCGCATGTGATGCAAAGTTTATTTGTTTTTGATCCTGTAAAGGTAATCATTAAATAAGTATTTATGAAAACTAGTTTGTGTCTGAAAGTAATACACCTTAATATTAAGACAAAAAAAGAACACAGTGTCAAAATTATCTTATGCAGCTGAAATTTTGCATGGGGGCTAGAAACTGCATTTAAAAAAATCTTTTTCTAATAACTTTTTTCGATATTATCAGAAATAATCCCACTTTTGAATTATTTTTTGGAAAAAATTAAAATTTGACAGATAATGCGAATCACGTGACTACTATTTTTTTGCTTAATTTTTATCTCGATCGAACCAGAACTTGATGCCAAAGTCAAATTTCGAATAAAGCTATTAATAAAAAAAAAATCCCATATGATGCGGACTTTACTGGTCACACTATATAACTTAGGAACCCACTAACGAGGGATTTTTCGAAATTCAACCCCTAAGCGGGTAAAAACGGGGGTTGAAATCTTAAAGGAATTTCTGTATCTCAGAAACTACACCTGGTAAAGGTTTAAAAATTGGTATATAAGTCCCTTAAATTAAATAAAAATATACTTAAGTGTTTCGTCAATTTTACAAAATCCACCTAGGGGTTGAAAAAAGGGTGTAGTATATTTCGAGGAGGGGTACCTATAACTTTTAATATAATGATTCCTCGAATTAACACAAGCAGTCTTAAATATCAAATCTCTTGTGTAAGTTGTTGGCAGACCAGTACCCAATTAATTTCCATCAATAGAACGAAATTTTTACTTCGTACTACTACGTAAAAAATTATACTAAGCTGGTGTTGGCTGTACAGGCGGAATTATGCAATCCCAACCTTATTACAACTGTTAATCCCTTGGACTGTTATCAGGAGATAAATCGGCATGAGATCATTCTCATTCATAGAGGCAGGTAAAAATTCGGTCCATCTTTAAGATCACCGCCAGTTCGAAAGTAACGGTGAAACAACCGAAAGTGTAAAATTGGTTTGGCAGCTTTTTAAATTTCTTTCAAAAAAATGGTGAGTTTATATTATTCCATCTTTATTCACTACATTGAATCTAACGGCTCGTATGTACTTTTTACTCTTATGATAATGATAATAATAATGAACATGTCGTGGTGTAACAAATGAGTTATATAGTAGGTAATACGATTATGTTTAGGATAGAGTATCGATAGATATTGTTGAATTTCTATTTTTTATTTTACAGTACAATTACAGTTTTGGCATTGGTTTCTTAGTTCTTTTTATTTAACTGAATCTACTAATCATTAATTTCTTCAATTGCCTCTTTCATTTCTAACCTAAGAATATACAGTAAAAAATTAATTTAACTTTTTCGCATAATTTTAGTTTTCAATTGCATCGACTCTATTCATGGTAGGTAAAGTTTTTCGCCCAAACACATAATATAAAACGCAATGTCTTTCTCCACAAAATTTAATAGAATAAAATTCTTAAGTTCAAAGGTCTCTACATGTTTCGAACGTAGAAACGCCCATCCTCAGGAGACAGAAATTTTTTTTTATTTTAAGTTGTTGTTAGCAAAAGAGAAAATTAAAAATTAGAACCCTAATGGAGCTTTTATGGACTTAAAATTGAAGTGTAGAAGAAACATGATATGAAGAAAATTGATAATGGTTAAACCATACTAAGTATTTGAAAACGTTATTAAAGAGGGTGCAAATCAGCCAAATAAAATGGGGAAGAAGAAAACCTTTCTAAAAAGGTGTCGAAGATTATTTAAAAAAAAAAATTAAAAACATCGAACATAATATGTCTTTAAGACATTATGAGGGTAATTGTAGTATCACAATAATATTATTACGTAAAAAGCATTTTTGGGGTACTTACGTAATAATATTATTGCGATTCTACAATAACCCTCATAATGTCTTAGACTTATGTTCGATTAGTTTTTAGAAAATTTGTGTAAATAATCTTCGACACCTTTTTAGAAAGGTTTTCTTTTTCCCCATTTTATTTGGCTGGTTTGCACCCCCTTTAATAACGTTTTCAAATACTTAGTATGGTTTAACCATTATCAATTTTCTTTATATAATGTTTCTTCTACACTTCAAATTTAATTCCATAATTTTCAAATTTCTCTTTTGCTAACATCAGCATAAAATAAAAAATTTTCTGTCTCCTGAGGATGAACGTTTCTACGTTCGAAACATGCAGATACCCTTGAACTTAAGAATTTTATTTTATTAAATTTTGTGGAGGAAGACTTTGTGTTTTTCTTTCCTTTTAATACTTTCAACTCCACTTTAAGTATGGACTATTTCTTCAAAATAAAACGTAATGATTCGTATTGTGTTTTTAGGGATGTTCCCAATCATCCAAATCAGAAACAATACAGGTAAAATACAATTACCTTATTTCGCTTTTTCTTTCTTCTTCCACCCATCTATACATTTTCTTTTTATTGTGTTTTTAAAAATTAGTCTTTTGTGATAAGAACTTGAAACATTTTTTATTTTTAACAACTTACGCGGTTCGTTAACAATTAAATACGGTTGTGGTTATAAAACTGTTGTTCGGGGATTTTAAAATTGTGTAAGTTCGTTTAGAGCGACAACACCAATTGCATTGACCCATACTCTCCGCTTACATAAAGCCTTGTTAAAATCTGTGACACCAAAATGTGGTCCTTAAACCGTACCAACGCTTTTCTTAAATGGAAATTTCAACCTTGTCAATTTTGATCTATTTTAACTTTAAAGGCTTACAATGGCTATTTTGCCTACACTAAAGAAGATACCAAAAATAAATTTTCTACAAAAATGCGGGAGAATAAAAATAAAGTATTTTGAGGACCACTCTTACCTATCCCTGAAGCACTATCCTCATACACTTTAAAATCATACCTCAGGTATGAGGTAACTTACCTCATACCTCATTTTTATGCCCCGCGTTTTTGTAGAAACCTTCTTAACTGTAGAAATATAGCTTGTGTCCGGGAAAATGTGGGAAATCTCCCGGATATGAAAAAAAAACACGTAAAAAGTTCATATAAACTTCTTTCGTATCGGCCTCCTCTTCGGAGATATAGGCTCCCAAAGAGCTCCCATGGAATAACGTTTTTGACACATAATTATTAAACCAACAGGTATATTTCAATTTTTTTTCATATTATGATGTGTATATGACCCTTCAAATTACCATCCCAGAAAGTGTTGCGAATTACTCACAGCTGCAGGGACGGACTAGCTGTGACACTAATGTGCCCTGTATGATAAAAACTTCGGACAACGGTTTTACATACCTTTAACTATTGACTAAAAATTAAGTACTCCTGATTCATGTCACTAATCCTAACCGGAAAACCGTCATTTTATTGCATCATGTATTAATATTAAGCTAAAAGTGAAGATTTATAATTTATAGGAACAAAGATGCATCTTTTATCGAAATACGCTAAATACGTGATGTAAATAAAATGACGTTTTTCCGAAAACGGTTAGGATTAGCCGGATTAGCGACATAAATGAAGAGTACTTAATTTTTAGTCTATAGTTAAAGGTATGTAAAAAACGTTGTCCAAAGTTTTTATCGTACAGGGCGTAAAAAAAATGGGCACATTAGTGTCACAGCTAGTCCGTCCCTGCAGCTGTGAGTAATTCGCAACACTTTCTGGAATAGTAATTTGAAGGGTCTTACCTGGTATACATCATATGAAAAAAAAATCAAAATATACCTGTTGGTTTAATAATTGTGTCAAAAACTTAATTCCATGGGAGTTCTTTGTGAGCCCATATCTCCGAAGAAGAGGCCGATACGAAAGAAGTTTATATGAACGTGTAGTATTCTTTTCACGTATTTTTTTCATACCCGGGAAATTTCCCACATATTCCCGGACACCCTGTATATCATCTGGTAATTGGAGACTATGCCACTTGTCAAACTTTTGTGGATGTTAGGAAAAGGTTTACATTGCAAAGGAAACTATGTACCTACAACAGTTTTTTTTAACGCGGCTAGATATTACAACGAAAAAAACTAATTTTTGAAAACATCAGGTTTGGGATCACCTCTATTATTATTAGTGCGTATTAGGCAACTAAGCCGAATATACGGCCTACGAAGCGGCATAGTATGAATTTACTCATTTAATTTTAATTTTATGAAGCTAATAATGTTAATGCCTGACTGTGTGGTCTGTTGGTTACATATTAAAAAAAAACTATCCCACTCATCGTATTGTTCCGCAAAATAATACACGCAAGGATGATTAGCATTTTTTCGGTCGAAAGTCGCCCAAATTAGGAATATTCATCATGCAGTCATTTATGCATGCGGATATGATACTGACGATGTGGCGTGCCTACACAAAAAATATACCAGGTGTATATATACAGGGTAGGGTGTCCCATAACTAAGATTGTGTAAGGGTTGTATGGCCAGCAATTTTAATTAATAATTATATTTTTTTAATAATATTTACGATACTTCATTGTAATGTATTACTGCAATATTTAAGCAAATACCAGCCAGTCAATTGTTATTTTGCGGTATTATAGTAGTAGAGTAATTAGTACCACATAAATTACGAAACAACTTATATTATAATTTTATATTAACAAGTCAAACATTTGTAACAGAAATTAAAAATTATTGTTTACAAAAAGGGTGCAATGAAAGATGCAATTTGTCACCTAACAAATCAAATATATAATTCCATCGATAATAAAATGAACAGTATATGCATATTTTTAGATTTAGCTAAAGCCTCCGATACTGTCAGTCATAAAATTCTTATTAACAAATTAGAAAAACTTGGATTTCGTGGTCAAATATTAACTTTATTTTAAAACTATTTATACATCATGTTAAAATTGGTGAAAATATTAGTTCACCAAAAATATTGAATTATGTAGTACCACAAGGTACAGTCCTAGGGCCAATACTTTTTAATATTTTTTATCTAAATGATATTTTTAATTTAAACTGTCAAGGGAATCTACATAGTATTGCTGATGATACGGTAATTTTTTATGCAGATCTAAATTGGAATATTTTAAAAAATACTGAAAAAGATTTTTAAAAAATAAGCAACTGGTTTAATAAAAACTTATTAACTATAAATTATAACAAAACAACATACATTCCATTAACTTCATACAAAAATAAACTTTCAAATATTGGTCCAATAATATGCAATAATAATATTAACATAAAGGAAGGTGAAAATATTAAATATCTGGGAATAATTTTTGATAAACATTTAAAATGGGATTTACATAGTGACTACATTATAAAAAAACTAAGAATTCTTATACCAAAATTTAAACATCTTGGACAATTTTTTAATATAAAAGAATTAGAAATACTTTATTATTCTTTAGTACAAACCCATTTAAATTATGGAATACTAGGATGGGGAGGCATAAATAAGAATTATCTTAATAATATTGAAACTATTCAAAAATACATTTTAAAAATTATTTACGAAAAAGACCACCAATATTCTTCTGATTTACTATTTAAAGATAGCAAAAAAATGGTTATGAAACAAATATTTTCTTACATGTTATTATATATTTTTAAACATAAACATATAATAAATTATATTAATCACACACATGAAACTCGTCATAAAAATACTACCTATTACATATAAAAATAGAGTAAACAAAACAATAGCACACAAACATTTTTTAAACATCAATCCATATATTTTTGATATGCTACCACAGTACCACAGTCAATTAAAATAACTAAATCGTTAAATAATTATAAACATAAAATTAAAAATTGGATATTATCTAATCCAAGAGATATATTCAAGGACGTCATTAATAAATAATGAATAAAATAAATAAATATATATATTATATACATAACGTATTGTATCTTCGTATACTATAGTGATATAAAATATACCAATAAAATATTGTCATATTTCTTTTATATTATAATCTAGTTGTGCCTGAATTATGAAATATATTCTTGACAAAAATATTATATTATTTAACTCAAAACAAGTATTTATCTTCTGAGTTTGGAATTGATAGTTTATACAAAAAAATTATATATATTAGCATTAAATGTCAAAAAATATTTGAATAAACTTTTATTATTATTATTATTATTATTATTTTAGTTTTGCGTATATTTTCACGAATTAGCTTCGTTCTAAGCGTTTTGAGCTAATTTAATAGTAGTTTCTTCAAAATTTTACAATAATTTAATTTAATAATCTTAATAAATACAGGGTGTTAAAATTAATTCAATTCAATTTAGAATTACCAAAAGAAAAATATAAAACTTCTTTTAAATATACTAGTTCAATTATACCAATACAGAATCTGATATATAAAAAAAACTAAACTATTCAGATTTTAAGTTATTTTAAAAAACATTATCTCCCTTCGAGGAACCTGGCGGACGTTAGCATCTTAGGTCTTGTCGGCTTGCTGTGATATATCCACAACACCCTGTATATTAATTTGAATTTTTCGAAATTTTCACTTGATTAAATAAACAAAACCTTCAAGAATTCATGATTAAGATTTTTAAATCTCTATAAGGTCACATTACGTATTTTCAGACTACCACGTATGTACGGCAGTGATTCATATTTAAAATAACGACTACTGACCTTAGATAATAACAAATTGTATAATAATATTGAAAGTATTTCCTAAAATAGACTCGGCGAGATTTATAAGATATGTGTGGGTAAGGTTTGGAAATATTAATTTATACACTTGGATGATTTTCTATTGTATTTGGTCAATTGCCAAAAAAATTGGCTTGTCACCACGTATTTTTATCCGGTTGTGGTTGTAGTGATTGGTTTTAGATTGAATTTTCATTTAGCATGAGGTATACCAAAGTGACTTTAATGGAATTGTCTTTCTATTTCTATTAGTCCATTAAGGGGTCCAAAAGATTGCTCCGTTAGTGGACGATGTCAATCAAATTGCAAGCGATATTTTGGTTGCCAGAAAGTTACTGTGGAAATGGACGAACATACCTTTCTAAGAAGGTGTCGAAGATTATCTAAATTTTAAAAAAACTTTTTACCTTACTTACCTTACTTACCTTACCTTATTAATTACCTACCTACCTAGGTAATTAATTACCTCTATTGGTTTTAAATTAACCGCTCGCGGGGTTGGTTACTGAGGTTTAATCCTCAGTACCCCAAAAACGCTTTTTACCACATAATATTGTAAGTACTTCCTTCTAAAACATTTAAAAAACTTCTGTACTCCTTCACTCTTTGATTTTAATTTCAGTTTCTATTTTTTACAGATTGTGATACTGCTCTATTATCCTCATAATGTCTTACAGGCATACTTATGCTTGACAAGTTTTTTAAAATTTAAATAATCTTCGACACCTTCTTAGAAAAGTTTTTTCTTCTTCCCCATTTTATTTGGTTGGTTTAGACCCTGGTCCATAAAAACTCCAATAAGGTTCTAATTTTATCTTTTCCTAACACCACCAGCATAAAATAATTTTTTTTGTCTCCTGATGATGAACGTTTCTACGTTCGAAACATGTAGAAACCTTTAAACTAAATTTTTTTTTATTCTATTAAATTTTGTGGAGGAAGACTTTGTGTTTTTCTTTCCTTTCATACTTTCAACTCCACTTTAAGTATCGACTATTTCTTCTTTTAATATGTGTTCATGTGACTGCTTGTAGTGCAACCATTTTTTTTAATTAATTAGAAACGATCACTACACAAGCGCTTCGAATAAAAACTGATTGCAGAGTAGGGCTGGGCGATATTGAAATTCCAATATCGAATATCGATATTAAAAAAATATCGATAATATCGATAGATAATATCGATATTCTATTTTTTAAATATCGTTATTCGATATATCGATAAAAATATTTTTTTTTAATTAATAGCGTTATTCAAAATTTGACTTTGGCATCAAGTTCTGCTTCGATCGAGATGAAAATTAAGCAAAAAAACAGTAGTCACGTGATTCGCGTTATCTGTCAAATTTTAATTTTTTCCAAAAAATAATTCAATAGTGGGGTTATTTCTGAAAAAATCAAAAAAAAAGTTATTAGAAAAGGTTTTTCTAAATGTAGTTTCTAGCCCACATGCAAAATTTCAGCTGCATAAGATAATTTTGATTTTTTACCTATATTTTGTAAATTGTACCACTTTTGCAAAATAAGACTCAACGCAACCTACATATAACTTCTTAGTTTTGACAATGCTTTATTTCAGATACATTTTCTTTAAAGTAGCGCCATATTAAATGTGTGTTTTTTTCTAAAAAAAAGTCATTATGGCATAGCTTAATAATAAATTATAATATAGGGGTTTTAAATTAAATCGTTGAAAATAGAAGCATTACGTTGTTAAACTAAAATTTATTTTCCACTTAAAAAGCACTTTACTGAAGACACTGTGTTCTTTTTTGTCTTAATATTGAGGTGTATTACTTTTAGACACAAACTACGTTTTTAAAAATACTTATTTTACGAAGTTACCTTATACAGGGTCAAAAACAAATAAACTTTGCATCACATGCGACCAAATTTTAATAGCCCAATTTTGAATTTGTAAATAAAGCTATTAATAAAAAAAAATCCCATATGATGCGGACTTTACTGGTGACAATGTATATCAATATTGTCTTATGTGCACTATAAAACTCCGTACCTTCATTTCAAGGGGATACTCAATTATGAAAACATGAAGAAAAAAGATTGAATTAAATATTAGTCCTTAAATGTGTTATAAGGACGATATTGAAATTCCAATCGAATATCGATATAGTCGATAATATCGATATTTTATTTTTTAAATATCGTTTATATTATATAACAATGTGTATTGTTGGTTGTATATATTTTTAGGGTTTTACGCTATTAAAAGTTGGTATGACGGATTTTATTTGACAGTGTTGTTTAAACTTAAAAAGTTGTTGTGAATTATCTATTGTGAGAACTTCTTTATTTTTAAAGGCGCGAGTTGAATTATAGTTTTCTTTTAGTTCTTAAAATAAAATAAGGTAAACATGGAAGACTTTGTTGAACCAAAGGGAAAAAAGAAAAGCTGGATCAGGAAACATTTTAGTTTTGAGAATCAAAAGCGGTGTGCGCTATTTGTTCGGTAAAAATATCGCGTGGTGGTGTGGGAAAAGCGGCGACTAATAGTTCTATGGTTAACCATCTAAAACACAAACATCCCCGTGTATATAAAATTCATATCAATTCAGTATCAGTTGCAGGCAGTTCGCAGGAGACACATGTTAGGGAAACTAACGTAGCTAAACAACAAACCTTTGAAGATAGTTTTGCTGTTAAAAATATAAGGACTCCATTACCGATTTAAGGGCCACAAAAACTCATTATGCCATCGGCGAAATGATTGCCTTAGAATCCTTAGATAATCAGCCGTTTAGCCTAGTGACTGATACAGGTTATATAAAATAAATGTCTATTGCTAAGCGTATTTTTTATTTAGATATATATTTTTTTTACTTTAGTTTATTTTGTCGGCAAAGCGGCGACAGATGTTTGGCCGAATATTTTTACCGAATATTCGCCGAATACATCAGTTCTACTTGCCGAATAACGAATATTCGACCTTTGATTAAAAGTGGCGGAATATTCGGTCAATATTCGGCACATCTCTACATAGGAGCAAGGGCGTCCATAGGGGGGGGGAGGCAAAACGGGCACTTGCCCCCCCCCTAGGCGCCCACATTACTATTTTATTTCATTATTCAGTATAAATATTGAATAGTACAGTGGTTAGTTAGTAGACCAACAAATCACTAAACTGAACAATTACATAATAAAAACATATCAATAAATTAATACATTAGGCATAAGTTAAAGAAATAGTCTTATACAGTGTCACCAGTAAAGTAGTCCGCATCATATGGGATTTTTTAAATTAATATCTTTATTCAAAATTTGACTTTGGCATCAAGTTCTGCATCGATCGAGATGAAAATTAGGCAAATAAATAGTAGTCACGTGATTCGCATTATCTGTCATATTTTAACTTTTTTTCAAAAAATAATTCAAAAGTGGGGTTATTTCTGAAAATATCGAAAAAGTTATAATTTTTTTTAAATGCAGATTCTAGCCCACATGCAAAATTTCAGCTGGATAAGATAATTTTGATTTTTTACCTATATTTTGTAAATTGCACCACCTTTGCAAAATAAGACTCAACGCAACGTATACATAAAATTTCTTAGTTTTGACAATGCTTTATTTCAGATACATTTTCTTTAAACTAGCGTCATATTAAATGAGTGTTTTTCTACTAAATCAAAATTGGGCTATTAAAATTTGGTCGCATATGATGCAAAGTTCATTTGTTTTTGACCCTGTATAAGGTAACTTCATAAAATACGTATTTTTAAAAACGTAGTTTGTGACTGAAAGTAAAAAAATAAAAAATAAAATAATAAGATTTTAAATTAAATCGTTGAAAATAGATAAACTTTCCGTTGGGTTAAGCAAAAATTTATTTTTCACTTAATGAACACTTTACTGATGACACTGTGTTCTTTTTGGTTTTAATATTAAGGTGTATGATTTTCAGACACAAACTATGTTTTCAAAAATACTTATTTTATAAAGTTAACTTATACAGGGTCAATAACAAATGAACTTTGCATCACATGCGACCAAATTTTAATAGCCCAATTTTGATTTCGTAGAAAAGCACACATTTAATATAACGCTACTTTAAAAAAAATGTATCTGAAATAAAGCATTGTCAAAACTATGTTTTATGTAGGTTACGTTGAGTGTTATTTTGCAAAAGTGGTGCAATTTACAAAATATGGGTAAAAAATAAAAATTATCTTAACCAGCTGAAATTTTGTATGTGGGCTAGAAACTGCATTTAAAAAAACTTTTTTCTATAACTTTTTTTGATATTTTCAGAAATAACCCAACTTTTGATTTATTTTCTGAAAAAAATTAAAATTTGACAGATAATGCGAATTACGTTACTACTATTTTTTTGCTTAATTTTCATCTTGATCGAAGCAGAACTTGATGCCAAAGTCAAATTTCGAATAAAGCTATTAATAAAAAAATCCCATATGATGCGGACTTTACTGGTGACACTGTATATAAAAAAGTATTGTTTAAGTTTTTGCCCCCCCCCCCCCCTGAAAAACGCTCTATGGACGCCCTTGCATAGGAGTACCTATGGTAAAACGTCAAAGCTAATATACCCTGCAAATAATAAAATAACATGTAAAAGCCAGACAATGTTATTCTGGCACTATTTCTACAACTATAATTATGATTTATTTATTTTGTTGGTCTCATTAAATCGAGAACAGTTTTTACGACTAATAGTTATTTTTGTCTATTTCTCTCGGCAACATTTTTCAGCTTTTTCATTTCGTTCGTAATTTGTAACACTTAAAAAAAAGATAATAAATTTTGTTAATTCGCTCGCGCTTTATCGGTAATTAAATTATCTAAAAGCCTCAAACTGGTGACTAATAAATTGGATTTGGTGTAATTAATTTTTGTGTTTCAAACGTTCGGGGAATTGGTATACTTGACTTATTCGTTGAACAAAAATTCGTTATTGTTTATATTAGGCACCTTCACATATTTATTTAGGAAAAAACAGCGCCACACGGTGACACACTGCTCCTGTACACAGGCCCGTAACATTAAATTCACTGGGGACCGTCAAAATAGGTGAGACTTGCATGTACTGTTTCCACGTTAGTATAGGACCTACTTTTTTTTAATCTACGTTAATTCTATAGCAAAATTAAATTTAAAAGGTAAAATAAAGTTGTTTGCCGATGATACTGCTATTGTATAGTTTCATGAAGACTATGCTCAAATTCATAATAACATTAACCACGACCTAAATATAATATGTAAATGGCTTCAAATTAATAAAAATTACTATTAAATTTTAATACATCATCTTTTATGTTTACAAGTAAATCAAAATTAAAAGCATATAATTGAATATACATCCTACTAATACAATTAAATTTCAGGGTTTATATATTGATGAAAATTTAAGTTGGAAAAAACATATTGCATATTTAAGAAGTTACATCTCACCAATAATTGGCATTTTGTTTAAAGCTAAAAATTATATATCATTAAAATATTTAAAAAATATATATTATTTTTTGGTTTATTCGAAATTACAGTATTTTAATTTGGGGATCAGCGAATTTAATACAATTCAGCCATTAAAAAAACTACAAAACAAAATAATTAAATGCATACATAAACTTCCTTTTTTAGAACCAACTATAAATGTGTATGAACCAAACGGATATTTAAATTTAGAAAAGCTTTATAAATTAAAACTATGCATTCTAATACACTCTATTAATATTAAAGAAAAACAATCGAATATAATATTTCCTTCGACCAACATTATTCACATCACGAGATAAAACCATCATATTCATACACTTATGGTAAAAAGTACTTTTGGCCAAAGATCAATATTATATAGAGGAATAACAATTTACAACAGTTTGCCGAAAACGAAATATCAAAATTATGGATTTAAAAAAAAACTAAAGAAATATTTTTAAAACTAAACTAACTTTAACGTATTATATATTATTATTTTTTTTGTAAATGGTTATTATACGTATATTTTTTTTAATATAATTTCGATGGAGTTTTTAACAGTTACTAAACATGATTTTTATTATTTGTGATTTTATAAAATATATTGTATATTTGGTGTTATATTCTCTGTAATGAACTTTTTAAGTTGGTTCAGAATAAGTTTGCTCTTAAAGTAAGTATTCAATTTGAATTTAATTAAACAAGATTGTGACTAGTGGGGTTATAGTAGAGACTTAATCCGGGAACACCCTGTGTGCGCCCACATTTTTCCTCATAAAACGTTAAAAATAATTTGATAACAATTCATGCTGACAGAAGATTGATAGACAACAGGTTAAGAACTTTTTATAATTTGTTGCCAAATCGTAAATAGGATTTATTGTTTAAAATATAAGAGTAAAAGCATAATAACAGCCAATAATAAAAGCTGGTTAAAAATCTGTTTAATATATTTTAACCACTAATTGATTTTTATTTGTTTGCATGGTTTTCAAACTTTAAAAATATCCTGTTTGAAAAAGTTAACTAAATGTACAGTTATTTAACTACCCAGCAGTATTGATATTACATAAAAAATGTATTAAATAATCAAAAAATATAAAAATTAATTACCTATAAAAAAAACTATTTTGTTTGATCGTTGGAGACGAGATATTAAAAGTAGAAATCGAAAGTTTCCCATTATCGAACGTCAACGAATATAATCTCTATAAATTTCCAAAATACTTTCCATTAATTTTACTGCTAAACATAAAATTAGGGAAAAAAATAACACTCCTAGTCCCAGCAATAATATCCCGAAAATACAAATACAAAATATTTTTAGCGACCAGCAATATTCTAACTTTATTTAAGTAGTGGGCGTCGAAATAGCATGCATCTTTCGTTCTCTTCACGTAATAATTATATTTTTAGCCAAAATGTAGTAACATTATTTCATTTTATACTAAAAGTATTCAAAACAATCTCAAACGTTATGCAGAAGCAGAAGGTTATTTCAAACATTTTAAGTGGTTCTTGTTAAAACTTAAAAAGCTTTTTAAAAAACTTAATAAATTATAAAAAAAATATACGCCCGTGGGGACTCGAATATCTTATACGTTATTTTTTTAAACATGGAGTGCCATAGGGTGGAAATCACGGATCCGTATAAAACATTTACAACAAAGCAATGTTTCCGAATAAGTATTCAAAAATTTCTAACTACAATGTATTTAATAATAATGATAATAATAATAATAAATTTATTTAAGATTTAATAATATAATAAATACGTGTCTTTTATAAACTTATTCTTCAATCCCCTGAAGCTGAGCTTGTTAGGGGCAAATCTTATTTTTTGTTTTAGTATGTAAAATCATAAATCATAAATATGCATTAAAAGTCAAGTTTTAAAGTAAAAATGTTAATTTATAGTATAAACTCAGTTTTTTTTTTTAAGAAATATATTACCTATAATAATAAAATTATTAATTTATAATTTTTAAGTAAAAAATATTACTTATATAAATTATTCAGAACAATATTAATTAATTAAAGCATTTCTAAAAATATTTTCAAATTGCCTGTTTTAAATATACATGTTTTTATTTCGACTTCAAATTTTTAAATTTTTGTTGGTAAATAATCGTTTAAATAAAAACATAAATATTTGACATTTTTTTGTCCTAAGGACTTATTTATTTTAGGTTTTATGGTAATTTCATTTTTATGACGTGTATTATGATTATGGTTTTTAAATTGTATAAGGTTTTTATTTTTAAATATACATATTATACGGTGTGTCTGCGGTTGGGGTCCCCAAGGGGGAAAAATCTTTATTATTCATTTTACGACCAAAAGTCATTCTTTATCAAAAATTCTGCTTGTTAAGAAAATAAATTCACGATAAAAAAAATGTTAGATCAGGTGTACAGGGTGTTAATAAATTAGAAAAATATGAAAATGCTTCATGAGAGAAGTATCAATATTTATTATTTTTAACAAAAATTATATAAAACAAAGTTGTTTATAAACTAGACTAGACTAATAATACAAGTTTTAAAATAAAAATTCGAATATTTTAAAATAAAATTTTAATAATTATTATCGTTTTCATTTAATTACTTGCATTTTACAAAAAAATCAATATAACCGATTTTGTATACGTTCATGTTTATGTCAGCATTTTATTTACATCTGTCAGTATTCTGTTTTCATAAAGGCATTTTCGAAAATGTATTTATTTAATAGAATGTTGTTTCTCAACAAGCAGAACTTTTTATAAAGAATGACTTTTGGTCGTAAAATGAATAATAAAGATTTTTTGGGACCCCATCCGCGGACACACTGTATATGTATATTTAAAAATAAAAACCTTATACAATTTAGTTATTTTTTAAATTGAATTAATCACAATTATCCAGCAATAAAAATGAGGAAAAAAACTTTTAAAAAATCGAACAAGTATAACATCGGGGATTTCCAAAATTTACAAATGTGCCTGTATTTTTTACAGCCTCGATGACGAAATTCGGTGGGAGAGAATTTGAGATTACCCAGAGACGCCGAGAACCGAAAATATATTAGAAATTTCCAGTTCCACACACTTTTTTGCGTTTAATCGCGATACAACGTGGCCAGTCCGCTCGTGACTTTCGCGCGCTTTGTTAAAAAAAAGTGCTCGCTACGGTATATTGTTGTAGTGGTAAACAAAAAAACAAAATGGTAAGCGTGGAAATTTTAGTAGAGTAGTAATTAATGCCAATTAATTATTTGTTGATGTCACTAATTTTCTCAATTTTATTTTAACATAATTTATTCCTTCTACACAAATGATAAAATTGTCCTAAAAAATCCATTTTTTATGTTACCTTAGACCAGAGAAAGTAAGACACCCACGCAAATACGTCTTTCTTTCTTTACCTTTTTCGGTTACATTAATATGCTGAACAAACCGGAACAATTTGACGGTTTTATATTGAATAATCAAAAATTAATAGTACCATACAGAACTTTTGCTATTTCGTTTAACTATCGCTCACTTTGCCATTACAAAACGAATAATACAGAATGCCTATGCCTATGCCTATACCAATACGGTAAAACCTAACTAATATTTTTGTATCTTATAATGCGAAAAATACCCCTATACTTTAGCAAGGAAACTACCATTTATAATCTTATACAGGGTGTCCGGAAAAAGGTGGTTAATCCGTTAACCATATATATTCCTTGAGCAAAAACAATATGACTTTAATAAGGACATTTTTTATTTTTTACCCTCACGTTTGATATACACTCCTGTGCAAAAAAAACGGGCATCATAAAATTTTAAATGAGTTTAGGGCTGTATAACTTTTTTATTTTTACTCCGATTTAAGTGAATTTTTAGAGAGCTATAGATACATATATTAGTTTTAATATGCTGATACAAATGTTAAAAGAAATTGGTTTTTTGACATATTATACGAGGATAATCGAAAAGTTGTTTTTTTACCTTGTGTCAAAACACCCTGTTGAATAATTAGGAAGCAAAACTACTTCAAAATATCAGTTTCCATTAAGCCACAAATATTGTTTGCATTTTTTTTTTTGGTTCATGTCAATACGTGCATTTGTTCTCGCCCAAATGCAAAATGATGTTGATGATGTCAATAATTTAAATTTTTCCATAATTTTCTCATCGCCATTGCATTCAAAATAAAATAGACTATTAAAATGCAAGAAAACAAAGGTTATTATAATAATTAAGATTTAATAAACAAGTAAATTTACGGAAAAAGGTTCGTATACCTAAGATTTAAAAAAATAACATTTTCGCAACACAAATTTAACAGGTACCAAAACAATTTTTTCACTTAAACACATCTCTATTATTTTCATTGCCCCCTCTAGCCCTTACTACCGCCTGTACAAGTCGCGTCGGTTCATGCCATCAATTAGCCCGCGAATATTATCCTGGGTAATATTCCTCCACTCGTCCACTCTTGATTCTTATGACGCGGTAGTAATTTAGGTGCAGTTGCTGGCCTGCGTGAGTTTAAATTACCTTCGTGTAATCTTCGACAAACTGTCCAACAAATGACATTTTTACTTCGAACCTCTCGAAGTTGGTTTTTCGCCTGAACTGACGTCAAACGACGATTCCGAAGAGTTTTAAGTACAAGAAATCGGTCATCAATAGCTTTAGTTTTGCGTTTTCTAAATTATTGACATCATCAAGATCATTTTGCATTTGGGTGAGAACAAGTGCACGTATTGACATGAACGAAAATGCAAAGAATATTTGCGGCTTAACGGAAACTGATATTTTGAAGTAATTTTGCTTCTTAATTATTCCACAGGGTGTTTTGACACTAGGCGATTATCCTTGTATAATATGTTAAAAAACCAATTTCTTTTAAAATTTGTATAAGCATATTAAAACTAATAAATGTATCTATAGCTCTATCAAAAATCACTTAAATCGGAGTAAAAATAAAAAAGTTATAAAGGGGGGGGGGGGGTCCAGTGACCGCTGTGGCTAAAACTCTGTCCGGTGGATCAGGGGTGGATGAGGGGGTCAGCAAAATTTATTTCCCGGAGTTTTTGTAGAAATAGTATTTTATATTTTTTGATGTCTTCTTTATTGTAGAAAATATAGCAATTATAAGTTTTCAAAAAATCACCCTGTATAACGAAACGGTACTGAATAATGGTTTGTTATTAGCTTTCATTGCAAAATAGAAAGTTTAAAACCTTTTCACAGTATCCTCACTGAAGTAACTGACACAACACACATAATATTTCTAAACGACGAATGATCTTTTTCTTCACTTTCTAATTGGCCAGTCGGAAACTCAAAATTTTGAACAAAAAGTATGAAAATTTGGTTTTGTTGCAGCTCTTCTCCAACAGACGAAATCGACCGCAACGTGTACGTATTTTTTATATGTGTTTTTGACATTTTTCGATGTTGTAATTTTTTTTGTATTTGTATCCCGAGGCATTTTTTAAAGTTATCGGATCGATTTTTTTCAAAATTTCGTTCAAGTAGTTTTACAGCGATTCGGGAAGCACTTGCACTATACAGGGTTCCCCATTTAAAACGAAACAGGCTAAATACATATCTGGTTCCACGTTAATTTAAAAAAAAACGCTCGGACCCGTCGATTTTTATTTCGAGGGGGACATCTTTTGCGTATATTGTCAATCTTGTTACTTCAAGCCCCTAGGAGGGAGGGGGGGTAAGATCTAAATCTTAAATGGATACCCCTGTTTTATATAATTTTTTTGGATTCTGCATAAAATTCTGAACAGTTTTTAATAAAAGCATTATTAGTCTATACTAAACAGTTTCCGAGATATTGACTCTTGAAAAATGACATTTTTGAACTTTGACAGCGTCTAGCTTTCTAACTGTACGTCTTAGAGTAAAACGGCTTACATGTCCCTATCTTCGATTTTTATTATCTTTCCAATAGTTAACATCCGGTTAAACCGGTTGTAAGAAATATAGTACTTCCGGTTTAACCGAAAGCTGACACTATTGGAAAGATAATAAAAATCGAAGATAGGGACATGTAAGCCGTTTTACTCTAAGACGTACAGTTAGAAAGCTAGACGCTGTCAAAGTTTAAAAATCTAATTTTTCAAGAGTCAATATCTCGGAAACTGTTTAGTATAGACTAATAATGCTTTTATTAAAAAATGTTCAGAATTTATGCAAAAAAATTATATAAAATAGGGGTATCCATTTAAGATTTAGATCTTACCCCCTCCCTCCTAGGGGCTTGAAGTAACAAGATTGACAATATACGCAAAAGATGTCCCCCTCGAAATAAAAATCGACGGGTCCGAGCTTTTTTTTTTTAATTAACGTGGAACCAGATATTTAGCCTGTTTTGTTTTAAATAGGGAACCCTGTATATAACTCACAAGCGAAGTAAAGAATTGGTGCTTGTCCTTATATAATGTCACAGTCAAAATATAGCAGGGAATTTTGTTGGTGTAGCGTTTTTTTTATTTTCTTCAAGAGATACAGTGCGAGCAAAATCGAACAATCAAAATCGCCAGAAATAAAGTTAGATAAAAGTTATCTTATTTGTAGGATTATTTTTGGAAGCAGGTAATTATTGCTAGTGTTTTAATAATAGAAAACTATTGGATAAAACTTTGATGGGAAGAAATAGATAAAATATGTAGAATTCGGTTTCCTAGTTGACGTCGCGTATAACGGAAATCAAAATCATTTCTTTGCGATGACTTTAAAAATATTTTCGCCTCTATCTATTCAGATCAAAATTAACGCACACAAAACATTGTAAATATCCAAAAAAAAAATTAACAATACATTTTCAAAAAAATGTATGTGTATAACCTAACACCCATATATGTTTTACATTTCACAAACCCACACAGTAAAAAGCTCAGACCTAGTGCTTGGTCTGAGGTAAAAAGGATTAAAATGTGCTTCTCTATTAAATGCAGATGTGAGACTGGCTTTGGTTGATATACCTACGTAGGTTAGGTTAGAGTGGCAAACCTCTGGCATTGTCCAAACAGTTACACATAGTCCTATAAGAACCGTTGTGGTACCACGCATGTTCCGCAGAACCTATCTGCATCAGCATCCTGATGGTTAATGCGACGTAGACTGTATAAGAATCTTGACAGCTCATTCAAACCAGCCACTGCTGTGACAGTGAGTCGACCCAGTTGCAGGCTGCTCACTTCCTCCAGATCATTAAAGAATGGTTCGCCCAGGGCATTGAACCTTCTTCTAGCGAGGCCGGGGCATTCACAAAAGAAATGCCGAATACTTTCCTCCTCTTCTTCATCTCTGCAACTTCTACAGAAGACATTGGTTGGTATTTGCATACGTTCAGCGTGTCTACCGAACAGGCAATGTCCGGTGACTACAGCAGTGATGTTTCTTAGGTCCTTCCGACTGTGCTGTAATAGCGCTGCGGTTTTCCTGCCGTCAAGTAGGAGCCACAATTGCCTGGAGATGCTACAAGTTGTCAGCCCTGTCCATCTGCTTTGCGCAAGTCGTTTAGCTATCCGATCTACCTCCTCTTTGACTGATCCCAGTGGTCTAGCCACAGTATTCTCTGCTAGTTCGGCAGATATGCTTACGCCCTCCCTGGGAAGCGCATTAGCAGTCTCCTTGCCATAATATATACCTACGTAAAGGTTTATCTACAATTCATTGATTCCCAAAGTGGTCCAGGTGGACCCCCAGGGCTCCACGAAAATGTATCTGGTTTCGAAATCGGAAACTGTTAATTCGTGGTTGGAACTCAGCCGCAACGCAAAATTTTCATAGTTAGATCTAATCTTCACATTTTTTGTCGAGTTTTGGGAATATGGTAGAAATGTAGCTGCCGAAACCAGCAAAATTTTTAAAGTGGTCTATGAGAAAATAAAGTTTGGGAACCTCTGAATCTACATCATACGCGACTGATCACAAAGTTGTTTATCAATAATTATTCTATTTATTTCGAAAACATTTGAAAATAAAATAACCTGATTTTTGAAAAAACAGTAATTTATTTATATTTAACGCCGATTAACTAATCAACAGATATATCCACCTGTCGGAGACGACTCTATTGTGTTTAGTAACCATATGTTTCCAAACTGATTTTTGGCAGACTTTCAAAGCCTATGAATAATAGGGCAGGCAAATGATGCCTCGCATTTGTGGAATCGTGTGCAAATTCGTAGATCCAGATCACGCTTAAATTCGGAAATTTCGACAAGCATTTAATTCACTCTACTTTGAACATGTGACATGCACAGGCTGTTCCCAATTAGAGTCTTTAAAATATAAGAAATACGGAGTAGGTCAAATAGTCCAAGAGTCTCTTTACTCTGGTTTACTCGGGCAATGGAAAATCCCGTGTACATTTCGCTACCCTTAAATATTGGTTCCCCCATTTAGTTGACCTCAAAATTGTATTAGACTTTTTTGAACAACCTTGTATGGTCGACTTGTATACCAAATTTTATTATTTTCTAATAAGCCAATCAAAAGTTATTTAGAAAAAAACTCATCAACACATTCCTCAATGAAACCACAGCAGTAATTATGGTAATGTCAAATGTTACTAGACGTCTTATTTTTAATTGGTTTTAATATATTTAACATAAAAATAGTGGAATATTTTTCAATAAAGTTACCGGATCGATGCAACGATGCGTTGAAACGTGTTGATAAGATTAAAGCTTAAAAAAATAGTCGGTAATTTGCCAAAATGTTTAACTAAAATATAAATTTTCCTTGCAATTTGTACGCTGTCAATTCTATTTCTTTAACCACTTTTTAAAAAATGTTGGGCAATTTTTATCGTCGTAACATCTGGACGCAAAAACAAACTTTATAAAAAATGGCACGGCCATTTGATATGCCATAAATTCGAATAATCCGGAGAGACTGCCACTTTAAAAATTAATTTTCAGCTAAATCTTTGGCATCTATCCAGTAATCTCTTGCCAACATTAGATAAATTATTTGTTTAATTTATTTTATAAATATCACCGATCTTTTGGAAAAACACGACCACTAATGTTTTTGATTATTTTGGCAGAGAAACACTTATATAAAAAATATGTGTAAATGTTAAAATATTAGTAACCGCTATTTTTCCTTGTAAACTTCTTTTTTATTTCCAATCAACTAAAAGTTTATTACAGGGAAGACAAGAGAACTAATAGTAAGTAAGTCATTAGAAATTTACATTCCGGTACACAGAGCAATGATAACGATAACATTCCAAAATTCCTTTTTAATGAAATATTTACTTGTTAATAATTTAGTCTGTCTGATATTAGGCATGTCCATGAATTTTAGTTAAGTACGTGTTCTAGAGTTATATTTGATTTTTTTTCCTTTAAAATCAAGGATTCAGGAAACGCATGTTTTTAACTCCATTTATTATCAAGGTATAAAATTTTATAACGAAATACCCAAAGAATTGAAATGTTTAAATATAAAACGTTTTAAAATGATAACAAAGAAAATACTTAAAAAAGGGGAAGCTAAATTTTAAATTAAAAAATATTTAAACATGCACTTATTTTATTTTATGATTAACTATTACTTTCATAATTATTTATAAATGATATCTCAACGATATTATTTATTATATTATTTTATTAAAAGAATAATAATTGAATAATTTCATACATACATATTTGAATATTTTTATTTTTTATTGATTAACATTTAAGTACCTGTTATTTTGACTTACTTTGTATTTAATTAGTTATATTTAACAATTATCTTTATACATGTTGTTACTAGTAGAGAATTCCGCATAAACGAATGTTTTTGGGATTTCATTTGGATTAAATAAATAAAAATAAAAATAAATTTAAATATTGTTTAAGTGTGCAACATATGGGCATTTTTTTTATTACCGATTTCTCAGAAAATTTTATTCTTAAAAAAAGTTGGTGCATGTTCGATAATCATATTAGGTGCACTTGGAATGGTTGCAAGTCAAACGGCGTACAGGGTAGCCAAAAAATATAAAACTTGTACAAGAATAAAGTACCCCTATTTCGGAAAATTTAGCAAAATGTTATAAAAAGTTGTTTAGAATTAAAAGTTATGCATAGATTCAAAAACGTAACCTCCTAAAATAAAAAAATATACTTTTTTTTACATTCATAATTTCCCAAAATTTTTTTTTATATAACCCCCCGCCAGAATCATTACCCCCCCCCCCCCCCCCAAAGATCAACTCCAGATATGCGCCTGCTAACAGCGCATACCACCACAGCAGAACGTCTGCAACTAGTTTTCAGATATTTATCTCCAAAAGCCATAAAGGACCTTTAATGCGATATCTAAAAGTGTTTTCTTTGGCGTCAGGTTAAAACCTATATATGCATCTTAGACTCAACACTAACATACTAAAAGCTCGAGATTTATCTATTCATAAACACCATGCAGTAATTTCTGAAATCGCCAATAACATCAGTCAACAATTCTAACGTTTTACAAAAGATATTTGCCAATTTATTTTTGGAAAATTGTTTAGACGTTAACCCTAATAATTGTGGGAGTTGGAATTCTTATACAGAGACAGACAAAAACTCCTTTAAATTACTTTTTTTAAATATTATATGCTTTCTTGTTAAAACCCGTTTAAATTCGTATTGGCCGGTTGGACATCAATTGGAAATAGGCGTGCAATATCGGCGGTATTTCGCTTGCAAGCATTTGTTTATACAGTAGTAGTAGAGAGTTTGTAACTTGATATAAATCTATTTTTTTTTGAAAAATGCTTGGACACAGTTATTAACATTTTAAGTTGTGGTATTTTTTTATTAAAACATATTGATACAGTGTGTCCCAAGTTATTTGACGATAGATAGATGGATAGAAGGTTTGTTTTAATATTTATCAATTAAATAAGTTTTTGTTGGTTTAATATCTTATAAATGACAAATAAAAATTTTTAATTTTCATACTTATTATGTATAACTTAACCATGCACTTTAAAAATAATCAATAAAAAGCTAGGGTTGTCATTTAAAAAATGATCGATATCGTCACTTCTCTAATTTGGGACACACTGTTTCAATATTTTTTTTTAAAAAGACCAAAACTTTTTCCAGAAAAAAAACTACCTACTGGATTTAGTGAATTTATTCCTAGTGACAAACTCACACTGTATACAGTTTACATATCTTGGAAATAAATAAACTATAGTGTAATCTCCAAGGTGCTCTGTGGGTATACCAATTCAACTATTTATAAACCAAAAAATTTAAACTTACTCCTTTCTTTTCAATTTTTCCTTTAAACTCATCATTCCATCGGAAACACTATGTTGGCTTTTCACAATTTCCAACGTTAATTGCTGACTTTCCTTATTTTCCTTATCATTTTCATCCATTATTTTGATATTTAAACCATCGAGAACTTTGTTCAAAAACTCAATGTTCGGTTCTTTTTTGACCAATTCCAATATCTCAGTGATGTGTGATTGGTTCTCTTCTTTTATTCCTTCTTTGTGATTCTTCAAAGAGAACTGAAGTAGTTTTAGGAGTATCTCTTCTTTATTCGATTGATTCTGAAAAGAAGAAAAGGTAATTATGTACCGTTAAAACTTATACAGGGTGTTCATTTGAAAACTTCCCACCTCGATTTTCCTGCTTTAAAATGAAAATGTGGAAAATCGCTCGGACCCGTCGATTTTTATTTCGAGGGGGACATCTTTTGCGTATATTGTCAATCTTGTTACTTCAAGCCCCTAGGAGGGAGGGGGGTAAGATCTAAATCTTAAATGGATACCCCTATTTTATATAATTTTTTTGGATTCTGCATAAAATTCTGAACATTTTTTAATAAAAGCATTATTAGTCTATACTTAACAGTTTCCGAGATATTGACTATTGAAAAATGACATTTTTGAACTTTGACAGCGTCTAGCTTTCTAACTGTACGTCTTAGAGCAAAACGGCTTACATGTCCCTATCTTCGATTTTTATTATCTTTCCAATAGTGTCAACTTCAGGTCAAACCGGAAGTACTATATTTCTTACATCCGGTTTAACCGAAAGTTCACACTATTGGAAAGATAATAAAAATCAAAGACAGGGACATGTAAGCCGTTTTACTCTAAGATGTACAGTTAGAAAGCTAGACGCTGTCAAAGTTCAAAAATGTCATTAGAGTAAATATCTCGAAAATTGTTAAGTATAGACTAATAATGCTTTTATTAAAAAATGTTCAGAATTTTATGCAGAATCAAAAAAAATTATATAAAATAGGGGTATCCATTTAAGATTTAGATCTTACCCCCCTCCCTCCTAGGGGCTTAAAGTAACAACATTGACAATATACGCAAAAGATGTCCCCCTCGAAATAAAAATCGACGGGTCCGAGCGATTTTCCACATTTTCATTTTAAAGCAGGAAAATCGAGGTGGGAAGTTTTCAAATGAACACCCTGTATATGCATATATTCGCGTAAATAACTGGACATGATTGAGAATACTGACAATATAAGACAACAGCAAGCATTTTTCACACCTTCATCTAACAAAAAACAAGAAATGAATGTACAAAAGTGCAATGTATCCATAGGCTTAAAAAAATGAAAAATGCTTCATAGACTGTGTAAATGGATTTCCATCCACTAATTTGCGTTGGCAGCATCATTCCAACTGACTGTAACTTTGTAGCGCGCCATCTTTAAAAATACAGTGTTGTGTTACTTGGGTTTGTGGAAAGGCCAAAAAAAAATAACAAATAAAATGAAAATACGTTGATTTTTCATTCCCTAGGAAATTATTAATTAATAATTAATCCAATATACGTCCCTTATTAATAATCCAAATGTTATTACAGAAAAAATTCAATAATTGTTCAAAAGATAAAAGATTAGATTAGATAAAAATGGAAAGTTTCCTAGTGTTTGCGAAATCTCGAATTGTTCTAGACCTTTACAAGAAAATACAACTAAAAAATGTATAACCCATCTCCATCGACAGGTACGTTTTTATTTTTCTAAAACTTTTAAATTTTCTTTGGTTTAATATAATAACTATTCCTGTACCGTTTAGTTAGCTTGCATCAACCTAAACAATCTAAAAATTGAACAAACCGGATGTAGATATGTCATTATTGTCATTACATAAAATAATCATCAAAACCATTACATTTTAAATATAACAGAAACCTCTCTCCACTAACGAAAATAAGTGAAACAAAATAATATAAGGTGTGGCACTGAAACTAATAGAAATGCTAGAACTATGAGATAAGAATGATAACACCAGTAATTTAATCCTGATATCCTGTAACGAAAAATTTACAAGTGTTTGTTATTATTTTCTTTGTGAGCACTTTCTGACCAAACCTTTTATAAATAAGTATACAGGGTAGTTTCTGATCGACCCCGTAAAACGTAGCTATAGCTGTTGCCAGCGACGCCAAGTTTCCTAAACGGTACTGGATGGCGCTATAATAAAATATCGTAGAAAAGGTTAGGACACATTCTTGGTTTTTAGGACACCGGGAAGCTCCCCCGTCCTACGATGAGGTTATGGCTGAAATACGAACAGAACAATACAAGAGGAACAGCTTTTACGAGCAAAAAAACTATCAGCATTTTCCATTAAAAAATAGACCTGCTTCGGTAATATGAAATTTATTAATAAACTCATAAATATGTGAAAGAAAGAAAAAACTAAGTATTCCTCCACAAAATTTAATAGAATAGAGAAATTCTTTAGGGGTGGGTCTCTACATGTTTCGAACGTAGAAACGTTCATCTTCAGGAGACAGAAAAAAATTATTTAGTGCTGATGGTATTAGCAGAAGAGAAAATGGTATAAAACCTTAAAGGAGCTTTCATGGCATTGAAAAATTGAAATGTGTGACGATGTATATGAAAAAGGTGAGGAGAGTTAAAACATGCTGAGCATGTGAAGAAAGTTAGTAAAGGAAGTCTAAACAACCAAACTAAATGAGGAAGAAAAAAAGGGCCTTCCAAAGAGAAGGTGTCGAGAATTTTTTAAATCATTTATATAATTTTTTTTTGTAAAATCATCGGAATGTCTGTAAGACAGTATAAAGATAAGAATCGTCTGTGGAAGTCATAATGTCAGAATAGTTGAAAAATTGTTGTTTAAAAAATCATCGACACCTTTTCTTTGGAAGGCCCGTTTTTTCTTCCTCATTTAGTTTGGTTGTTTAAACTTCCTTCACTAACTTTCTTTACATGCTCAGCATGTTTTAACTCTCCTTAATTTTCTTATATACGTCATTTCAATGCCATGAAAGCTCCATTAAGGTTTGATACCATTTTCTCTTCTGCTAATACCATCAGCACTATATAAATTTTTCCTGTCTCCTGAAGATGAACGTCTCTACGTTCGCAACATGTAGAGACCCCTAAAGAATTTCTATATTCTATTAAATTTCGTGGAGGAGGACTTTTAGTTTTTTCTTTCTTTCCTATGTTATCAACTCCACTTTAAGCATGCCTAGTTATAGACCAGAAATGGTAAAAAGTGAAAAAAAATAATAGTAGGATGAAACCCATTGGAAAAGGAAGAGAATATAACAAAAATGAAAGGAAAAATAAATAACGGGCGATTCGAGGTCGGGAAGGGGGGGGGGGGGGGGGAAGGGAGTTTTTAAGGGTAGAAAACGATTTATCTCGATTTCCGCAAAACTACAAGTCCTATGGAAAAACGTTAAATGGCAAAGTTGTAGATAATAAAAAGATTTACAACTTTTGTATTTACACTTTTTTCACATAACCTCAAAATTTATATGAAAAATTCAAATAACCAAGTTTTTGGTTTTTTATTTTTATCTTTTACAAAAAGTTTTTTTTATACACGAAATTTGGTGAAAACTTTCCTTTTTATGTCCCAAACACACTGTAATTTTTTTGATTTAACATATTTATTTTTTAACCTTATTTTGACTTAATATCGAAAAAGCAACCTAATTTTCAATCGAAAATTCTCACGTCAAAATATCTGCTTTTTTAAAAAAGTCGGTGGGCTTTTTGTTCGTTGAAATCTCTACTTTCTGATGGTGTAAAAAATATATACATTACCATGGTAAATGTTTTCAATTCAATTCCCCTTTAAATCTTACCTTTAATTATATTTAGATCATCAACTATTTACGCATGTTTTTTGCGATCTTTATGTTTTACAGATTTGTAATTTTTTTTGCTTATCAATGAAACATGGAATCTTACGTTTTTCGAGTAATTAAAGTATAAATTTTAATAAATAGCTCAAAATTGTACATAATGATTAAAAAAAAATAATTCTGATTCGAGTTTTTTTGCATTTTTTGAGAACATTTACCATAGTAATGTATATTTTTTTACACAATCTGAAAGTAGAGATTTCAACGAACAAAAAGCCCACCAATTTGTTTGGAAAAGCAGATATTTTGACGTGAGAATTTTCGATTGAAAATTAGGTTGCTTTTTCGATATTAAGTCAAAATAAGGTTAAAAAATAAATATTTTAAATCAAAAAAATTACAGTGTGTTTGGGACATAAAAAGAAAAGTTTTCACCAAATTTCGTGTATAAAAAATTTTTTTTGTAAAAGAAAATAAAAAACCAAAAACTTGGTTATTTGAATTTTTCACATAAATTTTGAGGTTATGTGAAAAAAGTGCAAATACAAAAGTTTTAAATCTTTTTATTACCTACAACTTTGCTATTTAAAGATTTTCCATAGGACTTGTAGTTTTCCGGAAATCGAGATAAATCGTTTTCTACCCTTAAAAACTCACCCCCTTCCACTTCCCGACCTCGGATCGCCCGTAATTTATTTTTCCTTTCATTTTTGTTATATTCTCTTCCTTTTCCAATGGGTTTCATCCTGCTATTATTTTTTTTGGTTTCAAAAATTATCTACCCTGGTCTATAACTACTTCTTCAAATCATAAATATTGTGATAGGCGTTCGAGCCCTTCCCCCCTTTCCTAAATAACCTCACTACAACCGCAGCAACCTAGACCTCGGCGACCATGACCCACCCACCCGTTTACACCTCGTGTAATAAATCCGGCACTGTCTGCAAAGTACAAAATAAATGTTATCTCCTCGTACCAGTTACAAAGGAAAACAAAGTTGTTGATTATTCCATTATTATTATGATTCAGATGCTGAAAATAGCACCGACTTAAAATCGATTGCCGAGGAAATTTTTCGAGTTTTCGCCGCGCTTGCCACCGGTTTCCGCGCGACATTCGCGATTTTTCGCTTCCTGACGTAACCCAGTAGGTGTTTTTGTCGTTTCGGCTCACCGACTGGTGGTTTCGGGTAACAGAGTGTCAAATTTCAATCTTGACAAAGACAGTCTTGAAAGCTCTAGTTTCCGTTCAACGTGTATCGGCGCTTCTGGGTTTTTTTAGTTATATAAAATGGTATGCATATTTTTAAGTATTATTAAAATATAACATTTATTAAGAAAATTATACTACTATTATACTATATTGGGATAAGGGGGAATACACACAAACTACTTCAAAGTTATTTAAGCTATCGTAAACAATTTGTTCAAATTGGGGAAAGAAAAAGTTCGGAAAAAGAAATAATATGTGGAGTTCCACAAGGATCAATATTAGGTCCGTTATTATTCTTAATTTACATTAATTCCGGGGCAATATAAAGCTATTTGCAGATGATAGGACAGTTATTTATTTTGCTGAAACTCTTGCAGAAATGTATTTTGATAGCTATTAATAATGATTTAAAAATACTTCTTTCTTGGCTTCAATCAAATAAAATTGCGTTAAATTTTACAAAATCTTCTTTTATGTTTATAACTAAAAATAAAATAAATTCCATCATTAACCCCTTAACATTTAATAATGAAAATATTCAATATTCAAAAACTACAAAATTTTTAGGATTAGTTTTAGACGAAAATTTAAATTGGAAATGCCATATCCAGTATATTATCAACCCGATATCTCCTTTGGTATCTGTTTTGTACCCAAATTAACTATATTATTTTAAAAGAAAAAATCAAACATAACACTTCAGAAAATTTCTTGGCCAAGAAATTGTGCAATTTATTCGGCAAGAAATTGCCAAATTGTCGATCGTTTTACACGAGAATTTTCTTTGTGAAATAAATTGTCGGAAACTTCAGGAACACCAACCGAAATGCCACACTTGTATTTTTTCAGCATTTATGGTATGCCTGTTTGAACGAATGATTTGAGGTTATGATAAAAACGTTTATCTCCTGTGCTTACTGCGTTTTCAGTTTTTATGTCTTTATCTCAATAATGGATATAGATTTTGCGTTTACATTTACAAGCCACAAATAACAACAAAAAAAATTATAACCTCGAAATTGGCAGTTGGCAGAACCGAAAAAAAAATTAAATATAACTAGAACATTACCAAAGTTGGTCAATAAATTTGAGCAAAACCTATCTCGTCAATTTCTTGTTAAATAAATTGCACAATAAATTGCCGCAAAATTTTGGTGCTTTACACAGCAACATTTGACCTTGAAGATATTGATCAATTTATTGCCCAATAAATTGACGATTAAATGGTCCGTGTAAAACCGGCTTTACACCCTGTAACTAAAAATGATATAGGAAGCGACATCATTAGTTTTCGGTCTATAAAATTATCCCCTAAATTTTTTGCTCATCATTTCCGGACACCCTGTATAATGTATACCATATGATACCATAGTAGTATCATATAATATCAACTATTTCTGCACTAAAATAATTGATAATACGATCATTTCTAGTACAACCACGTCATTTTCAAACCGCATTAGGTCCTTGAAAAATAAAAAATCTTATTTATTGACAGGTGGCAATTAATTCATTCCGCCTCGAATAAACATTATTGCCATTATTCAACGCTTAAGAACTCTGTTTGTTTAAATTTAATTATAAACAAATTTAAAATTATTATCGCTCAGGAAATTAATGAATGATAAGTATTTAATAGTAATTTATTATAAACAATGTATTGTTCATTTTTGTTAAATGAGTCATTACTTATTATTACTATACAAGGGCGCTAGAAGTCTCGTTTTGTTATAAAGGGGGTTGATATACGCGCAATTATGCACCGTCGTAAAAAAGAGGCAGTAAAAAGGTCCTTTTTATTGGTCCAAGGAATAAATAAAACATTTATTGCCAACAAAATGTCTTGCCGTTACAGAAAATAAATCAATTTCGTGGGATTGTTATCATCGAATTATTTTTATTGGCATTGCGATAATTCAGCGGTGTCAATTAATTATTTTAAGACATTTTATTACATGGGAATTCGTCGAATTCGAATTAAAATTTAGTAAAACAACATAGGTACCTTTTTCATTTGAAGAAATAGTCCATACTTAAAGTGGAGTTGAAAGTATTAAAAGGAAAGAAAAACACAAAGTCTTCCTCCACAAAATTTAATAGAATAAAATTCTTATTTCAAGGGTATCTACATGTTTCGAACGTAGAAACGTTCATCCCCAGGAGACAGAAATTTTTTTATTTTATGCTGATGTTGTTAGGTTCTAATTTTTAATTTTCTCTTTTGCTAACATCAGCATAAAATAAAAATATTTCTGTCTCCTGAGGATGAACGTTTCTACGTTCGAAACATGTAGAGATCCTTGACATAAGAATTTTATTCTATTAAATTTTGTGGGGGAAGACTTGGTGTTTTTCTTTCCTTTTAATAGGTACCTTTGCCATTCATACTATTAGTGCATTTTTTGATCTTTTTGTTATACAAATTGAAACAAAATTGTTTACTTTAATTTTTCTTTTTTTTTTTGCATTTTAATAAAAAACATATTTTAAGGAAATTAAGAAATGTTTCATACCAGTTATGCATACTTGGTAAAAAAATGCAAATACCTGCGTATTTTAAAGGCAAACAAGCAATAACTCCTAGAGGCGTTGTTGAAACAAGGCATATGTATGCGCATATTTTGGCTGAATTTAATTGCATATAATCCGCCCTTTACTACTCCTAAAGTCGCTAAAGTGGTACCATTTATTACTAAATACGTTAAAATAATAAGGTTATCGTTGTGTTAGTTTTAGTACTGTCGGTAATGGTACTGATCGTTCCTATATCACAAACATTATTGTTATTATTATTATTATTATTAGTGGTTGCTTTTAGAACTGTGATGTAAACTACAGTAATGTCCGCCTGTAACGAACCCGCTTCTTGCGAACTTTCGTTTATAACGAACCAAAACTGTAAGTACGAACTTCAGTATCACTATCACTAGACGTGTGTTAATTTTTTCGCGAATAACGAACTTTCGGTTAAAACGAACCTTAAATTTTGATATGATCGTACGATTTTTCTTTTATAACGAACCTAAAACGGTATTTTACCGCTCGCTTAACCAGGGGATTCACCGAATTCTTTGGATGGCACATAATATGAGCCTGTGGGCGACCGCCGTCGCGTAGGTTCGTTTCGTCCCTTCGCCAGTAATCATTTGGATGGAATAAACTTCATTCATACGGCATGGCAGAGGGTATCAAAACAAACAATTTTTAATTGTTTTTTTTTATTGGTACCCTATTTCGCCTATTTAAAGTACGCCTCAGCGTGTTTAAATCCCACTTTCAAAAACGCGCGTGTTTTAAAGTTACCATGGCAACATCAACAACCCTGTGAAACGTGAAGTCTAAATATGTCAACTTTTTAATTATTGATTTGATAGAATTACCTTTTACCGTCAAATAAAATATTTTTTAAGCAATAGACAACCAATGTCAACGGTGACAACAATGAATCTTATGTGACAGATTGGAAGTCATTTTTTATTCTCCTCATTTTCATGACAACGACAGATATATCACATCACGAATTCGACCATTTCACTTACTTACTAAGTCATTATTTCCATGTTTTGTAATATAAATACCAATAAATGTACCAATAAAAAAAAATAATGTAAAGTATTCGTGGATACTATTTCAACACGGTGGTTTTCTGAAGGTAGAAAATGATTTTGATTCAGATGATGATCTGCCATTAGCCGAATGACTAAAAAAAGTTGGACAGGACAATATTCTAGACAATCTTGCTTGTTTCAAAAACGAGTTCAATGAATTTGTCCATATTGATAATAATCTTGTAAGTGTCGAATACTTGAATGATGATGCCATTGCCGCTTCTGTGTCTTCTTCCGTTTTTATTGATGACGATGAGGAGGCGGAAGATGAAGAATCTGTGAGTACAGAATTAAGAAAAGTTCCAACCACATCGGAGATACTTCAGCATATTGACAACGTTCGTCATTTCCTTCAGTCACGAAATACTCCGCAAAGTGTTCTTAATCGATTAGCCGAAGTAAATTACATATTAATGATATTCATTTCACAAAAATAAAACTAAAATAGAAGAATTTGTTAGATTAAACAATTAAAAACAGTTGTTAATGTATCTACTTATTACAAAACATTTTTTATGTACCTTTACATGACGTACAATATATTTTTATGTATGTATCTATATTAATAAAAATACCACATTTTTGGTATGTATCAGCATTCATCGTTTATTGCGAACTTAGCTTATAACGAACCGTTTTCGTCGGTCCCATGAGGTTGGTTATAACCGGACATTACTGTATAGACTTTATAAGGCAATGAAGAATGAAAAATTCAATTTTTTTATTGTTTTCAGAGCGCTCCAGCATCCACCGAACCCAAAACCTGCGCACAATGCAAGGAAACTATCACAGGTGTAAGTACACTACTAGTTTTTAATAGGTTTTACTTAACAGACCCCTAATACAAATTAAATTAATAACATTGGTGTCATATTTTGTGTTGTATTTAGTTTAATAATAATAATTTTGATGACTCAGAATAATGTAAACTCTTAAAAATTGTTTTTTGAACTAACTAACAATTAGACCTTATCCATGTGCAGTGGCGTGGGGACTTGGAGCCCGGATCTCAACTAGGGTTGCCAGATATGTTGAAAAAAAACCGGACAAAAGGATTTGCGCCAAAGGCGCAATTCTTCCTGCCTCGAAGGCGCTCTTTTGCGCCGCAGGCGAAAATTTTTTGGGTGCCACGCCCTTTTTTGGGTAAAATAACCGTTAAGCTTGATGCGCAGATCTGACATCACGGCTGCCAACGTGTAGAAAATATAGATCGAGCGGATAATTAAAAATAGCAGTGTTTTTGAAAAAAATATTTTTAAAATATTGCATTTTTGTATTGTATTTTAGACGACTTTGTCTTATTTGCTACAAAATCCGAAAAATCACTAAAACTAGGGTTTTTAACGAAAGTTTTCACTAAATTACTTCGGATTGGTTTCAAAATCAATAAATCTAGTGAAATTTCACCAGACCTGGCAACCTTGAGACCAGGGACTTTCCAAATTCTCTATGTGCTCTCAGCAAAGTGGCAGACCAGGGTTGCCAGATCTAGCAAAATTTAATTTTCAAAGACAAAATAGTTTTTTCCTAAATATGATAACCTGCTAAATTAAAAAAGGAAACGACAACTGCAGATTGTTATGATTTTATAGAAAAAAATTAAATTATCAAATCTCAAGTAACGCACGTTCGCAAACGAATTGCTATTAGTATCATTATTATGTAAACGTACTGTGGGGGTTAGGCTATGGGGGCTACGCCCCCAAAGAAATATGGCTCTGGGGGCCCAAGCCCCCAGAGCCCCCACGGAATCGGCGCCTATGTCCATGTGTCAATTGGTTGCGTTGACAAGTACGAGAAGCCTGTTCAATCTACGTAGGTAAAACGTTCATTTGTACGGCATAGTTCACCTTCAACAAAAATAATTTAGGGTTGGTGACGTTGACAATATTACCAATCGTTCATTTTTTACTTGTAGAGGGCGTTTTGAGGCCTTGCAGGATAAATTTTACCAACGCCTATTAAACAGTTATACGTACCAAGCTAACAAAATGGAAAATAATTCCCTTAAACGACCAAAAATACTATTCTTTAAAAAAATTTTCTCGGTTCAGTCTTCATGTCAAAAACACAGATAGACGCTGCTCAAATATAGATTCAAGAAGTGACAATAACAGACTAGATACGTCCGAAAACACTATCTTATACGTTTCAATAATGTTTTGCTGTTACCCCACCCACCCCTAGACTAAATACCCGCGCCCAACGCTAAACCGCTAACCCAGCTCCGCTAACCTCGCTTTTTAGAGCATCCTGACCGCCCTGGGCAAGTCCTGGCACCCGGATCACTTCGTCTGCGAGGAATGCCGAGAACCCATCAAGGAGACCAAGTTTCACACCAACGAGGAAAAACCTTACTGTTCGGGCTGTCACATTAAATTGTTCGCGAAGACGTGTCACGCTTGCGATAAACCCATTTTGGATGTAAGTTTTTTTTTTTTCACTAATTTATTAATATTTAACAAAATGCCAATTATTGTCACCTTAACTTAAGGGTGAACAAACCCTATTTTTGCCCCCCACTATTTACTTTAATTTAACTCACTCAGAAATGCGTCCAAGCCATGGGCGTGAACTGGCACGAGGACCACTTCATCTGCGGCGGGTGCAAGGCCAAGCTGATCGGCACCCAATTCATGGACGTTAAGGGCGCTCCCTTCTGTCAGAAATGCTACTTGTCCAAGCACGCGGACCGTTGCAAGGGCTGCTCCAAGCCCATCGCCGACAAGGCGGTCGTCGCCCTGGATGCCAAATGGCATCAAATGTGTTTCAGATGTTCGGTAAGTTGTTTTTGTTTGTTTGTTTAATTCGAAAGAACTGTTGGCGATTTCTTTTTAATTGATAACGTTTATTAAAAAGTCAGTCTTCACCTCTCTCACAAAATTCCCGATTCGTCTAAAAGCAAAATGTCAAAAATATCCTACAGCGCCATTATTTCGCTTTATTGTCCCAATACTTAAATATCAAGACCGGAAATATTCTGGCGATTATCTACACTAATAATTAATAAGCAATAATTAAGAAGCAAAATTACTTCAAAATATCAGTATCCATTAAGCCGCAAATATTCTTTGCATTTTGGTTTTTGGTTCATGTCAAAACGTGCATTTCTTCTCACCCAAAGGCAAAATGATCTTGATGATGTCAATAATTTAGGAAACGCAAAACTAAAACTATTGATGATCGATTTTTTTGTACTTAAAACTCTTCGGAATCGTCGTTCTTGAACTGTTTATCGATGATTACACGAAGGTAATTTAAACTCACGTGGACCAACAACTGGACATAAATTACTACCGCGTCATAAGAGTCAAGAATGGAGGAATATTACCCAGGATGATATTCGCGGGCTAATTGATGGCATGACCGACGTGTACAGGCGGTAGTAAGGGCTAGAGGACTTAGAGGAGGCAATGGAAATAATAGAGATGTGCTTAAGTGAAAAAGTTGTTTTGGCACCTACCTGTTAAATTTGTTTTGCGAAAATGTTCTTTTTTTAAATCTTAGGTATATGCACCTTTTTCCGTAAATTTATTTGTTTATTATAATAACCTTTGTTTTCTTGCATTTTAATAGTCTATTTTATTTTGAACTAGCGTGTACCCGGCCTGCGTTGCAGCCCGGCATTATACGACGTGAGATAATAAGGCGAACAAACCCGAACAAACCTCAAACTCAACCGTTTGCCGGCCCGTCCACAATTCACATCCATGCATAAAACATAGTCTGTCTTCGTCTATTCCGGCTTCGGATCCATCGTTGAACGGGCCGGGGACCGGTTAGGTTGGGTCGTTCGTTCTCCCTACTCTAATTTATCAGTGTTTCTCTATAATATTATGCATGTATTATACATAAAAACCTTCCTCTTGAATCACTTTATCTATTAAAAGAGACCGCTTCAAAATCCGTTGCGCAGTTTTAAAGATTTAAGCACATATAGGGACAGGACGGGCGATAGCGACTTTGCTTTATACTATGTTAAGATGCAATAGCAATGAGAAAATTATGGAAGAATTTAAATTATTGACATCATCAAAATCACTTTGCATTTGGGCGAGAACAAATGCACGTATTGACATGAACCAAAAAAAAAATGCAAACAATATTTGTGGCTTAATGGAAACTGATATTTTGAAGTAATTTTGCTTCCTAATTATTCCACGTATTAAAAAGTAAAGTACAAAAAAATTGTAATTAGTAGAAAGACATTGCCAACAAACTGACACAGCATGAAGGAAAAAAGGGCCCATAGATTTTTTTTTAATTGAGCCCTTTTTACCAAATTGAACCTTTATTCCTACCTCCCACACACTCGACACACACCCCATTACCCCTTTAACCTCTCCGCATCTTGCATCTTTTTTTACTGTGACTAATATCAAAAATACATAATAGGAAAAAAAATTATTTTTATATCCAAATATTTTTGCACTTGGATCAGTCCAAATGTTTGATAAAGTATTATTTACAAATATGGCTTTCAATGTTACACGTTGTTATTAACCAAACACTTTTTGCGCTTGAATTTTGAATTTTTTTTTCAACCATCAGAAGTGGGTAATTACCTACCACCACCTACATAGTATATCAACTGCATTTTTGATGTTGTTGAATGTGTCTAACAATCTATTTGTTAACAATTTACTTTTTGCAAAAATGGATCGCATTTTTTCGATTCAAGCACATTATTTTTTACTAAATCATACGTAGTTAGAAGAACCCGATATCGAAGAAGATCAAAGCAGAACCATCAGTAAAACACCGACACCTCTCCCTCTTTGGCATCGTATTTTTGAGACCAAAATCTATTTTTTCGATTTTTTTTTGCAGAAATGCGAGAAACCAATCACCTCAGAACAAACGTTCCAAGTTGAAGATGGAAAGCCACGCTGCGTCAAATGTTAATTTTTGATTTTTTTTTGTTTTTATGAAGCTTTTTGACTTTTTTTTAAATATTTATATTTTTCATAGTACCTAGTTTAAATGTTATAGTGATTATAATAAATTTATAAAGATTCACTGCACTCGCCATTTTTCCAAGTCGCCTTAACAAAACCTTCTCCATTTATCAAGTTGGTACGTACCTACCCCTTACGTGTCAACTTAACAAACTTACATGTGGAGAACGTCTTGGAAAAAAGTAATTACTCGTTTTTCAACAATGCTAAATTTCTGATAACCCTAAAAAAATTTAAATTCAAGAACCTGCATTTTTAAATCTGATGGCAACACTTAATTTGACTACTTCCAGGAGTCAGTACTATTACTTCACTTGAACTTCTCATCAGACATCAATCAACGGATCAATTACCAGATACTTAAAATCTTACTAGTTTATTGAACAAAAAATGCTATACAGTTTTAATTGTATTAAAAATTATTACCTCAATTTGCGAGATGTACCAAGTAAACTGTAGCATAACCACCTCAACTAAAATAAGTTTATTTGATAATTATGGGTAGGTCTGAAATAAATACTTTTTAATTTGTGTTATTTTTTTTATATTTTATAAAGTTGGGAAATTTAGGAAATTCGCCCCTCCCAAACCAGAGGCTCTCGCTACGTCCCTGCCCCCTGTGTCTGTTACGCCACTGTGCATACTATGAATGGCAAATAGTTTTTGTTATGTTTTTGGTAATAATTGATATCACCGATTAAACATGTTCATATTTAAGGATTAACAGAAATTTAGCGCACACAAATAACACGTAAAATTATTATTATTCACGCGATATGAACATCATAGACCTAAAAATAAATATAATTTTGTTTAAATTTATTTATAACATGCCATAAACCATTTCACTGTCAAGTAAATAATATTTATCTGTGTATAGTTAAAGTTTACGGTGGGGCTATATAAAGTGTTAAATTTATATCATGACGATACAGTCAAAATGTGTTAAAACAACTTTGATTAGGATTAAAAAAATACCAATACAAACTCCCAAAATGTTTAAACACTTTGTGTGAGCCCAACTTTTTGTAGCAGAAAATGAATAAACTTACAATTTTATTCCTGACATTTTATTACTGGTAATAAACCGTAATAATTCTTTATAGAAACCGTTATTAAAATACTTTTCGTATAAATCGTCTGCAATAAATAATTCTATAAATCGACTAGAGTTTATTTCAGGCTTTTGTAATATAATCCCTATAATTTTTCAAAATATAAAATAAACACGAAAACAAGGCAAGAGCCAAGTTTGTTTTAGTGTTAAAATCGCGATTTTGGTAGGCGTTGCCAAGAAAATATTATTTTAAAATATATTTAATAGGGAATTTTAAAAATTTAAGAGCTTTTTAGTTGTAAAACAACTATTGAAAGTGGGTATGGCAAATATTGTATAATTTTTCCGACGTATTGAACATCGGTGCTGATTTCTTCAAACACAACACAACTTTTCGGTTAGTTAGTATCTCTTAACTAAATTATAATTCTAAGGCTACTGTCTTAAATACTATCCATGTGCAATGAAGCTTGATGACACCGCCTACGTGCTTATTGAAGAGTGCAGTTTGAGCTGTCGGTTTTGGACAAGAAGAGGTTTCCAGACGTATACAGTGCATTTTTCTTAACGCGGGCCATTACATTTATTTTTACATCGTAAATCTTTAAGTCTATGTTAGGCACATTTCTATTGAGAACTACGAGTTGAAATTTTACACAAATATTCCTTGTGGTCTCATATCCAATTTAGGACCATGTTTGTATTACTTTACTAACGCAAAATATTGAAAAATACCATTTTAAGGTGGGAGTATCAACATGCTTGCCAACCTATAACCTATGTCCCGTTATGTTTTCTAGCTGTTATACAAACTTTAAAGAAAATCAGTATCCACTTGATATTCTATAGGTAATAATTGACCTATTTACTAAATATCAAGGAATTTCATAACTTATTTTAGGAGAATTGTATAGCGAAAAATATCGGATAAGATTTTTTTTAACATTATTATGTCATTGCCACTCATTGTTCTTTCACTATACAATTCTCCCAAAATTAGCAATGAAATAAATTGATAATGACATAGGGCGATTGGCCATAGTGAGGAGCCTGTCAGTCAGGTTGAAAATTAGGTTCTGTAGGTTGCCAAGATCATGTATCTAAAATTTCGTTGCGATCTAACCACTAGATCGTGAATTAGGCCAAATGGAAGATTATAATTTGTATTTTGACCGCCATTTTGTTGGCCATAGTAAGGAGCCCCTCCAAAACTTGTTTCTACCTCTTCGTTTGGATAAAATGACAGCAAAAATGCACTTGACTGACAAATCGAATCACGACGTTCTTCCCTGGGTGACCTACAAAATCTCGAAAAATCCAATTTTTCAGTCTTTAGCATGGCTTTTTCCGAAATTCAACCAAAATCGTCAGTCAATCATTTTTCCTGATTTTTAGACATCCAATTAAGTAGAAATTACAAACGACTGACATTTTCCTCGAATATTTTCAATTTGGCCATACTTTGAAAATTTTCTGATTTTGGACTTTTTTATAATGGCTCAATAATGCTGTTCCAAATGGAAGGTAGTGAAAGTAGTAGAGGGGTGGAGGAAGGGGTAAATAGGTGATAGTTATGTATTGAAACGTTTTTTAGGTCATCAAACATCATCGTCATACATTGTTTTACTTTTAAGTCCATTTGGAACAGCATTATTGAGCCATTATAAAAAAGACCAAAATCAGAAAATTTTCAAAGTATGGCCAAATTGAAAATATTCGAGGAAAATGTCAGTCGTTTGTAATTTCTACTTAATTGGATGTCTAAAAATCAGGAAAAATGATTGACTGACGATTTTGGTTGAATTTCGGAAAAAGCCATGCTAAAGACTAAAAAATTGGATTTTTCGAGATTTTGTAGGTCACCCAGGGAAGAACGTCGTGATTCGATTTGTCAGTCAAGTGCATTTTTGCTGTCATTTTATCCTCCAAACGAAGAGGTAGAAACAAGTTTTGGAGGGGCTCCTTACTATGGCCAACAAAATGGCGGTCAAAATACAAATTATAATCTTCCATTTGGCCTAATTCACGATCTAGTGGTTAGATCGCAACGAAATTTTAGATACATGATCTTGGCAACCTACAGAACCTAATTTTCAACCTGACTGACAGGCTCCTCACTATGGCCAATCGCCCTATGTCATTATTGCCAATAAATCTTAAAGTTGATGGGTAAAAGCAAAACTTCAAGCACGAGGGTGTTCAGTGGAGTAATGGCAACGTTTTTTCAAACTCGACTGACGGGCAGCCAACTATGGCGTTTTTTGCACGCTAGCTCCTTAACTATAAAGATTTACCATGTAAATTCCTATGGCCCGCGTTAAAAAAAACGCAGTGTATATCCGGATTGGAAGGCTGTTTTGATATTATAGTTTTTGGTTATCCTCCTAATATTTTCAGAAATCCCCTTAACATAAGTATTGTAAGAAATGCTTACTCCTCTTTCGTTTCTATATTAGTTTTTACTTCGCGATTTTAAAGTTTTGAGATGGTATTAGTTACAAAGGTTTCATGGTTTGAATTTGAAATTTTAAATATCAAAAAAGATTTAAAACAGAATGGTTACCCATATATTTAGTAAACCGAGTATAGATATCCCCAATATCTGGAAACCTCTTCTTGTCCAAAACCGACAGCTCAAACTTCACACTCCAAGAAGCACGTAGGCGGAGTCATCAAGCTTCATTGCACATGGATAGTATTTAAGACAGTAGTCTTAAAATTATAATTTAGTTTACACTTGAAAACGGTTAGAGATACTATAACTAACAGAAACGTTGTGTTTAGTAATAAAATAAAGACAATGGAAGTCCGACAAGTTAATTTCTTTGATATTACTTCATTGTCTACCACTTTATTTTATCAGAAAGATTATATCAACATCAACGTCATCAATTAATACATCTTTATTAACGACGTATTCGAAATTTAACAACAAATGACGTCTGCTTTGTGTTCAAAATTTAGATTAATCGTCTAATAAGTATTTTATTTCATTGTTGCCCTCCTAGTAATCTCCATGTCTCAACAGAACCAAGAATAGGTAAAATAATTATAATAAGTTTGTATTGGCAACGCGAACATATATTAGCCCACTTTACGTTGGCTAAAATGAAAACTCGTGCCTAAAATTGAAAATTTTTAACAATTTTTTCCCGCCATATTTTTGAAAATTTCGCGGCTAGCGATTGCGTTCGATAGTGCAATCTCCTAAACGCAGCATTCGTCCTCACTGTCGATCGCGTCATCAAAAGCCAGTACAATAGCTCTATCGCGCCAGCAATAGGGCATATTTACTTTGAATGCTCGATGTTGCGTTGCCAATAGAAAAATGTACATATATCATATATACAAGGTGTCCGGAAAATACGATACAACGTGTCATTAGATAATCCTGACGTTAAAATAGGTCAATTCAAGCTAACTTTTTAGGTGTATTCGAAATTGTTCTGATTTGGGACACACTGTTATAAAAAATACCACAACTTAAAATGTTAATTTTAACCAATCATTTTTCCAAAAAAAAAACTGAATTTCTTCCAAGAAAATCTCACACTGTATATAATCAGTTGGTAAATTTTCAAAAAATTTGGAAAACTATTTTTTTTATCCTTTGACCCCCTCTACCGACTAAACGGGGCAATTTTGACTATAACTAAGTTGTCTTAAGTCGATCTTAAATAATAAAATTAAAAAAGATTTTAAAAATATAAAAAATTGGTTTGATAACAATTTTATTAATTGTAATAAAACAAATTATATTCCTTTTACTTTAAACCTAAATAACCTACCACGAAATATGAATACTATTCAAATAAATGAGGACATTCAATTTTTTAAAGTTAATAAAATATTTAGGAATTATTTTTGACAGTAAATGAAATTCGAATTTTCACTTAGAATACTTAATTAAAAAATTAAGAAGTTTACTACCGATTTTTAAAAACATTAAAAAATTTTTAAATGTAAGACATATGGAAATATTATATTACGCGTTAGTTAAAACTCATTTAAATTACGGAACTTTAGGTTGGGGAGGAATAAATAGAACTTTAGTTAAAAAATTAGAAATATTACAAAAAGGTTTCTAAAAATTATATTCAATAAAGATTATCTTTATCCTTTAAAAGAATTATATTCAAAAACAAAAAAGTTGAACATAAAACAACTTTATAATAATAATAAGTTTAAATAAAATTTAATAATATAATAAATATGTTTATGTTGTCTTCGATAAACTTATTCTTCAATCCCCTAAAGCTGAGCTTGTTAGGGGCATTTATAACATCTTAATATACAGGGTGTCCCGAAATTAGCTGACAATATTTTAAGGAGATAAATTACATCCAAAAATAAGACTAATACCATCTATTAATATACCTTTAAAAACGCTTCGTTATGGGGCTAGAGCCCCCCGAATTGGAGCTATGATAAGCAGTTTTTTCACAATATCTCAGAAACCGATTAGGGTATCGAAACAAAATTTGATACAGATTTTACCCATGACAAGACGCAATAAATTATTTAATTAGCTTAACTTTATTTCTTCCAGTGGCTTCCCACTGGGTAGGTAGTTGGTAGAATATTGCCCTAAGTTTTTTATTTTTAGGATTTTTTAACTTCAGGTGCAATTTTTAGAAGCCTTGAAGTCTTTTGTTGAAAAAAGGTACTCTTGTTTCATTGAGGTAGGATTCGCCATTTTCCAGTAAAATCGATTTTAAAATTTTCGGTTTTTTTGAAACACGGTGAAAAGGCTAAGGTTTTTTTTATATATCTCAGCAAACACTTAATATTAAAACATAAAATTCATTAGAAGTTCTACCAGCCATAAGCCATATGTATTAAAGGATGTTACTTTAAAATATTTTTCCAGTGACGTCGCACAGGGTGGAGCCTTAAGTAAATATTACTATTATTTTTTTTTAATTTCGTAGTTTTAATGTATTTTTTTTTTAATTTTAAATTTTTTGTTAATAAAACATTCTATTGTTGTTTTTTGACAGAATGTAACGTTTTTAAATTAAACATATTTTTAGATTCCTTCGTTTTTTAAATATTTATGGAGATTTTAAGAGAGTTTTAAAATAAAACAAAAAAGAATAACAAATTGCAAATCAAATTTGATTGTGAACCACACGGGAAACTATTTCTTAAGCAAGTACCAGTCATGTGTCCCGAAAAATAATAATCAAGGGGATTTAAATCAAGTGATCTTGGTGGCCAGGCTATGGCTACCAATCCACCTTTTAATTTTCTTCAAGCCAATTCCTCACTTGACGTCCGAGTGAGCTGGCGCCCCATCATGTTGAAAGAAGTTCCCTAAACGTAAATCCAGTGGCACATTATCTAATAAATCCCCAAGTTGATTATGTATTATTATTATTTGTCGCTAGTAGAACTTCTAATAAATTGCATGTTTTAATATTAAGTGTTTGCTGAGATATGCAAAAAAAATCCTTAGCCTTTTCACCGGATTTCAAAAAACCGAAAGTTTTAAAATCGATTTTACTGGAAAATGGTGAATCCTGCCGCAATGAAACAAAAGTATCTTTTTTCAACAAAAGACTTCAAGGCTTCTAAAAATTTCACCTAAAGTTAAAAAATCTTACAAATAAAAAACTTATGGCAATATTCTCCCAACTACCTACCCAGTGGGACGCCACTGGAAGAAATACAGTTAAGCTAATTAAACCATTTATTGCGGCTAGCTATGGGTAAAACATGTATCAAATTTTGTTTTGATACCCTAATCGGTTTCTGAGATATTGTAAAAAAAACTGCTTGTCATAGCTCCAATTCGGGGGGCTCTAGCCCCATAGCGAAGCGTTTTTGAAGGTATATTAATAGAGGATTTTAGTCTTATTTTTGAATGTACTTTATCCCCTTAAAATATTGTCGGCTAATTTCGGGACACCCTGTATAGGTATATTTAAAAATAAAAACCTTATACAATTTAAAAACCATAATCATAATACACGTCATAAAAATGAAATAATCATAAAACCTAAAATAAATAAGTCCGTAGGACAAAAAATTTATAAATATTTATGTTTTTATTTAAACGATTATTTACCAACAAAAATTAAAAAATTGATTTTATTTAAAAAATTTTAAGTCGAAATAAAAACATGGATGTTAAAAACATACAATTTAAAAATATTTTTAGAAATGCTTTAATTAATTAATACTGTTCTGAATAATTTATATAAGTAATATTTTTACTTGAAAATTATAAACTAATAATTTTTTTATAGGTAATATATTTCTTCAAAAAAAACTGCGTTTATACTATAAATTAACATTTTTACTTTAAAACTTGATTTTTAATGCATATTTTATAATTTTACATACTAAAACAAAAAACAAGATTTGCCCCTAACAAGCTCAGCTTCAGGGGATTGAAGAATAAATTTATAGAAGACAACATAAACATATTTATTATATTATTAAATTTTAAATAAACTTATTATTATATTATCTATTTTGACGTCAGGAGTCCGCCATCAAACGTTGTACGCCTATTTTCACGACACCCTGTAGGTTTTTTTAAAAGTTTTTTCCTTTGAAAAAGTAGATTAAAATACCGAGCTAGATAGAATTTGCCATAGAAATAGTTTTAAAAGTGACGTTTGAAATGTTACACTGGTTATAAATAATATACACAGACAATATTATAGATGTCTGATAAACCAAGTTTTCCATATTTAATTTTCACGATTTTGTTGTGTACTGCACCACCAAGCAACCGCTTACTAACTATGCAAAAATGAAGCAATGGGTTTTTTCACTACAATCGAATTTATTTAATATAAACATCTCGAATCAGAAGCTATTGATCATAAATGAAACATTTTTGTATTAAGCGTAATTTTAATACAATTGCCTATAGCGTTTTCGGTTCATTATGAGGCCATCATCAGGGCTTAGATTTCGTCAAATTATGTCCAGGAGACAAAAAACATATTAAAAAACATATTAATAAGATATTTGAAAATTTATAAACAATACCTGACCTGACCCTGGGGTCGATAATTTTTGAAACCAAAAAAAATAATAGTAGGATGAAACCCATTGGAAAAGGAAGAGAATATAACAAAACTGAAAGGAAAAATAATTTACGGGCGATCTGAGGTCGGGAAGTGGAAGGGGGTGAGTTTTTAAGGGTAGAAAACGATTTATCTCGATTTCCGGCAAAACTACAAGTCCTATGGAAAAACGTTAAACGGCAAAGTTGTAGGTATTAAAAAGGTCTACAACTGTTGTATTTACACTTTTTTCACATAACCTCAAAATTTTGTGAAAAAATCAAATAACCAAGTTTTTGGTTTTTTATTTTTATATTTTACAAGAAAAACTTTTTTTTCACGAAACTTGGTGAAAACTTACCTTTTTATGTTCCAAACACACTGGAATTTTTTTGATTTAAAATATTTATTTTTTCACCTTATTTTGACTTAATATCGAAAAAGCACCCTAATTTTCAATCGAAAATTCTCACGTCAAAATATCTGCTTTTTTAAAAAAGTCGGTGGGCTTTTTGTTCGTTGAAATCTCTGCTTTTTGATGGTGTAAAAAAATATACATTACTACGGTAAATGTTCTCAAAAAATGCAAAGAAACGAAAAAAAATCGAATCCGAAATTTTTTTTTTAAATTATTATGTACAATTTTGAGCTATTTATTAATATTTATACTTTAATTACTCGAAAAACGTAAGATTCCATGTTACATTGATAAACAAAAAAATTACAAATCCATAAAACATAAAGATCGCAAAAAATGTGCAAAAATAGTTGTTCTAAATATAATTAAAGGTAGGATTTAAAGGGGAGTTCATCACATTTTGAAAATTAGGGTGCTTTTCCGATATTAAGTCAAAATAAGGTGAAAAAATAAATATTTTAAATTAAAAAAATGACAGTGTGTTTGGGACATAAAAAGGTAAGTTTTCACCAAATTTCGTGAAAAAAAAATGTTTCTTGTAAAAGATAAAAATAAAAAACCGAAAACTTGGTTATTTCAATTTTTCACATTAATCTTGAGGTTATGTGAAAAAAGTGTAAACACAAAAGTAGTAGATCTTTTTGTTACCTACAACTTTGCCATTTAACGTTTTTCCATAGGACTTGTAGTTTTGCCGGAAATCGAGATAAATCCTTTTCTACCCTTAAAGACTCACCCCTCTCCACTTCTCGACCTCGGATCGCCCGTAAATTATTTTTCCTTTCATTTTTGGTATATTCTCTTCCTTTTCCAATGGGTTTCATCCTACTATTATTTTTTTTGACTTTTTACCATTTTCAAAGGCTTCAGCCCTGGTCTATAGTACCTGAGTCAGGGTCAAAATTAAAATTTAGTGAAAAAACCCATAACAACGCCGCTGCCAGACAGGATAACTTTGCTGGATTTTTAGTGTGATTTCTTTTTTGGTATGTATTAACGCTCCAAAGGCCAAAAAAAATTACAAAAATCACCATCGTGTCGATTTGTCTTTTTCAGAAATGCGAGAAACCCATCATGAAGGACCAGTCCTACAAACTTGACGCTAAAACCGGAAAACCCCACTGTGTCAAATGTTAAGCTGTCACTAATGTCAAGTGACGCCTCTCGAAGGTGACCATAGCGACAACGACGCCTTTTCCAGGTGACCGTTGACAAAGAGAAAAAAACAGAATCTTCTAATAAGTGTCTTTCAATTTGTTGTGTTTGTATTATTTTTTTATAAAGGACATGGCTATATAACCAAACGTATGTAAATTGTAACATTTTTACCCTATAAGATAAGTTTTAAGCTAGCGCATGCATGGTATTTTGTTAATAAAGTGTTTATTATTAAAATTAGTTTTTATTCTTAACGTCTGCTATCACACACTCTTTATACAGTGTAACAGTGTGACCAGTAAAGTCCGCATTACATGGGATTTTTTTTTATTAATAACTTTATTCGAAATTTGACTTTGGCATCAGCGGCGCACCCAGGATTTTATGTTAGGGGGGGCCCGCCAACCAGTGCTGGAAGCAAATTTTTTAATAAACTTTTAAGTTACGCATTTTTCTAGAACTTTGGAGCTTTTTTAACAGGTACTCTTGCAGGGAAGATCGCAATAGCCTAGTCATGGGAGTCGTTAATCGGTTTCTTAAGGGGGGGGGGCATTGGCGGCTTGTGACTTGTTGACTTGGGGGTGTACTAAAAACCTGATGTAGGCGAAATGCGCCGCAGGCGAAATTTTTTTAAGACCACGCCCAAATTTGGTCAATAATTATTATAGTAAATATTTTAAAAATTTATGATTGCCTTCTTATTCTATTGAAAATGAAATAAGATAAAAAATAAAAAGGCTAATTTATTTTTCATTAGTGGGTACATTGTTTAAAAGTAAAGTTCATTCATCTGTTTTTATTTGCAGCAAACTTATCAATAACAATAAAGTCCCTAGATTTACACTTTGTGGTATGTATCAAGTTAATTTCGAGAGTTTAGGTCTTCCCTTAATTTTAATTTCAATTTTTTGCTCAATACTTAATGAGCTAAAATTGTTTCTCAAACATTCATAGTCGTTTTGGCATTAAAACTGTTTATTTTTATTAAAATAAGTCTTTACTACCCCAAAATAATAACAAAAATATAAAGGAAAACTCGAAATAATAAATTCATAAATTCAATTAAACCATATTAAACCTCAATAAGTCAACTTTTGTCAATAAGTCAACTTCCAGGGGGAGGGGGGGGGGGGGGGCAAATGCGCCACCTGGCCCCCCTCAAACGAGGCCCGTGAGGTAAATCTAAGAAAATTGACTTTTTAAAATACTTATCCACTTTCATAATTTTTATTTCATTGGGGTTTTGGGGGGGCCTTGGCCCCCCCCCCCTGGGTGCGCCACTGTTTGGCATCAAGTTCTGCTTCGATCGAGATGTAAATTAAATTAAATAAAAAAATAGTGGTCACGTGATTCGCATTATCTGTCAAATTTTAATTTTTTCCAAATAATAATTCAAAAGTGAGGTTATTTCTGAAAATATCGAAAAAAGTTATTAGAAAAAGTTTTTTTTTAATGCAGTTTCTAGCCCACATGCAAAATTTTGATTTTTTACCCATATTTTATAAATTGCACCACTTTTGCAAAATAAGACTAAACGCAACCTATATAAAACTTTTTAGTTTCGACAATGCTTTATTTTAGATACATTTTGTTTGAAGAAGCGCCTTATTAAATGTGTGTTTTTCTACAAAATCAAAATTGGGCTATTAAAATTTGGTCGCATGTGATGCAAAGTTTATTTGTTTTTGACCCTGTATAAGGTAACTTCATAAAATAAGTATTTTTGAAAACGTAGTTTGTGTCTGAAAGTAATACATCTTAATATTAAGACAAAAAAGAACACAGTGTCATCAGTAAAGTGTTCATTAAGTGGAAAATATATTTTAGTGGTGAGTAAAAAATCAAAATTATCTTATGCAGCTGCATGTGGGCTAGAAACTGCATTTAAAAAAACTTTTTCTTATAACTTTTTTCGATATTTTTAGAAATAACCCCACTTTTGAATTATTTTTTGGAAAAAATTAAAATTTGACAGATAATGCGAATCACGTGACTACTATTTTTTGCTTAATTTTCATCTCGATCGAAGCAGAACTTGATGCCAAAGTCAAATTTCGAATAAAGCTATTAAGAGCAGTAACCCCCTTTACCACAATAAAAATTGCCGAACGTTTTGCTGGTCAAACGAAAATAAAAAATAAAAATTGATATTTAGAAAATAAATTCTACTTTAAATACCCCATCCATAAAAGTAAATGACGATCGAAAATATTCCCAAAATTTTTTTTATTTTTAGTAATTTTGTAATATCTTAAACAATTCTGTATTGGTCAAAGCAAAATGACTTTCCCGGGTGTAGAATGTTGTACCAAACAATTTTTCTTAAAGCCATTTTTCAATATCGGCCTTACTGTTTTCTCAAAAACTTTGGGCGCGTAAACCCACTTTACACGCTTAAATTCACTTTACGCGCCCAAAGTTTTTGAGAAAAAAGTAAGGCCGATATTGAAAAATGGCTTTAAGAAAAATTGTTTGGTACAACATTCTACACCCGGGAAAGTCATTTTGCTTTTGACCAATAAAGAATTGTTTAAAATATTACAAAATTACTAAAAATTAAAAAAATTTCTAAAAATTTTGGGAATATTTTCGAACGTCATTTACTTTTCTGGATGGGGTATTTAAAGTAGAATTTATTTTCTAAATACCAATTTTTATTTTTTATTTTCGTTTGACCAGCAAAACGTTCGACAATTTTCATTGTGGTAAAGGGGTTACTTCCTCTTAATAAAAAAATCCCATATGATGCGGACTTTACTGGCCACACTGTATTAAAGTGTATACGATCTTAGTTGATGACAGACTTGTCTCTTTGTATTGTAGTTTCAGTCTCAACTGACTTCGTATGAACATAACTGTATATCAACGCAAATAGTAACAATTTTTCAACGCATGTAGGTACGAAAACCCGAACCCGAACAATCCGGGTAAACATGTTTTAAATTCTTATCAAGGTAAATATTTGTATACACTATTTATAGCTTACATCGTTTTTTATTTTACCATTCTTCTTCTCCATATTTTCCCACTCCTCTTTCTCCAAATGGGTGTCCCCATTCTGGTCCACTTCCACCATAGTCTTAATACTGTCCTCATTGATGGGAGTGTTCAACCTGCTCGGTTTCAGCACCCCGGACCTTTTAGGAAATAGGGCTTTTAGCCTGGGCACGGACAGACCGTCCGGATCTTTTTCGACTGGCGGCCTGTGCTTGTACGTGGCGGTTTTGTATTTGGATTTTACGTTAAATCTAAAAAAATACAATTAAAAAAAAATTAACTTCACACTCAGAACAGTACCTATGTATGTATACAGGGTTCCCCATTTAAAACGAAACAGGCTAAATATCTGGTTCCACGTTAATTAAAAAAAAAACGCTCGGACCCGTCAATTTTTATTTCGAAGGGGACATCTTTTGCGTATATTGTCAAACTTGTAACTTCAAGCCCCTAGAAGGGAGGGGGGGTAAGATCTAAATCTTAAATGGATATCCCTATTTTATATAATTTTTTTGGATTCTGCATAAAATTCTGAACATTTTTTAATAAAAGCATTATTATGTCTATACTAAACAGTTTCCGAGATACTGACTCTTGAAAAATTAGATTTTTGAATTTTGACAGCGTCTAGCTTTCTAACTGTACGTCTTAGAGCAAAGGTACCTATTCACGTTCAGTCGGCCTTCAGTCCGTGGACTGTCCGTCCTGACCGGCCGGCCGTTATCGAAAGTCAAACTACACGTACAGTTTTATTCACCGATTACGGCCGGAGGATTTCTGCCGGATTCGATAGCGGCCTTCAGTTTTTGTTATTTCACCATACACGCGCAGTTATTTCGACAGGTCAAACATGTCGCAAAAACAGTGCGCAGCGGCAATTGTTGTTATTTCACACGAACTAAGAAAAAGGAAAAGAAAAATAATTTGGATGAAAGACTGGCTAAAAAGACGTTGCACTTTCTCCCACATGAAACTTGTACGAGAACTGAGGCAATCGAGTGCAAGTGATTTAAAAACTTTATTAGGATAAATGATCATTGTTTCGAGTATTTATTGAAACCGTATATTACAAGAAAGGACACCCTAATGCCTTTTTAAGTTTTTTTCTGAACGCACTTTTCATATTATTTATCTTATGTTTCATCGAGTCTAAAGTTGCTTCGACATCTAATGTTTTATATAGTAAAAGTAATTCTTCATATTATGCTTTAAATCGCAAAGCCCTATTAGCATATGAAGAGTCTTTCATTTTCCACAAATATTTATGTTTGCGGTACAACTCAACTCAATAAAATTCTTGATGAAGGTGGGTTGGTTTGCGATTTTGTTCGGCGTTACTGAATAAAAACTATAACATCTTAGAAAGGAGAGAAATAACACACTTAAAATTTTCCTCTACTGGTATATTAAAATAAAGTTTTAATGAATGGTAAATTATCTACATGTTTCGAATGTATATACATTTGTAAATCTTGGCTCTCGACATTACTTAATTAGAAATTAAAGTTTAAAAAGTTTTAAATGTGAACTGGAGCTGACAGTTCTGAAAAAAAAAGGTTAAATGGATGTCTACATGACATGACATGGCCTGCAGTCCAATGCCGGCCGGTAAACTACTACACACGTTAAGTTTTAACAGACGACAGGCCGCCGGCAGAACGCGGCTCGTCATTTAACTGCGTGTGTGTAGTGAGTACCGGCAGCCCGGCCATTATCTCTCCGGCAAAATACGGCCGGCCGACTGAACGTGAATGGGTGCCTTAGAACAGCTTACATGTCCCTATCTTCGATTTTTATTATCTTTCCAATAGTGTCAACTTCCGGTTAAACCGGTTGTAAGAAATATAGTACTAAGACGCACAGTTAGAAAGCTAGACGCTGTCAAAGTTCAAAAATCTCATTTTTCAAGACTAATAATGCTTTTATTAAAAAATGTTCAGAATTTTATGCAGAATCCAAAAAAATTATATAAAATAGGGGTATCCATTTAAGATTTAGATCTTACCCCCCCCCCCCCCCCCCCCCCGCTCCCTCCTAGGGGCTTGAAGTAACAAGATTGACAATATACGCAAAAGATGTCCCCCTCGAAATAAAAATCGACGGGTCCGAGCGATATTCCACATTTTCATTTTAAAGCAGGAAAATCGAGGTGGGAAGTTTTCAAATGAACACCCTGTATATGCTCACATTTTAACGTTATTCGTTTGTTTTTTTATAGACATTTCTCAAAGATCTTTTTTTTTTTAATGGAAACACAGCTTGTGGTACATCATTTGAAATCTAATATCCCGTACAGTACAGTATATGCTCAGAAATTTTGGCGCGATTCTGTCAAGCTATTTCAAAATGGCGACTGTTTTTAAAATATCTCTATTTAAATAAGCGGAAATGATAAAAAATGTTTTTTTACCTTTCAAGGTAAGAAATCATTGTTTCACGTTCTGACATTTTGTAACTTAACAACGCTGGATATTTGAAGCGAATACTCGGCGGCCCCAGAAAGGAAATGTATGGGCAGGTATAATTAATAACCTAATTCTGGGGCCATTCTTTTTTAAAGGAAACCGCACAGCTGAACGGTACTGGATTTCATAACCTTCGAGTTGATGCCTGCTCTAGCTGTAATTTTTCCCAACGAAGTAGATCTAGATATACCTAAAGAAACAATTTGGTTTTAGCAAGATGGTGCTCCCCCGCATTTTGGTGTCAATGTGAGAAGATATTTAGATGAGATATTTCCAGGTCGCTGGATTGGACGACGTGGTACAATTGAATGGCCACCGAGGTCCCCAGACTTAACGCCTCTAGACTAATTTCTTTGGGGATATTTAAAGAAAAAGTTTACCAGAATAGGTCAAATAATATTGAAGATTTGAAATACAAAATTAGATTGGAGACTCATAACATACCGGCTGAAGCCATTCGGAATTCCGTCGACGGATTTTACCATCGCCTGGGAACATGCCAAGTAGAGGGTGGAGGACAATTGCATTTGCCACATTAAACCATATTTTTGTTGTTTTGTTTTGCTTCGTTACATTTTTATTTTGTTTGACAAAATAAATAACAAATAAACCATAACTATTGTTAAATTACAAAATGTCAGAACGCGAAACAATGAAGATTTCTTACCTTGAAAGCATAGTAAAGTATATTTTTTTTACACCATCAGAAAGTAGAGATTTCAACGAACAACCACCGACACCGACTTTTTTAAAAAAGCAGATATTTTGACGTGAGAATTTTCGATTGAAAATTAGGGTGCTTTTTCGATATTAAGTCAAAATAAGGTGAAAAAATAAATATTTTAAATCAAAAACATTACAGTGTGTTTGGGACATAAAAAGGTAATTTTTCACCAAATTTCGTGAAAAAAAAAATTTTCTTGTAAAAGATAAAAATAAAAAACCAAAAACTTGATTATTTGAATTTTTCACATAAATTTTGAGGTTATGTGAAAAAAGTTGTAGATCTTTTTATTACCTACAACTTTGCCATTTAACGTTTTTACATAGAACTTGCAGTTTTGCCGGAAATCGAGATAAATCGTTTTCTACCCTTAAAAACTCACCCCCTTCCGCTTCCCGACCTCGGATCGCCCGTAAATTATTTTTCCTTTAATTTTTGTTATATTCTCTTCCTTTTCCAATGGGTTTCATCCTACTATTATTTTTTTTTGGTTTCAAAAATTATCGACTCTGGTCTAATAGGTACAATACAAAGTTTCTTTCGATAAATATGCTTACTTTTTTTTCGCCAAATTTTCAACGGCTTTCTTCCACGGAGCGTCGCTTCTTAAAGACGCCGTCACAGCGTACATGGAAAATCTGTTGTCGGCGTTGCTTCTCTTCGCGTCCAATTTCGGAACATTTTTTTTCTTTCCTTCGCCGTATTTCGTCAGGCTTATTTTCGAATTTTCCGACTTCAAAACGCTGTCGCACGAGGCAGCCGTTTTTGTAATATATTCCCCTATATTTTGGGTTGTTAGTTCCGCGTTAATTTTAAAAGTCTAAAAAAAACGAGAGGCATAAAAATACAGTTTCACCGGTAAAGTCCGCATCATAACAGAGATTTTTTTATTAATGAATTTCAGACAATTTCGACATCGTGTACTGTTTTTTCTGCCATGGATAAAAGTTTTAAAGAAATCTGCTTTAGCTGTTGAAACTGCCATATTTTTAAAAAATTGGGAAAAAGTTAGGTTATTTCCCAAAATGTTGAAAATGGTAACTAAAAAAGTTGCTTATTTCTCAATTTTATAGCTATGTGTCAAATACAGTGTGTGTATAAAGTCTGGAAACGGCTTAATAACATCACAATTTACTGGCCGATTTAAACCAAATTTGGTACAGTTGTGTAAGAAGATCTAACGCACCGAATGACGATATTGGCGTTGTTGCCAGCTTTTTAGTTTGTCTGGAATTAAAACAAATTTTATATTTTTAAATATAACACCCAGTATATTTTTACATTTTTAAATTCCACATAAAATTATAATTATTTTTTATTAAATGCATTATTAGTCTATACTTCATAGTTTCCGAGATATTGACTCTCGAAAAGTGACATTTTTGAACTTTGACAGCTTATAACTTTCTAACAGTACGTCTTAGAGCAAAACGGCTTACATGTCCCTATCTTCAATTTTTATTATCTTCCCAAAAAAATCCACTTCCGATTAAACCGGATGTAACTCGAAAGCAGAAAATATAGTTGTTCCGGTTTACCTAGAAGTTGATTTTTTTGGGAAGATAATAAAAATTGAAGATAGGGACATGTAATCCGTTTTGCTCTAAGACGTACTGTTAGAAAGTTATAAGCTGTCAAAGTTCAAAAATGTCACTTTTCGAGAGTCAATATCTCGGAAACTATGAAGTATAGACTAATAATGCATTTAATAAAAAATAATTATAATTTTATGTGGAATTTAAAAATGTAAAAATATACAGGGTGTTCCATTTAAAAAAATATTCCAAAAGCGGACCCAGCTGTCATCTTGACATTTAAAGCTGTCATTGGTATGTCAAAAAGTGCAAGACTTGCTCAAATATTATCGTTCAAAATTTCATTAAAATATACCGAACGGTTTAGAAGTTAGAGGGGGGGGGGACGGACTTTAGGTCCTCACTGTATAACATTCCTTACATCCATTTTTTTACCTTCCTGTAAAGTTTTAATCTTCGTTTTCCTTGATCGTCGTTGCGTTTTCTTCATTGGTATATTTCTACTACTTTCATGAACAATCCTTTATATTGATCTTAAACTTATTTTTAGTGCTTCCGATATTTTCTCTTTAATAGACTTGGGATTTAATAACTCGTCGGTTTCAGTAGCCTTTTCTTCTTCATTTTTAAAATAATCTATTAAATTGAGAACCATCTCTTTTGCCTGGGGATGCAGAAAACCTGCAAACCGATTTGTACTCGACATTTTATGTCACAATATTTTTAAGAATAACACATTTGTCAAAACTAGGGAGCTTATTCACGACATTATGTAATACGGTAGTGTTCTTTGAAACATTTTGATAATTACTGAAAATTAGATGTGCTCCTCTCTCAGATTCATAAATAACCAATAGGTTTATCGCGCTTATATTACGGATATCTTTATAATGACGTTTTAACCTTGGTTTGAGCAAGACAACACTATTTAAGTTTCTCTATGATAAGTTCATAACGCGCCTAGTTAAGTGGAAGCCGACTATAGTGGTATCATCAGCAAACAATTTTATTTTACCTTTTAAATTTAATTTTGCTATAGAATTACCGTAGATTTAAAAATAAGGTCAATTTTGGCAGATAAAGCTTATTTTTAAAAAACTTTGATTCCTGGTATTTTGCATTACTTTTAAAGCAAAAACTGTCCACATCAATGTCAAAATTTTCCTAAACGAATTAATAAAAAAATTCCAATATGATGCGTACGTTACTGGTGACCTGTAATGTCTTCCAGGTGCTATACACCAGACTTACAAAGAACTAAGGATAAATATGATAGTCGGAAGCGTCATGTAGTGAGTGAAATTTCTATTCAGAACCATGGAAACACAATGAAAATTACCATGTTCCTAGGGATACTTACTCACCCCATGACGTCCCAGCCTCTAAATATCCTATCTTAGTAATCTAATTGGTGCTGTGTGACATTCGTTAAAGCACTTCCAAGAATACCAATTGCATCATAATTCAAAAATGTGTACCTTAGCAATATGTAATGAACTGTAAAAGTTAGTTTGGAATAAAGACATTTTGAAAGTTAATATAGGATCTTATACAATAGCTACCTAATACTTCAATGATCTGTAGATCATTGTAATACTTACATCGATAAACTCAACCAGATAATTTTCTTCTTCCTCTTTTACCTGCTCCCGGTGAATCCCGCACAACTGCACTATATTACCCATCAAGATTTTAAGCTGGTTGAAGGTGCACTCGCCCATCGAATTGGGCAAATGATTTTGACAAGCCTGAAGACCGTTACTCACCACTTGGTAGGTTGAAAACAATTTCTGGTTGACCAGCAACGGATTTAAGTGTTTAATTGTTGTAGATAATTCTTGGATCTAAAATGAGAAAGTTATTTTGGTAGTATTAAAAAACATACTGGCGAAGAATAAGTAAAATACCATCGTGTGTCTGTATCGGATAACAACGGTACTTAAACAAGGTGTTTTCTAAGTAATTACACAGGTGTCATGTCATTTCTGTGAACTAAAATATTCCCCCCGTTATCAATTTCAATTTTCTCGGCATTTCAAATTTTTCTGCTTATTTCCCAGTGTTCACCGTTAGAAGATACCCTCTGTACAGGGTGTCCCAAATTCGAGCCTCATCATGGGGATCTCGGAAACTATAAGAGATACAGCATCGGTCAAATTGTGGCAAAGTTGCGCAATTTCGTACTGAGCAATATCGCAAAAAAATATCTGAGCTATCATTTTTAGTTTTTGAAATTTTTGCAAAAAACCTAAATTTTGAGTTTTTGTTTTTTAAATTGCTCGACTTATTTTATCCGCTACAGAAAAACAAGCACAACATTGTTAAGGCAACTTTTTATGCTCCATATTGTGACGTTTTTAGAATTTCGTTACAACGTTTCGTTTTTGTAGAACTATTATAAACTTTAATTTTTTAAATACGGACCAGCATTTATTATTTTATTTTTTATAGCCCTTTAAGCCCTGAATTCAACCATGTACCACACTTATTTATATTTAGACGTTTTGATGTCATTATAACATCTTTAGGAATGTGATAATTATTTTTAAATACGGCCCTGGTGCTAGTTGTTAGATTGAAATATCGTTTAGCGGGATTTTGGTAGGTGGCAAAAACTAGCTAATTTAGACACCTTACATGTTACTGTTGTTTATTTTGTTTAGAGTAATAAATTATGTAGGGAATAAATTTAAAAAAAAAGAACAACAACAGAAACAAAAAGTGAAATTTGTGAATTCCTATTGAAAGAATAATAAACTCATAACATGTCGCGCTTTTCCGGCTTTTCTAAAAAAGAAAACATAATTTTGCTGAAATATTCATATAATATCACAAGACCTATAAATTTAATCGATTAAACTATGCAACATATTATTTTGATCATGATTTTACTTGGAAAATAGTTGAATGCTCAATAATTTAATAAGAACTATTTACCAAAAAGTAAAATCATGATCAAAATTATGTTGCATAGTTCGATTAAATTTATAGGTCGAGTGGTATACGGCTAGATTATTTCCCGAATAATAATAATAGATCGATATTTTTACACGAAATATTACTACAACGTGAATTGTTCATTTTTACTAAAGTTAAATAAATCCAAAAGACGTTTTATAATCAAATTATGATGCTTCGTTGATGTTTGTGTTTCTCTTACCATGGTTACGCATCCCATAAATGCATTGAAAAAGCTTGCTTAGCAAAGTGTGTATGTAAATATTACAAATTCTGACATATTTTCATCGCCTTATGTCAAAATATTTGTATAAAAATTCTATCGAAAATGGCGTATTTACTGATAAAAACCAATATTAGGTTATTCAGACGACTAAGAAATTAATGTTTCTTTATAAACTGTTGCCGATAATTGTAAGAATTAGTGATAAACGATAAAACAAAAACCAATATGGAGGACGAAAATTTAACCGCGGTTAAACAGGTCTCAGATATCTAAACAAAATTTATTCGAAAAATGATGGTGTCTGATTGGTCTATTTGATAATGAGGGAAATAATCAGTATAAATGGTGACTGCAGTTGTCAAGTTAATTAAGCCAAACAGTCAAGTAAAAGTTCTTGTCATCCAGCCACCTTTGTTTTGTTTGGTTTTATTTTTTCTTTGTTACAATTTATATAAAAACTTAAATATATTAAATTATTTGTATAAAATTCCGGATCCATTTACATGTTGTATGTGGTAAAAAGATTAAGTAACTAACACCAGGGCCGTATTTAAAAATAATTATCACATTCCTGAAGATGTAATAATGACATCAAAACGTCTAAATATAATTAAGTGTGGTACATGGTTGAATTCAGGGCGTAAAGGGATATCAAAAAATAAAATAAAAAATGCAGGTCCGTATTTAAAAAATTAAAGTTGATAATAGTTCCACAAAAACGAAACGTTGTACCGAAATTCTAAAAACGTCATAATATGGAGCGTAAAAAGTTGCCTTAACAATGTTGTGCTTGTTTTTCTGTAGCGGATAAAATAAGTCGAGCAATTTAAAAAAACAAAAACTCGAAATTTTAGTTTTTTGCAAAAATTTCAAAAACTAAAAAAGATAGCTTAGATATTTTTTTGCGATATTGCTCAGTACGAAATTGCGCAACTTTGCCACAATTTGACCGATGCTGTATCTCTTATAGTTTCCGAGATCCCCATGATGAGGCTCGAATTTGGGACACCCTGTACATAAATTGACGCAAAAGTGTTAACTTACCTGTCTTGCCAACGGATACAAGTAATTTCTAGAAAATCTATTGGAAAATTCTTTATTTCTCACCAATCTTCTCGACTCATCTTCATCTCCATCCGGTGGAGCTATGCCTTTTGTTAAAGTAGACCTAGAATTATAATGAAAACGAAAAAACGTCAGAAAATAAAAGTAGAAATTATAAAGACAAAAAAGTTGGATTGCACAAAGATGTTAACTAACTAGACGACTTTGACTGTGACATACATAAATGACATTATTGGTAAAAATGATTTTCTTACAATTCATATTAATAATGAAAAATAATAAATTTATTTAAAAAAATATATCCGGAAATGATGAGCAAAAATTTAGGGGATAATTCTAGACCGAAAATAAATGCTATCTCTTCTTATGAAATTTGAGATATAATTTATTTTCGGTCTAGAATTATCCTCTAAATTTTTTGCTCATCATTTCCGGACACCCTGTATAATTACCATTTACAATAAAAAAACAATAATATATGATACGTTAAAATTAGTTATAAAAAATAGGAATTAATAAACTATAACATTTAATTTTTTTTAAATATTTTTTTAGTGCTTGATTTTTTAATTTTCGGTAGTCAATTTTTGTTGATTTTGTTTTATTTGTAAAATTTGAAATAGTATCTAGGTATATATTATGTAATATAATATAATTTTTTCAATATTGTCTTTTCATCTCCCAAAAGAAACCATTCTTCAAAGTATTTTTTTTTCACCAACTTTATTTTGTTTTTAATTAGACGATTATAGTTTTCATAAACGTTATTCAAAAAGCAATTGTCTGGATACGTTTTCTTTTTTAAATAATGTTTATTTCGAATCTTTATCATATTTGCTAATTCTTTTGTGAACCAAGGACTTTTTTTTCTTATTTTAAAATTTTCTTGGTAGGAAGCTTCACCGAATATTTTAAAAATTTATTTACAAAATAGATCAGGATCTTCACAGTAAAGCTTATTATTTTCTAAACTATCCAGACCAGTTTTTAATTATAGTTTAAATTGTGTGTACAAGTACAACCCAACATTAAACTAAATACCAATAACACCAGTACCTTAGCGCGGCAATACTACTCAGACTCTTCTCAACAAGCGCTTTGAATTTCTTCTCAAACACAAACGTCGGTATCCCTCTGGGACAAAAACTTTGCGTGGACGCCTTGCTTCCAGCGCTCTTTCTACCCCCGCCACTGGTAGTTTTACTTGCAACAGAATAAGTACTTCCGATCCGGGCTCCCACTAGATCCTTTTTATTTTCCTCACTTTTACACGTACTACAAGAAAATTATCAACAATAATTATAAATACGTTGGTACACAATGTATTACACGCGTAATCATAGAGTTTTTGATCAAAGTCTGAAGGCGATGACACCCACAGCTGTTGGTGCCGACCCGGCAGCATATCTTATGTATAGTTGTAGTCATAAAAAAAGCGTACAAGAATTAGAATAGAATGAGAGGTAAGTTTTGTCATATTTGCGTAAAACCGGCTTGTCTAAATGATTGTCTATTGGAGGTTATCAGACGTCATAGATTATCAAAAATGCAAAGCATTGGCGTCGGTGTAATTAATTTTGAAACTGCATGGTGGTAACGTTTGATAAACTTTCGACAGAAGAACGTAAAAAGGCCTCTTCAGTTGTCTGAAGTGTAAAAGGCTGAAATTGTATCAAGAAACGAAGAAGGATGGTCAATCCGCGCTGGAGCGCAGTTATATAATAGAAATAAAAAAACTATTATTGAAAAATAAGCAACGCTGGAAACAAGAAGAATCCCTAGAGAGGAAAATTGGTTCAGGTCGTCCCAAACGTTCCAACCCTGAACAGGATGCTGCTTTTTTGGGATATTTTAGAAATAATCCATTTGCAACTGCAAGGGATGCTGTTATTGATACAGCATTTCCTGCCTGTAGGTTGGGACCTACCTTCAGCAGGAAAGTCAAGGAATCTGAACTAAAATGTCGCCCAGATGCGAAAAAAATGTGTCTTACCGAAGAACAGCGACAATCAAGGATTATTTTTGCTTTAAATTATATATATCGCAATCCTCAATTTTGGAACAGGGTCATTTTTACTGATGAAAAGACGTTTCAGTCGACTTAAGATACTATTATACTTATAACGGACAAATTCGTGTGTACCGTCCAAACAATACCAGGTTTGAAGAGCGATATACTAACCCCCTCCCCTTACTTCTAGACACCGGCGTTTCTCTGTAAATGTATGGGGCTGGATAAGTGTTCATGGATCTGCTGTGTGCTGGCGAATAGAGGGAAGATTTATTGCCGGAAATTACATTAACACTTTAGAAAACATATCGTTACCATCTGCTGAGCAAATATATCCCAATAATACTTTCATAATTCAACAAGATAATTGTCCAGTCCACACTGCCAATGCTGTAACCCACTGGTTTCAAACCCATAATGTGGAAGTGCTGCCTTGGGTCGCTTATAGTCCCGATATCAATCAAATTAAAAATATTTGGGGTATAATCGTAAAAAAAAATATATGATCGAAATTTTAGGCCACAAAATTCAGAAGATTTATGGGAAATAAAACATGCGTGCGGGAAGAGCTTGATCCAAATATAGTATCAAATACAATTCAGTCAATTCCGAATAGACTGGCTCAAGTAATAGAAAAACAGCGATATATGACCAAACATTAGATTTTATTTATTCTTGTTAAACGTTTTTTGTTTCTATTGTAATTTCAATAAAACTGTTAAGATATATTATAAAATAAAAAAATTAATTGTTGGTATTCCATTGAACTAACGCCCAACGCCAATGCTTTGCATTTTTAATAATCTTTAACGTGCGATAAGCCGGTTTTACGCAAATATGGTTAAGGTTTCCTCTCATTCTAATTCGTGTACCTATGTTTTTTATGAATACAACTGAAGCCTCGCGCTACATCCTTTTGAAGGTGTCCCCGTGTATTGGTCAAAGAGAGAGAGAGAGAGACAACGAAAGGGTATTGCGTAACTAAGCCCTTAATGCGAACGATTATCACTTATAATCTTCCTAGCAGCAGAATTATTACCCATAATTTTTTTTAATGTCACGCGAATGGTTTTGTTGATAGAAAATTATCCCGAGTCGAAGACGAGTTTTCTATCAACAAAAACATGAGTGAAACCGAGAAAAAAATTATCGGGAATTAATTCTGCTGCGTGGGAGATTCGGTAAGAACATTTCATAAATTGGAGTTTCTTTTAATGTTCCTGAAATTTTAGTAATAAACCTTAGTTACTAACAAGTAAAATCAACTTCTATTGTAAAAATACAGTGCGTCATATTAAACTAAACTAATCGGAAATATGTTTTTTAAAGTTATATTTGAATTTAAAACTATAAAGACATTGGATTGTCTCACCCGTCACTTCGAAATGACTTCACATTTGAATTAAAATTAAGTCGTAGTAGTCGTACCTAAGAAAAATTATCACTTATTAATTTTATTAGGTTAATAGGCTATAGACTATCGCGATAGTATCCTGTTGCTATAAGCAACGTAAACAAAAAGGAGCCTTCTAATTGGTTGAAAATAAATTTATGAAATTTTCTCAGTTATACATTGACACGTTGTTTTCTAGTCGCAGTAAGAATTCACTCCTGAACCCTCTTTTACAAAAAGGGACTTATACACGCAATGGAAAAAAAAACGGCAAGTTTAATATACGAACGGGGGATCCTCGAAATCCTGGCCCAGGTCGATCGAAGAGCTGCCACTGAAGCTTTCGGGGAAATGACTAGGACGGCTCTGGAATTTGTCTCCAGCACTTTTTTGGGAAACCATGTAATTGTCGCCGATCTCGCTGAAGTCCACGCTTCGTCTCGATTGGTTGCTGTCAATTAAGGAAAGTCTTTCGTGGAGCCTTTTGTGAATACTTTGAGCCTTTTGCTAAAAATATGTTACTCTTAGACCAGGGTCGATAATTTTTGACACCAAAAAAAAATAATTGTAGGATGAAACCCATTGGAAAAGGAAGAGATTATAACAAAAATGAAAGGAAAAATAATTTACGGGCGATCCGAGGGCGGGAAGTGGAAAGGGGTGCGCTTTTAAGGGTAGAAAACGATTTATCTCGATTTTCGGCAAAACTACAAGTCCGATGGAAAAACGTTAAATGGCAAAGTTGTAGGTAATAAAAAGATCTACAACTTTTGTATTTACACTTTTTTCACATACCCTCAAAATTTATGTGAAAAATTCAAATAACCAAGTTTTTGGTTTTTTATTTTGATCTTTTACAAGAATTTTTTTTTTTCACGAAATTTGGTGAAAACGTACCTTTTTATGTCCCAAACACACTGTAATTTTTTTGATTTAAAATATTTATTTTTTCACCTTATTTTGACTTAATATCGAAAAAGCACCCCAATTTTCAATCGAAAATTTTCACGTCAAAATATCTGCTTTTTTAAAAAAGTCGGTGGGCTTTTTGTTCGTTGAAAAAAAAATATACATTACTATGGTAAATGTTCTCAAAAAATGCAAAGAAACGAAAAAAACTTGTATAATATCCGAAATTTTTTTGTAAATAATTATGTACAGGGTTATTTTTTATATTTGCGTACCTACCTACAGGGCTTAATATAAGTGACAGAAAAAAACTTTTAATATAAAAGTTGCATAATGTTTCCCGTAATATCTTTTAGACCTATTTAAAAAAACATCTGCACATCGGAAAGTTAAAAACAAATGAAAGTATTCTTTTTTTAAATGGAACACCCTATATATTTTTTACCAGGGCGAAAGGTCTTTTTCTCCTGATTTCAAAAATATATAATATGTCATCATTTAATCCAGTCGTTTGTGAAATATTTGAGTTTTTGATTAATTGAATTGACTATAATCTAGTCGGCGTTCCGCGTACTTCAACGTGACATATTTGTCACTTTAATTTAAATTAAAACATGCAACAAAGAAAATAACTTATGATTTATAATTTATGATATAAAGTAAAGTAAATTGCTGTTGAACTACAGCTATTCGGTTGTTATTAGAGTAAAAAAGACGCACTATTTGAAGATTGTCTTCTTCCGAATATCCCATTTTCCTTACTGAATCTTTTAATTTAAAGTAAAGTGACAAATATGTCACGTTGAAGTATGCGGAACGCCGACTAGATTATAGTCAATTCAATTAATCAAAAACTTAAATATTTCACAAACGACTGGATTAAATGATGACATGTTATATATTTTTGAAATCAGGAGAAAGAGATCTTTCGCCCTGGTAAAAAATATATAGGGTGTTCCATTTAAAAAAAGAAGACTTTCATTTGGTTTTTAACTTTCCGATGTGCAGATGTTTTTTTTAATAAGTCTAAAAGATATGACGGGAAACGTTATGCAACTTTTGTATTAAAATTTTTTTTCTGTTACTTATATTAAGCCCTGTAGGTGGGTACGCAAATATAAAAAATAACCCTGTACAATTTTGAGCTGTTTATTAAAATTTATACTTTAATTACTCGAAAAACGTAAGATTCTATGTTACATTGATAAACGAAAAAATTACAAATCCATAAAACATATTAAAGATCGCAAAAAATATGCGAAAATAGTTGTTCTAAATACAATTAAAGGTAGGATTTAAAGGGGATTTCATCACATTTACCATAGTAATGTATATTTTTTTACACCATCAGAAAGTAGAGATTTCAACGAACAAAAAGCCCACCGACTTATTTAAAAAAGCAGATATTTTGACGTGAGAATTTTCGATTGAAAATTAGGGTGCTTTTTCGATATTAAGTCAAAATAAGGTGAAAAAATAAATATTTTAAATCAAAAAAATTACGGTGTGTTTGGGACATAAAAAGGTAAGTTTTTACCAAATTTCTTAAAAAAAAAATTTTCTTGTAAAAGATAAAAATAAAAAACCAAAAACTTGGTTATTTGAATTTTTCACATAAATTTTGAGGTTGTGTGAAGAAAGTGTAAATACAAAAGTTGTAGATCTTTTTGTTACCTACAACTTTGCCATTTAACGTTTTTCCATCGGACTTGTAGTTTTGCCGAAAATCGAGATAAATCGTTTTCTACCCTTAAAAGCGCACCCCTTTCCACTTCCCGCCCTCGGATCGCCCGTAAATTATTTTTCCTTTCATTTTTGTTATATTCTCTTCCTTTTCCAATGGGTTTCATCCTACTATTATTTTTTTTCACTTTTTACCATTTTCAAAGGCTTCAGCCCTGGTCTATCTATATTATACAGGATGACGGATTTCTGACGTCAAAATAGGTCGATTGAAAGCAACTTACTAATAAGCGAACAGCCTCTATGTGTATACTAACCTTTCTACTTTCAAATTCATCATTATTGTAATCCAAATTGGAAGTACTCGGAGAAAAATTATACAATACTCTCGGAGTGTTGGAGGCCGTGGTATCGGAATCAGACAGGATTCGCTTCGGGTGCGCGGTAAACTTCCGTCTTTGATCGATTTTTTTCGATTTTAGCACCTTCTTTTCCATTTGTTTTTGTTTCAGTTCGAGTGTCTTGATCAGGTTGATGTCCCTTTTGAGAGCATTCTAAAACAACATATCAGTCACATTTCAGGACGAGAGAAGACCATTCACGTATACTAACCCCTCCACAGGCCCATAAAATCTTTTAAAATGTTGGTAAATAGTAAGACGCTCACCACGCCAAAATTGGATTTTTTCAAGAATAATGAATCTTAAGGCGTAGATTACGAATCTGAAAACGATTTTCGCCGGAAACGTTTTGTTCTTGAGATATTCGTTTTAAGTGCCTGTTCTTAAAGGTTGGGTTTCTGACGCAAAAGTAGTATTTATATTTGTTGCTGATACAAGAATTATGAAAAAATTAGTAGAACGGGTCATGTTGCATGCTGTTTGGTGTTGTATCGTAGGCTGATAGTGAAATCCGTCATTTCATGAAACGCCTAATCATATCATGAAGCGTGGCTAAAAGGTATATTGCAACTGGTTTGTTCGTTGTTCCCCAGAGCATTTTTTTCACTAATATTATTTTATAAAAATAAAATTTAAATTAAATTTCTTTAAAAATTGAAAAAAATGCTCTGGGGAACAACGAACAAACCAGTTGCAAATATACCTTTTAGCGTGCAGCATGATATGACTAGGCTTTTCATGAAATGACGGATTTCACTATCAGCCTACGAAATATATAATATAATATACTAATTTTGTTCTTCCAACACAACTAAATCTTTTTCCATAGGCTATGAAGAACTAAAAACTCAATACGCGCGGTATATATTGATATCTTAAAAACCAATAAAATGTGATCATTTCTTTAAAATTTCAATGTGAAAGACGTTTAGATATCATTATGTACCTCTAATATAAAAAAAAAGTTATTTATTTACGATAAGAGAAAAAATTAGAAAATTCTGCGGTTCTGACATTATCCATTGAAAAATAGCACTTTAAGAAGGATTTTCTTAAAAACTAGGCGTTTCCGGGGAAAATCGTTTTCTGATTCGTAACCTAATAAAAAATATCAATTTTGGCGTGGTGAGCGTATAATAGACGACAACAGAGCTAGATACAGACATCTTATTCTTTTTATCATAAAAAAATTCGACACTGCTTTCGTAGATCTTCTGCAACGTTGCTTGTCGAATCGGGGGCAGACATGTTAACATTAAAACGCCATGGAGGATGAAAATATTCAACTCTAGCTGAGGGCTACATTGAGGAATCGATTTCTAAGAAAACTAAAATAGCGACTCGCGACGATTTTGGAAGGTGAACCAAGTACTATATAGTACCGGAAACTTCACAACCATCAGAAAAAGATTAAGTGAAGAACCTGAGGCCTCCAAGTGCAAAAACGAGAACAAAATTTAAAAAATTACTGGACATGAACTTTGTCCATCAGTTTTACCATAGTAAATTGCTCTAACTGCGATATTAAAATTGAAATTAACTCAAAAAAAGGTAAAAAAACTAGTTTTATAAAAATAACGTTAGTTTAAACTGTTCATGTTATTGTTAAGAATTAGTTAGTAGTTAGTAATATGTCTTGTATTGTAAAATATTCTTCAATAAAATTTGAACAAAAAAAAATTAAACTCGATCGTAGAAATTGCATGCATTAAGCATATTTGTTGCACTCAGCATGATTGATGAAACTTCATGCATCATGCAACAAAGATATACTTTTTGCACTAGTTATATATACAGTGTGTGTATAAAATCTGGAAACGGCTTAATAACATCACAATTTACTGGCCGATTTTAACCAAATTTGGTACAGTTGTGTAAGAGGATCTAACGCACCGAATGACGATATTGGCGTTGTTGCCAGCTTTTTAGTTTGTCTGGAATTCGAACGAATTTTATATTTTTAAATATAACACCCAGTATATTTTTACATTTTTAAATTCCACATAAAATTATAATTATTTTTTATTAAATGCATTATTAGTCTATACTTCATAGTTTCCGAGATATTGACTCTCGAAAAGTGACATTTTTGAACTTTGACAGCTTATAACTTTCTAACAGTACGTCTTAGAGCAAAACGGCTTACATGTCCCTATCTTCAATTTTTATTATCTTCCCAAAAAAATCAACTTCCGGTTAAACCGGATGTAACTCGAAAGCAGGAAATATAGTTGTTTCGGTTTAACTGGAAGTTGATTTTTTTGGGAAGATAATAAAAATTGAAGATAGGGACATGTAAGCCGTTTTGCTCTAAGACTTACTGTTAGAAAGTTATAAGCTGTCAAAGTTCAAAAATGTCACTTTTCGAGAGTCAATATCTCGGAAACTATGAAGTATAGACTAATAATGCATTTAATAAAAAATAATTATAATTTGTAAAAATGTAAAAATATACTGGGTGTTACATTTAAAAATATAAAATTCGTTCGAATTCCAGACAAACTAAAAAGCTGGCAACAACGCCAATATCGTCATTCGGTGCGTTAGATCCTCTTACACAACTGTACCAAATTTGGTTTAAATCGGCCAGTAAATTGTGATGTTATTAAGCCGTTTCCAGACTTTATACACACACTGTATAACTATATAAATATGAAAGTTTCTTGTTCAGTATTCACTTAGTTTAACTCATTACTTTAAATTAAATCGATGTTTTGAAGTAAACTAATATATCAATATAAAAAACAAATCAGTTACATGATCAACGTGGACTCTTGGTCTCTCTTCTTGCAGAAATCATTAAAAATAACAAACATTGCAACCAATTTATATTCATTTAAGCATCTAGGTATTTTATTTCACTTTTTGCACCGCGCCTATCCACATATAAATCACATTACTTACTTTACGAATGGCGAAAAACTCACTCATCTCGCTTGTATTGTCTCGCAAAAGCGTGTACTAAAAAACGGTAAAAACTAATTATGCAAGTCAACAAAACAACATAGCACGCAAAAACTTCAATAAAAGTGACAAAAGTCAAAAAACCACCTATTCGCATCCTAGCGATTCAAATAATGCACGGCCATTTGTTTTGTTTACGGTGAGCGTTTCCATGGCGACGCACAGTGGAAACGAAACCTGAAAAGGGAACCGGTAAGCAGTTTAAGGTGGGAGTATCAACATGCTTGCCAACCTATAACCTATTTCGCGTAGATTTATTTATGTTTTCTAGCTTTTATACAAAACTTAAAGAAAATTAGTATCGACTTGATATTCTATAGGTAATAATTGACATATTTAATAAATATCAAGGAATTTCATAACGTATTTTAGGAGAATTGTATAGCGAAAAATATCGAATAAGATTTTTTTTAACATTATTATGTCATTGTCACTCATTGTTCTTTCACTATACAATTCTCCCAAAATTAGCAATGAAATAAATTGATATTTTTGTAATATATCAGATACTACCTAAATAATGTACCGACGATATTGATTTTCTTTAAGGTTGAATTCTCAACGTCGTTCAATTTATTGCCAACCTATAACCTATTTCGCTTTGTTTTTTCAAGTTTATTATTTTTTAAACTAACATTTAAATAAAATCAGTATCGTCGGCACATTACTTAGGTAATATCTGATATATTACAAAAATATCAATTTATTTCATCGCTAATTTTGGGATAATTGTATAATGAATGAACATGTCATTGCAATGACATAATAATGTTTAAAAAAATCTTACTCGATATTTTTCGTTATACAATTCTCCTAAAATAAGTTATGAAATTCCTTGATATTTATTAAATATGTCAACTATTACCTATAGAATATCAAGTCGACACTGATTTTCTTTAAATTTTGTATCAAAGCTAGAAAACATAAATAAATCTACGCGAAATAGGTTATAGGTTGGCAAGCATGTTGATACTCCCAACTTAAATGTTAGTTATTAAAATAATAAACTCAAAAAATCAACGCGAAATAGGTTATAGGTTGGCAATAAATTGAATGACGTTGAGAATTCAACCTTAAATGAAAAAAAGGGGAGCGTCATAAGTGGAAAAGTAGAGAAATACGGTTTATGTACAAATCCTACGATGTAAGTTAGGTACAGTTGTATTCGTAAAAAAAGCGTACACGAATTAGAATGAGAGGAAACCTTAACCATATTTCCGTAAAACCGGCTTATCGCATATTAAAGGTTATTAAAAATACGAAGCACTGGCGTTGGTTCAATAGAATTAATCTTAACAGTTTTATAAAAATTACAATAGAAACAAAAAACGTTACACAAGAATAAATAAAATCTAGTATTTGGTCATTAATATATCCCTGTTTTTCTATTACTTGAGCCAGTCTATTCGGAATTGACTGAATTATTATTGATACAATATTTGGATGAAGCTCTTTCCAGCACGCATGTTTTGTATTATTTCCCATAAATGTTCTGAATTTTGTGGCCTAAAATTTCGATTATATATTTTTTTTACGATTATACCCTAAATATTTTCAATTGGATGGATATCGGGACTATAAGCGACCCAAGGCAGCACTTCCACATTATGGGTTTGAAACCAGTGGGTTACAGCATTGGTAGTGTGGAATGGACAATTATCTTGTTGAAATATGAAAGTATTATTGGGATATATTTGATCAGCAGATGGTAACGATATGTTTTCTAAAATCTTAATGTAATTCCCTCTATTCGCCAGCAAACACCAGGTCCATGAACACTTATCCAGCCCCATACATTTACAGAGAAATGCCCATGTCTAAAAGTGAGGGGGTTAGTATATTGCTCTTCAAACCTGGTATTGTTTGAACGGTAGACACGAATTTGTCCGTTATAAGTCGACTGGAACCTCTTTTCATCAGTAAAAATGACCCCGTTAGAAAATTTAAAGCAAAAATAATTCTTGATTATCGCTGTTCTTCGGTAAGAAACATTTTTTTCGCAGCCGGGCGACATTTTAGTTCAGATTCCTCGACTCTCCTGCTGGCGGTAGGTTGGGAGGCAGGAAATGCTGTATCAATAACAGCATCCCTTGCAGTTGCAAATGGATTATTTCTGAAATATCCCAAAAAAAAGCATCCTGGTCAGGGTTGGAAGGACCTGAACCAATTTTCCTCTCTAGGGATTCTTCTTGTTCCCGGCGTCGCCTAATTTTCAATATAGGTTTTTTTATTTCTATTATACAACTGCGCTACAGCACGGATTGACCATCCTTCGATTCTTGATACAATTTGAGCCTTTTCACCTTCAGACAACTGACGAGGCATTTTTATGTTCTTCTGTCAAAGTTTATCAAACGTTACCACCATGCAGTTTTAGAATTAATTACACCGACGCCAATGCTTTGCATTTTTGATAATCTATGACGTGTGATAACCTACAATAAATAATAATTTAGACAAGCCGGTTTTACGCAAATATGACAAAACTTACCTCTCATTCTATTGTACGCTTTTTTTATGAATACAAGTAAGTAGGTACCTAAAATGAAGACAATTTGCCACGGCAAAAGGTATTAGCGTTGCCAAAGAAGGGCGGGAGGGGGATGAGAGACATCCGAGATTCGTTAATCAAAGTCAACTTGACAAGAAGTTCACGTCGGTCTATTTATTATTAAATTTCAGTCTCGGGCGTAGCTCTTCCCCCCCAACCAATACGATTCCGTACGATCCAAATTTTTGAAAAATCTAAAAAAAATCAAAAATACCGTGTTACTGCTCTCCAGACCACTGGATAATTGGCACGTTCATTTGTTGAGCCGTTGCCCAGGGTAACAACGACGCGAATCATTTAAAACAGAGTCCGCCAGCGAGATAAGGAAGCATATATGGACATAACAGACAGTCAGATAAAGATAGCAACTAATTAAAAGGTTAACAGGGGTAGGCATCGCTAATGTAGCGATATTTTGACTTATGTAGGGTTAACAAATTTTAATTTTCTAGGTTTTTAATATGGATATTATTTGTGTTAGTAGCGTTCCACGGATATATACTTAAAAATAGGTATGCTTGTTAATATAATGTAAAATACATAGCTACAGTTAAAATGCTAACTTCCCTATATTTTGTCTAGGTTTTTCCAGAAATACCCACAATGAAACAAATAACCTATCTCAGAAGACATACGATAGCTGACAATAGGAAAGTTCCCCTGAACACGATCATACTGCCCCCTCTGACCCCTCCCGATCAGGAGAATGATGCTCAACTGTTAGGCGCCCTCGTGGTAAGATTTTTCCCTTTATTTTAGCCTCAACACAGAAGCATCAGAATACTGATAGAGAAGAAGTAATGACCCCATCAACCCTTTATTTTTCTGTGATGACCCCTCTAGGTTTTATCCCCATTTTAAACCACCCTTTTGAAAATGTTCCGTTTGTTTAATACCTACTTAGCTTAGTGTAAGGTAATTATTTGTGTATAAATTTACAAATTCAATTTTCGGAGAAAACAAATATGAATTTTAACCTTCCCACACACTGGCGGCGGCGGCAAAAAGGTACCAGAGGTGTTAAAAATTACCCGTAAAAGAAAACATTAGTGATGCATTCGCCATTTCATTTTCTTTCTCAAAAGCAGCGAAATACTCTTTGAGTAGCAATTTCCTACAGTTTTAAGTAAAAAAAATACATTTGATATAAACAGGTCAATAACTGCATGGTTGATTACCAGCTGATTATCCCCTAGAGTGCCCTAGACCGACTAGAGTGTTCCCACATAAGAAAGTGCTATTATGTTTTAGAAAGCATTTAGTAAGCATAGTGATAATGGGGTTAATTTAAGCATTAATTGATGACACAAACTGACTCTGGATGCGGACAGATAAACGAACGTACAATACTCGAATCCCGTTTCGACCCAAACTCCGTTTCTTTCTTAAACTATTCCCTTCGCATCCAGAAGGTCACACGTATGCCCTTTTCCCGGGACCATTCCAATCAGTCAGCTCTCGAATCCAGAAAATCCGCACAGAGCATGTCAAAACAACCACTGACTAATCAATAAAACGCGAACAGTTATTGTGTATTTGCGTGTGCATGGAAATACGGTCGAATTTTCTTTTGTAAGAGTGAAAAAGTCGAGTGTTCTTTTAAAACGATTTAGGAAAAGTTAGGTAGATAAACCATTAAACTAATAATTGTGAATATTATTGATCAATTGAAGCAGAGTGCGTTTTGGTTTGGGAAAGGATGCTTTATCAACATGACCTTTACAACCCTTTGTAGTTGAAACGTGCAAGTAAATCTCTTATTTATTCAATAACAGTGGCCTTGCTAGGTAGTAGAACACTTTAAAACCAAAAAAAATATTTTTGTTAATAGTGGATGCTGCTAAGCTATACACAAAACAAAATGAAACTATTTTCTTATAGACCAGGGCTCAAGCCTTTGAAAATGGTAAAAAGTGAAAAAAAATAATAGTAGGATGAAACCCATTGGAAACGGAAGAGAATATAACAAAAATGAAAAGAAAAATAATTTACGGGCAATCCGAGGTCGGGAAGTGGAAGGGGGTGAGTTTTTAAGGGTAGAAAACGATTTATCTCAATTTCCAGCAAAACTACAAGTCCTATGGAAAAACGTTAAATGGCAGAGTTGTAGGTAATAAAAAGATCTACAACTTTTGTATTTACATTTTTTTCACATAACCTTAAAATTTATGTGAAAAATTCAAATACCCAAGTTTTTGGTTTTTTATTTTTCTTTTACAAAAAAAAATTTTTTTCACAAAATTTGGTGAAAACTTACCTTTTTATGTTCCAAACACATGATTTAAAATATTTATTTTTTCACCTTATTTTGACTTAATATCGAAAAAGCACCCTAATTTTCAATCGGAAATTCTCACGTCAAAATATCTGCTTTTTTAAAAAAGTCGGTGGGCTTTCTGTTCGTTGAAATTTCTACTTTTTGATGGTGTAAAAAAATATATACATTACTATAGTAGATGTTCTCAAAAAATGCAAAGAAACGAAAAAAACTCGAATCAGAAATTTTTTTTTTAATCATTACGTACAGGGTTTTTCCGTATATTTTGGAGCACCCCTGGAGCTTTTATTTGAAGACCTAGAAAAAACTTTAAATTACCAAAGTTGCATTATTTCTCCTGAACTGCCAGAATTTGTTATTGGACAAAACAAATGAACATCGTAAATTTGTTTAATAATGCCAATGTCGATTTTTTTAAATGGAACACCCTGTATATTAATTTTTTTTTAACTCCTTACTCTTTTCTGATTCCAAATATCTATATATGTTATATGTTTGTTTCATAAATTATTATCATTATTTATATTAATTATTGTTACTGAATAAGCATTATGTTCTATCATGTTTTCCTCACACCAATATAGATTTTCTAATCCGCAATATTTTGAAATGCAATTTTGCCTAAACGACTAAAGTAAACATATAACATATATACATATTTGGAATCAGAAAAGAGTGAGGAGTTAAAAAAAAATTAATATACAGGGTGTTCCATTTAAAAAAATCGACATTGGCATTATTAAACAAATTTACGATGTTCATTTGTTTTGTCCGATAACAAATTCTGGCAGTTCAGGAGAAATCATGCAACTTTGGTAATTTAAAGTTTTTTCTAGGTCTTCAAATAAAAGCTCCAGGGGTGCTCCAAAATATACGGAAAAACCCTGTACAATTTTGAGCTATTTAAATTATTAAAAACTATTAAAATTTTTTTGTTTATCAATGTAACATGAAATCTTACGTTTTTCGAGTAATTAAAGTATAAATTTTAATAAATAGCTTAAAATTATATATGATTAAAAAAAAATTTCGGATTCAAGTTTTTTTCGCTTCTTTGCATTTTTTGAGAACATTTACCATCGTAATGTATATATTTTTTTAAAACCCATCAGAAAGTAGAGATTTCAACGAACAAAATGCCCATCGACTTTTTAAAAAAGCAGATATTTTGACGTGAGAATTTTCAATTGAAAATTAGGGTGCTTTTTCGATATTAAGTCAAAATAAGGTGAAAAAATAAATATTTTAAATCAAAAAAATTATAGTGTGTTTGGGACATAAAAAGGTAAGTTTTCGCCAAATTTCGAGAAAAAAAAATTTTTTGTAAAAGATAAAAATAAAAAACCAAAAACTTGGTTATTTGAATTTTTCACATAAATTTTGAGGTTATGTGAAACAAGTGTAAATACAAAAGTTGTAGATCTTTTTATTACCTACAACTTTGCCATTTAACGTTTTTCATAGGACTTGTAGTTTTGCCGGAAATCGAGATAAATCGTTTTCTACCCTTAAAAACTCACCCCCCTTCCACTTCCCGACCTCGGATCGCCCGTAAATTATTTTTCCTTTCATTTTTGTTATATTCTCTTCCTTTTTCAATGAGTTTCATCCTACTATTTTTTTTTGTTTCAAAAATTATCGACTATGGTCTATTATAGCTGTTAATTAAAGTTAATAATACACCCACTGTTCCGAGAGTTAAGTTAAATTTCTGATTGGCTGTCAGCCAATAGTTTATCTTGAATATGGCAATATGCCCTTCCATAGCACTGGTACATTCCTAATAGTTACAAATTGAGTCAATTTAAGCCGAAATAAAACCCAAAAAGGAGGCGAGTCTTCCGATTCTTTCAGCGTACTATTTTAAAGTAAAAATTGGTGTATATTTTCGCGTGGTTTTATTGTGGGCGATGAACCTGATGGACCTTTGCAACGGACGTCCTGTTGGCTTGTTATGATAATGCTAAAATGTCTCTCCTGCTCCATCGTCATTGTCCCACCCTTTTATCGCTCCAATAACCCTTCTATAAGAAAGCCTAGCGTCGCCACTGTTTAACGCACAAAATATTGACGTTCCGTGCAGGAAACATATTTAGCTCCTGCTATTACTCATTTTCGCGAAATTAGTTTAGCGCGTGACTAAGACATTCAGGAGTCTATGTTGTTTTTTAAAGGCAGCAGGTGAAAATCCTTCGAGAAGTTTTAACGAATTTTCGGGAAAATGGCTTCAAAAGTCATTGTGAAGTTACCCGTGGCTCCCTTCGGACAGGTGAGTAAATAATCTTAGTTTAGCGGCTTTAGTGTTTGATTATTAATTTTTGGGTTTTATACAGGGTGTTCATTTGAAAATTTCACACCTGTACTTTTTAACCAAAAAGATACCTTAATTATGACTAGTTACCATGGCAACTAAAAGAATTTCCGGAAATTTTTTCGAGGCGCCACGATATTTAAGTGGACATTTTTTGACAGTTGAAAAGGTAAACATATGATCTACCACCATTAAATAATGTACATATACCTGTGAATAATGCAAAATATCTGAATTATGTAACATTATTATTTATTATTCGCTATAACGTTTCATTAAACAGAAAACACAAATTTGTTTAATTATTATGCATTAACAATTTATATTTCAACAAAAGTCGGATGTACAAACATAGGATTTAAATGTTGCTTAAATTCTAACCCATCCTCTCTTCTTAATGGTAAATAGGAAGGTGACGAATTAATTAGATGTCTATATAACCTATAATAATTAATATTATTTCGTTATTATTTTGCTTATTAGTGGATATCATTAGAGATTTGCCAATGAAGATATTAGTTCAACATGAAATAAATTCTAAAATATATATACATAATAGGTATATCCATCAAATTTCGTTAAATAAAAAAAAATACCAACTTTAGTTACACAAAATGCTATAACACACATGGGTATTAGTTCAGTCTATCGCCCTTTCATACATTTAGGTTACTAAAGGTGGTAGAAATGTATTTTTTATTATTAAACTCAACACTCAACGTACAGACGTTTTAAACTATATACCTAGTAATTATTAAGCTTTGTGACAGAACCGGTTAAACAAAAATGACAATTCAACATATTATGTCAAAATACCCTGGCCAACTTGACAAGCAGTGAAATTAGTTTAAAATGTCAAGTTTGATTAATAATTTTTTTCCAAATTATGGTGTGAAGTGGTGTGAAATTTTCTTACCGAATCCCACGCGAGCTTAAATTATTCCTGAAAATTTTTTAAGCTCTTGTGATATTATAAGTGAAAACTTTCCACCTCGATTTTCCTGCTTTCAAATAAAATGGAAAATCGCTCGGACCCGTCGATTTTTATTTCGAGGGGGACATCTTTTGCGTATATTGTCAATCTTGTTACTTCAAGCCCCTAGGAGGGAGGGGGGGGGGGGGGGGGGGTAAGATCTAAATCTTAAATGGATACCCCTATTTTATATTTTTTTTTGGATTCTGGATTAAATTCTGAACATTTTTTAATAAAAGCATTATTAGTCTATACTTAACAGTTTCCGAGATATTGACTCTTGAAAAATGACATTTTTGAACTTTGACAGCGTCTAGCTTTCTAACTGTACGTCTTAGAGCAAAACGGCTTACATGTCCCTATCTTCGATTTTTATTACCTTTCCAATAGTGTCAACTTCCGGTCAAACCGGAAGTACTATATGTCCGAGTATATGTCTTACATCCGGTTTATCCGAATGTTCACACTATTGAAACGATAATAAAAATCGAAGATAGGGACATGTAAGCCGTTTTGCTCTAATACGTACAGTTAGAAAGCTAGACGCTGTCAAAATTCAAAAATGTAATTTTTCAAGAGTAAATATCTCGGAAACTGTTAAGTATAGACTAATAATGCTTTTATTAAAAAATTTTATGGAGAATTCAAAAAAATTATATAAAATAGGGGTATCCATTTAAGATTTAGATCTTACCCCCCCCTCCCTCCTAGGGGCTTGAAGTAACAAGATTGACAATATACGCAAAAGATGTCCCCCTCGAAATAAAAATCGACGGGTCCGAGCGATTTTCCACATTTTCATTTTAAAGCAAGAAAATCGAGGTGGGAAGTTTTCAAATGAACACCCTGTATATTGATTTATTGTTTAGTCGTGGCAAAAATGACATCATGTCTGTGACACTGCGTTGGTGTTTTAAATAATAACTTATAACAATAACTTTTCAAGGTAAAAGTGGTATCTGATGAAGTGACATATCTTATACAATGCAGTGACGCACGGTATCGCGAAGTACAAAATATAGAAATTGTCACTCATTTACCTTATATTAAATGTAGGAATAATTACAATACAGTACTTTTTATTGGGATCCACAAACAAAAATTCGACAAATGCGAGCGAACATTTTACCCCTTTTACCCCAATGAGGAAGACATTATTTGCAAATTATTTAAAAACTATTCCTAATTTATACTCTGTTTCTTAAAGCCTGACAGCACAGCTGAGGGTCATGAGTCGTAAAACCTCAATAAACCATAAGCGTAAAAATAACAGGTACCTACCTGATCTTAATAAACGTCTTTGAAGAGTATTTTGAGCAAATGATAGAATTAATTCCCCGAAAATTCTGTCATAGTATTAGATAACGCCAGCTACCATTCAAGACTTTTAGAAAAACTTCCTACGACTTCTTGGGAAAAAACCGATATTATAAATCGGCTGTCTAAAAAAATTATATCCTTTAAAGATGGCTTAATAAAAAAAACTTTTAAAAATTGTGCAAGAAAATAAGTCACGTTTTAAAAAATGTGTAATCGACGAAATGACTAAAAAACGTGGTATCATTTTACTTAGACTGTCGTCCAACCACTGTAAATAAATCCAATTGAGTTAATATGGGCACAAATGAATGGCTATATAATATGTAGCAAGGAATAACACTACATTTAAAATAAAAGATGTACCTGCGTTATTGAAGTACCTATTCATTAAACATTTTAACGAAAGAAAATTGGAAAGAAGTTATAAAACATGTAATAAAAGAGGAAAAAAAATGTGGGACTTAAACAACCTGATGGAAGAAACGGTAGAACTACTTATTATTTCAGTTGACTCCACAGATGAATCCTTCGAATTTAGTGATAGTGAAGACACCTTTCTAGACCTTAAACTTTTAAGTATGAAGTGTTTTTGTATTGAGAAAATAAAATTAATTCCGTTAAATATACAAATCATTTTTACACACGTTAAAAACTACATTTTTTGGCAGACCTGTTCTCTTAAAACGATACACTGTTTCACTAGTTTTGTTAATGTATACAGGGTGTTCTCAAAGTTGAGTCATTTATTTTACCAGGTTGTAGAACTCGTAAAAATAAGTAATTGTACCAAAAATCATTTATATAAAAGTTGCAGAATAAAGAAGTTATTAACAATTGAAAAAATGTAAAATTTAAGAACTGTAAGACCTGCTTTTTGGATATTCTCGACCACTGCGTTATGAATGTTTTGTTTACTGGCGATAAGGTATGCCCTTTTTTTTGTAGGATACAAATTACTTATCATTCATTCATTTTACGGGTTTTAGTGCGAATTTCGATTTGACCAGTGCTAAATAATTCGCTAAAGTGCGTGATATTTTTTATTTTTGGGCATTTTGTGCGATAAAAATGGCGCAAGTTTATGAAAACAATGAACTAGTGGACATAATATTAACTTACGGGGAGTGCCAACAAAATGCAGCCGCCGCATGTCGTTTGTACGCGGAAAGGTTTCCTTTAAGAAATCGTCCGGCTCCGCGGATGTTTGTAAATTTAGTTACAAGACTTCGCGACACAGGCTACTTACAGGAACAACGAGGTGGTCACGCTGGAAGACCTCCTCCACGCGAAATGGTACAGATTGAGGAGGACATTTTAGGAATTGTCGAAAACGACCCAACAACGTCCACTAGGTCAGTAGCAGCTCAAGTTGGAACTGCTTATAGCAAAGTGTGGAAGACTATACGACAAGAACAACTTTATCCCTACCATTATCAACGGGTACAAGCGTTACAACCCGAAGATGGTCCTAGAAGAGTTGAATTTTGTCAGTGGCTATTAAATCAATACAACAGAAATGAAAATTTTACCAAATTTATTTTGGCTACTGACGAGGCCACATTTAAAAGAAATGGAGTTACAAATTTTCACAACAACCATATTTGGGCAGTGGAAAATCCGCATGCTGTGAAAATAACCCATTTTCAGGACAGATTTTCAGTAAATGTTTGGGTTGGCGTAGTAAATGGCATGCTTATTGGGCCTTACTTTTTTCCAGCTCGACTGACAGGTGACATTTATTTAGACTTTCTTCAAAACACTCTGCCACAATTTAGATGTTCCTTTAAATGTGAGACAGAATATGTGGCTTTTACATGATGGAGCACCGCCACATTTTAGACGAGAAGTTAGGGAACATTTAAATAATGAGTTTCCTAATAGATGGATAGGGCGCAATGGCTACATTTCATGGCCTGCACGCTCTCCGGATCTAACGCACTGCGATTTTTTTCTGTGGGGCTATTTAACAGTTGGTTTATCACGATGCAGAGGTAAATACTGTGCAAGAACTACAACAGCGCATCAGAAACGCTTGTGATGTTGTTCGTGGACACCCGGATTTTATTTTTAAAGCGTGTAGTCACTCATGGATACGCCGAGCAAGACTTTGCGCAAACCGAACAAGTGGTGATAATTTTGAACAATTTTTGTAACATCGAGATGCATTTTGCCGGTGAGTAATGAATTATTGTGAGTTTTGCAATAAAAATAAAACGCAGTGGTCGAGAATACCAAAGAGCAGGTCTTAAGTTTTTAAATTTAAAATTTTTCCAATTGTTAATGACTTCTTTATTCTGCAACTTTTATATAAATGATTTTTGGTACAATTACTTATTTTTACGAGTTCTACAACCTGGTAAAATAAATGACTCAACTTTGAGAACACCCTGTAGTATCGGCCAGAACTAAATCAGATAAAGTTTTTACTATGTATAATTTATTTACAACACGGGCAAGAAACAAAAGGGATTTATATTTCATATAAATAAAAATCTAAACGACCGCCACTGTCCGAAGATTTATTCTAAATCATCGGCTTGCCCTATTGTTACAATTTTACGACCCTATTGTGAAAGGTATAATTCCGGATGTGCAATCTATAGTGTTTAAACTACCCGTATTGTTACTAAAAAAAAATAGGGGAGACTGGTACACAATGGAACACATTTTTGAAAATGTTTTTTTTTTAAATCCTATTAAGGCGAGACAAATTATAAGAACATTTTTCCCTAAACTGTTTATTAACCCACAGATATTATAATTTAGTTTTCAAAAATTTGAACACTGGAATGAGGTAATCCATAAAATAATGGTGGCTGAATTTGTTGCATTGTGTACCATGGGTGGTACACGTTGACACTTCAGGTAGTACACAATAAAACGTTTATATTTTATTTTTAAATGTATTGCTGAAAACAGTAAGAACAGATATGAAAATAATCATACAACCAGACAAAATGTTTTAACAAAATTCGTATTACTTAACGAAAATAATAAGACACTTTAAGATACATTTATGTTATTCTTAACAATAATGTTTTAAAATTATACCCCAAACTTGTAATGGGATGAAAGTCTATTATTTTTTGTGCACATAGGTGATGGTAGCAACATAACAAAATCTGATTTGTAGGCCGTGTGAATGTCGGGGACGTTTGGAAAATGAAAATTTTGGCAGCATTGGAAATCTACATGTATCAATGTGTTCTACCAGTGAATGTTTCATTGTGTACTACCAGACATGTAGTCACCACAAGTCAGAAAATTATTAGTTGCCGTTAATTTATTCAAACAGAATTTGGAGGTTGGAAGGACAATATAATTACAAAATAAAAAATTCACAGATCTTGCACCTTACGCAAGCATCCTATGTATTGAAAATACCTGACACAGCTTTAAAATTTTAATGACCTATGTCATGTAATTAAAGCCCACATTCTAATTTGGATTTTGTAAAAGTTTAAAAAATGTTCTTTAATTTTACAGTACTGGTTACATAAAAACTATGGATAATTTTAAATTCCTCACCTCAAAAAACCCCAAAATCCTTAATTTCGTGCTGCTACCTATGTCATTTCGTTAGGAAATAATCCCAAAAAAACGAAAACAAAAATAAAACTTTGACACCCTGTATCTTGGTTGTTCAATTTTGGGATAATGCAAGTTTAAATAAACCGCATTATTTCGCCTTAAGAAGCCTACTGTTGCTCTGAGTCCCATTACGTTTGGGACACCCTGTATATTAATTAAAACATATTATAAATAATCCCAAAAAAACGAAAACAAAAATAAAAGTTTGACACCCTTTATCTTGGTTGTTATCAATTTTGGGATAATGCAAGTTTAAATAAATCGCGTTATTTCGCCTTAAGGACCCTGCTGTTGCTCTGTGTCCCATTACGTTTGGGACACCCTGTATATTCACGAAAACATATTATATTAAATGTATGGTTTTATTTCTAAGAATAATTATTATAAATTTGTTTATAAACAATAATATTCACATAGCAGACCAACCAAGGTGAACTATAAATAATCCCAAAAAAACGAAAACAAAAATAAAAGTTTGACACCCTTTATCTTGGTTGTTATCAATTTTGGGACAATGCAAGTTTAAATAAATCGCATTATTTCGCCTTAAGGAGCCTGCTGTTGCTCTGTGTCCCATTACGTTTGGGACACCCTGTATATTAACTAAAACATATTATATTAAATGTATGGTTTTATTTCTAAGAATAATTATTATAAATTTGTTTATAAACAATAATATTCACATAGCAGACCAACCAAGGTGAACTATAAATAATCCCAAAAAAACGAAAACAAAAATAAAAGTTTGACACCCTTTATCTTGGTTGTTATCAATTTTGGGACAATGCAAGTTTAAATAAATCGCATTATTTCGCCTTAAGGAGCCTGCTGTTGCTCTGTGTCCCATTACGTTTGGGACACCCTGTATATTAACTAAAACATATTATATTAAATGTATGGTTTTATTTCTAAGAATAATTAATATTAATTTGTTTATAAACAATAATATTCACATAGCAGACCAACCAAGGTGAACAATTGCCTTATATTCAATCGGTCATATTGTCTAAGCCTACTTTTATGCTATGTTTTTAAATTATAGGTACTTATTTACCCAAGCGTTCAAAATAGACCATGAAGATTTTCATGAGATAGGTAGGGGTGCAAAATATAACCAATCACCCGGTACAATAACATTTTCTGAGAAATCAATAATAAAAAAATTATCCCATTTGTTAACCAAATTTGGGCGGACCCTGTAATATGCAATTATTGTGCTCCAACTTTTTGCCTCCCGCTTTTTTTTTCGATATAAGATTCCGATTTAAATAACGTGAACTTACCTTAGTTATAACTTATCTCAATAAAACACTTTTTAACAAAGTTACTATGGCGTTCTTTAAAACACAAACTAAACATTATTCATTATTTACTTGCCGACTTTACGCTGATTCATATTTATATTTTTACCAAGTATTATCAGAGTATTATGTTACAAGACCGATCTAGATATTGCGCTGTTGGCCGCGACAGACGGCAGAGCGACATCGACATGAGCGACATCGACATGCAATGCAAAGTTTGCGTAAACACGATCCCAATAGTATTTTCAATACTAAAAAAATGTTTAAAAGGCTGACGTTAGTGTGTAAATACTATACCTTAAAGTTTCACAATTAAAAATAAAAAATTAGAGCACAAAATTTTAAAAATCCGTCTAGTTCGGTCTATGAACAGATCTAACAAACGACTAACCGTTGACAAGAGTACCACAATGCAACGCATTCGAGGTTTTACATTCGGCGTTCGGGCGGCAAATTTAAATAAGTTAGGGACGATGTTTCATTGTGTACTATATATCATTGTGTACCAGTCTCCCCTACTTTCAGGCGAAAAATAATATATTCACCCGGTAAGCTAAAATTTGTGTTTTGCATTTTTAATGAGGGTTCTTAGCTGTCAGGCAATAAAAAAACAGACTTTAAAGAGTAAGGAGGTAACTAACTTATTATGATTTAAATGGTCATGTCCTTTTAGGTCAACAAATCGAAAACTGGATCACTTAGCAACGAGATAGTCCTTGCGAAACCTCCAGAAATTGCAAAAAATGAAGATCATTCGTCATCGTCGAAGACACCCGAACAGGCTAGGCTCGAGCAGAACGTCAAGTTCCTGCAGGATCAACACCAGCTTATGCTATCGGGATTGCATGGGGAAATTGAAAAGTTGAAAGCAAGAAATCGAGGTAAATGACATGTATTTCTGTCCATCGATCTGTCTCGCAAGGTCACCTTAAAATTTTAAATACTATAGTCAAATCTGGTCTTATCATGCGGGTCCAAAGGTCACCGATCATATGAATCAATTCGAAAATTCCAGAGCTTATCAAAATGTTGTAAGATTATGTAGGTATCAATATACGCGGAGAAAAGAAACATAGTTTTATTATTTTAACTATCGTGAAGATATGCAGTGGGTTCCCCATTTAAAACGAAACAGGCTAAATATCTGGTTCCACGTTAATTTAAAAAAAAACGCTCGGACCCGTCGATTTTTATTTCGAGGGGGGACATCTTTTGCGTATCTCTTGTTACTTCAAGCCCCTAGGAGGGAGGGGGGGTAAGATCTAAATCTTAAATGGATACCCCTATTTTATATAATTTTTTTGGATTCTGCATAAAATTCTGAACATTTTTTAATAAAAGCATTATTAGTCTATACTAAACAGTTTCCGAGATATTGACTCTTGAAAAATGAGATTTTTGAACTTTGACAGCGTCTAGCTTTCTAACTGTACGTCTTAGAGTAAAACGGCTTACATGTCCCTATCTTCGATTTTTATTATCTTTCCAATAGTGTCAACTTCCGGTTAAACCGGAAGTACTATATTTCTTACAACCGGTTTAACCGGAAGTTGACACTATTGGAAAGATAATAAAAATCGAAGTTAGGAACATGTAAGCCGTTTTACTCTAAGACGTACAGTTAGAAAGCTAGACGCTGTCAAAGTTCAAAAATATCATTTTTCAAGAGTCAATATCTCGGAAACTGTTTAGTATAGACTATAGACTAATAATGCTTATATTAAAAAATGTTCAGAATTTTATGCAGAATCCGAAAAAATTATATAAAATAGGGGTATCCATTTAAGATTTAGACCTTACCCCCCCCCCCCCCCCCCCCCCTAACTCCCAGGGGCTTGAAGTAACAAGATTGACAATATACGCAAAAGATGTTCCCCTCAAAATAAAAATCGACGGGTCCGAGCGTTTTTTTTTTAAATTAACGTGGAACCAGATATTTAGCCTGTTTCGTTTTAAATGGGGAACCCTGTATATACATATTATTATTTTTGCAAAAATGTACATACTAGTACAGGGGTGGCGAACCTTTATGTATTAACGTGCCATTTTTTCTAAAGAAATGTTTAATGAGGCCATAGACGTGCCTTCAAATTCGTAATATAATAATTCATAGTAAACTTTCTGATCGGTGGCGTGCCCAAAATTATATGTCGCGTGCCATCAATGGCACGCGAGCCATTGGTTCGCCGTCCCTGTAAATCGTATATCTACTAAATCTTTTTATTAAAAACGACAATAATAAACAGTGTAATTTATTTTAGCAATAAAATAACCTAACCTAAAAATACAATGGAATTTAATTCGATTAACTATTTCAAGAAATAAAAAAAAAAAATCGTAATTTGCCAACCAATAAGTAGAAAACAGTAGCAAAAGCACTGGTAATCAATTTAAGGATTGTACAGAAAATTGCCCATGAAAGAAAGCATAATGTAACACCGAAGAATACTAAAAAATGTAAACAAAGAAAACCGTTTATAATTATAGACTAAAAACTTAAAAACTGTCATCATCACTTAGAAATTCTGAAAAGTCCTCGTCATCTGAGTCGTCCTCGAATGGAGCAATGATCATCGGCGCTACTTTGACATCTAATACTTTTCTCGATCCCACTTCTTTCTTATTAATTTTTCTGTATGTTCCACCGATTTCTTCCAGTACTCCTGCGTAATATGATCCAACGAACATTACAGAACATTTTTACATTCTTTTTAGAGCTACAATTTCAACTGGTATTTGGAAAAGGACCTGTTCCGTCGAGTTCTCCTTCCCCGTCTTCCCCAGAAGATGACAAACATAAGGTAAAAAAAATAGGTAGAACTAGAAGTCTTTGGGTAGAACCAATTAATTTATTAATTTAAAGAAATAGTCCATACTTAAAGTGGAGTTGAAAGTATGAAAAGGAAAGAAAAACACAAAGTCTTCCTCCACAAAGTTTAATGGAAAGGATTCCAAGTATTAAGGGTCTCTATACATGTTTCGAACGTAGAAACGTTCATCTTCAGGAGACACAAAGTTTTTAAATGTATGCTGATGGTGTTAGCAAAAGAGAAATTGAAATTTAGAACCTTAATGGAGCTTTTATGGGTTTAAAACTGAAGTGTAGAAGAAACATGAAATAAAATATTGATAATGGTAAAAACCAACCAAATAAACTGGGGAAGAAGAAAACTTGGTGTCGAAGCTTATTTGAAGCGTTTAAAGGAACTTATGGAATGAATATAGACACACACCTTCATTATGTCTATATTCATTCCATAAGTTCCTTTAAACGCTTCAAATAAGCTTCGACACCTAGACAAGTTTTCTTCTTCCCCAGTTTATTTGGTTGGTTTATACCCCTTCACAATGTTTTAAACATTCTATGGTTTTTACCATTATCAATCTTTTATTTCATGTTTCTTCTACATTTCAGTTTTAAACCCATAAAAGCTCCATTAAGGTTCTAAATTTCAATTTCTCTTTTGCTAACACCATCAGCATAAATTTAAAAACTTTCTGTCTCCTGAAGATGAACGTTTCTACGTTCGAAAGATGTAGATACCCTTAATACTTGGAATCCTTTCCATTAAACTTTGTGGAGGAAGACTTTGTGTTTTTCTTTCCTTTTCAATTAATTTATTATTTGGGTAGTATAATATAGGTAGACTAAAGCGTCACAAATATTTTTAGTAAAACAAGTATGGAAAGAAATTGATAAAACACCATTTTATTTTAGTTGTATACGAGTCCAAAACTTGTAATGAACACGACACCCCTACAAGTAGAGTTATTGGAGAAGGAAATAGGAGAACTTAAACTGCAGCTGCAGGAATCTGACAGCAGGAACGTATATCTGTCGGCAATGGTAGACGAACAAAAAAAGTACGCGTAATTTTTTTAATTTAATTAACATCTTAACATAGTATAAAGCAAAGTCGCTGTCGCCCGTCTGTCCCCTTTCATGTCCGCTTAAATCTTTAAAACTACGCAACGGATTTTGAAGCGGTTTTTTTTAATAGATAGAGTGATTCAAGAGGAAGGTTTTTATGTATAACTAGCGACCCGCCCCGGCTTCGCACGGGTGCAATTTCAGAAAGTGGCATGCCGGGTACTAATATATCGGGTTTGAATTTATACCAGCGGGTTGCAACGCATGCCGGGTACACGCTAGTATTATATAATTCCTTTATAAAATACCATAATCACAATCACAACATTAGAAGTCACAGAGATTTTCCAAAAAGTGAATGCGTCCAATTAAGTTTTTGTAATTTTTTTTTAGAAAACTCGAACGCTACGATCGCCGTCGCGAAAAGGAACGAGAACACCGAGCCACCGGACAAGCTGACGAGGTCGAACTGCTGCGCAAACTCGAAGACGCAGAAACGCTCATCCGACGCCTGCGTCGAGAGAATTCCGACCTGCGCAGAGAAAACGTCCAGCAGAGCGGCGGCGAGACAACAGCGCAGCCGGGACAACAGAGCGGGCAGTACTCGGAACAGCACGGCGCGCATGCGCATCAGAATCAGCACTACGCAAGAGACAATAATAGGTAAGGCTATTTTGGTTGTTATACGACAAATAGTAGTAGTAGCAGTAGTAGTAACAAGATGTATTTAGCAATGTGCTACAATTTAACAAGTTTTATAAAACACTAGCTATACACTGCGCGCGTTCCTACGCCCATAATAATAAGGCGGGTTCACCATCGCGTCAACAAATATTATATTATTTATTAGTACCCGGCATGGGCTGCGCCACTTTTTTTTATGCCGAAACCTTCCTCGGCCTGCACACAACAACTAACCAAATTTTCATCGTAATCGGATAAATGGTATAGGAACGCATGCGTTACATACAGACAAACATTCATTTTTATATACAGGGTGTCCCAAAAGTAATGGAACATAGAGCAACAGAAGACTCCTTTAGACGAAATAATGCGATTTATCTAAACTTGCCTTATCCCAAAACTGATAACAACCGAGATACAGGGTGTCAAAGTTTTAATTTTGTTTTCGTTTTTTTGCTATTACTTTTAGACGAAACGACATAGCAGCACAAAATTAAGGGTTTTGGGGTTTTTTGAGGTGAGGAATTCAAAATTATCCATAGTTTTTGTGTAACCAGTAGAGGGCGCTGCCTACGATATGGCCCACTCCTTTTAGCTGGCATAACTTTGTTTAGGCTTTTTATACCGACCCGACTATTAAAAAAATAAGTTATTTTACTTCTTTTACATCAAAAATGTATAACTTATTGAAGTCGCTAGGAGCAACCATTTTCGAGATAATCGCATTTCATATGTCCAATGCAACTAAGTACGTGGTCCAAATAAGCAACGGAAAATCGAGCAACGGTAAATTTCTGACTTAAAATTATTGTAAATGAGCTACATTAGCTAAGTGTAGGTTAATGTAGATACTTAAGGTTGACTATTTTTTTCTAAATAAAAACGCTTTTTCATATACGGAATTACTAATTCTATTTTAAACAAAAAAATTTTTAATACTTACTGTAATAACATTTAAAAGTAACAAAATGGTTAGAAATATAAATGGTAACGCTGTGATAGCAATTGTTCAAAATGGCCACCATTGATTTCAATGATTTAATTAATTTAGATATTTTAGAATTCTTGCATTAAAAATATAGAATGCAATTATCTCGAAAATGGTTGCCCCTAGCGACTTTAATAAGTTATACATTTTTGATGTGAAAGAAGTAAAGTAACTTAATTTTTTAATAGTCGGATGGATATAAGAAGCCTAAACAAAGTTATGCCAGCTAAAAGGAGTGGGCCATGCCGTAGGCAGCGCCCTCTACTGGGTACACAAAACCTATGGATAATTTTGAATTCCTCACCTTAAAAAACCCCAAAAGCCTTAATTTTGTGCTGCTATGTCGTTTCGTTAAGAAGTAATAGCAAAAAAACTAAAACCAAATTAAAACTTTGCCACCCTGTATCTTGGTTGTTATCAATTTTGGGATAAGGCAAGTTTAAGTAAATCACATTATTTCGCCTTAAGGAGTCTGCTGTTGCTTTGTGTTCCATTACTTTTGGGACACCCTGTATATAGATTTAAAATAATTTAACAATATCACCTATCAAGTATTAAAAAAAAATTTATCAGTAACTATTTTGTTTTGTAAATTTATAAATAATTTTTTAATGATTTTTTAAAATTTTTCAAACAGCTCTCTGTGATTAAATTGAATTAGGTACTCAAGTTGTTATATTCAGTTAATCCTTTATGGAAAACCGATTTATATGTTAAATGTTTTGATACCCTACTTAGACAAAAATCTTTGTTATACCTGGTTGAATACTTGTTGATTTTCAAAATTTTGAGTTAAAAAATCTTTTATATGAGAAGGCCGTAAGTTATGTTGTATTTTAAAAATAAAAGTACAAATCAAAAAAAATAATAAATTTTTAACATTTAACCACTGAAGTTTCTCTAATATTAAATTTATTTTCGTATATTTATCCACATTTAAAATTATACGCATCGCTTTATTTTGCAAAACATTGGAGTCTTTTAAATGCCCCCATCATTTGCTGTGTATAAAATAGTAACAATATAAAAAATGAGGTAAAATTATAGTGTTCTAAATTGTTCTTCGTGAAAATAAACTTAAATTTTGACTAATTCTTTTTAAATAATTTTTTTTTCAGTTATCAATCAGCAAGGGGGCAGGGAGGAAACCGAGGTGGTGGAAGGAGCCATCGTGGTAATGGACACAACAACGGTCACTACAACAGAGGCGGGTGGTTTCCTCCGCTTCATTCGCAAAGTTTTTGGCAAGGTGTGTTATGTATTTAACCTTTTTTATATAAACCTTTGTCCACCCAGTACGTGGACGTTTTTGGTCGATAATACCGTGCGAGCAAAAATTATTTGCATCAAAGAGGGCCTTGCGTCTAAGGACGTAATGCTTAGCCGTAGAGCTTAATACCTGTTGGGTGTCAGTAACTACCTGAATCAACAATCAATCAGTTATTCCGTCATCTTTGACAGTCGTTACAAGTAATTTGATTCATCGCTAATTTTTCCAATTTCTTGAACAATTCACACAATGGGCTTTACTGAACAGCACGAAACATTCATGGTTGAAGCGTATTTTCGAAACGGGGTTAGAGTAAATGGCGAGTGGCAATACAATCCGGGTTTGTGCATGGACGATTTTCACGAACATTTTTCTAGCGTTGCTTTTATTACTGGGGATTTTTATCATTGCCTGAAAAGAACCGTGGCTGTGTTTAAGGAAACAGGTTCTATGCAACACAAAAAAGGAGCAGGAAGACCATCTGTAAGAACAGAAGAACGTGTTGCAAACGTTCGTGAAATAATGCAAAATACGCCAACAAATTGTATAAGACGCCTGTCCCAAGAAGTGGGAAGATCTTATGGAACATGCAGGACTATTCTTAAGAAGCAGCTAAATTTATTTCCTTATAAAGTGCAAGTATTCCAAGAAATACAAGCCGCAGATTTTGAAACACGCAGGAATTACTCTCAATGGTTTACCCAAAATTTATTGGAAAGAAATGATTTATTAGACCTGACATTTTTTTCGGATGAAGCCTGGTTCCACCTCTTCGGTTATGTGAATTCTCAGAATACACGCATGTGGAGTAGTGAAAATCCCCACATTGCACCCTCAAAAAATTGGTGTCTGGTTAGCTGTTTCCCGAAGAAAAATTGTTGGTCCTATTTTTTTCCATGACACAGGTACAGCACAGCGGTATAGAGACAATATTTTGAATCCATTTGTGGAGCAATTACTTGACGACGAACTACGTTTTGGATATTTTCAACAGGACGGTGCAACCGCCCATACAGCCGCCGAAATTATTAACTACTTACGCAATTTTTTCGACGACAGATTGATCAGTTTTCGATCAGACATTGAATTCCCACCTAGATCACATTGTTTAACGATTATGGATTACTTCGTTTTTCCTCATTTAAAGAACACTATTTTTAAAACACCAGTTGCAAATTTAGAACAATTACAAGAAAGGATTATCCAAGAATGTGGTAACATTTTTCCAGAGATGCTGGTCAATACTTTTGAAAATATGAAGAGACGTGTGAATTTATGCTTGGAGCATGGCGGTGGCCAATTTCAGCAATTTATGTAATTATTTTTCTTTTTCTTTCTGTACATTCTTACTTAGTTAATTTTGTAAACGACAAAAATAAATTTGTATTTGCCTACTTATTTTATTACTCATTATAGTTTGGCATATCATGTCATAAAATGAATTTGACAACATTTTAATTTAACCTAGATTTGGTTAGATATATCGTTCCCATATCATTGTGATCTAAACCAAGCCCTCTGATGCAAATAATTTTTGCTCACACGATATAAAAACTGAAGAAACATAATATATGAAGTTTCATATATAACTTACCTATTTGCAATTAATGTAACATTATCAAATAAAGCTCCATTCTCCATTTTTATATTCCATTGTTTGGGTCACAACAATCACCATTTAAAAAAATTGCATTCCTAAAAATTGAAAAGCTCAATAAAAAAAAAATGAGGACTTATGAAGAGACGTGATAGCTGGTCCTGCATGACCCCTCCCAAATATCAAATTCAAATAATAATAATCGGTTTTCAGGAGGCAGACAACACAACGACAGAACCCACACCAACACAACCCAGGAGAACGGAACCAACCTCCCGAACATCCCCACGACCGACGGAGGTTCTGCACCCCAACAGAGCCAGCAGTACCATGGCCACGGAAGAAAAGGTTCCAATAACAATCACTATCACAACGGGGACGGTAGAAAGTATAGGGGACACAATAAAGGCAACAAACCCTCTTAATATTTTTCGGAAAATGTAGACCCTTTTGTAATTTTTTTATAAAAAAAAAACGGCCTGCATGGATGAGTCATATAATATAGTGAGATATGTTGTGAGCTTAATGATGTGCTGAGCCTATCAGACTGCTTCAGATGGACTGATGGACTTGAGCTATAGAATCGTGATATTAATTGTATAAGGTGTGTGGAACCAAGATGAGACTAAAAATAATCTGATTTATGTTGATGCATACGGGAAAAAGGAACTATAATAAGCGACAAAGTCGTTTTCGAGTTTTTCGGTACCCGGGATTGAAGCAAATGCAACTCTATACTATTGAGCGCTTAAGTATTTTTTCTTGGGCATAAGGATTACAAAGCTGAACAAACCACACTGTGACTTATTGCACACTGATGATGCATAAAAAATTTTTGAGTTATTTAAATACACCACACGCTTTATATTTTGAAGTTGAGTGTTAGACCAGGGTCGATCATTTTTGAAACCAAAAAAAATAATAGTAGGATGAAACCCATTGACCCGTTGAAATCTCTACTTTCTGATGGTGTAAAAAAAAATATACATTACTATGGTAAATCTTCTCAAAAAATGTAAAGAAACGAAAAAAACTTGAATCCAAAAAATTTTTTTTTAATCATTATGTACAATTTTGAGCTTTTTATTAAAATTTATACTTTAATTACTCGAAAAACGTAAGATTCCATGTTACATTGATAAAAAAAAAGTTACAAATCCATAAAACATAAAAATTGCAAAAAAACATGCGAAAATAGTTGTTCTAAATATAATTAAAGGTAGGATTTAAAGGGGATTTCATCACATTTACCATAGTAATGTATATTTTTTTACACCATCAGAAAGTAAAGATTTCAACAAACAAAAAGCCCACCGACTTTTCTAAAAAAGCAGATATTTTGACGTGAGAATTTTCGATTGAAAATTAGGGTGCTTTTCGATATTAAGTCAAAATAAGGTGAAAAAATAAATATTTTATATCAAAAAAATTACAGTGTGTTTGGGACATAAAAAGGTAAGTTTTCACCAAATTTCGTGAAAATTTTTTTTTTAAAGATAAAAATAAAAAACCAAAAACTTGGTTATTTGAATTTTTCACATAAATTTTGAGGTTATGTGAAAAAAGTGTAAATACAAAAGTTGTAGATCTTTTTATTACCTACAACTTTGCCATTTAACATTTTTCCATAGGTCTTGTAGTTTTGCCGGAAATCGAGATAAATCGTTTTCTACCCTTAAAAACTCACCCCTTTCCACTTCCCGACCTCGGATCGCCCGTAATTTATTTTCCTTTCATTTTTGTTATATTCTCTTCCTTTTCCAATGGGTTTCATCCTACTAATATTTTTTTTCACTTTTTACCATTTTCAAAGGTTTCAGCCCTGGTCTATGTGTATGTCCTCTGCAATGTTTTTAAGACATAAATTATTTTGAAAAAAAAATTCACATTCGCTAAAGTACCTACACGAAAAATAACAAAAAAAAAATAAGTAAATATACCTCTATAGCTGTATTTTTTTTTAATTGGCGTACAATAACATAAGTGTACCAATGTGAAAAAGGTTTTGTCTCCTTCCTTTGCCTTCTTTATTAGTTAAGGTGTGTAAGGTTGGCATGAAAAACAGACCTGTTCGAAAATCACACAGAAATGGACGTTTTATTGGCCTGATAGTGGTGTGACGTTATTTATCCAATTAGAAACAAGTTGATTTGGCACCTTTTCTTGTAACATTTTACGAATTTTCTAGCGTTGATTTCTGCCGAATGCGAATCACGAACTTATTCTCTTTGAGCTACTTGTATAATTGATGTGCCTTTTTTTACCAACATACCACCTTACCTTCACAATCGTTTTAGCATAGTGAACACAGCATTAATTTGTTTTAAAGCGATCAAATACATAAATGGCTACAGTACTTACTTATTCCCTTATTAGAAAAAATGTATGTAAATTTCCGAATTTTTAACTATAAATTTCAATGAAAATGTAAATTATAAATGTTTTAAATAACATCCCACAATACTGACAAATTTACATAAAAATATACCTAGATATATTACATTATTAAGGTGCAAATTCTATAACCTTAAGAAAAGATATAGTGAAGAAGCCTAATAAGCCACGGAGCAAGTTTACTACAGCTGCTGGTCGGCTCTGGTTAACCTAGTTAGTCAAGAAATAGAGTAAAAAGTCAGAGTTAACTTTATAATCATAAAACAATTAACTCTTTGCAACTTGGAACAGAGACTAAAATAGTGAAAAAGTAGTATACCTACTAGAGCAGCTACTATGATCTTGTTAGCATTTGAAGTATTATATTTATAATAGTTCTAATTTAATTTGATTGTAAAAGAAAATTATATAATATGTGTTTTGTGTATCAAATATATTTTGTGTACCGAATATGTACCTTATCATCGTTTTTGTCATAAAAGAAAGAATTGTCAAGCCATGGCAAAGGGCTACAGAGGTGAGGTTGGGGGCTGAGCTACTTCTGGGGTTCTGTCTTTCGATACTATTAAAGATCTTATAACGAGACTAGAGGGACATAATATGATTAAAAATAATCAATTATCTACCTGATGCCTGAATTGATGTCATGTCTGCTCCAGTGCATAATTCAGGATCTGTTTTTATTACTTCTTAGGGCAATAAATAACGGCTTCATGGGGTTTTAAGAGTCCCATACTATCCTTTGCTGTTCCTTTCTAAATTATGAATAAAAAAATCAAGTTTTGATAAAAATGATAGCGCCAAAAAAACAGTAGGTATCTATTACATAACTTCAGCCATATTAAATTTGTGGCAATTGTTTTTACATGGCTTGTGAATAATAAATTACATAAATCACTAAAAAAAACTATTATTTCTTAAAAATTGTATACCTAATAATCATTATTTTATTACTTTACACAAACAGTCCTAGAAAAACAATATTTTTATTGTCATCTTTCTGAATTTTAGTAGGTATGAAGAATTGTATAACTTGACGTGATAGAAAGATACTTAAAAAATACTATAAAGATAACTCCAGAATACCTATACTTACCATTGTTAATCATCTTATATTTAAATGTTAAGAAAATCTAACTACTATATATATATTATAGTCTAGCTCTGTGATTGCACTTTTAAATTTTTACTTTTTATATATTACCTATACATTGTTTTAATTTTGGTTAATTAATAGCATAATATTATATATCCTTCATTTAATAAAAATTATGTGATTTAGTTTAATAAAGATGTACCTACCTATGCTAATTTAATAGTTTTTGTAATTCCTATAATAATTACCTACCTCATTACATTATGATAGTAATGGAGCTGACTGATATCAGCCAACGAATACTTACACCAGGATATCAGCAACTGGATATTTACTGTGTAGACATTCTTGGCTTGCTTGTTTATGGCTTTGCTACTAGGCAATTGCCAGTCTAACTACTAAATTTTATATTACATAAAAGGTTTAATTTTATATATTATTATTTAATACCTTCTTTTATGTATAAAAATGGCAATTAAGGGAGCTAGGAAACTTGCACTTGCACTGTAAAAAGGGAATATCTCACTTTTAAGCACAAAACACCAACTAAGATGTTAAGTGTTATTTTTCGCTTTGGATAACCAAAAGAAAAAAGAATTTTTAAAATCGTGGACCAAACGTAGCGAAAGCACAAAATGAAATCAAAATCACAGAATAAAAAAAGGCACAAGGCACAAACCAAGAAAGGGTTTAAATATGAATAAAAACGTTAAAAAGTGGCGTGTAAAAACTTGAACTCGTAACGACCACCGTGACGTCACCATATTTGTATGCCTGGTTGCCTGAACGTACTTGGTGAACACTGGGATATTATCATGGACATGGAACGGGATGCCGTGACGGGACTATAAGATTTATTAAAGGTACGTCCTCATATTTTGAAAATAGCACATGAAAGACTCTTTATCAATAATCACACCGATTTGTCATAATATGTGAATCATTTTCCAAACCACCCCCCGAAAATGTCATGGCCTGGTACTTGTATTTTTGTTTTGTCTCACGGTACTCACGGAGATCGTACGTCTAGTATAAAACTTGACGGACAGAATTCTTGTGAGAATTCTTCGGTCATAAACAAAGGGTATCAGCGCGACATTGGGGGGGGGGGGGGGGGGTTAAGGTTTACCATTGTCGTCCTTTTATGGGTCTGTTGAAAGTTCCAGCTTACCTACAAGCTGTCACCAACATTTAGCGGACGAACCTCTCTTTCCCTTGTTATAAGTCCGATCTACTTTTGTTGACCTTTCTTTTGACTTTGACAGTTTTCTTTGACAGCTAAATCTCAACCGCAAATCTGTGTGTGTACAATGTGTGTTATTTTTAGTTCCTTTGTTATATTATTCATTATTAATTTAGCATACAAATAGTTTTATCGTTTGAGGTTTATCCTAATCTATAAGTAAAACATAAAATCACCAAAATCGAATACAAAAAGTTCTGGGAATCGTAGGGTTTACAGCCCACGTAAAAAGCGCGGTGTACGTCACATCGCGTCATCGTTCATTCATCAGGTGATTCCTTGCGCATGCGAACTTGAAATAGCGCCAACATGGAAGGAATTTCAAATCCGCTTTATTCGGCCGGCTGCCGCGTGTGCGATAGGAATCCGTTACGATGCCTTCAGAGAAACTAGAGAAAAGTTCGAATTTCGTGTTAAAAAAATTTAACATCATGGAGCAAAATAATTCTCAAGCCGAACTTGTGCGTGATAGTGAGGGAAATGGCACAGAAAGAGGAGCATCCTGGCGAGATATCAAATGGAAGGAATGGATTTCGGTCATCGTATTGTGTTACGTAAATTTAATTAATTATATGGATAGATTCACCGTTGCAGGTAAGCCCAATTAGAATTTTATTTAACGGCAGAGCGAATGTTTTTGACGGTAAAAATGTGGCGTTGCCTGTGCTTTATCTCAGAGCAGGCTTCACAAAAACTAAACACATTTTAATGCCAATAAAAAAAACAGATTGTAGTAAATGTATGGCACGATATTTTGTGCCTATTGCCACTTGCCAGTCTACCCACACAATTGCGTTATTTATTGAACTTTTAAGATCACTAATACTTTACCTACTATAAAAACTGAAGATGGTTATAAAATAAACAGAAACGTTAACAAATTTAAAAAAAAAATCAATTAAAAATTGACTGGAAGCTTAGGATAAATTTACTATAATTTATACTGATAATCTGCACCACACAGGTAAAATGTAAGTAGGTAGGTATAGCCATATAGTGACCATCCTCACTATACGTTAGTACATTACTCTTTGACTATAACCTACCATAAATTCACCTTGCTTTGGATCTAATACAAATATTATTCCATGTAGATAAAACCTTAAGGTGGGAGTATCAACATGCTTGCCAACCTATAACCTATTTCGCGTAGATTTATTTATGTTTTCTAGCTTTTATACAAAATTTAAAGAAAATCAGTATCGACTTGATATTTTATAGGTAATAATTGACATATTTAATAAATATCAAGGAATTTCATAACTTTATTTAGGAGAATTGTATAACGAAAAATATCGGGTAAGATTTTTTTTAACATTATTATGTCATTGTCACTCATTGTTCTTTCATTATACAATTCTCCCAAAATTAGCAATGAAATAAATTGATATTTTTGTAATATATCAGATATTACCTAAGTAATGGGCCGACGATACTGATTTTATTTAAATGTTAGTTTAAAAAATAATAAAAATAAACTTGAAAAACAAAGCGAAATAGGTTATAGGTTGGCAATAAATTGAACGACGTTGAGAATTCAACCTTAAGGTGGGAGTATCAACATGCTTGCCAACCTATAACCTATTTCGCGTAGATTTATTTATGTTTTCTAGCTTTTAAACAAAATTTAAAGAAAATCAGTATCGACTTGATATTATATAGGTAATAATTGACATATTTAATAAATATCAAGGAATTTCATAACTTTATTTAGGAGAATTGTATAACGAAAAATATCGGGTAAGATTTTTTTTAACATTATTATGTCATTGTCACTCATTGTTCTTTCATTATACAATTCTCCCAAAATTAGCAATGAAATAAATTGATATTTTTGTAATATATCAGATATTACCTAAGTAATGGGCCGACGATACTGATTTTATTTAAATGTTAGTTTAAAAAATAATAAAAATAAACTTGAAAAACAAAGCGAAATAGGTTATAGGTTGGCAATAAATTGAACGACGTTGAGAATTCAACCTTAAGGTGGGAGTATCAACATGCTTGCCAACCTATAACCTATTTCGCGTAGATTTATTTATGTTTTCTAGCTTTTAAACAAAATTTAAAGAAAATCAGTATCGACTTGATATTATATAGGTAATAATTGACATATTTTATAAATATCAAGGAATTTCATAACTTATTTTAGGAGAATTGTATAGCGAAAAATATCGGGAAAGATTTTTTTTAACATTATTATGTCATTGTCACTCGATGTTCTTTCACTATACAATTCTCCCAAAATTAGCAATGAAATAAATTGATATTTTTGTAATATATCAGATACTACCTAAATAATGTACCGACGATATTGATTTTCTTTAAATGTTAGTTATTAAAATAATAAACTCAAAAAATCAACGCGAAATAGGTTATAGGTTGGCAATAGATTGAATGACGTTGAGAATTCAACCTTAAGTGCGGAAGTTGTTTTCGGTTTTTTATCCTGTTCAGTATTAAAACTAAATTTGTTACTTCTCTTTTTTTGTTTTCCGAATATTGAGTTTTATTTATTTAACCAACCTGCACAGCTAATAAACCTTAAAAATATATACAGCAACTACCTAGGTGGGTAAAATAAAAATAAAGGTAAAGTTTTGGCTTTACAAAACCTAAAGGCAGAAATTATTAATATCCTCTGTTACTTAGTTAACACTATGTATAGGTAGGTACACCTAACTGTAAGATAACTTCTACACTTTCCTTACCCCATCTCTTCTCTTTAACTATTATGTTATGTCATAGTCATAAATGGAGAACCTGAGGGCAAGACCTCCAAAGTGATGCTGCCTGTTATTATGTTAAGATTACACAACGTTTTTGATAACTGAATCGGATAATTAAGTACCTAAATAAGGCTTTTAATATACGAATATAGGTACATCCCTATAGCAGCCAAAAGAAGACGTTAAACTCTAAGCATACAGGGTGGCCCTTTAGTGTGGCAAAGTACAATACCTCCGTTACTATTTCAAATACATTAAAAATATTAATACAAAAGTTGAAGGGCGGTAAGTAACTTATAACGTAAAATTATTTTTAACTCTATAGGGTGGCTTAAAAAAGCGGAACAAGAAAAAATGTACTTTTTTCAAATGGAACACCCTGTATATTTTTTCATTTTTAAATTCTACATAGAATTATAATTATTTTTTATTAAATACATTATTAGTCTATACTTTATAGTTTCCGAGATATTGACTCTTGAAAAGTGACATTTTTGAACTTTGACAGCTTCTAACTTTCTAACAGTACGTCTTAGAGCAAAACGGCTTACATGTCCCTATCTTCAATTTTTATTATCTTCCCAAAAAAATCAACTTCCAGTTAAACCGGAACAACTATATTTCCTGCTTTCGAGTAACATCCGGTTTAACCGGAAGTTGATTTTTTTGGGAAGATAATAAAAATTAAAGATAGGGACATGTAAGCCGTTTTGCTCTAAGACGTACTGTTAGAAAGCTAGAAGCTGTCAAAGTTCAAAAATGTCACTTTTCAAGAGTCAATATCTCGGAAACTATAAAGTATAGACTAATAATGTATTTAATAAAAAATAATTATAATTTAATGTGGAATTTAAAAATGAAAAAATATACAGGGTGTTCCATTTGAAAAAAGTACGTTTTTTATTGTTCCGCTTTTTTGAGCCACCCTATAGAGTTAAAAATAATTTTACGTTATAAGTCACTTACTACCCTTCAACTTTTGTATTAATATTTTTAATGTATTTGAAATAGTAACGGAGCTATTGTACTTTGCCACACTAAAGGGCCACCCTGTATAATATATGCTTCATCAGCATCGCTCTGATATTAAAATCTCCGTATTAAACGATCCCTCACATAATGAGGCTCCACCTAATCTTTTTAACACACACATGAGCACACTTATTAAAGTCATAGCGGGACGCTTCCATGAATATATTACCCCCGAAATTGTTGGAGAACCCCGGTGTGAATAGCACGAGGTAAACCAGTGGCGTTCGTCAAACTATATATAATTTGATCAGGTAGATAAAATCAACGACGAGAACGCAAAGACAGACCTTCTCCATGCGCCGCGAATTGACATCTTACTGTTTATAGACGACATTCTATCGTATGAGATGGCTGTAAACACTTGTAAAATGAAAATTCTGGCACCAAATTAGTTAGGTACTTTACAGCTCGCTTTACAGACCTCCCGTACTGTCTTGTAATATTCGAGGTAATATTATTCTATCTAGGTTAGGTAAAGTCGCCACAGTGGATCTTTTCCCGTGCGTCATCACTTTCACGTCATCAAAATCGTATGAATCAAATTAAAATTACGAGACGAAAAAAGTCAAAACTAAGTCTAAGTTCATAAAATGGACGTGCCTGCCTACCGTTTGACGTACCTACAGAATATCCCGAAAAATTATTATTTATTTTAAGTTTTGCCCGGCATTCTCTATTATCTAAAAGAAATTGACAAACAAATGTGAATACATTTAATACTATTTTTAAAGCTTAAAATCTAGAAAAGTTTGGTGTTTTATTGACTATTAAAATCGCAAAAGTCAAATTTTTAACATCCTTTCATTTAAGGGAATTTAGCCACTGCCGTAAACTTTTCAAAGAACTTTCATGGTTAGAATATTTAAAATAAATAAATTAGGTATTATAAAAATCCATAAATACTTACCGCCAAAACAGATGGTGGGTATAATTAGCTCTAAAAAGAACTATTTTTAGAAAAAGGAACAGTTTTAAGGCACACAAATTTACAAAATACGAATTAGATTGGCAGATCAAAATAAGGTTGACAATGACGTTCTAAAATACAACAGTAGTCAACAAAACAAATAAAAAAAAGTAATTAATTGACGTTTATAGTTTTATTCTTGTCTAGCACGTTATATTATTGCGGAATCTTGGAGACGTTCTTTTATGCTTTTATTCAAACTTGTTACTGTAATAAATAAGGATGCAGAGTTATTAACCACGTTGAGTCCTGATCGTTGATTGATGACGCACGGGCAAAGATCCACTGTGGCGACTTTATCTACTAATTGAATGGAAACATAGAATACGGTCCCATCAACGTGTTTTATTTATTTTGTCATACCTATCTCTCTTTTTTTTTGATATTTTGAACAATATCGGTTTGTATGCTCTCTCTGTCTATGCAGGTAATTTTTTTATATGTATTTACCTATTATAAAGTATTTACCTATTCTTCACACGGCACTGTCATTGATAAGTCCTTATTGGAAGCACGGCGTAATATCCGCCCACTATGGAATTAACAAAGCCAGAGAAGAATAAAAAACCGTGGCCGGAGGAAAGTTAAAAAGTCACAAACCAATAAATCGTCAAAGGAAGATCTAGTTTTGTTCGGTGGTTCTATAGTTTGGTCACCGAACAAACTTGTTCGGTGGTTAGGAGCAGGACACGTATAACCGCTATGCTTTGTTTAAGGTTGAAAATAAATAAAAATGATTTCGTATTTATCACGTAAAACGCAACAATGTTATTTTAACGTTTTTTTCGAAAAACGGTTAGATTTATCGAAACAAAAGTAGTATACCTACCCGTTTTATGTCAAAAGGTTAGGAGAATAAAAATATCTTAGACGAGGTAAAGGAGGGGACGCGGCATCATAAACTTGCGATTGTGACCAGAATTTACCAGATGGCACCAAGAAAATGGCAGTTTGCAAAAATATAGGGTCTACCATTTATTACCTGTGAAGCTTATTCCTGGCTCCTTTCGATCGCTACGACTTTTGCACCCGTAAGATGAACAAACGACCATTTTATTCAAAGATAAATACTACTATGTTTCATTCACTTTTAAATCAAAAACACGAAAAACCCGCTTGGTGACAATCGAATGTTTGGCACCAGAATAATGGCCGCCTATCGAATTTTTGGTCATACTTTGCTTCTGTCGCGGTAGATGCGCATGCCGCGTCCCCTCCTTTACCTCGTCTAAGAAAAATATGCAGTCAAAACGCGCATACAGTGTAGGACAAAAAAGTTGGGACCATTCAAATTAAATATAGGCTCCTATGTGGCGCCCTCTACAAAATGCGAAAAAACGGTGGGCAAATTTGTATTTCTCATCCCGAAAAAGCCCCATATACGAGATTTCCACAAATAATAAGAGCTTGGCAAAAGGTTTTTGCAAAAAAAAACTGCAAATAAAGTTTAACTTTAACACCACGGAATCAATTTTCGAAAAAATGTTTTAGGAAGAGATAGCATTTATTTCCGTTCTAGAATTATCCTCTAAATATTTTGCTCATTATTCCCGGACACCCTGTATAGTTTGTTATTATAAGAATTACATCTGTACCTTTTTTAGATAGTAAAATTATTAGTAGGTAAACTTAATAACATTATCCATAGGTAAACTTTCCCTGAATTAACCATGTTATAAATATTTTACCACAAATTTAAATTGAAAAAAGTTAGGGTATACGCAGTCAAAATAAAGGTAGGTATACCTACTTACCTAAAGTAGGTATAACAAACCTTACATTAAATGACGTCTGTCATTTTCTTCTAACCAAAGTAATGTGACGACAAGTTTATAAGTAATGTACCTACAATAGGTGCTTACAGTTGATATACAACTCTATCATAGATTTGCGTTGGTAAAAGTCAGTGTTGATATGGGGGAATCTCAAAATCCTGATGAACCTCTAAATTACAGCAGCAATCAAGTGAAATTGTCTCAGGGGAGAATAAGGTGTACTATGAGTATATTGATTGTTACCAATCTCCAAAAATATGTGGACCGATTCACTCCTGCAGGTATAAAAAAGGGGCTCCACCAGCACACGAAAACAATAAAAAAATCAGAAAAAGAGCTTTAGTTTTTGGTGCAAAAGTGAGTAGGTCAAAAAACTATAGCAAAACCTACAAACCCTTTTATTTATTAGTAATTATCTACAAATTAACTGCTACTTTTGCATCAAAAACTTACTACACTGTTTAGAGGACATTCTATCGTAGGACGTGGCTATATACAGTGTGTGTATAAAGTCTGGAAACGGCTTAATAACATCACAATTTACTGGCCGATTTAAACCAAATTTGGTACAGTTGTGTAAGAGGATCTAACGCACCGAATGACGATATTGGCGTTGTTGCCAGCTTTTTAGTTTGTCTGGAATTCGAACGAATTTTATATTTTTAAATATAACACCCAGTATATTTTTACATTTATAAATTCCACATAAAATTATAATTATTTTTTAATAAATGCATTATTAGTCTATACTTCATAGTTTCCGAGATATTGACTCTCGAAAAGTGACATTTTTGAATTTTGACAGCTTATAACTTTCTAACAGTACGTCTTGGAGCAAAACGGCTTACATGTCCCTATCTTCAATTTTTATTATCTTCCCAAAAAAATCAACTTCCAGTTAAACCGGAACAACTATATTTCCTGCTTTCGAGTTACATCCGGTTTAACCGGAAGTTGATTTTTTTGGGAAGATAATAAAAATTGAAGATAGGGACATGTAAGCCGTTTTGCTCTAAGACGTACTGTTAGAAAGTTATAAGCTGTCAAAGTTCAAAAATGTCACTTTTCGAGAGTCAATATCTCGGAAACTATGAAGTATAGACTAATAATGCATTTAATAAAAAATAATTATAATTTTATGTGGAATTTAAAAATGTAAAAATATACTAAGTGTTATATTTAAAAATATAAAATTCGTTCGAATTCCAGACAAACTAAAAAGCTGGCAACAACGCCAATATCGTCATTCGGTGCGTTAGATCCTCTTACACAACTGTACCAAATTTGGTTTAAATCGGCCAGTAAATTGTGATGTTATTAAGCCGTTTCCAGACTTTATACACACACTGTATACTGTGTGTACTAGTGTCGTTCTATCTACCTAAGGGAACTTTCCAATTTTTTTTTTCAATAATATGATTTAGTTAGGCCTAAAAAAAATATTCCCCAATTATTACTCATTAAAAATCAGTAATAACTTGGTAAAAATTCTTTAAAGTTTCGCGCGTGTCAAAAGCATTTCAAACGACCTTTTAAGCGCGCCAAGCCCGATGACGTCACGAAGTATGACTTTTCCGTCATCCTGACCGGTGACTGAGCTACCGAGTTTGCATTTGGATTGCCGTGTGTTATTGTTATTGTATTGTTGTTTTAAGGTGGAATTCTCAACGTCGTTCAATTTATTGCCAACCTATAACCTATTTCGTGGATGTCATCATGACAAATGATACTTCGTGACGTCACGACCCGTTTTTACCCGCTTGGGATAATTTGAATTTTGGGGCAGTTTTAAATCTTTCTAGCGGTCTTTTGGGACGAAATATGTTGTTTTTTTTGCTGCCATATGTTTTATGACAATATATACTTATGATTTATAGAATTTTTTCACCATTTAAAATGTTTGTCAAGTTCCCTATTGAATGAAAACACAAACAGTAAAACTAAACCTTACATTAAATGACGTCTGTCATTTTTTTCTAACCAAAGTCATATGACAAATTTATTTAAGTAATGTAAGTATCTACAATAGGTGCTTATAGTGTGATTCACAACGGTATTATAGATTTGCGTTGGTAAAAGTTAGTGTTGATATGGGAGAATCTCAAAATCCTGGTGAACCTCCAAATTACAGCAGCAATCAAGTGAAATGGCCTCAGTGGAAAATAAGGTGTACCCTGGGTATATTGATTCTCGTCAATCTCCAACAGTATGTGGACCGATTTACTCCTGCAGGTATAAAAAAGGGGCTCCACCAACACACGAAAACAAAAAAATTTCAGAGAAGGAGCTTTAGTTTTTGGTGCAAAAGTGAGCAGTTCACTTCATAAAAAAGTAGGAAAATCTATTGACTAAATTTTTTATTTATTGGGCTAGACTTAAACGTGTCATATTTATAATGTTTATTAACGTTTTTTCTCCGTTTTGTTAAACAATAACAAGTCTAACTTAATTCAAACATTTTATTGTACACAATAATTAATTAAAAAAAGAAAATTACACCTGTTTAATATTTAGTATTCGCTCCATTTTATTGTAAAAGCATTCAGTCTATTGGGTATCGATAAGTACCTATAGAGACCTCTCACAAAATCAACATCATCACTTATAAAAAAGTAAAAAAAAAATCAATGATTTATCATTTCCGCTTATTTAAATAGAGATACAGACAGACAGAATCGCGCCAAAATTTATGAGCACATTGTACTACGAGATATTCGCTTTCAAATGATGTATCACAAGCTGTATGTTTCCATTTTAAAAAAAGATCGATGTCGTCATATCTTTGACAAATGTCTATAAAAAAACAAACGAATAACGTCAAAATGTGAGCATATACACTAAAGTCGCCACAGTGGATCTTTTCCCGCGTGCGTCATCACTTTCACGTCATCAAAATCGTATGAATCAAATCAAAATTACGAGACGAAAAAAGTCAAAACTTAGTCAAAGTTCATAAAATGGACGTGCCTGCCTACCGTTTGACGTACCTACATAATATCCGGAAAAATTATTATTTTAAGTTTTGCCGCCAATATCGTCATTCGGTGCGTTAGATCCTCTTACACAACTGTACCAAATTTGGTTTAAATCGGCCAGTAAATTGTGATGTTATTAAGCCGTTTCCAGACTTTATATACACACTGTATAACCACAATACATATTATCATTATCCATATCACGAGTTATCTCTGTTATCGTCAATAATTGTAAAATGCGCAACATCAACCTTGATTTCTAAGTTTTTGTGGCGTGATTGGGTGTAGGTAAATAGTAAATAGTTCGTAACTATGTCAAGTGTTTACATACGAAGTTTATAATAATTTATTGAAAACGCATCCAGATTTTCCGATTACCCTTAGGTATATTGATTGATTCAAAATTAAAATTTAATAACCAATTCGAAAATTTAATTTACAAAATTGCGGGAAAAATAATTAAATTTAAAATTTTATTAAAAAAAAATTGTATACAATACTTTAATTTTACCACATTTTCTTTATTGCTCTACAATTTTGTTTATGGCGGATGAAGGTCTTCTAATAAATAGATTACAAATTTTACAAAATAAAGCAATGCGAATTTTACTTAATTTGGATAGATATACAAAAATTAATGTAATGTTAAATTAGAATGGTTAAATGCAAAAAATTTAGTATTATTTTTGGTTCTAATATTTATTTTTAAAATTCAAAATGATTTTTTACCGCCGCATTTAAAGCAATTGACTGTTCTAAATAGTGATCAACATAATTATTTAACACGAAATAACAATAATTTTTTTCTTAATAATTTTTAAAAAAATATAGCATATAAATCAGTTTTTCATAAGGGTCTCATTGAATTTAATAAATTAAACAAGTCAATTAAAAATCAAAAAAGTTTAAAATCGTTCTTATTAACCCAACAGGACAAATAAAGTTTCAAAAGGTCATTTAATTCAAATAATATTCATAATAAGATCAGCTGTTTCTGGCACCGTTTTCAAATTTCTACGTACTATTCAGTTTTATTTTGAACTGAATCCGTGCGTAATAATATTTATCAAAACATTCTTAAAGTGTCAAAGTACTTGTATCGTACTTGACAATTTTTATTGCGAACGATCCATTGAAACTACTTGTGTGTATTATTGTTGTTTTTAAATTTGATAATAATTGATTGTAGTGTTTATAATGTGGTGTATAGCACGATTGAATATAGCCAATAAAAACGACGTGTTTATTGCTGTTATTATGTTATTAATTAATCATAATCGGAAACGTGTATACATGGTCAGTTCAACCTTTGAACGCTTTTATAAATACGGGATACAATTTTAAAAAATAAAACCAAGGTCAGGGAGAAAACTATTTAATTGTTCCACCTGTATTATGCAATGTATCGGAGTAACTGATATCGGCCATTTTTTTGCAGAATAATTGGCGTCGCAGATTTTTTAATTCTCCATCGCCACTAAATACGGTCCTGAGATACTTTAAAAAAACTGTACTTATGTAACACCGAAATACTAACCGATTTGGCTAGAGACCAAAAAAACTCAAAAGTTGATGCATTTTTAAAATTTTCGTTGGCCCATTTTTTTTTTCCGATTTATCATTTGGAAAATTTATTTAAAAATAACCGATAACCAAACAAACTTGTCAAAACACTAACACTACGCGACAGAGCACTGACTTTCTAGTAAAAATTATAGTATATTAAAGTATAAGTGGATATTAAGGTCTTTAAAACACGCGCGATTTTGCAAGCACGACGGAGCAGCCGGAGTGCTTGAAATAGAGCAAGTGCTTTAAAGACCAGTTATCCACGAATACTTTACAATATTTTTTTTATTGGTACATTTATTGGTATTTATATTACAAAAAATGGAAATAATAAGTAAGTAAGTAAGTGAAATGGTCGAATTCGTGATGTGATATACCTGTCGTTGTCATGAAAATGAGGAGAACAAAAAATAACTTTCAATCTGCCACATAAGATTCATTGTTGTCACCGTTGACATTGGTTGTGTATTGCTTAAAAAAATATTTTATTTGACGTTAAAAGGTAATTCTGTCAAATCAATAATTAAAAAGTTGACATATTTAGACTTGACGTTTTACGGGTTGTTGATGTTGCCAAGGTAACTTTAAAACACGCGCATTTTTGAAAGTGGGATTTAAGGTGGGAGTATCAACATGCTTGCCAACCTATAACCTATTTCGCGTAGATTTATTTATGTTTTCTAGCTTTTATACAAAATTTAAAGAAAATCAGTATCGACTTGATATTCTATAGGTAATAATTGACATATTTAATAAATATCAAGAAATTTCATAACATATTTTAGGAGAATTGTATAGCGAAAAATATCGGGTAAGATTTTTTTAAACATTATTATGTCATTGTCACTCATTGTTCTTTCACTATACAATTCTCCCAAAATTAGCAATGAAATAAATTGATATTTTTGTAATATATCAGATACTACCTAAATAATGTACCGACGATATTGATTTTCTTTAAATGTTAGTTATTAAAATAATAAACTCAAAAAATCAACGCGAAATAGGTTATAGGTTGGCAATAGATTGAATGACGTTGAGAATTCAACCTTAAACACGCTGAGGCGTACTTTAAATAAGCGAAATAGGGTATCAATAAAAAAAAATAATTTAAATGCTCCATAAAGTACAGGAAATGAAGCATTTTGGCTCGCAATTTTTTCGTCCAACATGGATTTACTTGAAATTTTAACAGAAGGTAGGTAATAGACCAAGGATCAAAATCTATATCGAACCGAAGGGCGCCAAAGCCCTGGGGGTGGTTGCCACCCCATCTCGGAGGTGGGAATTTTTTATTACATTTTAACCACAGCAATCGATCGAAAAAATGATTCTAAGCAAAAAATGTTCTATACATTTTTTTCGTAAAACTAATATTTTTCAAGTTATTCGCGATTGAAAGTAACAATTTTTAGACGAAAAAATCGACGTTTCTAATGGGTTTTTCGCGAATAATTCGAAAATTATGCATTTTATCAAAAAAACTGCAGAGAGCAATATTGTAGCTTTTAAAAATACAAACAAAAATCTTTTTTTATAATTTTTCTACGACGAATGCGAACTGAGATATGGCGTGTTAATGGTCAATATAAATTTCTTTTGTTTCCTGCCCGTGTTGTAAATAAATTATACATAGTAAAACAAGGTGATAGTGTAATAGTGTATCGTTTCAAGAGAACAAGTCTGCTTGACAAGAGCTTTAAATATTTTTATCTTGCCATATCTTTTGTACTGAATGTCCTTCGTTAACCCAGGTTTCGTATAAATAAAAAATGGTCCTCTTTGCACTTCTATATCAACAGCTCATATCTCTTAGATAATGTCGTCTCCAAAAATGACGTCTTATCTATCCAATAACATTGACTTTCGGTTGTGTTTTTCCCAAGAAAAATTTAATTGATGTAAAATTTGCCACAATTTGGTTCTTCCCATGTTGGGTAAAGTCTCGTCTTCTTTTACAGCATTTAAAACTTTATCTAATGTTGGGATTTCTGTATTAAAATAAATATTATGCACTTTTCTGGTTATGTACTTTTCACATCCTCATTAATTTGTATAGGTGTCCTTCCTGGCGACTGTTTAGGAGGGGCGGAGGGGCTACAGTTCCAGATTTTCTTTCCCTAAGAAGCCTATAGATTGTTTATTCAGTAACTCCCGTCATATTTAGACCAGCCTTTGAAAATGGTAAAAAGTGAAAAAAATTATAGTAGGATGAAACCCATTGGAAAAGGAAGAGAATAGAACAAAAATGAAAGGAAAAATAAATTACGGGCGATCCGAGGTCGGGAAGGTGGTTTTAAGGGTAGAAAACGATTTATCTCGATTTCCGGTATAAAACTACAAGTCCTATGGAAAAACGTTAAATCGCAAAGTTGTAGGTAATAAAAAGATCTACAACTTTTGTATATACACTTTTTTCACATAACCTCAAAATTTATGTGCAAAATTCAAATAACCAAGTTTTTGGTTTTTTATTTTTATCTTTTACAAACATTTTTTTTATCCACGAAATTTGGTGAAAACTTACCTTTTTATGTCCTAAACACACTGTAATTTTTTTGATTTAAAATATTTATTTTTTCACCTTATTTTGACTTAATATTGAAAAAGCACCCTAATTTTCAATCGAAAATTCTAACGTCAAAATATCTGCTTTTTTAAAAAAAGTCGGTGGGCTTTTTGTTCGTTGAAATCTCTACTTTCTGATGGTGTAAAAAAATATACATATACCTACAACTTTGCCATTTAACGTTTTTTCATAGGACTTGCAGTTTTGCCGGAAATCGAGATAAATCGTTTTCTACCCTTAAAAACTTACCCCTTTCCACTTCCCGACCTCGGATCGCCCGTAAATTATTTTTCCTTTAATTTTTGTTACATTCTCTTCCTTTTCCAATGGGTTTCTTCCTACTATTATTTTTTTTCACTTTTTACCATTTTCAAACGCTTCAGCCCTGGTCTATCAGTTGAAGCGTTGCCTTATCTTTGCCCTCTGAAAAAACGTTCCAGTTCTAGACCGACTGTCTATATTTATATTGCGAAGGTCAGGGATAAAACTATGTAAGCCTTCTATTTATATATGCACCAATCATGTGTACAGCTTGTCCTAGCAACATTATATTAACAGTGGTAAAATTATATTTCAGTTTTTTTAAATGTTTACAATAGTCTAGCAATTTTTTTTTAACTGAACACGAGTTTAGGCTAGGCAGATTACTTTGCAGTAACTTGTAAAGTCGAATGTTTTCATAAAAGTTTAAAAGTATGTCATTTCTTCTGTGTATTTTACTTATTCCTATTTTTGTTCCTGTCTTAAAGAATCACAATTTTAGTAATATTCTCTAATTCAACCAACCATCCCATGGCTAAAAAAGCTATTAACTTAACTGTATTTCTACAGGTTATTGACTGACTATAAAATTTTTTAAACAAACATGGCATTTTACAATTGAATTGTTGTTGTTATGATTTACATTATAAGAACATTTAATTTCAATGAAAGGTAGACTCAACAAATAATTACGGTAATTATTGATATCCATTGAGTAAGAATTTAAGCCTGTTAAAAAAATATAGTCCGATACATGTATTACAATGTACCAAAGTATGACTTACCTATTATAATCTCATAAGTATTACTTACATATACAGGGTTAGGAAAAATTACCAGAACGGTCGATTATTTCAAAATATACAGGGGTTATCAAAAAACGTCTTATATAAAAAATGTAGGGCTGTTAAAAATCTACATATCGGTGATAAATTGAAATATACAGGGTCGCCCACAAAGTTGTGGAGAATGATAGTTATATTTTTTTAAATGGAACACTATATATTTTTACTTATTTTGATTGTCGACTCAATTTTAAACATTTTTTATTAACCAAGTATTATACCTAAATTCATTACTTTCCTAGAAATCGGCGTTTCAAATAATAACGTATAACGATACGATTTTCGAACATAGTGAACAACAAATAAGGCACGACCATGGTTACTAATAAATAATTAATAGTTTAACATCTGAAACTCAAATTCTGACAGAAATAGACAAAAAAGAAAATAGCATGGCATTTTTACTTACTGAAACAGAGAGAATTGATATTTTAATTTTAAGGGGGTTTGGCGATAAACAGAGATCATATCAGGAGGTATGTAATATTTACAACAATTTGCATCCAGACAGTCACATTAAAAAAATGCAGTTTTTCGAACTATTGAGCATTACAGAATGACTGGTACTGTAAAAAACCGCCCAAGATCTGGAAGACCTACGACTGCTACCTCCGAGGAAAAAAAGCTGGACATTCTGCTTGCGATAGAAGAAAATCCCAAACAATCCACCAATCAGCTTGCTTTGGATCATGAAATTGATCAAAAATCTATACGAACCGTTCTTCATACTGAGAAAATGCATCCATACAAAATTAATGTTGTACAAGACCTTTTTGACGTTGACTGTGATCGAAGGCTAGAATTTTGCGAAATAATGACTAGAAATATGGAAGAAAACCCGAATTTTTCAAACAATATTGTGTTTTCGGATGAAGCGACTTTTACACTACACGGAATGGTGAATAAGCAAAATTACCGTTACTGGGCGCGAAATAACCCTAACTGGTATGAAGAGCTGCATACAAAGTTCCCAAAAAAAGTTAATGTCTGGGCTGGATTGTTTGCGGGACATGTAATTGGACCCTTTTTTATCGAGGGAAATTTGAACGGTGATCGATATCTCCGGCTTCTTCGGCAAGAAATAGTTCCAGCTATAAACAATTTAAATACTGATATTAACTTAACCTGGTATCAGCAAAATAGAGCTCCTCCGCATTTTACTCGCGAAGTTAGAGAATTTTTGGATGTCACGTTCCCAAATCGATGGATAGGAAGAAGAGGACCTATCTAATGGCCTTCACGGTCCCCCGATCTTTCGCCATTAGTTTTTTTTTTTATTGGGGTCACATGAAAAACATAGTTTATCAAAATAAATCCAATAATTTAGAAGAATTAAGAATGAAAATTGTCAATGAAAGTGCGAGAATACCAAGGGAAATGGTTTTAAACACCCAAAGACATTTTTGCGATTATTTGTATCATTGTCAGTTAGTAAATGGGGGTCATTTTTAACACTTATTAAAAAATAGAGCCATGATTTGTTATACGTTTTTGTTTAAAGTTAACTTAATAAATTGTTTCTTGAAATTTATTTTGTGTTTTTGTAGCTGATCAATTTATGTAGGAAAGTAATGAAAGGTATAACACATGGTTAATAAAAAATGTTTAAAATTGAGTCGACAATCAAAATAAGTAAAAATATACAGTGTGTTCCATTTAAAAAAATATATCTATCATTCTCCACAACTTTGTGGGCGACCCTGTATATTTCAATTTATCACCGATATGTAGATTTTTAACAGCCCTACATTTTTTATATAAGACGTTTTTTGATAACCCCTGTATATTTTGAAATAATCGACCGTTCTGGTAATTTTTCCTAACCCTGTATAATAATTTACAAAGGTTAATTAACATATTATATTACAATATACAAACAAAAGTATGACTTTTCCAAATGATTTCAAAATCAAAAATAAAATTGTAATTTCCAGTTTTGCCGCTCCACACACCGTAAACATTGTTAAAATACTTGTGAAGTCAATAAACTATTTTTGAATGTGCAAGACACGTCGTGGGATGTTCCCATTAGTCAAAACCGAGTGGTCTGATCAGTGGTCAAGTGATCACTGTGCGATTAATTCGGAACTTGTTTCCTTATGAGTCAGGCTAGAATAATATTATGCTAATATTTTTTTATAGCTACACGGCGCTATAAAAACGGGGGTTTTCATTAAAACGGATAACTCCTTGACGGGTTGCCTAGATGGAACAGGGTAGGTAGCTTATAATATTAGTTACGCTTTACTAAACAATAGTCGAGACTGATGAATATGATTATATGACGACTCAAGCCAGAAATAGTCATGTCATGAAAATGGTGAAATGTTGATGAGACATGCAATGTGGGACGCCCGTTACTTGCAAAATTTTCCGTCTGTGCCTTGTCTAGTCTCTTGTACAGGAAAATGAATCGTTTGTGAGACCGCATGGTCTATCTTTGTTTGTTCCTCGTTGCATATTATATTCTCTAATGATACAAGCAAGCTAGAGCCTAATGAATAAAAATTAAGCAATTACTTGATGCAATTACTTTTTAGTAAAAGCAATTGCTTAACTATCAAATGCTATAAGTAAACGCCATTGCTAGATCTGGATATGAATAAAATTTTGAAGCAATTGTTGTTTTTCTTACACCTCTGTAGCAAATGCTTTTCAACACAAGTTCAGACGTGGCTTATTCACTTGTTCAGATTATAGATTTAATATTCAGTCTGGTGCCTAATTTGCAAAAGAGTTGACGTAAATACAACAACGTTGGTCTATTTATTTAGTACAATAGTAATCTGTTACGATTTTGTGGAAAATAGGAAACTTGTGATATGGCAGATTTCAGTGAATATAAGGAAAGTGATAGTAGTGATTAAGAAATTAAAGACAGGCAATTGATATTCGTTCACAAATTGAAGGAACATAAATAAATCTCTCTGACCACAACCGTTTAGCTTCTACAACAGCTTCAGCACTTGTAGGAAATTTAATAAAAATATTGGCCTTCTCCAAAACTGCATAAATTACAGGTGTAATAGTATGTCTTACAGACAGTAGTTTAGTGAACACCGAGTTCTTCACCTACAGAATTTTGAAAGCCCGGATCCGAAAATTTCCGCAGAAAGACTTTAATTTTATTTAAAGGCGACAATGCACTCCCTCGCCTTTTACCAGTATCAGTCAAAAAATAATTTGCCAACCACTCAACATTTTCGCAGTCAAATCGATATAACTTTCTGAAATCATCATATCTTCAATTTTTACGTACACTGTAGATTTTTCTTTTACGGACGTTCATATATTCAGCCATAATTGAAGACACAAATTAATAGCAACGCACGTGTATGCCGCGGAGAACTAAAGTTGACTGCTACCAGTGCTACCAAGCAAATGATGCAGGGGTCGATTCACCTTAAAAAGTTGAAAGCAATAATTGCTACACTAGAAAAAGCAATTCCTTAATTTATTCGTCCCCTTTTAAGAAAATTATAGCAATCGCTTCTATTTTTTAGGAAAAAGCATTGACTAGAAGCGATTCCTGCACTTTTAAGCGATCGCTGGACGCAAAAGCTATTACTTTAGTTTTATTTATTGGCTTTCAAGAAATTACTTCGATTTTATAAGAAAAAGCGATCGCTACATTTTTATTCATTAGGTTCATAGTGTTCCCCGCCAAGACAGTATTGGCTATTTCGTTAAGAAAGTTAATTAGGTTTAAAAGACGTAAAATTATATGGCCAAATATGAATGTGCTATGCATCAAAGTTTGGTGAAAGTTTAAATAATTAAAATATAGATATTCTTGCAAGGTTTGCTAGTAAATAGGTTTTTACTGTATGTATATTGACATCGATTTTTTTTTAAATTATAACCTTGCGGAAACGTAATTACTGACCTTACGGTTTGTGAACGAGATAATTTGATGTATACCTAATTACAGTAGTAATCAGGGTCTATAATGATTGGATTTTTTCCCATGTTTAAATATTTAAAACAAATATGATGGGACAGTTGGTCAGGTAGAAGTTCTTAACATAATTCACGTATCGCGTCTAATTCATTTCTATAAAAGCGATTATTAAGATTAAAAAGACTTGTTTAAATATTTTTAATGAGTCGCGATTATTTTTAAATCCTGGAGATTAGGCTGTGACGGATCAATAATAAATTAATTCCTTGATCCAGATTTGGCAATCATTTTTACCTTTCAATAAAATATTTTTAAAAAAATATAATAATTCCAAATTGTATGAGCCAATTTGTTAAAAAAAATTGAATAAACTACTTTAAATATAATTTAAATCGTCGCCATAATATGAGCCCATATAGACATTTACTTTTAGATACGTACAGATTATCTCCTGCAACAAAAGTTGCGTTTTATGGGTGAAAAAATAAGTCCGAGCGCGTGGCTCGCCGGTTAGCTGGCTTCCCTCTGAGCAGCATCGGGCATGCGCACAAACCTCATGTTATCTACCCTGCCCTTCTTTAGCGACATGCTCAAAATACACTCCAGAACCGGCTCGGCCGCCATTTTTGTTGTGTTTTAAGGTTTCTCTGTGGATTCCTTGTAGTTTTCTTTGCTATTGTGGGTGTTTAATATTTACGGATTTCTAGTTCTTGTCAGGGTTGCCATTGCTAGGGAAATTTCTCTAAATCTGGGGAAAATCTGCAATCAGTGGGGAAAAGGGGAAATTTTCTATAATTTAGGGAATTTTTATACTTCTTTAATTTTGTGATATTTGTAAAAAATATATTAAGCAATCACTTAAAAAATTATTAGCAATCGATTGACCCATGGCAAAAACGCTATCTATTCTAAGTCCGATTCACTATTAGCCTATTAGCAACTCAGAATCTGAGGCAGTGAGGCAGGTCGAATTTACTATAAACCTTACTCTCAAGATATAAACGAGAAACTCGGTAAATCCCAGGTCTCCGTTCGCTGATATTTTAAGGGGAATCACACAAAGGGAACCACGCATTTTTTCAATTTTTTGCGTTAATTTCAATAATTTAAATAATAGCTATGACCAGTTTATTTTCTATGTATTTATTTTGTATTAAATGTATTATTGTTTATTGTTGAATAAAAAATGTATTATTTTTTTAATGCAAAATGAACCATAAGATAAGTGGTTTGATTTTTATTTGTAGAAAAATATTTATTATTAAATAGGGATATGTTTTGTTTTCAAGTATCTTTTTTCTTCGTTTTTAAATTAAATGGTCTGGGGAAAATCTGGGGAATTTTAAGGAAATTATATAGGGAAAAAATTTGTACCTGGCAACACTGGTTCTTGTGTAGTTAAGTTAATTGTGTTTGTGCTTTTAGTGACTCTGATTGGCATATAAACAATGACTAGTAACAGCCGTCGTATGATTTTATTATGCCCAAATAGGGGTAAAATACCTGATGGTATTTCGTATTTTCAATAAGGTATGAAAATAAAGTGAAACACACACCAAGACAGATTATCCCGATGCATTTTTTGGTATATTTTATTTGCAGCCTTCTTCAAAAAGTTTAAAAGACATTTTTCTCTGTATTTATATTATATTCGATTTTATAAGTTTTATAGTTCAATTGACTTCCCTTTCGAACTAAAAACACGACGACGAATCATTTTTAAACAAATTTTAAAAACAAAACAATTTTCTATCTTCAAAATCTGACAGGTTTGCAACTACTAAAAATGCCAGAAATCACTACTTAACTTAATTCCCAACCTGATCAAAGAAATTCCAATTTTTTGGCACGAATGTAAATTTTAAAGCCCGGATCTGTCTATTTTCCCATTCGTCAAACGATAATGTCTAACGTGATTATTGTTTGCTTATCTAAAGGTAATTACCTATATGAGCCATGTCGCATGGCCCCTAGCTCCCTATACGCCACTGGAGAGGAACCGTTTTTCAAAATAAACCAAAGTAACCCATGCATCATGCATTGCTTTATTATTTTGTATCTGGCACAAGAAATCTGAATACCCTCCTGAGATTACATTCCGACAAAGACATTTAAAGCCTTATCCGGCTTTTACAACCTGATGCATGAACGCTATTTCTGATTCGAATTCGCGTTCCTTAATCGAAATAATCTCACGTTTCGTTCCGCGATTCATTTGCAAAATTTACATGTGTGTGTTCGCGGATAGAACACGGTATTTCCCCACGGAAATCGCGCATGAGGAAAATTTTATAAACACCGAAAGCTGAGCGCGTTAGTTAATCTTGGGGAAGGTAAATAAAAACAAATACACACCATTGCATTTAAAGGTTATTCTTAATCCGATTTTTACAGATTTTTTACCATTTTATAAATATACAGGAAGTTCATTTGAAAACTTCCCACCTCGATTTTCCTGCTTTAAAATGAAAATGTGGAAAATCGCTCGGACCCGTCGATTTTTATTTCGAGGGGGACATCTTTTGCGTATATTGTCCATCTTGTTACTTCAAGCCCCTATGAGGGAGGGGGGGGGGGGGGGGGTGTAAGATCTAAATCTTAAATGGATACCCCTATTTTATATAATTTTTTTGGATTCTGCATAAAATTCTGGACATTTTTTAATAAAAGCATTATTAGTCTATACTTAACAGTTTCCGAGATATTTACTCGTGAAAAATGACATTTTTGGACTTTGACAGCGTCTAGCTTTCTAACTGTACGTCTTAGAGCCAAACGGCTTACATGTCCCTATCTTCGATATTTATTATCTTTCCAATAGTGTGAACTTTCGGTTAAACCGAATGTAAGAAATATAGTACTTCCGGTTTGACCGGAAGTTGACACTATTGAAAAGATAATAAAAATCGAAGATAGGGACATGTAAGCCGTTTTGCTCTAAGACGTACAGTTAAAAAGCTAGATGCTGTCAAAGTTCAAAAATGTCATTTTTCAAGAGTCAATATCTCGGAAACTGTTAAGTATAGACTAATAATGCTTTTATTAAAAAATGTTCAGAATTTTATGCAGAATCCAAAAAAATTATATAAAATAGGGGTATCCATTTAAGATTTAGATCTTATCCCCCCCCCCCCTCCTAGGGGCTTGAAGTAACAAGATTGACAATATACGAAATAAAAATCGACGGGTCCGAGCGATTTTCCACATTTTCATTTTAAAGCAGGAAAATCGAGGTGGGAAGTTTTCAAATGAACACCCTGAATGTAATTCCATTCGCAACGAGCACTTTCTTAATAATGCCCGGGTCATCACATTTCCAATCTATCATTCCTTGTTATCAAAATGTTTTATGATTCCTTTTATCCCGTTTTTTTTTCTCTTGTTTTTCAAGTTTCCCCATGGCAAACATCGTCCCGTTTTCCCATAATGACACTTTTGTACTTCAGGACAAAAAGACAAACATCCCGCAAAGTAAGATTCCGTGTTTCCCTGGGCGGACAAAAAGGTCTCTAGAGGCCGCACCGGCCAAAAAAGGCTTATGGGAAAACCTTGTAAAATGTTAAAGGTTTATTATAAAATCCAACGAGATGTTATAGAGAGATTTTTATTAAAATCCCTGCTTTTGAGGAGGCCGAAAGACAGCGGGTGAAGAAAAATGATATTTTACCGCCTTCATATTATTTTTAAAAGCTTTTGATTGCAGTTTATTAACACGCTTTTATTACCTTCACCTGTATGTTTGCTTGTTTGTTTGTTTGTTTGTTTGTTTGTTTGTAACCGACTTCTTTGAACCCGATTTTGACCCCCTTTAAGGCCGGCCGTACACAACCGGAATGTCTATCTGAATTCAGAAACGAAATCCAGAATCTGAATTCCAGCCCATTGAAAATTTGAAAAATTCATAATCTGAAAAATCAGAATGTGTGTGCTGTATAATAAAAATATATACAATTCCGTACGTTCCTGAATTCAGATTCTTAATTTCGTTTCTGAATTCAGATAGACATTCCGGCTGTGTACGGCCGGCCTAAACGTTCAGATTTAATTTAAATTTTGTAGACTTATCAAGAACCGCTGACAATACAATAATCTAATACGCAAAAAATTCTCCTGTCAAATTTTGACAGCTGTCAGGTATAAAACGAAGATGCGATTTGGACGAAACAAATTATGGGGTCGTACAATAGTACCTATTCGATGAGGAGACTTAGGGGAAAATAAGCAAAAAATTCTCCTGTCAAAATTTGACAGCTGTCAATATGACAAATTGTTAAAAAAAAATTATATTAATGAAAGAACTATAAGGTCGTATGTATATTGACGGTGGAAAGTTGAAAAAAATACGCAAAAAATTCTCTTGTCAAAATTTGACACCTGTCAATATGTCAGAATTTTCAAAAATTTGCTTTTCTTATAATTCGGCATAAACGATCGGGTTTGTTCGGGTTTGTATGTATGTATGTATGTTTGTTTGTAACCGACTTCTTGGAACCCGATTTTGACCCACTTTAAACGGTCAGATTTAATTTAAATTTTGTAGACTTATCAAGAACCGCTGACAATACAATAATCTACTAATCTAGCTCAATCTACTCAAAAAAATTTTTTTTTCTTAACAATAACTCAAAACTAAAAAATTAAAAATAAGTACAGTTCCAAAAACTAAAAAACACGTTTTAATAATTATTAATCAGACTAAAAAGCGGAAAATAAATTATAGTTTAAAATAATTCTTGAAATTCTTAATATAGGCAGAAAATAATAATGAACCGTAAACATTTTCTAGTATTATTGTGAAAAAAGCGAGGGGGGCTCGATATACGAAAAATATAGCACAAACCGCCCCACGCTTGTTTCACAAAAATACTAATGTTTATCGTTCATTATTATTTTCTGCCTATATTAAGAATTTCAAGAATTATTTTAAACTATACTTATTTTCCGCTTTTTAGTCTGATTAATTATATTAAAGCGTGTTTTTTAGTTTCTTTAAATTAAACTATATTTATTTATTTTTTTTGATGTTTGTGTGAGTTACGTGGATATACAAGGAGTTATTTACAAGTAAATCTGATGTAGTCCAAACATGGCAACTTATTGGCTAACCCGTCAATCCACATTTTTTCATGAAACTTAATAAAAATTTTAAAAGCTTACTCGGTAGTAGATATTAAAGGGCGGTATACAACGATCACGAATCTAAATGGCCTTATGGCTTGAGTCTTGAGTAGACTCGGATCAAAAGGAGATTGAAGGGTGTATATTATGTTGGTGTGTAGTTAGTATGTAGTATACCTCTACAATGATAAAAAACAAAAGTTTGATTTTTATATTATATTTTTATAAAAAATAACATTGATTTGAGTTATTTAGATAGATTATTCTTATCACTTGTCCATTTGATGGAATAATAAAATACTAATTACAATTTGTTTTATATCTATAGTAATTGATTATTTGATATTTTTTAAAATAATGTTATTGCGTTGTTTCAAAAGGCTGTGAAAGTGGTAACGATTACGAAAATCTTGTCAATTATTATGTAACTTTTTTAATTAAAATTGTATTTGAAGAACCCCTGAAGTAGAAACGATAAGTGAGCCTGTACTGTTTTTATTATTATGTGTTTGATATTAAAATTATAAGATTTTATAAATTTCGGCCATCAATACCTATTAGACAAGAGAACACGAGTGTATGAGGTAACTGTCAAGACTCCCATATTTTCCTTCACGACCAATAACGGCCGGTTCTTATCTGACCAGAAAATTTCCTCGAAAATTTCATTACATAAGCAAACTGAATCAATCTCTTTTCTTATTACTTAAATAAATCTATCGCTATCTATAATTCAACTTTACAGTCAGAACATAGCTGGTGTCGTCTTAGATAAAGTTGGGGAGATTCGTGACCTTGGAGTTATTCTGGATAGGTCTCTCACATTTGTTAACCATATTAATTCTATTACATGTACGGGCTATAGAAACCTAGGATTTGTATCTAGAAACTGTAAAGAATTTTCATGTCAAACATTTAAATTAATGTATTGCTCCATAGTGAGATCTGGCCTGGAGTATGCCAGTGTGTTGTGGTCACCTTACTATCAGGTACATGTGCAGGCGATCGAGGGCGTGCAGAGGAGATTTCTGCGTGTTTGTGCACACAAATTACAAATTCGTTTTCAAAACTTTTATATAGATTATCAACTTATTCTCAATATCATAAATCTATGCTCTCTACAAAATAGACGTTTCCTCTTGGATATGTGTTTTTTATTTAAGCTTATTACTGGTGACATAGATTGTGATTATCTCTTATCTGAGCTGTATTTTAATACCAGACACAATACTCGCAGCAGGAATCTCTTCTGTTTACCTTTCCATACTACAAATTATAGCATGTTTCGTCCGTTAACCAGGCTGCAGCGAAACTTTAACAGCCATGACCTCGATATTCATACCACTCATTCTAAGTTTAAATTTGATCTTAAGAGAAAAATACGTAGTAGTGTATTACCACTCTGACCGACCAATACTGATTAACTCTCTGAGAATATTACCAAGTGTGGATTATTTATCTTTAAGCTACTGCTTACTAGTTTATATTATATATATAGTCTGTATCTGTATTGTTACTTTCCTTTGATTTAATGGTGTATACCGTAAATATTACAAATAAATAAATAAACATTTGTTTATATGATAGAATGTCCTTTATAAACCGTGAGTTGAGGCTTGGCGCAAAAGAACGTTGATAAATGAGATAGTTTACCTGTCTTTGGTTGACCGTCGTTGATTTTGACTTCTTACTTCAAAGCTATCGGCGCCTTTTTTTATATTAGCTGAACTTTTAAATTAAAATTTTAAAATTGTACAAAAATATTGCCTAGTTCCTTAATTGTCAGGTTTTTGAAAGCCTGCATTTTAATTGGCAACTGATACCGGTCGGTACTTTGAATTTTTATGTTTGTTTTATCTTTAAAAATAAAATAGGTAGATATTTATATAAATCTGCTGCACAATGAAATGCAGTTTGGAAAACTAATTTAAAAAAAAACTCTTAAAAAGCCACATAAAAGTACGAAATGATGCAAGTTTTATTACATATAATAATATAAAAACTGCAATTTTAATATTTGCTTTATAATAATATGGGCGTGGCAGGTTTACTTTTTAATTTATTGACAAGTCAGTACCTGGACTTCCTGGATATCGTATTATTGCCAAAATAAATAGATATTATTATAGACCATGGCTGAAGCCTTTGAAAATGGTAAAAAGTGAAAAAAAATAATAGTAGGATGAAACCCATTGGAAAAGGAAGAGAATATAACAAAAATGAAAGGAAAAATAATTTACGGGCAATCCGAGGTCGGGAAGTGGAAGGGGGTGAGATTTTAAGGGTAGAAAACGATTTATCTCGATTTCCGGCAAAACTACAAGTCCTATGGAAAAACGTTAAATGGCAAAGTTGTAGGTAATAAAAAGATCTACAACTTTTGTATTTATACTTTTTTCACATAACCTCAAAATTTATGTGAAAAATTCAAATAACCAAGTTTTTGGTTTTTTATTTTTATTTTGTAAAAAAAAAATTCCACGAAATTTGGTGAAAACTTAACTTTTTATGTCCCAAACACACTGTAATTTTTTTGATTTGAAATATTTATTTTTTCACCTTATTTTGACTTAATATCGAAAAAGCACCCTAATTTTCAATCGAAAATTCTCACGTCAAAATATCTGCTTTTTTTAAAAAGTCGGTGGGCTTTTTGTTCGTTGAAATCTCTACTTTCTGATGGTGTAAAAAAATATACATTACTATGGTAAATGTGATGAAATCCCCTTTAAATCCTACCTTTAATTATATTTAGAACAACTATGTAACGTGAAATCTTACGTTTTTCGAGTAATTAAAGTATAAATTTTAATAAATAGCTGAAAATTGTACATAATGATTAAAAAAAAATTTCGGATTCGAGTTTTTTTTGTTTCTTTGCATTTTTTGAGAATATTTACCATAGTAATGTAAATTTTTTTATATACCATCAGAAAGTAGAGATTTCAACGAACAAAAAGCTCACCGACTTTTTTAAAAAAGCAGATATTTTGACGTGAGAATTTTCGATTGAAAATTAGGATGCTTTTTCGATATGAAGTCAAAATAAGGTTAAAAAAATAATAATTTTAAATCAAAAAAATTACAGTGTTTGGAACATAAAAAGGTAAGTTTTCACCAAATTCCGTGAAAAAAAAGTTTTTCTTTTAAAAGATAAAAATAAAAAACCAAAAACTTGGTTATTTCAATTTTTCACATAAATTTTGAGGTTATGTGAAAAAAGTGTAAATACAAAAGTTGTAGATCTCATTATTACCTACAACTTTGCAATTTAACGTTTTTCCACTTCCCGACCTCGGATCGCCCGTAAATTATTTTTCCTTTCATTTTTGTTATATTCTCTTCCTTTTCCAATGGGTTTCATCCTACTATTATTTTTTTTTGTTTCAAAAATTATCGACCCTGGTCTATTAGGCGATGGACAGAAAAATAAATTGGAAGCTATATTTTTTTACAGTTCTATATTAAACAGTTTTCTTATAAAGATAGTGGAACTGACGACAAATGTAATCACTCAGAAATTGTACATTACATGCGGTAAACACGGCATCTACGGCTCAATATGAGCCAACATAAAATGACACTTTAAACACAGAGATACCATTGATTAATACCAATTTTTTTCGTGTTTACGTCGTGTTTTTAACGACAGCACATGTGTGTTTGAATTGGTACTGCGCTACTGGGGACAATATTGTTTGTAAACTAATTTTATAACTTCCCTTTTATAATTAGTGTTTTAATATAATAAGTCATTGGAGAGTTACCACTGTAAGATGAAAAAAAAAATGAAAGATTAGGAAAGTCATGCGTTTAGTATGTTGAATGATAACAAATTGATTCATTTTGCCCATATGTAGTGATGTAAAATTCTCGGTGATAATCTTTTGGAGAATATTCTCAAGTTAGAGAATTTTCTGAGAATGGTAAAAAATCGCTAGAAATAGCAATAAAAAGAAATTAAAAATTACCTATTCTGCTTATTTTCGGCAAATATCAAACGGCGTTAATCAAACAAAACGTAAAGAAATAAATTTTTTATTTAAAAAACATAAAATACCTTCTTAGAAAATCATATTATTGAAAAAAAATAATTGGAGAGTTCCCTATTCGTCTTTCTTCAACCAGTGTTTATTTGAAAAATAGTTGAGGGTGGAAATGAAACAATTCTGCCCTAATTGTTACATTAATTCGTGGAACTAATTATTGTATTATTGGTTTTGGTGCTATTCCGTCTCTGTTTCTCTATAATCCCACATAAAGTAAGTCTTTTAGATAGACTGAGTGGTTCCCAGGTGCTATCTGATTAAAGCGCGAGCATTCTTATTCCTCGGCGGCTTATAAATCGTCTCCAAGGAAAATTATTGCCACGTGAAACATAATAATGGGGAAGTAAACGCTACTCACACGTGGCTCTTTATAAAGCTCGTGCAAGACGTTTTTTAACGCACATGGGAACTCTGCTAATAGGAAGTTTTCGCCAACGATGAACTCTGAAACCACATTAATAGTTGTTTATACTACAAGGGATGTAAGTAACATTTACTAGTCGAGAACGATTTTGCGCCCGAGCGATAGCGAGGGCTGGCAATAAAGTTCGAGATACTTATACTTACATCCCGTGACGTATATAACAATTTTTCTCCTCCCTTGGATTTTTATAAATTTAATTCAATACTTTTCGAATAAAATTATGGACAGCTTTGACCTGTTTCTAGCATCATTAAGCATTGTTATTTTAACAACAACGTCAAGCGTTTATTATAAAAAAATTAGAGAAATTGAAATTTTTGATTTGTATAACAGCCAAATGGATTTTTTTTTTATGATCGAGCACAAGCACTATAGGAAAAATCCTTTAAGGCGCTCTGGGAGCGGTGCGTGTGCGAAGAAAGCGATTCACGTTTTTCTTGAATCGTTGGAGGTTATATTCGGTTGGAAACACGGTCTCAGAAAGGCCGTTCCACAAAGATGACGTCCTCCAAATGAAAGAGTTCTGAAACAATGATGTTCGAGGTGTACTAAGTTGAACCACATAGGGATGGGCGGCAGTGGTCGTTGTGTGTTTCTGCTATGCATTACTCTAGGTGGAATCGAGCGGGCAATATCTGTTGAACACTTGCCATGGAAATATCTGTAGAAGAGAGTCAAATCACCAACCTGTCTTCGATGTTCTAAGCTGTCGAGGTTCTTAGTCAGCTCGTGGTCGCCGATTAGACGAACGGCTTTCCTTTGGATGGAATCCAACAACCGAAGGGTATGCTTCGGTGCAGAACTCCAGATATGAGAGCAGTATTCCAGTGATGGTCGAATCTGGGCTTTATAGAGTGTCAAAAGTTGTTGAGGTGTATACAACTTTTTGGTACGGCGTACGGAAAAGTATACCGAGCTTCTGAGAAGCTGCCCTGGCGATTGCCACAACGTGATTGTGCCAAGACATATTTCCTCCCAGGATATAGAAGAATCAACAAATATCGCTTGTCTGTCTCTGCTGCCAGAAAAATCGAGGAAGAGGTATAAAGCGACGTATCAATAATTCAAGAAATGGTGCCAAACAAAGACTGCTACTGCAGTTTCAGAAACCGTGCTTTTGGCGTACTTTCACGAAAAATCTGCTGTATTAAAGTCTCCATCAAGCTTGTGCATGGTGTGAATATTCCATGCTGAAGTCCACCCTTTTCATAGAGAAAAACATAGATATTTCTAAGTATCCTAAGCTTCGAGCATTTTTAAAAAGAAAAAATGACGGATATAAACCCAAAAATCTAATGAGTTTGACAGGGAAGATGTAAATAAATTCCTGTTTGAAGCCACCGATGATATTTATTTAATGATGAGGGTTGTAATGGGAATGGCTGGAGCGTGCCGTTCTAGTGAACTATGTGCAATGAAAATGGACAATGTTGAATTAAGGCATGAAGTCATATTTGTTACTATTCCTGATTCCAAAAATGGAATGGCATGTAAATTTATACTGACTAAAAGTGACGATGAGAAAGTTTGTTATTTTAAAATAGTTCGAAATTACATTAATATAACACATGACGAATTTTAATCCTCGCTTCTTTCATGCGATATCAAAATGGAAAGGGTTTAAACCAGCCTGTCGGGAAAAACTCGATTTCTTCAATTCCAAGTAAAATTGCTAAATTTCTGAACTTTCAGAAGTGTAAGGAGTATACTGGACACTCCCTTAGAAGAACGTTGGCCACTTTATTAGCGAATACTGGAGTTGATGTCTTAGCCCTCAAGCGACATGGCGGATGGAAATCTGCAACTATTGCGGAAAGTTATGTAGCGGAGAGCATCAACAATAAAAAGGAAGTTGCAAATAAAATTTTATACAATATAACGAAGCCTCCTGCAGTACTTCAAGAGTAACAGAAAACTTGGTTAGAGATGGAGAAATTATGGAGTCAGAACATTTTATACAAATTGAGAAAAAACGAGAAAACAATTATCCAAATTCAGTAAATAATGTTCATAATTGTAATAATTGTACTATTAATATTCATATCACTTAATATTACTCAATTTTTATAAATCATTGTTTTTATATGGCATAAATTATTACCACCCAAGGATGGTAAGTTGACTTACAACCCGTCGTCAAGGGCAATCGATACCTTTTTGGTAATTGTTACTTACGTCCTTTAAAACAGTGTCAAAATGCGCGTTGTTTACAATATAGGGAGAAAAAAAAAGCATTTTTGCGTCTCTGAGGACACAAGCATCATCAAAAAAGCCGAACCAATTTAATAAAATGTAAAATAATCGATAAATGACCCCCCCCCCCCATTACCGCCAAGAACAAACCCGATTTGATAATAATGTTTTTTTATAACGTATTTTATTCCCATGTGCGTATTGAAATGAAAGGGGTGTGAAAAGCGGGGCGACTCCGACGACGGCTTAAAAATTATGAATGATATAACCATCTGTTCGTTTATAGGCTCATCCACATCAGAAGAGGGATGACACCCCACGCAAACAAACTTTAATCGTGTTTGAAAAATGTATGACCCAAAAAAAAGCAAACAAAGCAAAATGAAACGTCTGTAATCTCGGAGGGGTCGTTCGAGTTAAATTGGCTTTTTCACTGGTTTAAATAAGTAAAGAAGCTAAACTTTGTTATAACAGGGGCATCTCATTAATATTTATCTACAGGGTGTTTCATTAAGGGCGGCCACCGGCCATATCTCGGAAACTACTAAACATAGAAACTTGGGGAAAAAAATTATCATTAAAGCGGTCATAAGAAAATTCTGGAAATTACTTTTAAGTTCCTCATTTCGCCGCAAGGGGGCACGATTGAAAATTATTTTTTTTAATTTTAAATTTCTCTGAAAATTCCCATATTAAGGGATAACTCTGATTACATCATTGGAAAGCTTAGACAATTCTGCATCATTTTGGTTTAAGGCTCGTTGGCGTACCGACATTGATAAGAGTGGGGGAAGCTATTGCATGTGTAAACATTAAAATCGCTGTAACTTCTAAACGACTTCTCCGATTTTACTCAATTTAAGCTTGTTTGGAAGAACTTTCAATTGTCGTATCTAATGGTACACGATAGTTTCTAATAAAATTGCTAGAGGGCGCAATTTGTATTAAAAATTATTGTTTTGGCAATAACTCTAAAACGAACAAAGATATCGAACTGCGGTATTCACATATTTTCTTGCAAATTTGATTGAATGTCATGAATGAATGATTTCATAGTTATACCGTATGATTTGAATTTTCGTGATAAAATCGAAAAAACTGTTATTATTACAAATTGCGCCCTCTAGCAACACTATCGTGTACTGTTGGATACGGCGATTGAAGATACTTACCTTTTCCTTTCAAACAAGCTTAAATTTAGTAAAATCGGATAAGTCGTTTAGAAGTTACAGCGATTTTAATGTTTAAACATTCAATAGCTTCCCCCACTCTTATCAAAGTCGGTACGCCAATGAGCCTTAAACCAAAATGAGGTTCTATTGGATAGTTTGCATGGTACCCACTGTTCGCTCTCCTCCCTAGAATCACGAGACCGGTCCTGGATCGCAAACAAGAATGTATATTTTACAACTGCGAGATTACAGTTTACTTTTGGGTGACACTTTTACAATAGGATTATTTATTACGTTATATGTGTTAGGTTGTGCCTGACGTTTAGGCATATATTGCGAGCGTACTATGTCCTCAGAACGGGTATGACAATAGGTAAGGAATTAGATTTTGTTTGTTTTTAAAATTGTGTCATCAGCAGTCATAACTTGAAAATTTACCATTGTTATGATTATATAAATAGACCAGGGCTGAAGCCTTTGAAAATGGTAAAAAGTGAAAAAAAATAATAGTAGGATGAAACCCATTGGAAAAGGAAAAGAATATAACAAAAATGAAAGGAAAAATAATTTACGGGTGATCCGAGGTCGGGAAGTGAAAAGGGGTGAGTTTTTAAGGGTAGATAACGATTTATCTAGATTTCCGGCAAAACTACAAGTCCTATGGAAAAACGTCAAATGGCAAAGTTGTAGGTAATAAAAAATCTACAACTTTTGTATTTACACTTTTTTCACATAACCTCAAAATTTATGTGAAAAATTAAAATAACCAAGTTTTTGGTTTTTTATTTTTGTTTTACAAAAAAAAATTTTCACGAAATTTGGTAAAAACTTATCTTTTTATGTTTCAAACACACTGTAATTTTTTTGATTTAAAATTATTATTTTTTTAACCTTATTTTGACTTAATATCGAAAAAGCATCCTAATTTTCAATCGAAAATTCTCACGTCAAAATATCTGCTTTTTTTAAAAAGTCGGTGGGCTTTTTGTTCGTTGAAATCTCTACTTTCTGATGGTGTAAAAAAAATATACATTACTATGGTAAATATTCTCAAAAAATGCAAAGAAACAAAAAAACTTGGATACGAAATTCTTTTTTTTTAAATTAATATGTACAATTTTGAGCTATTTATTAAAATGTATACTTTAATTACTTGAAAAACGTAAGATTCCACGTTACATTGGTAAACAAAAAAATTACAAATCCATAAAACATAAAGATCGCAAAAAATATGCGAAAATAGTTGTTCTAAATATAATTAAAGGTAGGATTTAAAGGAGATTTCATCACATTTACCATAGTAATGTACATTTTTTTTTACACCATCAGCAAGTAGAGATTTCAACCAACAAAAAGCCCACCGACTTTTTTAAAAAAGCAGATATTTTGACGTGAGAATTTTCGATTGAAAATTATGGTGCTTTTTCGATATTAAGTCACAATAAGGTAAAAAAATTAATATTTTAAATCAAAAAAATTACAGTGTGTTTGGGACATAAAAAGGTAAGTTTTCACCAAATTTCGTGAAAAACAATTTTTTTGTAAAAGATAAAAACCAAAAACTTGGTTATTTGAATTTTTCACATAAATTTTGAGGTTATGTGAAAAAAGTGTAAATACAAAAGTTGTAGATCTTTGTATTACCTACAACTTTGCATTTAACGTTTTTCCATAGAACTTGTAGTTTTGCCGGAAATCGATATAAATCGTTTTCTACCCTTAAAAACTCACCCCTTTCCACTTCCCGACCTCGGATCGCCCGTAAATTATTTTTCCTTTCATTTTTGTTATCTTCTCTTCCTTTTCCAATGGGTTTCATCCTACTATTATTTTTTTTCACTTTTTACCATTTTCAAAGGCTTGGCTGGTCTATATAATATATAGGATAGGTATCTTATAATAATAGATTAAATGAATGATAACCGTACGCAACTGTGTGTTTAACATACATAGTAGTATTAAGGGTGGAGGGCAAAGAAAGGGGCATTGTGTCTGTTTAATTTATAAATAATTAAAGCCATTTACTGAGACGTGTTAAAAACCATGAACTGTAAACATCGAACCACAATTAAATATTCTCCAAACCACCAACCAACTTTTACAATCATATTTATATACCGTTTGGCACCACGCCATTGGTTTGCCAAACCTCAGGTGATGTTGGGTGATTATTCTGATTATATTATACAATTACCTGTCACTCGATGTTTGGAATTCACGACTATTGTTTGTTCCTGATATACTTATGATTTGGACGGGTTATTGAGTGCGAGAAAGGTCGTTTGTTGATATTATTTTACTTAAAGTGCTTTTCACTATTTCACCGAATTTATTATCAATTATAGTCCAAGTCCTTTTATTATTATATTTTTATTTAAAGCTGAACATCATGCTAAGCCTATTATGGGCCTTTTCCAGAGACACATATTAATAAAAATCGTTTGAAAACATTCTAAAAACACATTACAATACAGTATAGTGAGTATAGGTATATAACGGATTTCTCTAAAAATTGTGCACAGTACGTTTACATCCCTAAGGTATCTTGGAATCTTTTATTTTCGAATCTTAGTAGTAGTAGTGGTATTTAAAGTAAATTAAAAGAACAAAAAATTTTAAACAATCGGGCAATAAATTATTTTTAATTTTAACGATAAAGATACATACATACTAAATAAAAATTTAAATTTCTGACATTCAACCAATCTAAATTTTTTAACATAAAATTTATTTTTGTATATTTGTCACAATTTAAAATAATCCGCATTGCCTTATTTTGTAAAATTTGTAATTTATTAAATATTTCCTCACTAGCATAATATAAAATGGTAGAACAATAAAGATAATGTGGTAATATAATAGTATTAAATACAGTTTTTTTACGAAACAACCATAAACTAGAGCTGATTCTATTAAAATAACTTACTTTTCCGGCAATCTTCGATATGATACTTTTAAAATAATTTAAAAAATTTAATTTGTATCAATGAATATCCCTAATTATTTAAAACTGTTTACTAATTCCAATTTTTCACCATCAATTAAAACATTTACATTTTGACAATTTAAATTATTACCCATAACCATACATTTAGTTTTTGAAATATTTAATTTTAATTTATTTACTTTTAGCCAATTTATTAATATATTTATCTCAGAATTTACAGTATTTAGAGCATCAAAAATATTTAAAACATTAATGTAAATTAAGGTGTCATCAGCATTTGTAACTTACACATTTTTACAACGAAAGGCATATCGTTGATGTATAAAATAAATAAAATTGGACCTAGTATACTTCCTTGAGGAACTCCTATATTATTTATTTTTTTATTTGAATGTGTTTTTGATATTTTTGTTTTTTGTGACCTGTTGCTTTAATAATTTTTAAACCATTTATAAACGTTTCCGCGAATACCATACTCATACAATTTACTCAATAATCTAGCCTTGTCAATTGTTTCGAATGCCCGCTTAAAATTCAAAAATACAGCTATAACATTTTCCCCTTTATCAATGGTTCTCTTCCACGTCTCAATCACACATTGAATGGCTGTCTCTGTAGAGTACCCTTTTCGAAAACCAGCTTGAAAGGAAACTAAAATTTTGTTGGCATCAATGAATTCTAATAACTGTTCAGTGTTACAGTTCATATACGACTTCTAATAATTTCTCAACATCCCATCATAAAACATTTACTGGCCTCATTTCATCCCATCTTTTAGTGTCTTTTACTTTTGGCACTGATGTAATGTTAGAACATTTTAATTCCATCAGGCATATTTCCATATTTTAAACAAGTATTTATAAAATTTAAGAATGGGTAACCAATTAATAATCTTATTCGATTATAATTAAACATTATTTTTCTTTTGTTACAGGTAAATACCATTGGTGCATCAACTTTGTTTAATAATGATTTAAAATCATAATACTCCTATAGGTTTGGTAAGTAAAACCTGCCATTGGTAATAGAAAATGTGTAAGATTTAAGTGTTTTTACCATCTTGCAACGCAGTGTTTTTAAAATATTATGTAATTACAGGTATAGAATACCTGTAAATGATGGGTATAATAGTATATTAAAGTACACGTTTTATAAAGCATCATTTTATAGCACGCGTCCATGTTAAAAAACGAGCCGCTTGCAGCGAGTTTTATAACGGGACAAGTGCTTAAAACTACACAACACACAAACAAACACGTACTTTATACTATTTTTTCTAATTTGTAGTTTTTTCAATAAAAAACACACATTTAAAAAGAAAATAAATCCTTCAAATTTTGTAAATTTTTATGTCTAAATGTTATGTTGGTAATACTATTTTTTATCATAGTAGCCTATGGACAATAAAAGTTATTTTGCGAACTGTCATTTTTTGATTTATTCACCCATTTTCACCACGAGAATCAAAGTTATTTTAGCGATATGAGATTTGAAATTGGACGGAATACGTTGTGTGATCCTTATATATTTGGTACATATACAGAGCGTTCGGAAATTCGGGCGATTTTGCTACTTTTTTTCGAATTTCAAAAGACGTGATTTTACGTCACGGCATTGCAATTTAGTATAGGGAAGATGGAAAATTCAAATAAAGTTGTAGTTAAAATCGACATTGGAAGGTTAGTAGATTGAATTTTGGATAGGATTTGGCAGAAAATGATAGCTTGAAGCATCTACAAAAGCAAAATAGTTCTCCGTCAATAAAGTTATTATTTAATATGTGTTTTTTAATTAACTAAAACAATACATACAGATTTGTAGATCTAGGCAACCAAACATACATACGTGGGTTCGTGTAGTATTTTGCATATTTGGACTAAAAAATATTAGTTATCTAGAATGCTATGCTAAACGGTGAAAAAAACATGTCATGTAGGGCCAACCTTTAAATAATAAAATTCGGAGTTCGAAATAAATCTATTACGAACTCGCTAGCGCGTTCGAAAGATATCTGTTTCGAGACAAAACTAGAAAATAGTATATTAAAGTACGAGTTTCATAAGAAGCGGTTTTAGCGCCCGCGTCTATTTTAAAAAACGAGCCACGAAGTGGCGAGTTTTTTTATTGACACGGGCGCTAAAACGCCTTATGAAACATGTGCTTTATACATTTTTTTCTATTTCACCTTTTATAATCAAGAAAAATACATTTTAAAAAGAAAATAAATCCTTCAAATTTTGTAAATTTTTATGTCTAAATTTTATGTTGGTAATACTATTTTTTATCATAGGAGCCTCTGGACAACAAAAATTATTTTGCAAACTGTCATTTTTTGATTTATTGACCCATTTTCACCACGAGATTCTAAAGTTATTTTAGCGATATGAGATTTGAAATTGGACGGAATACGTTGTGTGATCCTTGTACATTTGGTACATATACAGAGCGTTCGGAAATTCGGTCGATTTTGCTACTTTTTTTCGAATTTCAAAAGACGTGATTTTACGTCACGGCATTGCAATTTAGTATAGGGAAGATGGAAAATTCAAATAAAGTTGAAGTTAAAATCGACATTGGAAGGTTAGTAGATTGAATTTTGGATAGGATTTGGCAGAAAATGATAGCTTGAAGCATCTACAAAAGATTGATTTTATAGATTTATGCAACCAACATACATGACTGTTATCCACACATAATAAAAAAGTAAGTTATCAAGCTAGTTTTCCTCTGCGGAAATTTGGTTTTCTCGTAAATCACAAAGGCCGCGCAAGTCAATGAAATAAAACATTTAAATGTTACCAACTTCAAATAAAGAAAAAACGCGTATCGAAATAGCTTCATTACGATCCGCAAATGAGGGTCGTACTGAACTCATTATGAACGTGAAATAGAAAAAATACTTTAAACCTGTGTTTTTTTTTGTTGCTTACGTCGCTCATGCATGACTCCCCACTTGCCCTTAAAATGAAACGGTGTCCCTTTTAACATTCCAAAAGCGTCGACATTCTTCGAGCTTCTAACAACACACAAAACTTTAAACTAAAAGCATTCCTATCATTTAAAACCTCTCGAGAGCCTCAAAAGTATTTTAAAGAAATGTATAAAATCCTTTGCCGAAGTAAAAATAATGCATCTACTTATTTTTACCGTTCTTATCTTCGTTTAATTTTAAAAGTGTCCTGACGTTTAAAACAGAAAATAAATTGATCAACGGAGTATAATATTTTAGAGAAGTCCAAAGGCTTTTTAGTAGGAATAATGTCTTTTTCTTGGATGTACGTAGGTAAGAATAGAAATAGAAATACGAAACACCGGCGTAGTAAAATGGGAAATATACGAGAGGCGATCATTCTCAAGTGCTTTTCGGCATCTGACTAGAAAATAAGTTATGTCACTATTAAATTGTAAAACGTGAAAGTATCAGTTTACCCTGAGAGTTTACCTAAACCAATAAAGTGACTATTTCATTATCACTATAAATTCATCCCAAACGTTCATTTAAATATGTGTATATTGGAAGAAACCAGTTATGGACTTTCTTTGGTGTGTATTTTGTCTTTGCAGGAAGTACCTGTTCATTTTCTTTGAATAAAGACTCTAAAAACTTAAAAGGCGTTATACACACCGCCAGTCCGGCCATGGGAAATCCATAAACATTTACCTTTAGATACGTAACGTACAGCTTATCTCCCGCGCAAACAAAAGTTACGTTTTATGGGTGGAAAAATACGTCCGAGCGCATGGCTCGCCGATCAGCTGCCTTCCCTCTGAGCAGCATCGGGCATGCGCACAAACCTTGTGTTATCGGCCCGTCCTTCTTTAGCGACATGCTCAAAATATACTCCAGAGTCGGCTCGGCCGCCATTTTTGTTGTTGTGTTTTAAGGTTTCTCTGTGGATCCCTTGTAGTTTTCTTTGCTATTGTGGGTTGTGGGTGTTTAATATTTACGGATTTCTAGTTTTTGTGTAGTTTAGAGAATTGTGCCCAAATAGGGCTAAAATACCTGGTATTTCGTATTTTCAGTAAGTACGGAGTAGTGATGTATCTTGATATATAACTTTATTTTATTATGATCAATTTAAACACATCAAACTAGGCCTAGGCTACACAAACAAGGTATGAAAATAAAGAGAAACCCACACCAAGACAGATTATCCCGATGCATGTTTTGGTATATTTTATTTGCAGCCCTGCAATCTTTAAAAATATTAAATACACTTTTCTCTATACTTATACATATTATATAAAAAAAAATGTAAATACCTAGGTAGTTTATATAACTCCACGGGTCAAGTTCTCGGGCAAAAACTTTTTCAAATTCTTGAACATGTTTTTGCCAAATTGTAGAAATCAATACAAGTGACTTGAGGTTAGGTACGCGATAACATTGAATATTGGTTATATTGCTGGTTTTGTTTGTTTTTTATATTCAATTTTATAAGTTTTATAGTTTCATTGACTTTTTCTCTTCCCTTTCGAACTAAAAAAACGACGACGAATCATTTTTAAACAAATTTTAAAAACAAAACCTTACATAACAATTTTCTATCCTCAAAATCTCATCGGTTTGCAACTACTAAAAATGACAGAAATCACTAACTTAATTCCCAACCTGGTAAAAAAAATTGGCAAGGCACCACTTTTGCAAAATAAAACTCAACGCAACTTACATAAAACGTTTTAGTTTTGACAATGCTTTATTTCAGATACATTTTCTTTAAAGTAGCGCCATATTAAATGTGTGTTTTTCTACAAAATCAAAATTGGGCTATTAAAATTTGATCGCATATGATGCAAAGTTTATTTGTTTTTGACACTGTATAAGGTAACTTCATAAAATAAGTATTTTTGAATACGTAGTTTGTGTTTGAAAGTAATACACCTTAATATTGAGACAAAAAGAACACAGTGTCATCAGTAAAGTGTTCATTAAGTGGAAAATAAATTTTAGTGGTGAGTAAAAAATCAAAATTATCTTATGCAGCTGAAATTTTGCACGTGGGCTAGAAACTGCATTTAAAAAAACTTTTTCTACAGACGTGTGGAAAACCCAATTTTCCGCACGGATATCAGTGCGGAAAATTGATTTTTCCACACTAGTGCGGAAAAATTTTTCGACACGATTATGTCAAAAATCCGTGCGGAAAATTGGTTTTTCCACACTAGTGCGGAAAATTTTTTCGGCACGATTATGTCAAAATCAATAATATATCAATTATAACTTGTAGTTATTACTTTTTTTCTCGGAATTAGTTACTGTTACATATGTATGTGATTGTTATAGTTAATTAAAAATTATTAAATTTCTTTGAAATATGTGTTACTTATTTCCACACGTCTGTAGAAAAACTATTGTACCTGACACGTGCGAAAAATGTTTTCCCTGCACTCGGCTGCTTCACCGAACTCCGCTACGCGTCGTTCGGTGAACGGCAGACTCGTGCGGAAAAATTCATTTTCCGCACTTGTTAGGTAAATAGCTATTTTCTAATACTTAACTTGAATTATTTTTTGGAAAAAATTGAAATTTGACAGATAATGCGAATCACGTCACTACGAACAAACCCGATCGAAGCAGAACTTGATGCCAAAGTCAAATTTCGAATAAAGCTATTAATAAAAAAAATCCCATATGATGCGGACTTTACTGGTCACACTGTATTGGTAGCATTACATTATCTGAATCTGGATGTGTGAAAAAGTCGATGTCTCTGTTCCGGACAAACATACATAGTTACATTCAACTTTGTAACATGACGTATCAATAAATTAATTTTATCCATAAAAATATTTTAATTCTAAAGATGCTTTTAAATTTAATTTTATCCACCGGACTAATAAATTATTAATAAAAGAAAAAAGGCTGTCTGGCAGAGCCAGTTGTTGTCGAGATAGGCATCTACATGGAATTTCATAGTCATCATCGTTTCGTATTGTTAGTACCGACCTAAGTACCCTATACACACAGAAAGAAACGATTGAAAAATTACCCTCTTCTTTATCGGGAATACGAGTGGCTGTAGAAAAGTTTTTCCCCTACCCCTCGTACTTCTAACAACGAAACATGATTTTATTGATACTTTTAGTTCACGTAGCAAAAATCAATTAAGAGTCAATATATTTTGTTTTAAATTGTTATATTTATACAGGGTTCCCCAGAAGTCCGGAATAAAATTGATATAGCATTATTAACCTGTAACTTTTGGGGAAAATGCTCGGACACGTCAACTTAGTTTCATAATAAGCTCACATTTTGACGTTATTCGTTTGTTTTTTTATAGACATTTGTCAAAGATATGACGACAGCGATATTTTTTTTTTATGGAAACATACAGCTTGTGATACATTATTTGAAAGCTATTTTCTCGTACAGTATGCTCGTAAATTTTGGCGCGATTCTGTCAAGCTATTTCAAAATGGCGACTGTTAAAATTTTTTTAAAAATCTCTAGTTATTTAAATAATTCAATTCAATAGGTTCATTCTCAGGCAAGTCCCTTATTGTGCCATGTTTATCAAATTTGTGGAATTTTTTACTCACAGTGGCCCTGTGAAGTTTGATTTTCCGGATATTTAGCATTAAATAAAGTGCACTTTGACTACTTATTTTATCTCCACATCCTAACAATATCAAGACTTTCGATACGAGGTCTTTCCGACAAAACATTTTTGTAAATTGTAAAATAATACTTTGGAAATACCTAAATTAATTTTTTCTAATTTTGTCTCGAAACAGATCTATTTCGAACGCGCTAACTCCGAATTTTATTATTTCAAGGTTGGCCCTACATGACATGTTTTATTTCATTGACTTGCGCGGCCTTTGTGATTGACGAGAAAACCCATTTTTCGCAGAGGAAAAATAGCTTGATAACATGTATGTTGGTTGCATAAATCTATAAAATCAATCTTTTGTAGATGCTTCAAGCTATCATTTTCTGCCAAATCCTATCCAAAATTCAATCTACTAACCTTCCAATATCGATTTTAACTTCAACTTTATTTGAATTTTCCATCTTCCCTATACTAAATTGCAATGCCGTGACGTAAAATCACGTCTTTTGAAATTCGAAAAAAAGTAGCAAAATCGCCCGAATTTCCGAACGCTCTGTATATGTACCGAATGTACAAGGATCACACAACGTATTCCGTCCAATTTCAAATCTCATATCGCTAAAATAACTTTGGAATCTCGTGGTGAAAATGGGTCAATAAATCAAAAAATGACAGTTCGCAAAATAATTTTTGTGGTCCAGAGGCTACTATGATAAAAAAATAGTATTACCAACATAAAATTTATACATAAAAATTTACAAAATTTGAAGGATTTATTTTCTTTTTAAATATGTGTTTTTTATTGAAAAAACTACAAATTAGAAAAAATAGTATAACGTACGTGTTATATAAAACAGTTTTAAGCACTTGTCCCGTTATAAAGCTCGTTTTTTAACATGGACGCGTGCTATAAAATGATGCTTTATAAAACGTGTACGTTAATATACTATTACAAGTTTGCAACGTCACAAAATGTGAAACAATGAAGATTTCTTACCTTAAAAGGTAAAAAACATCAATGCCTATTGAAATAGGGATTTTTAGAAAACTTTTAACAGTCGCCATTTTAAAATAGCTTGACAGAATCGCGCCAAAATTTGTGAGCATACTGGACGAGATATTACCTTTCAAATGGCGTATCACAAGATGTATGTTTCCATTTAAAAAAAAAGATCGATGTCGTCATATCTTTGATAAATGTCTATAAAAAAAACAAACGAATACGTCAAAATGTGAGCATATACAGTTACCGGCAAAGAGTTCGCAACATATGGGAAAATTTTTTATTAGCGGAATATTGAAAAATCTTTTTTGGGGGATTGGATGTGCATGTCCCATAACCTTAAAATCGATTTTGACATACGTCACGTGACCAATGGTATGGCGGGAAAGTTGAAAAAACCAATATGAAATCATCATAAATTAGATAAGTTGATGAGATATCGAAAAAATTCCAAGAATAAAAAGTGTTTAGAATTCCATTAGAACCTAAAATACAATGTTTGGGATATCTACTTAAAAAAATATAAAATCGAATATTTTTGTAAATATTTTTTTACTGAATTAAAAATTTCCATATTTTTCCTTTCTTAAAGCTTCATTAAAGTAAAACTGACATCTGGTGACCGCAACTAGAAATATTCTTTTGTTTTTCTGACAATTTGGAGCAATAATTCAAAAAATTCGTTTACACTTGGATACCAGCTGTTGCAATAGTCTATTTCTAATAACCTTATCGATATTTTTTTATATCGAAATATTCTATTATGTTAAGAAATCCTTAAATTCATTAATCCAAAGAAAATTTTATTTATAACCGTAAAAAATAATTTTGAATTTCGCAGAAATCTTTAAAAAAATCTAAAAATTAATAAAAATTTAAATTATTTTTTACGGTTATAAATAAAATTTGCTTTGGATTAATGAATTTAAGGATTTCTTAACATAATAGAATATTTCGATATAAAAAATATCGATAAGGTTATTAGAAATAGACTATTGCAACAGCTGGTATCCAAGTGTAAACGATTTTTTTGAATTATTGCTCCAAATTGTCAGAAAAACAAAAGAATATTTCTAGTTGTGGTCACCAGATGTCAGTTTTACTTTAATGAAGCTTTAAGAAAGGAAGAATATGGAAATTTTTAATTCGGTAAAAAAATATTTACAAAAATATTCGATTTTATATTTTTTAAGTAGATATCCCAAACATTGTATTTAAGGTTCTAATGGAATTCTAAACACTTTTTATTCTTGGAATTTTTTCGATATCTCATCAACTTATCTGATTTATGATGATTTCATATTAGTTTTTTCAACTTTCCCGCCATACCATTGGTCACGTGACGTATGTCAAAATCGATTTTAAGGTTATGGGACATGCACATCCAATCCCCCAAAAAAGATTTTTCAATATTCCGCTAATAAAAATTTTTCCCATATGTTGCGAACTCTTTGCCGGTAACTGTATAAAACTAAATTGACGTGTCCGAGCGTTTTCCCCAAAAGTTACAGATTAAGGCTATATTAATTTTATTCCGGACTTCTGGACAACCCGGTCTACATTTTTTTCTGTGTATAATAACAGGCAAGTTCTCTCTTCTATAAGAAAAATAATAATTTACATATAGAGGTACCTCCTACAATATATGCATATCGTGTTCACGTATATAAATATTTAATATTAGTTTGTAAATTAATGTATCGGTACTGGCCGAACGAGCAGTGGCGTACGATCTACGAAGTTATCACAATTTTTTCAACAAATTCATTTTTTTTCTGTATCTACGCGTATGTCGTGAGCAAGTCATCGTATACAATTTAAAGTATGCATTACCCACTCGTGCATGGTTAAGTTAAAAATCTACAACCATTATAGGCACTTACAAATGGTCACTTTCGAGTAAATACCAAACACGATACCTTAATGAGGCTCTTGATGATGATCAGATCTCAGATCACAAGCTGTTAATCTTTTCGGTTGCGTCATTGGTTGCGTCGCATGGAAATTAATTTTATGTAAGACCTAGAAAGGGGTCTTTAGACCAGGGGCTGAAGCCTTTGAAAATGGTAAAAAGTGAAAAAAAATAATAGTAGGATGAAACCCATTGGAAAAGGAAGAGAATATAACAAAAATTAAAGGAAAAATAAATTACGGGCGATCCGAGGTCGGTAAGTGGAAGGGGGTGAGTTTTTAAGGGTAGAAAACGATTTATCTCGATTTCCGGCAAAACTACAAGTCCTATGGAAAAACGTTAAATGGCAAAGTTGTAGGTAATAAAAAGATTTACAACTTTTGTATTTGCACTTTTTCACATAACCTCAAAATTTATGTGAAAAATTCAAATAACCAAGTTTTGGTTTTTTATTTTTATCTTTTACAAAAAAATTTTTTATACACGAAATTTGGTGAAAACTTTCCTTTTTATGTCCCAAACCCACTGTAATTTTTTTGATTTAAAACATTTAATTTTTAACCTTATTTTGACTTAATATCAAAAAAGCAACCTAATTTTCAATCGAAAATTCTCACGTCAAAATATCTGCTTTTTTAAAAAAGTCGGTGGACTTTTTGTTCGGGTTGAAATCTGTACTTTCAGATGGTGTAAAAAATATACATTACTATGGTAAATGTTCTCACAAAACGCAAAAAAACTAATCCGAAATTTTTTTTTAATCATTATGTACAATTTTGAGCTATTTATTAAAATTTATACTTTAATTACTCGAAAAAGGTAAGATTCCATGTTACATTAATAAACAAAAAAATTACAAATCCATAAAACATAAAGATCGCAAAAAACATGCGTAAATAGTTGATCTAAATATAATTAAAGGTAGGATTTAAAGGGGAATTAAATTGAATTGAGAACATTTACCATAGTAATGTATATATTTTTTACACCATCAGAAAATAGAGATTTCAACGAACAAAGCCCACCGACTTTTTTAAAAAAGCAGATATTTTGACGTGAGAATTTTCGATTGAAAATTAGGTTGCTTTTTCGATATTAAGTCAAAAGAAGGTTAAAAAATAAATATTTTGAATCAAGAAAATTACAGTGTGTTTGGGACATAAAAAGGAAAGTTTTCACCAAATTTCGTGTATAAAAAAATTTTTTTGTAAAAGATAAAAATAAAAAACCAAAAACTTGGTTATTTGAATTTTTCACATACTTAAATTTTGAGGTTATGTGAAAAAAGTGCAACTACAAAAGTTGTAAATCTTTTTATTACCTACAACTTTGCCATTTAACGTTTTTCCATAAGACTTGTAGTTTTGCCGGAAATCGAGATAAATCGTTTTCTACCCTTAAAAACTCAGAAAATATGGGATGGCTTAAAGTCGGATAAAGGTTCTTTTTAAGTTGTCACGTAATTACGATATTGCAACGTGGTTGTTAATCTGGACGTGAAAAGGCAAATGTTTGTGAAAACTTTGCTAGAGCTAATTATTGCATAAAAATTTCTAAATATTCTACCACGACTTGACAGGAACTATTATACAGGGTGTTGATGAGCAAAAAATTTAGGGTATAATTCTAGACCAAAAATAAATGCTATCTACCTTTTGCCACGCTCATAATATTTTGACAAAATCTCGTATATGGGGCTTTTTCGGGATGAGGAATACAAATTTGTCCACCGTTTTTTCGCATTTTGTAGAGGGCGCCACATAAGAGCCTATACTTTAATTTGAATGGTCCCAACTTTTTTGTTCTACACTGTAAGCGCATTTTGATTAAATACTTTTATTCTCCTAACCGGTTGACATAAAAAAGGTATACTGCTTTTGTTTCGATAAATCTAACCTTTTTGGAGAAAAACGCTAAAATAACATTGCTTGCATGTGATGAATACGAAATCATTTTAATTTATTATTTTTTAATTTAATTAATTTAATTTCTTAAGAAGAATTAATTTATGCATTCAAGAGGGAAGACGTCACTTTGAATTTCTGATTTAAATGTTTAATTTATTGTTCTAGTAACTTACGTATTTTAAAACTGCAAATAAAGTTTAACTTTAACACCCTGTATCTCCGTTAATAATTAATTTTCAAAAAAATATTATAGGAAGAGATAGCATTTATTTTCGGTCTAGAATTATCCCCTAAATTTTTTGCTCGTCATTTCCGGACACGTTGTATATTATAAATTTAGGGGTAGGGAAAGAAAGCCGACCAAATAGGCCATCATCAGGACTGCTGTACGAAACATGAAACAAGTTATTCAATATAAAAAATAATACAAACTAAAAACTTACAGGCAGTGAGGTCCACAGACACAGGGACAAAGCAGGACGCACTTTGGTCAATTAAAATAAATAAAATTATTAATTTAACCATACTACACAGGTGGTACATTTAATAAAATATTTCAAACAATCAAAACAGCGTCACGTCATCAGAATCAACCACTACTGACAAATTATTTATTTTCAAACAAAATAGTTAGTGCAAAAAAGTACATAGCCTTGTATCATTGAATATCAAACTATAAGAATGGCGGATGTCCGAAAAAAGTTGACAACCCAGTTTTAGACGTATTGGAGGTGGTTTGGCCGCCATTGTGGAGTTGATCGTAACTCTAACCTTAAATCTGTCGTTATAATGCAGCGCCTCGGCAACAGATGTCTCAAATTCACTGATGTGATGTCGTGGTGTTGCCGCATATCGTATTTTATTGGATTTTTTAATGATATAAGCATTTTTAACAGACAATAAAATAGGAGGTTCTCAATTCCAGCCGAATGCATGTTTCTGATAATAATATGTACGCTGATTACTCCGGGGTAACTGGACCGATTTTCACAATGATTTTACCGTTGCATTAGGTGTTGAATGTCAAACAAATAAAAGTAGATAAAAGCGACAGCAAGTATAACTAAAATAGGGTTTTATTTCGTCGAAAAATAGCAAAATACGTAATACACTAATACAAACAAACTGGATGTAAAACCTACTTATTTGAACCATTTTGAAAAGTAGTAATAATTGCAAATAAAAACCAAGTTATACAAACCGCACATCATTCATATTTTACCTATTAAGTATATTCTACTAAGCAATTAAAAATAGGGACATTTTTAGGTCCAAACTCTAGACTATACCATAGGTAGGAAAAAATAAAGGTAAACTACTTAAATCTAGGATAGGTGTAGATACTTATGTGAAATCAAGTTTTACGATAAACTATAAAAATAAATTTAAAAAACTCATGCAGCAAGTCAAACAGACAGGCGGCAACAATGTTTTAATTTAGCAGTGAAAAGGCTTGTCGTTAGTGGCTGCATCAACACGCTTTATTTTCGATGACTCATTGGTGCCATCTATGAATTTAACGTAGCAGATTTAGGAAATCTGCTTATATGGCCTTCTTAGTTTGATATTCAATGCTTGTATCGAACATCGAGACAAAAAGAGTGCATATCTTCGTTATATTATATTATTATTCTTCTTTTTTCACAGCTTTTGGTTGGTATTGTTTTGGTATGTTTTTACAATAATTCATCTCAACCTGTATTTACTGTTTTCAAATTTTCTTACTGTGTGGGAAATTGGAGAATGACGCCTTTCTGAATTTGTTGGTACAAATAGCCTGAAAAGTCTAATTCAAACTTGGGCTTAAAGATACGTATCTTTTCCTTTCTGTAATAAGGCGCACTCTACTCTCCTGTTATAGACGATTTAATATCTTACTTTTGTAGCAAACGATGCGGTTACAGCCGTTACAGGCTCATAATTCCACTTTATTTTAGGCCATATTTCACGTCTACAGCTTTGAAAATTTAATATAATTGCGGGTGGAATCGACCCCTGTCTAAAGTTTGACCGTCACAAATGTTACTTCAACGCTACGAGCCAGGCGACGTTGCCGGCTCTTCTTCTCCACTATAGGCCAGTAGTAAACAAATCGGAATATCAAGGACTAGAATATAGCTTTTCTATAAACGAAAAAAAGTCGAAGTAGCAAAACAAAATTTACTAGAATACTGGAACCGGATTAAATATTATTTTTAATTAATTAGAATTAGAACGAGTTTTTTTATTTCATTTCGTTGAATTAGTGAAGTAAAGGTGCCCACTCACACTCCGGAAATCCTCAGAGGAAGAACTGCGCAGTTTTTCCTTGAGGATTTTACTGATATTGACCCGAATACACGCGGCTCCACACACGCTGAGGAAATCCTTAAGGCCAGGCCTGCACAGTTTTTCCTCTTAAGGCACCCATTCACGTTCAGTCGGCCGGCCGTATTTTGCCGGAGAGATAATGGCCGGGCTGCCGGTACTCACTACACACACGCAGTTAAATGACGAGTCGCGTCCGGCCGGCGGCCTGTCGTCTGTTAAAACTTAACGTGTGTAGTAGTTTACCGGCCGGCATTGGACTGCAGGCCATGTCATGTCATGTCATGTCATGTAGACATCCATTTAACCTTGTCTTTTCAGAACTGTCAGCTCCAGTTCACATTAGAGAGCCAAGATTTACAAATGTATATACATTTGAAACATGTAGATAATTTACCATTCATTAAAACTTTATTTTAATATACCAGTAGAGGATTCAAGTGTCTTATTTCTCTCCTTTCTAAAATTTTATAGTTTTCATTCAGTAACGCCGAACAAAATCGCAAACCATCAAGAATCATCGTAACTTCATCAAGAATTTTATTGAGTTGTACCGCAAACATAAATATTTGTGGAAAATAAAAGACTCTTCATATGCTAATAGGGCTTTGCGAATTAAAGCATAATATGAAGAATTACTTTTACTATATAAAACAGTAGATGTCGAAGCTACTTAAAGACTCGGTGAAACATAAGATAAATAATATGAGAAGTGCGTTCAGAAAAGAACTGAAAAGGGCATTACGGTGTCCTTTCTTGTAATATACGGTTTTAATAAATTTAATAAATACTCGAAACAATGATCATTCATCCTAATAAAGTTTTTTAAATCACTTGCACTCGATTGCCTCAGTTCTCGTACAAGCTCCATGTGGGAGAAAGTGCAACATCTTTTTAGTCAGTCTTTCATCCAAATTGTTTTTCTTTTCCTTTTTCTTTGTTCGTGTGTAATAACAACAATTGCCGCTGCGCACTGTTCTTGTGACATGTTTGACCTGTCAAAATAACTGCGCGTGTATGGTGAAATAACAAAAACTGAAGGCCGCTATCGAATCCGGCAGAAATCCTCCGGCCGTAATTGGTGAATAAAACTGTACGTGTAGTTTGACTTTCGATAACGGCCGGCCGGCCAGGACGGACAGTCCACGGACTGAAGGCCGACTGAACGTGAATAGGTACCTTTAGGATTTCCATGCCCACCCTCCGGAAATCCCCAGAGGAAAAACTGTGCAGTTTTTCCTTGAGGATTTTACTGAATTGGCCTGAATACACCCGGCTCCACACACGCTCCGGTAATCCTTAAGGCCAGGCCTATGGAGTTTTTCCTCTGAAGATTTTCGGAGTGTGAGTGGGCCCCTTAAGGTAGCTAGGTTCCTACGAAAGAAAATAAACGTGAGGCTCAACTCGAACCAGTACACGGTGGGGACCGTCAGGAGAATGTAGCGCGAAGCGCTATCTAGTGTCGATGTTAGACACTTCTAAAGCATACCAGCACCTTATATGTAATACTTATAAATAGGTAAAAATGTTTGTAAGAAATCACACAAAACCAGTATAGATTTTGATTATTGGCAACTCGCGATATTATGACCGTGATGGCGTAGACCATAATGCGGAATTACCTAAGGTGCCTGGTAATTTGGGGCTTATTTTAGAAGAATGCGCTCCCTGCGAACCTCCGTGAAAATCCTGAAAATATACGCTGTATATCTTAAAATAGATTGTCCAACGTCTGGAAGTGTTTTTCTTTCTTGTTTGAAACAATTTTGATAATTGGATCACAGCATCCTAAAAACGTTTTTTAAAAATGGGTTTTATTCGAGAGACTATTTTTTACCAGCTTTTGATATCACAATTTCATTTATTATTCACTAGCGTGTACCCGGCATGCGTTGCAACCCGCTGGTATAAATACAAACCCGATATATTAGTACCCGGCATGCCACTTTCTGAAATTGCACCCGTGCGAAGCGGGTCGCTAGTTATACATAAAAACATTCCCCTTGAATTACTCTATCTATTAAAAAAAAACGCTTCAAAATCCGTTGCGTAGTTTTAAAGATTTACGCACATAAGGGGACAGACGGACGACAGCAACTTTGTTTTATACTATGTTAAGATTAAGATTCCAACGACGAAGATGTAGCAAAGATAGATAAATTATTTCATTCATAAACGTCCTCGCTGTTTATAGAGGACATTCTATCTTACTCGTAAAATGAAAGCCCTTGTCAACGACCATAAAACGAAGATATACCACGCATCTCATCACACAGTTAGGATGCGTCGTAACTTTTTATAAAAACCCTTAATTTCCTTTTTGCTAAAAAGAAGTGCCAAAGAAAAGCAAGGGTTTATCTTTAGTCTGCAAGCTATAAATCCAATATAATTACTACTACATATAAACTCATACCTACCTTAAATAATTTACACAAACCGTCTTAAAAAAGTAAACAAGGAGTCATCATCCAATTATACCGAAGAAAATTACATTCCAACATAAACGCCATCATAGCGCTTAGGAGGATGACCCAAGAGAATCCAAGAAGTTAATCCGTTTATCTCATAAACTAAATGGGCTGGTGAGCTATCGGTATCAGCGCCTTGTAATTTAAATTTTCAGACATGTTTATGAGTAGTTTTCCCCTGGTTTCAAACAAACATTGGTGTTTGCAGAAATAAACAGATGAACTATATTATGTATATACCTACGGCAATTTGGCCTGTCATAACAAACCGTTGAGGCTTAGTTTTAGTGGTGTCTTAAAGGTAGCGAACTATTATACCTACATGCTAAGCCCAACCAGCAATTTGATATTTTATTATGGTCGCGAAAACGTTTTTGACAAAAAAATTATAAAACAACTTTACTCCCAGGAATTTTAATTCGTTTATATAACAGCTAAGTATAAATGCAAAATACTTCAGTAGTCATTATCATTTTGTAAAACCTTTTGCAAGTATAACATAACATTTCTACAACTCTTAAAAAATTGAAACAGCAGCGTTATAAAACAGTTTTATTAAAGCTTTTCACGTTGCTCTAAAAAATATACTAGCAAACAACAATAAAATCGACAAGCTTTTTAAATGTATATTCTAAAAGCTGCAAGAATCAATTCTGTATTAGGTGTGTTGATCACCCCGTTTAAATAGAAAGTAGCTTCATCCGAAACTAATGTTATGTTCTGTGGAAACCTATTATTCTCGTCACACCGTCTCATCAATTCTTCGCAAAATTGCAAGCGCCTGTCATAGTCATCTTCTAAAAGCTCTTGCGACAAGATATACTTTATAAGGGTGGTATTTTTCTGCTTTCAAAAATATTCCAATAGTACCTCTAAATGTATCATGATTTTGAGTCAATGAAACTGTTGAAACATGCGGATTATCCTGCAGAGATAATGCAATATCCAATTTTTCATCGTCGCCTAAAACACGTGGCCGTCCATTCCTAGGCAAGTCCTTTACTGTCCCATGTTCATCAAATTTGTGGAATATTTTACTAACAGTGCCCTGTGAAATTTTATTATCCGGATATTTAGCATTAAATAAAGTGCACGCTTCACTTTGACTTCTTATTTTATCTCCACATCCTAACAATATCAAGACTTCGATACGCTGTCTTTCCGACAAAACCATTTTTGTTTAGAAAATTGTAAAATAATACTTCGGAAATATCTAAATTAATTTTTTTTAAAACCGACCAGAAAATTTACACTTTCTGGACATTTTTTCGTCTAGAAAATAACGTTTTTACGATCGCAAGACCGGAAAAGTGACATTAGAGACAGGAAAAATATTTTCCGGACTCTCATGTCACTTTTCCGGTCTCTAATGTCACTGTCACCATGTTTTTTGTTTTTCCAATCGCTCTTTGATAATACAAGATACCTTGATTTCGTTATTATGACAACAACATTTCGATGTATTGTCGAGTGCCAGTTCGTTGATTTTTAATTTTGTTCTTTATGTCAAACTGTTTCGCGTAGATTATAAAATATATCGAAGTGTCGGTCTTCAAAAAAATATTGTACGTCACGCAACCGAAAATTAGTGTTTTCCAGGTCGAGACAAGCATTTCCAGGGCGAGCCATCACACTACTTTCCGGTCTTGTAACGTAAATTACTATTTTTTAAAACCGACCAGAAAAAATAACGTTTTTCCGGTTTCTAATGTCACTGTCACCCTGTTTTTTGTTTTTCCAATCGCTCTTTAATAATACAAGATACCTTGATTTCGTTATTATGACAACAACATTTCGATGTATTGTCGAGTGACAGTTCGTTGATTTTTAATTTTGTTCTTTATGTCAAACTTGTTTCGCGTAGATTATAAAATATATCGAAGTGTCGGTCTTAAAAAAAATATTGTACGTCACGCAACCGAAAATTAGTGTTTTCCAGGTCGAGACAAGCATTTCCAGAGCGAGCCATCACACTACTTTCCGGTCTTGTAACGTAAATTACTATTTTTTAAAACCGACCAGAAAATTTACACTTTCTGGACAATTTTTCGTCCAGAAAATAACGTTTTTCCGATCGCAAGGCCGGAAAAGTGACATTAGAGACCGGAAAAATCTTTTCCGGACTCTAATGTCACTTTTCCGGTCTCTAATGTCACTGTCACCCTGTTTTTTGTTTTTCCAACCGCTCTTTGATGATACAAGATACCTTGATTTCGTTATTATGACAACAACATTTCGATGTATTGTCGAGTGACAGTTCGTTTATTTTTAATTTTGTTCTTTATGTCAAACTTGTTTCGCGTAGATTATAAAATATATCGAAGTGTCGGTCTTAAAAAAAATATTGTACGTCACGCAACCGAAAATTAGTGTTTTCCAGGGCGAGCCATCACACTACTTTCCGGTCTTGTAACTTAAATTACTATTACAAGTTCACAATGTCACAAAATGTCAGAACGTGAAATAATGAAGATTACCTTGCAAGGTAATAAAAACATCAATGATTTATAATTTCAGCTTATTTAAATAGAGATTTTTAGAAAACTTTTAACAGTCGCCATTTTGAAACAGCTTGACAGAATCGCGCCACAATTTATGAGCATACTGGACAAGATATTACCTTTCAAATGATGTATCACAAGATGTATGTTTCCATTAAAAAAAAATATCGATGTCGTCATATATTTGACAAATGTCTATAAAAAAACAAACAAATAACGTCAAAATGTGTGCATATTATATAAAACTAAATTGCGGGGGAGCGTTTTCCCCAAAAGCTAGAGGTTAAGGCTATATTAATTTTATTCCGGACTTCTGCTCAACCCTGTATAATCTTGTTAATGGGGCAGTTTTTTTTGTCGATACACTTGATTAAATGAGCCAGAGCTAGTAATCAAATAAAAAGTCCGTATTTTGCTAAAAGGATTTTTAGGGGCTATCAATCCTAAAATACGTCTCTCACTGGCGCCGAAATACAATCACATCCACGATGAATACGTGTATTCCCATCGTCCTGATATAGTTCGTCCCTTATCAGGGAGAATTTGATCTGTTGACGTAAACAACGTGGGACCCCGTTTCTGGGTTTTCTCCCTCCATGATTGCACGTTTTCATCCAGCCCCCTTTTTCTGTTTATGACAATCTTTTATCAGTTCTAATGGGCCCTCGATGGAGCGAAGTTATTTTTAGTATTAATCGGATTTAGGTAAATTTGAACCTGGATGGATATCATAATTTATACAGGATGTTCATTTGAAAACTTCCCACCTCGATTTTCCTGCTTTAAAATGAAAATGTGGAAAATCGCTCGGACCCGTCGATTTTTATTTCGAGGGGGACATCTTTTGCGTATATTGTCAATTTTGTTACTTTAAGCCCATAGGAAGGAGGGGGGGTATGATCTAAATCTTAAATGGATACCCCTATTTTATATAATTTTTTTAGATTCTGCCTAAAATTCTGAACATTTTTTAATAAAAGCATTATTAGTCTATACTTAACAATTTCCGAGATATTAACTCTTGAAAAATTACATTTTTGAACTTTGACAGCGTCTAGCTTTCTAACTGTACGTCTTAGAGCAAAACGGCTTACATGTCCCTATCTTCGATTTTTATTATCTTTCCAATAGTGTGAACTTTCGGTTAAACCGGATGTAAGAAATATAGTACTTCCGGTTTGACCGGAAGTTGACACTATTGGAAACATAATAAAAATCGAAGATAGGGACATGTAAGCCGTTTTGCTCTAAGACGTACAGTTAGAAAATGTCATTTTTCAAGAGTCAATATCTCGGAAACTGTTAAGTATAGACGCTGCTTTTATTAAAAAATGTTCAGAATTTTATGCGGAATCCAATAAAATTATATAAAATAGGGGTATCCATTTAAGATTTAGAGCTTATCCCCCCTCCCTCCTAGGGGTTTGAAGTAACAAGATTGACAATATACGCAAAAGGTGTCCCCCTCGAAATAAAAATCGACGGGTCCGAGCGATTTTCCACATTTTCATTTGAAAGCAGGAAAATCGAGGTGGGAAGTTTTCAAATGAACACCCTGTATACAACTTTCAGTTTTTTGAAGCCGGTGCAGCAGTGCTGCCTGCAGACGACATCTCCGTCATTAAGGTTTCAACAACATGCCTCACGTTTTCGTTTTTCCTTTATTTAAAAGTTTTAATTAAATTCTTTGCGGGATGAAGTTTTCCCGAGGGAAAAAATAATTGTTTGTTTTGGTCGGGGCCAGTTTGTTTTGACACCGACGAGTAAAACACGGACGAGAAAATTTGACGGTTCAACAGCTACTCTACATCTTTATTAAATTTAATATAAATTGACAAACTTAATTAAAAGTTTCAATGAGTAGCGTCACTCATACCATTGAATATCAAACTATAAGAAGGCCATATGAGCCGATTTCCTAAATCTGCTACGTTAAATTCATAGATGGCACAATTAGTTCACCAAAAAGAAAGCGACTAGCCTTTTCACTGCTAAATTAAAACATTGTTGCCGCCTGTCTGTTTGACTTGCTGCATGAGTTTTTTAAATTTATTTTTATAGGTTATCGTAAAACTTGATTTCATATAAGTACCTACACCTATCCTAGATTTAAGTAGCTTACATTTATTTTCCTACCTATAGTATAGTCTAGACTTAAAAATGTCCCTATTTTTAATTGCTATGTAGCTTATAATATTTTCAACCTTTTGACGTCCAAACGTTAATTACATGAAAACATATTGTCTGCCATGTTTTCTATTTCTAACAGAATTAAATGACGACTCTCACTATTCAATACATTCCTAGGCTACAACGTATATGTTGGGTAAAATATGAATGATGTGCGGTTTGTTTGTATAACTTGGTTTTAATTTGCAATTATTACTACTTTTCAAAATGGTTAAAATAAGTAGGTTTTACTTTCTTACTTAACAAACATCCAGTTTGTTTGTATTAGTGTATTACGTATTTTGCTATTTTTTAACGAAATAAAACCTATTTTAGTTATACTTGATGTCGCTTTTTATCTATACTTTTATTTGTTTAACATTATTTAACACCCAGTGCAACGGTAAAATCATTGTGAAAATCGGTCCAATTACCCCGGAGTAATCAGCGTACATATTATTATCAAAAACATACATTCGGCTTTAATTGAGAACCTCCTATTTTATTGTCTGTTAAAAATGCTTAAATCATTAAAAATTCCTATAAAATACGATATGCGGCAACACCACGACATCACATCAGTGAATTTGAGACATCTGTTGCCGAGGCGCTGCATTATAACGACAGATTTAAGGTTAGAGTTACGATCAACTCCACAATGGCGGCCAAACCACCTCCAAGACGTCTAAAGCTGGGTTGTCAACTTTTCTCGGACATCCGTCATTCTTATATGGTTTGATATTTAATGCTCATACTGACAGAATATTTATATAGTTAACTTTTTCTTAAAACAAAGCGTTTCGACAGAAGACAACGACATTTGACATTAACGGCTGATCTGGTTTTGTCGTTAAAGTTCGCAGATCAGCAGTGGACCGTAGCAAGCTCACGCGTCAGGTTGCGTCATATTATTTTCTTCCGATTTTGGTGTTTTTTAAGTGTTTCTGTGGCTGTTTTTGTGTAGTGTGCGTTTTAAACATTTTACTTTTGGATTTTATATATTTCAGAGACAGATTTTCTTGGTGTTTATAATTTAAGTTTAATAGTGAGTACAATCACCATTTTGGTTAACTCATCAATACAGTGCCTAGTTAAACCATTTACTTATCGTTATATACAGGATGTCTCCTCTTAACTAAGGGGCAAATAAAGCAACAGGAGATAGTAGACTTGAAAAGATATCATTTATGCTGAAGAACGCACGGTTAATTTTCAATAAATATGTTTCGTTAAGTAAAGTGTTTATTTAAATGTTTCTTGCCATCTAGCATTTAAAAGCAAATATCTCAAAAACTAATTGAAATATCGAGATTAATGAATTACAACTTTTTTACGTATAAAAGATCCCTCTTTCATAATTTGAGGTAAAGCGGTCAGAAATGAGAGAGACAAAAAATATATGCGAGAATTTATCAATCTCATATTGTGTAGCTAGCGTTCTCTAGAAGGTATCTTTCTTTCATTATGGAATCCTTCTTGCCCTCAAAAACATAACTACACCAAATCTGATTCGTATCCGCTTAACATCAATTTTATAAAGTAAATATTGACTTGGATCACCTTGCATCTCTTTAATCGTATAGGAAATGAAATTAAATGACATATTTTCAAGTCCACTATCTCCTGTTGCTGTATAGCTCCTTAGTTGCGGGACACCCTATATACAGCGTGTCTGCTTAGGTTCGCAGCATATGGAAAACGTTTTTATTATTAATTTTACGAAAAAAAGTTATTCTTTATAAAAACTTCTGCATGGTCTAAAACCTAAAATGCAACTATCAGATATCAAATTTTTCCCACCTCGATTTTCCTGCTTTAAAATGAAAATGTGGAAAATCGCTCGGACCCGTCGATTTTTATTTCGAGGGAGACATCTTTTGCGTATATTGTCAATCTTGTTACTTCAAGCCCCTAGGAGGGAGGGGGGGTAAGATATAAATCTTAAATGGATTCCCCTATTACCAGTATCAAAATCAAGATGTGTGGATTGAGGCACTGGTAAAAACTTAACATACATTGCCTGTATGGATGTTGCACAAAAAATGAATTAATCGGTGTATTTATCAAGCTGGATTTGTTTGGGGTAATCTGTGCCAACCAGTGGTAGAACTTCCATGCCAATCGAAATGGGGATGGACTTTACAAAACAATAAATGGACGCCACTGTGGACCACTAAGGAAAATGACAAAATATCATCTGGTATTTTATTATTATGCAAATGTAAAATTTGTGGCCCAAAATAAAAATGCCTTTAAAAAAATTTAAAATGCACTAGGCTGTGTTTGTGTGTAGAATTAGATCCCTACCTAACTGTGTTAACATTTTTTGTAAATTTAAATTATAAAAATCGTTGAATTAATATCCTTTTATTACTCTAAATATCTACGCTACTGAGTATTTTTTATTGTTATTAAACGATGTTTACCCCTACCCAAGTAAGGAGGAGGAGGTATGGTGAACACTTATATCGTAAAATCAATATCGTCAATCATCGTCATAAGTGTTTTCTCAAATTATGGAGAAACATACTAAAAACTTTCTATTATAATGCATTTACGATTACTATGTACGCCTCTGGATCCATATTACAAAAGAAAACATAACTAAATGATACACCAATCGATAGGCGAAGCTAAAGCCTTCATTTTTTGTCTCTTGTAATTTTTTTGTTAAATTAACGGTTATTATGATATAGCTAAAAATGTGCCAATATAAATATCCCCCCTCCACTTCTTTTTGTTGTAGTAACTTAGGTAGCACACAAAAACAAATAAAAATTACAGCTTACTTGTAGAATTTTATGCTTTATTGAATGGCACTAACCTCACTTTTCTATCTTTTATGGTTCTCGAGGAAAAAAATACTATAACAGTCCAATCCCCAACCTGAGGGGGCGTGGGGGGAGCCAGCATAACTTTTCGAGGTGGGTCTGTTCAAAAATCTACTAATATTGACATGCTCTATCCACTGCAGAAAGGATTTGCTTTTACTCAAAAACCGAAGTATCGAGCTATTTTTGAGCCACAAGTCCTTAAGCTATTGCTGTGCCTTTTACTTCATTGTAATATTGTAAAGTTAATTTCAATGTCGCCGGAATTGACCCTTTTGAACTGTAGTGACGAAGAACAATGATTTTAGAGTTTCCATACTTTATACCGAAAACGCAAAAAAAAATATTTTATTTTCAAGGCGACTTTCTTTAATATTACGTACATGAATATACAGTTGTTTTTTGTCCAAAAAATGCTTAAATTTTATTTAATTTTTGACCTGGTGGCTTTAGGTTTTAATAATTCAAGGTATTATGATGATATTGTGAATACTTTCGTATAACTTATTGGCCTTAATTAAATTTTTTTTAAAATTTACCGATTACCTAACCTTACTCAAAATTCAATTAAAATAATGGACGTAAATTAACACAATCTTAACGATGCGGGCAAACCGTCTTGACAAATTGGTTTATATTGTTTTATTATGTGTCATGTGTATAAAAATTTACCGCAAGAAGACCATTAAAATGAAATAATAATCTATAAAATTACTTTTTATGCTTATTACCAAATGCATATTACAATAATAATACAATAAAAAGAAAGTATAACTGGGAATCTTTTTATGCATTAAACTTCATACAAGTTATGTAAATTTTAACTGACTTTCACCTGAACATTATGAAAGAGTCAGATATAATAATATATTAGCTTAATAATTATACATTCATTATTGACGGGAATTCTGTCAGCACAAACGCTAGGGTATTTTTCTATGCATTTGAGTTATCATACAGGGTGCATGCAACCAAATGCAAACAAAAAAAGTTTCCAAAATATTTCAATGCTATAAAGAAAGGAAACTCCTTGAACCACCGTCAAGAGGATGAAGTGTTAAGCTCAAATCAAATTAAAATACACTTTATTGTTATAAGAAGTACATCTTGTTAACAAAGCTTTGGACAGTATTAAAACTGTTATGGAAATTACAATGTTCACTATATAAAGTAAGAAAAAGTAATCCAATAAATAGATAATCACACCTTACGAGACAGGAAAATAGTCATGGTCAAAAATTTACAAACACATCAATCCAAGATGAAGACAAGCCAATCTTACAAAAAATCTGGCAAGAATATACATACACTAATCAAAGTTTTAAAAAAAATGCCTAGATATTATCATTGTAAAATTCCTGGATAGTATAGTAGGGTCTAGAAATTAGTTGCCTTTTTAGTATGCTTAAAAATCCTGTCATCAATCACCTGCCGATAAGTCAGTGGTATGTGGTTATACATTTTTATGCTCTCAAATATCAAGGAGTTTTTGGTGAGAGTTGTTTTTGGTATAGGAAGAGGAATATTATACACAGTACGCATGTTATAGGAGCTGTTAATGGCATAATTTTTATATTCTTTATGGATAAGGCAGGCTGTTTCCAAGATAAAAATTCCAATCAAAGTTAAAATCTTTTCCCTGACAAATATACAGTGAGTATGACAATAATTAACACCACACAACTATTTTAATGCCCTCTTTTGCAAAACCAATGTAGAGCCCAATAGGCCCTTACTACTAAATCCCCAAAAAGCAATACCATACCTTAAGTGACTCTCAACAAGTGAAAAATAAACCATTCTACCCACACCCTTTCCCAAATCTCTTGAGACAACTCTCACTGCGTAAGAACCGAACGCTAGTCTCCCATTCAATGCAAGAATGTGGTCCTTAAACTTAAGTTCGTCGTCGATTTGAACACCCAAGAATTCAGCAACGCCCCTGTTTTTAACAAAATTATCTGTCAAAGTTACGTCAGAAAGCGAAAACTTAAAGGTGAGAATACTAGTTTTTCTGATATTAAAACATAATAGGTTCGCATCACACCATTGTTTGACAAGCAGTAAATCGTTCTGCACAATCAGCCTTAACTCTTTTGCATTTTTTCCACGTCACAAAATAGTAGTATCGTCGGCGACTAAAGTAAAGATACCACTACATCTAGTGTCGATGTGGGACACTTTCTAAAAGTAGCAAGAGGGCAAAAATTGGTTTTAATTGACATGCAGCGAAGAATCCTGATTCTCATCGAACAAAAATTAAATATTATTACTTTATCTTTTGTGTTAGGCAGTAGACCGATTTAAATTAACTTTTCAACCTTCAAATTACCTACAAGACACTTTTAGGGTTGGGTCATACTAAATTCTGTCGCGTATTCTTTTTCTTTTTAACAAATTACCTGCATCGAGCAAACCCAAACACCATTATGGCAATTTCCGGCCATGAAATTGAAAAGATTGGTCCCGTCTCGACGCCCACGCCGTCGGGGGCGAAATGGGCTCCTGTCAATGACTTTTTGATTATTTGCTTTCGGCATATGATTTTAAAATCGTCGTTTAACGAATTAGACCGGGGTCGATAATTTTTGAAACCAAAAAAATAATAGTAGGATGAAACCCATTGGAAAAGGAAGAGAATATTACAAAAATGATAGGAAAAATAATTTACGGGCGATTCGAGGTCGGGAAGTAGAAAGGGGTGAGATTTTAGGGGTAGAAAACGATTTAACTCGATTTTCGGCAAAACTACAAGTCCTATGGAAAAACGTTAAATGGCAAAGTTGTAGGTAATAAAAAGATCTACAACTTTTGTATTTACGCTTTTTTCACATAACCTCAAAATTTATGTGAAAAATTCAAACAACCAAGTTTTTGGTTTTTTATTTTTATCTTTTACAAGAAAAATTTTTTTTTCACGAAATTTGGTGAAAACTTACCTTTTTATGTCCCAAACACACTGTAATTTTTTTGATTTAAAATATTTATTTTTTCAACTTATTTTGACTTAATATCGAAAAGGCACCCTAATTTTCAATCGAAAATTCTCACGTCAAAATATCTGCTTTTTTAAAAAACTCGGTGGGCTTTTTGTTCGTTCTGATGGTGTAAAAAAATATACTTTACTATGGTATATACAGGTTCCGCTATACCTGATCTCGAAGTTTCACCTCTTTGAGTATGTTTCAGATGTTCTTTAACTCGTACGGGAAGAGGTCTTTTTGTTTCTTCAATGTACGATTCGCCACACTCGCAAGGGATTTGATAGATACAATTTAAGATTTTACTTTTGTAAGAAAGCTTCTCTAAGCGTTTTTCCGGATTTGAAGGCTGTTTTGATATTATAGTTTTTGGTTATCCTTCCAATCTTTTCAAAAATCACAACGTTACAACTGGTAAGTATTTCCAATCGTCTTCAGGTGAATACTAAATAAGTAAAGTAACTACAAGACTATTTATACTAGTTAGGTGCACTGAACCATAACTGAGGTGGGTGCAGTCATGCGTTTAGTTGGCACGTGATCTTATCCTACGATTACATCTCTCTAACAAAGGTTTCCAGAATTTCTTATGTCTAATGATGGTTTACTAAAGCAGCCTGGGTTCTGGTAAATAGCAGCAGCTTCCTTGAACTTTCTTTTCCTCCATCAGTGTGGTTCCTTATGTAGGATTTCAGCTTCTGACCACATGATATGGTGACCATGTTTCCAGGCATGGTCAGCTTTGTTAGATAGATGTAATCTTAGGATAAGATCGCTTGCCAACTGAACGCATGATTGCACCCACCTCAGTTATGCTTCAGTGCACCTAGTAGTATAGTATAAATAGTCCTGTAGTTACTTTACTTATTTAGTATTCGCCTGAAGACGACTGGAGATACTCACCAGTTGAAACGTTGTGATTTAATACAAATAAAGACAATGGACGTCCAAAACTCTTTCATCATTCAAGCCTCTGTTTGTTGTATCAACGATTTCTCAAATAATGTCTTTAATGCCGAGGAAGACCGTTAAACAAAATCGGCAATTCACGTCGTTGCACATTCTGACCCTTTTAAAACGTCGTCGGTTTAAACAAAGGCAGAAAAGAAAAACAAAAGCTGAACAGCTCGTATAGGTCGCGAAGAGTTTTTCAAACAGCCAGCACGTGTATTTAGATGTCCCGGTGGAGGTAAACTGCACACTGGACACTACTACTTGTAGTTTGGTATACAGTATAATATACAAACAGGAACAGGAATGAGCAAAAGTCAAGGCCTATTTCGACTGACTGGATTAATTTTTAGTTACCTGTTGGTTTCATCCACAATCAGTCTAAATCAGGGGTCTTCAACCGGCGTCCCGCGGGCCACATGCGGCCCGCCATTAACTTTTTTGTGGCCCGCATAAAAATTTATTAATAAAATTAAACATTAATGTGTTTGTATAAATAATATTGTCATGAGTTTACTATATTTCAGCTATATTAAATTTCTCACTTTCTATTTGTTCTGGCCCGGCAATCGATGGGTACCTTAAATATGGCCCTTCTCTGAAAAAAGGTTGAAGACCCCTGGTCTAAATAAAGTAAAACAAGAAACTTACGGTTCATATTTTTCGAAGCAGGTTACTTGAGGCGTGGTAGTGCCCCGAATTCCGCTGCCCTAAATAAGTAATCACGATTTTAACGGGTGTAAATGCATTGAAAAAGCAGATGTTTAAAAGCACTTGGGCGTAAAAAGGTTCGAGAAAGACCCTTTTGCCACTTGCGCTTTATTACGCAAAATTTTTAAAACTGCCCGTTGTAAAATAGGGAATAGTTACTTTTCTAACGAGTGCGGAAAGTGATACTTTCCCGCACGCGACTGCAGTTGACCCGAACGACGCGGAGCGGAGTTCGGGCAAGCGGTCAGGGGCGGGAAAGGCACTTTATGCCATGAGTTAGGAACATTATTTTTTTCTACGACCGTATGGTCCTTAAGTACATCAAGAAAATCTAGGATATGATTCCTGGCATCAATTTAAGTTGAAAAGTTCATATGGACTTATGCCCTAAAATGCTTACCCTCTAAGATACAGGGTGTTAAAATATTTTCCATTTTCCTTTAAAACTACCATTTTTTTCAAAAACATAGTAGAGACAACTTTTGTTCCGCTTATATCAGTAATGCATAAAAATGCAATCAGAGTTTAAAAAAAACAGTGGCGTATCACATATTTTCACAAAAAAAATATTGATGGTATCTTCATGCACGCCACTGGTGCAAGTAGGCAAACCCTTTTTTAACCAAAAAGTGCAGTTTAATACGAAATCAATCGACATCAATTTTCAATACCGTATCTTCAAGGAGTTTCGAAATTTTAAAAAAACAATTATTTTTTAAAAATATTTTAACACCCTGTATCTTAGAGGGTAAGCATTTTAGGGCATAAGTCCATATGAACTTTTCAACTTAAATTGATGCCAGGAATCATATCCTAGATTTTCTTGATGTACTTAAGGACCACCCTGTATAGATATACAAAAAAGTATACATGCTTATTTTCCAAAAATTATTTTATTTCAAATTTTAACTAAAAAGCTACTAATTATTATGAATGTTAATATTTTCTTCCTTATAGGTTTTCGTCCCTTTCTCCTTATACCATGTAACAAAATGTTCGTATTGCTTTTCATACCTTAGTCTGGATTTGGCAGGTAACAGCTCGGAATTTACTTTATCTGCAGCCTTCAAAATGGCTTCGGGAAGTTCTTCGTCGGATGAATCCATTAAATATTGCTTTGATTCGGTTTAATTTAGAAAAATACTATACTGTCACTTCGAAGACGCTTTTTAAACAACTTTGACGTTTTAGTAACAATAATAAACCCTTTATTTTTCTGTGGTAACAATGACACGGCTCGGTAATCATAGCAAATGATATCAAACCACCTGTCACAGGTTGGTATTAATGTTTTATGATAAATGACTTTAAAGAAATGTACAGGGTTATATAAAAATATCTTCAATATTTTATATTTTCAAAAAATTTAAAATACAACAAAAGGCTATAGAAAAGAGGTAGATTTTATTAGATGGACAATATCGAATTTCGTAAATACTTATTTACCTATTGTAACAATAGTTATAACTTCCGAGGTAAAAAAAACTATCTAATAAGGTCAAAATTTACATAATTTTACTTTCCCGCACTAGTGCGGGAAAGTGACACTTTCAAGACTATAATGCGTGCGGGAAAATGGGTTAAAAAGCTCGGTCGTAGAAAAAGTACTTTTTTTTGTTTGCATGGTTATAAATGTTTAATTAAGGGCAAAAACACTCGTAAAATTGCTTTCCCAATTAGGCAACGGGCGCAATCAATCTTCGTATTTATACAATAAACTTCTGTTATTATCCAACGCTGGGGGAACTTCATTATGCCCCAAATACAGAAGATACACTGCTCCGATTTCCCAGTGAACATAATATTTCAGAAGGGTGTTTCCAGGGAACTTTTGTGGATAAACGGGAACGTGTAAGTGGGGCTTCTAATTGGCTGTTCGGCCGGCGAGATGAGCGGTTTCAGGTGGGTGGGACGAAGAGGTAATTTCCCTTTCGGGATATACGCGTAATTTGATTTAATGGGAAAATTAGACCTATTAGGACACCCAGTATGTATAGTGTTTCCCTATTTTCAGCTGTTGCCTAAATGCATATTATTAAATATTTACTATATACCTTCACTTTTTAGCAATGTAGGTACCTAAAAAATAATATGTACGTTGATAAACAATATTTTACCTCTATTACCTGTTAAATTATGTATAAACGTTTTGCATAAATTTTCATTTTAGAATGTTACTAATAAACTATAATATGACGACAAGTTCCCAAGCGTTTTTGACACCCTTTCTGAATACTACTTGCTTTTTTTTATAGGGAAAGTTCATTTCTACCCCGTTTTTTTTTGTAATTTACTATTTTTATCGTCAACTACAGCAAGTTCTTTTTAATTCTTGCCCACAGCGAGTAATTTATCTAAATGGAACTCTCTTACAGCATAGTGCATAATAGGCACTTCACCAGATTAAGTGTTCCTCTTTTACTTTGCCCAAATTGGTACATTATTATTATTATTCTTCACACTTACAGTTGATTAAGAAGGTAAATTTATTGTTTACGTTGGGAGAGATAAAGTTCTATACAGATAGAGTAACCTAGATAGCGTAAGATTAAATAGAAATCCATGTTATTATCTGATTAAGAGACGACGTGTGTTTACAGTATCTGTCACAATGTTTGCTATATACGGGAAGTACCAACGATGACAGAACAAGAAATGCGTCTCAATATCTTTATCATTATAAATAATGAAAATGGTAGGTAATAATTGTATTGAAATTTTGTTCCATGTATTTATTAAATATAATAGATGATGTACTGTCATTAATTGACCATAAATTTTTCAACAGCTAAGGCACCAAACCGCAATAGTAATGACTGCGCGTGCTTGCAATTCAAATTTGATTTAATGTTCACAGTGTTGTAATTTAGTAGATATATTGCCCCTTTGTAATATTATTAATGAAATTATTCCATTAGGGCCGAAAGCAGAGTTATATGTTATCATTAAACTATGATCAATTTTCAGTTACCTAATTAGAAGTTAAGTGAATTTGGGTTTAATTATTTTCTCAGTAAATAATTCAAAATTTAGAAACTAAAACTGGGAGAAAAATCAGGCACTAGTGGATGCCCTTAAATCTAAATAGAAAAATTAATATTTTCTTTCTTTGTTCCGTTAGGTGTCCTGGTTGACATCCAGAAAGACTTCAACATCCAAGATGACAAGGCAGGCCTTCTGCAGACGGCTTTCATTGTATTCTACATGCTCTTTGGGCCGCTCTTCGGATACCTGGGCGACAGATACAGCAGACGATGGCTGATGGCCTTCGGTGTAGCCTTGTGGAGTCTCACTACGTTGTGTGGTTCGTTTATGACGGTATGTGGGTATACAAGAAATATACGTGTTTTTTTTTTAAACAATAAATATCCTTGTCGGACTTTCATTGTCTTTATTTAGTTACTTAAGGTTGAATTCTCAACGTCATTCACTCTACTGCCAACCTATAACCTATTTCGCATTGATTTTTTGAGTTTATTATTTTAATAACTAACATTTAAAGAAAATCAAAATCGTCGGTACATTATTTAGGTAGTATCTGATATATTACAAAAATATCAATTTATTTCATTGCTAATTTTAGGAGAATTGTATAGCGAAAGGACAATGAGTGACAATGACATAATAATGTTAAAAAAAATCTTACCCGATATTTTTCCATATACAAATCTCCTAAAATAAGTTATGAAATTCCTTGAAATTCATTAAATATGTCAATTATTACCTATAAAATATCAAGTCGATACTGATTTTCTTTAAATTTTGTATAAAAGCTAAAAAACATAAATAAATCTACGCGAAATAGGTTATAGGTTGGCAAGCATGTTGATACTCCCACCTTAACACAACCTTTCGGTTAGTTAGTATCTCTAACCGTTTTCAAGTGTAAACTAAATTATAATTCGAAGGCTACTGTCTTAAATACTCTTCATGTGCAATGAAGCTTGATGACTCCGCCTATGTGCTTATTGGAGTGTGAAGTTTGAGCTGTTGGTTTTGGACCAGAGGAGGCTTCCAGATATTGGGGATATCTATACTTGGTTTACATTGGAGAAACAAAAATACCTCTTCCCGTTCGAGTTAAAGAACATCTGAAACATACTCAAAGAGGTGAAATTTCGAGATCGGGCATAGCGGAACATGTATGGACCAACCAACATAATATACAGTGGTCAGAAGCCAAGGTTTTGCACACGGAACAGCACTGGAGAAAACGAAAGTTTAAAAAAGCAGCTTTCATAAATCAAAATACCCATATATTTAGTAAACCAAGTATATAGATATCCCCAATATCTGGAAGCCTCTTCTTGTCCAAAACCAACAGCTCAAACTTCACACTCCAATAAGCACGTAGGCGGAGTCATCAAGCTTTATTGCACATGGATAGATAGTATTTAAGACAGTAGCCTTAGAATTATAATTTAGATTCCACTTGAAAACGGTTAGAGATACTAACTAACCGAAACGTTATGTTTAGTAACAAAATAAAGACAATGGAAGTCCGACAATGTAATTTTTTTGATATTACTTCATTCTCTACCACCTTCAAACAAATATCCTAGGTTAGAGTGGCAGACCTCTGGCATTGACCAAACAGTCACACGTAGTCCTGTAGGACCGTTGTGGTAAGCACAAATATCCTAACAGTTCTAAAAAACCTCAAACCTTAAACATAATATCAAGTAATATGAAAAATATTACTAGCAGATTTCTCATTGGCTGGCAGCAAAGAAAGCACCTTCTAAAGCTACCAAAGGTTTGTTTCTCACGGTAAATTGGCTGTCAATACACACCAAAATACTCTCCTGTAGAGATTTTTATTATTATTTTTTTTAGGATTACTGGTGGTTCCTTCTCTTCCGAGCTATGGTAGGGATTGGGGAGGCCAGCTATTCCACGATAGCCCCGACGATTATCAGCGATCTTTTCGTCGGAGAGGTGCGCTCCAAAATGCTGGCTCTATTTTATTTCGCCATACCAGTAGGAAGGTACGTTTACCATAATAGGCATATAGAAAAACCTAGGTAGCGTCCGCGAATTTTGAAAGAATGGTCAATTAAGCTATATAATATGTGAAAATATAAAGTTATTATCTTATATCTACGTAACACCTTGGTTGCCAATTAATTTTCGGAATGGTCAAATAACAAGGGTTAGCTACCAAACAATGGACTACAATTTTACATGTTAAATTGCGTAATATTTCACTATATTATTTTATTGTTTTTACAGAAGCATTTTTATTCGGTTGCCAGAAAATACGTATTATGGCCGACGACGATAAAGCAAGATAGACATCTCATTATCTTTATCATTACAAGCCGACAATACGTTAAATGTCCTTCAGGTTCCTCGCAAATTCCAAAATAAAACCACGTGAAAATGTACACCAATTTTTTCTCTAAAATAATACGCGTTTACCGAAGACTCACCCCTTTTTGGGTTTTATTTGATCTTAAATTGACTCAATTTGTAACTATTGGGACCTTACCAGGGCTAGTCCTCAAAATAAACAATGAGATGTCGTTTCATAACAAAAATACATTTATAAATGGAATTTTTTATCTATCTTAAAATATTATTTATTGTTAAAAAATTACTTAAGTAATAGAAAGCATCAGTTTGTTCAAATGGAAAATGTTAAAAGTTCACAAAAAAAGATAACTTGTGGTGTTCCGCAAGGGTCAACGTTAGGAGCTACTTTTTTTTTTTTAAACGGACCAGAAAATTTACACTTTCTGGACAATTTTTCGTCTAGACAATAACGTTTTTCCGATCGCAAGACCGGAAAAGTGACATTAGAGACCGGAAAAATCTTTTCCGGACTCTAATGTCACTTTTCCGGTCTCTAATGTCACTATCACCCTGTTTTTTGTTTTTCCGATCGCTCTTTGATAATACAAGATACCTTGATTTCGTTAATATGACAACAACATTTCGATGTATTGCCGAGTGACAGTTCGTTGATTTCTAATTTTGTTCTTTATGTCAAACTTGTTTCGCGTAGATTATAAAATATATCGAAGTGTCGGTCTTAAAAAAAATATTGTACGTCACGCAACCGAAAATTAGTGTTTTCCAGGTCTCTCCAAGCTTCCAGGACTCGCCTATGGCTCGCCCTGGAAATGCTTGTCTCGACCTGAAAAACACTACTTTCCGGTCTTGTAACGTAAATTACTATTAATCTACATTATTTATATAGCAAAATTAAATTTAAAAGGTAAAATAAAATTATTTGCCAATGATACTACTATTGTATATTTTTATGAAGAATATGCTCAAATTTGTAATAACATTAACCACGACCTAAATATAATATGTAAATGGCTTGAAATTAATAAATTATCATTAAATTTTAATAAATCATCTTTTATGTTTATAAGTAAATCAAAATTAAAAAATAATAATATTTAAATATTATTGGTCGTTACTTGGTGAAAATCCATAATAATATTGTTTTATTACTGTAAGTAAAACAAAATAATAATATTTCTTTACTATCTTTCAATAATCATTTAATTAAATACCTATACTAATACAATTACATTTTTAGGTTTATATATTTATGAAAATTTAAGTTGGAAAAAACATTTTGAATATTTAAGAAGTTACATCTCGCCAATAATTGGCATTTTGATTAAAGCTAAAAATTATATATCATTAAAATATTTAAAAAATATATATTATTCTTTGGTTTATTTAAAATTACAGTATATGATTTCAATTCGGGTATCAGCGAATTTAACTACAATTCAGCCATTAAAAAAAATACAAAACAAAATAATTAAATGCATACATAAACTTCCTTTTTTAGAACCAACTATAAATTTGTAAGAACCAAACGGATATTTAAATTGAGAAAAGCTTTATAAATTAAAACTATGCATTCTATAATACACTCTATTATTATTAAAGAAAAACAATCGAATATAATATTTTCTTCAACCAACATTATTCACATCACGAGACAAAATCATCATAATCAAACACCTATGGTAAAGAGTACTTTTGGCCAAAGATCAATATTATACAGGGTGTTTTTTTAAGGTCGACGAGCGGCCATATCTCGGAAACTACTGGGCATAGAAATTCAGGAAAAGAAAAATGATAATTAAAGTGGCCATGAGAAAATTCTGGAAATAATTTTTAAGTTCCGCATTTTGCCGCAAGAGGCCGTAATTGAAAAGTAAATTTTAAAATTTTACATAACTCCGAAAATTCCACATTAAGGTATATGTTTGATAACCATTTCAAAGATTGGACAATTATGCATCATTTTGGTTTTATGCTCATTGGCGTACCGACTTTAATAAGAGTGGGGGAAGCTATTGAATGTGTAAACATGAAAATCGCTGTAACTTCTAAACGACTTATCCAATTTTACTAAATTTAAGCTTGTTTGGAAGGGAAAGGTAAGTATCTTCAATCGCCGTATCCAACAGTACACGATAGTGTTTAATAAAATTGCTAGAGGGCGCAATTTGCAATAATAACAGTTTTTTCGATTTTATCCCGAAAATTCAAATCATAGGGTATAACTATGACATCATAATCGAAAAGTAGATGAAATTTGCAAGAAAAGATGTGAAGACCGCAGTTCGATATCTTTGTTCGTTTTAGAGTTATTGCCGAAACAATAATTTTAAATACAAATTGCGCCCTCTAGCAATTTTATTAGAAGCTATCTTGTACCATTGGTTACGACAATTGAAGGTACTTACCTTTTTCTTCCCAACAAGCTTAAATTTAATAAAATCGGTTAAGTCGTTTAGAAGTTACAGCGATTTTAATGTTTACACTTTCACTTGATAAGAGTGGGAGAATCTATTGAAAGTGTTCACATTAAAATCGCTGTAACTTCTAAACGACATCCGATTTTACTAAATTTAAGCTTGTTTGGAAGTACCTTCAATTGTCGTATCTAATGGTAGGTACACGATAGTTTCTAATAAAATTGCTAGAGGGCGCAATTTATATTAAAAATTATTGTTTGGACAATAATGAAACGAACAAAGATATCGAACTGCGGTCTTCACATCTTTTCTTGCAAATTTCATCTACTTTTCGATTATGATGTCATAGTTATACCGTATGATTTGAATTTTCGAGATAAAATCGAAAAAACTGTTATTATTACAAATTGCGCCCTCTAGCATTTTTTTTGAGAACTATTATGGACAACTAAATACGACTGGTGAAAGTGCATACATTTCTCTTCCAAATGGTCTTTAGTTTGCTAAAATCGGATAAGTCGTTTATAAGTTACAGCGATTTAAATGATTACACTTTCAACAGCTTCCCCCACTCTTATTAAAGTCGGTACGCCAATGAGCGTAAGACCAAAATGATGCATAATTGTCCAAGCTTTAAAATGGTGTTATCAAACATATACCTTAATGTGGAATTTTTGGAGTTATGTAAAATTTTAAAATTTACTTTTCAATTACGCCCTCTTGCGGCAAAATGCGGAACTTAAAAATTATTTCCAGAATTTTCTCATGGCCACTTTAATTATCATTTTTCTTTTTCTGAGTTTCTATGCCCAGTAGTTTCCGAGATATAGCCGCTCGTTGACCTTAAAAAAACACCCTGTATAAAGGAATAACAATTGACAACAGTTTGCGGAAAAAAATTTAAGAAATATCAAAATTATGGACTTTTAAAAAAAACTAAAAAAAAACATTTTTTAAAACTAAACTAACTTTAACGTATTATATATTATTATTCTTTTTTTTTGTAAATGGTTATCATATATATATTTTTTTTTTGTTAATAATTTCGATGGAGTTATTAATAATTATTACTAAACATGATTTTTCTTATTTGTGATTTTATATATTGTATATTTGGTGTTATATTCTCTGCAATGAACTTTTTAAGTTGTTTGAGAATAAAGATATATATTATTATACTCATATTAAATGAAGCTTGTTTATCAAAATCATAACAAAACGCTTACCAACACTTTTCTTATCGATATGCATAATATTCCTATCACATTAATATTAAAAACATTAATTATATATTACTTATATGTATCTATTTAGCAGCAAAAACTTTGTTAGTGTTAAGTTATGGAGATTAACAATAATTTATTAATTACACAAAAGTATACACATCGCTAATTGGATTTAAAACATTATTCTTTCCGAAATGAAATCTTTCTTTAGAGTTATCCTTGAACAAATAAATACATTCAAATTATTTGAACGACAATAAATTACAACAGTAAGTAGCTGTCAATTTTATAGCTGCAAAAATTTGCATCTCTTTTAAACATTGATTGATGGAGCAGCTTTCACGACTTAGCTTTGTTATTCTTGTTTTTGAGAGTTTTCTGTCTACCAATGAAATTAAAAAACGTACGTAGTCCTAATTTAAAAAAAAAACATTTTTAAATCTGAAGAGTAACTATTTCTATTCTCTTTTACTATTCTCTTTTCCTGGCAATGACAAATATTTACCAAACCATTTGACAGGTCAATCTTTCAAACTTGAAAGAAAAAGCATCAGGTGACGAAAGAGTCTGGAATTAAAATGGTTTAGACAAGCAACCTAAAGACGCGTTTATAATGTTTAGAACGAAAAAACAGGAAATCGTTAAGTGTTTGATGGCTTAAACTCAAAGACATTATTTTGTAAGGATTTGAAACGGATTTAATACCCGGGTCATTCGTCAAAGGTAAAAGAAACAAGTATGGTAACTGACGGAACTATTAAGTTATATATATACTAGCGTGTACCCGGCATGCGTTGCAACCCGCTGGTATAAATACAAACCCGAACAAACCCGATATATTAGTACCCGGCATGCCACTTTCTGAAATTTCACCCGTGCGAAGCCGGGGCGGGTCGCTAATTATACATAAAAACCTTCCTTTTGAATCACTCTATCTATTAAAAAAAACCGCTTCAAAATCCGTTGCATAGTTTTAAAGATTTAAGCATAAAAGAATAGGGACGGACAGACGGGGACAGCGACTTTGTTTTATACTATGTTAAGATATACAGGGTTCCCCATTTAAAACGAAACAGGCTAAATATCTGGTTCCACGTTAATTTAAAAAAAAACGCTCGGACCCGTCGATTTTTATTTCGAGGGGGACATCTTTTGCGTATATTGTCAATCTTGTTACTTCAAGCCCCTAGGAGGGAGGGGGGGGGGGAAGATCTAAATCTTAAATGGATACCCCTATTTTATATAATTTTTTTGGATTCTGCATAAAATTCTGAACATTTTTAAAAAAAGCATTATTAGTCTATGCTAAACAGTTTCCGAGATATTGACTCTTGAAAAATGAGACTTTTGAACTTTGACAGCGTCTAGCTTTCTAACTGTACGTCTTAGAGCAAAACGGCTTACATGTTGATTGTTGATGATTGATAATTTTTATTATCTTTCCAATAGTATCAACTTTCGGTTAAACCGGAAGTACTATATTTCTTACAACCGGTTTAACCGGAAGTTGACACTATTGGAAAGATAATAAAAATCGAAGATAGGGACATGTAAGCCGTTCTACTCTAAAGACGTACCGTTAGAAAGCTAGACGCTGTCAAAGTTCAAAAATCTCATTTTTCAAGAGTCAATATCTCGGAAACTGTTTAGTATAGACTAATAATGCTTTTATTAAAAAATGTTCACAATTTTATGCAGAATTCAAAAAAATTATATAAAATAGGGGTATCCATTTAAGAATTAGATCTTACCCCCCTCCCTCCTAGGGGCTTGAAGTAACAAGATTGACAATATACGCAAAAGATGTCCCCCTCGAAATAAAAATCGACGGGTCCGAGCGTTTTTTTTTTTAATTAACGTGGAACCAGATATTTAGCCTGTTTCGTTTTAAATGGGGAACCCTGTATATTTTTCCAATATTCTCCTTATCTTATATTTTTACATACTTTCTCTGTTTCAGTGGTTTAGGTTACATCATAGGCGCCAAAACGGCCACCTTATTGGGTTCTTGGCATTGGGCACTTCGTGTGACTCCCATATTGGGCGGCTTCGCGGTCATACTCATCGTTATATTCCTGTCCGAGCCAGAACGGGGGGCGAGTGAAGGATCTGGTCATATGGAGGCCACTTCTTGGACGGAGGATATCAAAGATATTGTTAAAAAGTAAGCAGTCGTATACAGGGTGTCTGGAATAAATTTCTTAAAATGTGGTAGTTGATTTTTGGTATATGGTCCTGCACTATAAAATTACATTTTCTAGTAGTATAGCTACGGGCTATAAATACGCCGAAGTGTTATAAAAGTCCCACGCTTTAAGCTCAATGCTTCATAGTAACGTTGACAGTTTTGTTTAAAAGTTAGTTTACATCCGAAAAAATGAAAAAAAAAACATTCACTAAAACAAGCCTACTAAAAAACTGGTGTCTACTAATGAGAAAATTATTTTGAAACGGTATTTTAGGATGTGACGTTTTATACGTGCTCTAAATAAAAAAAAAACATGTTTTGAAAATATTACTATTTATAATGTAGTAAATAGTAATAGGATAGATAAAATGCACAAGGTGGTTTTTTTTGCTAAATTTTTGTTTACTGTTGTCTACAACTGGTTAATAATAAGCTCATAATACGCCATAAGCAGAGCATTTTGCTATGCATACTACACCTAGGGCAATTAGGAATAGACCCACAACTATCTTTTAATAACTTAAATCGCCATAGCGAATTGTGATTTATATATTTAATATATCAGACAACCATAGTCCAACCTACCGCTGGTGTTCCAGCTTCATTATAATATAAAATTAATCTCATTATAACTAAAAATATGATTAAGACATTTTCCGCTTGAATATTTTTAAAATAATATTTTTGTGTCTGTATGGGGCGGCCGTAGTGCTCTATACTTGCGCAGTGTTGCCAGGTCAAAAAAAAATTTTCCCTAAATAATTTCTTAAAAATTCCCCAGATTTTCCCCAGATCTTTTAATTTAACAACGAAGAAAAAAGATACTTGAAGAAAAAACATATCCCTATTTATTAATAAATTTTTTTCTATAAATAAGCCACTTATGGTTAATTTTTTATTCAAAATAATACATTTTTTATTCAACAGTAAACAATAATACATTTAATATAAGATAAATAGGTACCTACATATACACTACAAATAAACTGGTCAAAGCTATTACTTATTTGAATTACTAAAATTAACGCAGAAAATTGAAAAAATGCGTGGTGCCTTTTGTGTGATTCCCCTTAAAATATCAGCGAACGGAGGCCTGGGATTTACCGAGTTTCTTGTTGTATATCTTGAGAGTAAGGTTTATGTTTATAGTAAATTCGACCTGCTTCAGATTCTGAGTTGCTAATAGTATATTGGACTTAGAAAAGATAGCGTTTTTGCCATAAGTCAATCGATTTCTAAAAATTTTTTAAGTGATTGCATAATATATTTTTTACAAATATCACAAAATCAAAGAAGAATAAAAATTCCCTAAATTATAGAAAATTTCCCTTTTTCCCTCTGATTGCAGATTTTCCCCAGATTTAGGGAAATTTCCCCAGCAATGGCAACCCTGTACTTGCGGTATATCTCAATATAATCAGAATTTGAAACGGTAAACATTCTCGGGCAATAGGTCTTGGTATAGGGTATTTTAACGACATCTTCACTTCAATGTCATCAATAGTTATCTTCAATAATTCGTCACGGCGGCAAGCACCGCTGATTCCCAAAATTAATGCAACCTATAAATGAAAAATATTGAAATTACTGAAAACCCTAATAAAAAAATTATGATCCTCGATACCTTATAAAGTAAATTTGTTTCATCATCAGCTTCTTGAATGAATTTATTAATATCTTCCCTCGATAAAACTTTAGACTTCTTTCCGAGATATCCGACGTTTTTGTTCTTAATAAACGGTACCAATTTTGAAAACTTCCTTATGTCCATATTTTCTTTAACATTCAATGTACTTTTTCAAGTGAATTTTTCGCCTCGAACACGGCTCTCGTGTGGCATTAAAAAACACTCATTTAACGCACTTAATATAAAAATAACTATTTTACAAATTTATTGTTTTCTCTATAGATTTTCTTTAGTCATTATGTTTGTATAAGTAGCCCTGTATCATTTACGTACGTACTTTATAAATGGTAAATATTTGGCTAACTATTGCAGCGACCTAATCATAGCACTTACGACATGACATGTTGCTATTATAATTAACTCATTTTTATCATCATGCTGAATATATCGATTTTAAATTACGAAATAAAGAATTTGTATTTTACTCGTAAATTAAAATTTGATTACATATTTAATAGTAGCCTAGTTTCTTTTAGTTATTTTGAAATAGCATAGCCAACGACTAAGATGAGCGTTCGTTTTAAAAATTTAACTCAACTCAGCAAATATATTTTCCTTCCCCCCCTGCCGCGATTAAGTATGCCCCTCCCCTTTATATTTCTCTCATACAACTATACGAAGCGTTCCTGGAACCACTTATGTCCGGGGACCTTTTTTAAAGGCATAGAACCTTTATAATCGGATTTTTTTTGTCCAACTACTTATGGTAAAAGTACTTCAGAGAAACAATTAATGTTGCTCAGGCTCAGGATATGTTTTTACAGTTAACAATAAACTAATTGATTAATGAACAATGGTGCAATCAAGAAGGATAAAAATTTACGCCAACCTGTATTTATACGCAATCTATTTTTTTTTCAGTAAAAGCTTTATGCTGTCCACCGGCGGTTTTACTTGTGTAGCTTTTGTAGCCGGTGCGTTGTCATGGTGGGGTCCCAAATATATAGAATTGGGTGTAGCGCTACAAGGAAGCTCGGAGTCCAAAGACAAGTAAGTATTACTTCTATTAGTCCGGTCAATCTAGACCAAAAAATGATAGTGAAGGTACATAAAATTACAACAAGCTGAAAATCAGTAAAATTGTTCAAAATAAAATTATAAATAAAATTTATAAGTTCCCCATCATTCCCGTGTATGGAAAACACTTTACTAGAGGTCAAAGATCAAAAAAATTAGTTTTTCGCGATTTTCAGCAAAACCTCCATCTGCCTTCATAGCTTTCATCATAGACTGCTCGATTACCATATCCGTTGAAGTTCCACAACTTACTTTGTCTGAACGTCTAACTGTGAAAAATCCTTCTGAAAATTTTTCGTAAACTTCAGGATCAATCAAATTCTGTAATTGTTGCATATCCTGCAAGTAAAGGTGTGCAGACTTAGCATAAGGAAAATGTCCAGACGCGTGAAAAAAAGGAAGCATTTCTTTGAAGTAGTTTAAATGAGCTTTCCAATCCCCCATACGCTCAGCTCTTAGGAACTCTTTAGCAATGGAAACCATATGAAAATATTGAATCCAAAGTTTTGCAGTTGGTCCTCGTTCCTCATATTCTTTTAGTTTTTGATTCAATTTATTAAGTAAAGCTCCAGATACTTCATCGTCATTTTCAATATCATTGTATGAAAGAGTGTTATCTAATAAATTCTCGATATTTATGATTAGATCTGCATCCATTATGTCATTAATTTCAACTTCTTTTAATATTATTGCCAAAGTAAGCTGAAGTAGTGTACCAGCTCGAACAGCTCTTGCATAAGCATGACCATTGAGCTTTTTTTTCTAATGATTTTACCGCATAGATCTCTGCGAGTACTTCTTTCATGCCGCTTCCTTGCATAATATAACCAATTGCTCCCAGAAAAGACATCAGTAGATAAAATCCTCCGAGTCTGATGATGATTTTTGATACTTCAGAGCCCTCAGGTGCGGCTGATAACATTTCTCGAGCTTAAGCATACAGGGGCTGGTTGAAAGTCACGATGCATACAGTGTGGCCATACCGTTTTGCATTCTCTAATGCACAAAGTAAAGTCGTATAGATAGTATTATAGTTACTGGCTTTTTGAATCGTTATTTCTCAGAAACGGTAGCTCGTAGAAAAAAAAGTATTGATACATTTTTTATAGATAATTTTATGATCTACAATTTTTGCCACTTACCGTTTTGCTGAAAATCGCAAAAAACTCATTTTTTTGACCTTTGACCTCGAGTAAATTTTTTTCCATACACGGGAATGATGGGGTACTTAAAAATTTTATTTATAATTATATTTTGAACAATTTTACTGATTTTCAGCTTGTTGTAACTTTATGTATCTTCGAATATCTAGATTGACCGGACTATATACTGTACTACACAAATTATATTATATTAGTAAATTAAATGAAATTTGGTATATTAGACCAGGGCTGGAGACATTTGCAAATGGTAAAAAGTGAAAAAAAATAATAGTAGAATGAAACCCATTGGTAAAGGAAGGGAATATAACAAAAATGAAAGGAAAAATAAATTACGGGCGATCCGTGGTCGGGAAGTGGAAAGGGGTCAGTTTTTAAGGTTAGAAAACAATTTATCTCGATTTTCGGCAAAACTACAAGTCCTATGGAAAAACGTTAAATGGCAAAGTTGTAGGTAATAAAAAAATCTACAACTTTTGTATTTGCACTTTTTTCACATAACCTCAAAATGTATGTGAAAAATTCAAATAACCAAGTTTTTGGTTTTTTCTTTTTATCTTTTACAAGAAAAATTTTTTTTTCACGAAATTTGGTGAAAACTTACCTTTTTATGTCCTAAAGACACTGTAATTCTTTTGATTTAAAATATTTATTTTTTCACCTTATTTTGACTTAATATCGAAAAAGCACCCTAATTTTCAAAATGTGATGAAATCCCCTTTAAATCCTACCTTTAATTATATTTAGAACAACTATTTTCGCATATTTTTTGCGATCTTTATGTTTTATGGATTTGTAATTTTTTTGTTTATTAATGTAACATGGAATCTTACGTTTTTCGAGTAATTAAAGTATAAATTTTAATAAATAGCTCAAAATTGTACATAATGATAAAAAAAAACTTCGGATTTGAATTTTTTTTCGTTTCTTTGCGTTTTTTGAGAATATTTACCATAGTAATGTATATTTTTTTTACACCATCAGAAAGTAGAGATTTCAACGAACAAAAAGTCCACCGACTTTATTAAAAAAGCAGATACTTTGACGTGAGAATTTTCGATTGAAAATTAGGGTGCTTTTTCGATATTAAGTCAAAATAAGGTTAAAAAATAAATATTTTAAATCAAAAAAATTACAGTGTGTTTGGGACATAAAAATGTAAGTTTTCACCAAATTTCGTGTATAGAAAAAATTGTTTGTAAAAGATAAAAATAAAAAACCAAAAACTTGGTTATTTGAATTTTTCACATAAATTTTGAGGTTATGTGAAAAAAGTGCAAATACAAAGGTTGTAGATCTTTTTATTACCTACAACTTTGCCATTTAAAGTTTTTTCATAGGACCTGTAGTTTTGCCGAAAACCGAGATAAATCGTTTTCTAACCTTAAAAACTCACCGCCCCCCTCTTCCCGACCTCAGATCGCCCGTAATTTATTTTTCCTTTAATTTTTGTTATATTCTCTTGATTTTCCATCCTACTATTATTTTTTTTGGTTTCAAAAATTATCGACCCTGGTCTATATTCCATTTATCGAATTATAAATGGCCTAATAATGTACCGGATATTTAGAAAATGCAATGTAGAAAAGTTTTTTTTAAATAACTTTGAATTGGCTTATTAAAAAATAATAAAATTTGGTGTGAGAGTCCATCATACACAACTACCTTTAAAAAAGTCAAGACAATTTTGATGTAAAATTAATAGGATCTGACGGTGCCCCCTACAACTAATAAACTGATTCTTTTAGCATAGCCTTTCGATTCGGCCTCATCGCAATGATATCCGGTCTAGCCGGGGTACCCGCAGGAGCGATGTTTGCACAAAAAATGAAGGCCCGATGTCCCCGGATAGATTCGTACGTGTGCGCCACTGGATTGATCATCTCCTGCCCGTTCATTTTCCTCGCCATCTTTTCCGCACGGTACTCGACGACGCTCTGCTTCACCATGGTGTTCTTCGGGATGTTCTTTTTGAACCTCACTTGGTCGATTGTCGCCGATATTTTATTGGTAAGTTTTTCGGTCGAAGAGTTTATGCCGCTGCTGACTCTGCACTTGGTTGCATTACTAACATTTTTATTTTTCAGTATGTAATTATTCCGGTAAGAAGATCAACTGCTGAGGGATTCCAGCTGTTACTTTCTCATGCTTTGGGTGATGCGGGAAGTCCCTACCTTGTGGGCGTTGTAAGTAGTTTTTTTTCTGTACGTAGATGGTTGTAGACGTTCTGAACGGGCTGCACAAACGATTTTTGTTATGCTATGCAATATTTGACCTGTCTCTTCCCACATAGCCAAAAACTCGTTACTGATCGGTAATTTATGTATACAGGGTTGCCCAGAAGTCCGGAATAAAATTAATATAGCCTTAACTTGTAATTTCCGCTTATTAATAGAGATTTTTTAACAACTTTTAACAGTCGCCATTTTAAAATAGCTTGACAGAATCGCGCCAAAATTTATGAGCATACTGTACGAGATATTAGCTTTCAAATGATGTCACAAGCTGTATGTTTCCATTTAAAAAAAAGATCGATGTCGTCATATCTTTGACAAATGTCTATAAAAAAAACTAATAACGTCAAAATGTGAGCATATACAGTGTCCGCAAGAAAGTTCGCATCAAATGGGATATTTTTTTTATTATTAGGTATAGGTTAAAATTGAAAAAGCAGTTAGTTTTTGCTTACCTAAAAACCCAAAAATGACGTATACTGAAGCAGCTGCACGACTTGCGTTACCTGTCAAATTTTACATTTTTAATAAAATAGGTTCAAAAATGCCCTTATTTATCAAAATATCGAAAAACTTTATTCGAGAAAGTTGTTTGTTTAGGCATTTTTAGTCTCTGTACGAAATTTTGACGGTCTAATACAATTTTTATTTTTTGCCAGATTTATGAAAATTTTGATCAACCCTCGTAGATTAACTTTTATACATCAATGTAAAACCATTTGCCTTTACTTCATTTGTAATCTTAATGCAATTTTGTGAAAAATTTTTGTTTCCAATTATTTATTTTGCTTCAAAAACTGAAATTGTTATTGATCAGTATGTAATGTTTGATGCAAAGTTTATATAATTACATCAGTTTTGTCAAAACCGACGTTTCTCATTTTTCTTAAGTTAGTAAAGAGATGTACAAAAAGAAAATATTAGGAAGCTTTCGTTGAAATTTTACTTAATTATTATTATTAAATTAAATTAATTATATTAAACTATATTTTTTTTGAATAAAATGTTTCGAGCGATTAATATTTTTTTTTTGATCCAATATTAATTAAGTAAAATTTCAACGAAAGCTTAATAATATTTTCATTTTGTATCTCTGTTTACTAACTTAAGAAAAATGAGAAACGTCGGTTTTGACAAAACTGATGTAATTAGATAAACTTTGCATCAAACATTACATACTGATCAATAACAATTTCAGTTTTTGAAGGAAAATAAATAATTGGAAACAAAAATTTTACACAAAATTGCATTAAGATTACAAATAAAGTAAAGGCAAATGGTTTTACATCGATGTATAAAAGTTAATCTACGAGGGTCGATCAAAATTTTCAAGAATCTGGCAAAAAATAAAAATTGTATTAGACTGTCAAAATTTCGTACAAAGGCTAAAAATGCCTAAATAAACAACTTTCTCGAATAAAGTTTTTTGATATTTTGATAAATAATGGCATTTTTCAACCTATTTTATTAAAAATGCCAAATTTTACAGGTAACGCAAGTCGTGCAGCTGCTTCAGTATACGTCATTTTTGGTTTTTAGGTAAGCAAAAACTAACTGCTTTTTCATTTTTTACCTATACCAAATAATAAAAAAAAATCCCATTTGATGCGGACTTTCTTGCGGACACTATATAAAACTAAATTGACGGTTCCGAGCGTTTTCTCCAAAAGTTACAGGTTAAGGCGCTATTATTTTTATTCCTTACTACTGGTCAACCCCGTATATTTATGTAGTAAATCCCTTAAAATTGAATACTAAAAGGCGTAATTTATAGCAATTAATAATAATAATACATTTTTGGTAGCTCTCCGAAGCATTCCAGATAATGCTCAATGGACCCGCGAAACAAACAATGACCACTACAGAAGCGATAAACACGACGACGGTGACGACGAGCTCGACGCCCTCCGACAGCGATATCAACACGTTCAAGGCGTTGCAATACGCGCTCTTCACGACGTGCTTCATGGAGGTGCTGGGAGGATTGTTCTTCCTCATAAGCGCCTTCTATATTGTCGAGGATAAGGAGAAGGTGGAACGGGCTGTACGAGGTGAGTGCGACCAGACTTTGGTGACCAATATATATATTTTTTAAGGTTGTGTAATTATTACGCGTTTTGCCTATTGGTTGCTTGCCCGACCCCGTTCATCGCTTCAAATTTGATATAAAAAATCTTGTAGTTAAAGCTGAATTAGTGATCAGCGACGATCAAAGCAAATATAGACGAATGATTTCATACATAAACTTACTTTTGCGTTGCGTCTCACTGCTTATACAGTGTGTCCAAAAAAGTATGCAACATATGGGAAAGTTATTTATTACCGATTAGCTATACCCTGCGCGCGTTGCTACGCTAACCGGTTTGCGTTGCGCCACAACAACTCGCTAAGATTTCATCGCAATCGGATGAATGGTATAGGAACGCATACGGGACATACAGACAAACACATACGAAACATACAGACAAACATTCATTTTTATATATTGTATTATACATATAAACCTTCCTCTTGAATCACTCTATCTATTAAAAAAAAAACGCTTCAAAATCCGTTGCGTAGTTTTAAAAATTAAGCATACTATAGGGACGGACAGACAGCGACTTTGTTTTATACTATGTAATGATTTCTCAGAAAATTTTATTCTTGATAAAAGTTGGTGCATGCCTTAAAACTATAAATGCATATTTCATATTTCACCTGCGGCTAATAGTAAGGGAGCAAATGCCATTTTTTCGAAATTGCCTTAAGAGTAAAGTACCTTAATTATTAAGAATTCAGCAAAATTTTATATAGAAATGTTTTTGCAAATTAAAAACATAGTCCAAATACGAAATTTGAGTTAGGTGTCTTAATTTCTAATTTTTTTCCCCTAATCTCTAATTTCTCCTAAACGGTACGCCTCTGGTCGATTTTTTGTTAACGCAATTTTAATATATTTATCAAATAACTTAAAGGTGGGTTTATAATAAAAATGCATTAAGTAGTTGCAAACTTTTAAAAACTTTTCAGTGAACCGGGTCGGTTTAGATATAAGCGTGTTGCACGCCTACTTAAACACATTTTAGCCAACTTCTGTTCGAAACTATATTATATTAGAATTCAACCCTATTCATAATTAATAATTTATTTGTCATTTTCACCCAGTACGCTGAAGTCCAAAAACCTACTTTAAAAAAATGCATATAAAATAGGTATTTTGCCGTCTCGTAATTATTTATTTATTTATTTATTATGACAAATAAATTATTAGTTATTTCCAGTATTATGAATAGGGTTGAATTCTATTATAATTTAGTTTTGAACAGAAGTTGGCTAAAATGTGTTTAAGTATTATATCTAAACCGACCCGGTTCATTGAAAATTTTTTAAAAGTTTGCAACTACTTAATGCATTTTTATTATAAAAACACGTTTAAGTTATTTGATAAATATATTAAAATTGCGTAAACGAAAAATCGACCAGAGGCGTACCGTTTAGGGGAAATTAGAGATTAGGGAAAAAATATTAAAAATTGATACATCTAACTCAAATTTCGTATTTGGACTATGTTTTTAATTCGCAAAAAGATTTCCATATAAAATTATGCTGTATTTTTAATAATTAAGGTAATTTCAAAAAAATGGCATTTGCTCCCTTACTATTAACCGCAGGTAAAATATGAAATATGCATTTATAGTTTTAAGGCATGCACCAACTTTTATCAAGAATAAAATTTTCTGAGAAATCGGTAATAAATAACTTTCCCATATGTTGCATACTTTTTTCTAAAATACATTTTTACTTGGATCACCCTGTATCTCCTTAACCGTGGCTATTTTATCATTAACATAAAACCAATAAGGGTACAAGCTTTGGCAACAGCGTATTACTCTGGCCTAAAACGTTGCAAATACTTCCACGTGGTTCCATTCACGAACTCTCAAGGAATTTTTGCGTTTGACGCCTTGTCGGCTTGTTGTGCTACAGAGAATGCGATGTCTATGTCTATGTTTGCTTGACCGTTGTTGGATATAGTACATGCGAAATGTTAAGCTTTTTCTTTTTCGTATTTATTCCGTTCGAAATAACTTATTTACGTATTTTATTGTAAAAAAATAATAATCATGAATGTAATTTTTGATATTGAGAGTCAGCGTCAAATTTAGTGGGAGAGGAGGGGTTCCTTAGTTTATACATTGAATATCAAACTATATAAGAATGACGGATGTCCGAGAAAAGTTGACAACCTATTTTTTGACGTATTGGAGCTGGTTTGGCCGCCATTGTGGAGTTGATCGTAACTCTAACCTTAAATCTGTCGCCTGTCTGTCGTTATAATGCAGCGCCTCGGCAACAGATGTCTCAAATTCACTGATGTGATGTCGTGGTGTTGCCGCATATCGTATTTTATTGGATTTTTTAAGAATTCAAGCATTTTTAACAGAATAAAATAGGAGGTTCCCAATTCCAGCCGAATGTATGTTTTTAATAATAATATGTACGCTGATTACTCCGGGGTAATTGGACCGATTTTTACAATGATTTTACCGTTGCACTGGGTGTTAAATGTTATACAAATAAAAGTAGATAAAAAGCGACATTAAGTATAACTAAAATAGGTTTTATTTCGTCGAAAAATAGCAAAATACGTGATACACTAATACAAACAAACCGGATGTTTCTTAAGTAAGAAAGTAAAACCTATTTTAACCATTTTGAAAAGTAGTAATAATTGCAAATTAAAACCAAGTTATACAAACAAACCCCACATCATTCATATTTTACCCAACACAGGTATACGTTGTAGCCTAGGTAGGTATTGAATAGTGAGAGTCGTCATTTAATTCTGTTAGAAATAGAATACATGGCGGTCAATATGTTTTCATGTAATTAACGTTGGGACGTCAAAAGGCTGAAAATATTATAAGCTACAAAGCAATTAAAAATAGGGACATTTTTAAGTCTAGACTATACTATAGGTAGGAAAATAAATGTAAGCTACTTAAATCAGGATAGGTGTAGGTACTTATGTGAAATCAAGTTTTACGATAAGCTATAAAAATAAATGTATAAAACTCATGCAGCAAATCAAACAGACAGGCGGCAACAATGTTTTAATTTAGCAGTAAAAAGGTTAGTCGCTTTCTTGTTGGTGAACTCATTGTGTCATCTATGAATTTGACGTAGCAGATTTAGGAAATCGGCTCATATGGCCTTCTTATAGTTTGATATTCAATGGTTTATTTATTCCTATTTTTTTTTACACAAATAAAGGTATTCTTGTAACAAATAATAGGGCTAATAATATTTAAGATTTATTTAAATGATTACATAAACCATTATCGAATTGTGTGTAGCTTATAATAGCTTCCTTATAACACATTTAAGGACCTGCCTTCATATTTATGAACTATTCATTTTTTAATATGTAGAATCGTCCCTTGAAATATACGGACACCTAGTATATATTTGAAGGTGGTAGACAATGAAGTAATATCAAAAAAATTACCTTGTCAGACTTCCATTGTCTTTATTTGTTACTTAACACAACGTTTCGGTTAGTTAGTATCTCTAACCGTTTTCAAGTGTAAACTAAATTATAATTCTAAAGGCTACTGTATCAAATACTATTCATGCATGTGCAATGAAGCTTGATAACTCCGCCTACGTGCTTATTGGAGTGTGAAGACTCTTTCCCGTACGAGTTAAAAAAAAATCTGAAACATACTCAAAGAGGTGAAACTTCGAGATCAAGTATAGCGGAAAATGTATGGACCAACCAACATAATATACAGTGGTCAGAAGCCAAGGTTTCGTGAATCAAAATACCCATATATTTAGTAAACCAAGTATAGATATCCCCAATATCTGGAAGCCTCTTCTTGTCCAAAACCAACAGCTCAACCTTCACACTTCAATAAGCACGTAGGCGGAGTCATCAAGCTTCATTGCACATGGATAGAATTTAAGACAGTAGCCCTAGAATTATAATTTAGTTTACACTTGAAAACGGTTAAAGATACTAACTAACCGTAACTTTGTGTTAAGTAACAAAATAAAAACAATGGACGACCGACAAGGTAATTTTTTTGACCTAGTATAATATATGCCTTTGATAAATATTTGATTGTATTAACCTAAACCGAGTGGGGGCGCCACTCTTTTTATTTAGGGAACCCTCCTCTACCCACTTCATTTCAGACATCCATGGGAAAAAGTAGTTAGTTGATTGGATTGGATTTCTTTCATTATAGAGAGTATTTAGTTAGTATTTGTCAAAATGGAAGATTTTTTGACGGCAGAATTATGCTATCTATCAAACGTTTCACACACGTACCTTTTCGCAAATATTGTCTACTTATACTACAACCTAGGTTGTTGGTACCATAGACATAGCTAGACCTTTAGCTAACAACAATCACGAAATTGGCAAAATTATGGCCTTGTGCATGTAAGTAAAGCCCAGTACCATTGAATATCAAACTATATAAGAATGACGGATGTCCGAGAAAAGTTGACAACCCAGTTTTAGACGTCTTGGAGGTGGTTTGGCCGCCATTGTGGAGTTGATCGTAACTCTAACCTTAAATCTGTCGTTATAATGCAGCGCCTCGGCAACAGATGTCTCAAATTCACGGATGTGATGTCGTGGTGTTGCCGCATATCGCATTTTATTGGAATTTTTAATGATATAAGCATTTTTAACAGACAATAAAATAGGAGGTTCTCAATTCCAGCCGAATGTATGTTTTTGATAATAATATGTACGCTGATTACTCCGGGGTAATTGGACCGATTTTCACAATGATTTTACCGTTGCACTGGGTGTTAAATGTTATACAAATAAAAGTAGATAAAAAGCGACAGCAAGTATTAACTAAAATAGGTTTTATTTCGTCGAAAAATAGCAAAATACGTAATACACTAATACAAACAAACTGGATGTTTCTTAAGTAAGAAAGTAAAACCTACTTATTTTAACCATTTTGAAAAGTAGTAATAATTGCAAATTAAAACCAAGTTATACAAACAAACCGCACATCATTCATATTTTACCCAACATATACGTTGTAGCCTAGGTATGTATTGAATAGTGAGAGTCGTCATTTAATTCTGTTAGAAATAGAATACATCAATATGTTTTCATTTAATTAACGTTGGGACGTCAAAAGGTTGAAACTATTATAAGCTACAAAGCAATTAAAAATAGGGACATTTTTAAATCTAGACTATATACTATAGGTGGGAAAATAAATGTAAGCTACTTAAATCCAGGATAGGTGTAGGTACTTATGTGAAATCAAGTTTCAGGATAAGCTATAAAAATTAATTTAAAAAACTCATGCAGCAAGTCAAACAGACAGGCGGCAACAATGTTTTAATTTAGCAGTGAAAAGGCTAGTCGCTTTCTTGTTGGTGAACTCATTGTGCCATCTATGAATTTAACGTAGCAAATTAAGGAAATCGGCTCATATGGCCTTCTTATAGTTTGATATTCAATGCCAGTACACATGGCCCTGCGCGGTCTCTATAAAATAAAAGCTTGCTTTGAAACTTAACGTTCGTATGGTTGGTTTGGTACCCACCGAAATAAAAAAATTGAAAATATGTTCTTACTTATTCTTACCAGAGGATGATTATTCCATTTTGACAAATATATTATATGGATGGACTACCGACATATGACAAATTCCCTTGAAATAACTTAATTTCTTTGTTATCTATTTATTACAGAGTGATTTTGGATTTCAGATTCCAGCAAATCACAGGAAAATTTACCTTTGTTTTCCGTAGCCTCGAAAATCTTTAAAAAATCGAACTCTAAATATCATTCCCTGGAATGAACCTCATAGAAGATACCCTCAATAATTAACCTAATTTTATAAGGCCTAAAAATATTTTTGTACAACAAGAAAAAATAAAAACTAAAACTCTCCGTGGTATTTTCTTTCAAAAAACTTTTCTTTGCGATTCTAATTTCTTTCTCTTCTATTCTGTAGCGGAAAATTCCCCACCACTCCATACCGAATTGACTGACCCTTTGGCGCAGGATCAAAATACTCAAAATTTGTAACACGTATGTTTTTCTAGAGTATTTATTATCCATATATGGGTTGGTAATGAATTGAACTACATACAGTACTTTCGAAAATGTGACTTACTGAGATAGCATTATAATCTATTTAAAACCAAGGGTCGGTAAAGGTATAAACAGCAACGCGTGGTATGACTCTTGGTTTTAAAGATAGTTTAGAGGAAGGCATCCTTAATCGCCCTTACTGTATGCTCTTCAATTTACGTTAGTCATGGTGTGGCACATTTCAAAAAGTGCATGGATTCATTTTTAACAGGCATCGAAATCATTCGGTATAAAAATGGTGGAGGAAAGGTGTTGGAAATAACTTTCTCTATGTCACGATTTTGTTGTTGCTTTAACCCATAAGAAGAAAGTTTTAAATATATATACATATACAGAGTAAACAAACACTACCTACCGTGACGCATTCGCAATTTCATTTTCTTATCAATATTTCATTCATCTTTCATTTTCTTCCAAAAGTGGCCAAATCTCCCTGTTTTTGTAGCAGTCAAACGAAATTTTGTCAAATTTGCGCATATTTCTTTTTCTGTTTTTATAAATTAAATCCAACCTTTTTAAACGTAGAACATACAGTGTCCGCAAGAAAGTTCGCATCAAATGGGATTTTTTTTTATTATTAGGTATAGGTAAAAATGAAAAAGCAGTTAGTTTTTGCTTACCTAAAAACCAAAAATGACGCTTACTGAAGCAGCTGCACGACTTGCGTTACCTGTCAAATTTGACATTTTTAATAAAATAGGTTCAAAAATGCCATTATTTATCAAAATATCGAAAAACTTTATTTGAGAAAGTTGTTTATTTAGGCATTTTTAGTCTCTGTACGAAATTTTTACAGTCTAATACAATTTTTATTTTTTGCCAGGTTCTTGAAAACTTTGATCAACCCTCGTAGATTAACTTTTATACATTGATGTAAAACCATTTGCCTTTACTTCATTTGTAATCTTAATGCAATTTTGTGTAAAATTTTTGTTTCCTATTATTTATTTTGCTTCAAAAACTGAAATTGTTATTGATCAGTATGTAATGTTTGATGCAAAGTTTATCTAATTACATCAGTTTTGCCAAAACCGACGTTTCTCATTTCTCTTAAGTTAGTAAACAGATGTACAAAAAGAAAATATTGGAAGCTTTCGTTGACATTTTACTTAATTTATATTAAATTAAATTAATTATATTAAACTATATTTTTGTTGAATAAAATGTTTCGCGCGATTAATATTTATTCTTTTTAATCCAATATTAATTAAGTAAAATTTCAACGAAAGCTTCCTAATATTTTCTTTTTGTACATCTGTTAACTAACTTGAGAAAAATAGGAAACGTCGGTTTTGGCAAAACTGATGTAATTAGATAAACTTTGCATCAAACATTACATACTAATCAATAATAATTTCAGTTTTTGAAGCAAAACAATAAATAATAGGAAACAAAAATTTTACACAAAATTGCATTAAGATTACAAATGAAGTAAAGTCAAATGGTTTTACATCGATGTATAAAAGTTAATCTACGAGGGTTGATCAACATTTTCAAGAACCTGGCAAAAAATAAAAATTGTATTAGACAGTCAAAATTTCGGACAGAGACTAAAAATGCCTAAATAAACAACATTTTCGAATAAAGTTTTTCGATATTTTGTTAAATAAGGGCATTTTTGAACCTATTTTATTAAAAATGTCAAATTTGACAAGTAACGCAAGTCGTGCAGCTGCTTCAGTATACGTCATTTTTGATTTTTAGGTAAGCAAAAACTAACTGCCTTTTCAATTTTTACCTATACCTAATAATAATAAAAAATCCCATTTGATGCGGACACTGTACTTCTAAAGGGGGTTTTTGGCCGATTTTTGGATAAAACAAATATCGAAATATTGATCAAAAAACGAAATGGCGAAGGCCTCCATGGTATTTGCTTTTAATAATGACTTGTAATATACAGGGTTGCCAAGAAGTTCGGAATAAAATTAATATAGCCTATAGACTTCTGGGCAACCTTGTATATGAAGAACTTTATTTAAATTCAAATTATTAAAAAAGTTTCAAAAAAGCATAGTGCTGTTTCATGAAATGGGCTAAAAACATTACGTTTTTTATAACGTTCCCACGTAAAAGTTCACCCAAAACCAACAGTAATACTGCTACCCCCACCTATGTATCTATATTTTAACTTAACCGTTTCTTTTGGTCAAATGTTGTCCGTCCTTGTGTTAGTCTTTCCTTTTTTTAACTTTACATCGTTACTAAGCCCGTTCTTTTTCCTTACAGGTAATTCAGAGTCTCTGCTCATAAACGAGGATCAACAACAGCCCTCATAATAGCACCCCAATCTCTATAATGTTGGATGTTAAAAAATGAGCGTATAACGCTACGAACGGTTACTTGTGTGTCGTGTATTTAAAAGAGATGTTAAAAACCGTACTAGATAATTTTAGAAGTCGATCTGAGCTTGGTGTGATACGATGATTAGAAATTCAATAGGGCTCTAGTTTTATTGGAGGTTTAAAATGCAAATTTGCATAGTATGGTACAAAATTGCAGCTAAATAGTATTGGTACAAAATAATTGCTCCTAGACTATGAAAACCTTTCGAATAGGTAAATGGTAGTTGAGACAACGTAAATATTGGGGGTACGATCAATTTACTGCATCACACACTGAAACTACAATACAAATATAACAAAAATTTTATTGATCGCTCCCTATACAGATGTTTAAAGATAGTTCACGTGGACTTGACAAGTCTGTCATCAATTTTTTTTTTGTTTTTTTGTCTGTCTCAACTAAGATCGTATAAACTTTATCGAAATTGCTTGCAGCAGGTACAGGTACCCTGTCCGTCAATCTGGTGTGAGTTATAGCTTCTTGCTCTACAGTTAATGCTGGCATTATCATTTTTTTACATAGCAAATATTGATGACAATAAAATAATACAGTGTCACCAGTAAAGTCCTCGCAAAGTTTTATGTAGGTTGCGTTGAGTCTTATTTTGCAAAAGTGGTGCAATTTACACTTATTATGTTACCTATTTTAAGTCCAGGTGATTAAATTTCTTTGTACCAGTATATTTTGGCCGCAGTGGTACTATTACATGAACCCTACTCTGTGCGGCATTGGCAGTATAATACAAAGGCAGCACAAACTGAAACCTAAAGAATCGGCCTCCAATGAAATTACACAGCTGTTTTGCTCATATGAAATACTGTGATCAAAAAATACAGTTTGACTGGTTAGATTATAATAGCTCCAAGCCTTTTTATCATGTCAAAGTGGGAAGCATAAATGTATGTTTTTTATACTGCATACTATGTTTACAATAGTAATGTCATTCCGGTATTACTGTTAACACTATCAGAGTTGAAACCTTTTTGCGTTTACATAGACATATATATTTTACGTTACACATCCGTTGGGTGAGTACCGTAATCTTTTAGACATAAGTTTCGGCTAGTCGTACCTTTCATTAATACCTAATTGGTGCTGTCTTGTAACGTTATTTACTATACTCGTATATATGGGCTTGGAGCTTTATTAGCTATTGTCGTTTTAGTAACACTCTTCGAGCCTCAGACGATGGTGTGCTAGGTAGCTTCTCAGGCGAATACTTGCTAGATAGCGTAGGAAAAGATGGTCGTTTTAAAATTTTTAAAAAACCATTATTTGTGTATTGTGTAACAAGCCTAGTTACGATTTCTTTTTATTGTTTTTCATTCAAACGTCCCAGTTTGATTTTAAAAATAAGTGCAATAAATATTAAGACCTATAGTTTAAGTTCAATCGGCGTAGGTAAAAATTTACCTTGTAGGGTATAGGACGATCTTTACAGGTAGTACATAGGTTACACAACGTTACCAACCTTAAGGTAGGAGTATCAACATGCTTGTCAACCTATAACCTATTTCGCGTAGATTTATTTATGTTTTCTAGCTTTTATACAAAATTTAAAGAAAATCAGTATCGACTTGATATTCTCTAGGTAATAATTGACATATTTAATAAATATCAAGAAATTTCATAACTTATTTTAGGAGAATTGTATAGCGAAAAATATCGGGTAAGATTTTTTTTAACATTATTATGTCATTGTCACTCATTGTTCTTTCACTATACAATTCTCCCAAAATTAGCAATGAAATAAATTGATATTTTTGTAATATATCAGATACTACCTAAATAATGTACCGACGATATTGATTTTCTTTAAATGTTAGTTATTAAAATAATAAACTCAAAAAATCAACGCAAAATAGGTTGTAGGTTGGCAATAGATTGAATGACGTTGAGAATTCAACCTTAAGTTTATACTGTAGAAGGGCGTTCGAGGCAGTACAGGTTAAATTGTTTTGCCTACGCCGTTTAAACAGGCGCGTCAACCTACTCTATTGAGACCTTGAAATGTAACAATACCCAAACACAAAAAAAAGAAATCTTGACTAAGCGTTCGTTTTGGAGTAACAGGGGTAGTTTCCAAATTATTAAGGTGTATATACAGGCAGCTACAAAATCCCGAAAACTGTAAGAGATACAAAGATGGTTAAGTTGAGGCCAAGTATTTTGGGGCTTAATAATTTATGAAAATATTTAGCCCCAAAATACGTAACTTCTCGAATTTTTCATAATAAAATGTAGGAAACTACTTTTGAGATTTGTAGGGAGGTATTGACTGTTTTACCTACGATCACTGGAACTACCCATGTCACTAAAATAAATAAATATTTAAAGTTGGCGCTCTCTATACGTTTATAGAAATTGTATATAAAATGTGAATATGATTTGTCTAAGATTTATGTAGTGAGTGTGGTTATAGTTATTTTTTTTATATTCCTTATTTATTTTATGTTAAAAAATTATTTGTGAGATTGGTTGGCGCTTTTAAAGGCTGAAATCTGACTGCGAAAAAAGAGAGTTTAGCAGTAATAGCAGTAAAAAAAAGCACTTGAAATGTGTTAATTTTACATCAAAATTGTATTGGACTTTTTTTAAAACTGATAAAAGATATAAATGCAGCAATTATCGCCCAATATCTGTTTTACCAATCGTTTCAAAAATATTAGAAAAAATAATAAATTATGCGACTTTCTAGAAAGCCAAAATTTAGTTAGCAGGAAACCAGTATGGTTTTCGCAGATCTAAGGATACGGAAATAGCTGTAGGAGATATCATAAATATTCCAGCTAATGCCGACAGCAGTAAAAATGCTGTTTACTATCCTTAGATCTGTGTAAGGCTTTTGACTCTGTAAACCATGATATTTTATTAAGAAAATTCTTCAGTATTGGGACGAAGGGAAATACACACAAACTAGGTACTTCAAAGTTATTTGAGCTATCGTAAACAATTTGTTCAAATTGGGGAAAGAAAAAGTTCGGAAAAAGAAATAATATATGGAGTTCCACAAGGATCAATATTAGGTCCGTTATTATTCTTGATTTACATTAATTCCGTTTCCAAATTGCACTTAAAGGGCAATATAAAGCTATTTGCAGATGATACGACACTTATTTATTTTGCTGAAACTCTTGCAGAAATGTATTTTGATATTAATAATGTTTAAAAATACTTCTTTCTTGGCTTCAATCAAATAAACTTACGTTAAATTTTACAAAATCTTCTTTTATGTTTATAACTAAAAATTTGAAACTAATGAAAAAACTCAAACGTCTAGTAACAATTGACATTATCATAATTATTTACTGGTGATTTGATTGTTCGTTGCGATATCACAGCCGAATTTTACGAAGTGTTTTTTCTAAATATCTTCTAATGGGGATATTATAAAATAATAAAAATTGGTGTACGATCTCTTCATACAAGGACCTACAAAAAAGTCCCATACAATTTTGATGTAAGATCAATACGGGAGCCAATATTTGAGGGTAACCAAATTAACATGGGATTCCCCGTGGGCAATGGGTGCACCGCTCGGTATATCTCGTAAGCGATATACAGAGTGAACTAAACAGAATTTGCAATTTTTTAATCAATAACTTTTTCCTGCTACACGTATCAATTCATACAGAGTCTTTTTCTTAGTTCTGCTTTTGAAAATGCTGCTAAATGCTAATTCAATACTAGAATAATAGTAGGTGATATCATAGTTATATACAGTGTGACCAGTAAAGTCCGCATCGTATGGGATTTTTTTTATTAATAGCTTTATTCGAAATGTGACTTTGGCATCAAGTTTTGCTTCGATCGAGATAAATATTAAGCAAAAAAATAGTTGTCACGTGATTCGCATTATCTGTAAAATTTTAATTTTTTCCAAAAAAGAATTTAAAAGTGGGGTTATTATTGAAAGTATCGAAAAAAGTTATGAGAAAAAGTTTTTTTTAATGCAGTTTCTAGCCCACATGCAAAATTTCAGCTGCATAAGATAATTTTGATTTTTTACCCATATTTTGTAAATTGCACCACTTTTGCAAAATAAGACTCAACACAACCTACATAAAACTTCTCAGTTTAGACAAGGCTTTATTTCAGATACATTTTCTTTAAAGTAGCGCCATATTAATTGTGTGATTTTCTACAAAATCAAAATTGAGCTATTAAAATTTGGTCGCATATGCGGCATATGTGATGCAAAGTTTATTTGTTTTTGACCCCGTATAAGGTAACTTCATAAAATAAGTATTTTTGAACACGTAGTTGTGTCTGAAAGTAATACACATTAATATTAAGACAAAAAAGAACACAGTCTCATCAGTAAAGTGTTCATTGTGGAAAATAAATTTTAGTGGCGGGTAAAAAATCAAAATTATCTTATGCAGCTTAATATGAATTGCATGTGGGCTAGAAACTGCATTTAAAAAAACTTTTTCTAATAAATGTTTTCGATATTTTCAGAAATACCCCACTGTTGAATTATTTTTTGGAAAAAATTTAAATTTGAAAGATAATGCGAATCACGTGACTACTATTTTTTTGCTTAATTTTCATCTCGATCGAAGCAGAACTTGATGCGAAAGTAAAATTTCGAATAAAGCTATTATAAAAAAAAATCCCAAATGATGCGGACTTTACTGGTCACGCTGTATACAAGTATAGTCAGTTTTCGTTAAATCCCGGTTTGTTCCTTTGTGTTTTCAGAAACTGCAATTTTTCTTTAATCCTTGTGAAAGGTACCGGTAGAAAAAATCGGCAGTTTTATGCGACACAAACGAACAAACCTATATTATCTTTACGATTACGTTATTAATAAACTAAATTATTAGACTGATCCGCAGATAAGACACAGTTTCTAAGGCCGGCCGGGTCATTCATTTTACACCACTGCCATTTGTATATAAATCATTTAAACAACCATTTAAATTATCTAATATCTAAATAATTTTTCTAGGTAAAGTTTGATACAAGAAATAGCGAGATATTTTAAGTTGTGAGAAAAGTATAAGAAGTATCAATGTAAATCAAAATGCCCTATTATCTTTGTCAAGTTAGTATGTAAGTATTTTTTTAAATGTATAATTTTAATAACAAAGCAGATAAAGCAATGCTTGGGGCGTATACAGTGTCCGCAAGAAAGTCCGCATCAAATGGGATTTTTTTTTTATTATTAGGTATAGGTAAAAATTGAAAAAGCAGTTAGTTTTTGCTTACCTAAAAACCAAAAATGACGTATACTGAAGCAGCTGCACGACTTGCGTTACCTGTCAAATTTGACATTTTTAATAAAATAGGTACAAAAATGCCTTATTTATAAAAATATCAAAAAACTTTATTCGAGAAAGTTGTTTATTTAGGCATTTTTAGCCTCTGTACGAAATTTTGACAGTCTAATACAATTTTTATTTTTTGCCAGAGTCTTGAAAATTTTGATCAACCCTCGTAGATTAACTTTATACATCGATGTAAAACCATTTGCCTTTACTTTATTTGTAATCTTAATGCAATTTTGTGTAAAATTTTTGTTTCCAATTATTTATTTTGCTTCAAAAACTGAAATTGTTATTGATCAGTATGTAATGTTTGATGCAAAGTTTATATAATTACATCAGTTTTGTCAAAACCGACGTTTCTCATTTTTCTTAAGTTAGTAAACAGATGTACAAAAAAAAAATATTAAGAAGCTTTCGTTGAAATTTTACTTAATTATTATTATTAAATTAAATTAATTATATTAAACTATATTTTTTTTGAATAAAATGTTTCGAGCGATTAATATTTATTCTTTTTGATCCAATATTAATTAAGTAAAATTTCAACAAAAGCTTCCTAATATTTTCTTTTTGTACATCTGTTTACTAACTTAAGAAAAATGAGAAACGTCGGTTTTGACAAAACTGATGTAATTAGATAAACTTTGCATCAAACATTACATACTGATCAATAACATTTTCAGCTTTTAAAGCAAAATAAATAATTGGAAACAAAAATTTTACACAAAATTGCATTAAGATTACAAATGAAGTAAAGGCAAATGGTTTTACATCGATGTATAAAAATTAATCTACGAGGGTTGATCAAAATTTTCAAGAATCTGGCAAAAAATAAAAATTGTATTAGGCTGTCAAAATTTCGTACAAAGGCTAAAAATGCCTAAATAAACAACTTTCTCGAATAAAGTTTTTCGATATTTTGATAAATAAGGGCATTTTTGAAACTATTTTATTAAAAATGTCAAATTTGACAGGTAACGCAAGTCGTGCAGCTGCTTCAGTATACGTCATTTTTGGTTTTTAGGTAAGCAAAAACTAACTGCTTTTTCAATTTTTACCTATACCTAATAATTTAAAAAAATCCCATTTGATGCGAACTTTCTTGCGGACACTGTATAGGTGAAAGTAATACCATGCACTAAATAAACCTAGACATCCCATCTAACGGGGCGAAAGCGAGGCGCAATGTAAAGCCGAAAAGCGACGTGACTTTCACAGGCAACCTTTCGCGTAACTCATTACAGATTTGTAATCGGTAAAATGATTTCGTTGGATGGTTTCTCTTCGTTTGGTAACACCAAATAAATACCTCTTTGCCTTGCTTTATGAGTATTTCCTGTATTTCTTCCCAGTTTAAGACTTTTCACGGGTCCCTCTTGTTTGCAAACCTGCTTAAACCTATCTTTAAAAAGCCAGTTACTTGGCTAGCTCTAAAAATATTACGTTGAACTCGCTGGGACTCTGAATTTTAAATTCCCCTTCGCATGATCGGATTCGTCGCACATTGTTTCCGTCATTTTAAAGAGAATAAGAGGTCTATCTTGCTGTGGTCATCGTCGTTTCTAAACAAGTTAACAAATCTTAAAACTTCTTATAGTTTTAAAAGGTAGAGAGTTTTCCAAAGACACTTTCCAATATGTTAAGTTATAATAAGCAACACAGTACCAGTACTTATCAGTATTTGTACCTAAGAAGAGGTAATTTATAGGGCATCGAAGATACTGTAGATTTTTTACACATTTGTCGAAAAGTTTCGCGTTGTTGTTTTTACAAAACTAGTGCTGCTGTAAGTTTATTCTATAGAATTAAGCACATCAATCAATGATTTATTTTACATTTTGACGTAGGCAGTATTTTCTACGCTCCAAAAATGTAAACTACACTATTTTCATTGAGTGTTAAAAAATATACAGGGTTGCCCAGAAGTCCGTAACCTGTAACTTTTGGGGAAAACGCTCGGACACGTCAATTTAGTTTTATATATGCTCACATTTTGACGTTATTCGTTTGTTTTTTTTATAGACATTTGTCAAAGATATATGACGACATCGATCTTTTTTTTTAATGGAAATACAGCTTGTGATACATCATTTGAAAGCTAATATCTCGTACCTACAGTATGGTCATAATTTTGGCGCGATTCTGTCAAGCTATTTCAAAATGGCGACTATTAAAGGTTTTTGAAAAATCTTTATTTAAATAAGCGGAAATAATAAAATCGTTGATGTTTTTTTTTTTACCTTTTAAAAAACGATCGATGTCGTCATATCTTTGACAAATGTCTATAAAAAACAAACGAATAACGTCAAAATGTGAGCATATATAAAACTAAATTGACGTGTCCGAGCGGTTTCCCCAAAAGTTACATGTTAATGCTATATTAATTTTATTCCGGACTTCTGGGCAACCCTGTATACATCGTTTTGTAAAAACATCTGTAATGTGGAACATACTATACAAAAAAGACTGATGTTACCGTTTACGGTGTAGGATAAATCCCACCAATAAAGATATGGGTTTATTTAAATTTATTTTAAACTATAGATTTAATTATTTTTTTGTTTTTAAAAAGAATCTTATTTGTACCAAAATAAAATTTTAATTTATGATAGAGTGTTTTCTTGCACCGATCCACTGCAAATCCCGAACAAACCCAACCTGTACAGAAATAATTAGCAGTAATATTTGTATCGTTTATTATCAAAAGTATGAAAAGTATTATACAGTGTGTGTATAAAGTCTGGAAACGGCTTAATAACATCACAATTTACTGGCCGATTTAAACCAAATTTGGTACAGTTGTGTAAGAGGATCTAACGCACCGAATGACGATATTGGCGTTGTTGCCAGCTTCTTAGTTTGTCTGGAATTCGAACAAATTTTATATTTTTAAATATAACACCCAGTATATTTTTACATTTTTAAATTCCACATAAAATTATAATTATTTTTTATTAAATGCATTATTAGTCTAAACTTCATAGTTTCCGAGATATTGACTCTCGAAAAGTGACATTTTTGAACTTTGACAGCTTATAACTTTCTAACAGTACGTCTTAGAGCAAAACGGCTTACATATCCCTATCTTTAATTTTTATTATCTTCCCAAAAAAATCAACTTCCAGTTAGACCGGAACAACTATATTTCCTGCTTTCGAGTTACATCCGGTTTAACCGGAAGTTGATTTTTTTGGGAAGATAATAAAAATTGAAGATAGGGACATGTAAGCCGTTTTGCTCTAAGACGTACTGTTGGAAAGTTATAAGCTGTCAAAGTTCAAAAATGTCACTTTTCGAGAGTCAATATCTCGGAAACTATGAAGTATAAACTAATAATGCATTTAATAAAAAATAATTATAATTTTATGTGGAATTTAAAAATGTAAAAATATACTGGGTGTTATATTTAAAAATATAAAATTCGTTCGAATTCCAGACAAACTAAAAAGCTGGCAACAACGCCAAAATCGTCATTCGGTGCGTTAGATCCTCTTACACAACTGTACCAAATTTGGTTTAAATCGGCCAGTAAATTGTGTTGTTATTAAGCCGTTTCCAGACTTTATACACACACTGTATATAAATATAAGAAAAATACTGTCTTAAATCTAATATAAACGTAAAATTTAAAAACATAATGAAAGTGAAACAAACATTTTTCTACCTTATAGCGTTTGTTATAAATAATAGCAATAAGGACGATCATAAACAGCCATTTCATCTTAAAATCTACGTTTATTGTCAAAAAATTCTACAGAACTACAGCACGATTTTATAAGCGGGCATGGCACACAATTTTACTGGTTTTGACGATTATCTTATTTAGTAGGGTCACAGAATATACAGCTACATTCTGTGGTAGGGTCCTTCCTTAAAACCCGGGTTTCTACTTTTCTTCGTATACAGTGTCACAGAACATACAGTGTCCGCAAGAAAGTCCGCATCAAATGGGATTTTTTTTATTATTAGGTATAGGTAAAAATTGAAAAAGCAGTTAGTTTTTGCTTACCTAAAAACCAAAAATGATGTATACTGAAGCAGCTGCACGACTTGCGTTACCTGTCACATTTGACATTTTTAATAAAATATGTTCAAAAATGCCCTTATTTATAAAAATATCGAAAAACTTTATTCGAGAAAGTTGTTTATTTAGGCATATTTTGCCTAATACAATTTTTATTTTTTGGCAGATTCTTGAAATTTTTGATCAACCCTCGTAGATTAACTTTTATACATCGATGTAAAACCATTTGCCTTTACTTCATTTGTAATCTTAATGCAATTTTGTGTAAAATTTTTGTTTCCAATTATTTATTTTGCTTTAAAAACTGAAATTGTTATTGATCAGTATGTAATGTTTGATGCAAAGTTTATCTGATTACATCAGTTTTGCCAAAACCGACGTTTCTTATTTTTCTTAAGTTAGTAAACAGATGTACAAAAAGAAAATATTGGGAAGCTTTCGTTGAAATTTTACTTAATTAATATTGGATCAAAAAGAATAAATATTAATCGCTCGAAACAGTTTATTCAACAAAAATATAGTTTAATATAATTAATTTAATTTAATAATAATAATTAAGTAAAATTTCAACGAAAGCCTGCTAATATTTTCTTTTTGTACATCTGTTTGAAAAATAAGAAACGACGGTTTTGACAAAACTGATGTAATTAGATAAACTTTGCATCAAACATTACATACTGATCAATAACAATTTCAGTTTTTGAAGCAAAATAAATAATTGGAAACAAAAATTTTACACAAAATTGCATTAAGATTACAAATGAAGTAAAGGCAGATGGTTTTACATCGATGTATAAAAGTTAATCTACGAGGGTTGATCAAAATTTTCAAGAATCTGGCAAAAAATAAAAATTGTATTAGACTGTCAAAATTTCGTACAGAGGCAAAAAATGCCTAAATAAACAACTTTCTGGAATAAAATTTTTCGATATTTTTATAAATAAGGGCATTTTTGAACCTATTTTATTAAAAATGTCAAATTTGACAGGTAACGCAAGTCGTGCAGCTGCTTCAGTATACGTCATTTTTGGTTTTTAGGTAAGCAAAAATTAATTGCTTTTTCAATTTTTACCTATACCTAATAATAAAAAAAAAATCCCATTTGATGCGGACTTTCTTGCGGACACTGTATAGTTGCGTAGCTATATATTCTGTGACAGTGTGGTTGTCATATGGGCATTTTTTCTTATTATCGATTTCTCAGAAAATTTTATTCTTGATAAAAGTTGGTGCATGTTCGATAATCTTATTAGGTGCACTTGGAATGGTTGCAAGTCAAACGGCGTACAGGGTGGGCCAAAAAATATAAAACTTGTACAAGAATAAAAATTTTTAATAAACATTTAAAATAGAAATTTTGCACTTTAAATGCTAATGTTTTAATTAGCATATTATCATTAGGTACTAATGTTTTATCTTGTTAAAAATAATTTTTAGAATATTTTAAAGTTGTGTTTAATATCGTTGCAACAAACATGAAGTTTGCGATTCCTTAATAAATTAAAAATTCAAGTAAATTTTACAATTATGCTTGAATTTGAACAAAGATATGTGAAATTGATTTGATTTTGATTAATTTATGAAGGTATTTATGGTGAATATAAACAAAAAAATTTTTTTGGAAATTAAAAAATATATATTTTTTTATTTTAGGGGGTCACGTTTTTAAATTTATACATAACTTTTAATTCTAGACAACTTTTTTTATAACATGTTGTTAAATTTTCTGAAATAGGGGTACTTTATTCTTGTACAAATTTTATATTTTTTGGCCTACCCTGTACGCCGTTTGACTTGCAACCCTTCCAAGTACACCTAATATGATTATCGAACATGCACCAACTTTTATCAAGAATAAAATTTTCTGAGAAATCGGTAATAAAAAAAAATTCCCATATGTTGCACACTTAAACAACCAAACTGTATAATATGTTACTAAGCAAAATATGTTATTAACGCAGAAAATTGAATGAAACATTTTTTTAAGTTATAATATAAAATTTCGTATATTTGGTCTGTTGTCAAAAAGCCCGATAATTATAGAGCACCAACAAAGAAAAGCCCATAAACTTCTTACCGTACTGTTCCGAGAACAAATAAAAAATTGACAATCACAATTGACAAATTAACTACAGGGTATAACATAAAGAGGTATGTTGTTGTCATTAAGAGATTTTTAAAAAAGTGTATAAACAAACTATAGATATATGGCACAGAATATAAATCTATATAACGTCTGTACTTCCAACAGTTAAAACTACATCACAAGTGTCATTCGGAAAAAATTAAGATACTTATAACATTTTTATTACCTTTACATCATTTTTGACGAAAATCTGAGATTCCGGAAATATGTTTTCAGATCAGTTTGTCACAAAAAGGCGTTTGTAACACTAGTCAACTTTGACACATAACTTATAACGTACATATATTGCTGTTTGTTTTCAAGACTTTGAACTCGCTAAGCTTTTAAGCGACTGTTGTTACCTATTTTGAGTTCCTTATTACAAGTTTTAGGCAATGGTGTTAGGTATTCCATTCCAAAAAAAAAAACACAACGGGGAAAACCAAAATGTTAGAACAAACAGTAAAATCTACCTTTGCAAGAGTAGTCAGTCTATTTATTACCATAGAATTTGGTAACAACTTCTTTAAATTGGGTACTTTACACGAAAGGAATCCCCCCTCCCTAGTTCCTAAAAAAAATCTACACTCTCTCTCTCTCACCACAAAAAAATCAATTGCGACGCCTAGTATATAATGCGACGCCCGGTATATAATAAAATACTTGAAAACAAACTAACCATCAGGAACTATGAGCTTAAAATACTGGTGAGTTTTTATATTCACCGGGGGGGGGGGGGATCAAACTAATTGAATTCGTATAGGCAAAACAAAGATAGCATGCTGGCCGGTGAACCCACCAGTGAATATAAAAATGCGCCATTTACTTTGGTCACGTGCACGGGCAGTCTTAATACTGACAAGATAAGAACCTTTTTCTTGACAAGTCATTTAAAATAATAATATGTTCTATGAAAGTTTCTAACCTCAAATTAAATATTGTTACAAAGATAGTATAAGTATACCCTGTTGCAGCAAAGAAAACGAGAAAACAAAATTATTCAAAACATTGTTAGGTATATACCTATCTTTGTAAAAATAATTAATCTGTATCTAACAGACAAATTATAACGACGTCATCGTCAACGGATTATTATATGCATGTAATACTCCTGTCAAAATAAGGTTTTACCTCAATCTGGATCATTGATATGTTTATATATCAACAAAAAAATCACAATTTCTATCTAACGACCTCTAAAAAGAGCACAAAGTAGACGCACTGGAGTAGCTATGGCCCTCCTGGGCGAATAATAAGGTATTGTCGGAGTCACCCGATGAAGAGCTGGAACTTGAGAATGTGTCAAATTTAAATTTTTTCGCCGGGGGCTCCAGAACCAAGTCTTGCAACGGGTTTTCCAAACCCTCTTGCTGTAATAAACTGGCAACACGTTGTTTTACCACGTAATCCTGAAAAAAAATTATGGGCTAAAATATAATACCTATAATTTACCTGATATAATATCTGCATCTTATAATATATAATTTAATTAATAAACATGATATAATGATATAAACAACAAAATTTTAAAAGCCACATCCCATAACATTTCCTTAATAATTAGTTATCTTTTTAACATGCGTCTTACTCAAGGAACTTTTCCAACAATGTTAAAAACATCTACAATTATTCCTATTTATAAATCTGGAGACAACACTATGCGATAAGACTGATTTCTTTAATAAATACAATAGAAAAACTTTTAGAAAAATGTATTAAGGATCAATAATTATATTCATTTTTAGAAATTAACAAATTAATTTCACCTAATCAATTTGGATTTCGAGAAAATTAGGAACAGAGAATGCAATCTTTAATGTTTACTAATTTTATAGCAAAATGTTTAGATGAAGGTAAAAAAGTTATTGGCATATTCTTAGATTTGCAAAAAGCATTTGATACAGTATCACACAATAAACTGTTATCTAAACCAGAATATTATGGAGTTAGAGGCATCGCATATAATTTATTTAAAAGTTACTTTACTTATCAGATAGAGAACAGAAAGTAAAGACAGATAATTTCAGTAGTAAAACAACTACTTTAATATGTGGTGTTCCTCGGGGTACTGTTTTGGGACCAATTTTATTCTTACTTGACAACACTCTTAATTGTTTAATGTTTTATTATCCATTTTAAAATCAATTCTTTCCTATGGTATAATAGGGAACTTGACATATTAAAATGTTTCTATTATAATTTCTCCCCTATTTATAATTTTTCCTTTTTTTTTTGGGTGAAATATTTTTCAATTACTTACTTATATTTTTAAATACAGTGTGTCCACGGATGGACCTAACTATACTTGTAAAAAACTTTATTTTCAATTTTTCGAAAAAAAGTCATTCTTCATCATTTCTTTTGCTTATTAAATAAATATAATTCACGTAAGAAAATTCCATTTTTTTTATACAGGGTGCACAAAAAATGTAAACATGTAGATTTGCAAAATTAAAAATTTTTGATCCAACTTTTCTGAATGATCAAAATAAAAGAGATTGGAAAGATAATTCGAAAAGCCGAATAAAGTTTTGAGATATGACCTGCGGTAACTACGATATTTTATATTAAAACTTTAATCTGAAGGAAAATATCAATAATTTATTTAACTTTAATATAAAATATCGTAGTTACCACAGGTCATATCTCAAAACTTTATTCGGCTTTTCGAATTCTCTTTCCAATCTCTTTTATTTTGATCATTCAAAAAAGTTGGATCAAAAAGTTTTTATTTTGCAAATCTACATTTTAACATTTTTTGTGCACCCTGTATAAAAAAATTGAAATTTTCTTACGTGAATTATATTTACTTAATAAGCAAAAGAAATGATGAAGAATGACTTTTTTTCGAAAAATTGAAAATAAAGTTTTTTACAAGTATAGTTAGGTCCATCCGTGGACACACTGTATATTGATGATGTGATTAAAATTAATAATCTAAATGTGTGTATATTTTTTCATTGCAAAATCGGACAGATTTTTTAATCTATGGTTTTGTAATGATGCTTTCATTGGATTTATTTTTATTTAAAAAAAAACAATGTTATTGATTTTTATTATTATTATTAAGAAATCTGCAAATAAAAAATAAATAATAATAATAATAATATTGGGTTTGTGGCTGTGTGTATTAGACTTTTGAAGGTCCTTGTATAATTTTTTAGTTTTCAATAAACTAATTAAAAGTTGTAAAAAACTTGAGACGCAATTGCAAAAAAATAAAAAAGTTTACTTACATTCTTAATCCATGGATGATCGATTATTTTTAATATTTCCGGCCTTTTTTTCGGTTGAACCACCAGTATCCTCTTGATTAAATCTTTTACTTCGGGACTTACCCGGTGCCAAATTTCACCAGTCATGCCATATGTACATTTTACAATTTTTTTAACCAAGGTTGGGCTGTCGTCTCCGCTAAAATAAAAAAAATTTTAAAAATAACTTTGGAAATTACATTGTTCAACAGTCCTCAGTTTTATTTTGTAGCATGGTTGCAAAAAATCACGATTTTTTTGAAAAAATAAAAAAATCAGATTTTTTTGATTTTTATCAATATACAAGGTGTCCCAGGGTTAAGCAACCAAACGTCCAGGATCGCTTGTTTAGGTAAAAATAATATTTTTTTTTCTATAAGCATGTGGCCTAACATGCTTCGTTTTCTAGATACAGGGTGTCAAAGTTAAAAAAAAATGTTTTTTTTTATTAATTACTCAAAAACATTTTGGCCGATTTTGATAAAAAGGGTCTTACTTTAATGTAATTAGAATAGACATGTTAATTCCATTGGCGTCCCAGAGGGTAATCCGATTGAAATTAAAGGGAAAAAACATTGTACGCCACTGCTTTTTTATGTTTAGTATTTTTTTTAGGTTAAGCAATTAATAGTTCATTTTTTTCGCCACCTCAACTTTTTCGTAGCATGGTTCGTTTATGAGAAAAAATTTTAAAACCGTTTCCTTGCAGGTCCCTCAACCCCCTAAAACAATTAAAAATCCGAGCAAAAATCCTTAAAATTTACTAAAATGTGTACTACTTTAGAACAAATATAAATTTCCTGATAAAATTGGGTAACCCTGTGTTTTAAAACAGGAAAAAACATATTTCAACAAAAATCAGATCAAAGTTAATCGGGATTTTTTTTTATTTGACACCCTGTATCTAGTAAACGAAGCGTGTTAGGTCACATGCTTATAGGAAAAAAATCCTATTTTTACCTAAACAATCGATCATAAATGTTTCGCCGTTTAACCCTGGGACACCTTGTATACTGATTCTTTCCTTAAATATGGCAATAATGAACTTTAAGGTTGAATTCTCAACGTCATTCAATCTATTGCCAACCTATAACCTATTTCGCGTTGATTTTTTGAGTTTATTATTTTAATAACTAACATTTAAAGAAAATCAATATCGTCGGTACATTATTTAGGTAGTATCTGATATATTACAAAAATATCAATTTACTTCAATGCTAATTTTGGGAGAATTGTATAGTGAAAGAACAATGAGTGACAATGACATAATAATGTTAAAAAAAATCTTACTCGATATTTTTCGCTATACAATTCTCCTAAAATAAGTTATGAAATTCCTTGATATTTATTAAATATGTCAATTATTACCTATAGAATATCAAGTCGATACTGACTTTCTTTAAATTTTGTATAAAAGCTAGAAAACATAAATAAATCTACGCGAAATAGGTTATAGGTTGGCAAGCATGTTGATACTCCCACCTTAAAATCACTTATTTTCATTATTTTTCTCTATTCGCCGCTAAATTAGTCTTTCTGTATAAGAATTACAATTGACTTATATTATATTACTATAAACTGTTTTTATTGTTGTAAACTGTTCGTGTTTTCTTAAGTTTAATTTATGAATATTTTTTACGTTGGACTGATGACGATTAGTTATGTTTTTACCCTTATATAATGTATGTAAACACTTAGTTTTAATTAAACTATCTTCTTTTTTTTTAATTTTCTGATGGGTTTGCTTCGGCGACTTGTTTTTACAGCAATTTATAATTTGATTTAAATCATGATTAAAATTGAAAAAATCAGTTGATTTAAATCGTCGCAACCCTGTTTTGTAGTGTATCGACTTACCTAAAAGGATAATCCCTTGAAATCATAAAATACAAAATAACTCCAAGGCTCCATACATCCACTTTCTTTCCGTACTCTCCGTAGTCGCGGAAATCGTTATGTAAGACCTCGGGCGCGACATATCTCAACGTACCACACTTTGTGACCATATCGCTCGCGTTAGTGACCTTGCTGAGCCCAAAATCTGTTATTTTTAAGACCGTTTCCAACCTTCGGTCCAGCAAGAGAATATTTTCCGGCTGAAATTGAAAAATTGTTATGTATTATACAGTGGCGGCTCGTGACATTATGAATAGGTGATGCAGCATCGCTTGAGAAACGCCGAAGGCGCAATAAATGCGCCGCAGGCGAAAATTTTTGGGGACCACGCCCAAATTTCGTTTTTGTCTACTATTTTCTAATATTTGCAGTGAACACGTGTATGATAAATTATTCAATTTCATAACATACCTATAAATTGGGGGGGGGGGGGGGCGTGACTCCTTCCATGACCCCCCCCCCTGGATCCGCGCTTGCCCCCTACCTGATACTTAAATTTGGATCGTATACATAAAATAATATTGCAATATGTTAATAATATGAATTTTCTACCAAAAACTTACCTAAATTCGGTAACATCAGGGAAATTAGGAAGGTAACACGACTAATTTAGAAATATTTTACTGTTTAAATGTGAGGCAAATTCTTCTGTCCTTTAAATTTGCAAACTTATTTATAATGTCCTCGTAAAATCGCTGTGCAAGTATAAGTTCATTTAATAGTTCTTTTTCGATCGAAATTTTTGATAAGTTGTGTCAGCCTCAAACATTGTGAAATATAAAACTAAATACCGCAAAGAAACAATACCCGGAACGCGACTAAACGCAGGTGGAAAATTTGCATCACTTGTCGCCGGCCGAATCGAGACCGCGCGTCGTGTTGTCATGGCAACCGCCGCATCGCTCGTGTTGTCATGGCAACCGCCGCATCGCTCGTGTCTGACGTGAGCCAGCGGAAGCGTTATCAAGACTCTGCTTCACAGCGAGCGCGAAGCAGCGCGTTTTACAGGTTGCCGAATGGTTTTTCCAGTGTGTTATAAAATCAGATCTGTAGCATTCTGTTAATTGAATAAAACGCATCATAATATATGTAAATAATATCAGAAAACAAAGTTTTATAGAAACGAATGAATTTTTAAATAATTATTTAGTCAGTCTGGAAATAATATGAGGTAGGTGAAGCAGCGCTTCACCTGCGTCATCGGGCGAGCCGCCACTGGTATTATATCAAATCAGATTCTCGGAGCTGTTTTTCTGTATATTCTTACATGCGAATTAGATAGACAGAGACAAATCCGACATATACAGCTCGAGAACGGCATGCATATAATCAGTGGTGTAACAAACATCACCCCGCAGACCCCGCCCCGCGGGGGGCCCTCACCGACGGCCCCTTCAACACTTGTTGCTAGCTTTGCTTTTCATAGGTATGTCATTTCATAATTAATTTTATTTTTTTATATCCTGACAATTTAACTTCGTTAAGTGAACAAGAATTATACGTGAAAGCGCGGAATTTACAAACGATATACCATAAGCACTTGTCCATTGACTTACCTAGTCAAATTTTAAGCCTCAGAAAGGGACTCCGAGATAGCATTTCAAAATTAAAAACAGTGTATGTATGAACTTGCGAATCATTTATAAATAAAAAATTCACAGATCTTGCACCTTACGCAAGCATTGAAAATACCTGACACAGCTTTAAAATAAACCGCATTATTTCGCCTTAAGAAGCCTACTGTTGCTCTGTGTCCCATTACGTTTGGGACACCCTGTATATTAATTAAAACATATTATAAATAATCCCAAAAAAACGAAAACAAAAATAAAAGTTTGACACCCTTTATCTTGGTTGTTATCAATTTTGGGATAATGCAAGTTTAAATAAATCGCGTTATTTCGCCTTAAGGAGCCTGCTGTTGCTCTGTGTCCCATTACGTTTGGGACACCCTGTATATTCACTAAAACATATTATATTAAATGTATGGTTTTATTTCTAAGAATAATTAATATAAATTTGTTTATAAACAATAATATTCACATAGCAGACCAACCAAGGTGAACTATAAATAATCCCAAAAAAACGAAAACAAAAATAAAAGTTTGACACCCTTTATCTTGGTTGTTATCAATTTTGGGATAATGCAAGTTTAAATAAATCGCATTATTTCGCCTTAAGGAGCCTGCTGTTGCTCTGTGTCCCATTACGTTTGGGACACCCTGTATATTAACTAAAACATATTATATTAAATGTATGGTTTTATTTCTAAGAATAATTAATATTAATTTGTTTATAAACAATAATATTCACATAGCAGACCAACCAAGGTGAACAATTGCCTTATATTCAATCGGTCATATTGTCTAAGCCTACTTATGCTATGTTTTTAAATTATACTTATTTACCCAACGGTACAATAACATTTTCTGAGAAATCAATAATAAAAAAATTATCCCATTTGTTAACCAAATTTGGGCGGACCCTGTAATATGCAATTAGTGTGCTCCAACTTTTTGCCTCCCGCTTTTTTTTTCGATATAATATTCCGATTTAAATAACGTGAACTTACCTTAGTTATAACTTATCTCAATAAAACACTTTTTAACAAAGTTACTATGGCGTTTTTTAAAACACAAACTAAACTAAACATTATTCATTATTTACTTGCCGACTTTACGCTGATTCATATTTATATTTCTACCAAGTCTTATGTTACAAGACCGATCTAGATATTGCGCTGTTGGCCGCGACATCGACATGAGCGACATTGACATGCAATGCAAAGTTTGCGTAAACACGATCCCAATAGTATTTTCAATACTAAAATCAGTGTGGTCTTTAAATTTTCCAGATGTATCTAGTGCAGTGATGTTATTTCTAACTTTACCAGTTAGTGTGGCATCAGCGGAACGATCTTTTTCCAGACTTAGAATAGTAAAATAGTAATTTACGTTACAAGACCGGAAACTAGTGTTTTTCAGGTCGAGACAAGCATTTCCAGGGCGAGCCATAGGCGAGTCCTGGAAGCTTGGCGAGACCTGGAAAACACTAATTTTCGGTTGCGTGACGTACAATATTTTTTTTAAGACCGACACTTCGATATATTTTATAATCTACGCGAAAGAAGTTTGACATAAAGAACAAAATTAAAAATCAACGAACTGTCACTCGACAATACATCGAAATGTTGTTGTCATAATAACGAAATCAAGGTATCTTGTATTATCAAAGAGCGATTGGAAAAACAAAAAACAGGGTGACAGTGACATTAGAGACCGGAAAAACGTTATTTTCTAGACGAAAAATTGTCCAGAAAGTGTAAATTTTCTGGTCGGTTTTAAAAAAACCTATTTACGTAACACCATGGGACAACAATGCCTTTCGGATTAATCCTTAATAATAAAATTTATTAAAAATTTAAAAAAAAGGCGCTTTACAAAAACTGAAGTCAACCAATTGATGGATAAAATCACATATTGGAATTAACGAAAATGAAATTGTGTACAAACTAGCGAAGGAAGCAACAAACACTGGACATGTAGATACGAACTATAAAACTCCAAAAACAGATTTCTATCGGACAATTAAAGATAAGATGAATAAAGATTGGCAATTCCAATACCAATTAGCGACAAAAGGATCTTATTTCCGTAACATTACGCCCAAATTAAGTAGCAAACCATGGTTTTCAAATACAACTAATAAAAAGGCTATACAAACTATAACGATATTACGGTCAAACCACGTTATCTGCCCTTGCTATAAATTTAAAATAGGACTAAGAGATAATCCGTATTGTAATTCCTGTAATGAAATAGCCGATCCACAACACATTCTTTTTGAATGCTCATCAAATACAAATAATATTGAAGATTTTTTCATACAACTAAATAATTCAAAAACTATATTTCCTACAAACCTAGCAAATCTACTGTCCGACGTTAATAAATTTAATATAAATTATAAGCATTATACTAAATCAAAATTACTCTTTGTCTGAATGTGGGTTAACCATCCCTACATTCGGCCAATGAGACACTAACTAAGAATCCTGTGTTACCCCATGTTTACCCTTACTCCAAACTCCGGCCTCTTGTTCGTATATCCATCCGGGACCGCCGACCGGAAAACTAAATATCCTACCCAGTGTCCCAGTGATAACAGAAAAAAAATAATTATTAAAAAAATATATACAGTGTCCGCAAGAAAGTCCGCATCAAATGGAATTTTTTTTTATTATTAGGTATAGGTAAAAATTGAAAAAGCAGTTAGTTTTTGCTTACCTAAAAACCAAAAATGACGTATACTGAAGCAGCTGCACGACTTGCGTTACCTGTCAAATTTGACATTTTTAATAAAATAGGTTCAAAAATGCCCTTATTTGTAAAAATATCGAAAAACTTTATTCGAGAAAGTTGTTTATTTAGGCATTTTTAGCCTCTGTACGAAATTTTGACAGTCTAATACAATTTTTATTTTTTGCCAGAATCTTGAAAATTTTGATCAACCCTCGTAGATAAACTTGTATACATCGATGTAAAACCATTTGCCTTTACTTAATTTGTAATCTTAATGCAATTTTGTGTAAAATTTTTGTTTCCAATTATTTATTTTGCTTCAAAAACTGAAATTGTTATTGATCAGTATGTAATGTTTGATGCAAATTTTATCTAATTACATCAGTTTTGTTAAAACCGACGTTTCTCGTTTTTCTTAAGTTAGTAAACAGATGTACAAAAAGAAAATATTAGGAAGCTTTCGTTGAAATTTTACTTAATTATTATTAAATTAAATTAATTATATTAAACTATATTTTTGTTGAATAAAATGTTTCGAGCGATTAATATTTATTTTTTTTGATCCAATATTAATTAAGTAAAATTTCAACGAAAGCTTCCTAATATTTTCTTTTTGTACATCTGTTTACTGACTTAAGAAAAATGAGAAACGTCGGATTTGACAAAACTGATGTAATTAGATAAACTTTGCATCAAACATTACATACTGATCAATAACAATTTCAGTTTTTGAAGCAAAATAAATAATTGGAAACAAAAATTTTACACAAAATTGCATTAAGATTACAAATGAAGTAAAGGCAAATGGTTTTACATCGATGTATAAAAGTTAATCTAAGAGGGTTGATCGAAATTTTCAAGAATCTGGCAAAAAATAAAAATTGTATTAGACTGTCAAAATTTCGTACAGAGGCTAAAAATGCCTAAACAAATGCCTAAATAAACAACTTTCTCGAATAAAGTTTTTCGATATTTTTATAAATAAGGGCATTTTTGAACCTATTTTATTAAAAATGTCAAATTTGACAGGTAACGCAAGTCGTGCAGCTGCTTCAGTATACGTCATTTTTGGTTTTTAGGTAAGCAAAAACTAACTGCTTTTTCAATTTTTACCTATACCTAATAATAATAAAAAATCCCATTTGATGCGGACTTTCTTGCGGACACTGTATACAGTGTGGTTTTTTAAGTGTGCAACATATGGTAATTTTTTTTATTACCGATTTCTCAGAAAATTTTATTCTTGATAAAAGTTGGTGCATATTCGATAATCATATTAGGTGCACTTGGAATGGTTGCAAGTCAAACGGCGTACAGGTTAGGCCAAAAAATATAAAACTTGTACAAGAATAATTTAAAAAAACTTAGCAAAATGTTATTAAGAAAAGTTGTTCAGAATTAAAAGTTATGCATAGATTCAAAAACGTGACCTCCTAAAATAACAAAAATATTTAAAAAAAAAAAACAATTTCTCAAAAAAATTTTTTTTTTATATATTCACCATAAAGACCTTTATAAATTAATTAAGATCAAATCAACTTAACATATCTTTGTTCAAATTCAAGCATATTTGTAAAATTTACTTGAATTTTTAATTTATTAAGGAATCACAAACTTCATGTTTGTTGCAACGATATTAAACACAACTTTAAAATTTCCTAAAAATTCTTTTTAACAAGATAAAACATTAGTAATGATAATATGCTAATTAAAAAACTATCATTTAAAGTGCAAAATTTTTATTTTAAATTTTCTTTGGGAAATTATTAATGTTTAAAAAAAATATATTTTTTTATTTTAGGAGGTCACGTTTTTAAATCTATGCATAACTTTTTATTCTAAACAACTTTTCTTAATAACATTTGGTAAATTTTTTGAAGTAGGGGTACTTTATTCTTGTACAAGTTTTATATTTTTTGGCCTACCCTGTACGCCGTTTGACTTGCAACCATTCCAAGTGCACCTAATATGATTATCGAATATGCACCAACTTTTATCAAGAATAAAATTTTCTGAGAAATCGGTAATAAAAAACCACACTGTATATATGCGTGTAATGTAAAAAAAAAGAGTGTTTATGTGTTTTACTATTTTCTGTCTTTTGGATTCTATGAGGCTCGATCACTGCTACCCCCGTTACTTCCATACATGGTAAGCAACATTATAAGTGGTGTTTTAAAATTAAACTACCTATGTTATGTCTACCAGTCTACCTAGGATTATAAAATAAATTCGAATTGTTTGCTGTTTTAATAGTAGGTACTTAACACATAATGTGGGTTTAACCCTAATAATTAAATTATTACACGATTAACGAATTCAAAAATTCATAAACCTGAACCTAATAGTAATGAAAATAAGAATTATCATTTTCCATTCGTTATAAAGAGGGGGGCCCTGAAACGTTTGCGGGGGGGCCCACTCAGTTCCTGTTACGCCACCGCATATAATCTATCTTTTTTAATAATTATTATTACCTTGAGGTCTCGATGAATTACTCCATTGGAATGTAAATAATGTACCGCATACAACATTTGTAAGAAATAAAATTTAACACAATCTTCTGTCATTGGATAATGGAGCACACGGTCCGTTAACTCTCCTCCAGCCATATATTCCAAGATCAAGAACATTTCTTTTTCGCAAGGTACGACTTCTTTACATGTTATGATACATGGCTAAAAAATTTGATTCAAAAAATTGGCTATAGAACACGGCAATTATAGTTTTAGTTAAAAAAAGATTTACAATTCAATATATACTTACATGTTGAAGTGAGCGAAGAATTTCAATCTCCCCATTTATTTTTGAGGGATGATTAATTTTGTGTATTTGTGAGATATTACTTGCCCCCAATATTATTTTCTTGACGGCATATTCTTCAAAATTGTCCTAAAATAAAAAAAAATTACCTTAAAAAAAAAAAGAAGTACATCTTGTTAACAAAGCTTTGCACAGTATTAAAACTACAATGTTCACTATACAGGGTGATTCACGTTGAGTGGCCTATTAGAAGATCTCGGAAAGGAGTAAGGTAAGGTGGGGCAACTGCACCCCCAAAATACATTAGTAACACTTTAAAAATTAATAAAAACCATATTTTTAAGCTATTTCGTTTCAAATTTTTTTTGGGTGCTTCGTGGAGTTTTTCCAGATAATCAGTTCAATATCAGGTGAAAATGAACAAAGTTGAAACTTTTATGATCGTTAAGAATATTGTAGTAATAATAGCGCACTTGCCCCGCCTGATGGGGCAAGTGCGTGTTTGTGGTTTAAAGAGTAATCTAAATATATATATATATATATGCATTTACGGGGCAAGAGCATTTAACTAATTTGTATAGTTTATTGAAACTTTTTGCAAATTTTAATTATCTTTATTTGTTTACAAGTAGCAAACTTTTTTGTCAAGAAAGAAAATGAACAAAAAAAAACATTTTATTATAAAATTTATTTTCTCTAAACAAAATATTGTAAGTTAGCCTTAAATATTATAGTAAGTGCAAAAAATATAAAAATGTTATTCTAAAGTAGAAAAAGCAGCATTCTTGTAACAAAAAAAAACGTATTTACTGGACATTGTACATAGCAAATGAAACTTCAAAACTTATTTCACCTCTGCGGATAATTTTCGGGTTGGGTAATACTAAAATAATGTCGTTCTCAGGAACCGGCCAGCAATCTTGCACAGGAGGAAAAATAAAAATAGATCTTTTCTTCCTTTAACATGGTCCTTGAGAGTAGGTACTCAGGGGAATATTATATAATTCACTGGCCCTCTTATTAGTTAGTACTGATGCTTTTATATCGCTCACAGCTTGCTGAAGAGTTTCTTTGGTGTACCTATACTTGCCACGATCGGTTTTTATTTTATAGCTTCGAACCATATTGAACAGTATAGACCTATAAAAAATATCTTAGATATAATAGTTTCGTATTTTTGGATAAAATTTCACAAGGGGCAAGTGCACCCACAAAACGCACTTACCCCACTGGCAAAAGTCGCACTTACCCCACTGGCAAAAGTCGCACTTACCCCAATCGCATATTTTCACGGAGCAACTGCGACCCCCATCATAACCTAAATTACACCAAGCAAATTGAAATCAATTATATATCTCATTATTCTATTACATATAAGCCTCATATCAAATATATTTCCACCATATATTTACAAAATATGCATACACACACTTATCACTATATTTTTATTTGGTTACTCACCACAACAGCAAAAACATCACACCACACGACGGTTGTTGACAGACGAAATGGAAACGAAAATGGCGCGTTGAATTTTAGTATGCGCTATTGCCAGAGTACAAAGAAAGTGCCGATGGAAAAAAATTCAAGAATTGACAAACCTAGAGTTCCAAAGGTCATAGGCGCTCTTGCCCCAAAGTGGCACTTGCCCCACCTTACCTTAGTTATATTTCTAAAAATTTGGTAGTGGGCATGATTGGCTTTGAACTTTTAAAATATTATATTTTGACGTTTGTACCACTTCCGGTTATACCGGAAGTTATGGCCAACTTTGGTATTTCAAATGGAATACCCTGTATATTTTAGCATTTTTGGATACCTTATTGAAACCTAAGTAACTTTTATTAACAATGATCTATACCTATCTCTAACCGTTTTTGAGATATGAATTATAAAATGCATTTTTTATGTAAAAACCTTACCGAGAAGAAAGTTCAGTAACTTTGAATTAATAAAGCTAAAAGTTTAAAATTTTGTAGGCTTTAAACTAAAATATAGATCTTTAGACTACATTACTTAAGTTTCCTGTTTTGCATACAGGAGGGTTTTAAAAGTGTGCCAATGTGGCCATTTAGATAAATTTGCATAAGTCAATTTTTGCAAATGGGACACCCTGTTTTTTATCATAGTAGCTTGTAGAGAATCAAATTTCCCATCTAAATGTTTAATATGTCAGTAAGTATCAATATTTTTAGTCGTTTTGGAATTATGAGCAAGCAGCCTGTGGTTATAAATGTTGATGCTCTCAAATATCAAGGAATTTTTGGTGAAAGTTGTTTTTGGTATAGGAAGAGGAATATCATACACATTACCTACGCATGTTATAGGACCTGTTATAATAGCATAATTTTTATATTTCTTATGGATAAGGCCAAAATTCCAATCAAAGGTAAAATTTTTTCCCTGACAAATAAAGGTTTACAGTGAGTATGACAATTATTAACACCGAGTATCTTAATGCCCTCTTTTGCAAAACCAATGTAGAGCCCAATAGGCCCTTACTACTAAATCTCCAAAAAGCAATACCATAACTCAAGTGACTCTCAACAAGTGAAAAATAAACCATTGCACCCACACTCTTCCCCAATTCTCTTGAGAGAACTCTCACTGAGTAAGAACCAGACGCTAGTCTCCCACTCAATGCAAGAATATGGTCCTTAAACTTAAGTTTGTCGTCGATTTGAACACCCATTTAGCAACGCCCGAATTTTAAACAAAATTACCTGTCAAAGTTAAGTCAGAAAACGAAAACTTAAAGGTGAGAATACTAGTTTTGCTGATAATAAAACATAATAGGTTCGCATCACACCATTGTTTGACAAGCAGTAAATCGTTCTGCACAATCAGCTCTAACTTTTCTGCATTTTTTCCACGCCACAAGATAGTAGTATCGTCGGCGAATAAAGTAAAGATACCACTTATATCAATGGAAGGTAAATCATTAACATACAATAGGAATAAAACCGGACCAAGTACCCAGAACACAAGAATATTTTTTTTTTTGAGAAATCAATAAACAACGTTTTCCATTATTTGATGGGTAATTTCAATTTGTCTGTCCCACTGTATATTACAAATAATACATTTTACTTACTCGGTCCTTCACTAGCCGCACTTCCCCACAGGAACCACGGCCTAGTTGTCGCACAACCACGTATTTTGTGGTCAATTCTTTGGGTAAAAAATCTTCAATAACTTGAAGTGATCTGAATATATAAAGGGAGTACTTAGCCATGGCGATGGATATAGTATCGTTGTTTCTAATTATTTTCCTAAAAACATGCATGAATATGAATTTAAAGAATTGATTGATTCATCTGTTTTTATAACTACCTATGCAAGGTAAGTAAAAAATCATTAAAACCTTGTCACTATAAAAGATGCATTACTTATAAATTTTTTGTTGCACAATTACGTATTAAAGACATCTGGAAAAATCCACCTCACCAACATGACCTTTTCATTATAAAAAATGATCTGAAATTCTCTACTACTTACTTGTTTCCGGTTCCCAGTAGAACCCCATTAACAAACGTTCCATTCTTACTTAAATCTGTAATATAACAGAGATTGTCTTCATCGTTTATTTCTAGCCTAAAGTGAATCTTAGAGACGCTGTTTATTAGGTTTTCCGGGCACGATTGCGTTGTTATAACCGCTGAACACTCTTCTGAACGTCCACAAGTAAAACAATCTATCAAATCTGAAATCAAAAGCAATGATATCTAATAAATGTACCTAAATGTAAAAAATCATTTTTTTTAAATTGATTTATTTATTTATTTATGACCTCAAATCAGTACAGAGATACTGTCACCGAGGCCTACACACAACCAAAATTAAAGATTCTTTTATAGGTAACAGTCGCTAAAATATAGATATACAGTGTGGTTGTTTAAGTGTGCAACATATGGGCATTTTTTTTATTACCAATATCTCAGAAAATTTTATTCTTGATAAAAGTTGGTGCATGTTCGATAATCATATTAGGTGCACTTGGAATGGTTGCAAGTCAAACGGCGTACAGGGTAGGCAACCTACTTTCCTTTAATATTTCTAAAACCAATATTTTAAATTTTAAATGTAAATTGAATGATATTTTATTGAATGGCGAGGTGGTTGATAATCTGTCAGAGAGTGGGTTTCTTGGCTTACTCATTGACAATAAACTTAAATTCGACATACACATTAAGAAATTATGTAAGAAAATCTCATCGGGTTGTTTTGCCATCAGGACTATAAAGAATGAGTTAAATGCATCAATAGCAAGAAACGCTTACTTTTCTTTGGTTGAGACACACTTACGCTATGGCATCTGTTTTTGGGGTGGTTGCTCGAATACCCTTTTTAATTCTGTATTTGTGCTGCAGAAACGAGCAATTAGAAATCTTTGTGGTGCTAAGCCACGAGAAACTTGCCGACCTCTGTTCGTGTCTCGGAGAGTTTTAACTTTGCCATGTATTTTTATATTGGAGACTGTATGTCTTATGTTCAAAAAATACTCGTTGGATATTCGTTCCTTGTCAGTGGTTCCTACAAGGAGCTCCTATACCATTAGGCTTCCTATTCCTACATCTGCATTAACTAAAAACTCTATTTTTTATAATAGTAAAAAACTTTTTAATAATCTGCCTATAGAACTTAGAAGACTTTCTAATTACAGGATGTTTAGGAGTAGGGTAAAAAGCCTATTGGTTAAGAAGGCATATTATACGGTTGAGGAATATCTCATGGATAATCCAGTGTGATCAATACCATTGCCTGAATATTTCTATTTTAAATTTTATCTTTGTATATTCACAGTTATTGTCTTAACTTGTTTTTTAATTGTAAGTAGGTTTTTATCTTTATATATTTAGTGTCCTTCCTGCGTTAACTGCTCATTATATTTTGAATGATTTTTATTTATTATTTATAATTTTTATTTAGATAATAAGTTGTTAGCTTTGTCAATGGGATTGTACTAATCTTCGGACAATAGAGCATATTTGAGTTTGAGTTTGAGTTTATTAAACATGATGTAAAGAATCATATATTTTAAAAAAGTTGTGATATATTGTTGAAAAACAGAGTGTTTTTACTTAAGTTTTTAGAAATTTAAACGGTTATTATGCATCTGTTTTTACTCATTTAAGATTTTGTATTTCAAATGATATAATTAAAGTTGACCGAAGTAGCATTTAGGATATTTTTTTACCAATAAAAATATGGCTGCAAAAAATATAAAACTTACACAAGAATAAAGTTTTTTAATTAGCACATTATCATTACTAATGCTTCATCTTGTTAAAAAGAATTTTTAGGATATTTTAAAGTTCTGTTTAATATCGTTGCAACAAACATGAAGTTTGTGATTCCTTAATAAATTAAAAATTTAAGTAAATTTTACAAATATGCTTGAATTTGAACAAAGATATGTGAAATTGATTTGATTTTGATTAATTTATGAAGGTCTTTATGGTGAATATAAAAAAAAATTTTGGGAAATTAAGTATTAATGTTTTTTTAAAAAATATATTATTTTTATTTTAGGAGGTCACGTTATTGAATCTATACATAAATTTTAATTCTAAACAACTTTTCTTAATAACATTTTGCTAAATTTTCTGAAATAGGGGTACTTTATTCTTGTACAAGTATGGTTATCGAACATGCACCAACTTTTATCAAGAATAAAATTTTCTAAGAAATCGGTAATAAAAAAAATTCCCATATGTTGCACACTTAAACAACCATACTGTATACATAATGTAACATTCTTTGGAGGGTCTTTACTTTTAATATAATTTTTAAAATTTATGTAGGTTTTTTTGGCTTCTTTACTAATGATGACTTTCGGTATTTCATTATACACCTGGATGCTTCGGAAAATTGGAGTCTTGACACTTTTTGGTTCTAGAGCACTTATTTCTAAGGTTCGTGTTTGTTCTTAAGTTCTACCTTCGAAAGTCCAAATTTTTGCTCAACACTACATTTAATTTTAGTAATTTATTTTCTAAACAGTGTATTAGTTTCGTTTGTTCTAGTTCTTTTAATTATCTGACGTTTACGAACGGATAATGTTTATAAATATAGCTAGTTGTCCTATAGTAGTTTAAAGAAAAGAACTTTTTATACCTAGTCTTATTTTATTTTGATACCTCTGCAGCTTGTCCAACATATATTGGCCTGTGTTCCCCCAACATGGTAATAAGTACCTTAAATGTGGTTCAACAAAACAATTGTATAAGAGGTATTGTGTATTTTTGTTTAATTCATGAGCGCATCTTCTAATATTTCCAATAATGGGAGACACGTTTTTTAATGACGTGCTCTATGTGTGCCTTAAAAGTTAAGTCATTTAAAATGATTAGGCCTAGGTATTTGTACTGTGTAACTTCTTTTAGAACTGCGTTATTTAGTTTGATGTGAAGCTTGATTTGCTGTTTATTTTTTTGTTTTAAAATCATATACACTGTCTTTTCGGTATTAAGAGTAAGTTTATTTTGACACAGCCATTTATAATAACTTTCCAAGTCACTATTTATGGTGTGCTCAAGAGAGTTTCGGTTATCCGAGGTAAACCTAGTACAGTGTCATCCGCGAACAGTATATTTACAGTTGAAACCAGCATATTTTAAATTATGTACATATACAAGGTATTGCAGTGGACCTAGGAGAGAGCCTTGGGCTTCACCCCCTCAATCCCTGTCTTCGATTGGCTGAGTACAACTTTAGGATTTTTTGGCAGATTCCTCAAAATCCCATTTTATTAAATTTTTCTAATAACAGCGGTATATCAATGGTATCAAATGCCTTCTGAAGATCTATAAAAACCATAGCCATATTTTGATCCATTTGGCTGCTTATGTATTCCAGAAGGTCCACTGTTGTATAAAGACTAAATGGTCTGAGCTTATACCTACCACAGACCTATGGCTTATACCTAACACACCCCGAGGTCATTTACATGCATTATTCAGCATATTTTACTTGCCCTTTTCGTCCTTTCCAACCTAGTTGACCTAAGTAAAATTTATAAATTCTTCTCTGGCATTGTTTTCAGCTTGTTCTGACTACTAGATTACGTGTGGAGCTCTAAGTACTTATGTTCAAATTGTTGGTGAAGTTAATACTGCATTTATTTGGTATAAATGCAACTCAATTTATGACATTTTTGGTGGCAATTAACAAGTAGGGTTGTAAAGTGCACCAGACCTAGGAACATTATATTTATACCCAAAAGACCAAGGTCCCCTTTAGCCCAACGATAACATCAAAGTAAACTATTATAAATTCTAGGCAAACCTACTCAGCTTCACCGACTTCGACATGGGTTCCCATGGGAATCACAGCTTTTAGTAAATATAAAAAACAAAAGAACATCTTACCAATGGACCTCAAAAACCTCTTACAAGAAATTAGTCTTCCCCAGGGCATTTGGCCCAGATTTTCTGGTTGTGAAATCACGAACGGTGGCCCTTCTTTTGGGGTAAGGGTATCTGGCAGTTCTGCGTCATCCATGTTACTGTTTATTACACAAAAATCAATTTTAGAAATTTTTTCCACTGAATATTTCTATTCCCATAAATCAAGTAATATGTAATAAATCAGTCTATTTTTTACCACGAGTTTATCACGGTCACGTGCTGTCAAACAGTTCCTGGCGCAATAAATAAGCGCTTGTAATAGGGGTGTTACAGTGGAACTGGACCTGTTCTTTTGGAATAGGTATCATCTGCCTATTCCGCGTACCTATTACCTATTACCAGGTACCTATTCCAGGTCCGTTGGCATTGTCACATGTTTGATTCTCTGGTTTGTAGTGATGTTAAAGAACAGGTAAATTGCTGAACAGGTTCGAACAGTTCGGTTGTCATTCGGGAACCTGATCCGTAAACCTGTTCACCCGTTCTTTTGATGATAAACTATGGTCGTTATTGACTTGGTCAAAAAAGTGGAAGGTCGGGAAAGTAGTAAAAACCCGGTTTTTGTTTAATCACTTTCTAAAAAAAAAAAAAAAAAAAAAAAAAAAAAAGGTCGCCAGTTCCGTTCCAAATAGTAGGGGTGGAACTGGACCTGTTCTTTTCGAATAGCAGATATCATCTGTCTATTCCACGTACCTATTACCTACTACCAGGTACCTATTCCAGGTTTGTTTCTCAAAAAAAAAAAGTCGCCAGTTCCGATAAACAAAGTTTGTTACTTTTTACGAAACTGGCGACCTTTTTTTTTTTTTTTTTTTTTTTTTTAGAACCTCATTCAACAAAAACCGGGTTATCATCAAAAGAACAGGTTCCCGGGTGAGAACCGAACTTTCGAACCTGTTCACGAATTTACCTGTTCTTTAATTAACATCACTAGAAACTAGACAATCAAAAAACATGTGACAGTGCCAACGGACCTGGAATAGGTACCTGGTAATAGGTACGCGGAATAGACAGATGATACCTCCTATTTCAAAAGAAGAGGTCCAGTTCCAACATAACACCCCTACCTGTAATAGGTATTTGGAATAGGTTCGAGTTTGGAATAGGTACAGGTCCAACTAGGTACGAGAAAAAGCTATTCCGTAACATCCCTAGCTTGTAATTGGTCCGATTGGGCAGTTGTTTTACCGGGTTTTATTGGGTATCTTTCTTCTACCTACCTTGTTTTAAGAGAAAGCAGCATCGGTGTAGATCATGCGCCATTACTTATTTGATGATTATAATAAAGTGATGAAAAATTTAAGTGACTTGCACAAACTCACACTCTTCTTAGCCTATGTTAAAACTGCCAATAATTATAAATATGGACTTTAATTTATCATTTTAGCAAAAACGTTAAACATGTTATCAATACCTAACTTTCGGACGCCAAGCAAGCAGAATTTCCAAGAACTTTGTGTCATTCCCACCGACAATACTAAAAAAAATAGACAAGCAAAATATGTGTCACAGAAGAAAATTGTTAAATAATTGCTGAATAATTAAGGAAATTGGCTATTTTATCCTTCCCCCCTTAGGATATTACGTTAAAATCCAAAATTCCAATTTATTTATTCAACTTAACTTACTTCAAATGACGAGCAGTTTAATTTAATACTTTACTTCTGGTTCCTTGAATCGTTGCACAGAATACAGAAGAAACCGTATTCTGTGAATCGTTGGTTGCATGGCTTTAAAGAGAAAACATGGATTTTTTTCCTTGTATATTTCTATACCCTTGAAATTTTTTAAATTTCTGTTGTTCATGCGATGTTCTTACGGTTTTTACTGTTGTTTTTGTGGTAAAACATTCTTGTTGATAAATAAAAGATATGCTATTTTTTTATGGAAAAAAATGGTCAATATTATTTGCCAACAGCCATGTAGATTTCTAATAGCCACATATAGAGTATAGAGAGAGGTTTAAATAATTATTCTGTCAAGAATGATGCAAGTATTTCATAGGGAATTGTTTATTTAAATGTGTTTTTCTTTAATAACCCATGACATGACCCCTTTTATCAAAAATATGTTGAAAATTCTTTGCGGGAGGTTATCAATATTATTCAAACAGCCGCGCCTTTTCATTGGTCCCGATTGGTTTACGTCACGTGATATCGCGCTAATCAACAAGTGGTTGCGTGGTGGTTGCTAAATTATTTTTAAAAATAGGTTGTTTGTCCGACACTTTTAATTTAATATAATTCCTTTTGTAGTATTACTCGATTTCGTACAGTGAACAACCTTTTTATTAATCATATTCTTTTTATACGAATATTTCAAACGGAAAATGGCAAATAATATTTTGGTTGTAGGCAGTGGAGGCCGCGAACATGCGATTGTTTGGAAGTTGTCCCAAAGCCCACTTGTTAATAAAATTTTTGTGGCCCCAGGGGGTGAAGGAATTCAACAAGTCCCCAAGACTAAAAATGTGGATTTGAATGTAAAAGATTTTCAGGTAAGTCACCTACACGTGAGTAAAGGTGGATTCATAGTCGCCGTAACGTAAGCCGTAAGACGTAAGCCGTAAGACGTAAGCCGTAAGCCGTAAGAGTTAAGACGTAAGAGAAAACATACCATTCATAGTCAAAAGTTAAGACGTAAGAAATTTCAAAATTGTAGGTTATGGTTTTTTGTTGTTCCTCAACTACCTCACTCATTTTAACCGTTAATATATTATAATATTACTGTAATAACAAAACTGGAAAATGCAAATACGCTAGACAAAAAAGCAAAATGGCGTTAAAATGAATTCACCAAAAATAAACAAAGGAAATCTCCCTTCCGTCCCGTCGACTGTCATTCAAAGTTGGTAATGACGGCCGGGTATGCACGAGTAAGGCCGATCCCGACCGAAACTTAAGACGTAAGACGTAAGAAATGGAAATAAACCATTTCGTGTTACGGCTTACGGCTTACGTCTTACGTTACGGCGACTATGAATGCATGTATTTATAATCATATGTTTATTTTTCTTACTGCTTAACCTTACGTCTTACGGCTTACGTTACGGCGACTATGAATCCACCTTTAGTAAGGTTAAGAATTTTCAAACATTCAACATTCTAGGAAATAGCTAAATTTTGTACAACCAACAACATATCTTTGGTAGTGGTTGGCCCAGAAGACCCACTAGCAAATGGCATAGCAGATGTATTAGTTGCTGCAGGAATCGCCGTCTTCGGGCCCCAAAAAAATGCTGCTCAAATTGAGTCCAATAAGGACTGGGCTAAGGCCTTTATGGATAAATATGGAATTCCAACAGCCCGATGGAAATCCTTTAATAATTCCGCAGATGCAAAGAAGTTTATTAATAGGTAAATGATCAACTAAGAAGAACAAGTAGTCTCATTTATATATACTGCATTTTTTTTAGTGCTCCTTTTCCAGCGTTAGTAGTAAAAGCAAGTGGACTAGCTGCAGGCAAGGGTGTAGTGGTAGCCTCTAACAAAGAGGAAGCGTGTAGTGCTGTAGATGAAATTTTAACAGACAAAAAGTTTGGTACTGCCGGTGAAACTGTAGTCGTTGAAGAGTTACTATCAGGAGAGGAAGTTTCAGTACGTCTTTTAACCAAAGTCTAGTCAAAAATCTTTTTTTTATTATTAAGTACAGTTCTCGTTTTAGGTCTTGGCCTTTTCCGATGGCAAAAACATTAAAGCAATGTTGCCAGCTCAAGATCACAAGAGGATATTTGACAATGATGAAGGACCAAACACAGGGGGAATGGGTGCTTATTGCCCCTGCCCCTTGTTGTCTAAAGAACAGGTGGCCTATGTACAAAAAGAAGTTTTGGAAAAGAGTATAGAAGGTTTTAGAAAAGAGAATATTAAATATATAGGTAGGTGGGAAGTTTGTTATGAACTAAATAAATGATTTATTGTTTAATAGTTTAATTCAAAATTGAATTATCTATATAAAGTTTGAGGTATCGAAATTACCCTATTTAATTTCCAATAATGTACCACAGGCGTTCTATATGCTGGTCTTATGCTCACCCATGATGGCCCGAAAGTTCTCGAGTTTAACTGCCGATTCGGGGATCCCGAAACGGAAGTGATACTGCCCTTATTAGAATCTGATCTTTACGAGATCATGTTTTCTTGTTGTAATGGAACACTTTCATCACAACAACTACAATGGAAGGACAATGTTAGCGCTGTAGGAGTGGTAATGGCTTCTAGAGGTTATCCTGAAACTTCTAGTAAAGGACAGGTTATAAAAGGTAAGAAAGGATCGATCATTTAGGTAATTATTTATTTATTTATTTGCAGGTTTCTTTATAATAATATTAAAAATCAATACCTAACATTGTTTTTTTTTTAATAAAAATAAATCCAATGAAAGCATCATTACAAAACCATAGATTAACAAATCTGTCCGATTTTGTAATGACTATTTAACTAGAGTGTTTTACACTGGCAAAATGTCATAGCAACGGGCCGGTCTTCTACTGGCAAAATTACTACCTGCACCTACCTGGACAAAATTCACATGTGATTTTTGCCGCGGCAAAATTTTGTCTTTTTTCTAGTTAAATAGTCATGTCGAATACCACTCGAGAAAAAATTGTGTAAGCAAAATTGTTCTCAAGGATTTATTTAAGTTTGTTGCTTTTAAGCAATTTCGCTCATGACATTTTCGACAAAATCACTCGCCTGACGGCTCGTGATTTTGTCAAAAATGTCATTCGCGAAATTGCCAAGCAACAAACTTTCATACCTTTCGAAAATTTTGCCGACAAAATTTTATCTCTTGTGATATTATATATGAAAAAATATTAATTTTTATAGGTATTGAGGCTGTAAGCTGCAAACCCAACCACTTTGTCTTCCATTGTGGCACCGCATTAAAAGAAAGTAACCTTGTTACTAACGGAGGTAGGGTCTTAATAACTGTATCTTTAGCTCCACAGTTGGTATCTGCAGCTGCTAATGCTACCAAATCTTGTGAAATTATCAAATTTGATGGTGAACAACATAGAAGAGATATAGCACATAAAGGAATTGCCAGGTAACCTATGTATTTAATATACAGTGTGGTTGTTTAAGTGTGCAACATATGGGCATTTTTTTTATTAGGTACCGATTTCTCAGAAAATTTTATTCTTGATGAAAGTTGGTGCATGTTCAATAATCATAATAAGTGCCCTTGGAATGGTTGCAAGTCAAACGGCGTACAGGGTAGGCCAAAAAATATAAAACTTGTACAAGAATAAAGTTTTTGAATAAATATTTAAAATAAAAATTTTGCACTTTAAATGAGAGTTTTTTAATTTGCAGATTATCATTACTAATGTTTTATCTTTTTAAATAGAATTTTTAGGATATTTTAAAGTTGTGTTTAATATCGTTACAACAAACTGAAGTTTGTGATTCCTTAATAAACTAAAAATTCAAGTGAATTTTACGATTATGCTTGAATTTGAGCAAAGATATTTGAAATTGATTTGATTTTGATTAAGTTATGAAAATCCTTATGGTGAATATAAAAAAAAAAATTTTGGGAAATTATTGTTTTTTAAAAAAATATATATTTTTTATTATAGAAGGTCATGTTTTTGAAACTATGCACAACTTTTTTTAATTCTAACTTGTCTTAATAACATTTTGCTGAATTTTCTGAAATAGGGGTAGGTACTTTATTCTTGTACAAGTTTTATATTTTTTGGCCTACCCTGTACGCCGTTTGACTTGCAACCATTCCAAGTGCACCAAATATGATTATCGAACATGCACCAACTTTTATCAAGAATAAAATTTTCTGAGAAATCGGTAATAAAAAAAAATCCCATATGTTGCACACTTAAACAACCACACTGTATATAAACATTATATAATATGGTGTGAGGAGGTAAATACCAGCACATTTAAAATTATTTTGGATGTTTTAGCTCCATCCTTAAATCAGGAAAACTAACGTATAAGCAAAGTGGTGTTGATATTACCGCTGGCAACGAGTTGGTGGCCCACATAAAACCTTCTGCTAAGTCAACCAACAGAGCTGGTGTAATAGGCGGACTGGGTGGTTTTGGAGGGTTGTTTGATACCAAAGCCGCTGGGTATACAGACCCGTTGTTGGTATCTGGGACAGATGGTGTTGGGACAAAACTAAAGGTAGGAATAAGTAGTGTTTTACACCATTTTTCTTGCGTTTGTGAGTACCAAACGACAAAAAAATTTTGCACAATAATTTTTAAATTTTAGATTGCACAAGAAATGGGTCATCACGAGACAATAGGCATCGATTTAGTTGCAATGTGTGTAAACGACGTCCTAGCCCACGGAGCTGAGCCCCTTTTTTTCCTGGACTATTTCGCCTGTGGCGCGTTAGATATCAAAGTTGCCAAGGAAGTTGTTAGCGGAGTAGCTGAAGGGTGTAGACAAGCTGGATGCTCATTAATAGGTAAGGCCTGGACTTGCACACGAAATTTTATTATTTGTTAATATAAGTGAAAAAGTTGTGGTTGGTACCTGTTAAGTTTGTTTTGCGAAATAGTTATTTACACTACAAGGGAGGCAGGTGATACTTACCAGTCGAGGACAAAGTTTGCGCCCGAGCGATAGCGAGGGCTTGCAAAATAGTCCGAGACTGATCAAGAATACTGCCTCCCGAGTTTTGTATTATATTTTTTCTACTCCAGTTCCCTCAAATTAAAAAAAAAATGTTTTTTAATTTTATAATTTGAGCTATCCAACTGGAATACCCTGTATGCATGACAGGTTTCCTAGTGTTGACACGTTGATTGCTATGGAACTCATAATGTTAACGTTCTGTCAGTGTCAGTTTTTTTTAAGAAATCGAAAAAATCGATATCGATGCAGTTGCGAATGCAGCTTGCGCTGCTCTATTACCTCAGAAATCGAAGGAACGGTACAATCGGTGTTACAAGGACTTCAAGGATTGGTGCAGTATTAATGCAAGTGCTGAAAGCGTCACCGAGAATTCCATGCTGGCGTACTTTGTACTTCCCTAGGGAGGTAAACCGTACTTACCTCCCTCAAATCAGTATCAAAATGAAGTACTTACCGAGCAAGCAGTAGAAAAATGGTATTTTTTAAATCTGAAATACACGCACCTTTTTACAATAACATTGGTTTTCTTGCATTTTAATAGTTTTATTTTATTTTGAATGCAATGGCAATGAGAAAATTATGGAAAAATTTAAATTATTGACATCAAGATCATTTTGCATTTGGGTAAGAACAAATGCACGTATTTACATGAACCAAAAAGCAAAGAAAACTGATATTTTGATGTAATTTTGCTTCTGAATTATTCCACAGGGTGTTTATTTGACACTAAGCAAAAGAAAACTTTTCGATTATCCTTGTATAATATGTCAAAAAACCAATTTCTCTCAAAATTTGTATAAGCATATGAAAACTAATAAATGTATCTAGAGCTCTCTAAAAAATCACTTAAATCGGGGTAAAAATAAAATAGTTATAGAGCCCTAAACTTAATCCCAATTTTATGATGCCCGATTTTTTTTTTGCACGGGATTGTACTTGATCAAGTGTGATTATTTTTTGCGTTTTATAGGTGGAGAAACTGCAGAGATGCCAGATATGTACCCACCAGGCGAATACGATTTAGCCGGTATGTTATTCTATGGTTATGCCTTTAGAGAGATAAAAATATATATGATTATTTTCAGGGTTTGGAGGATATATATCAAGCTATATGTTTGTGATATTTATAGTTTGATATACAGTGTGTCCAAAAAAGTATGCAACATATGGGAAAGTTTTTTATCACCGATTTCTCAGAAAATTTTATTCTTTATAAAAGTTGGTGCATTCCTTAAAACTATAAATGCATATTTCATATTTCACCTGCGGCTAATAGTAGGGGAGCAAATGCCTTGTTTTCGAAATTGCCATAAAAGTAAAGTACCTTAATTATTAGAAATACAGCAAAATTTTATATGGAAATGTTTTTGCAAACTAAAAACTTAGTCCAAATACGAAATTTGAGTTAGGTGTGTCAATTTTTAATTTTTTTGTGCATTTCTTTAAAATAGGTTTTTGGACTTCTGCAGCGTACTGGGTGAAAATGACAAATAAATTATTAATTATTTTCAGTAATATTAATAGAGTTGGATTCTATCATAATTTTGTTTAGAACATAAGTTGGCTAAAATGTGTTTAAGTAGTCGTGCAACACGCTAATATCTGAACCAACTCGTAACATTGAAAGGTTTTAAAGAGTTTGCAACAACTTAATCCATTTTTATTTTAAACCCACATTTAAGTTATTTAATAAATATATTAAAATTGCGTAAACAAAAAATCGACCAGAGGTGTACCGTTTAGGGGAAAATAGAGATTAACCAAAAAAAAATTAAAAATTGTAACACCTAACTCAAATTTCGTATTTGGACTAACTTACTAATTTGCAAGAACATTTCCATATAAAATTTTGCTGTATTTCTAATAATTAAGGTACTTTACTCTTAAGGCAATTTCGAAAAAATGGCATTTACTCTCTTACTATTAGCAGCAGGTGAAATATGAAATATGCATTTATAGTTTTAAGGCATGCACCAACTTTTATAAAGAATAACATTTTCTGAGAAATCGGTGATAAAAAACTGTCCCATATATGTTGCATACTTTCTTGGACACACTGTATATCACGATATATTCAATAATTAAATTTTTTAAATTTCGATTATTCAGAATATATCAATCGACAAATCAAACAAAAAAAAAGATTTTATGTTTTTAAATAATATTAAGAGTGTCCGTTTTGGAAATATGTTCAGCTTTATTTTTTCTATTGGATATCTTATAATTATCAACCTTTATGAATTATCTGTTTAGTCATTACTCATTAGTTTAGGTCATGTTTTTTAAAGTCAGTTTACTTTAATAAGTATCCTACAAAAATATTGAATTAAAGTTGTCCTTTTATTAAAAAGAAATATCTTAAAATGATTTATATGTCGGATATATATCCGATATATATCCTTTCATATGATACTTACGAAAATATCATGATATTTTTAGGCTTTACTGTGGGTGCTGTTGAACGCTCCCAGCTCATGCCAAATATAAGTGACATACAAGAGGGCGACACTGTTATTGGGCTTCCATCGTCTGGTGTTCATAGTAATGGTTTTAGTTTGGTTAGAAAAGTCATGAAGTTAGCCGCTGTGAGCTATAGAGATAAAGCACCATTTAGCAAAGAAAAGAAGACTTTTGGTAAGTTAATTTTTAGTAAAAAATGATCGATACAAATTGATTTTTTGGTCTGTGATAAAATTAAATAGAATAAATCTTGTTTCACAGGAGAAGAACTGTTAACACCAACCAAGATCTACGTAAAATCGGTAATACCGGCAGTAAAAACTGGTAAAGTAAAAGCGTTTGCTCACATCACTGGTGGAGGCTTGGTGGAAAACATTCCTAGAGTACTACCAGATAATTTGGCGGTAGAGTTGGACGCTACCACTTGGAAAATTCCACCAGTTTTCTCTTGGGTTGCTACAGCTGGAGGCATCAATGAGCCTGAAATGTTGAGGTAATAAAACTGCTTATACAATGACTTGCAAAAAGTTGGCAACATATTATATAATTCATAGTTTTGCAGATGATACTACAATTTTTTATACCGATACAAATTGGGACAGCTTAAATTATAAAATTAAAAAAGATTTTAAAATTATAAAAAAATGGTTTGATAACAATTTGTTAACAATGAATTTTAATAAAACAAATTATATTCCTTTTACTTTAAACCTAAATAACCTACCACGAAATATTAGTACTCAACTAAATGAAGACATTCAAATTTTTAACGTTAATAAAATAAAATATTTAGGAATTATTTTTGATATAGCTAAAGTTGGGTGAATTTAGTATTTTAATTAGTTTTAAACTTAGTTTTAGTTTAGTAAATTAAATGGGAATTTTCACTTATAATACTTAATTAAAAAATTAAGAAGTTTACTACCGATTTTTAAAAACATCAAAATTTTTTAAAATGTAAGACATGGAAATATTATATTACGCGTTAGTTAAAACTAATTTAAATTACGGAATTTTAGGTTGGGGAGGAATAAATAGAACTTTAGTTAAAAAATTCGAAATATTACAAAAAAGGTTTCTAAAAATTATATTCAATAAAGATTGTCAATAAAGATTATCTTTATTCTTCAAAAGAATTATATTCAGAAGCAAGAAAGTTGAACATAAGATAACTTTACATTTATAACATCTTAATATATATATTTAAAAATAAAAACCTTATACAATTTTAAAACCATAATCATAATACACGTCATAAAAATGAAATAACCATAAAACATAAAATAAATAACTCCATAGGACAAAAAAATTTCAAATATTTATGTTTTTATTTAAACGATTATTTACCAACAAAAATTAAAAAATTGATTTAATTAAAAAAATTTAAAGTCTAAATAAAAACATGGATATTAAAAACAGACAATTTGAAAATATTTTTAGAAATGCTTTATTTACTTAATATTTGTTCTGAATAATTTATATAGGTAAGTAATATTTTTTACTTAAAAATTATAAATTAATAATTTTATTATAGCTAGGTAATATATTTCTTCAAGAAAAACTGTGTTTATACTATAAATTAACATTTTTACTTTAAAACTTAATTTTTAATGCATATTTATGATTTATGATTTTACATACTAAAACAAAAAATAAGATTTGCCCCTAACAAGCTCAGCTTCAGGGGATTAAAGAATAAGTTTATAGAAGACAACATAAACATATTTATTATATTATTAAATTTTAAATAAACTTAATATTGTTATATTATATGGGGAAAAAATGTATTAAAAGTTTTTGCCGGTGACTTTAAACAAAAAATTATATCTTGGGTATACTTGTAAGAGTATTGTACCAAAAAAAGGTTTTTAGTATGCATATTATACATTGTACAGGTTTCTTCTATACCTATACCCATCTATGTAATTCGAAAAAATCGTCCATTTTCTCAAAGAGACCAAAGTAACAACATAAATAGGAAGACAAAAATCACAAAGTCATGGTCTCAATCATTTAATAAAAAACTAAGGTGACATGTTTCGCTCTCTACGGAGCATCATCAGACCTAAAATTGTATAGAGGTGTGACCCACATTACATTTTAATACTATTTAACAGCCTACCTTCATTAAAACCAATAAATGAAATAACACATTAAAAACAAGACGAGTACCATGTCAATGTCATGTGTTAGTGTTGAGATTAATCGTAACCTGTTTGTTTTGACATGGTACTCGTCTTGTTTTTAATGTGTTATTTCATTTATTGGTTTTAATGAAGGTAGGCTGTTAAATAGTATTAAAATGTAATGTGGGTCACACCTCTATACAATTTTAGGTCTGATGATGCTCCGTAGAGAGCGAAACATGTCACCTTAGTTTTTTATTAAATGATTGAGACCATGACTTTGTGATTTTTGTCTTCCTATTTATGCCATCTATGTAAGTTGAAAAAGTTATTCAAACATTTTTTTAGAACGTTTAATTGTGGGATAGGCGGTATCCTCATCACCAAACTAGAAGATACTTCCGATGTTTTAAAGCTGGTCCAGGCAGATGGCGCTAGTATAATAGGAAAAGTTACCAATAAAAAAGCACAAGGTAAGGGCTATACTAATACATGGTTCTGTTTGGTAATGCGAGGGTTCACCGTCATCCTTTTATATTTTAGAACAAGTAGTAGTCAAAAACTTCTCCAAAGAAATGGAACAGTCTATGCGGCCTTATGTACCGCATTTAGTGTCGAAATTAAGTCAAACTAAGAAAAAGGTCGGCGTACTCATATCAGGCAGCGGTACCAACTTGCAAGCTTTAATAGACGCTACTCAAGACCCGACCCAACATATAGGTGCAGAAATTGTGTTGGTAATATCAAACAAAGGGGACGTTGAGGGATTGAGAAGAGCAGAAAAAGCTGGTATAGCTACAAAAGTAAGTTTTTGTTACTTTATTATCCCTATTCCGGGTCATTTGCATTAAAAAAAAGATTGGGTATGCTAAGGCTCCCCATATACAGTAAACACTACTTGCAATTTAATTCTTTCTTATTCTGACTTCACCGCCTAAAATTATAATTTTATAAATACAATTTTAGGTACTAAATCACCAGAATTACGAAAGCCGAGTGGATTTCGACATGGCAATGGACAACGAACTGATCGCGGCAGGCGTAGAAATCATTTGCCTTGCAGGATTTATGAGAATCCTGAGCGTGGACTTCTGCGAAAAATGGCGGGGACGACTGATAAACATCCATCCTGCGTTGCTGCCTCTGTTCAAGGGAACGCACGCGCAGAGACAGGCTTTAGAGGCTGGAGTTAGAGTCAGCGGATGCACGGTTCATTTTGTTGAGGTAAACATTTTTTTTTTTTTCAAAAAATGTAAAAAAAAAATATTTTTCGAATTTTTGTATTCAGACTTTGTAAACGAGCATTAAATTAAAATCTAAACGACTTTTTCAAATAACCTTCTTCGATATCTCGTCTAACACCAATTTTTTCAATATTCCATCGATAAGGAAACTAGTACCCTGCCCGGCATATTTAACGCATAACAAAAAAATTGCCTTAATTTTGATGTTATATATTTTCCAAATTTGTGGTTCGTTTTTAATGATTTTTTTCTAATTGTAGGTTTTTTCCTTAAGCATATCACTGCCTTAGTTGTTTTGCTTAAAAAGTAACTTTGGTATTATACTTGGTGTTATAAGACTGGTATGTTTTTTTTACGGAAATTCAAAACACCCTGTGGGATTTACTAGCCATTGCAAGTTATCGCAATTACAGCCAAATGTTTTCTTTACATTTTTTTTTTTGATTTATTGGTTTATCTCTGTTTTTTCATGAAATATTCAATTTTTAGTTCAACGTGATTTTCATAAAAAAATGTTTAGTTAAAAAATACAAAATAAACGAAATGCTTTGATTAATGCAACAGCAAGAAAAAACCAATTATAAAGTAAATAAATAATCAATATCTGGTATTAATTAATTTTATTGAATCCACAACACACGGCAAAAAAATACAGGGAAAAAATTGTAATTTCTAAAGGTATTCAATAAAATTTTTTAATGATTTTTTTCTAATTGTAGGTTTTTTCCTTAAGCATATCACTGCCTTAGTTGTTTTGTTTAAAAAGTAACTTTGGTATTATACCGGGTGCTATAAGACTGTTATGTTTTTTTACGGAAATTCAAAACACCCTGTGGGATTTACTAGCCATTGCAAGGTATCGCAATAACAGCCAAATGAATGTCCCATGTTTCCTTTACATTTTCTTTTTTGATTCATTGGTTTATCTCTGTTTTTTCATGAAATATTCAATTTTTAGTTCAACGTGATTTTCATAAAAAATGTTTAGTTAAAACATACAAAATAAACGAAATGCTTTGATTAATGCAACAGCAAGAAAAAACAAATTATAAAGTAAATAAAGAATCAATATCTGGTATTAATTAATTTCATTGAATCCACAACACAGGGCAAAAAAATTTAATTTCTAAAGGTATTCAAAAAAATTAAATATGAATAATTAGTAGCGAGTATTGCCTCCCCTTGCTCTAATGACTGCTTCGCATCTTCTTGGCACTTAAAATCAGATTTCTGATTTGATCTTGATTAATCTGATTCCATATTTCCATAAGCCTCAATGACAGATCATTTAAGTTTCTAGGAGGAGGAAGCATGGCTATAAGATGTCGTCCCATGTTATCACATAAATACTCAATAGGATTAATGTCAGGGCTTCTTTCTGGCCAAGGCAAAGTTAAAATTTCTGTTTCTTGGAGATAATTTTGTACCAATCTTTTTAATTTTTTTGTATACCTTTAGAAATTAGAATTTTTTTGCTTCGTTTTGTGGATTCAATAAAATTAATTAACACCATAATATATTGATTCTTTATTTACTTCATTATTTGTTTTTTCTTGCTGTTGCATTAATCAAAGCATTTCGTTTATTTTGTATTTTTTAACTAAACATTTTTTATGAAAATCACGTTGGAGTAAAAATTGAATATTTCATGAAAAAATAGAGATAAACCAATGAATCAAAAAAGAAAATGTAAAGGAAACATGGGACTTTCATTTTGCTGTAATTGCGATAACTCGCAATGGCTAGTAAATCCTACAGGGTGTTATGAATTTCCGTAAAAAAAACAACAGTTTTATAACACCCGGTATAATACCAAAGTTACGTTTTTAAGCAAAATAACAAAGGCAGTGATATGCTTAAAGAAAAAACCTACAATTAGAAAAAAAATCATTAAAAACGAACCCCAAATTTGGAAAATATATAACATCAAAATTGAGGCTATTTTTTCGTTATGCGTTAAATATGCCGCGCAGTGTAGTTCATTTGTCCTGAATTTCAATTTGCTATAAATTTGAACCTAAAAATCACAAAAAATAGGATAAAAGACGTTATATTTATTTTTAGCCTGATGTAGATGCTGGCGCCATTCTAGTTCAAGAAACAGTCCCAATAGAAGTGTATGATACAGAAGAAACGTTAATAGAACGAATCAAGACTGCCGAACACAGAGCTTTTCCGAAAGGTCTAAAATTGTTGGCAACAGGAAAAATCAGATTGGGAAGTGATAAGAAAATATTCTGGTGCTAACAATAGCTCACTTGGAACATGTTATGTATACACTTTCTCTTACGAAAGAACCAGTACATATACACAAATACATACAATCCCTTTTTATTCTTCCGAAACTTTGCCTACACAAACCTTTCCTAGTGATAAAGATTCCAATGTTAAAAACGTGATTCATGGATGCATCGTGATAATATGATAAATTGTGTATATTTCTCACATTTCAACTTATACACAAATAGTAATAGTAAAGCGCTTATAAAGCTGTCTATATTTTTAAATTTGTAATAACTAGTTATAGGATACATTATAAACTTGTTTTTTAACTTTTTATGCTAATTTTGTTATTGCTTTTACCCTGAATAAATCGAGATTAATAAAAGTATATTTCCTAGAAGTTGCGTTATATTTTTGCAAAGTGTCACCATGACAACGTTGAGTGAACATGATAAAGCCGTTTTAACTTGTGTGTTTAACCCGAATTTGCCTATAGAGGAGGCAGAGATTGATATACAAATCGAGTGCAAAGGTATATACAGTGTCACCAGTAAAGTCCGCATCATATGGGATTTTTTTTTATTAATAGCTTTATTCAAAATTTGACTTTGGCCTCAAGTTCTGCTTCGATCGAGATGAAAAGTAAGCAAAAAATAGTAGTCGCGTGATTCCCATTATCTGTCAAATTTTAATTTTTTCCAGAAAATAATTCAAAAGTGGGGATATTTCTGAAAATATCGAAGAAAGTTATTAGAAAAAGTTTTTTTAAATGCAGTTTCTAGCCCACATGCAAAATTTCAGCTGCATAAGATAATTTTGATTTTTTACCTATATTTTGTAAATTGCACCACTTTTGCAAAATAAGACTCAACGCAACCTACATAAAACTATTTAGTTTTGACAAGGCTTTATTTCAGATACATTTTCTTTAAAGTAGCGCCATATTAAATGTGTTTTTCTACAAAATCAAAATTGGGCTATTAAAATTTGGTTGCATGTGATGCAAAGTTTATTTGTTTTTGACCCTGTATAAGGCAACTTCATAAAATAAGTATTTTTGAAAACGTAGTTTGTACCTGAAAGTAAAAAAATAAAGTAAAGGGGTTTTTAATTAAATCGTTGAAAATAGATAAACTTTACGTTAAGTTAAACTAAAATTTATTTTCCACTTAATGCACACTTTACTAATGACGCTGTGTTCTTTTCTGTCTTAATATTAAGGTGTATTACTTTTAGACAAACTACGTTTTAAAAAATACTTATTTTATGAAGTTACCTTATACAGGGTCAAAAACAAATATACTTTGCATCACATGCGACCAAATTTTAATAGCCCAATTTTGATTTTGTAGAAAAACACACATTTATTATGGCGCTACTTTAAAGAAAATGTATTTTGAAATAAAGCATTGTCAAAACTAAGAAGTTTTATGTAGGTTGCGTTGAGTCTTATTTTGCAAAAGTGGTGCAATTTACAAAATATAGGTAAAAAATCAAAATTATCTTATACTGAAATTTTTGCATGTGGACTAGAAACTGCATGTAAAAACTTTTTCTAATAACTTTTTTCGATATTTGCAGAAATAACCCCACTTTTAAATTATTTTTTGGAAAAAAATAAAATTTGACAGTTGAGATAGGTAATGCGAATCACGTGACTATTATTTTTTTTGCTTAATTTTCATCTCGATCGAAGCAGAACTTAATGCCAAAGTCAATTTTGAATAAAGCTATTAATAAAAAAAAATCCCATATGATGCGGACTTGACTGGTGACACTATAGTGTTCCCAACCAAAATGGACCGGGCAATGTTATTTGTTACTAAAAAAGCCTCAAACATATTATGTGGGTTTCTAGTTATAAATATGTTGCTTGATTGGAGTTTCCAGTAGATTAGCTTTGGGCGTACTAATAACTGTGTTCTGTAAAATATAAAGACAAAAATATGATCCCATTAAAATACTACGTTTCAGATGACGAGGAATCTACTCCAACCGTTTTAAAAACGAAACAAATGGAAATAGAGGCCATTCAAATAGCCGAGCGAGGCAATCTGCAAGACGCCTTGGACATTTTAAATAAGGCCATAGAAATAGCTCCAAACAGACCGTCTTTGTACAACAATAGAGCCAACGTATTTCAATACTTGCGTCAGTTTGACGGTAATAAAATTACATTTAATAAAATGGTTTTGGTAAACAACTCGGAATCGGGCATACGTTTTTTTATTTTTTGTAAATATTTCCTCGCTTTTAGATGCTTTTAATGATTTGTCGACCGCAATCGACACCTGTACTGAAAGACACCAGAAAACTTTATGTCAAGCTTATACTCAGAGGGGTGTACTTCACAGGAGAGCTGATAGGGCAGAGCTAGCACGGGAAGACTTTGAAAGAGGGGCTCATCTCGGGAGTAAATTTGCCAAGGCTCAGGTGAGTTTCACATATCTAGTGCAATGTCTCGAAAACGCCACCATTCCAAATTGAACTTAAAGGGCAATATAATTAAGCTATTTGCAGATGATACAACAATTATTTATTTTGCTGAAACTCTTGCAGAAATGTATTGTGATATTAATAATGATTTAAAAATACTTCTTTCTTGGCTTCAATTAAATAAACTTACGTTAAATTTTACAAAATCTTCTTTTATGTTTATAACTAAAAATAAAATAAATTCCATCATTAACCCCTTAACATCTAATAATGAAAATATTCAATATTCAAAAACGACAAAATTTTTAGGATTAGTTTTAGACGAAAATTTAAATTGGAAATGCCATAACCAGTATATTATCAACTCGATATCTCCTTTGGTATCTGTTTTGTACAGAGCTAGATATTTCATTCCTTTGAAATATGTACTTAAAAATATATATTTTTCATCAAAATATTCAAAATTACAATACTCAGCTTCTGCATAGGGATCTGCTTGTTTATCAAACTTAAAATTGGCTGTGTGTTCTCTGCTTAAAACCATTACAAAATAAAGTTATTAAATGTATACACAAATTACCATATTTAGAACCAACTGTTAATCTATATAGACGAAAGGGTATTTACAGGTTCAAAACATTTATAAATTAAAAATTTGTATTCTAGTTCTCATTATTTTAAAAGAAAAAAAATCAAACATAACACTTGAGGAGAATAAGACATTACATGATCATAACACCAGACATTTATAAATTATTAAACTATAACAGTAAAGTCATTTCGGAAAAAATCGCTTTTATATGACGGAATAATAAAATATAACAATCTTCCAAAAAAATATCAGAAAAATTAAAAAATTGGCAACTTTACAAAACAATTAAAGAGATATTTACTAAATTAATGTATTTATACTATTTCTTTTAAATTGATTTTATTAATGAATTAAATTGGATTAACTTCCATTTTTTTAATGGTTATTTTTTTTTGTATAAGTATTATGTTGTCACTTTCCATGTAATGAACTGTAAAAGTTAGTTTGGAATAGACATTTTGAAAGTTAAATAACTTAATAATTAATTTACAAGAAATTTTGTGTGCAAACGTGTCTTCTACAAGCCATGATCAAGTCAAGTCAACAAAGGTTTTTATTTTTTTAATTAAAAACTAATATTGTAATTTTTTGTTCTTGTCTTGATGTTAACTTTATTTTCAGTTGATCGAGTTAAATCCCTATGCCGCCCTTTGCAATCAGATGCTCCGACAGGTCATGGAAAAACTGAAATAAAACCACGGACACAGTACTAGTTGCTGAAATAAAACCAATCTTAAAATATTTACATAACCTTTATTGAAATAGATTAACTAAATAATGTAAATCTAAAAAAAATTAAATAAAATTCCTCATTAAAACAAAAATAAATGCATTTTATTCTAAAAAGCGCATGTATCAACCACGTGACATCCCTAAAAAAAAGTTAATAATAATAATTATAATATATACAAAAATACATCCCATTAGTCACAAAAAGTACACTGGTGATTATCAGTTCCAACTATTCAAATACAAAAATCCATTTTCCAGGGTTGGTATTGACTTCAATTTTCATATCCCAAATAACAACATATTTTCATTGAACTACCGACCATGCGGAGTCCCATCATCAAGGCAACCGAACAAACCCAATAAAGGTTCGTTAAATTGCAGTAACAAGCATGGTAACACAGACAACATTATCATAATATACAGGGTTCCCCATTTAAAACCTAACAGGCTAAATATCTGGTTCCACGTTAATTTAAAAAAAAAACGCTCGGACCGGTCGATTTTTATTTCGAGGGGGACATCTTTTGCGTATATTGTCAATCTTGTTACTTCAAGCCCCTAGGCGGGAGGGGGGGGGTAAGATCTAAATCTTAAATGGATACCCCTCTATTTTATATAATTTTTTTGGATTCTGCATAAAATTCTGAACATTTTTTAATAAAAGCATTATTAGTCTATACTAAATAGTTTCCGAGATACTGACTCTTGAAAAATAAGATTTTTGAACTTTGACAGCGTCTAGCTTTCTAACTGTACGTCTTAGAGTAAAACGGCTTTCATGTCCCTATCTTCGATTTTTATTATCTTTCCAATAGTGTCAACTTCCGGTTAAACCGGAAGTACTATATTTCTTACAACCGGTTTAACCGGAAGTGGACACTATTGGAATCCAAAAAAATTATATAAAATAGGGGTATCCATTTAAGATTTAGATCTTACCCCCCCTTCCTCCTAGGGGCTTGAAGTAACAAGATTGACAATATACGCAAAAGATGTCCCCCTCGAAATAAAAACCGACGGGTCCGAGCGTTTTTTTTTTAATTAACGTGGAACCGGATATTTAGCCTGTTTCGTTTTAAATGGGGAACCCTGTATGCTATTTTACACGAGTGGTTGCTCAATGAAAAGATGTTGTTCTTATTGATACTGAATAAAAATATATAATCTCAACAACAGATATAATTATGAAAAAGGTAACATCCATACTCCAAAACCTTAACTCTATCGAAAAACACATCTAGTTAAATAGACGATTCTTGCAAACACGATTATCAATACTTGAAGCACCGATTAGTGTTTGAAAAAGTCCCTATTATTGAATTAACTAACAATTATTTGCCAGGGGGTGTCCAGTCCTTTAATTTATTTATTTTCTGAATGTGCGATAGCTATAATTATATTCTCTAATGGTGAGATATGTAAAATAATAAATGTTTTTAGGTCCCTATTCTTGGCGACGATGAAATATAGTAGCTAAAAAAAAGTAATCTAGAAAGTATTTTTGACTACTTTCTGGCACAAAGTACTCGTAATAGCTTTGTTATATGTGAACTGCCAAACTGGTCATGGAAATTTTGCCACCCTCAAATATTGGTTCCCCCATTTATTTGACATTAAAATTGTATTTTTTTGAACGTCCAGTTGTATTCATAAAAAAAAGCGTACAAGAATTAGAATGAGAGGTAAGTTTTGTCATATTTGCGTAAAACCGGCTTGTCTAAATGATTGTTTATTGGAGGTTATCACACGTCATATAGATTATCAAAAATGCAAAGCATTGCCGTCGGTGTAATTAATTTTAAAACTGCATGGTGGCAACGTTTGATAAACTTTGACAGAAGAACATAAAAATGCCTCGTCAGTTATCTGAAGTTGAAAAGGCTTAAATTGTATCAAGAATCGAAGAAGGATGGTCAATCCGTGCTGTAGCGCAGTTGTATAATAGAAATAAAAAAACTATATTGAAAAATAAGCAACGCTGGGAAGAAGAAGAATTCCTAAAGAGGAAAATTGGTTCAGGTCGTCCCAAGCGTTTCAACCCTGAACAGGATGCTGCTTTTTTGGCATATTTAAGAATTAATCCATTTGCAAGTGCAAAGGATGCTGTTATTGATACAGCATTTCCTGCCTCCCAACCTACCGCCAGCAGGAGAGTCAAGGAAGCTGAACTAAAATGTTGCCCAGCTGAGAAAAAAATTATTCTTACCGAAGAACAGCGACAATCAAAGATTATTTTTTGCTTTAAATTATATACCGCAATCCTCAATTTTGGAACAGGGTCATTTTTACTGATGAAAAGACGTTCCAGTCGACTTATAACAATTACACAAATTCGTGTGTACCGTTTAAACAATATCAGGTTTGAAGAGCGATATACTAATCCTCTCACTTCTAGACCTGGGCGTTTCTCTGTAAACGTATGTATGTATTTCCGATGGCCAGTCAGGCGGTGCACCCCCTATATTATGTATATATATATATCAAATATAGCGGTAAACCAAAACAAAAATGCTTTATTTAATTATCTGCGGCCTAAAGGCCTATTACTCTATTGCCGCCAAGAAGAAAAACCTTGGTAACTGTACATTTATGGTAAAAAATATAGTTTTATAAAGGATACAAACCATTTAGGCTGGTGATTGGTGGTAAATAAAGCTATTGACATGCACTAAAAAAAAGAAAAGACAAATAAATATTATCTTAGTTTATTTTAATTATTTTATTAAAATATAGTATTTTAGGGAAAAATTCTGTAAAAATAATAATAAGTGCATGTAAAATTGTCCAACAAATTGCTAAACAAATGATTTTTGAGGAATTTTACATTTGCGAAACTTATTAATATATACAGTGTGGTTGTTTAAGTGTGCAACATATGGGCATTTTTTTTTATTACCGATTTCTCAGAAAATTTTATTCTTGATAAAAGTTGGTGCATGTTCGATAATCATATTATGTTCACTTGGAATGGTTGCAAGTCAAACGGCGTACAGGGTAGGCCAAAAAATATAAAACTTGTACAAGAATAAAGTTTTTTTAATAAACATTTAAAATAAAAACTTTGCACTTTAAATGAGAGTTTTTTAATTTGCATATTATCATTACTAATGTTTTATTTTGTTAAAAAGAATTTTTAGGATATTTTAAAGTTGTGTTTAATATTGTTGCAAGAAACATGAAGTTTGTGATTCCTTAATAAATTAAAAATTCAAGTAAATTTTACAAATATGCTTGAATTTGAACAAAGATATGTGAAATTGATTTGATTTTGATTAATTTATGAAGGTCTTTATGGCGAATATAAAAAAAAAATTTCGGAAAATTATTAATGTTTTTTAAGAAAATATATTTGTTTATTTTAGGAGGTCACGTTTTTGAATCTAAGCATAACATTTAATTCTAAACAACTCTTCTTAATAATATTTTGCTGAATTTTCTGAAATAGGGGTACTTTATTCTTGTACAAATTTTATATTTTTTGGCCTACCCTGTATGCCGTTTGACTTGCAACCATTCCAAGTGCACCTAATATGATTATCGAACATGCACCAACTTTTCTCAAGAATAAATTTTTTCGACAAATCGGTAATAAAAAAATGCCCATATGTTGCACACTTAAACAACCACACATATGTATAATACGACTTGAATAAGAATATAAAGTTGACGCGACTGACAGAAAAAAATAGTATGCTCGTTTCAACTAGAAGAGAGATTTTAACTTAAATCATGTGACAATTTTATTGCATTGTAGTTATAATAATGTAGGTATGAAAAAATAGTCCTTATAATTATCTAGTTAGTGGAAATATTCAGGCCTAACGTTCTCATATCTTTCAAATGTAGGGAAAAGGTGTAAAAAATGACATAAGGTGGTTAAAAGACAGGTGTCAGGTTTTTCTTGACAACCAACGCCATCTAGATGTATTATTATCACTTGAAAGATTTGTATGTAGCACATCGCAATGTACATGTAATTCCAAAAAAGAATAATTTCCACAAACCGGAGTTAGTCACCACCTCAGTATATTCTATGAAATAAGTTTCCTTGGAGTCGCGATTTTACCAAATATGTACCTACATCGTGGTCACAAGCGGGTTTTTAAGGTCAGACTACAGCGTTCTTCAGTAAAAATTCACAAAGAACAATTTGGTCTAAGGCAAGGTACACAATTTGGTACAACCACCCCTACCCCTATGTCATAAAATACACAACAAAACATTATAGCATTTCCATAAATGTATTTCTACAAAAACCATACCTCACCATATTATTTTAGCATATTGTCTTAACATTTACTAAGAGTGTATCTAAGAGTCCTCCAATTCATTATGATCGACCATTTCAAAATCTTTACCGGTGCTGGATTTTGATTCGCTTTCACTTTCGGAGCCTTCAGCTTCTTCTCGTTCTAATTGTTGATCATCAACATCTTCGACATTTCTAAAACAAAATTATATTATGCGCCTTTTCAATCAATTCTTTCCTATGGTATAATTGGTTGGGGAAGTGCATACGACTCAACCGCTTATAACAATACAAAAATATGTTTTAAAAATAATATTTAATAAACATATTTTGTTTCCTTCAAAAATATTATTTGTTTATAATAATATTCTAAGTTTAAAACAACTTTATTACAAAACTTCCATTTTATATAATATAATTATATAAAAATAAGAATTTATTACATAACATTACTTATATATACCAAACAAGACAAAAACAAATCTATGTTTATGTTATGATAATTTTAATTTAACGCTTTGAAAAAATAATGCTTTATTTGTTAGCATCAAAATTTTTAATATATTACCTACTTTTGAGTTTTTTGACATTAAAAAGAAAATTAAAATCATGGATTATTCAAAATTTTATAAAGGTAAGCCAATTAATATACAGGGTGGTCCTTAAGTACATCAAGAAAATCTAGGATATGATTCCTGGCATCAACTTAAGTTGAAAAGTTCATATGGACTTATGCCCTAAAATGCTTACCCTCTAAGATACAGGGTGTTAAAATATTTTTAAAAAATAATTGTTTTTTTAAAATTTCGAAACTCCTTGAAGATACGGTATTGAAAATTGATGTGGATTGATTTCGTATTAAACTGCACTTTTTGGTTAAAAAAGGGTTTGCCTACTTCCACCAGTGGCGTGCATGAAGATGCCATCAATATTTTTTTTGTAAAAATGTGTGATACGCCACTGTTTTTTTTAAACTCTGATGCATTTTTATGCATTACTGATATAAGCGGAACAAAAGTTGTCTCTACTATGTTTTTGAAAAAAATGGTAGTTTTAAAGGAAAATGGAAAATATTTTAACACTCTGTATCTTAGAGGGTAAGCATTTTAGGGCATAAGTCCATATGAACTTTTCAACTTAAATTGATGCCAGGAATCATATCCTAGATTTTCTTGATGTACTTAAGGTTGAATTCTCAACGTCGTTCAATTTATTGCCAACCTATAACCTATTTCGCTTTGTTTTTTCAAGTTTATTATTTTTTAAACTAACATTTAAATAAAATCAGTATCGTCGGCACATTACTTAGGTAATATCTGATATATTACAAAAATATCAATTTATTTCATTGCTAATTTTGGGAAAATTGTATAGTGAAAGAATAATGAGTGACAATGACATAATAATGTTAAAAAAAATCTTACCCGATATTTTTCGCTATACAATTCTCCTAAAATAAGTTATAAAATTCCCTGATATTTATTAAATATGTCAATTATTACCTATAGAATATCAAGTCGATAGTGATTTTCTTTAAATTTTGTAAAAAAGCTAGAAAACATAAATAAATCTACGCGAAATAGGTTATAGGTTGGCAAGCATGTTGATACTCCCACCTTAAGGACCACCCTGTATAGGTAATATAATAATAATAGGTACTAAATATTATAATTTTTCTATTAATTTTTCCCTTATTTATAATTTTTCCTTTTTTTTTTGGTGAAATATTTTTAAATTACTTATATTTTTAAATATATTTATGATGTGATTAAAATTAATAATCTAAATGGCTATATAATTTTTCATTACAAAATCGGACACATTTGTTAATCTATGGTTTTGTAATGATGCATTGGATTTAATAAAAATGAATGTTTGTCTGTCTGTCTGTATGTCCCGTATGCGTTCCTATACCATTTATCCGATTACGATGAAAATTTGGTGAGCTGTTGTGTGCAGGCCGAGGAAGGTTTCGGTATAAAAAAAAGTGGCGCAACGGATGCCGGGTACTAATAAATAATAATATAAAATGTTTGTTGACGCGATGGTGAACCCGCCTTATTATTATTCCTTCAAATTTATTTTAGTAACTAGCGTAGCAACGCGCGCAGGGTATAGCTAGTATTATTATAAAAAAAAACTGCAAATAAATAATAATAATTCAAATTTGCCGCCAATAATTATTTTAAAGATAGAGATAATAGTTTATTGGTGCTAATATTCAGACAAATGTACACAAGTCAATAATATGTATAAAAAATAAAATATAAAGTATTATTAAAAATTACATACAACTGTTTTTTTTTTTTTATTGTATTGTATATATATTCCCAACCAACTATACAAGTTTATTACAGGGATAAAATGTAACCACCTAACTTAAATAACAATTTAAAACAATATTATTCTATAATAATAAAAAAAAAAAACAGTTAAAAAATAGTAAAGTATATTTTGAACGTAAAACGTATAAATTCAAAGATAAAAATTATCTTAGAAAATGTTTACGCGGGTCTCGCCGAATCAAACTAAAGTATTTTTTTTTACATTTTCAAAATTTACCTTTTGCCATCATCAGAACTTTCTCTTTTTTCGTCATCTCTTTCCTTAGCACTTTCATCACCATCTTTTTCATCTTCACCATCGCTATCCTTGTCCTTCTTTTTCTTCTTCTTCTTTTTATCGGATCCGCCATTAGGGCCCTTGTACTCATATTTGTACAGAGGCCAAAAAGAAGCAAAGAAGCCCACATCCTAAAAAAAATCATGTTTATTTACTACAGTTTTTCTTATAAGTTATGTCAACTGTACTTACTATTATAACGCTAAATGTTGTATACAGTGTGGTTGTTTAAGTGTGCAACATATGGGCATTTTTTTTATTACCGATTTCTCAGAAAATTTTATTCTTGATAAAAGTTGGTGCATGTTCGATAATCATATTTAGTGAACTTGGAATGGTTGCAAGTCAACCGGCGTACAGTGTAGGTCAAAAAATATAAAACTTGTACAAGAATAAAGTACCCCTTAAGAAAATTCAGCAAAATGTTATTAAGAAAAGATGTTTGGAATTAAAAGTTATACATGGATTCAAAAACGTGACCTCCTAAAATAAAAATGTTGTTCAAATTCAAGCATATTTGTAAAATTTACTTGAAATTTTCATTTATTAAGGAATCACAAACTTCATGTTTGTTGCAACGATATTAAACAAAACTTTAAAATATCCTAAAAATTCTTTTTAACAAGATAGAACATTAGTAATGATAATATGCTAATTAAAAAACTATAATTTAAAGTGCAAAATTTTTATTCTAAATGTTTATTAAAAAAATTAATTCTTGTACAAGTTTTATATTTTTTGGCCTACCCTGTATGCCGTTTGAATTCCAACCATTCCAAGTGCACCTAATATGATTGTCGAACATGCTCCAACTTTTATCAAGAATAAAATTTTCTGAGAAATCGGTAATAAAAAAAATGCCCATATGTTGCACACTTAAACAACCACACTGTATAAATACACGACAGAAGTGAAAACTTCAACAAGGTGAAATTAATAATATCAAATACAATTGTTCGGTCAGTTCGGATTGAATATAGGAGTCGAATTCGAGCGTAACACAGCCGAGCGTGACGGCTCAGTTTAATTCAGTGCCCACAAAAGTGCTAAACGCGCCTAAAGAAGTTTTCACTTCAAAAATTGTTGGCTTTTTGTATCTCTTTTATATAACCTTCCCTCCAGAACACTTACTTCTGTTAAATTTGGTAATATCCACAAGTGATGCCTTCCAAACGTCACCATCCAGATAAAACAGAAAAGAATTAATCGAATTACAGCCATTACTATAATGGATACCAGGAAACACGCTGCTGCCACACTTATATAGTACACTCCCAACCTGCAATGAATACCAGTAAGTGTCATCTTAAATTTATTTTCCTGTTAAGCAAATTGTTATGGAAAGTTTACATCATATAGAACACTGGTTCCAAAGAGACGGTATTAAGACTTTTTATATAATTTTATGTTAAATTTATACAATGCTTTGTCAAAGAGTATATTCTTGTGATAATCAATTAATCAATCAATCATTTATTAGCAACTTTAAATAATATACAGATACAAATAGATGTAAGATTTTAACTAGCGTTCCAAAAACTTGTTACATCATGCACCTAGATGACTAAACATCTGTATGTGCATAGATCCATAAACATGGTGGTATCCAAAACCCGAGGGGGAAACCACCTATCCAATTTTGTACACCAAAAATTCTAAAATTCTAAAAAATGCTATTTTTCATGTAGTTGTTTCAATAAATCCAGAAAATTCCAAAAAATTCTAGAAAATTCCAAAACTTCTAGAAAATTCCAAAAAATTCTAGAAAATTCCAAAAAATTCTAAATAATTGTTAGGAATTCTATAACACTTGCGATCAGTTTTATATTATTTTCTTGTTTTGATAAAAATTGTATTTTCTGAAAAAAAAAACTAAAATATTTTATTTTATATATAATCTTTTATTTTTTTAAATTATAAACCTTAATAACATAGGCGTAGTGAGGGGGGTATTTGGCGGTGCTAAGCACCCTCGAAATCTAAATTAGCACCCCTAAAAAAAATTTACAATATATAGGCTAATTTTAGAACTAACCTATTTTTATAATATACATTATATGTAATGAATTTTTCATATTAATATTTCAAGCATTCAAATTCTGGTACAAATTCAAGTATATTTAGGTAGTTGCGGATTCTCTTCAAAATTTCTCTCCGTGTACCGTGTAGTTCACGCCCAGTTTACTTGTCAGAGCGGGTCTATGATCATAAAAATCTCGTAAAATACGGGAGCGGCATAACAGCTTGTGTATTGTGTATGTCATGTTCTGCAATTCTGCATTCATTTGATAATTTAAATTTAACCAGTGCCGGTATTTTGACTATTTTTTTTGTTTATTAAGGTTTAATATGGTTTTATTGAATTCAGTTAAAGTTTAAAGGTAAATAAACACGAAAAAACAATGAGTGCGTCGTCGGAAATAAAATACACCGTGGAATTTTTGAAAAAATCGTTTAGCAAGTTACCGTTGGAGAAGAAAGTGATTGTCAAGAACATTGAAAGACCTAAACCTGCTATTAACATCACATTAAAATATTTACTAAAAATTATTGACCAAAATTTGGGCGTGGTCTTAAAAAAAAGGCGGGCTTTTTGTGCACCCCCACGTTAACATGTCACCAGCCGCCACTGGACTTCAGCACCGTCTAACTACGCCTATGCTCAATAATAAAAAAAATAAACATCGATTGGTCCCTATATTATATTATAAAACTGAAAAGTTTATTTTTTTTTTTTTTTTTTTTTTTTTTTTTTTTATGATCGAGCACAAGCACTATAGGAAAATCCTTTAAGGCGCTCTGGGAGCGGTGCGTGTGCGAAGAAAGCGATTCACGTTTTTCTTGAATCGTTGGAGGTTATATTCGGTTGGAAACACGGTCTCAGAAAGGCCGTTCCACAAAGATGACGTCCTCCAAATGAAAGAGTTCTGAAACAATGATGTTCGGGGTGTACTAAGTTGAACCACATAGGGATGGGCGGCAGTGGTTCGTCGTGTGTTTCTGCTATGCATTACTCTAGGTGGAATCGAGCGGGCAATATCTGTCGAACACTTGCCATGAAAATATCTGTAGAAGAGAGTCAAATCACCAACCTGTCTTCGATGTTCTAAGCTGTCGAGGTTCTTAGTCAGCTCGTGGTCGCCGATTAGACGAACGGCTCGCCTTTGGATGGAATCCAACAACCGAAGGGTATGCTTCGGTGCAGAACTCCAGATATGAGAGCAGTATTCCAGTGATGGTCGAATCTGGGCTTTATAGAGTGTCAAAAGTTGTTGAGGTGTATACAACTTTTTGGTACGGAAAAGTATACCGAGCTTCTGAGAAGCTGCCCTGGCGATTGCCACTACGTGATTATGCCAAGACATATTTCCTCCCAGGTTGACACCCAGCAAATTAATAGACGAAGTCAGTGGAATTGCGTGTCCTGCCATAACGATATCGGGTTCTGCAATGTTGACCTTCTTAGAGAAAACTGCAGCCTGGGTTTTTTGAGCGTTAAATTCGACTTGGTTACTGTCACCCCAAGACAAAATTTCTTCCAGGTCTTTATTGAGGCGTGATACCTCATGTTGTCTGCGAAGTTGTGCGTCAGTAGCCGATGTTTGAGGTTTCAAAGTAAAAGATGAGATAAGTGTGCTGTCGTCAGCAAAGCAATATAATGGATTTTCTGTTTTCGCTAGAAGGTCGTTAATGTACAGTAAGAAAAGAGTGGGAGATAATATGGACCCTTGAGGAACACCAGCATTGATGGTGAAGGTGTCTGAGAGAAACCCGTCAATCGCCACTTGCAGAGAGCGGTCCTTGAGGAAGCTAGACAACCATGAACAAAATCGACCGGGCATACCATAAGAACGCAGTTTGCTTAGGAGCCCCTCGTGCCAGACACGGTCAAAGGCTTTAGAGATGTCCAGTGCAATAGCCCGGGACTCCCCATGATGTTCGATTGCGTTGCTCCAAAGATGAGTGACATAGGCTAGCAGGTCTCCTGTTGATCTGGACTTACGAAAACCATACTGATGGTCGCTGATAATTTTAAGGCCTTCCAGGTATTTTATAAGTTGTTGGTTAATAGCTTTCTCCATCACCTTTGATATAACTGAAAGCAATGCGACTGGTCGATAGTTGTTTGGCAGGGTTTTCTTGCCTTTCTTTGGTATAGGCTGGACTCGCGCCTTTTTCCAGCAAGATGGAAATATTCCTTTTTTGTAGGATAAGTTAAAAAGTCTACAAAATACTGGTGTGAGTTCATCGGCGCATTTCTTGAGCACTATAATAGGAATTTCATCTGGACCAGAAGCTTTTTTGGCATCGAGCCCCTTCAGAATTCGTTTGACAGGACGCTGACGGAATACGATATCAGTCATTTCCGATCGAACTGCTGGAGTGTTCGGGGGTGTTTTTCCCTGAAAATCTACCGTGGAGTGTGAAGCAAAGAGTTCCGCGAGTAAGTTCGCTTTATCTTCAGCCGTGGGTGTGTTCCAATATTAAATTTTGACGCGAATAAAATGGATTTATTTATAATGAATACCGAGATGAATACCTAGAAAGAGATAGAGCCAAAGTGTTTTATCCCGAAAAATAATGGAATTATACAAAATCATCAACTTTCCTAGTCTAGATTTTAAATTGAAGCAAAAATATGACAGTTTTAACAGTAAATAAATCATGAGTCATTAAATTAAAAATCCCAAATATCCAGGATTCGCAACTCCGAAATATTTTAATCTTAATTTTAATGGACGGTCAACGTGAAACGTTGTCGAGTGTATGTATACTATACCGCAAGTGTTGTTCTGTTCTGTTCCCCTACAATAAATTCTGCGGGCGCCTATGGCCAGATTTCTAGATTCACACTCTAAAAACTACAAATGAAAAAGTTTTCTTGAGGACCTAATCGTGGGATCCTTTATATATTTTATCTTTTTAGTATGAAATAAAATAAATATTAATTATCCTGTATGGGTTTTCAACAAAATCGCGACGTATAAAATAGTAGAGGGGGAAATTCCTATAGCTTACGCATGCGCAATAGGTTAAAATTCTAAATAAATTCTAAAAAATGCCAATAAATGCTAAAAAATAACAAGAAATACTAAAAAATTCTAAAAATGCTTAAAAGTTCTGGTAATTCTAAGAAATGCTAATAAATTCTAAAAAATTCTAAAAATTCTATCAGCTTGTACACCAAAATTCTAAGGTGGTTTCCCCCTCGCCAAAACCTTGGAATTTAATAATTTTTTTTATATCAAAAACCTACTCAAGGATAAAATAATAAAAAAATAATAGAAAAATATACAATAGAACTAACCTAGAAAGAGATACAACTGAGAAAGGGACTGGGAATTATCATGAACAAACATCAAAATAGTACCTCAAAGGCCCTACATTTTATGTTAAATATTTTTATAATTGATATATTTTTTAATGCTGGTGTTAAGATGTTATATATTTTAGGAGCAAGATAATTAGTGAAACGTAAGTTAATGTTTTTATTACTATTTGGTATTTTTATGTGTATTTGAGTTTGACTATTAGTGTTTCTTTCTTTATTTACCTGACACCTGGAGGCCATAATGGGAACAAGCAAACTGCAATGGCACCCAATACTAGGAAAGTACCGATTATCCAATAGTGAAATGGAATGGGATCGTAAATCCAGACGTAAGCATCCAAACTGTCGACAAATCTCTGATCGTTATGCATCTCGAGTCTGATTTTCTTTTTAAGTTTTTCTTTGGTAGGCTAAAAATGTGTGTTAAAAAAAAGTATCAAAAGAAGTTTAAACTATTAGTAGTTCGGCTAGTGGCAATGAATTTTTTTGAAAATAATATTAAAAATATTATTTTTGGTACAATGCCTAGGTTCTCGCTTTTACTGTATTTTATTACAATTCCTTTTATTGAGAATAAACGTCTTGCTAGGATCCAACTGGTTGTGGTTATTACAACAAAGAAATAACCAAATTATTTATATTAAAAAAAAAGTGATAATTATTTATTTTTATTTATTTACATTCAAACTTCTAGTAAGAAAAACGTTTGATATAAATTACCTTGTTTTAATGAACTTAAATATATTCTACGAAAAATAACAATTATCAGCAATTACCACCAATTAAATGTTTCAATATTTGAACATTTTTACTTCATAATTTAAAAAAATTAAAGGTTTTGTATCCCATACTTATAAAAAGCCAACTAATTCACAATAATCGTTTTTGTTTAGACAAGTAAAACACTAGTTTTCCACCTGTTAAAAAAATAAATAATGACCTCATGACCATTGGACATTGTTAAATAGCATCCTGTTTGACACTAAAATAAAAACAATTAAAACCAACCTTTTCATTAGGATCTTTCCCTTCGACAACACTACTTTCAGCATCGGTACCCTTATTTTGCTCTTTTTCATTCTTGATCTTTTTTTCCTCATCACCAGATTCTTGTTCTTTTTTCTTTTCTTTCTTCTTACCTTTCAACTCTAAAATATCATAAATTTTCCTATTTTGGTGTTCAAGACTAGACTATATTTACTTAAGATAAAATCTATTTACACTTACACCAATTTTTTATGATTTTATTAGATATAATAACATTTACCTTGTTCTGAAACAGGAACTTTTCTAGCCCGGTGATAAAACTTATGTTCCAACATGACATGAAGTAAATCAATAATTTCATCTCTGCTTTTAAAAGTAGGATTATCACCTTTGGCAAAATTTGACTCTAAAATAGCATCTACAGCCCTTTTGCCTGTAAATATAAAAATTATGTTTAGTAGTTTAGACCAACATACCTACAAACATATACTAATACTTTTTCATGGGAAAATGTCTGTACTCTATAAGACAAACATCACTTTAACAATGCTCTATCAAGCACATAATGAAGGAATATTATATAGGTAGCAAATAGCAGAGCAAAGAACCATTGTTTTTAAACTAAAGAGTATACATAATTAAAATTACCTACTACGATTAAACATAATCATTTTGCAAAACTATACCTACCAGTAAAATACTCCACATTGTGATTCAAAAATTTGGTCTTTTTGATCGGAACATTTTTCCTCATCCATTGGGCAATCTTATATTCCTCTTTAGAAGGTTTGTTAGCCAACTCTTCACCAGGAGCTGTGTATTCCTGGAATCCAACAAAGAACCTATTAATATCATTCTAATTTTGGACTACATACCTATTATAAGCTATTTTGATTCGAAGGCATTTTACAATGTCAAGAAAATACAGTTGCGGGTTTATTAAACCTAAATGCACTTAGAATGAACATTTGAAAACATTTCGTACATGGTAATTTGCAAGTTGTGTTCAATTAAAGTGCTGATACTAATAGTATGTTTATAAAATAATCAACAGAGCATAACGTCGCGGTTTGTACCGTTACTTTTGTGTTTGCAAGGCATAATCGATAACTACGCCGTCATAAAACGAAAATAAACATAAAACCTGGTGTTTTACTTTTATTTTTTGTGAACTAAATGAAAACAAACCGAAAGGAGCAACGTCATTACAAAATTTGCAACAACCATATTTTGCAAATTTTCAACCAATAATTCTCACATGTAAACATTGCCATTTTATTGAGTTAATAAATAACGGCTATAAAATAATTACGAAATCAAAATAATCCATAAAACATATTAAAAACTTACGTCTTTGCGTTTTTTGCTGCGTTTCTTATCCGCCATTTTGACAACACCGAATTACCAATGGACTGATTGACTTGACATTGACATGACAACCAAGATGTGACGTTGACGGAATAAATAGCACAAAAAGTGGGGATAATCACAGATAAAAAGGTATGCGGCCAAGTTATTTGTATCCAAATCCCAAGAAATAAAAATCTGTTTTGACAGATTACTCCACCGTTATGTTTACAAATCTGACATCTGAACGTCAAAAACATATGATCTCTATTTTTATTTTTTAAAGCAGTTTCCTAAATTTAAATTTATCATAACAATGTATATAACTATTTATCTTATGTAAATAAATGCAAGCTAGTTTAATTTATACCATAAAAAAATCATGCATAATATGCACAAATGGCTTTAATTTTAGCTAAAACAAAGTTATTGAGGACACAATTTAGACAAATTAACCATGTAGTCCAATTTGGCAAGTTTCTTAACGATAAGGAATATAAGGTAAGAAAGTTGACTTGCTTTTACACTTTTTGTAACTGACTTCTATCGGTTAGAGATGCTACAAAGTACTCGAGGTAGACGAATCAAGTGACCAAGAGCAAATAAGACTGGCATACCTTAGACTTGTAAAACGATACCATCCAGACAGCGGCACTGAAGAAGCAAGCCCAGACAAATTTCAAGAAGTAGGTACCTACTCAGCTTGTTTCTCCAAGGATAAATATAACTTTTTTTGTCTTTAGATCGATGAAGCTTTTAGGACTTTAATGCACAAGAAATCTAAGGAACGATGGGATGTCTCAGAAGAGGCTAATGTAGAAGAACAGGATATTAAGGTATGTATGATTAATGTAAAATTGTAAACAGAAGAGAAATCCATTCTGTCTGAAACCTTTGTTTTTAAAATATTTTTAGCATACAGCTCCACAACATAGACAATACTTAAATTATGGAGGTGTAGGGTCAGGAAATCCATTTCAGAGGGAAAAACAGTATACCAAAATAAGAGCAATGCAGGCAGCTGAAAATGTGTACAACCATAGAATATCAAAGGTCACTGCAGATGAAAAAGCCTTGATGGAGAAGCTACCAGTAAAACATAAAATCAAAACAAAGTAGGTTGTGTCGGTACTTAAATTTTATACAAAAAAAAGCTTAAAATGTAAAAAACATTATTTATTAATTAGTTATTTTATCCTGACCTTTAATACGTTTCGGTTTATTTTACAATCATCTTCGGAACTATAGAGAGCTAGTCAGTAATATTAAAAAAAATTTTAAAAGAAGTTTTTACTAAATCTATTATAACATGTTTTTGCAGAGAATTGAAATATATACAGGGTGTCCGGAAATGATGAGCAAAAAATTTAGGGGGGATGATTCTTGACCGAAAATAAATGCTATCTCTTCCTATAACATTTTTTCGAAAATTGATTATTAAAGTTACAGGCTGTTAAAGTTAAATTTTATTGGCAGTTTTAAAATACACAAGTTACTAAAACAATAAATTAAACATTCAAATCAAAGATTCAAAGTGACGTCCTTCCTCTTCATAAATTAATTCTTAAAAAATTCCGACGGACTCCATAGAATATTCCTTCCTTTGCTATGCTACTTATGTTTAAGGTTAAAAATAAATTAAAATGATTTCGTATGTACCACATGCAAGCAATGTTATTTTAGGGTTTTTTCTATGAATATAAAAAAAAATTTTGGGAAATTATTAACGTTTTTAAAAAAAAATATTTTTTTTTTATTTTAGGAGGTCTGCGTTTTTAAATCTATGCATAACTTTTCATTCTAAACAACTTTTCTTAATAACATTTTGCTGAATTTTCTGAAATAGGAGTACTTTATTCTTGTACCGGGTGTCCCACTAAGAATGGAGACCGGCCATAACTCGCTAACCGTTAATCATATAACTCGGGGGAAAAAAATTTATTGGCAATGCACTAAGAGAAATCGCTGAAAAATATTTTGAAGTTTCTAAATCCACCGCTAGAGGGCGTAAATCCAAAAATTTCCATTTTTTGAAGGGTACACCCTGTACATTTTTAAATTTTCAAATTCCACATAAAATTATAATTATTTTTTATTTAATGCATTATTAGTCTATACTTGATAGTTTCCGAGATATTGACTCTCGAAAAGTAACATTTTTGAACTTTGACAGCTTCTAACTTTCTAACAGTACGTCTTAGAGCAAAACGGCTTACATATCCCTATCTTCAATTTTTATTATCTTCCGAAAAAAATCAACTTCCGGTTAAACCGGATGTAACTCGAAAGCAGGAAATATAGTTGTTCCGGTTTAACTGGAAGTTGATTTTTTTGGAAAGATAATAAAAATTGAAGACAGGGACATGTAAGCTGTTTTGCTCTAAGACGTACTGTTAGAAAGTTAGAAGCTGTCAAAGTTCAAAAATGTTACTTTTCGAGAGTCAATATCTCGAAAACTATGAAGTATAGACTAATAATGCATTTAATAAAAAATAATTATAATTTTATGTGGAATTTGAAAATTTAAAATATACAGGGTGTACCCTTCAAAAAATGGAAAATTTTGGATTTACGCCAAAGCGGTGGATTTAGAAACTTCAAAATATTTTCCAGCGATTTCTCTTAGTGCATTTAGATAATAAATTTTTTTCCCCCAAGTTATATGATTAACGGTTAGCGAGTTATGGCCGGTGACCATTCTTAGTGGGACACCCGGTACTAGTTTTATATTTTTTGACCTACCCTGTACGCCGTTTGACTTGCAACCATTCCAAGTGCACCAAATATTATTATCGAACATGCACCAACTTTTATCAAGAATAAAATTTTCTGAGAAATTGGTAATAAAAAAAATTCCCATATGTTGCACACTTAAACAACCACACTGTATAGAAAATATAATTGTTAGTATTATCGATTGTCAATTCACTTCTGCAAAAACATGTTATTAATTAGAATAAAAATAGTGTAGTGCTACCGAATAATCAAAAGGTATGTTTTGTTTTTGTTAAAAACGATAGATTTAGTAAAAACTTCTTTTTCAATTTTTTTTTTTTTAATAAAACTGACATCTTTCTTTGTAGTTCTGAAGATGGTTGTAAAATAAACCGAAACGTTAACAAGTAAAAAGATTTTCAATCTTGACCTAAAACCTAGGAAAAATTTACTTTTATTTTAAGATTAAAAATTTGTAGGTATGGTTTCGATAGATTAGTAGAGGATCTTATTCAAGAGTCAATATCCAAAGGAGAATTTAGCAATTTAAAGAATACCGGTAAACCTTTACCTGATCATCAAACTAGAAATCCATATGTGGACTTCATAACTCACAAACTAAATGAAGTAGGTCTATCCCAGAAAATACTAACCTTTTTTTAACAGTTTTTTAGCTTTAAACTAACTTTTCAGGTTTTAATAGACAATGGTTTTACACCAGAATGGATACTGCTGCAAAAAGAAATCCGACAGGAAGCCCAAATGCTTCGAAAAAGCTTATTTACAGAGCGAGGATACTTCGGCCCTTACCCGTTAACAATAGAAGACAATATTGAATGGAGTGAACGAGTATACAAGTATAAAAGCATTGTAGATAAAATCAACAAAAAAATAGCCAAATTTAATTTAGTAGTACCTGTTTTAAATAAGCAAATGATCCAAGTTTGTTTGGAAAAAGAGGCTCAAAGAGCTATGGTAACTGGCAACTCTTACAAAGATTTGAGAAGTGATACTCCTGATAGAAATAATGGAAAACAGATACCCGCAGCATCTTCAAATGAAAGTGTAAATATATTTAGTTTTATTGAATACTTTTTTAAAGGAAAATGACTGATAAATTTGTTCAAATAGTATTAATATTAGTTCACTATGTATATTTTGGTTAAGTTTTAATGTGTTGATGAAAATAAAAACGTTTTACATGTTTATAGTTGACCATGCATTTTAATATTTGCGCCGCACTAGATCTGTTGTGACTTATACCCAGTTTAACCTTTGCTGTCTAGGAGATCCCAATGGTAAGCGTCAAATTTGTACACCCTGTATAGTACAGTAGGTATATTTTATTATACATTGCATGTCCCCTCGGCCCCTAAAAGTTGGCCAAGGCTGGAACCCTACATTCAATAATCGCCAAAATCAAAAAACGAAAACAAAAAAAATTGAAATAAAAAATACATTTATTAATTAATTACATTGCACAACCTAATAATTAATAATGTACAAATTAAAATTACGGTTTTAATTAGCGACCTTATTTCAATGTTAATTTCAATAACCAAATTCGTCATTTTCATAATAATATTTATTTTATACAACAATCTCAACTCCACAAGAAACATTTTAACTTCAGTAGAAACGAGATATTTAAACTGAGCTCAACAGTCTTGTTCTGTTTATGACATTTTGGTTTTTTATTAAAGCTCTTTTATATAATTGAAGGATAAAAAAAATGCCATAAAATCTTTAAAATATTGGCGTCGATGCCGGTCAACATTCAAAATTATTCACCCTATTTGGTTTCTATTGTAATAAAAATACACTTATTATAGGCAAACATTTAGTTCTCCCAAAATTTCCATCAAGTTTGTTACCAACAATCCCCTGCCAAATTCTTCCAAATCAAAGTATCTTATAGAATTTGTCAAACAGAATTGTTGCAACTCAACTGCATAAACATTTTGGGAAATCCAATTTTTTCTTGAATAGTGTATAATTTATACATACTGCTGTACCAAAATAACACTAGAACTTGGAAAATATTGTTAAAATTGTTTTTCTAATTTATGGTGTTTAATATGGTCAATACCCATTGCAGCATTTTAAGGAATAAAAGTTAAAATAAAAAAGTGATGGAACACCTTTAAGTCAATGACAATTAAAATATGGAATTAAAACATTTTTTTTAAACCAATAGTTTTTAATGTCCTAATATTCTTTCAGCACATCGTTAAATTGAACATCAATATGATGTAAATATATTTAAAAGGAGACTCTACTGTATCTGTTACAATGGAAACAACCCTAACCTTCATTTAAAACGCATGCAATTATCACCTCGAATCACTTACTGAAAATGCAAATAATATAAACCCCTTAACTAAATAATAATAATTTTTTTAATACTGACAAAAAGTAGTCATTAAATCTTTAAATAATTATTTAAAACAGATTTTGTTTCCTAAAGTTATAAGCTTTGTATTTTTTGCATTCCCCGTATACAAACCTAATTAAATTTTACCAACTTACAAGGGGCAATAGAAAAGATTTCTTCCTAACTTCAACTGGTTTCTAAAACGATATTTTATGAAGACGAAAACGTTCAAAACAGTAATAATTATCACACATCACATTAATTTTAAACTGATCAAAATTTGGGGTGGATGGAATTGTTTGCCAATCATACAAGCGCGGTCCTGACACTACATGAAGTCATAGATATATTTTAAGAAGTCAGCTAAAGTACATAAGAGTAGTAAGAAATACATAAGCAAAAAATAAATAAATAAAATGCTAAGAATAAATATTGTTTTTCTAATAGACCAAGCGACAACCGTCGAAAACTAACAAAACACAGTAGGTACACTTATAGTAAGAAAGCATAAGCACCAGGGTTGCCTTTTCTAAACCCACATATGGCAGGAAGAACGCGTATAAACACTAATGCATGGACGACAGAGGGAAAGTCCCTCAGGAACAGAAAAAGTATGTGGCCTATTTTAATTTAAACACAAAAGTAAATAAAAATATTACAAAATTACTGTCAAGTATATAGGTGTCTGTCTTCTGTGCAGGTTAAGAAAAGGCAACCCCGGTGCTTGTGCTTTGTCACAATAAGTGTACTGTCGTGTATAAGTTTCATTCTTTCAGGAATGAGTCTACCTAGTGGTGGCCTCTCCACTTTAAATGCTAAAACTTGGTGGTATAAAAAGTTTAATTATGTAGTTTATTAAAAATATTGTCTATTCTCGAATATATTATTTTTCAAAGTGCAAAAATACTTTCTCTAAAGTATACAAAACTGGGAAGCCCCATGCGAAGTACAACTATAAATTTTAAATATCCTTATCAGCCAACGACTAAAATTCGTTAGTAAATGGTAAAATATAAATAACGAACACTATTAACAATCCTAATGATAATGAAATAAAATTGAACTCTATAAAAAAAAATAGTACCTTAAATTATAACAATTGCGATTACTATATTAGTTTCGAGTAATATAAATTGATTGTAGGAAAAAAGCTCAAATGAATTATTTAAAAATGATAATGAATAAACAATGATTTTTTCTTAATTATGTAACAAAATATACAGTTTTTACTATCTACGGATGTTAAAACCCTTTGTTTCGTCAGGTCCCCTAGGCATTCTTATTATATTATCCGATTCTGAAGGTTTTGGTTTTGCTATACTTATTCTGAAAACAATACATTTTAATTGAATGTTTTTTTAGTGAAAAGAAACAGTATCTTTAAATAAAAGTAATTTTTTAGTTAAAATTATATAAAATTTTGCAATAAACCTTCATTTCCATCAAGGATCCTGTCTTTTTTCCCTATACCTATCTCCATTTCTGTCTTTAATAACTAGGATTACTTACCTTTCTTCTGGTTTTTCTGAACTAGCTTCCCCTAGTATCCTTAACCTAGCCTCCGCATACTCTTGTTCTCGTTGTTGTAAAGTCTTTTTAGGTATAGGCTTTCTATTATCACTAGTATTTTGTGCATCTTTGACCGGTCTTTTTAAAATTTTGACCATTGGTTCTGGAGGTACATATTGAGATCTTAAAGCGTCATCACCTGTTAAAGTCACATTGATTGGACCCTTTTCTATGTTTCCATTTACACTGAAAAACAATTAAATATAAATTGTGTCCCAAATCAAATTTTATTTGAAAAAATTGTTGTCATATAGTTTTTAATCTCCTTATAAAGTGGATAGTAACATTTAAGAATAATACATATAAATGAGCGGGCAAACATTTGGGTCAGCGATTAAGTTTCCTAAGGGAACTGTTATATTTTAAATTGTTGTGTGAGACTTATATCAGAAGACTTATGGTCTTACCTACTATCCTCTAAGCTGGGCATGATTAACTTGTTAAATTTCTGCTCTAAAACCTAAAAAAAATACGGAGTGCACAGTATATAACCTCAAACTTGTGGCGATACTTTCACCATGACATTGCGGTATATAAATTAAATCTATTCCTAATTATTATATAAATTTATAACAGCAAGATAGGGGCCCATCTTACATCAGTCTCGTCAATTTCTTCCCAATTATCTATTTCTAAAATTTCATCCTGCTGTTTAGCAGCCATGATTGGACCCATTTGTCATCCACATGTCAATAAATCCGTATTTTGTCGATGAAAAAACTTAAAATCATCCTTTCACCATTATCTTGATGGTCAAATAAATTATTTACTTATATAATTCATTGCTAATTTTAAAAAATTAACGGAGAAAACTTAAAATTTTGGAAAATAGACACGACTTTTTTCACTACTTTCCTTTTGTGGAAAAGATTTAAGTTACGACATACGACCGATAAAGTTGTCAGCCTGAATTGACAGATTAAAACTGAAAGTAGTTCAAATGAATAAGAAGTACGGTATGGTGGTGCAAAGTCGACTTTTAAATAAACCTATTTCTTCAAATACACTTTTGCTATTGCTTAATAATTATGATTCTTGCTTGAAACATATTGTCTGGTTTGGCTTAAACCAGGGCTGTCCCAATTCAAGTGGCCCAAAATTTCTCCTTCAATATAGCATTAAAAAAATGACAAATCATGTTTTTCTAGTAAAGAAAAGCTTAATTTTATTTTTGAATCCCTTGGACAGCTCTGGCTTAAACTATTGCAATCTAAATAATATTATTACTGATATTTTTAAAATACTATATTAAAAATTGATATTATGATAAAAATAAATATTCGTAAAACGTCAACAAAAAAGTATTTATTTTTTACTTCTAATACAACATGTAAGAAAATATAATTTCGAAGCTGTTTTCTACGTAATTATAAATAACAGTATACTTAATACTAGTACATTTTCGCGAACTAATACAATATCTAGAGTATAGCAAAAATGTTAATAAATTAGGGAACTAAAATTTGTTTGGTCTTCGTCATTTTCCCAGCTTAAATACCCCACTAACTCCTTTACGTATACTCTTATTCTCTGGTGCCTAAAAAAAACAGAAAGTTAGCAAACTCAAAGAAAATACAGAAAAAGAATTTGTTCTAAAAACAAACTTAATAAATAAAATGATACTCATTCATAACTTGTATTTTTATCTAATGATCACTTTTATAAATATAACAAGCTCTTAGGGGAAAATAGGAAAATGTCATGTAACGCAGCAATAATGTAGTAGGACCTGTCTGAGGGGGGGACAAGACAAATTGGGTTTCAGTAGACAAATATTCTCCATATATCTCCATTGGGGAGGAGGAATCAGTGCCACAGGCAAAAATTTCAACATTCACAAAACCAAGAAACTATGAAAATAGAGCCACAACAATACATGTAGCATGATACAGCATTTGAACATATAAAGCACATAAATAAACGACTTTATATAACTTTTCTGTTACCTTTTCACCGACATTTTTCATTTTATGCTGTAATGAAAATTAAATATTTAAAAGTTAGTGTAGTAAATAAACATCATTTAAGAAAAAAAAGGAATTTTAATCAATTTTTTGTATGTGTCAAAAATAATATTTAATAAACATATTTTGTTTCCTTCAAAAATATTATTTGTTTATAATAATATTCTGAGTTGAAAACAACTTTATTACAAAACTTCCATTTCATATACGTATACAGTGTGTCCACGGATGGAGTTCACTATACTTGTAAATAATCTTATTTTCATTTTTTCGAAAAAAAGATTAAGAAGAAAGAGTTTTTTCGAGAGAATCAAAATAAGAGTTTTTACTTTTGTAAAACTACATTTTACCATTTTTTACGCACCCTGTACAATAAAATCGAATTTTCTCAACGCGAATTGAATTTTTATAACAAGCAGAAGAAATGATGAAGAATTACTATTTTTCGAAAAAGTGAAAATAAGATTATTTACAAGTATAGTAAACTCCTCTGTGGACACACTGTATATAAAAATAATACTGTATTACATAACATTACTCATAATATATACCAAACAAGACAAAAAACAAATCTATGTTTATGTTATGATAATTTTAATTTAACACTTTTAAAAAATAATGCTTTATTTGTTGGCATCAAAATTTTTAATATATTACCTACTAATTTGAAAACTATGAGTTTTTTAGCATTTAAAAGAAAACTAAAATCATGAATTATGCAAACTTATATAAAGGTAAGCCAACTTATATACAGTGTGACCAGTAAAGTCCGCATCATATGGGATTTTTTTTTATTAATATCTTTATTCAAAAATTGACTTTGGCATCAAGTTCTGCATCGATCGAGATGAAAATTAAGCAAAAAAATAGTAGTCACGTGATTCGCAGTATCTGTCAAATTTTAATTTTTTCCAAAAAATATTTCAAAAGTGGGGTTATTTCTGAAAATATCGAAAAAAGTAATTAGAAAGTTTTTTTAAATGCAGTTTCTAGCAAACATGCAAAATTTCAGCTGCATAAGATAATTTTGATTTTTTACCTATATTTTGTAAATTGCACCACTTTTGCAAAATAAGACCCAACGCAACCTACATAAAACTTCTTAGTTTTGACAATGCTTTATTTCAGATACATTTTCTTTAAAGTAGCGCCCTATTAAATGTGTGTTTTTCTACAAAATCAAAATTGGGCTATTAAAATTTGGTCGCATGTGATGCAAAGTTTATTTGTTTTTGACCCTGTATAAGGTAACTTCATAAAATAAGAATTTTTGAAAACGTAGTTTGTGTCTGAAAGTAACACACGTTAACGTTTTTATGACATACCTTAATAAAAAATTATAATATAGGGGTTTTAAATTAAATCGTTGAAAATAGATAAACTTTACATTGTTAAACTAAAATTTATTTTCCACTTAAAAAACACTATACTGAAGACACTGTGTTCTTTTTTGTCTTAATATTAAGGTGTATTACTTTCAGACACGAACTACGTTTTCAAAAATACTTATTTTATGAAGTTACCTTATACAGGGTCAAAAACAAATAAACTTTGCATCACATGCGACCAAATTTTAATAGCCCAATTTTGATGAAAAACACACATTTAATATGGCGCTACTTTAAAGAAAATGTATCTGAAATAAAGCATTGTCAAAACTAAGAAGTTTTATGTAGTTTTATGCGCGGTCTTATTTTGCAAAAGTGGTGCAATTTACAAAATATAGGTAAAAATCAAAATTATCTTATGCAGCTGAAATTTTGCACGTGGGCTAGAAACTGCATTTAAAAAAACTTTTTCTAATTACTTTTTTCGATATTTTCAGAAATAACCCCACTTTTGAATTATTTTTTGGAAAAAATTAAAATTTTACAGATACTGCGAATCACATGACTACTATTTTTTTGCTTAATTTTCATCTCGATCGATGCAGAACTTGATGCCAAAGTCAAATTTTGAATAAAGCTATTAACAAAAAAAAAAAAAAACCATATGATGCGGCGACTTTACTGGTGACACAGTAGGTAAAAAATCAAAATTATCTTATGCAGCTGAAATTTTACATGTGTGCATTTAAAAAAACTTTTCCTAATAACGTTTTTCGATATTTTCAGAAATAACCCTACTTTTGAATTATTTTTTGGAAAAAATTAAAATTTTACAGATAATGCGACTCACCTGACTACTATTTTTTTGCTTAATTTTCATCTCGATCGAAGCAGACCTTGATGCCAAAGTCAAATTTTTAATAAAGCTATTAATAAAAAAAAATCCCATATGATGCGGACTCTCTATCTATCTAATTTTATTATTTTCTACATTATGTTGTCACTTTCCATGTAATGAACTGTAAAAGTTAGTTTGGAATAAAGACATTTTGAAAGTTAATTTCTCCCTTATTTATAATTTTTCTTTTTTTTTTTGGGTGAAATATTTTTGAATTACTTACTTATATTTTTAAGTGATTAAAATTAATAATCTAAATGGGTATATATTTTTTCATTACAAAATCGTTGCTTTCATTGGATTTATTTTTATTAAAAAAAAAACAATGTTATTGATTTTTAATATTATTATAAAGAAACCTGCAAATAAATAAATAAATCAACTTACATGTCTGGAGCCCAGTAACATTTTCGCTTTGTCTTCTTCCTGCGGCGCTGAACTATCCTCCCCTGTTCCCGTACTTCTTTTAATTTGTAATTTTTGTTTTATTGCCTAAAAATTACCAAAATACTCATCCACTCTTTTAGCAAAGAAAACAAATTATTACCTGAGACAGAATCACTTTTTTAGTGTCATTTATTACAGCCATAAGCAAATCTAACCACGTCCATGTCATATTGTGATACTCTAAAGTTGGAATAAGAATGGACACATCTCTAAGGTCTTCTAAATTTTTTTCTTTGGTACCTTTGTAACTAGCTTTTACCGGAACTTCTGGTATTTTAATGTATACAAACAGCTTATTTTTCTCAGCTCTCTCCTAAAACAGTGACGAAATATACATATAAATGCAGGTGCCCTATAATAGGTATAAAAAATTTAAAGCAGATTCTTAAAAAATCTTTAAAATATAACGTATAATATAAAGAACAACCTTCATTTTTTCGACTTCGTCAATATGGATATAGAAGTTCGAGTCTCTGTTTTTTTTGCCTTTTCCCTTCTTATTTTTAGGTTCTGCATCGCCGTCTTCACTAGCTCTGTCATTAAATTCGGAACTTTCCGTATCCCTTTCGGGAAATGCGAACTTCATCATGGTAACAAAAAACTTTTTCGTCAGACCTAAAACGTTTATAAATACATAGAAATCGAAAAAGGTACACACGTACTTTTACACACTTCTACCGAAGAGTGATTTTAAACGTGTTATGAGAACTTACCTATTGTTAAAGGTACTAAATTAATTTCAAAATGCTCCTTTACTGAGATACCTCCCACCGGAGGTTTTTCTCTGCAAAATATCCTGAGAACTTTCTACAATAAGAACAACGATTAGAAAAACAACTGACGCCGACGCTGAAAAACTATATAAAATCAATACCTTATGTTCAATTGGCATGTCATACTGTATTTCAGTGGGACACAGAATGTCCTTGTAAATTTCGTTTGGTATAAGATTCGTCATTCTTAAGTACCCTAATTCTAGCAAATGTTCAACTGAATCATCAGATTTTGAATTTTTCGTATACCTGAAAGGACGATGATGGAAAATTATCTATGTATTATCTATCTATATGCATTATATTTTGAGAATTTTATTAATAACATTACAAACCCTATATTTCTTGACATATTGTCTCGAAATGTAGAAGAAATACTATATACTCCAGTACGTGGGTATCAAAAAGGGGTGTTTAAATGCAAAAGGTGGGGTAGTAGCGAGCAAGTTTTCGACCTCGAGGCGCATGCGCTCGAGCCGCCATCTTGGATTGTAGGTACAAAAATTTGGTTTTTTGATAATAACTCAAAAACAGTGGCTTTCCCGACAAAAGATAATCTATACAAATTTAAAGAGGATAAAATTTCCTACATTTTTTTTGTAGCACACATATGTTAAGAGTTACAGCTCCGTGAAGTTGCACTATTTGAAAAAAAAAGTATTGTATTTTGTTATTTGGCTATTTAGCACCAGCCGAAAGTTCTATCTACTTCCGTAAACCTGGAAGAGGAAAAACTGCTGAGAGGTTATATTCAGCAAGTAGCCTCAAATACCAAGAAGCAACCAAGCACATTCTGTTCTTGCATGCCTTCAGTGGTTGTGACACTAGGTCATCCCTATTTAATCAGGAAAAAACTACAGGACACCGACAATAACCAATCCGGACCATCGAAACGTACCAAAATGTAGTAGAAATTAATTTTTGTAACGCTCTAAAATCATAATTTACTATTCTTAAATTTAAAAAGAAAATGCGATATACTTTTCGCCCATAACTTTGTTTAGGAAAAGTATACTACTATTAAATGATAATATTCAAATGCCTATAGTTTTTTTTTATAATTATGTAAAACTATAGTTATAAATAATAAGAATAATAAAATAAAACAACCAAAAAGTTTCCGCATTTTTTTTTTCAAATAGTGCAACTTCACGGAGCTGTAACTCCTAACATGTGCTACAAAAAAAAATTCTACAAAAAGTGTAGGAAATTTTATCCTCTTTAACTTTGTATAGAATATCTTTTGTCATGAAAGCCACCGTTTTTGAGTTATTATCAAAACACCAAATTTTTGTACCTAAAATCCAAGATGGCGGCTCGAGCGCATGCGCCTTGAGGTCGAAAACTTGGATTTTTCATTAGGGCCCCAAGCCTAACAACATACTAAAAAATCGCTACTACCCCACCTTTTGCATTTAAAAAAACCCCACGTCCTGGACTAATACAATATAAATAAATGAACTTACAAGAAATTGCTCAACACTAAATCGGCAATACCGATCTGGCCATCAGCCTCAGTAAGTCGCCACTGGGCATGTTTAAAGCATATCTCGTTTGCTCTCACTATTGTCAGGGGTTTATCGCTTCTTGTAGAAGCAATTCTCGCGTTCGCCAACAGCTGGGTCTCCTTATAACACGACAACATCATATCAAGTTCGTCGCTTTGAGCGTTGAGGTTCATTTTGCAATCATGCATCTGAAAATTAGAAATAGCTTTATCAACTAATAATGGACAAGAAGAATGTTAGCAGATGTTGCTACAACATCATATCAAGTTCGTCGCTTTGAGCATTGAGGTTCATTTTGCAATCATGCATCTGAAAATTAGAAATAGCTTTATCAACTAATAATGGACAAGAAGTATGTTAGCAGAGGTTGCTAAGTAATTCAAAACTTTATTCAAGTATTTGATACAAATAATATCATTCCTTACGTCAGCAGGTACCTTGTATAAGGACTAAAAAATTTAAAATAAAATAAAAAATATATAAGTACAGTCGACTATATTTCATCATACCAACCAGTCTTTCTAATCTATCCAACTCCTGCTTCAGCTCGACGTCGTCAGGATTCTCTTCCCAAGTTTTGTTAACCATATAAGTATCCTTTTCTAATCGTCTCAATTTATTCATTATATTTCTCACTATAGTCTGTTTTTCTTGTATCGGTCTTCTTTGGTCTTCCACGCTGTAAAGTTGTAGTTGAAATCTCATTCTTGCAAGCCTTTCCAAGGCTTCTTTCCTGTGTGGCTCGACGTAGAGTAGAAGATTGTTGATGATGTCCAGCAGCATGGCATACTAATGAAGTAAAAACATACTATATAACTGAAAAATATGTTGTGATTGTGAGTAAACGATCCTTGTTCCGTATGCCTGAATGTATAGGTGATAATATTACTCTAATTTATAGGTGTATGCTTCCTACGCTCACATTCGCGAAAAATATAACACAATCATTTACTAGTATTCATTTTCATTTGGCAGACGCGTCATCAGACTGAGATAAACCTATTTGTCTCATACAATTTGTATTTCCCTACCATGAAATATCGGTTTTGCCAAGAAAACCAAACGGTTTTATCGAATAAGACAAATCATTACCTGTAAAGAATTGGTACAAACGTCCAAATCATAATGCATAAGGGTAAAAGCATCTACACCTGTTTGTCTACTGTCCCATGGACTTACATCTTCGGGAGGCGGTGGTGGTATTTCTCCTAAAAATGAGTAAGAGTACAAAATTTTTTTAAGAGTCTACCATAACTTTTACACGCGACATGCATTTATACTTTTTACTCGAAGTTCTCTAAACCTATCGAATTTATTTAAAGATTTGAGAAATTTGGTGACAGCGGAGGTCAAAAATTGGATTTATTTTATTTTTATTATTAATAATAATAATAAGTTTATTTAAAATTTAATAATATAATAAATATGTTTATGTTGTCTTCTATAAACTTCTTCTTCAATCCCCTGAAGCTGAGCTTGTTAGGGGCAAATCTTATTTTTTGTTTTAGTATGTAAAATCATAAATCATAAATATGCATTAAAAATTAAGTTTTAAAGTAAAAATGTTCATTTATAGTATAAACGCAGTTTTTTTTTTTAAATATATTACCTATAATAAAATGATTAATTTATAATTTTTAAGTAAAAAATATGAAGTACTTATATAAATTATTCAGAACAATATTAATTAGGTAATTAAAACATTTCTAAAAATATTTTTAAATTGTCTGTTTTTAATATCCGTGTTTTTATTTTTAAATATATATATATTAAGATGTTATAAATGTAAATAAAGTTGTCTTATGTTCAACTTGTTTGTTTCTAAATATAATTCTTTTGAAGGATAAAGATAATCTTTATTGAATATAATTTTTAGAAACCTTTTTTGTAATATTTCTAATTTTTTAACTAAAGTTCTATTTATTCCTCCCCAACCTAAAATTCCGTAATTTAAATGAGTTTTAACTAACGCGTAATATAATATGTATTTCCATATGTCTTACATATAAAATTTTTTCAATGTTTTTAAAAATCGGTAGCAAACTTCCTAATTTTTTAATTAAGTATTCCAAGTGACAATTCGAATTTAATTTACTGTCAAAAATAATTCTTAAATATTTTATTTTATTAACTTTAAAAATTTGAATGTCTTCATTTACTTGAATACTATTCATATTTCGTGGTAGGTTATTAAGGTTTAAAGTAAAAGGAATATAATTTGTTTTATTAAAATAAATTGTTATCAAACCAATTTTTTATAATTTTAAAATCTTTTTTAATTTTATTATTTAAGTTGTCCCAATTTGTATCGGTATAAAAAATTGTAGTATCATCTGCAAAACTATGACTTTGTCCATCGCAATTTATACTAAATAAGTCGTTAATATAAATATTAAAAAATAATAAGATCAGCCCACTTGATTCCCGATATTTATACTTTGAAAAGTTAAACCAATCATTTAAAAAAACTCTTCTAAATGTAAAACGTGTGCTTTCCATAATTACCTTCCGGATTTGTACTAATATCTCCATAGCCAGCGTAATAAAATTCACATTTACATCTAGACACAATTCGTTGTAACTAAAAGAACCATAAATGAAAATAAGAATTAATACAATACAATACACAAAATTTATTAGTTCCCAAATTCAAGATAGAACATGTCAACAGAAGAAAAAATCAAAAATAAAAACGTATCAGTTGAATTATGCTTACCTGACGTGATGTACTCGGACCAACAGTATCACTGACCACAGCTCCTACCGAAACCCCGCTCCCCACCATATTGGGTACTTCTGAGGGTTCCGATATCTCAGCAGATTCTTTTTCTTGAATATTATCCACCGTTAGCCACATTATATTTTCTAAAAAAAAAACAGAACAATTGAAATCATTTTTAGTTGTATTTAATTAATTGTAATTATAACCTATAGCATACCATTAGCATCGTTTTCCCTAGCATTCACGGTCGCATAATACTGCATACATTCCAAAAGACCAGTCCAAGTAGTTTTAGACACGAGCGTCCTTTCCTTCCAAGCAGGACGATGCACCCTTTGCAAAATTTCTGCTTTCGCCGCACTCAGAATAACGTAACCGTTAGTTTCACAGCCTTTCAGGAGAACTTGTGCGTTCACAAGTGAAACTACAAAAAATTATAAAGTTTAGTTTTTATATACTATCCTGCTTTCCATTTTAAAGTTTGAAAATATTGGATTCAGAGGAAAGCAGTTAGAATTAATTAAAAATTATCTGAAAAATAGGCCAACTTATGTTCAAATAGATAAAGAAAAAAGCTATCCAAAAGTATTTAAGTACGGTGTTCTTTAAGGGACAATTTTAGGACCATCATTTTTTAATATTTATATTAACGACTTATTTAGTATAAATTGCGATGGACAAATTCATAGTTTTGCAGATGATACTACAATTTTTTATACCGATACAAATTGGGAAAACTTAAATAATAAAATTAAAAACGATTTTAAAATTAGAAAAAATTGGTTTGAAAACAATTTGTTAACAATTAGTTTTAATACAACAAATTATATTCCTTTTACTTTAAAGCTAAATAACCTACCACGAAATATGAATAGTATTCAAATAAATGAAGACATTCAAATTTTTAAAGTTAATAAAATAAAATATTTAGGAATTATTTTTGATAGTAAATTAAATTGGAATTTTCAATTAGAATACTTAATTAAAAAAATAAGAAGTTTACTACAGATTTTTAAAAACATTAAAAATGTAATACATATTGTATTATTGAATTTTGGGTTGGGGAAGAATAAACAGAACTTCAGTTGAAAAATTAGAAATATTACAAAAAAGGTTTCTAAAAATTATATTCAATAAAGATTATCTTTATCCTTCAAAAGAATTATATTCAAAAGCAAAAAGGTTGAACAGAAGACAACTTTACATTTATAACATCTTAATATATATATTTAAAAATAGAAACCTTATACAATTTAAAAACCATAATCATAATACACGTCATAAAAATGAAATAACCATAAAACCTAAAATAATAAAGTCCATAGGACAAAAAAATTTCAAATATTTATGTTTTTATTTAAACGATTATTTAACAACAAAAATTAAAAAATTGATTTCATTAAAAGAATTTAAAGTCGAAATAAAAACATGGATATTAAAAACAGACAATTTAAAAATATTTTTAGAAATGCTTTAATTAATGATAATATGATTAAAAAAATTGTTCTGAATAATTTATATAAGTAATATTATTTACTTAAAAATTATAAATTAATAACTTTATTATAGATAATATATATTTCTTCAAAAAAACTGCGTTTATACTGTAAATTAACATTTTTACTTTAAAACTTAATTTTTAATGCATATTTATGATTTATGATTTTACATACTAAAACAAAAAATAAGATTTGCCCCTAACAAGCTCAGCTTCAGGGGATTGAAGAATAAGTTTATAGAAGACAGCATAAACATATTTATTATATTATCAAATTTTAAATAAACTTATTATTATTATTATTATTTCAAAGTTTTATTTACTATACGCAGCTACGCGTAGGTATATATTCTGTGGGTATAATACTTACTTTGCCAATTTTTATGAACGACATCATCTTCCTGACAAGCTTGTACGCCTTGCAAATGCTGTTGCCTGGACACTGCCGACAAATCGTCGCTGTACACTATCGAATTGTTATCAGCTTCGGCGATTAGTTGCTGCAGCATATTAGCTGCATGACCCGATTGCAGTTTGCTTATCGGGGAGGGGGTATCTTGAACTGTTGACGCTGACTGAATCGTCTAAGAGTAAGAGAGGGAGGGAAAATGAAGAAGTGAAGATATACTTAATATACAAAGTCTGTACAGTATGTGTAGTCCTGCTGAAAGTTTTACTATTATAGTACCTACTATTAACGCTATAGGTATACCAGAATGAGTATTACCTGAATTGCATTATTTGGAGGTGTGCTAGTAGGATCGGTACTTCTTCTTTTCATTGGTGTCGTGTTTGTATCTTTCCTAAATCCTTTTAAAGCTTCGGTAGAGAGATTCTTTTTCATTCTCTAAAAAATAAGACTTGTAAATATTAATCTGAAAGGGAAATAATATTTGACAAAAAACTTACTGTGGTTTTCATAAATGTATCAAACAAGGCAAAGGCGACATTTCTATTGCTTTTAGTCCATGCGCCTCTTAAATCATACACTACTAATCTATGAGTGGGAGTATCTTTGTTGCGATCCGTAGTTGCCTGGCTTGGAAAAACTGCGTCTCTGCCATATGACACCTTAAACATTGTTAGACTCAACAACCTACAACCTGTTTACATAGATATTGTACACAATCTTTTAAGTTACATGTTTTTGATAAATTCCCGATAGCTATAAATTAAGTCAATTTAACTTTCAAAATGTCTTTATTCCAAACTAACTTTTACAGTTCATTACAGGAAAAGTGACAACATAATATAGAAAATAATAACCATTAAAAAAAATAACAATAAAAAAAAAATAGAAGTTAATCCAATTTAATTCATTAATAAAATCAATTTAAAAAAAAATAGTATAAATAATTTAATTTAGTAAATATCTCTTTAATTCTTTTTTAAAAGTTGCCAATTTATTAATTTTTCTGATATTTTTTGGAAGATTGTTATATTTTATTATTCCGTCATATAAAAGCGATTTTTTTCCGAAATTACTTTACTGGTATAGTTTGATAATTTATACAACGTCTGGTGTTATGATTAACATGTAATGTCTTATTCTCCTGAAGTGTTGTTTGATTTTTTTTCTTTTAAAATAATAGAGTGAATTAGAATACAAATTTTTAATTTATAAATGTTTTGAACGTGTAAATACCCTTTCGGTCTATATAGAGAGAACAGTTGGTTCTAAATGTGGTAATTTGTGTATACATTTAATAACTTTATTTTGCAAATTTTTGCAATGGTTTTAAGTTTGATAAACAAGCAGATCCCCGTGCAGAAGCTTAGTATTGTAATTTTGAATATATCAATAAAAAAAATATATTTTTAAGTACATATTTCAAAGGAATGAAATATCTAGATCTATACAAAACAGATACCAAAGGAGATATCGAGTTGATATACTGGATATGGCATTTCCAATTTAAATTTTCGTCTAAAACTAATCCTAAAAATTTTGTCTTTATTGAATATTGAATATTTTCATTATTAAATGTGAAGGGGTTAATGATGGAATTTATTTTATTTTTAGTTATAAACATAAAAGAAGATTTTGTAAAATTTAACGTAAGTTTATTTGATTGAAGCCAAGAAAGAAGTATTTTTAAATCATTATTAATATCAAACAAAATACATTTCTGCAAGAGTTTCAGCAATATAAATAATTGTTGTATCATTTGCAAATAGCCCTTATGCCCTTTAAGTTCAATTTGGAAACGGAATTAATGTAAATTAAGAATAATAACGGACTACAATAGTAGAGTAAAAATAGGTAAATATTTTCATGTGATTTCGTTGTGCAATTCGATTCGATATAAAATATACAGGTGAAAGGTGAACTGTAATGGATGTTACCTTGGCAACCGACAAACAATAAGTCTTCTCAACAGGTTGTAATCTAGATGTTTCTATTTCCGAGTCATCTTGCAAAGCACTTTTGAGCCAGATTTCCGAGTCGCTTAGCTCAGAATTCATGTACACTACAGACCACTCTGCCTTTGGTCTGTGTTTTAGGCCATCGTCTACGGCTACCAGGGAAAGGGAATGTTCTAGAAAATTAAATTACAATGGAAAAGTTAATCTCTCTCTTAATCGATATTATCTTATTAACCTGAACTAGACGATAATCTTCCACCAAAAAGTTCACATCCACGATGCATGGCAAAAGACATCCAATAACAAACTTGGAATTTGTGCAAACCGACCAAGAGATTGACTTTTTTGTAGTGTCGGCTTAGCTGTGGTTTCCTTGGACGCAAGTTGTTGAAAATCGTGCCCCGTTTTGTTGGCCTAGTAACCCCTGAAAAAAAAACAATAATAGGTGAATTGAAAAAGACGTAAAATAAATGAGCGGCAGAACCTCAGACCAAGCACTATAGATAAAGCTATTTACATTTGGCCATAAAAACAGTTTTATGTTCACAGTATAAAAATTTACGCACTGTAGTAGCAATACGGCTGTGATCGCCGTTCGACGTTCGACACTCCTTGTCGAAGCGCTTTACAAGACGTATCCCCTCCATTTCGTCCGGTTCTCCGCGCGCCCCGATTGATCGCCCCTTATAGTGGTGGGGGACTTACTTGTATCGCTGTTGCATCGCAATGTGACTTGAAATTTGTCAACACAACAACCCCTCTTTCATGAATGGCAATAAGTGACATGCTTTGTCTTTAGTGCTTGGTCTGAGGGCAGAACCAAAACGAAGCTTCAACGATTACTAAATACTGAAGTTTATATTACCTGATAAAATTAGTTTCAAACTTTCAATCCATCGTAACGTGCTTCCGTAAAGTAGTAAGATGGGACAACTATTGGGGGACTGGTCCGAGGATGGTTTGGTTTCCAAAACGATGCTTAGATTTAAATTTTGAGAACGAAAGGCTCTGAACGAGTCGTGGACCTAAAAATACGAAAATATTTTAAAACTTACTCGATCTGTTATTATATGACAACAGAAGATTTTTTTATGAAAAAACCAACAACAATCAAGCAAAGATGACATGTTTAGTAATTATTAATAACTTCATGAAAATTATTTTAGGAAAAATATATATAATAACCATTTACAAAAAAAATAATAATATAATACGTTAAAGTTAGTTTAGTTTTAAAAAATGTATTTTTTTTTTGTTTTTTTTTTTAAGTCCATAATTTCCATATTTCTTTAATTTTTTTCGGCAAACTGTTGTAAATTGTTATTCCTTTATATAATATTGATCTTTGGCCAAAAGTACCCTTTGTTGTTGTGTTTGAATATGATTGTTTTGTCTCGTGTTGTGGATAATGTTGGTCGGAGGAAATATTATATTCGATTGTTTTTCTTTAATAATAATAGAGTATATTAGAATGCATAGTTTTAATTTATAAAGCTTTTCTAAATTTTAATATACGTTCGGTTTATACAAATTTATAGTTGGTTCTAAAAAAGAAAGTTTATGTATGCATTTAATTATTTTGTTTTGTAGTTTTTTTAATGGCTGAATTGTAGTTAAATTCGCTGATCCCCAAATTGAAATCATACTATAATACTAATACTGTAATTTTGAATAAACCAAAGAATAATATATATTTTTTAAATATTTTAATGATATATAATTTTTAGCTTCTTAAACAAAATGCCAACTATTGGTGAGATGTAACTTCTTAAATATTCATTATGTTTTTTCCAACTTAAATTTTTCGTCAATATATAAACCTAAAAATTTAATCGTTTTAGTATACTTATTAATATGATTATTGAAAGATAGTATATTATTATTTTTTAATTTTGATTTACTTATAAACATAAAAGACGATTTATTAAAATTTAATGATAATTTATTAGTTTCAAGCCATTTACATATTATATTTAGATCGTACTTAATGTTATTACGAATTTGAGCATAGTCTTCATGAAAATATACAATAGTAGTATCATCAGCAAACAATTTTATTTTAACTTTTAAATTTAGTTTTGCTATAGATTTAATGTAGAATAAAAAAAAGTAGGTCCTAAGGTTAATCCTTGCGGAACACCGCAAGTTATGGTTTTTTGTGAACTTTTAACATTTTCCATTTGAACAAACTGTTTTCTATTACTTAAGTAGTATTTTAACAATAAATAAATATTTCCCCGAATTCCAATATTGTATAGGCATTTAAGTAAAATGTTGTGCTTGACTGTATCGAATGCTTTACATAAATCTAGGGATAGTAGGCAGTATTTTTGGTTGCTATCAACGTTTTGTTGAATATCTTTGATAATACCTGCAGCTGCAACTTCTGTATCTTTAAATTTACGAAAACCATATTGAAATGGAGAGAGTAATTTTTTTTCTTCTAAAAAATTTACTATTCTATAATTTAAAATTTTTTCAAAAATCTTTGAAAATGTGGGTAAAACAGAAATTGTTTACACCTGAGCTCACTCTATCAAAAAAAGTTGCTAATATTCTCGTCGGGAACCTAAACATTTTAGGTCTTGTTACCTGGTTGTAATATTGAGAATGTGATGTTTATCTTTGTTTGATCGTCATTGAGAAAAACCCACCTGGTTGCTTGAATATTCGGGAATTTTATCGGGAGCACAGTATATAACGCTGTGATGGTCGTTGGGATCGGCAAGACAGACCCAATGGAAACCAAGGATCAGTTTCAAATTCGGTAATTTTAATAACTGAACATCATCGTATTTTGAAGCTGTTCTTACGAAAATGTTTAAATCGCCTTTAAATACAAGTTTTGCTAAAAAATAGAAACAATACACGTTATATCACTGAAACACCATTATCATATACAGTGTCACCAGTAAAATCCGCATCATATAGGATTTTTTTTTATTAATAGCTTTATTCGAAATTTGACTTTGGCATCAAGTTCTGCTTTGATCGAGATGAAAATTAAGCAAAAAAATAGTAGTCACGTGATTCGCATTATCTGTCAAATTTTGATTTTTTCCAAAAAATAATTCAAAAGTAGGGTTATTTCTGAAAATATTGAAAAAAGTTATTTGAAAAAGTTTTTTTTAATGCAGTTTCTAGCCCACATGCAAAATTTCAGCTGGATCAGATCATTTTGATTTTTTACCTATATTTTGTAAATTGCACCACTTTTGCAAAATAAGACTCAACGCAACCTACATAAAACTTCTTAGTTTTGACAATGCTTTATTTCAGATACATTTTCTTTACAGTAGCGCCATATTAAATGTGTGTTTTTCTACAAAATCAAAATTGGGCTATTAAAATTTGGTCGCATGTGATGCAAAGTTCATTTGTTTTTGACCCTGTATAAGGTAACTTCATAAAATAGGTATTTTTGAAAACGTAGTTTGTGTCTAAAAGTAAAAAAATAAAATAAAGGGGTTTTTAATTAAATCGCGTTGAAAATAGATAAACTTTACGTTAAGTTAAACTAAAATTTATTTTCCACTTAATGAACACTTTACTGATGACACTGTGTTCTTTTTTGTCTTAATATTAAGGTGTATTACTTTCAGACACAAACTACGTTTTCAAAAATACTTATTTTATGAAGTTACCTTATACTCTTATACAGGGTCAAAAACAAATAAACTTTGCATCACATGCGACCAAATTTTAATAGCCCAATTTTGATTTGTAGAAAAACACACATTAATATGGCGTTACTTTAAAGAAAATGTATCTAAAATAAAGCATTGTCAAAACTAAGAAGTTTTATGTAGGTTGCGTCGAGTCTTATTTTGCAAAAGTGGTGCAGTTTACAAAATATAGGTAAAAAATCAAAATTATCTGATCCAGCTGAAATTTTGCATGTGGGCAATAACTTTCTTCGATATTTTCAGAAATTTTGAATTATTTTTTGGAAAAAATTAAAATTTCACAGATAATGCGAATCACGTGACTACTATTTTTTTGCTTAATTTTTATCTCGATCAAAGCAGAACCTAATGCCAAAGTCAAATTTCGAATAAAGCTATTAATAAAAAAAATCCCATATGATACGGATTTTACTGGTGACACTGTCGAAATAGATAGTAAAGTAGAGTAAATTATTTAAATAGAAAATTGACTGTAGTTCGATAACATAATAAATGTTTACCATTGGTCCAATCCATAACAACCTTTTCCCAAGTCAGCGCCATTTCTTCTGTGGTATTATACGGATCCAACGACGCGTGTAGAAGCACTTGTAGTTGTTGCACCACCATCGTTAACCTCCCGTGCATCAGCAACCTCATTTTGTCCCAGAAGGTGAGAGGAGGTGAAGGATCGCGTGAAGGTGCCGATATTTGATTAAAACCTTTAAATTTTCAATTATATATTTAATCGATAAATTTATCTATAATACAACCAAAGACCTTATAAAATCTAGACCCAATGTGTCAGTCATAAAACGGCTGGAAAGCTGATCCGTTATTGTCTGAAAGGTTATTGAAAATCGGTAATGGGTGGAAGAGAACTCCCTGGCAACTGCAGGGCAACATTATTCAACATCACATGCGACCAAATTTTAATAGCCCATTTTTGATTTTGTAGAAAAACACACATTTAATATGGCGCTACTTTAACCCTTGAATGCCTAAGCGGGGTCCTTGCGGGACCCCAGTACAGTATTTTCCTTAGTATTTCTGAAATAAAAAAAATCTGGCAACTGCGCCTTTAGGTATGTGCTTGAAAATAGTGTTAGCTTAGCACGTGTTAGTTTGGTTTGAGCCGCCGACGCCGCGACAGTGCCAGGTTATAACGCTATTAGGTAGGTGGGGTCCCTCAGAGATAATAGTATAATACCTACATATTAGTATTTGTTTTGCTTTTGTTAATATTCTTCAGAAGGTGTTGTAAGTTATTTTTTAAATATTTAATAAATATTTTGAACACTATAACCTTAAGCTTGTGTTTGATAATTAAAATACACTTTAATGCATATCCATATGTTTATTTACTATGGGTTCCCTTGGGGACCCCGGTTGGGCATTTACGTTGCTTTTAGTAGGCTGGGCACTCAAGGGTTAAAGAAAATGTATCTGAAATAAAGCATTGTCAAAACTAAAAAGTTTTATGTAGGTTGCGTTGAGTCTTATTTTGCAAAAGTGGTGCAATTTACAAAATATGGGTAAAAAATCAATTATCTTACGCAGCTAAAATTTTGCATGTGGGCTAGAAACTGCATTTAAAAAAGCCTTTTCTAATAACTTTTTTCGAAACTTTCAGAAATAACCCCACTTTTGAATTATTTTTTGGAAAAAAATTAAAATTTGACAGATAATGCGAATCACGTGACTACTATTTTTTTGCTTAATTTTCATCTCGATCGAAGCAAAACTGTCAAAGTCAAATTTCGAATAAAGTTATTAATAAAAAAAATCCCATATGATGCGGACTTCACTGGTCACACTGTATAAGGGCAATAATTACGGCTTTTGTTAAAACAGTTGCTAGAGCTATTGTAATTACCAAATTGGCATATTTTTTGGGGGAGTTTGCCAACGCATTTCCGACAAATATGTAAATCTGGCAACAGCGCAATGAAATGGAAGAAAAGGACGGAACGATGAGCGATCGCGTAAAAACGCAAACATCGGGGTCTCTACCATAGAAGGTCTTTGAATATAATTCATATAAAATAAATAGAAATACATTTGTTTTACGTTAATTTTAAATTTATTGTCGACTTACTTAAGTTACATTGTGCTATTACCGGTTCCCAACACGGTCCAAAGGCGTAACTGTAAGATTCAATTTCACAGTTTAAATCATAGTAAAATTTCAAAGGCTGCATGCCCCTCTCCACTTCGAACGGCTCAAAAGGTTCGCCTAAATCAACCATGACTGTTCTGGTAGCTAAAAAAATGTCGCTTAATAAAAAATAGAATACAAACAATCACGTTGTAAGGAGTCATCATCACCTGATGGTGATGATAAGTATAAGTTTGGTTTTAGAACCGTAAACGTAGAAAATCGTTTGGGATAATAAGGGAAATAAACCTTTAGATTAGATGCTTTATTTTCCTATGTAATACTACTACAGCAAATCACGTTTCCTCATGTCAAAGTAGCGTTTTTAATGGCGGGATGAGCGATCATTAGGTACTTTCCTTTTGCTTCTTTTAAACAACAAGCTGAGTTAAATGTTTAAAAGGAACCCTCAACAGCAGTTGCTATTTAAAAGTAACTAAAATAAATTCGGCAAGAAAACTACATAGACCAGGGTCGATAATTTTTGAAACAAAAAAAAAATAATAGTAGGATGAAACCCATTGGAAAAGGAAGAGAATAGAACAAAAATGAAAGGAAAAATAAATTACGGGCGATCCGGGGTCGGGAAGGGTGGGAGGGGGGGTTTTAAGGGTAGAAAATGGTTTATCTCGATTTCCGGTAAAACTACAAGTCCTATGGAAAAACGCTAAATTGCAAAGTTGTAGGTAATAAAAAGATCTACAACTTTTGTATTTACACTTTTTTCATATAACCTCAAAACGTATGTGAAAAATTCAAATAACCAAGTTTTTGGTTTTTTATTTTTATCTTTTACAACATTTTTTTTTATCCACGAAATTTGGTGAAAACTTACCTTTTCATGTCCTAAACACATTGTAATTTTTCTGATTTAAAATATTTATTTTTTAACCTTATTTTGACTTAATATCGAAAAAACACCCTAATTTTTAATCGAAAATTCTCACGTCAAAATATCTGCTTTTTTAAAAAAGTCGGTGGGCTTTTTGTTCGTTGAAATCTCTACTTTCTGATAGTGTTAAAAAATATGTACATTACTATGGTAAATGTTCTCAAAAAATGCAAAGAAACGAAAAAAACTCTAATCAGAAATTTTTTTTTTAGATCAATATGTACAATTTTGAGCTATTTATTAAAATGTATACTTTTTTTTATCAATGTAACATGGAATCTTACGTTTTTCGAGTAATTGAGGCCCTTAGAATAAAAGGGGTATAAGTACACATTTAAGCAAATCTGAGATAAGTGCATTAATGGCTACCTAAAGTTCATATTTGCTTGGAATAAAATAGGAACAAGTGATTTTCAGGCTTTGTGCGCCCTCTATTAGCGAGTAGAAATACTATGTATCTGAAAGCAGAAATATGTTTACAATAAAACGGATGCAAGTGCACTTGTACCCATTTTATTCCAAACTTTATATTATAAGTATAATTTTTGGAGCTCGGCGTTTGTATTTTATAAGTGTTTGTTGTTGTGGTTTGTCGTTATTATATTGTGTTTACCTAATTTAGTATCGAAGTGCATAAAGATTCACTGCTGGTATTCTAAAAAATTACAAGGAAAAATCCTCGGAAAAATCATGAATAACGAAATTCCAGAAGGTAAGCTAAATTTGAAGAACTTGCAATCCTTACTAGATTTTATTCCCCCAATATACCACGAGTTTTATAATAGTATTCAATATGAAGGAAAACAAGGTTCAACAAGTAAGCAGACTATTGGAAAAGGTAAAAACAAAAAATCAGTAAAGAAGCCAGAGGTACAGATACCAACTAACACTGAAGAAGACGAGGACGACGAAGTTCCCGAAGATGTAGAGTTGTTATATTCAGATGATGACTAGTGGTTAAATAAATAATTTTTTTTTGATGCATAAATATTTTTAGGGTTCCTGTTTTTTGAGTTTTAAGTTATTAAACAGCTTTTGAAATAAGTTTTAGTTGTATATTTTTGTACCTTAGAACACAATAAAGTTTAGAATAAAATGGGTGTAAGTACATTTTTTAAAATTTTTTAAAAAAATATTTCAAATTTCAAAAAAATAAATAAAATTTAAGACACAATTACCAATACTACATATAGACCAAGATACAACTATTTCCTATCTTTTTTGGCGACTTTTTAAAGTTCAATAAACTTTAAATGCAATTATCTCAAAACTATAATCTTTGTACTTATACCCCTTTTATTCTAAGGGCCTCTGAGGCCCTTAGAATAAAAGGGGTATAAGTACACATTTAAGCAAATCTGAGATAAGTGCATTAATGGCTACCTAAAGTTCATATTTGCTTGGAATAAAATAGGAACAAGTGATTTTCAGGCTTTGTGCGCCCTCTATTAGCGAGTAGAAATACTATGTATCTGAAAGCAGAAATATGTTTACAATAAAACGGATGCAAGTGCACTTGTACCCATTTTATTCCAAACTTTATATTATAAGTATAATTTTTGGAGCTCGGCGTTTGTATTTTATAAGTGTTTGTTGTTGTGGTTTGTCGTTATTATATTGTGTTTACCTAATTTAGTATCGAAGTGCATAAAGATTCACTGCTGGTATTCTAAAAAATTACAAGGAAAAATCCTCGGAAAAATCATGAATAACGAAATTCCAGAAGGTAAGCTAAATTTGAAGAACTTGCAATCCTTACTAGATTTTATTCCCCCAATATACCACGAGTTTTATAATAGTATTCAATATGAAGGAAAACAAGGTTCAACAAGTAAGCAGACTATTGGAAAAGGTAAAAACAAAAAATCAGTAAAGAAGCCAGAGGTACAGATACCAACTAACACTGAAGAAGACGAGGACGACGAAGTTCCCGAAGATGTAGAGTTGTTATATTCAGATGATGACTAGTGGTTAAATAAATAATTTTTTTTTGATGCATAAATATTTTTAGGGTTCCTGTTTTTTGAGTTTTAAGTTATTAAACAGCTTTTGAAATAAGTTTTAGTTGTATATTTTTGTACCTTAGAACACAATAAAGTTTAGAATAAAATGGGTGTAAGTACATTTTTTAAAATTTTTTAAAAAAATATTTCAAATTTCAAAAAAATAAATAAAATTTAAGACACAATTACCAATACTACATATAGACCAAGATACAACTATTTCCTATCTTTTTTGGCGACTTTTTAAAGTTCAATAAACTTTAAATGCAATTATCTCAAAACTATAATCTTTGTACTTATACCCCTTTTATTCTAAGGGCCTCAATTAAAGTATAAATTATATAAATAAATAATTTCGGATTAGAGTTTTTTTCGTTTCTTTGCATTTTTTTGAGAACATTTACCATAGTAATGTATATTTTTTTTAACACTATCAGAAAGTAGAGATTTCAACGAACAAAAAGCCCACCGACTTTTTTAAAAAGGCAGATATTTTGACGTGAGAATTTTCGATTGAAATTTAAGGTGTTTTTTCGATATTAAGTCAAAATAAGGTTAAAAAATATATATTTTAAATCAAAAAAATTACAGTGTGTTTAGGACATGAAAAGGTAAGTTTTCACCAAATTTCGTGGATAAAAAAAAAATGTTGTAAAAGATAAAAATAAAAAACCAAAAACTTGGTTATTTGAATTTTTCACATACATTTTGAGGTCATGTGAAAAAGGTATAAATACAAAAGTTGTAGATGTTTTTATTACCAACAACTTTGCAATTTAATGTTTTTCCATAGGACTTGTAGTTTTATCGGAAATCGAGATAAATCATTTTCTACCCTTAAAACCCCCCCTCCCCCCCTTCCCGACCTCGGATCGCCCGTAATTTATTTTTCCTTTCATTTTTGTTCTATTCTCTTCCTTTTCCAATGGGTTTCATCCTACTATTATTTTTTTTTTCACTTTTTACCATTTTCAAAGGCTTCAGCACTGGTTAAGTCATCCGAATAGGGCTTGGAACCGCCTTTAAATTTTCTAGTTAGTTAAAATTAGGTTTTAATTGTGAAATCAACCACCAATCAAACAACTAAGACCACGTACAGTGGGTTATTATTACTATTCATTTTTTTATATCCTAATACGAATATTCACAACCATAAAGATTACAGATAAAGCGTTTCCTGGCCATTTTGGGCTACAAGTCTCATTATGTCCACATATAATGATACTTTTATATCAATTGTTACCTATATTTATTATTATATTAATATTATTCTAAAGCGATTAAAAAATTATTATTTAGTATCAGCGAAAGGCACAGCACACACCGATGTCAGAAAATATGTGCATCTAACAGAATAAATCGAAAATATACTTATTTAAAAAAATGGCTTCTAAAAGCACAGCTTTCGTCCTGGTAATTTTGGTTGTTTTTAGTTGTTTTGATGATGGTGTCTGTCAGCAACAGAAAAACAGAAGAAACAGGGTAGGTAGTGATAGTTACAATTTAAAATTTAATTAAATATTTATTATCGCATGTGAATTTTAAAATTAAGAATTGAAAATTATTTGGAAAAAATACCTACATTTTATTTCTAATAAACAGTTTGGGTTTCAAAAAAAATAAATCAACACAAAACGCTATTTGCTTTCTAACAGAACAAATATATGATGCACTAGATAATAAAAAATCTTGTATTAGTATTTTTCTAGATTTAGCAAAAGCCTTTGATACAGTTAGCCATAATTTACTGTTAAAAAAGTTTGAAAATATTGGATTCAGAGGAAAGCAATTAGAATTAATCTGAAAATAGACAAACTTATGTTCAAATAGATAAAAAAAAAGCTATCCAAAAGTATTTAAGTATGGTGTTCCTCAAGGAACAATTTTCGGACCATTATTTTTTAATATTTATATTAACGACTTATTTAATATAAATTGCGATGGACAAATTTATAGTTTTGCAGATGATACTACAATTTTTTATACCGATATAAATTGGGACAACTTAAATAATAAAATTAAAAAAGATTTAAAAATTATAAAAAATTGGTTTGCTAACAACTTGTTAACAATTAATTTTAATAAAATAAATTATATTCCTTTTACTTTAAACCTAAATAACCTACCACGAAATATGAATAGTATTTAAATAAATGAAGACATTCAAATTTTTAAAGTTAATAAAATAAAATATTTAGGAATTATTTTTGACATTAAATTAAATTGGAATTTTCACTAGAATAGGTACTTAATTAAAAAAATTTTAAATGTAAGACATGGAAATATTATACAGGGTCCTGCAATAGTGCGTCAAGCTTCCATAGCTCCTATACGAATTTAGTTAGGAATTTCATTTATATGCTAACTTATACTGTATCATACGGGGTACTTCAGGAAAATATTTTTTCATATACAGGGTAGCCCAAAAAAGTGTGGTCATAAAAAGTTGTAATTTTTTTAATGGAACACCCTGTATATTTTTACATTTTCAAACTCCACATAAAATTATAATTATTTTTTATTAAATGCATTATTAGTCTATACTTTATAGTTTCCGAGATATTGACTTTCGAAAGGTGACATTTTTGAACTTTGACAACTTCTAACTTTCTAACAGTACGTCTTAGAGCAAAACGGCTTACATGTCCCTATCTTCAATTTTTATTATCTTCCCAAAAAATCAACTTCCGGTTAAACCGGATGTAACTCGAACGCAGGAAATATTGTTGTTCCGGTTTAACTGGAAGTTGATTTGTTTGGGAAGATAATAAAAATTGAAGATAGGGACATGTAAGCCGTTTTGCTCTAAGACGTACTGTTAGAAAGTTAGAAGCTGTCAAAGTTCAAAAATGTCACTTTTCGAGAGTCAATATCTCGGAAACTATGAAGTATAGGCTAATAATGCATTTAATAAAAAATAATTATAATTTTATGTGGAATTTAAAAATGTTAAAATATACAGGGTGTTCCATTTAAAAAAATTACAACTTTTTATGACCACACTTTTTTGGGCCATCCTGTATATGAGAAAATATTTTCCTGAAGTACCCCGTATGATACAGTATAAGTTAGCGTATGAATGAAATTCCTAACTAAATTCGTATAGGAGCTATGGAAGCCTGACGCACTATTGCAGGACCCTGTATAACGCGTTAGTTAAAACTCATTTAAATTACGGAATTTTAGGTTGGGGAGGAATAAATAGAACTTTAGTTAAAAAATTAGAGATATTACAAAAAAAGGTTCCTTTGAACATAAGACAACTTTACATTTATAAATTCTTAATATAATATATTTAAAAATAAAAACCTTATACAATTTAAAAACCATAATCATAATACACGGCATAAAAATGAAATAACCATAAAACCTAAAATAAATAAGTCCATAGGACAAAAAAATTTCAAATATTTTTTTTTTATTTAAACGATTATTTACCAACAAAAATAAAAAAATTGATTCCATTAAAAAAATTTTAAGTCGAAATAAAAACATGGATATTAAAAAGAGACAATTTGAAAATATTTTCAGAAATGCTTTAATTAATAAATAATATTGTTCTGAATAATTTATACCTACTTATAAGTAATATTTTTTACTTAAAAATTATAAATTAATAATTTTATTATAGGTAATATTATATTTGTTGAAAAAAAACTGCGTTTATACTATAAATTAACATTTTTACTTTAAAACTTAATTTTTTAAACATATTGAAGGAGACATCTTTAAACTTTGTTTATCACGTCACATTTTTAAATTTGTCTTTTATTTTCAAAATGTACGGTAATTGTTGAAGAATTAAAATTTTTTTGTTCAGTATCAGTTTGTAAAGTATACTATTCAGACGAAACTACTAAGAAAATTGTAGTGTATTGAGATTCCTATGCCAAAATCCCCAATTAGTTACATAAAAGCGGATAAATGAATTATTGTTTTATTGTTTTTCGTGTTAGGTTAGTTAGGCCATTTTTAAATATTATTATTTAAGGGAGGTAAAAATTCAAGTTGTATTATATGGGAGGGGGAGGAGGGTTATTGTATCTACCAACATTACGATTTTTTAAAATGTATCTGTGTATTTTTCTTTAACATTTAAGTGCATGATAACATAGCATTAAAATTCTAGGCAGGTTATGTTCGTGCATGTTTATTTGTTTGTGTCTAATCCAAGTAAGGTAAGTATGCCGCATCGTTATTAATTTAATTGTATTATGGCTATCCAAAATAATAGAACTATGCAATTAATAAAACAAACTGGGACAAAAACAAATAGAAAACGTCAATAATTGGCATTTTGTTTAAAGCTAAAAATTATATATCGTTAAAATATTTTAAAAAATATATATTATTCTTTGGTTTATTCAAAATTACAGTATATGATTTCAATCTGGGGATCAGCGAATTTAACTACAATTCAGCCATTAAAAAAACTACAAAACAAAATAATTAAATGCATACATAAACTGCTTTTTTTAAAACCAACTATGAATTTATATGAACCAAATGGATATTTAAATTTAGAAAAGCTTTGTAAATTAAAACTATGCATTCTAATACACTCTATTATTATTAAAGAAAAGCAATCGAATATAATATTTCCTTAGAGAAACATTATTCACATCACGAGACAAAATCATCATATTCAAACACCAATGGTAGAGAGTACTTTTGGCCAAAAATCAATATTTATATAAAGGAATAACAATTTATAACAGTTTGCCGAAAAAATTAAAGAAATATCAAAATTATCAACTTTTAAAAAATCACTAAAAAAATATTTTTTAAAACTGAACTAACTTTAACGTATTATATATTAATATTTTTTTTATATAAATGGTTATTATATATTTTTTTTTTGGAATAATTTCGATGGAGTTATTAATAGTTACACTGAACATAGATGGTGTTATATTCTCTGTAATAAATTTTTTTTAAGTTGGTTGAGAATAAAGATATATAATATTATTATTACCAATTCAATTATTATTTAAGAAATTGATGTTTATGTGGAATAAATAATACATTTCCAACTCTCTCTCTCGACAAAGATATAGAATTGATCGAGCGAAACAGGCCATAACGTCCTCTAATAAAGTATAGTATTATAGGCCTAATAAAATAGTATCTAGTATTAAGATAATAACGGGTTTAAAATAATTATTAACACTCAACGTTTTCTATATTATAATTTTTAGGTTATAAGATCTGCCAACCCTCAAATACCTTCTGTACCAGGCATACCACCGATTCCACAATTTAATCAAGTTGAAATGATTCTAAAGGCAGCACAGGAAGCTTTAAAACTGCTCCAACAATTACCAAAAGATAAATAAAACCATACATAAAATATATAAGGTTCACCATTCACCACAACCAATCAAAGATAGACCATGCAACTCATTCATAAATGTACTTTTGCGTAAACATAAATCAAACAATGTAAAGTACAGATTACTGATAGTTTTATTTACAGCAATATATCTGGACATACAATATGTGTTTATGTTTAAGTTTTCATTGCTGTTACATCAATCTGTGTTATATTTTAACCTCGAGGTTTATTAGTAACTAATATTTAGTCTAAATTAGTTACATATAATATGTAAATGGGGAAAGCTATATTATACCCTTAGATTTCATTAGAGTAATTTGTTACTTGATATTTTATAAATTTTATTAAGTAAAGCAAAAATTACTTTGGTATTAATAACAAAAATTATATGTTTATGATGTACCAGAGTTGTTTTATTTAAACTGTTGGTAACCATTTTTTAACTTTATATGTTGTTTATTGAACATCTTCCTAAAGGTAGGCATAGTAAAATTTAAAATGACCCCATACGAAATAGTGATATACTTAGTGGGAAGAAGTGATGAAAAACCAATCTGGAGTTTCGTTATGGTCAAATAATTGTGATAGTTAATTTTACTGACAGCTGTCAGTAAAACGGTTTATGCGACTTCGGTTTAAAAAAAAAGCAGAATTCATCAGCAATTCATCTGTGTAAGGCTTTTGACACCGTAAACCATGATATTTTATTAAGAAAATTATACAATATTGGGATAAGGGGAAATACACACAAACTACTTCAAAGTTATTTAAGCTATCGTAAACAATTTGTTCAAATTGGGGAAAGAAAGAGTTCGGAAAAAGAAATAATATGTGGAGTTCCACAAGGATCCATATTAGGTCCGTTATTATTCTTACTTTACATTAATTCCGTTCCCAATTGAACTTAAAGGGCAATATAAAGCTATTTGCAGATAATACAACAATTATTTATTTTGCTGAAACTCTTGCAGAAATGTATTTTGATATTAATAAATGATTTAAAAATGCTTCTTTCTTGGCTTCAATCAAATAAACTTACGCTAAATTTTACAAAATCTTCTTTTATGTCTAGAACTAAAAATAAAATAAATTCCATCATTAACCCCTAAACATTTAATAATGAAAATATTCAATATTCAAAAACGACAACATTTTTAGGATTAGTTTTAGACGAAAATTTAAATTGGAAATGCCAAATCCAGTATATTATCAACTCGATATCTCCTTTGGTATCTGTTTTGTACAAAGCTAGATATTTCATTCCTTTGAAATACTTAAAAAATATATATTTTTCATTAATATATTCAAAATTGCAATACTTAGCTTCTGCATGGGGATCTGCTTGTTTATCAAACTTAAAACCATTTCAAAAATTGCAAAATAAAATTATTAAATGTATACACAAATTAACACATTTAGAACCAACTGTTAATCTATATAGACCGAAAGGGTATTTACACGTTCAAAACATTTATAAATTAAAAATTTGTATTCTAATTCACTGTATTATTTTAAAAGAAAAAAAATCAAACATAACACTTCAGGAGAATAAGACATTACATGATCATAACACCAGACGTTGTATAAATGATCAAACTATACCAGTAAAAAGTAATTTCGGAAAAAAACCGCTTTTATATGACGGAATAATAAAATATAACAATCTTCCAAAAAATAACAGAGAAATTAAAAAATTGGCAACTTTTAAAAAACAATTAATGAGATATTTACGAAATTAAATTATTTAAACTATTTTTTTTAAATGATTTAATTAATGAATTAAATTGGATTAAATTCCGTTTTTTTTATTGTAATTTTTTTTAATGGTTATATTTTCTATATTATGTTGTCACTTTCCATGTAATGAACCGTAAAAGTTAGTTTGGAATAAAGACATTTTGAAAGTTAAATATCCTTTAAATCCGCCTCTTTGCTATAACCCCGCCTAGACTGTGAGTTATCTGTTACAAACGACGATAAAGAAAGATATATGTTATGATAAAGACGTCATTTCATTTTATGTTTGTATTTATATGTATGTAGATATATATTATCTATCTATGAATGTAATTTGAAATAAAGAAATAAATAAAAAGTTTAAAATGTCTATAATTCTCTATCGTCGTCGTCTGTAACTATTTATTTGTGTAGCTTCAGTATGTGTATGTTTTCACAGGGCAGAGTAATGAAATCACAAAATCTATCCCTCACGGATGACGCGATGTCGACAGCCCTGGACTGGATTTTTAACCTCATAGGATTGATTACGGATACTCTCGATTCGTTGGGTATAGGACGAAGAAGACGATCTATTGTGAATGAAAAGGGTGCAAGAAAATATCAAGACCCAAAGACAATTTAAAACCATCAAATTATAATTTAATGGTTGTAAAACAATAAATACAAAATTTAAAAAAACTGTTTTAATTTCAATGAAGAAATTGTGAATGGTTCGAAAAATTGTTATAATATTTCAAATACCTCTTTTAGGTGCCACTTGCTCAGCTCCCCCAAGCATCCCGCAAAGACATGTATTTTTAATCTGCACTAAAGGCTGAGGAAAATCCCTTAGTTGAAATTTCCATTCGGCACACTTCAAATTAATGTGTCTATACCAAATACTAGAAAATTCCATGTTCTCTTCAGGCCATGGGCTTTCTTTGTCCATTTTTCTTATGGTTTCTTCTACTACCAGTTGGCTAATATCTCTCATTATCTAAAAGTGGAGACATACAGTGACTGGGATAAAGTAGGCCACATAATATGGGAAATCTTTTTATTGATGGAATATGAAAAAAAATTTTTTAACATTTTTTAGAAAAAATATATCCACTATTGTTTATTAAAATGTGTTAAATGATCCAAAACCAATGTTTTAATCTATTGGTCAAAGATTTTTCTTTGTTTCTAGAGTTTTATTTGTTAAAATGTAGCTTTTTACCATGTACTTGAGCGTGGACAGTAGGATGGCCCACATTTTGCGACTTTTTTTCTGCGGTCTCACCCTTTTAAAATGTTGTAAATGTCAAGAAAATGGCGTGTGCGAAATTTCAAGTCATTTAATTAATCCAAAATGGTGCCGCCGATGGGATAAAATGCAAAGGTTTTTAAGTTTTAAAACTTTTATTATCATAACTACCACTGACCTGACTACATAGAAACAGAGTATATGATATAGGTATTATAGGTATATTATATTAATAAATTGTCCCTAAGAACTAACCCTATTATGTATTTACACAAATAGTTTGTTTTAATTTTAACATCACTTTTAAAAAGTTTCTGCAAGTGTCGTCTTACTGACATCTTTAAATTTTTTTCTATATTCGCTTACAATTTGCAGTATAGATTGACTAAAAATTTTAGGAAAGGACAATGTAGAATTTACTATTTGTGCTCCTGGAGCGTTCCATCATGCACGCTGGTCAAAAGTTTATGTTAAGGCTTGGTTCACCGCTCCTTGTCCATGCAAAGCTCCATATCAAGATCTTCAATTTGCCAAAAATCTTATTAAATATGAAACTATTGATCCACAGATACCTGAAGCTGCTGTTGAAAAAATTAAAAATCACCTGCGGTACTTGTCTTCTGAAATTTGCGCAGTATCGTTCTTTGATAACGAAATCCCTGTTGAATATAAAAGAAATACGATAAAGGCTCTAGAAAAGGAAGACTCTCTAGAAGGAGGTGAAAAACGAGTTAAATTACGTAATATACGTGAAGTAGAACATAAAGAACTTCGGGAATTTATATCTAAAAATACTCTTAGATTTCTTGAAAGGTTAGGATTATCCACAATTTTTTTAAAAGAGAATCCAGAAAACTGGGAAAGTAGATGAGTACATAAATAATTTTAATGTAGTGAAAAGGCTTAAAGTAGTGAATGATAGAGCAGAAAGGGGTATTAAACTCATAGACGAATATATAATAAAATATTAACAAAAGATGAAGAACAACGTCAATGTATATGTCGTAGGCTGATAGTGAAATCCGTCATTTCATGAAGCGCCGGCAGATTGTGTAATAGGTATATTGGTAACTGGTTTGTTCGGGTTTGTCAGAGCATTTTTTTTATTTTTATAAAATAATATTAGTTGAAAAAATTTAATTAAAAAAAAAATGCTCTGGGGAACAACGAACAAACCAGTTATCAATATTCCTTTTAGACTGAATTACACAATCTGCCGGCGCTTCATGAAATGACGGATTTCACTATCAGCCTACGACATATACATTGACGTTGTTCTTCATCTTTTGTTAATATTTTATTATATATTCGTCTATGAGTTTAATACCCCTTTCTGCTCTATCATTCACTACTTTAAGCCTTTTCACTACATTAAAATTATTTATGTACTCATCTACTTTCCCAGTTTTCTGGATTCTCTTTTAAAAAAATTGTGGATAATCCTAACCTTTCAAGAAATCTAAGAGTATTTTTAGATATAAATTCCCGAAGTTCTTTATGTTCTACTTCACGTATATTACCTAATTTAACTCGTTTTTCACCTCCTTCTAGAGAGTCTTCCTTTTCTAGAGCCTTTATCGTATTCCTTTTATATTCAACAGGGATTTCGTTATCAAAGAACGATACTGCGCAAATTTCAGAAGGCAGGTGATTTTTAATTTTTTCAACAGCAGCTTCAGGTATCTGTGGATCAATAGTTTTATATTTAATATGATTTTGGCAAATAGAATATCTTGATATGGAGCTTTGCATGGACAAGGAGCGGTGAACCAAGCCTTAACATAAACTTTTGACCAGCGTGCATGATGGAACGCTCCAGGAGAATAAATAGTAAATTCTACATTGTCCTTTCCTAAAATTTTTTAGTCAATCTATACTGCAAATTGTAAGCGAATATAGAAAAAAATTTAAAGATGTCAGTAAGAAGACACTTGCAGAAACTTTTTAAAAGTGATGTTAAAATAAATTAAAACAAACTATTTGTGTAAATACATAATAGGGTTAGTTCTTAGATACAATTTATTAATATAATATACCTATAAAATATACTCTTTTTCTATGTAGTCAGGTCAGTAGTAGTTATTAGTTATGATAATAAAATATTGAAAATGTATTTACCATTAAATCGACATTCGTCATGCTCCAAGCGAACAACCTAGTCCTCTGTGGAGAGGCCTGATACATTAGTTTCGACCGCTGAATGTAGATGTCAGCATTTTTCTTTTTCAGGGTTGCGTAAAGCTCTTCGACTTTCCCAGCTGGCATGTGAAGGTGAGTTTTAACAAGTTCCCCGATCTATATTCATAAAAAAAAATGGATAACACTACCTATATGTGAAAATGTGGGAAATCTTCCGGATAGGAAAAAAACACGTGAAAAGAATACTACAAGTTCATATAAACTTCTTTCGTATCGGCCTCCTCTTCGGAGACAGGGCTCCCAAAGAGCTCCCATGGAATTAAGTTTTTGACACATAATTATTAAACCAACAGGTATATTTCAATTTTTTTTTCATATGATGTATACCAGGTAAGACCCTTCAAATTACTATCCCAGAAACTGTTGCGCATTACTCACAGCTGCAGGGACGGACTAGCTGTGACACTAATGTGCCAATTTTTTTACGCCCTGTATGACAAAAACTTTGGACGTTTTTTACATACCTTTAGCTGTTGACTAAAAATTAAGTACCCTTCGTTCATGTCGCTAATCTTAACCGTTTTCGGAAAAACGTCATTTTATTGCCATCATGTATTAATATGAAGCAGTTAAAAGCGAACATTTATAATTTATAGGAACAAAGTGTAGGTATCTTTTATCGAAATACGATAAATACATGATGTAAATAAAATGACCTTTTTCCGAAAACGGTCAGGATTAGCGACATGAATGAAGAGTACTTAATTTTTAGTCAATAGTTAAAGGTATGTAAAAAACGTCGTCCAAAGTTTTTATCATACAGGGCGTAAAAAAAATGGGCACATTAGTGTCACAGCTAGTCCGTCCTTGCAGCTGTGAGTAATTCGCAACACTTTCTGGGATAGTAATTTGAAGGGTCTTACCTGGTATACATCATATCATGAAAAAAAATTTAAATATACCTGTTGGTTTAATAATTACGTGTCAAAAACCATGGGAGCTCTTTGGGAGCCCATATCTCCGAAGAGGAGGCCGATACGAAAGAAGTTTATATAAACTTTTGTAGTATTCTTTTCACGTGTTTTTTTCATATCCGGGAGATTTCCCAAATTTTCCCGGACAGCGGTCTACATACTCGGTAAAACCTTATACCTTTTCTTTCAGCATTTTCAGCCTTTTCAGGCTCTCCTTGTATTCATCTTCTAAAAGTTCAAAATTGTCACGTAACTTTACTTCAAATGGATCGTCGCTCATTTCAAATAAACATTCTTTTACCTGAAAAATAAATTTTTGTTGTTCTAGAGGTTGTCACAGGCCGTTAAACAAGGTTTTACCTGTCGTAAGTGCCTTATAGGGTTAATTATATAATTATAATATAAAAAGTAAGTATATTACATACATTAATTACCCAGTCAGCTGGCGCTAACTTTATTTCTACAGACGGCTCGTCCTCTTTCTTATGTATAATTTTTAACCACTTAATCACTGACAATAGTTGATTTTGAATAGCCTCTGCATAGTTATGTTCGTGTGGAAAAACAACCTAAAATATTTACAAAAATAAAGGTACTTTAATTTTTGGAAAAATTCACATTCTTGGGAAAAATTCACATTTTTTGACAAACCTCGTATATGACTGGAAAATTTCGATATTTGATGGTTGCATTTTAGGTTTTAGACCATACAGAGGTTTTTATGAAGAATACATTTTTTTCGTAAAATTAATAATAAAAAAGTTTTCCATATGGTGCAAACTTACGGAGACATACTGTATAAGTATTTAATTACATCTGAGATTGATGCTTATATGTTTTATCCTCACCTTAAATAGATCGATTTGTAACGAAGCAGTGTTAAAAGTAGAAAAATTTTGAATAAATTCATTTTCATTTCTCTCCATTTTAATTTTTTCTGCCAAAGGTTCGTGTATAAACAATTTTTTCCAAGATACGCCTTTAATTTCGCAAGTGTCCACTCCATCTATCGCTACAGTAACTGTATTAACAGAATGATGAAAATTTTGTTTGTTAGGGTCCCAATGCATTTGTTTTGACAACATAAGTTCATCTAAAACATATATTATTATGTAGTTACTGGTATTGGATGAATGAATGAATGAAAGTTGGTAAAACGGAGGGCTTATAGCAAAAAAAAAATATTCCTTTATGCATGTAAGTATCGTGATTTAAATATAGGTTAACTACTATCCATACCTAAAACAATTTTTGCTGTATGATCTTTGCTTATATCAATGTGGAACTCGACTTTACCAAAAATATTACAGTGGATTATTTTTACTGGTAAGGTTCTAGGATGAATATCTTTCTTTTTAAACCTGGGAAGTTTACTCATGAAATTTGTGCAAAACTCTGATATGTCCCTAAAATGTAATAATAATAATAATAAGTTTATTTAAAATTTAATATTATAATAAATATGTTTATGTTGTCTTCTATAAACCTATTCTTCAATCCCCTGAAGCTGAGCTTGTTAGGGGCAAATATTATTTTTTGTTTTAGTATGTAAATCATAAATCATAAATATGCATCAAAAATCAAGTTTTAAAGTAAAAATGTCAATTTATAGTATAAACGCAGTTTTTTTAAAGAAATATATTATTATTACCTATAATAAAATTATTAATTTATAATTTTTAAGTAAAAAATATTACTTGTATAAATTATTCAGAACAATATTAATTAATTAAAGTATTTCTAAAAATATTTTCAAATTGTCTGTTTTTAATATCCATGTTTTTATTTCGACTTTAAATTTTTTTAATGAAATCAATTTTTTAATTTTTGTTGGTAAAAATAATCGTTTAAATAAAAACATAAATATTTGAAATTTTTTATTTTAGGTTTTATGGTTATTTCATTTTTATGACGTGTATTATGATTATGGTTTTTAAATTGTATAAGGTTTTTATTTTTAAATATATATATTAAGATGTTATAAATGTAAAGTAATTTTATGTTAAACTTTTTTGTTTCTGAATATAATTCTTTAAAAGGATAATATTATTATAATATAATTTTTTTTTTAATTTTATTCAAGTTGTTATATTCACTTAATCCTTTATGGAAAACCGATTTATATGTCAAATGTTTTGATACCCTACCTAGACATAAATCTTTATTATACCTGGTTGAATAGTTATAATTTTTAAAATTTTGAGTTATAAAATCTTTTAATAAAGAAGGCAGTAAGTTATGTTGTATTTTAAAAATAAAAGTACAAATCAAAAGAAATATGGAATTTTTAACATTTTACCACTGAAGTTTCTCTAACATTAAATTTATTTTCGTAAATTTATCCACATTTAAAATTATATACGCATAGCTTTATTTTGCAAAACTCGGAGTCTATTAAATACCCCATCATTTGCTGTGTATAAAACAGTTGAACAATATAAAAAATTAGGTACAATTATAGTGTTATAAATTGTTTTTCGTGAAAATAAACTCAGATTTTGACTAATTCTTTTTAAATAATTATTTTTTGTAAAAATATCCCTTCGAATATTCACATACCTGCTTAATAGCAATGCTTTGGAATGAAAATTCGTAGACCAAAAAGCAACGCTACTATCTAACAAGGATATGTTATATTTCGCTGCTTCTTCCTTTTTGCTATAGTCAAGATGGGCGTTCCTTATAAAAACTTTATAGTTTAAAATATCTTCGGTTCTTATGCAAGTATAGTAATCTCCTGTGTTGTTTAAGGTAAATATTTTAAATTCCTCAAATTTGAAACTTGATATCATGTCATTTGTGTCAATGCTAATAGTGTCCAGCCTGGATACAAAGTATTCTAAAAAGTATAAGTGTTTGTCTTTTCAGTTAAAAAAATCTATAATATTTATTATTTTTTTATTTATACAGAAAAAAAGTTATTCCTCATAAAAAGCTCTGCATGGTCTAAAACCTGAAATGCAACCATCAAATATTGAAATTTTCCAGTCATATACGAGGTTTGTCAAAAAATGTGAATTTTTCCCAAGAGTAAAGTACCTTTATTTTTGACATTATCAAAAATTGTTATTAAAAAAAGTTGATAAGAACTAAAAACCACGTCTAAATATGCAATAACACGCATTAAGTTAATTAAATAATTAATAATAAATTAATAAAATAATTTTTCAACATAAATGCGTATAATTGCATATTTAGACGTGGTTTTTAGTTCTGATCAACTTTTTTTAATAACAATTTTTGATAATGTCAAAAATAAAGGTACTTTACTCTTGGAAAAATTTACATTCTTGGGAAAAATTCACATTTTTTGACAAACCTCGTATATGACGGGAAAATTTCGATATTTGATGGTTGCATTTTAGGTTTTAGACCATGCAGAGCTTTTTATGAAGAATAACTTTTTTTCGTAAAATGAATAATAAAAAAGTTTTCCATATGATGCAAACTTATGGAGACATACTGTTTATACCTATAATTTTAATTTTAATTCAAAGATTTATCTTTATTTACGCCATAACTTACCATTACTCTGGGACTGTAAGAAACAGTTAAAATGAGAAATGACCATGCTTGCAGTTAGTTTATTATGATTGGCCGTTTCTGTCGGCTTTTTGTTAAAAAATGGTTTCAGCTTAAACTGATAGCTTAAAAATGATCTGGAACAAAAATATAAGTCACCAAAAAATACCTAAATTAAAATGGTTTCGATAAGTGAAAACGAGAGTTCTAAAATATACTTACTTTAATGCCAACAGTGCATAATCAGCTAATTTTAAAGACCACTCCAACTGCACCGTATCAAGAATGGAATATAGCTTTAAACCTTCATCTTCCGAAGTGCAAAATTTTATTAGACCCATCCCTAGGTACACTGGAGTACCCCAAACATGTAGAACCTAAAATAGATATTAGGGGTACAAAGAATGCTTTTAAATTCAACAAAAGCCTATTTAGTTAAAACCGAGGTTAAAACATTATTATATTAAAAATATTCAATTCAATTCATCTTTATTCGTAATAGGATACAATAGTACTTTTACATGTCAAAAAATAAAAAATAAATATAATAATTGGACGGATACTGTAGGTAAAAAGTAAATATAAGCATTTACATTTAAAAAAAAATAAAACATACATACACACAATTTACATATTAAAACCGTAGGAGCGACGATGCAGATCCCAGATAAAGGCACTGTGAATAAAATTATGAGTTTAAGTGGGAAGGTCAAAATTAAAGCTGCTGGAGAGGTACTCCTCGTAGGAGTTAAAGGCATGCCTCAATAGGTATCTTTTAACAGCATTCTTAAATGCAGTCTCACCCATGTCCCTGACATTTTGGGGAAGCGCGTTAAAAAAAGTTATGCCAAAGTAGTTAGCCCCACCCCTGGATCTCGAAAGTCTGTGGTAGTCATGTCGCACGTCCTGATTATTTCTCGTGTTATGGTCGTGGAAGAACGAGTTATTATGGTAAAGGTGAATATTTTGCTTCACGAACATGAGACAATGAAGGATATATAGGCAAGGCAGGGTAAGCACTTTCAGTTGAATAAACTGCTGTCTACAGTCATTACGGTATCCAATATTAGATATAACTCTAATACATTTCCTTTGAAGTGCGAAAATCTTACTGGAATGAGTAGAGTGTCCCCAACCCAATAGAGCATAGGAGGCCCTGGAGCTAAAGCTCGCATGGTAGGCACACATTAAGGTCTCAGTAGAGACGCAGCAAGCTAAGCTTCTTATTAAATAAATAGATTTGGATAGATCCTTAGATAGTTTGATTATATGTGCCTCCCATGTGAGCCCCATATCCACTGTCACACCCAGAAAGACGACCTCAACATTGGTGTCGACCAGTAAATGATCGCCACCTTGGCGTAGAGAGAAGTTTATGTTTTGCGTTTTAGCTATGTTAAGGCAGAGTTTATTAGCCAGAAACCATTCCTTTATATTACCTACTATGTTTGTAATGACTGTATTCTGAAATTGGGAGGGGTGATGGCTGTTTAACCATGTAGTGTCATCGGCAAATAGTATAAGTTCAACAAGATCCTGAAAATTGGGGAGGTCGTTTATAAAAATGAGAAATAGCACAGGGCCCAATACTGACCCCTGTGGGACTCCACATCCTATTTTCCTAAAGCTGGAGGCTCTTTGTTTGTAGTATACATATTGAGAGCGATTGGACAAATAAGATTTCAGGAGGTTTGCTGTACCATTGCCAAAGTTGTAATATGAGAGTTTTTGTAGAAGGATGTCGTGCCCAACACAGTCAAATGCCTTTTGTCAGGTCTAGACAGGAGGCAAATATATCTAGCCCCTTCTCAAAACTATTCTGTATATAGTTGACTAGGCAGTTTATTGCAAGAGTTGTTGATTTTTTGTTTCTAAAGCCGAATTGTTTTTGGAAGAAGAGATTGTTGTTTTCAAAGTGACTATTTATTTGGTTTTTTAAAGCTGATTCAAAAACCTTGGACAGTATCAGAAGTATTGATATTGGCCTATAGTTAGTACAGTCATCTATCAAGCCTTTGTTTTTAAATATGGGATTAACTTTCGCAGTTTTCAGAGTATCAGGAAAAATTTCATCTGCAATAGCCATATTAATTAATTTAGTTAGGGGACTTATAAGAATATTTTTAATTGATTTTATAATAGTTGTATTGACATCAAAGGGATCCTTACTTTTACTATTTTTTAGGTTGGAGATAATTGAACGGGTTTCGATAAAAGTGATTGGTCTGATATTTAATTCGGGACAGTTTTCGCTTCTTTTCAGATACTCTGTAAAGTCTCGAGTGGAGTTGGGTAGACTCTTGATCACTTCTTCAGCTATCGAGCAGAAGTAGTTATTAAAATCCTCCGCATTTAGGTTTAGGTTTAGTTAGGTAGGTAGGTCCGCATACAGGTGTGTGTGTTCTTACTTACTTTGGACATATTGGTTCCATGGTCCCATTCCTTAAAAGACCACCATAAGGACTCAATAAGTAACTCTGTCTGCCAATGCCTGTCACTTAACAATATATTGGCTAAATATGATTCATATTTAGTACCTAAAAATAAAAACAACTTTTGTTAATTGTTGTTTTTACTCAAGTCGAGGATAAACATCCACCATTTTCCAAGTACCTACCCTTTAATAGCATAAGTAAATTCAAGATCCTCACCTCTACTTTCCTGAACTTGATCCAACATCAATCTAACTTTATTAACTCCAATTGAGGATGAATTCCCAGCATTCAACCTTATAACAACCACAATATTTGATAGCTCTGCACAGAAATTGATGGATATATTTTTAAGAATTTCTTCTAACATAGAGCACCTCTTTTTTGAATCAAAGTAAACAGTTTCGGTCTGGGGACCTTTAGGTTTGGGGGTTGTACGGAGCTTCTTCAGAAAATTGGACCATATCCATTTGTAGATGATCAAATGATTGTAAGTTATTAATAAATTGTTTTGTTGAAGATATATGTTCACTATGTTGTTTTTAAGCTAAAAAACGTATGTTAATTGCAATTTACATAGCCTGTTATTCTATGCCCAGAAATATGAATACTTTGTTATAGGTATAGTAGGTATTTACTTCTTTTTTGAAAAATACATAAAAAAATTTTAAATGTTGCTTACAATGTGAGAGAAGAGAGATAGCACTTCTTTGACTGTATTTTTTATTATGACATGATTTATTTACCTTACCTTTGCGTCAATACTAAAATTCTTTAATTCTATTGTTTTGTCAGCATCATTTTCCAATGTGAGATTACTTAAATAAAAATTAAATAGCACACCATTTTTTTCGTTTTGGGAAACTGAACGATAATTCATGGCCAGGGATTTTAAAGAAGAAATATATTCAATATCACCATTCTCACTGTAACCCTTGAATGATGTATCATCAATTGTCAATGAACAGTTCTGAAACATTTTAAAATTTGATTAAAAATTATATAATAATAATAATAATAATAATAATAATAAGTTTATTTAAAAATTTAATAATAGGTAGGTATAACAAATATGTTTATGTAGTCTTCTATAAACTTATTCTTCAATTCCCTGAAGCTGAGCTTGTTAGGGGCAAATCTTATTTTTTATTTTAGTATGTAAAATCATAAATCATAAATATGCATTAAAAATCAAGTTTTAAAGTAAAAATGTTAATTTATAGTATAAAACGCAGTTTTTTGAAGAAATATATTACCTATAAGTAATAAAATTAATTTATAATTTTCAAGTAAAAAATATTACCTATATACCTAGGTAAATTATTCAGAACAATATTAATTAATTAAAGCATTTCTAAAAATATTTTCAAGTTGTCTGTTTTTAATATCCATGTTTTTATTTCGACTTAAAATTTTTTTAATGAAATCAATTTTTTAATTTTTGTTGGTAAATAATCGTTTCAAATCAAATCAAAAAACGCTTTATTGTTATAAAAAAATTTCATTTTTCATTAACAAAGCCATTAATGTAAAACTAAGTACAAGTTAATGTCGAAAAAGTACCTATACTAGACTAAATAAAAGTCATATAAAAAAATATAAAAACAAGTTACATTTTAAATAAAAACATAAATATTTGAAATTTTTTTGTCCCATGGACTTATTTATTTTAGGTTTTATGGTTATTTCATTTTTATGACGTGTATTATGATTATGGTTTTTAAATTGTATAAGGTTTTTATTTTTAAATATATATATATATAAGATGTTATAAATGTAAAGTTGTCTTATGTTCAACTTTTTTGTTTCTGAATACCTATAATTATTTTGAAGGATAAAGATAATCTTTATTGAATATAATTTTTAGAAACCTTTTTTGTAATATTTCTAATTTTTTAACTAAAGTTCTATTTATTCCTTCCCAACCTAAAATTCCGTAATTTAAATGAGTTTTAACTAACGCGTAATATAATGTTTCCATGTCTTACATTTAAAAATGTTTTAATGTTTTTTTTTTAAAAATGGGTAGTAAACGTCTTAATTTTTTAATTACTTAAGTCTACCTGAAAATTCCGAAATATTTTATTTTATTAACTTTAAAAATTTGAATGACTTCATTTATTTGAATACTATTCATATTTTGTGGTAGGTTTTTTAGGTTTAAAGTAAAAGGAATATAATTTGTTTTATTAAAATTAATTGTTAACAAATTGTCGCAAATTGTTATCAAACCATTTTTTTATAATTTTAAAATCTTTTTAAATTTTATTATTTAAGTTTTCCCAATTTGTATTGGTATAAAAAATTGTAGTATCATCTGCAAAACTATGAATTTGTTCATCGCAATTTATACTAAATAAGTCGTTAATATAAATATTAAAAAATAATGGTTATAAAGTAATGGTAAAAGAATCCTTACTTTAGGGACTATTGGCAAAATCCTTTCTAAAACATCTACATTTTCCTTTTCATTGTCTTCCTCCATTTGAGGATGCAGTTCACTAAAACTTTTGCTTTCAAATATAACAGTCTGTCCCTTCTTGTAATACCAGGTTTTTTTCCTTAACCCTGGTGTTGCTGGCAATTTTGGTTGGGGTTTCTCTACTGGTACTTCTTTTTTAACGTGAACTTGGTCTCTCTTCGAATTGTGAAGTAAGGAATAAAACCCACTTCTTATTGATGCTCTACTGTGAGACATCCTAATGTCCAATTTCTAGAAAATGCATTCATTTATCCCTTTGGGACTTAAGTATAGGTACAGGACAAACAAAATGCATATTTTAATTATCTTACTAGATACTCACCTCCATTGACAATGGTCCCTGTGCAACCAAAGCGATGTCCATAGTGATACCAAAAGAAAACTCAGCAAGTTTTGTTCTTGCTTGATTGTTTAAGTTCTCAGTACGTTTCAACACACTTACATACGCATCTGTTATGTTTAAAGTTACCAAAAGAGATTTTGCATTCTTTAAGATGCTGCCATCTATATGCAGTTCCTTGGTTAGAACTTGTAAGAGACATTCAGTCTCTAACTGGATGAGCATCGCTGATATATTGTATACATGAATAGCCATGAACTAGAAACAATAAAAAACAGAGAGTAGGTTTGTAAAACTAAAATCCTTCTATTCAAATACGAATATGAATCCTTACTTGTGCAAAGCTGTTAATAAAATGGGGTACTTTTCTCTCTCTAAAATCCAAAATATTGTCTTTTTGATTTTCCAAATTAAAACCATTCAATGACTTATTTGTGTGCAGACTTTTGTTTATTCTGACATCTTTTACAACCAATGTAACAAGCTTTGTAAGCTCGGAATTCAAGAAGCTACTCTTAATTCCTACCTCATCAATTTGCTAAAAAATAAAATATTAGACAATATACCTCGTTTAGAAAAAAGAAAAATACTTACAATTGTATACTCATTTTTTGATATTTTAATATCACATAGTTTCAAATAAGGGAGGCTGATTCTTCCTATGGTTATAGGAACTTTGTATTTTCGTTCAAAGTACCATGATAATATTAAAGGAAATATCCTAAAATAATAGGAAATTTATTAATTTAGAGACTAGCGCTATTGAGAAAAATTCTTATTATATACTTACCGAGAAACACTAAAAAACAGAACTATTAAAATAGTAAAAAATATTATAAACCCCATTTTGGTTATTTATGACTAAAAAAAAAGTGAGGTAGAAGGTAAAGCACAGAAAAATAAAGAAAACGATTGAAACGAAGTTTAAGTTTATTAGAAATATACAAATCGTTTTAAACTATTATTATAGTCCGCGCAGGCAGCTCAGCTTTGTTTCTTTGTCCAATGTATGAAAATATTGGGTTATTTCTGTCTTTCAAACGTACATGTATTTTTCTAGCTTCTAACGTAAACATACGAATTATGACTCATAAGTTGCAGGCCTTCACTGATAAATTGTGGCAACATTGTTTGTGTGGCTTGTGCTATTGTGACAACATTGTTAGTGTGTCTAGTGCTCGATTATCATGAAGAATTTATTTTCAAATTCAACTAGGTATTTATCATAGATTATAGATGCATGCAATGATCCGTTAGATCATTGAATGGATGTCGGAAAAATTAAACTGGCAAATCAAGAAACCGAAATATAGGTATAGTCCGCCTTACAAGTCTATGGCTATTTTTTTAAAGAAAATTAAAACAAAATACTATTGTAGTTTACCTAAAAAAAATTTATTTACAAAAAGTTGTAGAATTTACATAAATAAAAATAATTAGATCTTAATACTCAGGAAACTTAATTTTTTGAACATGACCCTTATATTTGTCTTTGTATTTAAGGCCTGTTACAATAGTGGAACTCTGGGGAAATGCTGTTTGTCCTTTAAATTTCGTGTCAGTATCTGAAATAATAAATACAAATACCTAGTATATTGTTATAATACAAAAAAATTTAAAGCGCGTTTTAATTTATACTATCTATAAGTAGTCCTGTTGATATTTTTCTAAAACTGAAAATAACTACCTGGATGCCATCTATGGTATTCGAACTGAACATGAAGATTCTTAGGTAAATCAATATTTTTCATTTTATCTAAAGGAGTTCTGGTATCAACAGGAGTTGCATAAAATCGTACAACATCTTCTAAGGTTTCTACTTCATGTAAAAGGGAATTCGGGATCCTATGGCTAATTTTTTCTGCACATGCCGTGAACAGTTTGAATCTTTCATCTAAATTATTAACCTTTGTATTTAATTCTGCTTTTCCTAGGACATCTTCAAATATCCGATTTAAAGTTTCATTTAAATTGGCTGGTGGTATGTAATCTTTCTGGGCACGAAGAAAACTAAAAAATAAGTTTTGTGGATTAAGGTATTCCCGATCCTGATCAATATTTTCCTGCTAAAAATTGTTTTTTATGTAAATTTTGTAATATACCTGTGTAACATGTAAGTATAACACTTGCATAATAATCAGAATTCACAGAAAAATAATTTACAATTCCAAAAATGGTTTAAAAAAACCCGATTCGAATTTTTGCGCGCAGCCTCAAAAATATTGACCAGTAGGTGGTGGTCCCTAGCGGCGAAATTATCGAACTAAAGGGAAAGCAACTGTAATGGCTCCCCGCGCTAGTCGCAGTTGTCAAAAGGAAAGTTAACATGGTACACACCCTTTTGAAGCTAGAGATTTAGCCGTAGACTCCAATTTAGGACTAGGTTTTCTGTCCAAGCCTTTCTTTTTCTCGGCTTTGGTGGCGTAACACTTGGGAAGGACCTAAAAATTAAGAAAAAGTTGTAATTCAGTGTTCTAAACAAGTGGAAACAGTGATTGTGGTGTTATTACAGAATGATACGTGTTATAGTGACAGTAAAAGATTTAACAATGTACTAAAGCTGGTGTAGTTTACTAGCTGATAGTACATATAGAGCATATTTACGTTTTTTGATGTCAAAAGTGGACTAGTTTTCGAAAGACCATGCCTGAAAAACGCCGCCATGATTTTCTACTTATTGACAAACTAAAACAAGCAATCGCTTACGTAAACGTATCGATTTAAAGACGGCGGATTAGGTTTGTGAAACACGATATTGAAACGTTTGTCTGAGATAACAGCGCAGTGTGAGAAACTGTGAAATGTCTGTTGGTTCGGTATTCGACGGTTTTAGTACGGCTTGTTATTTCGTTACTGCCGCCATTTTGCAATTATTGCTGAAAGGTAAAATTATTCGGTAAATTTAGAATTTTCTGGTGCGGGTAAAAGTTTTTCTGTGTCGTGCTGTGTTGGTTTTGTGTGAACTGTGGATTAATCCCTTAAAAATGGATCAAATATGACGCACCCCAGTTTTCAAACTAACGGAGCTAGTTTAGAGGATTGCCACACAAATTTCTTTGCTTTGGTAAGTAAATAAGCATGTTACAATACTTTATTTTTTCACTCTACCGCAAATTCGTATGTGTGTCACAATGTTGGTTAAATTATTTTCAAATGATTTTGGCGCACTCGTGAATCTCCTTATTGTTTACTTCTTTTTCTCGACATGTAAATCATATTTCCAAATAATGTTTTCATAGTTTTTATCAAAACCTGTCTTTAAATAGCTCATTACTACTTTAAAACGTTAATTTGAATACATTATATTATTATATTGTTGTTATCAAAGCTGACACGATTTAATTTAAAACAAATTAGCTACGTAACATTGTTTACTTGATACAAAATTGTTTTAGCCTACTACGATTGCGATATTTATAACTTTCTCTCATTCTGAAACCAACCGTGCCAATTTATTTATTTAAAAAAAGCCTTGTTCTGGCGACTCCTTGATCGCAAAATCAATCGAGGACATAGTTCGCCGATTTTCCTTGGTGGTTTTCAGTGGAAAAGCTCACGAACATTGCGGGTGTTCTAGTGTGAACGAACGCAAGCTGACGTTGCCAAATCGTGCATGTAACGGTGTCCCAAGGCCTACTATCGTCTCCCAGCGATCACTTTTTAACATTTGAGTGTTTATTTTTATTCAAGTAATAAATAGGTATGGTTTTATGAGTGCGTCACTATTACTCATGTTTATCTATAAAGAAAATAATAGTGTTTCACTGTTTTAATTAAAGAATTTTCCTTAATCCCATAGGAAAATTATCAATCGTAATTCATTGGGTATGTGTAGTATGTGTGTTGTTAATTCTATGTAGATACTCACAATACACGTCTAAAGTTAGATACCTATAACCATTTTATCACCGAGAAATTTATCAACAAACATTTCCATCTTAAATTATTTAATGTTCGGAGCTAAGGACCTTTAAACTAAAGAAATTGGATTACTTAATAATTACTACTACTTATATAAATATATATAAATTACTATGATAATTTTCAATACATTCTAAGCAAGGTGTAAGTACCTTCACGTGTATGTTGCTAGGGAGGAACCTAAGGAAAGGAAAATATTCTTAGTACCTATAAGGTATATAGGTAGGTATACCTATATTATTTAGTAATGGGTTTTTTCACAAGGTATATAAAACCCGAGATAAAACCGAATACCTAAATAGGAATTTAGTGAAAAAAACTCATTGATTTATTTATAACAATTTCGGGATAAAATATATTTAAATTAGCAACAGACAAATAAAAATTTAATTAATTTAAGATTAGGCACAGTTAAAACTTGTAAGTTTTGATGTTCCGACCTTTGATAACTAACGTAAGTTATCATATTAATATTTTTAAAATTGTAATATTCCTTGCCATTGTTTATTTTGAATTTTGATAATTAATTTGACCCAAGATTACAGTGAAGATTATGCAAATTAAATAAGTTGATTTAATTATGTTAATAGAGCCTTCGAATCAAACAGAAAATATGGTTCAAGTAAAACGTTTTGTCAAAAAGAAGAAACATTACTTCGTTGTTGTTTTGAATGGTTTTGATAATCTATCTATTTCTTCTATTGTTGCCCATTGAGTAGTTTCAGCAGACAGGAAATACTATGGGGACGTTCTATTGTTGCATTGTCGTGTTAGTCAACATTTTTTATTATGATAGAAAAACTCAACAGTCTTACCTACCTACATAAGTTAGAACCGAACGATAAGAAAAAAATCGTCCTCAAAATTGGCTTTTCTACGCCCTAGGCATGTCGTAAATTAGCACTATTTAACCTAAGTAATTCCTGTCATAAAATAAATTGTACTGAATAAGGAGTAATAAGGACATGCGGAGTTATTTTAAATGGAAGGAATTTTTTATCTTACTGTACGCGTTACCTACACTCATACATACATACACCTGAAGCCTAGGTACTGAATATTACACAATATTGAGCAGGTTTATAAAAATATCCGTAGGTCAGTAGGCACCTAAGTATCGAGAGAAAATTTGGAATGCCAATAATTACCAATAATTATCAGCGATTATGATTAGGTATTATAAAAAGACCTATAAAGTTTTTATCAATATTTTATAGGTATTTGCGGGGTACCTACGAATCTTTAGAGTACCAATCTTTTATCTGAATGTTGCCCAGGTAATTGTGTTACCTTCATAGTTAATGTTCGAGGCAAGGTAAACATTAATAGATTTCAAGGTCAGATTATGTGCACCGAATGAATAATATAAGTAGGTAGGTATGTGTAATGTTGTAGAACAGTACCTACCTATCTAAAAAATGTTTGGTCCATTTTTTTATCTTTCATCTTATCTTTCAACACTTAAATCCTGACTTAAATATAATTTGATTAGGTAAAATAGTTATGTACGCATACCCAAATTTAAAGGGTTGCTTAGGTACCTAGTATTTTTACATATTTTTAAGACCATTTTAATACATACAATACAGTTAGTCAATGGGAGCCAAGAGGAAAGGGTAACCATTCTTTTAAAAACGCCCCGAGTAAATAAATAAATACAGCCTAGCAAATGGTAACAATGTTGAATGTTGACCTGACATTGATAATGATAAATAAGTAAAGTAAGAAGGTAATGTTATTTAAACTAAGTAAAAATATGTCTACATCAGAAAATCACTTAAGTAGGTAGGTAGTACTCTTAAAGTTAATGGCATATAGGTAGAAATGCGGAAAGTATGTCCTCTGATGTTGTTTTTTTAAGTAGGAGTATCTTGCCCAGGTCGTGTATCAAGGTCAAGTAATTTTTCGTTTCAGTTAAAAGTCGCGGCTAGCCAAATATACAAATTAGACCACGAATACGAAATTTTAGAAACAGGTCCAATCCGATATAGTGACCTTGAAAATTCCTAGATTAAGAAATGTAAGTCTATTTTGTTAGTGGAGATGAAATAATTAACCTTGACCCAAAATGAATCGCCTATTACAGACGAGTTGAAATTAAAGTTGATGCGTTTTTTTATTTCTATTGGTTGGTTCCCAATGATTGGAAGCTACGGAACCCATTATTTATCTTAAAAACTGTAATAACATAGTATCTAGTATCTAGGTAGGTATGTTGTTTTCGGTTTGGTATCTGTCTGTTTACACATACGTATGTATAGTATCCGTAGAATTATATGGTTGATCTTTTGACTGCAATAAACCCTCATTATCCCTTTGACCATAAAATAAATAAGGAAATCCCAAATTTTAGAACCTTTTCGAGCAGAGCCGGACCAGGTACAAATTCAATTTATACCTATGCCTGATTCATATATAAATACAAAAGGAATACGAGTGTGACAAACTTGCAGCAGAAAATTGACATACAGTGTTGCGTCTTCCTCCATACTATTGTATATTCAATCCTATTGAGCTAATAAGTATAATATGGCACCAATTAAAATCCAATATTGGGAGAAATAATATTTCTCCTACATTAAATGCATCTGTGGTAGGTAGAATTAATTAAAAACGAAGTAAGAAAAATTTCTGCAGACAGCTGGAAAAACTGTGTACAGCATGTACTTAAGGTGGAAAATTCTTACAATTGTATGATTACAAATAATGTTCAACCCTTAATTATAAGTTTAGGCTTAGATGAAGATAGTGATAGCGATACAGAGTTAAATTTTGAATAAATTATCAATAGTTTTTTAGAATTTAATTAATTTTTATTGTACTTGTTATCCTAATAGTTATACTTTTAAATTATATTATTTTCAATAAAATTATCATTAATTGTTATCATTATTTTACATTTATTATAGGTACCTACCTAAAACTAAAAATACCTATCTATTTATTTTAAATTATAAAAATAAGTCATGTGGTGTAGGTACATTTTCAAGCCGACCCTGATCCCATTTAATCCCCTTTGAAGAGGTTGAGGCGTATACAATAGGGTTTAATCAGGTAGTTTATTTTTGGCAGTAAGAGTCAAGGGTATAATTCTGCAAATACTATACTGTCATTTTGTACTGTCCATACTTAATTATTTTCTAAGCAATGCAAAAACAATCTAAAGAAATTATCTCCCAAACAATTATTATCCGTATCTATTATCGCATAAATATGAGACAAATAATTATTCCTATTACACCTTATCAAATGATAAGCTAACCAGTATTGTTTATAAATCCACAACTAAACGTAGATAAGTCCTTTTACATTGATTTCTGCTACCAAATATTTATAATACCAGTTATAGCTCAGTAGGTACCACCACCACGGTATATTTTTTAGGATATCAAAATAAAAAAAAAATACTTGCAGCCCTATTTCTTAGAAACCTTTGGAGAGGAAATTTGGCCTTATTATCAAACATGATTTTTTATGGAGAAAAGAACTCACAGTCGTCTTCACAAATATATTAAAAATCAATTATTTAATTAATGTTTCGGTACTAGAAAGTACCATCATCAGCACCGAAGGGCCCAAGTGCCACTACACAAAGGAATGTGAAAAGTATATTATATTAAAACCATGAAGAGCACAAGAACATTTTGTATACTTGGACGAAAACAAGGTTAAAAAATTAAAACTATAAGTAAGTAAAGTAAACTGTTTACTATGTACCGAAAGAACAAGAAAGGGAAACCTATACCTACTTACTTATTTTATTACCGAGTTTTAATTTTTAACTTTGTTTTGGTCCAAGTATACAAAATGTTCTTGTCCTTTTCATGGTTTTAATATATGCTTAGGGACCAGTCAATTGACCAAGCCCCGGTCAAATCCCTCAGTTTTGTCAAAAGAAATGAAGCCATGCCAAGCAATTATATAGAAACGTGTCTTTACTAAAAAACAGCTAACAAAAAATAAAGAAACTATTCTGAGGTACAAAAAACACAAAAATGACACAAATATTATGTATAATATTAATCTAACAATACTAAATTACTAATAAAGTAATGAGTGAGTGACTGATTGATGATGAAATGAGAGACTGCTGGCAGTACTGGCCTTGGTAGATAGCTTAGACACATCATCTTCGTCACTGAACTTTATGTTCTTCAGAATCTGAATCACTCGTTTCATCGTCACTACTGAAATTTAGCCCTGGTTCCTCCGAATTTCCATTTTTTTTATTTCCACTGCCGCTTAACAGCTTTAAGTTGTACTTGATATACCTAAATAAGCTTTTCTGAGCGAGTGGGTTTCAATAGGTTGCGAAGCTTGCTAGGGACAATGAGGACCAATTTCTCTCACAAAAGGCTGCAAAAGGTTTTGACCGAATTTGACCCGGTCAATTGACCAGGCACAACCCTATATACTTTTTACATTCCTTCCTGTAGTGGCACTTGGGCCCTTCGATCGGTGCTGATTTGCTGATGATGGTACTTTCTAGTACCGAAACATGTACACCCCCCAATTAAATTTACTTTTAATATATTTGTGGAGACGACTGTAAGTTTTTTCCCCATACCTCAACTTCACACTCACTCTGAACCCATTTGGAAATGTTCGGCATTTTGGCTGCTAACTTTTTTCTGCCAACTTCACGCCACTACTTCCGTAAAATTGAAACATGATTTTGTTTGGAGCCTGGGGTGGGATATTTATAAAAAATGGAAAAATATCTAGCCCTTAAACTGCTTTTCAAGGGATACCTAATAGATTAAAATCTGGGCCATTCGTGCCGTTATTTCAACAACCGTTTAGCCACCCAATTAACAGCACATTATCCTTTGCCGATACAATCATCGACCGACGTCCGCGCGCATGTATTTCACGTGGCCCGTGAGTACGGGGGCGGAGAGAGGCATCGGGTCCGCGGTTGATCACCCACATACGGCTAAAAACAATAAAAATGCCACGATGCCGTGGTTTTTCGGAAGAATACAGACTAGCCGCATTCCAGCACATTGCGCGCGATGCGGTTCGGCTCCTATTTTCCCGTATAATATCGTTTGACTTGTTTGGATCGTAAGGCTTTGTTGTCGGATGGTAGGATTAGAGTAATTTTTGTAAATATGGATCACCCTCGGAACCAATGTAAAGGTTCCTCGTCTTCGAGGGATTAGGTTCACCACAGGCGGGTCTTAAAGTCAGCGGCACGAAGTTCAACTCAATATTCACGGTCATGCAGAAAGGGTGCATTCGAAGTATCTTTAAAATGAAACAACGGGAAAGCTGTAAACCCATTTTTATTGAAAAAAATATCTTGACAGTTATAGGAATGTACATTCTGGACTCGGTAATGTTTGTGTCTGAAAACCGAGATCTTTTCGCGGACTGCGACGTAAAACACGATCACGACACTCGCCAGAAAAGTAATCTAGTACCTGACAAGTACAATTTTACGTACTTGCAAGAAAATGTAAAATACTGTATTATAAAATTTTTTAACTGCTTTCCAGATATACCTAATTAAAAATTTGCCAAAGATTAAACTTAAATGTAGGTACAACCTTAAAAAAATATCTAGTCAGTAAGGCGTTTTATAATATTAATGAATTCTTCAACGATCCTGATAAACAGGCATTGAATGCTAGGCTTTAATTCTGTCGCTACCATTTTTAAATTATGTGTCTCCCTTTTCTGTTTGTAGATCTTTTGTCATTTGTCTCTTATATTTCGTCAATCAATGTTTAGTCTGATTAAGTATTAGGTATTAACGAGTGTATTAAGCATTTGAAAATTATTTGATGTGACTTTTTTATATAACTTTTAGGTTTATAATTAATTTGTGTTGGGCTACATGCTTGGTAAAACTGTTGTTCCGTTGCACAGGAAGAAAAAATAAAAACTACTTGTTACGTTTCACAAATTTAATCAGTTTCCTGACACGTGTTTCGGCCCTTGCGGGCCATTGTCAAAGGAGTTCTTTGGTTTTAAGCAACATTATGTGATTCTTCGTCCCGAATATAACCAGATTTTTATGGTTTATCTATCATTCGTGATGGTTAATGGTGATTACTGATGGTTAGAGTTGGGCATGGTCAATTGACCATGACGTATTTTACCGGTCAAATTCGGTCAAAATATATCAATTTTATTTTATTATTTATGCATTTGTGATCTGTCCAGATTACCTCCTACCACCCAGGATAATGTTTAGCGTATCGTTATAGCGCCGTTATTTAAGAAAACACTATCCGGAAAACTGGTGTATGTTAAATACAATCTTAACACACGTCTGTTCCCAGCTATATGTGCTTAAATCTTTAAAACTACGCAACGGATTTTGAAGCGGTTTTTTTTAATAGATAGAGTGGTTCAAGAGGAATCTTTTTATGTATAATACATGCATAATATTGTAGAGAAACACTGATAAATTTAGAGGTTTGTTCGGGTTTGTATTTATAAATCTTGACGTGATGGTGAACTCGCCTTATTATTATCTCAGAGGCGTGTAATGCCTGGCCTTGCAACGCAGGCCGGGTACACGCTAGTTTAAATATAATTAATAAATGTGGAAGAATACCCGACTTAAATTTATCTTCATCTTCCGAAGCTGATGTCTCTTCGTCTTCCGAAGTCGAGCAGCTAGAATCTGACTCCGAAGATGAAAATTTACCATTGGCTACATACTTTACTGCTCGTAATAATTTAGCTACCTAATTACCCGAGTCTGATATTTTATTTTAAGTGTTCATGTTTTTATGTTTTCATGGTTATATAAAAATAAACTATTGAGATACACACTTATAGAATGTGTACCTGGATGGACCTAACTATATCATCCATTTGACCACCCTGTATAAAATTTAGGTATGGCAATAGACTTTTCAGAACAAGCAAAACTTGTTATAAAAAATTAATTTTTTCCAAAATACAAAATCAGAAATTTGGCAAGTATAGTTAGGTTCATCCACTGCATTTTTAAATTTTAATTTATTTCAGTCAATTGACTGGTCAATTGACCAAAAACAAATTGACCGGTCAAATCCACAACCCTACTGATGGTTATATTCGGACCATTCCCTAAATGTGCTTACATTCATTACATACGTAGTCAAAAAAACATTGGCGCCGACGATTTATATTATTGGACTAGCCCCTAATTAGGGAACTTAGCTCTGCGGTGTGGACCTGGGATCTTTTTTTTTTTAAACCTTTTAACATAATATATTTCAGTTGCCTTTGTAACAATAATTCAAGAACTTACTTAATAAAAAAAAAGAAACATTCAAAATATGTCGTAGCGAGGTACCGTTTAATATTAGGTATACTTCTTCGTCCAATTGAAAACGGTACACAAAACCAGGAATGTTGTTCAAAATAAGTAAATCCGCAGGTCGGTCGAGAACAGCACCGAAAAATAGCTGTTGTTAAGTAACGCGCCAATTACATTAGAAAGTAACTTGTTGGAAAGCGATGATAACGTTGCCAGATTTCCCGATTTTTGGTTTTATATCACCGAGCGATGATAACGAGAAGATACCATTATTTACCATTAAAAATATTTAAAAAGCATTCTTAAAATGTCCAAATTGTCTGTATCATCGCCATGACACAAAGTTTAACGACCTGGACGTCACGTGGTGAGTAAGTAACCATAGGAACGGTCATTTTCATTGTGTTTCCATGGTTACAATGTTACAAATATAAATTGTTATCACGACATGACGTCAGAGCCTCTGAATATCCAATTTGGTTATGTTATCCACTACAAAATAAATAAGCACATTCGTTTCATCTATTTCGTTTATTGCCGATTGTTCTGTCTCATCTAAAGTCACCTAACTAAAATCGCTCCACATCTGAATAATTATCATAGGGAACCAATGATCAGTAGTTACAGGTACGGACTTTTCGATCTTCCCAAACCCCTCAAACCTCAAACAGCCGTCGAGCCGACTGTATTAAAGTTTTATGAAGTCAATATTTGTTTTCGGTTTATACGTTTATTTAAAATAAAACTGTAACATCTGTTGCAACTTATAGACCCATAATAGGGTGGTAGGCACATGGCAGACATTCAGATGCATTAGGTAGTGAGATGAAAGAAGGAGATAGTAAAAGAGTCCCAGAAGTCGAGAAAGAAAGAGCGATGTATAGTGAAAAAACCACTTATGTGAGTATAGGTCAATGATCTTTGTGCCGGAGGTATTAGGTAAAAGGTGGACCCTTCTTATTTTATTTTTTATTTACATGGCGTTGTGGAAATTTAAGGTGATTTTAAGCTCAGGTAGACAAGAGAACTAACTTTTTAAACTTATATTTTGTTATATTGTTGTAAAGGTCATTTTGAGTTATTCAATGCTTCGAAAATACAGGTAGATGCTTGACATACCTAAAGTCTTTGTTTTCCATGTCAAGTACCAATCAACACTTATATATGTCGTAGGCTGATAGTGAAATCCGTCATTTCATGAAAAGCCTAGTCACTTCATGAAGCGTCGGCAGATTGTGTAAAAACATGAAATTACACGATCTGCCGCGTCACTTCATGAAGAGACCTTGACGTTTCGGCGTATTATGTATAACACAATCTGCCTAATTTTAAATATCGTCACTTCATGAAATGCCACAAAAACAAGGCATATTGTGTAATTCCGTCTAAAAGGTATATTGGCAACTGGTTTGTTCGGGTTTGTCAGAGCATTTTTTTTATTTTTATAAAATAATATTAGTTGAAAAAATTTTATTAAAAAAAATGCTCTGGGGAACAACGAACAAACCAGTTGCCAATATACCTTTTAGACGGAATTACACAATCTGCCGACTGGCATGACATCGTTAGGTACTACATGAAGTGACGATATTAAAAATTAGGCAGATTGTGTTATACATAATACGCCCGAAACGTCAAGGTCTCTTCATGAAGTGACGCGGCAGATCGTGTAATTTCATGTTTTTACACAATCTGCCGACGCTTCATGAAGTGAATAGGCTTCCCAAGTAGCAATTATAGATACAAATTGGACACAAATTCTTTGCTGAGAAACGTTTCGAAACATTTTCGATTAAAATTATTTAGATTGTGTGGAGACACATGTGTTTCGAAAGTTTTGCGACACATTTTCGAATTTAGTTACTAGAAACGATTAAGAACTGTTAGTTTCGAAATACTTTCCAAACTACAGTGTCAATACATTTAGGAAACGCACAAAAGAAAATTTTTCGAAACATTTTTATATAATATTATGAAATTGTGTTTAGACACATGTGCTCCCAAATTTTCGAATTAAGTGATTCAAAACAAATTGGTATTCTTCTGCTTTGAAATATTTACCAAACAGTGATATCCATTTAATTACGAAACTTGCGCAGAAATAATTTTCGAAACTGCCAGAAACCTTTACACTACCGCACCCGGACAATTATTATAACCTCAATTATAACGATTATAACCTATAAATTGTACATTTTTGTTTTGTTAATATGGGAAGAAAACAACAGTTTAAACATTCTTCGAGGTTTTACAAAAGTTTTATTAAACGTTCAACAAAGTACAAACCAATTTTGTAGGTTATATGTCACAGAAAGTGTAAAGTGGTAGTGTATACCGTGACGGTATACAGAAGTTTTATGCTTCTAAGCTTAACCTTCCTCTTGACGGGACTGTGCATTTTTTACTTTAGCGACGTTTGTTTCGCATGGTTTCGGTACAATATCGAAACATTCTTCATGTTTCGACACATTTTCTATGAATTATAGCTACATGATTATCGAAACATTATAGAAACCAAATACTAGGAATTGTGTGTCGACTCCATTTTAGACCAGAATAATTCTCGCTTTCTGGCGGCCATTTTGACAAATTCACTTTTATATTATTAAAATAGACTTTAATTAACTTCCTGCGTCATTTGAAATGTAAAAAAGTGGTTACATTAGTTCCATCTTGCTAGCTTAATCAATTGAAAGAAGAATTAAGTAAAATTTTAAAAATATTTAAGATTTTATTTTTTCATAAAGTATTTATTTTGTGTGTAAATGTCAATATATCGGGAGCGTCTAAAGAATATAAAGCTAAATTACTAAATTGCACGATAAAATTTATTTCGTCAACGATTTTTGGATCTCCTCTGCAATAAACCATACGAAAAAAATGTATCACTTATAGAAAATACTCTGGTGACAAATTCATTATGGCGAAATTATGCTGTTATCATATTGTTTACTTTCTTTTATTTTACAACCTGCAGAGAGATTGATATTATATATCTAATTATTTGTTTCAATAATGTTTCCATTTTGACAATTTACAATTCTAACAGTCAGCGCCCTCTTTGTAAAATGAATTCTCACTCGACACATTTATGGAAACATGTTCCAAACATTTCTGAAAATTTTTCGAAACATTTTCGATAAAAGTTTCGATTTTGCGTCGAAACAGCGAAAGTCACAGCCCGTACCAACCACTTGGAAACACGTGCTAATGCGCCATTTAAAATGTATACGTTTCGAAAATATTTCCATACATGTTGCCAACAATTTCTAATTTGTGTCGGAAACAGAAACAATAGTTTAGACACATTTACCGTAATGTTTCTAAAAATGCTACTTGGGTTTTCATGAAATGACGGATTTCACTATCAGCCTACGACATATACATACCTACTTAAGTGCTTGGGTGCATGTCTGCCTGTCACAGGTCCCGGTCCTTTTTTCGCAGGTACCACTACTTGACATAGAGAAATTTCTGCAATCGGGACAGTCTTGCTGTCAAAGGACCATGCGATGTTCTTACGCCAGAGACTATACGGGGTGTTTCTCAAAAGACGTTTACCCCTAAAACTTTTTTACATTAATAGATATTAAAATGAAATTTTGAGATTATGCATAATGGGATAATTTTCAATTTGTTAGCACTTCCGGTTTGACCGGAAGTGACCTTGACTTTGATATTTTAAATGGGACAGCTTGTATATTTTTACTTATTGGGATTCAGCATAACATTCTGAGTAAAATAACACCTCACTTGTCATTTTTTGACGTGTTATAACATTTTTATGTTTATTTTTTATTTTTAATTTAGAGTGCTACAAATTAATTAAATCTGTGTCCGAAAATGTACAGTTTGTTTGTTCATAATACCAATATTTGGTAAGCAAAAGCCTCGGCAACCTCAAAAAGTCATGAAATCCTTGACCGCATCCCGTATCTTAAAAAGTACTTATTATATGTAGGTACCTATGTGAAATTAAAAAAGAAATGGTGTTGATCTTTAAAAAAAAATATACCTATAGGTACTTAATAAAGTAGTGCTTACTTAATAGTTAATGCAACCATTATATTTTACATCCATATTATATACTTACTTAAGTATTCAATGTTGGAATAGAAGTTTCTATATTTCAACACAAAAAACCAGGTATTTTTATTCAGTTTATTTAATGCAATATTGCATCGCGTTTAATAGCCTCGCTCCAATTTTTGCATTGTTTTTTACACTTTAAACAATCCATTATACATACTTAAACACTACTAAGTAATAAAAGAGTTTATCAGATATTTTAATTAGGTACCTAACGGGGCCCAGTAATAAAGAATTTTAATATTATCCAACGTTGCCGCTAAATTTAATAGTTTACAGAATCGAGTCGGTTCGGAACGGCCTTCTCGGTACAATCGGGATATTTTGGTATAAGAGTTGGTTTAAACGATATATCCTCCCAATATTGCGAAGGGGCTAAAATCCGCCGAACAGTACGAAAACTTGCGATCATTTATAATATTTGTATCGATACGTAACGTGTGTGTGTGTGCATGGTTGGTGGAAAATTAATTTTCTACATACGTGTAGAAAATCGCGTAGAATATGTAGGAAATTATGTAGAAAATGTAGAAAAAAGAAGAATACCTACCATAGAATTCTTTTAAAAGGGTGATCTTAGCTGGTGAAACACGTTGTTCTTTTCGCGACTCATTTGTTAGTTATTTGGAGCACTTAAAGGCAATACGAACAATAATTGCAGAAGCCACAGTATTTAAAGCGAGGGGGAAACCACCTACCTAATTTTCGGGAAATATTGTCTTTTTGAGACATTAAAGACAATATTTATATTTACTCATATTTCCCCATATTTCCTCAAAATAATGCCTATTGGTATTGTCTAATTATTTCCTTTTATTGCCTAATATTACCTATATTGCCTTAATATTTCCTATAATTCCTGTAATACCTACTGCCTTTTATTTGTATTCACGTCTGTATCTGTTACATTATAAAAGCGCGCGCCGCAAACTTCGGTAATTCTCGGCTCATTCTTCGGGCCGTTTCGCACTTTCGCAGGCATTATATTTCCTAATATTTTTTAAATAATGCCTTTTAATGCCGAATTATTACCTATACTGCCTATGTATTGCCCATATTGCCTATAAAATACCGTATTGCCTCGTAATTCCTGTATAATTCCTTATAATTCCTGTATTGCCTGCATTTTCAGAAAATATTGCTTCATAATTCCTAGGGTGGTTTCCCCCTCGATTTAAAGCCAACATAACAAAACTGGTATTTGACGAAAATCTAAAAAAGCAAATTGAAGACAGTATTAAACTGTTCAATCCAGTTTGCAAAATTATTAATTCATTACAAAATACTTAGGCTTCCATTGCAGATGCAGCCGAAAAATGGATAACTTGCAATTGCCAAAAGGATTTGAAGAGTACATCCCCTATGTAAAAAACGCTAATAGAACGCTTTAAATATCTTTTCCCTGGCCGCTAACTCCTTGCATTCTGTTTATCGTGGCAGAATGTTAAGTGAAGATCAAATAAGAGATGTTGATGATTTCTTAATAGAAAATTTAGATGCCATGGGGCTAGACAGTCTTCAAAAGATTTTAAGCGTAATCGCAATATATTTCAAAAACTCTGCGGTAAAAAGATTACAAACGTGCAAAGTTTTTGGGAATTAGCTGAAAAGCATTGTCCTACCTTGTTCTACCTGACAATTAAGCTAAACACAATTCCTGCGTCATGAGCTCAGCTAGAAAGGCTATTTTCAAATTGGTCATTTGTTCATTCACCAATCCGCAACCAACTTAACCTACTTCAAAAAATGCAAAGATGTTGACTTACATCTATTATCACTTGAAGATGAGGGACCATAACAAATCTGTAATATTATTTTAATGTGTAAAGTGTTTTAATAAACGTCTAAACAAACATAATGGTCGAAAATATAAAAAAATAATTTTCTACATCTCAAGATCCAGAAAATGTAGGAAATTAGTTTGTGTAGAAAAATAATTTTCTACTCGTAGAATATAGGTACAGTAGAATATGTATAATTTTCTACCTACCCATCCCTGTGTGTGTGATGATATTTCATCTGTTCCCTCTTAAGAGTTACCTCTTAAACTATTTACACCTACGTATAAGAAAGATATCCCGTCATCAATTTTCGTTATTTTCAATATTAGTAGGTTCTTGGGAGAAAATTCGTATCAACACCTACAATTTTGGTATCTAAGTAGGTACTTAAAAATTTATTTTTTAGCGCCGACTGTACGCTCCCTCCTGTCACCGGCTTTTCGAGCGGTGCCGCGGCGTTGCCGCCTCGGCGATATCGCCGTCTTTGTCACGCCTAACGAGATCGCCAAACGCCGTTCCTTATCGCATGAATGATCAATGTCAAACGCAAAACAACTGCAACCGGCGAAGTGGCTCTCAATCGTTGCTCAAGTCTAGTCCACTATTGATAAATGCGGCGTTGCCGTTGTCTTTTCGTGGGTTTTTTTAAAACCTGAAAATCGAAGTTGATTATTAAAGTAGGTAGTTGGTCTGTTACAACTTGGCACCTTAATGAGAATGGGAACGTTAGTCTCTGGTATTATTGTTAATTAATTGGAATTGTTATGTTTAACGCTTTCACCTGCTAGCGCATACCTACCTACTGTAATGATGAATCCGCTCGTAGAAATGGATTTAGATGATACCGAAAAATATTTTATATCTTTGTTTTACCTATCCAATTAGAACAGGGCAGCTATTCCATGTCCATTTAACACGGAGGTTACAGCCCCCTAAAGGGGGTACTTTGAGGATGATTTTTTCTAAATATTTTTTAAACAAAAATTAATTTATTGAATAAAACAAACAATTTAAAACTTCAAACGTTAAAAAAAATGCAATTAAGTAAAATAAACCCATTACTATGCTATCGTATTTTTCGGACGCAAAGTGATTTTTAAATAAGTTTGTCTACAAAACGGCGCATCCAATCATGTTTTACCAACAGTCTTTTTTGCGTAAAATATGGCAGGTTTTTCTAATTTGCCATAAAAAAAGTATAAATGTCAGCGTAAAAAAATTACGTCTATTTTTACCCCACAATCCTCTATTCTTGGCCACATTTCCTAAATATCGACTTTTTAAGACCACAGTTCCATTCCACGTACAAAATTTACCTAAATATCTAAATTTTAAATTTGTATCTACAAAGGTTTCGAAGATATTTCGATAAAACCAGCTTCAGAGGGCTGTAGCTCGCAGTAAGTGGACATATGACACAATTTTATAACAAGTTCTTACTTTATTTTTAACCATCTATTCAATCCCAAATTGTGACCATGCCTTCTAGGACACCCCGTATATCAGTGAAATAAGAATTTGGAAAATTACTCCCTCCTTACTATATAGGTTATAGGTAAATTCCTTTTCAAATTATATAAAAATAAAATTAAGTCAGACCGAGAGTCAGACTAAGCTAATCATCTACTAATTCAGACTAAAAAGCGGGTGGTTTATTTCAAGAAAGTTACCCTTTCGAAGGATGGGTTGAAAACCAAGACATTTTGGTCAATAGCTAACAGTACATAGTTTTCTTACCGTGTGACCATAGACATAATCTTTGGGTGTTCCACGGGGTATTCCAGCACATAGTATTTCTTTTAAAGGAACCCTAAAAATTACTATTGAATTAATATGAAATATGCTATACAAACTTGCGTATGTTGTTCATGACACACATGGGACTTTTAAAAGGATTAAATGACCAATCCAATGACCGGACCGACCCAATTCTGCGCGATAATTAGCGTCTTCCTACGACCGACAACCCCCGACAGGCAGACGATATTGATCCCTACTTTGTTGTCGCATCGCCATTTTACAACCTATTAACGTGCTACTCTTATTTAAAGATTACGTGTGACCTTGACAATCGCGCGCGTGTGTAAGCATGTGAGTGGGGGGCATTAATTTTAATTTACAGGGTATACCTACTACTACCCACCTAAGAGAAAATGCTTCTTATTTTTATTGGTGGTACCTATTTATTTAGGGACTGTATAAATGGCATTGGTTTGTCAATGTTGGTAATATAACACTCCTCTACATATTATAGGTTTTCTAAATCCGACCAAATCGAATAGAACTTACAAATAATACCGTATAGGTATACTACGCATGTATACAGCTTTGTGTGAAAGAAACTCGAGGTGAAAACGCTAGATCGAAATGAGAGTAAACCTCGGAATAAACAAAGAATAAATATGCAAATCAAGACCCCAAAAATCAATGTGTAAATTGTTGAGTAGTAAAGAACAATGATATAACAACCGGCTATTCATTTTCACTATTGTAGGAGTAAACAGAGATGATAATGTTAAATCACGTGTGCTTATGAATGGCGTGGGTTGAGCCATTCATTCTCGACAACTTGTCCGTTTCTGTTAATTTAATTCCTTTCGCTATTACTCTTTGTAGATCGGGTTTGGGCTACATACAGCACAATACAAGATCCTTTCGATTAAAAGCTTTAAGAAGAACCTATTTCGTTATATGTTCTCGACACACGTCAGCAATCAGCGTTGGTACTCTTATCGAGAACTAACGAAAAAAGCACTGTGTGCATCTCTTGAGTCATGTATGGGCGACGGTAAGAAAAGATAATCGGCGGGGTGACTTAGCTTGATTACCATACCATTATTAATTGAATAGGTATTACCCTGCTTCTTATTCTATTTGGGTTATTCGACATTTAAAATTTTGATATGTATACATATGTGCGTACGTGTTTGTTATTGATTTTTTTTGGGGTTGGCACTTCACCCCAACGTGGGGTATCGGCAATCGGCCATGTGGTTGACAGCGAGCAGGCGGCAACGGAGTTTTCTTGCAATCAATAGGACCTCCCCCGAAATGGATGAGCGAAGGCTTACTATCGTTTTCGGCCGGAATTTTTTATATCGGTGTTAAAATCGCCGAGCGAAGAAAACAAGAGACTGTATGAGTATGATGTAGGTAATGATACAATTAATACTTATAACTACACAAACAATATTGGCACCATTATGGCCGCCTGGTACCTATTCAGTAGAGTAGACTGGAACTGGAAGATTAACTAATTACTGCCGCATTGCTTGCCTAATTTTCGACATCTTAATACCTACTTGTTCGCTGTAAATGCATACGAAGACAAGATATGCACGTTCAATAATGAAATGGAATTATTAAAAAAAAAACAAGCTGTGGAACTACCCGACGCCGACGATGTCCATACCACGTGCGATGACCCGGACTTGTATGCGACGTTGTCAAGTCGTCTACTCCACATTACTGCACGTGAACAGACCCAGACACTTCAGATTTACAGTAAATTTATTAATTATAGAAAATGGCGAGTTAACTTGTAGATCCAAGTTAGGATAATAGGTAGTGCGTTTCTTGAGAAACGCTATGGAACATTTCAATGTTCTTAAGCCTGTTTGCTAAGGGGTTTGGTAATATTTTACGATAGGCTTGCAGAATTAAGCTGCATTTATAGTTGCCGTAACGTAAGCCGTAAGAAGTAAGCAGTAGTCGGTAAGACGTAAAAATTAAGCCGTAACGAAAAACCCATTTATAAATTCTAATTAGTTAAGAATTAAGAACAAAGTTAGGTTATAATTTAAAATGTTTGCTTTTGTTTCAAATCTGATTGAAAATGGATTTAACTGATAGCAAGACATAGTTGTTATAGCTGGAATAATATTGTGTCGTTATTTATTTAATTTATTTATTAAAAAAGCGAAAATGCAAGTATTTAAATAAAAAGTAAGGTTATATCGTATGGTTGTAAACAAGACGGTTATGTACGAGTATGACCGTTCCCGGCCGATTCAGTGAGCAGTAACGTAAGAAATGAAAATAAACCATTTCTTACTGCTTACGATTTGGGACTAATTCTTACTGCTTAGGTTTTTATGAACTATAAATGGATGTGTTACTGATAATAATGTTCATTTTTCTTACCGCTTATGTTACTGCTTAAAGCTTACGTTACGGCAACTATAAATCCAGCTTTAGAATTAAAGATATAGGTTATACTCACTAGATACCTACCTAGCAAGTTAATTATTGACGTCGTTTTAAGGAAGTGTAATGCCTCTCCTATTTAAGACTTGCCAACGTCATAATTACTGCCAGAAACAAGCCTTTAAAAAATAAATGGCCCACCAGAAATGTACTGAATTTGAATTTTCACATAATTCTCTTTTCTATCACATGCCAAAAATTATTATAAGTCTGTTGCTGCGTTAATAAGTAAATGGCCTTGCTTTAGAAATAATATGCTTGTTTCTGGAAGTTATTACGACGTTGCCAAGTTTAACTTCCCAAAAAGAGGATAAATTAAGACGCCTTTAAGCTGCAATGTTTTGTTTACTGTCTGACCTCGATCTGGGATCTGGTATAGGTACACTTACCTTACGTTGCAAATAATGCATATATAATGTATAATAAAATGAGTCTAGGCTTTAAATTTTCCCGCCATTCCAAGAGCCCATTTAAGATCTCTTAAGAAATCGGCAACCGCGCACGTGTTTCGACCAACCAACAGGTTGGCGTCCGTCTCGTCTCGTGGGTCGTCATAGCAACCGGGGCGCGGGCCGGGTCTAATAACCGGTTTATGGGGCTAATCGGGGTTGCCGGTTCGGAAATATCAGCTGATCAAAGCCGCGGTCGTTATCAAGTTGGCCGAGTGTGGCAGGCTGATGTCGAGTTAAGATTGTGGAGATAATGGGCGCGTAATAATATGGAGTTACGGTTTTTTTGGACTTTTATTGGTGTAATTTTATAGTATGTATTCAAGGGATTACGCCTGTAATTTAAGGGCGCCGTTAATAGTATGATGTTGGTGTTGTAGTTGTTAAACGGGTTGATAATATAGTAGATTTACAAATTTATTCATTAGCGCGAACAAAGAGACCCCGTTAAAATAAGATAAAAACAAATACTAGCCCAAAACCCTAATTTAAAATGTCTGGTACGAAAACGTAAGATCCCTTAAGACTAAAAATAGGGCATTCTAGCAGCTGAAAAACGCACCTGGCTTAAAGGCCTGATGTGAATTATTGCTAACTGCTGAATAGAACCATTTTCCGATACTATTCCTGTCTTTTAAATAAGTACCTTAAAATAATTATTGCTTTTTATCGATTAAAACTATCTTAACAGCTTCCACGGAGTTACTTATACGGCAATAAAGTTAAAGGTGTAATGAATGATTATAAACCGTCTAGAAACAAACGCTTCCAAAAGAACCGTTTTACAGAGTATTCGGTCTTTATTGATCCATAACGCAGCATTGTGTTCGGAAAACATATAATTTAAATCCGGCTCGAAGGACCAATGTTCTTCTTCGTAGCTATGGAGATTGTTGATGTTTAATATGGATAGTATTTTTTAGCAATCAAACACATTAGTTTTCCCTCAACGCGAGAATAGCGCGATTTTCTTGTATTAAAGTTTTACCTACTAACTTATATTAAATAAGAAGTTTAAATACAATCTGTTTATTATGTGATTGTAATAAAAAAATGTTTACTTGATGTTACCCAATAAGTTTGATAGCTAAAAAAAACTATCCATATTAAACATCAACAATCTCCCTAGCTACGAAGAAGAACACATTGAAATACTCGAAACTGTCATTCCTGGAGGACCAATAATGTTGTTGGGTGACAAGTAAAGCGGTCTTTACATCAGATCTGTGAAGTTCTTCGTGAACTTATCATAGACATGCATGTCTATGGAATTTATATGTATATGAATGTCAGTCAAGGCCTACTAGGCGCTAAGGAAGAGTAAGTGAAACAGAAAACAGGCCTGTTCATAAAAAAACAAGTGAAATTTTAACATTTAAGTATCCCCGTGGACGACGTAGGTCCACAGCCTTCTACTACTAGGCGAGTAAAAATACAAACCAACTGTATACCCGAGAAGCAAACCAAAATACCAGTTGATTTTTTTATGTTTTCTTTAACATTGCAACTAGACATAACTATAACATTGCATTCTTAAGAGACTGACCTACTAACAAAATTTCATGTTGTCCTAGATTTGGTTAATTTACAATTTGCTGTTTGAAAAATAAAAAGTACAAATAATAAACAGATACTTGGGTAAATATATTTATGTATTCATTCATATTTTATGGGTAGGTGGCTAGTAGTACTGGTAATTTTAAAAGTATTAGACCGTTTTAAATAACATTACCGTTAAAATAATAGCTACATTTATCAAGGCGATCTAGCTAGCTTTTAGACGTATTGATAAATATTTTTTACACCAGATGAAATAAATATTCTTTTTTGTGTGAAGTGTTCCACTCGTCTACATGTGACAGAACGGTGTCAAAACCGCACCACTCGTTCCAATTAATCAAATTTCCAACCTACTACTGCACTAATGGGGTCACCCACATCAAAAGGGTTTAAAGTTCCGTAATGTGACATAAAGTTTATATCGATAAACTCTCTGCTCTGCCCTAACAGCACGCTGAACGCCCATCATATACCGGCCACTTACACGGCACGTGCTTCGTCAATTTGACAAATCTACTTGCTGCAGCGTCACTTCACTAAGTGCACGCTCATCATTTAAAGGGATTAATTAAGTAAATGCCCTGTTGGCTTTAATAAATAGGTAATGTTTGATGAAGAAATCTGCGTTATATGATAATTTCGCTTAAACCTCCTTGCATTGTTTAATTTAAGTATCATTTCTTTCAGTGTTAAACCTCCTCTTATTTTTTGTTCCAGACCGAGCTCTCTGGCATCAAATGGCGTAAGTTGACCTGGTCGGAACCGGGCGGCGGCAGTCATGGTCCAGGTCACGGCAGTCACCACACCGTACCGGGGGAACCCCTCGAGGACCCGGTGCTGCGTAGCTACGCCCGTTGCCTGGCTGCGGACATCTTGTGCGTGTGGCGACGGGTATCTAGCAGTTCCGGGCCCGTTCGACCTCCGGCGGACGCGTTCGAACCACCGCCTCTTCCCGCGCAGCCGCCGCCCCTGAGCCTGGCCAGCGCTAAGGAGTTGTGGATCTTCTGGTACGGGGAGGAACCGGATTTAAACGAGCTGGTGGCGCCGGAGCTAAATATGACTGGTAAGTTGGGTTGTTTGTGGCGTTGTTTGTAATAATAACAATAGTACTAATATATTTTTAAATACAATTTACGATAGGGCAGATTCTAGAATATTCCATATCAAAACTGATGTAGTCGATTTTTTTGAGTTTTTCGAGGTAAAATAAAATTTAAGGCCATCAATCCCCGACCCTTTTGCGAAAATCAATAACCGCGAAAAAAGATAAGCCTTCCACCAACGTCGACCAAAAACGTGTAAAACACGAAGAAAAGTAAAATACGAAAAAGCTGATAATACGCGCGACTAAAAGCATTTCACTTCATAGCTCAAAGCATCATCGTCCTCGCCAAAAAAAAAACAGCATCTGCTTTGTGCGCGGCTGAATATGCATTTGTTTTGGCAGGGTTGCCAACTCCTTTTTTTATAATACATCGCACAATAAGTACATCTTTATAATATGGTTTATAATATGTTCTGATAAATCATTTTTTACTTTTAAAGGAGCAACTTATAGCTTTATATTGCGATTCCCCCAAAACCCGAACCAAAACCTTTTCGGCAACCCAGGCAATAGACTTTCCGTATAGATCAGGCGCGTATTTAGGGGGGGGGGGCAATGGGGGGTAGTTACCCCCCCATGAGCCATCATTTTTTGCTTCAATATTTTAAAAATTCGACAGGTGGAAATCGAGAGCAATAAATTTTGATTGATTTTCTTGTAAAAAAACTGTTTCATTAAAAAAAAAATTCATAACCCTCCACCAGAATCATTACCCCCCCAAAGATCAACTCCAGATACGCGCTTGGTATAGATAGAGATTTGTGGCTGTGACATAAAAAATTTCTCTTACTTATTATTTGGAGGGCAATCTGATTTTCTATATATAATATATTAATTATACCAATTCTAATATGTGGCACCCCCTAGGAACTCTCCGCCACTGGTTTTCAGTTCTGATCCAACAATTTTTTTTATTATTCCAATTCCAATGGGAATAAGAAGGAAAGGTAGTTTGAAAAATTATTCGCGATGGATCTTCAATGTTTTGGAAACGCAAAAAAAAATGTTTAGAATGTCAAGAAAGAAAGGGGAACGGCGAGGAGGTAATATAGGGGATGTTGCCATGGCGACAGTATTATTGGGGCTCAACGTGTGTTTGGTAAAGTTTTATCGGAAAAAGGAACATCGATAAGATGTTTCACGGTATCTGCTTCTTTCCTCCCTATTTTATCTTTATACCGTGTATCATTGAATAATGTTAATGAACGTGTTGTCGTTTCTGTCATTCATTACTTAAGAGATCATTACTGCATGTAAAATAAACACAATTTTTGGCACTCCTCTGTCACCGAATTTCTCCGGCTAATACGATTTACCTACTTCAATTTGAAAATGTTCAAGGATCTATGCTTAAACTATAATACTAATTTGTTAATAAATTATTATTTGTCAATGAAAATTAAATTTTCCAAGGGTTCCCACCGATGCTCGTAAATTGATAACAACGTTGATAACAGGAAGCAAAAACCCAGATAAGTAATCTTAAATCTGTCGAAAAGTTTATCCAAGATCAACATGCTATTGCATCGCGGTTAGCATTGTGGTTAAATACCTAAATATAATATAAATTGGTAACTTAGATTTCGCGTTTTTGGTTAACATTTTCTGTAAATATTGTAATCATTTGCTGGTATAAATGTTATTCTCCTGCCTTGTGGCCCACTCAATTATAAACATCAGTCAATCCGGAAAAAATATTTGAGTTTAAGGGGGATTGGCGTTAAACTGGCCATATTCATGGTTTGGCGCACCATCCAATACAAAATTTATGGTGGTCAAATATTGGCTCCCTGTTTATTTTTGACCAATAATTTATTTTGATTTAGATAATAATTTGACGAATAAATTTTGACGTGATTTATTTAGTAATTTATCTATAACTTTTCGCTTTTACTTCAAGACCTTTATGTCTACTCGTTTTTTCCTCGTTCCACCAGCTTTGCCGTAGAGATTTAAATATATGTAAAGCTAAAATCGTCAGGGAAACCGTAACAGCCGTCATTATTACACGCCAAATCGCATAAAACTGCCTTTTGCAGCCCGGTAGATTTTCCAATTTCGCCGCAACCTGCGGGCAAATGGATTTTCCGAACGAGTTTTCCCGAAACGTTTTCCATCAGTCGCTGGCGGCGTCTAAACGGCCCAAGTGACTCAATTTGGCCGCAAATTTCCAATTTGAGCGGCTCTTTCGGCGTCGCGACGCTTTAATTAGATTAATTTGCGCCCCGAGCGCTGGCAATCTAAAATATACAAATGACTTTTGATACGATTAGTTTATTTCGCGGCGTGGTAGCTGGTTAAGGAATTAGTAGTTTTGGCAGGACCAAGACTTTTATTTGTCTGGTTGATGTTAATTATGTTTTTATGTACAGTTGTATTTATAAAAAAGCGTACACGAATTAGAATGAGAGGAAACCTTAACCATATTGCATACATGCTTATCGCATGTTTAAAGGTCATTAAAAGTGCAAAGCATTGGGCGTTAGTTCAATAGAATAACAAATATTAATTTTTTTATTTTATAATATATCTTAACAGTTTTATAAAAATTACAATAGAATCAAAACACGTTTAGCAAGAATAAATAAAATCTAATATTTGGTCATATATCCCTGTTTTTCTATTACTTGAGCCCTCAGACCATGCACTATGGTCTGAGCTTGAGCCAGTCTATTCGGAATTGACTGAATTATTTGATACAATATTTAAATCAAGCTCTTCCCAGCACCCATGTATTATTTCCCATAAATCTTCTGAATTTTGTGGCCTAAAAGTTCGATTATAATATTTTTTTATTTTACGATTATACCCCAAATATTTTCAATTGGATTGATATCGGGACTATAAGTGACACAAGGCAGCACTTCCAAATTATGGGTTTGAAACCACTGGGTTACAGCATTGACAGTGTGGACTGGACAATAATTATCTTTTGAAATATGAAAGTATTATTGGGATATATTTGCTCATATGGTAACAATACGTTTTCTAAACTGTTAATGTAATTTTCGGCATTAAATCTTCCCTCTATTCGCCAGCAAACACCAGGTCCATGAACACTTATCCAGCCCCATACATTTACAGAGAAACGCCCATGCCTAGAAGTAAGGCGGTTAGTATATCGCTCTTCAAACTTGGTACTTATTGTTTTGACGGTACACACGAATTTGTCCGTTATAAGTCGACTGGAACGTCTTTTCATCAGTAAAAATGCCCTTATCCAAAATTGATGATAGCGGTATATATAATTGAAAGCAAAAATAACCATTGATTCTGGCTGTTCTTCGGTAAGAAACATTTTTTTCGCAGCTGGGCGACATTTTAGTTCAGATTCCTCGACTCTCCTGCTGGCGGTAGGTTGGGAGGCAGGAAATGCTGTATCAATAACAGCATCCCTTGCAGTTGCAAATGGATTATTTCTTAAATATCCCAAAAAGGCAGCATCCCGTTCAGGGTTGGAACGTTTGGGACGACCTGAACCTATTTTTCTCTTTAGGGATTCTTCTTGTTCCCAGCGTTGCTTAATTTTCAATATAGTTTTTTTTATTTCTATTATACAACTGCGCTACAGCACGGATTGACCATCCTTCTTCGATTCTTGATACAATTTGAGCCTTTTAAACTTCAGACAACGAGGCATTTTTATGTTCTTCTGTTAAAGTTTATCAAACGTTACCACCATGCAGTTTCAAAATTAATTACACCGACGCCAATGCTTTGCATTTTTGATAATCTATGACGTTACCTTCAATAAACAATCATTTAGACAAGCCGGTTTTACGCAAATATGACAAAACTTACCTCTCATTCAAATTCTTGTACGCTTTTTTTTATGAATACAACTGTAATTAACATGTTTGATGGGAAATATCTTACAAATAGTAACCGTATAAGTATAGCGTACTATAGAGTATTTACCGACTCCAAAGATATAACAAGTACTATTCTTCAAAAGAGTACCTACACCTGGTCACCCTAAACATAGTATTTATATAATATAATAATTGCTGTTTCACCTCGCTGATTAAACAGGTCTGTCGTACAAATCGACAAATGAGTTAAATGATATAGATAGTCCTGGTCCTGGGCAAGACCATTATAACGAACTGTAACGTTGCCAGACTTCAGACATCCAGGTATAGACCGTTGTCTTCTGGACGGGTTCAAGTCTGTAAGAAAATGCAGCACAGTCTAACGACCGCTAGAAGCTAATAGGTACATTTTTAACACTAGCTCGTGTCGGCTTCAAAGAATGTGGAACAGGTAGTCGTAACAACTATAAGCTGCCATCAACATTCAACCGAACTGGTAGAGTTGCATTGTTAGGCGGACGTTGTTGCCAAATTTAGCAAAATTGCCAAATCGATTACAACAAGGTTTTTTTTTGTATGGTTGGTGACTTCGGTACCATTATGCATGTAATCTATAGTAAGTCGGTTCAAATTTCTCAAAAAACAAGTTCAAATTTTTTCGAGTTCCAATTACGATATGGCAAATAAAACATCTAGTTACGCATGTCACTCAGTGTTTATCGAAAGTGTGTGTTATATTAGAGAAAAATGGATGTGAATTCATGATAAATTCTGCTGTTTCAAGTGAAATCATTAGTCAGCACGTTAAAATACTACTAGTATTAAATCAATTTATGAATAAAGAACATAATCGAAAATTATCTTCGGTAGAAACAAAGTGGAAGTGCATTAAAATGGATTGTAATGCTTGTTTAAAAACCATCGTCGATTCATCTGGTCGAGAATTAACTTGGTTTGATCCAAACCATTCACACGAACCAGAGGCAGAAAATGTTTTGCAAAAGCGATAGAAAATTCTCTTACCGTAATGGACTTGGAATGGGTAAGAAAAAATATCTATTATGCTCGGCGGAAGACACTACCAACAGTACTAAAGAAGTACATACAACCATAGGTACAATGGATCTAAAAACAAGTGCTAGTGAAGAATTTTTATTACAGAACGATAAAACAGGTGAACTTAGTAATATTTTCGCGCAATAGTAATTTAACCTACTCGTGTAAGTCTCAAATTTTGTACATGGATGACACTGACACTTACTGCACAGCTTTTTTTAAACAATTCTTCACCATACACGGATTTCATAATGGACAGGACACTACATTCCTTTAGTTTTCTGCCTACTAAAAGATGCATTTGAACCAACCTATAGGTTACGATTGTCTAAAATATCGGAATTATGCACCAGAAATAATTTAGTGTTTTCACCAAAAGAAATTTTAGTGGATTATGAAATTGCAGTTCGTAACGCAGTGGTTCAAGTGTGGAATGATATTAAAATTACTGGTTGCAGTTTTCATTTGACTTAGGCGTGGTATCGTCAAATACAAAAGCTAGGTGTAACTCAATATTACCAAGCTAAAAAGTCGGAAGAAGGAAAATGGTTGCATTACTGTTTTGGGCTTCTATTTTTAAAAGCCAACGACGTTGAAGATTTTTATTTTTTTGAATTGTATGAAATTATGCCACAAAATACAACTTTAGACAACATTTTCTGATTAGTGATTACCCTTTAAATACGTATTTAACCAACGAATCAAAATTTCCACCACACATTTGGGTAAGTGCACCTGCAGCTCTAAATAAAACCACGAACTCCTGCAAATCATTTCATGCACAATTTAATAATTCTATGTAGGTAGAGTCGATTCACTCAGTAAACCTGCAAGATGGCCGACATGTCATATGACAAAAGTCATATTCCAGCTAAATAAAATAAATTTTTGCATTTTCAATGACTTTTGTCATATGACATGTTGGCCATCTTGCAGGTTTACTGAGTGAAGCGACTTTATCAGACATATCCGTCTATATTTATTTTTATTCAAGATCTTGTCCAGGTACGAACAGAAACGTATGCTAAATGTAATCGTATTAGTTTAATGCATACATCTAGAAATTCAACTATTAGAATATTAGAAAAAAAAGAGTTAATTGAGGATAAAATAAAAAAATATGAAAGTAAGGAGATGTCAAAACTCTCATATTATGTGAAAATGGTTTCCTATCCTTCCTAATAGTACCTAACTTTTTGTATTATATTATTTTGTATTTGTGTTATATGGGATTTCTAATAATATTCATTATTACCTATCTACAGGATAACAACCTTGAAGTAGGTCAAGAATCTAGAAACAGTTGGAAAGTAAAATCTTAATCTAAACTCTAATGAAGGATTTATTAATTCTGAACAAGTTTTTGATCAATATTATTATTTACTATAAACTATAGATTGGTCACGGTCCTAAAAAATGCGCGCTGCAATACGCAGACAGCCCTTCCAAACTAGCTTCACCAACTGCGACCACCTCAACTAGTAGAAAACAGTTTTAAAATCAAATGAGACAAAAGAACAATGAAGCAACGAGGACGGCACAGTTAAGAAAACGTTAAACGAAAAAAAACGTGAAGTTTATTGCCCTATAAACAGCAGAACGCCTGACTGGCAGAAAAAGAAAGAGGAAAATATATAGACGTAATTTAGGTTGGACAAACCGTTTAAATTCTATAAAACTTCGGCGATGAGTGTGTAGTGGCAAGAAATGAAATGAGAAACCGTTGACCTCTGTACGACGACGGTGATTTCGTGTACACGGTGGCCCCGAAATTATCGGCCACGAATTAGCATCTTTTAGCGTTTATTAACCAAAATAACAGGCGTCAATTTTAGGCCCTATCATCACACAGTCACATGACAGCAACTAGCCATGTATCCCACGTGTCATATCCTTTTCTTGACGGCATAGGTACATCGTCGTGTGGATGCCCATGATACAAAGACAAGATATGATATTCAGAGACAGGGCCGCCGCGAGCCGACACGGGCCCTGGGACTGGACAGCCTTTTGGGCCCTGTATTTATTGTTACTATAAATGCTAATAAATAATTTTTAGGTACCAAGTTGTTCGGTTGTAGGACAAGATAAATGATAAATATATAGGTACAAATTAAATAACATAATTAATTTGATTCATATAAAAACAACGCAAAGAGCATTATACAAAACAAAAATAAATTACAAGCATACATATAAAAGATATTGGGATGGTTCCTAAGGTAATGGTGCTGTTCGAGCCTTGCGATTTGCGAAAATATCTATAACATCATCGAAGTTGCGCTTTCTGGGTACTTCCGCTTCTATTGCTAATAGCCCTAAGTGTCAGATAGCCGATCCTGGTTCTTTGTAGACCTTAAAACATTTTTTATTCTCGCTAAACTACTAAATGAACGTTCTGCCTGCGCAACAGTTACAGATATGGTGCAGAATTACCTTAAAGAAATAACCAATGGTGCAGAATTACCTTAAAGAAATAACCACATAAACCACATTAGGGAATAACGCTTCCAGTTTTAAGGATCTTATTTTATTTAATAGGTCTAGTGTCCTAAGTGGTAAGATGCCAAAATTCGTTTGGTATATTGCTTATACACCAATGATTTCTGAAGTTGAGGGCCTACGTCACTATTATATTTATTTTGAAGAATACTTGATTTTTCTTGCATACTTATCTCCGAAGAATCTGTAAAGGTCCAAAGAATACAGAACAAGTTATTGATTTCCCGTACGGCCTCAAATCTGGTGGTTAATCCATCAATAACATTGTCCAAAAGTACATAAAAAACCTTACATTTAAAAAGTTCTGCTGGGGCCGACTTTGCAAAGGAATCTTCCGTAGCTGATTCGTCGAAGTGTTTTTTTCTTTCTTTCGCGTCGTTCGACACCAGACCACTTCTAAACTCCGTTGGTATTTCTATATTTTCGGCAACTAGGTAATTTGCATTCCATCAGAATTGTATCCCAACTGTCCCGAAGCAAGTTGATATCATCTAATAAACTAGCCAACTTTTTTTCTTCTACGTCAATTGTTGAGTTAATTTCCTGTAAAATAACGCTTCTATAGTTTATTGCAGTTAAGACTTTTTTCCATATAGAAGACAGAACTATGCATTCAAATGATTCCATACGTATTCAATCCGTTGGGGTCAGACCGAATTTCTGACGTTAAATTTAAATTTTCTATGGCCTTTATTGCAGCCTTTATGCCTGGTAATCTTTGGTTTGACGCTTTCTATTCGGCAATGTTTAGAGATCCAGGTGAACAAAAAAAGTTTAAAAAAATAGGCTTCTGAGTTTAGTACTCTGGAGGCTGACTGAGTGACTGTGTTATAATAAATAGATAAAAATGTATACTCTGATACTTGCTACGATTAATGTGTGGGGCATTTTTCTTTAATAATTCAAGAATTTGTTTAAATATTTTTTTACCGTGCTTGTAGTAGGCATATTTCTAATGCGTATCAATTCGCGTTTCGCGCCCGGAATTTGTCCCATCTACCCTCCCCCGTCGTCGGCCCTGTTCAGATACTGTGACGTCATGTGGTTTTCCTCGTACCTATTATCTCTATACGTTATAAAAATAGCATGCTAGTCATAAAGCACCTTGATTATAATAGACAGCTTCGCCAACAATTGTTTTTTTTTCTACCTGAAGCTCAAGTTAAAATTGTATCTTTCCCTTTACTATATTATAATTTTCGATCACGTGACATACAAATAACGAAAATATTCGGACCACCCGGTAGGTGCCGGTTTTGTGGAAATGGGAATCAAGTCAAGTCTAGCCCGTGTGAAACCGCCTATTATATGCCCGAGAAAAGATCAGTTGGCCGGTGCACACACGAGCCATCGTTGCCAAGTCGCCAAATTTTCTTCGATTTTAAGGAATTTGTCGATTTGTGTCAAAATAGTGACCTTGACCAAAATAACTTTGTGAAATAGAAGAAGTGTATAACTACTTTTGCTCGTTATCGACGTATGACGACGTATGTTTCTCATTTAATAAGTATTGGGTAAAACCTCATTAGAATGTAATTTATATTTACTTAAATGCCTTCACATAATAAAATGTTGCGTACTATTGTTACCTATTTATTTCTTAGCTATTGGTTCCTAAAGTTATTATTGTGTATGGTACACACTTCATTTTGAAAATTCTATTTATGTACCTAAATACTCTTTTAAAAGTGGTGGTTTTATATCTTCTTTTTCCGTCTAATTTTATTTAAACTTTATGGTCTGTGCAACATGTGAAAACCTAACTTAATAGTCCCGTTTAACTGCCGTTTAAAAGTCCCCTTAATAGGTTTATTATCCGACGTAAAAATTCCACCTAGCGTCTACGTTGTGACGGCCATAATCTTGCGCGTTGCCAAATTGTTCGGAAATTACTGTTAGGCTGATACTTTTAGAGATTTTCAGTGAAAATTCATCATTTTTGTATTTTATGCGAGAGAACAAACCCGTTTTTATATTAGAGGTAGTTAGTTAATAAGTAATTAAAATTTTAACAATTGTTCTCGAGGTCCTTCTAATTTATTTTTTACAGTATAAATAGCTGCGCTGTTAAAAAGTTTGTGCGCTTACTGTACAACTTTTAATTTGCCTTACCGGTTTCACCCAAACGTAATAACTGGGAAGCTAGCAACGTCCCCTGGCCTTTTAATTTGTGACTATCATGCTTAAGAAGAAAGTACAATTCCGCTCCTCAAGCTCTACACACAAAAACGATCTCGGTTTCCTGCCCGCTCGTGGCCATCTCGTGACGTCACCGAATACGTCACGGTGACGTAGGCGACCCCTCCCCTTCCCGATTTGTTTCAGATTACTTCGCTGACACAAGAAATAGCTAGCTCAGGCAGGCGCGTGTGGGTTTGCGGCGGTGCCAAAATGCGATGGAAGTTTGGGTTCTAAAGATTTTTGTGGCATTTTTTTTTTCATTGCTATTTTCTATAAGTTAGTGCCAGTTAGTTTAGCAGTCACAAAATGTTTGTAAAGTAAAATATTAATTGTGTCCACGTTTAGGTGGTTGGACAGTTACGGTCCCAAAGAGCAGCTGGTGGTCAATATTATCGTATTAGAAACCTACTTCCTAATTAGAAATTTTGTGCTCCGGTTTTAGATATAAATCTGTCAATATCAAATCTTTTTGATTTTGTAACGCTTGCAACAGTTTCAACGGCGTGAAAATACGTACGTATCACCTCGTTCCACGATAAGGGATGATGGGGTGTCTCTGTCTCCTCCTCCCTCCCCCATCCGCCCACGTGCTGCCATCGTGTTTAAAGGTCACGGGACGCGCGCCGAGTCGTTACGCCCCCCTTGCCCATCGAAGGGTGCACACGAAACAGTAGCCGTTGCTATGACAACGCTGCGGCCAGTGTTGCCAACGAGTCTATATTACATCGGCAATTTGGTTTAAATTCTTTCTGCCTGTAGGACGTAGGTATCCGAAAAGTGGTCAACTTTTTACCAGTAATTTCGATTTTATATTGTAGTTCTTTTTCAATTTTCTAGGTACTTGAATATGTATTATGGCGTCTGTACCTACACAATAACACATTAAAAATCTTTAAAACTGTTATTTCTGGCAAATTCCCGGCATAATTACCTAGATATCACCTTAGTACTATGAGATCGGCAACACTGGCTGCGGCACGATGCCGACGTTCGACTCCGATATCCATACAGGTTCGCGGCTGTGCCGGATGTCGATTTTCTCGGAGGTACCCTGATTTTTGGTTATGTTAGATTAATAAAATTAAATAAAGTAGGTTTACCCGTAGGTGGGTTTCGTTTAATTTCTTGCCTGATTGATGATGACCCTGGACTAATTAATTGAAAAAGTTAGAACAGCGTGTTGACCTTGATTTTAGCTTGACGGGACGAGCAATGTATACGTTGGTCGTGGTAAAATACAGGGTGTTCAAAAAGTCAGGGCAAGATTTTGGATATTATATAGACTAACTGAACTAAACTACCCAACAAGGATTTTTGATACCGGTCCGGGACATATGGGCTAAATGCGGTCCACTGCTAATCTATGAAGTTCCTATATATAAGCTGATCGATGGCACATGTCATGTTGTCGAATATCTATACGATTCCCTGCTTCTACTATATTAAAAATATATTCTTATTAAGTAAGAGTCGTTCTTGCGTGATGATGGTGCGTACCATGAGCTGCATGCAATGTGGACTTCATTCTACACATTCTCTTTTTATTTGAATATTTCTTTACGAGATGCGATGTGGGACAACGATTATTTTTCCAGTTTTGGTATGGAACACTAAAAACGGGGGAGTTAATCGAAATATTACCAATTAATAAAAACTTCAAATGAGGGTTTCAAGTATCTGCCCCTTGACCTCGCGAATCCTGATTTCACCGTTTATATACACGAAAAATGTAAGTTTTACATGGTTTAAAATAAAATCGTATTAGAATAGAAGGTTGTACCTACCTACTTACGTTATGGTTAACTGACTTTATTTCAGTTTTTGCTATTTTCTAATAAAACAAGTTGTTAATTCAAAATAAACCAGTATGCGCTTAGTTAAAAATAAATGACTTTATTGCTGAATGATAACGTCATTCCATTCTACGATTTAATTATATTGTGCAGCCATGAATAAAATTGGAGTGATCCTATGATCAAGCCCAGCTATTTTAGTAAATGGTGCTTACTTAATTTGCTTGAAAAGGCCTTTTTTATTCAAATGTGTTGCCCATACAACCTAGATTCGGTTAATTGGAGGTTTACGAGATTCACTTGAATTCTGCGAGGAACGAGTATGTGTAACTCATTGGTAGAACCGGTAGAACTACCTTATTCGGCAGCAGCGATCCGGGTTCTATTCCCAGGGCGGGTGTACGCTTAGTCTACCCAAAAACCTTAGAAGGAAGAATGCAGTAGGTATGTCACTAGTTGACTGACTGCGTGGATAATCCTGCTCTTTAGGGAACTGACTTATAAACTAGCGCATACGCGTAGTTCAGATTCCACGTCAAAAACTGTAGGTCCCATCTGGCTGACATTACCCAGACGTTAAACAAAGGGAAAGGGATACATATATACCAACCCTTCTCCAACCAACACACGGTTTACTAATTAAAAAAATATCCTCGTCATATTGTTGGGCATTAAAACCAACAATATTCTAATATAATTCGGCTCCAACTTGTTGGTCAAAAGTCTGCTTGTCCCAGTTTTTTATATTATTTTATGCCCTTTAAAACACCTCATTTTCACACAGTCGACATTTAAAAATGTTGGTGTGAAAATGTTCAAATTCCTGCGTTCGCATGTCCTGCAGCCTGCATCTGATGCGTATTTTTAAATGGTTTTGAAACAAGGAAAACGAAAACAATATAAACGATGTAATGTTATTTTCAGTGCATAAGAAACATAAGACAATCTCCAAATAATCTTCTAATCGCCGACTCAATGTCGATGAACTCCGCCGATAACGGTAGAACGGAGATTTGATCGCGGCTACCCGCGATCGAATGAACATTCGCCGCTGGCGTGGCGCCGCCGCTATGTTGATGCATTCGGTTGGAATTCAATTAAATCTATTTTGGACCTGCATTTCCACAGTTCGGATTAGGATTTCGGGAAATATGTTGATTGGTTTACGTAATATCAATACCAAAAACTTTAGTAATCTAGTTGTTATGACAGCAATACCAGAGGTCGCTTCATCAATTTATTACGTTCTGTGTTCGCTTTTAATGGCTCTCGCATCAAAGTGGACGGTTAATTAGATCACTTTCTAGCCAGGATCTTATCCCAGCTTCGGTCACCTTGAGGTTGGTTTACAGGTTATTTAGTTCCTGTGGTAATTTCCATAAACCTTTTAAATTGTCGGGCGGATAGATATCCCCGAAAGTTCCGTGTTTTAAATATAGTTTAATTTAGCCTTACTCCGTCCAGAAAATTCATTAGTTTCAGCACATTCGCCTTCATTTTAAAGATTTGACAACATCGTCTATTATCATTAAAAGCGAACATCTTTGGCAAACAAAAATAATAAAATATCAACAACGAATGAACGCGAAATGTAAAAATGTTTGTTTAGAGTGTGTCGTCTGGTTTTCACCTTGAGCATTGTTGTGACGATGACGACAGATCGTGGAAAATACACGGCGTATCAAGTAATAACATGGAACTATTATAATATGCGTTTTGTTTACTTTTTGCTTCGTAGAGGTGTGAATTTTACTATCCAGTTAGCTAATTGCGACACCTCGTTTGTGGTCTATTAATATTAAAATATTTTTGGCAAATTCTATAACTGATTTCATGCGGTTCGAATAGTTTGTTTATAAAGTAGAAATGAGATGACAGACGTTATTGTGACGCCTAGTGCATGCTTAATGAATGCACTTTCATGTGTTCTTACAAGTTGTATTTTTTATTCTTTGTAATTGTAACTAGAACGCTCCTCTTGAGAATTAGTTGAAGTAACATCATGATGGTCGACTACAGCCTATATATACAGCAGGACACGACTGCATATTATTGTGAATGCTCTCAAACATTCAGAGAACTCTCCCCAAGAGAACGTTATTCAGGTAGAACGAACTGATGATATGAGGCATAACAATGTACCTAGTCCCTTCTTAATTTAAGTGCTTAAAAAGAAAACGTTCACTGGTGGTGAAACTGGTTTAGTAGGCCCGAGATAAAATTAGTAAGAAGAACGATCTTGATTAGCTATACAGCACACCCACGTTCTATCAACTCTTACTGCCCCAAATACTCGGGCAAAACACCTTCCGATTTGACTTTTAGGACGTTCCGAGGGAACGTTTTCTGATAATATGAATTGCGGCATCGCAGAAACGTTCTATGAAAGGATACGCTCACGAATTTGAGGGCGGAACGTAAAAAAGCCCTCTCTGAAGTAATGTGCTTTTTACAACTTTAAATTTATACGTTTATGATAGACAAATAATAGATTACTACATAAAAGCCAAAATTACAAGCCCAGGCATCTTGTCCGACCTACTGATCTACTAAAAGCGAGAGGCGCGTTCCGGAGCGCGCGATACCAAGGTCGGTGCTTAATTTTCACGCTATCTCGTCAGTCCGGCCCGCCCCGGGCCACTTTCCTTTTATTCGGCTCTTCGGCGGGTAATCAGCTTATCAGATCGGAAGCCCCGTGCCCTTTGAGTATGGAAAATTAATGTCTGCTAAAAGGAAATATTTATTAGCACGGTAAAAGGCCAAAAGGGCTGCGATAGGGTGATGGAGGCAAGATTGATAATGGTCTGTGTGTTTGTAAATTGTACGTTGTTGCAGTTAATAAGGTGGCACATGTTTTACGTGCCCTGTTCTGTGTTAAGAATCCTGTAAAATGTTTCTGACACGATACTGCTAGGCACAGAAACCCTAAAGTTGATTGGTGTAGAGAAAGGTTGAAGACATTTTATATGTGCAGGAAAAGATATTCCTACCAGCATAGACCTAATAAAAAATAGTTACCTTTATGGTACCAGTCACTAGGGAAGGTTTAGAACTCTAGTTCAACAATCAATACTTTCGAGTAGCGAATATAGATCATATATTCGTCTCATAAATAATGTAAAAACAACAAAACCAATATTCTATATAACTAGTTATTAGTACAATAGTATAACCTTATTTGTTGGTTGTGTATTGTCACAGAGAAAAATTAGGTTGCTTAGTAGCTGACGCCTGAAATAAAAAGTGAAGATTGTTTACTCCGCAAATATAACCTAAAAATCAGAGCTAACGTAACCTAAAAATTTTACGTTTGTTTATTTTTTTTTGACTTCTATAATAACAGATTTTATTATTTTATGGTCAAATGTTGAATGTAGTGTACTACTTACTGCAGTGCATTTTCTTTCTTTGGGTTACGACCATGTAAATTGAGACTCGTACAGCCGGATGCTTTTCAATTTTCATTTTATTTGTACAACAGTATTATACCTATACTCCTATAGAGAGATGTAAATTATAAGATGAATAATCAAGACCAAGATCTTCTTTACGTGTCAGTTAGACACATACTACACGCTTCAGAACAATGTTATAAAACACCAATTAAAGCCCTACTAGGTAAATTGGTTAAACCTAACCTATTGAAAAGGCATCTCCTCGACCCATAAAGCTAGCACAGGGTCACAGGGAGAATGTCATTGTATTGGTTAATTATTTTAAGTTTTAAATAACAAGTACAAATTGTGTTTTGCAGTAAACAAATGATTGTGTTTTTGCATAGATTCTCGTTGATAGAGCTAAATCTATTCTCACACCAATGCCAATGGACCAACACAAATTCAGTGTCATGAAACGAACCAAATTCATCTTGCAAACTAAATGAATTTAATTTACATAGTAACCTACTTAATTAAAAATGTAACAAGCGAATCACACTTATTGTAAAAGCAGCGGTACATTTTGAAGAAGTTCAGAAAATTTTGGTTTTAGGATGAATGATTTGATTGGTTAGTAAAATTTAAAAAATTAAGTATGTAAAACGTGTCAGAGAGAAGGGGGGTGACTCTCTGGGTGTGCTAGTGGGTATTTCGGTTGGTATTTTGTATAATATATATTCTGTATCTTATCTGTCACTCCTTATATAATATTATTAAATATTGTTTATGCTTATGATATGAATATATTGATCATGAGGATTTAATTTAGATAAAATTACTTCCTTGTAAAATAAATATTCATATTATTTTATCAAATTGCATCTCAACCTAATCCTTTAATATATGCATACATACATAAACCCTATTTACACTAGGTATAATTTTCTGTTTACAATCACCAGGCCATACACAGTAATTTTTAAAGAATGTCTGTTTTTAAATTTACAAATACATAAATAATTAGATACTCTACACATGAGTAAGTAAGATCAGCTATAATTAGATATGTGCGTAAGGCGCTCTCCTTTCCACTTGGTTATTGATTTATTATTTCATAAAAAACAGCTTTCTAGCTGTGTAGTAATAATGTATTATAGCGTTAATGGGCTTCCCTATACAGGGTTCCCCATTTAAAACGAAACAGGCTAAATATCTGGTTCCACGTTAATTTAAAAAAAAAACGCTCGGACCCGTCGATTTTTATTTCGAGGGGGACATCTTTTGCGTATATTGTCAATTTTGTTACTTCAAGCCCCTAGGAGGGAGAGGGGTAAGATCTAAATCTTAAATGGATACCCCTATTTTATATAATTTTTTTGGATTCTGCATAAAATTCTGAACATTTTTTAATAAAAGCATTATTAGTCTATACTAAACAGTTTCCGAGATATTGACTCTTGAAAAATAAGATTTTTGAACTTTGACAACGTCTAGCTTTCTAACTGTACGTCTTAGAGTAAAACGGCTTACATGTCCCTATCTTCGATTTTTATTATCTTTCCAATAGTGTCAACTTCCGGTTAAACCAGAAGTACTATATTTCTTACAACCGGTTTAACCGGAAGTTGACACTATTGGAAAGATACTCTACAGTTAGAAAGCTAGACGCTGTCAAAGTTCAAAAATCTCATTTTTCAAGAGTCAATATCTCGGAAACTGTTTAGTATAGAGTGACTAATAATGCTTTTATTAAAAAATGTTCAGAATTTTATGTAGAATCCAAAAAAATTATATAAAATAGGGGTATCCATTTAAGATTTAGATCTTACCCCCCCCCCCCTCCCTCCTAGGGACTTGAAGTAACAAGATTGACAATATACGCAAAAGATGTCCCCCTCGAAATAAAAATCGACGGGTCCGAGCGTTTTTTTTTTTTAAATTAACGTGGAACCAGATATTTAGCCTGTTTCGTTTTAAATGGGGAACCCTGTATCTGTTAATTTGAGTCCAGAATATAAAGCTGATTCCCAGGTTCTCAAACTTAAATTTAAAGACCAACAAAACATGTAAGAATAATAATTATAGTACGAATTAATTGATTCAGCCTATACTAGGTGGAAATCCATAATAATTATAGTATTATGGAATACAGTAAAACAAAGTTGAACTTGTAAATTTACACTATATTAACAAGAAAAATGGCATGTTTCCCTAACACTGTGTAGTCAGATGACAATGATTTAATAAAGGGTGAAAATAAAAAGGGGTTGTAATAAAATTAAATTATTGAAGATGTAAATAAATCAGTGGAAGGGTTACAATAGCGGGAAAATCCAACAGAGGGTTTAAAAATTAAATAAGGTACAATATGGGCAATTTACAAAATCTTAAGTATATGGTCAACAGAATAAATTTAACAAAGGTGAATTAGTTAAATCTAATGGATCATTACGTAACAGGTCCGTATTTTTAAGTTTATTAATTTTCATAGATTCTAACAAATTTAGTTTAAGCCATTGTTTTCTCTATGTTAGATTTAAAAGGAAGGATCGAAATTATGTTAATAATCAAGTAAATGGTTAGCATCGTTTGAGTCTGTTTCATTTTTTAGAAAACTTTTATAATGTTCCTGTATTATTTTGTTAAAATGTCTACCCATTTGGCCAATGTATGTTTTAGGACAATCTTTGCATTTTAATTTATAGACTCCTGATTTTTTGTTTTTATCGCTTTTAGTTTTATTGTTTTTAATAAATTTACTTATTAGTTTTGTAACACAAATATACTTACATATATCAAGTTTGTTAAGAAAATTGCCAATTACTTTGCTAGGTCGTCCGAAGAAAGTGATAAGTTTAAATTGGTTAGAGTTTTTGCTTCTGGGAAAAACTAAGCCTTTTTGTAAGTTTTCTTTTTTAGGATTTGGTCAATTAGATTTGAGTTATATCCGTTATTAAACTGCAATTTGTTTAATAATGTTCAGTTCTTTTTGAAAATTGATTTTATTTAGAGGGAGAGTTACTAGTCTATGGATCATACCGTGAAAAGAAGCTATTTTTGTATAGGGTGGCACGAAGAGTTGTGTATGACAATATCAGTATGAGATGGTTTCTGAAAAACGGAGAAAACGTGTCTATTATTTTCTCTCTTAATATTTAAATCAAGAGAATTAATAGAATTGTCACTTTCGTGTTCTATTGTAGATTTGATATTATTGTGTAGGCTGTTAATATATTCTTAAAAGACTTTTTAACTGTCTATCAGTTCCAAAAAAAACATGTTAAGACGTCATCAACATACCTATGCCAATCCAGAAACTGTTTAAAAAGGATGATTGCTTATTTTATCTTCTAAAGAATGCATAATTATTGCAGCCAATAAAGGACTAAGAGTGTTACCCATAATAAGACCATTTTTGCGGGTGTATATTTTGTCGTTAAACTCAAAATAATTTTGTTCAACGCACACTGTAAGAGAATTGATAATTTTATTTACTAGCTCAAGAAAATTTTTTATTGCAAATTTGGCTGAAAATTGGGTGTTACTTTTAATTGTTGATTAATTTTTTTGAAATTTTATATGACTGTGGAGAAAAGCAAGCAACTACCCGTCTAATAGGGTATCTCTCTTTGTGAAGCTTTATTAGTGGATATAGTTTAGGAGCTTTTATTAAATCATTGTCATCTGACGAAGCTACAGTGTTAGCGAAATATGTCATTTTTCTTGTTAATATAGTCGAAATTTACAAGTTCAACTTTGTTTTACTGCAGTGGCGGATCCAGGGGGGGCCAATGGGGCCCAGGCCCCCATAAAGCCCGTTGAAACATTGAAAATTCTTTTTTGTTTACCTGTTACAAAAATTTGTGTTACGTTTTTCACAATATAAAGTATACTGATTTATTTTCATTTTTCGCATACGGGCCCCCCTTAGGAGTATTTCTGGATCCGCCACTGTTTTACTGTATTCCATAATACTATAATTATAATCCGTATGTTGCTACAAGGAATATAATATGAATCCATTGTTATTATTTTATTGTCGTTATTTATATTTTAGATGTTTAATATTTTTATCTCGTTTCAGATTGCGAACAAGGCTCATGGGAAAGCGGTCTGTCCTACGAATGCAGATCTTTGCTGTTCAAGGCATTGCACAATTTGATCGAACGTTGCCTACTGTCAAGGTAAATATTGTTGCAGAGTTCTGTTCGCGATTCAACATTCTACAACCCTACTTATAAAGTACCCTTAATTTATAGTAAAATAACCGAGGGGTGTCTCACTAGTCAAAATTTGTACACCTACTGCCAAATTTGGCCGTTTTTTTTTTTTTTTTTTTATATGATCGAGCACAAGCACTATAGGAAAAATCCTTTAAGGCGCTCTGGGAGCGGTGCGTGTGCGAAGAAAGCGATTCACGTTTTTCTTGAATCGTTGGAGGTTATATTCGGTTGGAAACACGGTCTCAGAAAGGCCGTTCCACAAAGATGACGTCCTCCAAATAAAAGAGTTTTGAAACAATGATGTTCGGGGTGTACTAAGTTGAACCACATAGGGATGGGCGGCAGTGGTTCGTCGTGTGTTTCTGCTATGCATTACTCTAGGTGGAATCGAGCGGGCAATATCTGTCGAACACTTGCCATGAAAATATCTGTAGAAGAGAGCCAAATCACCAACCTGTCTTCGATGTTCTAAGCTGTCGAGGTTCTTAGTCAGCTCGTGTTCGCCGATTAGACGAACGGCTCTCCTTTGGATGGAATCCAACAACCGAAGGGTATGCTTCGGTGCAGAACTCCAGATATGAGAGCAGTATTCCAGTGATGGTCGAATCTGGGCTTTATAGAGTGTCAAAAGTTGTTGAGGTGTATACAACTTTTTGGTACGGAAAAGTATACCGAGCTTCTGAGAAGCTGCCCTGGCGATTGCCACTACGTGATTATGCCAAGACATATTTCCTCCCAGGTTGACACCCAGCAAATTAATAGACGAAGTCAGTGGAATTGCGTGTCCTGCCATAACGATATCGGGTTCTGCAATGTTGACCTTCTTAGAGAAAACTGCAGCCTGGGTTTTTTGAGCGTTAAATTCGACTTGGTTACTGTCACCCCAAGACAAAATTTCTTCCAGGTCTTTATTGAGGCGTGATACCTCATGTTGTCTGCGAAGATGTGCGTCAGTAGCCGATGTTTGAGGTTTCAAAGTAAAAGATGAGATAAGTGTGCTGTCGTCAGCAAAGCAATATAATGGATTTTCTGTTTTCGCTAGAAGGTCGTTAATGTACAGTAAGAAGAGAGTGGGAGATAATATGGACCCTTGAGGAACACCAGCATTGATGGTGAAGGTGTCTGAGAGAAACCCGTCAATCGCCACTTGCAGAGAGCGGTCCTTGAGGAAGCTAGACAACCATGAACAAAATCGACCGGGCATACCATAAGAACGCAGTTTGCTTAGGAGCCCCTCGTGCCAGACACGGTCAAAGGCTTTAGAGATGTCCAGTGCAATAGCCCGGGACTCCCCATGATGTTCGATTGCGTTGCTCCAAAGATGAGTGACATAGGCTAGCAGGTCTCCTGTTGATCTGGACTTACGAAAACCATACTGATGGTCGCTGATAATTTTAAGGCCTTCCAGGTATTTTATAAGTTGTTGGTTAATAGCTTTCTCCATCACCTTTGATATAACTGAAAGCAATGCGACTGGTCGATAGTTGTTTGGCAGGGTTTTCTTGCCTTTCTTTGGTATAGGCTGGACTCGCGCCTTTTTCCAGCAAGATGGAAATATTCCTTTTTTGTAGGATAAGTTAAAAAGTCTACAAAATACTGGTGTGAGTTCATCGGCGCATTTCTTGAGCACTATAATAGGAATTTCATCTGGACCAGAAGCTTTTTTGGCATCGAGCCCCTTCAGAATTCGTTTGACAGGACGCTGACGGAATACGATATCAGTCATTTCCGATCGAACTGCTGGAGTGTTCGGGGGTGTTTTTCCCTGAAAGTCTACCGTGGAGTGTGAAGCAAAGAGTTCTGCGAGTACGTTCGCTTTATCTTCAGCCGTGGTTGCTATTGTGCCGTCAGAACGTGTTAGCGGTGGAATATTTGATTTGGTAAAATTTTGACTGACGGCCTTAGCGACTGACCAAAAGGACCTAGATCCGTTAGGACTGGCGAGAAGTTTATTTTTGATCCTCATGTTGTGAGCCTCTTTGTTTTGATCTATCGTTTGCTTGCACTGGTTTCGAGCGGTAACAAAGATGGTGCGATTCACATCGGTAGGATTTTTACGCCATTGTCGGTAAGCTAGATTTTTAGCTCTGACAGCACGCTCGCAGTTCTTGGTAAACCAGGGCTTGCCATTAGAAGGGCGCTTCTTGGAGAAAGGAATAAATGCTTCCATGCCAGTAAGAATGACATCGGAGACCTCTTGAGCACAAGCGGATGGATCATCTGAAGAGAAGCACACTTCCAGCCAAGGAAAAGTGCGAAAATGGTCCCTTAGGACTTCCCAACTAGCTGATGTGTAGTGCCAAATTTTACGAGGTTTAGGAGGTTGTTCAGAACAAATTGGCAGCTCGCTTAGAGTTGAAATAAGTTTGTGATCGGAAGATCCTAATGGAGGATGAACGGTGACAGTGTATAGGTCAGGGTTGGATGTCAAAAAGAGATCTAAAAGACTAGCAAAATCTCCATCTCGGTCTGGAATTCGCGTTGGTTCTTCCACGAGTTGAGTTAGACCAGAACTGATCGCAAAAGATTCCGCCTCACGACCCTGTTCATCGTTGGTATTTGAGTATTTGAGCCAGTTGATATTGTGGACGTTAAAGTCACCAAAGATAGCGACTTCGGCATTAGGATGGTTGGTTTGCAAGAAGTCAATTGTGTTTGCTAGTGACGAGAAAAGTGCTCTGTAATGGGTGTCACTTGGAGGACGGTAAAGGCAGCAGATAAACTTGGTGATTTTCTGCGTTGATATTTTAAACCACATTACATCAAACTCTGCTGGTTCAAGTGTGTCCTCTCGTTGGCAGCAAAGATCATCTCGGATAAAGAGACAGACCCCAAAGTTGCGTCTAAATCGGAAATGAAAATCGTATCCAGGATATAAATAGCTGACGGTGTTCGTTGACGATCTGACCTTTGTCTCGGTCAGTGCGAGCACATGGGGCTTGGATGATTGTAAGTGCTGGTGGACTGAATTGATGTTGGTATTAAGCCCTCTGATATTGCAGAAATCAATTTTGAAGCTGCTGTTTTTGGGTGTGTCAGCAACTGTAGGTGCCACACTATTTCTCCGTTGAGTGTTGTTAGGGGAACCCAATATATTGTCGGAGACAGTGGATGTTCGGTTAATATCGCTTGATGAGGCCACAGGATCAGCCCCCACCCGGAGATCCGATCGGGGGGCGAGTTTACCTCCGGAGTATTTTGGTCCTGGAGCTTCCATCATGCTTTTTCTTCCCACCCTGGAAACCGGGAACATCGGCACAGCGACGAAACGTTGACTCAAAGAATAACTCAAGAGCAACTTCACGCCGCCTAAGCCGATGCAATGGTAGCTCACCGGGCGATGCCGGGTGGGCCAGCATCTACCATTTGCCCATTGCCCTTGTCCTGCCACGGTCCTGCTTGTCCTGCCAGGGTCCTGCTTGTCCTGCCACGGTCCTGTTACTGTCCTACCACGGATACACAACTTCTAAATATTTATCTTTTTTCTTAACAAGGAAATAAACTCGGAAATAAACAATATATTTTATCAATAACTTGCATGAACATAACAAATGAGACTGCTAACTCGACTAGTCGACTGTTGTGATTCACCGGTGTTTACAACAGAACTCAAACAGGAAAATTATGCGGCGACGCGCGCCGGGAACTTTAAAAACTGCGACGTCTCTTTCACGCATTTCCATTTCACTTTCAATTAATAAACAAAAGCAAACAAAAATATTTTTTGCTTCCCGCTATTTATCCCTACTCCTAAAGTTATTGGAGAAATCTGATTGGATCTGAAAGGTACTGCCCTGTCCTGCTTCGATCCTGCCACAGTCCTGCCACGGTCCTGCCACAGTCCTGCTAGGTCCTTCCACAGTCCTGCCAGGTCCTGCCACAGTCCTGCTAGGTCCTTCTACAGTCCTGCTAGGTCCTGCCACAGTCCTGTCAGTCCTGCCACGGTCCTGCTAAGTCCTGCCTTAACATTTGTACACCTACTGCCATAGTGAGACACCCCTCGAAAATAACGATAAAATAGGTACTACTACATCTGTTATGTGTAATGTGTAAATAAGGAAGCTGTATAATAAAAAATTCATAATTGCATATTAAAATTCGAGGTATGCAAGTGTTATTTTATAAAGGGTTTGTTCTGAGGTTTGTTCCTGGTATGATATGTAAATAATATGTTGAAAACTGTTAAATTGAGAAAGTAATCCATATTTTTCTTCACAAAAACCAATTAATCTACCAATTTTTTGGCTTTTGGCCAATAATTTTTATAGTTAGTTGAGAAACGCTTTGGTGTACATAATATAGTGTTTATCACTATCAGCTTTGATTTTACCACTATTACACTGACGTCTATCATGATAAATTTGAGGAGCCATTGATGCCATTTCTTGTTTCTTAGTCGGTAACTCATTATCATTAAATAGAAAAGGAGCCGCTCGGCAACAGTGCTATCGGCTCTAAGCAAACAATTCTTATATCTTTAGTCACACTTGTATGTATTCAAGTTGCTTATCGACTCTTAAAGATAATAGTTTTTGAATTTTAATTAAAATATATTAAAGAGGTAAGTAACAATTCACTGTATGGATGCATAAACACGTTACAGTTCCGCGCAGACATGTAATTTAAATTTTAACTGATAAATACACAGACGAATTTCACAGAGATCCTAATTAAATCGTACTATTTGACGACATATCTTTTTATAATGATCTATTAAATTACTACGTTTTCTTGAAGTATTTAAATTGAACTGAATCCAGTTTGCGAATTGAGAATGTTCTAAATTTTTCCCTTTCATTTTCAGGGACTTCATCCGTCTTGGCAAATGGTTTGTCCAGCCATACGACTATCCTGCCCCGCGTTTTGACCCGTCGGATCCGGACTCACCCATCAACAACCCGGGCGGTCCGTCACCTCCTTACGACGCCTATACCGCTCCTCCTACCGCCGGACATCTGTCCTTCTCTTTCGCGTTCTTCGTGCATGGAGAAAGCTCGGTGTGCGCGAGTGTAGACGTGAGGCAGCATCCTCCCGTTCGAAGGTTAATGAGGTGGCATCTGCAAGAGGCTCAGGCGAGCAGTGGGGGGCTAAAAGGTATGTCCTCTAATATACAAATTTAACGTTTTCATTAAAATTTAACCCGTTACGTTTGTTTTTTAGTTATTCTAGCCCCCTTTGGTCTAGCAGGAACACTGACAGGTCAAAGTTTTCGATCACCTGAATCCACTGCAAAATTTCTTGACGACTGGAGTCATTTTTATCCTCTGGACAAGAGTTCCTCGCTTACCGACAGCAGTGTCGTCGAGGTTATTGTTGGTGGTGTAAAAATGAGGTAAGAATACTGTTTTTTTGCTTATGTAAGTATGAATAATAATTTATAGTGAACAACAAATGTAGTTCTCTTTGCTTATCTGAATTTTTTTCTAACTATGATGCTATTACAACTTTCGTTCTTCCGAGAATCTTTGAGGAAAAAGTATTTGTACTGATGTTAAATACAGTAAAGTTCTTGATAATTTTGTGTTTTTGTACTTCAAATATTTAACATACCTTTCTTGGTATTATTTTAGGTATCCTTCCTGTTACGTCTTGGTAACGGACCTAGACGATAACGCCAATCAGACCCTCACTGGCATGGGAAATGTCTCTAGTAGTGTGCCAATATCAAATGAAAGGTATGTATGTACTTACTATTTTTTTTAACTTCAAAAATGGAGAATCTTATCATCAAACATAATTTTGTTTGGCGGTCTCTTCAGACATATAAGTTTAGATAATTTAGGCGCCCTTGACAGATATCGAAATCAAGTAGAAAAAAATAACAATATATTATGTTGCTCCAACTGGAACCTGTTTTCTCGTAATATCTCCGTATTTAATTTGTTCCTTGCATGTTATCGCTCTAATCTCGCTTATTCTCTTCTCAATTCCGCAGCAACATTTTTTACAGGTTCCCTGTTCTCCAATCTGGTGTGAATTATAGCCTTTTGTTCCTTGGCATTATCGATTTTTTACATAGCGGGTATTGATGACAATATATTGATGCAAAAACTCACTAAGTCAAAATTGGTGACTTTTGAGACCTTTGTACATTTCACTAAGTCTGGCTCCATTCTACCATTTTAGAATATTTTTAATTCTAAAAACTCACTAACTCAGCGAGCATACAAAATACACATAGTCATTTTTATCAGTTCATAGAAAGGCAAAAACTCATTAAGTAACTTAGTGAATTTTGTGCGTCAGCATATTGTCGTGACAAATATGACTTGGTGAGTTTTATGTGTCAAAACAGGTTAGTTTTCTAACCTTAAAATGTTGTTTATTTGAAGTTTAAACAAACAATATCGTTAAAAGTGCTTAATAATGTGATATATAATCTGCATTTTATTCAATAAATTTAATGTTTTTTAACTTTTTAAAATCACGAAAAAATTTAAAACTCATTAAGTCGATTTTTTTTTCATTTTTATTTTTATTTTACGAAAAATAATATACAACTGTAAGAAAAAGTATTCAAAAATACTCTATATGTATGTAATTTTGTCTATTAGTATAAATAGAAGTTAAGAAAAAACGTATTTTGTCGAAATGGTCTATTTGAACTTAATGAGTTTTTGCATCCAACCCACGATATATTATTTGACAAGTTGATGAAAACAAATCAAAACTACCTACCTGCAATTTGACATTATGGTACCTATTATATTAGTCCAGGAGATTGAGATAGTAATTTTTGGCCTCAATAATGAATAGCACATAATTTTATTTGACGCATATTTTTAATCAAGATGCAAACGTAATTTTTCTTAATTTCTTTGATTTAATTTTAAGTTCACTAATAATAATAATTATTGTTATTGTAATTAATCCAAATTAATTTTGCCAATAGGCTTACCAAAACCAGCACACCGAACGGAACCTGCTCGCCTATCACGGTCCCTACACCGCCGCCCTCGCCGATACAAGTGAACAGCCGGGTCCCGCAACCGGGACCTCATACAGTCTCTGTGGAAAACATCAACAGCATGTGGCGGGAACAGTCGGCAGCCCAGATACTGCCGGAACGGACCTGGCAACATTGCCTTTGCGGAGGAGGCGCAGATAAGGGTGGTAAGGAGGATGGAAATTGGGATTTTATCGAACCCACCCGGAAGGCTAGCTGTACCTGTTTAAAGTGAGTAAGGGTGGTTTATAACGTTTCGTTTGGTTTTTTACTTTAATTTTCTTTTTTACTATGTTGATTTTTTCATTATTTCACACCTAGGCCTAGAAAATACATTTCCTCGTCCAGCTCGAAATGGGCCCATTCGACATCGACCTTAGGTCCTAGCACTCCGTCTTCGGGCAGCTCTCCACGGCCCCAAAAACCTAAAAACCGCGTTCCTTTTCACAGGAGGTCCCCCACCCCGAGGCTGGAACAGACCCAGACGCCTCAGAGTGCGGCTCCGCAGCCCCAGAATCAAGACTCAAGGTTGGTCGAGAAGATTCATTCTGCCGAATATGCTACTGTCTTGGATCTGTCGTTTAACCTTTTTGCTGGGGTGAAGGGATTTCGATGCTGGCTTGGTGCAGTTAAAGTTTTATTTTAAAACGTTATCGATTGTGTTTGCTATACCGTCGGCCGAGGGGTAAACCGCAGGTAAATTTTGTACACCAGATTACACAAAACCGCATGATTTCACAGATTACACAGTTGATTACACGGATTTTACAATTTTCACAGGACTTGTGCACCAGATTCTTACTGCGGTTTACCCCTCGGAAGACACAGTTTATAGAAAAGATTACACAAGATTTCACAGATTGCACAAAGATTTCACAAGATTATACGTAGATTTTACGGACTACACAAGATTTCACAGATTACACAAGATTTCACAGATTACACAAGATTATACCTAGATTTCACGGATTACACAAAATTTCACAGGACTTGTACACCAGATTCTTACTGCGGTTTACCCCTCGCCGTCGGCAAAATTAATAGTTTTTTACTTGTAAGTTCTCGACAATCTTTAATAGTTTTTTACTTGTAAGTTCTCGACAATCTTTAACTGCTTCAAAGGCGCCGAAATTGGTAAAGGTTTAATTTAATTTGAATGGGACCTTGTGACCTAAATATTGTATATGGTGTTACTGAATTGTCTAATGCTTTTATGGCTTTGGGGAATAATAGACAAAAATAATGTTTCATTTTACTTACTGATAGTGATAATTAAGACAATTACATTAATAAATGGCGGATCGATCCAAATTGTAAGAAAATAATATAAGTATTTTTATGTAAAATAACGACGCATTTCTTTGCTTGATCATATTTAATTGTATTAAAAATATTAAATTTTTTTAGACATTCATATTCTATTCTCGTAAACATGTCAATTAACATTATTTTTCTTGCAGTTAGGTATCTACTTTATACTTACTAAGGTCCGATATATTTATAAAAGAAAAAAAAATATTTTTCTAACTCCATAGACATAAAATAAAGGAGACAAAACATTCCATTCACAAAACAGATAAACATTTATAATTTTACGTCGAACACTGTTCCCACAGTGATTTCCTTAATTCATTAAAATTTAATGAAATTTACAAAACTAAATTATCTTGCAAGTGGAAAATTAAAAAAAAAAAAAAAACATATTTAATATAATATTTTAACTTACTAGGTACACATGACAGACGCATCTAATATAATTAATATACCCTCCTTTTTTTTTTTAGGCAATCAATCATCGATTTCTGTAAAAATCATGTTTGATCGAGACCAAATATAAACAATTATGTCTCTTTTTATATGTCTATGACTATATCACATAATTTTATTAATTCCGTTTCAGCACGTTGAAAGAATTAACCCTAACAATAAATCTAAGTTTTTACACAAGTAACAATGGCGTATTTATAATTTTAGGGAGAAGGTGCCACATTGTTTATATTTTACACATTATGTAATTAATTTGATCATCCAACTTGGACTGGAACGAAGCAGTATCGATAGGTGTTTTAAATAAAAGAATTTGATGTTTTTTTTTCAGATCATGTTTGGGAGGTTCCTATACTCCCCAGGGCGGCCCACCATCATACCCCCGGACGCAAGAAAGCATGACGGTGAATTCTGTGGGCAGTCCAGCGTCCGTAGCGCCGTCTCCGTTACAGGGGCCCCATTCTCAACCTGCTTCTGTAAGTATACTTTATGAATGCTGCGAGTAACTGTCTAATATATATTATTAAATTTATCGCGAAAATAAACTTACATTGTCATTATAATTCGCAGGTTCCTCCAGGCGAAACGACAATGCCAACCCTCTCGCCCAACCCACCCATTTCCGACCAGTCTCCTTCGGTGGGTGGTGACAAATCTCATACGCCACCAGACAGCGTGCGTTTGCCGCCGAAAAGTGTAGAAAGTCCCACGAATAGCCCCGCCGGGGGCAAATGTGACCAGGAAAGTAAAGTGGGGGACCGAAGGGCGGCTGAAGACCCCGAAAAGAACAACGGAGAGTTTGTCCCGTTAAAGAGGCCCATGTTATTGAGCAAAGGTAGGCAGTCTCGCTCTTATTATGAGAGGGAGTAAAGTTACTGCATTTTTTAGTGAAGAAATATTGCATTTAGACCAGGGCTGTAGCCTTTGAAAATGGTAAAAAGTGAAAAAAAAGAATAGTAGGATGAAACCCATTGGAAAGGAAAAATAATTTACGGGCGATCCGAGGTCGGGAAGTGGAAAAGGGTGAGTTTTTAAGGGTAGAAAACGATTTATCTCGATTTTCGGCAAAACTACAAGTCCTATGGAAAAACATTAAATGGCAAAGTTGTAGGTAATAAAAAGATCTACAACTTTTGTCTACACTTTTTTCACATAACCTCAAAATGTATGTGAAAAATTCAAATAACCAAGTTTTTGATTTTTTATTTTTATCTTCTACAAAAAAAAAATTTTTTCACGAAATTTGGTGAAAACTTACCCTTTTATGTCCCAAACACACTGTATTTTTTTTTAATTTAAAATATTTATTTTTTCACCTTATTTTGATTTAATATCGAAAAAGCACCCTAATTTTCAATCGAAAATTCTCACGTCAAAATATCTGCTTTTTAAAAAAAGTCGGTGGGCTTTTTGTTCGTTGAAATCTCTACTTTCTGATGGTGTAAAAAAATATTTATTACTTTGGTAAATGTGATGAAATCCCCTTTTAATCCTACCTTTAATTATATTTAGAACAACTATTTTCGCATGTTTTTAGCGATCTTTATGTTTTATGGATTTGTAATTTTTTTGTTTACATGGAATCTTACGTTTTTCGAGTAATTAAAGTATAAATTTTAATAAATTGCTCAAAATTGTACATATAATGATTTAAAAAAAATAATTTTGGATTCGAGTTTTTTTCGTTTCTTTGCATTTTTTGAGAACGTTTACCATAGTAATGTATATTCGTTTTACACAATCAGAACGTAGAGATTTCAACGAACAAAAAGCCCACCGACTTTTTTAAAAAAGCAGATATTTTGACGTGAGAATTTTCGATTGAAAATTAGGGTGCTTTTTCGATATTAAGTCAAAATAAGGTGAAAAAATAAATACAGTGTATTTGGTAAAAGGTAAATTTACACCAAATTTCGTGAAAATTTTTTTTTGTAAAAGATAAAAATAAAAAACCAAAAACTTGGTTATTTGAATTTTTCACATAAATTTTGAGGTTATGTGAAAAAAGTGTAAATACAAAAGTTTTAGATCTTTTTATTACCTACAACTTTGCCATTTAACAACTTGTAGTTTTGCCGGAGATCGAGATAAATCGTTTTCTACCCTTAAAAACTCACCCCCTTCCACTTTCCGACCTCGGATCGCCCGTAAATTATTTTTCCTTTCATTTTTATTATATTCTCTTCCTTTTCCAATGGGTTTCGTCCCACTATTATTTTTTTTTGTTTCAAAAATTATCGACCCTGGTCTAATGGCTTTTGGTTCAGTCTAGAATTGAAAATGTTTTGAGGTTCTTTGAAACCTTATTTAAATGTTTTATTTCAGAATACGAAGTGGCTCTAGGTGAAGAAGAGCACACTCTAGATATGTTATATGATTACTCAACACAGGATGCATGGCTTAACCATCCTGTCAAGAGGTTTAAACCAGACGACAAAGAAAATAGGTTGAACAAAAAAGTCGATCTCTACACCATGTACCACCACAACGGTATAAGTCAGTGCAATGATATCAGTAATGTAACCATTATAAAGCAGGAAATTAAACAGGAGCCAGGATTAAATGTGAGTATATTGCCTACGCTTCATAGGATAGAAACATAGGCATATACCTTTAGACCCTACAGCTTGTTTCGTGTGCAAACAAAATTTAAGTTTTATGGGTAAAAAAATACGTACATACAATATACTTTAGGCCACGGTTTTCTGTATTCTTTTGCTATTGTCGGTATTTAATCTTTACGGATTTCTAGTTTAAAGATATTTATCTAAAACCATTTAATAATAGGTGCATAATACTTCTGATAATAAGAGCATTATGCTATCCATAATACAACAAGTGTAATTATCAGAAAACAACAAGTGTATTTATTATATTTTCCATATGAACTCAACTTTTTTTCAGGCACTGTATAAATGGATGGTTTTAGATAAAGTATAGTATTTGACTCGTGTCTAATGAACCATAATACACTCGGATGATTTACAACACTCCTTTGGCTCGTGCCGTAAACTTCATCCTCGTTTTAATATGGCCTACATTATACGCTCGTTAAATAATATACTTTTAATGAATTGTGAGAGTGATTGTGCCACTTTATTTTATTATTATTTATTTATTTGCAGATTTCTTTATAATAATATTTAACATCAATAACATTGTTTTTTTTTATTAAAAATAAATCCAATGAAAGCATCATTACAAAACCATAGATTGACAAATCTGTCCGATTTTGTAATTCAAAAATATTTCACCCAAAAAAAAGGAAAAATTATAAATAAGGGAGAAATTATAATAGAAAAATTGTAATATTTAGTATTATTATTACCTATATATAAGTTGGCTTACCTTTATATAATTTTGCATAATCCATCCAAATTAGTAGGTAATATATTAAAAATTTTGATGCCAACAAATAAAGCATTATTTTTTAAAAGTGTTAAAATTAAAATTATCATAACATAAGCATAAATTTGTTTTTGTCTTGTTTGGTATAATATATAAGTAATGTTATGTAATGAATTTTTATTTTTATTTATAGGTATATAAATTTGTTTGAATTGATTCGGTTTGGAAACGTAAACAATGACTAGTACCCTATTTGTCTGAATTTATTTTTCCCTAATAGGGGTAAAATACCGGGTATAGTATGCCTCATGCTCATATTTAATCAAATTGTAAACCAATAATTTGATTTGAAATTATTAGTCTAGAGGTCTTTAGGTATTAAAATTATACATCAACATCATTGTAATCAACCTAGAAAGGTTAGTAAGGCTGGGTGGAAGCCTCAGCAAACCAGCCTTTATTTTATAGTTGTATATTGTAAGTTCGAATTTCGTATGTTCCAAAAGCACACTTTGTTCCATAATAATTTAGAGTATGGCCAAGGAAGCCTTCAACGGCTCTGCATACCAGCCTTAAGTATATAGTAAGATGTACATTTCAACTTTTAAAGCCCGTACCTATCTTCCCATTCGTGAAATGAGAATTATTCTTTGCTTATCTACAGGTATATGTCTATGGTTAGTAGTAACAGCTGGCTTTTCCAGGGAGGGTTATAGAAATTAAATTTTTTAACGAAATTTCTGATTCTTAATTAAAATTTCACCGCCATCACACCTCTGAGGCTACTTGGCGGTAATAATATTGGATTTTACATTTTTTTCAGTCTGATCCTACGGAAGAGACGAAACCGGTTCTCCAGCCGCATCCGCACGGTGTAAAGCGGCCTGGAGATCCGTACGAATTCGAAGAGGACGGTGGGAACAACCCAAATTGTAAGATCGATGGGTTCACGAGAACACCCCCTATCAAAGAGGAACCGAAAGACAAGAAGGACCTGTTTACCAGCGAGGGGTTACAGCCGTCGTATAAGGATTTGGATCAGATATTCGATAATTCTGATTATACTAGTAGCGACGAGGCGGTAAGTTTGGTTCATACATTTTTCTCTTATTTCTTTAAATAAACCTGATCTCAAGTCCTGCATTATCATTAATAATTTCATCATTGTGTACTATTACTTACAAACACCTAGATTAGTATGTATTAGCCCAAACTATTAACAACCTCACAACCCTATGGTATCATTAGAAGTTATAGTAGTCAGTGTCAACAGAATATTAATAATTTGGGTCTAAAACACGTCACTCCACACTTTCTAATATACACCTCTCTCCCTTACCGCAGTGCTTCCCACAGATCCAAATTCAAACTCCGCCAGGGTCGGCAGGACCAACTCCCAATCATCTTCACCACGACGACACTCCTACCACCAAACGGCTCTCCTCCGGACACGGTCAGACCAACTTGGGCGGTTGTCCTAACGTGGGTATGCCGCCGGAGTTGAGTAAGATGTTCCCGACTCCTCCCAGTTTGGAACACAATCCCATAGCGTCGCCCTGCGGGCAGTTGGATTTGGGTCAGCAGGATTATCCTGACCTGACGATAGTGAGGATTAAACAGGAGATCTATCCCAATATGGGAAGTCCGCAAGAAGAGAATATAGGTTGGTGGATTTTTATTTTAGGTGACAGTAAAACACAGTTTAACAATACCTACGTCAGATTGCAATGTCAATGTGGAAGAAACTCTACCAGAAAATTTACCACTAATAAGGCTAATTCATATATATACATTTTTTTAGAAGATTGGAGTTTCGTCTTCAAACCGCCAACAATTTGCAAGATGGTGGGCAGTAGTAAGTATGCCCCCTTGAACAACCTGCCAAGCCAAGTGCAACCGATTCAAATGCCTGGTAATTGTGTGTACAAACCTTCGTGGGTGCAGCACATGGAAAACAGCAAGAACCACAGCCAACAAAATGTCAATAACAACAATATTACGAGTAATATGAACAGTAACAGGAATCGAACGCCGACGCCGTCTGTACCGAATAACGTGCACCAGAACGCTGGTATATTTCCTCCTAGTCCTCTGCATCCACCAGGTAAGTTGACTCGGCCGTGTTTCTTTTATATTGCTGATATTATTGATGGTGCGAGGTGGCATGTTACAAAACTAGAATTCCTAATGTAATAATGATGCTTTTCAATATTGTTGAGGAAAATTGATCAAGAGATACTTCTTATTCTTCTTCTTCTGCTTGCCAAAACATTCTCCGAATCATTATATTTTTAGCTAAAAGTACTCATTGCTTACTTGAAACATAGTTAACGTTTCTTTTTTAACTTTTAGGGTTCAGGCCTCCGCCTCCACCTTACGAATTACCATCTCCAGCCAATTCGACGACCTCCTCGTACCTTAACAAGAACCTCAACTCTGTTGAACCAGTGCCCACGCCCCAGGCCAATCAGCGGACACCAGAGGCTAGCTCATTAGTGCTTAACATTTTATTAACTGATACTGCCTTCAACATCTTCAGGGATCACAACTTTGATAGTTGTACTTTGTGCGTGTGTAACGCGAGCGGCAAGGTAAGGACGTTGTGATGTATTTCAAACGTAATTTAATTTATATTTAACAATAAATGTTTACAAAAAAAATCCTATCAAATTTGACGTATTCCAACAAAAACTCTAAATAAACTATGTACCTTTAAACGAGTTTCTCCACAAAAAACAGTTTACGAACGGAGTGTAGAGAAAGGAAACTTCAAAAGTAATATTTTTTCTTTGTTTTAAAGGTTTTCCCATTTTCTTTTCAGGTGGTCGGTAACATTCGGGGCGCCGACGCCGGTATATACCTCTTAAACTCGCACAGCGACAAAGTCCACGCAAGCGCGCAACCGACCAGTCCCTATCCGGGTCTGGGGCAACCTCCTCCTTATGGAGGGATGTTGTCGCCTCAACAGCACCACGGGTCCATAGACGAAGATCAGATACGGTGCAGTTGCGGGTTTTCTGCTGTAGTCAACAGACGGCTGGCTTATGGCAGTGGGCTGTTTTACGAGGATGAATTGGAAATAACTGGTAAGGGTTTGGGGATAGTAGTGTAACATGTTTTATTTAGCAAAAAGCTACAATTAAATATTTTTTAATACATTTTTTTAACGATTTATTTTAAAACGCTTTTTGTTTTAACAAAAACAGACAGAAAAGTTAACCATTTTGCAAATTGTATCAAACATTACGTATCATTTTGTTTTTTAATTAAATGTAATTTTAAAAGTTTTTGAAAATTTGAGATTTAATAGAATTTTCCAAATTATTATATTCTATCAAACCTTTATGAAAAATAGATTTATAAGCTAATGTTTTAGACACTCTATCCACATAAAAATGTTGATTAATTATTTTCTTGTTTTATAATTATGATGGTCATAATTCAAAGAACAAACATTTCTTAAACAATCAGGCAATAAATTATTTTTAATTTTATGTATAAAGATACATACAAAATAAAAAATTAAATTTCTTTTCTCTTCTTTCTCATAAAATTTATTTTTGTATATTTGTCATAACTTAAAACAATCCGCATTGCCTTATTTTGTAAAATTTGTAATTTATCAAATATTTCCTTACTAGCACAATATAAAATGGAAGAACAATAAAGAAAATATGGTAATATTATAGTAATTGTGAATAATACAATTTTTTTTTAGAAAACAACCCAAATTAGAACTGATTCTTTTAAAATAACCTACTTTTCTGGCAATCTTCGATTTGATACTTTCAAAATAATTTTAAAAAATTAATTTTGAATCAATGGTTATCATTAAATATTTAAAACTGTTTGCTAATTCCAATTTTTCACCATCAATTACAACATTTATATTTTGACAATTTAAATTATTACCCATAACCATACATTTAGTTTTTGAAATATTTAATTTTAATTTATTTACTTTTAGCCAATTTAATAATATATTTATCTCAGAATTTAGAGTATTTAGACCATCAAAAATATTTAAAAGAGTAATGTAAATTAAGGTATCATAAGCGAACATTTGTAACTGTTGTAACTTACACAATTTTAAAACTAAAGGCATATCGTTAATGTATGAAAATAAATAATATTGGACCTAGTATACTCCTTAAGGAACTCCTATATTATTTATTTTTTTTATTTGAATATGTCTTTGATATTTTTGTTTTTGTGACCTGTTACTTAAATAATTTTTAAACCATTTATAAACTTTTCCGCGAATACCATACTGATGCAATTTACTCAATAATCTAGCCCTGTCAATTGTTTCGAATGCCCGCTTAAAAGATTATAAGCTATAGAATGAAAGTTTAATAATTCTGTGTTTATAAAAACATTTATTTTCTTGTAGGTATAGCCGAAGACCCGGGCGAACGTAAGAAACCCTCCCTAGTCTCCTTCCTTGCGTCTCTAAACTGCCTGAAACAGGAGGCGACTACCGATCGCGAACTACTCGACTCGTTACCTCATAATCTCCTAGAGTTGATACGCGATCAACTCGTATTCGTGCCCAGCACGGCGAACGTACTCTGCCGCGCGGCGCGGTACGTCAAACAAGCCAAGGTGGGCGTCTTTTCGAATGCCATTCACTTTTTAGAATACTCGGACAGCAATGAAGTCACTGGTATCGCTTTGGAACAGAGCAAAAATTTGTTGGAAAATTTAAGCATGTGTAAGGTAGGTGTACCGTTTTGATCAACATTTTTTTAAATCTAAGTATTTTGGGTTAATACATAATACCGTGCGAACAAAAATTATTTGCATCAAAGAGGGCTTGGATTAAAAAACGTAGGGCTTTGTTTAGATCACAATCATATGGGGACGATATATCTAACCAAATCTAGGTTAAAATTTTGTCAAATTCATATTATGACATGCCAAACTAATGAGTAATAAAATAAGTAGACAAATACAAATTTATTTTTGTTGTTTACAAAATTAACAAAGTAAGAATATACAGAAAGAAAAAGAAAAATAATTACATAAATTGCTGAAATTGGTCACCGCCATGCTCCAAGCATAAATTCACTTCACTTCTGCATAAATTCACTTTACTTCTCTTCATATTTTCGAAAGTGTTGACCAGCATCTCTGGAGAAATGTTACCACATTATTGGATAATCCTTTCTTGTAATTGTTCTAAATTTGCAACTGGTGTTTTAAAAAAAAGTGTTCTTTAAATGAGCAAAAACGAAGTAATCCATAACCGTTAAACAAGGTGATCTAGGTGGGAATTCAATGTCTGATCGAAAGCTGATCAATCTGTCGTCGAAAAAATTGCGTAAGTAGTTAATAGTTTCGGCGGCTGTACGGGCGGTTGCACCGTCCTGTTGAAAATATCCAAAACGTAGTTTGTCGTCAAGTAATTGCTCCACAAATGGATTCAAAATAGTCTCTTACCGCTGTGCTCTAACTGTGTCATGGAAAAAAATAGGACCAACAATTCTTCTTCGGAAAACAGCTAACCAGACACCAGTTTTTTGAGGGTGCAAAAAAATGGGGATTTTCACTACTCCACATGCGTCCGTATTCTGAGAATTCACATAACCGGAGAGGTGGAACCAGGCTTCATCCGAAAAAAATGTCAGGTCTAATAAATCATTTCTTTCCAATAAATTTTGGATAAACCATTGAGAGTAATTCCTGCGTCCTTTAAAATCTGCGGCTTGTAATTCTTGGAATACTTGCAATTTATGAGGAAATAAATTTAGCTGCTTCTTAAGAATAGTCCTGCATGTTCCATAAGATCTTCCCACTTCTTGGGACAGGCGTCTTATACAATTTGTTGGCATATTTTGCATTATTTCACGAACGTTTGCAACAAGTTATTCTGTTCGTACAGATGGTCTTCCTGCTCCTTTTTTGTGTTGTATGGAACCTGTTTCCCTAAACACAGTCACGGTTCTTTTCAGGCAATGATAAAAATCCCCAGCAATACAAGCAACGTTAGGAAAATGTTCGTGAAAATCGTCCATGCACAAACCCCGATTGTATTGCCACTCACCATTTACCTACTCTATTCCCGTTTCGAAAATACGCTTCAACCATGAATGGTTTGTGCTGTTCCGTAAAGCCCATTGTGGGAATTGTTCAAGAAATTGGAAAAATTAGCGATGAATCAAATTACTTGTAACGACTGTCAAAGATGACGGAATAACTGATTGATTGTTACTTCATGTAGTTACTGACACCCAACAGGTATCAAGCTCTACGGCTAAGCATTACGTCCTTAGATGCAAGGCCCTCTTTGATGCAAATAATTTTGCTCGCACACTACAAACGAAAACGTATTTTGTTCATTAACAATATAATATGACGTCTACAACTTAATTTTTTTAAATTTCAGATGGAAAATGAAAAAATGTCAAAATCGGGTAACTCCATAGGGGTACACAGGTGGCCCTTCTTGAGGGCGCCTGGCCCTCAGTGCAATCAAGATATCGTTCGGGTGATGAGGGCGCTACAACCTTTGCTTCAAGACGCTATACAAAAGAAATGCCAAACGAGACTCTGGGAAGCACCGTCGGCTGTCAAAGGGCCTTTGACATGGCGGCAATTCCATAGGCTAGCTGGTCGAGGTAAGATCGTCACGGAGGCCTTTACTTCCCAGTTTATTGGCATAGAAGTTATTAATATATCTTTATTTTCAACCAACTTAAAAATTTATTTACTGAGAATATAACACCAAATATACAAGATATAAAATCACAAATAATAAAAATCATATTTAGTAACTACTAATAACTCCATCAAAATTATAAAAAAAAATATACACAATAACCATTTACAAAAAAAAACAATAATATACAGGGTTGTCCCAGATAAGAATGCACTCTACAGGGATTTCGTAAACCATAGGAGATACAGAGATGGTTAAATTAGAGAAAAGTTGCGCATCACTGAATCCTGTAACGTCATGTTTTCAAATTTAAAAAATTCCGAATGATTCCGAAGATATTTGGATAAAACCAAATTTTAACGATTTCGTTTTAATTGATTAATGATTCTATTTGAAGAGACATGTCAAAACATTCTCATTGCCACTTTTTCTCCCCTACAAGATGGTTTAATTACATTCTTGATCCGACGTTTCGTTTAGTCACAACCATCATCAACTTTGTTATTTTAAATAGTAGGAAAATTTTATTTTATGCTTAATAAATTCTACGTTTTATTCTAAATCTAACGGTGTATCACACTTATTATTTATTAGACGTTTCGATATAGAAAAACACATCATCAATTGAAATAGGCACATTGTCAAAAATATTTTTGTTTTTATTGTTGTACTTCAACACTAGTAGGATTTTAGAACATTATCTTTTAAATTTGTAACTAGCCTCTTAAAAATTGATCGATTTGGTTGACGCCGTTCGGGATATTTTTGAAAATATTGCATCTCTGCTTGCGCACAATTCTTATGACTCTCGATGTAACAGCAAATCATGTGAAATTTTTCTTCGTTAGAATAATGTTCCAGTATTTTAAATTTTACTGCACAATGCAACAGTTAAAAATTTTAAAAACATAATAATAATTACCAAATTTAAAACTAACAGGTCTCTGTAACTAAGTGACAGATCTAAAGAAACTATATAACTACAATAATTATTGCGATCGTCAATCAATTTCATAGCCACCCATATGATGCCGAATTTAAATGGTACGTTATGTTTGAATATTATCATGCATTTAAAAAAAATAAAAATAATTGTATTTAATAATTAAAATTAATTATTACTATCCAAGTTTTATTAGATATTATGTTTTGTTATAAGTTTCTTCAAAAAAAATGTTTTAAAATCCAACTAGTGTTTAAATACAACAATAAAAACAAAAATATTTTCGATAATGTGCCTATTTTCATTGATGATGTGTTTTTCTATATCGAAACGTCTAATAAATAATAAGTGTGATACACCGTTAGATTTAGAAGAAAACGTAGAATTTATTAAGCATAAAATAAAATTTTCCGACTATTTAAAATAACAAAGTTGATGATGGTTGTGACTAAACGAAACGTCGGATCAAGAATGTAATTAAACTATCTTGTAGGGGAGAAAAAGTGGCAATGAGAATGTAAAATTTATTTTGACATGTCTCTGTAAATTTGAAAACATGACGTTACAGGATTCAGTTATGCTCAACTTTTCTCTAATTTAACCATCTCTGTATCTCCTATGGTTTACGAGATCCCTGTAGAGTGCATTCTTATCTGGGACACCCTGTATAAAAACTAATAAGTTAAAGTTAGTTTAGTTTTAAAAAAAATATTTTTTAGTTTGTTTTTTTTAGTCATAGGTAGATAAAATGTACCTACCAACACTATCATAAAAGGACGAAAACGCGAAGAATAATTATACGATTATTGAAAGATAGTGAAGAAATATTATTATTTTTTAATTTTGATTTACTTACAAACATAAAAGTAGATTTATTAAAATTTAATGATAATTTATTAATTTGAAGCCCTTTACATAAAATATTATATTTAAGTCGTGGTTAATGTTATTATGAATTTAAGCATAGTATATTTTAATCATTGTTTTTGTAGTACCTAATAATTGTTATTGCTTTGCCATAGGTACCGAAGACAGATGCGAACCCCAACCCATACCCTCAGTGATAGTAGGACACGACAAAGATTGGCTGTGTTTATCCCCGTATGCCCTACAGCAGTGGGAAAGTTTGTTACTGGAACCGTACTCTTACTCGAGGGATGTGGCCTATATAGTGGTGGCGCCAGACAACGACGCCGTTTTGCCTAGAATTAAAACGTACTTTAAGGTAGGTTAGGTTAAAAGTGAGTGGGTTACAGCTAACCCTCCACTGCACTTTAAGGTAAGTGACTAATAAAGGGACATTTCTAAAATTACAGAATAATTGTGTCGTGTACTAATGAGTTTCCTTGCCGTTTTAGGAATTATCAACCGCATACGAAATCTGCAAACTCGGAAGGCACAGTCCGATTACCAAGGTGCTAAGAGACGGTATATTGAGGGTGGGCAAGACTGCAAAGCAGAAAATAGGCAACGAACCCGTAGAAGAATGGTTTACCTTACTGGGCGATGGAGAGACGAGTGAAATGCTCAAATTATACGCGCAAGTGTGCAAGCACCACTTAGCACCCCACCTCCAGCAGGTGCCTATGGATAAAACTCTGTTGGATCCCCCTTCCGATAGTAACGAACGACCGGCGCCCAGTCCGATGCCGCCGCCGAGTACGCCCGATCCAAATAATAGCTCACAATCGTCGTCGATGTCGGATAAGGCTCCTTCTACACCAAAGAGCGATCAAGGTAAGTGAATCGGCTTGTAGTATTTTAAACTAGTCTTTAATGTCGAATGTTTTTTCACTAGTCTTTTAATTTATATTTATTATCTAGATGGCGACGGACTCAAGGACCCTACCTTTAACGGTTGTAATATGGATACCAGTCACGAAGACGACGAGAGAGAGGCGCCCTCTGTCGTCGTCTATCTCGTGGAACCGTTCACGCTTGGTTCCGACCAACCCGAGCTGCAACGATTGGCAGTTCTCGCGCTACTCAGATGCTTCCAAAGCGTTTTGGCCGCCGTACCTGAGAATATTAGGAGTAATATTAGTGTACAGGTGAGAAATGTGAATTATTAATAATAATAATAATAATAAGTTTATTTAAAATTTAATAATATAATACATATGTTTATGTTGTCTTCTATAAACCTATTCTTCAATCCCCTGAAGCTGAGCTTGTTAGGGGCAAAGCTTATTTTTTGTTTTAGTATGTAAAATCATAAATCATAAATATGCATTAAAAATCAAGTTTCAAAGTAAAAATGTTAATTTATAGTATAAACGCAGTTTTTTTTGAAGAAATATTACCTATAATAAAATTATTAATTTATAATTTTTAAGTAAAAAATATTACTTGACACTTTGAGTGCGTCCAAGCTCCTCTTCTCTGGTGGCGGCGGACGCATATGTGCGCTCTCCTGTATATTATGTTATATACTTATTATAAAGATTTTATTTCAAATTAGGTAGTTTTTGTCATAAAAAATTATAATAATGGAATGAATGAGAATAGGCGGAAAGCGCTCATGCGCGTCTTTAAAAAAAATTAGGAGAAATTTTTCTTTTTTAAAGTCTCCGCCCAGACGTATTGCTTGCTTTTTCAGCCCGCAGCGAAAGGGTTAATAAATTATTCAGAACAATATTAATTAATTAAATCATTTCTAAAAATATTTTCAAATTGTCTGTTTTTAATATCCATGTTTTTATTTCGACTTTAAATTTTTTTAATAATATCGATTTTTTTATTTTTGTTGGTAAATAATAAATAAATTAAATGTTCAGTTTAGAATTGAGGGGTATAGATTCAAAGTGTACAATCTCTATGTTTCCCAAATTATCAGTAGACGAAAACAACTTCTAATTCATTAAATACAAACAATTACGATAGTTTTTCCTTTTTATTGTATTTATGGCACATCTTAGACTAAAAAACCAATTTTTTTCCTTAACATTTTAAAAAAATATTAAAGTTATTTGGAAAAAGGAGATGGAGATTGTACGTTTTGGAAATAACGATTGGAGTTTGTCCATTTTGAAAATAGCAAATATGGAATTTGCCCACTTTGAAAATAATTTAAGGATCATTTTTCACAAAACGTTTAATCTTAAAAACAATACACTAAAAAAATACAAAAAAAAATAGTAAACAACAAACAACCACTGTTTAATGCTTCACGCATCACATGCAACTAACTTAAAAAGGTAAACTCGGAATGGCTTTGGCGCGAATTATTATCAACAAATCTGTGCAGCATTTTGCACGCTTTGAAATAATTCGAAACTAACAACAGAACAACCCATTGGAGATTGTACACTTTGATTTTTAAAATTGAACATGAGATTGTACGGTTCGAAACCTAAATGTCAATGGAGCTGGTCCATTTTGAATTTAATCCCAATTTTCTGCCATCAAAATCCGTTAGAGCTTTTGCCCGTTTTGACAAGAAATTATGAGTTATTTCGATTCAGGGCTACAATTACTATGTAAAACGACATCTATCTCATTTTTAATGATGCATGGAGACTTTGAATCTATACCCTCAATTATTTATTAGATAATAGCAGCAAGAATTAACTAAATTTAAGCTGTTAGCAGCCCACAAAAGTACCTACCTCCTTACTATAAAGTACGGTTGGAGCCGAAAGAAGAAAGAAAAAAAATGCGTTGTTTACAAGAACTACCGACTTTAAGCGTTACGATTATTAATAAATCGTTATTTTTTATTGCAGATAATTTCATTAGAAAGCATAGTCGAATTGAACAAAGCTAGGGACAGGATGAGACACAGCGACCACATGAGAGCTCTAGCCTTAAACATTTTTTCACAATGCCGGAGGCTTTTGATTCATTCAAACAATGTCAAATCCCTGACCGGTTTTGGCACAGCAGCAGCTTCTGATCTGTTTATGAAGAATAAAGACGTAAGTAATATGAGTGACACTTTTTTTTTCATAGAAAGGAAAAAAATTGTAAACTGTTAACTTGATAGACCAGGGCTGAAGCCTTTGAAAATGGTAAAAAGTGAAAAAAATAATACTAGTTGAATAGAAGTTGTTCGTTGAAATCTCTACTTTCTGATGGTGTAAAAAAAATATACATTACTGTAAATGTTCTCAAAAAATGCAAAGAAACTAAAAAAACTCGAATCCGAAATTTTTTTTTTTTTAATCATTATGTACAATTTTGAGCTATTTATTAAAATTTATACTTTAATTACTTGAAAAACGTAAGATTCCATGTTATATTCATAAACAAAAAATTGCAAGTCGAAATATACTACTATAATTAACAACCAAATAAGTTAATGAAGTTAATATTTAATAAGACGTCTACAATATTTACGTTTCTTTGCATATTTTGAGAACATTTACCATAGTAATGTATATTTTTCTACACCGTCAGAAAGTAGAGATTTCAACGAACAAAAAGCCCACCGACTTTTTTAAAAAAGCATATATTTTGACGTGAGAATTTTCGATTCAGAATTAGGGTCCTTTTTCGATATTAAGTCAAAATAAGGTGAAAAAATTAATATTTTAAATCAAAAAAATGACAGTGTGTTTGGGACATAAAAAGGTAAGTTTTCACCAAATTTCGTAAAAAAAAATTTTTTTTGTAAAAGATAAAAAACCAAAAACTTGGTTATTTGAATTTTTCACATAAATTTTGAGGTTATGTGAAAAAAGTGTAAATACAAAAGTTGTATATCGTTTTATTACCTACAACTTTGCCATTTAACGTTTTTCCATAGGACTTGTAGTTTTGCCGGAAATCGTTTTCTACCCTTAAAAACTCACCCCTTTCCACTTCCCGACCACGGATCCCCGTGAATTATTTTTCCTTCCATTTTTGTTATATTCTCTTCCTTTTCCAATGGGTTTCATCCCACTATTATTTTTTTTGGTTTCAAAAATTTTTGGCCCTGGTCTAAAACTGTTGACTTGAGACTTGCAAAGATTTATGTAATAACCTTGTATTTTAATACACACATATGTAATTATTTTCTTTTATAGGAAAAGAACAAAGCTCCATACAGACTCTTTACCCCGCCATACATCCTGGCTCCAATGAGGGAAAAGATGGAAGCCGCCGAGGGCTTCAGAAAAGGCACCCAAGATCAAGCTTCCGTGTTGTACATTTCCTACTGCCTATCGGAAGATCAAAGTTGGTTGTTGGCTGTTTGCACGGACGAACGGGGGGAGATATTCGAATCTATTACCATTAACATCGACATTCCGAACAGGAGCAGACGGAAAAAGGCAGCAGCTAGAAGAATAGGATTGGAGAAATTGATGACTTTTATACTGGGAGTGATGTCGCAGAGCGTTAGGCCGTGGCGATTGGTAGTCGGAAGGCTGGGCAGGATAGGTAAGAATTTGGAAAGTTGACGTCATTATTTAAGGATCCGAATATAATGTACTAGCGTGTACCCGGCCTGCGTTGCAAGGGGAGTTCACCATCACGTCAATATTTATAAATACAAACCCGAACAAACCTCTAAATTTATCAGTGTTTCTCTTACATATTATGCATGTATTATACACAAAAACCTTCCTCTTGAATCACTCTATCTATTAAAAAAAATCGCTTCAAAATCCGTTGCGTAGTTTTAAGCACATATGACAGGGGACAGACGGACGACAGCGACTTTGTTTTATACTATGTTAAGATTCAACAGTTTTTCAATCAAATTACCCGATGTACGTTAAGGGTGATGTTGTTGTTAAAAACATTACCTCCAAAACCATTGGAAAACCATAGCGATTAGTGTCCCATGTTAAAATAGAGATTTATTTTATTATTGGTACGTTAATTCGACATATTAATATCCTAAACTGTCATAAAATTCAGTTCTTGCACTATAAAGTTGACACGCACCGATTGCACACCCCTGAAATTAACTTTCAAAAGTCTTTATTCCAAACTAACTTTTACAGTTCATTACATGGAAAGTTACAACATAATATAGGAAATAATAACCATTAAAAAAAACAACAATAAAAAAAATGGAAGTTAATCCAATTTAATTCATTAATAAAATCAATTTTTAATAAATATATAAATAATTTAATTTAGTAAATATCTCTTTAATTGTTTTTTAAAAGTTGCCAATTATGCTGATATTTTTTGGAAGATTGTTATATTTTACAATTTTATTATTTCGTCATATAAAAGCGATTTTTTTCCGAAATTACTTTTTACTGGTATAGTTTGATAATTGATACGTCTAATGTTATGATCATGAAATGTCTTAGTCTCCTAAAGTGTTATGTTTGATTTTTATTCTTTTAAAATAATAAAGTGAATTAGAATACAAATTTTTAATTTATAAATGTTTTGAACGTGTAAATACCTTTTTGGTCTATATAGATTAACAGTTGGTTCTAAATGTGGTAATTTGTGTATACATTTAATAACTTTATTTTGCAATTTTTGTAATGGTTTTAAGTTTGATAAACAAGCAGATCCCCATGCAGAAGCTATATAATATATACTACAACTACAATATAAAAAAACTAAGAATTCTTATACCAAAATTTAAACATCTTAAACAATTTTTAAATATAAAAGAATTAGAAATACTTTATTATTCTTTAGTAGAAACTACAAACCCATTTAAATTATGGAATACTAGGATGGGGAGGCATAAATAAGAATAATTATCTTAATAATATTGAAACTATTCAAAAATACATTTTAAAAATTATTTACGAAAAAAACCACCAATATTTTTCTGATTTACTATAAAGATAGCAAAAAAATGGATATTAAACAAATATTTTCTTACAACATGTTAATATATATTTTTAAACATAAAAATATAATAAATTATATTAATCACACACATGAAACTCGTCATAAAAATCCTATTACATATAAAAATAGAGTAAACAAAACAATAGCACACAAACATTTTTTAAACATCAATCCATATATTTCTGATATGCTACCACAGTCAATTAAAATAATTAAATCGTTAAATAATTATAAACAAACATAAAATTAAAAATTGGATATTATCTAATCCAAGAGATATATTCAAGAACGTCATTAATAAATAATGAATAAAATAAATAAATATATATATATTATATACATAACGTATTGTATCTTCGTATACTATAGTGATATAAAATATACCAATAAAATATTGTCATATTCCTTTTATATTATAATCTAGTTGTGCCTGAATTATGAAATATATTCTTGACAAACTATTATATTATTTAACTCAAAAGAAGTATTTTACTTCTGAGTTAGGAATTGATAGTTTATACAAAACAATTATATATTAGCATTAAATGTCAAAAAATATTTTAATAAACTTTTATTATTAAAATATATATTTTTTAAGTATTTCAAAGGAATGAAATATCTAGCTGTGTACAAAACAGACACCAAAGGAGATATCGAGTTAATATACTGGATATGATAAATTGCAATCTTTACTTTGTTAGTTTGTTAGTTGACGCATGTATTTAACAAAACGTATTATTTACAGGACACGGCGAACTAAAAGGCTGGAGCTGGCTGCTCAGCAAAAAGAATCTTCTGAAAGCCTCAAGACACCTCAAGGAAATTTGCAATCAATGCTCAATGATGTACCCCAGCGCCGTGCCTTGTATCTTGTCCGCCTGCCTTGTGAGCCTCGAGCCCGACTCTTGCTTACGGCTGATGCCTGATCAATTTACACCAGACGAGAGATTCAGTCAAGCCAGCGTCAATTCTCAGTTGTCGACGCCGCAGGACGTGTCGTGTACGCATATACTGGTGTTTCCGACCAGCGCTACTACGCAGTCCTCGCAGACTGCTTTCAATGTAAGAAATAAATATGATCATATTATACAATGGTCTGGTACCTACAGTGTCACCAGTAAAGTCCGCATCATATGGGATTTTTTTTTTATTAATAGCTTTATTCGAAATTTGACTGATCGAGATGAAAATTAAGCAAAACAATAGTAGTCACGTGATTCGCATTATCTGTCAAATTTTAATTATTTCCAAAAAATAATTCAAAAGTGGGGTTTTTTCTGAAAATATCGAAAAAAGTTATTGAAAGATGTTTTTTTAAATACAGTTTCTAGCCCACACGCAAAATTTCAGCTGCATAAGATAATTTTGATTTTTTACCTATATTTTGTAAATTGCACTATTTTTGCAAAATAAGGCTCAAGGCAACCTACATAAAACTTCTCAGTTTTGACAAGGCTTTATTTCAGATACATATTCTTTAAAGCAGCGCCATATTAAATGTGTGTTTTTCTACAAAATCAAAATTGGGCTATTAAAATTTGGTCGCATGTGATGCAAAGTTTATCTGTTTTTGACCCTGTATAAGGTAACTTCATAAAATAAGTATTTTTGAAAACGTACTTTGTGTCTGTCCAGATCATATATATATTCATATCAATCAGACAAAGTGAAATCCTCGATCGAGTTACATCTGTACTTGCATCTAAATTTTTGAAAACAAAGATTGTTTATGTTTAAATCTTTTTTAGGAACACCACATTGGTGGTGACCTTAACGACGAGGAATTCTTTAAGCCCTTTGACGACGACATGACCGAAGGCATCGACAACGAATTCAACGACATATTTAACTGGGATCAAATTGGGTGCCAATCGCCTCCGGGAAGCCCACGTAGGGAAGACGCTGGTGTCGGTAGCCCCGGTGGCGGCGTCGTAGGAGGTATGGAGGGGGCTGCTGGTGCTCTGGGCGGTGCTGCCAAGGGGCAGGAGCCTAGCGAAGAGGTAAGAATCAGGATTGTTTTAAAAGTCTGTGTATTGAAACGCTTCTAGAATTTTCTTAGGTGTGTGTTACTCATTGGTTTTTCTCTTTCTAGGTTGGTGTGGTTCTACAACAACCGCTCGCCCTCGGCTACATAGTTTCCACGGCTCCCACCGGACGAATGCCCCGCTGGTTCTGGGCGTCGTGTCCTCATCTAGAAGGCGTGTGTCCCGCCTTCCTTAAGAACGCGTTGCACCTGCACAGCCCCAACATTCAAAACAGCAGTGACGATCTTTTCCAACAGTCGTCGCAAGTGACTAGTCATCCATTAGATTCGCAATACACGACGGATGTTTTAAGGTAAGTGAATTCTAGTTTTTACCAATGGTAAAGGGAAGAATTGTAGTTATAGACCAGGGTCGATAATTTTTAAAACCAAAAAAAATAATAGTAGAAACCCATTGGAAAAGAAAGAGAATGTAACAAAAATGAAAGGAAAAATAATTTACGGGCGATCCGAGGTCAAGAAGTGGAAAGGGGTGAGTTTTTAAGGGTAGAAAACGATTTATTTCGATTTCCGGCAAAACTACAAGTCTCATGGAAAAACGTTAAATGGCAAAGTTCTAGGTAATAAAAAGATCTACAACTTTAGTATTTACACTTTTTTCACATAACCTCAAAATTTATGTGAAAAATTCAAATAACCAAGTTTTTGGTTTTTTATTTTTATCTTTTACAAAAAAAAATTTTTTTACTAAATTTGGTATAAACTTACCTTTTTATGTCCCAAATACACTGTAATTTTTTTTTTAATTTAAAATATTTGTTCACCTTACTTTGACTTTTCTTCTTCTCACGTCAAAATATCTGCTTTTTTAAAAAGTCTGTGGGCTTTTTGTTCGTTGAAATCTCTACTATCTGATGGTGTAAAAAAAATATACATTACTATGGTAAATGTCCTCAAAAAATGCAAAGAAACGAACGTCTTATTAAATATTAACTTTATTAACTTATTTGGTTGTTAATTATGGTAGTATTTCGCTTGCAATTTTTTGTTTATTAATGTAACATGTAATCTTACGTTTTTCGAGTAATTAAAGTATAAATTTTAATAAATAGCTCAAAATTGTACATAATAATTTAAAAAAAAAATTCGGATTCGAGTTTTTTTTGTTTCTTGCATTTTTTTAGAACATTTACATAGTAATGTATATTTTTTTTATACACCATCAGAAAGTAGAGATTTCAACGAACAAAAAGCCCACCAACTTTTTTAAAAAAGCAGATATTTTGCAAGTCGAAATATACTACTATAATTAACAACCAAATAAGTTAATATTTAATAGGACTTGCAACTTCTTTGCATTTTTTAAGAACATTTACCATAGTAATGTATATTTTTTTGCGCCATCAGAAAGTAGTGAATTTTCGATTGAAAATTAGGGTGCTTTTTCGATATTAAGTCAAAATAAGGTGAAAAAATAAATATTTTAAATCAAAAAAATTACAGTGTGTTTGGGACATAAAAAGGTAAGTTTTCACCAAATTTCGTGAAAATTTTTTTTTTGTAAAAGATAAAAATAAAAAACCAAAAACTTGGTTATTTGAATTTTTCACATAAATTTTGAGGTTATGTGAAAAAAGTGTAAATACAAAAGTTGTAGATCTTTTTATTAAGTACCTACAACTTTGCCATTTAACGTTTTTCCATAGGACTTGTAGTTTTGCCGGAAATCGAGATAAATAGTTTTCTACCCTTAAAAACTCGGTCCTTTCCACTTCCCGACCTCGGATCGCTCGTAAATTATTTTTCCTTTCATTTTTGTTATATTCTCTTCCTTTTCCAATGGGTTTCATCCTACTATTATTTTTTTTACAGTTTTTACCATTTTCAAAGGCCCTGGTCTATTATTGCATCGATATAATTATGAATGATATACAAATATTTCATTTATATTCTAGGTATGTCCTGGAAGGTTACAACGCCCTCTCGTGGCTCGCCATGGACTCCAACACGAAGGACCGTCTCTCTTGCCTGCCCATTCACATGCAGAACTTAGTTCAGCTTTACCACACCGCTTCTGCCCTTTTGTAAAGCCCTGTGTTCAGTAGGCAGTCGCGATTAGACAATGTGTAAATTGCAAAGAAAAGTTTAACTTCCATATTTTCGAAATCTACACCCTAAAATTTGTCTTGTAAGTTTATGCTTTGGTTGTGTTATGGTACTATTTAGATCGTAGCTGTCGTCAAATCTAAAAAGTTGTTTAGGGCGTTTAGACCAGGGCTGCAGCCTTTGAAAATGGTAAAAAGTGAAAAAAATAATAGTAGAGTGAAACCCATTAGAAAAGGAAGATAATATGACAAAAATGAAAGGAAAAATAATTTACAGGCGATCCGAGGTCGGGAAGTGGAAAGGGGTGAGTTTTAAGGGTAGAAAACGATTTATCTCGATTTCCGACAAAACTACAAGTCCTATGGAAAAACGTTAAATGACAAAGTTGTAGGTAATGAAAAGATCTACAACTTTTGTATTTACACTTTTTTCACATAACCTCAAAATTTATGTGAAAAATTCAAATAACCAAGTTTTTGGTTTTTTATTTTTATCTTTTACAAGAAAAAAATTTTTTTCACGAAATTTGGTGATAACTTAACTTTTTATGTCCCAAACACAAATTTTTTTGATTTAAAATATTTATTTTTTCACCTTATTTTGACTTAATATCGAAAAAGCACCCTAATTTTCAATCGAAAATTCTCACGTCAAAATATCTGCTTCTATCTATCTGCCGGAAATCGTTTTCTACCCTTAAAAACTCACCCCCTTTCACTTCCCGACCTCAGATCGCCCGTAAATTATTTTTCCTTTCATTTCTGTTATATTCTCTTCCGTTTCCAATGGGTTTCATCCTACTATTATTTTTTTTGGTTTCAAAAATTATCGACCCTTGTCTAGTTTAATATCTCGATAATAAAATACTACCGCTGAACTGTTGACGATGTAAATAAAGTATATTATAACGCGCTGCTTTTGACATCATTGGGCGACCTGAAACTACTGGGAACTTGCCCCATTTATGAGCGTAACATTGCGCATTCCTTTGTTTACTTACAAAGCTAATAGATAAGGGAAGGTATTTTATTATTGATTTGTACCACACCCACACGGCAGGAAAATAGAACGATCAGATCGGTACTCTCCTGTACAAAACTTATTATTTATTCGTAAAATGCAGATGCCAATTTTTAAATTATTTTTGTTTATTGTCGTTGTATTGAACGGGCAGATTAAACGAATTATTGAAATACTCAGAGTGTTGTTGACATTGATATTCTTGTACATAAAGAAGAGGAAAATGATTTAATAGTAATTTGTCCCTAGTGTTTTAATTGTACAAAATAAAATTGTGATATTATAATAATTTTAGTCCGTATGAAACAATTTTAAAATAATATCGCCGAATATATAACTATATATTTTTCAACTGCCAATTTTAGCCACAGTGTTTTACAAAAGGGGTATTTTGCATAGATAGGTTAGTGACGTCTCAACGTTATGTGCTCCTTGGTTGTTTTGTTTTTTCGTTAATTTGTTTAAAAGTTCGCATGGATCACCTGTTACACGTACATTCTCGAGTGCTAGGTGTACAAATTTTTGATTATTGTTGGACTAAAGTTTAAGATTTTTAAAGCCTAGTTTCATTTTTAATACCTATACAGTGTGGTTGTTTAAGTGTGCAACATATGGGCATTTTTTTATTACCGATTTCTCAGAAAATTTTATTCTTGATAAAAGTTGGTGCATATTCGATAATCATGTTTGGTGCACTTAGAATGGTTGCAAGTCAAACGGCGTACAGGGTAGGCCAAAAAATATAAAACTTGTACAAGAATAAAGTACCCCTATTTTAGAGAATTCAGCAAAATGTTATTAAGAGAAGTTGTTTAGAATTAAAAGTTATGCATAGATTCAAAAACATGACCTAAAATAAAAAAATATATTTTTTTTAAAAAACATTAATAATTTCTCAAATTTTTTTTTTTATATTCACCATAAATACAGTGTGTCCACGGATGGACCTAACTATACTTGTAAAAAACTTTATTTTCAATTTTTCGAAAAAAAGTCATTCTTTATCATTTCTTTTGCTTATTAAATAAATATAATTCACGTACGAAAATTTCCATTTTTTTATACGGCGTGCACAAAAAATGTAAAAATGTAGATTTGCAAAATAAAAAATTTTTGATCCAACTTTTTTGAATGATCAAAATAAAAGAGATTGGAAAGAGAATTCGAAAAGCCGAATAAAGTTTTGAGATATGACCTGTGGTAACTACGATATTTTATATTAAAGTTAAATAAATTATTGATATTTTCCTTCAGATTAAAGTTTTAATATAAAATATCGGTAGTTACCACAGGTCATATCTCAAAACTTTATTCGGCTTTTCGAATTCTCTTTCCAATCTCTTTTATTTTAATCATTCAAAAAAGTTGGATCAAAAATTTTTAATTTTGCAAATCTATATTTTTACATTTTTTGTGCACCCTGTATAAAAAAATGGAAATTTTCTTACGTAAATTATATTTATTTAATAAGCAAAAGAAATGATGAAGAATGACTTTTTTTCGAAAAATTGAAAATAAAGTTTTTTACAAGTATAGTTAGGTCCATCCGTGGACACACTGTATCTTCATAAATTAATCAAAATCAAATCAATTTCACATATCTTTGTTCAAGAATTCAAGCATATTTGTAAAATTTACTTGAATTTTTAGTTTATTAAGGAATCACAAACTTCATGTTTGTTGCAACGATATTAAACACAATTTTAAAATATCCTAAAAATTCTTTTTAACAAGATAAAACATTAGTAAATGATAATATGCTAATTAAAAAACTATCATTTAAAGTGCAAAATTTTTATTTTTATTTTTATTAAAATTTTTTATTCTTGTACAAGTTTTATATTTTTTGGCCTACCCTGTACGCCGTTTGACTTGCAACCATTCCAAGTGCACCTAATATGATTATCGAACATGCACCAACTTTTATCAAGAATAAAATTTTCTGAGAAATTGGTAATAAAAAAAATTCCCATATGTTGCACCTTAAACAACCACACTGTATTTATGGCAAAATTATTATATTTATTTTTTTATAATGGGTTATTTAAAACACTTTTAACAGTGTTTACAAGTTTCTAATTTTATTAAATATTGCACCTAAAATGGTGGCCTTCAAGATAAGGAGTCCAGCTAGCATTGCTTAAGCTGGTTTCAAAATTTAAGTGAAAAAGTACCTACCTGTATAGTGTAGCTTGGTGTTTTCTAATAAAAGGATCCCTTTTTGTTAGTCTTGTTTTTTCACCCTCGCTAATAAAACACTTAAACCCAAAACTTTCTGGGTGGGAACTGCCCAACTTTTAAAATTCCTTTTTGGGCTCAACAACTCCAAATCAAGATAAATGTTTGCCAAACTTGGTAACTTTTTACATGAAATACAAATTTTGTTTTTTGATATTTTCGTTCTATGATGTGATCAAATAAATTTTCATTTTTAAACAGTAATATCATCAAAAAAAAACAAATTTTTATGCCCTTGTATGGTGTGTTCTAAACATCTACTCAATTTTAAACTACAAAAACAATTCTACTTTTCTTCAACATTATTCATCAGTTTGACGCTCTGTACTAGACAGTTTTAGTTCAACTATACATCAACAGTGTACAAAACACATTAAACAAAAAGTAACGATAGACTGAATATAGTCAAAAAACATACCGTATCAAAAGTAATTATAAACGATCAACCTGTACTTATTCATGCTTACCACATATCCATCCTTTTAGATTTTGAGTTTTTTTTTTAATTTATGGCATAACAATGACGAATAAAAGATGAAAAATTATTTTTAACCAGCAATATAATCAAATATTGTAGTATTCTGGGGTCTTGCCAAAGAGAGTCGTTCGATGTATGGAAAACACCAATAATAAAGTAATTTGTACATAATATATTTAATAATAAATCAAAAGTTTCGTTTGTGCTAAAATCTATTTGGGAAGTTTGTATATTTGATTAGATATTATCTATATTAAAATTAATTTTTGTTATTTACGTATTTATTTATCATACAAATTAAAAATTTAATTGATTCAATAGAATTTTCTCAAGCAACCTTTACTCCAGTATGTCTGAATGCAAAAGGTGGGGTAGTAGCGATTTTGTAGTATGTTTTTAGGCTTGGGGCCCTAATGAAAAATCCAAGTTTTCGACCTCGAGGCGCATCTTGGATTGTAGGTACAAAAATTAGGTTTTTTGATAATAACTCAAAAACAGTGGCTTTCTTTCACCACAAAAGATATTCTATACAAATTTAAAGAGGATAAAATTTCCTACATTTTTTGTAGAAAAAAATTTTTTGTAGCACACATATGTTAGGAGTTACAGCTCCGTGAAGTTGCACTATTTGAAAAAAAAATGTATTATATTTTGTTATTTGGCTATTTATCACCAGCCGAAAGTTCTATCTACTTCCGTAAACCTGGAAGAGGAAAAACTGCTGAGAGGTTATATTCAGCAAGTAGTCTCAAATACCAAGAAGCAACCAAGCACATTCTGTTCTTGCATGCCTTCAGTGGTTGTGACACTACGTCATCCCTATTCAATCAGGAAAAAACTACAGGACACCGACAATAACCAATCCGGACCATCGAAACGTACCAAAATGTAATAGAAATTAATTTTTGTAACGCTCTAAATTCATAATTTACTATTCTTAAATTTAAAAAATGCGATAAACTTTTCGCCTTTAACTTTGTTTACGAAAAGTATACTACTGTTAAATGATAATATTCAAATAAATTATGTAAAACTATAGTTATAAATAATAAGAATAATAAAATAAAACAACCAAAAAGTTTCCGCATTTTTTTTCCAATAGTGCAACTTCACGGAGCTGTAACTCCTAACATATGTGTGCTACAAAAAAAAAATGTCTACAAAAAATGTAGGAAATTTTATCCTCTTTAACTTTGTATAGAACATCTTTTGTCGTAAAAGCCACCGTTTTTGAGTTATTATCAAAAAACCAAATTTTTGTACCTAAAATCCAAGATGGCGGCTCGAGCGCATGCGCCTCTAGGTCGAAAACTTGGATTTTTCATTAGGGCCCCAAGCCTAACAACATACTAAAGAATCGCTACTACCCCACCTTTTGCATTCAAAAAACCCCCACGTCCTGGACTAATTGGATTTGTTAAAAAAAAATGGGGGAGCTTAAATGACCTCAGGGCGTATTTTTTTTAGGATATTTCTGTTCTCAAATAAAAATTTGATTACCATCAAATCTTTGCAGCAACTAATCATCCATTTTCGAGATAACTTTTCTTAATTCCAAACCTCTAGTAAAATTGGGGGGGGGGGGGGGGGGGGGGCGACAAAACATCCTTTAGATACTTTAGAAACCAAACATAATGTCTTGTGAATCTGAAAATGTATTAATCAAATATACATACTACTAAAATGTCGTATAATGTTACTTAGGTCTATTTAGTGAAAAAAATGTGTACTTTAAATACTTAATAACTAAGAAACACATTTATAAATGTTACAAAAGTTAGTTTCTCTCCCTTTGAGAATGTAATTTAAAGTGAAAAATGTAACTGGGGCCAAGATTTTAAACGTATCTATTAAGGTTGCCTCAGACGTGTTAACTATGCAGCTATGTGTTGTGAATTGCGGGTTGCATATTTTTCTGTTACCTTTTTAGTTGTAGAAGGAATTCTCATATAACAGTACATTTTATTTGGGGCACTGAACTTTAAGATTTACACCTAATATGGCCCTAAACTTTTTGAATAATATATTATAAAACTTCATTGTATTCTCGTGAGTTTTTGGGGTTTTCAAATATAACTTTACAAATTACTAGTTTGGCTTGTTATATCATACAGTGACCGGCAGAAAGTGCGCAGCATATGGAAAAGTTTTTTTATCTTTTAAGTTTAGAAAATTAATTTTATTTTAGATAGGTTCTGCATGTTCTCAAACCAAAATAACACCCATTTAATCCGGTAAAAGTCTTATGGTATACGAGGTAGGATCAAAAATTTGAAATTCCGCTCCACCTTTCATTTTAGAATATTTTTTTACTAAGAATTATTGTATTTCAAAGTTATACCCAAATTCCAAATTTCGCTTATTTTGGACAAAAAACGGATTTAATCGTGTTTTGTGAATAACCCTGTATAAAAAATAAATGGCAACCGAACAGTACGAAAATAAGATTTTCTGCAGACTTTGTTAGATATTACCGTCGATCATAAGTCCGATTAGTTTGTTTTCATAATATTATGGCTTTTTAAAATAAAAATATTAAATATTTTTGCTGCACACAGAAAGTTTCCTTTTGATTTATAAAGAAAAAAATTTAAATAAAAAATATATTTTGAACGGATTTTATTGGTCACGCAAAATAAGGAAACTTTCTATGCATACTTCAATGTATAAAAAACCATTTAGGAGATGCTTTTTAAGTCAATGTAAATCAAAAAATATCAGATAAAATTAACTTGTTCCCTCAGAAAATAAAATACGGTGTGCAGCAAAAATATTTAATATTTTTATGTTTTTATTTTCAAAAGCCATAATATTATGAAAACAAACTAATCGGACTTATGATCGACGGTAATCTCTAACAAAGTCTGCAGAAAATCTTATTTTCGTACTGTTCGGTTGCCATTGATTTTTTATACAGGGTTATTCAGAAATCACGATTAAATCCGTTTTTTGTCCAAAATAAGGGAAATTTTGAATTTGGGTATAACTTTGAAATTAAAAGAACAATTCTTAGTAAAAATATATTCTAAAATGAAAGATGGAGGTACTTTACTCAGCGGAATTTCAACGTTTTGATCCTACCTCGTATACCATAAGACTTTTACCGGATTTAATGGCTGTTATTTTGGTTTGAGAACATGCAGAACCTATCTAAAATGAAATTAATTTTCTAAACTTAAAGATAAAAAACTTTCCCATATGCTGCGCACTCTGCCGGTCACTGTATAACCATATTTAAATTTTTAATCAGCTTTCACAGTAAAATTGATCTCGGAGAGTTTTAGGGCTAGTAGACAAAGCGGCGACCGCCGAAGAACTAGGACAAAGTTTGGAAGCCTTTGCCATTATGATTACTATACCCGTGCTATAATTTTTATCATGTCAGAAATGGTCATAGTTTAACTGTCGCGTCTCGGTCTACAAGGTGTCCATCTTCAAGTTGCTAGTGTTTGATTATTAAAAAATTATATTGAAGCATATTTGTGCGAGTATGCATTTACTGTTAAAATAATCAAATGTTAATCGATATTCTAAAACCTAGTAAAGATCTCTTATAACATTTGTTAAGTAAATGTTTTGCTAACAGTTGGAAAAGGCAATAATATCCTACTGAGCTTATTAATATATTTTATAATTTCAAAATCACTGTGATTTTGTTAATTATTGACATTTTTAGCGAAAATTTTAATTTTTTATGTTTGTAAAGTGTTTTATTGGACAGTATTTTGTGTATAAAAAAGATAAAAGTTATTTCTCATGTCTGTATCATATTCTTCCTTGTGTAATTTTTCGCGTAAAATTACTTACCTTTGTTTATATAATTTATATACTTATTTAAAGTTACGAACATAATATACAGGCTGGCCCAAGAGTGCTATAATATAATCTTACACCACTTCTTTGCACCCAAAGAACCTGTATATTTTAAAATAATTTTTTTAAATGTGTACTGTATAATCCCATACAAATTCTTAAATAGCAATTTTTGAAGTTCTAACCAAAAAAGAGTTATTTATCGGACTGTTGGGATACCCTGTATATTTTTATTAATTGACAGGATTTAGGACTGTTGTGTAAAGTTCCAAGGGATATTAGGAACATAATTTTGTAAATAATAGTTACTGTTGTAAGAATATGTCAATTTTAGGGAATTGGGGAAACATAGATAAATAAATTGTACATATTTTATTGACATTAGTTGAATTAGTGAAATACACATGAAATGTTAATAACTTTATAAATAATTATATACATATTAATTAGGTATTATTAATAAACCGCTCTATATGAGTATAAAATTATTTGAGTGTTATTTTTACATTTCCTTGATTATTAATGTTGGCACTGAAAGTAAAGATAAGGGCTTAAATTTGACTCCCTTCATTATATAAAGAAGTTCTACGCCATCCAAGTTGAGACTACACATTTTTGTAAACTTAATCAGACTCTAACTACAGGGGCAACTACAGAATAATACATGCTGGGAGAAAATACTTTTACTGGAGCTAGTTCAGGCCTATTATAGTTCTGTGAGCTAGCTGCATCATATTGTGATTTAATAGTAGATTATTTAACGAGGGTACCTATATAGACCAGGGTCGATAATTTTTGAAACCAAAAAAAATAATAGTAGGATGAAACCCATTGGAAAAGGAAGAGATTATAACAAAAATGAAAGGAAAAATAATTTACGGGCGATCCGAGGTCGGGAAGTGAAAGGGGGTGAGTTTTTAAGGGTAGAAAACGATTTATCTCGATTTCCGGCAAAACTACAAGTCCTATGGAAAAACGTTAAATGGCAAAGTTGTAGGTTATAAAAAGATCTACAACTTTTGTATTTATACCTTTTTCACATGACCTCAAAATTTATGTGAAAAATTCAAATAACCAAGTTTTTGGTTTTTTATTTTTATCTTTTACAAAAAAATTTTTTGTTCACGAAATTTGGTGAAAACTTACCTTTTTATGTCCCAAACACACTGTAATTTTTTTGATTTAAAATATTTATTTTTTCACCTTATTTTGACTTAATATCGAAAAAGCACCCTAATTTTCTATCGAAAATTCTCACGTCAAAATATCTGCTTTCTTAAAAAAGTCTGGGGGCTTTTCGTTCGTTGAAATCGCTACTATATGGTAAAATATGTTCTCAAAAAATGCAAAGAAACGAAAAAAACTCGGAATGCGAAATTTTTTTTAAAATCATGTACAATTTTGAGCTATTTATTAAAATTTATACTTTTTTTTTATTAATGTAACATGAATGAATCTTACGTTTTTTGAGTAATTAAAGTATAAATTTTAATAAATAGCTCAGGTAAATAGGTTATTTGGATTTTTCATATAAATTTTAGGTTATATGAAAAAAGTGTAAATACAAAAGTTGTAGATCTTTTTATTACCTACAACTTTGCCATTTAACGTTTTTCCATAGGACTTGTAGTTTTGCCGGAAATCGAGATAAATCGTTTTCTACCCTTAAAAACTCACCCCCTTCCACTTCCCGACCTCGGATCGCCCGTAAATTATTTTTCCTTTCTTTTTTGTTATATTCTCTTCATTTTCCAATGGGTTTCATCCTACTATTATTTTTTTTCACTTTTTACCATTTTCAAAGGCTTCAGCCCTGGTCTAATGATGTAGGCACTCTGATGTACGGTTTACGATGGATAACGATAAAAATGTGTGCTTCCCTGATAATAAAGCCGGCGTCCCATGCATACGAATTCCAAGTAAAGCCGACGGCTAAGTTGAGCGTTCCTTTTTCTTCCCCCCATTGGTTATATGACCCTCTACATTTCTCATCTTAACATAGTATAAAACAAAGTCGCTATCGCCCGTCCTGTCCCTATATGTGCTTAAATCTTTAAAACTACGCAACGGATTTTGAAGCGGTTTTTTTAAATAGATAGAGTGATTCAAGAGAAAGGTTTTTATGTATAATACATGCATAATATTATAGAGAAACACTGATAAATTAGAGTAGGGAGAACGAACGACCCAACCTAACCTGTCCCCGGCCCGTTCAACGATCGATCCGAAGCACCGAAGCCGGAATAGACGAAGACAGACTATGTTTTATGCATGGATGTGAATTGTGGACGGGCCGGCAAACGTTTGAGGTTTGTTCGCCTTATTATCTCACGTCGTATAATGCCGGGCTGCATACAGACATACTATACCAACTATTTTTAAAATGGAAAAATACAGTTTTATGGAAAATATGCATACAAAAAAAATGTTAATTGAATCGCCATGGAAGACCATATATTTTTAGGCAAATTGACACAACTTTTACACAACTTTAAAAGGCAAACTAAATGCTAAATTGCACTTAGCAGCTCAAGACAATAAATATGAGATTTTTCATAAAACTTATGAAATTAAATTTATTTCAAAAACTAATTAAATTTCCCACAGCAAGCTCAGACTTATCTCGTTGCTGTCGTTTCCATATATTGAAGTCTTGTAGTATGGGCCTTCCATAAGAGTTATGCAGCTCCCGAAAACTAATACTGATTTTGGGGCTAGATGATGATGGACCCGGAGGGTCCGAATATCTTATTGACTCTTCGGATCTAACTGAAAAAAAGATAAACATTTCTTTTTATAAACCTTCTCTATGTTTGTTGTAAGTAAATATTTAGAAGTGTTACCAAAACGACAAATAATTTTTGTGACAGAAAATGTCTTGCTATCACTATCAATAAAAACTTACCTGTAGTAGAATTTCTCGCACTGTTTGGTCTAAGATGAGGATTATTCTCTGGTTTATTAAATGGATTGTGTCTTGTCCTTGGTGGAGCAACAGGTGAATTTTGTACTTGGGTCACTGGTACACGTACTGGCGTCTCTATGGTAACATAAAATTTACTTTTACCACTTTCATAACTTTCAATTGGATGCTCCATAATTCATTATTTCAAGAGTCTAAATTTTGTTTGAAAGGATATTATAATCTAGATAAGATAAAGTTTAGTAATCCCTTTTATGAAAACATGGTACATGAAAGATATGAGAGGGACTTTTTATAAAAGTCAAAATTGTAAACAAACAAATGCCATTAAAATAAATAGATAAATAAGAGAAGGTATTTTGATTTTGTACATAAAGTATAGTTATAGACATTGCTATTTTTGGGTTACAGACAGACAATTCGGCCTGGAGTTGTAAACATGAGTCACTTAACTTATATTGTCTGAGATAGTATTAGTATTGACAATTAATGCTGGTTATTGCAGAAATAAAACTGACCTTCAATATCATCCAGTTGTCTTTGTAATTCAGCAACCATTAACTTCATATAATCGTAGCTTGAACATGCTATAGCTTTCATCCACTGCTCCATATATTCCTGTGACTCGGCCCCCAAAACATACGTTCTGTTATTGGTTCCGTGAAAGAGAATTTTGAAACAGAATTGTTCTTCATCTTCTGATAATTCTACAATTATATGATTTAGACAAAATGAGTTTTAATATATTTACTTACATAATTTATTTGCTTTAGCGAAAAGCTAAAAGTCTAATTTGTAACTTGGCCAGAGGTTGGCAAAATAGAGGACAAAATATCAGGGAGTTGCAATTTTTTTCATATGTTTAAGTTCGCAGAAGTATTCCTATTTTAAGACTTAATGGTAACTTTTCCTTACCAATGGTACATCCTTCAAGTATAATAACTCCAAGCGGCTCTTTATCACCTTTTTTATCAAAATAAAACAACAAGTTTCCTTTGAGGACAAAGTACCGCCGTTGAAAACTTTTATTTACTTCGCCCCTTTTGTTCAGATAACCCTCCTTGTCCACTGGTGTAGCGGAAACGGCATAGGCGCACAAGTTTTTCTCATTAATTTTCATATTTTTCCCCTTAAATCAAAATAAATAGAATTTTACTTTTATTTAAGTTATAAAACTAAAAATTAAAATCAGCTGTGGCCCACTGACAGTGACAATGAGATCACAGAAAATAAAAAAGGGAATGATGACTAACAACACAGACGTCATCTTGGGCGTGATCACGATTGCTCTCTTTATTTCTATGGCACAGAGGAATGATAAGTTAGTGCGACATCATGGAACTATAGAGGCAAACATTTTTTGGACCTCACCCAAATGTTGCTAAATTTGGTAACGAATTATTACTTAGGGGAGGGATAATGTACGCACCTGTTTTAGGACATTCCAATATTTTCCCTGTATCATACGAATTAGTTTTAGTTATTCGGACTAGAGCGTTTACAATTATTGATAATATGTTTAAAATATTTACTCTGAACAATCTTCTAAAGCTATTTATACAGGACAGGGTGTTCTCAAAGTTGAGTCATTTATTTTACCAGGTTGTAGAACTCGTATATAAAAATAAGTTATTGTACCAAAAATCATTTATATAAAACTCGCAGAATAAAGAAGTCATTAACAATTGAAAAAATGTAAAATTTAAAAACTTAAGACCTGCTCTTTGGTATTCTCGACCACTAAAACCCGTAAAATGAATGAATGAAAAGTAATTTGTATCCTACAAAAAAATAAGCCATACTCAGTATCGCCAGTAAACAAAACATTAATAACGCAGTGGTCGAGAATATCACAAAATCAGGTCTTACAGTTTTTAAATTTTACATTTTTTCAATTGTTAAGAACTTCTTTATTCTGCAACTTTTATATAAATGATTTTTGGTACAATTACTTATTTTTACGAGTTCTACAACCTGGTAAAATAAATGACTCAACTTTGATAACACCCTGTATATGTATATAGGGTAGGGTGGGGTAGGTCTGGACATGGTTTTAATTAACTTCTTGGATTCTTGCCAACCAAAAATGTTTATTTATATTTGTATTGGCCGTGGCTGTGCAAGTTGTGCTGCTATCAATAAATATTAGGAGTTTGTAGACATTTGTTTAAATTTTTCGTTGCCGTTGTAAGAAAGGTTGCCAAAGTCGTAAGGAATTTACATCTTTACTAATAAATTGAAGGTAAGATATTCACCAAATTTATAAATTAACTTGTTTTCCTACACTTAACCCTACATGAATTGAAATACAAATGCATTTAGGGATATTTTGCCGCCAGAAATGCACTTGGTAATATGGGGCACGTTCGGACATATTTCATGGGGCAGTGGGCAGTTTCAGACTGCCAAAACCCACAGATTTGCCAGGAACATCCAGAACACTAGGAATTTAAAAATTTAATATAAATATGTTTTCATATAATATCCAATAACATATTATATATGCCGACTTGATTAATAAAATATCATTAAACTTGCAAGGGTCGTCATTCATTCGTCATTTCACCTTAATATAGGTATTTTAATATATGTCCGGACCTTCGATGGTGTGTCCGTCAGTACCCCACTATCGGGCAGAATCGGAGAAATTGCATTTTTTTTTTAAATCGGTATTTGACAAAAAAACGCATTTTTGCCGAAAAGGTGTAGTCGTTAAATTTATAAAAGATGAATCTGCGGTTTTGCTAATATTTTCGATTTAATTTAAATGTAACTGATTTCAAAATTATGACCATTTGAAACAAACTGTCCGAACCTACCCCACCCTACCCTACACGCCATCACAATCTGTGGTTAGTAACCGATTTTTACTGAAATGTATATTATTATGTATAATAATACATTAAATCAACAGTATATACTATAGTGATATACACGCGTCAGTATAAGCAAAGTGACAGATTTTAACACAGATGCTAATCTCTGTCTATGACTGAATCAACAATTCGTTCGTATATCTTTCAAGATGGCATAGGTTTCTTTCTTTATCAGTGCATAGTATTTACCAATTCTTTAAAAAATGCTGGACACGTGTAAAAATACAATGAAGACTTTTGTAAAAATGCTTCTATATATAGGTTGCATATTAATAGGCCAATGCATGGTTTACTAAAATGTCATACTCTAGAGCTGATATATATTATATATTTTCATGAACTTATCGTATATAGTATATAGCAAACACTGATATGATATATTCTAGCGGGTACCATAGTCCATGAACGGTCCAGAAAACAAATCAAAAATCAAAGCATCCGGCCCGAAGGACCAAAAAAATGGTCGTGTCCTGTTTAGATAAGACAAAGCTTATCCAATCAGGAGGTAAAAGTGGGACTGTATATATATTTCTTTTCTAGGGATCGCGAGATTCTTTTGTCTCTGTCCCGAAGAGACTTCTGGATGTCCCGGATGCCGCTCTTCTCACTTTTTTTAGTTAACAATTACCTAATGCGTAAATACGCCCGAAATAAATGAAGAAAGAAAAAATAAAGAAAAATAAGAAAACTTATCTATACCTTACATGTGAAGGTAAATAGGAACAGGTGAAAACTGATGGGTTTCTGGTTTTAGGCGATGGGCCGTGACGAACCACTATATAAGTACCATATTGTTACTTTCACGATTGATTTTTTGATTCCCCTTTTCCTCTCTCGTACTCCATCGTCTGGTACGTAGGTAGACACTTTTTTTGTGTATATAGTACGACGCGAGCATCGCGATCCAATTTTACTTTTACGAGGGTAATAGGTAGCGTAGGATCATGGAAAAAAGGGGAAAATGAATCGAGGTTCATCGAGTTATAATTCTTATACATAAAAGTATTAAATGTAATGCAAATGTACGATAAACTCGAGGCTTTAAATGCATATTTATTTGCAATAGAAACATCTTAATCTTAAAAAATTACCAAAGGTAATATTATATATTTTATAGTTAAAAGTACCTACTTATCAGGTTACGACTAACACTAACGTAAAAAGAAAGAGGCACCAGGGACACAACACCTACTACCCAATGGAACCTTTAATAGGTACTCATATTATTAAAAAAAAAAAAATTCTTACATTATTTAAATGTAATTTATCTCCAGTAATCTCCTATAGCTTTGTTCCTGACAATAATATGAAAAATATAGATTTATCTTTACCTATAAGTATATTAAAAATAAAATATCTATTTCATTACATATCAGATCGTTAATAACATTCACAGATCCTTTTCATGGATATTTTCAATCCCTTGCTAGAGGCAAAATTTTCGTAAATGCCCAAACATATATTTATACAATGTTTTACTTACATATTTTTCTCTCGCGGTTGCTTTGGACACTTACCCCTCCATTTCTACCACAAGGGTATAAATTTCCCATGCAAAACATTATTAAAACACTTACTGGCTTATTTTAATAGAGTTAGCATAGTACTAATTTTTAGCAACATAGCTTAAAATTATAGACAGTTTTAGGTACCCCTCAATATAGGCTACACCCATATTTTTTCGACCCCTAAGCGAATTTTGAAAAAAGGGCGAAATACGTATATTATTATTTTATTAAAGGGACTTACATACTAATTTTCAGACCTCCACTAGATTTAGTTTCCGAGATACAGAAATTCCTATAGAAATGCCAACCGTTTTTATTCCCTCAGGGGTTGATTTTCTTCTTAGTGGTTGTCTACGTTAAGGAGTCGAAATTTCATGTTTCTAGGATAAGGGGTTTTGGCGATAAATCAGTCAGTCCCTTTACAATTTATATACAGGGTGTTCATTTGAAAACTTCCCACCTCGATTTTCCTGCTTTAAAATGAAAATGTGGAAAATCGCTCGGACCCGTCGATTTTTATTTCGAGGGGGACATCTTTTGCGTATATTGTCAATCTTGTTACTTCAAGCCCCTAGAAGGGAGGGGGGGGGGGGGGGGTAAGATCTAAATCTTAAGTGGACACCCCTATTTTATATAATTTTTTTGGATTCTGCATAAAATTCTGAACATTTTTTAATAAAAGCATTATTAGTCTATACTTAACAGTTTCCGAGATATTGACTCTTAAAAAATGACATTTTTGAACTTTGACAGCGTCTAGCTTTCTAACTGTACGTCTTAGAGCAAAACGGCTTACATGTCCCTATCTTCGATTTTTATTATCTTTCCAATAGTGTCAACTTCCGGTCAAACCGGACCTATAATAAAATTATTAATTTATAATTTTTAAGTAAAAAATATTACTTGTATAAATTATTCAGAACAATATTATTTAATTAAAGCATTTCTAAAAATATTTTCAAATTGTATGTTTTTATTTCGACTTTAAATATATAAAATAGTTAGGTACCTATAGGTATAGTTTTTCGTCACAGTCACGTTGCAAAAAGTGATACTTACGCGACAGATAGAAAGTTGTACCATCTAAATATAATTAATTTGTCAACATTTAATACCTGTCTGGGTTGTTAAATCAACAAATTATTGTTATTATTAAACTTTTAAGATCAGACTCTTTGTTTCTAAATCACCCATCACTCCAATCCATTTGCCAATATTAAGGTAGAGCCAACATACCTAAAACCGCTAGAATTAATTAACAAAATATTGATACTGCACGTTTTGATATCAAAATTAATGGAGATTTTTGAAAAAATGGCTGCAAGCATCGGTATAAGATGCATGGAGCACAAAATTTTCGCATTTTAGATTCATTCGCTCTGTTAATGTTTGTTTTTACCTTTTAAAGAATATAATTGACGGTTAAGTTTGTTCTAAGCGTTTGAGCTTGGAAAATAGTTACCTATACTGTTAGTATATTTATTTAAAAGTAAATAAAAGAAAATGACCAATCAAATTAGACACAGTAATAATTATTTTGTCTATTTGGCTGTTGCGTCAGGTAAGACATAGAAACTGTTGAAATTTTTGATGCATGTGAAATAAATGCAGTATTTTTGTCATGATGTCATCCACCGTTTCCCAATTTTTAAATTAATAAAATACCACACTGCATGAAGCAGCGTTTTCTGAATATATAAAAAATATTTTTAAAATATTTTACTTAACGTTTAAATAATTGATTTTTTCAAATCCGCCCCTCTATTAGACCAGTGCTGAATTTTGAAAATGGTAAAAAGTGAAACAAAATAATAGTAGGATGAAACCCATTGGAAAAGGAAGAGAATAGAACAAAAATGAAAGGAAAAATAAATTACGGGCGATCCGAGGTCGGGAAGGGGGGGAGGGGGGGGAGGGGGGGGGGGGGGGTTAAGGATAGAAAACGATTTATTTCGATTTCCGGTAAAACTACAAGTCCTATGGAAAAACGTTAAATCGCAAAGTTGTAGGTAATAAAAAGATCTACAACTTTTGTATTTACACTTTTTTCATATAACCTCAAAATGAATGTGAAAAATTCAAATAACCAAGTTTTTTGTTTTTTATTTTTATCTTTTACAAAAATTTTTTTTTATCCACGAAGTTTGGTGAAAACTTACCTTTTTATGTCTTAAACACACTGTAATTTTTTTGATTTAAAATATTTATTTTTTAACCTTATTTTGACTTAAATCGAAAAAACACCCTAATTTTTAATCGAAAATTCTCACGTCAAAATATCTGCTTTTTTAAAAAAGTCGGTAGGCTTTTTGTTCGTTGAAATCTCTACTTTCTGATGGTGTTAAAAAAAATATACATTACTATGGTAAATGTTCTCAAAAAAATGCAGAGGAACGAAAAAAACTCGAATCCGAATTTTTTTTTTAGATCAATATGTACAATTTTGAGCTATTTATTAAAATTTATACTTTAATTACTTGAAAAACGTAAGATTCCATGTTACATTGATAAAAAAAAGTATAAATTTTAATAAATAGCTCAAAATTGTACATATTGATCTAAAAAAAAAAAATTCTGATTCGAGTTTTCTTCATTTCTTTGCATTTTTTTGAGAACATTTACCATGGTAATGTATATTTTTTTTAACACCATCAGAAAGTAGAGATTTCAACGAACAAAAGGCTCACCGACTTTTTTAAAAAAGCAGATATTTTGACGTGAGAATTTTTGATTGAAAATTAGGGTGTTTTTTCGATATTAAGTCAAAATAAGGTTAAAAAATAAATATTTTAAATCAAAAAAATTACAGTTTGTTTAGGACATAAAAAGGTAAGTTTTCACCAAATTTCGTGGATAAAAAAAAATTTTGTAAAAGATAAAAATAAAAAACCAAAAACTTGGTTATTTGAATTTTTCACATAAATTTTGAGGTTATGTGAAAGAAGTGTATCTACAAAAGTTGTAGATCTTTTTATTACCTACAACTTTGCGATTTAACGTTTTTCCATAGGTCTTGTAGTTTTACCGGAAATCGAGATAAATCGTTTTCTACCCTTAAACCTTAAATCTTAGATATACGTATACAGTGTCCGCAAGAAAGTCCGCATCAAATGGAATTTTTTTTTATTATTAGGTATAGGTAAAAATTGAAAAAGCAGTTAGTTTTTGCTTACCTAAAAACCAAAAATGACGTATACTGATTACTGAAGCAGCTGCACAACTTGCGTTACCTGTCAAATTTGACATTTTTAATAAAATAGGTTCAAAAATGCCCTTATTTATAAAAATATCGAAAAACTTTATTCGTGAAAGTTGTTTATTTAGGCATTTTTAGCCTGTGTACGAAATTTTGAGAGTCTAATACAATTTTTATTTTTTGCCAGATTCTTGAAAATTTTGATCAACCCTCGTAGATTAACTTTTATTCATCGATGTAAAACCATTTGCCTTTACTTCATTTGTAATCTTAATGCAATTTTGTGTAAAATTTTTGTTTCCAATTATTTATTTTGCTTCAAAAACTGAAATTGTTATTGATCAGTATGTAATGTTTGATTCAAAGTTTATCTAATTACATCAGTTTTGTCAAAACCGACGTTTCTCATTTTTCTTAAGTTAGTAAACAGATGTACAAAAAGAAAATATTAGGAGGCTTTCGTTGAACTTTTACTTAATTAATAATGGATCAAAAAGAATAAAATATTAATCGCTCGAAACATTTTATTCAACAAAAATATAGTTTAATATAATTTATTTAATTTAATAATAATAATTAAGTAAAATTTCAACGAAAGCTTCCTAATATTTTCTTTTTGTACATCTGTTTACTAACTTAAGCAAAATGAGAAACGTCGGTTTTGAAAAAACTGATGTACTTAATTAGATAAACTTTGCATCAAACATTACATACTGATCAATAACAATTTCAGTTTTTGAAGCAAAATAAATAATTGGAAACAAAAATTTTACACAAAATTGCATTAAGATTACAAATAAAGTAAAGGCAAATGGTTTTACATCGATGTATAAAAGTTAATCTACGAGGGTTGATCAAAATTTTCGAAAAATCTGGCAAAAAATAAAAATTGTATTAGACTGTCAAAATTTCGTACACAGGCTAAAAATGCCTAAATAAACAACTTTCTCGAATAAAGTTTTTCGATATTTTTATAAATAAGGGCATTTTTGAACCTATTTTATTAAAAATGTCAAATTTGACAGGTAACGCAAGTCGTGCAGCTGCTTTAGTATACGTCATTTTTGGTTTTTAGGTAAGCAAAAACTAACTCCTTTTTCAATTTTTACCTATACCTAATAATAAAAAAAAATCCCATTTGATGCGGACTTTCTTGTGGACACTGTATACCTTTTTCCGTAAATTTATTTGTTTTTTAAATCTTAATTATTACAATTGCATTGCATTTTAATAGGCAATTTTATTTTGAATGCAATGGCAATGAAAAATTGAAAAAATTTAAATTATTGACACCATCAAGATCATTTTGCATTTGCGTGAGAACAAATGCACGTATTGACATGAACCAAAAACCAAAATGCAAAAAAATGATGTTTTGCAGTAATTTTGCTTCCTAATTATTCCACAGGGTGTTTTGACCCTAAGCAAAAAAAAACAACTTTTCGATTATCCTTGTATAATATGTCAAAAAACCAATTTCTCCTAAAATTTGTATAGGCATGTTAAAACTAATAAATGTATCTATAGCTCTCTAAAAAATCACTTAAATCGTAGTAAAAATAAAAAGGTTATAAAGTCCTAAACTTAATCCAAATTTTATGACGCCCGTTTTTTTTTGCACGGGAGTGTATATTGAACACCTGTTTTTTTTTGCTTGGAAGAAAATCGCAATGTTTCTGTAACGTTTAGTAGGTATTGCTAGATTTAAAATGTAAAAAAAAACGATTTTAATACTATTTTAATTCGGCGACAGCGGATGCACCCTTAAAATATTTCTTTTATACAGTGTCCGCAAGAAAGTTCGCATCAAATGGGATTTTTTTTTTATTATTAGGTATAGGTCAATATTGAAAAAGCTGTTAGTTTTTGCTTACCTAAAAACCAAAAATGACGTATACTGAAGCGGCTGCTCGACTTGCGTTACCTGTCAAATTTGACATTTTTAATAAAATAGCTTCAAAAATGCACTTATTTGTGAAAATATCGAAAAACTTTATTCGAGAAAGTTGTTTATTTAGGCATTTTTAGCCTCTGTACGAAATTTTGACAGTCTAATACAATTTTTATTTTTTGCCAGATTCTTGAAAATTTTGATCAACCCTCGTAGATTAACTTTTATACATCGATGTAAAACCATTTGCCTTTACTTCATTTGTAATCTTAATGCAATTTTATGTAAAATTTTTGTTTCCAATTATTTATTTTGCTTTAAAAACTGAAATTGTTATTGATCAGTATGTAATGTTTGATGCAAAGTTTATCTAATTACATCGGTTTTGCCAAAACCGACGTTTCTAATTTTTTTTAAGTTAGTAAACAGATGTACAAAAAGAAAATATTAGGAAGCTTTCGTTGAAATTTTACTTAATCAATATTAAATTAAATTAATTATATTAAACTATATGTTTGTTGAATAAAATGTTTCGAGCGATTAATTAATTCTTTTTGATCCAATATTAATTAAGTAAAATTTCAACGAAATCTTCCTAATATTTTCCTTTTGTACATCTGTTTACTAACTTAAGAAAAACGAGTAACGTCGGTTTTGGCAAAACTGATGTAATTAGATAAACTTTGCATCAAACATTACATACTGATCAATAACAATTTCAGTTTTTGAAGCAAAATAAATAATTGGAAACTAAAATTTTACATAAAATTGCATTAAGATTACAAATGAAGTAAAGGCAAATGGTTTTACATCGATGTATAAAAGTTAATCTACGAGGGTTGATCAAAATTTTCAAGAAACTGGCAAAAAATAAAAATTGTATTAGACTGTCAAAATTTCGTACAGAGACTAAAAATGCCTAAATAAACAACTTTCTCGAATAAAATTTTTCGATATTTTGACAAATAAGTGCATTTTTGAAGCTATTTTATTAAAAATGTCAAATTTGACAGGTAACGCAAGTCGAGCAGCCGCTTCAGAATACGTCATTTTTGGTTTTTAGGTAAGCAAAAACTAACTGCTTTTTCAATTTTTACCTATACCTAATAATTTAAAAAAATCCCATTTGATGCGGACTTTCTTGCGGACACTGTAGATATTCCATTTTCCAAATATCGATTATATGACAATGCTTTTTTAAATATTACAGCGAACCTGATCACATTCACCGCTGGCGGATGTTATTCATGGCCAGCCCCAGTACTTGCAAAATTAAGCAGCACCCACCCCACCATCAACCCTCTATCAAAACCCATCACAACCTTTGAACAGTCGTGGATCATCGCCGCTATGAATTTAGGAGCAATTGCTGGTCCCCTAGTAGGGGGAGTATGCTCAGAGAAAATAGGCAAGAAACAAACACTGCTCCTTATGGGAATACCCATGGTGCTATCTCATTTGCTTTGCGCATTTGGTGTTAATATCCATTTTTTTTTCATTGCACGATTTATTATTGGTGTTGGAGTTGGTACAGTTTTTGGAGTAGTACCCGGTTACGTTGGAGATATAGCGGAAGATAAGAACAGAGGACTTCTAGGCTCCGCTTTAGGAATGATTTGCTGTTCAGGTGTAATGTTTGTATACCTAATCGGCCCCTTCCTATCTATACGGATTTTGAGTTTAATTAACATTATTCCCATGATACTGTTCTATGTTTTCTTTGGATGTTACATGCCAGAAAGTCCCTTTGACCTAATTAAAGGCGGTAACCGAAAAGCAGCAGAAGAAGCTTTAATGAAACTGAGAAACAAATCATCTGGGGATGTCGAAAAAGAACTGGCTTGTATCGTAGAAACCATGGAAGCAAATCAAGCTTCAAACGATGGCGTCATTATATTCTTTAAAAACAAAGCACTAACAAAAGGCATGATTATCAGCAACGGTCTTATGTTTTTCCAACAGCTATCTGGGATAGGTGCAGTTGTAGGATATCTGCAAAACATCTTTGACTCAGCAGGAAGCTCCATCCCATCTATTTACTCAGTAATGATTATAGGTGTCATCCAGTTGATTGCCAACATTATCAGTGTTCAGTTAGTTGAAAAAACTGGCAGAAAAATGCTGTTATTAATATCTTATCTATTTTCGATAATATCCTTGGTAAGTCTGGGAGCATACTTTTATCTTAAATCTTCTGGGATAAACGTCGATCAAATCTCTTGGCTCCCAATAGCTAGTCTAATTGTATACGTTACAGCTTTTAATTTAGGCATGTCCAATATACCTTGGGTTCTTCTAGCCGAACTATTTCCAGCTCACGTTAAAGTCATGTCTGCAACCATCACGTCCTTTTTTGTTTTCTCTTTATCCTTTTTCATCACACTATGTTTCCCTTATTTGAGTGCTGCTATCGGAATGGCCGGATCGTTTTGGATATTTGCAGCTTGTCTAGCTGCAGGATTTGTTTTTACTGTGGTTCTTGTTCCTGAAACCAAGGGCAAAAGTAATCAAGATATTCAGGATATTCTAGAAGGTATTCCGAAATAAATTTGTAGCAACTATATGAATTAAAAAATAATAATTTGGCATTACCATTGAGAGAGAAAGGAAATGACATATTTTATACGAGCTCGATACTATTATAAGAAAAAAATTAACATAGGTAGTCGCTACTATATGTTACGAGATAAAAGATCTGTATTTTGTATCATACCTACATAATAATATATATAATGTTCATGTGTCGCTGAGAGAGAATAAATATTTTAGACTGATCAGTATACCTGCATTTTATTTATTGCAATTCTTGCGCAAATCTTATCGAGGAATTGCCAAAAAAATCATCACTCAAGTTCACGTCTTTATTTTAAAATGAAATAACAGGACCTTAGCTTGAACGATCGATAGTTGTGTTTTTGTTAATTTCGTCGTTATTTGGGTGGGGGGGGGAGGGTTAGGTTAACCCCCTAATCCTTTCCTTGGGTACACCTCTAAGTATCAACCTTCATTCAAACAACAAATTCACCTACCTGCAACATTGCATTGCAACAGCAATCAAGTTGTTGGAACCATTATTATTGTAGATGGTTTTAGTAATAAAAACAATAAATTTGTTCCTTTCTTTCTGCGGTTTGCTTGAGTTCATATTATTTTAACAAGGACTGAAGTCATCAAACAATAATCAGGGCCGATCCTAGCAGGTGTGCAGCGCGTGCACCGCACGCGGGCGGCCAAAACAAGGGGCGGCCGTAGGCCGCAGATAGTTCTGTCAATGAAGCAAAACTTTTTACGAATTTCTCGAAATAAAAGTAAAGTGACATTTATCAAACTATAAAAGATAACTTTAAATTGACGTCGAAGAAGAAAACAATATTTTTGTGAATTATTTCAAATGGATTTATTTATTAAAGATTTTCAATCAAACCAGCCAGCGCCAGTGGTGAAATTTCTAGTATTTTTGATGTAGTACAAGAGGTATATAATTACTTTTCTGCGTCCCCATATCGATGGAATTTACTCAAAAAACACGTGAAAACTCTTACCTTAAAACCGTTAAGTGAAACAAGATGGGAAAGTCGTATCAATGCTATTAGACCTCTAAAATTAGAGCTAAAAAACATTATTACCGCATTAAAGGCCTTAATTGAAGATACCACCAGAGACACGAAAACAAAAATGAGTGCTAAATCAATAATTAAAAGTCTTGAAACATTTAAGTTTTTGTGTTCAATTTTAATTTGGCATGATTTATTATCAAGAATTATTGATGTATTGAGTAAAATGCTTCAAAATCCTAAATTAAACATCGCGGAATGCATTAAAGGCTTAGATAATCTTAAAAAATATTTAGTTTCCCAAAGATCTGACGATAATTTTAAAATATTTGTCAATTCAGCAACAACACTTGCTAGAGATTTAGGTATTGATCCCGAATTTCCCATCTCGAAGCTCAGAAAAAAAGTTAGTTTATTTGATTACGAGGGCAGTGATAAACCAGTTTTAAATCCCTTCCTGCAATTCAAGATTGCTTTCTATTTTGCAGTTCTTGATTACGCGATCTCTTCGATAAATGAAAGATTTACCTTATTATCTGAGTGCTATTCAATATTCTGCTTTCTGTATGAGTTTCACACCATTTCTAATGATGACCTCATGAAAGCCTGCATGGACGAAGATATTAAGTTACAGGTACAGGAGGAAGGAACTATTGTGAAAGATATAGGCGTTATACAACTCTTTAATAAAACAACTTGATTTAAAGATATTTTTTCAGGTAAAAAGCCAATTAAGATATTAAAAATTTTAATCAAAAATGATCTCATTCCCTGTTTTCCAAATTTTGCTCTAGCAATAAGGATTCTTTTAACCTTACCTGTTTCTGTGGCTTCAGGTGAAAGAAGTTTCAGTAAATTAAAAATTATTAAAAATTACTTGAGAAATAATATGACACAAGAAAGACTTTCAGATTTAGCCATCATCTCTATTGAATCCGAAATCTCTGAAAAAATTGATCTCACCGCAAGTACTGACAAATTTGCTTCTCAGAAAGCCAGAAAAATTATTTTATAGTTAATTATTAGGTAGTCTTCGAGGAAGGACTGATTTATATACTTTTCGTTTCGCGAGATATATGCTTTAGTACTTTTTGTTATTTTATATTTTCTGGTAAATACTGTTGTTTTACATTTCTAATTATAAAATGTCTATTTTTGTTTCATAAGTAATATTTTTGTTGGTTTATTATTTTGTTAAAGTAAAAAGAAAAAAAGGTGTCGCTAATATAACATATTAGCTGGCCCAAAAATAAAGTCTTTCCCATAAAATTTTATTTGTCGTTTGCATTTTTATTAATGTTTAACTTTTTACTCTTATGTACATGTAGATGAGTTTATAACGTCAACGTTAAGTATTACTCAAAATAGGAAAAAGTCTTTAGAGGGGCGGCATAATAGGTCTTTGCACGCGGGCGGCCGACACCCTAGGATCGGCCCTGACAATAATAGTACTATTCTTGTTGATTTTTTTTTGCATAGGTGGGGTATGTAATATATAATACAGACTGTCCGCGGATAGGGTTTACAATAGCACAAATTGATGAAAAATTTCATTTTTCGGGAAAAAGTCATTCTTGATAAAAAGTTTTGCTTGTAAAAAAAATGCAATTTACGGAGAGAAAATTTTGATTTTTTATACAGGGTTCGCAAAAACTTCAAAAACATGATTTTTCTCCAAGAGTAAACTATCTTTTTTTTATTTTTGACCAAAATGCCAATTAGAAAACTTATTTAGAATAACGTTTGTAATTTAAATCAGAGATTTAAAACAAATCTTCGATTTTTTTAGTTTTTTTAATTTTTAGAGGTAAAAGAATTTTTTTTTGGATAGCAGCATTAGCGGTCGAAATACATACATTATCAATGACAGAGGAGTGTCAAAAAGTTTCAAAAACTGATTTTTGGTGTTACCAGAAATATGTATTTTTAATTTCACAAATGAAATGACCCCGGAAATAACACAAACATTTTTTAAAAATAACAACAAATAATAGTTTCATAATTTGCTATTCAAACACATCAACACATTTTTCCAGCTGTAAACGAATGTGGTCAAAACTTCTTCGAATTTCTTCAATGGAAATTGTTTGAACAGCTTCAACAATTCGCTGTTTGAGAAGCTGTACGTCGTTCTCAATTGGACGGGAGTACACTAATTGTTTGAGGCGCCTCCAAAATCGGGACTTCTTGGGGGGCACAGAACCGGACCATTCCGACCAATCCATGCCATAATAAGAAATCGCACACCAGACATTTATTACTTTTTGTAATATTGTCTTCTTGCAGGAATTCTAAAACGAGGATTATTTTCGCTCGAGTATCTAATATGCGCAGAAGACCGTTCCCGTTTGTTGAAAATGTCGATTCATCGGAGAACATGATAAATTTATGAAAATTCCTATTTTCACTTAAAATTTTGTTTCCGACCCAAAGACAAAAATCCAAACGTTTGGCTTCGTCTCCTTCTTCCAACGTTTGATTAAAAGTTGGCTTAAATGGGAATATTTTGTTTGCCTTTAAAATATACTGAATATGAGTTTTTTTTTACTATACATCATGACTGCAATACGATTAGGGAAGCTGCGTCATTTTGATCATAGTTTTTTGTTTAATTGGAAACTGAAGCAGTTCGCTGAAATTTTCTTAATAATTTATGAAGTCCCATTTTTGAGACGTAAACGTTAGGGTATCTTTGATTAAATTTCTCTATCACAAAATTGTAAGAACTTTCGCCCGCACCGTAACATTGAACTAAAAACCCTTTGTTCTAAGGTCAACATTTTCAAACACATCAAATTCTATTTGACAACTTCAAATTTGCCCCATACGTAAAGCAAAGTAATAAAAGGGTAAAAAAATTCCTTGTTTTTACAAAAGATGGTAGGAATGCATTTAAAATTTTAAAATAAGATACACACCACCCATTATGAAAATAGAGTCTAATAAAATTTTATATTAATATTTTTATTGAGCAGTAAAATTTCCATTTACCTCTAAAAACTAAAAAAATCGAAGATTTATTTTAAATCTCGGATTTTAATTACAAACGTTATTCTAAATAAGTTTTCTAATTGGCATTTTGGTCAAAAATGAAAAATAAAGATAGTTTACTCTTTGAGAAAAATCATGTTTTTTGCTAACCCTGTATAAAAAATCAAAATTTTCTTTTCGTGAATTGCATTTTTTTTACAAGAAAAACTTTTGATCAAGAATGACTTTTTCCCGGAAAATGAAATTTTTCATCAATTTGTGCTATTGTAAACCCTATCCGCGGACAGTCTGTATAGCCATTAATATTTAAAAACATATGTAAACACTAGTGTGTTTATGCTCTTTAAACCTAGGAAGCATTTCGGGAGCGGGAGGTTAAACCCCTTTTATCAAAAAAGACACCTAACCGTAAAGTGAATTTATCCTTATTTTTATTTATTGTTGGGATGAAGCCCCCCCCTATTAGGGGGGCTTCAGTCCAACAATAAATAAAAATCCCCCTATATAGATGCGCCACTGCAGGAGGGTACATATAACAAAGTTTTATATTATTTTTAAAATTTTGTTTACCAAAAATTCAAATTAACATTAGGAACGGTTTTATTGCTCGCGATTTCAGCAGTAAAATCCACACATTCAAGTTACCCAAAACATGTTCTTGGGTTTTTTTGCCCGTAAAATGGCTCGAATTCGATTAATATTTAAAAGAATAACAAACACACGTGTACGTAACATGTAAATTGAGAATGTCACATGGATGAGTGACGTCCTTACCTTAAACTTAATCGTTTTGCCCCAAAAAATCGAAACTCATACCGACAAGAACCCGCAATAATTGTTACGTACAAGTTCAGAAAATGCTTCCGGGCATGATTATTGAAGGACAATTATTCGTGCTATAATAACTTGTGAAGTTAAGGTTGGCTACGTAGAATATTTTAATTTCTTATGATGGTAAAAAGAGGCCCCTTACTTAGGGATGTTACGGAATAGCTTTTTCTCGTACCTAGTTGGACCTGTACCTATTCCAAACCCGAACCTATTCCAAATACCTATTACATTCCAGGTCAAACTTAAACGCCGCTCCGCCGATTGGCGCTATTTCGGCTGCTGCATGGCCGACACGAGTTTTTAAAGAAGGCCGCTAGAACTCCAGCGTGGTCAGCAGTTTCCGATTGTTATAATTAAATTTCGTTATACATTTTTGTAACAGATTAATATTTTTCGCAGCAGACTTTCTTGGAACATTTGATTGTAACGGAGGCCTATTATTTAAAGAAACATGAAGAATAGGCATAGGTACATCCACCATATATGTTGCCTTTTTAATTAATTCCTCATTGCTTGTTGCATATCCTACATTAAATACGCTATATAATATTTTGTTGCCCAATAAATTATTACAATATTTTTAGAAATATTTATTATTTATTACTATTTCCCTTTATCTTTATTTAGTGAGATTATTTTAGTTATTGCAATGTGCTTGTAACGACAACGTTTAAAATTATCAACTGCAAATTCGCCATATTATAAACATATTATATGAATTTAAAGCAAACCTGTAGCCGTTCCATTCCCTATATCGTACCTGTACCTGACAACTTGAAAAAGGAATAACCATGAAACCAGGGAATCAAACATGTGACAGTGCCAACGGACCTGGAATAGGTACCTGGTAATAGGTAATAGGTACGCGGAATAGGCAGATGATACCTATTCCAAAAGAACAGGTCCAGTTCCACTGTAACACCCCTACCCTTACTAACATAAATTCAAAAAAAAAATATAAAAATATGCCGAAAAACGAAAATATATTTATTTATTTATTTTATTTATTCCAAATAAAATCCCAAAAACATTTGTTTATGCGGGATTCTCTACTAGTAACACCATATAAAAATATAATTGTTAAAAATATAACTTATTAAAATACAAGGTAAGTTCAAATAATACTTAAAATGTTAATATTCAATGCCAAGAAGATTACGATTAGTGTTAGAATCCAATGGCGCAGCAATTAAACATTAGTATTTTGTTTGTTGTTTGTTAATAAATTTACCCTTTTTGGCTTTGTACTTTTTTGTAGTTTTCCTGGTATTATTTTATAATTTTCTTATTTCGCTGCTGTAATTTAAACACAAAAATATTAAATATTTTTCTAAATTTTAGAAATAACCATTATTAATAATTATGGTAAAAAATCCTACATAGGTACAATAATTTACAGCTATGTATATAGCTGTTGTTATATCCAGGTATAAACAGCAAAGTGAGAAACCCGTTTTACCCAATTTTGTTTTAATTGAGTTATGTATGGGTGAAGTGTCCGAATTTATTTTTGTAAAACTAATCGTGACTCCATCCTTAACAATGGAAATCATGCAAACAACAATAATAATAATTAAAAAGTGGTTTGGAATTATTGTTATTTAGATATCTATCGCTATTATTTAACTCTTTATAAAAAAAATCTTGCGAGGTTTACTGGCAGTGAGGGTTATAGGTTTAGGTATTGAAATGGGTCATTCCCGACTCATTCCGGAAAGAAACAAGAGGCGTGTCTCTCTTGAATAATTTTTACGTTTCACTTCAGCGATTATCGTCGACATAATTGGTTGTGTGTTTTATTTATTTTTAACATAATCATTAGAACAATACCTCGAGCTTTAAATCAAACCAATTAAGTAATTATTAGGTATTATTATTATTATTATTATGTCCATATCAAAATAACAATTACCTGTTTGCATAATTTTTTTACTTTAAAATTAAGTTTTAAGTCAGTGAGACAATTCCATCGGGTGTACGGTGCATAATGTCTGCGAAAGAAGAACATTTTGTTGACGACGGCGGTGAAAATAAAAGTTTGGTGGAAGTGGTGTACAGACCGACAGTCACTCAAAATAATGGTAATCGGGATTATGTTTTGTCCAGGGATGAAAGTAAAGAAAAAGGTTGTTGGTTTCTACATTGGGCTGCTATCACAGGTAAAAATTATTTTTTATTTTTTATTTTGAACATACCTACAGCAATTATTTCTTTACCAATCAAATTGATGTTTGGTACAGAGACTTATATAGTGGCGTAACAAAAACTGAGTGCCCCCCCCCCGCAAACGTTTTTAGGGGCCCCCTTTCTATGACGAATGGAAAATGATAATTTTTATTACTATTATAGGTTCATGTTTATGAATTTTTGAATTCGCGTTAATCGTGTAATAATTTAATTAGGGTTAAACCCACATTATGTGTTAAGTACCTATACTATTAAAACAGCAAACAATTCGAATTTATTTTATAATCCTAGGTAGACTGGTAGACATAACATAGGTAGTTTAAGTCATTATACGTAATATTCCAGCAAACATGATGCAAAATCAACATTTTTAAACATCACATACAATGTTGCTTACCATGTATGATAGTAACGGGGGTAGCAATGATCGAGCCTCATAGAATCCAAAAACAGAAAACAGTAAAACACAAAACACTCAACAAGTCTGCACAAACAATAAGTCTCTAAGTACTATACAAGTATTATACAGGGTGGTCCTTAAGTACATCAAGAAAATCTAGGATATGATTCCTGGCATCAATTTAAGTTGAAAAGTTCATATGGACTTATGCCCTAAAATTACCCTCTAAGATACAGGGTGTTAAAATATTTTCCATTTTCCTTTAAAACTACCATTTTTTTCAAAAACATAGTAGAGACAACTTTTGTTCCGCTTATATCAGTAATGCATAAAAATGCATCAGAGTTAAAAAAAAACAGTGGCGTATCACATATTTTCACCAAAAAAAATATTGATGGTATCTTCATGCACGCCACTGGTGGAAGTAGGCAAACCCTTTTTTAACCAAAAAGTGCAGTTTAATACGAAATCAATCGACATCAATTTTCAATACCGTTTCGAAATTTTAAAAAAACAATTATTTTTTAAAAATATTTTAACACCCTGTATCTTAGAGGGTAAGCATTTTAGGGCATAGGTCAATATGAACTTTTCAATTTAAATTGATGCCAGGAATCATATCCTAGATTTTCTTGATGTACTTAAGGACCACCCTGTATAAAACGACTACATCGTCGAGAGTTTTTTTTTTGCAAAATCGTTTAGAATACGTAGGTTTTTACTATTTTAAGTTTGGAAAAAGATCGTTCCGCTGATGCCACACGAACTGGTAAAGTTAGAAATAACATCGCTGCACTAGATCATAGGCCTCTTATTGTATATATATATCTATGCACTAGATACATCTGGAAAGATTGAAGAACGCACTGATTTTTTTTTAATAAATAATCTGCAAGTTCATCCACTATTTTTAATTTTAAAATACTCTCTTGATAATTTTTCCATATAGGCTTCTCTTGCAAGCAGCGGGCTTCTGTTAGACTACGAAAAAAATACTTTATTATTTCAAAATAATTTTAGTAAATTCGTAAAGTTTAGAAGGTTTCGAGTAATTGGTAGCAATAAGTAAAAGCGATGGTAGACTATTAACAATGATATCTTATAGCCTGTAGAGGGAAGTGTGAAGGGGGACAAGGGATAACGTTTTTAAAATGTTTAGGTTTGCGACAGTGGCGCAGCCAGAATGTTGTATTAGGGGGGGGTTTCAAAAAAAAGAACAGGATTTCAAAATTTTAAAAAGAGTTTTTTTTTTATTTGGTCGTTAATTTTAATACTGTAGGAAAATTTGTATGAATACAAATTCTGTATTTTTTAAATTAATACCTGTTTAAAGGCCGTTTAGACCAGGGTCGATAATTTTTGAAACCAAAAAAAATATTAGTAGGATGAAACCCATTGGAAAAGGAAGAGAATATTACAAAAATGAAAGGAAAAATAATTTACGGGCGATCCGAGGTCGGGAAGTGGAAGGGGGTGAGTTTTTAAGGGTAGAAAACGATTTATCCCGATTTCCGGCAAAACTACAAGTCCTATGGAAAAACGTGAAATGGCAACGTTGTAGGTAATAAAAAGATCTACAACTTTTGTATTTTACACTTTTTTCACATAACCTCAAAATGTATGTGAAAAATTCAAATAACCAAGTTTTTGGTTTTTTATTTTTATCTTTTACAAGAAAAATATGATTTTTAATCGAAAATTCTCACGTCAAAATATCTGCTTTTTTAAAAAAGTCGGTGGGCTTTTTGTTCGTTGAAATCTCTACTTTCTGATGGTGTAAAAAAAATATACATTACTATGGTAAATGTTCTCAAAAAATGCAAAGAAACGAAAAAAACTCGAATCCTAAATTTTTTTAAAAATTATTATGTACAATTTTGAGCTATTTATTAAAATTTATACTTTAATTACTCGAAAAAGTAACATTCCATGTTACATTGATAAACAAAAAAATTACAAATCCATAAAACATAAAGATCGCAAAAAATATGCGAAAATAGTTGTTCTAAATATAATTAAAGGTAGGATTTAAAGGGAATTTCATCACATTTACCATAGTAATGTATATCTTTTTTACACCATCAGAAAGTAGAGATTTCAACGAACAAAAAGCCTACCGACTTTTTTAAAAAAGCAGATATTTTGACGTGAGAATTTTCGATTGAAAATTAAGGTGCTTTTTTGATATTAAGTCAAAATAAAGTGAAAAAATAAATATTTTAAATCAAAAAAATTACAGTGTGTTTGGGACATAAAAAGGTAACTTTTTACCAAATTTCGTGAAAAAAAAATTTTCTTTTAAAAGATAAAAATAAAAAACCAATAACTTGGTTATTTGAATTTTTCACATAAATTTTGAGGTTATATGAAAAAAGTGTAAATGCAAAACTTGTAGATCTTTTTATTATCTAGAACTTTACTATTTAACGTTTTTTCATAGGACTTGTAGTTTTGCCGGAAATCGAGATAAATCATTTTCTACCCTTAAAAACTCACCCCCTTCCACTTCCCGACCTCGGATCGCCCGTAAATTATTTTTCCTTTCATTTTTGTTATATTCTCTTCCTTTTCCAATGGGTTTCATCCTACTATTATTATTATTTTTTCACTTTTTACCATTTTCAAAGTCTTCAGCCCTGGTCTAAACCGTAAAAAACCATCTTAGTCTGGGCGTCTGGGGGGGGGTTTAACCCCTAAACCCCTCCCCCCCCTTGCTGCGCCACTGGTTTGCGAAAAAATGTATACCGGGTGTCCACGGAAGGTGGTTCGCCCCTCTAACTTTTTTGTTTTTCAAGATAATGGAATAAAATTTGGGGGATTTGTATACGACATAAAACTGCATTTTTTGACAGGTGACTCAACATTATGGAACTTCCGGTTTAACCGGAAGGGACATAAACTTTCGATTTTTAAATGGGACACCTGGTATATTTTTACTTTTTTGACTCCATATGACATTCTAAATACAACGATGTGTCACTTGTCACTTTTTGTCACCAAGAAAATATTTTTTTTCCAAATTTATTGTTTTATCTAGAGGGCTATGAATACCTTAAAATCACTTATTTCAGTTCTTTAATCTTGGGAAAAATATAATTTTACTATTTTTGGTCCAATGCTATGTGCTATGAAAAATTTAATCTTTAAAGTTGTATAACTCATTTTTTTTTAATGGCAACATGGTGGCTCGTCGGGTTAAGAAAAAAGAGGATTTTATTACGATTATTTTGATACCATACACTATTAGGTTTTAGAAAAGCTGTCATTAAAAAACTTTAAAAAGTTAACTTAGAACTTTCCTAAAATGAAGCATTTTTTGAGAATAAATTTAGATTTAAATGCATCGAGTACCTAGCCTGTGACCAGCAAAACTGATAAAACAAAATCATGCCTTGAAGAAAATTGAAATGCCAACAGCTTCTGCCAACATGGAAAAATAATAGTTTTACAAGGAGTGAAAAAGTTGATATGTTATTATTGTCAGGCTCATTTCGCATTGTCGGAACCAGTTTTGGGTAGGTTGGTCTAGCTAATAGTGCCGGGTTGGATGTTGGATGACGCCGATTAAAATATCTTTGTGCGTGAAGTCGTGCAGCATCGGTTGAATTATTTCTACATTCTCCAAACCCTAATAAAATATGAACTTTTTCACTCCTTGTAAAACTATTATTTTCCATATTTTTTAAACAACAAACTAATGTACTTTGGCGGAAGCTGTTGGCCTTTCAATTTTCTTCAAGGCATGATTTTGTTTTATCAGTTTTGCTGGTCAAAGGTTAGGTACTTGATGCATTTAAATCTAAATTTATTTTCAAAGGATGCTTTATTTTAGGAAAGTTCTAAGTTAACTTTTTAAAGTTTTTTAATGGCAGCTTTTCTAAAACCTAATAGTGTATGGTATCAAAATAATCGTAATAAAATCCTCTTTTTTCTTAACCCGACGAGCCACCATGTTGCCATTTAAAAAAAATGAGTTATACAACTTTAAAGATTAAATTTTACATAGCACATAGCATTGGACCAAAAATAGTAAAATTATATTTTTCCCAAGATTAAAGAACTGAAATAAGTGATTTTAAGGTATTCATAGCCCTCTAGATAAAACAATAAATTAAAAAAAATATATTTTCTTGGTGACAAAAGACACGTCGTTATATTTAGAATGTCATATGGAGTCAAAAAAAGTAAAAATATACCAGGTGTCCCATTTAAAAATCGAAAGTTTCTGTCACTTCCGGTTAAACCGGAAGTTCCATAAAGTTTAGTCACCTGTCGAAAAATGCAGTTTTATGTCGTATACAAATCCCCCGAATTTTATTTCATTATCTTGAAAAACAAAAAAGTTAGAGGGGCGAACAACCTTCCGTGGACACCCGGTATAAAAGTTTCCTAATAAATTTGGCATGATAAATATATTATTTTTTCCTTGCCTTCTTAATTGAGGGAGGGGGGGGGGGGGGGGGGGGGGGGGGGGGCACGTGTCTCCTTGTGCTCCCTCTCTTAGTTAAGTCACTACCCAAAAATGAGCCGAAGAGTTAAAATAAAATAACTTTTGAGACACCTGGTTGAAACTAGCTGAATAAATAAAAAACGCCCAGCCTCTGAACAGGGTAGGCGGTAATCCTGTAATTCCATACAAAAAACAATTTTATATAAATAATACGACATAATGTGACATTTACATAAAAAGAAAAGGTATCGAAGAAAAATAATCGTAATAGCAGTTTTCTTGCATCATTTATTTTATTCAAAAAAATATTAATTTATTGTCAACTCGTGGACATTTTTCATAAAAAAAACATACATACTTGGATAGCATATTTATTATTAATCTATTTTATTCATTTATTTGTTTATAATTGAGCTTGAGGCAATTTTATGAGTTGATTTAAGTTTTTTAATTACCTACTAATGAATTTACATGTGATTGGAAACGGATATGTTTTTATAACAATTAATTCTTTATATTGTGTACCTATTATCTGATCTGATATTAATTAATAATATTATAAAACATGAAGTCTTGTCTGGTTCTCTATTAAGTTTTATAATTTGATTTTACAGGTTTTTTTAAGTCCTTCATTCTCAAAATGACGCGAGTTATCGGATCACAACTATCCGCTGATTCCCACGGAAAGCCTCGAGTCGGCACAATTTTATTCAAGATAAGACCATGCGAAGTTATAAATATCAGTATATCAGTAAACAGTAAAAAACTAAAAACAAATCTTTTTATTGCATTACTACTCGTATCGAACGCTTGTTTGTCATTATCTTATTTGATTTAAAAATGCCTCATTTAAGTATTATTGAAAAAACAAGAATAATATGTTTAGTAGAAATAGGGTGGTCTTATGGAAAAATAGCTGATCATTTTAGAGTACCTAAAAGTACTGTTCAAGGAATTGTAAAAAAATGGCGCTATCATCAAACACTTAAAAGGTTTTTGGGTCTGGTTTAAATAATAGAAAATCATCAAATGAAGAAGACCGAAATTTGATGGAGTATTTAAGGCAAAATCCATTTGAAACTGCAGTATCCGCGATGCACATAACAGGATTCCCTGCTTGATCTAGAACTGCGCAACGCCGAGTAAGACAATGTTCCGAATTAAGAAATCGAGCAGCTGCATCCAACCCGTTTTTTAAAAATAGTGATAAGGAGCAAAGAATTGGGTTTGCTATGCAATATTTACCAGAAAATGTTTTTTTTTTGGCAAAATGTTATCTTTTCCGATGAGAAAACTTTTCAGTCTACATAATGGAAGGATTCGAGTATAAGTATAGACCACCAAATTCCCGATATGATGAGAGAGTATACTTAAAAAAAGCAAACCACTACCAGTGGACGTTTCTCCGTTAATGTGTGGGCATGGATAGGTGTTTACGGTGCAGGTGTATGCTGGAATATTGGTGATGAACGTAACATGTTTGCCTTGGTGCTCAAAAAATCCTGATTTAAATTCAATTGAAAATGTTTGGGGATTGATGGTAATGGTAAAAAAAATGAACAAAATAAATTTTAAACCACAGAATAAAATAGAGTTAGGTATTTGATTAAATAGAAGAAATTTGGGAAGGGCTAACTCCGGATTACACCAGAAGTATTATTTTGTCAATGCCAAGAAGATTACGATTAATGTTAGAATCCAATGGCACAGCAATTAGGGTTGCCAGGTGTCCTGGATTTGGAAGGATGTCCTGGATTTAAGGCTTAAATTTAGCGTCCTTCGAAGACCTTTGGAAGGACGCCTAATGTCCTGGATTTCTTAAATATTTTTTCTCTAAAAAGCCCCTTTGACTTTGATTCAATGGTGGAAATCGTAACTAACTAACAAAGTTTGCGCTTTACCTGAGGAATCCATTATCCAGAAATGGAACAACATCTTTTTAGCTAACCCCGAAATTCATTCTTTTTTAAAAATAATACAGTTTGTGTTTCCAATATACGGGTCAAACGCTGACTCCGAAAGAGTTTTTTCTTTATGCAATGCAGCCTGGAGCGACAGCCGAAATAAACTTTTGGTTGACCACGTAAAAGCAGAGCTTCAGATAAAAACAAAGTTTAATTTAACATGTAAAGAATTTTATAATATGGCAGTTAGAAACAAAAAACTCTTGATGGAAGCCGTCCGTTCTAATAAAAAATATTCTGTATAATAATACATTTTTTTAAAGCATTTTGAAGTTGTTATTTTGTTAGAAAAAACTTAGCTTTTGTTCATTTTTTACATAAAATAAATTCTGTTTTAGTTTTTAAAAAATGTCCTTTTTTATTTGTGTCAGTCCTTCCTTTTTCAAACTTGTGTCCTGCGATTTGCAGATTTAAACCTGGCAACCCTAACAGCAATTAAATATTAGTATTTTGTTTGTTGTTTGTTAATAAATTTACCCTTTTTGGCTTTGTAAGTACTTTTTTGTAGTTTTCCTGGTATTATTTTATAATTTTCTTATTTCGCGGCTGTAATTTAAACACAAAAATATTTAGAAATAACCATTATTAATAATTATGGTAAAAAATCGTACATAGGTACAATAATTTACAGCTATGTATACCGTGTGTCTACGTAAGTTGGCGGCATATGGGAAACTTTTTTATTATTAATTTTACGAAAAAAAGTTATTCTTCATAAAAAGCTCTGCATGGTCTAAAACCTAAAATGCAACCATCAAATATCGAAATTTTCCAGTCATATACGAGGTTTGTCAAAAAACGTGAATTTTTCCCAAGAATGTAAATTTTTTCCAAGAGTAAAGTACCTTTATTTATGACATTAAGTATCAAAAATAGAGGTACTTTACTCTTGGGAAAAATTCACGTTTTTTGACAAACCTCGTATATGACTGGACAATTTCGATACTTGATGGTTGCATTTTAGGTTTTGGACCATGCAGAACTTTTTATGAAGAATAACTTATTTTCGTAAAATTAATAATAAAAAAGTTTCCCATATCCGCCAACTTACGTAGACAGGCTGTATAGCTGGTGTTATATCCAGGTATAAGCAGGAAGCAGGAAGGTGAGAAACCCGTTTTACCCAATTTTGTTGTAATTGAGTTATGTATGGGTGGAGTGTACGAATTTATATGTCGTCAACTGTACAATAATTAGCTAAAGTTTTAAGTTAAAAAAGGTTCGATTTATAAAAGCAGAAAAATAATTATTTGCAAATCTTCTCCCGCTGACCCATCAGACCAAATCCACTACTGCTGACACCATATTTTTTTAAATCCCTATCATTTTTAGCCGATGTTCCCTTGTTTGCGGCCGGAATGGGAATGTCCTGGACCTCCCCAGTTTTCCCGAAGTTTGAGGGAGAAGAGAATCCCTTCGACCACATAGTAACCAATTCACAAGTAGCCTGGATCGCATCCTTAACACCTCTCGGCTCAGCTATTGGACCATTAGCTGCCGGATACTGTGCCGATAAACTAGGGAGAAAGAAAGCTTTATTGTGTTTAGCAGTACCAATGGTAGTTGCGTTTTTGATTTTAGCTGGAGCAACCGAAATTTGGTTATATTATTTAGCACGGTAAGGTAGGCTCCATCATTATCATTAGTATAGCATACATATAATAATAATAATAATACGTTTATTTAAAATTTAATAATATAATAAATATGTTTTTCTACTACTTACTTGAGAAATCGTCATTATTTACTTCATTCCTTTATCGAGAAGTAACATTTCTTCACCTAGGTTAATAATAATAATAAAAAATTTCCTAGGTCAATAATGAAAAACAGCTGTTCAATGAGGTTGTTGCAGACAATTTTATAACTTAACTCACCGTTTCTTTAACATATTATTGATTTTGAGCCTTTTTTGACCATTTTAAACAAAGAAATTCTGGAAAACAGGATTAAATTATCAATAAAATTGGACTTTTTATTATAATTTTATTGGGAAGATACTTTCAGGAATGGTTCTGTGGTAATAAACACAAACCTAATTTATTTATAATAAAATTGCAATTTTCGCTTGTAATATTTTATTTATGTGTAATGAAAAATCAACCAAATTCGTGGTGTTCCTGGTACTTCTAAATACATGAAAAAACACTAAAAAAAACATAACCCAAATCAAATAAATAACAACTCTGGAGATCAGTAAACGGTTAATAACTAAATTTCATTAATATAATTATTTAAAATTGTAATTTATTGTACAATTGTGGCAAGTCATGTGTATACCTGCATTTCTGGTATTTATGGATTGCATCATAGCAACTGGTACATTTAGTTCGGTGTTGTGAACAGATGTTGCCTCCCCAGTTGTATTGTATTCATTGTGATCTAGCACCATATCATCAGATGCTTCAAATTGGCCTACGACACTGTCCCGATGTGCATGAGAGGTTGAAGGTGTATTTAAATCTTTATTAAATAAGGTGGGTTTTTGCACTATGTTAGCAATTCTCCTCTTATCTGCTATTGATTCCTCAATATAACCTTCAGCCACAGTAGCTGATTTCCACCCACCATGCCTTTTTAGGGATAATAAGTCTCCCCCATTTTCTGCCAGAAGGGTTGCAGAGCTGCGTCTTAAAGAGTGGCCAGTATAGGTCTCGGGATGTGGTAAGTTTAAATATTGAGCCACTACATTGGACACTTTAGCAATCGTGTTGTGTCCTATATTTTGTTTAATATGTTTACCTTTACGGTATAGTATAAAAAGTTTTTGTATATCCGGTGGCCTGTTAGCTAGATATTTTTTAACAACTGCAACCCATTGCCGCTCCACAACAACAAACTTTTTGGATGTTCCGTTTTTGGATTTTAGAATTGTTATTATAATTATATCCTTCTGGATAACTACATTATCTAATACCATACTACATAATTCATCGGTTCTGCAGGCACCTGCCACTCCAATTACCATAATGGCCTACAATAAATATAATTTTTACCAAAACTAAACAAAATAGAAAAAAGAAAAAGTACCTTTTTTGATAGATATTCAACATCAGGAGCTTTAATTATAAATTTGTCAATTTCTTCCTTCGTAAATACCGATGATTTTTTGGGTTTATAGGGACGGTTTTTTTGTTTTAAAAATGCTGTCAGTTTAAAAAATTTCGAAATGTCGATATTGTATTTTATTGAAAGAGTCGACTTAAGCATAGAATAGTGTGCCCACAATGTGGACACTTTTTTGTTATCGGCTTTTTCTTGAAAATATGCTAATAACACATTTTCTGATATTATTATTTTACCAGCTTTTTTTCTTACACACCAGTCCATTAATTGCGCGTATGCATTCAAGTATAGTTTCTTAGATTTCTCTGGTAACAGATCGCACTGTGCGCTATTTGCCGCCTCTCTAAGCTCGGGTGGGGTACAAATTTCCAATTCTTCACTCTCAATTTCAGACATTTTATAATTTTAACTCTATATTATTATCTACCCGAATATTTTCTACATACTGACAGAAGATCGCATTTGACAAGTAAAATCCTAAGTGACTTGATTTTCAAATTTTTTAAAAAATTAGGTGAAAATGGTAACAAAGATTTAAACGAATTAAAATATGTAATATTTTATTGTTAGTAGTAGAAAAAATTCTATATATACCGCAGTTGAGAAGGCTATTATATACCTCGCGCATTATATCCCTCGGCGCTTCGCGCCTCTGTATATAAAAGCGCTCGCTATATAATAGCCCACTTCTCAACCTAAGTATATAATGTACTATTATGTTGTCTTCTATAAACTTATTCTTTAATCCCCTGAAGCTGAGCTTGTTAGGGGCAAATCCTATTTTTTGTTTTAGTATGTAAAATCAGAAACCATAAATATGCATTAATAATCAAGTTTTAAAGTAAAAATGTTAATTTATAGTATAAACGCAGCTTATTTGAAGAACTATATTAGGTACCTATAATAAAATTATTAGTTTATAATTTTTAAGTAATAGTTATTTATGTACCAAGGCAGTAAAGCGATTCTTTATCGGACGAGTCTGAAATTATGAGATGAGCGAGCGAGGCGAATAACAGGCGAGTCGATAAAGACACTTTACTGACGTGGTGCATACAAAATTTTATCGCCAACCGTTTAGAATTTATAATATAAAAAATTGAGGTATAACTCATCGAATTTTATTATAAAGGGAGAGGCGTGACAGTGACAGACGATTTTTAAGTAATAAATGTCAGTCACTAATTTGCGGAAGGTAAAAGTACTTATCTGCCGCATTTGCGGCAGGTAATAGTTATTTATGTACCAAGGCAGTAAAGTGATTATTTATTGGACGAGTCTGAAATTATGAGACGAGCGAGCGAGGCGAATAACAGGCGAGTCGATAAAGACACTTTACTGACGTGGTGCATATAACAATATTATCGCCAACCGTTTAGAATTTATAATATAAAAAATTGAGGTATAACTCATCGAATTTTATTATAAAGGGAGAGGCGTGACAGTGACAGACGATTTTTAAGTAATAAATGTCAAAATTGTCAAAGTCACTAATTTGCGGCAGATAAAAGTATTTATCTGCCGCAAATGCGGCAGGTAAAGTATTTTATTTTACAATAAAATAAAGTGTTCGTTTACTTCCGGAAATCATTCTGATAATAAACGCCTTTACTGACGGTTGACGATAATAGTTATTTGTTTCACTAGGCAGAAAAGCACAAGATTTAATGCCGCGGCTGGTGTTTTATAGAGTAGGCGCAGCCGAGGCTAGGAAACCAGCAAAGGCATTAAATCTGCTTTTCTGCCTAGTAAAACATATAATTTTTTTCTCCAAATTTGTTCCAATTTCACGCAAAATCGTATTTTTTATATTTATGTATGTTATTTATGACATTTATTGAATTGTTGTGTTTACTTGTCATTTTAAATTTTAATTTTTAATGACACCTGACAGGCTCAAAAGGTGTATTTTTTCTGCCTAGGCATAAAAAGTCCACTTTTTCTGACTAGGCAGAAAAATACACCTTTTGAGCCTGTCAGGTGTCATTAAAAGACCGCTTTTAATGTCATTTGGAGAAAAAGTATTTTATTTTACAATAAAATAAAGTGTTCGTTTACTTCCGGAAATCACTCTGACAATGTACGGCTTTACTGACGGTTGACGATAAAAAATATTACCTACTTATATAAATTATTCAGAACAATATAATTAATTAAAGCATTTCTAAAAATATTTTCAAATTGTCTGTTTTTAATATCCATGTTTTTATTTCGACTTAAAATTTTTTTATTGAAATCAATTTTTTAATTTTTGTTGGAAAGTAATCGTTTAAATAAAAACATAAATATTTGAATTTTTTTTGTCCTATGGACTTATTTATTTTAGGTTTTATGGTTATTTAATTTTTATGACGTGTATTATGATTATGGGTTTTAAATTGTATAAGGTTTATATTTTTAAATATGTATATTAAGATGTTATAAATGTAAAGTTGTCTTATGTTCAACTTTTTTGTTTCTGAATATAATTCTTTTAAAGGATAAAGATAATCTAATTCAATAGAATATAATTTTTAGAAATCTTTTTTGTAATAATTCTAATTTTTTAACTAAAGTTCTCTCCTCAACCTAAAATTCCGTAATTTAAATGAGTTTTAACTAACGCGTAATATAATATTTCCATATGTCTTACATTTAAAAATTTTTTAATGTTTTTAAAAATCGGTAGTATACTTCTTAATTTTTTAATTAAGTATGCTCAGTGAAAATTCCAATTTAATTAACTGTGAAAAATAATTCCTAAATATTTTATTTTATTAACTTTAGAAATTTGAATGTCTTCATTTATTTGAATACTATTCATAGTTCGTGGTAGGTTATTTAGGTTTAAAGTAAAAGGAATATTATTTGTTTTATGAAAGTTAATTGTTATCAAACCAATTTTTTATAATTTTAAAATCTTTTTTAATTTTATTATTTAAGTTGTCCAAATTTGTATCGATTAAAAAATTGTAGTATCATCTGCAAAACTATGAATTTGTCCATCGCAATTTATACTAAATAAGTCGTTAATATAAATATTAGAAAATAATGGTCCTAAAATAGTTCCTTGAGGAACACCATACTTAAATACTTTTGGATAGCTTTTTTCTTTATCTATTTGAACAATTATGTCATCATAAAATCATATATAATTTTGACATTCGATAAAGTAATATCACATGGTCCGTTGTATCGCACCACTAATAAGCCTGTAGAAAGGCTTTCTGGGACTTAGATTGAGGAGTGTGTCATTTATCCTCTTAATAGTTTTCCACAAACTTGACAATAATACAAATTTCCAATCTTTTCAGATTCCTTCTTGGCCTGGGTGCCGGAAGTGCTTTCGCCGTGGTTCCAATGTACGTCGGCGAAATCAGTCAATCCCACAATCGAGGAAAATACGGCAGCCTAATGGGGGTACTCATCACCCTAGGCATAATCTACCCCTTCTCCATAGGTCCACATCTATCCATACCAGTCTACAGTATAACTTGTGCCATACCCCTTTTAGTATTCATTATTGTTTTTGCCGCTTTCATGCCAGAATCTCCGTATTACCTCATAGCTCGCGATGAGTACGCTCTGGCGGAAAATGCGCTGAGAAAACTCAGAAATCCCGGAACAGATATCCGTATGGAACTGACAGAAATCAAAGAGGGGGTGGAACAGGAAAGGGAAAACACTGCAGGGCTTAGAGATTTGTTCATGTCTTCTGCAGGCCGCAAAGCTTTATACATATCTCTAGGATTGGTAGCTCTACAACAACTCGCTGGTATCAATCCACTCTTATCATTTTTGAAACCGATCTATAATGCTGCAGGTAGCACCATTCCCCCAAACACCGCTACCATAATTACTGGATCAGTTCAAGTGTTGTCAAACACGGCCTGTATATTCATGGTGGAGAGAATGGGAAGGAGGCTACTCCTCCTAATCTGTTGCGTCTTTTGTTTCATCTCTATGACCGTTTTAGGCATCTACTTTCACCTTAAGGTAAATGAATATGACGTAGAACCAGTTTTTTGGCTTCCTATAGCTTGTATGATGGTTTACATGTTGGTCTTTAGCTTTGGACTCGGTCCTCTTCCATGGACTATCATGGGTGAAATATTCCCATCCAACTCCAAAGGGTTAGCGTCAGCTATGACGTCATGTACGTCTTTTTTGACGTCGAGTTTGGTTACTTTTATGTTTCCAATGCTTTCCGAGATATTGGGTATGGCCGGATCGTTCTGGTTCTTCGCGGCCATTTGTTTTGTTGGATACTTTTTCGTTCACTTTGTGGTTTTTGAAACTAAAGGAAAGTCGTTGGCTGAGATACAAAGAATTTTGCAAAGGGAGAATAAATAGATTTATTTTTTTTGTTAGGAAGTAAGAATATATTGTTACATTATCTTAGATTATAAAATTATAATATTTTTTTATTAAACACCTTTTAAATTGTTCTAAATTGTTTAATTAAAAATCAACGTTCGACGTGTCATTGTACAACTTAAATGTGGTATCTATATATACCGGGTGTTTCTCAAAAGACGTTAAACTTTTCTGTATTTATAGATATTAAAATGAAATTTTGAGATTATGCATAAGATATGAGTCTGCATTTATTAGCATAATTTTCATTTTTACTTATTGGGATTCAGCATAAGATTACAAGTGAAATATGACACCTCACTAGTCATTTTTTGACGTGGTATAACATTTTTATGTTTATTTTTTATTTTTAATCGAGAGTGCTACAAATTAATTAAATCTGGTAATTTATAGTTAAGTAGTATATGAAAATTAAAATTATGTCATTATAATTGACTTTCTACGTTTCACAAGCGTTTAAAAAATGAAATTTAGTTTTCTTGACGTTTACTCCATTTTTCCAAATGGAACGATGGTAGTTCACTAGGATATTTAAAACGAGCATTTTTTTCCAACAATTTGATACCATACACTCCTATGTCAGAGTACATATATTTCTTTATTATACCGTGCCTATGCTATTTTAAAATTGACACTGAAAAATTTGCCTTAAATCCCAATCGCAAATTTAAAAGCGTTATGCATTATTGCCGCCATGTCTTTTCTAAAGAAATATAAAGGCGGGTTTGAAAAACAATGGAATGTAATGCACACCTCGCAAAAAATGTATTACTTTTGTTCCTTGTACAGGGTGTTTCATTAAGGTCGAAGAGCGGCCATATCTCGGAAACTACTGGGCATACAAACTCAGGAAAAGAAAAATTATAATAAAAGTGGTCATGAGAAAATTCTGGAAATAATTTTCAAGTTCCGCATTTTGCCGCAAGAGGGCGTAATTGAAAAGTAAATTTTTAAATTTTACATAACTCCGAAAATTCCACATTAAGGTATATGTTTGATAACACCATTTTAAAGCTTGGACAATTATGCATAATTTTGGTCTTATGCTCGTTGGCGTACCGACTTTAATAAGAGTGGGGGAAGCTGTTGAAAGTGTAATAATTTAAATCGCTGTAACTTATAAACGACTTATCCGATTTTAGCAAACTAAAGACTGTTTGGAAGAGAAATGTATGCACTTTGACCAATCGTATTTAGTTGTCCATAATTGTTCTCAAAAAAATGCTAGAGGGCGCAATTTACAATAACAATACATTTTTTTGATTTTCCTCCGAAAAAATAAATCATACGGTATAATTATGATACCATAATCGAAAAGTAGATGAAATTTGCTAGAAAAAATATTAAAACCGCAGCTCGATATCTCCGTTTGTTTCTGAGCTATTGCCAAAACCATATTTTTTAACTATTAGAAACTATCTTGTACCATTAGATACGACAATTGAAGGTTCTTCCAAACAAGCTTAAATTTAGTAAAATCGGATAAGTCGTTTAGAAGTTACAGCGATTTTAATGTTTAAACTTTCAATATAGCTTCTCCCACTCTTATCAAGTGAAACTGTAAACATTAAAATCGCTGTAACTTCTAAAGGACTTAACCAATTTTACTAAATTTAAGCTTGTTTGGAAGAGAAAGGTAAGTACCGTTAATTGTCGTATCCAATGTACCAGATAGTTTCTAATAAAATTGCTAGAGGGCGCAATTTGTCTTAAAAATTATTGTTTTGGCAATAACTCTGAAACAAACGGAGATATCGAGCTGCGGTTTTAATATTTTTTCTAGCAAATTTCATCTCCTTCTCGATTATGGTATCATAATTATACCGTATGATTTATTTTTTCGGAGTAAAATCAAAAAATGTATTGTTATTGGAAATTGCGCCCTCTAGCATTTTTTTGAGAACTATTAAGGACAACTAAATACGATTGGTCAAAGTGAATACATTTCTCTTCCAAACAATCTTTAGTTTGCTAAAATCGGACAAGTCGTTTATAAGTTACAGCGATTTAAATGATTACACTTTCAACAGCTTCCCCCACTCTTATTAAAGTCGGTACGCCAATGAGCATAAGACCAAAATGATGCATAATTGTCCAAGCTTGAAAATGGTGTTATCAAACATATACCTAAATGTGGAATTTTCGGAGTTATGTAAAATTTAAAAATTTACTTTGCAATTACGCCCTCTTGCGGCAAAATGCGGAACTTGAAAATAATTTCCAGAATTTTCTCATGGCCACTTTTATTATCATTTTTCTTTTCCTGAGTTTCTATGCCCAGTAGTTTCCGAGATATGGCCGCTCTTCGACCTTAATGAAACACCCTGTATAATAAAAAAATACCTATCTTGCTTTTTTAAAATAAATACTAAAAGAAATAAATGTTGTTTTCTTCTTTTCCTTTAGCTTTATAATGTTTTCACATTGGCGAAGATAAAAGAACTTAGTCCGGTTCTGTTTCTGTAGCCAACCGCTTAACGTAAAATATACCAGGCTTCAACAGGGTGTCATTAATGACAGGTGATGCGGCGAGTTCTTAGAAAAATTTGACTTTACACGAGGTTGTCATTATTTGGCAGTAGGATTATACTGCACGTAGTCCGGATTTAATCCCGATCGAACATTTCCAGATAGGTTGAAAATATTTATTTGTCATCGCTCTATGCAACTATAGACATTTTACAGAAGCTAAGGATAGCACTTTCCAAGGTATAATAAGAAAACTAAGTAAATACTTTTATTTTTTATTTCGTACGTGTTGTTGTATTTCCATAAAACTCTTGCCTTTTGTTTCGGGTATACACCACAATACAAAAAATATAGCCGCAAAAGTCGTGCCAGAAAAAATCCAAAACGGAACGTAAAACCCAACGCGTTCAGACATCGAGGGTAACAGCGTCGCTATGCCAAACTCAGCTAATAGCCCTATGGAAATGACCAGTGTATTTCCCAAAGATTTAACATTTGGTTCTAAAATTTCTCCTGGAAATATGTAAGATATCGGTCCGATACCTAACTGGAAAGCCATGATGAAGAGCATCAAGCACGCAATGGGAACCCACGATACGATAGTTAAGTTCACATTTAGTTCTTGTAGATAAAAGAAAGTTCCCATAACCAGTTGGATAATGAAAATGATACTCAAAGATAAAACTAACAATAGTTTTCTAGAAACTCGATCAATTATGTTAGTGGACGATATAATGCTGATAAGTTGAACCATCATTACTAGCATAACGGAAATATCACCGGAAATCGGTGTATTGGCGAAATCAAATATTTTCTGAGTATAGTCCACTATGTATATTAAACCGGTGAACTGCTGAAATATCATGAGAATCAGAGCCCAGGAAAATGCTTTAATGGAATGCTTTACCGTAAAGAGTTCCTTTAGCAGGCTTTGCTCCTTATTACTCTTTAGTTCGGTCACACTCCTCACTATATCGTCCATTTCTTTCTCGACGTCATCTTTTCTTCTCAATTTTTTCAAGCTACGTTCAGCTTCTTCTTTGTTATTGGATATCACGTAGAAATAAGGACTTTCAGGTACAAAAAGTCCGAAAATGATAAGAAATAGTAGGCAAGGAACCAAGGATACTATGCTAAACGTCCTGATGGTTACATAGGGCCCTACGGTACTAGATGTGAAGTGTCCTATTGAGACAAATAGGAGCATTATGGCACCTATCGTTCCTCTGTTGTGATTTTCGGATATCTCTGCTGAGTAGACGGGAATTGTTCCAAAAATACAACCTTCCGTCAACTAAAACAAAGGAAGTTTTTTAAATTTACTTAAAAATACCTTAGTTCCCGATCTAGCTATTGCTTGCTTTATACCTCTCATTTAAGATTTAATTTAATTTAAGATTTAATTTATCATTTAAACTAAGCTAAGAAATAATTTTGTTAATTTATACCTCGAAAACGTGCCACTAAATTAAATTAAATGAAGTGCAAAAAAAGAAGATTTGTCCAGCTGTTGTTACAACAATTAAAGCAAGTAGTAAAAAACAAATCGTAGTCTTCCATTACAAATCACAAGAATGTAGATCAGTCAAAATAAATAGAGAAAAACCACTTTATTTGTTGATAAAAATAAAAATTCCAACAATAATTTTAGGTTATTGTCACCGATCAAAATATTCATCTTTCTTCCTGGCCAATCACGGACAGTTGTGGAGATCGATTTAACGCGATTTAGCACGATCTGGCACGATCTTTTACCTTAAGTTGAAAGTTGGTCAACTCTTAAATTAAATTAAATGATAAATTAGTTTAAATGAGAGGTATAAACGCATGCATAAGAAAATTAACTTTCAACTTTTAAATTCTTAGTTTAGTTTAAATCTTAAATTAAATGGGAGGTATAAAGCAGGCATTATAGTTTATTATTATAGAAAATGACAAAATGAAAAATAATAATAAAAACGAAAACATAAACTAATTAATAATAATTTATCAATATAAAAAGAAATATCGTGAATCATTTCATTTAGTCAATGGCTGAAAGTTGCTAATATTTGAACGATCTTGATATTTTTTGGAATATTGTGATTTATATTTTAACATTCTGTCATATAAAAGCGATTTCTTTCCGAAATACCATTTTACTGGTATAGTTTGAACGTTTATCTATTGTCTGATGTTATGATTATGTAATCTTATTCTCTTGACAAGTTATGTTTGATCTTTCTTTTAAAATAATAGAAGGAATTAGGTAACTGCCCCATAGTATAAAGGATTGTGTGTTAAATTTAACGTTTATTTGATTGAAGCCAAGAACGAAGTATTTGTAGAGATCATTTTGACAAATTAAACTAAAATTCTACCAGAGTTTCAGCAAAATAAACAATTGTATCATCTGTAAAAAGATAACAGGTAAATGACCTAATTATTGATCCTTCTGGAATTCTGCATACTATTTATCTTCCAAACTTTTTCTATCCCCAACTTGAACAACTGTTTACAATAGCTTATTTGGAAGTAATTTGTGTTTATTTTCCATTATCCCAATGTGTAATTTTTTAAATAAAATGTAATGGTTGACAGTGTCAAAAGCCTTACACAAATCTGATAGTAAGGAGCATTTCTTTATTGCGCTTTTTGTATTCTTTTGTTTGTATTATGTGCTGACTTTATATACCTAAGAAGTAGTAACTAGTAAGTAGGTATAACTGTAAAACATTTAAAACAGAGTTATAACTATTTAGGAATAATTGGCGTACAAAATATTTCTGATATTGTGTGACATTCTTTTATCCCTTTCAAAATTAATACATTTTTCACTATATGCTATATAAACTCTGCAGCTAAATAAAGAAACGTGGTTTATTTTAACTAATTTAATAATATTGTTTTAATTTTGTTACTGCTGCTTTTACAACCTATACATACCCCAATAAGAAATCTTGCTACATAGAAATGAACAACGTGACTTGCAAACATCATTATAATATATCCAGTGATCATCGGCAAAGAAAACAGAAGCAACGTTTTCTTCCTGCCAATTCTTTCAGAAATAGCTTCGCAAAAAAATGGACTGATCATAGCACCCAAACTGAAAAAGGAAAATTAGGTTTTATCGATACCACTTACTGTATTTTTTCTTGTCAAACTCTTTAAATGTCATATATGTTTGTAGAGCTAGCTAGTGTTTACCTTAACAACGATGCAATCCACGATTCTTCCTGTATAGTTGTTGGGTGTGGTAACGGATTACTTTCTGGATTGACTTGACCACTGAGTTTCGGCAGAGCTGGAGATGACCAACCATAACCAAGGCCTCCGCCATAACTAAGAAGATTAACTAAAAAATTTATTGTAATACAATAAATGAGTACCAATCATTAAGTTAAAAAAAAATACAAAACACTAGACCCTGTTTCACTTAAATAACTTTCATAGTATGTCAATTGAAAGTATTTGTCACAAAATTATAAAAATAAATGATATTTACATTGTTAACGTGTTTAACCACTCTTTACTCTGTCTAGCTGTTAGATTAAAATCAACATTCCTAGGTAGATTTAAATTTACATTTCATGTTAATAAATAAATGATAGCAATAATATCTACCTGCAACAGCGGCAAAATAAGTAAAAAAACTATCCGGTAATTTGGGCAATGTCAGCTTCATCTTCAAGTCATAACCTAGCACAACACAGAACCAATCTCTATTTGTCTTAAAGTCTAGTTAACTGCAAATAATTTTATGCACCTTGATTGTAATTTTATTAATTTATTACAATAAATATAACTTGGCCTGTTACAAGGTGAGTTAGTTAAGCGTTTCCGATCAGGTTTAGACACAAAACTAATAATAGAGATATTTTCCAATAGCGCTAATTCGTGCTTTGCGCAAAATTTCACGTACCAAATTATAGTCAGGGATAAATATCCCATCTATATATCATTCTCTGGTCCAATAGTATAAATAATGACTAAAAAAGCATGTGATTTAGGTAAGATCCAACCCACAACAATTATTATATAGGTCTATGATATAAACTCCCGGACAAAAGAAACTGGCACCCTGAATTTTTTGCTAACTTTGATTCTTTATAACTTCTTTATCTTGAATCCGATTTTTACAGTTTTTTTGCCATTTTATAGATAATTTAATTAGGAATCTGCTGAACTTTTTTATTTATGGGTCATGTTTGCTAGGGCGATATTATACCGAGTGGCCCAATGTGTGTTTTTTCGTCCTAAGTTTTAAACAATCTGTGGAGTTATTGAGGATATTATTTTTCATACTCTCAATTTTTTACTCAGTACGATATCTCTAGTTTTAAAAGAGATAAGATTTTTTAAATAAAACTCTGCAAATTACATTATTTTATTAGACCACCAGTCATTGTTAAATTGAGTCAACTTATGTAAGTGTTATAAGTATTTGACAGTGACAGCCTTCATAATAGTTATAATAATTATTGGTGTCAGCATGGTGTTAACTACAACAGACGTAGGAAAAATAGTTGCGCTAATAGAAGTGGGTCATAATAAAAGTTATGTGGCTCGTACTTTGGGATTTCCAAGGGCCACAGTTCAAGATGCTTGGAAGAAAGAGAAAAACGATTGCAGCTGACGATCGCTTCCTTGTGGTAAGATCCTTAAGGAACCGAGGAGCCACTGCCGTGGTTTTAAAAAATGAGTTGCGAATGACACGTGGAGTTAATATTAGTGACAAAACGGTTAGAAGGAGGTTAAACGAAGCTGAGCTCCGTTCACGTAGACCGGCAAAAAAACCACGACTACTTCGACATCATCCACGAGAGCGGCTACGATTTGCCAGCGAACATTTAAACTGGACTGTCGAGCAGTGGAGTAATGTTCTCTTCACAGATGAGTCGAGGGGTTGTCTTCGGTCACCGGATGGTCGTGAGCGTGTTTATAGGAGAGCACACGAAAGATTTGCTGAATGCACCATAACAGAGATAATATCTTATCATGGTGGTTCCGTTATGGTGTGGGCGGGTATCAGCTGATTCGCGAACTGAAATGATATTTGCGGATAATGGAGCACTAAATGCACATTGGTACATTGAAGATATTCTTCAAGAGGCAGTAAATGTGCTCCATTAATCGGTGAACAATTTATACTAATGCATGATAATGCTAGGCCACATGTTGCATGGATAGTAAGTGAATATTTGGATGAGGTTGGTATTCGACGGTTAAATTGGCCTGCATGTAGTCCGGATTTGAACCCAATTGAACATTTTTGGGACCAATTGAAAAGAGCTGTTCGTCGTCGCCCTATGCAACCAGGTACTTTACAGGAGCTGAGGATAGCACTTTCCCAAGAACACAATGTAATCAAGAAAGAATCGTGACACTTATTCAGTCATTACCTAGCAGAATGCGCTCTGTTATTAAAACTAGAGGAGGACATACACGTTACTAATTTTGTTTAAACTTTAACATTGTTTTAAAATTAATTGTTTTAATAAAAAAGGCTTTATAAGTAGTTTCATTTAAAAAATCGTTTCTCTTTTAAAAAGAGAGATATCGTAATGAGTCAAAAAAAGAAAATGTTAGGAATACAACACGTAACTTTATTCTGAAATTGACAGTATGAAAAATAATATCCTCAAAAACTCTACAGAGTGTTTAAAACTTAGGACGAAAAAACACACATTGGGTCACTCGGTATAATATCGCCCTATCGAACATGACCCGTAAATAAAAAAGTTCAGCAGATTCCTAATTAGATTATTTATAAAATGGCAAAAAAACTTTAAAAATCGGATTCAAGATAAAGAAGTTATAAAGAATCAAAGTTAGCAAAAAATTCAGGGTGCCGGTTTTTTTTGTCCAGGAGTTTAGTTAAGGGCCCCAGAGGGATCAATTCTAGGACTATTTGCTGTTTCTACAATTCTGATTCAGCAAGAGAATTTTAATCTCATCCACCTTATTCCTTGTTGATTAATAATATAATCAACAATATAATAATAAAGTATTGAGAGGATAAGCACAGTCCAAAGGCGTGAGTTTGCAAAAACTCTTTAATATTAGAGTGGTTTTCTTTTAATTTTGAAGTTCACTCAAGCGAATGTTAAAAACTAATCGGTTTATTCCAGGGGCGTTTGGTAATGGAAAAAAAATTTGAGAGGGGTGGAGGTACTTATTTTATACAGTGACCGGCATAAACTTGCCGTTACATTTGGGAAAAATGTCTATTGATGAAATATTGAAAACACTTTTTATGTCGACTATAACTGCTAATGAGTAACTTAAATTTACAAACCTTTCCTGAATACAATTAAAAAGAAACTTTAAAAAAATGAGATAAAAATCTTATCAGGTCCTCCCATTATCCGCGCTGTCAGCCTCAACGGATTATATTGATATCTCTGTTTTTGATAAACTAAATAGACAAGAACAGCTTAAAAATAGACAGGTTATTATTTTTATTTTGTTTACCTTGTATTTTTTTAGCTTTGTTAATAAGAATGATTATTTTTCGACTCAATAAAGCATATTTTGATTTGATCAATCATGGGAGATGGGATGAATTTTCATAGCAAAGTTATTAGGAAAAATAAAGAGTATTTAATAGGTTTTGGGAATTAGCAAAGCAGTAAATCATTTAAAAATAGCATAACACAAAATTTCATTATAGTAGTAGTAGTAGTAGTATAATACATACAATACATTTTCTTAACAACATTTTTATAGATTTATTTTTAATTTTAAAACGAAACCTTCTTTTAACAAAAAACAGACAGAAAAGTTAAACATTTTGCAAATTATATCAAATATTACGTATCATTTTGTTTTTTAAATAAATGTAATTTTAAAGTTTTTTTAAATAGTTTTATTGATATTTGAGATTTAATAGAAATTTCGAAATTATTATATTCTATCAAACCTTTATGAAAAATAGACTTTTAAGCTAATGTTTTTGACACCACAAAAAAATTTTGATTAGTTCTTGTTTTATAATTATGATGATCATGATTAAAAGAACAACATTTTTTTAAACAATCAGGCAATAAATTATTTTTAATTTTATGTATACATACATACTAAATAAAAAATTAAATTTCTGACATTCAACCAATCTAAATTTTCTAACATAAAATTAATTTTTGCCCATTTTTCACAATTTAAAATAATCCGCATTGCCTTATTTTGTAAAATTTGTAATTTGTCAAATATTTCCTCACTAGCACAGTATAAAATGGAAGAACAATAAAGAAAATGTGGTGATATAATAGTATTAAATACAGTTTTTTTTAGAAAACAAACTTAAATAAGAACTCATTCTTTTAAAATAACCTACTTTTCCGGCAATCTTCGATATGATACTTTCAAAATAATTAAAAAATTTTAATTTTGAATCAATGATTATCCCTAAATATTTAAAACTTTTTTACCATCAATTACAACATTTATATTTTGACAATTTAAATTATTACCCACGCATACATTTAGTTTTTGAAATATTTAATTTAAATTTATTTACTTTTAGCCAATTTAATAATATATTTATCTCAAATTAAGAGTATTTTAGAGTAATTTAGACCATCAAAAATATTTAAAACATTACTGTAAATTAAGGTGTCATCAGCAAACATTTGTAACTTACACAGTTTTAAAACTAAAGGCATATCGTTGATGTATAAATTAAATAATATTGGACCTAGTATACTTCCTTGAGGAACTCCTATATTATTTATTTTTTTATTTAAATACGTTTTTGAAATTTTTGTTTTTTGATCTGTTACTTAAATAATTTTTAAACAATTTATAAACGTTTCCGCGAATACCATACTGATACAATTTACTCAATAATCTAGAGCCCTGTCAATTGTTTCGAATGCCCGCTTAAAATCCAAAAATATATATAAAATAAATAAAATTAGTATTTGGTAAGGTCGCGCCAAAAAACACAAAGCGTGTTCAAAATGGAGCAAGATATGAATTAAATTATATTGCTTCAAATAAGCTTTTATATTAATATCATTAAATAAGTACACTAAATTAATGTCTCAACTGAAATATATAAATTTATAGAAGCATTACGCAAAACCTTAATATCAATTGTGCATTTGATAAGGAATGTTTGAAAAGGGCTCTAGAAAACAATGGATTTTAAATCTCAATCAACATAAAATGTATTACCGCATTATAGTTCATTGTTGAAGAAGTTAAAAATTTTAATTTCGTTTTGTTCATTGCCAGGTAACCCTTAAAATCGGTAATAATTGACTAGTAGTGTCAGGATTCGTATTTCCATACATAATCATTGCTCCTGTTGCCTGAGCCTATTGCGTATTCTGGAAAAGGTCACCGAACATGTAAAAGGCTAAATTTTCGGTACTTTATACAATAGAGCTACTTTTGGGTAAGTTACCAAATGACCAACTATAATTAAAGTTCCCAGAAGTACTCTTTAGGTCAATAAAAAGTTGCATGCAAGTCACAGTCTAAACCTCTATTCATCATCGCATGTAGCAAATTTTTCGATTCGTTTTCAAAATATACTTTGATTTGTGTTACTAGACAACTTTAATAGTAATTTACGTTACAAATACTGTTTTTTTGAACAAGTCGACATAATTCGGTTGCGAGCCGTAGGCAAGTCCTGGAAGTCTGCGAGTCCAAAAAAATTGTTTTCGGAAGTGTTGCGTACACTACTTTTTCGGCAACCGTGTAGAATAACAAATCAATGAGACACATTTCTTTATTATATTTCTTTGTAGAACAAAATTACGTACATTTTAATTCTTATTTGTATTAAATATTGAAATTCGAACAGAAGATAGGTACCTACTAACAGAAACATTCTAATTCTTATTTATATTAATATTTATATTAAAATTCGAGCAATTGCTAATATTGATGTGATTCTTCCCGGTCTAGTCCGGGTAGTACGTACTGCCCGGACTAGGCACGTACTTCCCGGACTAGGCCGGAGAAATGCTACTTTCTCAAAGAAAAAGCGTCCGGGAAGTGGGTACTTCCGGACGGTTGCCGAACAAATTTATTTTCTCCCAAAGAAAGGTCTCGTTAAAACACAAACAATGTTTGCTACCCATAGCGACCAATTCTGAAATATTTAGGTACAATGATTTACCAATGAATTATTTGTTTAAGCTACACCTCTTTTTCCGAGCAAAAATCCAAAAGAAAAATGCCTTCAAAAAATACCGAAAAACTTCTAGAATCAGAGGAATTACGTATCAATATCGATAAGAGCGACATCGTCGATTTAAAAACTGATACGGAAGTCGTTTATAAGCCGACCACGATGAATAACGACGGTAAACGGAACCCGACGTTCCAGAGTTTAAAGTCGGATAGTCAAGTGACACCTAAGGACTCGTTGTTCCTCTATAGAACTGCTTTTCTTGGTAAGTTTGCAAAAAAAATAAAATTCGTTCGTGTATAAAATCTGTCTTTTTGTTTAGTGACATTTTTTGAATGAAATTGCTGTGTTTATCAAAAACACGTATAGGTACTTGAGAGGTTACAATTATTTAAATATCAATAAGAAACCAAGGGACAGGGGAGTACGTAATACTCTTATACCCCGTTATGAGCCAATAAAAAAAATAAGTACCTAATACGTGTTTTATTATTTGTATATTAGAATATTTATGTTATAAGTTTGAGAATTTTTTTCCCATTCCCTGTCAAATTTTGACAGCTGTCAATGTCAAATTTTTATCGGCTATTTCTTCACCAAGGATAGTAACTGTCGGAATCTGAAATCAAAATTTTTTTATCTCTTTAAATGAGTACATTAGATGCAGAACTCGGTTTTTGCAAATTTGTAAAAAATGATATTATTTTAGTATTAAATACATTAATGCATTGCCTATTGCCTACATAAGAAAACCAGATGCATAAGTCGGTGTTTTGTAGAGTAAAAATCATTTAAAAAGCTAGCAGAGATGCAAAACTCGGTTTTTGTTTCGACCTGTCAGATGCAAAACTCGGTATTTGCCGTTGACCAATCAGGACGCTAATATACGCATCGCGTGACAATCACCTGTTTTGAACCATGCTGGCGCTGTCAGTGCTTACTGAATTTTAAACAGGCCATTAGTCAGTTGAAGTAAAACCAAAACAGTATTTCTTATTCGTTTTTTGAAGCATTATTATAATATTATTTAACATGGAATTAAATGTTAGCGTTACACCTTCCCCGAAAGGCAAAGGTAGAAAGAAGTCCCGCCAACCTGAAAAATGAAAAATATTTTTTACGTTCATCTTTTTCTCTAGCGGTTGTGTTATAGAAACTAACCCCTTCATTTCTACCTAGGGGCAAAATTTTTCAAAACATTAAAACACATAGTTGCTTATTAACAGAGTGAACAAAGTACCAATTTCCAGCAATAAAGCTTAAAATTATAGACAGTTATCAGTACCCCCTCACTCCTTTTTCCAATCCCTAAAGTGAGTTTGGAACAAATGCCGAAACAGTAAACACGTAGATATATTATTAAAAAAAAAATTACCTTGTGGGACTTCCATTGTCTTTATGTTGTTACTTAACAGTATCTCTAACCGTTTTCAAGTGTAAACTAAATTATATTTCTAAGGCTATATACTGTCTTAAATACAATCCACGTGCAATGAAGCTTGATGACTCCGCCCACGGTTTAGTAACAAAATAAAGACAATGGAAAATGGAAGTCCGACAAGGTAATTTTTTTGATATTACTTCATTATCTACCACCTTCAAACTATTTCAAACACACGTATATTATTATTTTATTAATGGAATTTATATACCAATTTTTAGACCTGCACCAGTTTTAAGTTTCTGTTTCTGAGATATAGAAAAACCTATAAAGATTTCAACCCTCATTTTTACCCCCTTTGATTTTCGCTTGCTTTAAAAGCAAAACGAATTTACTAATTATCACCAGATAAAGCAATTTTCATGACGGAGAATTAGCCGTATTAGCTTAATCAGGATATGAATTTTTATTTAGTGCGCGACATCATCTGAAATAACGAAATTATATCTATCAAGTAAGTAATATCTGCAATTATTTTGACTTAATTCGTTAATCGCCGTAAATGCTTTATACAATAGATACCTAAATTTAAGATAACTTGGGAATCCTATTACTGAATTAAATAATATTTACCGTGGAAACAAATGTTTACCCACTTTATTATTTTTTGTCAGGTAGGGGACATTTGGGTAAAATAGAACGATTTTATTGTGAAATATCATCGTATATTTTCATACCGTTTGGTACACATATTTCTTGGTTTTAGGATTATTTCAAGGTGAGTTTCTAAAAGTCAAATAATAAGATTACGACTTTTAGTCATATCACATAAGTCGTTCTCCTTTTTTATGAACAATCTTTTTGGTTCATGTTTCTAGGCATCATATTTAAAAATATTTTTTAGAAAATAGCACCATGCACATGCAGGTATTTAGAAAATGCAGTTACCTAGGTGCATTTTTTTCATTAATTTACATCTATATATGTGAATTGTAACAAATAACTTGTAATATATTAATGTCTAATGTAGGTATATGATGTAATTTTTCAGGCTTACGCGCAATATATAAGGTATAATTACTAAAATTTAATGGATAGGTATGGAAATTGAGAGGGAGTGTATGTAAACATCAGGCCTTTGTTAAAGAATATAGGTATTTATAGATCAATATGACTGCATGAGGCGAACTTTTTATAGATATAACACCTATATCTTTCCTCCAATTAAGACAGAACTGATGGCGTCATTGGCGTCGGAATAAGCAGTGTCGTATCTAGGGGATACGGGGGCAATAACGACCCGTCCCCCTCTTAAAGTAAATTATACTAGCTATTATTGATTTGACCCTATTAATTTTTCGTTTTAGCGAATCTCGTAGCTCTTACGGCAGGCATTGGATTTTCATGGACGTCACCAGTATTTCCAAAACTCCAGGGGCCGGACAGCCCCTTAAGTGGTCCCATAGATGCCTCCCAAGAAAGTATTATAGCTGCCATATTATGTGTAGGGGCCGCTCTAGGTCCATTTCCTTTCGGATATCTGTCCGATAAGATCGGAAGAAAGCATACGTTGCTTGTCATTTCGTTGCCTATGGCGATTGCGTTAATAATTTTGGCCTTTACTAGTGAAGTGAAGATGTACTATTTGGCAAGGTTAGTAATAGAAAAATTACATCGGACCATATATCGTGGGTTCAATTCAATAACTAGATAACTAAAAAATTGTAGTTTTGAGATAATTAGCGTTAACTAATCATCTTGCATACTTTCTTATTCCTACTCTGAAACAGACTAATTAGAAGAGTTTTTTTGTATGTACGTGATGGAAGAGGGTATAATGGAACTCTGGAGGACAGTTTAAATGAAAATTATAAAAACGCTACTTCACTTGCCAATTGAAATTAAGAATATTTTTTTATAATTTTGTTAAACAATGTTCCTACTTTGCCTGTCTCTCCCCAGGATAACATTTAAACTAGTTAACCGATGTGACCTAAAGTTGGGTTAGTTCTGTAAAATGGGTGTCTGCTTACGAGGAAAATACGAAAAATTCCGTATACCCGCAGCTTCGTTCGCGGTGATACCATTCTATAGTTTTTTAAAATTTAAATTCGAGAAACAATAACAAACAAGTAAATTAAAATAGAAACCTTACCTGCAATAAAAAAATGCGCTAGTTATCTTTTATTTCACTTGCCAATTGAAATTAGGAATATTTTTTATAATTTTGTTAAACAATATTCCTACTTTGCCCGTCTCTCCCCAGGATAACATTTAAACTAGTTAACCGATGTGATCTATAGTTGGGTTACTTCTGTAAAATGGGTGTCTGCTTACGAGGAAAACACGAAAAATTCCGTATACCCGCAGCTTCGTTCGCGGTGATACCATTCTATAGTTTCTTAAAATTTAAATTCGAGAAACAATAACAAACAAGTAAATTAAACAGAAACCTTACCTGTAATAAAAACAAATGCACTAGTTATTTTTTATTTCTTTTGCCAATTAAAATTAGGAATATTTTTTATAATTTTGTTAAACAATATTCCTACTTTGCCCGTCTCTCCCCAGGATAACATTTAAACTAGTTAACCGATGTGATCTAAAGTTGGGTTACTTCTGTAAAATGGGTGTCTGCTTACGAGGAAAATACGAAAAATTCCGTATACCCGCAGCTTCGCTCGCGGTGATACCATTCTATAGTTTTTTTTTAAATTTAAATTCGAGAAACAATAACAAACAAGTAAATTAAATAGAAACCTTACCTGTAATAAAAAAAATGCTAGCTTTATATTATGTGGTAATATATTTCTTTAAAAAAACTGCGTTTTTACTATAAATTAACATTTTTACATTAAAACTTGATTTACGTAATGCACATTTATGATTTATGATTTTACATATTTACTAAAACAAAAAAAAAAAGATTTGCCCCTAACAAGCGCAGCTACGGATTGAAGAATAAGTTTATAGAAGACAACATAAACATATTTATTATATTAATAAATTTTAAATAAACTTGTTATTATTATTATTATTATTATTATATGTATACTATACTAATAATAATGATATAGAACCTATACCTTACCGTGCTACATAGTATAAAAATTATTATTATTAAATCCAGTAATTCAATTAAATTAATTTTTGTTTGTTAAAGGAAAAAAAATTTGAAATTTGGTACTAAATTTACTGAATTTAATTACAAACTTACAATATATAAATTATGGCGAAAAAATAGTACCTTTTAATTCTTTCAAAGTATTAGTGAGGAAGAGGGCTTCAATTAAAACACTTTTTACTCATTCCCAAAAAGTGTTTTAATTGAAGTCCTCTTCCTATCACTAATATTTGAAAGAATTAAATCCTTAAGGATGCGAAATCAACTAACATAATAGTACCTTTTAGTAAAATATGTTTTTTCGCCTGTTGGTCTAGTGAGTTTTCTAATTGATCATGTAATGTAGGTAGTAAAAGAATTTGGGCAATACTTTTATGTATGTTTTAGGTTGCTTTATGGTACTGGCAGTGGGGGTGTATTCGCTGTACTGACGATGTACATTGGTGAAATCACAGAAAATCACAACCGTGGAAAATTCTGTTGCATTATGGGTATTTTTATCGCTCTCGGCCTTCTTTATCCCTTCTCCATCGGGTCCATGTTAACCATAAAGATCTTCTGCCTATCTTGCTTGCTACCGCTACTGATATTTCTAATTTTTTTCGCCATTTACGGACCGGAAACTCCTCCGTATTTAGTCACAAAAGACGAAAACGATCTTGCCGTAACGGTTCTGATGAACTTGCGAGGCAAATCTGAAGATCAGGTTCAGAAGGACCTGAAAGATCTGCAAGTTATGGTCGAAAATCATAAACGCGAAAAAGGCGGAGTCGCTGAACTGTTTAGGACAAAGAGTACCAGAAAAGCGTTTATGGTATCGGTGGGCCTTTTGGTAATTCAGCAAGTCTCTGGAATTAATGTTGTCATGGGATTCATGGAAAATATATTTCTAGCTACTGGCAGTGCCATTCCGACACAAATAGCCACTACTTTCATTGGCGTCATACAAGTTCTCACTGTTTTCGTGACCGCGTCTGTGATAGAAAAACTTGGCAGAAAGTTTCTGTTTCTTTCTTCCATCTTGGGAGCCGCAACTTCTCTTATATTTCTTGGTCTTTATTTTTTCCTTCACAGGCAGAAATTTAATTTGCTGGCTTATTTTTGGTGGTTACCCATTGTCTGTCTATTCGTGTATATTGTCAGTTTCAACCTGGGATTGGGTCCTGTCCCGTGGACTATACTGAGTGAAATATTTCCAAATAATGTTAAAGCTAGCGCATCCGCCTTGGCATCTTCTACAAATTTTGCCGTGTCTTTTTTGGTAACTATGGCGTTTCCTTTATTAAGCGAAATGTTGGGTATGGCCGAGAGTTTTTGGATATTTGGAGTATGCTGCATCCTTGGATTTATTTTTACTTATTATGTTGTACCCGAGACCAAAGGTAAAACCTTATCAGAGATTCAGCAGATATTTAACCAGTAGGTACCGTAAAATGGGGTGAATAGCAACACTTTTAAGCATTAATGCATCTATACCGCAATTAGTATTATGCGTAAAATAAATATTGAATATGCCAATAATAGATCTCGGTGTCCTCTGTAAGGATTCCTATATGTATTTGTTTTCTTTAAAAATAACTGTAAAAATAAATATATATATATGGTGTGTTGCGATTCACCTTACAACCGGTGTGAATAACAACACCCGTTTAATTTCACATCAGATGGCCTTCACATTGTCTACGAGGTGAAAAGCAACACATTTTATGATTTTAAAAAACGTTTTACGCTACAAATTAACTGTTGCTCTAACTGTTTCCGAGAAAAAAAATCGCAAATGTGAAAATGTCGAAACTGACGACAACGACGACAACATACATATATTTTAAATGTAGCAGCTTATATAGACAAAAATTTTCAAGAGGCGATCAGGGGTCGAAATTGGACATGTGCAGGATGTATATATCGCACATGTACATTAACAAACAGCTCGCCACCTGTCGCGTTTCCACGTGCTGCGATTCACCCCACTTTTTACTAATTTCTGACCAATCATATTTAAAAATTCATAGAATCGTTACGTTTAAGTTGCGATGTTGCCATATGTAAAAATTATTAGTAGGATGGTACTAGGTAAGGACCTGTGTTATCGCGTTTTACCTTAAATTTAAATGTTAAATAGGTTTATCAGATAAAGTTTATTCAGGAACAAAAACTTAATAAAAAATATCCCTTTTAAACATTATGACCTCAAAGCCCTTTTTTCTCAGAAATTTCGTTTTCGTCCTTTACGTATTAGGGAAAGGTCCCAGGAACTTACTAAAAAAGTTTTAAGTTTCTGAAAAGTAAACAGATTGGTAAAAAAAATAAAACATTATTTTCCTGAAAATCGTTGCGTTTGGTACAGCAGTGGCGATTCACCCCATTCTACGGTGTAGTTTACATTTAAGTTAATTGGACGTTTGTAGATATAAAGCATGTAAGATGAAAAATATAAAATATTTACTTAACTACTTGATGCATTTTTCTTCATTCTTTAATGCCTTATTCAACCAGATGTAATTAATAGTTACTTTTTATACTTCTTTTGAAAGTATAAATTAATAATATGACTACGTTTGGTTCTAATACTAGTAGTGAGCAACGAATGGTAAATATCTTTGACGCTATTATCGGATCCAAACTCTGATCGGATCTATACAAATCAGCTGAAGGTTCCGTATTGATATATCCATATCCACCACCCTTTATTTCTGTGACGTAGTTATCAGACAGAGATTAGTGCTATCCTTCTTAAAATACCCACCAATATATGGGAAAGACAGAAATAGAAAATAGATATACGATATATTTATTATTTATTTGCTTTGCAAATTTGACATTTGACATAACCCAAAAACGGTTGTGTTTTGAGTGTGCAAAAAGCTAAAAATATCAACGAAAAGTGTTAGTTTTTACAAATTTGCATGTAGTCCATGCAAGTAGTTTTAAATTTAACGTGCTTTCGTTGCGGACAATTATATCATGGACGAATCTGAAGACAATAATTTAGATGATTCCAACAAACAAACTGTAAGTATTTCAAACAATTCTGATACAAACAAACCCAGAAATTGCTGATCGCTATTTTTTAGAGGGGAAATGCTAAAGATAAAAGGAATCAAATGCTCTCAAAGTCTAAAAATAACCCTGACGAGGACGAAGGAACGGTTTCTGAAGGCTCCATAAGCGAGCACATAACTTCTACAGGAGGAAGCGTGGAACATGACCGTTCCTTTCAAGAAATCGAAATATTTAATCAGCCAAGTGCCTTTGCCACCGCCGCTTCTCTTGAGGAACACATTTCTCAAGAACAGAAACCTAATTCTTTTGCTCTAAGTAGTTTTAATAGTAATATTAGTAACGGTCTACAGGACAATGCGGATAATATTCCAAAACTTCATGCTAGTGAAGAAGGGCCCAAAAATGCAAAAAGTATTTTAGAAGAAATACTAGGGGATACTCAGTTTTGCTCAGAAATAGACAACACAAATTCTAAAGAGGAGAGCTTTAATCTCTTTGCTAACGTAGATTTTAGTGACAAAAGTTTGATTAACTTGCCAAGTAACAATGACATTAGTTTAAATGAGAAAAATTTATATGCCAGCAATTTTGAATTACCTTTAGACCTGCCAGAGGATTGCTTGTCAGAAAAAAACATCAGTGATGTAGATAAAAAATTAAAACAACTAGAAGAAATTGTGGCTGTAAAAGATTCCACCATCAATGCTCTAACCCAAGAGTTGGATTCCTTTAGGGAAATGAGTAACCCTACAAATACCCTAAGTATGGTTTCTGCAACGGAATATAAGCAACTTCAAGAAGAATGTCATATTAAGGTGTGTGGTCAACATTTATAAGGTAAAAAGTATTAGGTACCTATCTATTAATATTGACTTTTTTCAGTTAATGGAATATAACAGTGCTGTAATTTACAAAAACGACCTAATTCAGAAACTAAGTGAATCTCTGGACCAATCTGTGTCTGAGAGGAAAGAATTGTTGTCCCAAGTAGAAAGTTTCAAACAGGAAATAGCTCAACTTCAGAATAAACTGCAAGAAACATCAAAAATGGTGCAGGAACATGAATGTAATGTTTCTGTTAAAGTTTCTACTGAAGATGTTAATTTAAATGTTCAGGTTGACAATACTGTTGCCGATAGTTGCTCAAATAACAAGGTAAACAAAATATTTTTAATTATAAAATCATAAGGTTTTAGATAGATTACTACTTAAGCTTACTGTTAACTAAAATTAATCACATTCATTGAAAAATTTATTTTGTGTACGTTATAGTACTATCATACAATGTACAATACCTATTAAGAAAAACCATATTTACTATTTACTAAACCTATACTTAAGTCTTTTCTAATTTTTTTAATATTTTAGGAAAGTCAGTCAAATGAAGAAATGCTCAAGCTCCAAAATGAAGTTATAGATTTAAAGGTAAAAACACATTGTATTTTTAATTTGAATTTTGAATTAAAACGTGCAAATAATGCTAGCTATAAGTACCTAAAGTTTTTTTTTATGAAACTTTTAGGAAAAAATCAAGCACGACAAAGAAGACTATGAAACTGAACTAAACAGGCTAAGAGATTTACTGGAAAATATTAAATGTGGATCAACTGAATTAATGGAGTTAAAAACAGAACTGGAGAAAAAGCATACTCAAGAAGTAGAGGAACTAAGGACTTACTTTGAAAAGAAATGTGTGGAACTAGAAAAAAAGTAAGTCTAACATTATTAAAATAAATTCGATGCATGTTTTATTTTAGAGGTAAGTTTACCTGGAACTTTACATTTGCTAATAAGGTATTTTATGTTCAATATAAAAAGTAAAATTTTAGTTATTCAGAAGAAGTGTTTAGTCAGCAAAGCCGCAAAATGTCTGGCTCTAGCTCAGACATTGAATTAAGTGCAGACTTACTTCTTTCAAATGAACCAGGTCCCGGTGGGGATCACAACAAGGTTATCAAATCAAAAGAAGATTTTGAAAAATTGAAAGAAAATTTAACAAACTTTCTTGAAAAAATATCAAAACATTCATTGGAAAGTTTAGGCGATAAAGATTTAGCTAATATCGAGATTGAGGTTAAGAATGAATTGAATACGTTGCTTAAAATAGGAGAGAAGTTGGAAATTAAAGCTATACAGCATAAATATTTAGAGGAAATAAACAATTTAAAATATCAGTTAGAAGAAGAGACCAAAAGACATTCCAATATAAGCATATCTTCAGCCATTCAGGAAGTGGTAAGTTTATAAAATATTTATAAGATGATTCCAATGGTATGACAACACTAAAAATAATTAAATTCCATTTTTATGTTCCAATGTTCAAATTTAAGTATGTTTATGTTTTTTTACTAGGGGAATTCAGGAGATTTCGAAATCAATGAAGTTATTGAAAGTTATGAAAGGAGATTACAAGAGCAAGTTACTTTAGCCAAAATTGACATTATTAATGCTTTGGAAGTGCAAATTCAGGTTTGTAACCTTTTCGAAGGAAACTTGACCTTTAAATATCAATTTTTGAGTGTATAAATTCTTTTTACCAATATTTTTTCTACAGAGACTTGTGTCAAATGAGGCTGACGATGAAGAGTGGCCGTCAGAGCTCCTCCTTCTTCGCGATAGATTTACGGACAAGTACGAACATGAAATAAAGAATTTAAAGGAAGAACATGACGCGGAAATTGACCGACTTAAAGAAGAGCATTTAAAGATATTAAACGGAGCTCTGGATAGAGCTAGAAGGCGTAGTTTAAGAGATGGGGAGAGTCTGAGCAAGGGAGATGTGGAGTTACTTAAAGAAAGGTAAAGCTTTTGCTCGTTTTTAGGTATGGAAAATAAAGGTTTTAAATTACTTCATATTTTTTGATTATTTTTCAGAGACATCCTCAAAAGACAAGTAATCTCGCTCCGAAATCTTCTATCTGAACTGGTCAAATACTTTACTCAAGCCGAAGATGAACTAAACAACACCTTAGTCGATAACCTTCTCAAACACAACAACGATACTCTAACCCTCGAACAATTAGATGAACTAAACAACGAATCTTCTGGCGAAACTACAAATTCCAGCAAAGTATTTGACAGTCTCACCAATATAACCAGAGTCCACTTTGCCCCAAATTTTGGCGAACTCATCAACATGATCGAACACCAAAGTCAAGACACCGACGAGTCCGTAGATATATCCATTGATCTTAAAAATGAACTGGGTATGTGTCTTGAAAAATTGAGGCAAGATGCCAACGCCATATTGACTTTGACAACTACCACTAATAAGATTAAGAGTCAGGTCAATTCGCCCAAGGGGCCTGAAGAAAAATTGTCTTCTTTGTCTAAGCAGTTGGTGCTGGAGGCGCAGCATAAAGAAAGGTTAGTGAAAGAAAAGCTATTATTATATTTTATTATATTAGACGGTTTAGATCGCCCTATAATAGCTATTTGTACAATAAGTTGCGAAATGAGTGTCTTTTAGGCACGCGACGTGAAATTGTCCAACGAGGCAAAGCCGAGTTGGACAACACGTCAAAGTGACTAAAATACATTGTTTCGTAACGAATTGTATACAATATTTTTTTTACTGAGGTTTTATAATAAAAAACTTAATTTTACTAACATTTTATTACCTATGTTTCATTGACACTTGCCAAAAAATATTAAATTATACCTAGTCTGTGGTTACGTTTTAATTGTAAATAATTACCTGCGTTACTTTTAAGCACGTTGCTCCTGGTAACGTGCTTAAAAGTTTTTTAAGCACGCTGCGCTTAAAAGGAGGTTATTAAAAAACCATAATGACAATCGAAAAGAGGTTATTATAAAACGTCAGTAGAAAAAATTGTTTGTTTGAAGGTGGTAGACAATGAAGTAATAGCAAAAAAATTACCTTGTCGGACTTCCATTGTCTTTATTTTGTTACTAAACACAACGTTTCGGTTAGTTAGTATCGCTAACCAATACCTTAATCGCGGATCGAATCATTTAAACTCCATAAAACAGGGCATAATTCAAACTCTTTATCACAGAGCATATATGTATATTATAAATATATTTGAAAATTATATTTAATAAAGATTATCCGGGAGATTATCTTTATCCTTCAAAAGAATTATATTCAGAAACAAAAAAGTTGAACATAAGACAACTTTACATTTATAACATCTTAATATATATAAACTGATCGAAAAAAGTTAAGGATATTGTGTTTTCGCTGTGAAGACAATTTTCTAGAAAAAATGTGGTATAGGTATTAATACCTATGTCGTTTGCCTTTAAAAAAAAGTTGTTTGTAAACATATAAAATTGTACCCAAACAGATAAAAATAATCATCACCCAAAATGTAGATTTTATTTTTGTAAAGTTTAGTTTTGTTTGTGTGTTGCTAAGCGCAGTTTGCGATATTGTTGTTATTCTGTCATCGACAATATGAATAGGCGTCATTTAACGGTAGAGGAAGCAAATCAAGCCATTGGGTTGCTTCTTGGAGGTGCGGGACAGATCGATGTGGCTGATCGGTATAATGTCTCTCAAAGTGTAATTTCCCGACTTAATAACCGATTTAATGAGACTGGATCTGTCATGGGCAGGCATAGGGAGGGTAGACCAGGATCGACAAATGCTAGGGAAGATCGACTATTAGTGAGAGGAGCTAGGATGGATCTTACAAGAAACTGCACGTTGCTCAGCCAGGACCTTTTCGCTGCAAGCAGAATTCGTATTACTCCTCGGACGGTGTTAAATCGATTAAAAAAAGGTTTAAATTGCTATCGGCCTAAGACGCCCTACATTGACCGCAGTCCATAGAGCTCAACGTTTGCTTTGGTCTAATGAAAGAGCAAACTGGAATGATGAGTGGCGTACTGTGATGTTCAGCGATGAAAGCCGCTTTTGTCTTCGAACTGACAGGCGTACAGTTCGTGTCTGGAGACCAAGAAATTCAAGAGTTAATGACCGGTATGTTCAAGAAGTGCATCCATTTGAAGGTGGAGGTGTAATGGTCTGGGGTGGAATTTTCTACGGAGGTCGAACGGAGTTGTATATTTGTGAAGGTACCATGAGAGGTGAAATTTATGCCCACGACATCATTGACAACATAGTGGATAATTATCGTTGGAATTTTGAGCCCAATATCAGATTTCTCGATGATAACGCTCGCCCGCACAGAGCCAGAATAGTACAAGAACGGCTAACATTCAATGAAATTAATCATTTGCCATTACCCCCACTCTCTCCAGATTTAAACTGCATAGAACATGTTTGGGGCATGCTCAAAAGGGCACTAATTTCTCATCAACCTCCTGTTCAGGACGTAAGGTCACTGAGGCAAGTTCTTTCACATTTATGGGATATCTTAGATCAAAATGACTTGGATCATTTAATTTTAAGTATGCCTCGCCGAGTTGAAGCAGTAATAGCGAATAGAGGTGGAATTACACGCTATTAATAATTTTTCTTTTTGACAATTATCCGTTTTTTACAATATTAGAAAAAAGTTGCCTGTAAATTGTAATTAAAACATTTTTTCAGTTAAACAAATGTGTTTAATTTCTGGAAGAGATGAAAGTAAATGTACGTTATACAATTTTTTTCGAAAACTATTTTTTTCCCAGAGAACTCACAATATCCTTAACTTTTTTCGATCAGTTTATTTAAAAATAAAAACCTTATACAATTTAAAAACCATAATCATAATACACGTCATAAAAATGAAATAACCATAAAACCTAAAAGAAATACGGAACTCCACTAATCCGGATTCTCCAGTAATCCGGACAAAATTTAAATATTACTTATTTACATTATGTATTCTATAATCCGGATTTCTTATGTATTTTATGTATTCCATAGTCCGGATCATGTGTTCTTCGATAATTTCATGTAACTTTTTCGTTGTCGTTGTTATGTCGCTGCTGTAAGAACTGCGTATGGGTGTTCTTTTTCTTTTATTTTTTATGTGTTAGTAAATGTTTAAATTTTTTGTGTTAATAAATGCTACAACAATGTGTATTTGGTGCATTTTTATAGCTTTTAAAAAGATTCTAATAATCCGGATGTTTCACTAATCCGGATTGCCTCGGTTTTTATTAATCCAGAATAGCGAAGCTCTACTGGAAGTCCATAGGACAAAAAAAATTCAAATATTTATGTTTTTATTTAAACGATTATTTACCAACAAAAATTAAAAAATTGATTTCTTTAAAAAAATTTAGAGTCGAAATAAAAACATGGATATTAAAAGCAGACAATTTCAAAATATTTTTAGAAATGCTTTAATTAATTAACATTGTTCTGAATAATTTATAGGTATACTTAAGTAATATTTTTTAATTAAAAATTATAAATTAATAATTTTATTATAGATAATATATTTATTCAAAAAAAACTGCGTTTATACTATAAATTAACATTTTTACTTTAAAACTTGATTTTTAATGCATATTTATGATTTATGATTTTACATAGGTACTAAAACAACAAATAAGATTTGCCCCTAACAAGCTCAGCTTCAGGGTATTGAAGAATAAGTTTATAGAAAACAACATAAACACATTTATTATATTATTAAATTTTAAATAAACTTATTATTATTATAACGTTTGCAACAATCCAGAAGACCTTAATATTGAAATTTCAAACATTAAAAAAGATTTAAAACAGAATGGTTACTCTGAAACCTTTGTAACTAATACATCACAAAACTTAAAAATCGCGAAGTAAAAACTAATACAGAAACAAAGGAGGAGCAAGCATTTGTTACAATACGTGATGTCAAGGGGATTTCTGAAAAGATTAGAAGGATAACCAAAAACTATAATATCAAAACAGCCTTTAAATCCGGAAATACGATTAGAAGCTTTCTCACAAAAATAAAACCCCCGTCATGAAAACACAAAAAATTGTATCTATCAAATCCCTTGCGAGTGTGGCGAATCGTACATTGAAGAATCAAAAGGACCTCTTCCTGTACGAGTTAAAGAACATCTGAAACATACTCAAAGAGGTGAAACTTCGAGATCAGGTATAGCGGAACATGTATGGACCAACCAACATAATATACAGTGGTCAGAAGCCAAGGTTTTGGACACGGAACAGCACTGGAGAAAACGAAAATTCAAAGAAACAGCTTTCATGAATCAAAATACCCATTTATTTAGTAAACTAAGTATATATATATCTGGACGCCTCTTCTTGTCCAAAACCAATAGCTCAAACTACACTCCCAATAAGCACGTAGGCGGAGTCATCAAGCTTCATTGCACATGGATAGTATTTAAGACAGTATAGCCTTAGAATTATAATTTAGTTTACACTTGAAAACGGTTAGAGATACTAACTAACCGTAACTTTGTGTTAAGTAACAAAATAAAAACAATGGACGTCCGACAAGGTCATTTTTTTGACCTTATAAAATTATTTTTGAAATCTAGAGGTAGAAATTAAAAAAAAGGAGTAGTTAGGTAAGTACGTATTGTGATTCCTAAAATAATAATTAGTTCAAGTTACAACTACAAAGTGGGCTGGTGAGGCTTCCACGTTTGCTTTATTTTATTTATTCATTAGCAATATATGTGAATTTAAATAGTAAAAGAAGGCAAAATAATTTTTTTTTCTTTAAATCAAATACCAACGATATAAAAAGGTATTCAGGTAAATAGGTAGGTTAAAAAATAATCAATGTTTTTATTCGCTCAAAGCCAGTTTATTTAAACTTATTTTGCTGAAAACATTTTAATATTTAAAACATACAGATAGAAAAGAAACATACCTCATTCTGCAAGTTTTTTTTTAGATTGAAACAGGAAGTGGCAGACTCAAACGAAATGATTGCCATTATGGAAAAAGACAAGGAAATATTGGAGAGTAGAGTGGACGAATTGTTAGAAAAAATAAATATTTTGGAATCCGATTTGGACCAAGCGCGATACAAAATGGCCGAATTAATAGAAAATGGCCACAATGAGGTTGTGTCGGAGGGGTATGGAGAAGGGGGGAGCCCGACGTTACATGGACTTTGTAAGTTTCAAACAAACATTATTCTATGAGAGGTAATATTTTTGACGATAGGTTTTCTTGTACATTTATTTATTATTTATTTATTTATTTGCAGGTTTTTTTTTTATAATAATATTAAAAATCAATAACATTGTTTTTTTAATAAAAATAAATCCAATGAAAGCATCATTATAAAACCATAGATTAACAAATCTGTTCGATTTTGTAATGAAAAAATATACACCCATTTAGATTATTAATTTTAATCACATCATAAAAATATATTTAAAAATATAAGTAAGTAGGTAATTCAAAAATATTTAACCCAAGAAAAAAAAAAGCAAAAATTATAAATAAGGGAGAAATTATTATAATAGAAAAATTGTAATATTTAGTATTAAATAATATTATATTACCTATATATTAGTTGGCTTACCTTTATATAATTTTGCATAATCCATGATTTTAATTTTCTTTTAAATGTCAAAAAACTCATAGTTTTCAAATTAGTAGGTTATAGGTAATAAAAATTTTGATGCCAACAAATAAAGCATTATTTTTTCAAAGTGTTAAATTTAAAATTATCATAACATAAACATTGTTTTTCGTCTTGTTTGATATGTTATATGAGTAATGGTTTGTAATAAATTTTTATTTTTATATATACCTATATAAAATAATAATAATAATAAAGTTTATTTAAAATTTAATAATATAATAAATATGTTTATGTTGCCTTCGATAACCTTATTCTTCAATCCCCTGAAGCTGAGCTTGTTAGGGGCAAATCTTAGTTTTTGTTTTAGTATGTAAAATCATAAATATGCATTAAAAATCAAGTTTTTTAAAGTAAAAATTTTAATTTATAGTTTAAACGCAGCTTTTTTGAAGAAATATATTACCTATAATAAAATTATTAATTTATAATTTTTTAGTAAAAAATATTACTTATATGAATTATTCAGAACAATATTAATTAATTAAAGCATATTAATTAATTAAAGCATTTCTAAAAATATTTTCAAATTGTCTGTTTTTAATATCCATTTTTTTATTTCGACTTTAAATTTTTTTAATGAAATCAATTTTTTAATTTTTGTTGGTAAATAATCGTTTAAATAAAAACATAAATATGGAAGTAATAATAATAATAATAATAATAATACATATAAAAATATAAATATGGAAGTAATAATAATAATAATACATATAAAATGGAAGTTTTGTAATAAAGTTGTTTTAAACTTAATATTATTATTAACAAATACTATTTTTGAAGGAAACAAAATATGATTATTAAATAATATTTTTAAAACATATTTTTGTATTGTTATAAGGGGTTTCAAATTCGAGTAGTATGCACTTCCCCATTTGATTGAGAAAGTACATAATAAAACATTAAACAAAGTTTTTGATTTACAATATTTTTAAAAGTCTTAATTTACATAAAGTGTTTCTTAATTTTTTTGTAAGAGTGTTAATTTGATGATTCCATTTTAAATTTTGGTCAATCAATATTCCTAAATATTTTATAAATTTAACTTTTTTAATTTTATTTTTGCAAGAACAGTTAGCATAATTAATTCTAACTATATCTGATATTTCTAAACAATTTAAATAATTAATTTTAATTTCTTTTAAACTATTCGGCTGAGTATCTTTATAACCAGAAAAAGTCATAAATTTTGTTTTAGTTAAATTTAAGTTTAATAGGTCATAACTCAAATTATTTTTTATTATTGAAATGTCTAGTTCTAAATTTAAAATGCATTCATTCCAAGTATTAGCTGGTATTATTAATACAGTATCATCTGCATATGAAAATATTTTTTTAAATTTGAATGTGTAGTTTTTTACAGTGAGAGTGAGAGTCTAAAAAAAAACTTGTATTAATAATTGTACAACACTTAAATTCATATTCCCTCTTTGTCTACAAAACCGTTGTCTATGATGGCAAAAAGAGATAAAATAATTTTTAAAACAGTGTTATCTTTAATATTAAACAGTGTTTAATGACGCTGGACATTTTAATATGATTTTAAAAGATATATAGTCGTTATTGATTAGTAGTAAATAATACTAATGATACGTAAATACCATATCTATCTCATAAAATGTAATTATTATAAATATCTGTTTGTGATTTGTCATTTTGTGCATCATTACACAAAGTAGAAAATAAGATCATAGTTAATCGATTTAAAGCCGCTTCGAATGGTGTTGTTTGGTCAAACTATTTTTGAGTCGGTAAGGTTCATAAATTCTATTTAAAAAAATGTGGCCCAGTGAGTTGGAAGGTCCCAGTAGAAATTTTAAAAACGTTAAAGGTATGTTGAGTAGTATAAAGTTTTTTTAAAACAAGTTGACGTTTCCACGTTTTGCGGCCTTTACACCAGCGATTAAATATCGATAGTTATAACTCACTATCGATAGTTCCAACTATCGATCTCTCTCTACAACCGAAATTTAGGGTAACATGGACATGTAAAGTCACCACAGTGGATCTTTTCCCGTGCGTCATCAATCAACGATCAGGACTCAACGTGGTTAATAACTCTTCATCCTTGTTTATTACAGTAACAAGTTTGAATAAAAGCATAAAAGAACGTCTCCAAGATTCCGCAATAATATAACGTGCTAGACAAGAATAAAACTATAAACGTCAATTAATTACTTTTTTTATTTGTTTAGTTGACTACCGTTGTATTTTAGAACGTCATTGTCAACCTTGTTTTGATCTGCCAATCTAATTCGTATTTTGTAAATTTGTGTGCCTTAAAACTGTTCCTTTTTCTAAAAATAGTTCTTTTTAGAGCTAATTATACTCACCATCTGTTTTGGCGGTAAGTAGTTATGGATTTTTATAATAATTTATTTATTTTAAATATTCTAACCGCGAAAGTTCTTTGAAAAGTTTACGGCAGTGGCTAAATTCCCTTAAAAAAATTTGACTTTTGCGATTTTAATAGTCAATAAAACACCAAACTTTTCTAGATTTTAAGCTTTAAAAATAGTATTAAATGTATTAACATTTGTTTGTCAATTTCTTTTAGATAATAGAGAATGCCGGGCAAAACTCAAGACACAAGTCCGACAATTTGTGCTCAATCTCTGTGAGTACTTTGAATTTGAGAAAGCAAATGGGGGACCTTTTTCCTACTACACTATACTTATCCAAATCTGCAACTAGCACATCTCACCAACCTACAGAATATTTATCCGAAATACATATTAATAAAACATTTTTATAAATTATTTTGTGCATTTTTTGTGTATTAGGTTATTTCCCAAAACTATATTTAAAAGTACAGGTTGTTACAGAAACATATTTAAATATATTAAATTATAATAAGAGAAGGATTCTCTATAGGTATATCCAAAAAAATAATGAAAAAAATGTGTATAAACATGGATCCGCAAACGATTCGTTTCCGAGATACAGCTGTTAAATATAATTCCCCTTTAAAATAGAATGTTAGTTTAAGATTTCAATAAATGTATTGAAATTCATTTTTAGCTGGGAATTAATGGGTTAAACTGCGTTAGAGTACGAATAAGCCCCGAGAGAAACTCTTAATTATAAATAATTTTTCGGGATATTATGTAGGTACGTCAAACGGTAGGCAGGCACGTCCATTTTATGAACTTAGACTTAGTTTTGACTTTTTTCGTTTCGTAATTTTGATTTGATTCATACGATTTTGATGACATGAAAGTGATGACGCACGGGAAAAGATCCACTGTAGCGACTTTATGACCAATGCAACTGTTACCAACCCTAAATTTACCCGTCCTATGCCGTTAAAGGTAAATTTTTACCTAGGCCTCCATCATTTGTCAGTTTGATGTAATTTCATAGATGATTTAGGGCAGACAATTTTTGCCAATAATTCAACCGCCAATAACAATTAATGGTAATTATCTATTATACGCACACCACGCCGATTTTGGTGATTTTTTCAGGAAACACGTATTTCGATGCGTAGATTACGAATCCGAAAACGAAAGTTGTCGGAAAAGCTTAGTTTCCGAGATATTTCCTTTTTAAGTTACGATTTTTCATGGGTTTGTTTACATCGTGTTTACTTGGGATTTTTATCGTTTTTCAGCCACCTCTCACTACTTTCTAGGTTACACAGGATATATACTAATTTAAATCGTGGTTAAAAGAAGGAAAATGCGCGTGAAAACGCGCATTTTCCTTCTTTTAACCTCGATTTTCCACTATGGGAAGCCATCGAAGAAACGAGGTTAGGGTAAGTTAAAGTTTTAGATTTTATGTTGGTGACCATGAGTAATATTTGGTGCGAAATATTTATATTTAAATCAATCTAGTGGGCGCTCTTTTTTCAATTGTTTTCGTTTTTAAAAGTGCTTTCCACTACTTTTCAGTCCTAGTCTTTTTATTTAGGTTAAATTAAGGAACTTTTGAAAACGTGAGTTTATAATTAATTAGAAACAATATGAAGAAAAGTGAATATTGCCTATAAAATGAGGTTGCACTTTGTTTTCTTCTTTTGGTTCACACAATACTTGCCGCAGCGGAACTTTAGAGTATATTTGTTTAACTTGCAAATATTTTAGCAGTTTCCACAATTAATTTTAGATACAAATATTCCGAGCTCCAATAAATAATCAATAAGCGGCAAATAAGCATTAGTAAATACTAAAAATTCAGTAAAATTCATTTTTTGGAATAGCGTCCTAATAAAAACGAAACTTAATAATGAAAATAAAGCCGCATTGGTTGGTAGCGTCATTTAAAAACGAAAAAATTGAAAAAAGAGCGCCCACTAGATTGATTTAAATATAAATAGTTTCGCACCAAATATTAGTCATGGTTACCAACATAAAATCTAAAACTTAAACTTACCCTAACCTCGTTTCTTCGATGGCTTCCCATAGTGGAAAATCGTGGTTAAAATTAGTATATATCCTGTGTAACCTAGAAAGTAGTGAGAGGTGGCTGAAAAACGATAAAAATCCCAAGTAAACACGATGTAAACAAACCCATGAAAAATCGTAACTTAAAAAGGAAATATCTCGGAAACTAAGCTTTTCCGACAACTTTCGTTTTCGGATTCGTAATCTACGCATCGAAATACGTGTTTCCTGAAAAAATCATCAAAATCGGCGTGGTGTGCGTATAATAGATAATTACCCAATTAATTATTCTTTTAGGACAGCTTTTTATAGAAAAAAAAATGCACAATTTAGATGCAGGGGACTACTTTTATACTAAACGCGGTAACAATTTTGTTTTACACTTCTTGTGTATGTTTATTTATTTATGTATTGGTATTTATAGAAAAAATCGCGTTTTATTTTCAGACGACACCATGAAGGCGTTATCCAACCTTCAGGAAAAAGCGAGAACGATGCTCGCCCAGTCCAGGACGAGTGCAGATCCCAACGCTCTCCACCTTATCGAAGAATTGTGCAGAGTGGGTGAAAAAATAAAAGAAGATGCGAAGAAAGAGAAATCCGAGTTACTACAGCAGGTAAGTACACTTTTTGTTCTTAGCTGTGTCTACTATAAAGTTTGTTACCTTAACCTAAGGTTTTTTTTCTATTATTTTCTTATGAGATTGTACCAAGGTGTTTTGTAGGTTTCTTGTCTGTATCTTATAGTTACTGGGAGAAATAAACTCTAAAATGAATTACAACTATTTAGCATTCCGGTGTGTAGTTTTCATTCAGACTAAAAAAATATGTTAGGAAAAAACCATTGATTTTAGTTCGCACTGTATGTAAAATATTTAATAAGAAGGTAGTGGTTTAGTTCTTGTTTAGTTTGAAAGCATTGTACCGCTTTAGCTTATTTTATTTTATTGGGCATATCTGGTATATTTGTTTAATTTCTATTAAAAGTTATAAAAGCCACTGTTATTTTACTACATTGTAATATATACAATGTGAGTTTGTAACTTGAAATAAATTCAGTAAATCCAGTACATATGATCGATATCGTCGTATCTTTAATTTGGGACGCACTGTATCAATTAGAAGATAATACAGTGTCCGCAAAAATAATTAAAAACTAATATTGTAGCATATCGGACAAGTGTGTAACTGTTTTTTATATTGGAATACACTGAGATCCAAGCACAATGGATATCCTAGGGCGGGTAGACTCTTTGGGCAGCCATAACCCGACACATCGGTAAGATGTATTAAAAGCCTTTTTACAAAAGCAAAGCTGCCATCAATATACCGTAGCGCCATCCCAGCGGAATTAACTCAAATATAAAAGGCAGTCACACTGGTAATATCGAAAGGTAGACAACTAAATAAACCACGAAGTGCATCACAATCCAGTATAGGGAACGCTATTTGCGTTTTCACCGAAACATCTGCCGTTTTGCAGACTAGAAACATATCAATGCCGACACCCACTAGAATGCGTGCAATCCGTTTAATAAAGGCCACAAAAATGTAGATAGATAATATAGTAATATACAGGGTGATTTTATTAGTTATAATTTTAGTAGTCTTTTGTTATTTGACTAGTTAACATTTAATAAAATTGTTCTGGATCCTTTTTTCTGAGATTCATTTTCGGTAAATTAGAGTACATTTCGTTAAACTTTATACATGTCCTGGCAATAATTCTATCACATTGTCCAAATAATAGTATATTATTTAACGAGCGTATAATGTAGGCCATAATAAAACGAGGATGAAGTTTACGGCACGAGCCAAAGGCGAGTGTTGTAAATCATTCGAGTGTATTATGGCATTATGGCTCATTAGACGCGTGTCAAATACTATACTTTATCTAAAACCATCGATTTATACAGTGCCTGAAAAAAAGTTGAGTTCATATGGGAAATATAATAATTACACTTGTTGTTTTATGATAATTACACTTGTTGTATTATGGATAGCATAATGATCTTATTATCAGAAAAAAAGTTGAGTTCATATGGGAAATATAATAATTACACTTGTTGTTTTATGATAATTACACTTGTTGTATTATGGATAGCATATTGCTCTTATTATCAGAAGTATTATGCACCTATTAAATGGTTGTAGATAAAATAAATAAATTCATAAGAACTGCATTTGTATAGTTTTCTTCCATGACTTTAAAGTGTATTTCTATCTTGTATCTAAACTTAATGAAATGTCAAAACGATAACCATAGTAACATACGTAAACATCAGTTTTTGTCATGGCTAACTTACTAATAACCGAATAAAAATTGAATTGTATAGAAGAATTAAGAGAAATTTTAGCAGTTTTTCAAATCCCTAATAATATACAGGGTGTTACATTTGAAAAAAAGGACTTATGGTCGCTTTTTCAAGTTACCAGAATAAGTGTATTTTTCAACCACCCTGTATATTGCCACTAAGATTTGGGACTAGGGCAAAAAGCCCTATGGTATTAGTTAACTAGTTACCAAATTTCGGGGTTTCAGTGTTTTAGAGTTCAAAATTATCAGCATTTTTAAAAGTGACGTTTTCGGACAAAAAAAAACGGAAATTAATTTATATCTTAGAAACGGTAAGAGATAAATATAGAGTAGAGTTAATAAAAATTGTAAGGAAAGTAATGGGGGTTTCGAAAATAAAATAAAAGTACAGAAAATACAAGTTACTATTATTTTTGTGTGGAAGCGACATCACTGTATTGTCAAAAATATTTTAGGTCAGTAGAGCATGTCCGTTTATATACGCGACCAAATTTTCAGAACGATTCCTTTACTGGGTCGTCAGAAACGTCTAACGTTCCATCGACCGTGAATCACCTGGTATATAATATAATAGATAATATACTGGATTGTGATGCACTTCGTGGTTTATTTAGTTGTCTACCTTTCGATATTATCAATGTGACTGCCTTTTATATTGTAGTTAATTCCGCTGGGATGGCTGCCCGTCCTAACAAGGACGAAACTGCCGTCGTGTTCTACCCGCCCCAGGGTATCCAGGGTGGTTGGATCCCTGTGTATTCCAATATAAAAAACAGTTACACACTTGTCCGATATATATGCCACATTATTTTCGCTTTTACACTATCAATATTTTTTTATAAACAAGACCATAACTTAGCCCAAGCATTTTTCCAAAAAAAAGTTTTGGATTTATTGAATTTATTCAATAAGGAAAATTAATGTTTATTTTAAACTAGCAGGAAATTAGTAAATAAATTAAATTAAATTGAATAACATTCTAGGATTTGGTAATACTAGTAAATAAAATAAATTCACGAATTTTTCATATGCAAGGTAATTTTTAAATAAAAGTTCTTACTTTATTTTTAACCAATCCACTCAGTCCCAAATTATTGACCATACTTTTTAGGATACCCTGTATAATTATACAAATTTTTCTGGTTTCAAAAATAAATAAATATACCAATATAAAATTTTGAACATTCGGTGCCAGTGCCCAGGGGCGTAGCGACAAATTATGGGCCCCCACGCGAAAATTGTGTTAGGGCCCCCTCGCCTATATTAAGAATATAATATATAAAGTTTGTGTTACCAAACAAAATTAGGTAGGTAATACTGTTTATTATTTAAACTACTAACCTAATATAAAATTTAACTTAAATGCCCATAAAAACACTCAGGAAAATACAATACACGATATTATGTAAAGAACGTTACAATGAATATAACTATTAAACAAGGAACAAGAACAAAATAAAAAATATTCTTTAAAACTAAAAGGAACAAAAACTAAAATATTCTTTAAGTAGCTAAGGTAGCGATACTAAATACTTGAAAGCAACAGTGAGATAAAAACAAAAATATTTTAAATTAAGCGAGAAAATCTTGAATATTTCAATAGTTATTGCGAGGCAATTGCCTATCCTAATTATACTTTAAAATTATTTTAGTACAATTATTATAGCCGTTATCTCATTGTTGCTTTAAGGTGGTAAATTAGGTAAATTGTTTTTTTCTAGCTTTTGCCTCCGCCAAATTTTTTATTAAATGGATATTATCCATTTTGGCCGCCTCTTGTGCCTCTATGGACAGTACAGCTAAGTTTGTTAACCTTGTCTGAGAGGAACTATTTCGTAAATAATTTTTAAGGATTTTTAATTTGGAAGAGTACAGACACACATCCAGTCTAAGCCCCTGGGCGTTGGCCTTTTTAGGCCAGGACTTCGGGAATGGGCCATAGCAATAGGCTCTTTCGGGCCTCGGAGCCTTCGGGCGCCCCCGCAACTGCGGGGCTTCGCGGTAGTAGCGCTACGCCACTGGCAGTGCCAGTGGCATAGCTAGGGGCAAAAAAGGCATCGAAATAAAGCTAAACTGCCAGTATCTGTTTGTTATTAGGGTTCCATGTTCCATGTTATTGGTATAGTTTATGCGTTATAAACCTTAATAACCTATGATGTAGTGTTCAATTGTATCTGTCCTCCTTCTAACACTGACTTCTACGTTTCTAGCATGGTAACTGTCAATTCATTTCCATATTAAAACTCATTTTTTTTACTCTCGACTGGCTTCCTGCTTTTTAAAAGCGATTTGGTTCCGCTGTAACCGTTCGTGTCGTGTCTATGCTATCCAAAAAAAAACACTATACATTTTACACAGATCGAAGCAGCAGATAAAAAATACAAAACGACGCAAAAATTCCTCGAAGAACAGGCGATGGAACGGGAACAAGAGCGAGACGACGCTCAGAAGAAAATCGAAGATTTGTGCGAACAATTAAAAGAGAGAGACAAGGATAGAGCTAATAGTCATATAATGTCGAGCGAGGTAAGTTTGGTTGAGCAAGTAGCGAGCGAGTAGGAAGCTTTCTTGAGTAGGTTTTTGCATTTTTGATGCTTTTTACTTGACAGGTTTATTCGAGTGCGATATATCACCGACAAAAAAGCATTTTAACTTAACTGACTTAAAAATAAGAATGAAGCGAAGCATGATTTTGTTATATTTTAACATAACCTAACATTTTTTTTAGTTTAACTAAAGCATTGTCGAGTTTTAGACCCATCGCGACTCCAAGTCGTATATTACAATTATTGTTGATATTTTATTATTGGAAGCGTTTTGTTATGCGTGCTGTCACATTCCTAATATATTTATTATCATATTAACTAGTTTCTCGTAAAAAGCATCAAATAAAATGGAATAAAATGTTATTTTAATGTAACTTTATATGTTATCAAAAAACGGGCTGTAATTACTACTTTTGGTGTCTCACAGTGGCCGTTTATTAGACTAACCGGAATTTTAGGTTTCAGTATTTTATCTTTGAAGAAATATTCAATTTTAGGCGACACAGTATTATTAAAGATCAAAATTTGAGAAAAACACTTTTTTCTCTCGCAAACGGATAGAGGATACGAAAACTTCATATTAGAAATGAAAAAAGGAACACAAAAAATATATTATACAGGTGACCAGTAAAGTCGGAATCATATGAGATTTTTTTATTAATAACTTTATTCGAAATTTGACTTTGGCATCAAGTTCTGCTTCGATCGAGATGAAAATTAAGCAAAAAAAAATAGTAGTCACGTGATTCGCATTATGTGTCAAATTTTAATTATTTCCAAAAATAATTCAAAAGTGAGGTTATTTCTGAAAGTATCGAAAAAAGTTATTAGAAAAAGTTTTTTTTTAAATGTAGTTTCTAGCCCACAATTTTAGCAGCATAAGATAATTTTGATTTTTTACCCATATTTTGTAAATTGCACCACTTTTGCAAAATAAGACTCAACGCAACCTACATAGAACTTCTTAGTTTTGACAATGCTTTATTTCAGATACATTTTCTTTAAAGTAGCGCCATATTAAATGTGTGTTTTTCTACAAAATCAAAATTGGGCTATTAAAATTTGGTCGCATGTGATGCAAAGTTTATTTGTTTTTGACCCTGTATAAGGTAACTTCATAAAATAAGTATTTTTAAAAACGTAGTTTGTGTCTGAAAGTAATACACCCTAATATTAAGACAAAAAAGAACACAGTGTCCATCAGTAAAGTGTTCATTAAGTGGAAAATAAATTTTAGTGGTGGGTAAAAATCAAAATTATCTTATGCAGCTGAAATTTTGCATGTGGGCTAGAAACTGCATTTAAAAAAAAACTTTTTCTAATAACTCTTTTCGATACTTTCAGAAATAACCTCACTTTTGAATTATTTTTTGGAAAAAAATAAAATTTGACAGGTAATGCGAATCACGTGACTACTATTTTTTTGCTTAATTTTTATCTCGATCGAAGCAGAACTTGATGCCAAAGTCAAATTTCGAATAAAGTTATTAATAAAAAAATCCCATATGATGCGGACTTTACTGGTCACCTGTATAATATATTTTTTGTGTTCCTTTTTTCATTTCTAATATGCAGATGGAGACAACTTCCGGTGTAACTGGAAGTCGCATATGGTCGCTGTTATTTCATTTGAAGAGAGCGTAGGATGCAGGATTTCAGACGCATTACTTTTTGAAATATTATAATGCACGGTCACCGTGAGGACACCCTGTATATATATTTTTTTCAAATTCTAAATTTCATAAACTTCAACAAAATTCATTGATAATTTAAGACAGAGCCCGTCCTTAAAATAACTTGTTCCATTAGAAACTTTCATTTAATCACCTTAATACACTTGCCTTTTCATTTTCACACCCATGGGTGGCTTACTGGTTCATTCTATCTAGTGTTTTAGTTTTTACATATCGATCACTTGTGATACTTATTGATTATTGATCACTTTTGCATGTGTTTGGGATACGCCGGCAGTGTCATGTGCAGTTTAGCTGTAGAGAGCTTGAGGTAGCTGCTTGTCAGGTAAAGAAACATAATTTTTTTGGTGTAATGTCTTCTAGGTATAGTTTGGTCCCGTCCCTCCTGGTTTTCTTATTTTGAAGCTATTTTTTAAACCCACATAAATTAATTTTGCTTGGTAGGCTATGACAAACTAAATACCAACAACGTCTCCATTTATCAGTTATATTTATTGTCAAACAACCTCATGACTCTCTAGGATGTTTAAAAGTGAACAAAGACAGATATTCGGCCACGACAAAATGACGTTTTCATGGATATCAGAATTCGGGTGTATGAGGGGGCTCTCTTGTCCAACTGACAATTTAGTAATAGGCAAATCAAATAAAAAATGTCTTTATTTCATATATTAACAAAATAAATAAAACGAAATAATGATATTTGATTGAGTCAGTCTTGTCAATTTGACATTGGTTAACAGACCCATACCCCTTGTCATGGCCTAAGATTTATGTCATTGTTTTCACTTACTTACTTCATAGACGGTCAGAGACAACCAAACCTAACAACTGGAGAAGTAGATTCGTAATCTCTGTGTCATATTGTATTAGTTATTTTTCCTGGTGTATACTGAAATCAGTTTATATTTAAATTTAAAACTGGATATTATGCTATTTACGTTCAAATTACCCTAAAAACGAAACTAATTAAATTGACGTTTCTAACTGTAGCAAATTACAACGCACATACTTATTCTCAGGGTTTTGTTTCGCTTACTCGGTTTGTACTCACCTCTATGTGATTATGAGACACAATAATTATAGTTTGTCTTATTCCTCCTCAAATTCCAAAAAGTCTTGGTGCTTATCGTAATTTTATTTAAGTGTTATACAATATAACTAATTAGAAACTGGCTACGGACATCTGATACGTCAAAATAATCCAATAGTTCTCATTGTAGTCATAGCCTACTAGTATTTTTTTAAAAACCTTACTACCCCACAAATTCCATCTAGGATATGCACTGCAATTCTCAGCAAAAAATATGTATCTGTGGGTCACCTCTTTAATATCCAAAGACACACCTATATATGTATTACTATTATTGTTGTCAATAAATAATGATTTTAAAGTAAATACAATGTTATCTGTCACCATTTTGACAAGTTTAATTGGCAATAAATTAAAAAATTAACTTGTTTAATACGTCTTTCTGATAAACAAATTATGTCGAATAATTACAAATCTACAGTAAAATATAAGCTTTCCTGTTTTATGTTAAAAATAGCATATTAAATAGGGCCTTTTCCAGACGCCGTTTTTTCCAGAGTTGTTGTCGTGCTATTTTTATACCGTTGCTATTTTCGTTCTTTCCTCTCTTTATTGGGGTTACAGTACAGTTTACAGTTAGGTACTGCGGAAGTTGCATCTTTATTTATAAAGTTACGATTTGTTAGGAAATTGTTTTGTAAAATATGTAAGTTTTTTTTCATAATATACACATTTACTAACAGTTTCCACGATGCCATGGCATACGACAATGCATCGATGGTAAATAAACATTACTTTATGTCAACGCTGGAGCTGCACGAAATTTAGTATTTTGACTATATTAAAATTTAAAACTTGGCCATTGTTACTGGTTGTTTATCTTTGTAGATAAAAAAAAACATGGGCAATAATTATAAAAAAATGTAAATACAGAAGAATTTGATGTTTTATTCAAATAATGTGTTTTTGTTAGGTGAAATCCAGACGTAGACGTTGTGATACGCATCAGTACCAATCGACACTCTTTTTTTGCTATATTTTTGTGAACGAATTCCAACAAGATGCTTACACTATGCTTTTTCTTAAAGAATTTCTTTTGTAAAAATAAGGTAAGAAGACATAACAGACAAAAACTAATACCGATAATAATTTGTTAACAAAGGATTTTCCGATTTATCTAACTTTTATAACAACAATTTGGTGCTTGGATAACTGATGAGTATCACAATCTAATTTTTATATGCAGGTTGTTTCTTTTTTAATCTTCTAAATTTCAATAAGGTAGTAAACGATTTTCCGTGACGCAATGATTAAGAAATTCATATTATAACACTTCTATGCGTCTAGGGTACAGGCCTATGAAAAAAGTAGAATACTTATTAGGCTGTATTATATAAATGGCACAGTTCAACTTAAGAAACACCCTGTATATTACCGGCTATTTAACTGCACCTAACAAATTAAGGCCTTTGAAGGTTTTGTCAGTGCAGCGGTTGCAATAACCACAACTACATAATTCCATTAAAAACCATTTCTATCCAGATCCTTACCTTGGAACAACAACTTCACGATGCAAACAATCGTCTCCAACAGAATCACCAGAAGTACAAAGAACTAGAAGACGAACGCGACGAAGCCGTGGAGAAACTGAAGATCCTACGAGACATCATCCACGACCTGGAGCACCATCTCCACGCCAAGGACCACGAGATCGAGCAGCACATACTCAACGTGGAAAAACTAGAATGTATAGTCGGTCACCAACATAAGTCGATAGATGAGTATAAATTATTCGATTCTCTCGGGAATGTTTCAGATATACAAGGTTTGAGAAAGCATTGCGAGGAGTTGGAGGAGGAGGTGCGAAAGTTTAGGATCGAGAACGAATTGGCCGGGAGTGAGGGGTCTTTGAAGCAGATCAAATTGCAGGTAAGGGGAATTCCTGTTTGTGAGCAGTTTTTATTTCGCCAAATATTAATTTAAAAAAATAAAATGTCAAAGCAATGGTAATTTTGTTTAGTTGTTTGAGTTCGAAGTCAGCCTAGACAAGAAGACCAAGGATTTGGAATTACTACATTCCACAGGGACAAGTTGCAGCTCACCATCGGAAGATATGTCAGTAAGGGATATGGTAAGCACCCTTTATAGGTCTAAGTCTAGACCATCCTTTGGGTGGAGCTTTAGAATAAATAAACATTATTGTCATTTTATTTCTAGATAAAGCAACAAACACCTAGCGCTACATCTATGGACGAATGCGAGGTACCACTTCAGCAACTAGCCAGACTAAAAGAAAAACTCATCAGACACTCGCGAGCAGAAGAAGCGGCCATTAAACGGATACAGGACCTGGAAATGACAGTTTCTAGTCTCAAGAATGAAATCGAAGAATCTCAGAACGAAAAAGAGTTCATGAAGAGACAAATTCACGAGCAACTGGTGTTGATTAGCGACTTCCAGATCAGATTGGATCAACAGAGAATTAAGGCCGAGCACATTGAGAAGCAGACGAACACGTCGCTGGAGGCGAAGATCTATGATTTACAGGATGAAATTTTTAACTTACAGGTAAAATATTTATACGTTTTTAGCCCTATTGTAACTATTACTGTTTTTTTTTAGGAAAAACTGAGAAATAAAGATAAAACGATCCACAATCAAGATAATATAGTCAAAGAAACCCAACAAAGACTGAAAGATCTTGAAAACGAAATCGCTACAGCTAAAGACGATGAAATTGTCGTAGAAATGCAAAAGGAACTGGAGGGCTTACGCCTTGAAAATCAACAGATAAAAGACAAACTGTCAACAGACAATCAAATATTGCCTAATTTAGTAGAGAATATTATTCAGGATAAAAACGCCGACATAGAAAAGTTACGAGAAAAACTTAACCAAACCGAGAAACTTCTGTACAATTACCAATCTTTAAATCTAGATAAAAATGATCTTAAAACACTGTCAAACCTTAAAAATTCGGGGTGTTCTATCGAACAGCTGATTTCTATTTTGGATTTGAGTCAACCCGATCAAATAAGACGATACGATAATAGTCGGGAGGAGGAGTTGAGTGGCTTGAATCAGACGTCGTTTAAGAAACACGATGACACCGAATTTTTGGGAAGCAGCTCGGAACCTGAAATATCTTCAATCGAGAAAATAGGGCCTTCGAATTTACATTATACTGTTGCTGCCCCATTAGGTAATGTGTGTGTAAAATAAGTTACTTGCCACCTTTTGGAGGATGTATCATCCTTCAATATCCTTAAAGTAAATTGTTTGTCCCAATTTGCAGAAATTCAGTAACGGCGGAGGATAAAATCAGGTTTATTTTACATAACTTTGTTATTGATAAATGTTTTCTATTTTAGGAAAACCCAATTCTACAGAAATCGCTCAGAAATCCTCTGAAAAACGTGTCCATTTCGTAGATACCGACACTGAAAAACTAACCAAAGAAATAGAAGCACTGCAAAAAGAAATCGAAACAAAAAACAAAATTATTACGGACATGGAAACAAAAATTAACATTTTGAATGAGTTCGAAGATAAAATAACAAAACTACAGGGAAGACTCGATGAAACCGAACAAGCCCTGACAAACGCTACAAAGGCTTTTGAAAGGGAACAGAAAGACGCTAAAGAGAATGAGAGAAAGTTAGGCGTTGAACTTGCTGAAAAGAAAATGCATCTCTCAGAAAGGGTAAAAGAAATCGAAGCGTTACAAGACGATTCAAGGAGGAAGGACGAGATGTGCTTAAAACTTTCCAAAGAGAAACGAGATTTAGAGCAAAGTTTATTGGCATTGAAGAAAGATAGCTTTGAAAATTTGGACACCGTCATAAACGAAAAGAATCGGGCTATTGCACGTTGCCGAGAAGAACTGTCTGATTCACATATGGCAGTTCAAAAGATATACGAAGCTATGGGTTTCTTTAATATTACCGAAGAAAACTTTTCTTCTCTATTAAGAAAACTTGACAGTCTTAAACAAGAAAAGTTTTTGTTAGAAAGAAAAGTTGTGGAAACTGAAGAAGAAAATAGTAAATTAAAGAAGCAACTGAAAAGCATGGATTTAACCATAGGCACTATTTCTTCCGAAACAGATCACTGGAAAAAGGTCATCGAGAGCAAAAATGCAGAAGTTTTGAAAGTAAACAAAGCATTAGAAGAAAAGGCCGCCGCGACCAAACTACTAGAAAATAATCTAAAAGAAAAAGAAGCATTAGTGGTTGACAAGGACTGTGATATAGAAATTCTGACTGAAGACATGAAGTTCTATCAAAATCAACTCACAGAACTCGAAGAGAAACTAAAGTCTAAGGAAGACCCCGCCATAAAGAAACAGATTACTGAGGGAAAGTTACAGCTTTCTAAACTCACCAAAGAGGTTGCTCATCTTCAGGATTTAATCAGAGAAAAGGAAAGAATCATCGCTCAAATGACAGAGGATCATAAACAAGTTCACTTCAACATTCAGGCTATCGACAATAGAATGAAAGAAACTGGCAATATATTCGATTTATCCACTAGACTAAAAAAAGAGCAGAAACAAAATGCCGACTTGCTAGAAGAAATTCACGGGTTGAAAGCGAAATTGTTGAACTACGAGGTTGCGAATGCTGTGCCGGTTGAAGATATAACTGGACAGTTGAAGAAAGAATTAGAATGTGCTGCTCAGTTAGACTCTAATATTTTATGTGCTGTAAGTGATCAGAGTCTAAGTTCTATTTCGGAGAGTCAGGACGTTGAAGTTTATAAGTAAGTTTCTGCTTTGTTTTCTTTTACTTTTATGTGAATGAATTAAACTACTAAGTTTATTATTACGGGTATTCCTTGTTTTTATTTTTTACAGAAAAACATTAACAAGACAGAAAACACAATACAAGAAAGTGTTACACGCCAAGGAACAACTTGAGAAACAGAGGCTGTCCCTAGAACAACAATGCACCAATTTACAACTGAAAGTTAACGAAATGCAGAACGCATTAGAAAAAGAGCGAGTGTTAGTTAAAAAACTGCAAATCGAAGATGCCAAATTGATAGAGCAACTCAGGATAAAATTGGACGGCTCTCTGGATCAGCAGGATGAATTGGAAAGGGTCCTGGAGGAAGAAAGGCATTGTAGAAGAGCGTTGGAGGCTCAGATAGAAGAATTAAGGGTAAGATTTTGATCTAATTGGCGTCTGTCTAGGTAATAACAATATGTAGATGATGATTAAAAGTTATAATAAGTGGTACAAGTCCTCAGGGACCAAAATTGTCCTTTCCAGCCATAGACTTCTTTATTTTTAGAAAACTGGCAGTGCTACCAGTTCCGAGTCGACCAAATACAAGACTTCGCCAACCCAAGACGCCATAGAGCTAGCGCACCTGCGCAAAGAACTAGACGCAGTAAAAGATGAAAAAAATAAACTTTTAGTGGAAATGAAGTCAGTGAAACAAGAAAACCATGAACTAGAGAATAACCTGAAATATACGCAGGAAATGTTGATGTTGGAGGCGGAACGGAATAGAGCACACGAAGAAAAGTTTAGAGTTTTGAGCGAGAAAGAACGAAGTCTGGCCGAGGAGCTTTTGAGAAAGCGTTTCGAGCTCGAAGTGAAGGAACGAGAGGTCGATGAAAAGAAAATTAAAATGGTAATTATGTTAATCGTTATAGCTTTGAATTGCGAAGAATAAAGAGCAACTGAAGTGTTAAAAACGCGGCAACCTCTATTTTGGAGGCGAACTACCAGGTTTTTTTTTTCGTTTTTTAGGATGAATTAGAGCAAGAAAAAAAAGTACTAAAAAAGCAAAAATCAGACCTAATAAAAGCATTAAAAACACAAGCGACTACAACCCCATCACTGGACACTGCCATTCCAGAAGCATTAGAAAATGCCATAAGGGAATTGAAACAGAAGACCGAAGAAAACAGACGTACATTGGATTACCTAGAAAAATTAGAAATCGAAAAGAAACATCTAGAAGGATTGTTGAAAAATGAAATCAGGAACAATTCTTTTGATAATCTGCCTTTTGCAGATTTAGTAGCTCGGGTATGTAAAGTCGCCACAGTGGTTCTTTTCCCGTGCGTCCTCACTTTTACGTCATCAAAATCGAATGAATCAAATCAAAATTGCGAGACGAAAAAAGTCAAAACTAATTTAAGTTCATAAAATGGACGTGCCTGCCTACCGTTTGACGTACCTACATAATATCCCGAAAAATTATTATTTATTTTAAGTTTTGTCCGGCATTCTCTATTATCTAAAAGAAATTGACAAACAAATGTTAATACATTTAATACTATTTTTAAAGCTTAAAATCTAGAAAAGTTTGGTGTTTTATTGACTATTTAAATCGTAAAAGTCAAATTTTTAATATCCTTTCATTTAAGGGAATTTAGCCAGTGCCGTAAACTTTTCAAAGAACTTTCACGGTTAGAATATTTAAAATAAATAAATTAGGTATTATAAAAATCCATAAATACTTTTCGCCAAAACAGATAGTGGGTATAATTACCTCTAAAAAGAACTATTTTTAGAAAAAGGAACAGTTTTAAGGCACACAGATTTACAAAATACGAATTAGATTGGCAGATCAAAATAAGGTTGACAATGACGTTCTAAAATACAACGGTTGTCAACTAAACAAATAAAAAAGGTAATTAATTGACGTTTATAGTTTTATTCTTGTCTAGCACGTTATATTATTGCGGAATCTTGGAGACGTTCTTTTATGCTTTTATTCAAACTTGTTACTGTAATAAACAAGGATGCAGAGTTGTTAACCACGTTGAGTCCTGATCGTTGATTGATGGCGCACGGGCAAAGATCCACTGTGGCGACTGTATATATGTTTTTAATTACTCTGGCCTTGCCGGGGTTTGTTTTGTTATAAAAAGTAAAAACGTTGAAATTTCATCACCATAACCTTACATTTCTTCGATTTTTGGTTGCCTGCTACTACAAGGCGTAATAAAAATGTCACTCGGCGTTGCCACGTTTTGTAGATTCTCGATTATATTATTTGTCATTTTTTCAAATGCGAATTTGATTATTTCCAGTGTAACTATTTATTCGCCAAAGCTCTTAAACTGGAAAGTATAAAAAAGGCTCTAATTTGGCAAAAACGCTATCTGGTGGAGTATTTGCAAGGCCATCAGCGGCATTGTCTCATTGAAGTGTTGCCAAGTCAACCACACGAGAACCACTGTTTGAGACGTAGACACTCGCCATTGGTACATTTCAGGTAAGAGTGAACGAATAGGACAAGAAATAAAAATTTGAATTTGGTACTTATGTATAACTTAATATGCACTTTACTTGCACTTAAACTTCTGGATTTACTGAATTTATTCTTAATTACAAATTCACACCGTATACAGGGTGTCCGAAAAAGATGAGCAAAAAATTTAGGGGACAATTCTAGACCGAAAATAAATGCTACCTCTTCCTATACCTAATATTTTTTCGAAAATTGAGTATTAACCGTTAAAGTTAAATTTTATTTGCAATACCTTTTGCAACACTCATATTATTTTGACGAAATCTCGTATATGGCGCTTTTTCGGGATAACGAATACAAATTTGCCCACCGTTTTTTCGCATTTTGTAGAAGGCGCCACGTAGTAGCCTATACTTTAATTTGAATGGTCCCAACTTTTTTGTCCTACACTGTATGCGCATTTTAACTGAATATTTTTATTTTCCTAACCTTTTGACATAAAAAGGGTATACTACTTTTGTTTCGATAAATCCAAGCGTTTTCGAGAAAAACGCTAAAATAACCTGGCTTGCATGTGATGAATATGAAATCATTTTAATTTAAGTATTATTTTTTAATTTCCTTAATTTAATTTTTTAATAAGAATTAATTTATGCATTGAATAAGAGGAAGGACGTCACTTTGAACCTTTTTAATTTGAATCTTTAATTTATTGTTCTAGTACTAGACCAGTGCTGAAGCCTTTGAAAATGGTAAAAAGTAAAAAAAAATAATAGTAGGATGAAACCCATTGGAAAAGGAAGAGAATAGAACAAAAATGAAAGGAAAAATAAATTACGGGCGATCCGAGGTCGGGAAGGGGGGGAAAGGGGTTTTAAGGGTAAAAAACGATTTATCTCGATTTCCGGCAAAACTACAAGTCCTATGGAAAAACGTTAAATTGCAAAGTTGTAGGTAATTAAAAGATCTACAACTTTTGTGTATACACTTTTTTCACATAACCTCAAAATTTATGTGAAAAATTCAAATAACCAAGTTTTTGGTTTTTTATTTTTATCTTTTACAAAAAATTTTTTTTATCCACGAAATTTGGTGAAAACTTACCTTTTTATGTCCTAAATACACTGTAATTTTTTTGATTTTAAATATTTATTTTTTAACCTTATTTTGACTTAATATCGGAAAAACACACTAATTTTTAATCGAAAATTCTCACGTTAAAATATCTGCTTTTTTAAAAAAGTCGGTGGGCTTTTTGTTCGTTGAAATCTCTACTTTCTGATGGTGTTAAAAAAAATGTACATTACTGTGGTAAATGTTCTCAAAAAAATGCAAAGAAACGAAAATAACTCTAATCAGATTTTTTTTTTAGATCAATATGTACAATTTTGAGCTATTTATTAAAATTTATACTTTAATTACTCGAAAAACGTAAGATTCCATGTTACATTGATAAAAAAAAGTATAAATTTTAATAAATAGCTCAAAATTGTACATATTGATCTAAAAAAAAATTTCGGATTCGAGTTTTTTTCATTTCTTTGCATTTTTTTGAGAACATTTACCATAGTAATGTATATTTTTTTTAACGCCATCAGAAAGTAGAGATTTCTACGAATAAAAAGCCCACCGACTTTTTTTAAAAAAGCAGATATTTTGACGTGAGAATTTTCAATTGAAAATTAGGGTGTTTTTTCGATATTAGTTAAAATAAGGTTAAAAAATAAATATTTTAAATCAAAAAAATTACAGTGTGTTTAGAACATAAAAAGGTAAGTTTTCACCAAATTCCGTGGATAAAAAAAAAATTTTGTAAAAGATAAAAATAAAAAACCAAAAACTTGGTTATTTGAATTTTTCACATAAATTTTAAGGTTATGTGAAAAAAGTTTAAATACAAAAGTTGTAGATCTTTTTATTACCTACAACTTTGCGATTTAACGTTTTTCCATAGGACTTGTAGTTTTACCGGAAATCGAGATAAATCGTTTTCTACCCTTAAACCCCCCCCTCCCCCCCTTCCCGACCTCGGATCGCCCGTAATTTATTTTTCCTTTCATTTTTGTTCTATTCTCTTCCTTTTCCAATGGGTTTTATCCTACTATTATTTTTTTTGGTTTCAAAAATTATCGACCCCGGCCTATACCTAACTTATGTGTTTTAAAACTGCAAATAAAATTTAACTTTAACACCCTGTAACTCGGTTAATAATCAATTTTCGGAAAAATGTCATAGGAAGAGATAGCATTTATTTTCGGTCTAGAATTATCCCCTAAATTTTTTGCGCATCATTTCCCGACACCCTGTATATTTGATTTAATTATTTAAGTTTATAATATTTGTAGATCCGCAGTATATGCAGTCATATCGATTGAAAGAATGAAATATTTAGTACGCCGTTGGCAAACCGGCATAAGGAAGTATGAAAAAATTAACGCCAGGCATTACGAACGATCGAAACAAATATTTCTACAAGAAAATCCGGGAGCGGCAGCCAATTTCCACGTAGGACAGCCAGTTTCGAACCAACATTTTTCACCTTTTAGGGTACACGACTAAATTCGATTATAGTTTACGAGATAGAAAATCTCAGAAACAAGTAAAGCAATATTTAAAAAAACCTTAATCATTTTAGGTTGGGACGGACATGCAGTTTTTCGGTGCATTGATTATAATGTTCCCCATATGTTGCGAACTTCTTGCCGGTTACATTTTTTTATATGGCATCCAAAAATGACAATGCCAATCATGTCCGCTACCTAATTTTTGGGAAAGATACCTTAACTTAACTTTCATAATGTCTTTATTCCAAACTAACTTTTACAGTTCATTACATGGAAAGTGACCACATAATATAGAAAATAATAATCATTAAAAAAAAATAACAATAAAAAAATGGAAGTTAATCCAATTTAATTCATTAATAAAATTAATTAAAAAAAAAAGTATAAATAATTTAATTTAGTAAATATCTCTTTAATTGTTTTTTAAAAGTTGCCAATTTTTTAATTTTTCTGATATTTTTTGGAAGATAGTTATATTTTATTATTCCGTCATATAAAAGCGATTTTCTTCCGAAATTACTTTTTACTGGTATAGTTTGATAATTTATACAACGTCTGATGTTCTGATCATGTAATGTCTTATTCTCCTGAAGTGTTATGTTTGATTTTTTTCTTTTAAAATAATAGAGTGAATTAGAATACAAATTTTTAATTTATAAATGTTTTGAACGTGTAAATACCCTTTCGGTCTATATAGATTAACAGTTGGTTCTAAATGTGGTAATTTGTGTATATGTCGTAGGCTGATAGTGAAATCCGTCATTTCATGAAAGCCTAGTCATATCATGCTGCACGCTAAAAGGTATATTTGCAACTGGTTTGTACGTTGTTACCCAGAGCATTTTTTTTTTCAATTTTTTTAAAATTTAATTTAAATTTTATTTTTATAAAATAATATTAGTTAAAAAAATTGAAAAAAATGCTCTGGGGAACAACGAACAAACCAGTTGCAATATACCTTTTAGCCACGCTTCATGATATGACTAGGCGTTTCATGAAATGACGGATTTCACTATCAGCCTACGACATATACATTTAATAACTTTATTTTGCAATTTTTGTAATGGTTTTAAGTTTAATAAACAAGCAGATCCCCATGCAGAAGCTAAGTATTGTAACTTTGAATATATTAATGAAGAATATATATTTTTTAAGTATTTCAATGGAATGAAATATCTAGCTCTGTACAAAACAGATACCAAAGGATATATCGAGTTGATAATATACTGAATATGGAATTTCCAATTTAAATTTTCGTCTAAAACTAATCCTAAAAATTTTGTCGTTTTTGAATATTGAATATTTTCATTATTAAATGTTAAGGGGTTAATGATGGAATTTATTTTATTTTTAGTTATAAACAAAAGATTTTGTAAAATTTAACGTACGTTTATTTGATTGAAGCCAAGAAAAAAGTATTTTTAAATCATTATTAATATCAAAATACATTTCTGCAAGAGTTTCAGCAAAATAAATAATTGTTGTATCATCTGCAAATAGCTTTATATTGCCCTTTAAGTTCAATTTGGAAACGGAGTTAATGTAAATTAAAAATAATAACGGACCTAATATTGATCCTTGTGGATCATATTATATCTTTTTCCGAACTTTTTCTTTCCCCAATTTGAACAAATTGTTTACGATAGCTTAAATAACTTTGAAGTAGTTTGTGTGTATTTCCCCTTATTTATTTATTATTATTTTACTTGTTTTTGAGATATTCTTATAGGCCATTCACAAACAGTTCTTTTCGCTGGTTTAAATTAATTTGTGTAAAAATACCTATGAAAAACATGTTTCCGTCACAAACGTTATACTAAAACATTTTTAATTCTAGGTCAATCCAACCAATCCCTTTACACGTGACCTAATTGTCACTTCAGACGAATCCAGGCCGGTTTCACCAACGTTCAGTGTGGTTTCGGCGATAAGAGAGACCCCTTGGTCCGGAAGTACGCCGCCGTCAAAAGAGAATAAGAGTAGGAGTACGTTAAGAATAGGGTATGTAAAATGACCGACTTAAAAATACAAATATATAATAATAAAGAGTTTATTTAAAATTTAATAATATAATAAATATTGTATAGAGGTAGCCGTTAATTGATGAAGATCCATTATAAGAACTATACAAAATACTTCGTGTATAAATCTTCACTAAATTTATTGTTATACCATAACAATTGTTTCCACACACAGTGTCTTCGTCAGATGGTTACAAATGAATGGATGATTTAAATTATCTTAAACTATAAAATTTACTCTAAATATTTACCTATTTTATTTTATTACACTTGGAAATACCAAATAACCCAACTATCTGTTATTATTGAAGAATAGGTCATTATACAAATTTTATTATATGAAAAAACCCTAACGGATTAAATTTAAATTTAACAAAGGAGAATTGTTCAGGTCTAACTGGTCATTTAATAGAATATTTGATCTTTTGCATTTGTTAATTTCCATACTTTCTAACAAATTAAGTTTTGTTGACTTATTTTCTAAATGTAAAATCTCAAAGTTTTCATGAAAACTGTGTTGTTCACTATTTAAATGTATTGCATAATGGGAATTAATGTGTTTTTTATTGTAACTATTTTTATGTTCTTTGATTCTTTTTCCAAAACATCTGCCTGTTTGACCTATGTAAATTTTTGAACAACTACCGCATTTAAGTTTATAAACACCACATTTTTGATTTTTTCCGGTTTTGCTTTTATTATTTTTGATTAATGTACCCAATTTATTGTTAGTTCTATAAGCAATTTTAAAATTTTGTTTTTTCAAAAGTTTATTAACATTGTCTGTAATATCTCCATTATATGTAAGAGTTTTGTATTCTATTTTATTTGGTTTTAAAACTGGAAATGCTAAATTAATTGCTTTTTATTGATAATGTGTGAAAGTATGGAAATTAACAAATGCAAAAGATCAAATATTCTATTAAATGACCAGTTAGACCCGAACAATTCTCCTTTGTTAAATTTAAATTTTATCCGTTAGGGTTTTTTCATATAATAAAATTTGTATAATGACCTATTCTTCAATAATAACAGATAGTTGGGTTATTTGGTATTTCCAAGTGTAATAAAATAAAATAGGTAAATATTTAGAGTAAATTTTATAGTTTAAGATAATTTAAATCATCCATTTATTTGTAACCATCTGACGAAGACACTGTGTGTCGAAACAATTGTTATGGTATAACAATAAATTTAGTGAAGATTTATACACGAAGTATTTTTTATAGTTCATATAATAAATATGTTTATGTTGGCTTCGATAAACTTATTCTTCAATCCCCTAAAGCTGAGCTTGTTGGGGGCAAATCTTATTTTTTGTTTTAGTATGTAAAATCATAAATATGCATTAAAAGTTTTTTAAAGTAAAAATGTTAATTTATAGTATAAACGCAGCTTTTTTGCTGAGCTTGTTGGGGGCAAATCTTATTTTTTGTTTTAGTATGTAAAATCATAAATATGCATTAAAAGTTTTTTAAAGTAAAAATGTTAATTTATAGTATAAACGCAGCTTTTTTGAAATAATATATTACCTATAATAAAATTTATTAATTTAAAATTTTTAAGTAAAAAATATTACTTACATAAATTATTCAGAACAAAAATAAAGTTGTTCCCATGCTCAAAAGGGCTACCATTAAAGTAATTTCAATAGCCCAACAAAAATAATACCATCAGTGGTAGTGTAATTTGCTTATAAATTACGGGATCTTTTAATAATATGTGAAACTTTTTCTGTACAATTTTTTTATAGATCTAGTGTCATAAGTAAAGAGGACTTAACTCCCCTGAGAGCTCCTCAGCTTCTAAATCAGTTACATGCACGAGTGGAACAGATTCAAGAAACCCTCAATATGCCATTTCCTTCGAATAATGCTTAACTGCAGGATGATGTTTTATGGTTAAAAAGGTTTTTAAACCAATCAAAGATTAGGGCTTAGTTAACTACCTAGGAAAATTGGGAAAAAAGCGGCCTTACGTTTCTGTGTTACATTAACACTCAAAGTTGTTTTTCCCTAGTCATAATTCCTAGTAAAATTGTATAAAACCCACATAATATACAGACTGTCCGCGGATAGGGTTTACAATAGCACAAATTAATGAAAAATTTCATTTTTCGGGAAAAAGTCATTCTTGATAAAAAAAAAGTTTTGCTTGTAAAAAAATGCAATTCACGAAGAGAAAATTTTGATTTTTTATACAGGGTTCGCAAAAAACATGATTTTTCTCCAAGAGTAAACTACATTTATTTTTCATTTTTGACCAAAATGCCAATTAAAAAACTTATTTAGAATAACGTTTGTAATTTAAATCCGCGATTTTTTAGTTTTTTTAATTTTTAGAGGTAAAGAATTTTTTTTTTTTGGATGGCGGTCGAAATACATACATTATCAATGACAGAGGGGTATCAAAAAGTTTCAAAAACTGATTTTTGGTGTTGAATATGGAGGGGTTGGTTTGAATATCAAATTATGAAATTATTATTTGTTGTTATTTTAAGATTTTTTTTGTGTTATTTCCGGGGTCATTTCATTTGTGAAATTAAAAATACATATTTCTGGTGACACCAAAAATCAGTTTTTGAAAGTTTTTGATACCCCTCTGCCATTGATAATGTATGTATTTCGACCGCTAACGTTGCTATCCAAAAAAAAAATCTCATCTCTAAAAATTAAAAAAAATAGGAAGATTTATTTTAAATCTCCGATTTAAATTACAAACGTTATTCTAAATAAGTTTTCTAATTGGCATTTTGGTCAAAAATGAAAAATAAAGGTAGTTTACTCTTGGAGAAAAATGAAGTTTTTGCTAACACTGTATAAAAATCAAAATTTTCTCTTCGTGAATTGCATTTTTTTTACAAGCAAAACTTTTTATCAAGAATTACTTTTTCCCGTAAAATGAAGTTTTTCGTCCATTTGTGCTATTGCAAACCGTATCCGCGGTCAGTCTGTATATTTATATATAACCAGTATATTGCTAATGGCCTATAACAAGATTGTGACCCCTATGGAGGACTAAAGCGGGATACAGAGTTTGCGTAGTCTTTTTGTGGTTCATATAAACACTGAACAGGTTCGGCTCAAAATGAATTTGACTATTTTTTGGTGCTACATTTTTGAAACGCTAGTTGATTATAGCAAAGGTAGTTTTGGTACCTTTACCAGAGTTACAAATTAAAAGGCGCTATTATAGTGTATCCATTATAAACTAGACCGCACTTAAAAATTACACAAACACCACAAGACATAAAATGAAAATAATGAGTGCCCGGTTCTGTTCGCATCGAAGGAACAGCTGATTGGGATTTGTTGTATATACTACACATTGCGCATGCTCACCATACCGGGAACAAGCCGCATAGTGGCCTCACTTTTCCATATTATTGGCGATATACTGGTTACATACAAAAAAAAACCCCGTTCATGACGAAAGAATTTCTATTTGTTTATTTTTTAAGAATTTGTGATTTTTTTTTTTAAATTAGTATTTAAGTTATATTTTGTTTTTTCACAGGGTGCCTTAAAGTGCCATCCATTTATGTACAAACTAGTGATATTTAATTAAAATGACAAGACAATATAGCGTATAGATGGTTCAAGGTTTGGCCAGCTTAGAAGTCGTTTCTACTTTACATACAATGTGGGAAATCTCCCGGAAATGAAAAAAACACGTGAAAAGAATACTACTTACAAGTTCATATAAACGTCTTTCGTATCGGCCTCCTCTTCGGAGCTATGGGCTCCCAAAGAGCTCCCATGGAATTAAGTTTTTGACACATAATTATTAAACCAACAGGTATATTTCAATTTTTTTCTTCATATGATGTATACCAGGTAAGGCCCTTCAAATTACTATGCCAGAAAGTGTTGCGAATTACTCACAGCTGCAGGGACGGACTAGCTGTGACACTAATGTGCCCATTTTTTTAACGCCCTGTATGATAAAAACTTTGGACAACATTTTTTACATACCTTTAACTATTGACTAAAAATTAAGTACTCTTCATTGTCGCTAATCCTAACCGTTTTCGGAAAAACGTCGTTCAAACACACATTAGTGTCACAGTTAGTCCGTCCCTGCAGCTGTGAGTAATTCGCAACACTTTCTGGCATAGTAATTTGAAGGGTCTTACCTGGTATACATCATATGAAAAAAAAATTTTAATATACCTGTTGGTTTAATAATTATGTGTCAAAAACTTAATTCCTTGGTAGCTCTTTGGGAGCCCATATCTTCGAAGAGGAGGCCGATACGAAAGAAGTTGATATGAGCTTGTAGTATTCTTTTCACGTGTTTTTTTTTTATATCCGGGAGATTTCCCACATTTTCCCGGACACCCTGTATACAGGTGTGGTAAGCAACACTATGTGTTCACAATAGACTACAATGTGTAGTCGGATTTCGTGCGCGCTTCGTGGCTGTATGGTTACTTACCCGCCACACGGTACGTCATAGCGTTTACAGATCATTATCTTGTTAAACATTGTATTTAGTTCAGCACGCGCAAGATCCCACGTTAAGGATCTGTAACCAGACCTGTATTATCTGATGCCTCGTAGATATTAATTTATACTGTTTGGATCTAAGCTGGCAAAACCGTCTAATAACATTTACAAAAATCGGAAAGCATCGGTTCTAGAAAAGTTGCCTTAAAAATACAATTTTCTCTATTTTTTACCATGTTGTCCTTTCAAAATTGTTTAAAAACCACCATATGTTAGTTGGGTTATAAGCACTGGCGAATTCATTTATTTACGGGGGCTGCATGCCGTTTGATTCTTTCTAAATAACCAACTATTATATCTATATAGACCGAAGGAGTATTTACACGTTCAAAACATTTATAAATTAAAAATTTATATTCTAATTTACTCTATTATTTTAGAAGAAATCAAATCAAACATAACACTTCAGTAGAATAAGACATTACATGATCATAACACCAGACGTTGTATAAATTATCAAAATATACCAGTAAAAAGTAATTTCGCAAAAAATTGCTTTTATATGACGGAATAATAAAATAATGTAACAATCTTCCAAAACCATTCAGAAAAATTAAAAAACAATTAAAGAGATATTTACTAAATTAAATTATTTAAACTATTTTTTTTAATTGATTTTATTAATGCATTAAATTGGATTAACGTCCATTTTTTTTTTAATGGTTATTATTTTCTATATTATTATGTCATTTTCCACGTAAAAGTTAGTTTGGAATAAAGGCATGTTTTAAAGCAAAAATAGATCAGCCAAACAGAGCTAGAACGCGCTTCCGTAAATATAAGAATTCTCCATACCTTTTTAAGGGTGTATTCTAATTTTTGTATATAATATGTTTCTTAGGATAGTGTGTATACAAAAAGTCATTTAAGTATTTGTTTTTCACAAAATAAAAGCTGTTTTTTTTTAACATTAGTTTTTTTTTAATCGGCTGAGACGAAAAGAAAACTTGCGACGTTTCAGTTGAATTCAAATCATCATCAGAGCCGATCATCGATTATATAGTATTATTAACTCGTCGCAATCCTCATTATGGCCCCCAGTAAACGCTCGTTAACTGAGATGTAACTTATTTTTGGTCAAAGATCCCAAACAACATAATATATAAAAAAACATTTACTGGAATAACACATGTATTTTGAAAAGTACGTAAAATATACAAATAGTATTAAAAATATACACATACAGTTATAATAAAGGTAAGGGGGAAAAATAGAACATATTTGTTTGGTACAAAACAACATAATGCTAGCTAAAGAGAACTACATTTTATATAAGTGATTAGCTTCCAGAGATTACAATTTAAACACCCGTTTAATACCTTCACGCTGCTCTTACCACCCCGTTATATTTTAGAGCACCAAATTTAAATTAAGACCAACCCTGATTTTTAAGTCAATAGTAATTTACGTTACAAGACCGGAAAGTAGTGTTTTTCGGGTCGAGACAAGCATTTCCAGGGCGAGTCCTGGAAGCTTGGAGAGACCTGGAAAACACTAGTTTTCGGTTGCGTGACGTACAATATTTTTTTTAAGACCGACACTTCGATATATTTTATAATCTACGCGAAACAAGTTTGACATAAAGAACAAAATTAAAAATCAACGAACTGCCACTCGACAATACATCGAAATGTTGTCATAATAACGAAATCAAGGTATCTTGTATTATCAAAGAGCGATTGGAAAAACAAAAAACAGGGTGACAGTGACATTAGAGACCGGAAAAGTGACATTAGAGTCCGGAAAAGATTTTTCCGGTCTTGCGATCGGAAAAACGTTATTTTCTAGACGAAAAATTGTCCAGAAAGCGTAAATTTTCTGGTCGGTTTAAAAAAAAATAATTAACTATATTCTAGCTAATAAAAAAATACACTAGTCACTATTACAACTTACACCTGCCTAACATAAATGAGACTCACAAACAGGGTTGGGCTGATTAAAATCAAGTGATTTAAATCACGATTACTTATCACTTTATTTTTTATAGATCGGGAAAGAATCAAGTCGCGACAGGAATTTTCTTGAAAGAAGCGCGTTCTGACAATATTTTGGGTAGAATTTAGACCTACTATATTGTTAGACCGACATTAAAATAATTTGTATTAATTTAAAAAGAGAGAAAAATGTTAAATTTTTAATAAAATCAATAAAAAATAATAAAATCAAAAAAATCAATGATTTTTGATTTTTTTAATAAAAATAAAATTTTGCCCAACCCTGCTCATAAAGAACCAATGTTTTAAAATACTTGTTGATAAAGATCAAGACCAGTCCAACCAGACCAATCTCCTCAAAACAATCTGCATAAAAGAGCGTCCATAGTAATTTACTAAATCTCAGGGTAGCCTGTTTCATACGGTAGTAATCGACTTTTTATATTTACTTAACCTTGGCTATGGTAAATATGGTTAATAGTATTTTTTCTAAATTTGATTGGAAATCAAATGATGCCATCCTTACCTTGGTCTGAGTGCCATACCATTAATATTTTACTTTAAAGTTCTTTAAATAGGTATGCATAAGACTTTTTAGGCCTGCATAGGCAAATAGCAAGTAATGTGTTTAGGTCCGGTTGTAGATGGTTGGGTTTGAGCCACAGAACTCTTGTTTAAGAGTTCTGTGGTTTGAGCTCATAAAAGCGTTGCTGTCAAAATAAATACTTTTTTACTGCTATTTACACAGCAACTGCATGATTTTACATGTAAAACTTTAGTCGCCAGCTCAAGTTTAACTGAGCTGGGTTTAAACCAGTTATCTACAAACGTTGCGTTGCACTCTAGTCATTCAGCTTTTTTTTTATTCATGTAAGGGGTTATGTCACACAAACAATACAAACCCTGTATACTTACTAAAGATAACGTTTTATTGTGTTATTTTTAGTTATACCTTCCTAGGTCAATCCTTATCACAGTATTACATTTTTCAGTTCCTCTTACAAACATATAGTTATACAGGGTGTTTTTTTTAAAATTATTTATGGCTTAAAATACAAACCTTATATTATACAGTCAGCATGAACTTACTTTTGGCGTTTAATGTAAAGAAATTGATACAAAATGGACTTGGAGTCAGCCATTAGTGTATAGTTTTCTTTATATATTTATCCCTTACTGTACTCCGCACGGCCTAAGGGTTATTTGGTAAAACAGCTAGTCATGTTCACCTTAAACTATCCTATAGAATATACGCTTGTTCTAGAAAATAAACTGGAAACTTTTGGTCCTGCAACATCTTGTATATTGACAGCGCGCCGCATATAAAACTACCTCTACCTATAGGTTAAAACAACCATTTCTTTCAAAAAATAATTGATATCTTGCCAACCCTCTTATAAGTCAATGTATCATTTATAAAAAAATGTATTGTACCTACAGTAATCCGTCGCCTTCTTTAGGCTCAGTATCACTACTGTCAGACTGTTCAGTTACAATGATTATAGGCATGTTAAGGGTTATTTTCTTTGGTTCAGTTTGAATTTGGGCAACCTTAACCTTACTTTTTAGATCTTGATAATGAGCGTTACCTTCATACTCGGCTTCACAGTTAAAAAAATTGATCAACTTACCAAAATCGTCCATTAAATTAAACTTTAAACATTTTTTGAGATATGAAGGAATTTCTTTTATAGAATAAGGAAAAGAAACTACGTAAATTTCTATGTTTGAGATGGGTTTGTTTGCTTCAATTACCAAGTGCTTGTAGGTTACCGGATCTGGATCAAAAATATGAGTGCCACAAACATAAATAATGTGCGTTGCTTCAGTGATTTTGGTAACAATTTGTACATCTGTTAGACTTTTCAGTGTTTTTTCTAGGGACTTTACTATAATGTGGTGTTTTTCTGGCGTTTCATTGTAGACTATAAAGACTTTGTCTTTTTGAGCTTGTATTTCTTCTAAAATAGTAATAGTACCAAATAAAATAATATTGTTGTAGGCATGTCATAATTTAAACTATCCTCGAAACTACCTAAATGGTTTATTACTATGACAATATCATTAGGTTCATGTATGCACATAGCTATAATAAATCTTACCTTTCAATTGACTTCTTCTGTTCCACATATGGAAGATAAACAAAACAAATGGAATTAAAAAACTTGCCCCAACTATACCTATCACTAGAGGTGGATATTTTCTTCCTGCAAAAAATGTATAAATAACAGTGTGGTCATTTAAATTTTACAATTTTACTCAACTCATAATAAAATGAGAGAGAGCTGTTTATAAAAGAACTTTTAAGCTTCTTTACTTCAATCTAGATTATCATGAAATTTATGAATAAATAAAATTTAACTATTATTAATGCAATATACATACTTATATAGACCTTTGGAGACACACTCTTCAAGCAGATATCCTCAGGGCACACATCGTTAACTACACTAACTTTAAAAAAATAGTGCCCTTCCTCATTGTATGTTATATACTCAAACAAAACTTCATGACTTGTTCCTGGTTTAAGCATTCTTACATCCAACATTACCTCATTATTATCTTTTTCTCGGAAAACCTCTACCTTGTAATAGCTGATATTATAAATAGGGGACAAATTCTGGATTTTTAGGATGATTTCATAGTTGCTTGATGTGTCTACACTGGTAAAAATTGCTCTTTTCGGTAAGGGTACAGAAGTTTCTAAAATATTAAAAATACATGCATACATACAAAGTATGGTAGTTCATTATAAGCTTATCATTACTTTTTGGCTAATGCATCAAAAATATTTATAAAAACCTAATAACTTACCAAAACTGTTCTTAGATGGCAATCCAAACACAATATGCTTGTATAATATATCTGTATTCAGTTCAGAATTAAATTCAAGTTTATATATGGTAGAGTCGTTATAATTAAGGTTAAAACATGCATCCCAAACTTGGGTGATTGGCAATATTACTTGGTTTTCCATAGTGTATGTCTTACAAATACTGGTTTCAGGGTTATTCAGTTCGGATAGCTTAATATAGGCTTCTGCAAAATAATTAAAATAGTGGAAACCTACTATCATTTGGTTCCAAAGCTTGTTTTATATATTATATAGAATTTAAAAATTACTTACTGTTCCATTTGATATCATAAAACGAGATGTTTAATAAAAACTCTTGTTCCATACCAAGAATAGCTGCAACACTTACAGATCCTAAATGAGAATTGAGCTTTTCATTTCCTACAAAACTTATTTGAGAACAGTCTTTTGGTGAAAGGTTTTTGGCTTGAACATTGTGTTCATCATCGAGTGAGTCTAGGTAAACCTATAAGATAAATTATGTTTATATATTAACTTAGTGACAGGAACTAAGAAGTAGGTATTACATGATATATTTTTGTATGAGGATCAAAAAATGCAAAATTATGTGTAAGAAACCTAACCTTCAAGAATATGCAGTTAATATCTGAAAAACTAATCCCAAAGAAATGTATTATCCGAAATAATTCATTCCTGAAAAAAATGCAGTTTGATAACTCGATAAACATGCCCCAAAAGCCACTATCTTGGCTATTATAGGATAGTCACAGGATGCAGATTTGCTTAAGATTTTGTACATTTTGGGCAAGTGAACAGGCCAACTAACATTTCTATGGAAAATTTACTGTATAGGGAATGTAAGCATAACCCAAATAGAAAGTTAACATATGGCTATATTGTACAAACCTGACTTTTACATGGATCTGTTGCATATATTTTACATAGGGTGAATAGGAGGTAGAAAAAAATGCATCTGGTATTCTCCATTATCACGAAAATTGCGAAATATTCTACATCTGTCCAATATTTTTGTAACTGGGATCAGAAATGATCGTCATAAACTAAAATAATTTCATTCTTTAGAGCTCCTTTTCTGTTCAAAATATTTCACTTTACTTTCACAATTTGCAGGATATTTAAAAACTAGCTAAGATTGATAAATAACTTTATGTTTCTTTAAAAAAAAGCAACTTTAGTAATCAAACATCAAACGCATGTAAAATGTAAACATCGGTCCAAAACTAAACTAAACCGATTCATATTCATAAACACGGACAAGGTCACACCAACAAGGAAAACTAGGTTTATCCTTTTTTATTTTATGCAGTAAGAGAAGAACAGCATTCTAACTAAATAGAGAAAAGTTTAAAAAATAGAATACCTGTACTGTTTGTCAGTAGATGTCAGTGGGAACTACTGTAACTTTAAACGTCATAGTGACGACAATATTTCAAGTTTAACATGGGATTCCCCGCACGAGTTCCAGTGCTTCCCCGCCATTATTATGCAATGTTTTAAATTTTTTACAACATTTAAGTATTATTGAAAAACCCTTGACTTGGCAATAGGAGATTATCTATTGAAACCGCGTGCACTCATATGAACCTATTAAAAAAATAATTTATATTATTATATATTATCCCAATACAGTACAAATATAAATAGTTTCGGCCATATATAGTTTATTTAAAAAAAAAATAAGCATAAGTAAATAAATAATAATTTTAAAACAAATTATTTTTTGTCTCTAAGTAACTAAATGAATGAAATTTGTGCTTTTTTGCATTAACCCAAGAGAGCGCAATAAGTTTTTTCCACAGACGTGTGGAAAAACCAATTTTCCGCACGGATATTAGTGCGGAAAATTAATTTTTCCACACTAGTGTGGAAAATTTTTTCGGCACGATTATGTCAAAAATTCGTGCGGAAAATTGGTTTTTCCACACTAGTGCGGAAAAAATTTTCGGCACGATAATGTCAAAATCAATAATAATTATAACTTGTAGTTTATTACTTTTTTTCTCAGAATTAGTTAATGTTACATAATATGTATGTGATTGTTATAGTTAATTAAAAATTATTAAATTTCTTTGAAATATGTGTTACTTATTTCCACACGTCTGTAGAAAAACTATTGTACCTGACACGTGCGGAAAATGTTTTCCCTGCACTTGGCTGCTTAATCGAACTCCGCTACGCGTCGTTCGGTGAACGACAGACTCGTGCGGACAATTTTATTTTCCGCACTTGTTAGGTAAATATAGCTATTGTAGTTTCGTCCAATAAATTCATTTTGAAAAATTAAGCCCAACGAGAAATCCCAATGGCATGTAAGCGATAGTTAATTGACCTTTAAATATAAGGAAGAACGCCTTGACAACCGAATAACCCTTCCTCAGACGTCTATACCTAAATGCTCTAATCCCGAAGGTACAAAAAAGGCTGTTCATTGGTTTGAGACGACAAATATAATCTCATCTTTCTAGGCAATATTTTGAAAAAAAAATAACGAAAAAGAAGAGATTCTCTTTCGAAGAAATCTTCGAAATAGGGAACTTTCCGATTTTATTTTTCAATAATATGATTTAGTTAGGCCTAAAAAAAATATTCCCCAATTATTACTCCTTAAAAATCAGTAATAACTTGGTGAACATTCTTTAAAGTTTCGCGCGCGTCAAAAGCATTTCAAACGACCTTTTAAGCGCGCCAAGCCCGATGACGTCAGGAAGTATGATTTTTCCGTCATCCGTCATCCTGACCGGTGGCCGAGCTACCGAGTTTGCATTTGGATTGCCGTGTGTTATTGTTATTGTATTGTTGTTTTAAGGTGGAATTCTCAACGTCGTTCAATTTATTGCCAACCTATAACCTATTTCGTGGATGTCACACACGAATTATAGGTACTTCTTGGCGTCACGACCCGTTTTTACCCGCTTGGGATAATTTGAATTTTGGGGCATTTTTAAATCTTGCTAGCGGTCTTTTGGGACGAAATATGTAGTTTTTTTTGCTGCCATATGTTTTATGACAATATACTTATGATTTATAGAATTTTTTCCCCATTTAAAATTTTTGTCAAGTTCCCTATTATGTCTATACTTTTACAAAAAAACAGTGAATTTTACTGTAAATTAAACGAATGCATGTGACAAACCTAGGTGTGGCTCCTGTTTTTTACATAAACCTGATAACAAAATTGCGCCTTGCTATCATTTTGTTGTAACAAATTATACCTTTGGTCTTGTTATGCATGCATGGATAAGATAGATAGTGTGACACGTGAAACGTATATAGGGCGCCACACTTAAGAATTGTCAATGACATATTCTATAAGTAAGTATTAACTGGAAATGCTTATGATGTCATGGTGTAGTCAAGAAGACTCTACATAATAATAAAAATGTAGCCAATTACTTACATCATTTTAAATTCTCATACTAATAAACTCATTTTTAGTTCGTTTTTTACCTATAATCTTATTGACTCTTGAAACACCTTTACCTTTATTTTATTTTACTGAGAAAAAAAAACCATAAAATCAATAAGGGGTAAGGGGAGAATCTGTGGCAAGAGCGTATTACTCCTAGGACTCCTAGAGGATGTCCACTCTGTGTCTAAAATTCTTATAATGTTCCATACAATTTTTTCTCTACACTTGGCTATCCTATTTTACATTTTGTTTTGTTAAAAATAAAATAAAATAAAATGTGTCGTTATAACCCATGCATTATCTACATACACATTTTACCGGGTGTCCGGGAAAATGTGGAAAATCTCCCGGATATGAAAAAAACACGTGAAAAGAATACTACCATATCAACTTCTTTCGTATCGGCCTCCTCTTCGGATATATGGGCTCCCAAAGAGCTCCCATGGAATTAAGCTTTTGATACATACTTAATTATTAAACCAACAGGTACATTTCAATTTTTTTTCTTATATATGATGTATACCAGGTAAAACTAAGACCCTTCAAATTACTATACCAGAAAGTGTTGCGAATTACTCACAGCTGCAGGGACAGGGACGGACTAGATGTGACACTAATGTGCCCATTTTTTTAACGTCCTGTATGATATAAACTTTGGACAATGTTTTTTACATACCTTTAACTATTGACTAAAAATTAAGTACTCCTCATTCAAGTCGCTAATCCTAACCGTTTTCGGAAAACGTGATTTTATTTATGTATTTAGCGTATTTCGATAAAAGATACATCAATCTTATTTGTTCCTATCAAATATTCAACCTTCATTCTTATGATAAAAAAACTTCGATCTAAAATATTAAAAATTCTTACAAAGTTTTTAACTAAGCAGGTAAAGGCTAAATTTTTATTTTTTGACAAAGTTGTATCTTTTGTCGAAATACGCTAAATACATGACGTAAATAAAATTACGTTTTTCCGAAAACGGTTAGGATTAGCGACATGAATGAAGAGTACTTAATTTTTGGTCAATAGTTAAAGGTACGTAAAAAACGTTGTCCAAATTTTTTATCATACAGGGCGTAAAAAAATGGGCACATTAGTATCACAGCCGTCCCTGCAGCTGTGAGTAATGCGCAACACTTTCTGTGAGTAATTTGAAGGGTCTTACCTGGTATACATCATATGAAAAAAAAACATTGAAATATACCTGTTAATTGGTTTAATAATTATGTGTCAAAAACTTAATTCCACGGGGGCTCTTTGGAAGCTCATATCTCCGAAGAGGAGGCCGATACGAAAAAAGTTTATATGAACTCGTAGTATTTTTTTCACGTGTTTTTTTTTTCATATCCGGAAGATTTCCCACATTTTCCCGGACACCCTGTATATGCGGCGTCGCATCAGGAAGAAATTTTGCAAATTAGTAAAAAACTGGTACAGATTTACAGCTATGACAAAAAAAATCAATCAAATGCGAATAAAGACAACAATAAAAAGTAAAGATATACCTATGTATACCTACTACGCCATTGGCAAAAAAATGGTCTTGTGGTGTCCGAAATATGCGTTTGACAATCATAAGTATACTTATCCAATCATATACACGGTAAATTGAGAACTTTTTTTTGGCGACGACGAAACGCGGTAAATTATTATTATCAAACTCGTAACTCGTAGGATAAGATTTGAAACACCCAGTACAAATATACACTCTGTAACATAAATAACTATATTAATATGTCTTAAGTAAATACAGTTAATAATGGCTTATCTAGAAATGGAATCTGATATAAAACATCCCTACAATGAAAATGTATCGGTACTTTTTGTTCTGTTCTGGATAATCCCACAATTCATTTCGGTTGCATACAAGATCGTGAACATTAGAAAATAAATATGATGATTGGAAAAAGCATTCTTGGAGTTGTCCTTTTTGGATGTTTTATTACAATCCAAAGCAGTAAGTTTTATATTTTAATAATTGTACTGGTACTTTAAATAGTTAGTTAGCCCTTTTATTTGTCGGGATCCCATAGGTGATTTTTTAAATATATTAAATCCTTAGCAAGGATTCTAAAAGGAGTTGGTTTCGATTTCCAAAAATATTTTGCCATTACAGAAATTTGATTTACTCGTTGAATATCATTTTGCATAATAGGTAGGTACACTAATAATTATCAAAATAAATACTTTGTCGGACTTGACACTTGAGTGTTAAACTTGAAAACGGTTAGAGATAGTACTAACCCAAAAGTTGTGTTAAGTAACAAAATAAAGACAATGGAAGTCCGACTAAAGTACCTAATTCTTTTGATATTACTTCATTGTCTACCACCTTCAAACATACACTAATAATTGTTGTACTTTTTAGATGATGCCTCAGTTTTTTCAAACCAGTTCGTTGACACCGATACAAGTAGAACTAGTAATGAAGTGAACAGAGCTATTTCTAGAAAATTATTAATGAATATAAACCCTCCCGCAATAATAACTACCAATGAAAATGAAACCACAGCTCCTCCTAACTCAACTACCGCTTCACCTGAGGTAACTACCACTAACAATGACACAACTGCTACTCCTGATGTTAGCCCGAATTCCCCTAATTTTACTACTATTATTACAACTACTACTCTTTCTCCTAACATAACTACAACTTCTTCCATTACTACAACTTCCCCAGACATTACTACAAGTTCTCCTGAAATTACTACAAGCTCTTCTAACGTCACTACAACTTCCCCAAACATTACTACAAGTACTTCGAGCGTTACTACTGTCTCACCTAACGTTACTACAGATTCTCCGACGGTCACTACAGTTTCTCCTAGCATTACTACAACTTCCCCAATTATTACTACAAATTCTCCGAGCGTTACTACTATCTCACCTAACGTTACTACAGATTCTCCCACGGTCACTACAGTTTCCCCTAGCATTACTACAACTTCCCCAAACATTACTACAAGTTCTCCGAGCATTACTACTGTCTCGCCTAACGTTACTACAGATTCTCCTACGATCACTACAGTTTCCCCTAGCATTACTACAACTTCCCCAAACATTACTACAAGTTCTCCGAGCGTTACTACTGTCTCTCCTAACGTTACTACAGATTCTCCTACGATCACTACAGTTGCTCCTAACATCACTACAAGTTCTCCGAACGTTACTACTGTCTCTCCTAACGTTACAACAGTGTTTCCTAACGTCACTACAGTTTCTCCTAACATTACTACAACTTCCCCAAATATAACTACAAGTTCTCCGAACGTTACTACTGTCTCTCCTAACGTTACTACAGTGTCTCCTAACGTCACTACAGTTTCTCCTAACATTACTACAACTTCCCCAAATATTACTACAAGTTCTCCGAACGTTACTACTGTCTCTCCTAACGTTACTACAGTTTCTCCTAACATCACTACAGTTCCTCCTAACATTACTACTCATCTACCTGAAACTACTACACCCTCCAATGCGCCTTTCATGTACGGATCATTATCATTAGTACTAATAAGTATCTTGAATTGTCTTATTTTAAATATCATCTAGGTAATGGTAAAATATTAAATAAAATAAGAATAGAATATTTTTATTGATGAATGTAAAAAGAGTGTCGATCTCAAGTTCAAGCCTGATCATTCAGGTCTGTATATTAAAAATTAAATTTGATGATGGTTAAAAAAAACGAAACATTGTAGTAAGCAAAATTTTAATAAACACCAGGTTATAGAGCAGAAAAATTTGCCCTACTATGCTTAAAATGCGTCAAAAATTTTTTTCAGTTTTTTTTGAAAATGAGGTTTGAATTTGGGATATACTGTACATAGAAAAACTTATTTCTATTAAGATTCTTTAATGTATTTGAAATTAGAGGTAATCAATTTAGTACCTATATCTATTAAACAAAGCTTATAATCATTAAAGCATTTATATTTATTTGTTTATAAAATCATTAAAATATATACTAAATAGTTTAAAGAGAAACAAAATAGACTAGTTAAGTATAGAGATTTAGCTTTTTCTTAAATAAATAAGAGTAATTAATATTTAAATTTGCTTTCTGTTTATAAAAATAATAAAATTTAAAACATATTTTTATTGGCAGAACTCTGTATTTTAACTAAGTATCTGTACAATAGCCAGGAATATATCATTGTTTAAACACAAAATAATTTTTGGTATAGGCAGTTAGATTATTTCTTTCCAAAAAATAGAATCAACGAATGACTCAAAATTTCATTCAATTTTAAACTATTTTCGAGTTCACAAGTATTAGAATTGTAAATTATGAAAATTTTAATGGAAAGCTATTCTCAAATGGATAATTGTAATTATAGTTTTATAGTCGTATTAGGTACCTGTATATGCCAAATTTTCAATTCATATAATTTTAGCGAAATTAAAACTTCAAAAAAGCAATAAATATAAAGGAAATTTTTGTATTTTAAAATACATGGGTGTGGTGTATTATATTTTAATTTAATCTTTATTAATTAACTAAATTTCTAAGAATAAACTAAATTATTTTATTATTAACAGTTATTTCTAATTAAAATCCACTTTAATCCTACAAATAAAAATGAATAGGTTGTTTATTGGGCTTTCAATCATATCACAATTATTATTGTTACTAATTTATTGAAGTCAGGTATTAGCCTAAACAACTTACCCATCTACAAACAAATTTACAAGTGTTGATAAGATATTTGAAAAAAGAATTCTAATTTTTAGACCTATTTATTGCAAGTGATTATTCTCTAGGCTACGACCTATCTGGCAGTATTTCAAATTACTGAACGTTAGTTATATATTAGTGTACCATGACTATTTTTACTGGAGGATATAGCTTGTTTTTAAATAGTCAATTTAAGGAAATGGTACATTTCTTTTTTGATTTATTTAAATTTGTAACTGCAGAATATTGTAAATTGTAAATAAATGTTTGTGTTAATATTTTGAGAAGTCGTAAAATTTATTCCTAAGCTAGGGATTACCTCCCAGTAAAAAATTAATATTTCTATAGGCAATCTCGATTCTTCTTATTATAGTATTGCTAAAATACATGACAATATGTATTGAACCCATGATACAATTACCAAAGATAATAGTATCATGTATTGAACCGAACTATTGAGAAAGACAAATATCATAAAGCATTATTCATAAATGTACTCACAACAATTATTAGTACGCGTACATTTTTTAAATTTAAAGATATAAGTGTCAATTAAAATACGTGTGTAAGTGCAATCAATTATGAATTATGAATTCATAATTCTACGTAAATCCTAGAGAGTCAGTCAAAGCCTGTCAAAAAAAAAACGATAATGGTGTACCTATATAAAGTTATTTGGGTTGGTGGGCTGCCAACTTTTAAAATGACAAATGCGGGACAGCAGGACAATATTCGCTTTTGCACCATTACATTACATGTAAACTTGTATAGGGTTAGGGTTGTCCACCCCTTGGGCCATCAAATTATTATTTAATTTAATTGAATAGAACAACAAAAGCAAAATTTATTTAAAAAAAATGAATTTGAATACAAAAAAATGTAAACAAGGTATTAAACAAATATTCTATTTATTTTTAAAATCATATTTTTCAACTCCATGAAATTTGGGTGGGGGCGAGATCCATCGATATTTTTAATGTCGATATAACTGCTGCATATGATGCTTTGCAAAATAATATGGTCGTTCCGGGACTGTCCCGCATAATGCGGGACGGTTGGCAGCCTTATATTTGGAACCTCTACATTTTAGTTTGACCAAAAAAAAGGAAAAGTATACGTCATTTATATTTTTATTGTCAATTTTAAAGATGGTCTGTAATTTTTGGGTTTGTTCGCCTGTATTGATATCAAATAAGGCGTCAGCTAATATCAAAAATATAAAATGTCAAAATAGCGCAAATATTGATGTACTTTTGGTCAGAATTTACAATTCTTGATAATATTGTAGTAGGTATACGAGTACCTAAGTGAATCATCCTACGTTATAGACACGTTAAATACACTATTAAATAACAAGTAAAAGATCAGCCCGAAGCATTTAAACATTAATATTTTATAAGCATAACAACAATAATAAGTTGGTCACCAAAATATTTAAATAATCAACTGTAAATTTTGTTAAACAAAGAGTTTCTTAACCTCGAAAAATCCTCGGGGTAAAAATAAAATAGGTACACTCTGCCATGGTGAATAAAACGTCAACGATAAAGTGATGGTATACCTAAACTGTAATAGTTTGAAGGTTTTACTACTGATTAGTGAATCATCGATAATAATGCGCTTTCAACTAGTTATCGTTGGAAAAATGATGTCAAAAAGTTTTTCTAGAACCCTGTCATGGTGTTTACATATAAAAAAAAATACGTTAGAATTAACCTTAATAAGTAACTCCCCATAAACGACCGTATAATTTTTACAATTATTTATACAGCGTAGTTTCCATGTCGCCTTTTAAAAATAAACCAGTTGCGAAGAAGAACCCAGGTACCGGTTTTTGTCACATTCTGTTATTTTCGGCCCGGTTCTTCAGTTCATCATTAGCGACAAATGGTTTAGGTACTGCAAAATGTCGATAACTATGTTTTGGTGTGTTTTTTTTATTTGTTTATTTGAGTGTAGAGGAAGTCCGATAGGTGGTAAGTCGATAATTCATCGATATTTGTTATTCAATGCAAATGTTCACCTATATCATAGACCTAATAAAAACTCATAGTTATTTCAAAATAGAACGTAATATTAAAATGATATCAAGGTTTTTCTTGTTTACAATGCCTAATATAATATAAAGTGTGTATCAGCCAAATGGAATAAACTTAATAATAAATACATGGGGACGTGTCCAAAAAAACGCTCGGACACGTCGATAGGAAGGTATACTGAAAAAAAAGTCTGTTTCATCCCAAATAAATGATGTATTTGATTTATTTTTGTTAGCCACAAATAATCTTTATTTAGCTCAAACAAATATTGTTTGCAACAAATAAATTGAATTATTTGACTTTTATTTTATATTTGTTTGGCTTTTGTTTATTTATGTGAAATAAAACTTATTCGCACCAAACAAAAAATTGTTTGCTACACCTCTGCCTTTAAACGTCTACATTTCAAACAAAATATTATTTGCTGCAAATAACTTTTTATTTCGCTACTGCTTTGTAATCGGATTCCGCGAAGCGAACAAGATAAAGGGAAGGGTTGGCGTCGAGATCTAGGCAGGTAGAGACTGGAGAGTGGAGAGTTTAGTCGTTTAGTGAGCGTCTTTCGACAAGGTGGTATATAATTTTGTGTGGCAATGGATGTTCGCGAATGGCTAGTTGGCCATAACATGGGACATCTGTGGCCCTCCTTCGAAGGTAAGATTTTAATTTTAATGTTTATTACTTTAAAAAGACAGATAAAACATATTATATACAATAATAATTACTAAATCATGCATGCCATGGAGAAATGCCCATTTAAAAACGTTTCAATAATTTTTGTATATAATAGAAAAAGTTAACAAATTTGTCTTTGCCATATTATTTTATAAACATGCATATCGTTATTGTTTTGATTTCTGTTTTCAATATAATTATTAACATTCATGTTGTATACTATCAAGATGGCCGCGAAAGCGTCTCTTGCAGCCCCTTGGTGTAAAATTATTCATTTGCCTTAAATATTTATTTTCGTGAAATAAATCAAATTTAAAGCAAATAAATATTTATTTGCTTTAAATAAATACATATTTCGGGGAAACAATTATTTATTTATAACCATTTTTGATTGTTTGTGATAAATTTAATTTATTTCCCTCAAACAAGATGTTATTTTACAGGAACATTTAGTTATTGCAGTAAATACGGATGTTTAAGAAGAATAAGGCTCTCATAGGCGCAAACCGAGTTTAATAACTGTCATGTTAATTACAGTTTTGTTTTCTTTTCTTATATAGTTATGTTATTTTTCGCAACAATAAACAAAATATATATAAAAACTGTTGTATGATTTATTTTTTTTTGCAGCTCCTCTTCTAAATAGTTTGGGAGATTATACCCTATTTTAATTATTTAATTTAAATAACTTATTGTTTATTACAAATATAGTTTTTACCAAAAAATATTTAATAATAATTATATTATATATTATTATGTTCAATAGTAAATAATTATTTATTTATAGGAAACAATAAGTTATTTAAATTAAATGCCAAAAAGCACACATCCTAATTTCGAAATTATTTGACCAGAATAAATATTTATTTAATAGAAATAAATATAAAGTATAAAAAACAATTCGTGATTTGGATTAAATAAATGTGTTGCCGATTTAAATAAAGTATTGTTTGGACAGAGTAAATATTTATTTAATAGAAATAAATATAAAGGATAATAAACAATACGTGATTTGAATTAAATAAATGTGTTGCCGATTTAAATAAATGATTATTTGAACAGAATAAATATTTATTTAATAGAAATAACTACATATTTGTTGGTTACCTATATTGCTTCGTGCTAAATAACGAAATTATTTTATTTAAATAATATTTATTTGAATATCATATATTTCCCTCTCAAAAGTCAAATAATTTTGGACAAAATTTCAAATAATTATTTGTTCAGGCCATAGGGAACAAATATTTGTTTCGGAGAACTCCATTTTTGTTTAGATCAAATAAATTATTTTTTCAGTGTATTACTAGTTGCGCATTTTTTCAATAAAAACTTTTTATACAGGGTGTGCCATGTTACAGTGGCCAATACCAACTTTCTTATATTAAATACAATACCCTGTATATTATTCAATTTTTGGATTCTTCATAATATTTTAGACAACCTATTTCACGTACAATCCTATACCTACCTGTAACTGTTTCGGAAATATTAAGTGTTTTCAAATTTATTGCAAAAATTAACAACACACTCAAAAACTAAAAAGTAATACTGTTGATTTATTGATATAATGTAAAAAATAAAAAAATACATGGCTAATATCGAACATTGATGGGGCTGTTTTTAGACTAAAAGTATGTGGGTTGTCCCCAAACTCAAGTATAATATCTAATTTGGTATCGTCACTTATCGCATTTGCAGCTATATACTTTTTTTATCTGCTTTACATGTCCAAGCTGGCGAAACTGCTTTTCTATTTTACTAATTTTCCCTTGAGTTATAGGCGGCAAATCTGGAAATTTTTCATGAAATAAGCGAGCAACTTCCATTTGTGTCCGTGTTTTATCTCCATAACCAATCATCTGTAGAATTGTTATTTTGTGCATTTCTGTTAAATAAACCATTTTTCTGATATGCAGTTAACGAAATTGAAACGACAATAACACTGACAACTACTGTCATGCAGACAGACAACAATTTGCTAAGGTCAGGAGTTTTAAACAAAACTATTTTACCTTTTTTAGTATAGAAAATACTACTGGGTGCGTATATACGGGTCTATTTCAGGAAAAATGAACGCGACATGCGACATGCACATAAATAACACGGCGGTGAAGTCTAAACACCCGAGCGGCACAGGATCGATGACATCATCTGCTGAGTATTAATATTGTTTTGTTTTGGGTTTCGGCATTTATTATTATATTTGTTGATATTAAGATAATATGGCCGGGAGAGAGAGTTATTAGTGAAACTAGTTCGATGAACACTATAATGAAACGTGTGCAACGTTAAACCACGAGGCGTCAGCCGAGTGGTTTAATTGCACAAGTTCATATCGAACGTGTATCATTCAAAATTTAATCTACGACAGTGCAAATAGATGTTATTCGTCTAAATTTCATTGATATCAGATAACGTTTTCGTAATTTTTAGAATATTCAGGTGTCCATATTAGTCGATATCATGGTAACCGATTTTTTGATTGTTTTAATATCGATAAAATTGGAAAAAAATAAACAGTGAATGTCGCTGAAACAAAGCGAAATAGCGCGGCGGTCTTGGCGTATTACACAGAAAGTCGGGGGAGAATGGATATACCAATCCAAAACATTTCATAGCCGACTTAAGATTTAGATATTTCATGAACAAAGACTACAAGGACCAGCAGGTAAATGGTTGTGTATAGCTAAAGAAATAATTTTGTCGCTATTTTTAAAAAGGTGGTTTTGAGCTCTCTTCAATATGTACTAATATACAGATTATCCTATATTTTTTATTTTAACAAAACAGTCAAATTTACACATTTTTAAGTATAATTTACACATTTCTAAGTATAATAATTTAATTATTATTTCAAACTAAATCGGAGCATCCATGCCGTCATAATAACGCGTGATTGCGGCACGTTACATACTCACAGATAGGAGTAATCTATGCTGTGACATAATGGTTTCCTTCTCGCCACTGTATGTGGTAGGTATTTTCAATACGCCTATATGATACTTGCGTAAGATGCAAGATCTGTGAATTTTTTATTTTATATCAGTAAGAAGAAACGCTGAAAAGCAATAAATCTGAAAACACTTAATATTTCCGAAACAGTTGAAGATAGGTATAGAATATATATTGTACATGAAATATGTCTAAAATTTTCTAAAGAGTTCAAAAATTGAATAATATATAGGATGTTGCATTTAAAATAAGAAAGTTGGTATTGCCCACTGTTACATGACACACCCTGTATAAAAATATTTTATTGAAAAAAATGCGGAACTAGAAATACCAATCGACGTGTCCGAGCGTTTTTTCGGACACGCTCCCATGTATTAATTGTCGAATTTATTCCATTTGGCCGATACCTACACACTGTAGGTGTTTTGGAGCTTATAAATTTAAATATAGGGTCTAATGTTATGTCCACAAAACTAAATTATAACTAATACCACAGAATATACAGTGTGTGTATAAAGTCTGGAAACGGCTTAATAACATCACAATTTACTGGCCGATTTAAACCAAATTTGGTACAGTTGTGTAGGAGGATCTAACGCACCGAATGACGATATTGGCGTTGTTGCCAGCTTTTTAGTTTGTCTGGAATTCGAACGAATTTTATATTTTTAAATATAACACCCAGTATATTTTTACATTTTTAAATTCCACATAAAATTATAATTATTTTTTATTAAATGCATTATTAGTCTATACTTCATAGTTTCCGAGATATTGACTCTCGAAAAGTGACATTTTTGAACTTTGACAGCTTATAACTTTCTAACAGTACGTCTTAGAGCAAAACGGCTTACATGTCCCTATCTTCAATTTTTATTATCTTCCCAAAAAAATCAACTTCCGGTTAAACCGGATGTAACTCGAAAGCAGGAAATATAGTTGTTCCGGTTTAACTGGAAGTTGATTTTTTGGGAAGATAATAAAAATTAAAGATAGGGACATGTAAGCCGTTTTGCTCTAAGACGTACTGTTAGAAAGTTATAAGCTGTCAAAGTTCAAAAATGTCACTTTTCGAGAGTCAATATCTCGGAAACTATGAAGTATAGACTAATAATGCATTTAATAAAAAATAATTATAATTTTATGTGGAATTTAAAAATGTAAAAATATACTGGGTGTTATATTTAAAAATATAAAATTCGTTCGAATTCCAGACAAACTAAAAAGCTGGCAACAACGCCAATATCGTCATTCGGTGCGTTAGATCCTCTTACACAACTGTACCAAATTTGGTTTAAATCGGCCAGTAAATTGTGATGTTATTAAGCCGTTTCCAGACTTTATACACACACTGTATAGCTACGCATGCATGTAATAATAGTGGTAATAATAAAAACAGGTAGAAAATTATTTTTAACGTTTTATTTACTAAAATTCAATAATATTCAAAAATATATTTCCCCCAAGCAAAACACTTTATATGGGTCCATCCCCTAATGAGAATCCGACTGAAAATTTCCCCATTTTGTTGAACGTATTTTTCAAATTTTCGTATAGAATTTAGTTTTTTTTTCTGGAAAATGTATTACTTGCAAAATGCATTAATAAGTATACACAAGATAAGATAGCAGGGAAACTATAGTTTGAAAATCGCCGACCTAGTTATATATAATTGCTTTATTTATTTTACCGATAGATACCTGCTAATTAGCAATAACTTGATAAACATTGGATTATATTTATTGCATTTATCACACATAAATCACATCAGTCATAGAATTATATAAAAAACTATGAAATTATGTTACAACATTATGCGTCGATACAAATGCATATTATAAACCAAACATTAAAAACTGAATTTGGCAAATAATACTGAGTTTGGGAAAGAAAGAAAAAACTAAAAGTCTTCCTCCACAAAGTTTAATAGAATAAAAATTCTCTAGGGGTCTCTATATGTTTTGAATGTAGAAACGTTCATCATCAGGAGACAGAAATTTTATTTAGTGCTGATGGTTTTCAAAAGAGAAAATGGTGTAGAACCTTAGTGGAGCTTTTATGGAATTAAAAAAAAATTTGTGTAGAAGAGACATACCTACCCAATATGAAGAAAATTAATAAAGGTTAAACCATACTGAGTATGTAAAAAAGGTATTAAAGGGGGTTTAAATCAACCACATAAACTGGGGAAGAAGAAAAACCCTTTCTAAGAAGAAGGTGTCGAAGATTATTTAAAATTTTTTATAAAACTTTTCAAGTATAATGTCTGTAAGACATTATAAGAATCAAACTAGTCATAATTATGAAGATATCACGATAAAATTAAATTCCAAAAAGTGTTTTTGTGGAGTACTGAGGATTAAAGCTCAGTAACCCCACCCCGCAAGCGGTTAATTTAAAACCAATAAAGTTAATTAATAAATTGCACTTTTTTTTAAGGTAAAGGTCGAAAGATTGTTCACGTCCACGTGTTGGAAAAAATTTTAAATAATCTTCGACACCTTCTTCTTAGAAAGGTTTTTCTTCTTCCCCAGTTTATTTGGTTGGTTTAGACCCCCTTTAATAACTTTTTCACATACTCAGTATGGTTTAAGCTCTATCAATTTTTTTCATATTATGTCTCTTCTACACATCAATTTTTTAATTCCATAAAAGCTCCATTAAGGTTCTACACCATTTACTCTTTTGCTAAAACCATCAGCACTAAATAAATTTTCTGTCTCCTGATGATGAACGTTTCTACGTTCGAAACATGTAGAAACCCCTAGAGAATTTTTATTCTATTAAACTTTGTGGAGGAAGACTTTTAGTTTTTTTTTTCTTTCCCATACTTTCAACTCCATTTTAAGCATGGACTATTTCTTTAAATACCGAGTTTGTTATAACATAATAAACAATACAAACAGCAAATCACCGTCCTGCCGTATTTCCTGTTTATTTTTGTATTCATTACAACAAGAATATTAACCTTTTTGTTACTAATGAAAACTGTATTTAATATACAGGGTGATTATTTTTAGAGTAGCATTATTCTATAATTTCTATACTGCGTTGGTGCATGAGCATATCACATGCTCACCCAAGGGTATTAATATAACGAATTTAAAACCAAAAATAGAAATACTGTGCCTGAGGGTATATAAATATATCACAGTATTTATTTTTTTGATATGCTCTCCTTGTTAGAAAAGTAACGTATTTTTTTAATTCACTGTACCCATTTTTTTTTAGGTCCCCAACTAAATGAAGCTCTCCCGAAAACAGAATTTCTACCTAAAGGTGTTCCAACTACTAATTCAGAAAAAATTCAGCAGCTCTATAGCCTTCTCGACGAATCTAATTTAAAAGAAACTTTATCCCAATTTCCCTTACTTGAGGATCTTCAGAATAAAGACAATCCAGAAATGCCACCAAACGTATTAAGTGTACAAACATCCACTGAACGGTTGTATACGTCTAAACCAAATTTCGGCTTTAGTGGCGAAGACAATGTTGAACCAGAAGAATCAAGAATTACGCCCCAAAAATTAGATGTTTCAACGCCAGTAAAAGTAAGTACTACTTCTAAAAAAGGTGTTCAAGGACAATTAACTAATAGACCGATTACCAAATCACCATTAGAGTATCAGTCACAAAAACCGTCTTATGCGAGTGCACCGGGAGGAATATCAGGTGGACATTTGAGTCAATCAATACCGTCTGGTGACCAATTACCCTCAGATCCACCAATGCAAATTGTAACAATTAAAGACCGAGTTAAAGAGACGACTACTAGTGAAGTTTCTCAAGCTCTACCAAGCGAAAACCTCAGTACAAAGTCTCCATTGGAATACCAGTCTTTAAGGCCCACTTTTGCAGGCGCGCCAGGAGGTATATCAGGAGGACATTTGGGTCAATTAATACCTTCTGGGGATCCGCTTCCTGCAGGTCCATCAGTGGAAACTATAACCATTAAGGATCGACTTAAAGATACTACTACAATTGCTCAAGAAGTGTCTAGTAAGAAACCTACTACAAAATCACCTTTAGAATACCAGTCTCAAAAGCCATCTTTTGCAAGTGTACCAGGAGGTATATCAGAAGGAAACTTGGGTCAATTAATACCCTCTGGTAATCCACTACCTGCAGGTCCATTAGTGCAAACTGTAACCATTGAAGATCGACTTAAAGAGACTACTACAACTACTCAAGAAGTGTCAAGTAAGAAACCTATTACAAAATCACCTTTAGAATACCAGTCTCAAAAGCCATCTTTTGCAAGTGCACCAGGAGGTATATCAGGAGGACATTTGGGTCAATTAATACCTTCTGGGGATCCGCTTCCTGCAGGTCCATCAGTGGAAACTGTAACCATTGAAGATCGACTTAAAGAGACTAATACAACTACTCAAGAAGTGTCAAGTAAGAAACCTATTACAAAATCACCTTTAGAATACCAGTCTCAAAAGCCATCTTATGCAAGTGCACCAGGAGGAATATCAGGAGGACATTTGGGTCAATTAATACCTTCTGGTGATCCATTATCAGCAGGTGCATCAGTGGAAACTATTACAATTCAAGATCGAGTTAAAGAAACTACTTCTCCAACTATTGAAAAGCGGCCAAGTTTGAAACCTAGCACAAGGTTACCGTGGATCGGGTTTCCAGGGATAATAGAAGGTATATTCGTAGGACAATTTGGCCAACTAATTCCTCCTGGAAACCCATTACCGGCTAGTTCCGAAAATCCAATGCCAGATATTGCAGACCGCTTTCAAGTGACCTCTACCACTACTACTTCTTCCACAACCATTCGACAAATCCCTACAACCAAATCACCCTTGGAGTATCAAAACCACAAGCCAAGTTATGCAGGAGGGATATCAGGAGGTAATTGGGGACCACTGATACCCCCGGGAAAACCATGGCCAGCTGATCCTGTAACGCAACGGCCGACAATTGTAGATCGATTTAAAGAAACCACTACTATTTCAAGTCAACAATCATCAACTCAAAAATCTACCACAAAATCGCCTTTGGAGTATCAAACTCAGAGGCCCAGCTTTGCAGGAATACCAGGAGGGATATCGGGCGGTCATTTGGATACACTGGTACCTCCAGGAAAACCTTGGCCAGCTGACACACAGACGCAGAGACCAGTTCTCGAAGACCGCTTTAAAGAGACTACTTCTATACCAACCATTCAAGATCGGCCAAATCAGAAACCTAGTAATCAGTCACCCTTGGAGTATGAACATCAAAGACCAAGTTTTGTAGGGGAAATTTCGGGGGGACATTTTGGTCAATTGATTCCTCCTGGGAAACCATGGCCAGCTGATCCCAAACCACTAATTGAAGACCGATTTAAAGAAACCACTACCATCTCGGTTCGGCCGTCACAAGGTCCGAAGACAACAACAAAAGTTTCGGTAGAATATATACCACAAAAACCGAGTTTTGCAAGTCAGCTGTCCAGTGGGTATATTGGACAATTGATACCTCCTGGAAGACCATGGCCTGCTAGTAAATAAGTTATTTGTAGCTTGATACTATTTTTAGTCAGGGATTCTAGGTTTATCTCTACTTAATATTATTTACAATTAACTACATAATAATATAATATTACTATTTATTAAAATGTGATAAGACTGAAAAACTTATGGGTCAACGAATTTATTATATCAGACATAATTATTATTCTGTAGGTACTCTAATTTTTATGGCCAAACTAAATCAATTAATAATCCTATATACGGAATAAAAAAATGGTTCTTGTTTTATTTTTCTTAAAAAAAAATATTAGAATGTTGATACATAAAAAATATTTACAGAATATAATACAAATATTTAACCGTAATATATACAAAAGCTAGCAGGTACCTGGGGCTTCGCTAGCTCTATTCAATTGTTATAGATTCGCTGTCGAAAGAAAGCAGGGGTACCATACATACTACCCAATGGAACCTTTAATAGGTAGGTACCCCTATTTTTAAAAAATATTTCTTTTTCTTTCAACAAAAATGTAATTTCTCTCCTAGCTTTGTCCATGAAGATAATACCAAAAATATAGATTCATTATCAGTATTAAAAAATATGTATATCTATTTCGTTACAGATCGTAAATAACGCCCACAGAGCATTTCCATGCATTTTGTCTTTATAAACTTCTTAGGGGTAGAATTTATTATTCCAAGCGAAGAATTTGACTAAAATTGTTAACTTATATCTTCTTCCCTAGTGGTTGTGTTAAAAACTTACCCCTTTCATTTCTACCCTCTAGGGGCAAAATTTCTCAAAATATTACTACACTTATTTGCTTATTTTAACGGAGTAAGCATAGTACCAATTTTCATCCATATAGCTTAAAATTGTAGACAGTTATAGGTACCACCCTATACCCCTTTTTTTAACTCTTAAGTGAATTATAAAGAAATGACGAAACATATGTACCTAAGTATATATTATTATTTAATTAAAGGAACTTATACAGGGTGTCCGGAAATGATGAGCAAAAAATGTAGGAGATAATTCTAGACCGAAAATAAATGCTTCCTCTTCAATGCATAGATTAATTCTTCTTAAAAAATTCCGAAAAACTCCATGGAATATTTCTTCCTTCTTCCTTTGCTATGCTATATTTAAGGTTGAAAATAAATTAAAATGATTTCGTATTCATCACATGCAAGCAATGTTATTTTAGCGTTTTTCTCGAAAACGGATAGATTTATCGAAACAAAAGTAGTATACCTTTTTTATGTCAAAAGGTTAGGAGAATACAAATATTCAGTCAAAATGCGCATACAATGTAGGACAAAAAAGTTGGGATCATTTAAATTAAAGTATAGGCTCCTATGTAGTGCCCTCTACAAAATGCGGAAAAACGGTGGGTAAATTTGTATCACTCCTCCCGAAAAAGTCCCATATACGAGATTCCGTCAAAATACTACGAGTGTGGCAAAAGGTATTGCAAAAAAACTGCAAATAAAATTTAACGTTCATAATCAATTTTCGACAAAATGTTTTATAGGAAGAGATAGCATTTATTTTTGGTCTAGAATCATCCTCTATCCCCTGTATACCAATTTTTAGACTACCAGTTTTAGTTTCTGATATAGGTACCAAAATTCCTATAAAAATTTCAACCCCCGTTTTTACCCCTTAGGGGTGAATTATCAAAAAATCCTTTCTTAGTCCTGGTCCCCTAGTAGTTCCTACGTTATAAGAAGAGGATTTTTTTTTATATTTACTGGATTACGGGTTGATGACAATTATTAGATAATAGATAGGTATATAAAACACATTTTCTACAAATAATTTATTTTTAAAATTACAAAATGGCAGCAATTTAATTTATCTAAGATACTAACCTAATATAATATAAAAATGTCTACAGAAATTTTACTACAATACTATCTAAGGTAACTTACAGTTTATTGCTAAAATATTTATATTGCACCATTTTTGTGATCATTCTTAACAAACTATTTGCTGTCTATTTTAAGTTTTCTTTTAATACCTATATGTGCAATATTTTTCTAAAACTGTCATGTTAAAATTTTTAATTTTATTTTCTTTTAAAATTCAAGAAAATGGGGCTAGTTTTAACCAAACTTCAAAATTTTTAGAGGTTTAAAATAGTGACGTTAAAAAAATGTATTACTTATTTCAATTTTCTTTACAAATAATTGCACTTTGGACTGTTTAATTGAATTTAATAAAACTGTAATGTTGTAATTGGTGCTTATTAGAAACTATATTATATGGTAACTATATACCTTAATCTAAGGATACTAAATTGAACTATCTACTTTTTAATTCTAAATATTCCTATCGACCTATAATTGCAATTTTTGGGTATTATTTGAGTGATTTTGGTTTGAAAATATAAGTTTGTTTAGGTTCTTGTGCAGCTTAACTACTATAATAGTCCATATCATAAAATATACAATTTTATTTATTGGAATAGAAATACGTTTTTTCTACGACTACATAGATATTTATTTATTCGTTGCCAGCAAGGGCAGTGCGGTGTGATTGGGGGGATGTAACGACGACATATCAAGATAGACATCTCATTTTCTCGACAAGACGTCAGTTCCACTATAAAACCACTATAAAATATGTGTACTTTAGAATAATAGGCTATTGCCGAATATTCCAAAGCTCTCTCTCTATGGCTCTCTCCTTTTTTTGGCTTTCCTTGAGCTTAAATTGACTTTTGGGTTTCCGCAAATTGACAAGACGTCGATACCGTCCAAACGCCATTTAAATGTGGCCGAATGTACGAATTTTTCTGTTTTTAAACATAGAGATAATAACCCTCTTATGGTTACCGGTTGTTGATTTGGCACGTCGTATACGTTGTTTTATTAGATGAAAAAAAAAGAGATTCAGATGATTTCCTGTTTGAAAAAGTATGTAGTCGTAGAAAGAATACCAGTGTATCTCTCTCT